>OZ010795.1:155474571-160274571 GCA_963932465.1 Maratus speciosus
AGTTTGAAAAGTCTGATAATAATCGTTTATAGAATAAGCTCAAAATCTGTTGTTCCCAAAATGAAGCAAAAAGATGAGGGGTTGTATCCATATATTCATTGACTAGCAAACCACGCGGCTTTGCTCGCGTAATAGTTGAAATATGCCAAGTGACATTTGCATGATTTTTTTTTTTTTTTTTTTTTTTTTTTTTTTTTTTATAGAAGAACACTATTTAGAATAATTATAACAAATTAAACCAAAGTTTGACTAAACTTCATTATAAAAGTACAATAGACAGAACTGAGATTTTAATTAATAAGGAGAACTAAAACTAATTCCAAATAAATGATAATTTAGAAAGTATTTTGAGACTTTTATGCTCGTTTCAGTATTCATTTGAAGTTTCAATTTTTTAGAAACCATATTAACACATTTACATCTTAAAATTAACCATCATGTCAAATTCCAAGCTTCTTGTCTAACAGTCTGCCACCTCTCTGGTGTTAGTGGCAACAACATAAAATGCCGAAACAGAGTTGAAACAGAATGTCTCAAAAAATGTTGAACCAGAGACTGTCACCATTAATTTGCCAACATTAACCTTGAAATCGGTTGGTATTTCCTAATATTCTATAGAAAACGGAATTTAGATGTTTTTAAAGGCTTTCTTGTTATTCCTGGCAACCAAGTGGTAGTGACACCGGCATGAAATATAGCCCATATAGGATCAGTTACTATCACTCTTGATTCGCAGCCAATAACTTCTGTAATTGGTTTATTATTTCCTGAGATTCGATAGAAATCGTAATTTAGGACTCTTTTAGAATGCTTTTCGCTCCTTCCCTTCGCTTCAACACTTTTTAATTTCTAATTTATTTTAGACTGTTCTTAGAGGTCATTTATATTTTATAAGTAACTACCGTGCTATATTTAAAGTTTCTAGCCTCTTCAGTACCGCACAAATTTCAATTTAGAAAGTTTTTGCTCCAGCAACCCTCGACATAAAATATAACTTATGTTTGAGCAGATTCTATCACCATCAATTTGCAACCATTATGTTTGAAATCGGTTTCGTATTTCATACGATTGCATAAAAATCGTAATTTAGAACGCTTATAGAACGCTTTTCGCTCACTTCATCCTTTTAAATTTGAAATTTTCTCTCGATAATTCTTAGAAAGCATTTGCATCTTTGAAGTAATTACCATTCCAAATTAAAAATGTTAGACCCCCTCAGTAACACACAAAACGCAATTTAGAACATTTTTTTGCTCCTGTAACCCCTAGGTGATAGTGATTACAACGTAAAATATAAGCTATGTTGGAGCGGGGACTGTCACTATTAATTTGAAACCATTGCTTCTGAATTCGGTTTATTTTTCCTGAAATTGCGTAGAAATCGCTATTTAGAACGCTTTTCGTTCATTTTCACCCCTTTTAAATTTCAAAGGAACGCTTCTCAGAAGGTATTTACATCTCATAAGTAATTACCATGTGAAATTTCAAGTTGCTAGCCCTTTCTGTATCACAAAAATCCCAATTTACAACGTTTTTTAAAATGCAACCGCAAAGTGGTAGTGACGCCGACATGAAATAGATCCTATATTGGAGCAAGCGCTATCATCATCAATTTCCAACCATTACTTTTGAAATCGGTTGGGTACTTTCTGATTTTGCGTAGAAATCGCAATTTAGAACGTTTTTTAGAACTTTTTTCGTCCGTTTTCACCCCTTCAAATTTCGAATTATTTAGGAAATGTTCTTAGAGATCATTTATACATTATAAGTAACTACCATGCCTAGTTTTCTTACCATGCCTAGTAACTACCATGCCTAGTCTAGTCCCTGCAGTATTACAAAAAGCGCAATTTAGAGCCTTTTTTTGTTCCTTCACCACACCCTTTGGGGTAGTGGCACCGACATGAAATACAGCCTATGTTGGAGCGACGGCTGTCACCATCATTTTCACACTATTAACTTTTAAATCGGTTCGGTACTTTCTGAGAGTAAAAATCACAATTTAGAAAGTCTTTTAGAGCGCTTTTCGCTCATTTTCACCCCTTTTAAATTTCGATTTTTTACGAATTGTTCTTGAGATCATTTGTATCTTATAAATAACTGTCCTGCCTAATTTCAGGATTCTAGGCCCTCCAGTAACACAAATATCGCAATTTAGACCGTTTTTTGTTTCTGCAACCCTAGGTGTTAGCGACATCGACATGAAATAGAGCCTATGTTGGAGCAAGGGCTGTCATCATCAATTTCCAACCATTACTTTTGAAATAGATTGGGTACTTTCTGAGATTGCGTAGAAATCGCCATTTAGAACGTTTTTTAGAACTCTTTTCGCGCATGTTCACCTCTTTAAAATTTCGAATATTTTGAGAAAGAGATCAAGAGTTCTTAGAGATCATTTATATCTTATAAGTAATTACCATTCCAAATTGCATGTAACTGGGCTGTTCAGTAACACAAAAATCGCAATTTCGAACGTTTTTTTGCTCCTGCACCCCCTTTAGGGGTAGTGGCACAGACATAAAATGTAGCCTATATTGGAGTAAAGGTTGTCACCATCATTTTGGCACTATTATTTTTTTAATCTGTTTGGTACTTCTTGAGATTGCGTAAAATCGCCATTTAGAGCGTTTTTTAGAACACTTTTTGCGATTTTTCACCCCTTTTAAATTTCGAATTTTTTAAAAATGTTCTTATAGATCATTTATATCTAATAAGTAACTATCATGCCAAATTCCATGTATCTGGAACCTAGCAACGCAAAAATTGCAATTTCGAACGTTTTTTGCTCCTGCACTATTTTTAGTGTTAGTGGCACCGAAATTAAATGTAGCCTATGTTTGAGCAAGGATTTTCACCATCATTTTGACACCATCGTTTTTTTAATCGGTTTGGTACTTCCTAAAATTGCGTAAAAATCGCCATTTAGAACGTTTCTTAGAACACTTTTCTAGCATTGTCACCCCTTTTTAATTTCGATTTTTTAAAGAAATATCCTTAGATATCATTTGTATCTTATAAGTAACTACCATTCCAAATTTCATGTTTCTAGGCCTTTCAGTAACACAAAAATATCATTTTTAGAACGTTTTTTGCTCCTGCACCCCCTTTTGGCCAGTGACACAGACATAAGATATAGCCTATGTTCTAAGTTGGACTAACACCATCATTTTGATACCATTACTTTTGGAATCGGTTCGGTAGTTCCAGAGCTTACCTCCGACAAATAAACAATTTTTTCCTCTTTATAATAGGAGTATAGATTAGTGCCAATACAGCATACACAATATTGTATGTATTATACAGCCCCTCATCTTTTTGCTTCCTTTTAAGAATAATGGATTTTGAGCTCATTCTATAAACGATTATCAATCTTTTCAAACTATGTTTTTAAGACTTTCACAAAAGTTGCTCTATACATTTAGCTAACACATTATGCAAATTATATTTTTATTACGTTCGAGCATGCGCAGTGAAGCATTATTTAGTAAACCTGCTCATTTTTCATACAATTATTTTTTTTTTCATTCTGATTGCAGGGTATTGTGTACAATGTTGTTTGTCATATTTTCTGAAAAAGAACTTTTTTTTTATATTAAGAACTCTGCAAATTATAAGCTTGGCGAAATTTGGGGCTGTTTTTATAAAAACCTTAATTTCTCTATGAGTATAAATGCTATCCTCATAAAAATGAACACAGTATATTACAATAAGCCACTTATTAATAATCTCGAGTTTGAACGCTTTTGCTACATTATATTTTACAGGGTTATCCAAAAGATATTCGTTCTTTTTCAATTTGTTGACGGTCCCCTACAGGGTTTTGGGAAAAAATCTTCATGGAAATATATGACCTATACTATACTGTTTACACATCTGCAGTTTCAGGTTAATTCTTGTATGTATTTTTCTAGATATTTAACAAAACGTCTAAAATTGCAAGTGACCGGTCACCTTTGGCCATATAGTGTATTATAAATTTCAATGGGTCTGAAAAAATATTATATTTGTTATTAAAATGTTGGAAAAAAAAAAGCACACACACACTAATTTTTCAGTTTCATGAGTTTCTAAGCGATTACAGAATTTAGTGTGAATATCAACATTGGATTTATTTGATTTTAATTTAAAACATTTTAAATCAGATATATATACATATTAAAAACTTAAGAAGTTAGTTATTAATTAGTTTGCATTTATAAGTACTTAAAATTATACTTATATTTAAAAAATATATAAACATATTTCAGATTACTAACCGTAAAATCCTTATTTTTATTTTCCAAATCTGTCCATAAATAAATTATTTTAACAAATTGTATGTTCACAAGGACAAAATGAAAACTCTACATTAATATGAATAAAAATACTTTTGAAGGACATATATTTAATTATTCCAAAGTTTTTCATATCCTTGCAGAAAATCTCCATTTTTTTTTTTTTTTTTTTTTAAATCGCATAAGGTTTAAATGTTTTCCAATAGGTAAATATACTTTATATGCATAACTTGTTTGATATTTTTCACAATGTATTCAGTGTATACAATAGAACGTGTTAGCCGAGATTATTTTTAATTTAGAATTTTTATTTTTAAATGTGATATTTCATTTAAGTGAAATTAAAAAAAAAAACATAGATTTTTAGTTCTTAGCCTTTCCCACCGTTTAAATTTACAATGCATTCATATGACAAAACTTAATATTTATCACAAAATATCTTGACGTAAATTTGAAATATGTTTTTTTAAGTTGATTTAAATCAAAGATTAAAAAAAACCCATATTGATTTAAATCACGGGCCCACTTAAAAAAAACTACTGTGGGTTTTTTCAAATTTTCTCGTGTTTTCACATCTGTATCATTATTTAATCTAAGGTATGAGAATGCGGAAAAAAATGTAAAGGGGGGAAAAATGCATTGTACGACTGAAATAATTTGTTGCCAAAAGGAGCAGTGTAAAGTATTTTAAAAGGGCATTATTTCCCTTAAATAAACATTTTTGTAAGTACATCTAATTGAAGTTTTTATTCATTCAAATTGAAAGTACCTTACAAAAAAAGTTCACATCCCTCCCCTCCCTTTTCTCCTCCCAAAATCAAATTATGAGCTATTAGAGTCCCAATGATTTGATAAATATAGCAGGATCACTTAGCTTAATATATTATATTGTCATAAATAAATCAACATGCAAATGAAAAAATTAAATATGAATCTCATACCATATGATTTTTTCATGGGGCTAAAACGCTCAGTCCTCTTTAAATAATCTTTCATACAATCAACAGCATCAGCTTTCCATTTCTTAATCAATGTTTCTTCGGGGAGCATTTACAAATTTTCTGAATATCCAAAGCAGACATCAGCTACAAACAAAAAATGTAAAACATGACAAACATTATAAAAAACAAATTTACTTTCACAATTTTTTTCTAAAACACATATTTATCAAAAAAAAAATTACTCAACACACAATATAAAAGTTATATTTAATTAACCTTATTTTGCTTTTGCATTCTATTGAAACAAAATGCTTCATTTAAAAGTTCTAATTGTTTTCCTTAAAATAAAATTTATACTTTAAAGCCTACAATTATATTGCACTAATGAAGAAATCAGTTATCTACATGACATTTATCGATTCACCAGAAGAAAATTTCCTTTACCTAGAGTTAACACTATGGCCAAGCACAGTGCATAGTGGACCTTCTTTGACTTGTCCACTTTATATGTCCTGTAGCCCTATTCAAACTAGTGATGCAACGAATAGTGGCTTGGCCGAATAACCGAATACTCGGCCAATTTACAGCCGAATATTCGGCCGCCGAATAATGAACTTATTTTTGCCTAAAAACAAAATACAGTATGCACTATATGCACAATTCTTGTATATTTCACAATTAAAATGTATAGTTTTCTTTTTAAAAAATTATTTATATACAAATTGTTAATTTTTTAAACGCATTATTTTACTCTGAAAAATATTCGGCTATGTTCGGCCTAAAAATTGCCTCAATAATATAATTCAGACCCCCCCCCCCCAAAAAAAAAAGAAAAGAATTCTTAGCGAAAGTTCCTTATCAGGTACTGTCTAGTTACATTTTAATAGATATTATGTGTGTTGTTGTTACATTTTAAAAGTACTAGGAAACATAAGTTTCAACTTTCACATGAAATAAAATAAAAATTAAGAAATCTTAATATCTTAAGAAAAACCACTGATAGAAAGGGTGACAGGAATATCCTCTAAAATAGTGGAAAGAAATCATTGTAGACTTTATAAAGCTCACAATTAACATTTTTATTTATCTTTATTATTATTTTTTTTTTTTTTTGCTGTCAGCAGTGAAGCCTCTATAGAAAGTGCGCCTCAATGTGAAGAAGTAAAAGAAATTAGTAATTTTCTTTCCCAGCCACTACTAGAAAGACAACAGTGTCCTTTGGGGTGGTGGGCGAAAAATTCAGAAGACTTTCCAAACCTTTCACAATTAGCCAAAAAGTACCTTTCTGCATCAGGAAGTACCATATATAGTGAGAGGTTATTTTCAGAAGCAGGTAACATTTACGAAAAAAAAAATAGACTATCACCTGAGAATGCTGATTATTATTATTTCTGCATCACAATCTACGTTTATTGAAAACATTTTAACTGTTTTTTAAGGCATTACAATGCTATTCTTGAAAAAAATATCTAAAACGTAAATGCATACGAATTAAAAGAATTTAGTATTTACATTTCTTTCATTATTTAATAAGAAATAGTAACAGGCTTAAAAAAAATCACATAAATTATATTTAACTTTTAAGCGTATTTTACTAAAAAAAAACCAAAAAAAAAAAACCCTTAAGTATTGCAACATATACGACTTAAATATCTTATACATAAAATGCATCAGATCTAATCAATCATATATTTGTGGAGCAAACATTCAAACCGTGTTTTCTCACAAAAAAATAAAAAATGAGTTATTGTTAGTTTTATGAACTCTGGGTTAAATTGCACAGAAATAATTGGTATTTTCAACCCAAAAAAATTTTTCTCCAATTATAAACCAATTTTTAAATTTGACTTTCATTCAAAGAGTGTTTCCTCCAAAGCCTGCTTTCAGTCAAACACTGATTTCTCCAGCCTGCCAATCACAGTTGTCTCTTAATGCGTACTTTCGAAACCTACCATACATATCACAATTCAGATGGATTATTTTAGAGAAAAATAAGAGAACTGGTTAGTTTAAAGGCTTCCAGAATTATAGATTTCAAAATCTAAGTGAAGAATACGATGTAAATATTCTTAAAAAGGGAGTTACTGTTGCCCATGTTCAAAGGGTTGTTTTAGAATCTCTTTTTCTTAGCCACACCATATCAGTTGAAAAGAAAAAAAGATGTTGACAAACTTTTGAAGGTAATGTATGGTAAACAGTGACAAAATCAACCTGATGATGTCTTCAAATGGTACAACCACATTATCCATGATGTATCAGCCTGCAATGAAGAAGAGGGGGCAGTGTGTGACTGTCTAGATGAAGATATTGGTTTTAAATTTTAAAGTGGATTTTTGGCAAACGGGTATTTATTTAGTAAATATTTAATGAATACTATTAGGTACCATAATCTGACATTATATTTTATCAATAACCAATTGAAGTTCGTATTTGCTTATTTAAATAATGCTTTTGTATTATTTGTGAGTTAGAACTTATTTCATTCAAAAAGCGTTTTATCCACTTGTCAAACAATCAAAACATGTTTCCTCCCTTGAATTCGGTCAAAACGTGATTTCTCCAAATATTAAATGCATTTTACTAATTTGTTTTATGCTTAATATCTTATGTATGCTTGCAGTTCTTTCTAATAACCAATAATAAAAATACACAATAAAAATTAGAATTAATTACAAGTTATTTTCTAATTTATCAGTTTTTTGTGTATTTTGAAAATTCGTATCTAAAGGAGAAAGCATGGTTTGAATGTTTGCTCCACATTTATGTTCTTTATAGGTATAATTCAAAATATTATTGAAAAAAAAAAATATTTTTTTTATGTAACAAGTGTTAAATGTTAAACTTCCCATTATGATATTAAAAAAAAAAAAAATAAAATAAATAAAAAAAAAAATGAATTAGCTTGTACAGCTGTATTAAAACAATTTTGAATAGATTAATTTTAAATTTAACAGATTATGTTAGCTTATTACAGATACTTTTTGTACTTACTGATACGGCATATTTTTTTTTAACATGATTCCTAAATTAGCCTCTTATATAAAAATGGGTAGATAAAACCCATTCGGAGTATGAAAGTTAATGGAAAAAAAAAAGTGTTAGTTTATTTCAAATAAAATTTCCATTATATATCATGAATATAAATTGTCAAATTAAAAGTTATACTGTGCAAATATAAAGACATTTATTACAGTGTATTATTCGGCCAAGGCCGAATAATGGACTTGATATTCGGCCGAAGCCGAATATTCAGCTGACAGGCCGAATGGGCCGTGCATCTCTAATTCAAACTACATATGTGCCCGTTGATCCTTACTGCTCTTTTTGATGTACCTTTTCTGTTAATTTCCTAGCAAAATATATCGATCTCGGATGTAAAAAAAAAAAGTATGAATTTCATCAATCGGGTGAGGCAAAAAAAAATAATGAAATCTGCTAATCGGCTAAGGAAGAGGGGGGGGGGGGGGGATCTGAAATTTGTCAATTGGTCGCAAGAGGGAAAAAAATAAAATAATTTGTCAATCAAACACAAGGGGAAAAAAAAAAGAAATTCTTAGATCAAATTGTCGTAAAAAAAAAATAAAATGAAAAATCTATCTGTCCATATATCGTTTAAAAAATGCACACAATTTTCAATTGCATCCTGCAAATTTCACCAGTAAGTCGCAGGGACAAATCCAGAAAATTTTAAGTGTTGTCAACTGTGAAAAAAAAAAAAAATTGCAAAATTCGTTGAATGGTCACAGGAAAATATCGTGAAATTCTTCGATTGTATGCACGAATATGTCGCAAAATTCACCAGTCGTTCAGAAAAATATTATAAAATTCTACTAAAATTCTACTAAAATTCTACTAAATAAACCATCTCAAAATATGCTTTATGAACAGGGCAAAAGAGTGCCATTTTGGAAAGCAATGTACCCCTATTTTATTAAATTCCCGCCAGGCAGCCCTTTTTCCCCATATTTAATACTATTACAATTGATTCATAATGCAATGACGTTTTTCAAACCTCACTGACACATGATCAGATATCCGATACTGACAGTTGATACAGGTTTTAAGCTGTGTTTCTTTCTCTCTTTTTTTTTTTTTTACACTACAAAAGCTTTTCAAAAATATGTCAATAAAACTTAACGAAAAATCCAAACAGAAAAGAAAATCTGAAAAAGTAAATTTTGAATTTTTATGTAAATGTTAGTAGTTAAGTAATACCTACACTAACATGAATTTGCAGCTTTAAATTTAAATTATCAAAATTCATAAGAATACCCCCCACCCCTCCCTTTTCACCAAAGAAAAGGCTAAAATACCTGTGAGTAGTCATTTAGCAAAAATGCTAAAGAAAACCTTGAGTAGACATTCATAATTGGAAAAGGAATTATAGTACAACCATTTACTGAGTGTAATTAAACTGCCTTCACCAAAGTAAATATAATATTATAAGTACATTTTAATTGCATTCTAATTTAACTTGGTTTATGTATGTAACGATGAAATTTTGCAATCAATTTTGCCCTTTCTTGCGTGCTAGAATAATACAAAATATGTACACAATTCCAACACATTAGGAACATGTCCACAACATCATTTTAATATTATTAGAACTTCATTTTAAATTAATACATTTTTAAGGCATGTTTCCATTAGCCGGTAACAGGTAATAAATCGATAAATTGCCAAATATAGTTTAGGTTTCAGGTAGGGTTTGTAAATATTATATTTTTTTAAATATAAAGAATATGTTTTGATGATATATATTATATTTTATATGAATTAGATACTAAAACATAATGCAGATAACATGAATACTTAATAGGTAAAACACTATTCTGATTTTTTTTTTTTTTTTTTTCAATATGATAAAATTGAAGATCATCTAATTCAAAACTGAAAAAATCTGTTACTCCAGCTCAAATCGTGGTTTCTCTGTAATTATTTTTATAAACTTCGATAATAAAATTTTTTTATGAAATTAGATTAGATTAATAAAATTGATACTATTAATTATGAGTTTCAGAACTTTACAGAAACGCTAATCTTCATATATACACTATATGTACATACACTATGACGCAAAAGTTTAGACAATGAAGAAATTCTTACATACTTTCAAAAATATTTATTCAATTTTCAAATCACTGCTTGAAATTAATGTGCTTTACATATAAACAATATTTATAACAAAGAAAAGTGGAATTGTGCATATTGCAATAAATTAAATGGTAACAAAAATAAACTGCTGTCTCAAAAGTTTAGACACAAATTAAATAAAATCGAAATAAACAATTTTTAAAACCTGGTTGCGCATCCATGCTTATGTATTACGTCATATACACGAGATTGCATGGAAGAAACTAAATCTTGCATAGTTTGTGGATCGATATCGTACCATGCATTCTCAATAGATGTCTTAAGTTCCTTTTCAGAAGAGTATTGTCTAGCGTTGCTATAAACTTTGCGACACATGATGCTCCAAAGGTTTTCTATAGGGTTAAGATCTGGGCTACATGCTGGCCAGTCAAGAACTCTTATATTATGGGAATTAAACTAAGATTTTGAATGTTTTGCAGTGTGAATTGAAGCATTGTCTTGCTGAAATTCCCACTGAGGACCCCCTAGAAGCTCAGCAAATGGCAGTAGGTTTTCTTCTAATGTCTGTGTATAATGCTGTGAAGTTTGACGACCACTGGTGAAGGTCAGAGATACTTGTCCATTATAGCAAAAGGCTGCCCAAACCATCACCGAGCCCCCTCCTTGTCTGCGACTAAAAAAACATCGAGGTTCCTTCCGCAAGTCATGCCAATACGATAAACGACCATCTGGACCATCCAGATTCCACTTTTTTTCATCGCTAAATATGACTGACTGCCATTTCTCTCCATATGACATATGCTTTCGAGCCCACATAAGTCTTTGTAACTTATGATATGGTTTCAGAGCTGGTTTCTTCTGCATTTTGCTATAAACGATTGTTCCTTTTTCCAAAATTCGTCTACGAATCGTATCCTTTGATACAGAGAGTCCCGATGAGCTTTGAACTCCACGTACGCTCATTTGTTGAGTACTCGCTAGTCTTTGTATCAGGCGATCCTCTCGTACATTTGTCACACGTGGCCTCCCAGACCGACATTTTGCTTTATATTCGGAACCACTCGATAAAACTCGATAAATAGATTTTTTTGACCTATTAATAATAGCAGAAATTTCAGAAACGCTCTTCCCTTCACCTTTCAACTGCCAAATCCTTGAAACCTCATTCACTTGAATTTCTTTAGCTCTCGGCATGTCGACTATGAAGCGCAATCGTTTGCAGAACTTAAGTACTCCAAATTTGTGACATCATCGATTCTAAATTTGCATATGCCAGCGAATATTCAAAGAAATTTAGAATAGTGTCTAAACTTTTGCGACAAGCACATTTGAATTTTTATGAAAAAAATTAGTATTATAGCAAATAAAACGACTGTCTTTTGTACATAGCATTTTAAATCAGTTTTTGAATATATTTACAGGTTTTTGTAATTCTGACGTCATAATTCTACATTTTAAAGCTGAATGACGTCATTGTCTAAACTTTTGCGTCATAGTGTACATAAAGATTAGCGTTTCGGCATATAAAGCGGTTCTGCAATAAAAATAAAACTTTTTACATAAGCTTATGTAAAAAGTTTTATTACATATTTATGGCATAGAAGGTTGTTTACAAACATTTTGAATATCTTTATGCTTGTAAATATACAGTACATTAAAAAATTTTAAATTGTTCGGGCAATCAATAATGTTGCAGTGGCAAACTTAAAATCCACTTTCATTTCAGCGTATCACGTGTAAGAAAATGTATAACAATCTAACAAACATAAGAATATTGTTATGACAAACGTTATATAAGTAAAATTAAGATCAAATAAGGTAAAAAACAGATAAATAAATACCTGAATATGTCCAGTAATTATGTAGCCAGGATGCTTTGATGGAATTACTGCGTATTCGCTCTTAGTAAACATGACGCGGCCCAAGCGACGCTACGGAGTGAGAGGTAAACAAAACAAGCATGGCGATGGCAGGCGTTGCCATTCTCCAAATCTAAATGTATGAGTAGCGGTCTTTATCAGTGTTGAATTCAGGCACTTTTCTCCGGGAGGGATTTTTTTGGTTCCGGGGGAGGGGGGCATTATACAGTTCCAGGGGGAAATTTCATTTTTTGAAATTGAATTTCATTTTGGGTTTTTCATTGAAAACACAAAATCTCAAATCTCCCTGGAGTGGGAGCGGACATCTCATTGCTCCGGGGGTGGGGGGGTCCTCCCCGGCCACCCCCTGAATTCAACACTGGTGTTTATCCAAATCAGATACAAGGTCCCGAATTAGCATACGGCTTTTTAACACAACTTTTTTTGTACTATAGTTACAAAAAATCAATATATTATCAACTTTCAAAAGGTATTGTATATTTTAAGTAGGGTGCACCGAATAGTGATTTTGGCCGAATACCGAATATTTGGCCAACATGTAAACCGAATTCCGAATATTCGGCTTGCCGAATAAGTTTAAATTTCAGAGTTTCAAAGTATTAAAAAGTTAAATAAATCGTCATTATTGGTTAATATTCTTACGTGATACTTTTTAAATAGCAAGTAAAAAATGTAAAAGCATTCTGTTTTATTTAAATATAATTTTATTTCTAATTATTCTAAATATCATTATTAACTGATAGTTAAAAATATAAGTTGTTTTACGGTAAAAAAAAAAAAAAAAAATCTAAGGCTTTTTAAATATTTCGGTCTGGCCGAATATTCGGTATACCGAAATCTCTTATATTCGGCCAAGCCAAATATTCGGCATACCAAATAGTTTGATATTCGGCCTAACCGAATATTCGGTAACATGGCCCAATAGGCGGGATACCGAATATTCGGTGCATCCCTAATTTTAAGATTCTATCATGCACCATGCTTTGAAATACCATACAATTTATGGTACAAGTAATTACCATATGATTTTACCATACATCATGCTATGGAATACCATATAATTTTGGTACAAGCAATTATTACAAGATTTTACCATACATCATGCTATGGAACACCATTGAATATATGGTAAATTTCAATACCCTATAATTTTACCATACATTATGCTATGGAACACCATTGAATATATGGTAAATTTCATTACCCTATAATTTTACCATACATTATGCTATGGAACACCATTGAATATATGGTAAATTTCATTACCCTATAATTTTACCATACACTTTGCTATGGAATACCATAGAATGAAGAATGTTTACCATATGGATACAGTATGTTTCCATATAATGCCATAAATTTTTTATGATTTTCCATATAAAACCATATGTTTCCATAAAAAATCCTATGTCATTTTTTGCTAAGGGTATAATAAGAAATAAATTTTACTTGCTCACTGCAGGTCAAAATAGGGTATTTCGAAAGCTTCCAAAGAGAACAAAAAGAACAGGTACAACAATTGAAAAAATAAATGTATCTTTATTCTTAAACAGCACAAGTGTTGCCATCTGCATGTTGAAAATCGATTTAATAATATCTTAAGAATGTATTTTATTGGCAACATTAGGCATTATAGCTTCAATATTATTCTGATAGTATTTTAGAGCCTACATTGGGTATGTTGCCGAAAAGCAACACCAGGCATTTACGGGTTAAATTAAGAGACTTAAAAGAAGGAAGTGTCTTAACTCTTAAGTTTGCAGATTTTTTTTTTTTACATTTTTCTTAGTTTGCTTATACTAAGATCATAGTAAGACACTCATGTGTCTTAAATTAAGACATCTATGATGTCTTAATTTTCAGATTAAGACACTTAAGCGTCTGAAATTCTTTTTTAGTTAAATATGTGTCTGAATTTAATTCGTATCTATTTCCAGTGTATGTCGTAATGTAATCGAATTCTTTTGAGTGTCGCTGTAAATGAACCGTAAATGCTATACAGTTCTATTTCAATACCGGCCATGCCATTGTAAACTCCTGTAACATTTACCAACTGCATGGCAATCTGACTATACTTACGCGAGTTAGAGCACTTAAGTTCTTTAAAGTGTTACAAAAGTTAACTTTAAAAGAGATCACCACTTTCACTTTTATAAACCAGTCTTGTCCGACAGAACAACTAAAATAACCATTGGATTGAGAATTATTCAGTTTATTTTTTAAATAAGGATAGAGGGCCGTCTCCAAATTAAAATTATAACGATCTTTGGAATTTTCAATGAAAACACACAATTTTGACATCGTATAAAGATTCAATAAGAAAAACTTGGACTTACGCTGTCAAAATTTAATAATTAAAAATCTTACGATACTCATAATAGTTACCGTAATGTTTTTAGTTGTGATGCCGTGACAGTGCAGTTGGAAACTTCGCTCCGAGGAGGTCAAGGACTCTCTCCCCTGAAGATGGCTCGTTAGAAAGAGCACGAAACATTGGGAATAATTTGTAATGTATTTTTAATATAGTTTTTATTTACATGCACGCTGATGAGTATCGTAAGATTTTTAATTAGTATAAGGATTCATGCGTGATATGTTTCTTCGAATACCAAACGGAAAATATCAAGGTGCAGTAGTTTAGAAATTATGCAGATGTAAAGTCTGAAACTACAATTGTTAAATTCCTTTGTAATAGATGCAAAACAAACTCACTTGGAGTAGTATTTTTAAACGTAATTTAAAAAACTGTCTGGCGGAATGTGCTGTAATTTTATATTTACATTTTTGAAGCTTCTCAAAATTGCCTTTTCATGAAAAATTCATAGATTACTATTTTTCTTCCCTTCTTTCTTTCGTTTTTTCCGAATATTAAGGCTGTTCTCAATTCCGCTGCTCAACCAGCGCGAAGCTTTCTGATACATTTACTTACTCATTTTTAAACGTAAAGGCACAAAATTGTCAAGGCGGACTACGAAAGCGATTTGGAATCGAAAGACTTTTCTATTTTTTTTTTTATAAATAAATTATTTATCGAGTTATGATCAATTTTGAGTAACCTGTTTGTCTCCTCTCTCTGAGTGGTTTTTCTCCTTTCGTCAGGAAATTTGGTTCAAAATGTAAACTGACAGTATTTTATAAAGAATGTCTTCCGTGTACCGAAAAATGGAAAACATCTTTCGATCACATAGTTTCTGAATTACAACACCAGCCAATTTCTTGCATTTCCGAACAAATATGAATTAAAACTTGTGTCATAAATTTGCACAGTTTGATTTGAGAACGATCTTAATTACAAATAATATATTTTTTTCAAGTGATAATAAACATTTTTAAAGAAATAAATAGTATTAAAATTTTATTCGCACCATTCTTCTTTACTGTTAATGTATTTTGTCTTCCTTATATATTCACATATCCTTAAAATAGTTATAATTTATCTTTTTATAAAATATATTTCCTGAATATTAGTATTTTGTCATCAAATAAGTAATTTTTTGTAAACTTATTCAAGTTTAAAACTTAAAAGCAAAAATAAAGTTTGCAATATTAAATATAAAAGGTTCCAAGAACGAATTTCCAAGAACGAAAAACTACTTTTTTAATAAAATGCACAAAAAATTCAATAACGTACAGGGAGAAAATTAGTGTTTTCATTCCTCAGTGTTTTCATTCAGTTCTGTTTTTCAAACTTTCCGTAAAAGAACCTTGTAAGAAGAATTGAAGTGATAAACTATAAGAATAAAGCAGAAACGCGTGGTAAAAGGAAATTTTCTTTTCGCTTTTCAGAAAAAAGTTAAAGCCAAGACTTTAACCGTAGTCATTTAAATTCTTTTTTTGCACAATTTGGGCTAAACATATTGGTAAAAAAGAGCAGCTATCCAATTAGATTACCCGTATGAAAATCATTCTTCTATATTAAGAAAGAAATTAACATTATAAATATAAATGAAGTACGTCGTTTTTTATAAAAGAGAATTTTTTCATGTAGTAGTTTATCTTAATTTTCTCGTAGAAAATAACATTTCCCAAAATTTTCTTTACCTGCTCTTTTTTAGGGAAATACGTAATGTATAAAAATATATAAGTACTTTCTTTTAGTGTAGGTGTTTGGTATACATGCATGAACATAAAAATATTTAAAGAATCAGAAAAGCAGTTTTTAAGATTTTTTTTTGTTTTGTTTTTTTGTTTTTTTGTTAAAAAAGTGTGTGTTTTTATATTTATGGTACAATTCAGGAATTGGTAGAAGATTAGAAATTTCATTGCAAAGGAAATTCATTTCAAATCTTGTTCCGGCTAGCTTTAATGCAAATTTTATTTATATTTCGTTTCTAGTTAATTTTGATTTCAAATATTGTGTATATAAGAAATTGATATCAGCAATGTTTCTGAAACAAAAGATTATTTTGTATTATTTGGGCTTAAAATATTGGTAAAAAAATACAGCTATTAAATTAGAGTAACCGTATGGAAATCATTCTTCTCTGCTAAAAAAGAAAATAACATTATAAATACTAGGGGATCGAACCCGAGCTCCTCGGGTTACAAAGTATAGGCGAAAATCACTCTTTTTTTAATTGTAATTATTTTTTTACATGTAATATATATTTTATATTGCCCACTAACATCAAAAAGAATTATTATCTGAAAATTATCACTTATGCAATCAAATAAAGTTTTAAAATTTATTCAAAGCGATTTTTTCACATGTCACCGCATGCCAGGCGTTATTAGCCCAAGATTTTGCGACTTACGGCAGTCTTTCCGATCATTTCAGTGCTTTAAGCGCGTGGTTCAATCACATATTTGTTAAATTTGTTTCTTATTTACATTATTTTTTTTTTCTATAGAGGAAGTTTTAATTTTGTTATAGAACATTAGACGGAAACAAGTGCTGAACTTTTTACATTGTTTCAAGGGCAAGCGGATTAATCTTTCATAATCGAGCTAAACGTGATAGATAAATTTAAAAATAATTCATGCTTGAAAATCTATGTATATTATGCTATCGTACGTGGCACAGAAATCGCGATTATTTTGTAATTGTTTAATGGCAACACCTGAATGAAACGCATCTCATTGGTTATTGTGTAATATTTTTAAAAGGGAATAACAATAAATAAAAAAAGTTTAATTAATAACTATAGAACAAAACAATTTATATAATTAAAAAAAATAAAAAATAAAAGTAAATAAACAATTTATTAATAAATAAACAACAACATCCGGATTGCCATATCAAGCAAAATAACGACACTTTGGGGCCAGTTCAGTACCCCTGTGCGTACATGACATTAGCGTCAGAAAAAAAAATCGCGCCAACGTGGTGCGCATATGACATCTGTACCGTCTTTTATTCATCTCATTTAAAATACAATAAATAAATAAAGGTATTTTTCCAGTATAGGTACTTGGCGACATAGAGGAAAGGTCCATGGCGAGAAAAGAAATTTGGCAACGTATTTTCAGGCAACCTATTTCATCAAAATATTTTTTTGGAATAAAACTACATAAAAGTTGCTATGATCGCAATAAGTTCGTACTTTCATGTTAGCTGGGCGCAATTTTCGCCAGTAGAATTTTTTAACTCGCCAGTAGCATGTTTTATTTTTCGAGGCGTTAATTAAAAGAATGCTCTGATGTTGAAATTATATGGTTTATGGTATTTATTCTTTTCTTTTCTTTTTCTTTTTTTAAAGAATTTTTTTAAGTGAAATTCATGAATTTGAAATGTTTCAGTTTTAAATTAAAGTTATCCATTTTAAACTGAGTGAAAGGATTATATTTTAATCTAAATTAATGGAATATGAAAAAATACGACGGCTACAATGTTTGGCGATTTATCACCTGTGCCTGTCTAACATAAAAATACCGAGTTCTTGATTTCTCTATCAGAATCTTCCAATTTGGCGAAAGATTGAGCAAGTAAATTAAATTATGAATAAAAGTAACATGGTACAATGCCTACCATACAGTTAAGGGAGAGCAAACTGGTCGCTACCGGCGACTAGTTATTTTAAAAACCGCAATGACTCAGCCAATTAAGAAACAATTTTCAAACAAATTGCATTTGAAAGTAGATTTTTTTCTCTATTTGACTGTGTAAAAATTGAAAATATGCAACATTTGGAAGCTTAAAAAATCGCTGACATAGGACGCATTATAATTTCAATTTTTTTTTTCAGTTTTTATGAGAAAATGGCAACAAAAGGTACAGTAATATATTATTTTCTTTTCTCCGTGATTATTTGCCTTCAACTTTCAATCCTCCATGACTTTCAACAGAAATGGAGTACTTCAGTTGCCACAATTACAAAAATTGTTCTAACAACTGAAAAAAAAAATTAATATCTCAAAATTAAATTGGGATACAGTTTTCAAAAAATTGCATTAAAAAATACATTTTTTTCCTTATACGACGGTGTAAAAATTTGAAATGTTCAATGTTTATAAGTTTAAAATTTTGCAATAAAGAAAATTGCAAAACCTAAATTTTATTTCAAATTTCAATGTATTGCCATTCGCAAAATGACGTATGCGTAACGCACAGATATGTTTGTCTTTATAATATAGATAGATAGATAAACGAAGTACGCCGTTTGTTTATAAAACAGAAATTTTCTATGGTAGTTTATCTTAATTTTCCCATAGAAAATAACTTTTCCCAAAATTTACTTTAGGCTCTTTTCCTGAGCGAAATACGTGATGTATAAAAAGATATAAGCACTTTAATTTACTGTAGGTGTTTGGTATACAAGCATGAACATAAAAATATTCAAAGAATCTGAAAGGGAGTTTTTAGATTTTATTTTTAAACTTTTAATGCCGTAAAAAATTGTGTGTTTTTACATTTATTGTACAATACAGGAATTGATAGCAGATTAGAAATTTCATGAAACAATGAAAATTCATTTCAAAATTATGTCTCGGCTAGCTTTAATGCAATTGTTTTTTTGTTTTTTTTTTTTCATTTCTAGTTAATTTTGACTCGGAATATTTGTGAAAACTATGAGAAACGTTTTTGAAAATGGAGAATATTTTTTATCTACAGAACATCTATTCTGTAAAAAAGCAAAATATACAGGTATTTATGAATTTTTCTTTCTCATTAAAAACCCGAGTATTTAACAATTAATTTTAATAAAAATCGTACTCATATCTATATCATAAATCAAAAGTATTTAATGAGCAACGCTGACGTTATACGGACGGTGGTCACAACTGACCAATAAATTTCGCTTTTAATAAAAATTTTGAACTCCAAAATATCGCACAATTTCAATTTTTACACCGTCAGAGAGGAAAAAATTTCTTTCAAATGCAGTTTGCGTGAAAACTGCATCTCAATTTACTGCTTTTTTATAGTTTTATCAAAAATATATCAAGCAGGAATTATTTTTTAATATATCTGTTTCGCGTGCAGCCCCATTACGAAAGATTTTCCCGTTTCCACTTAAAACTATATAACTAGTTCCGTATTTGTATCCGGATAATATTCCATAACAAAATTAAAACTTTAATAAAGAAATAAATAACACAATAGTAGAATAAAAACATAAATTTAAAAGTCATATTACTTGCTTAAATCACTGAAATTATCAGAAACAACCAGGCTGCTGTAAGTAGCGAAATCGTTAAATATTTCTTCGGCTTTAATTCCTGACTTGCTTTTAGTAAACTTCAAACTTTTTTTATAATAAATTATTGAGATTTTTCATATAACAGTTCTTTTTGGTATTGTTAGTGGACAATAAATAAAATATTCATTAAAAGTAAATGTCTATTTGAATTTTTGATAATTTAAAACTAATTATGTTCAAATAAGCAAATGTTTAATAAATATTTTAATAAAAGCTGTCAGTTGTCAAATTTAAAAATTTTCTCTACGTAAACAAATACTAAAACAGTTATTGCTAATAATTAGTACATATTATTATTTTTTAATAAATTATAATAATTCTTTATGAAGAATGAACCTTAAATAATATATCTCCATGTACCGTGGCGGTCAAAAGTTGCCAGCCAGTTAGTTTCTTTGATTTGTTTGCCAGAACGTTTTAGCGAAGAAGAAGCACAATTGGTCCAAAAGTTATCGGTAAGCCAATGACCTCTGAACACGTGATCATTTTGTTTGGATACTGAACATACTTGATACAAAAGGGAGGAATTGAAAATCCGCGTGTGCAAAAGTTTCCGGCCATTCGTCATTTGTTAGTTTTTGCTATCAGTAAAGTGTTTTTTTGACCATGTTTGTTAATAATTCAACGCGAATAACGTATTTGAAATTCAAAATTTAAAGGTTCAACAATTATTGTTTGTAAACGAGTGGTTTGTTTGTCGCTAAAGGGCTAATCCCCACGTAAGATTGCGGCAAAGTTATCGATCGGAAATTTTACTGTGAACGATATTTAAAAGAAATATAAAGATGGCCATGGCCTTCTGGACTTACTACGGTCAGGGAGATCCTGGAAAACAGCTATTCGTGTGGACAGATTTATCAGGAGAAGAGCAGTTGATGACCCGCATAAAAATACCGCTGCAATTCTCCTCGATTTAGTGTGCTAAAATGTTGTTGAAATAAGTCGGTCTACCGTGTCAAGACGCTTACGTGATATAGGACTTTGTGGAAGAGTAGGTGTTAAAAAATCTTTCATAAGTAAAAAAAAAAAAAAAAATCACAGGGCCCGACTGGCATTTGCAAAGGAACACAAACACTGGTCAAACATAAACTGAAAAAAAGTAATATTTTCCGATGAATCGAATTTCAACCTTTTTGGGAATGGCTGCAGACGTTATGTCCGACGAACTAAAAGCAAAAGATAAGATTCGGGATAAGTTATACCTACATTAAAGCATGGTGGAGGACACGCAATGATGTGGGGAGTATTTTCTGGAAAATGTGCCGGTACGTTAGTTGAAATTCGCTGCAAGATGAATGTGCAATGTATAAGGATCTCTTGCAAGATCATTTGCTGCCTTATTGGAGGAAAAATTATGGTCGCAACTATTTGTTTCAGCAGGATAACGACCCAAATCATACATACAAGCTCGTCAAGCAGTGGCTTTAGCACGAAGCGATTCCACTTTTGAAATTGACAGCACAATCCCCCGATAATAAAACTATAGAAATCCTTTGGAACGAACTTGTAAACGTGTGTTCATTTATGAATATTCCACTTCAGCAGAATTCCCGAAAATTGCAAAAATCGTGGAAAAAACATACCATAGACGATTTTCAACTGTTCTTTGGATCGATGCCACGTCGCTGCTCCGCAGTACTTATTCTTAAATGTACGAAGACCAAATACTGAGTGTAAATATTGTTGATCACTGTCATTTTCTGTTATAACACCATTTTTTTCCAAACTTGGCAAGATGGCCGGAAATTTTTGAAAACATGTGTTTTCTTTTGCAATTAATTTTGTCAATTAAATTTATTGATATTTATTTTTTATTCCATAAGTTTGCTCCAAACTATTATGTCAATGAAGTGCACTTTTAGATTCCTCTTCATATGGGTATACTTACAAATTAACCAAAAATTTTATGCTGGCCGGAAACTTTAGACCGAAACTGTATAAAAGGCAAATGTCCCGCTTACTTACTCATCCTCTCCGAGTCCAAACTACTGAACATAAAAGCATGGAAATTGAGGGGAGCATACGTTTTATGACAAAAGTGAACTCTAAGGAAGGATTTTTGAAAAATCACTACCTAAAGGGGTTCGAAAATTCTAGAGCATGTGGCCATATCTCAGCAGCCGTTTTAGGCAGGAACGTAAAATTACAGAAAATAAATCTACAAAAAAGTAAATGAACACATGTTTCAGCGATTTTAGAAATTCTCCCTCTAAGAAAGTAAGAGGAGGATCGAAACGTTTAGACCATTTGGCTATATCTCAGCAGCCGTTTCAGGTAAAAGCGTGAAATTGCAAAAAATAAATCTACTAAAAAATATCTGAACACATGTTTTAGCGATTTTAGAAATTTCCTCCTTCCTAAGGGTGTTAAAGGAGGACGGAAATTTTAGAATTCTCTATATATAAAAGAGAATGTCACGCTCACTGACTCACCATCATTCTGCTCAAACTACTGAATTTAGCAGTATAAAATTGGGGGAAACATACTTGTTATGACATAAGTGAGCACTAATGGAAGGATTTATAAAAATACAAACCATAAGGGGGTTAATAGGGGGGGGGATCGAAAATTTTAGAGCATGTGGCCATATCTCAGCAGCCGTTTTAGGTAGAAGCGTAAAATTTCAGAAAAGAAATCTACTAGAAAAATAATTAAGCACGTGTTACAGTGGTTTTAGAAATTCCCCCCTTAGGAGGTTAAAATGGATTCGAAACTTTTATAACATTTGGCCATATCTCAGCAGCCGTTTTAGGTAGAAGCGAAAAAATTCCAGAAAATAAATCTACTAAAAAAATTATTGAACACATGTTTCAGCGATTTTAGTAATCCCCCGTAAAGGGCTTAAAGCGTGTCAAAAATTTCAGAATAATTGGCCATATCAATATTTTCAAAAATTTTCAGAAAACTCTTGTGATATATCATTGAAAAATTTTTGGACCACTCGTTCATATTATGAACCTTTCTCCATTTACTCACCCCAATTTGACTACCCCCCCCCCCCCCCGGCAGAAATTCAGTTTACTAACTCAGCTCCTAATTAAGCTGTCACGAGATTCGACATCATTTGAAGGCTTGATTGAAGGTGAATTTCCTCTTAGACCTTCAATTTGTGAGGTCTATTTTGACCTGAGACAGTTAGGGCTTATACCCCCCCCCCCCCTCGGGGACTGTAGATTTCTAAGCAGCCGCTTCACACTTTAAACTCATTTTTGCATCACTAGAGGGCCTTTTAAAATTTTAATTTGTTCGTGACTACCCTATACAATTTTCCAAAAATTATGAAAAAAAATTGCATAACAAATTTCAACAATTAACAGCTTATCCTCCATTTTAACACAGTGAGCGGGTACGTATTTCAGACAAAATTGAGTTAAAGATATAAAATCATACAAATTTAAAGTTTATTTAAGACTATCATGACGACCCCTGGTAACGCCGGCCGAGTCAGCTAGTTAAATAATAAATATGAATATCAAATGAAGTTATTTTTTCATAACATCCTTCTTTGATAGTTAAAGATTATTAATTTGCATTCGTCTTATTTTTTTTTTATAATTATTTGTGATTTTTTAAGCATTCATTTCTAAACTTCTTCAATTTGAAACTGTAAAACCAACAAATAAGCTTGATGAAAATTTAGACAGTTAAATATTAAATTTTTTAGAAAGTTCAAACGATGGAAAAACAATCTGTTTTCAGTAAAATGGGCAAAAATTTCAATATATAAATTTCAATATTTCAATATATTCAATATATACTTCTATAAATAAATAAAGTTATGGATTTTACTTCTTCCAATTTTTAATTAGATTGATTTTTTGTTTTTAGGAATAACTTATCGCAAGCACTTCTTTTATATATAGAGGAAGAACTGGTATTATGGAATGGTCAGACAATATGGATACTTCAATGTCTGGTGCATTCGGTGTTGCAGTCAAGCGTAAATCTGTCATACCACTTCCTAGTACTAACATGAGTCTCTGTGCTCAGTTCAGTTTGGATACCTCACATTCAGTGATGTCACACATTCAGTCACATTAATCTCACATTCAGTGATGTTAACCAAGTTCAGTTTAAAGTTGAATAGACAATCACCTCATCGAGTTCATGGCTGAAATTCCAGAATTTGTTAAAGTCGATTTGCATATTAAAACGCAATGGCTCTGCGAAGTCATATCTTGGTGGAAAACATCTGAAAACCCAAGAGTCAACTGCTAAAATCCGGTTTTCAGGTGTTTCCCACCAAGATAGGACTTGGCGGACAGATTACGGTTTAAAGTAATTTATTGCTGTGTTAGTCAGTTTTCCTAAATGTTAACTCGTGGGCGAATGAAGTGGTTATGTTATTGAAGATGGTGTGTACAGTATTATGGAATATCAGATAGAAAACTGTTTCATGACGACTCTAAAATTTAAAACAATTTTTTCAAGAATCTGATAATTTATAGATAATGTATTAAAGTATACTCATTAAATAATTTTGGTTTTGCTTTTAAATAAGTGTTTTTCTGGCAATTTTAAAATTCTTTATAACTCTATTCCACATTACCCGAAAGATGTAACTTTTTTTAACAGCTAAATATGAGTATGTATTTGTTTCTTTCACTTGAAATGCACTAAAAATGTGCTGTGAAATAGACAAAGTTTGTTATTACTAAATTTTAATGCATCTCAATTTTTTTATGTTGACTTGCAACAGTACAGAGTGTCCTAAAAGTTCCCGTACTGACGATATATGTATATATTATTCACAAAACAACAAACATTAAAACGATTTCTTTTATGCTAATGTTAAAAGGTACTTTCAGCATCACGTGGAAAAAATTACTGAACTTATATTTATAAGAAATGCTCAAAACGTTCACCCCTTTCTAGAAGGCAAAACTGAAGTCCTTTGGGCATGTTTGTAAAAACGAGTTTTAACATGCTGGGAGTGACTTCTTGTATCCTTTGAATAATGGCAATTTTCAAATCATCTATTGTTTGAGGATTATTTTTATAAACTTTGTTCTATAAATTTCCCCGCAGGAAAAAGTCAGGGATGCTTAGATCGGGGGATCGATGTGGCCAAAGAGTTTTCTATAGGTGAGCCGATCGCCAAAAATTTCTTCAAGCATATCCAGGTTTTCATCACTTGCATAGCATGCAGAAAGCCTGGTGTATCAACTTTCGGTCATCCACTCCTGTGCTTGTTTTCTACCGAATCTGTATTACGAAATCGTCGAACGAGCCTATATAGCCTATCTTCACTCGTTATTGCATCATTTGGATATTTATTTCGCCAATCCTGTTTGTACTTTTCAGACGATTTACATTTAGACAGAGAGGTGGCAGCACAGACAGTCACCTCATCGAGTTCGTGTCTGAAATTCCAGAATTTATTAAAGTCGATTTGCATATTAAAACGCAATCGGTCTGCGAAGTCATATCTTGGTGGAAAACATCTGAAAACCCATTTTTAGCGGTTGACTCGTAGGTGTTCTCCTGCAATCAAATGTATGAAAGCATGGAGGACTGGGATCAGTAAAACACAATGAAAAACCGACGAGTCAACCGCTAAAATACGGTTTTCAAGTGTTTTCCACCAAGATAGGACTTGGCGGATAGATTACGGTTTAATATGCGATCGAGTTTTATCTATTTCTGGAATTTCCGCTGTGAACTCGATGAGGTGATTGTCTGTGCTGGACTCTCTGATTCTAATTCAAAAGAAGTTTCGATCAGCGCAATTCCCTTAATGCGTGGCAAAATCATTTCACTATGAAGAACAAAATAAACTTAGAACTTTATTCTCGCACCAATTGTGGGCGAAAATAACAAAACGATAAAAACTCAAGAATTGATGCAATGATATGCAGGCGATAAAATGTAAGGTAAAAAAATCACGGAAAATGAGTTCTTTAATTTGGAGTACGTGAGTTTTTAGCACACACTGTATTACATAATCCTCGAACTTTATGTATATTTATATAAAATCTAAATTTTGTTACCATGATAATGTGCTAAAATGTCGATCCAATTAGAACCTAAATGGGACAATTTATCAATCTTACCAGTAAATTAAAAGTGCATGTTAAGCAAGTAAGTAGATCTTATATTTTATTTACAAGAACACCCAAAAACAAAGCTAAAAAAAAATCTCACCACAATAACTTACAAAATACTAAATCAATGTTAACCTAATTGGGACTGTGACTTTCTCTTCACAGTTTCTTAAACGAGTTCGTTAAGAAATGCGTAGCTCGTATAATTTGTTTACACGGACTTTAAAAGAAAGAGGCATGCTAAAACTGTCATCACGATAACGTCCGACATACTGACTCAATTCAAACCTAATTGCAATAATGTACTGATCTAGCAAGTATATATCATTAGTTCGTTAATGAAGTATGTAGTTCTACTAGTTAATTTTCTTGGACACACGAAACAAAAACTTGCAATATTATGACCATGATAACGTCCAAAAAAGGAACCTATAAGAACTGAATTATGACAGTGTATCGATCCTTCAGGTATCCCAAATAAATGTTGTAATCAAGTATGAAGCTCTTAGAGTTCGTTTCCTGGGGCAAACAAAGAAAACATGCGAAACTTGTCATCTTGATAATGTTAAAAAAAAATTGAACTAATTTGAATATAATTGGTACAGTATTTAAGACAGCAAGCTTGTAGGATGAGCTCGAAAATATTTATTTCTCAAAAATTATTTATTTCTAACAGTTTGTTTGTAAGGACATTTATAAGTTTTCGATGTCGTTCATTAAATGACTTGACTTCTAAACTCACTTAAGCATCGGAAACAAGTTACAGCCTATAAGCGAAATTTAAACTATGATGTAATTTCTTTTCTCATTTCTTAAGTAATTAATTCCTTTCCTTTCCTAGTAAGCCATACAGTATTAAAAACTTCTCTGAACATTACGTTTGTTTGAAACGTAGCTAATTTAGAAGGCGTGACATTCTCTTGTTTAATTTGTGTTAAATTTGGTGTATGTCCTTAAAGAAAAAAAAGACAGAAAGAATGAAAGGAATATATCATATATCAACCTACTTTTTTCTGAGTGGATCAGAAATGACTTCCATTTATCGTTTTCGTAAAAGCGCCTTATAACAAGAATTTTTACAATGAATAACGAAAAAATAGCAAACATGAAAATAAATTTATCTTCCCTTCTTGTGGAACTATACTTGATAGAAAGTAACGCGTTAACAGTAAATTTTATCTTATTTTTTAATGAACCTATCTACTAAAATGTTAGTTTAAAAGTTTGTAAAAACGAACAACTATCCAATTAGTCTAGCGCCCCACCAGTGGCTGAGAGGTTCTGCTCTCGAAACTGGTAGACGGGAAGTGCTGGGTTCGATCCCAATCGCGCCCGTCGGCCAAATCGTTCGGAGTTTTCGTGGTTTTCTTCGAGCCATGGGTTTCCATGCATTAATACGGGTTAGGTTCCCTTAGAAAGACCCCCACGAAGGGCACTCCTCCTCGGGCCTATATCCCTAGTGTAGATAATCGGCCGTCACAAATCAACCAACCAACCAACCAACCAATTAGTCTAGCTGTTCTGAAAATTGAATTCATAAATGAATAAATATTAAAAATATAAATGAAGTAGACACTTGTTAGTATAAAATAAGTTTTTCTTGCAATTTTTTAAAGTTTTCACATAACAAATTAAGAGATAAAAATGTTTAAAAGTTCCAATAATAGGTTTAATCTTAATTTGTAATTATATAAATGTTGAAACAAGGACAACATATTATTAATACATTTTGCTTTTTATTTTAAATAAAATGTGAATATATTTTACTCTGAACACAAAAATGTATTACTAAGGTATTGAAATAATGAAAATGATACAAAAAAGACCGTTAAACTCTTTTTTCCTTTTCATAGCACTTCTTTTATTGGTATAGAATATTCTTTTGTATTTTCTTACATCCTTTGCATTTTTAAAAATCTATCTTAAAATTCATTTCATAATACCCAAGAAAATATTTATGTTTACACTCTTTAAGTTTATACATGGAAAACAACATTGTTGTTTTACGCTGTAGCAAAATTAAATATTAAAACCTGTTACAAAATTCTAAGAACGTATAAAACACAATTGTTTTGATAAAATACACCAAAACTTCAATTAAGTACAGAAAAAACAAATTATTGCTTTCATTTCTCTGAAATCTTTTTTTAGCGTTTCCGCGAAAAGGACTTGCAACACGAAATGATGTAATAAATTTCGAAACAATGCAAAAAACACTGTGGTAAAAAATATTTTTTTCACTTTTTAGGGAAATGTTCTTAAAAGAAAGAAACTCCTAACATTTTAACGCAGAAAACTCTATTTATTTTTTCAACAAGTTCCCCTTAAAATGTTTGTTAAAATGCTTGTAAAAAAGAATAGCTATTCAATTATCGTACTTGTTTGGAAAGCGTTCTACTTTGTTTACAAAGAAATTAACATTATAAATACAAGTAAAGGACAGCATTTGCTGGTATAAAAGGAAATTTTCTTGCGATAGCGTAACTTACTATTCACATAGAAAATGAGCTATTTCGAAAATGATTTTTTAATGCTTTGGCGGAAGAATATAAGATAGAGCATATAATCATTTATTCAGGAATAGATTTTCGATTTGGGTATTTATTTATTTCACAAGTATCAATATAAACAAAAGATAATAAAAAATAGCATAGTGTTGTGGCATTATTTAATGAAACCATTTTGCTGATACATAAAGATATAAAACGATTCACTCTCAAAAAAAACATTTAATCAAAAATCATAAAAAGTATATGTAGAAAGATTTCAGAATATGCGTATGATTGGAAAGGATTTTTGAGCTATTTGAAGATATCTGCGCCTTTTGGCAGGATGATTTGAGGAAATTTTAATCTTCGGTCGCAAATTTTTCGGTTTTTGAGGGTCAAGGGGCATACGATCGTATGATTTGACGAAAATGCAGCTTTAAATGGGAGGGTTTCTGGTAATTTTTACATTACATTGGCGAATTTTCTGTATTTTGGAGGAAAATGGGTAAGTCAAAGCGGAAATTTTTGTGTTTTAACGAAAACATTCAGCAGATAATATTCAGACAAGGTCCTTCAATTGTTTTATTTTCTTGGTAGTACACATATTTGTAAATTAATCAAAATAGCTAATCGTTTTAACACAATGATCCGATTCGCTTGGGTATTAAACTTATTAACCTGTAAATTTCCCTTTGTAAAGGATAGACTATTTATTTCTTCGTATATCAGGCTAAGGAGTCTTATTAATTCTTTTGTGCAAGTGGTTGTACTCCACCATTTCTAAGCTCACCTCTATTTCTATAAAAGCAGGTATAACTTAGTTTCTTTGACCGCGGTTCAGCATGAACAACGCCATTTATTGTCAGTAATAGTATTTTAAACAAAATACTTTTTCTTTCATCTATGGTGTCAAGTTGTTTGTACAAAAGCAGTGAATGCGTATTTGCAGTGTTATTTTAACTTCGCATATCAAGAAGTTAAAAGTGTATTTAAAAAAAAAAGTTCTAATATTTTTTCAGATGAAATATGTTATATAAATTTAAGTAGACAGGTTTTAAGTAATGCAGAGATCTTGACTTTCCTTTCAGGAAATAAATATTGCAGAATAAATTAAGCTAAACATTACCGTGTGCTATACTTTAAAAAGTAGCTATGTAGGGAGGCTTGCCCTAGTCAATATTAAGGAGGCTTGTTCAGATGTCAAAGCTCCCTTAATTAAGTGCTTTTATTACACACTGTGCATAATTAAGGGTTAATGGTTATATTTCTAAAATAATGTAAATTTATTCTGTTAAGCTACAGAAAAATGGGCTGATAGTAAACAAATGTTTAAAATTGATTAAAGGAAGATGTGAAAAAGTGCTATAGAAGCACGAAAAAAATTAATGAAATATAAATTGGAAAGTTGATAGGAACTTTTATTTCATTTAAATAGTATTACCCATAGTTGGTAAATAGAAAAAAAGAATTTAAAATACTATAAAGGATAAAAGCAGCAGCCTTAAGAAATGTTAACTGTTCATGCTTCTATAAAAGAACAAAACATTGATAAAAACACATTAGGAAGGTATGTAGACAAATGTCACCAAAATGAACACAATGTCATGAAATTAATCTATGTTGAAACTAGTGTTGCAGGTTGAGGGTGACCGAAAATGGGTGTTTAAAATCAAATTTTTCCGTTGAGTTCCGTCTAAGCGGGTTTGTTTACACATAAGATTTTCCCAATTTATATTTTATAATAACTAAACCATGTAGCATAAAGCTATTCTGCCTTTTTAAAAAACTGGTTTTATTTCTTTTAACAAATATTTCAATATAAAATAAAGTGGGTCAAGCCTCCCATATAGTGGGTTAATCCTGCCATATGTGTGGAGCCTTGACCCATGATTTTCTCATGATTAAAATCAATCATTTTTCAAGGGTCTTATATATTACACTTACGTCGCAATTTTATTTTGTTAAATGATTGTATAACGAAACCAAAATTAACACAATGACATGAAGTTGAACTATGTTGCAACTAGTGTTGCAGGTTGAAGGTGACCAGAAATGGGTGTTTAAAATCGAATTTTTCCCTTGAGTTAGATCTAAGCGGGTTTGTTTACACATAACATTTTCCCAAATAATATTTTGTAATAACTAAACCATGTAGCATAAAGCTATTCTGCCTCTTTTAAAAACTGGTTTTGTTACTTTTAACAAATATTTCAATATAAAATAAAGTGGGTCAAGCCTCCCATATAGTGGGTTAATCCTGCCATATGTGTGGAGCCTTGACCCATGATTTTCTCACGATTAAAATCAATCATTTTTCAAGGGTCTTATATATTACACTTACGTCGCAATTTTATTTTGTTAAATGATTGTATAACAAATAAAAGGATATATGAAACTTTATTCTAAGCTCAATGTATAAAAAATAAAATAATATTTTGTAAAAAAGGGGTCAACCCTCCTTATTCTCCCCTATGTATCTCATAAATAAATACTGTCATATTTTATGCAAAGAAATGCGCCTGGAGCATTTAAAAATTTGATAATTATTCGTTATTTTAAAATTTAAATAGTGAATAAGTTAGAGAAATTTCATTAATTTAACACTAAATTTTAAAGTTCATTTTCATAACACCAAAGAAATTATTTATGTTTACATTCTTTAAGTTTATGCATGGAAACCAACATTGTTGTTTTACGATGCAACCAAATTAAATATTAAAACCTTTTACAAAATTCGAAGAACGTATAAAACACAACTGTTTTAATAAAATGCACCAAAACTTCAATAAAGTACAGAAAAAACAAAATTATTGCTTTCTTTTCTCTGAGTTCTTTTTTATGGTTTCCGCAAAAGCGCCTTGCAACAAGAATTGAAGAAATAAATTTTGAAGAATAGCGAAAAACACTGAGGTTTTTTTTTTTTTTTTTTTTTTTGGCTTTTTAGAGAAATGTTCCTAGAAGAAAGTAACTCCTAACAATTTAACAAATGAAATTCTATTTATTTTTTTTAACAACTTCCACTTAGAATGTTTGTTAAAATGCTTGTAAAAAAGAACAGCTATTCAATTAGCGTACGTGTTTGGAAAATGTCCTACTTTGTTTACAAAGAAATTAACATTATAAATAAAAGTAAAGCATAGCATTTGTTGGTATAAAAGTAAATTTTCTTGCGATAGCCTATCTTAGTTTCCGCATAGAAATTGAACTTTTTCACAAATGGTTTTTAAATGCCTTGGCAGAAAAAGATAAGATAGTGTATGCAAACATTTATTCTGGAATAGATTTTCGATTTGGGTATTTATTTGGTACATAAATACAAACATAAATTAGAGATAATGAAAATTGCAGTAATATTGTTATTTGTTGAAATAATTTTAATGATATTTAAACAGATAAAATAACACACTCATGAAAAAGTATTTATTCAAAAAACTATAAAAGTACAGGTAGAATGTGTGATTGGAAGAAATGTTTGTGTTATTTGATAATAACTCTCTCTCTCTTGAAATTGTAATTAATTCTAAAGTTAATTTTGATCTTCGGTGGAGAGTTTTCTGTTGTTTGTTGGAAAAAGAACATAAGCCACCGTGTCTTGACGGAAATGCAGCTTTTGATTGGAGGACTTCTGGTAATTTGTACGCTAGAATGGCAATTTTTCTGTATTTTGGAGAAAAATGGATAAGTCAAAGAAGAATATTTCGTGTTTTAAAGAAAAAAAGTAAACAGTCAAAATTCACACCTTTCAAATCTCAGGTATTTTTAAAGTGCACGTATTTGCAAATTAATCATTTAAAAAATGTTTTGATTAGCTTGGCTACAATATATTAATCTTATTTCTTCGTGTATCTGGTGAAAGAGTCTTGTTAGTTCTTTTGTGCACGTGAATGTAATCCACCATTTCTACACTCACCTCCACACCTCTGAAAACAGATATAGCTTACTAGGTAAGAGGAGTGATTCCCCAACAGGGTTTATTAGTGAAAAAATGCAGACCCAGGTATTGCCGGGAGTATCTCATTGGTTAGAGTGACAGCCTGGAATGTTCGGTTCCTGGCTCTGGCTAATTCTTCACTCCAGATGGGTTTGTTGTATTTATTGCTGTATGTCTGTTTAATATTTATATATACCGTTTACAGTTGAATGCAGGCGTTTTTTACATGTGTTTCATTATATATTGTAGTGTGTGTGTTTTATTAAGGTATAACTTAGTTTGTTTCATCGCGGTTGATCAGGAAAAACTCCATTTTCCTTCTCAGTAAAACATAATTAATAATCTCTACAAAGTGCTAGAATTGACATGCGTTACGTTGTACCATTACGAGAAGAAATAGAAGACTTGGTATTACTGTTTCAGTGTATTACTCTTTTTCACCCTGGTTAAAAAAGTTTAATAAATAGAAATTAAAAGATAGAATTACTTGCATTAGCTCCTTTTTCTGGTGTGCTTAATAAATCAAGGTATATATACATAAAACTTTTTTTATTTAGATGAAATTCGTATAATTAGAAAATCATTCTGTGCCGTTGATGAATTACATTTTATTTTGTATGAAAATAGAAAGTTTTGGTCAGAGGTGCAGAGAGCGAACTTGGACACACGTAAAATTATTAATTTATTAATAATATGTATTTAATAAATACGTATAATTAATTAATATGTATATTTATGTATGTATTAATTACTTTTAAAAAAATTGGACATTTTCGGTTTCGTTTTCGACCGAAAATAGGAAAATTATCGAAATTTGAATTCTGTCTCAATAAACTGCGTCGGTCTTATTAAATAGGCTGAGACGTGAGAATTTAAAATGGCGATGGCGCAAGAAAAATCAATGAGTCTATACACGAAAGGCTGCCATGTTGAAACTATACAGGGTGATTAAAAAAAAAGTTTATAAAATGAGATGGCAAATCAGCCATACAACAAGAATAAAAAATCACACAGGAACATAAGGTTGCAAACCACTTCTTTAGTCATAAATACAGGGAGTTTCATCCTAAATCAAATTCGGTTGACGTTAATAACTTTCAGAAAACTGAAATATTTTATACACTGAGAAAAAAAAAATATACCGCCTTCTCCTAGAATGAATAGGTAGTCATTTTCTGTATCCCTAAACTTGAAATGTAGCTTTCAGAGCTATGCGAATAGGGTAAAGAACTAAGCTGAATGGATGAAATGATCTAGAATTTCTAGTCTCTTGTTTTCTAGGTCACGAAACGATAAGGAATTGTTTCAATAGCGAGAAATTATCGCTTAATTTCTGGAATAGTTTCATAAACAAGAATTACAGTTACTAAAACTAACCTCTAGTGTTCGCATCTTTTTGCAGGGATTTTTAAATAAGTTTCAGCACGAGAATATAGGAAAACGTTCTTGAATTTTAGTAGGAGACTCTAGAACTCTCTATCAAAGGGAACTAGAATTTATAAGCATGACATGGAACTATTTTTTCTTGAGCCACAATTTAGATTCTAGATGTCGTAACTATATTTTTTTCTCAGTGTAATAAAACATTTAACAGACACTCTCACTTTTGTTGTAAATGTGATAACATCACACAAAAATGGTAGAAGTTTACATTATACGCGCGAGCAGTATCATTTGACACCCCTCATTTTGGACCGTGATTATCAATTCATGCAGTGTCATCGTTTTCTTGAGCGGCATGTTTTTTCAGATCTTTTCACGATGTTATCACATTTCACATAAAACAAGGTATTGTTGCATTTTTATTACAATGTTTTTATTTCTATCGAAGTTATTACCGTCAAACCGGGTTCAGTTAGGATGAAATTCCCTTTATTTGTGACTCAGTAAGTGGTTTGCGACCCTATGTTCCTGTGTAATTTTTTATCCTTGTCTAATGCCTGATTACCCAAGTCATTTTGTAAACATTTTTTTTTTAATTACCCTGTATAACTTTGATCTAATAACTCAATAATAATTTTTTTTATAAATTCTATAAAAAATTAATACTAATTATTATTTGATTATAATCGTTATTCGATTAATGATGTCTGGAATTGAAACTTTACTTATATAAATTTGTGTTACTAAAAAACTTTTTGATTTACTTTGCGAATATGTAATAATATTTTTCGTCGTTTACTTCGAGCAAAAGTTATGAGGTAAAGAAACCCTCACAGTAATTTTTGTAGACCCTGTATTTAAATCACAGATAAATATCAAAAGAATGATTTTTTTTTCAAACTTTTATTTTCCTACAGATTTACATGTAATTATAATATTGCCAGATACATCATAACCACTGAAAAAGAAATTCAGATTTAAGCTTTTTAAATCCAATATTTTTGCCTTGAAAGCAGAATGTTACGAGATATTGTTACAGCGGATTAAATGTTTCAGTTCATTTGCTAAAGTTTTTTTTTTCAATGCATGTTTAAATCTCAATGGATTCTTTATTTAATCTAAGATTACATGAAAGTTATAAGGTCGAAAAAAAAATAAAAACAGCCCGCTAGCAAAAGAGAACTAGAAAAAATTGGGGCAGATTAAAACAGAAGAAAGGAAAAAGTGAAAGAATGAAGAAAAAGGTAGTAGGAACAAACAATCGGAATACATGAATCAAAAGAAAAAAGAAAAGTCCTGATAAAAATGTTGCTTACTACTTTTGGAATTTTTGTATATTTTAATAGTTAACAGTCAAGAAGGTTTTTGGGAATGCATTAGCATTAAAAAGTTTAATGCTTAATAATCCTTGTGGCCAGGCATAAGACCCGAATAATTTATTTAGTTTTTAACAATACATACATACGTAGATACACATATATATATTGCAAATTCGACTTTATCCTTCTTACGTGGTTTCTTTTAGCTTACATTTCTGTTTGAATGTGACAGTCAAGACACACTTCTACTTTTTCAGCCACTTTCTGCTGACGAAGAGCTTTGAAATTTAGAATATATAGGGGAACCCGGAGTAGAACGGGATACCAAGTTGGAAATATGTTTTAAAAACACGAAAGGGTTAATTAAAAGAACTGCAAAATTTTCTATGCACGCATTATGATGAAATGATCACAAAAATTTAATAATATTCTAAGAAAACAAAATAACTATATATATATTTTTCAGAAACGGAACATTATATCATTTGCCTCGTTCTAAATTTATTCCGTTCTTATTCCCGCTCCTAACCACCCCGTTCTGCCGCGGGTATAGAGCAGAACGGGGTGGTAAGGACAAGTAATTATAAAAACGTATAAAACTAGTGGAAATGAAAAAAAAAAGTTTGGTCTATATTTATTTAGTTTTAAGTTACTATAAAGGTTCAACTACAGTTTTAATCGATTCTGTCCTTTTCTTAAGCCTATCAACAAAATTAACACACCAGGACAGTTTCATCCTCTTCGCTATCTAACGCCACACAGTAATTCAGTGTCCATTTTTTGGAAATGGAACAAGCGACCCAATTTTCAACTGACTTTGAGTAAAATTCACCGCAATATAAACATTCACTGTCTGAACTAATTTGTTAAAAACATTTATATGCAGAATGGGGTGCTTCCCCATTCAATCGAGAAAAATATGTAAACGCTACACGAAACAAAAGACAAATATACGTACTTCACGCATGAACTGACTATAGTTGTATACATAAGTATGTATGCCTTATCTTGGTTACAAAATCATTGGAAATTACAATACAGGTGAAAAAAAATCACACTACGAAAAATTCAATTGGCACTCGCTGGCACGCATTATGTTGAAATGATCACAAAAATTTAATAATATTGTAAGAAAACAAAATAACTATATAAATATTTTTTTTGAAACGGAAAATTATGTCATTTGCCCCGTTCTAAATTTATCCCGTTCTTATTTCCGTTCCTAACCACCCCATTCTGCCCCATTCCTTGACACCGAAAAAAAGTCAAATTTCATTCCGCCGCGGTATTCCGTTGTGCTCCGGGTTCCCCTATGCATTCCTGAGGGCAATACATGAATTGGATATTAATTTATTAATATTCAATTCTTAAGGGGGGGCGGCGGGGGCAAATTTAAAATTTAAAATAATCTCTCTATCACATAAACCAATTTAAATAAACTATCGAAACTTGTCATGCCTTTATTATAAATAAAATTAATAAACATGTGTTTCTGAATTTTTCAAAATTCGACCCATAACAGGGGCAAAGAGGGGGTAGGAATTCCTGCCACTAACCGCAATCCGTTTTCGAAAGCCTTTGGAAAAACGCTAATTAAATTTAATTAAACTTAATGGTTACTAAATTATAGTTATGATTTTTTTTATGGAGAAATCAGTATCAGCTTTATCAATGCATATTTTTGATGAAAAGTTCTAATGGCTGGTTTACGCGAAAAGTGCCAATTTTTGGCCAAATTGGCACAATACCTCCAAATTTGTTACTGCATTAAATATATATATATATATATATATATATATATATTCTACATTTAGAGAATTTTAATGAAAGCATGTTTTTTTTTTATAATTTTACATTTATATTATTTTTTTCTAAGTTTGAGCATACTTTAGTAATATATATATATATGTCCTAAATTATAGAAAATATTCTTACACAATTTAAACAACCAAAGCAAAAAAAAGTAATAGGATTAACTAGTCAGAAGCAGTTAGACAGGAAGCTAAACATAAAATAATAGTGTTAAGTAATTAATGACTTTTAATTCTTTCAAAATTTTTAACAAAAGAATATTTAAAATCTATCCTAATAAGTACAAGAGAAAATAATTAATATATTTTACACTGATTAATTCTTTACTTTAATAAATGATTAATAGTTAAATATCACGTTTTTTAATATTATAATAATATATTAATCTTTAATTGAGGGTAGAAAGAACATTCATATTCGGTTTAAAATAAAAACCATCTGACGAAATGAAAATTTAAACGCAAATTTTAAAGGTATGCGTCTTTTACCTTTCACGTTCGAGGGACACATGAATGAATTCTGAAAATTCTACGACCCTCCACAAGTCATCAAAATAACACAGATAAGAAATGTATACATGCCATTTTTTAATGCATAATTTTGTTTATTTTTAATGTTTATTTTTTAAAATGATAAAATCATTGTAATTTTAATTTAAAACAAAGGTAAAAAATAGAAACTTATAAATAAAGGAAATCGTGGCTATGAAGTTGGCTTTAAGGAAACAATCAATTAGATTTTAGAATTATTGCACGCTATCTAAAATATAATATATATTAAAGAAAGGCTGCTTTCAAATCATATTAAACGATCAGCTATAAAACGATAATCGGCTGCTATTGGCGAATTTCTGATAAAGAACTATGCAAGATTATATTTCTGCATTTCTACTTTGAAATTTTAAACTGAAAATGCAGTTAATTTCACCATTTGATGATAACAAAAATTAAAAAGGGTCAAAGCCATTTAAAAGAAAGTGCAATATAATTCAAAATACGATTTAAGGTTTACCTTACACTGAGAATAATCCAGAACGACATGTTTCGTCTGCCCAATCGAAGCTCGGGTAAAGCCATGAGGAAATTAATAATGAGCAAGGATAGTCAGTGTAAAAAATTATATAAAAATTCTGAACAGAAAAACTTCCAAAGATATCGTCAGTTATCTGAATGTGTAGAGTTTTCTGAAAAGACCAACCCGAGTGCTATAGTATTTGGTAGGCAGGTACAGATGTCTGCAGTTATGAAACTAAAATCCTGTTTTAGATTAATTTATTAAAAATTTAATTTTTATGCGATTTCTCGAATTTTTTTCGCATTTTGCGTAGATTTTTTGGGTAGAATATTGACTGGATATTGAGTAGGGTTATAGAATTCCTTTTTGGAAAGGATAATAAAGTAAAGGTTGTAAAAGGGAATTGTTAAAAAACCAATCACAAAACAAGAACTTTGACAAATGATAAATTGTTACAATATACACAGTCAGTCGCAAAATTTCTCGGATTGGTTAAATTACCGGTATGTATATTGCGCTGCATTTCTGAACCTGATGTCGAAAGCGCGATTACACTTTGTCTTCTAAAGCGGTACTATTTCACGTTGCTATATTTTGTGTGATGCTAAGTGCATCCAGTTTGTAGTAACAGTGTAACGTAATTATGGTTGGAGTTCGGGTATGCCTATAAAAGTGGTCCCTTTTAGGAAATTTTTCAATTTAATGAACAAAAAGTAGTCACAAGGAGCTAAATCTGGTGAGTAAGGAGGACGTTTAAACCTTTAGAAGCCAAAAACTTTCGCACAATGATCGAAATGTGTGATGGTGCGTTGTCGAGCAAGAATACCAACTGCCTTGCTGTCAGTACCGACGACGAACCCCGCGTACTCGGGCCATGAAATGCTTCAGAGCTTCCAATTATCAATGTCCACTAACAGTACTACCTTCAGGAATGAACTCCTTGTGAATGATTCATTGTTTGACTTTTGCGAGCTCTGGCAAGATCACGTTACAATGTTACAACAAACCGGATGCACTTATTATGGCACAACAGACAGCAACATGAAATTGTACGCTTTACATGATGAAGTATAGTCGAGTTTTCGACGTCATCTACGGGCACGCTGTGCCATATACTGTTCAGTAATGTATCCAATCCGGGAAATTTTGGGGCGTACTGTGTTTGTGCAAAATAGTTAAGCCTAATTTTTTATTTTCGGTGAAGATTATTTGTAGTAACATTATATAACTATACCAGTTTATAATTAGTCTTAGCAATGCGCAATTTCAATTTTTTTAATGTTTTTCAACATTCCAACGCCAGACGAAATGTTGAAGCATGCGCCTTCCCGTGATTATTGTTTTGATATAATTTTATCTTTCTTTATTTTTGTCTTAGTTGCGTAGTTGGTCAAAAAATTAATTTAATTTAAGTAAATTTTGTAACCACGCAAAAGAAAAGAGATTTATAATATATATAGAGAGAATATATTTTATTTTGTTAAAAAATATTCTACTCAATTTTTAAGTTAAGCTGGAATGTAAAATACTGAGTTTATGAGAATAATGCAAAATACCAACTATAAAGAACAATTTAAATATATTTCACAAACAGAAATATTAAATTAAAATGATACGAGAGTACAAATATATGCCTGTAAGTTGGTTTTTTAATGTCTAAAAAATTATTTAATCTTTAAATGTATAGTTTTCATATTTTGCCTATCTCTTTAGTTAAAGAATATGAACAACAATGCCGATTGCTATTTTAAGTGACTTATTACAATTAAAGAAGAAACTTATTTTTTTTAATAGCTCTAGTTAAAATGTTTAAAGTTGAAATAACCAGCTACATTTAATTAATGTATATGTGTGTGAGAGAGACTTGTGGTATTCATGCTTCTTAAGTTATTCAAAAAGTGCTCAATTATTTATTTACACTTTGAAATTATCTGTCCATCCACATTTTAACGTTGTCAAATTTTCTTGGATACACGTTTCAGACACAATATTTTGTGAACTAACTATTATTTTTAAAGCGAAAATAAATTTTGATATAGCTATACAATTTTATATTGAACGAAATTTTAGTAAGACTACAGAAAGGAGTTTACTGGCTCTATGATGTATTTTTTATAAATTGCATTATCCAGTTTAATTGTTTTGTCTTTATGTAAATATCTTTAAGTGATAAATAACGTCGGTCATTGTTTCATTAATAAATGAAATATTTTGTATTTTGGTTGATAAATAAACGTATATTTTTACCAGCATAGCGAATATTATTTATGAGCGTTACAAATATTTCCTTGTTTTGAAAACTATAAATCAATTTTTCTTCATTTTCGGTTAAAAAAATATATTAAATAAAAAAATTTCTAAATGGCAAGCTAATTATTTTTGAAACAAACATAGTTCTTAAAAGGAATAAATGTATTATTACACAAAATTCGACATTTTATAGAGAAATTAAATAAATTTTATGGATAGTTAAATTCTGTAAGTCTTCTGTGCTAGTGAAATATCTCATATTTAACGACCCATGAAATCTGGGAACATTTCAGATATGTTGAGGTGCGAATATGTGAACGGTTATACGGCTTATTTCCTCCGCTATAATTCATGATCTGAACTTTTCCAAGAATATTAATTTTATCACTTTGGGAACGAAAATGTTACAAACATTTTTGTGTCGGAAATAAAATTTCCCCGATGAGCTTTGTTTTTTTTTTTTTCAATTAAATGTATGACATATGCACTGGTAACAAATGTAGAAGTACACGCGGATTTTTCAAAATTTCCTCTTATTCTTATTTTTTGGATAAATTAAATATTTCAACGTTTGAACTATTTTATGTATGATTAAAATTAAACATTTGCAACAATTATTTTTAATGAAAACGCTTGGAAGAAGTAATTTTAATAGCGAAAAAAAATTGTTCTGATAATTAGAACCTTGACAAGTAATTTCGTAAGTTGTATATAAATTTTTCATGATGTTTGTTGAAATGTTTCCTTTAAGATCAAACAATATATGGTTCTTTTCCAGTTTAGGGACCTTGGCAAGTTAAAGATAATTTGGGATAATTTGGGCCAAAATTTCCTTGGCGAGAGAAGGGAATTTTGGCAACAAATTTTCTGGGAACCAATTCACATTTTGATGTACACAATATTTTTTTCAATATGTATGCAATTTATTTAATATAAAAGATACATTTATCTATTTTTATCTACAAAAAGAAACAAATTGTATATAATCCAAGCAATAGAGACCGTATAGGGGCTCTACCTAGAAAAATTCATGGTAGTTTTGGAAAAAGGCTTACTATATGCTTTTTGGGTCGCTGAATCCGAATTCTCAACTTCCCGCCAAAATTTTCCCGGCAACCCACCCAAAATTGGGTAAAATGATCCCAAAATAGGTTTTTATTAAAAAATTCAATTTTTAATTGTTTTAGAGAAAAGTATCTAGAAATTCAGAAAGTAGACAAAATTTTCAACGGCGTATGATGAATAGGGAGGTGTGGGCCTGCTTCGGAACATGCGCTGCGTGCACTAAGTTGCCCAATTCGGCTTAACCATTCACATTGTTTACGTTCGCTCTACCGTCTCCCCACCGAACTTTCCCTATAGGTCTTACTTTATGTTTTTGGGTCGCTGAATCCGAAATTTTAACTTCCCACCAAATTTTCACCCGCAACCCCTACAAATTATAGTAAAATACACAAAAACTGTTTTTTTTTAATTCAATTTTTTTATTGTTTTAGGGAAAATGTATCTACAAATTCAAAAAGTAGACAAAAATTGCAACAAATATATGTGACATTATGACGTACGATAAACGGGGAGGGGCTGCTTCGGAACATGCGGCGCGGCGCTACGTGCACTAAGTTACACAATTCCGCTTAATCACTCACATCGTTTACGTTCGCTCTCCCGTCTCCCTTTCGAACTTTCCCTACTAATGAAAAGTTTTGAAACAAAATAAGAAAAAGTATTAAAAAATAATAACAGATCTGAGTCTTTTTTTTATTTCTATTTATTATTCTAATTATTCGGGATAATTTTAAATTCTTCTCCGCTTGACTGAAGCCGAGGACCCAGATTCACTTTTATCAATTTGATCACTGACAGATCCGACAAACGTTGCTCTGTGTGTTCCACTCAAGTACGAAATACACGGAAATATTTGTTATTTAATAATATTCAATAAAGTTTAGAAATAATATACGGAAATATGTTATTCAAGTTGAAAATTAATTTCATGCGTTCCAAACATATAATTCGTTTCAAATAGCGTTTTAAAAACGGATTGATTGATCGATAAACCAGTCTATTTTACCGGCATATAGTTAGCCAAATCTTGCCGTAAAAAAAGGGTGAATTATGTTTGGAAAAATGTTTAGAAATGGTAGAAAAAAAGAAATTATAAAAATAGACTATCCTAACAAATCATCGCCCCACCAGTGGCCGAGAGGTTCTGCACTCGAAGCTGGTAGACGGGAAGTGCTGGGTTCGATCCCAATCGCGCCCGTCGGCCTAATCGTTCGGAGTTTTCGTGGTTTTCTTCGAGCCGTGGATTTTCCATGTGTAAATACGGATTAGGTTCCCTTAGAAAGACCCCCACGGAGGGCACTCCCCCCGGGCCTATATCCCTCGTGTAGATAATCGGCCGTCAAAAAATCAACAAACCAACCTAACAAATCATCCGTGTTTTCAGGCTCTGTAGAAGTTGGATCTTCAGGCTCATAGGAATCCTCCAATACGTTCTCGACAGCCTGATCGGTCTTCTCGGTCAACAGTTTGAGTTCCATTTCTTGTGCATCACTCCATCCAGATCCTCGAGGATAACTTCAGGGATATTCTCACATGAATTACTGAACTCAAGACATATGATAGATCATTTCAACCCGCTTTCCTTACAGCTACATGCGCCGCGGTAACCTTACACCTGCAGGAGATAAGCTTCAGAAACTTTGGCAGAGCGGGAGGTTTCAAACTACTGACAGGTAATAGTTCGTACCTGGTTATTGTTCCAGCCTCATTTTTCTGGTTCCATAAGATTTCCGCTCCAAAGTCCGACTGAATGACTGTTGCTCAGTATCAACTTCAGTTGGTGGGAAAGAAGCAATGTTCTGTTTATTGTTATACTCGGACTTGATAAAACAATGATGTCTGAAAGCATTCAAATTCACGTTTTTATTATTGCAACCATACAAGGTAAAACTTAATTCCCAGCTTTTTGGTAGTATAGTTAGCTACTAATTTGAAACTTCTCGCTCCATCAAAGCTTCTGAAGCTTATCTCCTGCAGGTGTAGATAAGACTGCCTCAGCGCATGTAGCTGCAAGAAAAGCGGGTTGAAATGTTCTACCATATGCCTCGAGTGCACATGAAAATTCATTGTGAGAATGATCTTGAAGTTATCCTCGATGACCTGGATGAAGATGATCCACAAGAAGTGGAACTCGAACTGTTGACCGAGAAGATCGATCAGGCTGACAAGAACGTTTTGGAGAAATCCTATGGAGCTGAAGATCCAAATTCTATACAGCTTGAAAACACGGATGATTTGTTAGTCTAGTCGATTTTTATACTTTCTTTTTTTTCTTCCCTTTCTAAACATTTTCCGAGCTTAATTCACCTATTTTTTAACGGCAAGATTTAGCTAACAATACTCAATTAAAATCGATTGGTTTATCGATCAATCAATCCGCTTTAAAAACGTGACTTGAAACAAATTATATATATGCAACGCATGAAAGTAATTTTCAACTTGAATAACAAATATTTTCGTATATTTCAGACTTGGATGAAACTCACGATGCAATATTTGACAGATCTGATAGTGATCAAATTGACAAACATAAATCTGGATCCTAGGCTGCAATGAAGTGGAGAAGAATAATTTAAAATTATTCCGTAACTTAGTGCACGCAGCTCCTCTCCGCATGTTCCGAGGCACCCGTCCTCCTCCCCATAAATTCTACATCATAATCCTACGTCTTTTTTGTTGCAGATTTTATCTACCTTCTGAATTCATAGATACAATTTCCCTAAACAATAAAAAAAAATTGAGTTAAAAAATACTATTTTGAGGTATTTTACCATAATTTGGGGAAGGAGGGGAGTTGCGGGATAAAATTTTCGTGGGAAGTTAAAAATTCGGATTCAGCGACGTGAAAAAGATAAAGTAAGCCTTATAGGAAAAGTCTGGAGGGAAGACGATAGAGCAAACATAAACGATGCGAGTGGTTAAGCGTAATTGCGCAACTTAGTGCACGGAGCACCGCAGCGTCGGTTCCAAGGCAAGCCTCCACCTCCCTTTTCACCCTACGTCAGAATGTCATATATCTTAATCGTTGCACATTTTGTCTATTTTCTGAATTTATAGATACTTTTCCCTTAAATCAATAAAAAAATGGAATTTTTTAATATAAACCTATTTTGGGGCATTTTGCCAAAATTTGGGGGGTTTCAGGGAAATTTTGGTGGGAAGTTACAAATTCGGATTCAGTGACCCAAAAAATATAAAGTATTCGATTTCCAGAACTACTATTAATTTTGCCACATAAAATCCCCTATTGCCTGAACTAATATAACTAATAATAATAATATATGTCTACTAGGGGCATCAGCCCCCTGCGAGCTTCGCCCGCAAACACTCGTTCCGCTTCGCAGCCTTTGAAAACATATACCAATGGGCCCTGTTTAAAAATATTACCATGTTACTGAACATTGAATGTTGTTATCAGTATAACAGCGCGGCTATTTTCTGTAATATCGTTGACAAGCTTTTGATTTTGAATGGGCAATTTTCGATTACATTGGTCATCCATCGCTGCCGTAATAAATGACATCAGTTTTCGGGATTGATCAGAAAAAGTTACACATTTGAAAATCGGCTTGTATAAAATGGTTAAGTGTAAAATAACACTATCTGCCTGAAATTTATAATGACGCTACGGACAATATTGTTCATTTAGGTTTGAGGTTAAAAATCTGGAACGGGTTTCAGATCCACGTATTGAAAAACATTGTGTTTTAAAATTTTACGGTTATATTTTATTTCTTGACCGTGTTTTAGGTATTTAAAGAACATGTATAGATATAATTTTGTTGTTAAAAAACAAATTTCTTATGGCTTTGAGGCTTGGTACAAGGATCTTAAATACCATTGCATAAAACGTTTATCTTCTTGTCAGACACTTTGTTTGCTGTCTATCATTCGTGTTTACAGAACTGCTTCGACTGAGGCACTGTGTGTCCTCTTGGGGATTTCGCCTTTAGAAATAGAGCTGGAGCAGCTGAGTTTGTGTTATGATATTTTCAAGGAAAATGGTTATGGCTGGATTGATGGCTTGTATGTCTCATCTGATAAGTTGGCACGCAACATCAACACTTTTGACTACCCTTATTTTTGTAGGGTATTTATATTAATCATCATATTGAATTTGTTAAGCCTGTTACAAGTACAGTGCCATCTCTCCGTCACCCTATTCTTTTCACTGATGGCTCTAAGATCCAGGAGGAAGTGGGAGCTGCTTTTGTAGTTTATCTGAATGAAAGGGTTATTTTTGAAAGTAGCTATAGATTAAATACATACAACACCGTATTTGAGGCCGAACTGGCAGCTCTTGATAGGGCCATTGAGTGGTGCCGTCGTTCAGCGTTTGAGAAGTTCCATATTTACTCGGATAGCCTTTCTTCGATTTACTCCATGAAGAACTTGTTTCCAGCTAATGAATTACTGTTTAATATCTATTCCAACTTACGACTTCTTAATAACTAGGTTATTAGTTTCGGATGGATTAGAGCCCACATAGGTCTTTTTGGGAACGAATATGCCGACAGATTGGCTAAATCAGTTATTGAGAAAGGTGAATATGACTCTGTGCTCGATGTTCCTATTCCTAATTCTTTAGTGAAAAGAATTTTAATAATAATATTGTCCATATCTGGAGGAATAAGTGGCTTAGCAGTGAAAAAGGTCGTGATACGTTTTCAGAAATTTGTGTCCCAGATAGGATTCCCAGATTTTTGTGTTATTCACAACGTTCTGGATATTTTATCCCTTCTCACGGAGCTTTCCCCAGCTATTTATATAATATGGGAAAACGCACCAACGATAAGTGTAACTGTGGAAACGTTGGCAATGCTAAACACTATCTTTTTGGAAGATGCCCGCTAATGCCTGCTTCTTTTCAATTTATACGTATCAGAACTCTTTCTTGGAACATGCAAAATGTCTTGTTCTCTAAATCAAGTTATCCCAAACTAAGGCTGACTTATAATGAATTTAATAAACTATACTCTTTTTTAAAGTACAAGTTCTGACTTTTTCACACATATTTTACGCTGGGCTCGTGGACTCTTGCTTGACTTCGTAAGACTTTGCCAATTCAGGATTGTTCTAGTCTTCTGAATTTCCATCTGTTTTTATGACTTATTTGAAATTTTAAGTCATATGTCTTTCACCGTAAATGACTCTAATTTCTTGTACATTAGCTTTCACAGATGTGTTTTTTTCCAGCATTATTAGTCATGTGTCATATCCTGACTTTGGACATGGTCGGATGGTGGAGGGGGTTCTTAGCTAGGGGTTTTTGTCTTTGCCTATCTGGTAGGCACCCTGGTTGAGTGTTTCTGTCCGTTTCTGCTCTTTATCAAGTCCCTTATCTCAGAAATAGGTCTGTGACGTGGCACGAGACTATTTAGGTCTTGAAGCGCCGATCGCGAATCTGAGTAGATGTCGAGTTCACTGAGATCCTTGTTATGAGCGTCTGTTATCGCTTTCTTGATCGCATGGATCTCGGCTGCGAAGGAAAGGACCATCAAAGGGAAGAAGAAGGAAAGTGCTGTACCATCAGAAAGGCGGAACTGGTCTTCACTGACGATCTGACCGCCGGTTACGGCAGTAAACGCGCAACCTATGGTGCGGTTCTGCTGCCTGGATCCGTCCGTCTAGTAAGAACACGTCGTCGCGGAATGAGGTCCCTGGTCCATGGGATCCAAATGGTCGACAGGGATTGACTGACTCATGGTCGAGACCAGTACCGTCAATGCCCCTGCCCCACCAGACCTCGTTGTACTCTGAGCAATCTGTTTGCTTCTGTTACTTTGTCGGTGTACCAGATCGAAGCCGCGTACAAGATGATTGGCTCTGCAATAAGTGCGTAGAGCATCTTGCGTAGTTTCGGCTTGATTTCCCAGTTGGCTGCGGTGAGATGGTCCATTTTGTGTAGTAGCTTGAACGTCCTCTCTTGAACTAAGTTCATATGGGTCATCCAACTTAGATGCACGTCGAGGGTCACTCCCAAGTAAGTCAGGGACGCTCAAATTTGATTGGTGGCCGTCCATGATAATCGGTCTCTATCGAGCGTAATCGAGCCTACCCCTTGGTGGAACCACCGTGTAGTTGCACTTGGCGTAGCTGAATTCCAGGCTGAATTCCAAAGCCCACTGATGAATCACGGTCAAGATCGGATTCAGGTTTTCGGGAAACCTGGAGACTGTTGTGCTTCGTGCCGCTACGATGACATCATCGGTGAAGGCTTGAATTAGCCACGCCTCATCTATATGCGGTCGCACCAATAGGATATTAATTACAACCAACCAGAGAATCGGTCCAAGTCACGAACCCTGTGGTACACGAACATTAAAGCAGTATTCCCCGACGAAGAGAATGATCGAGCGATACCAGAGATAGTCGTCGATCAAACCCAAAAGGTAGGGTTCGATGCCGAGATACGCAAAACACCTGAGGATTTCTTCTCGACGAACGCTATTAAAGACGCGCATGATGTCAAAAATGAGCAGACATGTGAAGTCTCCATGGGTATTTGATTCGGCTATGTAGTCCAGCACTCTGCGCAACGCGTCCACCGTACTGATGTTCTTTCGAAATAAGTACTGTCTAGCGTCAAGCAGTCCATTGGTCTCAAGGTGGAGAGCCAGTCTCATTGCGCACATCTCTTCCAATACCTTCCCTACAGTCGGTAGTTGACACTTTGGGCGGTGGGATGCGGGGTCGCTGCGGAGTTTCCCCGGTTTGGGGAAATACACCGCAACTGCCCTTTTCCAAGTCTGCGGGAAAAAAGATACTCTCAAGCAGTCGTTATAAAGGGCCAGTAGCTATTGAGAATGATACTGAAGAACCTTGCATACGATCTCGAGACTGATCCCATCGTGGCCAGGTGCCTTATTAGACGGCAGCGTTTCCACTGCAAGCTCCAGCTCTTCAATGGAAAAGCAGTCTGGTTCGTCTGTTCTGTTATGCGCGACCTCCGAAGCTTCATCGGCCTGTAGGAAGTGGTATCTCGCAAGTTCGTCCCGAGATTCCTCCCAGGTGGAGACTTCCTCGCCTAAAGGGAGAACCAGAGTCAGTGGCACTTCCCGTCTCCACTTGCCTCGTACCACCTCGACTGCGCAACCTAGCTTGTCCGTGACCAATCTCTCCGAAATGAATCGATGGCAGAACGATGGACGTTTGCAATGCAAGATCGCCTTTTTATACTCTGCTCGCTCATGAATTCTTTTCTCTATTTTAATAAACCATCATGCATATTTTCAGGTTATTTTTACAATGTACATTGTCTGTATTAATACGAATATCTGAATTTTCCAATATGTATTTACATAATAGTAATTCGCACAATGTATAAATTATTTTGCGCATATATTTACCTGTATTTATGTTGCACCAAATGATGTAATATGTAAACAAATTTGCCTGCCGCACTAGTATTATACCGTGGGACGTCAAAACAAGTCTCCGGAATGAAAATCGTTTTAAATGTATCGTTTTAATATATGACGTAAATTTCCCTATAAAATGCATTTCTCATGTAATAATTTATTTATTTTATTTTTTGTTTTTTATCTTTTAAGATTCACGGGTACTATTATTTAAATTAAAAGTTTGGAAATATTATTTCAGCTTTTAAATATGACATTATATTCGCCATTAATAGTTTTTCACGTTTAACAATTTAATTATTCCAGGCACTTTAAATATTCTTCATTTCAGTTCGAGGCCATAAAAATCGCCATTTAACAATTGTGACCGTCACAGGGATGCTTTCCATTACTATATTTAATGTTTGGCCTTTTACATACGACCTAATTTTCAACTTTAAATGCGTATCACGTGTCATAATTTTATTTTAAAGTTTTCGTACTTTTTTAATTTTTATGTGTAAAGATTTTGACGTAACTTTCATTATTTTCTTCTTTTAACACGTGATCATGTAATTCTTATTTTAAAATTTGCTTTCTGTTTTTAATACATTGATGTCATTTTCTCTTTAAAATTGAAAAGAAAAACTTTTTCTTTACGTCTATAGAATTTGAAAGTGACAGACGATTTTTGGTTTTTAAAATATACATAATCAGAATAATCGAAATGTGATTTTTCCCCCTGAAAAACATAATATTGTATTCACTATCGATTGCATTAAAAGATAATTTCAATTTCAATTTGAAAATAACGCAAAACAAGATATCTAATAATCCCTATAGTTTTCCCCTGTACTCCAGTGTTTTTTTTTTTTTTTTTTTTTTTTTTTTTTTTTTTTTTTTTTTTTACAAAAATTGAGCAATTTTGTTGCCATCATTGATCAAATGTCATTAAAATGAGAGAAAAAATAATATCTCGAAAACTAAATCGGATTTGGAAATTCTAACAATAGTTTTTACACCTGTAAACAAATACGGATAATTGGTGTTAAATTTATTCCAAAACCTTTCATATTTTAGGAGAAATATCCAAGAAACACAATCAGTCACTTAATCAGTCGTTTCATAAAATCGTATCATAAATTCGTTTCATTAGGATTTTATATATACTGGGTAGAAATAAAATTTTTGTACTTATATAAATTCATATATGAACAAGGATAAAAGTCATATGGTTTGTTTTCACAGCTGTTCATAATATTTGACAAGCAATCTCACTTTGAAAAATAAAAACTATATTTAATACTAATATTTAATAATAATAAATAGACTATTTGCGCAATCCTTTGACAAAATGTTCCAAGAACCCTATACTGGAAGAGTGCCCAATATATATATTTTACTAGCAATAAAGGATATGATATTTTATGATATTAGAAGAATTTCTTAATGCCTAACATAAAAAAAGAAGTAAAAATTGGGATAATTTAAGCTCATGAGAAATAATTGGATAAGTGTATATTTGTTTTTCTACTAATGCTCATTTATGGTTAAGCAATATTATTTATTTTACTAACAATCGGATATTTTACTTAGCACGATGACTAGATGAATATAGTTAAGTTATTTTAAAAAAAGGTCAGGCTATAATTTATAAAAATAAAAGTAAAGGCTTGAAAGATTTTTGTTTGTCTCTAATTTTGATTTCGATACTTTCTTTTAACTTTCTGCGAAAACGTGTTTATATTTGGAGAAGAGTAATTTACGTAGATATCCAAAAAAGTTTCATCCATTGATTCAACAGAAATTTTTCTTGAGCTAAGCAATGAATATTTAGTCGTTACTAACGTCTAAACAACAACAGGACTGACGTATATGTTTAAATAAAGCTGTATGTACACTGCAAATTCCCAGAACACATTGAGAACAGATTTGGAACACTTTGATTCAAAAAAAGTGTTCTCAAATGTGTTCCTAAAGTGTTCTCAAAAGTATTCTAAAAACTGTTCCAAAAGGTGTGCTTCAAAGTGTTCTAAAAATGGTGACAAAATAAGTGTTCTAAAAAGTGTTCTGAAAAGTGTTTTAAGATTTGCAGTGTAGCTAATATAAGAAATTATAAATGCTTTTCAAATCCATAGATATAAAAAATTTTAAAAATGCACTTTACTAATCAGTTATTCTGTGTTAAATAACATACGTCATTGAACTACCTTATATTTTCTCAGGTGAATAAACGATAAAAAAGTAATCCTAGTATGTGTCCGCTCATAAGACTTATTTGCTTAGCTATTATTGAAAATCTGATCATCTTAAAAAACGTGGAATTTATAATCATTGAGAAGAAAGTGTTACAATCATTTAAAAAAAATCCAGTGTTAAACTTTGCATTCATTTGTGTATACAGGATGTTTCACTACCAGCCCGAAAAACTTGCAGTAGGTGTAGGGTGCACAAAGATGACTCGGAATAACATAGCAATGCAGGGTCGAAAATGCAATCCATACGAGATAGAGGATTGTTAGAGGCTGAATCATCGTGGTAGCAAATTGATATTTTAAGACCTTAAGCTTAAAATAAATCATGATTTTCCTGATAATGAAGTTCCCTGAAGTTCTTCAAAGGCTTTTCATTCCTGCATCTTTGTTTGTCATCCAGCATATCAGAGGTAGTAGGGGCGTTTGGAAATGACATACAGTAAATTCTGTCTAAGGCGGACTCTGTATAAGCCGTAAATCTGTCTATCGAGGAAAATTTTTCAAGTCCCGGCGAACCCATAGAAAATTACATTAATTCATGCTGCATAAAGCGGAATTTGTGTAACGCAGAAACGGAAAGCATTTCAAGGTCCCACCGAAACCAAAATTTTGCATAAGGCTGAAAAATGATAATTTAAAAATGAAAGGCATTTTGTTTATTAAACTTTAAAACTGATAAGTCAAATACTCAATGTCGTGCATGTTAGTTAAATTCCGTAACACTTTGAACAAAGTAATTCAAAAGGACAGAAACTGTTTAAATTTTAAAGAATTTATGCTTGTGCCATTTTTTCATATGCAAAATTATATTTAAAAGTTAATATTTCTAGTAGAATAAACATTTATCAAAATATATATTTTCGAAAGTGCAATATATTATACTTTAAGGATGTACTCAAATTCAAAGTTATAGCGTCCTGTCTCATTCTTGAAGTTTACTGGGGGGAAGGGGGGGTTGTGTGTGTGTAAACTTCCAATTCGCATGTATTACAGCAATACTAAGAAATTGAATAGCGTTTCTCATTTATCTATAAAGACAAAAGATCTTTCCGAATTTCCGTTTCCAACCGATTTTTGAGTCAAGAAAATCATTAAAAAATTTTCAAATTCGAGGGATTTTTTTTTGGGGGGGGGGAGGTGGGGGGTGGGGGGTCTTTTTTGTATAAGCCGGAATATTGTCTACCACGGAAAATTTTCTCAGTCCCGATCGATTCCGCCTTAGGCAGAGTTTACTGCATCTTCGTTGCTATCGCGAACGTTCGACGGATGCACGGCGTATTTTAAAACATTCGAGATTACGAAACACATTACGAAACTTATGTGATTCCGAGTCGTTTCTGTGCCCCCTACACATCCTGCAAGGTTGTCGGTCTGGAAGTGAAACACCCTGTATACTGCCGTGCGTACACACGTCATGACTACAGTGTAATATACCTTATATTTTCTCAGATGATTAAAATACTATATAGATAATCCTAGCATGCGTGTGCTCATACCACTTATTTGCTGAATTATTACTGTAAATCTGAGCATCTAGAAAAACAAGGAAGTTATCACATTTGAGAACAATAGGATTTAAAATTTTAACAGTCGTTACGAATGCTACTTCTTCATATATAAGTCACAAAACCCTCGCTTCAAACCGTACATCGAGCTTCCATATTTGATTTCATTTAACACAGCGAAAAACAGAAAATCTAAGAAAGTGGAGGGAGTTTTTTTTTTCTTTTCTTTTATTTTCTACTCCTGTTTATGATTTCAATAGACTTGCGGATTGTTAGTTCGTGGAATCCATCTTGAAACCCGGATGAACCGTTTGAAGCGAGGTTTTTATGAGTGAGATAGGGACAAGTAGCGTTCGCAACAACTGTTTAAATTTTAAACCCTAATTATGGCTAAGTGTTAACCGAAAGTACTCGATTTTTAACATATTTTTTTTATCATCTTTTAAAAAAGTAATCATTTTGTAATTTTATATTGTTTCTTTTATTGTCACTGACTTTTGAACGACTTTTCCGACTAGTTTTTATGGTATATTAACCAAATTTCTCAACCTCGTATACAGGATTTGAGGACGCTATCAAATCTCAAGTAAACATTCTCATGATCAAAAAATATGTTTAATAGACAAACATGATAAATGGACAGCATTAACATTAACTTTAAAATTAGTCGCAGCCTGCAAAACTGGTGGAAAGGTAGGAGCAGAATTCTTTCATGATTATTTCCTACCATTTAGTAATCATTGACCTGTTGTTCAATTCACAATATGCATTTGCATGTATTTTGCAAGAATGGCGGCAGTCTAACTGATTCTCGCAAGGAATTTCTACGTCATTACAATTTAGGACGTCATGGTCACGTTTTATCACCATCAAGCTATGTGTTAAGAATTCTAAGGAAACGATTCAGCTCAAGAAAGAAACTAAAAGGACGTCAACTAACTCAACGAACACAAGAAACCATTGAATCTGTTATGGCTTCAATCGGAAGGAGCCCAAAACGTTCTGCAAGGAAACACGCAGCAACATTCAATCTAAACCGAACATTCGTCTACTGAATACCACCATGGAGATTTAAATTTTCATTCATGCAAAATTCAATTTCTGGAACAACTGAAACAGATTATGGGGTTGTTATCGTCTAACGGTGGTCATTTTATTGGCACTGTTTTAAGAAATTTAATTTTTGTGTCTTGAGAAACTTCATATAATATAACTTACTTTTGTGTTTCAACAATAAAAGCTCAAAATTCATTTTTTCTTTTAGGTTTGTGAGGTCTACTTCAAAATCTTTCTGTTCCTGCGACCGTGTATATTGAAAATTCCTAATAAAATAAAAATTCTTCGTTTTCAATTATCCTAGGAACTGTGAAGCTCTCACAAATGTTATTTTTTGTTGCAGAAAATTTTTAAAGTCATGCAGCAGTGTGTAATGAGATAAATTGAGATTTTCAATAAAACTGCTTATATATTATTAAAATACATTTTAAATTTTGTTCTTGAAAAAGAAAAGTCTTTGAAATAAAAATCTTTCTAATGAAGTATAGAATTAAATTAAGCTTATTAAGCTTAATTCTGAGCTTCTTTTTAAAAAAATGGTTATGAGTCGATTAATGACAATTGTGATGAAAAAAGAAATAAATCAGTATATTCAAATGAGAGCGTGACTATATTTAGAATACGTATCTTCTAAATCATGAGAAAGATTATTTGACCAGGAATAAATCTTCTTAAAGTATCGAAGGGTATTGTTAATAATCTCATGCACGCAACGGGTTTCGAAATGGAAACTAATCCGATTAATTATCATGAGCTTCTATTTAAACATTGAAATAAGATTTGGTAGAATAAAATATTGTCATTGAGAAAATAAAAGTAGATATATTCTAAAATATATTATTTACAATGTATCTTATTTCGATATAAAACTAAAAATAAAAGCACTTAAACATACAAAAATCCAAATTATTATTTATCTTAGTAAAAAGGTGCTAAGAATACTTAAAAATGTTTTTAAAACATAAAAAACGCCGAAGATGTTAAAAGGTCAAAACTTCCGACTAATTTAAACAGTCATCATCAACGGGAAAATTTAAGGTGTGATTGTTCATGAATGAACATTGGTTAAAATGCTGAGGACGAGCCAAGTTCATAAGGAGGAGGTGTGTGTGTGTGTGGGGGGGGTGTTCATTGATTACGCTCCAAACACGCCACAGATATTTAATCGGTTATACCACATTCGGGGCATATTGTAGGAGAGCATATCATTACAAGCGTTTCTTCCTTTAGTTAAAACTTCCAATGATTCTCTGAAACATAATATACTAAATATTTCTCGCGATTTTATAACGTAGCCATTGAACACCCACTCCTCTTATGAAATAGACTCGTCTCCAGCTATTTAACCATTGTTATCATTCATGAAAAACCACATCTTAAAATTTTAATCCTGATGATGACTGTTTTAATCAGTTAAAAAAGCTTAGGTGTCGACCTTTTAAATCTTCGGCATCCTGCGTGAGATCTTGTCTCATCTAAAAAATAATACACGGATCATCATCGCGTATATAATTTTTACTATGAAGATTGTTTCAGAAAAATTGAGACAATTATTATGAATGCTATATTAATGAATAAAAATATAAATGTTCTATGAATATAACTATGTCTTTGTGTTTATTTCTGTGAAAACGTTATTGCATATACTGTAAAGTGTTCATATGGTTTTCTGATTGAAAAATAATAAATAAATGGAAAAATAGCATATTATGAATCTTTCGGACGGGTGTATTACTAGTTAAAATCTAAACTACGCTTAGTTTATGTTTTGAAAAACAGTTCTAAACATACCTATTAGGAATGAAAAATAAAAAAAAAACGCTTATGGCATTATTATGTAACATATTACAACATCATACGACACCGGATCAAATATTTACCATCCCATCGATATCAGCAGAGTATATTTATGCTTAGTGTGTATTTTCATTCGACTAAATTTTGACTGCTTTCAGAATAATTTAAACAATGCTTTATTTATGAACAATGGGATATTTGCATTCTTCGTGCAGTCGATGGTATTCTACCACATGCTTTAGAAATGTAATGCATTGTTATAATAAATGCTGATGGCATATTGGTGTTATTGATTGATGTATATATATTTATGCAGTTAGGAATATTTATAAGGTCAGATTAATCAGCTAGGTTATTTTCAATTCTTGATCTATATCACAAAGAATTTGAATAAATACTGCTCTAAATGGAATAACAAATTTTAAAAAGGCATTTTCACAGAATCTAAGAGTTATAAGTAATAAGTTACTCTTCACTGATGTATTTTAGAGAGCCATTTATTGTCACATGAACAGTGATTTGAATCTAATTGCATGTAATTTTACAGAACATGTGCTAATATAGGGAATCAGTATGATAAAGTTAAATATTAATATTTTTTCGTGAGATTTAACATGAATCAATAAAATTGAAACTAATATATTTATTCTATATCAAAAAAATTCCCTTGGCATACATCTTGTTGCAATCTTATTGTGTGCTTAGTGTTCACGATCCCGTCAACTAGTCAAGAGCCATGAGTTGGAACTCCATGTTTTCTGTATTTATAGGAGACTCGATTTCCCTACCAAGATACCAAAGTTCTCTCACAGCAACAATACCTTTTCAGTGACTAACAGAAAAAAAAAATTCATGCATCAGACATTGAATACGAAACACATTTCAACACTAACAGAATATTATTAAGAAGTTTATTCTTTTCATACAATGAAATCGGTCTTAGTCCTTGCTGTAACTGTCTTTTTTTTCTCTCTCTGAATGCAGCTAACTGCTACCCTCTTTAATTTAGAAAACATGTTGCAGGGAACCCCCGTGATATTTTTTTAAATTCATTAAGGTTAAAGTACAGGATTAGCCTAAATGATTCATCGGGTTTAAGAAAACTGTTTTTGTTCATATATATGACGTACAAAGACGTCGAATCAAAAGATATGCACTCACCAAGTTTCGGGTACACACTACAAATGTTCAATGTGTGCGTGCTTATTCAACGACACACATCCCAACAGTAATCCAGTTCCGTTCATACGTTCAATAGTATGTTTCTGTCAATGTCCGTCACAGAAGCAGTGATGCGTGAGCTACGATGATGAGAGCCACGAGGAAGGCATTTAAATTTGGTGGGTGAATATATTTTTTTATACATCACCCATCTTTGCAGGTCGTATACCTCTCAATAGACAGTGTTTTGAAACCCGATGAATCATTTAGGCTAAATTAGAGATGTGACGTCAATTAACGTCAATAACGTTCAATATTTATACTATACCATCTCTTCAGGCATTATAATCATAGTAGTTATGACAGTATAGGCATTTTTCATTATCTGTTACACAGAATTTTAATTATATAAAAAACCTTGACGCAATTATTTTTCCATTTAAATTTTTTTATCTTGTTTGTATACTTTTTCATTAAAGTCAATTTAAGCCATATTTCGTTATATTTCATTAAAAACTCTAAGACATATTTCGTATTTTTCTTAAAAACTGTAGGGCGGTACGGCGGAAATTCTATGTAACAGATAATGAAAAATGTCTATACTGTGATAGCTACAATTATTATAATGCCTGAAGAGATGGTATAGGATATGTAAACGTATAATATGGGTATTAAAAAAGAGAGTGATTTTTGTCGCTAAAAATTAATTAAAAAACGTTCAATACTGTACAAACTTTAATTTTCATCTTAAATTTCGGCTTCTGCCAATTAATCGGAGTGAAATCAAGTTAATCTAGATCATTATATTTATTTAAATCAATATTTTCCCTTATCCTGTTGTCATCAGCTGTCGGCTTAGCAGGATGCGAGACCCCTTTGCTGCACGAGCCGCCAATGGACAATAAAACGGTCATTCATAAAAATCCGTACCTTAAAATTTTTCTCCTGATGATGATTGTTTGAATCAGTTAAAAGAGCTTTGGTGTCGACTTTGTAAATCTTCGGCGATTTTTATGTTTTAAAAACCTATTTTATGCATTTATAGCACCTTTTTAGTAAGATTAATCCTAATTTTGATTTTTGTATACTAACGTGTTTTTATTTAATATTAAGGTGAACATGACGTTTCGAAAATTTTAGTTACTAGGGGGCTCAGCCGCCTACGAGCTACGCTTGCCAACCCCCCGTTCAGACACTGCAGTCTCTAAAAGCACGCTAATTTGATCGGCTTTAAAAAGATTTTGGAAGATTGAATTATAATTAAAAAAAAACAAAGGCGATCTCCCTATAAACGGGTTTCTATTCATTTCTCTTTGATTGGGGATTTTTACGGAAAAATCAGGTGCTGTTAAAAGATACAATGGCATTTCAAAATCATCTAATATATAATGAATTAAGTAAACAGAGTGGAGTCTTTGTCTCCCGGTATTTTTTAACAAAGCGAAAAGAAAGTCCTTTTAAATAAGACATTTTAAATATATCGTTTTTAATCTGACGTAATTTTCACCAAACTTTTCTTTCCCTTTTTAATATTCACGTGAAAATACTTTTATTAGAAATGAAATATTATTTGCGCTGTAAAAAAAAAAAAAAAAAAAAAAAAAAAAAAAAAAAAAAAAAAAAAAAAAAGTTGAAAAGTTCATCTCAAAATATCAAGTAAATGTCTCGCGCTATTTTTAAATTTAAACTGTTTTGCAATATTATTTTTTGTTCATTTTACGTAATAAGTGTAATGTGACGTAAATGTGATGTAATTTCTCCTATTTAAGACTTTTAACGCATGTTAATGAAATTATTATTTTACAATATCCTTTCTCTGTTAAAATTCACATGTAATTATAGATGAAGTAATTTTCAATAAGTTCCTGCTTTTCATACGTAATTATTTAATTCTAATTTGAAAGTTTTTTTTCCTGTTTATAATAGTCACGTGTAAATAAATTTTTAATTTGAAGCAAACATTATTGTTTCCGTACAGTTGTCAACAGGTTAAATTAGTACAATTTTCTGAAATAAGTAAAAAATATCTCTCGAAATGCTGAAAATTTGAATTTAAAATAGAAATGAAACCTCTAAAAATGAGTCAAATTAAAAAAAAATAAATTAATTCTGCACACCGGGAAATTATACCGTATAAAATGATCTAAAAATTATTAAATTCCGATGTATATTTTTTGCTCCTAGAAAACTTTTTTAGTGGAACGATTTTGTCCAACTTTAGCATAAAATAGCTCTTAAAATAATTCTTCCGTTTGAAAACTGTATGCATCAGCGAGTTTATCAAACATTTCTGTATAATACTACCAATTTTCATATTTTTGTATGCATTTTTTTTCTTAATATTAACGAAGAAAGACCTCCGGTCACAAAAAATTCAAAACCGGCGGCGGCGGCGGCGGCGACAGTGGTAGTTACTTTTTTTTAGAATAGAGAGAAACTGTATTTTTAAATCGATAAAAAACTATATAAATGTATTAATTGTTATTGTTCGAAATTAATTAAAATCTGTAGAAAAAGGTTGTTGCGCATGAAGTAATAAAATACTATTTTTGTCATACGGCATTTCCTTAATTTATTTTTATTATTAACGGAAGTAAATTATATAATAGGTAATTTAAAATTTAAATATAGAAGCAATGATAAGTATACAAATAGAGATTTATTATTAAGCATACATTGTATATCAAATTAAGAAAAAGCGCTTTAACAATGAACTGGAAAATCTGAAATGTGAAACTGATTATGTTTGAACAGTCTTTTTTTTAAAGTAAAATCTTCTAATATATAAATATCACTTCATCCCCAATTATTGATACATGTAACACATGTAGCGTAGTTAAAAAAAAAATATTTCGCTTTCGTTAGTTCTTATCAATAAAATAACAGAATATATTTATTTTGTAATTAAACTAAGTACTAATATTATCCAGCCCATTAAATCAGAAATGTAAGCTCTGGTTTCTCCAGTTATTTAAATACTCATTTTAAAAGCTCACTTAATTTGCGAAAGAATTATTCTGAACTTCTTTATCGTATATATAAAGCTTGCGTTAATGATTTAACGTAAATTGAGTAAAAGATAATTAAGATAATTACTAAAATAACAGTTAAGTAAATGTAGCTCATTTAACAATTCTTTTCAATCTTTTAAAAATCAAACATAGAAAACACACGAACGAAAAATCTTGCGTGTAGCATATATTATGAAATACTTTCCAACACATTCAGAATTCTATAACAAAACTTCAGTTTACTAAGATGAAAGATGGCTAAATGTACAATTTGAAAAACGCATAATGCATTTAAAAACCCGATTTCAGAAATTACCATGAATAGTCGTTAAAATATATGATTTTTGTGTAGCCCTGTATATGATCTACAGATATGTATTCATACTACATAGTGTGCTAAAAGTTAGATCAGTTAAACGCATATCACAGTTTTAAATTTCCACTGAGCAATTTCCCCCAATAAACAGATGTTGTTCAAAATTTTCGTGCAACCGTGTATAGAACATATAGAATTTATACAATTAGAAAGAAATTAAAAAGAATGCGCTGTGTCCGCGTGCGATCGACTCCGCGGTTGCTTGTCAACAGTCAGTTCTTTTCGCCGTTGACGGTCGGGATGTGAGGTACGCCTCTCTGGCTCTTCCCCTCTTTTAATTCACAGTTTTAATCTAATTTTATCTTTAATTTTTAACCACTGATGATGAAGCTTTAGAGGCTTCGTAATTGCTATATGCGTTTTTAATCTTACTTATATTTGTGTTTTGTAACGTTCGTTCTCGTTTTTAAGCTTATTGTAATAAACTGTTGTTAAAATATAATAAACTCATTTTTATGAGGATAGTATGTATACTAGTAGAGAAATTAAGGTTTTTATAAAAACAGTCCCAAATTTCGCCAAGTTTTTTGCTTGTAATTTACAGAGTTCCTAATACAAAAAAAATGTTCTATTCCGAAACTACGACAAACAACATTGTACAAAATACCCTGCTATCAGAATTAAAAAATAATAAAAATTGGATTAAAAATGGGCAGGTTCCTTATTAAAGTTTCACTACTCATGCGCGAATGCAATCAAAATATAGTGTGCGTAATGTATTACCTAAGTGTGTAGAGAAATTTTTGCAAAAGTCACAAAAAAACACAGTCTGAAAATTCGGAAAATTATCGTCGATAGAATAAGCTCGAAATCCGTTGTTTCTAAAAGAAAGGGAAAAAATGGAGAGCTGTATCCAAATATCCTTTCATTAGCGTCAATATAGCCTACACAATATTATCCTTACTACTATATTTGGATACAACCCCTCACCTTTTTACTTCCTTACAGCAGATTTCGAGCTTATTTTTACAACGATGATTTTCAGAATTTTCAAGCTATGTGTTTGACACTTTCACAAAAGTTGCTCTATACACTTGGCTAATACATTATGCACATTATATTTTGATTGCATTCGCGCATGCGCAGTGTAACATTATTTAGTAAACCTGCGAATTTTTCACCCAGTTATTATTATTTTATAATTCTGATTGCAGTATCTTGTGTATAATGTTGTTTGACATAGTTTCTGAAAAGTAAATTGTTTTATATTAAGAACTCTACAGATTATATGCAAAAAACTTGGCGAAATTTGGGTCTGTTTTTATAAAAATCTTAATTTCTCTACTAGTATACATGCTATCTTCATAAAAATAAACGCAGTTTATTGCAATAAGTCTCTTAATCATATAGTCCAAGAGCCGTTAAACATTTTAGGGAAGGTATTTGAGGCACCCTGAAAATTTGTGCAACACTTCTTTTGTAATGGCTGAATACAAAATCGAATGTCTGGCTGAAGGATCATGGCCCAAAAACTGTGCCAGACACGTGTCAAGTGCCATTTTTTGACTACCCCCCAAAAAAGTTATTTGAGGCACGCTGAGATTGAGACAGAATAATATTTATACTTAGAAAAAAATATTTTGAAAATGACAGACACTTTAGTCGGCCCAAAAACTGTGCCAGACACGTGTCAAGTGCCATTTTTTGACTACCCCCCCCCCCCCAAAAGTTATTTGAGGCACGCTGAGATTGAGGCAGAATAATATTTATGCTTAGAAAAAAATATTTTGAAAATGACAGACACTTTAGTCGGCACAAAAACTGTGCCAGACATTCGATTTTGTATTCAGGCATTACAAAAGAAGTGTTGCACAAATTTTCAGGGTGCCTCAAATACCTACTCAAAAATGTTCAACAGCTCTCCTACTAATATCCTATAGTTTGAAAGCTTTTGCTACATTAGTTTTTACAGGGTTATCCAAAAGATATTCGTTTTTTTTTTTTACTTTATTGACGGTCCCCTATGGGTTTTGACGGAAATATATGACCTACACTATTCTGTTTACACACCTGGAGTTTCAGGATAATTCCTCATATATATTTCTAGATATTTAGCAAAACGTATAAAAGCGAAAGTGGGCGGTCAACATTGGCCATATAGTGTTTGATGGTTATTGCATAAAATATGATAGTTCACAAATTCCCTATCTAACTCCCAACAGTGCATCTTCGAACGACACATGTGAGATTACTAGAATAGATTCAGATTTTCTGGGAAATAATATTGCAACAGATCTATACAGAGTTACTCAATATTACGCTAATGCCTAAATGGAAATAAAATAAACAAATAACACACAGAATAAAATTGCATTTTTCCATTTTTAATGCCAGAAAAGGCTGAAAATTAAAACATTTTTAGTGTTATAATTCAGTAAATGTTGGTAAAAGAATATTATAGTTTTTATTTTTTTATTTGCTGCAACATATAGAGTATTTCATTTCTAAATGTAACTTATAAGGAGGACACAGGTGTCATATATTTTTTATTTCCTAAATTAAAAAAAAAATAACCAGTTTGATGTACATGGCTTTTGAAATAATGAAGGAAGACATATGAAAGTTTTTTTTTTTAATTTGAACTATACACACCTTTAGAGATATTGTTCTTTTAGAATTGACGGTTTAAGATAGTGATAAGCGATAAAACGCCCCAAAGAGTAACATTATATGTATTCATAATCATTAAGCTTACATTTTGAGCAAACGAATCGAAAATCTCTCAATGTGTTTAAGTTTCCCTCATTATATCTACTGTGATGAAAATATTAAAAAATTTACTTCCACTTAAAGAAAACAGAATATTTCTGGGTCATACTATTTGTTTTCGAAATCCGCGCCTAGCACTCTGAGACGATTCAATTATCCAAAGTGGTGTTACGGTGAAGATGGGTAATTTTGTAAGTTTTAATTCGGCGTTCACTTGTACGTTGTCACTAAAATTGGATCTCAGCCAAACGCAGCTAAACAAACTCCGCTCATCCCTATTTTGATAAAATTAAAGCAGACCTGACGCATGCGTATATGCGCGGTGGGTTTTGCTCTCCGAAAACAAACAAGTGTTTAATTACTTCCATTGTAATTTCCGTGATGCTTGTTAAAATTTGCACTTGCAATCATTTGAAAATACGTACCTATATCCATTTATAATGTGGGATTAGATATGCTTATGCAATGTGCGCATTTCACGCACACGTATGAATAAATATGTGAATCCTACAGGTGCACCCACGAAGATGTTTCAAACATTCAAGTATCTATATTATAAAGGACAAACATATCTGTGCGTAACACATACGTCATTTTGCGAATGGCAACACTTTGAAATTTGAAATAAAATTTTGGTTTTGCAATTCTCTCTACTGCAAAATTTTAAACTTTTACACATCGCACATTTTAATTTTTACACCGTCGTATAAGGAAAAAAATACGCTTTTAAATGCATTTTGTTTGAAAGCTGTATCTCAATTTAGTTTTGAGATATTAATTTTTTTGTAGTTTTAGTAACATTTTTCTTATCGTGGCAACAAAAGTACTTCATTTCTATTGAAAGTCATTGAAAGTAAACGGAAAATAGTCAAAAATAGGAGATAGTGTATCTTTTTGTTGCCATTTTTACATAAAACCTGAAAAAAAATTGAAAATAAAATATGGACTATCTCAAAAATATTGTCTGTTATTCCTTGATAATGATGTCATAAGTGTGAAACTGGATTGTAAAAATGGATTGCTTTAGCGGAGGCAAATGACGTCATTTTATAAAAAAAGCGTACGTGTATTTTAATTCTTAAACCTGAATTATGTTTTGTAGAAGTGCGTCATTTTCACAGTGCAGCTACTTTGAAATTCTTCACAGGTGAAATTGCTTCACTTTTAAAAATAATGTAATCGAAATCACACACTGATAAAATACAATGTTTTACAAAAATTTAGAGTGTCTTTATAAAAGAGATGTGACATGCAAATAATAGCGATTTATATCACCGAAATTGATGACTCTCGCCTGGATGGAATTGCTTCGCCGAGTTAGACAAGCAAACAATCATTCGTAATTTAAAATAATATCGTGTTCCTGAAGTTTTTGTCGAAAATTCCCTCGAATGATAAAATTTTAATGCTATTCTTTAGGACATTCTACTATAATTTTATCAAAATAACAAAATTTGCTTAATTTAATTTTCCTTAATTTTATATAATCTATATATTTAAAACACAAATGTGTTTTTTAGCCATCTGCCCTGATCTTTCTGCTGAACCAATTTTACTAATATATATATATATTTTTAACTGAAAGCTCTTCCTTTGCAGATGTGACCGCACTATCTGTTTTTTTTTTTTTTTTTAATCCGCATTTTTATATTGTAATTTTAAAAGCATTTTATGAAATTTCTTCAAAATGATGAAAATTAGATAGCTTTCATTATTGCAGACAAGAGAGAAATAATGAGGTATTTTTAACTTTATTCATGCTATTTTCTGATAAAAATTCAAAATTGTTGATAAAAATTGTTCTATAGGGTTTAGTGGCGTAAAATTCCATAAGAAGCAGAGTATTATATTAGGGGCATAATAACGGAATGACATACTGCTTTTGAAAACACGCATTTTTCCTCATAAATTTTCTATATTGTTTTTCCTTCTGCATGTGTACTGATACTAAGTTTCAGACACTAGGCAAAATGCCTATTTAAATGAAAATGAAGCCATATTTAAAAGAAAACGATCACTTTCTTAGATAAAATTAAACATTTTAACACAAATGCGTCTAAAAAACATAAATTATGAAAATTTTTTACTCTCCGGAATTGAGATTAGAATCTCAAGTAAAGAGTGCTGTTCACATAAAGGATGTTGTTGACAATCGTGACTTCGAGTTAAAATGATTTTTAAATGATCAAACAAAATACAATTTTTTAAAAAATGATGAAAATGGATATGAGAAGTGCGTATGCAAATTTTGAGAAGGTGAAAATTGCTGTTTTCATTCCGGATATCCAAGCATAAGAGCCTCAATTGATAAGCACATCCTAATAACTTATCTTTATTATATTTTACTGATTAAGTATCTATATTATAAAGAACAAACGTATCTGTGCGTAACGCTGACGTCATTTTGAGAATGGCAACACTTTACGATCAAATTTCGGTCTTGAAATTTTCGCTACTGCAATTTTTTAATCTTCTGACCGTCGTACATTTTCAATTTTCGTCGCACAGGGAAAAAAATTTACTTTCAAATGCAATTTGTTTAAAAACTGCATTCATTGACTGATGTGTTATATTTTCTAAAATAATTTTTAAGCATGATTTTTTCTAAGTTTATCTTATCACGTGCCGGTTTCAATACATAATAATAAACATTTTGCACATAAAGCAACAAACATTGTTCAGCATTTGTTTCTGACTATTTTTGCATAACGAAATTAATACTTCCTTTATAAACAAAAGTAAAAGAATAATATTAAAAGAACCACCAATCTCACATATTTGTGAAAGACAAATTAATAAAATTAATACTTTTATAAACAAATAAAAGAATAATATTGAGAAAACACAGATCTAACATATTTGTAATCGTACAATTTATATTTTTAGATCACCAAATAGGATTTTTTTTTAAATTTCAAATGGAATTTGTTTGCAAAGTTCATCTCAGTTTACTGATTGTCTATGGTTTTAAAAATAATTTTAAAGCATGAAATATTTTTTAATTTATCTATATCGCGTGGAGCTCGATTACGAAAGATTAATCCGATTGCCCTTAAAACAAAATAAAGAGTTCATCATTTTCTTACGGCTAATATCCATTAAAAAAATTCCCTATGAATAAATAAATAAAATAATATAAATAAAAGACAAATTTACCAGACATGTATAAGCTCTGAAATTACCAGAATATAAAAGGATGCCATAAGTAGCAAAATCTTGGCAAATAACTCTTAGCATGCGGCTAATAAGAAAATATCGCTTTTGATAAACTTCAAAAATTTATTTGATTGTACAATTCGCATTTTCCATATGAAAAATGCTTTTTTAATGTAAGTGAGCACTCTAAAAAAATTATTGCATATAAAAAAATTATTAGTTTTCAATTTAAAAAGATGTTTTCGCCTATGTTCTTTAACCCGGGAAGCCCGTGTACGATCCCCTAGTGCCTATAATAGTGCAAGTTCTGCATAAGATCTTGTGTCATGTAAAAAATGGTACTGTATCATCATCACGTATATTATTTCTATTATAAAGATTGTTTCACAAAATTTAAAACAATTATTATGAATGCTGTATTAATCGATAAAGATACAAATATTCCATTCATATAAACATGCGTCTGTGTTTATTTCAGTGAAAAAGTTATTGCATGTGCTCTAAAGTGTTTATGTGGTTTTATGATTGAAAAACAATAAATAAATGGAAAATTTTATATTCTGGATGTTTTGGACAGGTGTACAACTAGTTAAAATCTAAACTACGCTAAAATAGTTTAGGATTTGAATAACAGTTGTTTTATACCTATTATGAATAGAACATTGAAAAGTAATTCTTATGGCTTTATTATGTAACATACTACAACATCATAAGGCACCGGATCAAATATTTACCATTCCATATACTATATCAACCGAGTATACTTATGCTTATTGTGTATTTTCATTGCAGAAAATTTTGAATGTATTCAGAATATTTTAAACAATGCTTCATTTATAAACAATGGGATATTTGCATTCTTCGTGCAGTCGATGGTATTCTAGTACATGCTTTAGAAACGTAATGCATTGTTATAATAAATTCTGAAAGCACACTGGTTTTATTGATTGATGAATATATGATATTTATGCAGTTAAGAATATTTATAAGGTCAGATTAATGAAGCTAGGATGTTTTTACTTCTTGATTTATGTCACAAAATTTGAATAAATACTGCTCTAAATGGAATAACTAAGAAGGCATTTTCAAAGAATCTAAGAGTTTTAAGTAATAAGTTACTCTTCACCGATGTGTTTCAGAGAGGAATTTACTATCTCGTTCAAAGTAATTGGAACGTAATTGCATGTAGTTTAATAGAACATTTGCTAATATAGAGAATCCGCATGATAAAGTTCGATATTACTATTTTTTTCGTAAGATTTAACATGAGTTAATGAAATCTAAACTAATAATTTTATTCTATATAAAAAAAATAAATTATTTGCATACATCTTGTTACTTTCTTCTTGTGTGTTTAGTGTTTACGATGTATGCAACCAGTCAAGATGTCATGAGTTGGAACTCGAGTTGAGGTTTTCTGTATTCATAGGAGACTCAATTTCCGCATAAAATATTTCCCTTCCAAGAAACGGAACTTCTCTCACAGAAACTATACATTTTTATTGACTAGATAGAAACGAAAAATCATGCATCAGGCATAGAATACGAAACATATTTCAACGCTAACAGAATATTATTAGAAGTTTATTGTTTTTATACGATGAAATCAGTCATAGTCCTTGATGTAGCTGTCTTTTTTTTGTACGTCCCTTTTAAATGAAGATAAATGCTACACACCTTAATCTAGAAAACGTGTTGTAGCCTCACCCCCCCAGTAATACTTTTTAAATTCATTATTACGTTTAAAGTACAGGGTTAGCCTATTGATCGCGTTTAGAAAGTCTGTTTATGTTCATATATATGACGTACAAACACGTCGAATGAAAATATATACACTCACCAAGTTTCTGCACATACTACAAATGTTCAATGTTTGCGTGTTTGTACACACGACACACATCCTAACAGTAATCCAGTTCCGTCCATACGTTCAATAGTAGGTTTCTGTCAATGTACGTCACAGAAATAGTGGTGCGTTCCTGTATGCGAGCCACGAGACGGGCATTTTTCGTGAGTGTATGTATCTTGCTATGCATCGCCCTTATTTGCAGGTCGTATACCTCTCAATACACAGTGTTTTGAAACCCGATGAATTATTTAGGCTAACCTTGAATCATACCGTTAATTACAGTCAATAACGTACTTTTCAAACTTTGATTTTACTATACTATATATGCATTATACTATACAAACTTTGATTTGCATCTTAAATTTCGGCTTCAGTCAATTAATCAAAAATGAGTTAAAATAGATCATGATATTTATTAAAATAATAGTTTTTCCTTCTTCTGTTTTCATCAGCTGTTTGCGAATAGCCAGCTTAGCAGGATGCGATATGCCGTCGATACACGAGCCGTCGATGGATAATAAAACTACGAAAAATCTAGAAAAGTATACAAAAACCGCTATCACAGCGCCTTTATCCAGCGAAATATTTCCAAATTCAAGGAGAACCTGTAGGCCATAGCTTAACACATGCACAAAAAATTTGGTTCAGTTATATGTATAACTTTATACACTTTTCGATGGTACAATAAATAAAATGGTTCAAAAATCGCTATTACAGCTACCCCTTCCGGCGGAATATTTTCAAATTCAAGGAGAAACTGCTGGCTACAGACAGAAACATGCACAAAAAATAAAATACAATTCTATGCTTAACTTTATACAGTTTTTGACAATAGGGGAGAAAAGGAAAAATTTTCCAAATTTTTCCAATTTTATTGTTATATTTTTTATTTTTACCTATTTTGAGGTCAACAGTATATCATTGTATTCCCTTGACTTTTATCTACAATCTCGCACAATTATTTTCCCAAAAACTAAATATTGTTTTTAAGAGAAAATGGTCACGTCGTATCACGTTACTTTAGAAAATGTGCCCCATATGCGGGACAAGTTTTCCAGTCAACTAAAAATGTACAGGGGCAAATTTGTCAACTATTATTTACATGGTAAAACACAGGTAATAAATCTGGCTTGTTAATTAATATGTATTTAATTATAAACTAAAAAGGAATAATGATAGTGCATAGAGAAACTAATTAAATATAGAAAACAAATACCACTTAGTGATTTTGCAAAAACTGTCAGTTAACAGTTTTATAAAGACAGATTTTTTTTTTTTTAAGTCGTCACAATTGTCTGAATCATAATGGACACAAACAAAAAATTAAATATCTCCATTGAGCGGCAGTCTTCATGCGCCCATTTGTTGTATTTCGTGCGCAGCATCCACATTGAATTTGCCATAGATTTGGAACAAAGTTCAAAGCAATAAATGCAAAGACAATCTTCTTCATCCCTTGAATGTAAGCTTTTTATACCTTTTTTAGTCTTTAATGTTTTAATGTATTTTACATTTGAAGACGAAGGCCCAAACAACTTCCTGGCCTGGATTGGATTTTATTTTTCTCGTCCCTTTTATCTGATAACTTTTGCAGTTTCCTTCTTTTAGATAAATATTTTTCAATTTTCAGCTCATTTTCAACGGAAGAATTCAGTATACCTGACTTTCTTTTTATTTCTTTTCACGCCATGTTTGCTTCCTAGATGTCGCTTTCACAAAAGCCCTAACTTTTTCTGTTGCAGGTAAAGTTTCTTTGGTTGTAGAAGGAACGCCTTCTTGATAAGCAATAGAAGTAGTTTGAGTGATACTCGAAGGAACAGCTTCTTCGGAAGCAATAGTCTGCGTTCGTGTAGAATGATTTGACTGTGTGTTTGAATTAAGGATATGAACAGTCGATTTTTCTGACAAATTTGAAGTCTGTTCAAGATTGTTGGTATTTTCGAGATTTGGTACGGCAGGAGCTGACATGTCATGAAATCCGAGTCTGTAAATATTTCAGAATTCAGTGGGAAAATTCGCGAAACTTTAAAACCCGCCATAAAATCGACTGGTGTTGACGCCAGTGGAGCAGCTCTAGCCAAAATACACGGGATATCGTAAATTGTCATAGGCCTTTTACTTGTGCATACCCAGGCATAACAAGCAGTGTTAATTTGCTTTTTGAAGGGCCCATACAGACTGCAGTCTAACATGTGTAGCTTATGACCAGTAAACATGGAATTACCACAAAGTAACACCGTTAGCCTTGAAGTAGTCCAGTGGTTCTGCTGAAAGCTAAGAATCGTGATTGTCGCGTAAAAAGCAGCAGACTTGATCTTTTTTCTGAGCAACGTGAATAACTTACAAGGTGCTTGGTGAACGTAACAAAAATTTTGTTCTATCATCCAACCTGATGGATCTAAATCCGGTTGGGCATAAGGTAGAAAATCTTCGTAAAATTTGAGCCTGAGTAAACTCAGAAATGGTGGCATGTCATTTTCTGTAGCATTTACAGCGAATGATGACGTCACCAAAGTTCGTATTTCCACTGAGGTTAATTTACCTATTTTTTTAAAGCTTTAGGAGCGTGGTTATGCCCGTTTCGTTCTTATTCCATTTGTTTTTAGGCCCAAATTTTCATCGCTTTAACACAGTTGACAGATTATTAAAAACGTAACAATATTTATCTTATTAAAGCTAGTTGTTTGAGAAATGCTGGTGCACACCTGAGTTACGATTAAAAATTTTGCGGTTTCCTTTTAAGAACAAACTAAACAGGCTGGGCCTTGCCATTTTATTTACTGACCAACTTTCCGGCACTTTTCTATTACATGCAGTACGAGCATACGTGCAGGAAAATCATGTAACTTCTTTGAGAATAAGCCCAAAATAAATATAAGAAGTCTTCATGAGGTATTGAACCAGCATTTATTCTTACTTAGGAGTAAAAACCTGTATAAGCAATCACAAAAATGATTATAACTTTAACATTTAATATAAATTAAAATTATAACAAAAATAATCGTAGGTATACCTACTCGCCCGGGTTTTGCATATCCTATTGGAAGCATGTTTGGAAAAGGTTAATTGTATAGTTCCTATCTATAAGCACTGTTTTGATGAGGCCTATAGATGTCTATGAAGTTTAGAGTTGCAGTTAAGCTAGACATCCTACCTACACAACTTCCAGATCGTGTAATATTTAAACGAAGATTCTGACTGTAAAATAGCGATTGAAACATTGTCTCCATTTTGAAAGACCTGTCCAGTGATATGCCACTCAATAGGGTGCGTAAATTTTTTTTTCGTCTCAACCGCCATTTTGTATTTTACGGCCAGCATTTTGAATTTATAAAAACAAAACCTAGCCTTAAACCATCGGACGGTTAAGTCGAATCGATAGAGACATCATTCATTTAAATCCATCCAGCTGTGGGATGTTTCAAGAGTATAAAGAAATCCACATACCCAGATACGCGTGAAACACATAACCCTTCTTGGCAGTCGGGTAAAAATTAGAACTATTGTCAATAAAATTTTATCTTCTTTATTTTTATTGTTGCTATCAAGAAGTGTCTGGATGGCAAATCTTATATATTGGGTGGAGAGTTTTAATCCTTTCTGAAGCAAATAATTGTGTTTCTGTAATGTTGAATTCACATCGGAATTTTCGGATAAATTTGTTTTAAAATAATGAAATGCAACTGTACAACATTTGTTCCCCAAAGTTAGAAAAGTAAAATTTCTTTAAAAGACTCTGCTGCAAATCTTGATTAAAATTAAGAATATAATATATCCCACCGCTCCTCAACGGATTAAGCCCTAATTGTAGGCTTTATTCTTAAAGATACAAAGGAGAAAGTAAATATGTTATTTTTTTAACATTTTCAAGCATTTGGTAGCTTTATATAATTGGTTATCAGTAACATCAGCAGATATATATTGGTAAATAATAACAATAGTAAAATCTTGAAATTAACACTTGATTTCCGTTACTTAGCTGTAATAATAAAAATAACTATAAAGATAAACGGGTTAAATGTCGTCCGCGATGTAAAAATGATGGCGAAATAAATATATTGCAGTTGGAGGTATAGAAATTTTATTTTGGATAGACACAAACAGGTCCCATTATATCTAAGTCTCAGATTTTTCATTTATTATTATTATTATTATTTTTTTATTATTGAAAGCTTAATTCCATGTATTTTTTTATTGTTTAATTCCTCTGTCGATTTCAAGCTAGTAATGTACCTGAGGCTTAGTTTTTTGGTTTCTTTGCTATTTTTTTAAACGAAAAAAATACCATATTTCCCCGATTTTCCACGCTTGCAGGTGATTTAGCACAGCTCATAAAAGGTATCCAAATTCAATTTTTCTTTTTGCTCTATAAAGAAAATTTTGTCCTCTTTTTCACTTATTTCATTTGGAATTCGTAGAGCGATTACTCAATTTTTCGCGATTTTGTGTTACAAAATTTCTCCATTCTGCCGAAAATGAGAAGTATGTTTTTTATCAATCAATTTCTATTACCCATCAATTTTTTAATTTTTATGCTTTTTCATAGAGCAGACTTTGGGAAATCGATATAAAAAAATAAAAATATATGAAATTTTCAAAGCAAGAAAAAAAATTCCTTCGGGAGTTTGCTAGGCAACACCCTTTATCACATAAATCCGTTCCCATGACGAAGTAGGTGACCTGGAGTGCGGTAGTTCTTTTTGTGTATCAATTGCGAGGAGACTAGCGTAGTGAGATCAATATATATTTAAAGTAACCCTGGTAAGCGGAAAGGTTATTTTAGGCGGTGGTGAATTTCGGGAGTCGGACCTTGTGATATTCTACCACGGAAGACGAATTGTTTTTTCATTTACGGTGTAGAAGTAAAACCTCCCACATACCCTCAACACGGAACTTGATGATGTCTCGCCGGAGTTTCAAAAATCCTTCCCTTTGAAAAATTTTAGAATTCAACCTTGATTTTATGGATATTTAAAGTATCATCCCGCGCCTGTGTAATGCCGCGTGTATCAGCTAATAGTAGTTAAAATGTCTGAACTTTACGAGGATAAATTATCGGAAATTCATTTCGATCTCCTGCATCGCACTAAGCGCAACAGACGATAAATAAATCAGAAACCCACACAAGCTAAATTGCTATTTGATTAATAGTTAAAACAATTCAATACAATATGAAATTAAATTTCAGCAAAAAATTAGTTTGATATTTCGGGAAATCCGTTTTACTGAAAAGAAATATTATTTTGCACCCCCACTTTCAATATTTATTTAATATTTCTGGAAGCATTGTTGCTTTATAAATAACAGTTTAATTAAAAATGCCGCATCGGTGTAAATGAAATAAAAAATAAACACAACATTTTAATTTAGTATCTATTGTTCTTAAGCATAACTAAATCTATATGTGAAAGAAATAAAATAATTAACAATGATTTAAGCAAATATGTTATGCTTCTATTTAAACTATTCAATTTTTTACCGGGGATATTTGCTTACTAACAGCTTTTATAGCACGTAAAATACAATACAGAATATCTTTTATTTAAGGATAATTTTAATTAATCAGTATGATGAAACAGGGTGGGAGATTAGGAAAAACAATGATAACAACTCATAACAATACTCACTAAGCTCTTTTGTCAATATAAAATACAAACAGGTAAGCTGCAGATGAAATAGTAAATTAATAAAAAAGATTAACAAGAATACGAGTATTACTGAGTACTTTTAAAAAGGATTATTATAATTTAATTAAGATTTTGTTTTGTAATGCTATCAAATTTTGTAGTGAAACTTTCACTACGCAAATAATTTAAAAACTAAAACATGTTTTATATGCTTATGTAAATACAATATTATTCAAGAATGAAAAAAAGTATTAATTGCATCTTATTTATAACTTATTTATTCGAAAGTAAAAAAATTATTCAAATTGATTTGAAAAAATATGGATTTTAACTATATATTATATAAAATACCTTTGAATCAAAATTTATCTTACAAGTTCATATAAAACCGAGATGGAACCCGTCGAATTTTGACGAAAGAAACTGTTTACAAAGGAACAGTTGCATTAAATTTTCAAAAAACTTAGAAAAATAATTACACTAAAAGGTCCATCTTAAACTAGATAATCTTACACTTATCGAAAAATTAAACCTTATTTATATAAGTAATCTATGATATATATAATCAAGATAAGTAATTATGATAAAATGATTAAAAATAAAACTTCGTTCGTATACGTAATCAGTAACATATAATGGAGACAAGTAATTATGATAAAGTTATCAATTAAGGGTCTTGTACTTGGTATTACGGAAAGAAAATTCAGGAAAAATTATTTCACTTTGACCTAATCATAAAATTTTGATAATGTGAAATCTAAACGTAATGTCATTTTCACCGTCTCATATCCTTACAACTTTCCATGTGAAAATTCCCACCCGCGATCTGATGTTCAAATCTGTCAATACCAGCGCGTAAAAATTCCAGAAATTTATAACTTTAGTATTCATCTTTCAGTATTCATGGTGAAATATTCAGTTTTATCAAAGAAAATGTTCATTTTCTTTTAAATATGACGTCATTTTCTGTCGCTGAAATAATTGCCTAGCGTCTCAAACTCAGTGGCAGCGGCACGAAAAAATACTGAAATATAACAGCTTTATGAGGGAAATTCTGTGGTTTTTAAAGGGTGACGTCATTTTCTACTTAAATTTAAAAGAGAGTTATTTTAAATTGTAATGAAAAAATGACATCAGTATAATAATACAATGAATAAAAATGAATAAACTTCATTATTAGCAAACAAAAACATAGGCGGCATATTCCGGAACCGATGACGACTTACCAAAAATAAATAAATAAATAAATAAAACAGAGAGGTAAAAATAACGAACTTTAAACATTTCGTGAACATTGATGGGTCTCTAGAAAGAGGGTAAAAAAAAAAGAGGGAGGGAAAAAGTTAATTTTGATAAAGCGTTTTTAAAAATATTAATTAAAAAAAAATGAAAAATATTTAATGAAAATTTTTTTTTAAATGGAGCAACATTTTAAAAAAAAATCATATTTTCAAAAGTAAATAATTTTTAAATATACTGAATCTAAATTAAAGTACTACAATTGAAAAAGACATGTTCCAAGTTTGAAACATTCATCTTTAACGGTTCTTGATTTATAAGAATGTAAATACGAGAAATAGTGAAAAAACCCATCATGAAGAAAACCTTGCAGAAGTCGTTTCCATGACAGCCATTGCTTGAAAGCTAGATCTTGAAAACAAACCATAACGAAAAAATTTTTATTTCATGTTCTAATTAAGATAGAAACATGATTTAAAAATCATTTTAAGCAGGGAAGAACAGAAAAAGTTTTAATGAAATAAAATGTTTTTACAAAATTTCAAGATTTTTGTGTCCCGGACACTCTTAATTATTTTAGAATTCCCATTTTTCCCCTGAGAGTAAGCCGCTCGTGTCTTTAAAGGTCAATTACGTCTTAGTGGAGATTGATGTGTGAATACAGGATTTTCTTTATTCTGCTTACAGACGAAACTCTCCAGCAAAACCTTTTTATTGCTCTTCAAAGGCTTCAAAACAAAGCACATATAATCAACAAAATAAATTATTCCCATGAAATATGTTAAGGAACCTAATCCACAATCATCGCATTATCTTGGTTTGGGACAAAACAATGACCTCATGAAACAAATCAAATAGGCTCCCGCACAAAGTCGCTTTAGTGTATTTAACCTTTAGCGATCTACAACAATTTAGATCATATACGACCAAACGAAAGCGCTACTCTATCGTAAATTAAAATAATGCTGAAAATAACTTTACTTTTTCAAGGCAAACTATTTTTCTTTCCTATTTCAGCAGCTAAACAGAATATCGAGAAAATTTTAATGCATCTTTATATGTTCGTTCGAGATTTTTTTTTTTTTTTTTTTTTTTTTTTTTTTTATATATATATATATATATATTAAGACTGTGAAATGAAAAGAAATAAATAAAAGCAAGAAGAAAGAATCATGGATAAAAGTATATTAAGATACATTTTTTAAGATTAAAAAATAGATTTTCAAAGATAAAGAATGATTCGTTCTAAAATAATAAATTGTATTCAACGGAAATCCAATAAATACATTATATTGTCCAAACTCTGCTAAAAATTACTTAAAGTGATAAAAAATACACTTAAAACTCATATAAATATCTTTATTTAGATTGACAATTGTTTCATCGCTCACACTCTAAATTAAAATGTCTGAAATTCAGACACTTAAGTGTCTGAAATGGAGTGTTCAATTTTCAGACATTTTAAAATGTCTGAATTTTTTCAGACACTTTTTGCGTCTGAATTTCAGACACTTCAAACGTCTGAATCGCATCCATTTTTTTGTAAGCATCATACGTAGCCATGTTTGACCACGTTGAATCCTGGAAAAATATTTGGCTGTGGTCCTGCCCCCCCCCCCCCCCCAATACAGCCTGATTTTTTTGGTGCTCTCAGTTTTGGTATACAATTTTCGTTACGTTGATAATTTAAATCTTTTACGACATTGTACTGATTATAATCAATATCTTGAACTTCAGGAGTAGAACAAGATTAAAAAACAAAAAATATTTATCTAAATATTAGATTTTTTTAAATTTATTTTGTTTTTAACCTTATTTTACTTTAAAAGTTCAAAATATTGATTATAATCAGTACAATTTCGAGACAGATTTAAAATATAAGCTTTACAAATATTGCACATCAAATTTGGGGGCACTACAGTCGTAGGGGGACGGGGCACTTCCCAGTTTGCCCTTCCTTTAATCAAGAAGTACTTTTGCAAAAAACGCAACCCTGCATTATAGTTGTCTAAATTGAGATGTCCGGTATTCGGGAGTATCCGTTGTGGAGGTTAATGGACATTCTCGAATAGCGAACACCTCTATTTAACGAATACTTTTTTAATCAGCAGACATACATATTTGTATATTTTTACCTCAAAAAAGTAGACATCTCCAATTATCGGACAAATTCCGCGGTCCCGAAGTGTTCGCTATTAAGGGCTTTTAAGGTACATAGATAAATATATATATATATATTTTATAATCTTGTCCTACTCTAAAAGTTCAAAATATTTATTATACTCGGTTGAATGTGGAAAAAGATTTAAAATATCAGATGTACGAAAATTGCAAAAATCCCCCCCCCCCAAAAAAAAATGAAAATATAAAAAAATATATTGCCACATAGGCAATTTTACATATACATCACTTGATAATCACAACAGCCATTTAACTATGAATAATGAAAATAAATAAATAAATATTCTACTTTAATAACATTGGGGAAAAAATGACTTTGGTATTTTGTTAAATATATTTGCGTTTTTAAACTTGTCCTACTCTAAAAGTTCAAAACTTTCATTATAATCAGTGCAAGATTTAAGATATCAGCTTTACAAAAATTCATGCAAAATCCCCCCCCCCCCCAAAAAAAAAATGAAAATACTTATTTAAAAATTATGTTTTTAAAAAATTTATATTTCCACATGGGCAAGTTTTTATGTAGATCAGAGGGTACTCACAAAAGCTATTCAACTATCAATAAAAACAAATAAGTACATATTCTATATTAAAAACATGAGGAAAAAATAACTTATGATTTCCAAACTTCTTTCGTCTTAAATATATACAGTAACATCTGTCATTTTTGTATTTTTCGTATAAGTGCATATAAATAAAGTTACCACAATTTTAAATACGAAATCTAGTTAGAGGTTTTTACTTTTTCCCATTATAAATTTCAAATTACTTTTTTATTAAAAATAATAAAAAAATCAGTATTAGAGTTGATTGCAAATCAAATACATATGTATATTTTTACAGGCAGCTTCATATAATAGACCAGTCTCATTTACTTTATTTATCTTTTTTTAATCTGCGGTTTTATGCCAGGAAGTAAGAAAGCATTAGGTCATCTTTCAAAGTTTTTTTTTTCTTTACTTCCTTGTGGCCGTCATTTACTGCGAGATAAAAATTATCCATTGAAACTAAGAACTGACATTGAATATATAATTCGTAATAAAAAAGAACGTCATAAGTTTAAAAATATATACTTCTAGAATTAGTGGGGTTTTTTGCGAACAGATTCAAAACTAATTAAATTTCATGCAGGATTTTGTTTAGTACAATAAATAAAATCATATAATACACTAATTTTACTACTATAAAGAAACTTACTTGAGTTGCTGCAAGAGGTAAGAAATATTCCTCGATTTGAAATTTTAAAAACTACCACAACCACAGTGAGGGAGAAAGACTTTCATCAGTTTAAAAGGTAATCCCATAATACATCCGACTAGCCATATTTAAAGAATGAGATGTTTCATCCTAAAAACAGGACCCGCCAGACAAAAGTTTCTTTTTTTTGCCAGCTTCGACAGGACGAAGATGAATAACACAATATTATTGATATAAATTGATACGAGTTAACACTAAGCCCATTGCACACGCTTTGTAGAATTTCCGGGTGTAATCTTCAACCGTCGTCTACTTCTGTTCTGTGTCTATCCCGCCCTTGTATCGACGACAGCTTCTAAGAGACATTTGATGTCGAGCACACACGTCAGATGTATGTATTCAATAAATAAATAATCCAAGTTAATACGAATTAAAATCACAGTACTTCACATTTCGCAAAAAACGAATTAAAATACACGCGTACATAACAACAAACTTTGTTTGAATTACAACGTATACCACTTCGAACGAAGACATCTAAAACGCATGCGCAACTGGGAGTGCTAGTGCCCCCTGGTGGTTATTGCGTCGGAAGAATCAAAACGTCTTAAATTAAGACACGTTTAAAGCAATGAAGTGTCTTAAAATAAGACGTTTGCGGATATTTTAGACATTATTCTCAGTTCGTTTACACCATGGTCATAGTAAGACGCTTATGTATCTTAAATTAAGACATCTATAGTGTCTTAATTTTCAGATTAAGACACTTAAGTGTCTAAAATTCTTTTTCAGTCACATATGTGTCTAAATTTAAGACGCTTCTATTTGCAGTGCAATAGGTGACATTCACAAGATCTTTGTTGACACAAATATTTTCGCCTATTATGAATGAAAATCACTTAAAATCATCCATATTAAGTTAGAAATTTCTAAAAGGGATAAAAGATACAATTAAAACTCATATAAGTATCTTTATTTAGATTGATAATTGTTTAATCGCTCAACAGGCGACATTCACAAGATCTTTGTTGACACAAATATTTTCGCCTATTATGAATGAAAATCACTTAAAATCATCCATATTATGCTAGAAATTGCAAAAAGGGATAAAAGATACACTTAAAACTCATATAAATACATTTATTTAGATTGAGAATTGTTTTATCGCTCAATGGGCGACATTCTGAAGAACTTTGTTGGCACAAATATTTTGCCTATTTTGAATGAAAAGCACTTAAAATCATCTGCACTAAGCTAAAAATTGCTAAAAGGGATAAAAGATACTCTTAAAACTCGAAAATCATTCACACTAAGCTAAAAATTGTTAAATTTGATAAAAGTTACACTTAAAAGAATATAAAAAACTTTATTGAGATCGACATATGTTTCATCGCTCAAACGGCGACATTCTCAAAAACTTTGTTGATACAAATATTTTCGAAGAATAACGAGTAATCGAGAAATTTCTGCGGCGAAAATCTTTTTAAAATATTTTGACAGACGTAGCGTGTTCCTTAAGCAATTTATATATTTCCATGTGTCCCTGCAACAATTTTACTATTTGTTAAATAAAAAAGTATATTTAAGATAATTTTTTTGATTTTATCTTCTACATCTCAAAACTAAAATATCTAAGCAAACCATTCAGAATAAATTAGGCAGTTATGATAAGCATCACTGAAAACATAAGATGATATCTCTATTACCAAAATACATTAATGTATTTTGATTTCATACATTAAGTCTGCCTAGTGTATGAAAATTAGTTTAAAGATTTTAATTCAGACATTAAAATGTACGTGTATCTTAAGTATAAATAGGGTAAATCTCCTCGCAGCGGACTTAGATCATGTTATGCATTCTCGTCAAAGATTATTCGCGCTTCAGCCAAGATTGTTTTTCTTTTGAAATGTAAAAAATCTAGAATTGTTCCTAATTCCATTAAAGTGAAACTACTTGTTAAATCCGTCAAGGGTAATGAAATTGCTAGATGTTCAAGTTTTAAATTCATATCTGCTGCTATTGCTATAAGTTATGGAATGCTGCGTTCTTTTCGTCATTTTCTACATTTTCACCTTGAGAATCTGTTTAATATGATTGATAATATTGATTGCTTACATATTTTGTCTTTTTTGAAGTTCGGGAATATGAACTGAAACAATCTCTGGATAAGAAATACTATACTAAATTTAATGTTCTATTTACAAGGCAAGCACCTAATCCTACAGTTAATAGTTTTAACGCAGAAAAATAGCTAGATAATTTGTCATCAAGGACTAGTCAAGAGATTGAATTATTGTGTAAAGCTTTGAATTTCTCGCTGGGTCCCGCCTTCTCAGATGTCCCTGATTTGTTGGCTTCTACAGAAGATGCAATTGCAAGAATGGACTCCTCTATTAAGCATAAAATACGTACAGAGATTTCTAAGTGTATGTTGAATTCCACCTATTCTGTTCCTCAGACCACAAGGCAATATACAAGTATTTTTTTTAAAATTTAAAGTCAGATAACTCTATAGTGATTACTAAAGCAGACAAAGGAAGAACTACTGTAATTATACTAGATTAATTTTAACACAATTATTCTAATTGGTAAATAAATATATTAGATATAAATTTCCAATTGGGCGAAAAATGTCCGGACCACGGATTTCCTGGCTGTAGCTGTCAGTGCTCTTTGGCGGCTCATTAAGGTTAGCTGGGCGAAAAAGTTCCACCAAATTCGTCCGGGATAGCTCAGATTGTAAGAGCACTGGCGGGTTCAGCCAGGAGATCCCTGGTTCGAATCCTGGTCCGGACATTTTTCGCCCAGTTGGAAATTTACATCTAATACTGTAATTATGGACAGGAGTTTGTACGACTCTAAGCCTCAAGAACTTTTGGATGACCGGGATACGTATGCTGTTTTAAAAAAGGACAGTACACAATCTATCCAACGTAATATGAACTTAATTATGTCTAACTATCAAAAGCGTAAGAAAATCCCTGCTAATGTTGCTTCAAAATTAAAATGTTATACCTGTTTAGTTCCAAGATTTTACGGCTTGCCTAAACTACATAAACCAAACATTCCGTTACGCCAAATTATAGGTTTTTCAAAATCCCCCCTTTATCGTCTTTCAAGTTATTTGACCAAGTTATTGAAATCTCTTACTAACAATTCTAACTACAGCTTGAATTCAACTTTCCGGTTTGTGGAAGATTTGAAAGATTTTGAATTTCCAAACGGTTACGTTATGGCGTCATTGGATGTCGTAGTATTGTTTACTTCAATACCTATTGAATTAATTTGTAATACTATACATAAAATATGGCCAAAGTCTCTTCTTGATACTGATTTAAATGCCGATGAAACTACTAAATTATTGAGATTCTGTTTGACTTCAAAATGTTTCGCGTTCAATGATTGCTTTTATAAACAGTTGTCCGGAACCGCTATGGGCTCCCCCCTTTCGGTTGTGGTTGCCGAAATAGTGCTGCAAACTAGTGAATTAGATATTATTAATGAACTTGGCCCCCGTCTGAGATTTTGGAGAAGATACTTGGATGATATTTGCATAGTAGCCAGAGATAGTGACATGGATGACACTCTTTCGACAGCCAACTTAATTACAGAACCTTTAAAATTTACTCTCGAGCGTGAGGTTAATGGTAAGTTACCATTTTTGGACATCCTTGTTCAAAGGAAAAATAATATTAATTTTCAGTTAATTTCAACTTCCGTTTACAGAAAAACATCTTCAATGGGTCAGTATACGCATTTTGATTTAAATTGTCCTATTAACCACAAAATCTCTATTATAAAAACCTTAGTATTTAGAGCCGTAAAGTATTGCAGTAGTAATGAAATCCTTGAAATTGAAAGAAATAAAATGTACGAAGGTCTTAAGAATAACGGTTATCCAAAAAATCTAATTAGAACTATTTTCAAGAAAACTTTGGAGTTCATAAATTTAACCACTCCCCCTTTTCAACGATTTAAACCTGATATTTTTGTTTCTTTACCATATTACGATACTGTTTCGGAAAAACTTTCATCGGTTTTTAAATCTTTTAACATTGGGGTTTCTTTTAAACCAGTGAATAAATTAAGTTCTTTTTTAAATAGCCATAAACATAAATATGATGTAACACAATTAACCGCTGTTGTTTACATGATTCCATGTATCGACTGTGACAACGTATATAAAGGTGAAACTAGCAGATCGATGGATATCAGACTTAAAGACCATGTCGGTGCCTTTAAAAATGGAAGATTAAACTCTAAATTAGTACAACATGCCTTTGAAATGGACCACTTCCCAGTCTTAAAAAATTCATTGATTTTGAAAAATAATTGCAACACTTATTATTATAGATTGTTCATGGAAAACTGGTTTACTAGACTATACCGTCACACGCTCAACGAATCTGGTACAATCCCGATGGAATATTTTGTATTTTTAAAAGAGTAACTTTCACTTTGATTTTGACTGTGTCCAGGACAAGTTTCGATATTCTGCTGTTGCTGATATATGTACTGATGAGGCTGTGCGTTGCACAGCGAAACGTCTAATTTTGTATATATTTTTGTTTTTCATTAAATGTTTTTTATATATTTTATAATTTAATTTCTCTGTTTAATGTAGTCAAGTCTGTCTAGTGTATGAAAATTAGTTTATACATTAACATTTTCTATTAAATAACTTTGGAGTTATCCGCCGTTACTACGTTTGTGTATGGAAAAGATCATAGGAAGTTTCCAGATATAGTAATAAAAACTGTTTGTTTAAATAAATAGTCCCTTGTATGAAAATTTTATAATTTTGAAAAACTGCATTAAGAAATTAATATTTGTAATTTTCATAATAAAGTGAATTTTAGAAGTAGGTCGCGGATGGCTATTTAGAAATGTTTGTAATTTTTGAAAGTTTTACTTAATTATAAAAGTTTTGAAACACAATTCTTTAGTATCGTACTTCCATTTTCTGTGATATAAACAGATATCGGAAAATGTAATGAGAAATGTTTATTAAAATGTGCCCTTTTTTATATAAAATTTTCGTTAATTAAAAAATAAAGTTTTACATTGAAAATTTTATATTTTTTATTACATTTATCACATACATTAGCGCATTTAGTTCAGCATATTATGTAAACTAGTACGCTGTGGCCCTAATAAAACTTTCTTCTACATAAATCAAATCAATTGAAGGATTTAAATAATACATGGTATTACATCGATTTAACAATTAGATTATGTATATATATATATATATATATATATATATATATATATATATATATATATATATATATATAAACATATGATATTGTTATGCAATCGTGATAATGCAAGTAAAACAAATTTACTTATTTCAGAAAATATATTCGTACTTGGGGTGTCTGTCCCCTGCTCACTAACGCTGGAACGTGAATTGCGACACAATTCACTTTGGGACCGCTACGCGTCCCCATCGCACTTCGCTTGTTCGCCATTTTTTGCAACAACTATAGCCATAATGAATACTATCATAAATCCTTTGAACTTTTGAAAATTAAAAAAATAATTAAGGTAAAAATTAATAATTAAAAAATTTGGTTAAATTACAGATAGAAATGAATTTAGTTGGTGCTACAAATAGGCATAAATCATATTAACATTATGAAATTTATCAATTTTCGAAATGTAAAATAATTAACTGAAAAAAATTACCTTTGAACACAATTTATTTAAAACTCATTGCGCATAATATTGTACAGCAGAGCTTAATTTTTTTTCGAAAAACTCTTGGAAAAACACTACCTGATACCAAGATAGTACAACATAAATCAACAGACACTATCTAAAGTTCGTTCGACGTGAAAAATACAATATCTCTCACAAGGAGAGGGCCAACCTTGTTAATCACAGATTTTGATTATTTTAATATATGTTGTAGGGTAGACATCCCTTAGTGTCAGGTTCAACGGATTTTATCCAATGCCCCTTAGTTCTTGAAAAACCAGGGGTCTAATATTAGTAGACAACTTAAATACTTACCTCGCATCAAAAATGACAGGTTAGTCGTAGCTCAGTTGGCATGGCGTTTGCCGGCTGATCCGAGGGCCCGTTTCGATACCTGAATGCGCTACATTTGTTTTTCTCATTTTTTGTTTTATAAATATAGTTATAATTATAATTTAATAATTTCAATTAAAGATTTTAACACCAAACATTAATTATAATGTTAACAAACTTAAATTTATCATTTCTTATTTGTAAACTATCATTTCTCATCCATTAAAGAGATTTAAAAAGAAATTGGATCTATTATTGAATGATAAAAATTCCAAAATCGTGACAAATTCTGTTGTGGTGCCATCTAGTTATGATTAAAAAAAGGAATATTCAAATAAAATAAAAGCAGAAAAAAGATAAAGGGTAAAGCAAAATAATTGAAAGCGCAAGCATACTTATTACAAATTTAAAAATCTTTAATATGCAAAAAATCGGTTGTAATTTAATTCTGATGCTAATTTTTAATATGATTATGCTTGTTACTTTAAAAACAGAATAATAGTATTATCTCATTGACTTCCTTTGTTAAAGCAATGCGTAAATGATGTTTCTTTAAAATCACGAATTGACACAATTGCTCAATATCATTGCAACAATAAAGAATATATGAAATACATTTTAAAAGTGATTTTTAAAAATAAATAACAGTTTTATGATGTTTTATTACAACTATTCAGTTAAAAGTAAAAAATTAAATAGGTTAAAATTATAATTGATATACAATATTAAAAATTTTAATTGACAGTGAGATTATTAAGTTATACTTACAAGTAAATTTATAAAACAAAAAATGAGAAAAACAAATGTAGCGCATTCAGGTATCGAAACCGGGCCCGCCAATCAGCCGGTTAACACCATACCAACTGAGCTGCGACTGACCTATCATTGTGGTAGCAAAGTAAGTATTTAAGTTGTGCACTAATATTAGACCCCCCGGTTTCTCAAGAACTAAGGAGCATTGGATAAAATCCGTTGAACCTGACACTAAGGGGCCTCTACCCTACAACATATATTAAAATAATCAAAATCTGTGATTAACAAGGTTGGCCCTCTCCTTGTCAGACACATGGCAAGTTAACAAAACTTAAACAGCACGTTTACTGGTGTGTCTAAAAGAAACTTTTGATCAAAAAGCTGATTTTCTCAATGTACCAAGTGCCTGTAAAACGAACCAATGGCCATTGTTATTCTTACATCTGCCAAAAGATCGTACTGTGTTTAAAAACATCTCCTGCTCTTGATTTTAATTTGCTGAATAAGATGTAATGTCCAGTGAATATGACATCACATTGACAAAATCGTATTAAGATATTTCATTTTATATAAACTCTAAAGCTCGTGACATCATTGGGTGTTCCTAACAAACCGTTCCTGTGCATATTCTGGCTGTTGCTGCGCTATTTTCCGGGAGGTAACTCCGTCACACTATTGAAAACATTCCCAGAAACCGGCTGTTTGTTTGAAATAATTCTACCGTGTGCCATAATACTTCTGGAGTCCATATGAGAATGAACCCTTTCTTTCAAATATGATATCATTTTCAGCATCAAAAATATTCATCACTTCCGAGATTAGAGCATCATTTAAGCAATTCTTTTAAAATTCCTGAGTTTCATTAAATATTCATTTTAATTAGTTGGAAAATATGTAATTTTCTGAGATATTTTATTTTGTCTATACCAATAATCTTTAAAATAAATAGCAGGACTCCAGCCTATTTATGTGCAGGAATTAGGATAAAAAATATGACGTCATCACTGACACAGTTATAGAAAAATATTTTAATTCATGGTTGAAAATGCATCTTTTATTTTCCGACTGAAGTTATTATCTTCATCGGAAACATTTCGTTTTCTACATTGATTACTATGAAAGATTATTCACTGTTATTTTATTTACACATATTACTTAAAAATATTTCTCAATAAGTAATCTGTCTTCTGTTCTTACGCAATTAGTGCATAATTAAACGGAATCATTTTAATAAGTTTACATTTTATGAAAACCATTGAAATTTTTCTTTTAAACAAGACGCGAGTGTAAGTTGTGAAATCACTCTTCTGATTGGTGGAATGTAATAAGGCAAATTAATTATGTTACTGCGGTTGTTGCCAAACGAAAAGCTACAAATTCAGCCCTATTTTAGTACCACAAAAGAGAAATATATATATATAGATGATGAGGATTCTGAAGGTAAAGCTTCATTGAATTATGCACTCAGAAAATCTTAGTTTAATGTTACTCCATAAATGGGTTTCAGCATTGATTCCTCCAATTTATGGCAGATATTAACAGATATTAACAGATATAATTGGTGTTACTTTACTCCATACTAATGTAAATTCTGATATTTTTACATTGTTATGGTATTACACCAGTTATATCCTTTTGAATTACACCAGTTATATAATTTCCAATTACACCAGTTATATCCTTTTCAATTACACCAGTTATATCCTTTTCAATTACACCAGTTATACCAGTTAAATTATTCCATAAATCTGTTGCATTATGCTACAACCAATTTTATGGACTAACATTACACCAATTTTTTACAGTGTGTGTATTTAAACTGGAGAAATAAGCATCATTTAAAAAAATAATAATAAATCATTGAATTTCGGCACCCCTCTTAATTCCTGCAGCCAGAATTGAATGACAATGTATTCTCGTATTCAGCGTACTATGCGTGAAGTTACGTTCAATTCTGTGTGTGTAAACTGGTGATATAGCAGCATCGCATATTTTAAACAAATCATCGAATACTGCTACCCTTTCTTAGATTACCGGACCAAAATTGAATGACAATCTATATTTCTATCATCTAAATTTGATGTTTATTTCAATTATGAGCAAATAAAATTGAGATATAAGCATCACATTAATCGAACCAATCATCGATTTGTGGCCCCCTCTCTTAGGGGATTATGCACTAAAACTAATCTACACCAGTTCATATAAAGACAAAACTTCATATGAAATTCTTAATGTTCTGCGCAATAATTTGTGAAGTAGAGCTCCCACAATATTTGTTTGAGATGCAGACAGACAGACACACAGACTTCAGTACAATTTTTTTAAAAAAACAGTGAGATTGTGTTCAGGACATTCTAAATTTGTCGGAAACTGGCATTCAAAGTTTTGAATTCGAAGAAGAAAGTAAAAAGAAAGTAGCAGTTTTGTTCAGTTTATTTTTAAATAAACACGACATTTTCTTAGAATGGGATAAAACCCACTAGCTTGATAAAGCGACAGCTTATTTCGAAAACAAATTTTGTTAAATTTTCAATGAATTCTCTTGGTTCCTCCCTGACTTAGCAACACTCTGGTGACGAAAGAAAAAATATCAACCAATGAAGGAGAAGAGAACGCACATAACGTAAAATATTTAACATACTGAATGCACATAATGTAAGATATTGGATATTTATTAATATTCTCAGCGAGTTTCCCCACACTGTAATTGATATCACTGCAAGTAGACCTACAGCGCCAATCCCAAAGGAGCATGATCGATTAATCTTTAGACTGTTTTTGACAAAGATTTGACACTATATATTAGTCAAGTACCACATTAATTGACGAATAAATTTTTGCCGGTGGCCTAGCTAAACTTGACAACACCTAAAATGTTCCACCTCCACTTAGCAGAACTCATCGATCGGCGAGAATCAGAGCGGACGGACAGCTTCCGAGAGCCCTGGGTCTGAAATTTTAGATGAGGGATTCACAACCTGATAACATATTTGTTAATATCTGTCCCTGGTCAGTCGAGATCTACTTCAGTGATAGCGAGTGCCCTCAGTTGAGATGACAGCGACCTCTCCGTTCATTTAATATGAACTAGAACTTTTAGTGAATAACTAGGAACTCAGCCAGTGTTAGAAATTTGTCACTGATAATCTAGCGACGACATTGTATTACGCTCCAGGAACTGCGTTATTTATGCATTTAAATTTTACGCAATTTTCTAATTAATTGGCAAAGGCCATTATTGGTTTTCAATAAATCCTTTGACCAGTTATCTGAAGTTTCGAGTGTCAACCACGCTACCCTAAATCAATGCGTCACACGCTCGAAATTTTTGCACCATATTTAGTAAGCAAAAATTGAAGTTGCGTTGATTTCTGTGCATGCATACTGGTCATATAGACATCGCATATTTTAAACAAATCATCGAAGTTTGCCACCCATTCTTAGATGAGCGGATCAAAACTGAATGGCAACCTATTCTATCATGATGATTCTAAATTTGATGTTTAGTTGAATTATTACGTATAAACGTGAGACATAAACATCACATCATCCAACTAATCATCGATTTGTGGCACCCCCTCTTATTGGATTAGGCACTAAAACTAATCAACACCAGTTCATATAAGTATAGAACTTCACATTAAATTCTTAATTTTCTACGCAATACTTTGCGAATTAGTACTCTCACAAAATTTGTGTTACATACAGACTCACGGACACAAATTTTCGGATAACAGAGAAATCGGCTTCAGGACTTTCTAAATTCGTCAAAAATGGGAAGTTAAAATTTTGTATTAAAAAAAACTGTCACAAATCGAAATTTTTCTTCTTGTAAAGATAGAAGAAAGTAAAAAGGAACTAACAATCCTATTCAGTTTATTATTAAATAAACACGACATTTTCTTAGAATAGAAAAGAACCCACTACATTACTAAGTCTATAGTGGATTTCGAAAACTAATATTTTTAATTTTGAATAAATTCACTTGAAATGTAGCAGAGTTGGCAAGAAACACACAAAATACTCAGTTACAAAATTTGAAATTAAAATTTTAGAAATATTTTTAGTTATTGCATTTTAAATATTTTAATAAGACAAAAAATTGAAATCTTTCAAAATGTTCCATGCGCGTTTGTTTTGCCTAAAATATGACGATATTATATTATTAGATATTTTTCATATATTGCAATGGAGGTTGTCATGAATTGTAAAAGTTCACTGAATGTATAAGAAGAAAAAAAAATTATTTTTTTTTTTCTAAAAAAAGTAGGTACGCATTTTCATATGCATTTAAATTTCAACATCAAAATACCTGTCAAATGCAAAATTAAATATAATAAAACATTATGTGAAAATTTATTTAATATCATATTAGAGGATCTACGGTATAAATTTCAAAAGTATGTACTTACTAAGAATGCGCATGAAATACTTCAAAATTTATGAATATGCGAAATTTTAAATTTTGTGGAAGCAGCATTTTAAATAACAACAACGTGTAAAATTATATGGTTTGTTTACCGACGTAAAAGCTATTAGTAGTAAAAAAAGCGCCAAAACAAAAACATTATTTGCATGAGAGGAATTTGAACACTTTGTTTCATAATCCATGAAATGAAAAAACAATAGTAGAATTCCGTGATTTTAAAAGTCCATTGTCCAGTAAACTTGACTTCCGAACAAAAACATTTAAGTATTGAACACTACCCCCCTTTTAAATCTGATATCTTATTTGAAGAACGCAGTATATGGGGCATTCTCACAATATTTTGACTTTTATGTCCCTGAATAATAATTTTTATTTTAATACATTGTTTTGTGTTTATTTTTATTTCATATACTGGAAAACATCCCATTGCATTATCGCATAACAATATTAACTAGATAAATAAGTTTGGAACGATTTTGGGGGTTCAAATACCAGGAAAACTCCTATACCGTCCCGTGTTCTAGGTGCTAATTTTTAAGTTTGGAGCTGTCTGTATAAAATTGTTTCAATAAAAGTAATTCGATGTAATTTTTTCCGAAAATGGGACAATTGTTTTATATAAATATGTAGCAAAAAAATAAGCTGCACACATTTTTACGGTTGATATTATTTTTTGAACTCTGTCTCTGAGTTTTCCATCATTACCGTCCCTCTTGCTGAACTTGTACAGAAAATAACTTCAGCTGCTGCCACAGAAGTTTTTCAAGTTTTTTTCTCATGCAAAAGTATGCTGGAGAAATAATGTATAAAATTCTTCGACAGGAAATTTACTGCAGAATTTAAATCAGCATTTAAATATCAATTTCAAGATCGTGGCTTTATTGGTAGTCTTACCGTCCCCAAGGTTTATTCCTGCACTTTTCGAGGTAAATAAAAAAAAAATCCAGTGTTATCATCTGTTTCTAAAAATCAATGAACATTGTGGCTATCACTTAGTTTTTTCCCCATTTCGTCCCTTTTATAATAATTCAGCATGCATTAACCTGACGATAATGGTATGCTCGCAAAGAACTTTAACGATTTGTTTTTATCACTTTTACCAATAAACATTTATTGGCCGTATGTCGCTACCTCGTTATAGAGACACACTTGTCCCTAATTTGATCCCGGCCTTAATGTATCAAAATACGGAGTTTGCTTTCTGTACTATTCCTGAACTCAGTTATAGCGTCTAGAAATATAGGCCGGGATCCAGGTACAATTTTGCAAACAGTGAAAAGTTAGCAAAAATTCTGGCTTCTGATTGGTCAATCTCGTTACGATAACACAGAAAAATCTACATAGATCACGGTCATAGTGTGGAAACCGGCTATTCCAGTAATACTTTAAAAAGTGCTAAAAATTGAATCCCATAAATATTGAAAAATACTGAATGACAAATGTCGATAGGAGCAACATTTTCTAGATCTTCTCTGAGCGAAACGTTTTCTTTTGAAATAGTTATGTTGGGATTACCATATGTCGCTGTAATCGACATTCGTCGTTCAGCCTCGTTCAACATTTATGGGATACAATTGTTAGCACTTTTTTAATAAGCCGATTTTTAAACTATATCTTCTAGAAACTATAGCTCCGTTATAGCGTCTAGATTATATGTTGTAGAAATCGACTATCCCAGCAATACTTAAAAAAGCGCGGAATTCCCTTAAATGTACAACGATGTCGAATTCCAAACAGTCATTTGCATAGACATCTGCAGGATATTTTTTAAAGAAGAAAGAGACATGTGTAATGCACCGTTACAGCGTCTAGAATACATAATGTAGAAATTTGCTATCCAAGAACCGCTAAAAAGTGTATCCCTTAAATGTGCACTGACGCTGATATCCAGGGAGATTATCGCAGCGACATCTGCTATATATTTTCAAATTTCAAAGTAAACATCGTATTATTACAGCGAGTTTGACGCCAAGCACACAGGTCAAATGTAAGTTAATAAAACGTTAAAAAAAAGTTACAGAGTCTAGACCAAATTGTCTTTGAGTTTTGGGAAATATCCTGCAGATATCGCTGTGATCGACTGATTGAATTTCCACACTATATATTCTAGACGCTGTAGCGCCGCGGTAGCCTGTCCTTTTTCGTTTGCCTCGAAGTAGATGACGTCATTTGAAGCTGTTCCTAAGTGTGGCCAGCTCATCACGTCACACGGAGTTGATTATCTGTACACGGCAATGGGCACAAAAAAAAATCGGCGCACCGCTTTGTACTAATCATCGTGTAAAGATGATCCAACTCCGTGTGACTTTTAAACGTCATGAACTGGCCTATTATGCCATTGGTCACGCTAACACCCTCCCCCTTGTGTCCGCCATATATAGCTGCATCTTGCACTGGAGACTGCTAAATGGGCTGCTATCGGTCAAAATCAAGAGAGAAAAGGGCAGAAGAGGGGGAAAGAACTCGTTTTTTTAATGTAGTTTTTCACACGGGAAGATTGATATGTCTGCTCCTCTTCTTTCATAGCTTCATGGTGGTGTAATAAACAAACGCCCTCTAAATATTTGAGAAAGTCTTGACACGCGTCACAAAAACATCACACAAAGCAGGCAAAGCAAAGGAACAAAATCATTCATTGGCTCGTGGATATGAACGAGCCAATGAATGATTTTTCTTCTTTGTTTTGCCTGCTTTGTGTGATATTTTCCTGACTTGTCAAGGCTTTCTCGAATATTTAAAGGACGTTGAATAGGCCGGGATCAAGATAGATTTTACGCTATTAGCGCGATGAGATTGATCAAACAGAAGCCTGCATTTTTGAAAACTTTTTTATGTTTGCAGTAAACACTCTGGATCCCGGACATTAACTTTGGTTGGTTAAGACGATTTTGAATCAAATCAAATCAGAAAGCCAATGTTTTTAAACTTTTTTGGTTAGTTTAATCGAAATCTTCCACGTCTATTAATGAAAACTGAGTTACTGTTCTTTGGACAGAAACTTGAATATGAGTACACGACTTGTGCATATATGTCTCCACTCTTACATATAAATTTACTCTATAATGAGCATGATTCTAAGCGCAGCTGGTTAAATTTGAGTATCTGGGTATTAGATAAAGCAATAGTGGCCCACCGTGGCTGAGTGGATAAGACACCACGCCGCTAATCGCTTGAGAACTTAGGTGGGGGCGGGTTCGAATCCCGCCGTGATCCCCACGTGATCTTATATATATGTGTTCAATAAAACAAACAAACAAACAAGCAATAGTGAAAGGTACAGTTGCCATGGAAACAACGACTTATTTAATTCGTATAGAAAATTAATGAATAGTTGTAAATGATTTAAGTTTAAAATGTAGGCAAATGCTCTGAAAATATCAATGGCTCCCATCTAGTATTTTACAAAAGTAATTTAATATATTCACATGATGTATAAGTTGATGCAACTCTTACCTAATGAAAATTCTGCAACAAGACTTATGTAGGTAGATCTTTTCAATGATTAATTCAGAATTCTAAGAACAAAACGAAGTTCTTGAGCGCCCTTCCTCACCCCTCCCCCCACTCAAAAAAAGAAATACGATAGAAAGGTATAAGTATTTGGATAATTTCAGTATTTCTGTGATCTTTTGTCAGAGTTTAGAAAAGGTGTCTGGGTATTAAAAAAAAACATAACAAATTTGACGAACGATAAGACTATAGATTTCAGGCAATTTTTAACTGCAAAAAAATTTTATTCTAATGTTTATGCGGCTTTAATAATAGACTATTAAATATAATCAATTTACGGGAATTTTTATACGAAATTATATTCTCACATTTATGCAAATAGGTATGGATAAACAGACTTGAGTAAAATTACATATTTATTCTTTCTTCTCTATAACACGATCTAAATGAAGATGAAGTTATATGTACAGTTCATATCTTTAAATTTTTAGATTTTTTTTTTATTAAAAATGTTTCATCATCATGTCTAGAATTGCTAGATTTACTTCTTTAGACAGATCTTCGATTCTTTAGATGCCTGCGGGGCTTCATTCTCGGATTTTCTGTAGGTATTTGTAAAGATAAATTTATTTTGCAAAACCGTCAGCAAAAAAAAAAAAAAAGTTAGAACAAACAATTAACTGACAGACTAACTGTAAATATATTTTTTATTTTGACTCTATTTGATTTCTACTAAATTTTCATCCTTCATAGAAAATTTTAAGGCGATATAAATTGAGAAAGACTGATACTTTGAAAGAAGAAATTGACTTTCGTTAATTTTAAATTATTAATTACTCTAAAAAATGAAAGATAGGTAAACAAAGTGTATACTATTGTGTTTGTTCCCTACTTATAAAGGCTATACAAGGACTAATTTTAGCGAGTAGAATTATTTCAATTATATATAATCTGTTTAAAAAAAAGAATTGATATCTACTAAAAAACAACATTTCAAAAGTAAAAAAAAAGCCAAGCAAAAAAAAAAAAAAAAAAAAAAAAAAAAAAAAAAAAAAGAAAAGAAAAAAAGAAAAAAAAAAGAAAAGTTAAAAGGGGAAAGTTGTGGCTAAAAAATAGTGTGATATCAAATTTCCAAGATAATATTATGGTACTTATTTAACATTTTTTATTAAAAATTTACCATATGTAAGTCGAGTACCTAAGTATGCGTTGATAGAAAGCCTTTTCTCCTTTACTAAATACATCATAACGTGTTTCTGAAAATTATTTTTTTTTAATTATGCATGATGGGCTTGGCGGCCATCTTTCCATATTTTACACAAATTTCTAAGCAGACAAGCTCGTAATATGTTTGCATTATTAAGAATTTTGAACTTCTAGTTTTGGCTACAGACAGATAAATTAAGAAAGTCTTTTATTTTGAAGAAAAAAAAAAACAAATTGATTTTTACTGCTTTAACTAATTAATTAACCCCCTCCGAAAAAAGAGAATCATAAGATGAAACCTGAAGTTACTTCAACTTTATTTTAAGACACAAATTTCTAGGCACTCATTTCCACAAATTAAAAGCATAAAATGTTTGCTTTAGCAACAATTTCGAATTTCCGATCTTAACAATGTACTTGTGTGCTTAGAAAATTGTGTAAAATATGGAAAGATGGCCGCCAAGCCCATCATGCATAATTAAAAAAAAAAATTAATTTTCAGAAACACGTTATGATGTATTTAGTAAAGGAGAAAAGGCTTTCTATCAACGCATACTTAGGTACTCGACTTACATATGGTAAATTTTTAATAAAAAATGTTAAATAAGTACCATAATATTATCTTCGAAATTTGATATCACACTATTTTTTAGCCACAACTTTCCTCTTTTTTTTTTTTTTTTTTTTTTTTTTTTTTTTTTTTTTTGCTTGGCTTTTTTTTTTACTTTTGAAAAGTTGTTTTTTAGTAGATATTTTATACTTTTGACAAATATTTCTTAAAATAAAAATCAATACATGAAAAGCAATGTATTTTAACTTGGTAATTCTAATTGAAAATAAACTTATAGAATTATTATTATTCTTGGAAATTAAAATATATATATATCTTTTTGTATTTTAAAAACTTCCTCTAAATTACTGTGAAGAAATTTTCGTTATTTTTCATTTAAAAAGCGTGATTTATTTTATCAAGAAATATTTGTAATTGAAAAAAATGCCTCTGTAATTTATTATTTTTTTGAATAGCGGCTGGGAAATAAATTATATTGTAATTACAAATTTACTTTATTTGTGTTAACATTTGCTATGATTACCATATATACTAAAGACTTTATACCAGAAATAAGCAATACGCATATAATTTTTCTTTACTTATATATTCCTTTTCTTTTTTGTCTTTTAGATTATTAAATATGTTTTCTATATGTTTTAAAAAGAAAAAACTACATCATTGTCAAAGAAAAAGGAAAAACATTTAACGAAAAACAGGAAGGAATAAAAACAATGTAATATGAATAAAAACTATGAATGTTTTTGTTTTGATGTAATTCAGAATCTTTTAAAACTTTAGTTGAATATTAGCATTACTTAAAAGGTACTTATAATATTAAAAGAATTAATATCACATGATGTAAACCAGAAAGATAGGTATTTTTACCGTTAACTCATTGATTATTATGCTGATGTAATTTTGCAGATTCATTTTTATAATCCGATTGTTTAAAAATTTTCGGTAATTTTTCGAGCTTTTAGTGTTTTGCTGCTGGCGAAAAATATTTCACTGTCACAGGCAAGCATCTGTCTTTCATCTCATCGATTCTATGCTTCTATTATAGTATGAATTGAAAACCAGCATTACACTGTTAACAATCAAAAACAACTTTCCTGATAAAGTATAAATGTTTATGAAAATCTCATACATACCTATAATTGCGACATTTCCCCATATCTCTAGAAGTACTTCAAAAATGACTATACAGAACTTAAACCAAATACAAAATATTTGCTACCGAAGATTAACAAAAAAATTTCTGAAATAAAAGTATCTCTTTGCTTCCAGTAAATTACTGAAAAATATTTGAAATGTCCTCAGAAACCTTTCAGTTTCTGAAATTCTTTTTGCTTAATTTTCAAAAAATATTTTGAAGCAAACAGAACCGTTTTCCTCATAGTGGATTACATTAATGTTTCATAGGCATTTAGATATGTTACAAACACGATATGTATTTGTATATGTAATAAACACGATATGTAATTGTAATATTTTAAATTGTAATTTGTTTGGGAACTAAAAAGTTCATTTCTTTGAAAATATACTCTGTAAAACGTGGAATAGCCTTGTCAAAAACGGATACCAAATAGCATATTACAGTGTTTTTACAATACTCCTGCAATTCACCTCTTACAAGCAATGATTTTACAGATTCATTGACAGAAACATTCGCCAATATACACTAAATTATTCCACCTTTTTTAACAAATTATTTCTGTAGTCTTAGAAAACATGTTTTATCTGTGAATTCTTCCCAAAATTCGGAAATAGAGGGAGAAATTCCGTTCATACCTAGCACGCATACGTATAGGTTCTATTAATATTAAATGCGAATTTATTTTTTAAATGATAATGTAAAAATTCTATAAATTAAGATTTCTAATTTAATTAAAAAGTAAAACGTTTTTGAATTTATAAATCAATAACAATTACTTTTCGCATCCATTCAAAAGTATCCATAATTTAATTTTTCAAGTTGCTAATAAGTCGTTGATTTTATTTGTGTATTTTATCTGTGAATTCTTCCCGAAATTCGGAAATAGAGCGAGAAATTCCGTTCATACCTAGCACGCATACGTATAGGTTCTATTAATATTAAATCCGAATTTATTTTTTAAATGATAATGCAAAAATTCTATAAATTAAGATTTCTAATTTAATTAAAAAGTAAAACGTTTTTGAATTAAAAAATAAATAACACTAATGTCATGTGTCACTATTATATTACTATATGTGACACTAAATTATTTCACCTTTTTTAACAAATAATTTCTGTAGTCTTAGAAAACATGTTTTACAGATACATTGACAGAAACATTGACAGAAAACATGTGTGACACTAGTCACACATGTGTCACTAATAATAATTTTTATAATAATATTAATTTTTCAAGTCAATATAACCTGTTCAATATAACCTGTTTTTATAAGTTGAATAAAGTTAAATAAAGTTGAATTTATAAAGTTGTTTATAAATAAATATTTGCATTTAAAATAAAAATATTTCCAAGATAGTTTAATTAAAATATTCAATTGAAAAAAATCAATATTGCAAAAAAAAAATGTTTATAGAATGAAAACATAATATTCATATTTTGCATCTAGAAATCTACTTAAAGATATTTATAGTTCACATTTTTATCCTATATTAATTCCAAAGTTTTAAAACCCCAGCCACAATTTCATTAAAGACGAAATCCTCACGAAATTAACTTCAAAATTAAAATTTTTTAATGAAATTGATCAAGCCATAACAAGTTCAAGCAAACATATTTACTTCAAAGTAAGTGTTTCGCTACTGTACAACTGTAGCCGAGTGGTTAACGTGATCGTCGTGTAAAGCTAAGATGGCTGGTTCGTATGCAAGGTCAGCAGCTTTTATTTTTCCCCAACTTTCTTCAATGGACGAATAACTTACATTCTGTAACGGAGGAAAAAAATGGATATTTGTCAATTAACGGGAAAATGCTGGTCACACTGCTGCGAGCAAATTTCTCTGAATTGAAGAAAGTACTTACGAGAGTGTAGATATCACTTACAGTGAGTAAATTTGAATTTTTTGTTAAGATAACCTAAAATATTGTACAACTGCTATTATTTATCTGTCTTCTAATTTATCTATTTGGCGCCATTTGTGGCGTGTTTTTAATATTTATGAATGACATAAGTTACGTTAAAACACATGGGTTTATGCAAGATATTACTTTTAAAAATATATTACATTAACCGGATCTGTCTACACGTACTGTAAATTATTATCATTCATTAGATTAAATGAAACGAAAAAACATTTATATTACAGGTTTACATGCACAAAAACGATTTTTTATATAATTATCTCTTATTAGTTTACCATTTATATTTTTTCATACATAAAATAGTATTAAACTTTTTTTGAGAAGACAAACACAATTTAAATAAAAGAAAACATTTTTATATCCTTTATGACATTTTTTTTTTTTTTTTTTTTTTGTTATCGGTGTTACAAAAAACACTAGTCCCACATATACCTAAAACAATCAAATAAAACGGTGATGTGAGACTTTTTATAAGCTCTTTATTTGAAACACTCAAGCAACAATATGCTTCATTAAATTTTCTGGTGTACGGTGAGTTGACTATTAATGTATGTTTTCTTATCATGTATTTTTTATAAAATGTTTTTTTAGGATATTAGATGTTCCTTTAAAAAAAAAGTATGTTTTTTTTTAATTGGTTATTAAAGAAATTTTCTGAAGCAGCACAGATATCGCAGATAAAAACATACTAATTATTTTATTAAATAGAACCGAATAACTGTAGGATAAAAAAATCTAAATATTATAGTTCAGTGAAATAGAAAATGAGTCGATGTAATATCTATACTATTTCTTATTTATTTGTTGTGATTTTGAAAAAAAAAAAAAAAAAAAAAAAAAAAAAAACGACTGAAAATTGTTAGTTAAGGAGGAAACATGAATTGTATTTTTGAAAATGATTAAATTTCGTTTATAAAGTATTGATTGCAAATGATTTTATCTCATCTTCAACCTGAGTGTTGTTATATTACTACAATTGAAGTAAATATTTTACTTTTTATTTACTATACTCTGCACTAATTTTTCTTTTGGATGTATTTTTTTATACTGATATTTAGGGTTAAATACCACAAAATATAAAAAAGTAATTCATATCCTTGTTTGACAGCACATTTCGGTGATTGCATAAGGTGAATACTTTTAAAGAAAAACGCCTATTAAAATATAGTGGAAGACAAGAATTGAATTTATTTAATAAAGCTTACATTTCAATTGATTTTCATATGTATCAATTCCCAGTGGATGTGCAGTGTTTTGCAGTAATGCCATCTATATATTAAGTACATAAAGTTTCTTTCACTTGGTTGTCCATTATAGAATGTTTATTGGCTTATACGTTTATTGGTCAAGTATTATATATATATATATATATATATACCGGGTGTCCCAAAAAGGACTGACTGATTTTAAAATTCAATAACTTCCAAACGTGACAGATATTAAAAAAATTCTGGCAGGAGGGTTATGCATAAAGTCAAAAGATTTTTTACAGTGATTTTCGATTTTAGTTCGGATTACAAACAATAGATGGCGCTGCGATTAATAGAGGCTAAATTCAGGCTCGATTTTTGGTACTTCGTGGCCCGGATAATACATTTCCATCTCCTTTTTACTTTCTTCTATCTTTACAAGAAGAAAGTATTGGATTCATGAAAATTTTCGAATTCCGGTTTTCGACGGATTTACACGTTTTAGGGGTCAGAGATTCCAAAAAACATGTTTTTACAAAATGTCTGTCTGTGACTCAGTGAGTCTGTCTGTCTGTCTGTGTGTATGTGACACAAATTTTGTGGGCGCTCTATCTCAAGAACTAATGCACGGAATTTAATAAAAAATGATATTCAGTTAGTGCCTAATACAAATTGATGCTGATTAGTTTTTGGTGTAAATCGCTCAGCAGGTGGCGCTGCAATGCTGCATTTTTCACGATTTTCGCAATAGCTCTATCTCAAGAACTAATGCACGGATTTTGATCAAACTTCAGATTTAGTTAGTCCTTGATATGAATTGATGATGATTACGTTTTGGTGTAAATCGCCCAACAGGTGGCGCTGTTATGATGAATTTTGCAGGATTTACACGATTTCCCCAATAGCTCTATCTTAAGAACTAGCTCACGGATTTTCATCAAACTTCAGATTAAGTTAGTCCTTGATATGACTTGCTACTGATTAGGTGTTGGTGTAAATCGCCCAACAGGTGGCGCTTCTCTGCTGCCTTTTCCACGATTGCCTCAATAGCTCTATCAATAGAACTAATGGACCAATTTTCATCTAACTTCAGATTTAGTTGTATGTTGACACAAGTTATTGTTAATTAGGTTTTGGTGTTAATCACCCAATAGGTGGCGCTGCTATGCAGAAATTTTCACGATTTTCGCTATTGCTCTATCTCAAAAACTAATGTACGGATTTTCTCCAAACTTCAGATTCAGTCAGACGTTGACATAAATTGTTGCTGATTAGGATTTGGTATAAATCACCCAATAGGTGGCGCTGCTAGGCAGCATTTTTCTGAATTTAGATGATTTCAGCGATAGTCATATCTCAAGAACTAATGCACGGAATTTCATATCGTTAGAATCCTCATGAGATGCATAGATTGCCATTTAATTTTGGCAGTGTGATAGCGAATTTTGAAGTATTAACATGTATGACATAGAAGAAAGTTTTGGGATTGGTACATCCGACTGGTTTCTGCATGGAACAACAGAAAGGACCTAAAATCGAACCTGTATTTAGCGACTATTGCTTACAGCGCCATCTATTGTTTGTAATTCGAACTAAAATTGAAAATCACTGTAGTAAAACTTTTGACTTTATGCATAACCCTCCTGTAAGAATTTTTTAAATATCTGTCACCGTTTCGAAGTTATTGAATTTAAAAACCAGTCAGTCCTTTTTGGGACACCCGGTATATTCTATACTAATATTATAAAGAGGTAAAAATTATTTATTTGTAGGAGGTAAGCTCTGGAACTACCGAACCGATTCTAAAAGTAATGGTATCAAAATGATGGTGTTAGTCCAAATTAGAACATAGGCTATATCTTATGTCCGTGGCACTGGCCATAAGAGGGTGTAGGAGCAAAACACGTTCTAAAAATGCATTTTTTGTGTTACTGAAGGGCCTAGAAACATGAAATTTGGAATGGTAGTTACTTATAAGATACTAATGATCTCTAAGGAGATTTCTTAAAAAAACTGAAATTTAAAATGAGTGAAAATGCACGAAAAGCGTTCTATAAAACGTTCTAAATGGCGATTTTTACGCAATTTATGGAAGTACCAAAGCGAATTAAAAAATAATGGTGTCAAAATGATGGTGGCAATCCTTGCTCCACCATAGGCTACATTTTATGTCGGTGTCACTACCCTAAAGGGGGTGCAGGCGCAAAAAACGTTCGAAATTGCGATTTTTGTGTTACTGCAGAGTCCAGATAATGGAATTTTGCATGGTAGTTGATTATTAGGTATAAATGATCTCTTAGAACATTTCTTTAAAAATTCGAAATTTAAAAGCGGTGAAAATGCGCAAAAAGCGTTCTAAAAAGCGTTTTAAATGGCGATTTTTTTGTAATCTCTAGAAATACCAAACCAATTTAAAAATAATGGTGTCAGAATGATGGTGACAACCCGTGCTCTAATATAGGCTACATTTTATGTCTGTGCTACTAATCCTAAAGGGGGTACAAGAGTAAAAAGACCTTCGAAATTGCAATTTTTGTGTTACTGAAGGGCCCGAATACATGGAATGGCAGTTATTTATAAGATATAGATGATCTCTAAGAGCATTTCTTAAAAAAATCGAAATTTAAAAGGTTTGAAAATTCGCGAAAAGAGTTCTAAAAAACGTTCTAAATGGCGATTTCTACGCAATCTCAGAAAGTACCCAACCCATTTCAAAAGTAATGGTTGGAAATTGATGATGGCAACCCTTGCTCCAACATAATGTGATTTTTGTGTTACTGTAGGGCCTAGAATTCTGAAATTACGCAGGGCAGTTATTTTTAAGATACAAATGATCTCTACGAACATTTACTGAAAAATCGAAATTTAAAAGGGGTGTAAATGAGCAAAAACTGTTCTAAAAGACTTTCTACATTGCGAGTTCTACGCAATCTCAGGAAGTACCCAACCGATTTAAAAATTAATGGTGTGAAAACGATGGTGACAGCCCTCGCTCCAACATAGGCTGTATTTCATGTCGGTGCCACTACCCCAAAGAAGGTGAAGGAGCAAAAAACGATTTAATTTCGTTTTTTTTGTAATACCGCATGAGCTAGCAACTTGAAACTAGGCATGGTAGTTACTTATAAGATATAACTGATCTCTAAGAACATTTCCTAAATAATTCTAAATTTAAAAGGGCTGAAAATGGACGAAAAACGTTCTGAAAAACGTTCTAAATTGCGATTTCTACGCAATCTCAAAAAGTACCCAACCGATTTCAAAAGTAATGGTTGTACCAATATAGGATCTGTTTCCTGTTGGCGTCACTACCACCTTGCGGTTGCATTTTAAAAAACGTTCTGAATTGTGATTTTTGTGGAACTGAAGTGTCTAGCAACTTGAAATTTGGCATGGTAATTACTTATGAGGTGTAAATACTCTCTGAGAAGAGTTACTCAAAAATTTGAAATTTTAAAGGGGTGAAAATGAAAGAAAAGCGTTTCTAAATAGCGATGTCTGTGCAATCTCAGGAAATATAAACCGATTTCAGAAGTAATGGTTTCAAATTGGTGATTGTCCCCGCTCTAACATAGCCTATACTCCTATACTTTACGTTGTTGTCGCTAGCACCTGGGGGTTACAGGAGCAAAAATATTCTAAATTGCGTTTTTTGTGCTACTGAGGGGGGTCTAACATTTTAAATTATTTTAAAGGGGTGAAAATGAAAGAAAAGCGTTTCTAAATAGCGATGTCTATGCAATCTCAGGAAATATAAACCGATTTCAGAAGTAATGGTTTCAAATTGGTGATTGTCCCCGCTCTAACATAGCCTATACTCCTATACTTTACGTTGTTGTCGCTAGCACCTGGGGGTTACAGGAGCAAAAATATTCTAAATTGCGTTTTTTGTGCTACTGAGGGGGGTCTAACATTTTAAATTTGGAATGATAATTACTTCAAAGATGCAAGTGCTTTCTAAGAATTGTCGAAAGAAAATTCCAAATTTAAAAGGATGAAATGAGCGAAAAGCGTTCTATAAGCATTCTAAATTACGATTTTTATGCAATCGTATGAAATACCAAACCGATATTGAATAGAATGGTCGCAAACTGATGGTGATAGAACCTGCTCAAACATAAGCTATATTTTATGCCGAGAGTTGCAGAAGCAAAAAACTTTCCAAATTTCGATTACTGCGGTACTGAAGAGGCTAGAAACTTTAAACATAGCACGGTAGTTACTTATAAAATATAAATGCCCTCTAAGTATAGTTGAAAATAAATTCGAAATTAAAAAGTGGTGAAGCAAAGGGAAGGAGCGAAAAGTATTCTAAAAAGTCCTTAATTACAATTTCTATGGTATCTCAGGAAATAATAAACCGATTACAGAAGTTATTGGTTGCGAATCAAGAGTGATAGTCTCTGATCCTAAACGGGCTATATTTTATGCTGGTGTCACTACCACCTGGTTGGCAGGAACAGCAATAAAGCCTTTAAAACATCTAAATTCCGTTTTCTACAGAATATTAGGAAATACCAACCGATTTCAATTTTACTGTTGGCAAATTAATGGTGACAGTCTCTGTTTCAACATTTTTCGAGACATTCTATTTCAACTCTCTTTTGGCATTTTATGTTGGTGCCAACACCAGAGAGGTAGAAGACTGTTAGACAAAAAGCTTGGAATTTGACATGAAGATTAATTTTAAGATGTAAATATGTTAAGATGGTTTCTAAAAAATTCAAAACTTCAAATGAATACTGAAATGAGCATAAAAGTCTCAAAATACTTTCCAAATTATCATTTATTTGGAATTAGTTTCACTTCTTCTTATTAATTAGAGTCTCATTTCTGTCTATTGCACTTTTATAATGAAGTTTAGTCAAACTGTGGCTTAATTTGTAATTTTTTAATTATTTCAAAAAGTTTTCTTCTAATAACAAATAGTCATGCAAATATCACTTGGCATATTTCAACTATTTCGCGAGCAAAGCCGCGGGGTTTGCTAGTATATGTATATATATATATATATATATATATATATATATATATATACAGTAATTATTTTTAAAAAGAAATACTAGTGGAGAGTGGAAGCTATAAACGTCATAGGTAAACAACACCCATTAGCCTCTCTCTCTCATAGCAGTTTAGTGTTCAGATATGCCTTGATTTTCTGTAAAATGTCATGCTAATTTTGAAAACTAAACAGCTTGACATATATTTCCATAGGTTGTAGTGTATATGCTTGGTTCGAAAGAGATTGTGCCGAAAAAAAAATGCATGTTAATATTGATATAATTTACTTAAATATGAAATTTTCTGAAGAATTTTCCAATTAGGTATAAAATATATACAGTTGTGCGCATGTCTGTCAGCGATGCTAGGAAAACTAACTGCAGATAGAAGTATGAAAATTTAGATAAAGAAAATACAAGGAAAGTTCGAAGGCACTTGAAGCTAATGTGTTTCACATTTTGATAATTAGCCGAGATATGAAATAAAAACGAAAATAAAAGTTCATCAAAAAGCATTCTGTTTCTAGAGTGCGCTCGAATAATAATGCAGTGAAGACATTTGAGCAAATATCTCAGTAGAGAAGAAAAAAAATGGCCGGACTGTTTTTTTTTTTTTTTTCGCCTGTTGTTTTCTTTCTAAATGCGTATCGGCTGAACCGTTCGAAAAAAGGGAAAACTAAAATTATATTCTTAAAGATCGTACATTTCAATTTTCGAACGACGTAAACCGCATAAAATACGAATTATATTCCTTTAAAATTTATTTTTTATAAAGATTGATTTCACGGTTTTTTCCTCTTTTTTTTCCAAGTTTGCATCGGTTTCATTTCTAGAGATCCGGAAAAACGAAAAAAAAAAAAACCATGTAATTTGGATTCTTTCTTCTATAAGACGGTTTGATTCGTTTTCAAAAATACGTATATCTCGAGTCACAGCAGTGCATCCGACAAGTCAAGAAAACACATTCGTAGCGTCCTTTTTAGGAAGCAACTCAGAATACTTTTTATCATTCCCACTAATATCTTTGTGCTGGATTTTTCCAGGAACTTGCACTTTTCAAACAGGAACAAATATTCAAATTTCACGTTTCTGTCTTTTCTAGTTTAGAAAACATCCAAATCATCCAAATTAGTGAATCCAAGTTATCTATATAAGATATATGAATTTCGATTTGAGATATACTAATTTATCTAGAAAAGAGTATGAGAACCATTAAATACTTGAAAACTTTGGTACGATGCACCACTCGATGTATTACTAAAAGTTTTCTATAAAAAAATTATGATAGTTTGGTACAAATGATCCAGTTAAGTAATACTATATTTTTGTGATATGAAATTCCAGACGATTAAAGGACGCAGAGGCCAATCATCTACTCTTGATGTAGACTCAGAGGTATTTGTATTTTTAAGTATCTGATTCGTGTCCTTTGATAAAACTATATGTTATGAATAAAGTTAGAGATTGACTACTGTGATTCATAATACCTAATTGTATGAATAATTCAAAGTGCTGCTTAAATAATCTTAAAATTGAATTTTAATGACAAGGTGTCATTTAGAAAATTAAAATTAAGCAATATCAGAAAAGATTGTAAAATCAGAGAACATACTGAATTTAATGTTGAGGGAGTGTATGTAATTCCCCGTTTATTTTTCTTTTACTATTCTTCACTTGTAAATATTTTTGTTTAATCTTGTTTTTAAAATAATTCAGTTTTAAATTAATTTTCTTTTCCTAATTTGTTTATCAATATAATATGTGTGTAATTCATTTAGGTTAGAATATTCGGTTAATTTTTTAAGTACTTTTGGGTTTCTTTTTCTCGCCAATTTAATTGTAGGTATTTAAATAAATTATTTATATTAATTTTAATTGCAATTATTTGTGGCGGAAGGATCGAACTTGATAGGGGTATCAAAAATGAACAACGCATTCTTTTAATTTATTTACAATTTATCCCCTTAATTTTTAACGAAAGCATTGGTTTTAATAATTTTAAAGCTTGTGTTATCCTATTACTAGAACGGTATTTTATATTACGATCACGATTTATAATTTTTTAAGTAAATTAAATGTATAAACACGACTTTGTGGCGGCTTTTGGTGATGATTAACAGAATAATTACGAAATCCAGCTATTCCAATACGGTGTTAATTTCAGTCCAGCAACCATCCCATTCCATCCCATAACAAAGTAAGGTTTATAACTTTACGTAACTTTACGTGTGGAGCGTAATTGCCAAGTCACAAAATAATTATTATGTAAAGAAAGAGTAGGAGTGATTTGTGAATGACAAATTAAGAGTTAATAGGAGAGTTAAACTTGACTCCACAGGATCTCGGAACTTTTTAAGATTAAAGAGTCACGAGACTTGGTTACAATTTTTATATTAGATGTTGTTGACGGAATTAATCCTTCCAAAGAAATTTACGACTGGAATTCACTTCACGCTTCTCAACGATACTATTTTTTCTACATTAAAAGTAACTAAACATGGATATTTTAATAAAATATTATTGATAGTTTCCTGTATACTTGATTTATATCGCGTATAATATAATAGATTCATTCGGGCAAACGGAAGTAAAAAAGTCTCAGGAAAAAAAGGAAATCTGTAAATTTTCGTTCACAACTTGAATAAGCTGGTGTCTTTTATTCATGTTTTGAAATCTAAATATATATTTTTTTGCATGCGTTCAAAATATTATATTTATAACTCATAAAAATGTTAAACTGTTTGGATGATAAGAACTATTTTGTTAGTAAATAAATAAATAGAAATTCTTAATTCATCTTTAAAAGTTAAACTTAAACTTACACTATGTGCAAAATTACTTAAATTACTTTAATTTACTAAAATTACTTTCACTCCATTCGTCACCATCTACGTGGATTTTTAAAATTAGGCGTCAATACTGTTTTATTTCTTATATTCCTCTGAAGAAGACTATGTTTTTTATAGTTGAAAATTCTAAGGTATTAAATAATTTAACATTTTTAAATACTGTGTCATCTTTTAAGTAATTTTGCACATAGTGTAAGTTTAAGTTTAACTATTTTGTTTTTAATATTAAAAGATCCACCGCTTTCAAAACAAAGTGAATGAAAACACAGCCTAGTTTCAATACATTTTTACGAATTGTTTTCACGTGCTTCAAAACCAATACATTTATAAATAATGACAATTTCAAAAAGTTTAGACTATAATAACTATTTTTTTAAATTAATAGCTGACCAAATGTAAAAAAGAGTTTTTTTCCCAAGCGCCTTTACAACTAAATACTAATAATTGTTTAATTTTTTTATACATGCTTTTAAACAATTATTTTTATGTTTCATTAAATATTCAAACAGCTTAGGTGAAAAGAATTATTTTATTTCAGTACTGCATGACGCAATGTAGGGAAAAAAGAAATCCGTGCATTAAAATTTTGAAGAGATATTTCTTTGTCGAAATAAGAATAAGCATTTAACAGCCACTTAAATAGCTTACATTTTACTTTAAAAAAGATGCGTTTGGTTTTAAATAACATAGTCATTGAGGGATCACCGATACGAGATTTGTTTTAAAAGATTTTCGTTTAAAGTAAGAAATCTTACAAAACCGGATTAAAGATATAGATTCATAAACATTTTAGGAATATTTAATGTTATTATCATGGACTGGACATTGTGTGTGAGTCAGATAATAAGGGTTACAATCTGAAATTTGGCGAATATTATGTTTTATAAACAATAAGTTTTGTTTAATAATTAATAATTAGTTCTTGCAATGTAATATTTATATATTTCCATACAACTTTCATTTTAATTATACTGATAAAATTTATTTATCTGTGATCATTTAAAACAACAAATATGAAAAAAAATAATGGCATAGTAATATAGTTTAAAAATAAGTAAATTCTTAAGAATATCATGAATAAAATGGTTAATTCGAATGAAAACAAAACTTATGCAAATAAAATATATTAAAAAGAAACATCGAAGTAACAAACGTTAATAAAACACTGAAAATTACATAAAGCTTGTAAAAAAATTTCTAAATTATGTTAATTTATGACACATAGCCATTTCTTTTTTATCATTTTTTATGAAAATGTTTGTTTTTGTAAAAATGACAGATTAGCGAAAATATGTTTAAATAATTGTGCAAATCTCTCTCTTTGTGTATATATATACAATTAGAACAATGTAAGTTGTCTACTAGTCCTGCAACTATTTTCAAGCCAATTTAAATTAGCGGATAACGTTTAAAGCAGTGGTTCCCAACCTTTTATTGGCCACGCCCCACCAAAACATCTAGAAAATCACTATGCCCCCCTTCCTTCTCACTTTGCAAATTATCTCTCTTTTTATTTACAAAGTGAGCTAGTACTACTCACACGGCGAAAGCATAAAAGGGTCTAATTAATAGCTTTTCATTTCACATTTTTTAACTTATCAAAGAAGTGAATCTTCTGTTACAAAAGTGTTTTGATATAATTCTGTAAATGCAACGAAGCTGTACATCTTCGCCTTTGGGCCAAATGAGTTTTATTACTATTCGAACTTACCTCAATGTTAAAGGAAAGTGTTATACAGTCTGCATTTTTATCTTCACAAAATATCTTGAAGAGTGACTTACATTTAATGTTAAGATTGGTAACATTCACACATTTTATAATCCATTTTTGTAACTTATTAAGAGTTGGTAGAAATGCTTTGGACACTAAATTTCCTTTCAATGGGGAACACAGTACAAAAGAAGCATTTCAATATTCGCATTTTTATCATATTTAAGTAGCCATTATTCCCCATCTCAACTCATTTTGTCTGTTTTCTCTTTCTCAAAGCTGCCAACACTTACGCTGTTTTGTACCACAAAAAGTTTATAGTTAATTTTACGTTTTTAAATTGCCGTAATCTGCCTATTAAATAGGCAAAAATTTCCATTTAATTTTTCTGGTACAAAAAAAAAAAAAACAAAACGGAAGAGTTGGATGCTAAGCTTTCTTCAATAACATTGCCTTCCAGGTATTATCTGATTTGGAAATTTAAAATGTGAATGTCATCATATAAATTTATTTTCTGTGTTAAATGCCTGCACTAGAGCAATATATATTTAATATTTACGAATTTCCTTTTCTAATATTATTAAAGATTTATAAATTTTATAAAGTTAGTAGTATCACCTTCAGACATTTCACATATTTTTTAGGTTAAATATATTAAAGAAAGTCAGATATATATATATATTAAAGTAGTTTCAAGTGTAAAAGATTCTTCGTTTGGCATATAGCACAGCGAATAGAAGTAGAAAGCACAATCAATAAATCCTCAGAAGCGCTGCGAAAACTTTTAAAATACAATAGTAGCCAGAACAATTTAACGAATTTTAATACCACAAAAAAGAAATCAAATTGATTCAACATTTGTATTTATTTTAAACTTTTGACTGAAAGACATTTTAAATTTACAAAAAAAAAAAAAAAAAAAAAAAAAAAAACTGATTTTTAAAATTTTGCTCGTTTTTAATTTCTGCCTTCGACCTTACTTAAAAAAAGAAAGAGACAGAGAAAAGAAACGGATAATGAATGGGCGAGTAACAAATCTTGAATTGCCCCCCGGTGGGGCGTACGCCCCACGTTGGGAACCACTAGTTTAAAGGTATCCAGTAGGATGCAGTGAAAAAAAACGAAATTCGGAAAATCAAAATGTAATACCCCGCAATAGATATGTATGGTCCTCAATAATAAAACTGCACAGTTTTTTTGAAAACAAGTTTTATCTTCAGGTGCCACCAGGCCCCTCAATTTTCGCGAAAATCGTCAAAAATGCCTTGTAGAAGTTATAAATCGAAATAAAAATAAAGTTGGAAAATAAAAATGTTATACCACGGAAAAGTTGTGTATGATACGTAGTAATATGCTTGCACAGTTTTTCCGAAATCAAATTTATGTCTTCCTGTGCCCCGGTCCTCCTATTTTTTGCGAAATTCGTTAAAAATGCCTTGCACAACTTATTAATCGAAGTAAATCGTCATACTGCGGAAAAGTTGCATATTGTACGTATTAATATGCCTGCATATATTTTCGAAATCACGTAGTATCTTCCAGGGCCCCGATCATCCAAAATTTAAAAAAAAATCGCCGTAAATTCCCTTTTATCTGTTTTACACGTATAACAGAATGCATCACACAAGAAGCAAGAGTGCAACACAAACATTTTATCTGTTAAAGGTACACAAACAATTAAAATTGAAGAATGAATATGAATATTTTAATCTATTAAAAGTGTTAAAAAATTTAAAGTTTTATTAAATCAGTTCGTGCTAGACGTATGCAGCAGGGGACCATACAGTTATAGTGGGCAGATTGGTAAAATGTTGGACAAGTGTTAATCACTTTCGTTCGTTTTATTCCCAGACTATCGACAACCTCGAAAGAGTTATTGAAGATCTCAGTATCGATCAAAAATACTTGAAGGAAATGATCCTATCTGTTTAAAAAGGAAGTTGTTCGGAAGACCTCAGAAATAGATTTACTAGTAGATTTCCACACAGCAGATGGGTTACCACCGCCAACAGAATTTTGAGACTGTATGTGGCAACTCCGGATCCAACGTCAAATCTGAAGATATTGACAGAGCTTGTAGTCAAGGTGTACGCACGTATATGTTTTGCAATTAAGTGCAAAGCATCTTTGAGAAATTGTTTATTTTTCCAGGGATATGCCTCAGTCAGTTAAAGTTGCAATTGACCGAGTAGCGCAATGCCTTTTTTGGCCATTCGGAAAACCTGCAGATTGGGATGGTAACTGATGATCGGAAACATATCCGCCAGCTAGGATTTCGTAAAATCTTTAAAACTCGAAGTGCGAATACTAGTGGAGCAACGAGGCAGTTCCAAGTTCCGGCAATCAATTTCAGCACAGCAGATTATATTGACCTGATTAAGTGGAATAAGATAGAAGTTACATAACCACCTATTTTGACTGATATTTCATACGATGATTTAAAGATGTCCATTGACAAACGTGTACGTGTACATTTCGTTTGCTGAGTTTCCATGCCACACTCAAAGTTTAGAAAGGTGTGCCTTAGTGATCACTGAAGCTGCCCGACAGTTTGTGGTGCAAGCAATAGGTATGGATTCATAAGATTTCGATTACAATAAACAGCCATTATGCATATAGACAATAAGTCGGATTTTATGGTTACAAAACTCCAACAGGACGAACAATAAACACAAAGCCGAAACATTTCGAATATTTAGATTTTTGTTTTAAAGAGCACGAACCAATTTAATTGAACTTTCAATTTTTAACACTTTTAACAGATTTAAACGTTTGTTTTTCATTCTTAAACTTTAATAGTTCGAGTGGACTAACTTTTTTTATTGCACTCTTGCTTCTTGAGTGATGCATTCTATTATACATGTACAGCAGTTAAAGGAGAATTTACGGTAATCTTTTCAAAATTTCGAATGGTCGGTTTCCTGGAAGATTTTATGTGATTTCGAAAAAACTGTGCAGACGTATTACTACGTACCATACGTAACTTTTCCGCGGTATTACATTTTTATTTTCCAAAGTTATGTTTATTTCGATTTATAAGTTTGTCTGGCATTTTTGACGAATTTCGCAAATTGGTTGGATCGGGGGCGCCGGAGGATAAAACTTGATTTCGAAAAAACTGTGCAGGCATATTATTATGTACCATACTCAACTTTTCCGCGGTATCACATATTAGGTAGTTTTCATTACAAAAAGCACCTATTGCAGCCGTTCGGAGGAAATCAATTTCAAAAAATGTTGGTATATTTTCATCGATCATGACCCTCAGACCCCGAAACCACCCTCCGTTCAAATGTTGATATATGTATATATATATATATATCTGATCTTTGTCACACTGTAACTCTCGTATTTATGAACCGATTTGGATGAAACTCGGTGTGTACATAGTACATACCAATGTCTCGACCGAGTTCGTTGGCCAGCTTCATCCGCCATCTTGTTTCAAAATGGCGGCCATTTAAAAAAAATTAATTTAAAATTTGAAATGTGGTACCAAAAAATTAAAAGTCGAAACATATTTCTTTCTTATGTGTTTGACCTTGATACAAAGATTCCGGAGCAGTTTTTGTTTCGTCTATATCTTAAAAATGGCTGAGTTATAGCACTTTGAATTTCTACCGTGACTGACATTATGAAACGTCCTGATTTTTCTCACGCGATAACAGGCGTCTTCATGAACCGATGTGGATGTACCTTAGTGTGTACAAAGTACATACCAATGTCTCGACCTGGTTCGTTGGCCAGCTTCATCCGCCATCTTGTTTCAAAATGGCGGCCATTTAAAAAATTTTAAAAAATTTTAAATTTAAAATGAGGTATCAAACTATTGGAAAATGAAAAAGATTTTCTTCTTATGTGTTTGACCTTAATACAAAGATTCCGGAACAGTTTTTGTTTTATATATATCTAAAAAAATGCCTCAGTTATAGCATTTTGAATTTCTATTGTGGCTGACATTTTGAAACGACCTGATTTTTGTCACGCGATAACAGGAGTATTTATGAACCGATTTGAATGTAACTTGGTGTGTACATAGTACATACCAATTTCTCGACCGAGTTCATAGGCAAGCTTCATTCGCCATCTTGTTTCAAAAGAGAACATTTAAAATAATTTTTAATTTAAAATTTAAAATGAGGTATCACAAAATTGGAAAATGAAAAAGGTTTTTTTATGTGTTTGACCTTGATACAAATATTCAGGGGCAGTTTTTGTTTCGTCTGTATCTTAAAAAATGGTTGAGTTATAGCACTTTGAATTTCTAGCACGGCTGACATTTTGAAACGATCCGATATTTGTCACGCGATAACACACGTATTTATTAACCTACTTGAATGTAAAAAGGCATGTGAATAGTATATAGCAATGTATCAAACAAGTTCACTGGCCAGCTTCACCCGCCATCTTGTTTCAAAATGGCGGCTATTAAATTAAAAAATATTAAACTTGATAAACCTGAAATTAAACCTGAAATATATTATGGAAATTATTTTTTCAATGAGTGTAGTGATAAATGACCTCGAAGTCCTTCATTAAAAACCGAAAAAAAAAATTGTTTTTTTAGCGCCCGGAAAGCTATTTCTTTCTCCCAGATATTAAAATGTCGTCTCCGAAAAATAACGTTCCGTTGTACAAGCCAGCCGTAAAACAAGTCTATTTTTATACCGTCGTATTGGGAAAAAAGTACTTTTTAATGCAATTTGTTTGAAAACTGCATTTCAGTTTATTTTTGAAATATTAATATTTTTGTAGTTTTAGAGCCATTTGTTTAATTTGGGCAACTCAAGTACTCCATTTCTGTAGGAAGTAAAGAAAAATGGTTGGAAAATAGTAATTATATCTTTTTGTTGCCATTTTCACATAACTACTGAAAAAAGTAATTAAAATACGTGGATTTCTGATAAAACATTGAGCCATTATAAACTACATTTAATTTAATTATCTATATTACAAACAAATGAAGACATATGATATGAACCATTAGATACCCGATTTTTTCCTAGTTTCATGAATGACGACATTGCCTTTTGCTGGGTTTGTGTATTATTCCGCTACAGTAACGTCGTATGCACACTTTTCTATAGATATTGTTTAATACTGCATCGTAAATGAAGAAATCTTCAGAGGTCGCTCTAATGACGTCATTTTATATAAATAAAAGTGTGTGTTTTAAGTCTTGAAACTGAAATATGTTTTGCATTATCTATATTTATATACATATAATATTCATAATTCCCTCCAGGGTTTCGAAACGTTATAGTAAAAAAACGAAGACGAATATGAAAAAAAGAAACATATGAAATTATTCCGAAACTATTCAAGTTTTAATTTAATTAGTTTCCGGTAGATGGCAGTAACATCTGTATTGAAGTCAGTTGTAGTAAAGAAAAATGGCGTTTACAGGCGAAGAGAAAGCTTTTTGTGTGTTGGAGTTTGCAAAATCTGAATCAGTGGTGTCAGTTCAACGGGCCTTTCGTAATAAATATCGAAAACAGGGACCAACTGACAAAACAATTCATGTGTGGTACCGGAAATGTATATTTTACTCTCTAAATTCTGAAAAAGCAAGACTGTTCCTGTTACCTAGATAAAGCCTGTTTTCTAGTGTTCTGTTTCTTTTCAGTATCACTATTATTTTTAGTAATTTTAAATATTTATTTCAGTAACAATATTTTCTATATTTCCCCCCATAAAAACATTAATAATATTTTATCACTGGCTTTGCGCTTGACAGTAGGTGCATCGATAGAGAACTTGTAAAAAAAATCATTTGAATTTTCAGCTGTATGTGTGCTATAAATGCAGACGTTACCAGGTGGAGAACAAAACTGTTGTGGGTGGTTTGACAGATAACATGTCGTTATCTATCAAAGACTCAAAATTTGACTCCAATCTTTATTTACAAAAATATTTCTTTTATATCTATAACAGAAGATTTGTATGCGCCAAAATTCTGCAAGTTTTTGAAATAAGTTTATTGATTTCTCGCATATAGTAATTTTATTTGAGTTCGTTGATAAATAAAATAAATTACGGATGACATGTTCATTGAAGTAACTTCACATAAAAATCTAAACTCCAATTAGCAAATAATACTTTATAAAGCAGTAAGAAATAAAGATTATTGTGTATAAGCAATAAGCAGTTAATAAATATTTTACTAATTGAATTTTGCAAGTCTTTTACACTTGGGGAAATATTTCATGTTTAACGACCCGTGAAATATGAGCATACTGCAGATTTGCTGAAGTGTGGATTTACGAATGAATGTACGGGATATTTCCGGAGTGTTTCTGAGAAATTAAACACCGACATATATCGTACATTTACCGCTTTTGTAAGGAACTTGAAACAATAAAATTTGAATAAGAAATTTTGTACTAAACTTTAGCTTAACTTTATTAATATATATATATATATATATATATATATATATACAAAGCACTTGGTCACACATTGTAAACTCTGAATTTTGGGTATATGCTATAAAAATATACGTAACGGATGCGTTTCATTAATTTTTATGAGAAATGTACGGTAATAAAAACATATAAAACATTTAAACAAATGTACTTTTCCGTAATTCATTATTTTTTCGAAAATTAATTTCAGAATGAATTTACATTCGAAACAAAATTTTAAAAATAATATGAATTGAAACCTATAAATTTGTAAACAGAAATCGATATCTAAAAGTTTTAAAAATGCAAATCCAAAGTTACGACACATTCCGTTATGTATATAGTTTTTGAGTTATGTTTTTAAAGCTACCCTCATTGCAATTTACTCTGCAACAATTAACCCTTTATGTACCGAATTATGAATTCATGAAAATTTTATCTTCTAAAGCATTTTTGCTGAATTTTTGAAACTACATTAGAAGATTTTCATAATCATTTAATAAATTTTAGAAGGATTGGAGGATTTAGTAGAATTAATTAAATTTGAATTTATAGGGATTTTGTGCAATATTTAAAAGCCCAATCAAATATTTTATTTTAAATATTTTTCTTAGTATTTTGTAGAATTAGGAAATGTATAAATATAATGTTCTTACTCTAGAAATATAAAATATATTCGAATTGAAAAATTCTCTCCCTCCCCCCCAATGCCAAAAAAGCTGAAAAGATGCAAATGCAAAAGAAATCACCCTTTTAAAAATATTTTTGTTTTGTGTAAGCCATAATGCTTTTGGAACTAGATAAAGTAAAACATCTATAACTCATTCTAAACTGTATTACTTCTAATCGGGTTAATAAATGGATTTTTTAATAAGTTACTTTAATGGTAGTTATAAGTACCGTCAGTAGATAAAGGGTTACGAAGGAATTTAACATTAAGCTTTCCCGCTGTAAATGTGCCTAATTTCTAATCTATCTGACTGATTGTCCATGAAATGAACAAAAGAAGAATTATGGTGAAGCAGTTGTGGCGGTCTTGCGCACTCTCAGAAATAATTTCTTCAATTCATTTCTGAAAAAATCTTTGAAGTTAAGTTCGGATGATGTTGTCGTTAATGAGATTTTGGCTGGTGTTTTAATGCTTTAGTATTAAACTAGAATAAAATATTGATGAAATTGTTTTCATTAGTAGCCATTCTACAAAACAGTCACGGAAAATAATGAAGTATAATTACCCGATTACTTTTGAAGGCTGCCATTATAGATCAAGTACATTCCAAAGATCTAATTCTACGAATTTTGGGATGAACATTATGGTGAATCAGTTATGGTGGCCTTGCGCACAATAATTTCTTCAATTCATTTCTGTAAAAATCGTTGAAGTTAAATTCGTATGATGTTGTCGTTAATGAGATTGTGACTGGTGTTTTAATGCTTTAGTATTAATATAGAATAAAATATTGATGAAATTGTTTTCATTAGTAGCCATTCTACAAAACAGTCACGGAAAATAATGAAGTATAATTATCCGATTACTTTTGAAGGCTGCCATTACAGATCAAGTACATTCCAAAGATCTAATTCTACGAATTTTGGGATGAACATTATGGTCAATCAGTTATGGTGGTCTTGCGCACAATAATTTCTTCAATTCATTTCTGTGAAAATCTTTGAAGTTCAATTCGTATGATGTTGTCGTTAATGAGATTGTGACTGGTGTTTTAATGCTTTAGTATTAATATAGAATAAAATATTGATGAAATTCTTTTCATTAGTAGCCATTCTACAAAACAGTCACGGAAAATAATGAAGTATAATTACCCGATTACTTTTGAAGGCTGCCATTACAGATCATGTACATTCCGAAGATCTAATTCTACGAATTTTGGGATGAACATTATGGTGAAGCAGTTATGGTGGTCTTGCGCACAATAATTTCTTCAATTCATTTCTGTGAAAATCTTTGAAGTTCAATTCGTATGATGTTGTCGTTAATGAGATTGTGACTGGTGTTTTAATGCTTTAGTATTAATATAGAATAAAATATTGATGAAATTCTTTTCATTAGTAGCCATTCTACAAAACAGTCACGGAAAATAATGAAGTATAATTACCCGATTACTTTTGAAGGCTGCCATTACAGATCATGTACATTCCGAAGATCTAATTGTACGAATTTTGGGATGAACATTATGGTGAAGCAGTTATGGTGGTCTTGCGCAAAATAATTTCTTCAATTCATTTCTGTAAAAATCTTTGAAGTTAAGTTTGGATGATGTTGTCGTTAATGAGATTATGGCTGGTGTTTTAATGCTTTAGTATTAATATAGAACAAAATATTGATGAAATTGTTTTCATTAGTAGCCATTCTACAAAACAGTCACGAAAAATAATGATGTGTAATTTCCCGATTAATTTTGAATGTTGCCATTGCAGATCAAGTACATTCCGAAGATCTAATTCTACGAATTTTGGAATGAACATTATGATGAAGCAGTTCTGTGGTCTTGCGCACTCTCAGAAATAATTTCTTCAATTCTTTTCTGTACAAAACTTTGAAGTTAATTTCGGGAAGATGTCGTCGTTAATGAGATTGCGGCTGGTGTTTTAATGCTTTAGTATTAATATAGTAGAATAAAATATGAAGTATAAATATTTTCAAGGAGATTACTTAGAAAATTCTAAAACATGAATATCAGAGTTTCCCCCAGGTTTAAAAAAGGGCAGGATGCTGCTTGTGGGAAAAAGGCACTTTTGGATTCCGATGGGCATGTTTTGGATACTTAAGGGCATTTCTTGAAATTTATAAAGGCATTCTTTTGATTTTTAAAACTACTTTTTAATATTTAATAGACAGAACACTATTTTAAAGACAGCAATGAGTCAATTTTTACTATGCAAGTAATTTTTTTAATAAACAAAGGAGTAAAGACACTTTTTTTCAGGTGGGGGCAACAAGGGAGCTAATTTTTTTAATGAGGGGCAAGAGGGGTGCTATTTTGTAAACCTAAGGGCAGGCAGGGTGCAGCACCCTCCTGAAACTGTCTGGGGGGAACTCTGTGAATATTACATGATATGATAAATTATGAATATTATTTTTATTCGCGAATATCTTTTATAACTTAAAAAACTAAATTGTGAGTACATTTAAATGAATGAGAAAATTAATTGTTATTTATTTTTAAGTTCGAAAACGTTTCTTTGTTGCTGCTGTTGTTTGTTTGATTGTTTGTTCGTTTTTTTTCTTTTTTATTAAATTAGAAATCTTAATTTATGGTATTTTTGGTTCCTCATTTTTTAATTAAATTCTGATTTTAGTATTTATAGAGCCAATACCCTTGCGTGCTAGGAGTGAACGGAATTTATCCCTCTTTATCAGAATTTAGGAAAAATTCACGTATAGAAGATGTCATCCAGGAATACGGAAATTATTTGTTAAAGAAATAGGAATAATATAGTGTATATAGACGAGTTTTCCTAACAGTGCGGCCCGAGTTTGCAACATCTGCCAGAGATAAATTTACTTCTCGAAACGTGCTGTTTTTCATGAAAATATTACAATTAACTTTCAAACTTTAGAAAAATTATTTTGTTTTTGCACATAGAGATAAAATCAGAGTTTTGAATGCATTTTGAAGCTGATATACATAGTAAATTACCCAGTCAGATAACACCACATTTTAAAGAAATGTGCATTAAAAAGCGATTTAAATTTAAGAATAAATCGAATTAATTCCTTAGTGAAAGAGAATATATGTGATAAAAAAGTTTTTGTACACGAACATTATTGTTATTATTCTGGAAAAATTGATTTAGCCAAGGTGCAAATTTAGACGCAGCTATCACGCGCAGGTGTAGTGACACTGATCGAAAAAAAAAAACACCTGAGGCAGGTTGAGCGCATATTGCGACTTAGTTTTCCGTTACGTTTATTGACATTGTTGAGGATATTCGGCATGTATATTTACAAACATTTTAACTTGATAGTGTAAATCGATTTAAGTTCAGAATCATGCTCTGATATTAAAATTAATACAGGTTAAAATTACCATTAGGGTTTAAATTTGTATTTAAAGGAATGTTCGCTTTATAATAGTTGTGTATTAATATAGTTATAATAGTTTTATTATTCGCTTAGTAATAGTATAATTCTACGTAATAGTAGTAATTCTGCAGATGTAAAGTTTTGGAAATCTGTATGCTTATTATAATTTTTTCTGTACACTGTACAAAATCTACAAAACTAGTTTTTGTAAAGTTGGAGAAATCTGTAGCTTTACAAAATAATCTACTAAAATTACTGTAAACTTACTAAAATTTTACCTGTAACCTGGGTTGCAGTTACATAAAAACAAAAAGTTGTAGGCATCCCAGTTTCCTAAAAAATTCTTAGTACCATTACAGATTTTTTTATTTACGGGTCAAAAGTGTATATGTTACATGAATTTTTGTTGTTGCCGTTACATAAAAAGTCTGAGGAATCTCAGTTTTCTAGAAAAATTTCAGTAACTTTACAGATTTTTTTAATAGTATTCCTACAGTTTATCGCTTTTTCAAAGTAGCCTTTTATTTAAAATATTATTTATACATTTAAAAGAGTAATTTTGTGCAGAATTATTTATTTTTGTGTAAAAAAAAAAAATGATTTTAGTGATACTTAGAAAGAATTGGATTTTCAAGGCCAGTTAGAAATGTGAGCAAAATATTTTGTAAATTCCAGAAAATCATGAAAAATAAGATTTATTTCATTTTTAACTATTGAATATATATATATATATACACACACACACACACACACATATATATATATATATATATATATATATAATACATGTTGTCCAAACTTTAAGCTTAAAATAATAAATTGTTTAAAAAGTGGCCATATAAAAACTTTCTAATTTACAATAATTTATCACGAAAAAGAACATTTCTACCAAAGCAAAATTAAAACTACTAATTAAAATATATCTTACATCGTTCATTTTTTCCTTATTTACATATTAAAACATGAATGTAAAAAAAAAAAAAAAAAAAAAGAAGAAAGAAAAAACAAGAAAAAGAAAATGTGGAAGTTTAGAATAAAGATATATAATAACGGGAAATTAGAAAATTACAAATAATTATGATTGAATTATATAATTTAAAATAATTAATCACACTAATTTGATAAATTTTTAGTATTATTTAAAAGATCTTACTTCATATTAATGAGGCGCCAATTAGTTCTACAACAGCAAAACGTGACAGACTCGTACTCAAACTGCGTTCCAAGTCCAAGTGACAAGCAGGATCTGCGTCAGAAAAACTGCGAATGAGTCAATGTGAGCCCTTCCCTTCATTTTAATGATCTACAAAATCGCGGGACGTGAAAGCATTTCATGCGCATTTCGGCTGTATTGCCCACAGTTTCCCGCTTATAATGCGTAATTGCCTGTGATGGCACCAACGTAGAAAATGTGTACTCCAAATAAAAGTTTTCTTTTATCCGATCTGTGTTGGAATCAGGGATTTATGTCTTGTCTCTATCATATGCAAATTTCATCCTTGCGCTACGATCGTGTTGTTTTAACCGTTCACAGAGCTGTTTTTTGTGCGAGCATAAAGGTTTCGTTTTTTGTGATGCACGTGCAGTTCTAACGCTTTTTAGGATTTCAGCGTGCGCTGAGCATTTTGCGAGAGAAACAAATGGGTGTTATCATTCGAAAATTTTGAGTTTATGAATCTATAACCGTAACCGTGAGTGCTACTTCGTTGCCATTCACAGAATCCAGAGTTCATACCTCTGAATAACTGTATCAGAAATCGCATCTCGATCGTATGAACGGACTAGAAGGCTATATATCTACAAAGATAATTATGACTACCCTATACAGAAGATATAAGAATAACTATTTCAATGCAATTTTTAAAACATCTAATTATTGTAATGTAAATCAAGAGGAAACAACTTCAAATCTTATCCTACATTATGATAGATTTGAGATGCTAAATAACTAAATAAAACAAGAAATATGCGTGCTATATACATTCAGATTCAGAAAGATTTAAATATTTGCTTTAATTCTTTCATATATAATTTAAAAGGACAACAAAATCATTCTCGGGAAATTAATGTTTCTCTCAAGTGTTATTATGATTTTTGACATGTTTTCGTTATATGAGAAAAGCTAAGATTAAAAGTGCTTCAGAAAGAGATACAACAGCTTTTGTCAAATAGAGCAGGAGGCGGTTGCACAAACTATTACCTCATCGAGTTGACGGCTAAAATTTTAGGATTATTTTGTACTTGATTATCATATTAAAATGCAACTGGTCTGCCAAGGCATATCATGGTGGAAACCAACTCCGGACCAATCTTAGTGTTGATTGGTAGGTTTACCATTGCGTGTTCCTACACCCAATGGTTTGAAAACATGAATGACTATGTACGGGAAAACACAATGGTAAAACTACCAATCAACAACCAAAATTGTATGTGGAGGTGGTTTCTACAAAGATATGACATGGCAGACCAGTTACATTTTAATATGCTTATTGAGTTTAAACTAATCCTAAAATTTAAGCCGTCAACTCAATGAGAAGATGATTTGTGCAACCGTATCCCGGTCTAAAATTAAAAAATACAGTAAAACCTCTCTGTAAGGGACACTTGCCATTCCATTTTAAATTGGCCTTTATGAGGGGTTGCCCTCGAATAGTGGTGACCAAAATTTTCATTTCTCTTTATTTTTATCCCGCTATTTTTAAAATCTGCATATTCTTTCAGTAACTTCTCTTTATTTTTTAACAGTATTGTTTATTTGATTCTTGCTGCAACTAAACTGTGAAGCCAATTTTCTTGCAGATATTCCTTAATCGTGACAATTAAGAACTGTGATTTTGTCATTCAAATTCGAATATACTTTTTGGCTTGATTTAGGTGCCGTAATTTTAAATTTCACATAATCCTGAGCATAAAATTTCTAGTGTAAAAATTGTGCTTTAACATGCATTCACAGTTTTAGTAAATGTGGAATCAGTTTTTCTAGATAACCTGTTATCCTTTCTGTGCCCCACAACAAAGGGTCAAGTTTCCCCTCCAACCCAACCCCTACAGGTTGAAAGGTCAAAGAAAGTATGAGGTAGATCTGTTTGTCTCACTTGTGGAAAAGTTTGTGGTCCTTCATTGTGTTACTAAATCCTTCCCCTACCTTCATTGTTGCCAGTGCAGTTGTTTTTTTGAACTGTTATCTTTTGGTTTAGAAATTAAACACACCTGTTTCGTATTTAAGGCACATGTGAAAAAAATGGCTTTTATGAATGTTAGGCGCGGCCTCTAATAGGAGTAAATTTAATATTATGTCTATGGGGAAAAATTTCGTTCCTAAAAATACTGGCCCTTAATAGAGGTGGCCCTTGAATAGGGGTGGCCTTTAAAAGAAGTTTCACTGTACATGCATTGTAACACCAACAAATGTCGCCTCATGTGATATTAACTGATAAATCTAAGTCATTATGGTAGTAAATTGAGGTTTTTAAGTATTTAAATATATTTTAGTTTTAAAATGAGTGTTTAATTAAGTGTTAAATGACATATTATGTCATCAAAAAAGTTGTAATTGTTTAATAGTACGAAAAAACTTTAAGCACAATTTTACGCACAATATATTTTATTTATTTTTTTTTAAATTTATTTATTATAATATCATTAAAGTTCAAAATAGAGAATGTTACATAAACATAATGTGAGTTACAAGATTGTTTTTGGAAAAATAATTTAATGTGATATAGGTAATTCAATGTGCAGTTGCTTTTGAATACTATATACTGTGCACTTAACAAAATAAAAAGAAAAGGTAAATTCTTAATTATCAGAGCCATTTCAAGAATTTCTCTAAAGGAAAAATTAATTACATTCTCATCCCTATACACAGTCAAAATCCCTCAGGAAAATATGTTCATGATTTCGAAAATCAAAAGAAGTAATTAAATTTCGGTTAGTTTTTTAATTTAATTAATGTCTTCATTTTTATTTTATTTCTACGGTAAAAGTAATTTTTCTGAACATTAATCGATATAGTTGCATACATACAACAAAAATTAATTATTGATATGTAACGGTAAATGTAAAGAAAAACCGAATGTAGCATGATAATAATTATTGTTAATTTTTTACCATTTAATGCATCTTTACTCATGCGTTTTTCTTATAGGACATTAAAACAAATGTAAATTTTTAACTAGTATGAAGATGACCAAATAGCAACCAAAAAATATTCATTTAAACAATAAAATGTAGCTCAAGATCCATTGACTATTTAACGGAATTTCCTGTTGATTTACAATAATTATTGCAATAAACAGAAAAAGCATATTTCCAAAACTTTATGGTGAATTTATGTACTAAGTGATATGTCATGTCATAACTTTTATCATTTTACTCATTTTTCTATTATAGTTTTGCGTTCTTATTTTTTTAAAATCCTCTTTAAAAGGAATTGTTTGACAATAAACAGGAAACCCATATTTTCTACCCTTTATTGTGAATTTATCTACTAATGTGACATGTCATGTCATTTTTTAAAAATCATTTTACTCTCTTTTGTATTATAGTTTTGTGTTATTTTTCTTTGAATACTTATAAACAAAAAATGTTATCTTCATAAAAAGAAATCATGATTTTAAATCGGAAGTTTCATGAGAAAATAATAATAATAATAATAAATAAATAAACGTATGTAACTGCTTATGTTTAGGAAAAAGATCTAAAAAATTTGCTATCCATATGAAACACATTAACGGGTATTTTTGTTGGAAGGGACGCCACAGTAGAGATATCAGACAGATTAAAAACAAACATGCTTATTAAATAAAAGGACAAAAAAAAAACATATAGCACTAATTAAATGCACACAATTTCACCGTCGTTTTGACATTCGTAAAACAATCTATGTGACCTTTTTTACAAACATTTCAATCTCAGTTTTACGTCGTTTAATACATCGTCATAAATCATAGAGCAGAGTTTCTGTTTCTTCTATACATCGCGTCGTTATCCCAATCCCATTCCACGTTCTATTTAAATTCGTTCCTCACACTCAACAACAATGTCTTTCTTTAATCTCAAAACACAATTCTTCTTGTTACCACTCACGACTCTAGCGCCGGACGGGTTTACTCGAAATGCAAGTGTAGCTCCTGTAAGATTTCTGAAATACGTGTTCGTAATAGATATACTATTAGACAAGTTTTGCATATTCTAGTTTTGCGACTTGAAAAAGCTTTTTTCTATCTACAGGTTGTATATGAAATGCTTCAACATACTTAGGGGGGTGATAGTACTCATCAAGACGAACAAAAATGCAATGGAACATGGGGTCGAAAACCAGTTATTGAGTCATAAATGTTTCACCCTAACTGATACTGAGTCACAAATACAGGATGTTTCACCCTAACTGATATTGAGTCATAAATACAGGATGTTTCACCCTAACTGATATTGAGTCACAAATACAGGATGTTTCACCCTAACTGATATTGAGTCACAAATACAGGATGTTTCATCCTCACTGATATTGAGTCATAAATACAGGATGTTTCACCGTAACTGATATTGAGTCACAAATACAGGATGTTTCACCCTAACTGATATTGAGTCACAAATACAGGATGTTTCACACTAACTGATGTCGGCTTGTCGGTAAGTAATTTTGCGAAAAATTAAAATATTGCAATAAAAATGTAACGATAGGTACCTTATTTTGTATGAAATGTGATAACATCACAAAAAGTTCTGTAAAACAGGGTATTCACACAATCGATGATACCGTACGAACTGATAATCACAGTCCAAAATGGGGAGCGTCCAATGCATACTACTTGCGGGTAGAATGAAAACGTCTGCCACTTTCTTGTGATGTTACCACATTCCATATAAAATAAGGTACACATTTTTATTGCAATATTTTAATTTTTCGCAAAATTACTTATCGACTTCAGTTAGGGTGAAACATCCTGTATTTGTGACTCAATAAGTTGTTTGCAACCCCATGTTCCATTGCATTTTTTGTTTGTCTTGATGAGTACTATCATCCCGTAAGTTTGTTGAAGCATTTCAGATACAACCTGTAGATAGAAAAAAGCTTTTTCAAGGCGCAAAACTAGAATATGCAAAACTTGTCTAATAGTATATGTATTACGAACACGCATTTCAGAAATCTTAAAATACAGAAGAGACATTCAGTTAAAAATATAATCGGCGCAAAATACGCAAAATATAAGATACTGTTGTAAAAATATAAACATTATTGTGCTACTGGCAATTTCATACTTTTACACATGCTGTGTGATATTTCGAAAGTTCTTCTTTATTTATTTTTTAAAGCTACTTTTCCATGCGTTAATTATAAAATAAAGCTTAATTTACTTCAATATATATATATATATATATATATATATCTTTTTTATTATTATCATCATAACATTGCTTTGCATTGCTTTTATTTTGAAAATATAGATATTCACGAGAACTAAATCCAATCATTTTTTAAAGTTTATTCGGAATGACAAATTTTGACAAATTATTGATTGTTAAAAATGGAAGAAGCATTTACAAAAGAAATGAAAACTGCATATTTTTATTCATTTTTCAATTAACTAAGTATTAATGTTAATTACAAAATCTTTAATAAATTTCGTTTTGATTATTAATTTATAGTATTTTAATTTTATATTAAAGTATTTTAAAATGTTATTTATTAAAAAAAAATAAAATGGAGCTGTAATTAGTATTAAAATACAACTCATGAAAAATAGTTTGTTTTTATATACTAATTAAAATTAATGAGCATAAAAACATAATTATGAAATTTTACATTTTTTTAAAAATGTGTAAAAAAGAGTGTAGGCAAAATTAAAAAATATTTTTAGAATATAAATCTTAGTATGATATTTCAGTTCTTAAAATTAGAATACTGAAATATTAATTATCTGTTTAAATTTAAATGAATGGAAAATATTTTCATGGATATTAAAAAAGGTAATTTAAAAAAGCACTTAATTTTTGTCTTCAGTTTTACATACATACTGTATTTGTATCACTAAAATAACTGCAAATGTTTTTCGCTGCATGCATAAATCATTCATTTTAAAATTTATGTTTAATATTACAGTTAATGTACGTTATTAATATAATTAAAATGCACATTTTTGCAATGAGTAGTAACTGCGCATAAAGTAAGTACAGTCATTTACAAATGTTTAAGACTACTCGATGTTTATTGTAACATTTAAGAACGCTTGCTATTCGCACTGACAATCCAAATTCCTATCTCAAACGCATAGGTACGATCTTCAGAATTTCATTTCTTTCTGCTGCAAGCAAAGCTGTCTTTATTTTATTACGGGAATTCCTAGACGAACGTACAGCTATTTGCCACATAATATGATCTTCTCGAAACATTGTTGCTCTTCGTTCACTTGATTTTTTTTCCCTACAGTAAATATCCCATTTCATTCTTCACTATGGCCAGGGATGTAGTGCTGGGTATATGGTGGTATACGCCGTATGTGTTCTGGATATCTCGTATAGTCTCCGTAACTATAGCGTATACTTTCTGGTGTATGTATCTAACCTATACTCTATATCCTTTGGGTTTTTTACGACTATACCACAGACTATGGCACTATGTACAGCAGTCTTCCTTATAGTATTTAGTTTTAGATTAGATATTTACTGCAATGGAACGACCAGGTCGAAGAAGAGCAACAGTACCCCCGAGTCGACCGAGTTATATGGCAAAACCTGTGTGTTTGCCTTGGATTTCCTGTATAAAAATAATGACCGCACGTGACCAGGTACAAAACTCATTAAGCTGTGCAAACTGCCCGGCAGGTAAAGGCCTAGTGTGCGGTATAATTACAATAATAAGACAGTTTTGCTTGCGACAAGAAGAAATGTAACCCGTAGGCATTTAATCAAGGAAGTTGTATTGTCATCATGAATAACAAGTAGTCTTAAATGTTGTTATAAAAATTGAGTAGTCTTAAACTTTTGTTATTAACTGCAATGTCAAAAATATTTGTGAATAGAATTTTTTCCGTTAATTGCATTTCGATGAAACATGAAAGTTTTCGCATTGTTCTGCCCATTTTCCCCAAATATTAAAAATTCTCCAGTTTAACGTAAAAATCATCCTATAATTCTTCAATTGAAAGCAACATTTTGTTAAATCACAGGGTATTCCAGCAACTGTGCTTCTTATTACTTTTTCATATTAGAAATGGACTTTTTACATGCACCCTTATTCAATCAAAATACGAAACTTTCATAAACATAAGCTCGAAATCTCTCGAAATTCTGCAGTGAAAGGACAGAAAATTCTTAAAATATCAGAACAATTCACCTCATATCTCAGGCAAATTACCGCCGGTACATATTGCGTTTTCTGAGAAAATTTATTTTGAGAGTGTGTTAAAACAGAAAAATAGGCACACAATTATCGCACAATTAGCAAGAAAATTCTCACTTTTTTTAACAGACTTGATTGTTTCACACTTTTTGCCATATCGCCTTTTCTCTCTTTTTTTTGTCATGTTTCACATAACAATGGAGGCCTGTATTTAAAACAAATTGTTTGCATTTACAAGTAGCTAACTTTAAATTCACCTGTAGTATTATTAATTTTATACTAATTAGTAGAGTGGAATTTTCTCAATTCTGTGGAACGATAATGCTGTTGTTTATGTCGTTCTAACGACGTCATTCTATTAACCCCTTATCCACTGACGGTGCTTATAAATACCACACAATTTAAACTTTCATTTCATAGTGAATATTACTAATATTCTAACAGTACATTGCAAAAACACTTTTTTAACTCAATTTTTCAGGATAGTTCAGCAGTAGTTGGATAGCAGCAATAGTTCTAGGTTTGTTATTTTAGCGAGGAAGGAGGCTATCTTTAAAGCAGTCGATGTGTTTTGTGCCGACATTTTGTACAGATTGCCACGCTCGTCTTTTTACTGCTTCTTAGACAGTAAAGGATATAAGAAAAGTGTTGAGATTCTTTTAATGTGTTCATTTTAATCTTAGAATACGATTTGAATAGCTATTTTAGGTGAAAGGTGTAGGTATTTGATTTAACGGATGAATTCCTCGGTGGTACTTATAAGTCCCATCAGTACACTGGGTGTTGGAGAAAAACTTCTTATTTACTTTTTGTTCGTGTAGTTATCCGTCGTTTTCATCTGCTTTAAAATGTAATGTAGTGTAGTAATGATTACCGTGGTATTTATTTTCTGTTTCATTGTTATTTTTTGTAGGAAATTGAAAAAGTTGTGGCATTGGGTCGTTTTTGCTAAGCTAGAAATTGCATATGTAAATTCATATATTCCATATGTGGAGATGCGAGAGATCATGTTGTCCCTGGAATACAGGCGTTGCATAACTAGAGAAGTGTTGACAAGATCGAAACCTAAAAAAGTAGTTCTTTTTAAATGCCATCAAATTTGAATTTTATCTCAATTTTGATGTGTAAAATAAATCTCTGTCAATTTAATATGTTTTATTGTTAACTCGCGAGTGTCTTCTTGTTATTTACCATTTCTAAGAGTCTAAACATTATTTAAAATAGCATGTGGGTTTTCTGTTATGAGAATATTTTAAGCATATTGCACTGGTACTTTAAAGTACTATTTTAATTAATAACCTCTAACGAATTAAATAGCTCATGGCTGAGAAATTTTTTTATGTATATCCTTTAATTTTCAATGTAGAAATTGAAAAAAAAAAATAGATGAAGAAATCTGCAGTTATGTATGACGTTGTCGTTAAATTGACATTGAAAGGTATGATATATAAGTATTCACATTAAAATTCTAAAAATAACTTATGAAATATATTTAAATACTAACTTTTTTTATAACAGGCTATTATTTAACTTAAAAACTTCTAAGCGGTATACCCATATTATTTAGTTTCTCTGAAACAAATTAAATCTTCTGCCGACAAAAATATTTTTTACAGAATTGAATCTTAAAATACAGTATGCAAAATAAAAATATATGAAATGTTATTTAGAAACAAACAGAGAAAGAAAATTCAAATTAACATTAGTTTCAAGAACATTTTTATGAAAATTCAAAAAAGCCTTAACATGCTCAGAGGTTGTATGTATAATGATTGATTTTTTTATCGTCATTTCATTTACTCCTAACATATGCGAATTCTAGAAATTACGTACAGTTTAGAGTTTTCAAATTACAATACAATATTTTAATATATTAAGAACAGAATTATGAAATAATATATTCCTTTTAAACAGATTTTAAATTCAAGTTGATAAATCAATCGAGAAACACTATTTTTAATTCCGATAAGCTATTTCTTTCAAGCAACAAGTAAAGTGTCGTAAATAAAAAAATAACGTTGCGTTATATAAGCCAGCAGTAAAACGAAGCAGATGTATAATCGTACGGTTAAATACTAATAATCTCGACTGAAATTTTTTACACTTCCAAGCATCGCACATTTTTATTTTTTACACCTTCGTATAGGGATAAAAATTACCTTTAACTGAAATTTGTTTGAGAACTGCATCTCAATTTATTTCTGAGGTATTAGTTTTTGTTAGTTTTTAATGACATTTCTGTAATGGTTGCAACTGAAAGTACTTCATTTCTGTAGAAAATAAAAGGAAAAAAGTTGGAAAATAGTAGATTATTATATCTTTTTGTTGCCATTTTCTCATAACAACTGAGAAAAAAATTATTAAAACACATACTATTTTGAAAATATATAAATAAATGATTTCTGATAAAATATGGAACTATTATAACCTAAATTTTATTTTAAGTATCCATATTAATGTTACAATCAAATGAAGGCATAGGAACCACTAGATACGCTATTTTGTGTCGAGTTTCTTGAATGACGACATTGCTTTTTGCTGGGTTTGTGTATTATTCCGCGATAGTGACGTCATATGCATACTTTTTTATAGAAGTTGCTTAAGACTGAATCGTAAAAGTTGAATTCGTCAGCGGGTGCCAATGACGTCATTTTATATAAAATAAAAGCGTGTATTTAAGTCTTAAAACTAAAATATGTATTGTACTATCTATCTATCTCTCTCTCTGCATGTATAGATATTTCATCGGGGGCGACACTAAATTATAAAACAGCAGAATTCTCGTTTTCTAATTTTTTTTTAAATTATTTTCAGGCATAATATTTTTTAATCTATTGCCACATGACCCAATAATAAATATTTTTTTGCTTCATTAATGTAAAGTAACATTATCAGTAAAATAAAAATGATTTTTTTCTTTCCCGTTGCCGCAAATATGCAAAAGAAACTGAGCAAAAGTGAAAAATTTTTTATAAAAATCCGTTGCTTTTGGATTGTTAATACAGTATGACCTAAAAAATCTGGCATTCAGAAATTCTGCAACTTCAATTTTCCGGCATCAAAGTCATTTTTTCCTCCCTTTTTTGATACTTCGTACTTACGGAGAAAAAAAAAAGCAATTTGTTACAAATTAAAAACTTCGAGTTTGAAAGTAAAAGGGCGAAAAATAAATAGTTGACAAAGAAGAATACGTGTTTCTTCTAACGACAGACCCCTTGAACAACAGAAAGTCCAAGAAAACTAGGAGCTGGGAATATATGGCCGCAAATGAACCGCCAATAGCTCTAGTAGCAGTTCTGGGGACGAGTTTTGGGAACCGACAGAGGCAAAGGCATCACTGAAAAAATGCATAAATATAACACGAGGATTAATATTTCCTTTAGAGAAACAAAACTGTATTTCCTTAATAGGTAATATTTACTTTTGTGTAAAATACAAGAAAAACTTGTTAAACAACGGCCAAAAAAAATTGAAGCAAATAACATTAACGATTGCACGAGAAGAAAATGACATTAGTGTTTATTAGACTTTTATAATTATTTGTAACATAGATAATATCATTTAAAGTAAGATTGTTTTAATATATATTTTTTTTCTCTTTTTTGCCACATAATTATTGTTTGGTTATGGATTAAATTATGAATAAAGGCGCCATTAGGAATATCGGAAGTACTTTTGATATTCCTTCAGAAATCCGGAATTTTCTGAGATACGGCGTAGTCTCGGAGCCGACGATGGCAAATTTTTGAAGTTAATCTGTTTATGGTATTTAGATGCGAATACGCCGTCACATAAAGAACGTGAATTATCATGTATTAAACACGAATTTTAACTTTCTCGAATTTCTACTTATAAGTCATAATCGCACATAGAGATGTATGATTTATTTTAAAATTTTAAAATTTATTTAACTTCTTTTTTATTTTTTCCTATTCCTTTTTAAAATGATTAAAATGCAGAGTTTGTAATGAATCTATTTGAAACATGTAAGAAAGTAAAATTGCTTTATTGTTGGGAAATTTATTACATAGAATTATTATATATTTGACTAGATATTTGTTTTAAATATTTGAAATAAATTGTATGCATAAAAAATCTAATATATTATAGCATGAAGTTTGATATTTTAATTGAAGAATAGATTCAGAAGTGTATTTCTTACACAAAATTTACAATTCAAATAACAAATGATAAAATCTAAATGAAATATTATTACAAATTATCTTATTCAAATATAAAATGTAGCCAGTTTTATTTCTAAGTATTTGATTATTTTAAAAACTACTAACACAATTTCAGACATTACTCTTAATAAATGCTAAAATCAAAATGAAATCTTATTAAAAATTACCTTATTGAGATATTAAATGTAGCCATTTTTATTTCTAAATATTTGGACTATCTTAAAAACTACTATTAATATTTCAGACATTACTCTTTACAAATGTATTTCTATAACAATAAGAAAATTCATAAAAACTGATTTCAGACTGTCAGGAAATAGAAAAGAATTAAAAATCTATTGTTCTTTTTTTAAATAAATATTAATTCTCTGCTAGAAATTTAAATTTCAAATGCAGTCTTCAATAAGATTAGCCTTTCATTCATGTATACACAAAAAAAAAACGCAAAATGTCTTTCGTGGCTGAGAGGAATTAAGATTCCTTTGTTAACTCTCTTTTTTCCGTCTTGCATTCTTAGAAGAATTAAAATTTTAATGAGCTTATTTTGTGCTAGTTTAGTTCTTCTAAATGAAAGTAATTCCCAGTACGTAAAAGATTTAAAGTATGTAAAGATTGAAATTTTCTTTTATTATTAAACCATAACAAATTATTAAAAATTTACTTCAAAACTGCACATATTTTGAATGCCTCTATTTAAATAAGGAAATTTTCCGAAAAAAAAAATATATTGTAATTTCTGCAATGGTTGCATAGTAAATATCATAATTGTTTAGGTATCATAATTTAAAATCTGAACATTGAAGTTGAATCAAAGAAATAATACAGATTTTAAAATAAAGAAAGATCTATGTACGGCGACAAGTTTTTCTTTGTGTGTATATTTTCTACAATATACTGCTGCACAGATAGACACGGGATATGTGCCAAAATTTATCTATAAAGTGTGTCTACTACTACTACTAACACTGTCCAATGGCTAATTCCTAAACCGTTAGTCATAGACATGTAATTCCATTTTTAAAAAAATGTTTTAAATAAGGTAAACATTTTTTTTTTAAATGTCATTTGAATCAATGAAAACATAGTTTAAAACGTTACGAAATTTAAATTTGTGTACATTCCACCGATCTTATAGGTGATACAGTGAAAATTTCCCATTGCACTAACAAGTAAGACAGAAAAGTCCGATTCTTATAAAACTAAAATTCACGAAATTATTAAACTTGGAATTGCACGACTTATACCAATTTTCTGCATCTGAACACAGATGAGTTTGGCCATTTGTCGAGGGATCGTACATAAAGTGCTTAAAGTATTAAAATTTAATTCGTGTGTAAGTGCACTTTAACTGAAAGTAGCTACATAGAACAAGTATTACGGTAGTGATAAATCTTATTAAGTTTCATACTGGTTAAAATAATTTTATTTTAACGTATGTTTCATTTTGTAAGAAAATTAAACTTTTTCATTCCAACATTTCATTCAAAAAAATTCTGTTTTTTTTTCCATTTACTAAGGGGCTCTGCCCCCTACGAGCTACGATCACCAACCCCCGTTCAGGAATTTTAAGGCCAAATCAGCTGCTGTTAAAAGATAAAATGGCTGTTTTCGTTTGTGATTAAATAAAATCAATTACACATTTCAAAATAAGCTAATGTAAAATTAATTAAATAAACAGAGTCTTTGTCTCCCGGTATTTTTTAACAAAGCGAAAACAAAGTTCTTTTAAATAAGGAATTTTAAATGTATCGTTTTTAATCTGACGTAATTTTCACCAAACATTTCTTTCTCTTTTTTAATATTCACGTGAAAATACTTTTGTTAGAAATGAAATATTATTTGCGCTGTCCTAACAAGAAAAGATCATCTCAAAATATCAAATAAATGTCTAGCGCAATTATTAAATTTAAACTGTTTTGCAATATTATTTTTTGTTCATTTTACGTAATAAGTGTAATGTGACGTAATTTCTCCTATTTAAGACTTCTAACTCATGTTAATGAATTTATTACTTTGCAATATCCTTTCTCTTTAAAATTCACGGGTAAATATAGTTTTTATGACGTAACTTTTAATAAGTTCCTGCTTTTTATACATAATTATTTAATTCTAATTTGAAAAGTTTTTTTTCTGTTTATAATAGTCATGTGTAAATATTTTTTTTTAATTTGAAGCAAACATTATTGTTTGAACTGTTTATACAGTTGGCAACAGTTTAAATTAATGCCATTTTCTAAAATATGTAAAAAATATATCTCGAAATGCCATAAAATTGAATTTAAAATAGAAATAAAACCTCAAAAAATGAGTCAAATTAAAAAAATAAATGCAGTCTGCACATCGAGAATTTCTAATGTTTAAAATTATCTAAAAATTATCAAATTCCAATGCATAGTTTTTGCTCTTATAAAAGTTTTTTAATGGAACGATTTTGTCTAACATTAGCATTAAATATCACTTAAAATAATTCTTCGATTTGAAAACTGTTTACATCAGCGTGTTTATCAAACATTTCTCTATAATACCACCGATTTTCATATTTTTGTATGCAATATTTTTCTTAAAAATAGCGAAGAAAGACTTCGATCACAAAAAATTGAAAACCGGCGGCGGCGGTGACAGCGTTAGTTACTTTTTTTTTTTTTTAGAATAGAGAGATATTTTTAGTGCAAGTTTTATATTTTGCGTTCATATGTCAAAATGAAGCTAGATTTCAAATTTATATTGTAAAGATTATTTTACTTTTCCAAAACAAAAATAATTCATAGAGCTATATAGAACTCTATAGAATTCTTGGAACAGATGTGTTATTATCCCACCCTCCGCCATCTTGGATTTTTTTTGGCGAGAAAACCCCTTTTCCGCCAAGTAGTAAATGTCGCCAAGCACCCGTTTATACGCATGTTTGGCTCAACGAAAATAAAATGTAAATAATAAACAAAATTCGCTAAACTGGCAATCAATAATCCGTGTATGAGCGCTTCGCGCACATTTAACGGAAAAAAAACATCGCCGAATTCAGCATTTCTCGCAATATAGCATTCTCAAAATTCAGCAGTTCTCGTCTTGTAGCAATCTCAAAATGTAAAAAACTCTTAAAACAGCAAAATATACCTAAAAAACGAGACTCGCTAAAGTGGCAATCAGCAATAGTTATTTGAGCGCTTCGCGCTCATTTTCCGAAAAAAAAACATTGCCGAATTCAGCATTTTTCGCGACATAGCATTCTCAAAATTCAATAGTTCTCGTTTTGTAGCAATCTCAAAATGTAAAAAACTCTTAAAGCAACAAAATATACATAAAATTATCAACATACCTTAACAGACATCTGCTTTCTTGAAACCTAACACCACCGTCATTTTCCAAAATAGGCTTAATACGCATTGACACGCTATAAACAAACCCCCCTTTCATGTCAAAATTTTCTCACATTTCTTAATTACTTCAGCAAGAGCGTTTAAACGGACTACAGAAACTATAGTCAATGAAATACATCCAATAAATTTAACATAAAAATAAAAAGACAGCCATAGAACACGATATCAAAGAGTATCTGGTACAAGAGTCAACCAAACGTCAGCAACGACACCCGGCAGTGAAATGAATGTTCACGCTCTGGCGTCGTAAAAAAGGGGTTGCCATAATAAGTTACTAGACGCCAAACGCCGGGGTTGCCAGAGCGATAAAAATCGCCAAATACTCAACATCGCGGAGGGTGGGATAATAACACATCTTAGCCGAATTCTTTATCATGAATGAGTATCATGAATGTACAGCGTATAAAACTTATATGTTTTCTATTCAATACAATAATTTCTACACAAGTTTTTTAATGATTGGGAACACAAATCATAAAAGAAACAAACTTAATATAGTGTAATGAGAACTTAAAACTACAAACTGCCGTGGAATGCGCTGAAAGTACTGGTTCCCCACCGGTCACAGAACAGAAACAGCATTGAGCGCGGTTAGTACTTGAGATGGTGATTAAAGTTGGACATAAAAAGACGTGAGTTTTGATGCTATTGATACATCTTTATAGAATGTATTCGAATATTTTTTATAGAATATATTCGAATATTTTTATAGAATATTTTAAAGAAAATATTCGAATATTTTACAGAAATTCTGTAGACAGTTCTATTGAACTTCTACAGACATTTCTATAGCTTTTAGTGAAACTAGCTTATAGAAAAATGGGCCGTAATTCTATAAGTTCCTATATTACTTTTTCTATAATTTTTTTTTATAGAACTCTGTAAGAAATTTTTGTAAGGGTTAACTATTATTTTTTTACATCTGATTATTATGTCTAGCAAATTTGTGAACGACCCCTTTTCTGAAAAAAAAAAAAAAAACTTTAACTTTAAACAGCTATTAATCGGCCAGTCTTAATCCTATCAGAATGGCCCATTTTTTGTTTTACTTCTTAGTGTAATAGAATATTTTTACTAAATATAACTTATAAGACAGGTGTTGGGTCCTTATTAAAAAATAAATTTCGTATTTTTTAGGAAGTGCTTTAATTGATAGAAATCGCTTTTAAAATAGTTCTTTATCTCATTTAAAGCATTTTTGTAATTGGAACTATATGTCTAGGACTAGCAGTTTAGGACACTGAAGTTTGGCATGGCAGTTTAGCCATTGAACACCGATCAGAAAGGACACATTGTATAACTGGAATTTTGCAAATAAAAGCCAGAATTTAATTTTTTTAATTAATGAAAAATCTTCCAGAAATTTAATGACTTCCCACTGAGCACGCATTCCTACAATACAAGACGAAAGTTTTCCTTGGATTTTGTGATTTCCTCTGATTTTCCAAACCGGTTATTCTAATTTTTTTTTCTGCTTTCAACGTGGTTAACTTTCCCTTTGTTATGCCTATATCAATAATCGGTCAAGGTTATTTTAAATAGGCTCATTTCTCTTAGGAATATTTTAAGATCTTCATTAAAATGATTTAACTAACATTTCAACTTCTTAAGTTACTTTTTTAGTGCTTATTTTTAATTTTTTTATTTCTGGGTTGTGAATATTAATGAAAGGGCTCCCGTTACAGTGATTGCCATTTTCATGGTTGCTCAGTACGGTGCAAAAAGCTATATTCTCACTTTTAGGTTCATTTGTATATTAAATTTAAAGTAATTTTTAGGATTTTCGTTTTCAAATATAAGATCTTAAAAATTCAAAGTGTCCCTCCCCCTCACTACATTCGATTGCAAAAACAATATTTGTGAAGCGGTTGAAGCTCCACTAGTGTAATAATAAATTAATAAGTTATCTCTTTTACCACGAGATTTTTCTCACCACTTTTGGGTGCATTGTTTTTAAATGAAATATTGATAGTTGTTATATGCTTGACAAACGTTTTGACAATAAAGTTATGGATACGTAGGATGTTGTGTCTTATATTTTAATCCGTACTTAAAGCAGAATATGCTCAGTATTTTGCGTTAGAAGAAAAAATAAAATTAGCCACATCTACTGAAATGTTTTGACTTTTTGGGGAGATTTTTCTCACCAACTCTTGGCAATTTATTAATTTATATAAAAAAAAAAAAATATTAACCATATGTTAGATGTAAATTTCCAACTGGGCGAAAAATGTCCGGACCAGGATTCGAACCCGGGACCTTCCTGGCTGAAGCCGCCAGTGCTCCGCCATCCGAGCCATCCCGGACGATTCTGGTCGAACTTTTTTCAACAGTTGGAAATTTACATCTAATATGATTTGTTTACCAATTAGAATAATTGTGTTAATATTAATCTAGTATTAACCATATGTGTTTGAAAAAGTTTTTCATAGTGCATTAAGCCTAACGAAAATGAGATTATTCTTATGTGATTTTATATGTAAAGCATAATATGATCAATATTTTGCATTAAAAGGAATTATCGAGCTGTTTTAGTTGTAATTTTGTCCCTTTAAAAATGTGTTCATCCCTTTCACTTTTGAGCTATTAATGGCTTGATATGAAACTTCAAGTTACGCAACCGGGTGACATCTAGTATATTAAAACTCAGACGGCGACATTCTGAAAATATTTGTTAATACAAATATTTTCGAAAAAAAAAATAAATACAAGAAATTGGTAAATGGAATCACGGGACCACCTGTGAAACATGAACATATAAGGGGAAACATAAAATAAAATAAAATAAAATAAAATAAAAATGGATATTTCTAACATTGTTTTTTATCTGCAGAACATTTCGTTTCAAATTTTAGGTAACTCAATGGAGGCTGAAACATTGCAAATATTCTCACTACGTAAAAAGATCTCTATTGATTCAAGAAAATGGGTCGTAAATAAAATGTTGATGGATAAATTATTCTAAAATTTTCACAATCAATCTCTGCATGATCTTTACTACATAATCTGGACAAAGCCAGGTGTCTTTCCTTAATGTATCCAGATGTTTTCTTGTTGTATTTGATGTCTGCTGTATGTTTTTTATTCCAGTTTAAGTTTTCCGTTAAGTCATCTGTATGAAATAGCATTGTTCCATCATCTTTGGTGAAAGTTATTTCATATACTCCTGAAAATTAGTTTGGTTCTATTGGATCTATTTTCTTACAGACTATATATATTTTTTAATTTTTTGAAAGGTTTTCTATCAAGATTTTATTTACCATCCATTATCCGTGAATCAATAGAGATCTTTTTACACAGTGAGAATATTTGCAATGTTTCGGCCTCCTTTGAGTTACTAAAATATGGACAAATGCCATGTAGAAAAAGAAACAATAGTAGAAATTAATTCACGTTCACACATATCCATGTTTATTTTATTTTATTTTATGTTTTCACTTGTTTTTTTTTCATTATACATGTAGTCTGGTGATTTTATTTACCTTTTTTTTATCAACAGTAATCTTGAGAATGTCGCCGTCTGAGCGATGAAACATATGTCGATATTAATAAAGGTATTTATATGCCTTTTAACTGTATTTAGTATCTCTTTTAGCACTTATTAGCTTAGTTTGAATGAATTTAAGTGATTTTTATTTATAATTTTTATAAAACTTTATTCATTAATTTTGTATACACACATCTCTTCTTATAAAACAGCCAGATTTCTAACCGTTAATTTGAATAAGTTAAAATAGGAAAAGTCAACTCTCTAATATTAAAACATAATGTGAATTTTAAATGTTCATCGTTTACTTAAAGGTAACTCCCGATTTTTCCAAGTTTAAAGTCTTAATCTCTATTTAAAGTCATCTCTCTTTTTTGATATGCATCAATAATTTATAATTAAAAACTAAAATATTACTTTTGAATATAAAAACTGAGAATATATTTAATATTCTTTTACTTTTAATATATCTCAACAACCAAAATATGTTGAAATTTCCTTCACGATGGTTTCATTAATATTTTATGCAAGTTAATCAGCAGGAACTCGAAAAGTAATCAAAAAAATTTTAAATTATTCATCTAGAATAGCAGTTTTCATTGATATACATGAATAACTAGTGTCTGAGTTAATTAAACTGGTTTTATAATTTGGAGCCTGGAAATTCAAGTACTTGTCGTGCGTAACTAAAGAGAAATAAATTCACATTGTAATTTTTAATGAAATGGCATCGTCAAAAATTTTATGAATTGAAATAAAGAGCAAATTAAAATATGCTGTTGGGAATTCGCTAAAAATAAACATGTAAAATATAAAATACAAAAAAAAAACTTGTAAAAACAACACTTGAAAATTTTAAAAGTAAGAAATCAATAAACAATTTGAATCTTGATTTGGATGAAATAATTTATTTTAAAACATAATATATTGTTAGTTAGTTATTTAATTTTTGTTCTTGTTTTCAATGGAATAACATTAAGTTAGCATAAAAATTCCTGTCTTACTGCTTATTATATTTTATTTATCAAAACGTAAAAAGCTTTACAATCACTTCATTAGAGTACGTACAAAATTTTTATGTACATTTTGAATAAAATATTGCTCATATAAAGTATATATGGATGTAAAATTTGCTCAGTATTTAAATTTAAAAATATTCTTAAATCAATCACTTCGTATTAGAGCAGTGGTTCCAACGTGGGAGTCCCGCAGGGTGGCAATTTCATTTTTCAGGGGGCGATTCCAAATTTGTATTAAGCCCATTCACTGTAATTTTTCTTGCCTTATTTGAAAAAATAATGTTACAGACTAAAAATATAAGTATTAAGTACAATATATATATATATATATATATATATACGGGAAAATTGTTTACAAACAAGTTAGAGGTATTCCAATGGGGGGGTGTTGTAGTTCGATTTTAGCCGATATCTACTTATATATGTATGAGGAACAAATCGATATAAATGAGGAAATGAAGTGCTTTCGTTACATTGATGACGTTTTAATAGTCAGATGCAATGATGTGAAAAAAGAAAAATTTGATTGCTATCCTAGAGGTTTAAATTTGAAATTGGAGTCAAAAAGTAAAAACATGGTCAACTATTTAGACATTAATATCGAGATAAAAAATGGTGAGATAAAAACAGATATATATGATAAACGAAAAAGCTTTAACTTTGAAACTATACAAATCTTAAATTTTGGATCAAATGTGCATATCTCAATATATAGAAATATTTTTATTAACGGGTTAAACCGTATAGATAGATTGACATCAAATACCGGGGAAAAAATTGAAGAACTTTACAATTGGTATATTCTGGCATTGCACCATGGCTATCCTGAGAGATTTTTGAAGAGTCTGCTACGAAATTTTGTAAAGTGTAAGACTTATCGCAGAGATTTAGAGGTAATGTGGATGCGAAGAGAGGAGTAACCGTGGCTTTGACTGTTCAGGGTTTGCGTGCACGATTGTTTGGGGTTTCATGTTCAGTTGTTGGTTTTCGATGGGTCTAGGCAGCTCATTCGATTTGTTAGTTTTTTCTTTTTGGTCTTGACAGGTTGTTTGGGGAGCGTTGTGCACATAAAAACTGGTTTTAACCCCGCAGTTGCATGTCGCAAGTGCATGCCGGCCTGTCTCCATGGATTCAATTTCTTCTGGTTTTAGTTTGAATGTTTTTAAAGTTTGCCGTTTTTAAAGTATGTTGTTTTTAAAGTATGTTGTTTTTAAAGTTAGTTGTTTTTAGTTATTTTGTAGTTGTCATTTGGTTTAGTTTATTTATTTATTGTTGGATCAGTTCCGTAGTTTCGAATTTTTGGTTTGGTTTTTGGATATATATATATAGTATATATATATATATATATAATAAAAAATAAAAATAAAACAAAAAACAAACATTGAATTTTCAAAAAATTAACAATCAAAACATAAAAATAGAACCCACGCCAGAATTATTATCTGAAGCATTTATTTTTAGACATAAAGCGTCTTTTATTTAAAACGGTCTACTATTTTTTTTTTTTTTTGGGGGGGGGGTATTATTGTATTTTATATTTTTAAAATTGTTTATTTTCGACTATTTATTGAATAAGACTTCTGTTTTCATTCGTTCTGATTAAGGGTGTATCTTAACTAACTGTCTTCAAAACATTTAATGTAAAAAGTATAATATATAATTTTTTAATTAATTTTTCAACTGCTTTTCAGCAGTGAAATTAAGCTTGAAATTTGCGTCACATGTTACGCCGCAAAATTGTGTGCTCATGAAGACTTTTCTATCTAATAGATGCGGTAGCAGTCTTACTGAATTATGTGAGTGAGATATGTCGAGCTGGTCATCGTCCTCCTGGCTAAAATGGTAGAGCACTGAATTATAACGAAAAAAAAAAAAACTATAGCGATATTCTTGTATACGGGTTTCCATTCAATTGCCTTTGACTGAGAAAATTTGAGGCTGAATTAGTTGCTGTTAAGACATCCAAAGGTTGTTTTCGTATTTGATTAAAGAAGATCAGTTAAACATTTGAAAAGAAGATAAAATAAAATGAATTAAGGAAACAGAGTCTTTGCCTCCCGGTATTTTTAACAACGTTATAATACGATTGACATAATACAATTTACGGGCTGATCCCTTCGCTTTTCATAAGAAAGGTTTCCATTTTGATTAAAAAATCAAAGTTACATTTTCGAATGAAATTACATAAAACTTGCCGTGATCGCAAAGAATTCTTGGTACTTTTATGTTAACCGGATGCAAATCTCGCCAATAGCTTATTTTCAACTCGCCAATTAGCATTTTTTTTAAAAATTTTTCAAGTGGTAAATTAAAACGGTACAACTTCGTTATCCCATCGACCGAAAATCTATTGCCAGGCTAAAAGATTAAATTAAAATAATAAAACTTTGTAAAAAATCACCGTAAAATTAAAACAAAACACAGGACGCGTGTCGAGCTAAAAACATAACAGCTCGTCATCAGTTTTTTACAAAGTTTTATTATTTTAATTACTTCATATCGCCAGTTTTCGGTGCTGTTTCGCTAAAAGATTAAATGCCAATAATGGTTGATCGTAAATGTCACATTCACTTGAATGTAAGGAAGTTACACGTGTTTACGACATCAATTGATTTTTATTTCGACGGTTTATTTGTATTTTTATTAACCCATTAACGCCGGTTGGTACGAAAATCTGCCATTTAAGAAATACGAAAATTTTAAATATGAAAACCAGTATTTTAGCAAGAAAATTTTCATATTACTTAATCTCAAACTTTGAGAGATCAAATATGTTAAAATTACAATACGGGAAAACTGGTGTCAACTGGTACCTAGGTATTAAAAATGTGTAAAAGAAACTCGGCATTAATGGGTTAATGTTATATTAATTTATTTGTTCTTTCGTTATTTAAAATAAAAATTACGTCAATTTGGATAATTTGGCGTGTGGTTTGGCAATTTATAGAATTTGACGAAATTGGTCGACCGGATAACTTAGTACCATTAAAACATTGCTTTGAATTTGAAATAAAATATCATGATATGTTACATTATTTAATCGGGTTTGGTGTGATTTTTTTTTTCTTTTACGACAATTTGGCGAAAGCCTCGTTATCGAATATCAGTTACATATGCATTTTTAAATTATTTTCTATTATTTTTAAAATGAAATAACAATCAATAAATAAAAATAATTAATAAATATAGAACAAAACAAATTATAATATTTTTTTACATAAAAGACAATAAATGTAAATAAACATTTATTAATAAATAAGCAATAATAGCCGGGTTACCATGTCAGGCAAAATAATGCCATTTTGGAGCCAATTAGGTGCCTCGGTGCGTATATGACATCTGCGCCTAATATTTTTCTTTTCGTTTCGTTTAAAAAAAAAGAAAGAAGTGAAAGCCACTAATTTTTATTGTTCCATTTTTAAATGAAAGTTTTGTATTAAATAAAATGATAGTGAAATACAAAAAAAAAAAAAAAAAACATTGTTTTTAGCATACCAGAGAGGCCAAACTGGTCGCCAAATTAGTTTAAAATAATAACCTTTTCTAAAATATGAAAAAAAATCTGTTATGACTAAAAATTAGAGTTGCCATCATTAGAGAAAATTATTTAAAATTAGAAAAAAATTAATATTTCTAAACTAATTCGAATTAAAAAATTCTAATACCAGTTTTGAGATCTGCGGATCAATACGGATTTTTGGTGTTAATTTCATACCAAAGTATTCCAAATTTTAGGAGAAATCGTCGTGAAACAGAATGAGTTGTTTAATCAGTCGTTTCATAGAATCGTTTCATAAATTCGTTTCATTATGATTTTATATATATATATAGGGTAGATATAAAAATAGCTGAGCGAGGTACTAAAAATTTGATAGAATGCATGAATGCCAAATGTGCATCAGAAAATTGAAATGAGTAAACGAGACGTTGTTTTGAAAGTTAGGCAAATCCATTTTGTGAAAAACACCATTATTAATATGTCAGTATAAATGGTTTACTACTTCACTAATTTGGTCATTGATATTTCAAACACGTTGATTTTCAAAGTGTATATCTAGCAATAACATAAAATGAACATGATCCACTTTCAAAATCAATATCTCAAATATAAAATTTCTTATGACTCTAATGCATGTCTCATACACAGTAAATAAATAAATATCTTGCCATATACATTAATTTTTTTAATCGCGCTATACACAGGAGTTATAATGAGGGAAAATTCTTTGTTATTTTGAGAAATGATTTTCTTTTATTTATAATGGAATCTTTGTGTGTTCAAAAATATGTTACTAGTTCTTGAGTTATTTGCGCTGAGTAAATTGGCAAGAAACAACAAAATTCCTTAAAAAATGTTTATGCCATAATGGCGAATTCGTGTGGTTTTCTCTCTTTTAGAGAATTATAGTGTTAAAAACATATTTGCGTCGAAAACGTACCTGTTTGATAAGCTAAATAAATGCGAAATAACTTTTTATTGTTAAAATTCAGTTAGGCTCCATCCATATGAAAAATATCACCTTTTTAAACAGTCAGAAATATTTGTTATGGAGTGTGAAATGCATCACCATTTTAGAGATGCTTCGGTCGGACGTGGCCAATAAATTGTTGGAAACCACAGTATTAGAAGAAGAGGTTGTTTAATGTTAAACAATGAAAATTGTTTTAAAACAAACAAATACAGTGTTCGTACGGATCAAGGGATTCAGTGGATTTTAGGTGCTTTAGTACCAGAAATTTTGTAAAGTACTGGTCTCTATATCTGAAGATAGAAACTTTTTTTTTTCATTAAAGAAGGCAAATATTACTTTTAAAAAATTCTGGTAAAAGATCCTTGAAATTCCTTCAAGAGTACGGTTGAAATATAACAAATATAAAACTAGATGTTGAAAAGAATAAGTGTAGCAATTTTTTACAGAATAAAGAACAGTCTTCTTTTAGAAATGCCAAAAAGACATGAATTCTTTATCAAATCGTCTTCTTCACTTAGATTTTAAAATTTTAAATATAATATTTATTATATATTTTAGATATATTTTGTCGAATAAAATTGAAAGAAATATATTGTAAAAGAACATAAAGAAAAAAAGAATTAAAAAAAATATGTTCCGAGGATAAATTTGAAAATTAAGGATGCATTTCAAGACCACAGATATAAAATTAAGAAGGGGAATTTGCGGTCATACAGATTAGGAGCCTAAAGAACATGTGTTATTGACGCGAAGACACTTGCAAGATAATTTTAAAACAATAGTAGTATTTTTTCAAAATTTCTAGTTTGCATTTTAATATTATTATTATTATTATTATTTCTTAAGATGTCTGAAGTCAATGTTTAACGGTGTAATTCTGTACTTTATACTGTAGTTGTAGTTTTAGGCAGATTTCGTATGAAATACTACCTATTACATTCTCTCCTATATTGGACTTTCTGAAACTTTTTTGCAGATCTACACCGATCATGACCCCTAGAACCCAAAACCACCCTCAGTAAAAAACTTTATATATATATATATATATATATATATATATATATATATCACTTTCTTCTGGACACGATAACTTCCACAATTCTGCACAAATCTCTTCCAAACTGATACATAAAATCTCGGTCAAGTTCGTGAATGGGCAAAGGGACGGAAATAGGGAGGGGTTTTGTGAAAACCAAAAAAATCCCATAACTTCTTAATTTTGGTACATATCAAATCAACTTAAAGTTTTTATTACTTCTAAAAATAGGGCCAAAAATTTATGTATCACAGAATTTTGATAAAGTTAAAAATGGGTGTTTGGGAGAAAAAAAATCATAACTTCGTCAAATCTCAAGATATCAAATCCAATTAATTTTATTATAAATCTCCTTAATATTATACACAACTTTTATATTTACAAGTTTTTGATAGGACCAATACTTACCGAAAAATAAAAAAATAAATAAATGGAAAACAAAAAGGGCGGTTGAAGAAGAAAAAACTTCATAACTCCGTCAGTTCACAAGATATAAAACCCCCATGAATTTATCATAGATCTTCTTAATATTGTCTACAACATTTATATAGACAAGTTTTTTATAGGACCAATTCTTACAGCAAAAACAAATTAAAAATACATAGCGGTTGAAGGAAAAAATCATCTTATTAAGGGTGTAATTCAAATCCAAACTGCTTATTTTCTTACTCATTTTTTAAATTCATTTTTGCTCTCAGACGCATCCAATTGGTAGATTCTCTTATTCAGAAACTATATAATGTACCGTAATGATCGATTTTTAATAGAGGCAGAATATATTTCAAAAAATGATGTCGAAGTGTACATTTTGAACAGAATTTCAGAAAGCGATTGCGTTCGAGACGAAAATTATTGTCCTACTGAGAAAATAATTGTTTATAAATCAAGTTTTAATTAATTGAACGAAAAATAAAAACATGGGTCGCTTATAAATCTCTTCAAAAATCACGTAAGCAAGTTTAATAATTTTTCTATTAAAAATGAATCTGAAAATGTGCCGGAAAATTTTGAGTTGTTGAGCATGGAAAAGTATTTTTTTGAATACCGCTTTAACATGATTCTGATAAAACCAGCTTTTATATCAAAATTAAATAAAAACTCGTCAAAAGCGACCAGATAAATTTGTTATAGTGGCTTTATCTCAAATCATGATTTAGTTTTGTTGGTGAAATTAGTATACTTAACTTCGAAATCTACCTCCGCCTGTAGGCCGGGCCGGAGGGATTTTTTATTTCTAAGTTCACTTTTAGTTCCGGAACCAGTTCAGAAAGCAAAAATATCCTTAGAAAAAATAATGAGAAGTATGAAGAAAAGTGGGGGAGGTGGCGAACATTGGTAAGTTGTAATTTCATGCGTCTTCTGCTACTGAGGACAATTTGGTAGAGCGATGACCGTGCTACACCGTTATTAAGATTTTTTACTTTAGTTATGTTACTAAGTTTAGTTTCAAGTTTTAGTTGTTTAAGTTACTTGAGCTATAATTTTATGTCACTGACTGATACATCTGAATATATGATCGAGCTAAAGCATAAGAAGATGAAGTAAAATTAACCATGCTTATCCTTTGTTGTTTATCAAATGACAAGTTCCTTTTCCGATATCCATGTATACTCGCTCTAACCTTGATGATGTGGAATGAAAAATCCGCATTGTAGAGCTATTTTTTAAAAAAGAATGTTTCATTCCGGTGAACGCCTATTATTTGTCTTCAATCAAAGGCATGTCTTTTATTTAGATTTCGTATGAAATACCACATATTGCAATCTCTCCTATGTTGGAATTTCGGAAAATTTTTTACAGACCTACAACGATCATGACCCCTAGAACCCAAAACCACCTCCATTAAAAAACTTTATATATATATGTATGTATCAATCTATCTATCTATCTATCTATCTATATCACTTTTTCATGGACACGATAACTTCCATAATTCTACACAAATCTTTTCCAAACTGATACATAAAATCAAAGTGCATAAAATCTCGGTCATTGTTAATAGGCAAAATCGGACCAAGCAGGTGGAAACAGGGAGGGGTTTTATGAAAAACGAAAAACCCCTCATAATGTCTTAATTGTAATACATATGGAAACAGTTTAAAGTTATTATTACTTCTAAAAAATGGGCTGAAGGCGCGAAAAAAATAGGGTTTTGGGGAGAAAAAAATCGCAACTTCGTCGGTTCTCAAGATATCATATCTAATTAAATTTATTATAGATTGTCTTAATATTATCTGCAACTTTTATACTGACAAGTTTTTGATAGGACCAATTCTTACTGCAAAAAAAAAAAAAAAAAAAAAAAAAAAAAAAAAAAAAAAGGAATAAAAATAAAAATAAATAAAAATAAAATAAAAATAAAAACGATAACAAAAAGGGGGTGGGTTTGAAGAAGAAAAAAATCCATAACTTCTTCAATTCACAAAATATCAAATCCGTATGAATTTATTATTTATCTTCTTAATATTATCTACAACGTTTATATTGACAAGTCTGTATGGACCAATTCTTTCACAAAAACAAATTAAATATACATAGATGTTGAAGAAAAAATATCGTATTAAGGATGTACTCAAATCCAAACTTCTTATTTTTTGACACATTTTTAGGTTAATTTTGCTTTCAAAGGCATCCATTTGGTAGGTTCTCTTATTCAGAAACTATATAATGTGCCGTAAGGGTCGATTTTTTGATAGAGGCAGAATATATTTTTGAAAATGATTCTGGAAAATGATTTTGGAAATGATTTTCGAATTTCTCAAAGCGATTGTGTTGGAAACGAAAAATATGAACCTACTGAAAAAATAGTTGTTTATAAATCAAGTTCTAATTAATAAAAAGAAAAATAAAAGCATTGGTCGCTTATAAATCTCTTCCAAAATCACGTCAGCAAGTTTCGTGTTTTTCATTTTAAAAATGAATCTGAAAATGCGTCAGAGAATTTCAAGTTGTTGAGCATGGAAAAATTGAATATTGCCATTGAATATTGAATATTTTTGAATATTGCCTTAACATGATTCTGATAAAATCAGCTCTTATATAAAAATTAAATTAAAAACTCGTCAAAAGTGGTCAGATAAAATTGTTAAAGTTGGTTTATCTGTAATCATGATTTAGTTTTTTTTGGTGAAATTAGTACTTAACTTCGAAATCTACCTGCGCCTGTAGGCCACGCCGACAGGTTTTTTTTTCTTTTTATGTAACTTTTAGCAATTTATTACCGAGGCCTATACATCCTTCTAAATACGTCATATCAAAGTATCCGAAATTTCGTAGGAAAGAGACAACACCGCCACAATTTTTTTTTTCTTCAATGCTTTCACTCTAATCACTTTATTCAATAAAATGTCTTCGCGAAAAATATAGACGGGAATTATCATGAAACTCGGAGAATTTTTTTTTTTTTTTTTTTTTTTTTGAGACAGGTTCACATTTTAGAAACTTTCAGCCTTCCGTTTATAATCTTAAGGTATATGTGCCTACAGGCAAATCACTGTTTTTGCGAAAACTTTCGATTTTTTTTTATTATTTTAAATTAAAGTTCAAAACATTTAGGATTCCGAAAACGTCTTACTTTTGGTTCAGCAATAATTAGAAGCAACGTTATATCCCAAAATATATACCGAGACTTTTTTAAACCAGAAATGACCGTTTAAAGAAAGGTAAACAATACTTTTTAACAGATGTTTATATATATATATATATATATATATATATATATATATACTTTTAAACAAGGTTAATGCTCGTAGTTTTCATTTTTAATACAGAATTAAGTTTGAATTTAAAGTTGTAAACTTTATACATAATTTTTTATGCTGTATTAAACTCTTAAATTGCGTTTTCTGGAACACTGCGTTTTTTATTGTTTACGTTTACGAGAAACCTCATTTCTTAAAAAGTTTTCAAGATATTGAAATAAAATTTCGTCACAGGGTTTCGCTGATCTATTGGTGTGTTATGAAGCAAAGTATAGCTTGTAAGTATGTGTATATTAATTTTAGAGCCATTTTTATTGAAAATTACACATAAAAAAATAATGTTTTGTATATAAATTTTGGTATATGTTTGTAAATTTAAGAGGTATTGCAACTCTTTTGCTTCACAACATAGGTAAGTGGCTGCCTAATATATTGTTGAAAAAAAAGTGAAATATATTTAATAGATTTCGTTTGGCATAAACGCAATTCGTTACTAAAATTTGACTAAATATTTCCTAAATTTGAAAAGTTAATTAAAATTCCATAACAAATTTATTTGAATTCATAGTTTTATTTCCTGTTTTAACTAAAAACACTTGTGTTTTAAAACAATTTCATATTTTTCCTAAAACAAAAGTGCCCCGAAGATCGGCACATACCTTATATCATATTACACGTTTTTAGTTAGAGTAAAATATTTATGGGAATTATTCAGATACAAGGAGAAAATTATACATAATGATTTGTGCTACAATGTATTTTCTGTTAAATTTTATGAGGGAATATTCGAAACTTATTCTAATACAGGATTATGACTTTAATAGTATTTATAACACTTTATTAAAAAGAAAGTCTTTAATATTAGCAAATGTCATAAGTTGAAGTTTAATACAGAAAGAAAAAATTGCTATTTTAATGCAAATTATCTTTCATTGAAATTATCTTCCTGAAGTTTAAACAGAGAAATGACGGTTTTTCTAATAATAAATAATTGCAATGTAGTATCAAGTAAAAGTCGTGCGCAGCTTTATAATTTCGTACTTAACACTTATTAATTAGGGATTGCAGAAATAAATGTGACAAAGAGGCCGAAATCTGAATATTTTACATTAAGAATATTTCTTTATGTTTAATAATTTTTTTTTCAAATTCAGTATATACATCTACTTTATAAATAAAATTTCTTTATCTATAAAACTGCTCACTAATTAATTATTTTGTAAATAACCTTAAGCAAACATTTGAAATCTAAATCGAAGCTGATACGATTATTAATATGCTCATATTTGAAATTAACACTCGAATTTCTTAGCATAAAATGCAATGAAAAATGTTTACTCAAAAAGGCGGCTATCTGAAAAAAAAAAAAATCATTTTTAGACTCTTTTTTTCCTAATTTCTATTTTTTAGAATAGTAAATAAAAAGGTACAACAATGGTAATGGCGATAGAAAGTTATACATTAAAGATTGGTATAAAATTTTGAGCAAATCGGCTAAATAGAACTTGAGACATCATGTCAACCATGTTGAAAAAGTAGTTTTGAGAAAAACTCAGTAATTAATTAAATTAATCTAACTTCACTTGTAAAAAATAATCTACCTTCGTGTATTGTGAGAAAAATAAATGAACAGATGTGCAGATGTCAAGAATAGTGCTGATTTAAATGAGTTACAAATGGTTCCATTTGTGACTGGTCAAGTCGATACACTATCAAAAGTGGTCGGATAGTTGGACATTGTTCACCATCTATTGTTTGATTTCCACCAACGTGTCGGGCTTAGTTGCTACGTCGCTAAAACAGCTATAACCCCGTAAATTATTGGAATCTTAAAATTTTCTCTTGAGGATATATATTTAAAATTCTAAACTTAATAAATAAGAAAAAAAATATTTTTTTTTTCTAAATTCTATAGCAAAATACGCCTTTCTGACATCATAAGATGAACTCTAGCAACAGACAAATACCTTGCATTATGCGGATTCATTGCAAATTTCTTCCTTAAATTGATCTTGCAATGAGTTTATTTTTGTTCTTCATTTTTTCACTAAATTCAACTTTATTTGTTCATGAATGGTGTGCTTTAAAAATGTGTCTTCTAATCTATTAATTAGATCACATACCTGCAATTTACTATCCAAAATGCCGAAGTCATATGGATCGAAGTCCTTGTGCGCCGTGTATTATTTAAATGTCTGATTTAGAAAAAATGACTTTGAATCCAGAAATCCTCCAAAAATCCCACGTGGTATAATAAAAACTTGGGATTCAGCGTGTTGAAATCTTCCGCAAGCCACAGAAATCTAACTGCATTTACTTCTTCAGGCACTATATCAATTTACACAAACGAACCTTTTACATCTGTTGTTATGGCAACATTATTTAGACTAAAGTGCAAAAGAAATTTTAGATCATCGAAAAATTCGGTTCACTCGAGGAAGAGTCAAAAGCTATTCTCAATTCCTTCTGTATTTTTTATTCGTGTATTACCGCGTGATGTGGCATGTAACAGATTTTATAATTATTACTACTTTCATCTACATTAAACCTTTCAGCTATCCCCTGAGTTAGCTGCTTTCAAGTAATGTCCTTGTATTGACTATGCAATTCTCTATTTTTCTTAAATTCTTTAACGAATGTTGGTAAGCAATTGTCAGCTTTAATATAGTTATACTTTTGCGACTGGGAATTTTCGTTTCCGGTGGGTTTAACTTGGTAAAGACCATCGACTAGTATTGCAGAATTTACAAATTCTTTTAACACTTCGTTAAAATTGCAATTTATATTCTCACTACGGGAGATTCCGAAACCTTCTAAATCAAACAACCTTTTCAAATGTCTGCTTCTTCTGAATTTTGATTACGTACTATAGCATTCAATACGTTAGCATTTTTAAAAACTCTGCGTTTTGCTTAGGAACCATTAAATACATAACATAGTTTAGATTCCATTCCTACTAAAGTATCGGATACACTTTTGATTTTCCAGTAATAATCTGACCCGATCATTAATGATTTAAATGTTCAGACCCTTCAGCTATTTGCATTTTAGCTTCATTACAAAATTCACGAATTTCTCTACTCGGACTTTTAATTTCTGCTTCTGAAATAGAAGGCCATTAAGTAGCTTCCATAGAAACAATTTTCTTTTTATCATTAAATGCTACTCATATTTATATTTACTATAAAATAGATTTTGACCGGAAAAAATAAATTGCCAATTGTTCTTTTCCTAAAGTTTCCAAATTAAATTAACGAGGTAATGATGATTGTATGAATGTCATTTCTGACATAAAATCCATGAAAGTTTTTATACTTGCTTCCTTAATTCATTACTTAAATGGGCGATAGTTATCTCCAAAAATACATTTTAATTTATTTCGCTCAGAGTTGCGCAATTGAGAGCACTGCTTTCTGTTGCAGAAGGTTCTGTGTCTTTTCTTTTCTTTTCTTTTTTTTTTTTTTTTTTATTTTTTTACTATTTAGTTTATAGCAAATAACTACGCTGTGCTTAAAATAGAAATTACTACATCGAAATTTGGCAAAATAAGATCTGTGCGATTTCCGAAGACAGTTAAAGAAATAAAACTTTCACAAAACGATCGATTTTTGCTCAAATATGAGATATATAAAGAACAATTAAAATTATCTTGATTGCTACTGGAACAAAATACGATAATTGTTTTAATAAAAACGATTAATGTATATTCCCCGAGAATATTTTTTATGCGTTATATGTTTGCGGTAAGGTAAGTCTTTAAATTTATGAATTTCAAAAATATTTATTTTTCGGCCTTTTTTTTTTCTCGCGATTCAATTTCATGTTTAAGAAATTCTATTAATTTGGAAGAGTTCATGTTAGGCTTAAACGTTTATTTACATGTGATCTTAATGCAATTTCGTTCTTCGCAAACTTCTTTTCTAACAATCCTATCGCGACAAATATTGATATTTTTGTTGAAGGTAATCTTTGAATACGTTTTAAAGCTGTGCCTTACAAGGAATTGTTTACGCAATTTAATTTCTTTATATTCGGTAGCTGTACATTATTATGTACAGCTACTTCAAATTTCTCCCAGATTTTCTGTCAATTTTCATATTTGGCGTCAAAAGACTCACTAGTGAGCTTCTGCAATATTATATGATAATTATTCTTTGATTCTTCAAGTCCTGTGGACAATATAATGGATGAATTTATATTATTTTCTTTAGGAACATTTTATTTTAAATGTCTATTGATTTTAGCTTTAGATTTCATGAAATTTTCGCAATATATTCCGACTGTATGATACATCTTTCTCAAGTGCAATGTTAAAAATTTTGCGGCATTCTGGCAGGTCATTCGACCGTTTTTTAAAAAAAACGGTTTCATAACCATAATTTAACTATGTTCTGACCATAAAATAGCCAATAATATGGTCAGAATAGTGTTAAAATTACGGTTGTGTAACCATTTTCGAAAAAAAAACGGTCAAATGACCTGCCAGAAGGCTGCAAATTTTTAACAGTGTGCGTCTAAGTTATCAATAAGTTTATGAATTTCTGAATCTAATTTATAAACGTGTTCAGCACTTTTAATCTATTGGATTTTAAGATCTTCAATTTCGTCATTATCAATTTCGTCTGTCGTCAATTGTTGTGTTATTTTTTTAATAATCTTGCTGTAAGAGTATTACGCACACTGTTAAAAATTTGTAGCATTCTGTCAGGTCATTTGACCGTTTTTTCCGAAAAAGGTTACACAACCGTAATTTTAACACTATTCTGACCATATTATTGGCCATTTTATGGTCAGAATATAGTTAAATTATGGTTGTGAAACCGTTTTTTCAAAAAACGGCCGAATGACCTGCCAGAATGCTGCAAAATTTTTAACAGTGCATGGTTTTGGAATTATCTAATTCACTAGATTTCGAAATTTTCTATTTTAGTTCCCGCGTTTCGGCACCAAAAATTCAAATGGAACTCCAAAAAGTTTCTTTTGTAATTATAAACTAAGTAAAAGAAGTTAAGAAAATGGTTGGATATCATCTAATTTGTCCTGGATCTTGTTCTATAGTTTCTAAATCATTTCAGCGACATGTTTAAAAAGCAAATTATATTTTATTTGGGAGGACGAAGAATATTTACATTAACGACAAGCACACGTAACACACACTCTAGATGAAAACATGAACAAAACTGTCAGTTAATAGTCCGACGCGTTTAGCAATATCTGGTGGTCTTTTCCCAATTCGCAACAACAACAGTTATGAAATTATTTTTGATACTTTTAAATATATGTAACTTTTACATGAAAATACTATTCTAACTGAACAGTGATGAGCATTTAGTAAAAAAATCTTTCCACCGGTAGTTGCTAAACTACTGTTAATCATTTATATGCTTTTCTGGGTATGCGTAATGATTTTTACAATGTGAACATATTTTACCATTGATTTACAAACAAAAATATTAAAATTATATTATTAATTCTAAGGCATCCAAGTGCCTAAAAGTAAGGAACTATGTAATAATAATTAGAAAACTTTATTAGAGAATATTCTTTTACTATATAACTTGATTCGATTATGTCATGCATACTTTCGTCCTATTTAACACCGGAGTAGAGCGTAAAGAATATGCCTCTGACAGACGTTGGATTTAATTTCCGCATATTATATTAACATAATTACTTTTGTTTTAGAAGAGTGAGAAATGATAAGCCAGTATGAAAAACATTTTATCTAAGAAAAATGTAAAAGTGGTTACAAAAAATGCATTTTTAATATTCGTGGATTCTAATGAACGTTTTTTATTTTTCTTGCTTTATATAGTTCTAAAAGGATTTGTTTAGTTTAAAATAAGACAGTTGTTTGATTTAATAATATCACATGACAGAAAAATAACAATTCTTTCTTTTTATAAATGCACATTTGGATTAATCAGTATGAATGTGATATTTGTATTTTGGTATTATTGTATAAAAGTGGTATTTTACAGTAGTAATTTGTATTCATTATGCCATTTTAGATAAAATATAATAAAGAATTTTGTGAATTAGGAATTAAGTACGAATATTATTCTTTTCGAAACTGCGATTATTAAATATTAAAAGAATTTTAAAATTTTGATTCATATCGTAAATCTAAATAAATATAATTTTATTTTAACGAATACGTACGTTACTTTCAACTTGTGCATTATCAAAAACTGATTCAGAACTATAAAAAAAATAATAGGAAAACGTCTGTAAAGATTCAATAAAAATTTAGTATAAATGTCATGTATTACTCAATTGAAAGGCTTCGTTTAACATTTATTCATTTTAATTTCAATCTTGTTAGGGTGATATATTTCATTACAAAATAAAAATCAGAAAATGCGGAATTTACATTGTAAAATAATGCTTATTCCTATGAAATAAATAAATATGTATTAATAAACATAAAAAAAATATTAACACTAAAAGGACGGTGAAGGTTCATTTTGACCGGTACCAAATGTATGTATTTTGGTTCGAAACAGAAATTTAATTATAATTTAAAAAAGTGAAATAAATGTTTTAGTAGTTTTAAATAAAAATTTTTGTGTCAAATGTTTTTATATAACTTTAGTAAAATTTCCCGTCTTTGTAGTGTTAAATGAATTTTAAAGCTTTTTAATATCCTTTCACATATAATTTCTAGGTTTCTCTTTGATGAGTAGAACCAAATGAAATTTGTCTTTGACAGTCTTGACATCAAATTTTTACCCATAATTTTATCAGAAATATTTTTGTCTTAATAATGAAAATAAGGCTGTGCAAGAATATTAAAAAAAAGTTATTAAGGAAAACCTGTTTTTAGCACTTACTGCTTTTAATTAACATTTATTAATTATAACTCCACAATACCTCTGCGCCTCTGACAGCCTTGACATTTAATTTCAATGTATTATGTAAAATTTCCGGAAACTCCATAGGGAACCGTCTACAAAATGAAGAAAAATGAATATCTTTTGAAACGAATCCTTGCCCGAGTGGCTTATATCAATTGAATATCTATAAATTTGAAGTGCTAAAATGTCCTGTAAACTAGTATATGCGGCATTAAGCGGTTCACAGTTGTAGTTAAAAAACTACTTAGAAAATGTTATGGATTTTAAAGAAATAACTTTAATAAAAATGAGCATATAATTTAATTAAAAAATTTAAAAAATATTAAGATCAGTACAAAAGTTAAATTTTAAAAGTAAATTTTAAAGCGTAATAAGATAAAAATATGTAAAGCACTAATTCAGCACAGGATAAAGTGAATCCTAACACATCGGCAAATAAGTTCCGGGTCATTTGAAGAAAACACAACTTATTTGGTCAAATTCGATTTTATTCATGAACTTTATCTCCTTTATGAGTAACACAATCATTCCAGCGCTTCGCAAACATTTCAACACTTTTCTTGAAGAATGAATTATCTTTGGCCTCAAAGTAGACATTTGTTTCGGCGATCACCTCCTCATTCGAGCCAAATCTGTCGCCGGCGAGCATTCTTTTCAGGTCTGCGAACAGGTAAAAGTCGCTGGAAGCCAAATCTGGAGAATAGGGTGGGTGCGGAATCAATTCAAAATGTAATTCGTGCAATTTTACCATCGTAGTCAAATGCAGGGTGCGGGGGGGGGTGGGGACGCGGCACCCACTTCGAAAACAGCTTTCTCATAGACAAATGTTCACATAAAATAAAGCCTACACATTCTTTTGATATATTTACAGTGTCAGCTATCTCCTGAAACTTCACTTTACTGTTTTCTAATACGATTTTGTGGACTTTTTGTTTGTTTTCCGATATAACCACCTCTTTTGGGCAACCAGAGCGTTGCGCATCATCGATGTTTGTACGACCACGTTTAAATGCAGCAAACCAGTCAATAATAGTCTATTTTCCTGGTGAAGAATCCGGGTAACATTTATTAAGCCAACTTTTGTTTCTACGGGGTTTTCCCCCATCAAATCACAATCTTTTATTATCACACGAAATTCTTTTTTTCATTGTTTTGAAAATATAAAATGTTCTTTCACTAAAACAACTGTAACTTTTGAAGCAACGCCAGATCGTCATATAATGTTTACAGCTACCGTTTTAAGGTTAGTATTTACTAAACAGAATTATAATTCTGTATTTTTGAGCCATTTGTGTATCAGAGCGGGAACATATCACCCGATGTATCAAGTAAAAGGAAGTGGCGAAAGCCACAGGATTATAAAAAAGGCACCTTCTAGAGCAGTATTTATTTTTCCTTAAAAAGTAATAGTTTTGTATAGATATTTGTTAACAATGTAAAGGAAAAGAAAAATTTTAACAATTTGAGAGGAACTCAATTATACACATTTTCAATAATCATGCTGTACCCAGGCTGCTTTATGTGCTGGGGTTCTAAGGCGTCATAGTCGAATATAACACCCTCCATCCCCAGAACAGAAAACGCCTTAAATACACCATCATAATGGCAAATGATAGCAAATAAAGGAAAAATGTCTCTATAAAATATTCTTAGTAAAAGTAGTGTAAATGGATATAAATAAAATCATCCTAAACACTCCATTATTATGGAAATAAGGGATTAATACCCTTATAAAGAGTTATCAGTAAAACGTGGTGAAAGTGAATTTTTCTGTTCGTAGGAAGGAAATTTTCCGTTAAAAGGATTATTTAATTCTCTCGTATTCATTCAGCTGTTTAAATCACAATCACGTTTTGTAGTCTTTTAGCAAAAAAATTATTCAAATATAATTTTTTATTATTATAACTCTTCTGCCATTGAAATGTGTAAACGCGAAATTTTAATTCCTGTTATAAAAAGCATGTGACCTTAAAAAAAAAAAAAAAAAAAAAAAAAAAAAAAAAAAAAAAAAAAAAAAAAAAACTGTAAAAAAATATTTAAAGTACCCTAGTCTTAAAAAAATTACAAATTTTATACATATTTTTATTAATTTTAAGATATAAACTAGATGGAACCCGTCAAAACTTGACGGCAAACAATTTGATAGCACTAAAGAAAAAAAGTTTACTTACCGCAAAGGCTGGGCGATGTCTAGAATTAAATATCATGATAAATCGGCATCTGTATATCATGATATTCCGATATATCGATTTAGGAAAGTGCCCCCTCACAGGCCTTTGCAACGATATGTCACATGAGGTGTGACGGCAAAATTTAGAAAAAGGCCCTCCTGCGGGGGGAAAGCTAGTGGGGAGTGGGACACTGAAGGTGCATAACATGAATAATTCCGCAACATTTTGAGGAAATTTGCATTTATTCTGCGATCCTTTGACAAAATCAGTGTTTTTCTGCGACCATTTGACAAAAATCGCACTTTTTCTGCAGTCCTTTGAATGAAATTCACGTTTACTATGCGATCCTTTGATGAAATCACGTTTTTTTTTTTCAATCCTATGACGAAATTTGTGTTTTATTCCATAATCTTTCGACGAAATTTGCATATTTTCCACGATATTTGACAAAATTCATATTTTACACGATGAAATCAGAAAATAAAAATGACTGTCACTGTTGCACTCAGTTCCATGTACACCCAAGAGGTCGAGTGCCCGTACTCGCTATACCCTTTTAATTTTTCAGCAGGCATGCTCGTGTAAAGTTGACGGTTTTTCAAAAAATTTCCTGCTACGAACGGTTTTAAAATTTATTTTTTACTATTGATGTTTGTGCATAGATTTAAATGACAACATTATCACAAATTATTTGAAAACAGGTTTAAAATTTTGGGTAAAAAAAACTTTTTTCCTGGAAAAATTGGAAAACAGGAATATGCTACCAAAAAATATAAAAAAATATTATAAAAATTGTAGTGTGAGTGTCATAGTTTTTACGAAAGTTTTTCTTGCTTGATTACTTTTTGTAATTATGATGTATTCCACAAAGAATATAGGAAATATAAGAACGTTTAAAGTAATACCGAGTTGCATAAAGTTAACTTAACCATCGTCACAAATTGATATTACTAAAATTTTGGGTATTTTTTCGTTAGCACACCAGTCAAAAATGACTTTCCCATTAGTGCACCACCGACCCCCCACCCCCACCCCCCCCCCCCAAAAAAAAAAAACAAACAAACAATAAGCTGGATGTATGAAAATTCATGCATCAATCTATAAACTACACTAAATATGTAAATGTTACAGTTGCTAATGCATGTATGAGCACTGCACGCCCATGAAAACAACAAAAAAACATTACTGTATGCAGAAGACTCTAAAATGTAGGAAATTATGTAAAATTATGTGCTGTGCTAACTTAAAAGTACCGAACTTAAGGGGGCTTCTCAAACATTTCCATCCCTACTTTTTATTTTCTAAAAGATTAGATTTTATAAAAAAAACACTAATATTCAAGCATGCCTACTGAAAAGAAAAACAACAAAAAAAGGAAAAATGCTGAAAAAGGCGGTTTCCCCCATGAGATGCCAAGAAATCCAAAATTTGAGTACCATTATATTTCAGAAAATTAATATTTGCCTTAATTTTACATTTAAATGTTTGAATATATAAAGAAAATGTTATTGAACTGAAATGGTGGTATTCAAAACACACAAATCCTTGGTATCTATGTACCATGAGGCATATTTCCTAAATCAGCAAAAAAATTGGAAAAAAAATGAAAAAGAAAAAAAACACTAAAAAAAAAAACACATACACAATACATATATACTCAGATATTTGTGTCCATTTCGATGTTATTAAAAACGATTTGTTGGGAACATTAAAATTTTTGTCACACATATTTACAAACAGACCATGCAAAAAAGCAAGACATGCATGAATGAAAATGGATTACTAAAATTACCTTATTGTAGACAACATTGAATCTCTTAAAACCCTTCGACCTATTTGAACCTTTGAATTGAGTATACACAAACATGCATCAGGCCAGTGCACTAATGCATGTACTAAAATAATTTTCTTATATACTACGCAATTTTATTTTTAACCCTTCTTTAAATGAAAGTAAGTGAAATGGATCAGGCAAACTGCACTACATGCATAGAACAAACAAAAATTTATTATTGCACAACATAGGCTCCCAAATTTGTTGCACATTTCTATAATTAAAGCATAGGCAGACACACATTAGGCTAAACGCACTGGACGCATGAATGCAAATACTAAGATTATCCCCTTATAAATAACATTAAAAACTTGGTACCTAGTCACCTTATTTGTACATTTAGAGCATTTTTCCATTTTATTGACATGAACCAATGAATCATATAGGTTTTTCATTATCCAGCATATTTATTATTGTACAATATAAGCCCAGACAAACTGCACTGATGCATACTAAAATTTATTATTGCATTACTCAGTAACCCTAAAATTTGTTTACTTATTTCTACAAACTGAAATTCCGACAGACATACATCAAGCAAAACATTCTACATGCATGAATACCAGGTTCCCAATAGTTGTTTATTATAGGACCTCTTTATATACTACATTCAGTGTTCTATTGCCTTTTGGTAGTATTTGAACCTTTAAGTTCTCAAATGAACGCACCCGAGACATAGCTACATATAACTGACCATGGCTAAAAACAGGCTGGGGTAAATAAATACCAACACAATCTAAAGTTTGTCCCTGTGCTTTGTTGATAGTCATACAAAAAGCCAGACGTATGGGAAATTGGCGTCTTTTAAAAGAGAAAGGGAGTGATGTGTCTGATGGTGATAGGTCGATTCTATTAATCAAAGCTCTTTGCCCTTTTCTTTCGCCCGTGATAATTTCTAAATCTAAACAATTGTCATACATATTCCTCGCAATTAGTCTTGTCCCATTTAAAAGACCCTGGGTAGCATTTAGGTTTCTTAACAGCATTACAATTGCACCGACTTTTAATGTGAGATTATGTGGAGGCAAACCACTTAACTTTAAACTGTTTAGAAATTCTGCAGGAAATTGAAGAATTTGGCTTTCATCATCAGTTATGAGATTATTTACGCTAGCGTATGTTCTCTGTGTGCCAGGTATAAGATGTAGAACTTTAGAATTTATTTCATTACAATGCTCATTTTTGGGGGCAAGAATAGCAAATTTAGAAAAATTAACAACATGATCTGGTGAAGCAAAATGTTTGCCAAAAATTTCAGATACGATATCTTCTTTTGCAATAATTTCTAAAGGTAAATCAATAACAGAAGAACCATATGATGGTTCATCATTGACTGATGGATAACTTCCATCACCAATTTTAAGCAAAAACTTTGAAAACTCCAATTCGTCTGACCTAGCTCGCATGTTTTTAAATAACCGAAAAACCTTGAAATATGGCCAAAGAGGTGAAAATTTGATGCAATTTTGAGTTATTGTTTGTCGTGAGGCATGTGGAACTACTGGCAATACCTGTCTAAAATCCCCTCCAAGAACGATTATCTTCCCACCAAAAATAATATTATTGGTCATTATATCTTGCAGAAGTCTATTAACAGTCATTAATGCATAAACATTTGCCATAGGTGCTTCATCCCAAACTATCAGTCTTGCTGACTTAATATCAGAAGCAGCTTTGCTATTAATTTTTAAAGACGATACTGAAGTTTCATGCAGAATCAAAGGTAACTTAAACTTACTATGTACTGTGCGACCATTTGGTAAGAGCATAGCAGCAATGCCAGTCCATGCAACAGAGATAATTTCTATACCTAAATCGAAGCATTTTTGTATAAGACACTGGTATACAAATGTCTTCCTAGTACCACCTGGACCATCTATGAAATATGCATTGCTTTTATTTGTATTATTCGCTTGGATTACTTTACTGATTTCGTTAATGATTAAAAGTTGTTCATCATTAGCTTGCTGAATCATTAAATTATAGTCAAGATTTGGATTTTTAGAGAAATTGATGTTGTGATCAGTTATTAAGAAATCATTAATAACTGGCAAGTTGAAAGTTGAAAGAGAAAAACCATGTAATTTAAGTGTTTCATTAATATCCCTGAGACTAAAATGATAAGCTTTATTCGGCTCATGAAGCTGCAAATAATCTTCACTAAGATAATCTTTAAACGTTTCCCATAATTGAGTAGCGTTTGATGGTTGTTGAAAAATGGCAATGAAAGAAAATAACTGCCTTAATTGAAATCGCATTTGAAGAACTGATGCTTCATGCAAACAACGCAGCCACTCAGTATCATCCTGAAGTAATCCACTTTGCATAGCTGCTTCTTTGAAAGAAGAAAAAACAACATCATGAACTGTTCTTATATCTTCATGACTTGTAGCCCCAACTACATGAAGCAACAGTAACCTAAGATGATAACGCTCGGATTCAGAGGGAGAAACATTATACATTCTGCCAATTACTCTACGAAAGTTAGAGCGTTTTTTCCAAATACACTTAGTTTTATCCCAAGTATAATGAAGAGGTGTTTCTGGATAAATAAAAGGGCTTTTTGTTTCTGGATCCTTATTTAAATTAAACCATGCAATAAGTTGTGTGCTTCTTAATTCTGATCTAAGTAAAGCTTCCGCGGCTTTATCATCCTGAAAATATATTTGTTGCTCTTCTGGCAAATGCACAGGCAAGCGAATGATTGTGTGAGATTGTTCATGCATTGGATAAGAAAAAATTCTGTATGCACCTTCACATGGACTGACATATCGAGTGTTTAGGAAAGCAGTAACTTCATCATGATGAAGCACACCACCTTCAGCAGTTACCTGCACATTGGCGCAGTCATGACCTTTGTAAACATATTTATGTATATATTTTATACTGTGAACACTCGCGCAAATTTCGACATTAATATGGGCTTGAAAATAAAGTAAGAGAAAGGGATTGTAAGGAACTATGTAACGGTTGTCAACCTCAATATTTTTACCTTTAATATGTTTAGAAATAGTCCTGTTATTATTTCTCCTTTTATAAAGGGGATAACCATTAACATTTTCCTTAGTTTCCTGAACAAATTCTTTTGGAAATTCTTTCTTACATTTACCATCAGTCATGCAAATTGAGTTTGGATTAAGACTACCGCAAGGACCGTGTACCATGTGGTATTTAACTAAGTTATGTAAGACTGTATCATTAGGGTCGGGAATTTCTGCAGAAATAACTTTATCTATGTCTGCTATTTCTCTAAATTTACAATTATCTTGAAGAGATAATAATAAATGCACATGGGGCAAACCTCTCTTTTGAAATTCAACCGTATATAAGTATGTTTGTACTTCGCCAAATATTTTTCTTTCTTTTATCAAATGTAAAAGTTCTTTAATTTTTGAATGAAAAACACGAACTGTAACATCTGGTCTGTTATTAGCAGTTTCAAAAGGATGTATGCTGTTAGTTATTTCTGGCCATAAAGGGTTACATGTAAACGTTAAGAAAAGGTCTGGCTTGCCAAATTTTCTTACCATTGCCATGGGATCCTGATAGTTTTGAATCATGTTTCGAGGACTACCAGTAAAAGAAGAAGGTAAAATAACAATCCGCCCCGCCCGTAAGTTTTCTTTATCAGCACGTGCAAACAGAGCATCTGCAAGGCCAGCGTATGTATCTACTCTCAATTTTGCCTGTTGACTACGGATAAATTTTAATCTGTCACCTTCGATGCGACAGTAATAATCAACTATCAATTGCTGAGTTAATTTCCCAGCATTAATTAACGGATTGAAATTTCCCTTAGGAGGACATCCTCGAACCATAAGTCTATAAGAAACATATTCTCTCATGGAAATATTTTCACGAACATTAGTTTTCCTCTCTCCCTCCGCTGACATTGAAATATGCCAACCTGGTTCACCGCAAGGCCAAATCAGTACATATGACATCGGATCACAATGCATACTATCAAAATCTAGAGTTTTCAGTCCACCATCTTTAGAATAAACATTCATGTACCTATGAGATGGTGGAGCACCATCATTAGATTCAAAAACCGCTGCAACCTCTGAGCATGTTGGTTCGTTGTAACGGCGAGGATCTGATAGCGGTTCATGATAAAAGCGCATAACAAAATCAACTGGCACTCTGTTTTGTTTTAAAGCTAGCTCGTGTTCCTCAGATATTTTTTGATGCATCGTTTTATAGCACTTAACGTATGGATTACATTTAATTAAATTAAGATTTATTATATTAAGTATGTCCTCTCTAATAGAACTATTCTCAGCCTTTTCTAACCTAATTTCGTTTGCTTCAGAAAAGTCTAAAATGTACAATTGACCATAAGAAGCATGGGTCGAATTATCTGGATACAAAGGGGAAATTTTGTGGTGTACTGAACCTAGAATTTTGAAACAATAAGGACCGTAACCAGGAGGTAACTTTATATTGGCACCGAATGACACGAAGGATAAAGCATTATTATATTGCCTAATATTTTGCCTAAAGTTTTTCGACATGTCATTATTTCCAGTGAATAGATCTCTTATGTCATCAATAATTTGAAAATCGGGCAGTTTGAACTTTTTGTTAGAACAACACAAATTAAATAAGGCATTTGAATTCTTTTCTGATGAAAAATACAACGCATTACAATAAGCACATGTGTTGTCTAAATTACCTAAGTTGGACGGAGATAAATTTGAAATGTTGTCGGAAACGGCACACCTATACTGAATTTTATATGGCTTTAAAACTGACTCTACCTTTTTTCTATTAGCATAATACTTTTTATTTTGCTCCTTCCGTTTCTGTTTTTTGGAAGGAGATGATTCAACCTTTTTTTGCTCTGCATAATACTTTTTATTTCCCTCTTGCAGTTTTCGTTTTTTGGAGGGAGATGAATTTTTTTCCTGCCGAATTTGTTCTTTGCCCTTTTTGAGCAATACCGTATAGTGACCATCATGTCCATTTCCATCATACAATAAATTAACTTCTATTTTGCCTCGAGCATTTACACCCAAATTTGTGACGTTATTGTTTTGTGCATTGATAATTGTGACAAAAATATTAAAAATTGCGGTTGCGGCATTTAATTCTATGTGTCCACCATGCGTACTGTTTTTTGACATAATATTCATGTAATCGTTTACCTGAGTAATAGGAACACCAACGAAGATCACCAACAATAAACGGATGATAAACATCCCAATTACCGACTACATGTTTTACAATGGCGTGGCGTACGCGCGGGTGATGATCTTCTGTATCATACAGGAACACAGACAGCGCCCTAAATAAGCAATTTCCGTCCGGCTCAATTTCGCGAAGATTGTAGGATGCTAGATCCATAACTAAACTAAATAAGCCTAGGACTCGCTATGAAAATTAAATAGCAGAGCAAAATAATAGAGATCGAAATGGACACAGCAAAATAAAATAAATAATAACAAATAAACTTACTATTTCAAAGCAGCACCTTACAGTAAATAATATTAGAGATAGCAACGTGCGTGCTACTATATTAACGACTACAGCATGGGAGAATAAATTATTCATTGCCTAAGATCCTAAGAATAAATCTGTATCTAGGCAGGAAGTCTTGTGCACATACTGAACTCCCATTGGACCACAGTGTCCGCACATGCGCTGTTTACCCTGATGACGATGATACACGGAGTAAAAGTTGCGATGATGTGATCATGTTTCTCTGTCTACGGTGAATCGTTCACTTCAGTGAAAGAGATCGGACAGCCCGGAAGAGATTTTGGACGCATGCGCAGATATTCATTTTTGATGCACTGAACTGACAAAAATAGCCTTTTCTTTTAATATATATGATTAATGTCAACTTTCCCAAAAATCGATGCACTATTTTTAGGTTAACACTCGCATAATTTAAACGTTTACTTACAGTTTGATAAAAGTTTTGTAAGGAACTTTAAGGCTGGTGAGAAATGCAATACTTGTAAGAAATATAAAGCTTGAAAAAATAAAATGTATAGCTTATTATCTTAAGAATCAAGTAACCCATTTCTTCAAAGTTGTAAAAAAAAGTTAAAAAAACTTTACTTATTTAAATTTGTCTTTGTAATAAATAATTATATATTTTTTATTAATTTTAAGTTAGAATTAGTTAAATATTTCTTCAAAAAGTGACACACATTTTTTATAAGATAACACGCGCATAAAGTAGCCATACAACCTTATTATTATTATTACTTAGGCAAGTAATCTCGAGCTTAAATGTTCTATTGTTGAAATACAACTTGTATTTTTTCAATAATAAATAATAATTCAAAAAATGGAGAAATTTTTAAATATTTTAAAAGATAGACGAGTATCAATTTAAAAATACATTTTTTAATCCTAAAAACATTATGTACAAAATTATGTATTTTGTTTTTGTTTTATTTTAGCATCGTCATAGGCTCCGCATTACTTTTAGGAAATATAAATAATTCTAGAGCAATAATTGCAGAATTCGTTGTAAAATTTCTATTTACGATATTAATAGACTTTATTATAAAATATTATAAAGAAAATTTTCTACACCAGTATATTTCTATATGAATCCTTTCTACAGCAATCAAATTCTAATTAATATTTTTTCTATGTAAGTAACTACAGATTCCTTAGGAATACTTTCATACACACAATTCCTTTGTGTGCACATTTCACAGCAGACGGCTTATTCACTTTCCTTCGGGCTTAAATTGTACAAATGGAAACGTCTTTCAAAACCGCCTTTTACTTTTGTCAGGATTACAAACTTAGTCAGATATGCCGAATGTTAAAAAATATCTTGAAATGTCCAAAAAAGTGACATTATTTTGGCGAATATCTATAAATCTCCTCGTTTTCTGAAAAAGTGATATAATTTTTACGACATTTTTAGGGTTCCGTACTTAAAAAGTAAAAAAGGAATCATTATAAGATCCCTCCTGTGTCTGTCTGTCTGTCACAGCCATTTTACTCGTAAACTATTGAACGTGGAAGGTTCAAATTAGGGGAAATAATAAAGACTATTGACCAACATATTTTGAGATGATTAAACATTCATAAATATATTTAGTAAAAATGTAGAGGGGCTAATTAAGTTACCTGAAAATTAACCTCTTTTCTTTGTATATCATCTGGGGTATCGTGTGAAAGTTGTCGTAACGCTGAACTCAAAAATACACTACTTTTAATTTTAGGTATTATATTTTCAAAGATATCGTCAATAAAGTAGCGCAAATATATGTTCCCCCCTTATATAATTCCGAATCTACTGACACTAAAATTATGAAAAAATTAGGGGTAGTAGACGTTAATTCAAAACTTGCAGGAAAATTATAGTGATTACCCTAGGTCACTTAGTTTTTGAGAAAATCGCATTTTTCCGTTATACACAAATTTCGATTTACGGGTATTCAGCAAATGTGTTGAGCAGCGCTGGAGTTACCTATCATAGCAGAAGTATAAAAGTATTGTTGATAATGATTTTTGAAAAAAATCTTCAGTAATTAGCTGAGATATTAATCCTTAAATATACGGCCGGTTTGGCCATTCATAATGCTGGAAGTGTATCATGTAACTGACATAAATACCCTTGATACCACTTCAGCAGGTTGTTATTTTATTTTATTGTCATAAAGAAAATACTATTATTTATATATTTTGATTATTATTATTATTTTATAAAATGCATATATATATTTAGAGTGAGGGAATCTTTTTAGCGAGACACGGAGTCTGCAAGCCTGACAATAGCTTGACATAAAATGCCAAGTCGAATTTATGACGGGATGCTACTTTATTTATGGTACCTAATAAAGAAGGCGTATAAGACAGACCACACAGGCGAGACCCGGGGTCGAGAAACCAAGATCGCTGGCGCTCAGAGGGCAGAGTACGGTATACCCCAGAAAAAGTGCAATACCGAATCAGAGGTTTGCAGGTCGAAGGAAGAAGTGGGGGTCAGCAAGGCTGACCGTCCATTCGACGAAGAGGGCAGAGGACCCTCCTCCATATTGTCATCACGAGGTGATTTCGTAACTGAAGGAAGAAGTTACAAACACATCGATGCAAGCTCCTAAGCCGTGAAGTCCTAAAAATAAAGATATCGATGCAAGCTACTGAACTATGATGACTTAAAATAAGCATACCGATCCGAGTTCTTAAACTATGAAGTCCTAAAAATAAAGAGAGTGAGGCGAGTTCCGGAACTATGATGTCTGAACAGAGATGAAGGCGAGCTCCCAGACTATGATGTTTTTCAAGAGATGCGTTCCAGCTCTCAAACCAGTATGGTTTTAAATGATTGAGTTCAGCTCCAATTTCCTAAGTGTTTAAAAGGAAATTCTACAACGATGACGACTTATTCGGATCGTGTTTTCCCGTTAAGGGATGGCCCCATGATCAACCGTCCTCGGACATTGCTTTTATCATTTAAGTGATTTAAATTAGTGAACTTTTCCTAGAGTGTAAAACAATAAACACTCAATGTGCCAAGGATTCAAGTGCAACCTTAATTACGAGTGATCCCCCTCTACAGAAGGTATGTTCTCTTTAACGTTTTTGTATTCCCAATGTTTTAATAATTTATTTTGTGTTAGGGGTGTACAATTTATGGTACTCAAGCAATTAGTTAATATTTGTAATAATAATTTAAAAGGTAAATTTAATGCAATTACTAATTCAATTTCGTTCTTTGGAACGCGGGTGTCTTGTGACACAATTCTATTTTATTTTGTTTTTTGTAAATATGTAAATTAACTGTAAATAAACCTTTTGTTTATTGTTAACTTTTGGCTATATTTTTAATACAACATGAGTCCATTGTTTTACTTTAATGCAAGTTTTATTTCAGATGACAGTCTGCTTTATGCTGCTGATGACAGTCTGCTATTTATGCGTAGTTTAGATAGGTTTTATTTAGATATAACTGCGCAGTCTATACGCTATTTCTTCACTAAAATTACACAACGCAGCTTGGGGCGTTTCGGTGATGTGTTTCTCCCGTCTCAATTTAAGATAATTAAGGTTAGTTTAATTATCAGGAATAGCCAGGACCATTATTATATAATTACGATCACAAATGTTTGTTTATAAATTATAATGTTTTAAATACCCACTATAATAATTCAGGTACAGTAATTGAGGAGTAGTTAACCTCCAATTACTAATTACTTCTTCTTTGGGTAATTACCCCCCATTACCCAATTATTTTCCCCCACTTCAATGTATGTTTGGGTAGTTAAGTTGGTACCGGTAAATGGACCTGGATCTGCCCAACACATAATGACAGGGGCGGCGTATTCTATGTACCACCGGCTTTTAAAGCCTAGTTAACAATTTTAATAATATATACGTGTAATATAAGCCCAGTAACAGTATAAAAGCAATAAACGTCAAATTGCTAAAGACAGACTAATTTCATTAGAATGAATCACATAATACTATGGGATTCGCAACTAGTTTGCATTGAGCGGATCTCTCAATATGCCTCGAGTGACTTCAAAATTTAATTAAAAACCTATCTGGAAAAATGCGGCACGTATCAAGGCAGCATTGCAACTTTGCGACCTTCTTTCAAAGCGCGCTTATCACAATTCCAAATTTAAATTTTGAACAAAGGTTTTGTTTTAGCTACACTGTAGAAAGAATGATTATTACTACGCTGAATTTAGTTTTATGAAATGCCAAATGAAGTTTAAATATGCACTGCTTCTATTGTCAGTACCGAATTAAGTTCATCATAAAAAAAATAGGTTAATATCGAGAAACGAGTTATACAGAATAGCTATATTTGATATTATTTAGGTTCCATATATCTTTGAGCTTTCATAGTATATCCATTTACACTTTTTTAGTATATATACAGTTATACCCAACCGAACATTGTCTAGGTTTTAACAAAGTCTTAGTATTCTTTTAGCAACGGTTTTCTTTTAATATTCTAATTATTAATTTATATATTTATTCTACGGAACCCTCTGTGCTCGAGTAATACTCGCACTTGACCGTTTATTTTATGGAAACCAGATATTTAAAATAAATCACTCAAAAATTAAGTTTCCTGAAAACGGAAATCTTATTAAATTTAATTTCAGCAATACTATTTCTGAATTATAACGATATAAATAATGCGAACAACATTATTAAATGCTTTGTGTTAAAAAAAAATTAAAAGTTATTTGAGTGATGTCATACTGCAGATATGGTAAGAACGACATTTAGCGCCATTCGAAATATTAGCCAATATTTGTAGGACTTTGGCCGGTATCTATGTGTTACTCAAGTAATTATTTTAATAATGGTAAATGCACCCTGATAGCAACTGATAATGTAGCTTTAGATTTGAGTTAAGAAAAATTATTGCTGTTGAATTGCCGTGAAATGACGATGACCAGATTCAACGTCATTTAAAATATTTAAATCTTTTCTAGATGAGGGGGCTATGGAGCGACAGTCTGGTAAGAACAGCAACAAGCAAGAGAGTGATTCAAATCACATTTTTTATCAATGAGAACAATATCGCTAATATATTCTCCAAATGGTTGCCAGTTGGCATACGTCTGTGAAAGAAACATTCTACAATCAGTTCTAATTTGGAACGCACATCGCCACAATTTTAAATTAAAGTGTGGAGAAAAAAATTTTCTATAGATGTGCTTTACCTGAACAATACAGAGTTCATGGAGAAAACAAAGGTTTTTAGGCCGGGGCTCGGATAAAACATACTCCCTCTGTCCCAAATTAGTTGCTACATTTGATTACTTTTGTACTGATTATTGATACTGATGATTTTATGATTTTGTTTGAACATTTTTCAGAGATTTCAGGGTGCCATGCTATCAACCTACAACATTTGCTTACCAAGCCTTTCCTCCGTCTCTCCTTAAATAAAAACCAAATTAGCTTAAAAATTCCAGTGTTCGCAAGCTCTTAAGCCACGCTCCATTTTGTAATGATTCTTCCACCAGTAATCGCATAAAACTACCTTCTCGCTAATTAATCGTTAATGCTTTAGGAAGAAAAGGATCTTTACGGTATACTGGTGGTAGAATCCTTACAAAATGGTGTAGATCTACTAAACTGCATCGGGAGTTATTTAAGACTACACCCACTTGAAATGTAGCAACTAATTTGGGACAAATTTTCGACCTATGTGTCGCAACTAATTTGGGACGGAGAGAGTATATGATAATCTTTATATTCTTGCAGAGGTCACGGAAAATATATGATAGAGAACTATTGCGTCTCATAAGTGCGTTGGGAATTGCAGGGGAGTCGATGTAAGCGTATTTTTACATCTAGAAAAAATTCGTTAGAAAGGTGAGCTTATCAGACCTGACCAAATAAGGAATTGTGATTGATTTGAGGGTTGCACGAAGAAACTAATTTAAGTTCTTCATTATTATCTTTTTAATGTATATTACAAAGGGCAGCTGGAAAAGAGGACGATATACAATGCAAGGCAATAATGAGGAAATGTATTTAACACTATTTCTACCACGATTTTGTGTATACCTATTTCTACCAAAAGGTGTTTTTTGACACCTTTACATTTGGATATGCAAATAATTATCAAAACTGTTGGAATTTCAAATTATCAGTTAAATACAGGTAATGTGAGCAATATATATATTAGTACATTGATACATATTTATTAGAGATTATTTAATCAGGTTATAAATTCTAGCTTAATTCAACAATCTACAAAATATAAATATACATAAATGTAATCAAACATGTTTTCCGTCAACAGGAACAACAATTAAAAAATATTAACTTCTTAATTTTTGTTTTATTTTTATTAGAACATCAAACATTTTAATATTATTAAATCAGCAAACTTTCAGTCTCATGTACCATAATTCAATCTTTGTAAGGACAACAACAACAACATAATTTTAATTCGGTAATAATAAAAACAGCAGTGTAAAAAAATAAAAAGCAAATATCAAAGTTACGCATCAGCCACTGTATTTTCCGTTACAAATGAAATCCGGATTCTCTAATTTGATTATAACTGATATCATGCTGTAATATTGTGTTAATATTTATATGCAAAATTGTTTAATATTAGAAATGATCAAATCCTTAGAAATTAGAAATTATGAAATCCTTAAGGTGTCAAAAGACGCCTTAGGTAGAAATAGATATACCATATGCATATTTTTAGATCCAAGATGAGCTGGAGGAAAATGATATTGCTGAATTAATTTAACAACTGTTGTATGAAAAGTCAAAAAATTAGTTGTGGAAAAATGATTCAACTTAGAGAATAATTTTAAGTTAAAATCCGAAAGGTGTCTTTTGACACCTCTTGGAAAAAATAGTGTTAAAAGAAAATTAGTTATCTTAAAAGTGCATTGCGATGAAATTACATGTTTTTGAATAAAATGAATAGGTTAGAATAAATGAAAGCGGACATTTTTAAGATGGAAAATAAAAGGAAAAGGGGAATTGTTTTAATTGATTTCGATATCATATTATAAAACAGCAACTTTATGTTAACAAAATTAAATGTTTTTATAGCGCTGGATTACATAGTGTCATATATACATTATGGTGTTCTACATAATCACAATGGAACCACTTTTTGTAGAGTATTGAGACTAGGTGCATTTTATAGCTCTGTAGGCCAAAGTTAGAAAACCTAAAAAATGTGTCTGTAAAAATCGTTTTGTATGTATTTTTGTGTACATTTAATTTCAATATAATACATTTTTAAATGTTAATTTTACCCCATTCGCCATTTAAGTCACTGAATATGGCGCAACTAATTTATTACCCACTTCATTCTTCACTATGCGTACGTGCGTATTACACATGTTAGAATTAAAACAGGTTGCATTATTTTTTTACTTTTTAAGATTTATATTTGATAGCATAATAATTCGGTCTTTTTTTTATAAAGCAGACGATAAACCAATAAATACTATGTAAGTACATGTTTTAAAATCTTTCATGACTGCTTACATACTTAGTTACTTTATTGAAACTGCTAAATGGATTGCGGAAAAAATAATATTTTCATACAATTTACAGAATTTAGTTTGTCTAATCAGGTCGGGGTATACAATTTATGGTGGAATCAAAACCACTACTCTCACACAACAGTCGACTCAAACATTCGGCCAAGATTGTCGGAAAAAATTCCACGATAACAAATAATGCCAATACGCGCCAGAAATGAAATTATAATGCTGTATTTTTTTCTAATCAAATGCGTAGGTTCTTGAACGAATTTTTAAACTTTTTCAATATTTGAATTTTATTATCAACTAAAGTATATTCTAAAGTACTTAAAAAATCTATGTTAATTGTCCAATAAGTTGTATCAAAAATCGTATTATCAGAATGGTATGCTGCTGTAAAATCAATATACGATTTTTGTGGAAATATTTTATGGGCTCTGTAACATTGGCCTATAGGGCTGTAACCACTAGGTCTCCATGCTAAGTGCGAAATACACCAAATGTGGTTTTCTTGTGAGTAGCGCAAAACAAAACGTAACGAAAAAAAAAAAAAAGATGCCATGGCATCCGATTATCGCACATCATTTTACCATAATCATTTTTGCTCTAAAATAGAGGAAATAACAAAGCACTGTGAAACATATTTCATTAAAAGTATTTAAGTAAAACTATATTTTTCAGTTTAAAATATTGTAAATAATCTTTTCTTATTTTTATGGTATTATGTAGTTCTGTTAATGTAATTATTTTATTAACTGAAGAGCTGAGTGGAAGAACATTTTATGCTACATTTTCTTAAAAATGATTTTATCACTTGGACGAAGGTGTTATCAGGTATTCTATCACATGGTAAAGCTAAAATACCAAAGTTCTATTTAGCCTTGATGATTTAAGACATTATTCATTATTCATTATTATTTAATATTTTAATATTTAATAATCCAAATAATATTAATATTTTCTAATATTTAAAAATTAAATATGAATAAGTTTTTTTGATAGAGTTTAGTACCACACCAGTTAATATTTTAAACACATGTTATCAAACAAAAAATAAATTATTAAAATTGAGAACAAAAACTTTCACATCAGATTTCTTCAAATGTAATTTTTGTTACTTAACATGTTCTTCCACTTAGCTCTTCAATTGTAAAAGCACCCTGATGGCAATGAAATAACGAACTATGAAATAGAACTCCATAGCATTTTGTCATGCATACTTTCGTGCTCTTCTAAATGTTGAGTAGAGCGAATAGACCTATGTCACAGACGGGCCTGCATCGAATTGCCGCATATCATTTTATCATAAAGAGTTCCGTTAGAGAAACATTATTATAAGGTAATGTAAAAATATATTTTAATAAAAGAAGTCAAGAAAAATGTGTTTATTATTTTGAAGGTTTTAATAAGCATTTATTACAGATGTAAGTAAATATTTTAATAGGGCATACTTTTTTTCCCATGGACTGCATATACCTTATATTCCGACATACATCGCGTAGATCAAACAAACATATTTCACACTGGAAATAGGTGTGAGACAGAAAAAATTGAATTTAATTAAATAAATTTTCTGTTTCTGAATTTCTTTACTTGATCTGCGCAATATAGGGGAGGGTAGTACTCAGTGAGACGAAAGTTATTATTACTTAACGAATGGCAACGATTTTTATTCTTTTGAAAAAAAAATTTACTACATCTTTAAACTACACAAATACGCTACACATTAATGTATAAATGGTTTTAAAAAAGTTATTTATAAAAGCACAGAAGCAGCATAACGGAGTATCGAAAATTGTCTCACTGTGTACCACAAGTGGTACACAGTGAGACAATGTATATATTTTCATAAATCATACATTTTTATACTCTATCAATAATTTTCTGCAGTGTATGACTTCTATTTAATATTTTAAGGTAAAAAAAAATAAAAATATGAGCCTCGGTTGGGCAATAGCAGACCTTGGGCTACGTTCATGCAAATTTTCAGCCTCTTACGTTTAGAAGATTTCACTAGCCATCGCACGGCCCCACATACACACAGATAGAGAGAGAGGGAGAGAAAAAAACCTTCTTTTGTAATAGCTTTTTTTACGTTAGAATCGCATAGTAGATACACAATGAGGCACGTCTCACTGTGTACCACAACTGTGTGTTTCACTGTGTACTTTCGTTACGTTGTAACAAAATGGATGCCATATCTCTTTCATCATCAATTTCATAGCTTTGAATGTTTGTGTCGTTTTGTCGACATGGTCTATCATTAAATATAGCTAGGTTTGTTTAAGTAAATATATGCCATAATGAAGGAAATAAACTTTAAAATGGACGTTTATGTAAGTTTAACCCCTGTAAAACGACAAAAGGAGAAAACATGCTACTGAAAGATTTTCCATCTAATTTCCGCACTTTATTTTGTCATAATCATTTTCGTACTGGAAGATAAAAAATTAACAAACAGTATAAAATACATTTTATTTAAAGTTGTTAAGAAAAAAAATAATTCTCAGTTTATAAGCATTTAAAATAAACGTTTTCTCATTTTAATTGTATTATAAAATTCTCTTGTGATTATTATTTTATTTTTACTAAAACCACAGTGTTTGCTAAATGGATAAATGGACAACCTATCTGAGAAGTTAAGCTTTTCAACTTTATAGCTTTCGTGCAAGCACGTGGGGCGGGGCGCGGTGCACTGGTGGCTATCCATTACCAAGCTATGCAATAATGAATCGAATTTTTTGATTAGTAGGATTTTCATACAGACCTTGATAACATTCTGTCATACATACATTCATGCTCTTCTACGAGGAGGTATCAATAAATTTTTGCACTCACATAGAAATAATTGAGTAAAATTTATGAAACTGCTACTTTGTATTAGTCCTTTTCTATATAGTCACCGTGCACAGTAACACATTTCTGCAAACGGTATTTCAAAAAAGAGGAGGGAAGATGCATTCCAGGAAGAACGATAGACCCAAAGTAGGGGCATTTTTCTAACTTTTGCCGGCCCTCACATGTGACGTATTGTTGGAAAGGCCTGTGACCACTTATTCATGTTATGCACCCCCGAGCCACTCCCCACAAATTTGCCCCAAGCGGGAATGAATGGTGTCCCTAAAATTTAGAAAAGTCATCCCTCAGTAGGCAAATTGCGGGGAAGGGCTCGGGATGTGCATAACATGAATAAGTGGTCACAGGCCTTTCCAACAATATGTCACATGTGGGGGGTCGGTAAAAGTAGGAAAATACCCCGCCATCGGATCTACTATTGCGCCTCCTATAATACATCCTCCGCCCTCTTTTTGAAATACCGTTTGCAGAAATGTGTTACTGTTTACTGTGACTATATAGGAAAGGACTAATACAATGTAGCAATTCCATAAATTTTACTCAATTATTTCTATTTGAGGGCAAAAACTTATTGATACCGCCTCGTATATGTATGATAAAGAGAAAAGTCACTAACAATCTCGATATATAATTTCCGAATAACACCGTTTAAACACCTTTGTCTTCAGCAGAGAAAAAATAACAAAGCAATATTTTAATAAAAGTGGTCAAGAAACATACACTTCATAGTATAAAGGTTTATTATTAATTGCATTGCGTAGTTCTCTTATGGTAATAATTTTATAAATTGTAAAAACATCCTAATGCCTCTGCAATAACGAACTATTTAATAATATCATATAGAAAATTATATTAGAGAATACAGCTTTATTATAGAACTTTGATGACAGTCTGTCTTACATATTTTTGAGCTCAACTGCATGCTTAGTAGAATGTAAAAAAATATGCCACTGACAGCTTTGACACTTCATTTTCGCATATTATTTCATGATAATCCATTTTATTCTAGAAGGGAGAAAATGAAATGACAATATAAAATATGTTTTATTAAATGTGATTATGTAAACTGTATTTCTCCTTTTGAAGGCAATTATAATTTTTTTTTCACTTAAATTTTATTATGTAGTTGTGTGAAGCTTCTTTAATTACCATAACAGAACTACATAATGCAGTAAATTATAAGCCTTTAAACTATGAAATATATGTTTCTTGACCACTTTTATTAAAATATTGCTTTGTTACTTTTCCTCTGCTGAAGACAAAAGTGACTATGAAACACAAGTACGCAGGAATTAGATATCGAGATTGTTAGTAGCTTTTCTCTTTATCATACATATAGATATAGAAGAGCTCAAATGTATGTATGACAGAATGTTATGAAGGTCTGTATGAAAATTTTATACACTAATAAAAAATTCTGTTCATTATTGCATAGTTTGTTACTGAATAGAATAGTCACCAGTGCAATTCCCCTCCCCAATATTGGGCTTGCACGAAAGCTATAAAGCTCTAAAGCCTCAGATTGGTTGTTCATTTATCCATTTAGCAAACAGTGTGGCTTTAGTAGAAATAAAATAATAATCACAAGAGAATTTCATAATACAATTAAAATGAGAAAACGTTGATTTTAAATGCTTACAAACTGAGAATTTTTTTTTTTCTTACCCACTTTTAATAAAATATATTTTATACTGTTTGATCATTTTCTCTCTTCTACTACAATAGTGATTATGATAAAATAAAGTGCGGAAATTAGATGCCAAAGTTTTCAGTGGCATGTTTTTTTTTCTTTTGTCGTTCTACTAAATATGTAGAAGAATTTAAAAATATGTATGGCAGATAGTGATCAAAGTCTATTTTTAAATTCTATACTCTAATGAAAAATTGCATTTGTTATTGCACAGTTCGTCATTTTGTGGGGAAAAAAACAGAAATTGATGGATATAGATTTACGTTAGGAGTAGATAACTTTTAATTTATCTTACTTACACTAACACTTTATGACCGAAATTACGAATTACGAAATAGCTCCAACTAAAACATTATATTTTAATATCTGAGAAAATATTAAAATTTATATACTAGTATTAATATGAAAAATTGAAGTATTTAGATAAGCTTTTTAATTAAAACTGATATAATAAATCCGTAGTTATAGCCTTTTTCTTAAATATTTTTAAAAATAATAAAAAAAATATTAACAAAAAAACCGTTATGAAAATTTTTCAATTCTTTCTAAAATAATGTAAACAAAAGATTTTTATCCTAACGGTAAGTGTAAAGGTTTTTTTTCAGTTGAAATCTTTTCATATAACATTTTTTAATACGATAAAAAGCTACGCCTATGTAAATGATAAAAAAAAGGAATTAAAAAATACTTAGCTGTGACTATGCTGATTTGTAAAGGTGATTGAGACAAGTATTTGTGTGAAAAGTAAGATCTACTTTTATCAATAAACGGATTAAGTATATTTTATATTAAAGTTTGCTTAATGGTATTTAATGAAGGATTAACCCTTTCATGCTTGAACTATTTTTAAAGGGATAAAAATCTGTTTTGTACTTTAAGAAAATTTTAAATGGATTATTAAGAAGAAATACTGTTGATTTTTAAAAACGTTACATTTGTGACAAATTTTAAAAAAGATCCTTATACGAGGCATACATATAATAAAATCTCTTATAGTTCTAAATATTTCTATAATATATTCTCTAAATAGTTCTCTAAAACTCACTATAGAAATTTTATAAACCTAAAAATGTTCATTATTAAAACAGTATTATGTAATGTTAAATAAAATAAAGGCAATTAAAAATTATGAAAAAGAAATACTTTTTAAATGCAATTTTGAAAAGTAGCATATATGCTATCATAGACAGATTAAGGTACAAATTGAGTGATTTTCAGATTTAAAGAAATATTTTGAAATTCATTCTTTATCAATTTACATGTGAGAAGCTTTAAAGAATTTCTTCTCTTTAGTAAAATAAAGATAGGTATTGCATTTGCCACATTTTAAACATACAAATATTTCTGCAAGACAGTGGTTCTTACAATTTGTGATTTAGATTAGAATTTTGTAGCACACCTTAAAAATGTTTCACAATAAAATATTACAAAAAACATTTTTAGGTAGACAGTCTAATTTATTTTACTTAAAATGTTATAACCTCATATTTAACTGACAATGTTATTAAAAATCAGCTACATGCTCAAAAATTCAGAAAAGTCATATTTTCCGAAAAGTAAACCCTTTTTATTACAGCTTTTCTATGATATGGTTGCTGCTGTTCCTTTGCTTTTAGATGCAATATCTAGTTAGGTGTTTAAAAGAAATCTCCACAAACCTCATTCGATATCCAATAAATTTCGAAGCTTGTTTTATGTGTTTAATAGGGTACAAAATACTTTAATTTTCATAGGTATATAGGGGTTCTTATAGCATTAAAATTAATCAGGAAAGCAAAGATGAAACAACAAAATCCTTTGTTACAGTGAGCCACGTATTTTTTGATTGATTGGACTTCCATATGGAATGAGTATTATGTTGTTCCAAAATATTTTAATGAATATATAAATATTATACAGACATACATACAATAAATACAATAAACCCAACTGCAGTGAAAAATTAGCCAGAGCCAGGAATCGAACCTGGGCCCACAGTATACAAGACTGCTGCTCTAACCACTGAGCTACTCCGGCCGATACCGCAGTCTGCAATTTCTCGAAAATTTGTAAAATGCAAATGCATAACACATTTGAAAACGAAAATTTAAGTAATTACAATCAATAGTCGGAATAATATTTGAATTATTTGTGCAACCCTGTATATGATCGATAGATCATATACAGATAGATCTATTCATCGTTGTTTGGTCATCCAAGGCTGTCGTATTGATGGCTGGTGACTCACTCAACATAGTTTTTTAGTGAGAAATTCCAGACTCAGGTATCGGCCGGAGAAGCTCAGTGGTTAGAGCAGCAGTCTTGTATACTGTGGTCCCGGGTTCGATTCCTGGCTCTGGCTAATTTTTCACTCCAGTTGAGTTTATTATATTTATTGCCTGTATGTCTGTATAATATTTATATATACCTTTATCTGTTGAATGCAGGCGTTATTTGTGTGTATGTGTGTTTAATATATATATTGTAGTATATGTGTTTTATTATTATTTTAATGAAATTTGTCTACAAACCTCGGAAAATACTCAGGGATACGCGGGACCACAGTTTAAGGGCCGTTGCTATCATAAATATGTGACATCTTTGTTTCTTGGAATGAAACATCGGCCAGTAATGGACTCCATCAATCCTTTAATCATGAAAATTATAAATCATTATTATTTTGATTCAGCTATAGTGTATATATGGAAATTTCCATGAATATATAATTACAGTCGGACCTCTATTTAACGAACCTCTACTTTGCAAATTTCTCTATTTTGCAAACTTTTCCTCGGAACCAACAACATTTTGCGAATTTCTTCGTAAAATAACCTCCAAAGAGCGAAGTGTATTCTCTATTTAACGAACTTTTTCTTCTGATATAATTTTTTTTCTCCCTATTTCTCAAAATATTTCCAGACACATCAAACTTATTCTTTCTTTTACACATTTTATAATGCTCAATACTCTTGAATTATTCTTACCAGGTGCCTAACTCAAAAGGGTTATTCTGTAGTAAATAAGTTTCAGTAATTAAATTTACGGACGCATGTAGTAATACAATGCTTAAAATTACTTGTTACAGTAAATACTATAATGTCATTAAAATTCCTTAATTTTAATGTAAATATTTTCTTTAAACTGAATATACAGTGGATTTCCGAACAATATTATTTTAAATTCTTGTTGTCCTTACATATTTCCTTTTGATGGGTAAAATGAATAATAATAAAAAATAAATAAATATGATTTACAAAAAAAAGTGTGATTAGTTAAGTTTTTTAATAATGTTTAGTGTTTATGAATTAAAAATCTGTTTTGTGTACGTTAAAGTATTTAAAAAGGTTCACCTCTATTTAACGAATATTCCACATAACGATTTTTTTTCGGGATTTAGAGACTTTGTTAAATAGAGCTCCGACTGTATTTTATTTGGGGATTCATATGATCAAGCCATTTTTTTTTTTAGTATGGGTTTTGAAGTATATACAGAAGACCTGCCTAGTTTCTTTTTGCTAATCTCACAAGGCTAGTAACCCATTCATTAAAAATGTGCAGATGGGCTTGCTCTTTAACTGGCTACAATGACGTCTATAAGCTTACTAGCTGAGATTCAGGAATTCATGAACCATGAATTGCTCATTGCCACAGCAATTTTATGCCAGAATATACATACATACCAATGTACCATATTTTATTGTGCACTTATATTCGATTGACTTAATACAATTTTAGTCAACGTTTCCCTTATTTCTGTTAAAGGGAAATTTTACCTCAAAATTTATCAAAAAATCAATTTTCTTTTCTTAGTATTAAATGAAAGTCTGTTTAATTGTGAATAATTCGATACCTCATTTTTACCCATACGATAATTATATCGCGAGATATCGTAAATGTTGTTAATACACTCAGCGCAATTACCCACACAAATTAAAATTTTAAATGACTTTTCTACATGTTCATATGTTATTCACTTTCATGCTATAAAAATTCTAAGGCTTTTTTTTGTATTTGAGATAGAGCGTTAAACGTTTTTGTACATGTTCTTTATTATATATGTGATAAATCTGCGCATGGAATTAGCAATCAGGTTTTTTGTTATTTTTTTATTTTTTAAATAAATGTATATGAAGATGTGTTAGATTTCATCGTTTTACACTATACATATCAGAAAAATAACGATATTAATTGTAATATTAGTTGTATATATAAACCCATGTGCAGTCTTGCGTAATACACTTTTCAAAAAGTAAAAAAAATTGCGCAAAAATATCAATATTTAAAAAAAGTAATACATATTTAAAAAAAATTCTAAATATTTTAAACGTTTTTTAAATTTTAATTAATTAAATATGCAGTTAAAAAAAGAATTATTTTTAAATGTAACTTTGATATGCAGCGAGTTCATCATTTCAACCATATTGTTTCAAACTAGCAAAATTGTTGAAAAGGTAAATGGTCTTAAATCAAGGGAATGTCATTTAACAGTAAACATAGTCATATTCAACTTTTTTCTTTGGCCAGACGTTTTACACTTAAAGTGTCTAAAATTAAAGTGCTAAATTTACTCTCATAGCATCTTAGAGCTATGACATATGTGTTGTGTTCTTTAGAGATCTTACAGAATAATCAATGGATGTAATCAATAGAAGAATCATTGGAATCAATCCTTCCTTCTTTATTTCTTTCTTATTAGATTCTTCTATCTGTACAAGAAGAAAATATTGGATTCATGAAAATTTTCGAATTCCGGTTTTGGACGGATTTACTCGTTTTAGGGGTCAGAGATTCCAAAAAACATGTTTTTACAAAATATCTGTCTGTGAGTCTGTGAGTCTGTCTGTCTGTCTGTCCGTCTGTCTGTCTGCATGTGACACAAATTTTGTGGGCACTCTATCTCAAGAACTAATGCACGGGTTTTAATAAAAATTTATATTCAGTTAGTTCCTAATACAAATTGATGCTGATTAGTTTTTGGTGTAAATCGCTCAACAGGTGGCGCTACTATGCTTCATTTTTCACGATTTCCGCAATAGCTCTAACTCAAGAACTAATGCACGGAATTTCATTAAACTTCAGATTCAGTTAGTCCTTGATATGAATTAATGCTGGTTTTGTTTTGGTGTAAATCGGCCAACAGGTGGCGCTGTTATGCTCAGTTTTGCGGGATTTACACGATTTCCCAATAGCCCTATCTCAAGAACTAATGCACGAATTTTCATCAAACTTCAGATTCAATTAGTACTTGATATGAGTTGGTGCTGATTACGTGTTAGTGTAAATCGCCCAACAGGTGGCGCTTCTGTGCTGCCTTTTTCGCGATTCCCGTAATAGAACTAATCAATAGAACTAATGGACGAATTTTTATCTAACTTCAGGTTTAGTTAGACGTAGACACAAGTTGTTGCTAATTAGGTTTTGGTGTCAATCGCCCAATAGGTGGCGCTGCCATGCTGGAATTTTCACTATTTTTGCAATAGTTCCATCGGAAAACTAATTCACGGATTTTCTCCAAACTTCAGGTTCAGTAAGACGTGACGTAAGTTATTGCTGATTAGGATTTGGTATGAATCACGCTATAGGTGGCGCTGCTGGGCTGCATTCTGCTCAATTTAGACGATTTCAGAGATAGTCATATCTCAAGAACTAATGCACGGAATTTCATATCTTTAGAATCCTCATGAGATGCATAGATTGTCATTTAATTTTAGCAGTGTGATTGAAGTTAGCAGTGAATTTTGAAGATTAAACATATATGAGATAGCAGAAAATTTTGGGATTGGTACATCCGACTAGTTTTTAAATAATATTTCATTAGCCTGTTTTCTCTAAAAGTTCCAACAAAACCTATATTTATTTTTGACACCCCCACCCCCTCATTCAGATATTAATGGGATTCCACAGAATAAGTTTTCCGCAAAGCTATTTTTTTTTTTTTATTTAAGTGTACCATATAACCGCATTACAAAACCTGAATTTATCATAATGTATAGGTAGACTGATCACAATACTAAACTTTAGATTGTTTTGTGAAAATATCAAATCCATAACAAATATGCAAATGTCCAAACAGTTCACATGTTTTAAAACCACACTTGCTTTGAGTATTTTCGGCATATAGGGAGAATATTCACTATAAACTACGACAACAAAGGACGCATTTTCCAAAATCTCCATTTCGAAGAGCTTTATCAATATAATAATTTCTCAAATCAGTTAGTTCAAATAAAAACTAAATCCTTCCTGTTGATACAAACCTTTAAAATCTTTAATCTGCAGATGGAAGAGGCTCTCTGGGCTAAGGAAAGTTATCACCATAAACGAAAGGCAAAGCAGTGGTTCTTTTCTCTACACATATTTTAAAAACGTTTATAATATTTATTTTGTGTAGCATCTATGCAAATTTCGAATATTTATAATTTTAAACATTACATTTATATTCTTCACGTTTATTATCTGCGATTTCTTTGTGGGAAAAATTCAGCTATTTGAGTACGCACGTTCTTATCCTCAGAGACTTCATGAGTTAATTTTGAGAAATCGTATCCACTGTCATTTATGTAAGATACAAAAATTCTACTTTCTTTTTCTTATTGTATGAAAAAACTTTCCTGATTTTGATAGCTATATATATATATATATATATATATATATATATATTCAAGAAACTTTATTCAAAATACTAAAAAAATACTTATTTTTTTTTTTTCATTAATCCAATAAATAAAATAAATAAGATAAGAAGTTGATAGAAACATTACGTTAAAGAACGTAAACGTTTAAGAACTTAAAATCTACATTTCACAACTTTTTTGTTCTAATAAATTGTAAAAGTTATTTACTAGTGTATTTTGATAACTTAAACATTGAAAATCTTAATAGATAGAAAAAAATCTTTTTTCTGTTGTTTTAATTTTCATTCAAGAGCAGAAATTAGTTGAGAAAATCATTTAACGAACAGAAAAAAAAATCTAAGCAAAATTTTCCAATTATTCGTAAATGAAATGGCTTCGCTATATACTACTGTATTTCGCAAGCATTATTGAACTTTAAATGGGAATTATATGGGATAAATGAATCAGGTAAACATCTCACTGGTAGTTGTTTTCCAATATAACTTCATGAGGCTGTATTCCGATCTTGCTTCAATATTGCTACTGCAATCAAAATCGGATAAAAATACACTGCAAAAAAAAAAAAAAAAAAAAAAACACTGTAGATTTGCCAGAACAAACTCGATCCCAGTGAATGTGCTGTATTTTTCTTTCGTTTCCTGGCTATATTAACATGGAAAATACAGTAGTTGCGTAAAATTAAAAGCACAATGTGCTGGCAATTTGGACGCATTTTTTTACAGCACAAACTGCAGGCGTCCAAATTGCCAGCATATTGTGCTGTTAATTTTACGCAACTACTGTATTTTCCATGTTAATATAGTCAGGAAACCAAAGAAAGATACAGCACATTCACTGTGATCGAGTTTGTGCGCGAGATGAACAGTACTTTATAGTGTAAAAATGCCGTTTTTTTTACAGTGTAACAATGCTGTTCAGAAAGACGATATGAAAATCGTTTATGTTTCCTCAATATATAAGAAAATTTCAAAAATAAATAAAGACAGAAAGAATTGCTATAATAAGTCAATATAATACATCATATATTAAATTATATGATAAACCATCGTGGTAAGAATTTTATTGATAAACAAGAACTCAGGAAAATATAATAGAAGATATTTAAATAATATATTCAGAATTAGTTTCATCCAGACGAGACAACAGAATTTGAAAAAAAAATCATGTTTTTAAAAATATTTTTCTGTGTCATATGCTGTTCGTGGAATTATTTTGGAAATGCTTAAATATTAATTCAGAAAAAACATGCTTATACGAAATTTCTTTACTTCTGTTTTCTCAATAGCATATTAAAAATATTTATCAGAAAATATTGGATGTAATTAACAGTCGGTGACAATAACGCTTTATCTGATTTATTTATCGAATATATTTATTAAATAAACTAATAAATATAATAGAATTTAATTTGTAGTTTCACAATGTATTTTACAAGAAAATAAATTATTAATCTAGAGATATTCTTCGTATTTGCTTTAGTGGTAAAACTAAAAGTAAACAATAATATATAGAAATGTTTGTGTTAATGTCGATTTCCTTCTCCAATAGCTCACAGAAGACATGTTTAAATAAATTTTGATTTATCATGACTTACCTATGCTAGCATATTTCAATACAGACATTCATTGATTTCCTTACTTGTCGTAAGAGGCATTTTGCAACATCAAGTGTGATATATATATAATAAAATATTTGTAAACGTTTAAGCAGAAAATGTCACCTCAAACATTTCTAATCTTTTAGGCATACATGATGTTTACTGCTAGGTCCAGTTTAATAGTACTATTATAATAAACGGTCAAGTGCGAGCATTACTCGCGCACAGAAGGTTCCGTAGAATAAATATATAAATTTGAAATTGTATTATGAAAAAAAAAAAAAAAACGTTGCTAAAAGAATACTAAGACTTTGTAAAAAAAACTATACATCGTAGGTTTGGGTATAGCTGTATATATTAGAAAAGTGTAAATGGGTATACCATGAGAGTTCAAAGAGATATGGAACGTAAATAATATCAAATATAGCTATTCGTATAACTCTTTTTTTAATATTATCCTAATCTGTTTATGATGAATTTAATTCGGTACTGACAATAAAAGCAGTGCATAGTTAAACTTCATTTGGCATTTCATGAAACTAAATTCAGCGTACTAATAACCTTTATTTCTACAGTGTAGCTAAAACAAAATCTTTATTCAAAGTTTAAATTTGGCATTGTGCTAAGCGCGCTTCGAATTGAGGTCTCAAAGTTGCAACGCCGCCTTGGCCAGTGCCGCATTTTTCCAGATAGGTGTTTAATTAACTTTTAAAGTCACTCGAGGCATATTGAGAGATACAATCAAAGCGAACTATCGCGAATCCCACAGTATTTATGCGATTCATTCTAATTAAATCTTTCGAGGGCGATGCCCTTAAAAAACGGACACCTAATTTTAATTCCAAAACAGACAAACGGAACCAAGAATATTTAATTAAAATTTTCCTTTTATCATTTACGTGAAAATAAGCAAGTTCGCATTTTCTAATAAATTAGTTTATAAATTCTGGTGTCAGTTCATTATTTCATAAGTTTATAAATAGAATTACCCCTTGCCGGAAAGGATTAAGTGGTTGCAGGACTCTTAAAGCTTCAAAATTTAAGAAATTTTAATTTTTTTAGATGTTAAATTCCTACCTTTTCTGAATATTTTGATATAATTGTTTCCTTGAAATTCCCATTAGAACAGAAGTTTTGGCTTTTAGAATTATACCCGCTCAATAGCTGAAGCGGCGTTTCCGAAACTTTAAAGTCATTATTTTCCAAATGGCGATTTTTGGGCATAACGCGCAGGATACCTCAAAAACTTCTGAATATTTTTTCATGAAATTTTCAAAACATATATTTCATGTTAGTCTGTATAAACTGAACCTAAAATTTCCTTTTTATTGTTCAAAAAAATATTTTTTTAGGTGATTTTACTGTTGAAATTTTCAAAATTTTGTATTAACTAAATGCAACACTGCATTAAAAATATAAAAATGCTTTAAATACCAATTTATTTAAGTTCAGGGAAATTATTACAATCTGAAGTATAAGTAAGCATCAAAATTTTCATTCTAGTTGCAATATTTATTTTGTAATCCTGCGCGTAAACTGCTATGCCAATTTTTTGTTCGACAAATGTCTAACAGTTTCGAGCCCCCCTATAAATACTAATTCTATATCTTGTAATTTTTTAAATACATGAAACGAAAGAACATACTTATATCTTTCATCCCAATTAAAATTGTGTTTTAAAATCATGTACATTTTAAGACATTAACTGTTGAAAATGGTCTTTTTTTCATTTTTTCCACTTTTTAGAGTCCCGAGACCCCTTAAATTAGTATGTTTTTAACAATTTGACGTTTATTGCTTTTATACTGTTGCTGGAAATTACATTACAAATATATATCATTAAAAGTTGTTAACTAGGCATAGAGTACGCCGCCCCTGTCCTTGTGTTTATCCAAACTGACCGTACATTTAAGGGTTAATATCTCGGCTAATTACCGATGATTTTTTTTCGAAAATCATTATTAACAATGCTTTTATTCTTCTTCAACGATATGTATATTCAGCGATGCTCAACAATTTTTCTGAATGCCCGTAAATCGAAATTTGTGTATAACAGAAAAATGCTAATTACTCCAAAACTATGTGACCTAGGGTAATCGCTATAATTTTCTGGCAAGGTTTATATTAACGTCTACTATCTCTAGTTTTTTTCATAATTTTAGTTTCAGTAGATTCGGAATTAGATGGGGGGGGGGGACATGTTTTTGCGTTACATTTTTAAAAATATCTTTGAAAATATAATACCGAAAATTAAAAGGAATATATTTTTGAATTCAGCGTTACAAAAGCTTTCACAGGATACCCCACATGATACACAAAGAAAAGATTTTTTGTTCAAGTAGCATAATTAGCCCTTCTACTTTTTTACTAAATATATTTATGAATGTTTATTAATCTGAAAGTATATGGGTCAATGGTGTTTATTACTTCTCCGAATTTGAACTTTCCACGTTCCATAGTTTACGAGTAAAATGGCTGTGACAGACAGACGGACAGACACAGGAGTGATCTTATAATGGTTCCGTTTTTACTTTTTAAGTAAATTTTTCAAATTTTTTAGTTATTAATTTAAAAAAGTTTTTAGGGTAAAAACTCATTTACCCTAAAAAATGAGAAAGCATATTCTTTATTTTCACCCCTTCTTACCTCGCAATTATTAGATCATTGACTGGTTTTATGTAGATTTTGTATGGAATACTACATATTGCAACCTCCCCTATGTTGAAATTTCTGAAAAAGTTTTGCAGATCTACTCCGATCATGACCACTAGAACTCAAACCAACCCCAGTTGAAAACTTTATCTATCTATCTATCTATCTATGTATGTATCTATGTATATCAAAATTATTGATGGTGGTCAGTAATGTTTAATTAATGGTTATATATATATATATATATATATATATATATATATATATATATATATATATATATATCACTTTTTATGGACACGATAACTTCCATAATTCTGCACAAATATCTTCTAAAGTTATACATAAAATCAAGGGATAGAAAATCTTGGGCAAGTTTGTTAATGTTCAAAATCGGACCAAGGGTTTGGAAATACGGAGGGATTTTGGGAAACTGAAAAAAACCCACACCTTCTTAATTATAATACCTATCAAATCAGTTTAAAATTATTATTGCTTCTAGGAAAAGGGAGAAAAATTGATGTATCACAGATTTTTGATAAAACTAAAAATGGTCTCAATGGGCGAGAAAAATAGGGTTTTAGTGACAAAAAAATTCATAACTTCGCCAATTCTTAATACATCGAATTCACTTAATAGTGCGGGGGAGGGGGGTGTTGAAAAAGAAACAAATTCATAACTTCGTGAATTCGTAAGATAACCGTTCCGCTTAAATTTATTATACATCTTCTGAATATTATCTACAACTTTCATACTGACTAGTTTTTGTTAGGACCAATTCTTACATAAAAAACAAATGAAACAAAAATATGGGTTGACGAAAAAGTTGTCGTGTTAAGGGTGTTCTCAAATCCAAACGGCTTATTTTCTGACTCATTTTTAAATTCATTTTTGCTCTCAAACACATCCAATTAGCAGGTTCTCTTATTCAGAAATTATATAATGTGTATTGATCGATTTTGTAATAAACGCAGATTATATTTCTAAAAATGCTGTCAAAGTGGGCATTTTAACAGAATTTCCCGAAGCGATAGTGCTGGAAACGAAAAAAAAAATGGTCGTACTAAGAAAATAATTGTTTTTAAATCAAGTTCTAATTAACTGAAGGAAAGATAAAAACAGAGGTCGCTTATAAATCTTTTCGAAATATTACGTCAGCAAGTTTCATGTTTTTACTTTTAAAATGAGTCTGAAATTGTATTAGAAAACTTCGGGTTGTTGAGCGTGGAAAAATATTCTTTTGAATACCGCTTTAACATGATTCTTATAAAATCAGCTCTTACAGAAAAACGACATTAACAATTCGTCAAAAGCGGCCAGATAAAATTGTTATTCTGGGTTTATCTGTAATCTTGATTTAGTTTTTTGTTGGTGAAATTGGTACTTAACTTTGAAATCTACCTTCGCCAGTAGGCCGAGCCGGTATGGATTTTTTAATCTTCACGTTACAAAATTAGTCAGGTTTTTAAGGTAATTTTAAACTTTGTCTGGACTCAATAAAGAGAAATAGAAATTTCATTGGAGAGGAAATATTAATTTAGATAATTATTTAAATTTTGTTATCATAAGGTAGCAAATAGGTTACAAAATGTAAATTCATTTAAAGATTTCTATTATTTTTATGCTGGGGAAAAGAAGGGGTAGAGGAAATTTTTGCAATTGGAGGGTATGAAAGTTTTGAAGTATATTTTTCAGCAGAAATCTTCCGAAACACAGAATATTAACTCTTTAAATGTTAAAAATTTGACAAAATGAAAAATGTTTAGAGATAAATCTACGAACTTTGAGGAAAAAAAGCTTGCTCTAATGTCAATATTTCCCACTGATAGAAACTAATAAATTGCACAGCATTTTTTCTAAATAATTTGTACCTTTTTGTCTTTAAAAATGGAAAAAAGCATTTTTAATGCCAAAAAATGCTGAAAATTCATAAAACTAGGAAAGTTTCTGCCATAGAAGAATAAATTTTAACTCTTTCAATTGTTTATACGTACAATAGGTTTTTCTTAATATAATTTATAAGATCCTGGAATCTTATAAGAAATTAAATTTTATAATTTAAAAAAGTAACTTTTTTAAATAAATGTATTTTTATATGATATATGATATATGATCATTCGAAATAATTCTGAAATTAATATATAAGAAACTAGGCTCTCAGAAATCAACTATCAGTTAACTATAAAAGGGGAAAACTTATGTATAACAGAAAAAAAATAGTTTGCAGATTTAAGCACATTAAATATTATTCAAAGTGAGATCAAAATAAGAAAGATATGCACAACTAATGCTGAGGCATCTTATATGCAGATTTATTTGTGAAATTATGCAATTTAATCATATGAACTTCTAAATCCGTTTCTAGTGCGTATTTAATTATAGAACTGTAAAACGTATTTTATCTCTGTATGGTTCACTCTAACTTTAAAACTTTGCTTGCTCGCTTTTGGGGACAAGATATAGCAGACGTTTTACGATGTCCACTGCTGGAGGATAGTGGAAAGTAATATTTTTAATCTTCAATTTTTTGCAAGGAATCTATTTTTAAGTTTTGAATGATTTTTCGGATAGATAAAGTTAGGACTAGGCAAACACAATATATATCTGTGTAGCTAACTAATTTTTAAATAATAACTTTACAAATGTCCTTAAGCAATTCAGTATTGGGGCATTTAACCTTAAATATAAAAAGAAATATTGAAAAATAATATAAGGCAAAAGGAATTGAAAGACATAAAACAATCAATTACCTTTTATCAAATATATACGATAGTTGATTGATTACATATTTGTCTACATGAATTTGATTTGGAGATTAATAACTTTTAAAGAAAGTATGATGCATTTTTTAAAATTTATTTTAGATGAAATGTCAATTACCCCAAAAAAGTGTTGAAGTACATTATATCATTACCGAGCGGTAAATTGTTTAGAGGCGATTATAATTGAAGCGCTCCAAGAAATATCCAGGACTTCTCCAACATCTACAAAACTGAATATTTTATTGAACTTGCTGAATATTGTTGTTATCAGGGATACGCGCAACGATCCCAAACCGTTTAAGTTAGTTAAAACTCTTCTTGTTATGAGACGAGAAAGTTTTGATTGCTTCATAGAAACATCACTTGTTCAGAGAGATTTTCTCCTTTCTAAAAATTTATTGGACAAATACTGATATGCTTTTATAACCTTCATTTAATTAATTACATAAAATAACCGAAAAAACATAATTGAAAGAGAAAAAAATCTTAATACTCCCCCATTGGATGTATTAATGAACAATAGAATATAATTACGTTGTTTATAAAACTGTACTGTTTAATCTAACAAATATGTAAAAAACGATTTTTTAGGCTAATGCCAGACGGACGTGTTTTTGCATGCTTTTTTACTTACTATTATCCCTACACAATGCTAGCGACATTGTGTAGTGATAATACGTAAGTAAAAAAGTGTGCAAAAAGACGTCCGTCTGACATTAGCCTTAAGGAAAACCTTTGTGAAAAATATTTCGTTTTAATGAAATTATAAATTTCTAATAGTAAATATGATTTGTCCAAAGCTTCTGTAAGATTTAAAATTTAATGCAATTCTATGTAATTATTTAATAATTAAAGTGTGTGGAAATGATGCGATTTTCATTTAAATTTTGAAAAAATACACAAATAAAGTAGTCTTTTTGAAATATGAGATCAATTATATGTATTTTCATGAAAATAGCACAATACCCTGAAATAGCATGTCCTATGCAAAAATCGTTTAGTGAGTGACTATTAGATTTAAATGCTATAAAAGAAAGAAAAATATTATTAAATTAGCAGGCTACGCTCGTTGCGCAGCTATTATATTATCAAATGCGTTGGAAAAATTTTGGGCTATTCAGAAGCAACTTTTTCAGTTGATCATTTATAGTAGATTATGGTAGGGATATGAGGCCGTCATGACAACACTAATTAAAAGGTTCTCAAATCGTCACTTTATTGAAAAAGAGAGCATTAAAATGGTTGACCATCGGACTTAAATAGCATTTTGGTGATTGATTTTGTATTTGTCAGTTCTTGAATTCTGCACCTCTCATCTTGGTGCTATGCATGATTCTGGTAGCTTAAATATAATGTCACTCTGTGTTACTCTATATTTCATAATATAAGTCCTTTTTTCAGGTCTACTAAAGTTTTCCATCTTTGCATTTTCATCTTTGGAGAGTAAATATAGTAAAAAATGTAATAATATTTTATTATAATTATAGTAACAAATTAAATATACTGTAATAATATATATTATAAATGTTTTTAGATTCACATATTTTTCTTTACAAAGTTTTTCCGTATATTATGAAATTCAAATTTAGAAATCGCTGATTGCATAATCCTTCTAATTTTCTGCAATCGTTCAGAGTTCCTTTCAAGCATAAAAGAAACTGCCAACAATATAGTACATTGTCCAATTAGCGAATGGCCTTGTCACCGAAGATTAGTAAACTAGGTCTTTAAAACCTCCCTAAAAGAAAGAAAAATATACAGAAGAAACACAAAAGTAATGGCTAATTAAAAAGAATATCGAAAATCTATGTCAGAGAGCAATTTTTATTGAAAAAATTTGGCTTTTTCATAGTAATAACACATAATTTCATAAACTTCCTTATTCATAATCTTTAGTTCCTAACTTTTGAAGTGGTGAATGTTTCTATACTGAGTTCGAGGCTATAAAATTCCCATGTTTCGGGGAAACAAATCTGCATGTTTCCGTAGTAAAGGATTTAAAAATTAAAAAAAAATCTCAACTATCTGAAATGAAATTATTTTACATTATGCGTGTGGCACACATTCATACTAAAATTTAAATTTCTTAACTTATTAATTGCTATTTATATAATTTACATTCATTTTCTCAAAAAATGCTCTCGTACACGTGAAAAAAACACTACTATTGCGAACATCGTTTGACTTGTTGCATTTTTGGCTTTAAACCTCATTGTGTATCGACAAAAGTAAAACAAATAGCATGTTAATGACAAGTACAGACATTTTTCCAATTACGTCTGCTAGTTTCTCGTGTAAGTCACATGATAGGGAGTTAGATTAAAATAATAATAATAATAAATAATATGTTCACTCAGATTCAATCTAATCAAGTTTTCAAATGCATGTTTCTAAAAATGAATGAATATCTTTCTCAAAAGATAAATCTCCAAATATTATTTTAATTCTAATCTTTCATATTGAAAAAAGAATGTAATCATTACAAACATTAACATTTCTTTCAAGATTAAATTAAACATTTTCGTTTTATAATATCATGTGCCATTAAAACGACATTTATTTTTCTTATTTTATTTTATTTTTATTTTTTGGATTTTAGATAAAATAAGTAACAGTTTTATTTTATTTTATTTTTCGAGGCGTTTGTATTTTTTTTTCTAAATTATATAGCAATTATTTAAGCAGCCATTATAATCGCCAAAATATGACCAATGGCCATATTTTTGTACAAAATAACAATAAAATACAATTTTGTACTTTCAAAAATCATCGTTTTATCGGTATAATGACCAGGAGAATATTCTCTATCACGTGATATAAATCAGGAAAAATCCATCTAGTAGTTTTAAATTAGCCGGTACATACAGAAAGACACTTTTAGGGCCTTTTGCTTATTAATATATATGTGTTATATAAGTATTGTAGTATATATAAGTTAAAAACACATCTTTAATAATACCATTTAAACTGACGAGATCAGATGATAAAATAATCTAAGTCTACAGCTTAAAATATTCAAATAATAGAAGTGAATTATAGTGTTTTAAGAATAATAGAATTAATATGAATAACAAAGTGGTAATAGCACATGTTTTTTGAGTATTTCATGATACAGTACTTTAAAATCTAATTGGAATTTTAACACAGAAAATAATGGTTCAATTTGAATAATTTAAATTACTTTCTCCAATTTAATTTTAAAATGACCATTAAAGTATAATAAACATAAGTGCGTACGAGTAAGACAATAACAAAGCGTAAAAAAATTCAAATATTGTATTTGATGAATGGGTATTGCTTGAACAGTACATCTGACAATTCTAGTGGGAATTTGAAATAGTGTAATTGAAAACTTGATGCATCTAAAATTTCTGAAGAATGTTTTCATTCCTATTCTTCTAAATATATGATCTATTTTCTGTTTATACTTCATAAGATTAAATGGTATTTCATGCATTATAATACAAGAAATTTGTAATTATTTCTATTATTAATCAGCCTTTCAATACAACATTAAAAGATAAATTTCAACGCCACCCCCCCTTAAAAAAATGTATTGCATTAAGTATCTTACTTCATGCTATAATGAAAACTATAAAATGCATACAAATAAATGAAACTTTAAATGTTTAACCATAAAGACTCCACGACAATTTGCTGCTTCAGAACATTTATACACATCGTTATATTCCCAAATTTAGCGAATACATTCTATGTTACAAAACAGCTGTTTATAAATTCATAATTTTGCAATTGCATGTTGAGTACCTATTTCATGATATCATTTTAGAAAATCTTTTAAATGCATTTTGACGATGTAATGAATGTTAAACATAATTACTTTAAATTGTCTTTACAGTTATCTATCAAGTATTTCCCAAATTTCCAGCAAAGAGGTTACATTTTCAAGCATTAAATGAACAACTATTTGAATGAAAATGTATTGAAATAGATTAATCAAAATATTAAAAGAAGAGAGAACCAAAAATTTCAGTTGTTTTTATATAACTGTTTTGTTAATACGTGACGCGTCCACAAAACAATAACCGAACTGGTTTAAAACAAATTAGGAAGGATTTTTTTTAAATATAATTATTGCCAAATTTTACTATTATGCAGGGTAATCCTCAACTCATGGTATATATGTTAAGGTGTGATATAACACAACTAGACAAGCACAAATCACCAACAATCCATGGTCGGAACGCAAGTCGTAAAAAGTTAGAGTGTGAAACATACCATGACACAAAATGAGGAGAACGGAGATAGACAACGATGAATGAAAGGGAACCGATAATATGAAGAAAAAAAAATTTATTCAACAAAATGAATGCAAAAGCGAAATTGCTGCCGCCAACAGTAACGCAGGCTTCACACCGTCGATGGAGTGACCGCCGTGCATTGGCGAAAACACCAGGCATCTCTGGTATGGTGTCAGCAGCAACGGATATCCGGCAACAAGGTCTTCAACAGAATCTATGGGACCATCATCGTAGATAAGGCTCTTCATGTGACCCCAGAAAAAAAGTCCAAACATGACAAATCGGGTGAGCGGGCCGGCCAGTTGATTGGAACAACCTTTGGGCTTCCCTTGCGTTGCCTTCTGCCGCTCCGTACATGTAATACATCTCGGCCTTCTCCTGATTTAAGTATGGTCCATCTCATCTATGATCCACAGAACGAATGAGGACAACTGCGGTGAACAGCCTTTTTATTGCGGTCACTGGGAGGTGCCTTCTAACGCTTTACGGCTTGCGTTCCGACCATGGATTGTATGGTGATCTGTGCTTGTCTAGTTGTGTTCTATCACCCCTAACGTATGTACCATTAGTTAAGGGACACTCTGTATACATTACACTACTATTTTACGTAATATACTTTTTTATTGAGGTATTTCTCGTACCATGTAACCAGCTTCGTCGAAGAATCTTACTGCTGACTCGTTCCCCCTCTCCTACACAATATCTTTTATTTCTTGATCATACCATAGACTCGAAATATATCGAAAAAAATCGACGTCGAAAAATATCTTAAATTACTTCATGAATTTCGAAACTTTGCAAGACTACTATTTTCTACAGTTTTTGCATTCACTTTACACAGCAAATCCTCCAAGATGAATGTCCACTTCGTTCCTCATGTTTCACATTATTCCTGCTTTATAACCCCTTAATTGTACAAGACATATGACGCGGTGTGCTTCGTAGTACCACCGTTTTCCAGGAACGAACGTAGTTAACATATTTGGACTAAAAAGTATTGAAGCGATATGGATAAATTGTTCGTGTCAAGGCGTACCCAATTTCGCATATCTCCTATTGTACCTTTATCACTATCAAAATCCCAATGACATTCATCAGAAGAAATATCCAAATCTGTGACTCTGATCCAGATAAAGATGGGAAATTATCATCTAAATCACTGTTAGATATTGTTATTCATACGGTTCAAGAGAAAGAGAAAACAGACTAAAAATAAAAAAAATGCACAAAGCAAAAAAATCACAAATCCATTATCTAACGTATCCGGAAGTACTGATGTCCCCTTTTTTCAAATTCCCCTTTATTAAAAATGCGAAAGTATGGTGTAATTCGTTTAAAGGTCAATTCACTAATTTCACACCTCAGTTATTTTCATGCGTAGGGCTTGATCTAATGAAACGAACATGTCGGTACTGAAAAACATATTTTGAAAAAGAATATATATATACGTTAGGGGCAGTTAAAGCAACGATAGCGGTTGACCTATATTTACGCTCGGGCAGTTAAGGGTTAAGAACTGACATCATTACCTTACATTTTCTTAATTCATGACATTTTTACTAACAAGTTTAACGATTTGCCTATAAATTCCAGTCGCACAAACATCTTTTTCAGAGCAGAAGTCTTGGGATTAGCCACACGTCAGAAGCGGCGGGATTTGCGATTTTAATTTCCATTTCATGCTAACATAGCAGTGAGAGACGCTTTCGTAGAACAATGTCATTCACACAACTATTGCACTAGACTTTCAGTAACTAAGTGAAAGTGGCCTCATTACAATGTAGTTACCTTCACGTAAAGTTTAAAGCAATCAATTCGTCGTGTGTGGACAAGCCTCCTATGTTTTATCAAAACAGAATCATGCAGTTTTATCACTTTTAAAATTACATAAGTAAATGCAAGTTTTATAAGTATTCTTAATTTTAATTTAAAAAAAAAAAACTCTCTTAATCTTATTCACTATTTATTGAAATCCCACGGATTTTCATTCATAGTTTTTAATCGTAGTTTTCAACTCACTTTTTACCCGAATTTTCTTTTTTTATTTATTCAAGAATGATTAAACCCACTTTAATTAAGATTAACAAACAATGAAGTTATATTATTATTCTGATAAATAATGTCTAATATTTAAATTTGTTTTTTAATTAAAATATCTCGCTTTATACAGAACGTTTCAAAGTTATGTAAAATTTACGCAGGGGTCTTTTTAAAACTACTTTTTTTTAAATCGTAGCGAACTATAACTACTTTATCGAAAATGATGTTAACTACAATTGCATTTGTAAAAAAGGGAGAGACGCCTTTTCAAAAGCTTCGCTAATTTCAGATTTTGTCAAATGATTCAATTTAAACTCAAAACTCAAGGCAGCGATTTAATAATAAAATGACCCCTCGTTATACCGCGTCTGCCGCTATACAATTAAATAAATGCGACATAACGGAGGGCATTAAAGGATTAAAAAAGATAATGTACAGTCGTGGAAGAAAAGTAAACACCCCCTACTAACTCTGGAACTAATTATAGTTGAAAAAATTACAAGTACCAAACGATTGGAAATAAAGTCTAATTTTAAATGATGCATATAAATTTCTTAGGGAGCCATATACAAATCCACACCAGATGCAACTCTGTCTTTTTCAATAGCAACACCCAATTCTGAAATATATTTTAAATCTTCGGTTCAAATTATGTTTAGACACCGAATTTCAAGTCATTTGGATGATAAGTTTTTGAATTATAAACATTCAAAATTTAGAGCTTCTAATGTTAAATTACATTCTCATACTTTTCTTAATATCACCCGAAATTACAATTCTATTGTGATAATTTTTATATTTAATTATAACACTAAAAATTCGAAACATAAATACATTAAATTTGTAATTTAAAATTTTTTATAATATGAAGGAATAACCGGTGTGACGTGCGTTGGGCAGTGCACCGGCTTGACCGGAGTTTGCGTGTGGATCGGCCCTGACGGGCCACTCCTGGCGACGACCTTCGGGACGCGCCGCGGGGTTTGGAACGGGGGGTCGTTCCGTGCGTAGACGTCTGGGCCTGCAAGGGCCTAGGACCGGGAGATGGGACCCCGCCTTATGAATTATGAATTTAATATTAAAAAAATATGAATTGCAACCTACAATTTTTTAGATAGATATGTGTTTATTATGTCATGCTCTATGCAAATTTTGAATTTCACATTTTTCTTCCAAGTAGTTTTCGAATTATGAACAAAAACAGTCAAAATGACGGTTTAAGGAGCCGTCTATTATGTCCAGAAAAGCATAATTTGAAAAATCTATATTTTACTCATTTTAATGAAACATTTGGAATAGGAATAGTCGAAACATGTTAGGCGAGTCAAATCGTCATATTTGCAAGAAATAATACATTAATAGAAGTGACATATTCAATCTGTAGCATTTCAACAATCAAGTACCAAACTTCAATTTGGATACAACCCCTAAAATAGGCTCAGATTAAAATAATTAATTTCTCGGAAACTAATCATAAGAATTTCATGAAAATTTGGATTTTTGGCTAATTGAAGGGTGTAGAATCTATATATGATGTCTGAATTGGGTATCGTTATTGAAAAAAACGAAGTTTCGGTTAGTTTTGATATGTAGATGGCCCCGTAAGCAAATTTTGTATACAATGGTTTTGTACCAGCAACTTTCTTCTACAGTAATTTGTTGCAGGAGTTAGTAGGGGTATTCTCTTTTTTTTTTCCCACGACTGTACAAGAAAATGCTTTGTGCTTGTTGCCAAACAGTTAGTTTATATACACACTACAAATTTCTTAGATAAATTAAGATAGATATGCATAATGAAATAAATATTTAAATACAGTTACTTAAAAAATTGTGAAAATCCACTTCACTTTCTGAGCATTTCACAGAACACTGTATATTCAATTAAATAGCAATATAACTATAAATAAAGTCTTAGAATCTAATTTTACGATGGTGGGTGCTGGGAACCTGAAAACACAAGAAAATTTAATATACACAAATATATATGGAATCATTGTAAAAATAGCTAAATCGACTTCAGAGAACCTCAAAATGTAAATGCATACCACTATTTCCATATTAGTATTTTTATCCCGATTGCATTGCTTTCCTTATACTATCTGTGTGCACAAACTAAAACTTCGATTAAGTGTCAGCTTATTTTTTTCGTGAGGCACAAAACCAGAGCAATATATATGAACGAGCGATATAAGGAGTTATTACTCTTGCATATAATATATTGATTCACATCTACATGCATTTTGTTTACTGTTCTTACAATAATTATTGCATTTGAATATAAAATTAGCGTTGACAGGTATTTAGCAATAGATTTCTGTACTTAACTCTCAAATGTACTCTTAATAGCTTAATTGTATTTATATCTGTAGAGAGTTTATTATATTGGAGATTTGTCTAATTTTATGATCTAGATAATTATATAAACACATCTAAATAGAAACCCATAAATAAAAACTATTCAAAATAATAAGAAAAGTCGTCATTAAAACATGAAGACCTAATAACGTGAAAGTACCTTACGGAATACGAGAATAGACGATATAAGTTTTAAAAGGATGTATTCATCCACTTTATAAAAGTTTGGAAAACTTTGGAAATTAAAAAGGTTTTATTTTAAAATATAACTTAAATTAAAGCCTTATATTAAACTCAACGTTTTTATTTTTTAGTTTAGTCTCATATCGCAATGAACAAAGATATATTTCAGCATTATTTAAAGAACCGTAATGTTTTATCCATTCATTATTTTTATATCTAAAAGCGGCAAAAAGCTAAAACAGCGTGCTGGTAAATAAAAAAAAAATAATATCAAAATATTCCTTAGATAATCAGCAAACACCGAATTTTTCTAAAATTTTATACAGTATAGCATCTTAAAAAAATAAAACTAAACAGAAAATAATTAGTAGGCTGATAATAACCGAGATAATCGAGTGCATTATATTTAATTATTTTTTATTACATATTTTGTGCTTAATCCTCTTGTTAAATAAAATCAGGGATAAGATTTTATGTGTAATTAAAAATATATAGTTATATAATGTTTTTAATTAATTATCTTTATAATCAATTAACTTTATTTAATAATAATCATTAAAAGGAACTCAGAAAATAATTTAGTAAATAAATTTTACCGTTATTTATAAACATAAATGCCTTTACTACATTTTTAAGACTATGTTTGTTACTTGTATGAAAATACTTTTAATTTTTTGTACAGTTTGAAGGGAGAAATTATAGTGAAATAATGCTTTTATCTTTTACACAATATTAAAACCACACGTGTATTGAATGTTAATAAATTACATGCATTTTCTCTTCATATACATATATAAATTTGCTTTTTAATGAGTTAACTGGAAAATTTATTATGAATTGACGTTAATGAGTAAATTTCAGGAAACTTCTGCGCTAACTATGTAAAATGATGCGTGACATTCATATGCGTAAGAGATTTATTTCGGCGATAATTTATAAAGAATGTTATTCTTACATTCTTAGTTACGTTTAAATCTACAATGTCAATATAAATTACTACTTTATAATTTTTTACAACAATACTATAAAAATATCATGTTATAATGAAAATTTCAATTATTCACGATTCACGTTCTTAAAAATGCAGATAAAGAATAGTGTTTATAAAGGCTGTTAATTAATTATTTTTTTAGCAAAAATGCCAAATTTAGGTTATACTTTATTGGAAATATTGTTTTTAAAATAAATAACATTACCTCAAAGAGCTCTTATGATTTTATACAGCGTTTTGCTGAATTCAATCGAATTCAGAGTTGTGATATTAGTCATCAAGAGGATGCAAAATTGTCATAAAACATGGGATCGCAAACCTCTTATTTCGTCACTAATAGAGGGTGTTTCGTTCTAACTGAATTTAAGTTGACGGAAATAATTTTGAGAGAAATAGAAACATTGTAAATAAAATGCAACGATATGTACAATCGTGGAAAAAATGTAAACACCCCTACTAACTCCTGAACAAATTATCGTAGACGAAAGTTACTGGTACCGAACGATTGGGCATGAAGTTTACTTTTAAATGATGTATATAAAATTTGCTTAGGGGGACATCTACATATAAAAACGAATTAAACTTCATTTTTTTTTCAATAGCAATACCTAATTTTAACGAGATATTTCAAATCTTTTGTTCAAACTATGCCTAGACACCAAATTTCAAGTCATTTGAATGATAAGCTTTTGAATTATAAACATTCAAAATTTAGTGCTTCTAACGTTAAATTACATTTTCATATTTTTATTTATAACTTCTAAAATTATGATCCTAATGTTTTAATTTTTTGTGTAGCAATAATACTGATATACCCAAACATAAATACGTTGAATTTGCCATTTTTATAATTTTCTGATATGCATTATAAATTAGGAAATTAATATTAAAAAAATGTGAATTACAACTTACAATATTTTGATGGATTCAGATTTATTAAGTCCAGCTTTATGGAAATCCAAAATTTCACATTTTTCTTCCAAGTAGTTTTCAAATTATGCTTAAAAAACGGCAAAATGATGGTTTTAGGGGCCATCTATGATAGAAGTGAATAAATATTTTAAAATTCCTTATGCTATCCTGTAATCTAACAGGCTTAATTGACTGCTTATGGTGCCTTGATCAAGAAGGGAGCTCTCTCGGTTAACAGTCGAGTACCGAATTTCAATTTGGATGGAGCCCTTAAAATACGCTCCTTTTAAAATAATTAATTTCTCTGAAACTTATGGTACGAATTGCATAAAACTTTGTTTTTAGACTAATTGAAGGGTGCGGAGTTCATTTATGCTGTCAGAATTGTGTACTGTTATTGAAAAAAAGAAAGTTATGGTTCGTTTTAATATGTAGATGGCCCCCTAAGAAAATTTTATATACATCATTTAAAAGAGATTTTATTTCGAATCGTTCGGCATCCGTAACTTTCTTCTACGATAAATTATTGAGGAGTTAGTAGGGGGTATTTACATTTTTTTTCCACGACTGTAACTCGTTTTATGTTATATGTTATAACATCATGAAAAGCTCTCGAAAAACAGGGTGATCAAATAACCGTTGATATTGAATGAACTGGAAATCGCAGTCCAAAATGTGGAAAGTCAAGTACTGCTGGCGAGCATAATGGAAAATTCTACCACTTTTTTTTTTATTTTATCGCATTTACAACAAATGTGAGAATGCCTATTAAAACTTTTATTACAATATAATTTAGTTTTCTGAAAGTTATCAACATCAACCCAAATTGAGTTAGTGTCGAGTACCCTGTATTTTGATTAAATACGTTGTTTCTGAGCCCATCTTCTATGCTAATTTTTCATCATCTTGATGCCTGCTATCACACCTCTAAATTTGTCGGTCGAATTTGGGCAACACACTGTATAATCACTTTAATGACGTTCAAATTTTTGTAGATTTAAAAAGTGAAACAAGCTTTTAATAACTAAAATGGTAATAATGCAAGTTTCTAAAAAGTGTTACTTGACCTGATCATTCTAATTGCGCAAAAATCTCTTTCAAATTAAACACCATAAGATCTTTTAATCCACGTTGAATTGGCTGAAACTGGATGTTGTAGTCCAAAATTTACATATTTTTGATTATTAAACAATCGCAACGTTTTTTGAAGCATAATGATATAAAATATTTAATGACCATATCGACGAAATTTCTATGATAAGTTAATAAAGATAATATCTAATACGAACTGTTAATTTATTATTTTCGGGAATAATGCCTAATTTAGATTATTCTTTATTGGGAATATTGTTTTTAAAATAAATAATATTGTCTCAAAAAGCTTTTATTATGATTTTATATAATCACTTTAAAGATGTTCAAATATTAGTGCATTTAAAATTCAATTAATCTATTAGTAACTAATGTAGAACTGATGTAAGTTGCTATAAAGCCCTACTTGTCCCAATCATACTAATAGCGCAGAAACTCTCTTTCAAATTGGTAACATGGGGTATGATAACATGGAGGATTGAGAGCAGGAAAACACAATGGTAAACCTACGAGCCAACTGCTAAAATTGAGTTTCTGGGTGTTTTCCACCAAAATATGACTCAGCAGGCCGATTGCGTTTTAATATGCGAGTCGAGTTTTAACTAATTTTGAAATTTCAGCCGTGAACTCGATGAGGTGATTGTCTGTTCTACTGCCTCCCGGTCTATCCATAAATGTACCAGTTTGAGAATCGGAATGAAAGTAAAGCATCACAGAGGTTAATTAAAACGTTGACTTTTATTTTTAGCACACAAAATTTAGATGTTATAACAAATGTTGGAAATGACGCCCTTTTCCACGAATATAAAAGCATGTGCATTTTACCAGATTTCGTAAGACTCTGCGGAGCATGGCAGTATTTATCTTGGAAAGGTCTGTTGCAATGTTCGTTTTCAGCTCAGCAATCGTGTGTGGACTATTCACATGAAACACATTTTTCAGATAACCCCATAGGAAGAAATCGGATGGTGAATAAATCTGTCGAGTGAAGAGGCCACAATCGCCGGGAAATGACGTGCTGATTGAAAAATGCATCAAAAGATGCATAGCGCTGTTCTACATAGAGCAAAGAACAAGCCGTTGCCTAGAACAACAAACTCGTGACAAATGAAGTCTCTTCTACAGGAAAGAAATCGCAACTCGATGTGTTTTCACTGAATTACGGCCCATTAAATTTTATCTACTGGAAAGAAATCGCAACTCGATGCGTTTTCACTGAATTACGACACATTAAATTTTCTCTACTGGAAAGAAATCGCAACTCTATGTGTTTTCACTGAATTACGACCCATTAAATTTTGTCTACTGGAAAGAAATCGCAACTCGATGTGTTTTCACTGAATTACGACCCATTAAATTTTGTCTACAGGAAAGAAATCGCAACTCGATCCATTTTCACTGAATTACGACGCATTAAATTTTATTGTGCGCGATTTTAAACTCATTCTGCATTTAATTATCATATCGCCGAAATTTCTAAGATAAGTTACTAACGATACTATTTAATCCGATCAAATTTTGAAATTAAGTAAGCAAACAATTCAGACACTATTCATAATTTTATTGCATTTTGTGTAATAGATTCATCCAATTACAAATAAAGCATTTCAATCGAACAAGTGTCGATTTTCGATTTAGATAATAAACATTTATAAAAGCACTTCAAGCTTACTGAATTATAATGTTAAGAAATTTTCCTAAAGATAATACCTATTTAGCACTGAAAGACTATCACAAAGAACATCCTATCAAATCAATAGTAAGATGCATTTCTGTTAATACATCTATCAGTTAATTTGTAATTCAGTCATTTTAACATGGATAATTTTACTTCATAATTATTAGGGATTTGAAATAGTACCTACAACATAATAAACTAGTCGGAAATTTTACGTTAAATGTGGCAAATGAGGTCCGTTCATACTATAAATAACTTTATAAATATTCAGATCTTGGTGAAATAGCTGTTGCAGTCTTATGCAAAAATGTATGATTACAACATTTATTGCGATTATATAAATTAAAATCAGTAATACGGAAATAATAGGACTCCATCTTAAATAAGACATAATCACCGTGGCAACCTAGAATCATTACCTGTCATTGGATATCATTGATTACGTATGATAGGAAATAATAGAATGAAGGGAACGTTTATTAATTTCTTTTTAAGTTTTGATTTTATTTTCACAAAATGTGAAATGACTCGGCAAATTTATGCAACGATTATATATATTAAATTTCAATCCATTCGGTTGGGTATTTTTTGAGCTGTTATATGCTGACAGGCGAACAGACAGACAGACCAGACGACGAGTATAGGTGCTACATATTAACATAACTACGCACCTAATAACACTTCAGTACGTCATTTCTAACCTGCCAAAGAATATTTAAAGGCAAATACATACGCAAACTCCAATTGAAAGGCAAGTCAATATATTTAAAAATAAGATAATATATTTACACCTACATGCACATAACTGACGGGCTTCATTCTAACTATTAATATCAGCAAAAAAAGCTAATTGGCACTCTTTGTCTTCGTGAAACATAGTTTTTTTTTTTTAATATAAAATCCATTCTTTTGAAACCATTCTTCTATAATAGAATAATCAATTGTTTCTTTACTTAAAAGCGAACTGCGATAATCTAGCATGCAATGTCTTTCATGATTAAATAATGAAATTAAAGAACAAAGACTTTTATTTCATGTTGAAAGAAAATATTGAATTAAAAACTGTAAAACAGAAAGCAAACAATATGACTTAAAATTAGAAATTATTCTTAAATGAATAAAATATAATAAAAATTGTTTGCTAGCTTTTTATGAAATTTTGTATATTATTAAACTTGTTTTATTTTTATTTGGAAACCTTTAAATGTTCAACCTTTAGCCTCTATCATTAATTTTAAGAACGCAAAGATTCATTAATTTAATTTTATTATTTTCTTTTAACGATAATTATTTGAGAAAGCATATAATATTATTTAATCGCTATATATAAACTACTATACGTATAACGTTATACACAAAATGTGTCAAAAATTATAGAAAAAAATTATTTACAAAATATTTAAAAGACGTAGTATTATCAAAACCATGTGTGTGACAGCAAGTCTCATAGCTAGTGACGAATCCTGTGTAAAAAATGCGAATCTGCCATCACTCCCTATTTTCATTCGATATTATAGGTAACATTAAATATAATAGCCTTTTTTTTTTCTTTTATTTCTTCTTTACACTTATGTGATAGTTAATACCTAAGGGATCTCAGAGCTTTCAAAGCTTCAAAATTTTTGAAATTTAATTTTTTTAGACGTTAAACTCCTATCTTTTCCGAACATTTTGATGTAATTGTTTCCTTGAAATTCTTATTAGAGCAGACGTAATGGTTTTTAGAAGTATACCCGCTAATAGCTGAAGCGGCGTTTCCGAAACTTGGAAGTCATTTTTTTCCAAATGATGCTTTTGTGCATAACGCGCAGGATATCTAAAAAAATTCTAAATATTTTTTCATGAAATTTTCAAAATGTATGTTTCATGATAGTCTGTATAAACTGAACCTAAAATTTTCTTTTTATTGTTCAAAAAATAAATTTTTAGGTGATTATACTGTTGAAATTTTCAAAATTTTGTATTAGCTAAATTCAACTTTGTATTAAAAATATAAAAATGCTTTAATTACAAATTTATTTAGGTGCAGGGTAATTATTACTATCTGAAGTATAAGTAGGCACCAAAATTTTCATTCTAGTTGCAATATTTACTTTGTAATCTTGTACGCAGAGGTGCCAAGTTCGCACTAATCTTCCGTAATTCGTGGATTAGTTTAACCCAGTTTAACAACGTTTCGAACCAGAAAAATTATTTGATGAACCTTTATTTACCTAATTCCAGTTTTCTACGTGTAAGTTATTTAATTTCATCACTGAAAAAAAAATCTGATGCGAAATGTATTAAACCAGGGTTAAATTAACCCACATATTACGGAGGATTAGTGGCAACTTGGCACCTATGTGTACGTAAGCTGTTATACCAAGTTTCTGCTCGTCATATGTCTGAAAATTTAGAGCGCCCTATAAATGCTAATTCTGCATCTTGCTATTTTTTAAATACATGAAATGAAAGAACATACTCATATTTTTTATCCCAATAAAAATTGTATTTTAAAATCATATACATTTCAAGATATTAAATGTCAAAATGGTATTTTTTTTCTCCAATTTTAAGAGTTCTGAGACTCTTTAAGCTAAATGACAGTATCTATCTGATCTTCATACTATACTTGTACGGGACTGATCTTACATCTGAGATATTATCTAGTTTAAACAACACCAAAATTCCAGCGATTAATTTCAATTAAAATAATAAAACTTTATATGAATCACCATAAAAACAAAACAATTCACAGGACGCGTTTCGAGTGGAAAATATAACAGCCCATCATCAGTAAACATATGTCCGTAAGGGGATAAGGTCACAAATGAACTGAAAGGGGAAAGAGCTCTCCTCTTTCATCTTTCATTTCATTTGTGACCTTGTCAACTTACGGGAACGTGTTTAGGCAGAACAAAGAGTAGGCAAACTAGTTGTACAAATATTTCAATGTATTATTTCAATGCTTCCTTATTTGTTAGTCTTTAAAAGTTGTTTAAAATCTTTCATTTATTTTATAATTTAGAAAAGTTCCTTGAAATAATGACGTGAGTTTCAAAACTCGCTTTATCCAAAACTTTAAAAAAATCAAGTTTTCTCTGTCAATCTATTCTATTGGTCAAATTGCATCGATAAAAACTAGCAATATCGTGTATTTCTGGTACTGTAAAATTAAAAATATTTTGCATGGAACCGTGCGTTTTACATTTCTAGCAAAGCTGTGTTTGATCTTTGCGTGCGCGCATATCCGTGACGAAAGACAGTATATTAAGTATAGAAAGACGCCATCTTTCTCGTAGAGTCGATTAAAGATTTTACCACTAAACATTTTATGCTAGAGTTCTGGAGAATGTTTTTTTTAAATTTCAAGCCGTAGTACGGCATTTATTTAGAATAAATTCGTAAAAACTTTCACATTGTGTTCTGAGACTATATTTTAATAAATTATAATTCCATTTTTTATATAAAATCTTATTAAAACTCTTGATACATGTGGTAACAAATGCGATACGAAAACATGGAACTACTTTCTTGACTCAAGAGTTAAAATAATATAAATTGAAAACATAAACTATTTACAAAGAGTTATTATACACAAAATAGACTATTTACAGTGTGACAAGCCTTTAAAAGTCTTTAAAAGGTTAAAAATTGTGCCATCCGGCCTTCTCCATTCAACGTCAACCGATCAGGGCGTTATGCAAGCCTCCCACATATATAATATTGAATTTTTACTTTAAAAGCACAGCCTAAACCAAAGAATATGCAAACCAGTTGTACAAATATTCCATGTACTTTAATAACATTTCCTGAATTGCTAATGTTTCAAAGTTGTTTCATAGCATACATTTATTTTAGAATTTAGAAGATTTCCTTGAAATTTTTCTATATTTATGTTAATATAAACTTTAAAACATACATATAATTACTTAAAAAAGTGTTACAAATATCTAGAGATATTATTTAATATAATCCTGAGGTCTTTCAAAACACAAGCGTGTTCATTTTTAAAAAGGAGGAACAGATGAGTGACTGGAATATAAAACATAATTAAAAACGAAACAAAATACCACGCATGCTCAAGGAAGTTTAGTTTCATGTGACATTAGTCCCACCTATAATATTATATCAAATCGCTGGAATATTATAAGAAAGGACATCATTACAAGCAGTATCACTCTTAAGTAAAATCTCAATGGATTCACGTATTATTAAAGAGTTATGGTTAGGTGTTGAAATGATCACTTTAGCTTTTTCGAAGTTTATCTTAATATTTTTTTTTCATGCAATCTGGATAAAGATGTAGTTGGTTTGTTAAACTTGATATCAGATAAATGCTCTTTTAGACTTTCTTTAAATTTTCGAGATATCATACCAATATTGAATAAAGTTTTTTGATGTTCTGTGCCGAATGAGATTATGTATATTTATGTTAAGATTTATTTAACTAGAGCTTATAATTATTTTAATTTTAGACCATCCTAAACTCTAGAAAAATGTCTTTCTAATGATAGTTATTAAACTCTTTTTGACACAAAAATTAAAATTTATCTAGTGTAATTACGTATCCATATTTTCCTGGAGTTCCATTGCCTGCGATTTATTCTGTTGACTTGCTTCAAATATCAGACCAGATGCTATGCTCACTAAGTTTAGCTGGCTGAATTAGATCATCCAGATTTTACGGAATAGCTGAGTTGGCAGAGCACAAACAGCTTCAATTTTAGCTGCCAGGTAATCTCCATATCATTAATGGGATAATGTATCAAAATAAGCATTTAAAAATTCTAAAATAAAAAAACGTTAGAATTAAAGATAGTTCTTAAAAAATGATCCAAAGCAAAACTTTATATGTTAGACTGAAGTTGTTGTGTAGATGTTCCCACTATATAACTTCACTCAGTGAATCTCTAGACTTAGATGTAATTGGAGATTGATGGACACATATTGAAAAAAAAGACAAATCATACCATATGTATCACAAAAACGTTAGTAAAAGCATTAAAAGAATAATAAGAAATTATTCCCAATAATTGCTAAAATTAATACGCTCAATTCCGAATAGATTAAAATCTTATGAGATGTAAATTTCTCACTGGGCGAAAATGTCCGGAGCGGGATTCGAACGAGGAATCTCTTAACTTTTTTTGTAAACTTAAATATATTTGAATAATTTATATATTTAAAAGAATATATATAAAATACAAGGCTGTTTATTTAGTTATCTAACCTGAGTTTTCTATTGATAATTTTGATATTGCTTATTTTTAATATATATATTTTTTTTTAATGAAAGCAGTTTAATTGTAAACGTGACCGCACTCTCTAATTTTTAATATTCTCTCTCCTTTTTTTTAATTTTAAGAGTCCTTTATGAAATTTCTTCGCAGTGGTGGCAAGCGGGTGACTTCCATTGTTGAAGGGAGAAGGAAAACAATGTTAATTAATAGCATTACGGATGCGTCTTTCGCATTACAATTAAAATAACTTGTTGAAAAATACAATACTCCGGCAGCGATGCGACCATATATACCGTAAAGTTTTTTTGAATGAAGCAGTAGATTGTAAATATTAATTTTTGCACACTATTTAATTGAATTATTCACAAATTCACAAATAAAATATCCGCTTAGGGATCACAATACACAATCTTTGAGTATCATAAGCAAAACTGGTAGAGAAAAAGAATATCAACAACAAATTCCCAGCGCAGAGGGAAAAACGGAGTACGTGTTTTAATTTATCCATACGCAGAGGGAAAAGGGCTGAAATATTCAGCGTCACTTTAGCACAACTGAAATATATGCAATTAAGAATTATAAAAGCAATTTAAAAACTAAACACACAGGTATAGTAATATTAAGCAAGTTAATTGATTGCTTTAGTAAAATTTAAAGATTGCTAAATACACTTTACCGTACACTGAAGAAATTGAAATGATTTTCATTAATTATGAAGTTATCTCAAATGAACTTGTGAAATGTGACTACAAAATATTTTAAAGCATATTACGAAACAGGTGGAATACATGTCTAGGTACTTATTGCAATTTTGAATTGATAGACTGTGTTCTATCCAAAGCATTTTAATAAATTTTCAAAGTAATATGGGAGTTGAATGGGAATCTAGCAAGGTAAATTAGGGAATTGTAGCCTCAACTCTTAAATAAGGAAAAGAAGTAATGAGACATTTTACTTAGCTAGTTGGCATTTTTTTTTTCGATGAGCTGTAAAATGCTGCTGTGGTTTATTTAATTGGAAGTTGGATTTATTGTCGCCACTTGAGAAAATTATTACACCTCAGTCTGCATTCGATAAACTCCCAATGTACATTTGAATGATATGATCATTTTCACTCAAAATAAACATCATGCTTTTTTTTTTATTTATTAAAGTTAAATTTGTGTTGCATTTTAAAATCTGTTACTTTCTTTTGTTGTTGTTAAATACCACCTCCCTAAAGTTTTGTATAACACAACTTATCCTATATCTAGTCCACGTAAATATATTTCCATGTGTTACTCTTTTATTTTTGTGTCGTTTTGAATATTTTTGGATTATATTATATTTAAATATCAACATATTATTATAATTTTGAAAATTTTATATTTTCCACGATTTAAAAAAATTATAAAGAATTTTTTTTTTTTTTTTTTTTTAACATATTGGTTACATTAACTTGAATATTTCGTGTAGCAAGAACAAATATTTCATAGATTTCAAATAAGCAAATTTCTTATTTTTATTTTATGTTTGGGCCATAAACTTATATATTGTACGAAATTGAATTTTCATAGAATAGTTTGAAAATTTGGGCTTTATAAACTTTAACAAAAATTGCACAAACGTATTTACCAGAGGACTTTAAAAAACAAAATATAGCGACAGGACTTTAAAATCATATTATTTTAAAACAGTTAATTTTTTATACATTTCTTACGTTATTATTATTGTTATTTTCAGATTTTCTTTGTTTTAAGGTATTATTCTTATATTTTTTATGTTTTCATATGTAAAGTTCGGTGAGGTTGTCCCGAGAGCCTTTTCCAAAACATAGAAATTTCAGCAGAAAAATTTAAAATATTAAATTTCTTCCTTTGATATTTTTGACTCAAATTTAAATTTTTAATATTTTTCCAGCAGCAAAATTCAGCACTCACGGCTTAGTAAGCTTATGAGTAAATTTAACTTTACCACATACCATGCCCTTATGCAAGTAAACACTCTTTATCCAACTTTGTATTTTTAAAATTCCAAGCATATTTCAATTGTGAATGGGGGGCGGATAGAAAAGGATAAAAAAGGAAACACTTTTTAAATCAAAAATTAATTTCAAAAGTAAAAACTAAAATCTCAAGTCTTCTTTTTCTAATTTTAATTCTTGTATTCAAAAACCCTTTTTACCCTTTGTAAGTTTGTTATTCACCACACCAGTTTTTAGACTCATCTCTTAAATCAGACTGTAACTTTAAGATAAAGTGTGCAGTGTTAGGGCAATTCTCCTTCGTTTGTGGTTAAGACCTAGCATGTCACAGATATCGAGAATAGTACGGTTCTTGACTATATATCAATCGAGAACTACTTAATAAAGTGAAATTACACTCCGAAATCGACAACTTCGTCCTCTGTTCGAAAATATACCAAAGTTTAAACAAAACACTTGCGCACCCTCCAACAGTTAAGTTTTTTTAGAGATTTGAGCCTCAATAATACCTCATCATGAGAGACAAAAAAATGTGATTTCTCAGGGACCCAGCGACCACCATGTATCCTTGAAGTAGAAAATAAAGTTTTAGTTCAAAGAGTGAGGTCCCAAGTCAAGTTATTTTAATACTTCTACTACTGCAAATCTGGTTCTAAAATTTAAAATCTCAAGTCTCTTTTTACTAATTTTAATTCATGTATTTAAAAACTCGTTTTACCCTTTGTAAGTTTATTACTCCCTACAGCAGTTATTACGTTCATCTCTAAAATTAGAGTATAACTTTAAGATACGCACTGCTGTGAGGGCAGTTCTACTTCGTTTGTGGTTAAGGCCTTTCACGTCACAGATCCCGAGAATTGTACTGGTCTTGACCACATATGAATCGAGAACTACTTAACCAATAAAGTGAAAGTACACTCTTAAATCGACACCTTCGTCTTCTGCCCAAATATATTCCAAATTCTAAACAAAAATCATGCGCTCTCACTTCAGTTTAGTTGTTTTTTCAAAGATTTGAACCTGCTATAATATCATGTGACCGAAAGCAGCCCTGAATCAGAATATTTCACATATATATGAATTTAACATTATAAGGGATAAAGTTATTTTTAAATTTAACATTTTATTTTATTTTTCTATAAGTAAGTAAGTAAGTAAGCACCCACCCTGGGAACCCGCTTTTGGCTTATGGTTAGGTTTGAACCCCGAGCCCAGGGCAGGGAAAAGCACTATTACCTGTAAAACCCTCTAGTATTTAAGACACTTAATAGAATACAATACAATTAAAAAAAATTAAATTAAATTAGTTTTTTTTTTTTTTTTTTTTTTTTTCAGTCAGCTGCTGGCCCCTCTAGAAATATGAGGTAAAAATTACTAAAAATATTTAAAGATAAAATAATCTAAATTTAAAGATAAAATTACAATAATATATAACTTAAAGGCCAAAACGATAGCTGTAGTAATGAATTTTTATGTCCAGCACTCCTGCTCACTGCCCATAACTCGGAGGAGGACCGTTGAACTGATATATTGATCTATGAGATCCACGTTCATATTAAACCTTCTGAACAATATAAATATAGTTTTAAGCTAGATTTGAGATTAATTACTGTGAGCTATATATAATTACAATAACATATAGGGGGGGGGGGGTTATCGGTTACCCACAACGTACTAGAGCAAGATTAAAGTTTTTAAGAGCTGAATTTAAAGTTTTTAAGAGTTTATCTGAAGTTGCTATATATCACGAAAAGTTCAACTGGTTATCACAGCGACATACAAGTTTACAAAAGCAGGACACCATTTTTGAAGATATTAGCCTTTGTTACTCATATTAAAATCTTTCGCTGATGAGTTAATGAAAGTATTTTGTAAAAGATATTACTGTAGATATTTTCAAGATGAATAAATATTTTTTTTTCCTTTTTTTTTCTCCTTTTTTTATGTAGTTACTTTATCTGTACCTCCTGTCCACCAATTGAGACTGAAATATAGGACACAAACTAGAGTCTGCTGTATGCTTCCTATAGTTTTCTTGATAATAGCAATTAGTACAGCGATGCTGTGATGGATCGGTGATATAAGGACAGTTGAGAGTTTGATGACCCATGGCACATTTGGCACATATGGAGTTCCTTCTACAGTTAGTCTTTGTATGCCCGTAAAGTTGACAGTTCTCACATCTAAGTATGGGTCGATATATTCTTATACTGCAATTATTGAGGCCAATTGAGATACTTTTCTGAGCCAGAAGTTTTTTAGCTGCATTTACTTCTAAATTCAGTACCATATGATAATTTGTGGATTTTTCTCTTTGTATTATTTTTAATATTGTTAAATTCTTGTCTGTTGAACGATCCTTTAAGTAGTTAATTATGTCATCAGTAGATATCATCGATGGTATTCCTGTAATTATTATCCTTGAGTGTTTTTGCAGGTTGTAAGTTAGTTCTACTATTTCTGAAATGTTTGGGATTTTTTCAGTTCTTTTCAATCTGTTTCTCTGTGTTGTTATCTGTATCTGACTGAATTGTCAGTGTTTTGATTTGTCTTGTTTGTTTACAGAATATTGGTAGATCATTTTCTTTAATCAATTCGGTATTTAACAGTTCTTTCAATTTGTTTGTTGATATTTTCTTTGAGATATTTTTTATAATTATTGCCGAGTTTGAATACTTTCCTTGAGAGTTAAATTGTTTTTGTTCTTCGTTATCTTGAGATCTTTCATAATTGTTTGTATTTTTGTCTATAAGATTTTCTATTATTAGTTTTTCAATTTTGTGAATCCTTCTTGATAATTGTGGTATGTCTGTATCTATATTATTTTCTACATCTCTAAGCTTGTTCATGCACTCTTCTGTTATTTTGTCTTGTGCTTTTAATTGTTCTTCTCTTGTAGCTATTTCCTGCTCCAATTTGGCTATTATTTCTTTGGTTGATTCTGTTGTTTGTTGTTGTTGCTTATCCATTTTTGTACTAGTCAAGATTGTATGAGTATACTTTTGTTGTGTTTTTGTTTGTATTTGTGTTGCCTTTTCTTTTGTTTCCGATGCTGAATGCTGTTGTTTGATTAAGTTCTTTATTTTTTTTATTTCTTCTCTCATTTCCTCTTCTTTGTGTTTGAAAATGGTATTTTCTTTTTCTTTTTCTATCAGTTTTCCTTCTAGTCTTTGTTCCATCTTGGAGCTTTCTTCCAACTGAGCTGTAATTGTATCAATTTCCTCTTCCAATTCGCTTATTTTTCTTCTGTGTCTTTGTATCGTTGTTGTATTTTTATGATATCTTATTATTCTAGATTCATCATTTTTTGCTCTTGTAAGTATTGCATTAAGATATTTCTGTTCTTCAAGATGTTTCTGTGCTTCCTCTATAGTTCCTCTCACCCTTTTCCTTTCTATCCTTTCATATTCCGAAATCAATCGGCTTATCGGTAGGCTTTGCAGTGGGTCCTGTTTTTCAATAGGTCTTTTTGGAAGTCTTAGATATTGTTCCGTATATGACTTTTGTATGTTTATGCTTTCCGGAGAGCCCACTGTTGAGTTCAACAAGGAATTCATTGTTGAGTTCGGTGTTGTATTGCAGATTAATTGTTTTGGTGTCTGATCTAATCTGACCAAACTAACTTTTGGGTTGTTTGTTAGAATTTCTTTCTGTAATCTTTGGTTAGGATTTATATTATTTTTCTGTGAATGTTTATTGGAATTCATTATTTGCAGTGTTTGTTTCAGAGGCAATGGTGTAAATTGAGTTGCTTCGGTCACTATCCATTTCTTCTTTGCCTGTATTGTTCTTTTCTCCTCCTCCTTAGCTGTGTTTAGTTCTTTTTCCAAGATATTTTTCTTCATATCATTTGAATCGTTGAGACCAATCAGTTTTTCGCATGCTATCATGGTAATTGCTCTGGATGGCGATAAATATTGAAATGAGTGTATGCATGATGTGTCCGAAATTGCTGAAGATCTCGTACTCGTTTCCAATGAATCTGATTTATTTCCTGACTCATTTATTGGACTTCCAGATGATGCCATGTTCCAATCTAGGTCGAGCTTAGTCGGATTTATTCTTGGGTTTTGTTGATTATAGATTATTCTACTTTTATATGGTGTCGCCATTTAGAAGATGATTTAATAATTCAACTACTAGTGGTAAGGCCATTATAGATATTGCTTTTCAATTAATCAGAGAGATACTTTTATATGGATTACACAGAGCTACTGGTAACTATATTCAGAGAGATACTTTTAAATGATAAGATATACGTTCCAATGCCGGAAGCTAAAAATATTAAAATATATTAAAATATAATGAGATAATAATTAGAGATAAAGACCAGGGGTCCACTAGGCCCCGACCACACATCATTGAAGGAAAGGGAATATAGAAAGTAGAAAGCAAAAACCGGTAGTCGTAACTACCGAAAAATGACTAAGAAAAAATTAATAGCCAAAGACGGGGAGAATTTTTGAGAAATAAATCAAAATAAAACAAAACAATGATAGTGATAGAAATTAACCAAAAAGGAGAAGGGGGGGGGGGGAGGTACATGTGTATGCTCCCCGTGTCCATAAGCTCATACACTAAAATTAATAAAAACCTGGTGCCATCGTAACAAAGATCAATTGCCCTTAACGACTTGCTCAATAAAACCCCCTTTACAAATACTCTGTCTCACACCACTGTATTGACATATTCAGATATGCAAACAGAGCATGAGAAAAGCAAAATAAGAGATAGTGCTTATTAAATGACATATACGAGATATAAAACAAATGTATTAACAATAGATATATAGAACTGAGTATTGAGGCAATAAAACAGATTTGTTTACAATAGAAATATAGAACTGAGTAATGAAACAATAAGTAGATAAACACTTAATATATACTGTAACTAATATGTAGCAATATATGTGAGATAAGCTAGTAAATATTTACAGCACAACGCGATACCAAATACTTGAAGTTGTGTTATACCTTGTAACATTGAATCCGATGTACTTGTAAAATATATTAAACAATTTCTATAACTCTGCACAAAAACGTGTTTTATCAGAAACTCCCATAGAGAGGGAAAAATAACTTTTACTAAAGATTTACTGGGATGACAGCGATTGGGTGGACGTAGGATGACTGGTAAAAGAGAAAAAAGTTTAAGTAATAGACAAGTAACAGAAAAACACTTACCTTACTCAAAGGTCCCGCTGCACTTGCCTGTAAAGCATGTTAGTTAGAGCATCTAGATTATTACGGAGTGTTGCCAATCATTATTACGATGCTAAGTAAACACTGTAGAATATCCGAAATCAGTGCAGGGACCGCCGGAAATAAATTAGAGTGGTTTGGATAATTAATTTAACGGAAACCAATAAGTAGTATTAAAAGACTGTAAAGATAACATTTTAAGTAAAAAGATGCAATCTATAAGTAAATTTAAACATAACATTAATTAATATTACGTTGATTTCAGTCTTGCGCGACGTACAGCCAAACCCGGCTAGCACACGACTCTGTGTCGCTGTGAAATATTTGATTAGTTTGTGTGATCACACTGTGATGTTACAGTGTCCCGAATTCTCAGTAACCGTGTCAAAATGGTACAATTTTTATTTCGTCAAATAGTGATTTTCAAGTGAACTTCATTTTGGTAATATACTTTACTTATTAGTCAAAACTGCAAATGTTTGGGTCAATTACACAAAATCGTACATATCGAATTCACCTTGACTTGACATTCTGAACGTCATGTGACGAGAATGTAAACAATAAAATTTCGATTTCATAAACGAACTTTACCCTTTTGCACACATTTGGATCAAAGAGCTTTTTGAGATCATTTATGCTCTCGAAGCCAAGCGAGATATTTTTCGACTGGTTAATTTCATAATTTTAATCGCCGGCCGACATTTCAATACGGCCATCATTGTCGTTCCCTGTTCATTAACATTTTCGAACAAAGCCTTTATCGTATTGTCTGACAGACCATTTCGGACATTAAATTTTCTTTCAAAACAACGTCTCGTTGAACACAACTATTTTCCTTGCGGTGATACTCCAAAACAAGAAATATCTTCTGTTCCAACTAATAAAACTATTTTCAATAACGTATACCCTTTCAAAAGTACTCACTAGCAGATTGCGTAGCAAAATAACGAATGAAGATCTGACGTAGATTTCTGTTCAGCTCTCACATTCCTGCATTGTCATTATTTAGCGAAATTTTAACTAAATTTGCAAATTGGTTGGATAAATTCCTATAAATACTCATAAATGTAAAATGGCCTACAAACTCGAATATTGCTTGTTATATTCATGTCCAATTCCGAACACTGTATTCTGCTATCGAAGAATTTGTTATTTCCATGGCAACAACACATTCCATTGAAATCATATCGAATGAGTTCAGGATTGGGCCCTAAAAGCATGAATGTAGGAAGATCTCTTCGCCTAGTTTTAAAATACGATGCAGAAAATATTCTTTATATCAAACCAATAAAAGTCATTGTATCCGGGAAAATAGAACTTCATAAATCTAAAATCACTTGAAAACTCGAATACTGCTCATTAAATTCAAGCCCAGTTCTGAACGCTGTATTCCACTATCGAAGAATTTGTTGTTTCCATGGCATCAACGCATTCCATTAAAATCATATCGAATGAGTTCAGAATTTAGGCCTAAGAGCAAGATTGTACTGGCGAATGAGACCCACTCCATAACCGTAATGTCCTTCCTTCGCATCAATGCTGAGTGACGTCAGTTTCGGCCTCGACTGAGCTCCAATCGCTGTCAGCGCCATCTATTATCTGAAATTCGAACTAGAAACAAGAATCACAGTAAAAAAAAAAAAAAAAAAAACTCCTGACATCATACATAACCCTTATGCAAGAATATTTTTAATTTCTGTCACCGTTTGCAAGTTATTGAATTTTAAAATCCATCAGTCATTTTTGGGACACCCGGTATATCAATTTCATTATATGTGAAGTAGTTTAACATAATTAAATACGACTCAAACAATGGTTCCCCCTATACCGTTATCTAACGAAATCCTTTTGTGTAGCCCTGTAAATGAATAATAAATATTCTTTGCAACGCATATTATAGAGAATGTATATTTCAGTGCACTTCATAAATGCATATCAATTTCATTATGTTCGAAACGGTGTAACATCATTAAAATGCAATTGAAACGATTTTCCCATTGTCCTAAATGTAACGGATATTTACGGACTGTCCCTCTAATGAAAGTATACATCCGATTTTCCTAAAATTTGAAATGACTCGACAAAATTCTGCAATGATTATGTATTTTACATTTTGAACCGTTCAGTTGGGTAGTTTTTGCACTGTTATATGCGGATAGATCGAATGATAGGCAGGCAGGCTGACACACAGACAAACGGGCGGACCAGATGACAATTATCTATGTTACGTATTTATATATTTACCAACGTACCTAAAAAAATGAGAAAAACATAGGCGCACATTGTATTATTTTATTAATTTTTTATTGGGATGATTGCGTTATTTTATAATCTAAATTTATATGTAAAGTGAGTACAAAATTAATTGTAATAGTAGGGGGCTCTGCTCCCTGCAAGCTACGCTCGCCAACCCCGTTCAGACCCCGCAGAATCTAAAAGCACGCTAATTTGATCGGTTTTAAAAAGATTAGAGAAGATTGAATTATAATGAAAAAAACTATAGCGATCTCCCTGTAAACGGTTTCCATTCAATGCAATTTGATTGTAAAAATTTTACGGCTAAATCAGTTGCTGTTAAGACATCCAATGGCTGTTTTCGCGTGTGGTTATAGAAGACCAGTTAAACACTTGAAAGGAAGCTAAAATAAAATGAATTAAGTAAACAGAGTTTTGCCTCCCAGTATTTTTAACAGAGTTATAAAACGAATGATATAATACAATTTACTACAATTACTACAATTTACCGCTTTAACCCCTTCAAGGGCGGTGGTTCATTTTTGGAGCACTTAATTTTAATTCTTAAATGCCACATTGACACCAGAATATTGGAATGACACTTTTCCTTTTATTAAGTAAGTGAACAAATTATTACTCATTATAAAGTTAATTATTCATTTAACTGTTTAAACCCCTTCTGTAGAGAAGTATACTTACATTCTCTTTCTTGTCGCTGTATTAGTTTTCTATGTACTGTATTTATTTAGCAATTATCTATTTTTCAAGTTTTTGCTTATGGGCGGGTCACATTTCGTCTACATTTGTTAAGGTGGCCATTTTGTAGCTGTCTTGTGTTGAGTAGTTTGTGTGCTGTCTTTCAGTATTTATTTTTATCTGGTTACTTGTGTTTTGCGCGTTGTCTAGTTCTGTTACTGGTTTAGTTGTATCTCTCGCATCTTTGGAGTACCGTTTATAATTGTGGATCCTTTTGATTTATTTGCGATCACGTGTCAGGGTTGGAGCCTTTTAAATTTTTCATGGGCAATCTTGCTTTTGGTCTTATTGAGTATATAGTGTTTATGTTACTAATGGAGTTGTCATAGTTACGGTTGAATCGGTTGCAGTATTATTAGTTTAGTTGTTAAATTATTTTTGTATATATTGGTTACCTCGGTGATTTTGATTATTAGTAGTAATATTATTGGTCTAACTGTGCAGGCTTGTCTAACTGTGGCGTCCTTTGTTGGTAGGCCGGTTACTGAGCTGTGTCATTATCAGTTTGTGTCACATGAGTAGGGACTTTTTTGTATCTGTAGTATTGAGTGATTAATTGGCTGATTTCTAGTGGATATTATTGGTGATTGGATTAGGCTGTCTACTTTGTCATTGGGTTGGATCAATAGGTTTGTTTCAGACCATTGGTCCGCACTACATAAGGTGAAAGTTTATTCTGACTGTTACCGGCCCTTGGTGGATCGTCGGTAGTTTGGTTTTCATAGGGTAGAGGGTCATTTGGTGTGTTTTGTCTTGGTTTTTCTTGTGTTTTAGAGTACTTTTGGTGCCTTTCGGAGTAATTATGGCTAATGATGATGTAGATAAATGGATCAAAGAGGTTGAGGGAAAGAAATTTATAACACTGGTAATAGATATGCATGCTAAGATTATGGATCTATTGGAATATAAAAGATCAAAGGATCACAAAATTACGATGCCTTTAGTGGCAAATATAAAGAAGGCCATGGATTTTCTACTTAAACAATGTACCGAAATTAGTGAGGAGAGTAAAGTGATGAAAACAAGATTGGAGGACAGAGATGAATGTACAAAGATGCTGAGTGACCTGGCGCAGAAAATCACAAGACCATCTACTGACTTGGTTGATGAGATGCCGGTCAAGGAAAAGGAGACACAACAGAAGAGAAGGGAGGAATTCTCTGTAATAATAACACCTAATACTGAGAATCAGGATATGGATGTGGTTAAGGATAAAGTTAAGGAAATTTGTAAAGGCAGAAGTGATCTCCCGACCCCTAATGACGTAATTGTTACAAAATCTAATCAAGTTATTCTGAAATATCGTAATAAAAAAGAAGTTGAGATAATGAAAGATTCGCTAACGGAGGCACGAGAAATCAAGAACATGGCAAAGGTAAATGTACCGGTTAGGCGAAGGGACAGAGTATTGATCCTAAGTGTGGACCCAAGGTTAGATGAGGAGGAGGTTGGGAGAGAGGTTGAGAGGCTTTTGCGGGGAATGGATGCAGATATATCTAGTGGCAGTTTTAAAGAAAGACTGTTGACTGCTCATCTTGAGGGTACTACACGTTCTCTTATTGAAGGATTTTTATATAAGTCGGATGCTGAAGTAAGAATAATAAGAAAAATACAAACGAAACAAGGAAAGAATAACTGGTTGTTAGATGTGGATGCCGACAGCAAACAGGCCCTCCTTGGACTCCGCCGCATCTGCATTGATTTTGAAAGATACCGCGTGGTTGAGTTTATCTCAATCACGCGTTGTTTCAAGTGTCAAAAATTTGGGCATATGGCAAATAAATGTAGTGAAGCAACCCATTGTGTAAAATGTGCCGGAGACCATGTGTTGAAAGACTGTAAATCGGAAACCTTATGTTGCGCCAATTGCTATTTCAACGATGCTGGTGGAGAATGTAGTCACAGGGCAGATAGTAGTGGTTGTCCAGTCTTCCTGAGTTATAGGGATGGACTATTGCCGAACCGTAGTTAAGGGCACGCTTGGTGGCCCCTCTGTTGGTAATTTGAATGTGTTGCAAATTAATCTTCACCACTGTAATGATGCAAATGAAGCTTTATGTAACTATGCTATTAATAATAACATTGATATAATTTTATGCCAGGATCCTTACATTCTTGATGGTACTGCCCCGGGTATTCCACCAGAATGGATTATCTTTTATTCTAATTCATTTAATGCTGCTGTCATTTTTACTAATAGGGAATATGCCACGATCAGTAATTTGGTATTAGATAATGCTGTGTTTGTATCTTTAAATGTAAATAATGATAAAATTTTCATTGGTTCGCAATATTCTCCCCCAAGCGGAAATATAGATAAAGACTTTGAAGATATTGGCGAACATTTCCAGAATTTTGACAAAGTACTATTAGCAGGGGACTTTAATGTTCCATTACTGGACTTGGGATATACTTATCAATCCGTGAGAACTGATGTGTTCCTGGAACATCTCTTGGAGAAAGATCTGCGGATTATAAATGATACTGATGCCGCTCATACATTTGTTCAAGGTTCGCTGAAGGGTAGACCCGATTTAACATTGGGAGGTCTCGAGATCTGTGGAAAGATTGAAAATTGGTATGTCGACGAAAAGAATTACTCATTCAGTGACCATAGATATATAAGATATTCTCTGGGTTACGTTGCCTCTAATAAGACGAATCAACGATACAAGACCAAAAATAAGAGTTTCAGAAAATTCAATGATAATATTAAGAAAAAGGAAGATTACTGGTTGAACGGACTCCTGAAAATTAAGAATACAGAAGACTTGGAAAAACATGTGAATCAATTCGTGGAAGAGGTGTCCGATATCACAAGGGGATGCTTTAGGAAAGGAAGTCTATCACATAAACCAACGGTGAAATGGTATTCAGAAGAGTTAAGGATCGAAAGAAACAGAGTTGCTGCCATGTATAGAAGGTGTGTTAAAAATCCGGAAGATATAGATATGAGAGAAACCTATAAGAAATATAAAAGGGAATACAATAGAAATGTGAAGAATGCTAAAAAAGAATCGTGGAAAAATTTTTGTCAGAAGACAAATCAATCGTTTGGAAATTTATACAAGTATATTTCTGGTAAGACGAAGAAATGTACAGACTTCATATTTACCAGATTAGAAGAATCACAACCCTTTGATACATATGATGATGTGGCAAGGAGATTGATGGCAGAGCACTTTGGTATTGACGAAGTTCCGGGGAATATTTATGAGTTTATCTCGGATAAGATCGAAGAAGATGGATTTATGGAGGTAACAACGAGAGAATTGAAATACGTAATGAGCAAACAAGAAAATAACAAGGCACCAGGCTGTGACGACTTAGATGCTTTGATTGTCAAAAATATTTGTAGAACCAATATGAATTATGTCAAGAAACTATTTGGAAAATGTCTGAAACATGGTCACTTCCCAGAGGCATGGAAATCTGGTAAGGTGATTTTCTTCCGTAACAGGAACAAAGATGGTAGGTCTGCCAGGTCATACCGACCGATAACTTTGTTATGTATTTTTGGTAAGCTCCTTGAACGGTTAATTAAAATTAGGATTATGCCGAAGCTGGAAAAAGAACAATTTTGGGATAATGGTCAACATGGATTCAGAGAAAGAAGGAGCACTATCACAGCTTTGGAGGATCTAAGACAAAGAATTCGCATAAATCTGTATAATTATAAATATTTTGCAATGACGTCGGTTGATATACAGGCAGCATTTGATGCGGTGGATTGGCAGATATTGGCTATGTTGATAGATAGGTTACCAATAGCTCAATACTTAAAGAATATTCTGAAAAATTATATATCACGTAGAAGAATAGGATTTAGTTTCACGTATGGAATTATCTGGTATATATTATTTCAAGGCTGTCCCCAGGGAAGTTGCCTTGGTCCACTTCTCTGGTTGATCGTTGCAGACTACCTATTGAAGAGATATAGATTAAGACATGGCAATATATTATCCTACGCTGACGATTTCGTAGTTTTTGGAGGTGCAGACACAAGAAAAGAATTAGAAGAAGAAATGAACAAACGCATAGCATGGTTTGCAGAGATCTGCGAGAATTTACATTTAACAAGAAGCAAGGAAAAATGCGAAAGTATTTTATTTGGCAGGTATTTGTTAGAAAACAGGCATCCTATTTTCAAGATTGGAACATCATCGATATCCGTAAAAGACTCAGTTGTATACCTTGGTGTAACTATTGACAGTAAATTAAATTGGATTAGACACCTTGAGAAAGTAAGAGAGGGGGTGAGAAATTTTACTTCAAACATAAAGAAAACAGTGCAGAGAGATAGGGGATTACAAGCATCATATAGAAAGATTTGGTATAATTCTGTGATAGAAAAACAGATAACATATGGTGCGGAAATTTGGTTTCCAGATTTGAAAGTGGATGCATTTAATAAATTAAGTTCATGCCAGAGGCTTGGATTATTATCAATTATCACATCATATAAAACAGTCTCTACGGACGCTTTGTGTGTATTGGCTGGTGTTGCTCCTTTACACATTTCACTCAAACATTCTGTGGTGAAATATAGAACTATTCATGGGAATGCCAGTATCATAGAGAATGGAACAGAGATCAAGAAAGATAATATTATGATCAACTTGGTGACAATGGACTACCCAGATTATGGAGCTCTCAGTAACATTTATATCACAGATAAGGATAGTCGTGAATATCAGGGAATTAACATGCCATTAATATATACAGATGGGTCAAAAATGGCCAGTGGAGTAGGCGCCGCATACACAATTTTTGAAAATGGTGAATGTATCTTGGATTATAAGATCTCTTTAAATATTTTAAATAGCATATATCAAGCTGAACTGACTGCGATAAAGTATGCAGTAGATTGGGTAATAAACTCGAATTATAACAGTGCTGTCATTTTTACTGACAATAGAGCATCAACTTTGGTTATACAGAGAAACTTTCCTGCAAACGCCCTTGTTAAAGAAATCTATGATAATATGAAAAGTCATCCGGAAAAAATGGCCACTATTGGATGGACCAGAGCACACGTTGGAAACGTGGGGAATGAAAGAGCAGATCGTTTGGCGAAAGAGGCAACAGATTCATCAATGGCTGACATAACTGATGATGTATTATTTCCAATTTCTTTAGTTAAGAGAATCTGTAGTGAGAATACCATTAGACAATGGCAGGAAGAATGGACATCAAGTAAAAAGGGTAGAGACACCTATAAGATTATCAGGAAAGTAAATACCGATTATGTGTGTACGAGTCAAGTTATGCAGTATTTTATAACAGCACATGGTAGTTTCCCAGAGTTCCTTTTTAGGATTGGAAAGAGAAGAAATGCACTTTGTGACTGTGGCACAGTGGGTAATGTACTGCATTATTTGTATGGACGCTGTCCTTTTGTCCCACATTTCTTCAACTTTGACAACTCGTTAAGCATCAGGCAAAATCTCAGGAGAGTAATCTTTGACAAAGACAATTATAAGAAACTTTGCAATATATACAATTTTTTAAACGAATTATATTCGTTTATTAGGTATAAATTCTGAGGCTGTAATTAGCTAGAATTGCGTTAGAAATTGAGAACATTGTCTTTTGATTCAATGTAGCATGTGCAATTGAACACTGAGCAATTCAATTGAACACTGAGCTTGATTTTCAATAACTTTGATACAAATATATATCTTGTTGAGGAACATTTTGGAAAAGTCAACATATTTAATGTCTGAGAAGTACCAGCATTTCAAGTGACTTTAATTTACAATGTGTCTCTCTCTCTGTTCTGTGGTGCTTTGGGTATTTCATATACTTAATCCCATTGTGATATGGACCTTGAACATTGATGCTTGCCTTACAGTATGTTGTCATTTCAGTGTACTTCAGTGTTCTTTTTATGAAGTTCTTCATAAGTTGTAGGTTACCTATAAACATTTCAGGCCGTGTTGGCAATCCTGTTTTAATGTTATTTGGTCTATATTTTAGTTGATGATCGTAACCTGTAAACCATCTGTAACCATTCCTGTAAACCATCATTTTTGTTATTTTGTTGCATGGCTACCTTAAACATGCGTATTTTGTATTTTTTTTTTTTTTTTTTGTAACATAGCGAGTTTCTATTTATTAGCATATTTGAATATGCCATTGCTTCATTTTAGTAAGTTCTAATGTTGCCGTTGTTCGGGTCCGTTCGGGCTGTGGTAGAGCTGGATAGTGGTGCGTTCTTTTTTCCCGCCAGGACATTAATTCCATTAACCTCGCGGTTGGCGTCCTGGTTGGGTGTTCCAAGTAAGTGAACAAAAGCTTTTTCGTATTTCGAAATTTGTTTGTAAATTCTGGTGCCATTCACTGATTTCAACATTTTACGAATAGTAGTACCTTGCCCTTGAAAGGGTTAAACGCATATTAATGTTTTTATTATTTTAAAGTTTCCTTTCCCTTTTAATATTCACGTGTAAATACAATTTTCAATATTTTCCTGCTTTTAAAACTTACTCATTTAATAGTAATTTTAGTTTTTTTTTCCTGTTTTTAATATTATTCTTTGCGCTGTTTTTAGAAATGAAAACAATCTCTATAATAATAGCCTAAGTCATGTGATTATTATCAACATTTCCTGGCGGATCCCTTAGCTTTTTATATTCCAGGCATTCATTTTGCTACTTTAATGTTAACCAGCGACAGACGATAAGTCACCAAATATTATTCTATCGCCATCATTTCATTTATATTATAATCGTCAAAGTCATGTAACTGCCATAAACAATTACAAACCTTCGCTTTTCATAAAAAAGGTTTCTATTTTAATTAAAGAATCAAAGCTATTTTTTCGAATAAAACTACATAAAAGATGCCATGATCACAATGAATTCTTGTTACTTTTATGTTATCCGGGTGAAAATCTCGCCAATAGCTTTTAATAACTGGCCAGTTAGCATTTGTTTATTTTTCGAGTGGTAAATTAAAACGGTAGTACTTGGTTATCTCATCGACCAAAAATCTATCGCCAGACTATAAGATTAAATGCCAATAATGGTTGATCGTAAATGTAACATTCACTTGGCTGTAAGGAAGTTACACGTGTTTACACTATCAAGTGATTTTTATTTCGACGTTTTATTTTTATTTTTATTAATGCTATACTAATTTATTTGGGCACATATGGCGCGATACGCACCATATTGGCGCAATTTTTTTCCGACGCCATTTTGGCGAAAACCTCAACAGCATAAACAACAACATCCGGATTACCATTTCAAGCAAAATAACGATACTTTGGCGCCAGTTAAGTACCTGTTGCGTATACGGCATTGGCGTCAGAAAAAAATCATGCCAATATGGGGGCGTATGTGACATCTGTGCCTTTATTTGTGCTTTCATTATTTAAAATAAAAATTATATCAATTTGTATAATTTGGTGAGTACTTTGGCTATTTATATAATTTGGCGAAATTGGTCGACAGGATAACTAAGTAGTACCATTAAAACATTGCTTTGAATGTGAAATTAAATGTCAGGATTTGTTGCAATATGTAATCGGGTTTGACGTGTTTCTTTTTATGACAATTTGGCGAAAACCTCGTTTTCGAATATCAGTTACATATGTATTTTTAAATTATTTTCTGTTATTTTAAAAATGAAATAACAATAAATAAAAAAAATTAATTAGTAAATATGGAACAAAACAATTTATACTTTTTTTTAAATAAAAAGAAAATAAATGCAAATAAACATTTATTAATAAATAAGCCACAATACCCGGGTTACCATGTCAGGCAAAATAACGCCCTTTTGGTGCTATTTAGGTACCCCGGTGCGTATATGACATCTGCAATTAATATTTTTCTTTTCGTTTCGTTTTAAAAAAAGAAAGAAGTGAAAGCCATTGATTTTAAATTTTTCAGTTTTAAATGAAAGTTTTGTATTAAATAAAATGATAATGAAATACAAAAAAAAAAAAAAAAAAAAAAAAAAAAAAACATTGTTCTTAGCATACATTTAAGGGAGGCCAAACTGGTCGCCAAATTAGTTTAAAATGATAACCTTTTCTCAAATATGAAAAAAAATATATCTGTTATGATTAAAATTTGAGTTGCCATCCTTAGAAAAAAGTATTTAAAATTAGAAAAAAAATAATATTTCAAAAACTAATTCGAATTTAAAAATTCTAATACCAGTTTTGAGATCTACGGATCATTGCGGATTTTCGGTGTTAATTTCATTGCAAAGTATTCCATATTTTAGGAAAAATTGTCGTGAAACATAAACAGTTGTTTAATCAGTCGTTTCAAATAATCGTTTCATAAATTTGTTACAATTCATTCGTTTCATATATCCATTTCATAAATTCGTTTCATTATGATTTTATATATATACGGTAGATATACAGGGTGATTCAAAAAAGATGGGGAAAACTTTAAGAGGTGATAGTACACACCCAAACAAACATTTTGTATCAAAGAATTTATGGTCGAAAACTAAACGTAAAAAAGTTAGAGGCGCGCCAAAAGTTATGTTCTTATACGAGGCAAAAACACACAATGAACGATTAATTTAAGTTACTAAAACAAATTTAATTGCATTTGATTACAATAAGTGCCCAAAACATTGACTGGCAGCTGTTATGCACGCAGTACAACGGCGAAGAACAAATTGGCAAATTTTCTGAAACACACCAGGCACCACCGCGCTCGCCAGATCTTTCATGTCTCGATTTTTTTTTGTAGGGACAGCTAAAGGCTCTTGTGTATGAGAGTCCCATTGAATCCGCAGAAGAACTTGTCGACAAGCTTTCGGCTGCTGTAGGGGAAGTTCGCGATATGCCTGGTGTGTTTCAGAAAATTCGCCAATCTGTTCTTCGCCGTTGTACTGCGTGCATAACAGCTGCCGGTCAATTTTTTGAGCACTTATTGTAATCAAATGCCATTAAATTTGTTTTCGTAACTTAACTTAATCGTTCATTGTGTGTTTTTGCCTCGTATAAGAACATAACTTTTGGCGCCTTCTAACTTTTTTACGTTTAGTTTTCGACCATGCAATCTTTGATACAAAATGTTTGTTTGGGTGTGTACTATCACCTCTTAAAATCTTTCCCATCTTTTTTGAATCACCCTGTATGTACAGTCGTGAAAAAAAAGTAACCCCCCCCCCCTACTAACTCCTGAACAAATTATCGTAGACAAAAGTTACTGGTACCGAACGATTGTAAATAAAGTCTACTTTTAATAGATGTATATAAAATTTCCTTAGGGGGCCATCTACATATTAAAACGAATCCAAACTTCATTTTTTTCAGTGGCAATATCCAATTTTAACCAGATATTTCAAATCTATGGTTCAAACTATGCCTAGACACCAAATTTCAAGTCATTTGAATAATAAGTTTTTGAATTATAAACATTCAAAATTTAGTCCTTCTAATGTTAAATTACATTTTCATATTTCTATTTCTATCTCCTGAAATTATGTTCCTAATGTGCTAATTTTTTGTGTAGCAATAATACTAATATAATCAAACGTAAATACGTTGAATTTGAATTTTTTATAATTTTACAATATGAATTATGAATTATGAAATTAATATTCGAAAGATTTATTAATTGTAACCCACATTTTTTTGATGGATTTAGATTTATTAAGTCCTGCTTTATGGAAATCCAAAATTTCACATTTTTCTTCCAAGTAGTTTTCAAATTATAGTTAAAAAACGGCAAAATGATGATTTAGGGGCCGTCTATGATAGAAGTGACCAGATATTTTGAAATTTCTTACGCTGTCCTGTAATCTAGCAGACTTCATTGGCAGCTTGAGTGACACTTAAAGGTGTCTTGATCAAGAAGGGGGCTCCCTCGGTTAACAATCGCGTATAGATCTTCAATTTGAATACAGCCCTTAAAATACGCTCGTTTTAAAATAATTAATTTCTCTGAAACTTATGGTACGAATTGCATAAAAATTTGTTTTAAGGATAATTAAATGGTGTAGAATTAATTTATGCTGCCAGAATTGTGTACTGCTATTGAAAAAAAACAAAGTTATGGTTCATTTTAATATGTAGATGCCCCCTAAGCAAATTTTATATACATCATTTAAAAGTAGGCTTTATTTCCAATCGTTAGGTACCAGTAACTTTCTTCTACGGTAATTTCTTGAGGAGTTAGTAGGGGCTGTTTACTTTTTTTTCCACGACTGTACATACAGTGTGTCACTTTATTTCTATTGCCAATGGCTAATTCTTAAACCGTTTAGCTACAACATCGAAACTGTATCGTTTAACTGTATAGTTCCCGTTGCAAAAATGTTTTAATTTCATTTTATGTTGAGAAACTATTTACGTAAAAAAAATTATTTTTAAAAAGTTACGGGATTAAATATGTTATATAGTCCCTGGGTTCCATAGGATACATGTAAGAAAGCTTTCTCTAAACTCTTATAATTAGAACAGTACACAAGTCCTTCCGACTCAGTTGAAAGAGACGTATGATTTATTTATTTGTAATAGATACTTTCAAGATCAATACGTTCTACCAACTGGGTAACATTTGATCGTGTATTTCGGAAGTTATCGTGGTGACATTTTTTCTCTTTTGTGCGTCTCTATAAATTAACTGTTACTCACACAAGAAACCGGCAAAGACAACACACTGTTAAATGAGGTTACAGTTTGTTTAAGAGTTCTTGCGTTTTAGTGAAGACACATTTTGCTTGATTTTTGTTTTTGCGTGCCTCTGTAAACAAACTATAAGATCTACAATCATGATTAGGAAATTCATCCAAGTGACCTACCAGATGAAAACACTGCTCAAACTATAAAACAGGAATTCTGCTTTTTCAGAATTTAGTGTCACCCCGATGAAAAAAAGATGTATGTATATATAAATAGTACAATACAGATAAAGTTAAAAAATGCTATAAAAAGTGATAGAAAATCTTTATTAAGATTGACGATCGTTTCGTTGCACAAACGGCAACATTTTCAAAATCATTCAACGATAGAAAATATTTTCAAATAATTTAAAAACAATAAACATAGTAAACAATGTCACGCGACATGATGCATAATGAAAAACATTGTAAACATAAAATTAATTTAAAAGATTAGATTAGCTATTGGTGAGCGTGGATTAATTTTCAAAACAATAACATGGTAAACAAAGTCACGAGACAACATGCATAATGAAAAGCATTGCAAAATATAAAATAAAAATAAAATTATCTTGGCTATTTGTGAGCGTGGATTAATTTCTACTATTGTTACTAAAATTAAATAGCATCTCTTTCCAAATTTTAGGTAATTCTATGGACACTGAATCATTGCAAATATTCTTGTTGCGTAAAAATATCTCTATTGATTCTCGGATTATGGATCGTAAATAAAATCTTGATGTATAAAATAACTTGCTATTTTTAAAATCGATCTGTAAAGGTTCTTCGCTGTATAATCTGGCCAAAGCTGTGGTTCTTCTGTAGTATTTGATGTCTGCTATATGTTCTTTGATTCTAGTTTTAAGTTTTCTAGTTGTCATACCTATATAAAACTGCTTGGTTCCATCTTCTTTGGTGAAAGGTATTTCGTATACTCCCGATAACTGGTTTGACTCAATTGGATCTATTCTCTTGCATACTATATTTCTTAATTTCATAGAAGGTTTTGCGACTAGGGAGATATTGTATTTATTGAGTTTATATTTCAGACGTTCGAAGAAACCAGGAAAATATTGTAAAGTGGATAACATGGAATTTTGCGGATTGAAATTTCTTTTCTTGTTATTCTTTAATCTCTCAATTAATTTTTCTGTGGTACTTTCTTTGTATCCATTGTTTCTTGCAATATCATATATTTTACATAATATATTAGATAATATGATATATTTTACAATTATTATTTAAACCTTCTATGAAATTAAGAAATATAGTATGCAAGAAAATAGATCCAGTTGAGTCAAACCAGTTATCGGGAGTATACGAAATACCTTTCACCGAAGAAGATGGAACTAAGCAGTTTTATATAGGTATGACAATTAGAAAACTTAAAACTAGAATCAAAGAACATATAGCAGACATCAAATACTACAGAAGAGCCACAGCTTTGGCCAGATTATACAGCGAAGAACCTTTACAGATCGATTTTAAAAATAGCAAGTTAATTTATACATCAAGATTTTATTTACCATCCATAATCCGAGAATCAATATATATTTTATAATATAATGTACAATACATATTTCAATTTTAGAGCTTACAGCACATGCTTTTATTTTATGTAAAATGACGTCATTCGCATCCGCTTGAGAATTCCACATTTACGATCCACTCTTAAACATCTACAGTAAAATAGGCATAGGACGTCACTATCGCGAAATAATACACAAATGCAACAAAAAGATGCCGTCATTAAAGAACCTCGACGGAAAAAAAAAAAAAAAAAAAAAAAAAAAAAAAAAAAAAAAGGCTCTCTAATGATTCATAGGCCTTCATTTGTTTGTTTTGTTTGTAACATTAATGTAGACAGTTTCAGTCGTGACGTCAGTCATGACGTTTCAGTTGGAAACTGACTCCAAACAAACGGTTGCTATGTTGTATTTTCTATTTTGTTTGTGTGTTGCAGCGATATCTTATATCTATGTCTCACAATACTTGATCTGTACTCCAAACAAACGGTTGCTATGTTGTATTATCCATTTTGTTTGTGTGTTGCAGCTATATCTTACATCTATGTCTCACAATACTTGATCTGTACTGGTAACATTTTCCACGATTTATATTTCAAAAGAAATGACGCATAGCAACCGTTTGTTTGGAGTCAGTTTCCAACCAAAACGTCATGACTGACATCACGCTCAAAGCGTCTATAGATACTTAAAATTAAATATAGTTTATAATAACTCCATGTTTTAACAGAATTGTTCGCTTATATTTTTTTATAAATAGCACGTATTTTAATTACATATTCTTTCGGTTGTTATGAGAAAAGGGCAACAAAAAGTTATAATTGCTATTTTTCAACTATTTTCCTTTTACTTTCTACATAAATGGAGAACTTGAATTGCCAAAATTAAAGAAATAGTCCAAAAATATAAAAAAATTAATATTTCAAAAGTAAATGGAGATGCAGTTTTCAAACAAACTGCATTTAAAAGTACTTTTTTTTCCAATACGACGATATAAAAATTGAAAATGTGCAATGATTAGAAGTTTAAAAAATTACTATAGACTATTTAATCGTACAGCTTTGTTTTACGGCTGTCTTCTGTAAGGTAACGTTATTTTTTCGAGAAACACAAATTAAGCTGGGAGAAAGAAATAGAATACCGTACCGGGGCTAATAATTTTCTGAAGGATTCGGTATTTCTGAGGTTATCGTGATCACAAGCTATGCGTTACATATACACGGTTAAAAATATCGTGAAAAATTACGTCTGTTTTTAAAGACTATCTATTTTCTGACCAATGAGAACGCTTTCCAGGTCTCATTGGTCAGAATATAGATAGGCTTTAAAAAAGAGCTAATATTTTACGATATTTCTAACAGTGCAGATATATTTATAGATATATACATATAAATGAAGTTATTGCAATAGGTTGATGTCTAAAAATATCAACCTAAAGTTGTATTCTTCAACGAACAAAACATTGAGTTACATTTCATTTTATGCTTTTAGAAGTTTACGGCATTTAAAACGCGTTTCTCTGTTAATTAAGGATTAGCTTTGACATAAAATAAGGCTCTGTATTATTTTCTCTGTTTCTTTTGATCATGAACTTATATGCTTCTATAAAATAATGCAAGCATATCTACTGAAACAGAATTTTGTGTCCAAACTATAAATGTGATATTGCAGAACGTGCCACTACTTGCATGGACAGTTTGGTTAAAAGCATATAACAAATTAGTAAACCATTACTACGTGAAAATCGTATGCTCTTAAAGACATTTTCTCAAAATTCGTCACGACCATTAAAATTTTATTGTCTGTTTGTCGCACCTAACTCATAGAGGTGGGTTACCTCTAAATAAATACTACTTCATTGAACGTGTGTGAATACTCTGATAGATATTAGTGCTCTCTTTTATACAACATAATCGACTTTATCCATAAAAGTCAGCTGCGAGCGTAAGCACAAATAAGGTCTGAAAAATATTGCACAACAAGTTCCCCATCCACCAATAAAAAATTATTTTCATATGTTATATACCCGCAGAAGCGCGGATGTTGCTTCTCGTGGGTAATATCATTACTGGAACCAAAATTGTGTTAGAAATTTCTTAAGAGACATTCTCTATACTTTTTATAGATAGACAAGTCAAAATCATCTATTTTTCTGACGCCATTGCTAATTGTTATAAGCTGACCACCTTGCCAGCTAGAGTGCTCTGAATGATAGTATCAACATAAGATACATAAAATGTGAGTTCAGACAATTTTGGAGAAAAACGAAGCGTCGAACTTCTTATCGAGACTCCCATTAGTATCGCATCCAGTATCGCATGTATCAAAGATTTTCCCCTTTATAAACGAGCCGTTAATTCCCAAATTGGCTCGGCCGAGGTTAGCAATCTGATTGGCTAAAACTGATATTTATATAGTAGAAAATTATATTTATTTTCTTATGAAGTAGTGTAATGTAAAATAGAATGCTATTATAATGATTTAAATTGATTTATTTTGTTAAATTTGATCAAAATCACAGTAAAGTAATCCAAAATATTAATATTAACGAACAATCAGATTGCTGAGTTCGGTTGAGCCAATTTGGGAATTAACGGCTCGTCCTTTATAATGCCCTCTCTCTCATATAGAGGCAATCTCGTTGTCACAGTAGACCAATCAAACTCTCCAAGCGACTATCTCCCACTGAGTTCCATGATAGTACTGAAACCAACGACATACAAGGAATGTTCTTGATTTCTGAAACGTCACACAGAATGGATCGTCATTACACAGCGATTGGCACAAAACGATGGGCTCGTCGCTTTTTACCAATCACCGTGTAAATAAATATGATCCCCTCCGTGTGGCATTTTAACGTCATGAACAGGCTTTGTATGTCGTTGTGCGCGTTACCACGAAGTTCTATTTGTGGTTTCGCCTTACACTGTTAAAAATATCGTGAAAAAATTACCCCGTTTTAAAGACTATATATTTTCTTCACAATGAGGACACTCCATAGGCGTTTATGCAGCGTTTTCATTTGTCAGAATATAGATAGTCTTTAAAAACCGAGCAAAATGTTCATGATGTTTTTTAACAGTGTAGTTTGGATGAAAACTCCAGTCTGAGTGTGCACGCTCTGCATGTATCCCAATTTCTTATAAAGGTTCCCTATACTGTAATAATCGAAATTTTTGGCAAAAGCAAAAATTTTGCAAAAAAACATTCTTCTAATTGATAAGAGTCATTTTGAAAAAAATGAAACATCCACCTGGATCCCTACCCCAGTTTCTTTTTAAAGCCTTGTATTGAACAAAGATTTAATCAAATTTGATTGTGCATCTCTTATTATTTGAGTCATAAAATAAAAGATATTGGCCGTGATGTACATTGATTTTTCGCTGTTAGCGAAACGAGATTGATTAATCAGAAGACTGAATCAGACCAATCAGAAGACAAAGAAAAGTTCGCAAAAATGACGGCTTCTGATTGGTCAATATCTTTGCGCTAACAGAGAAAAATCTATCTGGATCTGGCCCTGAGCTAGAGTAATCTTATTCAATTGTCCCAGAAATAAGATTTGTGTTTTTTGTCATAATGCAAATATACTTTAAGAAGCCTCTAATTCGCGAAAACATCGAAACAAAACTTTATGAAAAGTTTCAGGCTTTTCCTTGGTCAATATCGTTTCGAATCTCTCAAAAAAAAAAAAAAAAAAAAAAAAAAATGGCAGGAAACTAGAAAGATTTTTCTCTGTTAGTGAAACGAGAATGACCAATCAGAAACCAGCGTTTTTACATACAAACAGGGAAAATTTCGCATAAATGCAGGCTTCTAATTGGAGAATCTCGTTAACAGTGAAAAATCTATCTAAATCCAGGCCAATTATCTGGATTTTTGCTTTTTTGCTAGTATTTGTCCGAATTTAGATCTTAGGCAGAGATACAGGTAAACTTTTTGCTAATATCAAACGAATTTAACCAACCTCTAACCTCTATTTAGCAAGTTTAGCAAAATGTGCGGTCTATGTTCGAATATAGCCAAAACTCTACATGTTTGGCTACCACGAAACCAAAGCGATATAAGTAAGCGTCCTATCTTAAATGGGAGAGGTAATCACAAGATTAAAGGAGAGGTCACATCAATCAAGGTCCCACGCCACGTAGCGGACGGGGTTAAACTACAGGAAGATGCCTAACTGTTTTCTTACTTCACACCACTAAAGTTGTAAAGTTTTTTTCACCTTGATTAATAGCTGAAATGTCTCTGACAAGGCGAACTGTGCTCTTCGTGCTGTCAAGTGCATCTTCACGTCCCTCTCGCTACGCCATTTTTTTGCAATAAATGTGTTAAACAAAATTCAGTTCCATGAGTGACTAACGATTTAGAAAATATGCGCGATGGTACACCGTTAAAATAACGTGCACTGTTAAAAATATCGTGAAAAATGACCTCTGTTTATAAAGGCTATCTGTTTTCTGACCAATGAGAACGCTACTTAAACGCCTATGGAGCGTTCTCATTGGTCAGAAAATAGATAGCCTTTAAAAACAGAGGTAATTTTTCACGATATTTTTAACAGTGTGAAAAATTACCTCTTTTTTTTAAAGGCTATCTATTTTCTGATCAATGAGAACGCTCCATAGGCGTTTATGAAGCGTTCTCATTCGTCAGAAAATAGCTAGCCTTTAAAAACAGAGGTAATTTTTAACGATATTTTTAACAGTGTAGATATCTTGTCACGAAGCTGACGAAAAAGACAGGCTACCGCGGTGCATCCAACGTGTCTTTTTTTACAGACCGCTAGAGTGACGTACTGCTCTTTTCGCACACCTTCATTGGTGCATTCGAGCATCACGTGACTCCAGCGGTCTGTAAAAAAAGGTACGTGGAATGCACCGCGGTAGCCTGTCTTTCTCGTTAGCCTCGATCCTGTCATATATGACGTCACACTAAACGCCCGCGTATGCGGATTATCACCCCGTCCACAAGATTGCGCAACTGCGTTAATTTACGCCCGATTCCAGTGTTAAGTTTGTACCCTTACTTATATCGCTTTGCCACGAAACCGCCTAATGCATGATGTATATTTTAAGATTAGCATTGTTCGCAGTGTAGTTTAAATCCCATAGCTTTCCCTTCTATTTGAAAATCGTATTTCTATTCTCAGGTATAAACTATAGCTGTGCTGTAATTCAATTCAATCGGATAGCATAAAGGAAAAAAATAATCATTATTAATATCTATAAAATGGCAAACGTTTTTAATCTTAAAAGCCCGCACTGCATTGAATGGATTGTGAACAGATTTAACTGCACGAGTGAGAGTTTTTTATTGCAAAATGTAAAATTCAACCTTCGCTTGGAATCATATGGATCTTACGAAGCTGCTCTGTATTGTGAAGGTAATATGGCATTAAATCCTGCAGCCGACATTATAGTTATTGCTACAACAAAAGGTGCTTCTTACCCTATTGGTACCTCCAATAGTTATTTTAAAAGGACTAAGTTCACTGGAAAAAGGCAAGAAATTTGGAAAAATAATTCCGGTTATCATATTGGAAACTCGTTGACTTTTGAAGTTATCACTCCTATGGTTTCTATTTCGAAAGGTAATATCTTGTAAATATTAGTTTTTTTTTTAAAATATTGTTATCCTGTACATATTTTGTCCAATTATCTCTTCAACAATATTATATATATATATATAATTTTATCTCCCAGAATACTGATTAACCAAGTATTCAATTAAAAACGCTTGTTCCCCATTTCATAAATATTTATAACTTATTATTCAAACTATTTTTTTGAGCTAATATATATGGTTTGAACTAATAATTGAAAAAGAAATAAAGATTTCCATTAGTCAAGTATTATTACATTCTCTCCTTTGATTCAGATTGCGTGATTTAGTGTTAAATTAGAAACAGAGCTTGATAAAGATTATTTTTGTGCCTAATGCACAGACATGATTTTGTGCTCACACCACCGTCATCCTGAATTGGCTGTTTGATTGATATTTAGCGCTATGGTAATTTTCTGATGGAAAGGAATATAAAGACTGTTCATTTGGAATGATAGAAAGTGACTTGGTAACTTTAATTGATTTTCTTTTTCAAACGAGCCTTTCATAAATTTGTCCTATCCAAAAAATAGGATTAAAAAAAATGCACATTCACCTATTTGGCTTATTTTAAGATAATTTTAGTAATTGCATGATATATGTTCGCTTCTTGATTGGATGACTATGATTTGGCTGAATGTTAATGCACTGTGTTTCCCAGTACAGCGCCACCCGAATACTAAGTCTGAGCACCGATACAAACATGGCGGTTGCCGAAGACTGATTTGCTTCAGCTTTTGTATGGTTCCTTAAATTTGGGTACAAATAATTAAGTCTTTTTCGCTTCATTTTTCTGAGATTAAACGAGTCAAAGAAATATTTTATAAAATACTGGTGTCTAAATTTTAGATACCGTACTTACGTTAAAAAAGAAAAAAAAATCCGCCTTCGGTAGCCGTCATTTCTATGTCAGCACTAAGGCCTAGTATTCAGGGGGCTGTGTACTGCAAGAGATCGTGCATTTGGCATTCAGCCAAATCATTGTCAATCAATATATAAACGCAAAAAATGTCATGCAATTACTAAAATTATCTTAAAATTAACAAAAGTAGCCGAATCTGCATGTTTTAAAGAAAAATTCCTATATTTTTTTGGCCAGGACTGAATACTTCAAAAAAATAATACCGATTTTAAAGAAACTTGGATGTTTTTCTTAAAACACTATATGTTATTTCTAATGTAATCCATTTTTTCTCTTTCTCGACAACAATAAAAATATTTTAATAAATCTTGAAAGAGGAAAATATTAAGGAACTTTAATAATTTTGTATTTTAAAAATGCGATTTAAAAATGACAAATATTAGAGTGAAAACTATCGTTTTGTTTATCCTGGCTCGCTTCGAAATTTTAGAAGAGCTTAAAAGTAAGTTTACTAACAAGGGAACCACTTTTGGTGTTGCTCGCAAATAGCAACGAGACCCGGTGCATTTTGTAGCTAAAAGTTAGAGAACCGATAAAATTTCTGTTAAAATCCTTTTATATACTTTTTTACTTTTTATTATTACATTTTTATTTGAGTTACGTCGACAAATATGGTTCTAAAAATTTTCCGCTCGCTTTATCCGGGAAGTAAATGTATAGTATATATTAGAATTATATCAGATTGCGATTTTTTGATAATTGATAGCATAAACAAATCTTATGTTTTTCTTTATCTTTCTATGCAGAAGTTAAATAGTAAATATAATTCTATCAAAGCTTCCAAGATCATTGAAAACTATTATTTAGTGAAATACAAAATAAGCAAACTATTTTGTTTTGAAATTTAATTTTTAAAAAGAAATGTTGCTGTATTAAATGATCCTTTGGTAAAAGTAATCAAAATAAATTAATATTTTTACACATTTTAGAAAAATTACTGTGGCTGATTAGGTCGGATATTACAAATTCTACTTAAGTCCAAACCAGTCCTCACACAAGATAAACAGCTATGACATTTGGATAGGGTTGCCGGAAATCTCTAATTAAAAAAGAAAAAAAAAGAAAAGAAAAAAAAAACGCTGTTTCCCCGCTAAAATTGTGAATATTATGTTGCAATTTTTCAAAATCAAATTCGTGGCTTCTTGAAGGAATTTTTAATTTTTCAATGTTTTATACTTATTAACTAAATTTTTATTTTTAAATGCTTTTCTTTAAGAACTTCAGTGTTAATAGTCGTTAAGTGGTCTCGAAAATTTAATTGTCAGAAAGTTATGTTGCTGTAAAATCAAGAAATATTTTAACAGAAAAGTTTTATCGATTCTCAAACTTCGTAATACAGGGCTTTAAAATGCACCAGGTCTCAATGCTAGGTGAGAGCAACACCAAAAGTGGTTCCCTTGTAAGAATGGTAAAGTATTAGATATTTTGGAAAGATATTCCAAAATAACTGGTATAGGATTCGATGGGACTAATCCGCCACTTTTAATGAAGCTTGTTTTATACGCCAAATTTCCGATAAGCTTAGAGAGGACGTTCTCTTTTTAGATATATTTTTTGTAAGTGAGATAACATTGTAAAAGTTAGATTAACATTAATTTTCAGGAACAATAGTTGTTAAAACTTCTCCACTTAAATATTAAATAGAAAAATCCCTGGCGGCCCGGCCTACCGGCGGAGGTAGATTTCGAATTTAATTATACTAATTTCACCAACAAAAACTAAATCATAATTAGAGATAAACCCACTTTAACAGTTTTATCTGGACGCTTTTGATGAGTTTTTATTTCATTTTTATATAATAGCTGGTTTTATCAGAATCATGTTAAGGCGGTATTAAAAAAAATACTTTTGGATGCTCAACAACTCGAAATTTTCTGGCGCATTTTCAGATTCATTTTTAATAGAAGAAATATGAACCTCACTGACGTGATTTTTGAAGAGATTTATAAGAAACATGTGTTTTTATTTTTCGTTCAATTAATTAAAACTTGATTTATAAACAATTTTCACAGTAGGACAATGGCCGTTTCTAAGACAATAGCTTCGGGAAATTCGGTTCAAAATGTCCACTTTGCCATCGTTTTATGAAATATATTCTGCCTCTATCAAAAGATTGATCATTACGGTACATTATATAGTTTCTGAATAAGAGAATCTACCAATTAGATGCGTTTGAGAGCAAAAATGGATTTAAAAATGAGTCTGAAAATAAGCTGTTCGGATTTGTATACACCCTTAATACGATTTTTTTTTCAATCGCTATGTATTTTTAATTTGTTTTTGCTGTAAGAATTGGTCTTATCAAAAACTTGTCAATATAAATGTTGTAGACAATATTAAGAAGATATATAATAAATTCATGCGGATTTTATATCTTGTGAATTGACGAAGTTATGGATTTTTTCTTCAACTCCCACATTTTGTTTTCGTTTTTATTATTTTTATTTTATTTTTTTTTTTGCGATACGAATTGGTCCTATAAAAAAACTTGTCAATATCAAAGCTGTAGATAATATTAAGGTTTATAATAAATTTATTGGATTTGATATCTTGAGAATTGGCGAAGTTATGAATTTTTTTCTTTCTAAAACCCTATTTTTGCGCCCCTTGAGCCCATTTTTAGTTTTATCAAAAATCTGTGATACATAAATTTTTGGCCCAATTTTTAGAAGTAATAAATTTAAACTGATTTGATATATATAAAAATTAAGAGGTTGTGGGATTTTATCGGTTTCCACAAAACCCCTTCCTATTTCCATTCCCTTAGTCATTAACGAACTTGAGCGAGATTTTATGCCCCTGTATTTTATGAATCAGTTTGGAAGTGATTTGTGCAGAATTATGAAAGTTATCCTGTTCAAAAGGAAGCGATTTATATAAATATACATAGATATAGTTTTTTACTGAGGGTGGTTTTGTGTTCTAGGAGTCATGATCGGTGTAGATCTGCAAAAATGTTTCAGAAATTCAAACATGGAGGAGAATGTAATAGGTAGTATTTCATACGAAATCTACCTAAAAATGAATACGTCCAACTAATAAGTGTTAGTCTACCACTGTTTGTTTTCTGTACATAAAGTCATACAAATTTGCGGGGAATAAATATATTTGAACTTATTCGAAAAATATCGGATATTAGTAATAATATTTATTCTTGTAGTTTTAGCTTTTTTGCTTCAGCAACTTCAGCTGTTGCCGAAGTATATCTTTAATATTCTTTCAATATCGCTTCGATATTCGCTGGATCCGAAAATGACCTTCATTTTTACTTTCTTCTAACTTTACAAGAAGAAAGTAGGGGAGGTATGATACTTTTTTTTCTAATTTTACACACCCTTAGAAAGCTATTTTTAAACAAATTTTTCGTGTCTTCTTATAAAGTGACCTTTTGTTCATTTATTAAAAATATTGTGAATTTAAAAAATAGTCATTCAAAAAATATATCCCAATTATTTTGAAATGGCTACTACTGTATCAAATCTCCCCATTACTGGGGAGGATTGATACACTAGCAAGGGAGGTTTGATACATTGTCATGTAAATTGAAAAAAAAATGCAGACAATTCATTTATGCGTCATACAATTTTTTATGATAAATCTTGAAATATTTAAGTAAAATTTGAAACGAAATTACATTGACATATTTTTCTTTCAGAAATGTTTTTTACAAAAACATTTAAACTATTGCTATTATTTAAAGAATCCCATTAACACACTTTTTAGAAAATAATGAAAAAAACTCTAGAGATCTAGCTGCAAGGAAAAATGAAGAGAACATTGCTGATTTGCAAACAATTTAACATAAATTTAGCACATTTAAGATTCCTTCAAACCTTTCATGAGCAAAGCATTTTCAATGCTAAAGTATTGAATAAATGAATGGCACCGGAATTTACCAACAAATTTAATTAGAAATAAGAAAAGGAATATTTCTCTTTCATACTAAAAGGAAAGTATTTTACACAAATGCTGGTTCCAATCTGGCGTTTGGGAATTAAAATTAAGTGGTTTCATCAACATACCACCACCCCTGAAATGGTTAAAAGAAAAACTAATAACTCTATCATTTTTATAAGTAAAATCGGGTAGATTTAACGTTTTTTCAATTTGACCTTCGCAAATTATGAAAACATTGTCCCTTTCAGGCCATTTAAACTTTTTCCTTTCTACATGACGAGCAAAGCGAACTAACCATCTATCATCGCACTGCTTTTCTATGTAACCTACATAATGTCTATGAATAGTCTCTTTGTTCTTCTTTACCAATTTCAGTAGCTCTTGCTGTAAAACAATAATGAATATTACAGTCTTATATTAGTTTGCAAACTTAAAAATGTATTAAATTTCAAATATACAAGTGTATCATTTCTCCCCAGTACTAATGTATCATTTCTCCCTATTATGCCTTATTAGATTTTCAATCACTTTGTACAAATGCTGTTGCAAAATGGCAATCTACTTTCTAGTAAAACTAATCCTAACAATGTGCTTTATAAATAAGAAAAATTACAAGATATTACCTTCACAATAATAAGAATTATGAAAGAAAATCAGTCAATGAAAAAATTTACATTGACATTCCAAAAACCTTCAAAATTAAAAGAAAAGTTGTCAGTTCTTCACTGATTAGTCCAGCTAATGATGGCTTCAGCAAATAAAAGAAGCATTCACATGTGTTAGAATGGCTGTTAATACCATTTGCTGAGAAAAATTGTCAATGTATCAACCCTTCCTTTGTATCAAACCTCCCTTACCTCCCCTATTGGATTGATGAAAATTTTCGAATTCCGGTATTCGACGGATTAATACGTTTTAGGGGTCGGAGAACCCGAAAAACCTGTTTTTACAAAATGTCTGTCTGTGAGTCTGCCTGTGTGTGTGTGTGTGACACAAATTTTGTGGGAGCTCTATCTAAAGAATTAATTAACGGGAAATAACAAAAATTTAGATTCAGCTAGTCCCTGATATAAGCTGGTGCTGATTACTTTTTGTTATAAATCGCCTAACAGATAGCGCTGCTGTGCTGCCTTTTTCACAATTTCCGAAATAGCTATATTTCAAGAACTAATTCACGGATTTCTAGAAAACTTCAGATTACGTTATTACTTGCTATAATTTGGTACTGATTGCTTTTTAGTGTAACTCGCCCAACAGGTGGCGCTGCTATGCGGCATTATTCATGATTATCGCAATAGCTCTATCTCAAGCACTAATAAACGGAATTTAACAGAACTTTAGATGAAGTTAGTCCCAGATATAATCTGGTGCTGTTTACTTTTTGGTATAAATCACCTAGCAGATGGCTTGCTATGCTACATTTTTCGCGATTTCGAAAACAGTTATATCTCAAGAACGGATTTTTATAAAACTTAATATTCAGTTAGTCCCTGATATAAATTAGTGCTGTTTAATTTTTAGTGTAAATCGCCCAACCGGTGACGCTGCTGGGCTGAATTTATCACAATTTCCGCAATAACTGTATCAAGGACTAACGCATGAATTTTCATTAAACTTCAGATTCAGTTAGTACCTGACATAAATTGGTCCTGATTAGTTTTTGGAGTAAATCAACCAACAGGTGACGCTGCTATGTAGATATATTTTTATTTCCGCAATAGTTCTACCTCAAAATCTAATGCACGGATTTTCATCCAACTTCAGATTCAGATGCAACTTGACATAAATTGTTGCTGATTAGATTTTGGTGTAAATCACTTAACCGGTTACACTGATATGGTTCATTTTTCAGGAAATGTTAACATGTATGAGATGGAAGAAAGTTTTGGGATTGCCAAAACCGACTAGTTTAACCATCACGTCAGGATTTTTCGCAAATTGTAAATTTCAAAGTTAAAAGTAGACATCCCCTCCTCCTCCTCTTGTCGGACCTTTAAGCTGTTTACGTTTTAGAATCTACAGTATAAGCCAAAAATAATTGAATAAAATAAAATTGAATAAAACATGTTATAAATATTTTTTTTTAATATCAGGTTTTCGCAGTTTTTTTTGCTTTTTATGTCTGAAACTTCAGATTTGCGAATAATTCTGACAAGAGGATAATATTTTTAAGAATCAGTGCTAAAAGTACATAAATTACCAAAATGTAAAAAACAGAAACATCACATCTATTTTATCATATTTTAGTTTTTGACTTTTTGACTTTAAAATTTACAATTTGCAAAAACCTGACATGATGGTTAAAAATGCAGGTCATTTTCGTATTCAGTGCTAAAAAATGCATAAATTATCAGATTTTGAAAACAGAAAATTAGTTTTTTTTTTAGTAGCAGATTTTTGCTATTTATTACTTTTTACCTTTTGCAACTTACGATTTGCGAAAAGTCCTGACATAATTGTTCAAAATGTGTATTTTTCAGACTCAGCTCTAAAATGCATAAAAATTAAATATTAAAAGTTAAAAAACACAACCTTCGAAAGCTCATACCTACAAGTTACTGTTATAATGACAAGTATCTTTAAAATTTGACTTCTTTATGTATACAGTTGGAATAGGTTGCAGTCAGTTAAGGAACTTAATAACGTTCCAAAACAGTGTTCTCTAACAGAATTGCTCGTTAACCGATCATGGATTTTGTATTGATTTGTATGGGAATTCAATTAATTTGTTCAAAGTTAAATAATGTTTTAAAAAGCATATAAATCTTCCTTTTATAATAGGCTTAATATCCGTCCTTATTTAATACGAACAGATTGTACTTTGATGGCTTTGTCCGTGATGTCGCGTATACACATATAAAAAAAATAGGCATGTAGTTTGTAAAATGTTTTAGGATTACATTAATTGGCATTGGCATTAAATCGTATCAATTTGTCACTTTAACTTTCAAAAACTCCTTAGATCACTAAAAGATCATGTTTACTGCAAGTCGCTATAAAGCTCAAGTTGAGCACAGAGCCTCTTAATAATTTGTGAACTAAATTTCAATTAAAATAATTTGAAATTAAAAATATTAAAACACGAAATATAAAAGTTTCAAATCTGTTCATTCTAATTTGGGGGCCCTGAAATGTAGGAGTCAAATTCCCGGTAGCCCATGGATTACTTGGGCCATACGTATAGAGCTGTTAAAATGTTCTCTAAATCGACAATAGATGCATTGGAAAATTTGAAACACAGCATTGCTTCTTCTTGGATTAGTGAGTTTTAGCGTTAACTGAACATGTATTCGGTATTCTAACATAAAAAATCTCTCGCGAAAGTGATCCCTAACTAATCTGTTCGTAAAACGAACAGTTTGTTAACCCACTGTATTAACGCCTTGGCTGTCGGGTTTAATTTCACTGTTGAAGGGCTATATACTAAGGATATCCGGTGCGAATTACTACTCACCTTTGACCAGTACTCTGTTATATCAGTTGCATATCACAGACCAATCCGGTTCAAATATGCCGCCATTACTGTGTAGTAAACGTGTATACATAATTGTCGTTAATTACTGAAATGAAAAGATGTACGCAGGGTACGTTCTGGCAGTCAAGAGGTTAATAGGCAAAATCTGTTTAGCTAAACTTACATTTACTGCTGTCAATAATGATATACCGTGTTTTGTTGCAGAGAAAATAGTTGGAAGAAGAAACTAGTATAATTCGATACATCAAATTACGTTAAGGTATGTGCCTACCGTCAAATCTGTTTTTGCGGAAAATTTAGATTTTTTAAAAATTATTTTAAATTAAAGTTCAAAGATTTAGGATTTCAAAAATACCTTACTTTTGGCTCGGCGATAATTGGAGAGAAAGGTATAACCCAAAATATAAACCAGAAATGAACTTTCTGAAACCGGATATGACGGTGTAAAGAGCCACAGAAAGGTAAACAATACATTTTAATCCACAAATGTATAAACACCTACAAATATGGTGGATTTTAATGTTGTAAACTTTATACATAATTTTTTGTACAATATCAAAATCTTAATTTGCGTTTTACATTGTGTATCTTTACGACAAATATCATTTCTTAAAGTTTTTAAGATACAATTAATTAAAACATTTTACTAGAAGACTCATACTACATATAAACACTTTTAAAACATTAAATAAAAATTTTAAAAGTTTTAAAACCAAGTTACGGCCACCCTGTGGCCTTCATCAGGTTCATATTTCATATAGGAGAAAAAGAAACTTAAGTCCGTAAAAGTCAACAACTCTACAAAAAATTCAAATTTTAGTTTTTATTTAATTCCTTCGTTCAGTCACTAGCTATACTTATCTACTAATGGAAAAATAGTGTTTTTCAATTTCGGATAAAGCTGTCATGAGTTATCCTGACCACTACCAGGACACTTGTGTTAAGGGTCTCCAGAAACCAGGTTCCACCGGCTGAATTTTCTAAAATATTTTTTAAATATTGCTCTTTTATATTTGCTTAAAATTTTGAATGAAATAATTTTATATAAAAAAACATAGAATATAGGCTTTTATTTAACCTTCGAAACCCATGTAACACCTGAAGAAAAGAAGTAACACTTGTATATGTGCTATTGCAGTTTATAATTGAGGCTGTTAAAGTAATTATTTTTTCTCTCCTAATGGTGTAGAGATTATAATTTAATCTGGTTGTTTGTACCTCATGGTTGGAATTACCCGCATTCGACCATTTACTTCTAGAAAGTAAGTGTTTTTTACTAATGTCATCAATCTTGGCTCTTTTATAAATGCTGTTAATTTTGCTGTGCACTATCACCTTTCATTTTGTTCCAGATCAACACGAACATCTCTATATTGCAAAGCAGAAACGTGTGTGTCAGTAACGATCGTGCCAATGACCTACGCTAGTCCTTTTATTTTTACTGCACATACAGGGTATCTACAAATTAGTTGGGCAAAAGGGATGATTTATTGAATGGAATTAATTGACGGATAACTAATTAAAGTCCAAATTGTTGTAAGATAGAAACATAGTTCAAGCTTAATAATTATAAAGAAGGAGCGTGGTGCAAGATAATAGAAGTGTAAAAAATGCAACGTTAAATGCACCAAAAAGTTTAAATTTTAAGCATACCGGTTTCGGTAGCATATAGCATACCTTCCCCAGTGCTAAGAAGGGCGGAAATTTGCTCACATATAGCAGAGAGGGGGATTCAAGTTAAAGGTTTATTGACCAATAGAAAAACAGAGGATTGCAGGTAACAGCCAATAGGAAAATAGATGGGAAATGGGACCGAAGTAGAGAGGGGGGGGGAAATTAAGAAACAGAAGTTTTTATGTAATATTTCCAACAATCTGATAATGGGGGAATAACGAATTCACAATTAACAATATTTTTAAAAATTTTATAATTATGAAATGCTTCAATTAATTTAAGTCTACTTCTATACACGAACTTAACTTCCTTGAAGCATTTCATATTTATAAAAATTTTAAAAATATTGTTAATTGTGAATTCGCTATTCCCCCATTATCATATTGTTAGAAATATTACATAAGAACTTCTGTCTCTTAATCCCCCCCCCCTCTCTACTTCGGTTCCATTTCCCGTCTATTTTCCTATTGGCTGTTGCCTGCAATCCTCTGTTTTCCTATTGGTCAATAAACCTTTAACTTGAATGTCCATCTCTCCTATATATGTGAGCAAATTTCTGCCATCCTTAGCACTTAGGAAGGTATGCTATATGCTACCGAAATCGGTATGCTTAAAATTTAAAATTTTTGGTGCTTTTAACGTTGTATTTTTTACTTCTATAGTTCAAGATTACCACAATTCGTTTGTTCGATGCGATTTCCTTTCGTGACTCTGCATGTTCCATTGGTAAATCATTTCTTGCCACAGATTTGCCAGCATATTTCCGTTGATAAAATTAATTGCAATGCAGATTCTTGATTTTAGTTCAGGAATGAATGCAGGAAGTGGCGGCCTGTACTCTTTATTCTTTACAAAACCCCATACACCAAAATCAAGCGATGTAAGGCCTTGTGATCGTGGTGGACATTGAATATCACCTCCACTTGCTAAGCTATAGCGTCAGTTATGACACCTAATGAATGACACCTAATGTATGACACCTAATGAATACCTATGAATAAACGTCAGCAATATTACTACTGGGCTGACTTTCAACTAGTTAATTTCATTTAATATTCTAAAGTTCTTATTTAATATGCTAAAGTATTTTAAAGTTCTTAACTTACGAAATTGCCCAAATAATTCGTAGACACCCTGAGATACTATTTTCTAATAATTGTATTTTAATTTTTATATAACCAAATAGAACAAGAAATGTTTTTCAAATGAAATTCGCTCGAAAAGTACAATCATATTTACTCATATTTATATAATTTAAACATAAATTAAAACATCAAATTTTTGAGTAGCACTGATTTTAAATAGAAAGAGTTGCTTTAATGACAGAAAATTGGTTATAAACTAGGACTTCCCTCAGAGGGATTAGTCTGAGCGATATTACTGAGAACATAGATTTAATAATAACATGTGGAAGCAAAGAAAATGAGATGTTATCTTTAATTGTCCATATACTGCGAAAAATTGAAATGATGAAAATAAACGAATTGTAGAATTACAAAATCTTATATATAAATTCGTATACACTGTTTAAAAAAATGGGAAATCAAACCATTCAAGACAGCCATGCATGGATATAAAATTGAAAGTACGCAATATATTAAAAGTAAAATAGAAAATGAAACACTAATTTACTTATATCGGAATTTTAACTGTATAAAATGATGTCAAGAGCATAATCAGACGCTCCGCACCAATTTGAGTAACTTTAAATGACAAATATATGATGTTTAAAAAGAATGGACTATACTTTATATGGTGTGTTCTGCCCCGGAATAGTTAATATTGTACAATATCTGTTTTCCACGGATGCAATGAGGTTGTCGATAACATTTAAGGAATTCTCTTCTCAAAATCTAATATAGTATCAAAGTACCGAATACATCAAAAGTGGCATGCAATGCTTCGTTAGAGTGTGTTTTAGATATGCTCGATCGGATTTAAATGATGAGTGTATGCTGGCGACTACATACGCTGTATTGTTTTGTTTTCAAACATATTCTGCACAAGTTGAGCTGTATTTAGCATGTATTAAATAAAGGAAATCGGCAATGATTACAACACAAAGTATGACACAAGATCTGAATATATCGTCTGCATAACTTTTGAGCTGTCAAAGTGTCATTTGAAGTAATTTACAAATCCATACATATTTATTCAGCAAATCATGCAAGCTATCATACGCCAATGAACCCGATTACAAAATTTCATCAGAATAAGTTAATATATAAAAAATCTACTAATGATAATTGAGAATATGACCTTATGATAAAATGTCTAGAAAAATGAATCGGATAAAAAATTCATACCACACTTAAAACGGCACTTCCCTCTGTTAGTGGCCTTGGCGAGAGAGAGAAAAGGCTAGAGAAGGAACACTTTAACAAGTACTTTCGGGCAACCTACTCACTGTTTCATACAGGTCTTTATTCAATATTTACACAATTTATTTAATACTGGGTGGGTATCTATCAGTTTTGTTGCATTTAAATCGCATGTTTTGCGGAGGAAATGCAGCATTTTGAAATATTTAAAGTTGCTGTACCTAATAATTCCAAATTAATGGTAATTGAGATCGCTTTCCGTTAATTTTATCTTTTTAAATTTTAAATTTTTTAGAAACCATTCATAGAGACAATTGTATATTTTAAAACTAACCCGAAGCAAAATTTCAAGATTTTGGGCTCAGCAGTAACAGAGAAATAGAAAATTTTTGAAAGTTTTTTGTTTCTGCACTGTTTTTTATAGCGACATTTTTAGAAATTGTTCTATTGCGAGAATTTACGTCTTGATAAATACAGCCATGTCAATTTTCATGTTTACATTCCTAACAGTTCCATGTTCTTCATTACTTAGATCATCTTTAGATCTTTTTCCGCTTTGTTTAGTCTTTCTATTTTTTAGAATTCGTTCTACAACGAGCATTTACATCTTATAAATTACTACCATGCCAAAGTTCTAGTTTCTAACCCCAACAGTATCCCAAAAATTTCAGTATTCCAAATAAATCATAGTTTAGAACCTTTCTAGAAATTTTTACGTTTATCCGTCAAATTGAACCTTTTAGAGAGCGTTTATTACGAGTATTTACATCTTAAAAGTAACTACCGCACCAAATTTAAGGTTTCTAACCCAATCAATATCAAAGGCTCCTCCAGCGATGTAGGTTCTTGCACTGACATAAAATAGACTTTTTTTCGGAGCAGAGATGACCACCAACATTTTTTTTTTAAGTTGGCTATGTAGTTTCAGAGATAACACCTCACAAATGTACAAGCATTAATAATATTATATACTTTATAATATTAGCATTAGATGTACAGATACAAAAGCCATTTATCTGTTACAAACTGAAGTGCCGGCGTTGCCCAGAATTTGAAGGATGTTTTTTCTGAAAAATCAATTTCAAAATTTAACATGCAACACAAAACAAACATTAAAAAAAGCAGTCGAAATGTTGTTGAATGAATATATGAAAACGCTATATAAAAATGTATAAATGTATATAACAGACGCAAAAGAATACAGCTATAAATGAACTTATTTCAATTTATAATTGGAGCAATAATGTTAAAATACGCCAATATTTCCCTAATCGGGTTTTTATTATGCTTCAATACATTTTTCACACTCATATGACGTTATACTATATCCACCATTCCCTTTATATTTCCAATATGACGTAATATTTTCCTCTTTCACGTGGAAACTATGAAATAGAAAAGTTATGAAGTTATATTCACTTTCATTTAAATTCGTCAAACCATTTATTTCATTTTCATATTTCACGTGAATGTCTTGCAATAGAAAAGTTATGACGTAATATTCACCTTTTTTTTTAAATTCGGCAAACTATTTATTTCATTTTCATTTTTCACGTAGAAATCTTGCAGTAGAAAATTCATTATTGTAGTAATAATTTTATTGTGTTTTTTAATTGTTGGCAACTGCTATAACGAAAAATGTTTAAATTTGATAAGAAATTGCTGTTAAATTGGTAGTTTTTTATTAATTAAAAATTAACTATAAGGTATTTCGCTTCCGGATTACTTTAGTTGTCTCGGCCATGTTTTAATACACATGTATGTATCTCTTCACAATTTTGGCTTCCAAATTGTGGATTTTTTATAGAATTACAAACAGACAGATAGACAAGTTTTCATTTTTATATATCTCTCTATTCTATGAAAAGTAAGTAACGCTGTCACCGCCGCCGCCGGTTTTGATTTTTTTGTGACCGGAGGTCTTTCTTCGTTAATATTAAGAAAACTATTGCATACAAATATATGAAAATTGGTGGTATTATAGCGAAATGTTTGATCAGCACACTAATGCATACAGTTTTCAAATCGAAGAATTATTTTAAGAGATATTTAATGCTAAAGTTGGAAAAAATCGTTCCATTAAAAAAAAATTATAAGAGCAAAAGCTATACATGGGAATTTAATCATTTTTAGATCATTTTATTCAATAGACCATCCCCGTCTGCAGATTTCATTAATTTTTTTTTTTAAATTTGACTCATTTTTTGAGGTTTTATTTCTATTTTAAATTCAAATATTCAGAATTTTGACAGATATTTTTTACATATTTTAGAAAATGGTATTAATTTAAACTGTTGCCAACTGTATAAACAGCGCAAACAATAATGTTTGCTTCAAATAAAAAAATTATTTACACGTTACTATTATGAACAGAAAAAACCTTCAAATTACAATTAAATAATTAGGTATAAAAAGCAGGCACTTATTGGAAATTACGCCATAAAAACTATATTTACATGTTAATTTTAAAAGAGAAAGGATATTGTAAAATAAAATCATTAACATGCGTTTGAAATCTGAAATAGAACAAATTACGTCACATTACACTTATTATGCAAAATGAACAAGAAATAGTATTGCAAAACAGTTTAAATTTAAAAATTGCGCGAGACAAAATATTAGAGGTTAAATATTAGATTTTTTCAAAATTTTATTATTTGTCGTTTGATGTGAGGTGTTCAGCTATATGTATGCAAATTTTTATGTTTCAACATAATTAGGGGCTGAGTTAGAAAAATTGCTTTAAATACACAAGTTAGAGCCCAGAGGGTTAAATATTAGACTTCTTCAAAATTTTATTATTTGTCGTTTGATGTGAGGTGTTCAGCTATAAGTATGCAAACTTTCATGTCTCCAACTTAATTAGGGGCTGAGTTAGAAAAATTGCTTAAAATACGTAAGTTAGAGCCCAGAGGGTTAAATATTAGACTTTTTAAAAATTTTATTATTTGTCGTTTGATGTGAGGTGTTCAGCTATAAGTATGCAAAATGTCATGTCTCCAACTTAATTAGGGGCTGAGTTATAAAAATTGCTTAAAATACAGAAGTTAGAGACCGGAGGGTTAAATATGACTTTTTCAAAATTTTATGATATATCGTGTTATCGCAAGTGTTCAGCTATAAGTATGCAAACTTTCATGTCTCCAACTTAATTAGGGCTGAGTTAGAAAAATTGCTTTAAATACACAAGTTAGAGCCCAAAGGGTTAAATATTAAGCCTTTTTCAAAATTTTATTATTTGTCGTTTGATGTGAGATGTTCAGCTATAAGTATGCAAAATTTCATGTCACCAACTTAATTAAATTAGGTGCTGAGTTAGAAAAATTGCTTAAAATACACAAGTTAGAGCCCAGAGGGTTAAATATTAGACTTTTTCAAAATTTTATTATTTGCCTTTGATGTGTGGTGTTCAGCTATAAGTATGCAAATTTTCAAGTCTCCGACACATATAGTTTCTGAGAACGGTCTCTGTGACAGACGGACAAACAGACAGACAAAGGAGTGAGACAGGTAGGGTTTCGTTAGATGAACGAAACTCTAAAAACATGCTGCGGATGACTGTAACAACATCCTAAAATTACATTACCATCAGCGATCTACCAATCCCGAATTTAGTTTATATTCGTTTCATATATTTTTATTCTTTCGTGCGGCCCTGTAAAATAATTATCAATATTATATACAGTAAAACCTCTGAATAGCGGGCACCCCGAGAATGCAGAATTTGTCCTCTATTTATAGGTGACCGCTACTGAGAGTAAAACATGTACAGTTATTTAAGAGTTGGTAATCGAAAAAATGTCCGCTAAATAGAGGTATCCGCTAATCGGGTGTGTCCGCTATGGAGGTTTTACCAGTAAAACTTCTGAATAGCGAACACCTCGGGAGGGCAGAATTTGTCCTCTATTTGGAGGTGTTCGCTACTGAGAGTAAAAAATGTACAGTTATTTAAGGGTTGGTAATCGAAAATATGCCCGCTAAATAGAGGTGTCCACTAATCGGGTGTGTCCGTTATGGAGGTTTTACTGCATAATAATATAATCCTTTACAAGAAAATTGCATGCTGTATGACAGACATACATCCAGAGAAAGATAACCTCCGGATCAATAAACACTCATGTCTTTTGTTTTAATCATCCACAATTGTATGTCATACAAAATGCCAGATTTTATACAACAGGCTAAAAACGGTCACCGTGGTACGGAATACTGTATTATTATTTGTTTGCCCACCAAAACTGGTTGCCACGGGTTGTTGCAAGGTTTGTGATCACGTGGTTGAAACTGATCTATTCAATATTACTGCGTGCGTATTTTTTTTTATTTGCTCCATGTGTTCAAACCAGTTGTCTACGAAAACTTCAACCGGTGAAAGTGACGCACACCAAATTTCTGTGACGTATGCAGATAAATTGTGCTTTTTTAAGAGTTTTTTCTATATAATTTTTAAACGGTTTGGAACATATTTTTCATAGTAGGTGCATTCAGTAGGCGACCCTCATAGGTACCTTTTGGTGCAATCAGAAACGAAATCCGACAAATAATTTTTGAGATATGCTTGACGAAAGGTTTTTATTAGGCTTTTTTTTTAGTAGGACATGGCGTTAATATCCATCGTAGTAGTAAAGTGTCCGGACAGTAATATTTCGCTGAGTATTAGCCTTCGCTTTGCTCAGACAATAAGACTAAAGTTTTGAAATATTGAAAATATTGTTACTAAAAATTCGGAATTTCGACTGCTAATGTTTCGTTATAATTTTAAAGCCCTTTATACATTCTATCTGAAAATTATTTTGCAATACTGGGTCAATTAAATGTATAAAGTTTCAGTAATACAAGTATAAATGTAATCAATAAGTGTCGGAGTTCAAATAATTTTATATAATTTGCACAGTTATTTAAAAATAATCGTATTTACATGTTTTTACACAATTGCTTTGTGTTAAACAATCTTGGTTTTCTTTAAATGAACAGAAATATTTCAAAATTGATTTTCATCTTTATCCTGTAAATTTCAACAGATTTTCAAATTACACTATAGTTTTGGATGCACCGTATAATTTGCATTAAAAGTTAAATCTACCCTTTTTTTAAGTTACTCATTTTTCTTTTTCTATGTATATAAGAAAAAAAGTTTTGAAAAATCGAAAACTTCCGATCTACGATTTTTTCATGGATTTGAATTTCATGGATTTTTCTTGGATCACTGAATTTAAACTATTTTTGGAACATTTGTATTTTAGTCTGTGTGAGGCGCATATTTTGTAGCTGCTAATGTGCAGAATTTAATCAACTGTAGATTGAGTTAAACCATGAAATATATTGGTGAAAATGTTGTTTCAGTGTACATCACCAAATAGATGGTGCTGCTATATTTTAACTATTTTTGTCATGTATCTCTAGATCTACTAAATTACTAACGAATATAGTGATGAATAGAACTAGAATTTCATAAAACTTCATACTATGTTCGATATGTTCGATAACATAAATAGATGCAGATTTGATCATTCATCAGAGAACGCTGCTTTCTAATGCTTGGGGGAAGGTTCCTAATTGGATACTCAATCAATTTACGCAATTTAACTCGTGGGCTTAGAAATATTGGTACCATTTTTGTAACTCTTATTCCTTTTTAACAACACTAGGGGGCTCGGCCCCCTACGAGCTACGCTCGCCAACCCCCGTCCAGGCACCACAGACTCTAAATGCACGCTAATGTGATCGGCTTTAAAAAAATTTCGAAAGATTGAATTATAATTTAAAAAACAGTGGCGATCTCCTTATAAACGGATTTCTATTCATTTCTCTTTGATTGGGGAAATTTTAACGCCAAATCCGCTGCGGAACTACTTGATTATCCCGTCGACTAATTTTGGCAAATTATACAAAACCACTCGCCAAATTATACAAATTGACATAATTTTTATTTTAAATAACGAAAGAACAAATAAATTAGTACAGCATTAATAAAAATACAAATAAAACGTCGAAATAAAAATAACTTGATGACGTAGACACGTGTAACAACATTTCAAAATAAGCTAATATAAAAGGAATTAAGTAAACAGAATCGGCACAGATGTCATATTCGCCCCATATTGGCGCGATTTTTTGTCGGTTGCCAATTTGGCGAAAACATCAACAGCATAAACTATATAATCCGGGTTACCACATCAAGCAAAATAACAACACTTTGACGCAAGTTAAGTACCCGTTGCCTATATGATATTGGCGTCAGAAAAAAATCGTGCCAATATGTGGCGAATATGACATCTGTGCCACAGAATCTTTGTCTCCCGGTATTTTTTAACAAAGCGAAAAGAAAGTTCTTTTAAATGAGACATTTTAAATTAATAGTTTTTAATCTGACGTAATTTTGACGAAACTATTCTTTCTCTTTTTAATATTCACGTGAAAATACACGTGTTAGAAATAAAATATTATTTGCGCTTTCCTAAGAAAAATAGTTGAAAAGTATCCTCTCAAAATATCAAATAAATGTCTAGCGCAATTTGTAAATTTAAACAGTTTTGCAATATTATTTTGTGTTCATTTTATGTAATAACTGTAATGTGACGTAAATATGACGTAATTTCTCCTATTTAAGACTTCTAACGCATGTTAATAAATTTATTAATTATTTTACAAATTACTTTCTCTCTTAAAATTCACGTGTAATTATAGTTTTTATGACTTAATTTTTAATAAGTTCCTGATTTTTGTACATAATTATTTAATTCTAATTCCAAATGTTTTTTTCTGTTTATAATAGTCACGTGTAAATAAATTTTTAATTTATTACACGTATAAATATATATATATTTTTTAAGCAAACATTTATTGTTTCCGCTGTTTATACAGTTGGCAACAGTTTAAATTAATATCACTTTCTAAAATCTGTAAAAAATATCTCTCGAAATGCTGAAAATTTGAATTTAAAATAGATATAAAACCTCGAAAAATGAGTCAAATTAAAAACATAAATCAATTCTGCACACTGGGAAATTATAACGTATAAAATGAACTAAAAATTATTAAATTCCAATGTATAGTTTTTGCTACTATAAAACTTTTTTAGTGGAACGATTTTGTCCAACTTTAACATTAAATATCTCTTAAAATAATTCTTAGATTTGAAAACTGTCTGCATCAGCGTGTTTATCAAACAGTTCTGTATAAAACCACGGATTTTCATATTTTTGTATGCATTATTTTTCTTAATATTAACGAAGAAAGACCTCCGGTCACAAAAAATTCAAAACCGGCGGCGGTGACTGCGGTAGTTACTTTTTTTTAGAATAGAGATTCTTTTCAGAACAGCAGTTTTGACGTCCACTTTACAATAGAGATCCGAATATGAAATATTAACCCTATACATTTTTCTATGAAAATTGTAGCTGTAATTATTTCTTTTTATTATGTAAAAATCGCCAAATTTTACATTTCAGTTTTATGATTAAAATTGTTTGTTAAATTTTAATACTTCTGTTCTGTTTTATCACTTTACTGATCGCTAACTTCGTATTGAATTGGAAAAAAATGCACGCAATATGCATTATATTCCCAAGCATTGATTCTATTATGAATATACATTACACTTAGAAGAAACAAGAATTTATTTAATTTTTCGAAAAGTATTTCTATTATGTAAAACAGTACATTTTTGTATTAAAAAAGAATAATTTAATATGGAAACTATTTGATACCTTTTTTATTTTTTGTTTTAGAAATTAAACCAGGAGCCGTTTCTAGAAGTAATCTATCTCAAGAATATCGGATACAATCCTATTTAGAAAATATTCCTCATTTTCAGGCACTTTCAAGAGATTTTTCTAAATTATTGGACGTGAGTTCAAGTTCTGACGTAGTGATTACTTGTGAGAGCTCTAAATTTCATGCCCACAGAATTGTTCTTGAAACCCGATCTGGCGTTTTATCTGCCATGCTCAAAAGTAATATGGTTGAGGGCATGACTGGAGTTATTAATGTAGAAGGTATCGACAATTCTATTTTTGAACTTTTCTTAAGATATCTGTATACAGCAATACTTCCAGACCTCAGTATAAAAACTGCAAAGGAACTATATAATGCTGCAGATATGTATGCCGTGGAAGAATTAAAAAAGGCATGTTCAGAGTACCTAAACAAGAACTTGTCTGAAAACAACGCATGCGAAATATTGGTGTTAGCCGATCTTCACAGTGATAAAAACTTCCGTACCAAAGTAATTTCATATATCGTTGAAAAAAAGATTCCTCAGCAAGACCAGAAATGGTCAGATTTCTGTAGCAGTCATCCAAACCTGGCCATTGAGGTATTGAATATGTTCATTAAAACGCACTGCCCAGACTGAATAAAGCTCTTGCTAAAATGATAATTGTTTGTACTAGATGAAATTATTATGTATTTTATATAAAGATCTTTAATATCTTTTTAAATGTTTAACTTTCATAAATTTTTTTATTTTAGTTGTTTTAACTATCTCTTCTGATATATCGTAAAATTAAATAAAATGAAAAAAAATCATAATTTGAAATTCCTGTTTTCTGTTCTCATATTTGTATTCTAGTTTTTCACAATTAATAAAAGTCACATTTGTGCTTTTAAGATATTATTTGAAGTGCACTTTCAAATGGATATCATTTGGTCATTTTCATAATGCCAGAATTTCATAGTGTAAATTTTATTCCAGTTTTTTCAAATAATTACTTTTCGCTTTTAAAACCATTTATCTTTAAAAATATATCTACGATAGAGAATAAAAGACTACAAAAAATATTCATATGAACTGGAACTCTTCATAAAAATAATCTTCATAAACAGCTTTTGAATTTAGAATGTTCAGATTTTTTTTAAATGTACATACTCCAGAGTATTACAAACTCAACCTTATTGTTCAAAGCAAAATTAAACTCAAACCGAAGTTACCAATTGCTAAAGTAATGCTAATAACATCATGAATTAGATGGTGAGGAGGAGGTAAGCCTCGGTTGTTAAGATTTTTTGAATGAATTCGCAAAGTGTCTAGACAAATTATAACAGTGTTGCCAGATTGGGGACATTTTTTAATTTAGATTATTTGACTGTCACCACTTTTTTAAAATAGCATAATTAGCTTTATTTTTCAGAATTTGTAATCTATTTTTAAATAGGCCGAATATTTCTATTTAAAGAAAGTGGTGACAATCAACAATATGGGGACAAAAATGTCCCCAATCTGGCAACACTGAATTATAATTTGAAATATAAATTATATTACACCTCATTTAAAAAATTCCATACTTAATTTTTTGCAATATTCAGTTTAGGAACTACAAGTAAGCAAGACTGAAGATACAATGTGTATGTGTAGTTAGTGTAAAACAACTACGAAAACTATATTGAATCATAACAATTTTATGGAGTGGATGATACAAATTCTACATAGGGTAAAAATGTTAGTAATGGGCACTGTCAAAGAATTTCTCTAAAATTTTAGCTATAAATTGTACAACAAAATTTTGTTTTAAACTAGCATATTGATTGGAAAACACTATTACACACAAAAAATTACGAAGTTTAAGACATCTATTTGAATTTAATTCAGAGTTAATGTTCGGTGAATAAAAAAGACAGTTACAGCGCTCGCTGTTGTATATTCAATTACAAAATTGGTTGAACATAGAAATCTTTAATAATTCCAAATATAAAATGAAATCAGTTAGATAAATGAGACTATGGTGCTTCTATATAAGAATGAAAATATAGGCATGAGTTGTACAGACTTTTGTCCTATTTTTTTCAAACCTACATTCTACAATTTGGCGATATATGCCTTGACGAATGAGACTATGGAGCCTGGAATAAATATTTGCTGGGAGATTTGTTTTTGTTAAAATTCATTTTCTACTGCGTTTCACTATGAAGAAACCATCTCTCCAGACTTACACGATGTGCGAGGCACAGGATTTCTAGCCAATCGGTCTGAATCTTTGGTTCTTTAGGCGCAGCTGATTGGTTTAGATTTAAGTTTTAAAATCTGGGACGCGAGCACTTAGGCTGATAACGCTTCTCACCCTGCAGTGTTCGCGCGATGTCCCACAGACGCCAGGGATTTTTCTTCTTTAATTGCTTTATAAACTGATGGGCGAGCAAGCTTGTTTAATATGGTTAATATGGTCCATATGGTTAATATGAAACCACAGTATATATAATGTAATATTTACATATGTATTATATACATATATATTAACCACAGTAAATATGTTTTACTTCAATAATCCCTTAGCATTTATAAATTTGAAATAAATGACCTAAATATATATTAGTACAACAAAAATATACTTGGCGTCTGTCAGACGCCGCGCAGCCTTTAACGTAACAATATGACACGCGAGCACTGCAGGGTTAAAGAATGAAATTTTATTTTCCGTCCATAAAATTGTATTACGGTACTTATTTAAAACTTTCATTACTTTAAAATTTAAATTTTTAAGCTGTCTCCTTTATTTTTGTTTTTCGATTTTTCCGCTTTTTGAAATGTACTAATAGTCCAGGCAATAGAGTCCGTATATGGGCTCTACCTAGCAAAATTCATGGTAGTTCTGTAAAAAGGTTTACTATGTCTTTTGGGTCGCTGAATCCGAATTTTTAACTTCCCACCAAAATTTCCCCTGGCAACCCCCCCCCCCAAAAAAAAAAAAAATGGTAAAATGCCCCGCCCCTCAAAAAGTTTTATTAAAAAAATCAATGTTTTTATTATTTTAGGGGAAAAAAATCTAGAAATTCAGAAAGTAGATAAAATTTGCAACAAATTGGATGTATGACATTATGATGTAGGATGAAGGGGGAGGGGGGGAATCTGCCTCTGAACATGCGCCGCGGTGCTGCGTGGACTAAGTTGCGCAATTCCACATAACCACTCACATTGTTTACATTCGCCCTCCCATATCCCCTCCGAACTTTTCATATAAGGTTTACTGTAAGATTTTTGGGTCGCTGAATCCGAATTTTTAACTTCCTATCCAAAAAAATTAACCCCCGCACCCCCCCCTCCAAAATCGTTGTTTTTAACTTAAATTTTTTATTTTTTTATGGGGAAATGTATGTAGAAACTCGGAAAGTAGACAAAATTTGCAACAAATAGGATATATGACATTACGACGTAGGATGAACGAGGAGGGAGAGGTCTGCCTCGGAACATACACTGCTGTGCTATGTGCACTAAGTTATGCAAGTACAGGCAATAGGTGATTTTACCTGGCAAAATTAATGCTAGTTCTGGATTTCGATTCACTTTGTTTTTTGGGTCGCTGAATCCGAATTTGTAACTTCCAACCAAGAATTCCTCCGGCAAACTTCCAAAAAATTGATTTTTTGAAAAATTTTGGACTTTGAGAACTGCGCGTGGGTAATGTTCCGAGGCAGCCCCCCCCCCTCCCCTCTCCTGTTTATCCAATTTGTTTCAAATTTTGCCTACTTTCCGAATTTCTACATACTTTTCCCCTAAAACAATAAAAAATTTAAGTTAATAACTATTTTGGGGGTTGCAGGGAGGGGGGAAATTTTAGTGGGAAGTTAAAAATTCGGATTGAGCGACCCGATAAACTTAAAGTAAACCTTATAGGGAAAGTTCGGAGGGGAGAGGGGAGGGCGAATGTAAACGATGTGAGTGATTAAGTGGAATTGCACAACTTAGTCCATGCAGCACCGCGGCGCAGGTTCAGAGGCAGATCCTCCCTCGCCCTTCATCCTACGTCATAATGTCATATCTAATTTGATGCAAATTTTGTCTACTTTCTGAATTTCTATATACTTTTCCCCTAAAACAATAAAAAATAGATTTTTGATAAAAACATTTTTTGGGGGGATTTTACTAAAATTTGGGGGTGGGGGAGGTTGCCGGAGGAAATTTTGATAGGAAGTAACAAATTCGGATTCAGCGACCCCAAAAATATAAAGTAAGCCAATTTCCAGAACTACCATCAATTTTGCCAGGTAAAATCCCCTATCCTGGTCTATAAGTATTTATAATGACTTATAACGAATTTAACGAATCAAAAGCCGTGAAATTTTTACATGATACGAATATTTAGCCAAAGTATAAGCTTTATTTGATTAATCTTGCTTGAAAAAAGTGAAAAAAATTCTGGATTCGAGCTTTATACACTAATATACGTCTTTAATTAGAATACGAGGCTAACGAAAAGGGTTTCACGGTTCGTTATGTGTGTCTTTGCTCAGATTACTTGATTCAAAAGATCTTCGAATCTAGGTGCAAGAAAATAGCATCCCGTAAATGCAACGGCGTGGCCCGAAAGTTACTTTGGAAGCCTATCTTTTTCCTTAGCCTCATCGGAATATGCCAGATAATCGAGATCATTATAAACACTATAGTGTCGACATACGCATATGTATTTGATAAATGAAAACAAATATTAAGTATACTTACTTATAAACAATAGAAAGTTAAAAACTAAAGAAAATTAATTGAAGATAGATATTACAAAATCGTTTTTTTTATATCAAATAAAAGAAAATTAAAGATAATCGTTAACATAGAAAAATTAAATTGCGATTAGTTTCATTTATAAATTACATCTATTAATTAGGTAATTTTACTAAATGTTGTAACATTTCCTCCCTCTCAATATGACCACTATAAAGCATCTTTTAAAATAAATTCGTAACTTACTCGTAAAAATTGTTAATATTGTTTGACATTATATTTAACTTAAGGGTGTGCGGGACACGAAAATCTTCAAATTTTCTAAAACAAGTGTACGGAATTAAAAATTTGTTTTTTTTTTCCTGCTCAAAATGACGTTTAAATCATGTTTTTATCTGAATTAGAACACAAAATATCAATTTTTTTTTTCGTTTTGGTTTCTTTTTAAAAACTAACTTTCAAGCAATGGTTGCCATGGAAACGACTTCTTGTGAAAATACGTTTTTCTTCATGATGGGTTTTTTTTACCATTTCTTGTATTTAAATTGTTATAAATCAAGAACCATTAAACATAAATAGTTCTAACATGGAACATGTCTTTTTCAATTATTTTACTTAAATTTTGATTCTGCAAACTTGAAAAATATTTACTTTTGAAAACATGATTTTATTTTAAGTCATATTATTTTTTAAATTTTTTTACTTTAAATATTTTTAATATTTTTAAAAATGCTAAATCAAAATTAAATCTTATGTACTTCTGGTTATTTAAATGAAAATAAAATGAAATTCTACAAATAATATTTAGAGATACAGCGATTTTAAACTACCCCACTTTTTTAATAAATTTTAAATTAAAAAAAAATATGAGAAGTTTATCATGTGATTTTGTATACAAATAGCATCACAGTATAAAAAAGTTTTATCAGATAAATTTCGAACGATGGTCAACGATAAATGTTAATCGCAGCGACTCGAGATTATTGTATAAGTATAGCATTTATTAGATAATTATACAATGTTGCCGTTTGAACACCCAGATGTCGCTGTGATAGACATTTGTCATTCATTGTTTGACATTTATTGGCTTCATTTTTTTAGCGTTCTTTGTAATAACCGGTTGCTACACTATATCTTTTAGATGCTAGACTTCTGCATCTTCTAGAGTGCCTATTATGCTTAGCAGCATGTACAGGGTGTCCACTCTCAACATTGTCCAATGGCTAATTCTTAAACCGTTAGTTATAGACACATAGTTCCAATAAAAAAAAAAAAAAAATGAGGTCGAGAAGTATTTTAAAAGCGATTTGGGTCAATAAAAACATTTCTTTTAAAAAATACTAAATTCAGTTTTTATACGGTTCCTCAGTTCTATACATTATATTCGGTAAAATTTTCCTATTACGCTGACAAGTAAGTCAAAAAATGTCTCATTATTCTACGATTAAAATTTATCGAGTAATAGCTGTTTAAAATTGGAGCACATTTTTTGCTTTGAAACAGGGGTCATTCACAAATTAAGAAATATAAATAATCGTAAGATATAGTTAAAAAAATAATAGTTGACAGTAAAATTAACATTGCAATAGAAATTTTAAATCTATTATCAATCTGATATCTTAGTGCAATGTATACAATTTGTACTAAACATATAAGAGAAAAAAAAAGGTAATATTATTTTAAAAATGCTGAAAAGCAACAGCCTCATTTCTTTACAAAATGATACTTATTTTAAAATGTTATTAGATTACACAAGCCTGCAAAATTTGGGCTGTGTCAAGTTTTTTAGCTTTTGATAATGGATTCTTATGTATTTTGTAGCACTGAATCCGAAATTGACTTTCATTTATTTTCTATCGCGTAAAGATTTTTTGCAAATCGTAAATTTCAAAGTTAAAAAACCAAAAAATAGTGAAAATTTGATACTATAAAATAGATGTAATTGTTGTGTTTATAACTCGTGATAATTGGTTTTCATGTATTTTTTACAGCTGAATCCGAAAATGACCTTCATTTATAACCTTCATGCCAGGATATTTCGTAAATTTCAAATTGAAAAAGATCCAAGATAAAATTGAACCTCCCCCCCCCCCCCCCCCCCACCTATCCACCTTATGGAACCTCTGAGCTGTTTAGGTGTAAGAATCCCAGTATAAACCTAAAAAATATTGAATTAAAGTTTTATATCTGTTTTATATTATCAGATTTTCGCTATATTTTAGCTTTGACATTTACGATTTACGAAAAACTCTAACGTGATGGTCAAAAATGAAGGTATTTTCAGATTTAGTTCTAAAATGTACATAAAAATCAATTATGAAAAGTTAAAAAACCTCCTCTATTTTATAGTAACAGATTTTTGCCATTTTTTAACTTTAAAATTTATGATTTGCGAAAAATCCTGACATGATTGTTAAAAATTAATTTTCGGATTCAGCGCTAAAAAATACTTAAAAGCTAAAAACATACCCATCTCAGTCTTGTGATAGCTAATTTAAAACTTTTTCTTAAACGCCTTGGCGGTAATCTATCCGAAACTTTTTGTGTTATCATGTAAATTAAGTATAAATGGTGACCACAGAAAACCATAATATTAGACTGTCATTGGATTTAAGTCATATAAAATTTAACTTCAATCAGATATTTGAAAGTGAGGTAAAGTTGGAGTACAAATTTTAAATTGGAAAAAAAATACCATCGTTGCAAGTTAAATAAAAACTTATTAAAGTAACATAATTTTCGTTAAAGAAATCACGAAAAGAAACAGTCTGAAATTAGAACAATATAAAACATTGGCTAAAATAATTTTAATTTAACATATCTTAAACTTAATTATAAAAAGTTAACTCAATTGTAATACTTGTTCGGTTTCTTTCATAGCGCTTTCATTCAAAGTACAGATACACGTGAATTAAGTTCTTCGAATACTTTTTAAGTACTTGGTATACGACCCCTAAAAGCATGGCCGAACTCATCCGTATTCAGATGCAGAAAAGTGTTATAAATCATGCATTGCAATGTTTCATAACTCGGTCAATTTTAATGTTAGCTGAACGGAATTTTTTTTTTGTCTTACTTGTCAGTGTAACAGGAAAATTTTACGTAATATAACTTATGGGACCGGTAGACCGTATAAAAATTAAATTTCGTTATCTTTTAAGAGATGTTTCTATTGACACAAGCCGCTTTTGAAATATTTCTTTACCTCATTTTAAACATTTTTGCAATTGGAACTCTATGACTAACGGTTTAGGAATTAGCCATTTTACATCGTTGAGGGTGGACAACCTGAATACAGTACGTATGCTAAGACTGTGCTCGGGCGAAAGGGTTGTAAACCTACATTGCTGAACCGGGCGGTTCTCACGCGGTTAAGTATGTGAATGGCATAAGTTTCAGTAATGATACCTCGCCAACTAATTTGTGGGTGAAATATTTTGATTTTTTCATATAGCACATTATTAAAAAAAAAAAAATCAGCATTTTTAATCATTTAAGATTTATTTTTACTGATTTCAGTAAAAGATTGCTTTAATAAATCTTTTAACAATTTGTTTCTATGGACAGTGGCTCAAAATGAAACTTGCACACTTATATTTTTATACTTGTAGCTCCGTTTTTAAATTACGAAATAATTTAACTGATTTGAAAAATGGCCCTTCACAATGTAATATTTATTTTTCTATTGATCCTCATAACTAAAATAGAAAGTTTACCACCAATAAAATAAATGCATTATGAAGAGTCATGGATTAAATATATTAAATATGTGATGAAATATGACCAGTTGTATGAAATGTTTATCTGCGCATGCGCGCACGATAAAAAAATTTTTTCGTGACTTGATAGTCAAATCTATTGACAAACTCAAAAAGGACTATATTTAGAATTAAATTACACCATATTATTTCTACTATATTTTGTCAAAAGTTGTGAAACTGGCATTAAATTTGGTAAAAAAAAAAAAACCCTGCATGGTATAAACAAGGAACATGCAAAAATTTTTCTAAGCTTTCATATTTCATCAAATATTTAATATAATTAAATTCCACTTATTAAATTCCACTCTATTATTTCTACTACAGTTTGTCAAATTTCTTTAACTGGCATGAAATTTGATAAAAGCCCTGCATAATATAAACTAAAAATATACAAACGTTTTTTTAACTTAAAAAAAAATCGATATATCTCCATGAATATACGCTCTATTCTTCCACAAATGAATACTTATACGGTATAATACCATTATATTATTTCGTGCATTTTATTTTATAGGGTGAACCCAAATATTATTTTTCTTTGATTTTTTTATGTCCCTCTAATTATCTTTCTGATCAAATCACCGTTGATAAATATGAAGCCGAACATATTCTTCATAATCCCGAAGTTCCAGAAAAATCCGATAAATATATCTTTAAATATTCGGCAAAATGTTTAAAATTGAAAGTGTCCAGTGATTAATGTCTAATGTAGTTGAAAAGAGTTTGATTTCGGTTTGTCTGACCACCTATCCGTGCTCTAACTATCGTAAATATACTCGGTTTGCTCTAAAATTTAATGCGTTATTGCATTTACTATGGCATGATACCTATTTAAAATGAAGATTATAGATCATTTATAGTTCATTAACAGTGACATGTAAAAGTATTGTTACATTACGGATAATGGAAAAAAATCATTTCAAGTGCGTTCTGATGATGTTGCAGCACTTTAAACATCATTAAATTGATATTCATTGATGAAGTGCACTAAGACATGCATTCTGTGGAACATGTGGTGTAAAGCATTTATTGTTAATTTACTGGTCCACACAAATGAAATAAATTACATAATGGTCAATGGAGTTAAACTTTGAGTCACTTACATTTTAAAACAAGCATTTAGTTTGTAAAAACATCGAAAAAATTGTCAAAACATTGTAAAAAAAGCTGTTAGACAGTAAAATACTGTGAGTCAGGATGACGTAATTTTTTTCTTATTTTATAAAATAATAATAAAACTAGTGGGTAAGTGTGATGAAAAATCGAGTAAATGTTTTCGTATAGTATTTCGTATAATATGGGGTGCAAAGCATTTGTTATTAATTTACATGTCCAAACAAATGAAATAAATTACATAATGGTCATTGGAGTTAAACTGTTTGAGTCACTTACATTTTTAAACAAGCACTTTGTAGCAATATCGAAAAAGTTGTCAAAACATTGTAAAAAAAAAAAAAAAAAAAAAAAAAGCTGTTTGACAGTAAAATACTGTGAGTCAGGATGTCGTATTTTTTTTCTATTATACAAAATAATAATAAAATTAGTGGGTAAGTGTGATGAAAAATCGAGTAAATGTTTTCGTATAATATTACTTTCAAAACCTTTTATCCTTTATGAAAAAGTTTTCCCGAAAAGAATATTTAATTACACAATGTAATTTCAGGTAAAAAAAAAAACTAAACCATTAAAATGACAAATATATGAAAGATATTTTAATTAAATCCACTATACAATGAAATGTAGTGTTAGGTAATTAAATAGAATATTTCAACTTTCTAATTTTAAATAGCAAAATATATATATATATATATATATATATATCTGAAAAATTAAATCTATTGTATTATGAAATCTATTCCTTAAAAAAGAAAAAATTCCAACCAGAAATCTTTTGAATAGCAGGCAAATGCGCTAACACAGAACCATTTAATCAACGCGAAAAAGACTGACATTAAGGTTTCTTTAAAATCTAAATAGCAGAAATGGTTGAATGTCATTAAATAAATTAAATTTAAATAATGTAAGACTTTTTCAAAATTTTATAATCTGGCATGTGATAGGAGCTATTGAGCTAAGAATATGCAAAATTCGAAGCCTCTAACTTATACAGTTACCCAGAATGTACTATCTGACAGAGGAGTGTGACGAGTTGTGTATCGTCAGATGAACTAGTCTCTAAAATTTAAATCTGTAGACCATTTACTGCAAAATCTTCAACAAGAAATTTCAAATAAGTACATATTTTTTTCGTAAAATAAATATTTTTTATTTGCATCCTTGAAAGTCTTTTTCAGTAAAATCACTCGATTTTTGTTTTGTATACTGAGAAATGAAGAAATATGAAAGATTTCTCATAAATATTTTTTCAAAATGTTTAGTATTTACTTATATTTTAAACATTGGCACCGTGGCTGAAAGTTTGTTTCTGCAAAACATTTTTTTCTTTACTGTGAGGAATAAGAATTCGACCCAAACATGGTTCAACAAAATAATGGTGTTGATCAACTCTACACTTGAAAGCATTTGTTTGAAGTAATGTTTTATGGATAATCAAAATGACAAAAGGTACAACAAAGTACTTCGCTTTTTTTAATTGCTGGTTAATTTCTTTAACTCGATTAAACAAGAGGTAGGGAATAATTAATCATTCCCTAATGGAAAATTAATTTTCTATGACAGATTTAATAAAAATATTGACATAATGTCAGCGAAAATTCTTTTGTCAGGTTTAATCGATAATATACACTGCTCAAAACAATTAAAGGATATTTGAAGTTTTATATAAAATAAAGATATAAACGACATTTTTTTTGCCGAAAATAGAAGAAGAGAATCACAAATGCAAATTTTTCTGGTTTTCAAACTGTGGAGTATGCAAATTTTGAGTTCGACGTCAAAAACGTCGCTTCAGCGGCAGCGAATGAAATTTGACTTTCAACTGGATAAAAGAGAATGAAGACAAGGATGATCGGCATTCAGTGATTGCTTTGTTTCGATGAGTACGATGTCTCAGCGAAGTCATTTGACAGATTCAGAAGCTTTGAGAATTGTTGGTAGGTTAGAAGGGGAACAAACTCAAGCCGAAGTAGCGCAAGCCATTGGAGTGTCACAAAGTGTCATTTCCAGGATCTGGAACCGTTTTTTGGAGAGTGGATGTGCAGGCTGAAGACCAGGGCAAGGTCGTAGACGGGCAACAGCGCCCAATGAAGATCGGTATTTAGCATTAACAGCTCGGAGACACCGAACCATGAACGCTACTCTTCTCCAACAACACCTTCGCTCGGCTACAGGCACCACGATTTCAACTCAGACTGTCCGAAACCGGCTCCATGCTGTAGGTCTGTATGCTCGCCGACCGATGGTATGTGTTAGATTAACATCAAGGCATCGTCACGACCGCAGGGAGTGGGCAACCGAGCATGTCAACTGGAGGAGAAATGAATGGAGCAATATTCTGTTTTCTGACGAGTCCCGTTTTTCTGTGCATCCGGATAATAGGCGTATTTTCATCTGGAGGGACCGTGGCAGTAGGAATAATCCTGCGTTCGTGCACGAAAGTGTCGGATTTGGCGGTGGAGGAGTATTGGTGTATGGTGGCATCTCCAATGACGGGCGCACTGACCTCTACATCATTCGAGATGGAGCTCTGACTGGTCGCCGATATAGGGATGAGATCCTCAGACCTATTGTAGTCCCTTACGCTGCAGCAATCGGAGATAACTTCATTTTAATGGACGATAACTGCAGGCAACATCATGCAAACCTGGTGGAGGATTTCCTTTTCGAGGAAGGAATCGTTCGAATGGAATGGCCAGCGTGTTCTCCAGATATGAATCCAATCGAGCACGTTTAGGACGCTCTAGGAAGACGAGTTTCTGGCCACCAACAACCCCCACAAACTCTCCAAGAACTGGAAAGAGCTCTTCTGGAAGAGTGGGGCAGAATACCCCAACTCGTCATTAATAGCCTCATTGAGTCCATGCCTCAAAGGTGTTCAACGTTGCTGGCCGCCCGTGGAAACCATACCCCCTACTGAAAATGATTTTCTTTGAAGAAAACACCTTTTCTTATTCTTTTTTTCTCATATGCACAAATTGTGTTTTTTTCCTTTAGTACACAAATGCGCAATAAAATGCATTTTTTTCTGCCAAACATATGTAATTTATTCTCATATAACCTACTATGTCTGTCGACCATGTATCAATCAGCTAAACAGTTTACCAGATACAAAATCCACCTAAAACTGCAATATCCTGTAATTGTATTGAGCAGTGTATATTTAATAATTCGAAAAGACAGATTATTTATTTATAGGGAAAAAAGTGGAATAACATGTTTTATTTTATATATTTTTAAAGAATTTTAGCCTGTTTAATTTAATTTAATGTTTTTTAATTAAAATATGCTTGGAAATTTTCTGATTCCTTTTTATTAAATGATAAATAATTCACATATTTATATCTAAATTTACATACGTTGCTCGACAAGATATCTTTTATAATACTATGGAGTTTAAATTGCGTCCTAAAAATATCATCAGAACTTAAATTAACTTATAATAAAATTTCAAATCACTGAAATAATACACATTTTTTTTACAATTTTTTGTAAGATATATTTTTTTTTCTTTTAGTAACTGCTGGAAAAAGCATGGAAATATTTCCAACCTAAAATTCGCTATCTAATAGTGTTTAATATTAAGGGAATCATTTATTTCAAAATCTATGTAAAGTAATTACATGCTGTTGTTTGAGTTAATCGATGAAATAGTAATCAAGGGCCTTTTTATAGTGGAGGGAGGGGACATACATATAAAACGAAATATTAAGTGAAAAGTTGCAGAAAGTTTTATATATATATGTATATATATAATTGGTTTTTAAATATTGATTTTTTGTGCAATTTTTCGGTTACTAATTGAATGACGCTGGTAGTTTTCCCTGTTGCATCTTAATTTATTTTATCTAAATTTATGAATAAACTCCTGAAACATTTTACTTTATAATGCTATAAATGTTAATCATAAATGCACGTAATATATACCTATTTTCCGATTTGTTCCAAAGAACTCAAAGTGTCAAAAGTGGGTGTTACCATTTGAAAAATGGATGTTGTATACAATTTTCAATGTGTAGCCAATTTTAGATGCATGATTCATGCATAAAAATCATTAGTAGACAATTTTCTTAGGCTATTCGTATTAATATTATTTTTCGTACCTTTATTTGAAGTGGAATTAAGAGGGTATGGATACTTTTGTTAGAACTGTACATCGAAATCGTATGAAATAGTAAAGGATATTGATATTTATTTTGTCCTAAATTTTGTTTTAAATACTGTAAAGGGAAAATAAGTGGAATATAAACATATGTATAGTAGTATTAAGCAAGTTAAATGATTGCTTTATTAAAATTTAAAGCCTGTTAAATACACTTTACCGTACACTGAGGAAATTGAAATTGTTTTCATTAATTACGAAATTATTTCAAATGAACTTGTGAAAAGCAACTACAAAAAAGTCCTTCCGGCCAGTGCCGGGAGGAAGAGGTAGCTTTCATAATCTTAATTTAAAAAAAGCCAAATTATATCATTCAAACACACGAAGCTCAATTTAATGGAAACCGAATATAGGAGATTCAATACTAATTTTTATCAATATAATGAATGAGAATTTCGCGAAATTAGTCAGCTTTATCCAAGCTGCTTTTCTTTAAAGTAACATATATTTGGCTGCCAAATTCGGCAATTTCTTAAAGTGCCTGTCATTTTAAGACAACATGGTGGATGAGGCTAAGCAGTGAACTTGGTCGAGACCTTAGTAATTGCTGTGTACATGCTCACTCACATCGGAATCGGTTAATATATAGGAGTGCTGTCGCATGCAAAAAATCAGATTTTTCAAAATGTCACCCACAATAGAAATTGAAACTGCCATATCTGAGCCATTTTTTAAGGTAAAGACAAACAAAAAATGCTCCTGAATCCTTATATCAAGGTCAAATACTTAAGAAAGAAACCTTTTTCAATTTCTAATTTTTTTGCACCTCACTTTATATATATATATATATATTTTAATTTAATGGTCACCATTTTGAAACAAGATGGCTGATGAATCTGGCCAGCGAACTTGGTCGAGGTGTTGATATATACTATCCACATGCCTTCTTACATCGAAATAGGCGAATACGTGTGTTATCGCTTGACAAATACAAGATCGTTTCAAAATGTTAGCCATGCTAGACATTCAAAGTGCTATAAATCAACCATTTTTTAAGATATAAACAAAAGAACAAATTTTCAGAAACAAAAACTGCTCCGGAATCTTTGTATTAAGGCCAAATACATAAAAAAATCTTTTTCATTTTCCAATTGTTTAATACCTCATTTTGAATTTTAAATTTAATTTTTTTTAATGGCAACCCTTTTGAAACAAGATGGCGAATGAAGCTGGCCATCGATCTCGGTCGAGACATTGGTATGTACTATGTACAGACCAAGTTACATCCAAATAGGTTCATAATTACGCCTGTTATCGCGTGACAAAAATCAGGTCGTTTTAAAATGTCAGCCACAAGAGAAATTCAAAATGCTATTACTCAGCCACTTTTTTTTTAGATATAGACGAAAGAAAAACTGTTCCGGAATCTTTGTATTAAAGTCAAACACATACAAAAAAAGATCTTTTTCACTTTCCAATTTTTTGGTATCTCATTTAAATTTTTTTATTTTTTAATTTTTTTAAATGGCCGCCATTTTGAAACAAGATGGCGGATGAAGCCGGCCAACGAACTCGGTCGAGATATTTGTATGTACTATGTACACCAAGGTACATCCAAGTCGGTTCATAAATACGCCTGTTATTACGTTAGAAACATCAGGACTTTTCAAAATGTCAGCCACTCTAGACATTCAAAATGCTATAACTCAGCCATTTTTTAAGATATAGACGAAACAAAAACTGCTCCGAAATCTTTGTATAAAGGTCAAATACATAAGAAAAAATATTTTTCCATTTTCAATTTTTTGGTACCACACTTCAAATTTTAAATTTTTAAAAAAATTTTAAATGGCCGCCATTTTGAAACAAAATGGCGGATGAAGCTGGCCAACGAACTCGGTCGAGAGATTGGTATGTACTATGCACACACTGAATTACATCCAAATCGGTTCATAAATACGCCTTTTATCGCGTGACAAAATTAAGGACCTTTCAAAATGTCAGCCACGCTAGAAATTCAAAATGCTATAACTCAGCCATTTTTTAAGATATAGACGAAACAAAAACTGCTCCGAAATCTTTGTATAAAGGTCAAATACATAAGAAAAAATATTTTTCCATTTTCAATTTTTTGGTACCACATTTCAAATTTTAAATTAAAAAAAAAAATTTAAATGGCCGCCATTTTGAAACAAAATGGCGGATGAAGCTGGCCAACGAACTCGGTCGAGAGATTGGTATGTACTATGTACACACTGAATTACATCGAAATCGGTTCATAAATACGCCTTTTATCGCGTGACAAAATTCAGGACGTTTCAAAATGTCAGCCACGCTAGAAATTCAAAATGCTATAACTCAGCCATTTTTTAAGATATAGACGAAACAAAAACTGCTCCGGAATCTTTGTATAAAGGTCAAATACATAAGAAAAAAATATTTTTCCATTTTTAATTTTTTGGTACCACATTTCAAGTTTTAAAATTTTTTTTAAAATTTTAATGGCCGCCATTTTGAAACAAAACGGCGGATGAAGCTGGCCAACGAACTCGGTCGAGAGATTGGTATGTACTATATACACACTGAATTACATCCAAATCGGTACATAAATACGCCTTTTATCGCGTGACAAAATTCAGGACGTTTCAAAATGTCAGGCACGCTAGAAATTCAAAATGCTATAACTCAGCCATTTTTTAAGATATAGACGAAACAAAAACTGCTCCAGAATCTTTGTATAAAGGTAAAATACATAAGAAAAAAATATTTTTCCATTTTTAATTTTTTGGTACCAAATTTCAAGTTTTAAAACTTTTTAAAAATTTTAAATGGCCGCCATTTTGAAACAAAACGGCGGATGAAGCTGGCCAACGAACTCGGTCGAGACATTGGTATGTACTATGTACACACCGAATTTCATCGAAATCGGTTCATAATTACGGGAGTTACAGTGTGACATAGGTCATATATATATATATATATATATATATATATATATATATATATATATATATATCAATTTTGAACGGAGGGTGGTTTCGGGGTCTGGGGGTCATGATCGATGAAAATATACCAAAATTTTTTGAAATCGCTTTCCTCCGAACGGCTGCAATAGGTAGCTTTTTTGTAAAGAAAGCTACCTAATATTTTAAAGCATATTACTGAACAGGTGGAATACATGTCTATGTACTTATTGCAATTTTGATTTAAGGGACTGCGTTCTATCCAAAGCATTTTAATAAATTTTCAAAGTAATATGGGAGTTGTATAGGAATCTAGCAAGGTAAACTCGGGCATTCTAGCCTCAACTCTTAAATAAGGAAAAGAAGTAATGAAGCATTTTACTTAGCTAGTTGGCATTTTTTTTCGATGAGCTGTAAAATGCTGCTGTGGTTTATTTAATAGGAAGTCAGATTTATTGTCGCCACATGGGAAAATTAATACACCCCAGTCTGCATACGATAAACTCCCAATGTACAATTGAACTATACCATCATTTTCATTCAAAATAAACATCATGCTTTTTTTTTTATTAAAGTTAAACTTGTTTTGCATTTTAAAATCTGTTAATTTTCTTTTGTTGTTGTTAACCCCCCCCCCTCCCTAAAGTTTAGTGCAACACAACTTACCCTATGTCTAGTCCATGTAAATATATTTCCATGTGTTACACTTTTTATTTTTGTGTCGTTTTGAATATTTTTGTATTATATTATTTTTAAATATAGACATTATTAAAATTTTGTTAATTTTATATTTTTCACGATTTAAAAAAATATATGAAGAAATGTTTTTTTGTTTATATTTTTACATACTGGTTACATTACTTTGAATGTTTTGCGTACCAAGAATTTCAGATTTTCTTTGTTTTATGCTATTATTCTTATATTTTTTTTACCTTTTCATAAGAAAAGTTCGGTGAGGTTGTCCCGACAGTTATATACAAACATAGAAATTCTAGCAGAAAAACTTAACACCTTTAATTTCTTTCTTTGATATTTTTGACTCAAATTTTAATTTTAAATATTTTTTCAGCAGCAATATTCAGCACTCACGGCTTAGCAAGCGTATGAGTAAATTTAAATTCACCACCAACCATGCCCTTATGCAAGTAAAAAATCTTTATCCAACCTTGTATTTTTAAAATTCCGAGCATATTTCAATCTCCTTTTGCAGGCATATCTGGAGCATCCCATCTTTGAGGGGGGTGGAACGGATTGAAAAGGATAAAAACGGAAACACTTTTTAAATTGAAAATTAATTTCAAAAGTATAAACTAAAATCTTAAGTCTTCTTTTTCCAGTTTTAATTCTTGTATTCAAACAACCTTTTTACCCACTCACTGTAAGTTTGTTATTCACCACACCAGTTTTTACACTCATCTCTTAAATCAGACTGTAACTTTAAGATAAAGTGTGTAGTGTTAGGGCAATTCTCCTTCGTTTGCGGTTAAGACCTTGCATGTCACAGATATCGAGAATAGTACGGTTCTTGGCTATATATCAATCGAGAACAACTTAATAAAGTGAAATTACACTCCGAAATCGACAACTTCGTCCTCTGTTCGAAAATATACAAAAGTTTAAACAAAACTCTTGTGCTCCCATAACAGTTCAGTTTTTTAGAGATTTCAGCCTGCTATAATAACCTCATCATGAGAGAAAACAAAAATGCGGTTTCTCAGGGACCCAGCGACTACCGTGTATCCTCGAAGTGGACTAATAATGTTTTAGTTTAAAGAGTGAGGTCTCAAGTCAAATTATTTTAGTACTTCTACTACTGAAAATCTGGTTCTAAAATTTAAAATCTCAAGTGTTCTTTTTCTAATTTTAATTCTTGTATTCAAAAACCCCTTTTAACCTTAGTAAGTTTATTACTTCCTACAGCAGTTATTATGCTCATCTCTAAAATCAGAGTATAACTTTAAGATACAGATTGCTGTGAGGGCAGTTCTACTTCGTTTGTGGTTAAGACCTTGCACGTCTCACAGATCCCGAGAACTGCACTGGTCTTGACCGCATATGAATCGAGAACTACTTAATCAATAAAGTGAAATTACACACTCAAATCGACACCTTCGTCCTCTGCCCAAAAATATTCCAAATTCTAAACAGAAATCCTGCGCTCTCACTTCAGTTCAGAATTTAAGAGATTTGAACCTGTTGTAATAATCTCATCATGTGAGAAAACAAAAATGTGGTTTCTCAGGGACCCAGCGACTACGGTGTATCGTCCAAGTGGAAAATCAAGTTTTAATTCAAAGAGTCAGGTCCCAAGTCAAATTATTTTTGTACTTCGATTTACGCAATAAACTTCTATATGTGACCGAAAGCAGCCCTGAATCAGAATATTCCATATATATATGAATTTAACATCATAAGAGATAAAGTTGTTAAATTTAACATTTTATTTTATTTTTCTATAAGTACATTTAAACGAAACATTAATTAATTTTACCGTTGATTTCAGTTTTGTACAGCCCAAACCGGCTAGCACTCGACTCTGTGTCGCTGTAAAATATTTCATTAGTTTGTGTGATTACACTGTGATGTTACAGTGTCCCAAATTCTCAGTAACCATGTCTAAATGGTGCAATTTTTATTTCTTCAAATAGTGACTTTCAAGTGAACTTTATTTTGGTAATATAATTATTAGTCAAAAGTGCAAAGTTTTGGGTCAATTACACAAAATCGTACATATCGAATTCACCTTGACTTGACATTCTGAACGTCATGTGACGAGAATGTAAACAATAAAATTTCGATTTCAACCTTTTGCTCCTATTTGGTATAAAACGATTTTTGAGATCATTTATGCTCTCGAAGCCAAGCGAGATATTTTTCGACTGTTTAATTTAATAATTTTAATATTCAACGTCTTACTTTCTCTTTTCTTAACTTTTAAAACAATTCCCTTTTTAAATTTTCAAAAATTAATTTAACAAATTATGCCATTTCCCGTAATCATAACCAATAAAATGAAATTTTATGTAATCAATTCCTTTATCTTTTTATTTCGGTGAGTTTATGGTATAATATAAAATTCTCTATACTCTTTCAATACTTTATTGGTTCATGAAAAACTTGATGATGAAAGACGGTAAGTTTTCAACTTTAAATGTAAAAGAATTTTAATTTTTTTAAATGTCGGGTGACATTGCTGAATAAACATTTACTTTTGTTTTTCTTTTTAAATTGTCAAAGAAACGATTAAATATATTTTTTATACGAATTATTTTAAACATTTTAATTATGTGCTTTTATAAAATATATAGACATCCAACTAGACTTATAATATTCTGATGAAATGGAAATTATTCCCATTCTGAATGTATTTTCAAATAAGCTGCTACTAAACAGCTATTACGAAATGTTTCTAAATGTATTGCGAAACAGAAAGACTCTGAATGAATCTTTTATTGAAATTTTGAGTGAATAATTTACATCTTGCTTCATGCTTTATAATTAGTTTCCGTTATAATATCATATATTTAAAAGTCTAACCAATTTTCTGATGGTAAAATACATAAAACTATTAATGAGGAAAGGAGTATTTCTGAATTAATTTTATGAGTTTCAATGTATTGAAAGTTTACATATAAAATATTTTTAATAGTAAAGAATTACATACATTTCATATAAATGCATCTTTTACGTAAAAAAAGTAAAGGTCTAAATAGGGGATACATGTTTAATTTTAAGGTCGAACTAGCTATATATTGATTTTTTGCAAAACTCTAATATGTTAGTCCGGTGAAAAGGCTTAAACTATTCTATGTATTTCGCAATAAATTTAATTAAAAAAGTTATGAAATTAATATTTTCCAAAATGATGGAATAAATGCCGAAGAAGATTCAATACTAATTTTTGTCAATACTGAATGTGAATGAGAATTTCGCAAAATTAGTCAGCTGTATCCAAACTGGTTTAATTTAAAGTGACTTACATTTGATCGCCAAATTTGGCGATATCATGAAGTGCCCGCTATTTTAAAATAACATGATGGGTGAAGCTAACCAATGAACTTACAAGGAAGGTCTCCATACTGGGAATACTCAGAATATGTTGAAAAAAAAAATGCTAGTGAAAGTACTCATGTATGTAATATAGGATCAGTTAATATTAGCGGCGGAATTACAGTAGAAAATCCGTAAAAAAAAAAAAAAAAAAAAATTCTTTCGAATAATTGGCGTGAAAAGACGACAGCGGCACGCAATTTGGCGAGCAGCACTTTTCCTCGCCAAAAGCAAACGATTTGAATGAATCTGAAAATTGTTTGTCAATTGATTTTGAGAATATGCGGTTTTTTATGAATTTAAACGTAAACCATGAAAGAAATTATTATTATTACATTTTGTATTATACATGTTGCGTGTTTCCGATTTGAATGAAATTTTGCCATTGTTTTATTCTCCAATCCACAATTTTTTTAAATTTATATCGCTTTATCGGTTATAAAAAAAACTTTTAACGCCAGATGAATAATGCTGCCGTAATACATTTCCATACCGGAGAAGTTGTTCCCATAGCAACAAAGTTGAATCCACAGTGCTCAATGGGGCATATTTTTGAGTTTGGAACAATTTTATTCAATTTAGATTTTGTTTTAAATCATAAAATATAATAGTTAAAAATCGTTATAAGTACATATAAATATATATGACAAAACTATAGTTTAAACAAACTAAAAATGAGAATGCTAAAGTTATTTAAATTAAACTTATTTAAACAAATTCAACATAAAAAGTTTTTTCCTTAAAGAGTATTCGACATGCGTATTTTTAAAAATTTTATTTCTTCGACAAACGGTGATAACTCGCCAAATAAACGAAATTTTCATTATTTTTTTACGGACGTTCTACCGAGGTTCCGCAGAATTTTTTTTATAAACATATATACCCATGGGAAAAGAACATTCTGTATTTTTCAGATTTTTCTGAGTATGCCCGTATGGAGACCTTCATTGTTAGTCGAGACCTTATTAATTCCTGTGCACCTGCTCACTCACATTGGAATCCGTTGATATATCAGAGTGCTATAGCAGGCAAAAAATCAGAATTTTTCAAAATGTCACCCACTTTAGAAATTCATAGTGCTATATTTCAAACATTTTTAAAGATCAAGGTAAAACACTTAAGAAAGAAGTCTTTTTCATTTTCTAATTTTTTTGTACATCATTTTAAATTTAAATTTAAAAAAATTAATGGCCGCCATTTTTAAACAAGATGGCGGATGAAGATGGCCAGCTAACTTGGTCGAGACATTGCTATATACTATTCACATACCTTCTCACATCGAAATCGCTTAATAAATACGGGTGTTATTGCGTGACAAATGTTAAATCTTTTCAAAATGTCGGCCATGCTGGAAATTCAAAGTGCTATAACTCAGCAATTTTTTAAGATATAGGCAAAACAAAAAATGCTGCTCCGAAATCTTTGTATCAAGGTCAAACACATAAGAGCAAAATATTTTTCAATTTCTAATTTTTTTTATACCTCATTTTAAATTTTAAACTTTTTTTAATCTTTTTAAATTTCCGCCATTTTGAAACAAGATGGCAGATGAAGTTAGCCAACGAACTCGGTCGAGTCATTGACATGTACTATGTACACAACAAGTTACATTCAAATCAGTCATAAATACGCCTGTTATCGCGTGACAAAAATCAGATCGTTTCATAATGTCAGCAACACTAGAAATTCAAAGTGCTATAAATGAGCCCTTTTTAAGATATAGCCGAAACAAAAAATGCTCCGGAATCTTTGTATCAAGGTCAAACACATAAGAAAAAATTCTTTTTCAATTTCTAAATTTTTTGTATGTCGTTTAAAATTTATTTTTTTTAAATTTTTAAATGACCGCCATTTTGCAATAAAAATGATGGATGAAGCTGGCCACCGAATTCGGTCGAGACATTGATATGTACTAAGTACACACCAAGTTACATCCAAATCGGTTCATAAATACGCCTGTTATCGCGTGACAAAGTCAAATCGTTTCAAAACGTCAGCAACACTAGAAATTCAAAGTACTATAACTCAGCTATTTTTTAAGATATAGGCGAAACAAAAAAAATTCCGGAATTCTTTGTATCAATATCAAACACATAAGAAAAAAATCTTTTCAATTTCTAATTTTTTTGAACTACATTTAAAATATTAAATTAAAAAAAGTAATGGTCACCATTTTGAAATAAAATGACGATGACGCGGGCCAACGAACTCGGTTGAGACATTTGTATGTACTATGTACACACCAAGTTACATCCGAATCGGTTCATAAATACGCCTGTTATCGCGTGACAAAGTTCAGATCGTTTCAAAATGTCACCAACACTAGAAATTCAAAGTGCTATAGCTCAGTTATTTTTTTAAAGATATATTCGAAAAAAATGCTCCGGAATTCTTTGTATCAATATCAAACAAATAAGATAAAAAATCTTTTTCAATTTCTAATTTTTTTTTACCTCATTTTAAATTTTAAATAAAAAAAAAATAAATGGCCGCCATTTTGAAACAAAATGCCGGATCTATGAACTCGCTCGAGACATTGGTATGTACTACGTACACGCAACGTTACATAGAAATCGGTTCAAAAATACGTGAGTTACAGCCTGACAAAGATCAGACATATATATATATATATATATATATATATATATCAACATTTGAATGGAGGGTGGTTTCGGGGTCTGGGAGTCATGATCGGTGAAAATATACCAAAATTTTTCGGAATCGTTTTTACTCCGAACGTCTGTAACAGGTAGCTTTTTGTAATGAAAGCTACCTAAAAAATAAATGGATAATTAAATGCAGTGATGGAACAGTGGCGCAGCAGATGGGCGTTTCTCACCACTAAATTTCAATATTATTCTTTGCCTTGAAATATCTTAGAAACTCTATCCTGAAACAAGACGAACAATACTAATAAAATTTAGTGGTATCAATTAATTATCTGGTGCTGCACTGTTCCATCAGTGGTACATGCGAACGAGCACAATACTGAAACTTTCCGAATTTGTTCCGATCACATTCAATCGAGTGAATATTGTAACTAAAATCATTTAAATTAGTACTGATGTAGATAATGTAAATCTAAATAATAATTATGTGTATAATAGTAGTCAAGTTAATAATTGCTAGTCAGGAAAAATATCAGGAAATCTCTAGATCTTGAAGAAAACATTGAAGGCGAAGAATTTTTATTCAACATATCTTCCGTAAATTGCTCTTTTCAAGAACTTATCTGATTATAGTAAAAAAAATATATACATAAATTACATGACAATTTGGTAATTAATAGGTGAGTCAATTATGTTAGAATCAATTTCTTTGGGCGAATCGATATACTTTCACGCATCTGACTGATAAGTGCCTCGAAGATGTAAAACAGTTAAGAAATATTATTAATGAAATTCACGGCAGCTCACTTTCGAAAGAATTAAATGTTGTCAAATTGGTTTTCCAATAAGATACGAAAATATAGTAGACATTTGTTAAAATCAGAACTTTTATTCGATTAAGACAGATTAACGAAACATATTAATCAGAAATAAAAAAAAAAGGGATACGCTGCCAAAAAATGAAAAAAGAAATGTGAAATAAATCAACTTTGAATGTATAAAAAATATCAAATAATGAAGCGCATATCTGAAATACATCTACAAAATCCATCCACATGCTACAAAATGCAGTGATGAAACGTTTGCTTGGAATAAAAACATATTCTGAGGGTAAAAACATAAAATACGTTAATTATTAAATATTTTTGTAAAATTTTATGATAATGCATCATGAAAATATAATTTTAAATATCCCTTTTGGAAAGAATTTATATTATTCTAAATTTAAAATTTAATTTTTCTATATCATATATCTTCTAGTTTTAAGAATTCGACAATTTAAAAATTAAAATTTCTAATTTTATTTGTATTTTACATCTCCTTTATAAATATTGATTGCCTTAATTTTTCATCTATAACAATATTAATCTGACTTCCAATTACATAAAATGGAACCTGAAAGAAACACCAATAAATTTTAAAAAGCTGAAAAGTTATATAATTTTAAATATAAATTTTATTTGGATGTAAAAAATATTTTTAAATGTTAAACTCTCTTTCGCTCAAAAATTTAGTTTCTTTCACTCATGTACGTACATTTACATTAATTCTTATTATTATCCAATATTAAAATGTCATTTTAAATAACCTTTTCGTAATGTTTTTATAACATATATGTTACTCTGAATTTCAAATTTTATTTTCAACAAGTGATATAATTATAGAGTATAAATATTTCAGTTTAAAAATATTAAATATGCAGCTATTTGCTCATTAAAGTTTCTATTATGTCTCATTTTTTAGCCTAAATGCGCAAAACTCAAACAATGGTGTGAAAAAGTGTGAAACCAAAGTTATTACTATTTTTGTAACGATTTTTATGACATAGCTGTTTTTGAAAAACATACCGAAATAACATTAGAATTATCTCAGACTTTAAATCGATTACGCATTAAATATTATAAATATACTACATTAAACAATATTAACGAAACATTAACTGCAGTCTTGTAATCTTTTATTTATAAGATTAATTTTATTTATAGATCTTTTTATTTATAAAAATTACTATTTTACATTTTTAATGCAATTGAACTTTTTCATATTTATTCGTAAATGAAACTTAATAAAAGAGTCAGCAAATATAACAATTAAATTTCGAAGAGCTGAAAAGAGATTCAATTTTAAATGTGATGATTGTACTATATATAGAGATTTTTTTTAATCGTTAAACTTCTTTTCATACTAAATTTTCTACTGATATTTTTCAAATAATTATAGGGCTTTTCTAAAGTAAAATCAATTGGAGAAGGGATACTAGTAGACCTAGAGAGGTCAAGCAGCCAGTCACTCCCTATTGGCTACGGGTTGAAATGGCGCTGTCAGCAATACAGGTTGCATCGCTGATATCAAGAGCAATATACTGGTAAAATATGCAGATTGCTATCTTGAGTTGATTTTCTTCTTCATTTTCCGGAGGCTGATTCTCAGTAGCGATAGCTTCTTTGCGCTAGTTTTAGTTTGGCCATTTTTAGGTTTAGTCAATTTTTGAATTATTTTTGTGGCATCTACATCATTCATAAACCATATATTAAGCTTCTTCTTGAGGTTGCTTAGTGCTGAATTGCACAGGGATCAAGTCAACACGTTCCGGTATGGTCAGACTGTCACAAAAGATGCCGTTGAAAACTCGCCACATCGAGTTGTCACTTTCTCGGAAACAGTTGACAATGGAAAGGTTTAAAATGGGCTCAGCTGTGAAGAGTATCCATTAGATTTATTGGAAGTTTAAGACTAGCCTGTTGGAGGGGAGCCCGTACTTGAACAAATGCTCCTAGCTCATTTTTAGAACAATATGTTCAAATTTTATTGAAAAGCAGCCGTTATCAATTACAGAAATCTTTCGTTCAAGGATCTCAAAACATAGCTTATTGCCGAAACGTCAGTGAAGGCTTACTGTGGAGACACGAAAAGTTTTGATTTCCGTTTGTCTGTCTGTCTGTCTGTTCCGCGATAACTGCCGCAAAAAGCACCCGATCAGCTTGAAATTAATTGGGCATATTCATGAAATACCCGGACGTAGCTGTATAGTTTTTGGTTAAATTTGGTTCATTCGTTCGGAAAATATGGAAGATTTTATTTTTATTTATAATGCTTTTCTACGGCAAGTCAGACGATTTTCAAATTCCCATTTGTTGAAAGAAAATGGCACGTTTGATTAATGAATTTAAACGTCAAATTATGGATACTAAAATTCCAAATAAGGGTTTTAAATTATTCCTATTATATTGAAGTTGTATCAATATATCTATCAGATTTTTTTATTTACGTGTATAATGTTTTGAGGACATTTATACATGTATTCCAATAATATAAAGAATTTTTAAATTAATTTTCTTGTTTTACATGATACATATTTCTTTTTTTTTTCCTTTTCTTCGTTGCCTAGCAACTGTTATTCGTAGCCTATCATTGCGTCAAATATGAATGAAGTTAGTAAATTACGTTAATTTTGTTGCAGGTACTATTAAAAGGCTATCACAAAAAATATTTTATCGCGCCAAATCGATACAATTTATGCAATTAACAGTGGGCACGATAATGAATTATTTTCCAGTAGATTTATAGATCTCCAGATATGCATATTTTGGGGGGCTTTTAATATGTTATTGCTATCGCATGGATTAGAATGTTTAAACTGATGTTTAACCATGCTATAAGTGGAAAAAAAGTACAGTTAAAGGCATGTAAATCCTTTTTAACACTTTCCAACATGGATGAAAAGTATTTATGACTTCAGTTTTTCTACCTGTCGCCTGTCGTGTTTCTCTACGTGCTCTAACTCGCGTAAATATAGTCGGGATTACATGTAATTGATATACGTTATTGAGGTTTGCCAAAGTATGTTTGGTATTAAAAATGAAGAGTGTAGCATTCATAGCTTAATTACAGGGGCACTCAAAACTATTCCGTTACATTATAGTCTTTGGGAAAAATCGTCTGCGGTGTATTTTAATAATGTTACACAATTTTAAACGTAATGAAATTTATATACTTTATTAAGGTGCACTAGAACCTGGTTACTATAAAATATGTTATGTGTAGCACTTACAGCATGCGTACAGGGAACTCAAAAGTATTCATAATATTACAATCTTTGAAGAAAATCCTTTTGTGGCGTTTTTTAATGATGTTACTCCGTTACAAAATAGTAAAATTGATATGTATTTTTGAAACATTTTTGTAGTATATGGGGTGCAAAGCATATGTTTTTTTCAGGGTCACACAAAAGTGGTCGATTAAAATGTGGTCTACGAGGGAAAAAAACTCTTCACAGCTTATTTTAACACATTAGCGACGGGAAACGAGAATTCTCGTTTTTATTCAGAATACATCATTGGCTAAGGGAGTGACTTCTACCTTACAGAAAAGACATTTATATTGTGTTGTCCATATTTTTTATAGATTGTAAGACATTATATATTACATCCGTACATTGAAAGATATTTACTGCTGCATAAACATGAAAAACATATCTCAGAAACCAATTTCTGAGACACTTTCAGAAGAGGGAGGAGCTTCTACTGTTTTTAAACCCAGATTTAATTAAATTGCCTGTCGTCAGTGTGTTAATTGTGTTGCACTAATTCAAACATTATGAAATTAAATTACATTACTGTGGTTGATTACAAGAAGCTTGAATATGATTTGTATCGTATTTATCGTTCATTTATAGGGTCACATAAAAAATTTCGGATACAGTTCTGGTCTATTAGGGATGATTGCTGAAGAGCATTTTCGATTATGGTGTGCGTTTTAACTTTAAGTAAATTTGTGCTTAATAAGTAGTGCTTAAATATTGTATAGACCATGTACAGGGATACACAAATGAATTCGTAAGTATAAATGAAAATGAGCGCGAATTGCTTCAGTGTGTGTTTTTTTTTTATTTGAGTTATGTATTTCCCAGCCCAATTACATTTAGTATACTAACAAATGTTTGCAGAATTTAAATAGAACCATATACAGGATTCCGCAGAAACTGGATATATGGTACACACTATGCATACTAATCCCCGGAAATGTGATATGAGCAGTTTTAAGAGGGTTTTTTGTCTGCATTAAATTTAAATGTTATAGACGACGCGTAAAAATCTTCACGTAATATACAGGGCTGTTGAAAAGAATTCATGTACGTTTCCGTCTATTGGTAGAATTTACTAAAGGACATTAACACAATTAATTGATAATTACAAATGTAAATTAAATTACACTACGAAGGGGTTCAGGGGGGCTCTGCCCCCCTGAAGAAATCTACTTTATTATCTAAAAATTACCTGAATAAGTAGCTCATGAGATTTTCAGAATACCATTACATAACAAGGGGTTTAATTTAACGCTTCTAATGTCAGAAACCTTCGAAATATTTTTTCGTTTTATAAATGTTTATGTAATTTCAAAACTTTAAATTTCGTTTTTTGTAGAAAGATTAATATTACTCAAAGGTGCTAAACACAATGAATTGTAGAGCTGACGTTGAGGCTCCTGATCTGCAGATTTACTAGTTATCTTATCAGTGACTTAGTAATAACAAACATGGACTTGTTATTAACTGAAATGTTATTAATTAAAAAGGGAGAAGTGTATTGCATTGAATATGGGTTACTTTGAAAAGCACCATTAAAGTTTAGACGATGAGTGAGGATATGTTGATACAAAAATGTATGATAATACTTTGAAGAGAAACTTTTTCTCTGCTCCCCATGGCAACGAAGTACGCGCGATGCGCGCGCATCCTACCTTAGAATGCGACTTAGGTATTATTGCTGGGACGATAGGAAGAGATATTTTGATTTCAAAAGCATGATCGCTGTAATTTTTTTACAGTTTGTTGATGAGGCTAACTTAGGTATTATTATAATTTAGGTAACAAACTTAGGTATTATTGCTGGAACGATAGGAAAGAACCAGATTAAGTATTTGATAATACTTATTGTAAATATGTATAGAATCATGTATCTGTAAATATTCATTATATATTTCAAGAAAAGAATTCAGAAAGCACCTCCTTCATTGATTTTGAGTTCGAAAGTTTTGAAAATTTCCACATGGTGCATCAAGCCGAGAAAGAAGGAAAAAAAAGTATTTGTTACCATTTTAATGTCTTTAAAACACAAATAAGGAAATAGAGGATAGTAAGTAATAAGAAGACGGCAAAGTTAAGATAAGTCTTTCATGTTTTATTTTGAAATGTCTGATTTAGAAAAGTTGAAAAAGAACCGAACAGTTTTGAGAACAGCAGTAACAAAGCTGATTAATAATATAGAAAATGTTATGAAGGATAGTCCAATAGATTTTGATAATTTAGAAGAATTATTTATTCAGTTAGATACTAAAGCAGAATTATTGAAGTCAGTTGACGAGAAAATTGAGCACCTTTTAGGGTTAGATGACTTTGAAACTGAAATCAATTCTGTTTATGATTACGCGGATAAAATATCAGTTGCAAAATTCCGGGTGAAGAAAAAATTAACCGAAAACAAAAAGATTGTTAATATTGATTTAAATAACAGTCAAGATTTAAAATCGAATGGGATTAATGATGAAAACTCAGTTGTTAAATTGCCAAAACTCAATATAAAAAAAAATTCTATGGAGACTGTAAGCAATTTATTTCATTTTTTAATACCTTTAAAAATACAAGTCACGGGAATAAATCGCTTTCGAAAATTGAAAAAATTCATTATTTGAAGAGTTATTTATCTGGAGCTGCGGCTAATGCTGTAGGGTTTTGAAATATCAGAAGCTAATTATGACGCAGCATTGAAAGTTTTAGAATCGCGTTATGGTCAAAAAGACGTGATAATTAATCATCACCTGAACAAGCTTCTTAATTTATCCCCTGTTTATAAGGCTAACGAAATTCAAAAATTGAAAAAATTGCACAGTGATATAGAAATAAATGTTCGATGTTTGTCCATATTAGGACTCGAACCAGCAAATTATGGCTCCATGCTTATCACCGTAATTTTAAAATTAATACCGGCAGAATTAGCTTTGGAATATGATAGACAAAATGTAGATAATTTAACACATTCAGATATACATAAATTATTAGATTTTCTGCACACTGAAATAAAAAGCAGAGAACACACATTTTTTTTCGAGAATGAAAGCATTTGAAATAAAAAATCAAAAATCAAGATTCAAACAACAAAATATGAATTTAAATCTACTTGTGGATTTATGAACATTTCGAATGATAAATCGACTTCAGATAGGCAGCTGGCTCAGTGCATTTTTTGCAACGATAGTAAACATTCATCTGATTTGTGTGAGGCTGTTGATGTATACACTAAAAGAAATTTGTTGAAATCTCAAGGAAGATTTTTCCTTTGCTTAGGCAGGAAACACGTTATCAAAAATTGTAACTCTAAAACTAGTTGCAAGAAGTGTTCAGGCAGACATAATCAAACGATATGCCTAAAATCTAAATTCATAAAAGAAGTAAACTCACCCGAATTAAAAGGTAATGAAAGTGAAACTAGTAAAAAAGTAATTTCGGCTATTTCCTCTACAGAAAATAATAAAATTCTTCTACAAACTTGTTGTGTAAAAATAAAATCAAACGGAAAACAATCTCTAATTAGGTTACTTTTAGATTGTGGGAGCATGCGAACCTTTATATCTGAAGAAATAGCAAATAAATTGAATTTGCAGGCAATAAGAAAACAAAAATTGTCGGTTTTTACATTTGGAAATAAGAACCCCATTGAAAAAACCTTTGAAGTAGTTAAACTAACCATTGAAAATAAAAATGTACCTAATTCAAAATTAGATATAGAAGCGCTAGTCACCAATCAAATATCAGCTACTGAAATCCCCCCACCTGAAATCAATGATTTGATGAAAAGTAAACAATTTGAAAATTTAACCCTTGCGGACACACCCACATCCAAAGAACCCTTTACATTACTTATAGGTGCTGACTATTATTATGATAGATAGTTACTGGAAATATAAAACATTTGAATAAAAAATTAGTAGCTGTCGACACCATTTTTGGTTGGTGTCTACAGGGAAAAAAAACTAGCAGTTATACGCCCTTAGCATTTAATGTAATAGTAGAAAAAAAAATTATTTCTGAACAGATTGAAAAATTCTGGAATATCGAATAATCTGGTCTTTTTAATACTAAACAGGATTCAGATTTTTCAGAAAACAACGTTATGAAGCAGTTTGAGTCAGAAATTAAATAAAATGATAAGCGATATACAGTTCGATTTCCATGGAAACTTGAAAGGGAATGTTTAAATGACAATCGGAAAATTGCAGAATATAGATTTTTTAAACTCAAACAAAGATTGATTAAAAACCCTGAATTATTTTTTGAGTATAAGGAGGTGTTAGCAGATTATTTGAAACAAGGTATTATTGAGTTGGTTACAGATTCTGAAGAAAAACAAAATGTAACTTTTTATTTTCCTCATCGAGAAATAATTAGAACTGATAGGACAACGAGCAGATTACGCATAGTTTTCGATGCCTCTGCTCATGACACAGGCTCACTGTCTTTGAATAATTGCCTGCATGTAGGTCCAAATTTGTATCCTGAAATATTTGATGTTTTGTTAGGTGTAGATATAATCCCATAGGTTTTACAACTGCTATAAAACAAGCATTTCTACAAATAATTATAGATGAAAACTAGCGTGATGTAACAAGATTTTTATTCTCACAATATTTGTTTGATAATTCTAAACCCTTTGAAATTTATAGATTCACCAGAGTGTTATTTGGAATTAGTAGCAGTCCCTTTTTATTGGCTGCAACAATTAAACACCACTTGAAAAAATACATCGAAAAATATCCAAACACAGCGAAATTTTTAAATGAAAATTTCTATGTTGATGACGTTATAGGAAGTCATGAAAATATTGATCAAGCCCTATCCACGAGTTTACAATGTATTGATATATTTGAAAATGCAAGTATGCATTTACACAAATGACATACGAACTCTTTACCACTTAGTGAACTATGGAAAGAAATGGCATAACTTCAGAAGTCAATTCTGAAGCTTTTAGAGAACAAAATCTCCCTTATAAAGTTGTAGGAATCGCTTGGAATAATTCCAAAGATTTACTTTATTTTGATGTTCGAGGTTTAGTTGATTTCGTTTCAAAAAGAATAGACACCAAAAGATTTATTCTACACGTTTTAGGCAGTATTTTTGATCCACTTGGATTCCTAGGACCATTTACATTAAGACTAAAATGTATAATTCAACAAATTTGGAATTTGGGTCTAGATTGGGATGACACCTTACCCGAAGATTTACGTATACTTTGGAGTAGCTCGTGTAACGAACTCCCTCATTTGAAAAACTTTTCAGTACCCAGATACTATTTTTCTGACATCACCAATTGGCATGATTATGACCTACAATTGCATATTTTTGCCGATTCGAGCATGAAGGCTTATGGTACGGTTGCTTATTTACGTGTAGCAACAGCCACCAAAAATGTTCGAACAGTTTTTGTTGCTTCGAAAAACAGGGTTGCTCCACTGAAAGCGCTTACCTTACCAAGGCTTGAATTGATGGCCGCATTGTTGCCGGCCAAGTTAAGTCGTAACATTTTGAAAGCTCTAAAATTGAATGTACCGACTTATTACTGGACTGATTCAAAAATATCCTATTTTTGGATAAAAGGATCCCCTAAAAAGTTCAAGCCCTTTGTCAGAAACAGAATTGAAGAGATCCATAAATTGACCTCACCTGATAACTGGTATCATTGTCCTGGTACTGCCAATCCAGCTGATATAGTTTCTCGAGGATCAAAAATCTCTAGGATAATCAATGATACAACTTGGTTACAGGGACCAGAATGGCTAAGTTTAACTCCTGAGTGTTGGCCAATATCAGAAAACAAAGAAATCGCTTACTTAGATGAATTAGAATACAAAAAAATCCTAACGATGTTTTTCAGAGCGAGTGCTTAGTCAAAAAACTCGAAAATCCCATAAACATTTCAAAATATAGTAATTTAGAGAAACATTTGAGAATTACCGTTTGGGTAAAGAAATTCATTATGAAGCTGAAAAAATCAACTGAAGTGCAAGACGTAGTGACAACCGAAGAATTACTCGGAGCTGAAAATTTTTTGATACAATCTGAACAAAAACAATTTTATAAGGAAGAAATAGAATCTCTAAAAAATAGTAAATCAGTGGATAAGACGTCATCCTTATCAAATTTCATGCCCTTTATTGACAGAAACGGGTTGATGAGGTTGGGCGGAAGGCTCGAATTTTCTAACCTGTCCGCAGAAGAGAAAAACCCGATAATTCTCCCCAAACATTCTTGGTTATCTACTCTAATAGTTCGTCAAGAACACGAGAAAATTATGCATGGAGGGACAGCCAGTACCTGGGCAAAAATTAGATCTCGTTTTTGGATACCTAAAGGTCGTCAGTTGGTCAAGAGTGTTATCAAGAATTGTATAATATGTAAAAAATATTTCTCCAAACAAGCAGACCAGATCACCGCACCATTACCAAAAGACAGATCTAGTGAAGCACCGCCATTCGCAATCTGTGGTTTAGACTTCGCCGGTCCGATCTATATCAGAAATTTTAAAGAAACGCAAAATTCTTACATTTTCCTGTTTATTTTCGGTGCGACTAGAGCCATTCACCTGGAACTTGCGTCTGATATGACAACAAATTCTTTTTTGATGGTTTCAGAAGATTCACAGCTAGACGAGGAAATCCCAAAATTATTTATTCTGACAACGCAAAAACCTTAAAAAAGGCCAAAGGTGAACTCGAAATTTTATACAACATACTGACAGACGAAGTATTTTTAAATTTTATTATAAAAGAGAGAATTATATGGAAGAATATTATAGAAAGAGCTGCATGGTGGGGAGGCTTCTATGAGCGACTAGTAAAGTCAGTCAAAGACTGTTTGAGAAAAGTAATTGGTAGAACACTCTTAAGTTATGATGAATTAGCGACTCTGTTGGCAGAAGTGGAAGCAGTTTTGAATACGCGACCACTGACGTATGTATATAGCGACAGCGATGAACCAGAACCTCTTACTTCAATGCAATTTTTAAATTTTGGAAAAGAACTTTCATTTCCTATTATTTTTTTTTTTTGAAATAATTGAAGATTGTTCAAAGAGATCAACACTCCTGAAAAGGAAAAAAATATGAATCTTTACTTTTGAAACAATTGTAGACCAAATGGAAAAAACAATATTTGATGGATTTGAAAACAGCCTATTCCTTGAAAAATCCTAATGCCCATACGCCACTGAAAGTGGGCGATGTTGTTATGATTCAAGATGACGCAAAAATAAGTTTCTTTGGAGACTTGGTAAGATTCAGACTGCCATTCCTGGAAGAGAGGGCAATATTCGTTCATACGAAATAAAAACAGCGAGTTGAATCTTAAAAAGTTCCATCCAGCACTTGTATCCCTTTGAAATACAAAATGACTAACAAATTACTTTTTGCAGACTTTTTATAAACATTCATAAACTTTTATAGACATTTATTTAGTTTGTTTTTTCTGCATTTAGGACTCTAAATATTTTCTTTCTCTTTTTTAATTTTTAGTCTTTTTTATATATAGAATCTTTTTGAATTTTGGTATAAGTAAGTGTATGATTTAACTGAAAAAAAAAATGTGTGTGTGTTATTTAACTGTCATTATTTTTACTTAGTTTGAATTTAAAGTGCTTTATTTAGAATTTATTGATATTTTGAATTTGACTAACCAAGTGATTAATTAGATATTGTTTGAATTCTTATATTTAGTATTTTGTATTCGAATTTTAAAAATTGTATCAGATTATTGAACCATTGATACGAAAAATTGAATTTTTATGATTTTATGATGGAATTTTGATTTGTGAACTCGTTAAGAGTTCAGGTGGGGAGTATGAAGAGAAACTTTTTCTCTGCTCACCATGGCAACGAAGGACGCGCGATGCGCGCACATCCTACCTTAGAATGCGACTTTTCCTATCTTTCCAGCAATAATACCAAAGTTTGTTACCTAAATTATAATAATACCTAAGTTAGCCTCATCAACAAACTGTAAAAAAATTACAGCGATCATGCTTTTGAAATCAAAACATCTCTTCCTATCGTTCCAGCAATAATACCTGAGATGTTTTGATTTCAAAAGCATGATCGCTGTAATTTTTTTACAGTTTGTTGATGAGGCTAAGCCTCCCTTTTTAGAAAAACCAGATTAAGTATTTGATAATACTTATTGTAAATATGTGTAAAATCATGTATTTGTAAATATTCATTAAATATTTCAAGAAAATAATTCAGTAAGCACCTCCTTCATTGATCTTGAGTTCGAAAGTTTTGAAAATTTCCACAACTTTATTGACCAGCCCTCGTATATATACGTACATACTCTTATATTACTGAGTGAGCAATTCAACTTTCTGATTGGTAAATCTTACCTGCTTACCCTGTATTTATATGAAAATAATTTGCAGCCTGATTAAAGAATCTGCAACATAACTCTCGAATTTTCGGCTATCCGCGCATTAATTTTGTATGATAGTTACCTTTTTTGAGAGTTTTTATAAATGCATGAATTTGAAATAAATTTATTTAAAACTGTCTTAATTTCCTTTCTCCTTTCAAATAGATAGTGTAAACGCAAGTTTCCCAAATTTGTATTTAGATTTTTGTAAGGAAACTGGTTTCGTATCCAGTTAAAATATGCAAGCACTTTTAAGCTAATGAGACTTTTAATCCTTGTTTTATTTTTTAACTTTTTAAAAGTAAATTTTGAAAACACGAGGATTACAAAAAGATATTTCTCCTAATATGCTTTAAAAAACAGTTCAAACAATAAAAAAAAAACCTTTTTATTTAAATGCAGTTCAAATAACAAGAAAGGTTTTCATTTTTAAGAAGTAATTCTACTTGCTACCATCTATTTCCAATTTCGTTTCCAATTTTCTTGAAGATTAATTTTTTAAAGCACAGGATTTTGCTATGTTTTTATGTTTTCTAAAATTATCCAACATAAAATACTCTAGGCACAAGACAGCCAATAAAAAACTAGCTTGTAAAAGGTAAAGTAATAGTTTAAAAAATTAAATTGTAATATAATAGAATATATTTTTCAAATTACTGTATGTTTATGAAGTAATGTTACTTTTGAAATTAATTGCAAAGTGCATAAAAAATTTGTAAGTTTTAATTGATAAAATTTTTGGAATAGTATTTTTAAAATATTTAAAAAAATACTTTTAGTTTAATCAGTTATATACAATTGCATTGTTTTAATTGAAATAAAAATAAATTAATTAATATTTAAAAATTACTCTTAGTTTAATTAGTTATATACGAATGCATTATTCTAATTTGTAAATAAATAATATCAGATACAAATTTCCAAAATATGAATTATTTACATATTAGAATAATTGTGTTAAAATGAATTTAGTGTAATTATGTATCCAGCGATTTCTGAAGTTAAATTACCTGCGATTTATTCTGTTGAGCTGAACCGGATTTAAGACCAGATGCTATAATCAATAAGGTTAGCTGGGTGGAAAATTTCCACCAGATTCGCCCGGGCTAGCTCAGATGGTAGAGCGTTGGCGGATTCAACCAAGAGATCCCTGGTTCGAATTCTAGTCCGGACATTTTTCGCCCAGTTGGAAATTTACATCTGATATGATTTATTTACCAATTAGAATAATTGTGTTAAAATTAATCTAGTGTATTTTCACTACATCTGTAGAACGAAATTATCTTTTTTTATGTTAAACTTCCTGTATAAACAAAAACATTGCTTGAAGGCTTAGTTTGAATTATAGATATAGAAGATAATGTACAGTATAATGTTACATAAATAGGGAAAATATTACATATATGCATAAACAAGTCATTAATATACTGAAAGCATGAAAAGTGTATAAAGAAAATTTACTTTTGATTCTTGAAATAATCTTTTACTTTATACAATTGCAAGGTTATGCACATCGAAAACTTTTTTTCAGCTAAAGATTGGGTTACCAATGCTTCATATAGTATGTGATTAATGAAATGTTTAGAATGATATTTAAAATATATTTATTCAGTAATGTACAAAGCAAGTTGAGAACATACAGAACAAATACATGATTGGCACACTTAGGGCAGTGCTCGCCCGTACATAGAAGACATCACAATAATGGAACTTTCGCATCAGCTACACAGTTCATCTTGCCAGGTGTTCTGACAGTCATGCACTGGAAAACCCGCCAGATATGGTGAATCCAAGAGAGCACCCGTGTAGACAGAACTTTGAAATCACTATTATGGAGAACATGGAAGGACTTGAGAAATTTTGCAGAGTCAGAGGAAGCGGCACCACGCCAGTCGAATGTCAGGGAGCTAAAGAAAACTCCATTCGGCCGAAGATGTTCAAGCTGTGAGCACAGGACTTCATACTTAGTGACCTTGTTAGTATGGGCAGTCTGCAGATCGAATCGGTCGTTAATGACCTGAGCATCAATGGCCAAGGTGTGATCAACACCATAGGCCACAATGTCAGGCTTAAGCCTTCTCCCAGTTGACTTACGGAACGTAGGTTCCTTGTGGGCAGTGTAGCCTCGCTGTCCCAGGGACCGAGCGAGATAATTAGCTATTGCATTTTGTCTATGAATTCTCAACCCGTGATTTGAGTAGCATTGTTGAGATATATGTTAAGTGTTTCCGGAGCCCGGCAGCCACGGGAGCACAACTTATCAGCTGAGCGACCCCGGGCTGTACAAGATTTATTGAAGAGAAAATTCTACTGTCCCATTCCTCCCCACTCTCCCCTATATATATATATGTGCGCGTGTTAAGATAATTTGGTAACATGCCATGAAATTTGAAGTAAATAAAGCAGAGATAGCTCTATAACACTCTATCACAAGGCTTTAAAATAAAGTAAACTGGAGACTTCCTCAGTTTAAAATTATGATGATTTTGTTTATTTACAGTTCGGCTAAAGTATCTCAAGCCGAACTGCAACTAAGCAAAAACATCTTCATTTCAAACCGAGGAAGCCTCCGGTGAAGGTTTTTTGAAATTGAACTTAGCAGTATGGACGCTGCATGGTACATAAAATGCAAGGTACTATACAGGGTGTCCGGTCTCAACGGTGTCCAATGGCTAATTCCTAAACCGTTAGTCATAGACATATAGTTCAAATTACAAAAATGTTTTAAATCAGGTAAAGAAATATTTTAAAAGCAATTTGGGTCAATAAAAACATTTCTTAAAAAATTACGAAATTTAAATTTTTATACGGTCCCCCGGTCCTATAAGTTATATTTAGTGAAATTTTCCTTTTACACTAACAAATAATACAAAAAAAAGTCCCGTTATTCTACGATTAAAATTGACCGAATAATAGCCGTTTAAAGTTGGAGCATATTTTTTACTGCAAATTGGGGGTCATTCACAAATTTAGTCGAAATATAATTTCGTCAGATATAAAAAATGTTTGGGAGTAAAATTAACATTGCAATATAAATTTGAAATCTTTAATCATTCTGGCATATTAATGGAAAATATACAATTTGTAATAAACATTTAAGAAGAAAGAAAAAACAGAATTTTTGTTAAATAAAATTATTCTGAATTAACAGCCTCAGTTCTTTACAAAATGATACGTGTTTTAAAATATTATTAGATTGCACAAACATGCAAAAGTTGGGTTATGTCATGTTTTTAGCTTTTGATAATTGATTCTTATATATTCTGTACCGTTGAATCCGAAATTGACCTTCATTTTAACTATCATATCAGGATTTTTCGCAAACTGCAAATTTCAAAGTTAAGAAGTTCAATGTTAAAATTGAATTTCTTCCCCCATCTCATCGGACCACTCAGCTGTTTAGCTGTAAGAATCCCAGGATAAGCAAAAATATCAAATAAATTTTTTAATCAAATCAAATAAAATAAAATAAAAAATGTTTTACACACGTCTTATAGTATGAGATTTTCGCTATATTTTAACTTACACATTTGCGATTTGCAAAAAAATTCTAACATAATGGTTAAAAATGAAAGTCATGTTCAGATTCAGTGCTAAAAAGTGCGTAAAAATCAATTATCAAAAGTTAAAAAACACAACCATCTCCTCTACTTTATAGTATTCGATTTTTGTTATTCTTTAAATTTGAAAATTTATGATTTGCGAAATATCCTGACATGATGGTTAAAAATTAAGGTAATTTTCGGATTCAGTGCTAAAAAATACTTAAAAGTTAAAAAACCCAACAATCGCAGTCTTGTATTATCTAATCTAAAACTTCTTCTTAAACTCCTTGGCAGAAATCTATCCGAAATTTGTTGTGTTATCCTGTAAAAGTGTAAAATAAGTATAAATGGTAACCACCGAAAATCTTAATAATATTAGATTGTTATCGGATTTGCGCCAGCATGTAAAATGCAATGTCGATCGGATATTTAAAAGTGGGTTAAAGTTCGAGTACAAATTTTGAACTGGAAAAACATACATACGATTGTTAAAATAACATAAATACTTATAAAAAAACATAATTTTTGTTAAAAGAAATCATAAGAGAAACAGTCTCAAATCCGGACAAAATAAAACATATGTTATTTTAACCAATTTGAGACTTAATCATAATACTTGTAGGATTTTTTTTCAAAGCGCAGATACACATGAAGTAAGATCTTCGAATACTTTAAACACTTGGTATATGATCCCTCAAAGCCAAGCCGAACTCATTTGTTTTCAGAGTAGAAAAGTGGCATAAGTCATGCATTTTTAAAGTTCCATAACTCGCTCAATTTTAGCGTTATATGAATGGGACTTTTTTTGTCTTACTTGTCAGTGTAATAGGAAAAAATTACTAACTATAACTTATAGGACCGGGGGACCGTATAAAAATTTAAATTTCGTAATTTTTTAAGAAATGTTTTTATTGACCCAAATCGCTTTTAAAATGTTTCTTTATGTTTTCTTTATTCTTTAATGTAATTGGAACTATATGTCTATGACTAACGGTTTAGGAATTAGCCATTGGACACCGTTGAGACCGGACACCCTGTATAATATTGATATATAGCATACTTTAAAACTGTTAGAGTATATGTTTTTATGGAAAATAACGAAATACGTTTTATATATAAAAAAATTATGTGAATACTGTAAAACCTCGATTTAACGGACTAATTGGGACTAAGATGTGTCCGTTAAATCGAAAGTCCGTTAAACCGCAAAGTACTATTTATAATATTATTTTGTTATAATTATAGTACATATATATATTATTACGTACTTGTAATTACATATATTATTACAGTGCAAATTACACATATATATACAATATATCTATATAATATATACAGTGTATATACATGTATTGTAAATATACAATATATGTATATACATAAATATATATTGTATATGCATACATACTACTGTATATATATATATATAAACACAATATATCACTTTTAATAATACAACATTGGTAATGAAATACTAATGAATTAACACATATGCAACTTTTATGCGAATGAAACACTTTTTACACAGAAATAATAATTAATAAACAAGCAATAAACAAATGAAAAAAAAATTAAAATGCCCACAAAACAACAGGCATCATTTTATGTTATTTACATCACATTAAGATTGCTCCATACTGCTGAATTGAAAAAAAGACGTCTAGTTTTAGTTGTTTCCCAGTTGAATGCTGTTTTTTATTATAAGAGCTCGAAATTGTCTAAAGTGTTCATAATACGCAAACACTTCGGATCTGAAGATGACCTTATGTAAGTAATGACGTCATCCATATGCTCTCGTACTGTAGATAATTTTGGTTGAAATCCGCTTAATTCTTCTTTTTTGTCGTCCTCGAACTCATCTTCATTATCATCATGGAGAATACTTTCTGCGATCTCCTCCTCATTTAGAATCTGGTAGCCTGGACCTGCTTCGTCATTCTCGAGCCACTGTTCTATATCTTTCTCAGGGATATCATCACCAGCCTCCATTATTGTACTCCTAAAATCCGAAATCTCAAACCCTGTAAAATCGTATTCAGGATCTGCGTCGTTGAGTAGTTTTGACCAGCCATTAGCCAGTGTATATACCTTCATCTCCCTCCACGCAGCAGCAAAGTTAAAGAAAGCTGATTTTAAATTGTTGGTGCGCAAATTTTTCAGCGTTCTGGCTCCTCTCAAATCTTCTACTGCATCATTTTCATTTTCCAACACTACCATTACTTCTTCAAGGAATTTCTTCTTATAAATGCTCTTGCAGGCAACAATGACTCCTTGGTCCATCCGTTGAATTAATGAAGTTGTGTTTGGAGGTAGGAAATCACATTTTTTTCGTCCATCCCTACTAACTAACTTTTCAGCGTTAGGGTCGCAGGGAGCATTATCAAGGAGTAATAGAGCTTTTACTTCGTGGGAAGGTATTTTCATAACTTCTTCTTGATAGTGACGCACGGCGGGAACAAACTGGTTAAAAAAAAACAATCAGAAAAAATATCGCCTGTGAACCAAGCATTCTTTGAACTAGAATAGATGACTGGCAGTTGTTGCATACTAATATGTTTTAGAGCACGCGTTTTCCTGGCCTTTCCAACTACCATTGGTTTAAGACTATGACTACCATCAGCATTCGCACAAAGGAGTGCTGAAATACGCTCCTTGTTTAGCTTTCGGCCAGGCGTCTGGGCATCATGTTTGTACGCCAAGGTATTTTCCGGCACAGAACGAAAATAGAGTCCTGTCTCGTCAGCATTGTATAACTGACACAAAAGTAGGCCCTCGGATTCTATCAGTTTCTTTATCTTTTTTCGAAAAGGTTCCACCTGTTCGATGTCGGCGCTTAAAGATTCACCGCATGTTTTCCTGTTAGCGAAACCATGGCGTTTACGAAAGCGCCAAAGCCAACCATCACTTGCACGAAATGTCACTAAACCCATATGTTTCGCCAATTTTTCTGCGGCTGCCCGGAACTCAACACTACGGACGACGACGCCACTTGACCGCTGTTGTACAAACCATTTGTATACTGCCTCCTCCAGGTTTTTATTTTGAGCCACTTTTACATGTTTCCTGTCCTCCACTGAGAAACCGCTTTTTGAATCACCCACGCTGTATTTAAGGGGAAAATGGACTAGTTTTTCCTTATTCTTGCGAATGTCTGAAACGGTTTGTTTCTTAACTCCGTATAGTTCGCAAACACGTGCGAGCGACACACCACCCTCCAACTTCCCTATCAACTCAAGTTTCTGTTTTATAGATAAATTAACGCGTTTCCGTTTAATATTACAAGCCATTTCAAAAAAGCTCTAGTAGCAAAATACACTTGTGAACTGAAGCAGAAATGGACCATGGGTACGCTAGCGCATGCATAGAACGAAAAGCATATCACATGGCCGCATAGGTCGCCAGCATCATTGCGCATGCTTAGAACGAAAACCACGCTGCAGTGAGAATCAAAGCGCGCGCTTTCGGCGTTTCGTGTTTTTTCCCTTTTTTTAAGGTATCGTTCATTTGATCACGAGACATTGTGTTGCCACAGATATAATAAATAATTTTTTATCTTACCGAGAAATCGCTTTTTAAAAATAGTAAAAAGAAATGCTTTGTCGTTGTTCATTGCTTGATTTTTTACATATAAACGCTTAAAAGAGGGTTGCGTGTTGATTCTCAAGTAGGAGAGGTGGAGGGGGGGGGGGCAGTAATACTTTTTTTTTTTTTCGAAGCGTGTTTCATTGTTTTAGAAGCTGTTTTATCATGGAGGCTTCCAGTAAATAATAGTGATAAATAAATATTTGACATTTGTCAAATATAAAAATTTGAAATACGGGCGTTGAATTTCAAGTTAGGGAGAGGGGAATAATTTTAAATTGACGATTTTGATTTGTTAATTTAAGGATAAAGTGTTTTAAAAGGGATATTAAACGAAACCCTCTGTGCGATCTGCGATCACACTTACCCACTTGTTTTACTTTAATTTTTATTTAATTTTTAATTTTTAATTTTTTTTTTAATTAGTCCGTTGAATCCGACTTCGGATCGTTGAACCGAGGTCCGTTAAATCGAGGGTTTACTTACATACAAACAATATAAGAAATTACTTGAATTAAAAAATAATATATCATGTTTTTAATAACTTGAAAGCACATAATGAAGGAAAATGTGTATGCTGTGATAGCTCTCTACTAAATTAATAATGCCTGAAAATATGGTACAGTATAATACATAAGTATAATTTTCTATGTTTTTAAAAATAAATATATATAGTTAATGAACTATTCATTAATGTTTTATTGTATTTAACATTCAACGATTTAATTATTATAATCGTAATTATTTTATCTATACAGAAGAGATAAAAGCATAAAATTCAGTTTTCTGGAAGCGAATATTCCTAGTTAAGCCATTTACTTTATGGCACATTAGTTTTATGAGAAAGAAGAATAAATATTTATTTCCCCAATCTTTTTGTAGGTTACGATTACTTTTTCTGTCATAGAAAGTTTTATGGAGCATTAAACTTATTTTGCTGTAGTTTCTGATGATGTTAAATATTTTAAAACATAAACACTATCTTACTATTTTTTCTCTTTCTTCTTTATACAGTATGTCCACTAAAGTCCCTTGCCACTCTCTTAACTTCGGAACGGCTGCTGCTATATTCATAAAAGTTGTGTCTAGGTATAGTAAAGTAGCCATGCGCTACTGAATGAAATTGACTACGGCGCCAACTGGTGAAAAAATGCGGAGTTAGCATATCTATCTCGAAAATGGAAAAAGATAGGAAAAAAAAGTTGATTCCCAAAGTTGTAGACCATCATCGATTTAGTACGAAAAGATACCTCGAGGACATTAATGCGAAGAATATAAGGGTTAAAACTCGCATTTTGTTTTCGTAATTTCCTAATTTCTACACTGTGGCGTGACAAAACTATCTTAGAAAGAAAAAAACAACTAATTATAACAATATACCTTTATCTGAATTGTTCAACTACCCACCGCCAGCTGCAATGCACATTTGAATGCACATTTGTCCGAAAGTCAATCATTTCTCCTTCCGTTCAAGTTTCGTGACGTCACAGTGTAGGAAATGACGAAAACACAAATGCGCATTTTAACCATCCTATTCTTCGCATTAATGCCCACAAGGTGTCTTTTCGTACTAAATCGATGATGTTCTACAACTTTGTAAACCACTTTTTTCCCTATTTTTTTCCGTTTTCCAGATAGGAATGATAATTCTGCATTTTCCACCAGGTGGCTCCTTAGGCGGTTTCATTCAGTAGCGCTTGGTGACTTTACTATACCTAGTCACTACTTTTATGAATATAGCAGCAGCCGTTACGAATTTAAGAGAATGGCAAGGGACATTAGTGGGTATACTGTATAAATGGAATATTTTTAAGGTACTGTGAAACAAAAATAGATTTTTTGTAAAAGCCTTTAAGTATTACAAGCAGATTATTGGAATAAAAATGCTTATGAAATGAGTTTTGTTTTATTGAAAGCAACGGGATAAAACCGGGTTACAGAATATAGGTTAAAACCATCATATGTATTATTTCTGATGTTAACATACTTTTTTCTCTTCAAATACTAAAGACAAATCGCTGAATGAGGTATTTTTTGAAAGATTCTGTAAACGGCTTTTGATATAGTATATTTATACACGTTAAAACACATTTTTCGATTTAAAAAAAAAGTTGGTAAAAAACTAATGTAAAAAAGTATCGGAAAATAATATTTGAGATCACTGTCGTAAAATTCCCGCACGGATCAGAAGTTTTTTTTTTTATATTAATAACACTAATAGTTCTTTTACATTTAATATATTTCTCAGAATGCCCGCTAACAATACTAAAAATCATATTCATATGAAAAATAGCAATAATGCGTTCAAATAAAGTTTTGAAACGTATTAAAAGCGTTATTTTCATATTGGTCTCACGTCAGTAGTTAACAGCCCAAGAAATCTCCAAATATCGCTATTTACAACCGGCCTTTTTGATTTTGTTTATTTCAATTGATTAAGCACAAAATTCGATCACAAAATTCGATTACATGTTTTAAATTTAAGTTTATTTATATTTTATTGTTTTATTTGTTGATTGATGAATGTTTTAATTTCATTATGGAATAAAAGCTGAAATCAAATAAGCTATTTATATTAATTCAAGTGCAAACGGATTTATCTATCGTAACCATCTGCATGCAATAAAGATATATTTATAAAAATAATCATACTTGAAAATTAATTTTAAAATTTTTTAATTGAGTTTATTACTATACAATTTTCAAATAAATTGCGATATAGTTTTCAAACAAATTGCATTTGAAAGTACATTTTTTTTGCTATTCGACGGTGCAAAATTTAAAAATATGTGGTATTTAGAAGTTAAAAAAGTCGCAATAAAAGTTAATGAAAGTTAAATTTAATAGTTCGCTGTTGCCATGTTGCCACCATCAAAATCACGCCAATGTTATGCACATACACGCATGTCCTTTATATTATACCGGGTGTCCTAAAAAGGATTGACTGCTTTTAAAATTCAATAACTCGCAAACGGTGACAGATATTTAGAAAATTCTTGCAGGAGGGTTATGTATGATGTTAGGAGTTTCTTTTCCGTGATTCTCGAATTTAGTTCAAATTACAAACAATAGATGGCGCTGCAAGCAATAGGCGCTAAATTGAAATTGGATTTTTGGCTTTTCCCTTCTCCAAAGCCAAAAAAGGAGATTAAAATGCATTGAGTGGGTCCCGAAGTACCACAAATCGGGACTGTATTTAGCGCAAATTGTTCGCAGCTCCATCTATTGTTTGTAATTCGAATTAAATTTGAAAATCACAGTAAAAAAAAACTCCTGACATCATGCTGACATCGCTTCTGCAAGATTTTTAAAAATATCTGCCACTGTTTGCAAGTTATTGAATTTTAAAATCTGTCAGTCTTTTTTAGGACACTCGGTAGATAGATAAACACTTAAAAAAATTATTTGAATAAAAATACATAAATAAATGTAGCTAATATGTACTAAACTTCTGGAAGAATTGTAATTGAACTTCTGGGATATAAATGACAAGTTTTACTTCATATGTTTCATTTGCGATTCAGTCGCGAAGTCAATTTAATAATAAAATAATAATTATGTCACCTATGTAAGAGAAAATGCTCAAAATAGTCTGTCATTATGTCAAATGACTATGTAGGTCCCTTCCAACGTTTGTGTGCATTTCTATAGGCATAGCATGCATATTCATGAAGATGCTAACATTTCACTGAAAAATGCAAAAGTTTTTTCTTAAAGCATGCAGAATTTTCAACCAAATTTCACACCACTTTCAGAAAAGTTGAATGAGAACAGTAGAAATAGGACAATTAAAACATGAATAAATTGAATATTTATCGGGGTATGGTTATGAAATAATTTTTAATTGCGTATGCGTGAAAGATTTCAACATTTTATTTCATAATTTAATAGTAAGCTATTTAGTCCAACTTATATAAAAAGCCCAGTCAAATATCATGAAAACGATATATGAACGAAAGATATGAACGATACAGTGTGTCTGATTGACAAATTGTGGATAATCCAACAATTAATTAAAGTATTCGCTTAAACAAGTTAAATGATCAGAATAAAAACGGCTAATTGTAAATAGCGATCTTCGGCGATTTCTTTTGCTAATTCTTTGCACAAGTACAATACAAAACTATTTTTTTAATATATTTAAAAACTTTATTTAAACGCATAATTGTTATTTTTAACAGAAGTATGATTTTTGGTTCGTTAGTGAGCATTCTTAAAAATATATTAAATGTAAAAAATCTATTATATTTATCAATTATTAAAACGGTTTTCACCACCTATTCCCAGGTTCCCCGGTATATCAACTTGTATATATAATGGTATTAAGTTTTATGGAACTATTTTAAAAGAAAGAAAAATAATGCGTTAAGCATAGATTATGAAACCTTTACCAACATTTCCTGAAATCTTTAACAAAACTTCGTTATTTAAGAAAATAAGGTAAGTAAGATAACTAAGTAAACATTTTATAAAACAGATAAAACATTTAAAAACTTATTTCAGCAGTTACCGTTCAAAGCCAAATATGTATTCCAATTCTTTTGAACAGTATTTGATCTGCAGGTTGATATGTATACTATATAATGGGAAAATTCCGTTTAGCAAGAAAACGCATAACAGGTTGAAATTTTTCTTTCAGCAATTAATACTAAAAGATTGAAACATACTTGAATACCTTTGTTCAGTCCTGTAGTTTACCTAATGACTTTATTACACGCCACTATTTACCTAATATTTAATTAAAAAAAAAAAAAACACTCTTAAAACTACTGAAATCACATTTCCAGAAACGTAGACTCATCATTATACATCCATAGACGGGAATGTATCCAATTCTTTGCGTGTCCCTGTATATCGCTTTATCTATATTCTACAAACATTCCTTAGTAAACTAAATGCAGATCATCGTAAAAATGCATAACTCATTCAAAAAACCACCTTTAAGCAATTTACGCTTATAATCAGTAATCTTTCTGAATTCTTTTGTGTAAGCCTGTATATCATCTAAAGTATTTATACACACCATATATTATGCGTAAATATAGTGGAACTTTAAAGCGCATATGACAATTAAAATGCATTTCCTGCCATCATTGCGAATGTTACAGTACTTCGGATAGAATATACAATCTGAAATCTTTTGAATGCCTGTAAATGCTACGCACTTCATATTATACATGAAATAAATTGCATTAACCCGAGAGTAGTCGCGTCTTTTTTTAGAACGTTAGTAGTCGCGTTCGGTCCATTTGCCGCCGTTACAGGTAGGTCGAAAACGTAGGGGAAACTTGCCGGTGTTACTAGATGATCAAAAACGGAGAACGTAGGGTGAATATAAATTTCTTTTTTTTTTTCCATATTAAAAAAAATATATATATCAATTTGAGAATTTATTCCCGCAATATTTAACAATGAAAAAAAAAATATGTGGCCATCTGTCAACTTTTCGTGCGAACTGACATCATAACTAATATAATATTCTTATAAATTATCAAAAAGTTGTAAAGCTTCCTGAACAGTTAAACAATTTTAAGTGACATTCTAAAAGTAAAAAAAAAAGTACTCTATGAACGAGTAAAATAGCAGAAAGAAAGTAAGACGGAATAGCAAGAGGCAGAGGAACTTCGAAGAAACTTTCCCCAGCAGAATTCGCCGAAATGGGAAAGAAGGTGCAGGAGTGGGAAAAAATCAGCTAACGTAAGTGGTCGCAATGCGGTCATTTAGACCGATTGTAACTTTAGAATGCGATAAAATGCTAAGAAATAGCAGGAATCACTTGCAATTTTACTACACAAAAGTGTGAACACTCAAGGTGAGCTACACGGAATTTGGCTATTATAACTTTAACGGGAAATAAGTTACAAGAGAAAAACGAATTTCGGCGGGGAAAAGACCGACTCGCGACTATTGACGGATTAAGCATCAGCGACGTATATCAATTTCATTATATATGAAATATTTTAAATAATAATTAAAATACGCAGCAAATAATCCCCCCTATACCATTATGTAAGGAAATCTTTTTGTGTAGCCCTATGAATAAATAATAACTATTCTTTGCACCGCATACTCTTCAGAATGCATATTTATGTGTACTTCGTAAATGCATATCAATTTTATTATGTTTGAAAGAGTGTAACATCTTTAAAATTCATTTGAAATGATTTTTTCCCATTGACCGTAATGTAACGAAATACTTTCGACAGTCCTTGTAAATAAACTAAGACATGTAAACTAAGATATGCTACAGATTTCATTTGAAATAGGGATCGTGCTAGGGTAAACATCAATAACATCCAAAAATTTCAGTGCCATCCGAGAATATTTACTAGAGTTAGAGCGCGGACAAACGGACATATGGCCACACAAAACGAAGTCATAAACACTTCTCAACTTTGTTAGAAAGAGTGAAAAACTGCATCCCAGTAAAGCTTTCCATGTATTTAAAGCTTATTTTTTGTGTCATGTACAACATTAAATAGCTAAATTTAAATTTCACAGTATAGCTTAGGAGTATTTTCTTTTCACTTGCCTCTGTTTAAAATTGTTTAACCTTCTTAAGAGATTATGTAATAAACAACTGTCCTTCAATTTAAACTCTTTAATAACTTGTTTTAAAGCTTTTAATACAATCAACATTTAAAGAACCGATAAACATAAATTAATATAAAGTGCATATTTTCTGATAAAGGCTTTTATTTACGATATTTATTTTCTAACAGTAAGCACGAGATTTAAATGGTGAAATTTTTCTTATGAGTAGAACATTGTTTTCGAATCGAAAAAAATTGCATGTTCTATGGGTTGTCTGAACATTGGAACTCGTTGTTTTACATTGTATGTTTGCGAAAGCCCTTCATGTTGAACCTAATTACCTTAATAAATTTACAATGAAAATGTTTTGATTTAATTAACAAGGAATTATAGTAATACTTTTGTTAAAACATAGTCCCATATCAATTAATTAATTGAATTTATGAGTTAAACACAGCGTAATATAAGAGAATTTCTTTTGTTCTCAACAATTTGAATTTATTTAATCAATTTAAGCCTTTATGTTATCAGGTATTTTCTCTTAAACTTATTTTCAAACATTTGTTGTAAGCCATATTTAATGCATGGATAAATAAAATATAGTACATTAAGCACATTGTTTCATGAATGTTTGAATCAGCAGTATTTATTTTCAGGGAATTAGCTGAAGTTTCAAATATTGAAACATTTTTTATGAAAAAAATGGCTTGAAAGTTGTTTTATGTTAAAAATACCATTTAATACTTTTATTTACGCAGGATAAAAGTACGAAGTAATTATACGAAATTCTTATATTGAATTAATGTTTGACTTAAAGACTTATGAAGGCCAAAATTGCATTAAAATAACCTTAAAACACATTTCTTTTGTAATTAGTTTGAATGGATATTGAGTTTTATTGTTTTATTTAAAAAATTAGAATTTTGCTAAAATTATTTAACAACTAAATAAAAAAATGCATTTTTTTACATTTATGAAAATAGTTGACGGTAAATATTCTATGTAATATATTTATTTATGCATGTTAAAAGAGTATGTTAAGAGTACGAGGAAATTGTAAGGAATTAATATATTTAATTATTCTGTTATTAATATTAAATTGCCATATATTTAATTAACTTAAAAGGTGTAAGTGTAACAAATACAATACAATATTCTTAAAATACACGCATTTTAATTAGTTTTACTTGCTCGTGGGAGATAGTGATTTGAGTAAAAGTATTTAATCTCCACAAAATTATTTAATAATTATTCTTAAAATTTAAATGTATACTATTTTGTTTACATAATAAGTTCATTAATAAGTTCATTTTATTTGCATTTGTGTGAGCATCGCGCTCATATTCGTGAAGATGTTAAAATGTCTGGGAATAATTCAAAAGTCTTTTATTTATAGCATACAGAGTTTTCAACCAAATTTAACACATATTTCCGAAATTCTGACAAAGAACAATAGAAACAGTATACTGCAATTAAAATTTGAATATATTGAATATTTGATGAGATATGAGCATTTGTATGAAATAATTTTTAACTACGAATGCGTGGATTATTCCATTTTTTTCATAATTTTCCAATCAGCTATTTAGGGCAACTTACATAAAAAGCCCTGTCAAATATCGCGAAAATTCAGAAAGATAGGAGCGATATAGAGTTGCTTTCTAAAAGTAGATTTATTATAACGGATATTCCACAATTTTTCAATTAGCTCACCGTATCTTTCCTAGTTTTCACAATATTTGACTGCACTTTTTATAAAAGTTGCCCAGAATATCTGTCTACCAAATTATGAATTTAAACTGTTGGAATCCTACACGCATGCACAGCCAAAATTTATTTCGTACAAATACTCATATCTAATCAAATATTCAATACATTCATATTTCAATTACAGTGTACTGTTTCTACTGTCCTTTGTCATGTTTTCGGAAAGTGATGTTAAATTTGGTTGAAAACGCTATAGTCTATAAAACAAAAAAACTTTTGAATTTTTCACAGAAATGTTAACATCTTTATGAATATGAATGCTATGGGGAGATTCTCAAAAGGTGGGATCATTAAACGTTAACTATGTGTAATTTTTAAAATTTTCAAATTTAAGGCCAATTTTTTTAATAGTATAGTATTTTGTCTATTAATATAATATATAAATATTTTTAATAGTATGTCTAAAAAATTATACACAAACATTAAAAGACAGCAACTATTCTGGAAAATTAATTATTAAAGCATTTAATTAGCAGTTGTGTACGTTACAAATTTTGGACATTTTTTCGCACGTACGTTACAGATTTTGGACGTTACGCTTAGTATTTAAAGAATTCTTAAGACTAAGAATGTAGTAAATGTGTCCTGTAATTGTATGTGTATACGTATATATATGTATAATTAACTTTTTGTTACCCAGTAACAATAATAATAAAATCAAATGCTTTGATCTTCAAAAAAGCAATAAATCAGCCTGCCATCTCTTAACGAAATTTTCAAAAAATCACCCGTTTCCTTTATGCATTCGTTGTTTATCATTAGAACCACCTGGAAAAAAGTTAAAACTCTTTTTCTTGGTGGTACATTGGAGCAGCTAACGTTATGAATGTCCGAAATTGGCCTCTTTAGCATAAAATAATAAAATTTTAAGATATTTATACAAAGTTTTTACAATAAATTATGTCATTTTCTGTCTCTGAAAGGAATTAAAAACTCGGTGTAAAAAAAATAAAATAAAAAATAAAGTCAATGATAATTAAAGTTATGTTTGAAAGGCTTAAAGTTATGACGTGTGTCCAGTGCCCACCTTTTGTGAATCGCCCTATGCATACACAAATGCTCACAAAGGTTGAATAGCACTCACGCAGTTATTTAATACAGTGGCAGACCATTTTGACCATTTTCTGTTACATGGGAGATTGCAAGAATTATTTTATTATTAAATTTATTTTTAGTCACTTAATTGTCTTCCCGACTAAATCTCCACTTAGAAATATGAAATCCAACATGCTTTTTACATCCTAGAAGATCAAGAATAATGTTGCCGCTAGAAGTGCCACCTATGTGGTTTGTTTGGAATCTTGTGAGTTGAGTTCGAGACGCCGATCCGAGAAGTAATGTAAACATCGGCTCTCGATAATTTTTATAGTGTTTTGAGAATTAAAAATAGTGATACAGTCCGCAAGTTTATTTTATTGTGAGTTGTGTGCAGTAATTATTTGAGATTGAGCTATTGGCGGGAACATCTATTTTTGGTCCCTTCTCTCCGGAGTAAAAACCAAGCATTTAAATAAGTATTTAAGTGAAGTTTCGATTATACAAGTTACAAGTGCACCGATACGAATTAAGTGCTTTCTTTTTTATGAGATTTGTGGCGTTTGTTTATTAGTATAAATATAATAAATTATTATAATATTACTTTAATACTGTGATGTTAAAAAGTGCTTCATTGCGAATTTAAATAATGTGGTTGTTATGATGCAAGAACAATAATTATGTTCTGTCAGTAGAGTATATCGCAATCATACGTGATAATTTAACGCAGATAATAAACGAAGTTGCAAAATGTTTATTTTGAGAAGACAAAATAAATAAAAAAAGCAAAATATTATTCTGCCGGGGTTTCAGCAATTCGGAAAAAGATATTCGCCTTTATTTTGGGGGTATGTGAGATTTATTTATTTATTTATTGTGAACTATAATTATTAAAATGTTCAAAAGTGCGAAAAAGGAAGACTATCAGAGGATAACTTTTGAGTTAGGTATTGATATTTCTGATATAAAATTAACTAGTTATGATTTAATGAATTTAATAAAGGAAAGTGAAAAATATAAAGCAGATTCAAAATTAGTAGAAGAAATGGCCAATAATATTATAGAGGAGAGAAAAAGTGAGGAAGCGAAGGTACTAGAACTTAAAAAAATAAAAATTGAACGTACGAAATTAGAGCTTGAGTTGGCTAAGGCCCGAGCAGAAACCAAAAGAGAAAAATTAAATGATTTTGAGAAAGGAGAAAGCATAGAATCTTTAGACTCTCTCATTAAAAGTATAAGAACACTTACAATCAAAATTCCGCCTGGACCGGAAGGTTGGAGTTATTTCTTCTTGTCTTTAGAAAGGGCTTTTATTTCAAAAAATGTCCCAGAAAAGTATAAATTGGAAATTCTTCTAAATCTGTTAGGGGAAAGAGCAACAAATGTTATTACATACATTAAGGATGGGGAATTAGAAGATTGTTCAAAGGTGAAAGCTATAGTACTTAGAGAATTTGAGCCAACTCCCCAAATTTGTTTAGAACATTTTAGAAAAGCACAACGTAAGCCCAATGAAACATATGTACAATTTGCATACCAATTAACAACGAGTTGGGATTATTATTTAGAATTGAGAAATGTGACAGATTTTGAAACTTTAAAAAAGTTAGTGATTTCTGATAAAATTTGTCAGACGCTTGATAAGGATGTTACGTGTTTTATAAATGTTATACAAGTAGATTCTTGGTTTCAACCAATTGAGTTATCTCGGGAGATAGATTTATATTACACATCAAAGGGAAAAACTATGGTTGATAATTCTAGGTCAAAATAATAAAAATAATTATTCCAGGCCAGTTTCTAAAGTTTTTCTAATTGATGTAAAATATTCTAAATGTATTTTATCAAGTAATGACAATCATCCTTTGCATAAATGACTTGTTTATAAAAATATATCAGTGAGTGATAAAGTTGAGCTGGTAAAGGTAAAAAATCTTTGTTTTAACTGTCTTATGAATCATATAGTAGTCGATTATAAATCTAAATTCTCATGTATTATTTGTAGGAAAATGCCCTCGCGAACAAAAAGAAATAAATTTGAAAACCAAGAGGTTATTTCACAGGAAATTAGTCATATAAACAAAGGAGGTAATAAATCTAATTTGGATGTTTCGGCTCCAGTATTTCAGCCTTTCCCAGCTAATAATCAAAACAATTTATTTTCAGCGACATGTAATTTGGCTAATGAGTTAAAGGCTGTGTTACTTAGCACATTTGTGTGTTTAATAAAAGATCAATTGGGTAATTTTCATGAAGAACGAGTTTTATTAGACGTTGGAGCAAACTCTAACTTTATGAGTAAAAGTTTAATAGATAAAGTTAATTTGAAAAGAGAAAAGACTAACATTTCTATTTCTGGCATAAATTATTTATCGCTGAATGTTAGATCTAGGGTTAACACAACTGTTTCAAATAGAGCTAAGGATTTTCACTTAAAAATAGACTTTTTAGTTGTTCCGAAAATTGCCGTTTGAGACTTCTATCCCATTCTCAAATAACATCAAATTAGCCGGTGAAAAATTTAATGTCCCAGGTCCGATTGATTTGCTTTTAGATGCAGAAAATTTCTATGAACTTTTAAGACCAGGCCAAATTTATCCGCAAACATTAAATACTAAAATTGTGTTACAAAACTGTGTATTCGGGTATATTGTCAGTGGAAGCCTTCCGGGTAGGTGTGAAAGTAATATACATTGTGGGTTAATAACAGATAATTTGGAATTAGAAAAAGTAATTAGAGAGTTTTGGGAAATAAAAAACATAGAGAGGGAGTCTGAGATTTCTAAAACTAAGGAAGCAGAAATTTGTGAAGAGCATTTTCTGAAAAATTATTCTAGAACTGGAAATGGACAATATATGGTGAAAATGGCACTAAATGAAGATCCGTCTTGTCTTGGCGAATCAAAACAAAAGGCAATCGATATTTTAAATTCATTATGGAAGCGTTAGTTAGAGAACCTAAAGTTAATGATCTTTATAAAGCATTTATGGAAGAATATCTAAGTATGGGTCACATGGAAGAAGTGATAGAATCTGAAGAGCCAGAAGTCACTTATTATATTACGCATCATTGCGTGTTCCGTACAGAATCAAGAAGCACAACATTACGAGGCGTGTATAATGCTAGTTCCTTAACTTCTATAGGAAAATCATTAAACAATTTGCAGTTTAACGGAGGAACAATCCAAGATGAGTTATGTTCTATAATGTTGCGATTTCGAAAGCACCAGTTTGTTTTTGTAGCTGATATAAAAATGATGTATCGTACAATATTAATGCATCCGAGTCAACGAGATTTATTACGAATAGTACTTAAACCTGAGGTGAATGAGCCAGTAAAAGTGTACAAGTTATGTACTGTGACTTATAGCACGACTAGTGCTCCTTTTTTAGCTACAAGAACCTTAATGCAATTAGCCAGAGACGAAGGAAATGAATTAGCTACGAATGTGTTGTTGCAAGATGTCAATATGGATGACATCCTAACAGGGGCAGATGATTTAGACATAGCTAAGGAGATTCAGCAACAACTGATATCTTTGCTAAATAGAGGAGGAATGGATCTAAATAAATGGGCAGTAAATAATTTTGCTCTTTTGTGCAATAATTCAGAATCTGAATATTCTTTTTCTAGTGAGACAAAAACTTTGGTAATATTGTGGAAGCATCAACCAGATTGTTTTGGGTTTAAGTTAATTATCGAGCAAAGCGAATTATACACTAAACGATCAGTTTCTTCACAAATTGCTAGAATATTTTACCCTTTTAGTTTGATGGTTCCAATAATTACAAGGGCCAAGCTGTTTCTGAAAAATTATGGTTGCTGAAAATTGGGTTGCTGAAAATATGGTTGCTTAAAGACTGGTGTGATTATCTCCCACTGAAAGAAAATAAGGAGTGGAATGACTTTCTTACTTCTTTAAAGAGTGTAAATTTGATCAGTATTCGTAGATGTATTCTTATTTCTCAGTCTATTTGTGTATAACTCATGGATTTTCCGATGCATCTGAAATTGCTTATGGAGCGGTCATTTACGTGAAATCTACTAATTCTTGGGGTGATTCTGCTGTTGGGCCATTCCATGCAAAATGAGCAAATGAGCTGTGGCAGACATGTCACAGATTTTAATGAAAATCAGTCTATATGTAGATCATATCTATTTATGAGTAAATGTAAAATAATAGATTTCAGGATTCTTTATTTAAGTATTAAAATATACATTAAAAGTGAATGCAAAATCGAGGTACTGTCTACATGCTTAAAATTTCAATTATGATTATTAGCCTTAGGAATGAGAAGACTATATTAAAAATTGTTTATAATTAGGAATGAATAATAAGTAACAAATTGGCGTAAGTTAGTAATAGTATTTTTATCCCGTAATGAGAAATTTTTTTATTTCAAAATGGAAGTAAAAATGCAATATTTCTACTGGTTATTTAAGCATGAAGGACAGCTTTGACAATGTTACTTTTTTTGGCATTATAGCTAAATGTATATATTTTAAATATCGGAAGTTTCATTCATCCCTTTTTATTCCTTAACGAGGAAAAAATTATATAGTAAAAAATGTTGAGGGTAAAATGCAATATTTCTATCACTTCTTTTTAAGTGAAGGAAGGCTTTAGTAAACTTTTAAATTATTTGATATTATAGATAACAGTGTATATTTCAAATACAGAAACTTTGATTCTTGCTTTCAGTTTATTTTTGCCTCAAGAGATTATTTTAAATTAGAGTAGAAAGAAATGAGTGTGAACAAAAAAACTATATATTAATTTGAAATTCAAATAAAAAAACTAGATGGCAGCACTAATTTTTTTTCCATGAAATCGTGGAATATTTTAACAAACGCGGACGAATTCGAAGAGGTATAGCGAATGGAATGTAGAAAACATTTCTATTTTGAACCCATTTTTATTATGTTAGGAATCAAAAGGCAATCTTGAACTTTTTGGAACATATCATGGACTTATTAATCTTTATTTTTGTGCGATATTGTTAATTTCGATCCTGTCCTTTATTTATTTTTTGCTCATACAGAAGGTGAAAAATCATGATTTTGTAATTTTTTTTACGTTTCTAATTTTTTTTTAAGATGAAGGAAATAAATGGCGACTTTCAAACTTGGGGAATTCGATCTCCATATGTCGTACTACATCAGGCATTAATTTCACAGATGGTTTTTAATTCCTTTGATTTTTATAACGTTTCTAATTTTCTCAAAATTCACAAAAATTCAATTTTTACAACCAATTTATAAATAATCATGGTGTTACTAGATTATTATTACTCAGTAAATAAAAAGATAATTTTTCAGAGCTTACAAAATTATAAAAAAAAATTCCTTTCTTTTAAATAGTTTTCAAGATACAGAACTTCAAACTAGGAATTTTGAACGATTGCACTCATGCCATTCTATATCACAAGATTTTAAATGTCCAAAACTGCTAAAAAATTTATTTTTTGTCAAGATATTTTGCAGAGCATTACTTGAATATGAATTGAACCTGTGCATCGAATTTTATTAAAATTGGTTAGTATGTGGCCACGACTTTTTTAAAAATTTTGCTCATTTTACGTGGAATAACCCTGTTAAGCTACTCACTAGTAAGTCCAGAGTGGCTCCTCAAAAGTATGTCACTATTCCGTATCTTGAACTTTTTGCTGCAGTCCTACTATCCAAGTTGATGAAGAAGGTGTTAAGTGCCTTAAAACTAGAAGTTTCTAAAACTTATTTTTGAACAGATAGCACTATATGATCTTAAGACAGTTGTAGCCAACAGGATATCGATTATACAAAGTTTAATTTTCTGTTGAACAGTGACATTACGTACCTTCCATGCAAAATCCTGCCGATCTTATTTCTAGAGGTATAGATCCCATCAAGATTCATCAGTGTGATCTGTGGTGGTAAGGCCCTGCATTTCTACAAGAGCCTGAGGTGGTTGAGTGTCCTGATAGCAATCCTGCTGAAACCAGTGAACTGTTTTTGCGTGGATTGAAATCACCACCAGTGACTCAAATATGTGCCTTAGTAAATTCTGGATTTTAGCTGGCAGAAATGTAGTTCGAAAAATCATTTTTAATTGTATTATTTGTAAGAAAAATAATTCAAAATTTCCCCGCAACAGATGGCTGATTTGCCAGCAGCAAGAGTAACGACATCCAGAGTATTTATGCGTACTGAATTAGACTACGGCGGTCCTTTTGAGGTAAAAAATTCAACAGGTAGGAGTAAACAAGTAAAAAAGGTTTTTATTTGTATTTTTGTGTGTTTTACTACAAAGGCCTTGCACTTTGAAATCGTCAATGATTTAAAAAGTGCAGCGTTTTTAGCAGCACTTAAACGCTTTATTGCGATACGAGGCAAACCTTCTGATATCTTTAGTGATAATGGCCGAAATTTTGTTGGTGCCAATAAAGAATTAATAGCAATTCTCCGATCTTTATTTAAGGATAATAGTGAGGAGGAAATTCAAAATTATTTAGCTAATGAAGGAATTAAGTGGCATTTTATTCCCCCTTCAACCCCCAACTTTGGAGGTTTATGGAAAGCAAGTGTTCAATCACTTAAATATCATTTAAAGCGTGTTGAAGGTAAAATTATTTTAAGTTATGAGGAACTCATGACTCTCATTATTCCAATCGAAGCTGTTCTTAATTCTCGTCCACTGAGCCCTCTTTCAAATGACCCAAATGATGTTGAAGCTTTGACACCTTCTCATTTTCTTATTGGCTCATCTTTAATGGCCTTACCTGAACCGAATTATACCGAAATCCCTATGAATAGGTTAAGCAGGTGGCAATTAGTTCAGAAATTGACACAATATCTTTGGAAAAAATGGTCTTCAGAATATTTAAATAAGCTCTTAAATAGACCCAAATGGCATAAAGGAAGGGGAGAGATGAAAGAGGGAGATTTAGTCTTAGTAAAAAATTCTGATAATTATTGCTCTTTAAAAGGGCATTTAGCACGAATTATTACAATCCATACAGGCCAAGATGGTATAGTTAGAGTTGTAACTTTAAAGGATAAAAATGGTACATATAAAAGGCCAGTAACAAAAATTGAACCCAAGCGAATGAAACCACATTAACTACTTAAATTCGTACATTTTATTTAATTAAGCAAAAATTTTTGTTTTGTAGTGTAGTGTTGAGAATGTATTATTACATTCTTGTGTTTATATTTGTAAATTTAATATTTCCTTTAGTGTATGTGCTGAGAAATTTTTTCGTATTATTGTGATTGTATCCTAAATTGATATCGTGTTAATAGTATTGAAGATTTGAAACTTTCAAGGACCGGCGGTATGTTGCCGCTAGAAGCGCCATCTATGTGGTTTGTTTGGAAACTTGTGAGTTGAGTTCGAGACGCCGATCCGAGAAGTAATGTAAACATCGGCTCTCGATAATTTTTATAGTATTTTGAGAATTAAAATAGTGATACAGTCCGCAAGTTTATTTTATTGTGAGCTGTGTGCAGTAATTATTTGAGATTGATTAGAGATTTGAGATTGAGTAATTATTTGAGAAGCGCCATCTATGTGCTTTGTTTGGAAACTTGTGAGTTGAGTTCGAGACGCCAATCCGAGAAGTAATGTAAACATCGGCTCTCGATAATTTTTATAGTGTTTTGAGAATTAAAAATAGCGATACAGTCCGCAAGTTTATTTTATTGTGAGTTGTGTGCAGTAATTATTTGAGATTGAGTTATTGGCGGGAACAAATAATATGTTAATAATTTCAGTAGGTATTCGGCAAAATGTGTGAAATCGAAAGCGCCCGGTACTTAGGACATGAGTGTAAACATTATAGGCATATGTACATTTATATTGACGGTCGACCATAAAAATACTAATTAGAATATTTAAATAATGGTAATGATTATTAAGAAATTATTTTAATTGTTTCAAATCTAAATTCCAGTAAAACTAACCATGTATTTAATCGTTATTTTATATATCATGTATACATCAAATAACTCAATTTATGTGTTACAGTATCGAGTTTCGGAATATTTTGTTTTAACTCGCATCTATTTAAAATTGTTTAATCCTCTTAAGGGATTATGTAATCAACAACTGTCCTTCAGCTTAAACCCTTTAAAAACTTGTTTTCAAGTATTTAATATAATCAAAATTTAATGGACCCAGAAACCTATATTAGTATAAAGTGCATATTTTCTAACAAAGGTTTTAATCTACGATTTGTATTATCTAATATTAAGCTCAAGATTTAAATAATGAAATATTTTTATCAGTAGAACATTGTTTTGGAATCGATTTGCATGTTCTCTGGGTTGTCTAAATATTGCGACTCGTCTTTTGTATTGAATGTTTGCGATAGCCTTTCTTGTTGCATGTAAATTACTTTAATAAATGTACAATGGAAATGCTTTAATTTAATTAACACTGCATTTCAGTAATACTTCTGCTAAAACATAGACCCATATCAACTAAATAATTGATTTCATGAGTTTAACAAAGCGTAACGTAAGATATTTCGCTTTGTGCTCAATAATTTAAATTTGCTTAATCCTTTTAAGCGATTATTTTATTAAATATTGCCTCTTAAGCTTATTTTCAAACATTTGTTGTAAACCATATTTAATGCATGGATAAACAAAAGATAACGCAATAAGCGCATTCTTTCATAAACGTTTGCATCAGCAGTATTTATTTTCAGGTAATCACCTGAAGTTTCAAATATTAAAATATAATGCTTATTATAAGAATGGCTTTCAAATGAAAGTTGTTTGATGGTAAAAATATCATTTATATATATGAAAATGTATAAATTGTAAAATATGTACTTAATGCAAAAATTTGTATTTAGCTAAATTCTACGTAAAATAATAGATTTCCTCTGAAAACATTAAATAATTCATAGGCAAATGAAGTATTAACGACAAATTTAAAAATTGTCCAAAAAACATAATTTTCTAAACGAAAATAAAAGGCTGTAAAGACGCTGTTCTTAATGGACAACTAAGTCTCTCTCACCTCATTTCGAATTCATGGGTTGGTGTTTTAGTTAAACGATTTCACTGTGAGATCTCCTGATAACAAAATATTTTGCTGTTAGTTTATTTACAAAGGGCAAAAGTTCTTTTGTTCGGAACTCTTGAGTTAGAACTTTTAATTTAAACTTATATTTTTTTTTTCTGTAACGACATTCTAAATCTATAGCACAAAGCATAATATTAGAGCATAGATTCGAGTGCTTTTTGTATTTTTCTTTATGAGTAACTTAGTAATATTTATACAAAGTTTTACTTTTAATATGTATGAATGAATTGTCTTTTTAAATACCATTTGGACGTTTTTATCATTAAGAGAATCAAATACACAAATAAAGTACAAAATTATCATGCTTGCGTAAATTGGTACTTATTATGGTTTTTTGTATATATTATTAAAAAAAAAACCTTTTAAGAAATACGTGAGAATCACCATAAAATGTTTCAACTAGTGTATTTATTTAAATAATCAATTATGGGAAATAAATTCAACTGCTAAACTCTGCATTAAAGTATTATTCAGGTTTCTCAAATGCATCTGTTCTTGCACACTAAATGCATTAATGCGCATGGAAAATAGGCGCATTATGTTAGAAATTCAGCAATTTTAAATCATTCGCAGTGCCATGTAAAGCATTACGTTACCTTGTTCAACACTTAGAATATAAATGTATTTAGCAGCTGTAAATGAGTTAAGGTTTTATTGAACTTAGTAGTTTCAACAATTATGTTAAATAGCAATGATTTCGCATAATTTAATCACATAACGTTAACTTATTGACGTTAACTCAAAAGCCATAAAGAAAAGAATTGATTTTATTTGAACGCAGTCTGTCTGCATAAACCTCATTAATAAGATGTGAATAAAATCATAAAGTTTTCTAAAATCTGTTTCCTATTGTTTAAAATAAGGCTTAAAAGATATTTATTTAAGATTCTTCAGGGGTCTCAGGACTCTTAAAATTCTAAATAAGGGGAAAAAAGACCATTTTCAACGTTTAATATCTTAAAATGCATATGATTTAAAAACACGATTTTTCTTGGGACGAAAGACATAAGTATGTTCTTCCATATCATGTATTCAAAAATTTCAAGATGGTGAATTTGTATTTACAGGGATCTCCAAACTATCAGACGTTTGTCGAGCAGAAAATTGGTTTAAGAGATTACGCGCAGGATTACAAAATGAATTCTACATCGAAATGAAATTTTTTTGGTCCTAATTATATCTCAGATTGTAATAATTACCCTGAAGTTAAATGAATTTGTATTTGAAGCATTTCTATATTTTTAATACAAAGTTGTATTTAGCTAATACAATTTTTGAAAATTTCAACATTATAAACATCTAAAAAAATATTTTTTTTTTGAACAATAAAAGTGAAAATTTAAGTTCAGTTTATACAGACTAATATGAAAGATATGTTTTTAAAATTTCATGAAAACATATTGAGAAGTTTTGAGATAACCTGCGCGTTATACACAAAAACGTCATTTGGAGAAAAATGACTTTAAAGTTTCGGAAATGCCGCTTTAGCTATTGAGCGGGTATAATTCTAAAAGCCTTAACTTATGTTACAATGGGAATTTCAAAGAAAAAAATTATATCAAAACATTCAGAAAACATTGGAGTTTAACATCTAAAAAAATTAAAATTTCGAAACTTCTGAAGCTTTAAGAGTCCTGAGATCCTTAAATTATGTGCACAAAATCAGACAGATTATGTACAGCAATTTTTTGGGAAATAAATCCAACCTTTATTGTAGCTGTTTGCTAATTTTCTATCTTAAAATCTAAGATAACATGTTCAAAATGTTGTATTTACAGTCTTCAATGTTTTTATACAATAATAGAAAATAGTCTAGTTGAAATATTTTGAAAATTATTACATAAATTACAGAAAAAATATGAATAAAAGCCCGATGTAATAATACATATAAAAAAAAGACAATGCTACTAAGCAAAACGTCGTATAATTTACTTTATTTTTAAGAAATTTATATTTTTCAAAATATTCAAGTATTCATATTTTTTGAGTAAAATATACAATATATGTGTCTTATAATATCTACCTTTTTTGCCTGTCTTTTAATAATATTTTAAATATCCTTTATAATTTAATTTCATGCCTTTAATCCAGCGCAGTCTTTTTTTTTTTCTTATTCTAAGAATCTTAATTTGTTAATAGCTATACGTCTTTGTAAAAACCCACTAATTTATTTTATTTTTCCATACTTTGAGAAATTAAATTCTTTTCCCTTTCGAAGGTTTATTAATACCATTTTATCTTTATTGAAATATCATTCCATATCCCAGAGTGCCTTGCGAGAGTTTTCGCGCTTTAGTTTGTGCCCCATTTAAAAGTTCCGCCATAAGTAATAAGTTCTGTCATGTACGCCTTGCTTACCTGCTATCTACCAGGAGTTTAACCCTATTGCTCGCGGACCTTTCCATTCCGCTCCCCCATCTTTTCGCTAGATTTGCTCATTGCTATGTAGCCGTACAGGCTTTTCTAGAATTTATACGGTTGCATTCACTTGCGAAACCAGATTTCTTAGGATTTTCTGTTGCTTAAAAAACCTGCGTCACTTGGAGAGTTTTTTGTCATTTATTTGTGATGTCGCTTCTTGATCAGTTTAACATCTTAAAGCTACTTTTGAATTTTGACCCTACACGAAAATGAGTAACTGCAATACTAGTGGAGTTGGAATCATTTGCTTGTCACTAATAAATCTTTTGATTTAATCCTACGGCTTCTTCCATTATCACGAAAAACACCTAAGGAATCACCACATCCTTGCCTTACAGCCGATCATGAAGGTACGATTGCACTTTAATCATTCTGGTTGGTGATATACACGAGTGAGTTTCCTACTGTCTTTTTTCAACATGTAATAATCTACAGTTATAGAGTGTCATAATTATTCTACTGTCATAATGTTACAATTAACACGACAGGATTTGAGTTGAGGCTGTTCCCAACTGCTCTGCTCAACTAGCGCAAAATGTTTTGACACATTTACAAATTCATTTTTTAACAGAAAATATAAAATTGGAAAGCTTGACCATGGAAGCGATTCGGAATCGAACTGTGTTTTCCATTTTTTGTTCAATCAATTACCTGTTGAATTATAACAGATTTTTAGAACGTGACACGGCATTTTTCTCCCCTGACTGACTGGATTTTCTTCTTTCGTTCGAAAGTTCAGTTCAAAATGCCAACTTTAACCGTATTTTCTGAAAGATCTACTGCGCTTACAAGAAAATGGAAATGCAGTTCGATTACATAGTTTCTGAATAACAACTCCTTCTAGTTTCATGCGTTTCAGATCAAAATGGAATTAAAACTTATGATAGAAAGTTGACCCTTTGGATTTGAGAACAGACTTAACGTTACACACACACACACACACACACATATATATATATTAACATTATAAAATCAAAAACAACTTTTACTTATCTTGAAATATCTGCAATTTAAATATGTTGAATTAATCAGCCAAAGTCGAAAGGTCGAATACCATAAGATAATTTTGAGGGTCTGTATAGTTTCATAGATTAAAACATTATGTCTAAGTTGTAAAACTCCTGTAACGCCCACTCTATAACACTGTAAAAATTTATGTAACGTCACTCCATAAAATTGGTGGCAACATGCTACCTCCAATTTTATGCAGCAATTTAACTTATATAATGATGTGATTTAACACGTTCACGCCGGCGCGGTGGATCACACTCAACTATCTCAGAGTTGCCAAGTCTCCGGATTTTTTTCACACCACTATTATTTTAGAGAAAATGTTGTTCCTTTAAATCGCAAAAATTATTCTAATTAAATAAAACAACATTTTCTGTATTAAAATATTGGTATTCAAAAAATCCGAAGACTTTGTGGACCTGAGACAGTCGAGTGTGAACCACCGCGCCGGCGTGAACGTGTTAAACTGATATAACTGGTGTAGTATTACTCATTAGTGTAAAGTAACACTAGTTATATTGATTAAATTGCTCAATAAAATGGAGGCAGCAAGACTGGCACAAATTTTATGGATTAACCTTACATAATGTTTCTACACTGAATACGGCACAATTCTAGTTAGCAAAAACTTTTTCAATCTTCATCACAAATATCATTTGCATATTTTTACCTCTGAAAGCCAACTTCCATATAAAAATGACGGAAAATTTTTATCTTATATCTTAATTTTTATCTTATTGTTTTAAAATCAAAAGAGAAAAATATTATTAAAATTTTAAAAACCAGTTATGGCGGGCACTTGCTCTTCATTGAATCTCCTTGCGTGCGTTCATGTTTATCGATCGTTAAAGAATAATATTGTTCCAAAATCTCTTTAGTCAAAACCTCTGACCTCGTCGCAGATTAATAATAAAGTTTTGTTTTAGTTTTTAAACTTTCCTTTTCTGAAACATTATTGATTTTGAAGAAAGGATATGGTCTTACATGAAACAAATGAATTTTTTCTATACAAAAATATTTGACTGCGCAGCAAAATGTTAAAATTATGTGGCGTGGAACTTGAAGGGGAAAAAAAATATTTACTTATAAAGAAAAAAAATTCAAATAATTTTCTTATGTTGTATCTAACTTTTAACAGCTAAGGTTTCGGAATAAACGATCATTTTTAGGAAGAAAAAAAAGATAACGCACATTTTGTTTTTCCGCCTTCATAAAAAAAAAAAAAAAAACATATGTAATACACGCATTCAATGTTTCAAATGCTATAAAAAATACTAATAATACCTGCATGGAAACGTCCTTCCTACCACGTGCATGCCAGAGGCAGCTTTGGATAGGCACTTTGGTATTTGGCAAGCGAATTCCAACCACTTCGAGAACAAACAGGCCAAAACAGGAAAGATATTGTTTAACAAACTTCGACCAGAAATCTTTGTCAATTCTAAACCTGGTTTAACTTCGGTCTTAAGCCGCAACATATGTAGATATATACATACAGTGTGATTCATAAGCATAGAAAAATATAGTCTATTTCCTTAAATATTGACCCTAAACACATTAGTCCAAATGCAAAGTTTCATATAAAACTGTGAAAAATATGATGACATAAGTTACAACTCCATTGGGGATCTATTTGAGAAAATGCGAAAATTAAATTTTTATACGGCCCCCGTAGGGTTTCCAACTAGGAAAAATTTCCTTATACATTCTGAATGGTATGATGTATTATATAGGTTTCTGAATGAAACACACACACACACACAAAAAACCATCTTGATATCTATAAAACGCACAGAGATATGACAATTTAAATAATTCGTCAGGTTTTAAGGGATTAGACACAAATTGAAATGCGTGATACTCAAGAAAGAATGTTACATTATGAGATGCGCGAAACCTGTAAAAAATATATTTACTGAGTTCGGATTTTTATTGTATTTTTTTTTTGTGTGTGTGTGTGTGTGTGTGATGGTTAATCATAAAATTTGCAAACAAAATCATATCTTAAAATTTCTTATAAAGTAAAAAAAAAAAAATTAATTATTGTTATTTTTAAAATGAGGTAATTTAAAATCGTCGTAACACGAAGCATTATTTATCGAATTTCAAAATTTCTTGATTTATTTAAAGAAGAAAATATAATTTATGTTTTGTTTCAGGAGTTTTTTAAATATTAATTTTAAAAATATTAAAAATAATGTAACTTATTAAAAAAATACGTAACTTAGTTAAAAAAAATCATATTTTCAAAAGTAAATTTCTTTTCAAATTCTCAAAACAAATTAAAGTAAAATAATAAAAAAAGACCAATACAAGATTGTTCCATTTTTCTTTAACTTTTTTTGACTGATAACAATTAAAAGACGAGAAATGATGAAAAAAGCATCATGCAGAAAATCGCATTTCAAGTTTTAAACAAAAAATGCTCATACATGCCTTTCAAAAATGTGCTGGTGGGTCAGAAAGTCCCTCTTGTAGCTTAAACGTCCAATTCAGTTTAACTTTTGCCCTTTCCACCTTCTTTCTGTACTATTTAAATGTCTGTCCGTTGATTTAAAATAAGGCTTTTTCTAAAATGTCAGTTTCGAGTATTTCCTAATTTTAGCCCTCATAACTTCAGATTTTATGCCATACTGTCGAGTCCGTTAAAGAAAGTCTGTGTATTCTGTCGTCCCGGCCCATTTGAATTTTTTGCTTCATTTTGCTGGCCCAGTCTACAGGCCTAGGCCCGGACCTTACTTCTTTCTAAAGCCTCGGTCGTTACTCGTGTAATTTTTTTTCCATACCTAACTGAGAATGACTTCCTTCTTCCTGCGTCTGCACTGGACAAAATTTGCAGACCTGGTCTCGACTCTATCCGTATTAAAATCATAGTCTCTGCGTGGTCTGATCCTTGCAAACATCCGTAAAATTTTGCTCAGCGCAAAAATTTCGGAAAAAATGTGTATATTTTTAAATCGCTATTATTTTACAATTAAGCTGTTAAGAGTTCTAAAGACGCTTAGCTTAAAATGCAATACTAAACATCTGATATTCTTCTTGCGAATTGCATCTACACGATGCTGGGCGTTAAGGAATTAGAAACGGGGTTCAAACTCATACAAAGAGCCATTTATAGTATAAAATAATCATTTAATTCAAGAGAATGCAACAGTTCACATACATTCATGGAATACTCCTATTAACTACACTTTCATCAATAAATTTACATTACAAATATCACGCACAGCGCGTGACATTAGTTTCATTTCACTTCAATTCCTAACATCCTCCCCCTTTGAAACTTGAGGAGAGTTTCAAATACATAACAATTGTTATTAAAAAGATCTAATTTCTTCGGAGCTCTTACACATCTTCCTGAAGAGGTATATTTCTAAATTATGACACTATCAGGAGAAGATACATTTTTATCATTAATACACTCACTAGAACTAGATTTCTCTACACCCAACTGTTAAATGCGATTTCATTCATATCATTCGAATAAGTTTCCAAAGGGAAAACCGTGCCGTGCTGCGTTTTCAATTTAACAGTACGGATTTTACTATCCCGTCCAGGAATCAACTGAATCACTTTCCCCAAGGGCCAAAATAAACGCTTTTCATTATCATCCCCAACCAAGACTACTTCCCCCAATCGAGGCTCACGTGTGTGTTTTTCAGTATGTTTTTGGACTAATTCACTGAGGTATTCCTTTCTAAAGCGTTGCCTAAAATCGGAAAGAAGTTTAGCTCTATAATTCACCCATCTCCTTAAACTTCGAGAATCTAATTCGATAATATCTGAATTGCTAAAACATCTGTTTTCAGTAAGAAACATAACGGGTGTAAGAGAAACTAGCTCTAGTGGGTCTTCCGAGATATAGGTTAGAGGTCTACAATTAATTACAGATTCACAATCACATACAAATGTATTCAATTCTTCATAATTCAATACTGATCTACCAATAGTACGTATTAACAATTCTTTTACAATACGAACCAATCTTTCCCACCAGCCTCCCCACCAAGCTGCGGTGGGAGGTATAAATTTCCAAACAATATTATGCGTCATAGTTTCTCTTAAAATTTTATCCCAATTTAATTTCGAAAGTTCATTGGAAGCTCCCTTAAAATTCGTTCCATTATCATAATAAATAGTACTAGGTCTTCCGCGTCTAGCTATAAAACGCCTCAGTGCTAGAAGAAATGCATCAGAAGATAGCGAGTTAACTAGTTCAAGGTGAAGTGAACGATAAACTTCACAAGTAAATAACGCTATCCAAACTCTCTCGCCAGTTTTCAGGATAAGAGGCCCTGCTAAGTCCACTCCTATAATTCCAAATACAGCGCAATCCGTTACGCGATCTGGTGGTAAAGGCGTCGTTTAGCTTGACAAGTATTTTGCTTTAAATCGTTTGCATGGAATACAATCAAATGACACATTTTTGATGGTTCTTCTAGCTCTAATAATACAAAATCTTTCTCTTATTAAAGACTGCATTATTCTTATTCCCGCATGACAATTCTTTTGGTGTACAGATCTAATCAACAGTTTAGTAAATTCACACTTATCTGGCAACAATATTGGATACAAAAATGATTCTTGATCATTTCTTTCAGTTATTTTAGTTTTTACCCTTAAAACTCCATTATTATCTACGAATGTAACAATATCATGCACAGACATTTTATTGTACAAATAATACCTTTGGACTAAACTGATTAGGTGATTTTCCGAATTCTGAATTTCATTTTGAGAAAGATTCAAATCTTCACATTTATCAGAAATCTTACGACAATTATTTACAAATCTCAAAACATAAGCAAATACTCTTATCATTTTGTCATAATTAGATTTATTATTTAAGAGCCAATGGGGTGCGTGTTTAGCTAGATCAACATTCATAATTTTAACTTTCATTTTTTCTAAATCTACTTCCTTAGGTTGACAGTCAATCGCGCCCACTGGCCAACTTTTTGTAAGAATGAAAAACAGGCACCTTTTTTTAACAATAATTTTTGTTTATCACCTAAAGACATTTTTTAGCGCTAAAGCACATTTCACTTTGATGAAATTTTTCACAAACGATACAATTATTTTTTTTTACCTATATTTTCCATACTCACTAACGTCGATGCGGTAGCTAAATCAGATTTCTTTACACTTTCAGATATAGGGTCTCTTTTGCCGACATTCATTTGTCCGAAACCTTTCCTTGCTAGAGAAACGATTTCATTTCTTTGAACTTCTTAGCAAAGAAAGCCCATCAATTCCTCTAAAGTTCGGGAATTATTACTGGCAGATGCATTATGACTTTGGCTTCTTTCCCAAGTTAAAAGAATTTCTTCAGACAAACAACTTTCAACTAAAGGTGTCAGGAAATCTCCGCATTTCTCTTGTGTTTGACCAAGGCTTTACAAGGCTCGGAGTTTACTTTCCAATTCATCGTATAAAGAAGCCAAATCAACTTTCATTTTTCCAGCTGTAGCACTTCTCATTACGAGGGTTAACAGTTCTCTTACGTAAATCTGAACAAGTAGGTCATCTCGGCCAAATCTTTCTTTTAATTGTTCAATAGCTTTTGGATAGTTTTCAGCAATTGCCGGATAGCTCTTCACTAATCGCTCTGCCTTTGATTGCGGTTCCATGCATTGCAATAAAGATTGTATTTTATCCTCATCAGCAATACAGGCATCTTCATTTATTTTTTTGAACTGACTCCAGAAAGATAAATATTCTTTTGGTTCGCCATTAAATCTTTTCAGCTCAATTTTCGGTAGTTTAAATTTTCTTTTTTCACTTTCACTAGGAGATGAAGATAATTGAATTTTCTCATCAATGTGTGAGCATACTTCTATATATTTCTCTCTATATGCTTCTGCACTTTCAAAATCATCCGTGAACAATTTTTCGTCTTCCTCTTGCAAGAACATTTCCGAAATTTGACTTTGACATGTATCTAACCTCTGAAACTTGTCTATGAGTTGAGTTTTTAAAACTGAGAAATCTTTGAATTCATTTATTTCTTTAGATAATTCAGCCTCAATTTTATTAACTGTGATAGTAAAAGTAGTTCTTAGTCCCTTTCTTTGCGTTTTAAATTATTCAAATTCATATCTTCATTCAAATAAATTCAAAATTCAAAAATGCCCGTCCCGCCGAGGGTACCAATATGTTAAGAGTTCTAAAGAGGCTTAGCTTAAAATGTAATACTAACCTTCTGATATTCTTCTTGCGATTTCCATCTACACGATGCTGGGCGTTAATGAATTAGAATCTGGGTTCAAACTCATATAAAGAGCCATTTATAGTATAAAATAATCATTTAATTCCGACAATAAAAACATATTTCATTTTACTCCAAGAGAATTCAACGGTTCACATACATTCATTGAATACACCTATTAACTACACATCATCAATAAATTTACATTACAAATATCACGCACAGCGCGTGCCACTAGTTTCATTTCACTCCAATTCCTAACATAAGCTTTAAAATTTATTTTTTTTTTTAAAGAATAGCAGTTTTCAAGGCAATAAAAATAAAATACAGTAAAACCCGTGAAAAAGAACATCCCTATGACGGAATGCTGTCTTAAACGCAAAAATGTGTTGATCCATGCAAAAAGAATATACACTATATGGCCAAAGGTGACCAGCCACTTGCGATTTTAGGCGTTTTGTTAAATATCTGGAAAACTACATGAGACATTATCCTGCAACTCCAGGTGTGTAAACAGAATAGTACAGGTCATACATTTCCGTGAGAAGTCCCCCCCCCCCCGAAACCCTATAGGGGATCGTCAACAAATTGAAAAATAACGAATATCTTTTGGATAACCCTGTAAAAACTAATGTAGCAAAAACGTTCAAACTGTAGATTATGATTAAGTACCTTATTATAATAAACTGTGTACTTTTTTATGAGGATAGCATGTATACTCGTAGAGAAATTAAAGTTTTTATAAAAATATTCCGAAATTTTGCCAAGATTCTTATTATAATTTATAGAGTTCTTAATATTAAAAAAAAATTCTTTTCAGGAAATATGACATACAACATTGTACACAATACCCAGCAATCAGAATTAAAAAATAATAAAAATTGTATGAAAAATGAGCACATTTACTAAACAATGATTCACTGCGCATCCCCGAAGGTAATCAAAATTTAATTAGCATTATGTGTTAGCAAAATGTATAAAGCAACTTTTGTGAAAGTCTCAAAGACACAGTTTGAAAAGTCTGAAAATTATCGTTGATAGAATAAGCTCAAAATCCACTATTTCCAAAAGGATGCAAAAAGATGAGATGTTGTATACAAATACAGTAGTGCGTGCAGTTTTGTGTATGCTATATTGGCACTAATTAATTGATATATGGATACAGCACCTCATCTTTTTGCTTCGTTTTGGGAACAATGGATTTTGAGCTTATTCTATCAACGATAATTTTCTGAATTTTCAAGCTATGTTTTTGAGACTTTTACAAAAGTTGCTCTATACATTTAGCTAATATATTATGCACATTATATTTTGATTGCGTTCGGGCATCCGCAGTGAAACATTATTTAGTAAACCGGCTCATTTTTCATGAGACTTTTACAAAGTTGCTCTACACATTTAGCTAATACATTATGCATATTATATTTTGATTGCGTTCGGGCATTCCCAGTGAAACATTATTTAGTAAACCTGCTCATTTTTCATAAAATTTTTAGTATATTTTAATTCTGATTGCAGGGTAATGTGTACACTATTTTATGTCATATTTATTGAAAATAACTTTTTTCTATATTAACTCTGCAAATTATAAGCAAAAACTTGGCAAAATTTGAGACTGTTTTTGTGAAAACCTGAATTTCTTTTCAAGTATACATGCTATCCTCATAAAAATGAACACAAATTATTACAATAAGCCACTTAATCATAATCTACATTTTGAACGCTTTTTTACATTAGTTTTGACAGGGTTATCCAAAAGATATTCGTTGTTTTTCAATTTGTTGACGGTCCCCTATGGGGTTTCGCGAAAAAACCTTCGCTGAAATATATGACCTGTACTATACTTTTTACTCACCTGGATTTTCAGGTTAATTCCTCATGTATCTTTCTATATATTTAACAAAACGTCTAAAATAACAAGTTGCAGGTCACCTTTGACCATAAAGTGTAATAATACCTGAGAGAATAATAGAATACATTTACAAGTACTAAGAATGGAACTTATCGATGACGCATTTTTTTCTTTCCTATGTGATTCTGTCGTAGAAGGTTTTACTGTAAAGCATCTTTCAAAGTATCCAATATATGGATTAGGATTAACACTATTAGTTATAGGTGAAATATTTAAATACAAATAGAGAATCCTTAACGAAAATAAATAACACAGCCTGGCACGCTTCTTAAAAAATAAAGATTATAAACATGAAGAAAAGGCTCAAATAAGTATTTTTCGTCAGAACTCCTCGTACGAAATAGTTTTTAATCATATGACGTAAATAAAATATATTTTGCAGAAATTCAGTCAGACCGTTCCGGGATTGAGTTGAGATTTTATTTTTTTCCCGGGACGGACCGAACTTTTTCCGTATGGGTCGTACCCGGACTGGCCCTGAATTTTTCGGCCCGTGCAGAGTACAGATCTCCAGCATATTTTGAAAGAAAATTTAACGCGAAATCTATACGCTGGTATTTTATGTCCAAATGAGAGGCGCTGTCTTAAATCTACTTTTAATAACGTTCAATTTTCAGATGACCCCTATCTTGCATTCAAAATGCATCAATAATTTGTCGCTCCGAGGTATGGTAAGGTGGGTAAATCACAAATTTTGGATTTTAATATCTTTGTTAGCTTTGCAGATATCGTAATGATTTTCTTTTGTGGACTCAGGAATGGATAAGGATAAATCTCCTTATTGGAAATTTTACCCTACAGGGGCCGTATAAAAATTTAGTTTTGGTATTTTCTTAAATATATCCCCCGTGTAGTTGCTAAATCACATCAAATTTTGCATCTTTTTTATGAAACTTTGTAATTGGAAGTATGCGTCTAGGCGCAATATTTAAGGCAGTACGCTAGTGTTTCGATGTTTATGAATCACACAGTATGTGTGTGTGTGTATATATATGTCTATATAATATTATATTTTTATATGCTTTATATTTGTAAATTATTATAATCTCTGTTATATAAATTTACATTTATATGAGAGACCCAATTCTGTGAGCTGCAATTAATGAATTAATGTTTACAGACAAATTTAATAAAACTATTTATGTACTATGCATGCATATTATTGTAATACATTCAATTAATGAACTGTTTACGAAAGTTCTGTGCATTATTTAACTGATTAAACTTTGTTGGATTCTAAGTAATGTATGTAAAAATCTAGCGGTATTTCAACATACAAAATATTGGATACATAGCATAAAGTTTTAATATATCGTAACTAATTTCTCTTCATGCAAATTCTATTACTAGACTTAAGTATTAAATCATGTTTTGAAACAGTTTGGCTGTAACGGCCTGGTCAAACTTTAATAGAACAAAATTAAGTCCAGTTTCATGTACGATTAAATATGCAAGATTAACGATATATCCACGCATTTCCTCCATAAACAAACACATAAAATATTAAGCACACCCTTTCTCTTATCAAAGCCTCTTTCATTTGTATGAGCAAAGCGTCAATCTATTTTATTGTCTAACTTAAAACTAATTTTACATATTTATCCATACAGTGAATAAAAATCAGAAGTACAGTTTATAGAACATATAGTTATCTGCTCACATCATCATATAATAGTAGCAGAAAAATAATACTCCAGAAAGAATAAAACATGTTCTGTAAGTAGGTATTAGATACACTGATAAAATAGATAGTTAAGGCTGGCAGTGTGCAGAACATGCATACTCTATAGACTTTCTGGTTGATATAATGTATTAGAGCATTTCGATGTTGCAATATCACAACTCATGCACCTTTTCAATTTCCCATTTATATCCAAAAATCAAATGCCTCCGTCTTGTGCATGCTTTTCTGGCTCAGACGGTCTATATTACTTTAACCTGGTGATGAACAGTGTTACCTTATTGCTAGGGCAATTATACAAGTTGTTTAATCATTATAAGAAATTTTCCATTATCCGAGAATATATTATCGCAAGCAAGTGTAGGCATATCTATAAAGTATTATTTCTCGTAACAGCTTACAACCAAACAAATTTCAAGTGTTCAGCCTCGAGATTTTCGAGTAAAGATTAGAAAAAATCCTACGTAGCTCAGAAATTTTTAGACAATTGCACACTGAGAAATCAGTTTCAAGAAATAGTAGTACTGACTCTCTACGCTTCACTTTGAAGTATGCAAACGTCTGTATTATATGAAGTCCAATTCATTATTTTTTTGTAAACTAAATAATAAATCGCATACTTGTCCTCTTTCGCATTACGTTACGAAATTAACGCAATTGCAATCTTTCTGATGATTAACTTAAGTGCGTGTAGCGATCTCATATCACTTGATAAGTATAAAGTGAGTCACTAGCTTAGAGTAACTGGCTTGGCCTTTTGCTCGATGCTAATGTTCTAGAAATCCTGGTTAAAATCCCGGCAACGCTAATTCCCTTTCTCATCATTGGTGTCACCGGAAAAACACATAATCTTCAACAGCAATCATGTCATAATCAGTCGATGGCAGCACTAAATAATTATCCCCAGTACCCAACAAAGCCTATGAAATGCTCACAGCACAAAGTCTGTCGCTTACGTTGTACGTCGCACCTGCGCACGACAGCAGCACTCACGCATGCGCCTTGTTCGTCACCATGACTTCGTCACCGGGGATAAAGTGCGTAGAGATCTCATTCTTGTTTTTAAGTATAAACTGAGTTACTAGTTTAGAGTAACAGGCTTAGCCTTTTGCTCGACACTACGATCTCACCTACTGATCATAAGAGTCCTGGTTAAAATGCCGGCAATACCAATTGACGTTCTCCATGATGGACATGAACCAGGGTTCTCATGATCAGAAGGTGAGAACATTAGCGTGTAGTAAAACGCCAAGCAAGTTACTCTAATATAGTTACTCGCTTTATACTGATCAAATGAGATGAGATCGCTATACACTGCATCCCCAGTAAGGAAGACATCTTGATGACGTCTGACGAACGATAAGCACTCGTGAGTGAGGATGTCGTTCGTATGTGTGATGCGCTGGACGGTATTTGTGCTATGTGAGTGTTTAACAGGGTTTGCTTTCCGGAGATAATTTACTTAGTTGTACCGTCTGTTGGTTATGAGTTGATATGATTGCTGTTGAAAGTTGAATGCTTGTACGGGTCACCAATGATGAGAGATTGAATTGGCGTTGCCGGGATTTGAAGCAGGGATCTCATGATCAGTAAGCGAGATCGTTAGCGTCTAACAAAATATCAAGCCAGTTACTCAAAGCCAGTAACTTGCTATATACTGATCCAGACGGATGAGATTACTACAGGACTAAACTCGAAGCATGTTGCATTCGTAAGCTAATTTTATGGAAATTTCTCGTTTGCATATTAATATTTTAAAATGATTCTTGCAGCATAAATTATCTTAGTCTGAATTAAATTTTAGTTTAATATGGGTCCTTGTATAAAAATCTATATGTAATAATAACGGGCTGTACAAATGAATTCATGTGTGTTTATGTATATGGACAGAAATTACGGAATGAATTTTCAAAATTTTATGCGTTTGTCTAATAAAAGAAGTTTTAGCATATTATGTAGAATATATCGAATCTGCAAATCAAGCAGAGAGAAGCACAGAAGAATTGGAGTAATGTTCCGGCTATGGACTGAAATTGATGAAAAGTGTTATTCAAATGTGTTATGCTTTTTCTAAAACGTTTACTTAGATATTATATTTACCTTATTAAACAGCGAAGTTTTTAATGTATTTTGGAGTTGTTGGAAAATGTTTAATAATCTGGGTTAGACGCATGATTTTTCTATCGTGTTTTACAGCATTCAAATGTTTCTTTTGAAATAGTTTAAAATTAATTACTCTCTTGAAATAATTAAGTTATTTTTTTTCTCAAATTCTTAAGAAACATTTTTTCATTAATTCTTCATAAATTCTTCAAAGTTAAATCCATTAAATATCCTAGTGTCTTTGGAAAATATTTGTAGTCTCTCGTGTACATGTAACAAGGAATTAAAGTCGTATATCGCATTTTAAATTGTTTGTTTATCCTTTGACTCCACCTAATTTTAATATAATATTAATTATTACAAAATTTATCCTCACGTAGGAATTCAGTAATCAGATTGAAAAAAATATTTAATTCCCAATTTGTAAGTTTCCTAAAATTAATATATTTTGCTTTGCATACACGTTTCAACATATGTTTGAGTTGTTGCAACACTTTTGGTGTTGCTCGCACCTAGCATTAAGACCTGGTGTATTTTAAAACCCTATATTAAGAAGTTTGAGAATCGATAAAATTTTTCTGTTAAAATAATATTTCTTGAGTTTACAGCAGCTTAACATACTGAAAATGCAATTTTCGAGACCACTTATTGGAATATTAACGTTGATTTTGTATAAAGAAACGCATTTAAAAATACAAATTAATTAATAATAAGTATAAAATATTGAAAAAAGTTTAAAAATTCCTTCAAGAACCCACGAATTTGATTTTGAAAAATTGCAACATTATTTTCAGATTTTTGGCGGGAAAAACGTTGGCGGTTTTTTTTCAAAAGTAGAGCTTTGTGGCAATCCTAGCCAGATGTCATAGCTGTTTGTCTTGCTTGAGGTTTAGACTTCAGTTGAAATTGTAATATGCGACCTAATTATCCACAATAATTTTTCTAAATTGTGTAAAAATATTAATTTACTTTATGATTATTTTTAACAAAGGACCTTTAATACAGCAACATTTCCTTTTAAACATTCGAAACTTTATTCAATTCGATTTCAAAAAAAAGTAGTTTATTTCGTATTTCGCTAGAAAATAGTTTTCAATGAGCTTGAAATCTTTTATAGAAATATATTTACTATTTATATATCTAGCGTCTGCATAGATAAAAAAAGAAGAAAAGGCCTAATTCTTGTTTCTTATGCTATCAATTATCAAACAAATCGCAATCTGATATCTTATACATGCAATAAAGCGGGCGGAAAAATTGTAGCGCCATATTTGGCGACTTAACTCACTTTTGGCGTGAAATAAACAATTAAAAATGTAATAATAGAAAATTAAAAGTATAAAAAAGTACATAAAATATTATTTTAACAGAGAAATTTTATCGGTTCTCTAACTTTTATGTATAGGGCTACAAAATGCACCAGGTCTCGATTCTAGGTGCGAGCAGCACGAAAAGTGGTTTCCTTGCAAGTAAAAAATAAGAAAAACAAACTTTTTTAACTTTTTTACATTTTTTTTTTTAATTTCATTCGCCTAATAACTGCATATATTTCGGAAATTTCATCATTGTTACAACAAATGGCACTGAGTGTATGTGTTTTAATAAATTTTCATTATTTTCTTAGCCAGATGGATTTAGCAGCATTCATCATTAGCAGCAATTTCACATTCTAATTCTTCTAGCGTTAAAAATTCAAACTTGTCATTTTTAAGTTTAGACAGATAATACACTAACGCTAACATCAGTGTTTCGTCTCATATTATCTCGCCAAATGATATTGTATTTGGGTAACTTTGCCTTAACAATTCTGCCAAACACTTATGTTTCTATGTGACAATTTTTTTTTTATCATTCTTCTGACCAACCGCTTGTAGACAATTTGTTTAGCATTGTATCCTCCTCAATGCATCTCATCTCCGTTTAGAATGCCTAAAAAGCTTGTGTCATTGCTCCTGGTTGTAGTTTTTTTTCAATAAATATTTTCCTCTTAAAACGTCTTACTACTGTTATACTAAATTTTTCACAGTCTCCAGTGTTTACACTTTCCAAAATTTTCCAACATAGTTGAAAAACTATATAACTCTGGTACATATACTCGGACTGCAAAGTAATTTTTATATGTTACTGAGGATTATTTTTAAATAACCATTTTTAAAATAAGGAATATATCATTTATAGTTTGTTTACAGCGACAAACAAAAGTTTTATGTTATATTATTGTCTATGTGTGTGGGATATCGTTTACAGTGTAATTTATTGATGTTACGGTATTTCAAATATGAGTATATCATCAACCACTCACAGCATGCATTTGTTTAAAGACTACGTAGCATTCATACAGGGTATTCGCGCATAATTCATACTCTTTTACAGGGACGCACAAAGTAAATCCATTAAATAATTATGTATTGGAGAAAAATCACATTTAGTGAATTTTAATGATGTTATGATACTTCAAACTTAATGAAATAAAATCACCGCTAAGGTGCATTACAGAAAGTTTTCTATAGATTATGACATTCGTAGCATTTATGCTTCTTTTACAGAGACACACTGATAAATTCGGTTGCAGGTTTACTATGGTTACTGTAATCTCATTGGTGAAAGTGGGTTTTTCGATATGGTATGCACTTGGAAATGTATCTGACTTTTAATGCATTACATGGTGAGTATGAATTCTATTGATCGTATACAGTTTTACCCCAAAAAAAAAAATAATAATCGCACCTATTACATGATACGAACTGCATTTGATTAAAAGGAGTTTTTCCGCAGTTATTTGTTTCTTCAGCAGTTTATTGAGATATCTCATCTCGATGTATGCAAAATTAAATTAGTAATATTCTTCTGGGATAATATTCTACTGGAAAATATTTTATAATCTATGTCTAATGCATGGATTGTTGTTCTTGCTCAATTAAAAAAAATAATCATAATTTATTAAAGCATAATCTCATGAAAACTGCAGCATAATTTATAAAACACAAATAATTCCCAAATAACAAGATAAAATTGGAAAATAATTCATTTTCGCACATCCATTATCTTATTCGAAATAAACGATCATACTTGAAAAATGAGGAATTAATGATGCCTCTTCAGAATAAAAAAGTATCTTTTGGAAAAAACAAAATTTTTCATAGAGAAATGCATTCACCTAAGGCATTTTTGTCATGAATCATTCTGTAACTTCCGTTGAAATTTATTTTCTAGATGAAGATCATTAAATGAAAGAAGTTTTAAATTTTTTTATCATTCAGAATAAATGAACTATCTTGTTTTTGATAAATAAATAATAATAATAAAAAAAACTTCTGCTTTCGAATCAGCTTTAGAAGGGAATAATTGCTGATAGCACAAGCACACACACACACACACACAGACAAATATATACATGTATACAGGTAACTATACTTAACCGAAATTAGCCAATAAATGTTTGAAAAATTGCATGAAAAAAATTGCTTTCATTGCATGAAAAAAATAAAAAAAGTTGCTGTATAAAATATTCCTTTCAATATATCTTCTCCAGTGCATTATGTAAGGATATATTATTAAATTTTTAAGCACGAGATTTTTGTTTGTGTAATATAAATTTACGGGGAAATTTTGCATGGGAATAAGTTTTCTTATTTTGAAATAGTGGATTATTATCTAGCCATTATATTCATAGATTATTATTTACACATTTGGTTGAGAATTTTTTTCCATATTTAGAAAATAATCTGCTGAAAAATTACAGAGATAACGGCAAAGAAATTAAAATACAATTAAAGATTTCGAAAATCATATTAGGGTAATGTGCCCATATTTCGTCCCCTCTCCTAATTCCGTCTCCCTTAGGTTCTGGGAAATGGGCGCCACTTATGACGTAAGGCATAGGGGACGGGAGGTAAAAGGGGTCAGTGTTGAAAGTCTCGTTCGCCAAGACGCATACATTAATTAAAGACGGAGAATTTCCTATTTTTAGAAGACCTGAGATCTTATTACGTCTTTGTAGAAAGTTATTTACTGTACTGTGAGTATTTATTTCTTATTCATTGCATGTATATTACGTCGGTAAAATGCTGACAGTAGCACAATGAGTTTTAGAACGTTCAATTCATCTTACGGGAACTGAAGCTCCGCCTATTGGGAAGTTGCGTGGTCTCAATTTCGTCCCCCTTTCAGTTCTTATTTTCGTCCCGCGGACGAAATTAGGAATGCATTTTCATGACATTTGTTTCAATATTTTTCTCATGTTTGGAAGGCTAATGTTTCGTTATGTTATTCTTCCACTGATTACATTTCTTTGTGCCTTACTTTAATGTAAATTAAATTACTTACTCATTTAGAAATAAATTTTGATTTAGTTATAAGTTAAGCCTCAGCGTATTGTGGGTTTTTTTTTTTGGGGGGGGGGGGGGGGGCGAAATCGGACCATTTTTTTCTTTTGCATTTTTTAGACATACAATTTTTCGCATTGTTAATTTTTTTTGTATGATATTTGCATATGTTTCTATGTGCCTGTGTAGTTAGTCTATGTAAAATTTTAATTTGGTAGATTTTCACTGAAAATTAGAACTTCCAAGGACCTAAAAGTGACAGACGGAGGATAATAGGGCATCTTACCCTACCCTTTAAAACAAAATACCAAGACGAATAAGAACTACAAGATAGAATAATTAAAAATATTCTTAGGCAATATTAAAATTAGACAATATTTCTAAAATTTGCCTCATTAAGTATAATAGTTCGTCTGGTTTCAGAAAACTTTCATTTCCGTTCACTCCAACTCCCCCGGGTCAAGGAAAAATATATATATATCTAAACATCACAAAACTAAGCGTAAGTTTAATTAGAACATTTTTAATTTCATGAAATATAAAAAATTCCTCCTATTTTTTGGCCATTTAATTAAAGTTTCGTGTTTAAATCAAATTAAAGACACTCCCAAATTTCAGTGAGTATTTATTTCCCTTTTTGTCATCATTATGAATTTAACTCATTTTAAAATTAATTTGTACATTGTGATTCTGTATAGCCCAAGAATTTTACACAATAAACAACACTTTTTCATGAAAATGTTATGAATAAAATATTAAAACTTTCTTATTTATGAAATTAAAATTGATTTTCACGTAGACTTATATACATGCAAATTTTAAATAATATAATTCTTTCTCATAAAGAAATAAAAATGAGCTCAAGTTTTATCTTTGTTTCTAATAGTCTCTATTGTATTAAGTACTGACTGAATATCAAACTAATATCAAATACTGACTGAATGTTATGTAACTAAGACACATTTACTTTTCTCATTTTCTTGCAAAATCAGGTTTTGATTGTAAAATGTGAGGAAAAATGTAATCAAAAGTTTTATGTTAAATACAGTTGTTTGGAAACAAAAACTACTTAAACTTTTATTGATTCAATAAAATGTATCCCATCAACAAATTTTAATTTCCAATAATTATTTTATAATTGATTTCAACAATTTAATTTATTTATGAAACACTTTTGAGTTAATTTTTTTAACTCTTTCAACTTTATAAAATCATTTCATGTATATTATTTTTATAAAAGTAAAGGGCGAATAGCAAAATAATTATATTTTATTCTAGTAACTTTATATCAATTATATTTATCATGCTTAAAAACATTAAGCATTTAACGTTTAATAGAACAACTACATTAAGGAAAATAATAATTTTAAAAACTTTAAACAAATCATTTAAAAAAGTTTAATTTATTATTACCTGATGGTGCACTGCAAAAATTATGCAGAATATTGCCATGAAAAAAAAATAATAATAACATGGTAAAACAAATAAAGTGCCATTTCCTATTTCAATCTCCGAATAAAGCGCACACATATTTTTCCTTATTATGTAGCGTTTTTTAAAATAAAACTACTGAAAAGATAATAATCATACTAATACTATAACTTGATTTTTGTCTGCTTTAAGCTTGCTTTCAATTTCTGAAATTTAACATTTTAATATTCAACTGTAAGTAAAAACTAAGGCAAGATAAAAGCAAGTATTATTGAGAAATAACATTTCAAAGATTTTTTTTTTATAATTTTACGAAACATAAAAAGCAATTGACAAGAGTTTATCTCCTTTCAAGGCAATAAATCTATGAAACGTTTATATAATAATTACCAATATAATTTGTCTATTCATAATATAAATATGAAAAGAAAAAAAGCCAACAATAATAAACATGCAAAAAAAAATCATATTCTTTCTAAAATGTTTTAGCCTATTTACGAGGCATACACAAATCTAATAATGCTTTATATTATTTCAAGGCACGTAATCCATAAAAATTTTATTCAAAATTCGCATAAATATTCTTCATATGTAAGTCCAAATATCGAAACTGCTTTTAAGATGCATAAAATACATTATAAAAACTTTCACTTTTAAATGACGCAGCAAAGCAAGGAGGGGAAAAACATTTCGCACTTTTTTGTTCGGTTGGATTAGATTTTCAAAAAGTCTCCAAAAACCGAAATCTTTCGCAGCAAATCTGGATTCTAGAAATTTCCGGATTTTAGAGTTTATATAATATTAAGATGAGTTGACTTAATAAATTCCACGTTCACATTAAAAATATACAATGAGAATTCTTTTTAATTTATTCGTTGTATATTTAAACTACAAAATGTAAATTAAAAAGAGAACGTCATACCAATTATCTAAAGAACCAAAACATTTATTTTACGCTCTTAAAAAAAAAAAATGATTTTTCACTCACATATTTTATATTAGAATTGTAACAATTATATACGCAGATGTATATCCAATGACTATATAAATATTTTATGCTTCTAAAAACTTAATTACAAATTAGTAAATTAATATTTAGGCATTTTTACGCTAGCTGCTCACAGGTAATGGACCACCAAATAATCTTGATGATTGTAATTGTTTGCGCGTTAGAAAACAATGGAATTAATTCAGGGTTCGTACGCTTCAAGGACTTTCAATCACCTTTTATCAGAATTTTTGTAGAGTAATGTTTCCCTTAACGATTCTATCTTCAGATATAGCAAACAGTACTTCTCGAAATTTCTGGTACTAAAACACTTAAAATCTCCTGAATCCCTTGATGGTTGCGAACTCTGTAATTACGTGTATTTGACTGAAACATAAATTTAAGACGAAAGTCAAAGTTGGCAAAACGCTTGCGACGCCAAAATCCGGGCAAAATTTAACTTGAATTTCCCGCCATGCGGTACTATTTAGCGATATTGCGAGTGGCGTCCAAATAGCTTCACGCATGTGCTTAACTGTCATAACCTCGAAAAAGTCGCGATGTTGAAAGCAAATGCGTAATGTAACGGAAGAGCCGCGATTATAGAAAGTATTCGGGCTGGGACCTCAGCGACATAAATCATTCGATTCTTTGGGTGTCCAAGACTGTGTACAGTCGTGGAAAAAAAAGTAAACACCCCTAACAACTCCTCAAAAAATTATCGTAGAAGAAAGTCACTGATACCGAACGATTGGAAATAAAGTCTAATTTTAAATAATGCATATAAAATTTGCTTAGGAGGCCATATACATATTAAAATGAACCCAAACTACATTTGTTTTCAATGTCAATACCCAATTGTAACGAGATGTCTCAAATCTTCGTTTCAAACCATGCCTAGACACCAAATTTCAAGTCATTTGAATGATAAGTTTTTGAATTATAAACATTTAAATTTTCTGCTTCTAATGTTAAATTACATTTTCATATTTTCATTAATATCTCCTGAATTTATACTCCTAATGTGCTATATTTTTGTGTAGCAATAATACTAGAAATAATACTGAAATACCCAAACATACATACGTTGAATTTGCAATTTTTATAATTTCATGATATGAATTATGAATTATGAAATTAACATTCGAAAAAATTAGGAATTGTAAACTTTTTGTGCAATTTTTTGAAGCATTGAGATCTATTAAGTCCTGTTTATGGAAACCCAAAATTTCACATTTTTCTTCCAAGTTGTTTTCAAATTATGCTTAAATAAACGGTCAAGTGTGAGCATTACTCGCATACAGAGGGTTCCGTAGAATAAATATATAAATTTATAATTGTATTGAAAAAAAAAAGGTTGCTAAAAGAATATTAAGACTTTTTAAAATATATATATGGAACAATATCATATATAGCTATTCGTATAACTCTTTATTTAATATTATCCTAATCTGTTTATGATGAACTTAATTCGGTACTGACAATAAAGGCATTGCATAGTTAAACTTCATTTGGCATTTCATGAAACTAAATTCAGCGTAGTAATAACCTTTATTTCTACAGTGTATCTAAAACAAAACCTTTGTTCAAAGTTTAAATTTGGCATTGTGCTAAGCGCGCTTCGAATTGAGGTCTCAAAGTTGCAACGCCGTCTAGGTCAGTGCCGCGTTTTTCCAGATAGTTGTTTAATTAACTTTTAAAGTCACTCGAGGCGTATTGAGAGATACAATCAATGCAAACTATCGCGAATCTCACAGTATTTATGCGATTCATTCTAATTAAATATTTCGAGGGCGATGCCCTTAAAAAATGGACACCTAATTTTAATTCCAAAATAGACAAATGACACCATGAATATTTAATTAAAATTTTCCTTTTATCATGTACGTGAAAATAAGCAAGTTCGCATTTTCTAATAAATTCGTTTATAAATTCTGGTGTCAGTTCATTATTTCATATTTTTTTTAAATAGAATTACTCCGTGCCGGAAAGGATTAAGTGGTCGCAGGACTCTTAAAGCTTCAAAATTTAAGAAATTTTAATTTTTTTAGATGTTAAACTCCTATATTTTCTGAATATTTTGATATAATTGTTTCTTTGAAATTCCCATTAGAACAGAAGTTTTGGCTTTTAGAATTATACCCGCTCAATAGCTGAAGTGGCGTTTCCGAAACTTTAAAGTCATTATTTTCCAAATGGCGTTTTTGGGTATAACGCGCAGGATACCTCAAAAACTTCTGAATATTTTTTCATGAAATTTTCAAAACATATATTCCATGTTATTCTGTATAAACTGAACCTAAAATTTCCTTTTTATTGTTCAAAAAAATATTTTTTTTTGGTGATTTTACTGTCGAAATTTTCAAAATTTTCTACTATCTAAATGCAGCATTGCATTAAAAATATAAAAATGCTTTAAATACAAATTTATTTAAGTTCAGGGAAATTATTACAATCTGAAGTATAAGTAAGCACCAAAATTTTCATTCTACAGGGTGTCCCAAAAAGGACCACCTATTTTTAAAAATGAATAATTAACAAACAAATAGAGTTATTAAAAAAAATTCTTGCAGGAAACGGATGTGTGAAGTCTGGTATTTTGTTTAGATCTTTTTATTATAATAGTTCAAAATATGACCGACAGATGGCGCTATAGCACATTTTGGTGGATATATCGCCAACGAATACACCATTTTGAAGAATTTACGCAACGACAACTACTGTTTCCCTTGAAATGGTTGCTACTGAACTTTCATTGACCATGTCTACTTCTGTCTGGTCTTCACGCATGCTCCTTTTGTCCATATAGCCATGAAAATGTGCTGTAGCGCCATCTGTCGGCCAGATTTTGAACTATTATAATAAAGAGTTCTAAAAAAAATTCCAGACTTCACATATTCGTTTCCTGCAAGAATTTGTTTAATAACTCTATTCGTTTCTTAATTATTCATTTTTAAAAATAGTGGTCCTTTATGGGACACCCTGTAGTTGCAATATTTATTTTGTAATCCTGCGCGTAAACTGTTATGCCATTTTTTTGTTCGACAAATGTCTAACAGTTTTGATCCCCCTATAAATACTAATTCTGTATCTTGCAATTTTTTAAATACATGAAACGAAAGAACATACTTATATCTTTCATTCCAATTAAAATTGTGTTTTAAAATCATATACATTTTAAGACATTAACTGTTGAAAATGGTCTTTTTTTCATTTTTTCCACTTTTTAGAGTCCCGAGACCCCTTAAATTAGTATGTTTTTAACAATTTGACGTTTTTTGCTTTTATACTGTTACTGGACATTACATTACACATATGTATCATTAAAAGTCGTTAACTAGGCATAGAGTACGCTGCCCTATCCTTGTGTATGTCCAAACTGACCGTACCTTTAAGGGTTAATATCTCAGCTAATTACCGATGATTTTTTTTTTAAATCATTATCAACAATGCTTTTATTCTTCTGCAACGATAGGTATATTCAGCGATGCTCAACAATTTTTCTGAATGCCCGTAAATCGAAATTTGTGTATAACAGAAAAATGTAAATTACTCAAAAACTATGTGACCTAGGGTAATCGCTATAATTTTCCGGCAAGGTTTATATTAACGTCTACTACCACTAATTTTTCCATAATTTTAGTTTCAGTAGATTCGGAATTAGATGGGGGGGGGGGGGACATATTTTTGCGCTACATTTTCAACAATATCTTTGAATATATAATACCTAAAATTAAAAGCAATGTATTTTTGAGTTCAGCGTTACAAAAGCTTTCACAGGATACCCCGCACGATATACAAAGAAAATATTTTTTTTTTTTCAAGTAGCATAATTAGCTCCTCTACTTTTTTACTAAATATATTTATGAATGTTTATTAATCTGAAAATATGTGGGTCAATGATCTCTATTACTTCCCCGAATTTGAACTTTCCATGTTCCATAGTTTACGATTAAAATGGCTGTGACAGACAGACAGACCGACAGACAAAGGATTGATCTTATAATGGTTCCTTTTTTACTTTTTAAGTACGGAACCCTAAAAACGGCAAAATGATGGTTTATGATAGAAGTGACTAGATATTTTGTAATTTCTTATGCTATGTTGTAATCTAGCAGTCTTCAATGACTGCTTGAGTGGCGCTCAACATGTCTTGATTAAGAAGGGGGCTCTCTTAATCAACAATCGAGTAACGAACATCAATTTGGATACAGCCCCTAAAATACTTTCGTCTTAAAACAATTAATTTATCGGAACTTATCGTACGAAATGCATAAAAAATTGTTTTTAGGCTAATTGAAGGGTGTAGAGTTTATTTATGCTGTCGGAAGTGTGTACTGCTATCGAAAAAAAAAGATATGGTTCGTTTTAATATGTAGATGGCTTCTTAAGCAAATTTATGTACATCATTTAAAAGTGCACTTAATTACCAATCGTGTGGTACCAGTAAATTTCTTCTACGATAATTATTTGCAGAGTTAGTAAGGGGTGTTTACTTTTTTTCCTTTCCACGACTGTACGATGCCGTAGCAAAGTATCAGTCAGAGAAGTCCAATTAAGGTTTTGTGTCGTTTTTCAACGAAGATTTGGTTGTCGGACAACGTCGACATGTTTTGGTTCAAAGAATTCTGCCCTCCCAACAGCCCAGATTTAAATCCTTCGGGCGTCTATGTATGCAGCGTGATTGAATGGGTTACGAAGACGTCCAGACATTCAAACGTCGCCTCATTGAGAGCTTCTATTGAAGCGACATTTGCCAATATGGACCATAACACATTACAACGGGCCTGAAAACGCTTCAGACCCAGACTGGATGCAGTCATTGTAACAGAAGGTGGATATATTAACTAAATGTGTTCCCTATGGTCTTACCAACAATTTAGTACAAAAAAATTGTACACATTTCCGTTTTTCCAATAATAAATTATGTTTGAAAACAATCTTCAATTGTCCGCATTTTAGCGCCGGACCCGGTGTACTAAACTAATTGTATTAAAATATTGACATTTGTAACTACATTTTGAAATATTAAGATGTATTAGAAAGCGGAAAGTTTTTGGATTGGTACATCCAACTAGTTTTTAAAGAAATATATCAATAGACAATATTCGAGTTATTACATTCTTACTTATAATTTAGAAACACATATTGAATGGCATTAAAATTGAATCAATTTTTAAAAGTGTATTTCTTTTACCTCATATGCCTCATAATTTAGCATTTGAAAACCAATTATAAGGTATATTATGACAAATTAATAAAAATTTCAGAATAAAACATATTTAGAAGTATCAACTTCTAATAATTTTGTAAGAATAAATTGCTTTTATTCTTATAAATTATTATAAATTAAAATTTGAACTGCTACAAAGTAATTATATTAAAAGCAGACTACTTTTTCTTTAGTTCATGCCTGAAAGCTTTACGTTCTATTTACTCAAACGAAAAAAGAAAAGAAAGATAGGGATATCGGATAGAGAGAAGAAGACTATTAATCATAATTCATGAGGAAGACAGTAAAAGTTATTTCTAAAATGTCTTCGAAACAATGCACCTTCTTCTAAGTATAAATCACTTTTAATATATTCCATTAAAAAATGTTGAAAAAAAATCTCAAAGCCGTTTATCATTTTAGTTATTTTCTCCATTAATCCTAAGAAATTATTCGAGAAGGCTTTTTAAGGGCTGAAGAATGTTCATTAAACGTGCCCTTTTACAAATATTGACGAGTTTTAAGAGAATTATTGTATATTTTTCTTTTTTGTATATTATTTTTTTAAAGGCTATGAGAAAGTATTTTTTTCAACCGAGTTAATAATTTCCATTTAGAAAATATCTAACATGTAAACATAAATATCCGATATACACCAATATTAAAATATTTTAGAAATACACATGTATTTATCATATATTAACAAATTGAAATTAGTAGTTATTTATATTTTACCTGTATTACCAGCAGAATATTTAAAATCCATAACACGTTTTCAATGACTATGTTCCCAAGAGGAAAGTACGCATAATTTTTATTCAGTGACAAAATAAATTATTCACTTATAAACTAGACATTCTTATACAGGAAAGAGGAGGAGATTCCCCTAATTCTTAAGTCTCATCTCTTAACCTTTTTACTACCAGGGCGTACGCTGCGTACGTCCTTCCAGGCTTAAAAATATTAAGTCTGAGAGTTAAGTGGTTAAGTTTCATTCATTACGTAACTAATTTCAGGCGAAATACAACTTGTTATGGCTTAAAACAAATACAATCCGTTGGGTAAAGAATAAATAATTTATATTAAATAGTAGTTTATTTAATATTTTTCAGTAAATTACTAAAATTTGCGAAAATTTGCATTTTTTTAATCTACTGTTATAAGTAATTTTATTTTTTTTCTGTACAATAAGCTCCTAAAAACGAGAGGTTTTCTTTTATTATTTAAACATTTTTCGCAGGATGAGGATGAAGATTCAGGAAAATCGCACTAAGATATAGAATAATCAAAACTTTTTTGCAAAACACTTAAAAATAAACTGTTTCTCACATTAAATTAATTTGTTATTTTTTATTACTGCTGTTTTAAAAATCAGTTAAAAACCATTATAATCTTTTCTTCAACAAGAGATCACCCCCCCCCCCCTGCCCTCCTCTATTTAGAACTTCATGTATTGCGCATAGTTTGCGGCGGTTTTCATTGCAGCAAATATCCATATTCTGCTACCATGTTTAATGGAGTCTGATGTTTTTATATTAACTTTTGTAATTTTCCAACAGGAAATTCTGATGTTATTATCATGGAATTTGTAATTTTGCAATAAACAGAAGTTCTTGATTTGTTTCAAAATTGTACCATGATAAAAAAAGAAACTTCCTAGTAATTGTATCGCAAATCGTCGTAAAAAAATGGTATTGGTATCAATCAATTTATAATAACCTAATAAATATTGTTAAATTTAAATTTTCCTGAAGGAGACGTCAACACGTAGATATTATCACAAACTTGGTATCCTATTTGGAGTTGCGGGAAATTTTAATTTCTTATACAAACCGGAAGTCATTTTAAACTATTTAACTTATTTATTTAACTTATTATTGTGAGGTTTGTACAATTACTTTAAATTAAAGAAATTTCTACTTTGAATAAATATTTTCAATCTAACTATCGAGTCCACAGCCCCCGTTTGATAGGTGGAGGATTATTTCGAAAATAAATTTAGAAGCTATCCATATTTTGAAATAAATTTTCGAAAAAAAGAAATGAATTACGTAAAAGTACATTTATGCAAAATTTTGATGTATTTTTATCTGAAAACGTTTCGCAAATATTACTTAGATGAATGCATTACACATGATTATTACTCTGAAAAAAATATAGATTCCAATATTTTATTTTTCAAAATGATATAAAAAGTAAATATTTAGAAATTAATATGGATTTCAACCGTAACATTTACGGTAGAGACCAAATATGATGTCAAAATTAGGTGTTAATGTTAAAAATTTAATGTTTGCTACAATTAATATATGTAGACGATCTCCTAAGCAAACTTCGAACAATGGATTATTTAGTAGATGTTACAAATTAATTAATACCAGTTACTTTTTTATACAATGATTTTCAATAGTTATTGAGGAAGGATGCGTTCTTTTTATTCTATTTTCCACGGACTTATGCTTAGAACTTTTTGGGGTATTTTTCCCGAAATCATCAAAAATATTTTATAACAAACATAGATCACTTTGAAGAAAACAAGTCACTGTGAACCTTATCGTTTTGTATTCCTCACATTTGGAAACGTGTGCTGAAAAAATGGCAAGAAATGTCCTTTTTAAATATTATTTGAATTTACAATAAGTTTAATTATTTATATCTCAACTTTAAAAAAATACAAATTTATTCCTTTCATACATATTTAAAACGTTAAGCGCTACGTCAGTCACCGGTGACTGACATTGAACTTTTTGTTTAGAACACGTCATTCACCGATGACTGACGGTCTAAAATATGACATAAAACTAAAAAAAAAACATATATTGTTTTAAGTAATTACTGAAAATTTATTTAAAATTTACTTACTTTTTATTTATTACAGGATTATACTCTCTTAAAAATCTCTCTAATCTAAAAAAAAAAAAAGTAACTACCGCTGTCACCGCCGCCGGTTTTGAATTTTTTGTGACCGGAGGTCTTTCTTCGTTAATATTAAGAAACATAATGCATACAAAAATATGAAAATCGGTAGTGTTATACAGAAATGTTTGATAAACACGCTGATGCACACAGTTTTCAATCGAAGAATTATTTTAAGAGATATTTAATGCTAAAGTTGGACAAAATCGTTCCACTAAAAAAGTTTTATAGTAGCAAAAACTATACATCGGAATTTAATAATTTTTAGTTCATTTTATACGTTATAATTTCCCGGTGTGCAGAATTGATTTATTTTTTTTTAATTTGACTCATTTTTCGAGGTTTTATATCTATTTTAAATACAAATTTTCAGCATTTCGAGAGATATTTTTTACAGATTTTAGAAAGTGATATTAATTTAAACTGTTGCCAACTGTATAAACAGCGGAAACAATAATGTTTGCTTAAAAAAAAATATATATATTTATACGTGTAATAAATTAAAAATTTATTTACACGTGACTATTATAAACAGAAAAAAACATTTGGAATTAGAATTAAATAATTATGTACAAAAAGCAGGAACTTATTAAAAATTACGTCATAAAAACTATAATTACACGTGAATTTTAAGAGAGAAAGGAATTTGTAAAATAATAAATTTATTAACATGCGTTAGAAGTCTTAAATAGGAGAAATTACCTCATATTTACGTCACATTACAGTTATTACATAAAATGAACACAAAATAATATTGCAAAACGGTTTAAATTTACAAATTGCGCTAGACATTTATTTGATATTTTGAGAGGATAATTTCAACTATTTTTCTTAGGAAAGCGCAAATAATATTTTATTTCTAACACAAGTATTTTCACCTAAATATTAAAAAGAGAAAGAATAGTTTGGTCAAAATTACGTCAGTTTAAAAACGATTAATTTAAAATGTCTCATTTAAAAGAACTTTCTTTTCGCTTTGTTAAAAAAAATCCCTGCCGGCTCGGGCCTACAGGCGGAGGTAGATTTCGAAGTTAAGTACTAAATTCACCAACAAAACTTAAATCAAGATTAGAGATAAACCCAGTTCCTTCACTAAGAATGAGCTTTAGGGAGCTAAACATTTTGTGAAAATTCTAATATACACGAATACACACACGCATGTATATAGAATAGGTTTAAAAAATAGCTAAAGCAAATTCAGAGAACCTCAAAGTGTTAAAATATGTTAACATTTCCATAGTCGGGGTTTTATTATGTTTTAATACGTTTCTTCACACTCACATGACGTTGAATATTCACCTGTTGAGGTCCATTTTATTTCCAATATGACGCAATAGTTTGTTTTTGTCGTCAAACTAATTATTTCATTTTGAGTTTCCATGAGGAAATCTTGCTCTAGAAAACTTATGACGTAATATTCAATTTGTTTTCAATTCGTAAAACTATTTATTTATTTTAATGTTTCACGTGAAGAAAATCTTGCAATAGAAAAAGCAATTGTTGTGGTGAGAATTTTATTGCTTTTATTTTTAATTGCTGGCAACTGCCATAATGAAAAATATTTATTAGGTAGATTTCATAAGAAATACTACCTATTGCAGTCGTTACCATGGTGCGACTTTTGAAAAATTCCTTCATAACTTTTCATTATAGGACCCCAGGAACCCAAAACCACCCAAACCTAAAAAGTTTATATATATATATATATATATATATATATATATGTATGTATGTACTAAATTTTGTCCGCACGATAAAAGTCGCAATTATGCACGAATCATCTTCAAACTCGCCAACAACTTTGAGAAGGCTAATATCTCGGCGGGGATTGAAAATGGGCGAAATCGGCCCAAGAGGGTGGAAATGTGGAGGGTTCAAAATTTTGAATACTGTCTTAACAAGATTCTGATAAAACCAGCTCTTACACAACAATGGCAGGAAAAAAATAAAAGTTTTTCGTTATAGCAGTTGCCAACAATTAAAAAAAAACAAATAATAAAATTCTCACCACAACAATTACTTTTCTTTTGCAAAATTTTCACGTGTAAAATTAAATAGTTTGACAAATTGAAAACAAATTGAATATTACGTCATAAGTTTCCTAGAGCAAGATTTCAGCATGAAAACTCAAAATAAATAGTTTGACGAATTTAAAAAATATGTATATTGCGTCATATTGGAAATATAATGGACCTCAGCAGGTGAATATGTAACGCCATGTAAGTTTGAAGAAATGTATTAAAACATGATAAAAACCCGACTATGGAAATATTAACATATTTTAACACTTTAAGGTTCTCTGAATTTTTTGTAGCCATTTTTTAAACCTATTCCATATATATTTGTGTGTGTATTCGTGTATACTACAATTTTCACAAAAAGTTTAGCTCCCTACAGCTCGCTCTTTGTGAAGAAACTGGGTTTTATCTCTAATCTTGAATTAAGTTTTGTTGGAGAATTTAGTACTTAACATCGAAATCTACCTCCGCCTGTAGGCCCGAGCCGGCAGGGATTTTTTTTTCCTGTCATTGTTGTGTAAGAGCTGGTTTTATCAGAATCATGTTAAGACGGTATTCAAAATTTTGAACCGTCCCCATTTCCATTCCCTTCGGCCGATTTTGCCCATTTTCAATCCCCGCCGAGATATTAACCACCTCAAAGTTGTTGGCGAGTTTGAAGACGATCCGCGCATAATTGCGACTTTTATCGTGCGGACAAAATTTAGTACATACATACATATATATATATATATATATAAACTTTTTAGGTGGGGGTGGTTTTGGGTTCCTGGGGTCCTATAATGAAAAGTTATGAAAGAATTTTTCAAAAGTCGCATTATGGTAACGACTGCAATAGGTAGTATTTCTTACGAAATCTACCTAATACCGGGAGACAAAGATTCTGTTTACTTAATTCCTTTTATATTAGCTTATTTTGAAATGTTGTTACACGTGTCTACGTCATCAAGTTATTTTTATTTCGACGTTTTATTTGTATTTTTATTAATGTTGTACTAATTTATTTGTTCTTTCGTTATTTAAAATAAAAATTATGTCAATTTGTATAATTTGGCGAGTGGTTTGGCGATTTATATAATTTTGCGACATTAGTCGACGGGATAATCAAGTAGTACCGCAGCGGATTTGGCGTTAAAATTTCCCCAATAAAAGAGAAATGAATGTCCGTTTATAGGAAGATCGTGACTGTTTTTTAAATTATAATTCAATCTTTCATCATCACATTAGCGTGCATTTAGAGTCTGAGGTGTCTGGACCGGGGTTGGCGAGCGCAGCTCGTAGGGGGCCGAGCCCCCTAGTTACTTAATACATTGTAAAATGTTCGGCTTCAGAGTCAGCGTGGCACTCAACGTCTTAACTTAAACGAATGTATTACCATAAATAACTGTGCCAAAAGTAATGGAAATAAGAGTACAAAAAATGTAGTCAAATACGAATTTTATAACGAAAAATATGCGTTCGATCCATTATAAAATGCTGTAAATTAAAATAGAAGTGCGATAACTTTAATTTTCAAAATATTTTAATATTTAACTTAATATTTATTACATTAAAAATATACAGGGTGTTGTCGAATCCGACCAAAAATTTCAGAAGGGTGATAGTGGGCATCAAGAGGATGAAAAATTGCTATAGAACTTATAGTCGCAGTCTACGTATTTAGTCAAACATACATGGTGTTTCATACTAACTGAACTTGCATTCACGGTAATAATTTTGGGAAAAAATTAAAGTATTGCTGTGGAAATGCAACGACATGCACCTTGTTTTGAGCGAAATGTTATAAGAAAATTTTGAGCAACGAATTATTTGATAGATATTACTAATTGATTAGTACCAGTTACTTTTTACACAATGATTTTCAATAGTTATTAGGTCGAGCAAAAAGTTCTGGGAAATTTTTGATCTAATAGTCATATATAACCAGACCTATAACCGGAAATTGTATCGTATATATGAGGACTAGTGGTATATCTGTAGGAGTTCAGGAAGTGGCTCCATCTGATTATGGCCTCTTTCGATCAATGCAACACATTTTTCAAGGACCGTCGATTTGAATCCTTTAATGAAGTTGAAGAAGCATGACAAGAGTTTTTGGATTCCAGGGAGCCGCCATGTTACTTCCAGCAAATCCGGAATCTGGCAGAACGATGGCAGAGAATCGTGGAGTATGATGGTCTCTACTTTGAAGAATAGTCCTTGTTGCTTTTGTTGTTAATTTGCGCATAACAACGCAACTTTCACAGATTTCCCAGAACTTTTTGCTCAACCTAGAATTAGGGATCGATGCGTCCTTTTTATTCTATTTTCCACGGACTTATGTTTAGAACTTTTTTGGCGTATTTTTCCCGAAATCACCAAAAATAATTTATATCAAAATAGATTACTTTGAAGAAAACAAGTCACTGTGGACCTTTTCGTTTTGTATCGTCATACTTAGTAACGTGTGCTGAATAACTGTCAAGATAAAGTCTTTTTTCAATATTATATGTATTTACAAGAATTTTTGTTATTTAAATCTTAATTTACAAAAATACAAATGTATTCATTTTTTACATATTTCACTTATACGAATGTGTTATCATAAATCACTGCCAAAAGTAATACACTGTAAAAAAAAATCTGTGAAGTTACTAAAGTTTTTCTAGGAAACTGGGATTCCTAGAACTTTTCATGTAACGGCAACAACAAAATTTCATGTAACAGACACACTTTTGCGCCGAAAATCAAAAAATCTGTAAGGTTACTAAGAATTTTTTTGGAAAATGGGATTCCGGAAACTTTTCATGTAACTGCAGCCAGGGTTACAAATAAAAGTTAAGTAAGATTACTGAAATTTTAGCAGATTCATTTGTAAAGTTACAGATTTTTGTAGCTTTACAAAAACTAGTTTTGTAGATATGCAGCTTTTTTCGTACAGTTACAGGTGAAAGTTTAGTAAGCATGTAACTTTACATCTGTAGAACTACAGATTTTTTTTTACAGTGTAGAAATAAGAGTACAAAAAAAAGTAGCCACATACGAATTTTGTACCGAAAATTATGAATTCTATCTACTATAATATGTACTAAATTAAAATAGAAGTGCGCAAGCTTTATTTTTTCTAAATATTTTAATATTTATCTTAACATTTATTGCATTAAAAAATATACAGTGCACTGTAAAAAAAAATCTGTAGTTCTACAGATGTAAAGTTACATGCTTACTAAACTTTCATCTGTAACTGTACAAAAAAATCTGCAAATCTACAAAACTAGTTTTTGTAAAGCTACAGAAATCTGTAACTGTACAAATGAATCTGCTAAAATTACAGTAATCTTACTAAAATTTTATCTGTAACCTGGGTTGCAGTTACATGAAAAGTTCTAGGCATCCCAGTTTCCTAAAAAATTTCTAGTAACCTTACAGATTTTTTGATTTTCGGCGCAAAAGTGCGTCTGTTACAGGAATTTTTGTTGTTGCCGTTACATAAAAAGTTTTAGGAATCCCAGTTTCCTTGAAAAACTTTAGTAACTTTACAGATTTTTTTTTACAGTATGCGTTGCGAATCCGACCAAAAAATGCAGAAGGGTAATAGCGAGCGTCAAGTGGATGAAAAATTGCCACAGAACTTGGAATCGCAATCCACGTAATTAGTCACAAATATAGGGTGTTTCATCCTAACCGAACTTGCGTTGAGGTAATAATTTTGAGAAAAATGAAAACACTGCACTGGAAATGCAACGATATGTACATTCTTTTGTCTGAAATGTTATAACATCATGAAATGTTTTGAAAAAAAAAGGGTTCGCATGAAATCGATGATAATGTAAAAAATGGTAATTGCAGTTAAAATGTGGAGCGTCTATACTGCTGGTGCATATAATGGAATCTCCGGCTACTTTTCTTTTTATATTAACACATTTACAACAAGAATGAGAATGTTTGTTGAAAATGAGAATGATAATGTAAGAGTCCTGAGAAGGGGTCTCAGGACTCTTAAAGTTGGAAAAAATGAAAATGAAAATGAGAATGTTGAAAATGAAAAGGAGAATGTAAGAGTCCTGAGAAGGGGTCTCAGGACTCTTAAAGTTGGAAAAAATTAAAATGTTAGACCATTTTCAACTTTTAATGTCTTAAAATGTATATGATTTTAAAACACAATTTTTAACTATAAGGAAAGATATAAGCATGTTCTTTTATTTTGTGTATTTAAAAAAATGCACGATGCAGAATTAGCATTAAAAGGGGGGTCGAGACTGTCAGGCAATTGACGAGCAGAAAATTGGTACAAAAACTTAAACGCAGAATTACAAAATAAATAATGTAACTAGAATGAAAAATTTGGTACCTACTTATCCTACTTTAGATTGTAATAATTACGGTGAACCTAAATAAATTTGCATTTCAGGCATTTATATATTTTTAATACAAAGTTGTGGTTAGCTAATACAAAATTTTGAATATTTCAACAGTATAAGCACCTAAAAAATATATTTGTTTGAACAATAAAAAGGAAATTTTAGGTTCAGTTTATACAGACTAAACATGAAACATATATTTTAAAATTTTCATGAAAAAGTATTCAGGAGTTTTTGAGTTATCCTACGCGTTATGCCCAGAAACGACATTTGGAGAAAAATTACTTCAAAATTTCGGAAACGCTGCTTCAGCTATTCCGCGGGTATAATTCTAAAAGCCATAACTTCTGTTCTAATGGAAATTTCAAGGAAACAATTATATCAAAATGCTCAGAGAAACAGGAGTTTAACATTAAAAAAATAATAATAAAATTTCAAAAAGAGTCCTGAAGACCTTTTAAGATTTAAGAGTCCTGAGACCTTTGAAAAGTTTTATTGTACTACAGATTTCTGAAATTTATTACAATCAACCCATATTGAGTTAGGTTAGAGCACGTTTCATTTTTGATTAAATACGTGGTTTGCGACCCCATGTTCTATGGTAATTTTTTATCTTCAGGATGCCTACTATCACACCACTGAATTAGTCGGTTGAATTTTGAAACACCCTGTATAATAAGTAAAAGGAAATGATACGAGAATATGCTTTGTATTTATAGACAAATATATTAATAAATGTGCATAGTTAGTTATATTAGAGAATGAAAACCTTTGATTGCTTAATATAAAAATGTCTTTTAAACTAGTATGTTGTAGACGTCACAAAACTTTCTTATGTAAAAATCAAATCGTTTGCAACAAATATTAAATGACACTCAATTCGTTCTTGTTATAAATATATGTTATGGAAATCGTGAGCTGCGACACCTGTTTGGCGGTCTACACTCAAACCTAATAATGATCCATGTCAATGTCTAACAGAATATATGATTTTTTTTTAATTCCATGTATTACTTCTTAAGTTTTTGATATCACAAAATCGGTATAAAAACAGCGTAGAAGAAACACCTCTTGGGAAATTTACATCAAAACCTAATCAATGTCTATTTATGTCAAGGTCTAAAAAAGTATGAAGCTTGGTGAATATCTGTAAGTTCTTGAGATTTAGTTATCGCTGAAATCGTAAATAATGCAGCTTAGCAGTGTCATCTATTTAGCAATTTATACCAAACACCTAATTAGCTCCAATTTATGTGAAGGTCTAACTGAATCTGAAGTTTGAATAAATTCCGTGAATTAGTTCTTGAGATAGAGCGCTCAAAAATATTTTTTCACATACAGACAGACACATAGATCGACGGAAAATCGTTTTCGAAAAACACATAAATCGCTTTCTGGACCTTCTAAAACGTATAAATCTGTCCGAAACTGGAATTCTAAATATTTCTCGAATTCTGTACTTACTTCTTGTGAAAGCGCAAAAAAAAGTACATTAAGTTTCTTGTTTTTGAAGAGAATTTTAGACAAAGATCATTGTGTTCTAAATACTTATATGGGATACAATATAATGTAAAGCCAGTAGAAATCGCGCGGTAGGAGAGATCGAGCACAAAGAGATTCGGCGGGAAGGAATATAGTGATGGCGCAGCAACACCAGGTAGTTGTATAGCAGTATTAGTGCAGTGTCTACATGAATGTGCACATTGATTGATCCGAGCATCTTGGATAAAGCATTGCTATTTTGTTTTGTTTTTCAAAAGTAAGTGTTTCAATTTTCATAACTGTTCGTCAGAATTTTTATAGAATGTCAGTAGTACAACATATTTTGAACTTCAACGATTTCTTATAAGGTACTAATCTAGACTAAGCGTGCGAACACCAATTCCTTTTAGAAGTGGCCATGTTTAAATAAAAGGTCGCGCAATCTTTCCTGCCAAAATAGGAGAGTTTGCGCATCTGCTACTTAGGAGAGATGGCGCATTTCCCCTTAAGTTTCAGTGCTAGGAGAGATTACGCAGCTTATTGATAAATTTTCATGAATTGCAAATTAATTGTACATATGAATACTTGTACACTTGTACAAATTGCATATGAATGAATCAATTCTGAAATAACTTTTGGAAAAACACATAATTAACGAAATTTAATTTGGCAACAAATTAATTTGCAAAATAATACTTTTGCAGATAAAATTTTATTAATAAATTAATGATACAGTTCTTATTAAATTATTTTTATTTAATTATTTTCGTTAATAAATTAATAATATATTTGTTAATAAATTAATTAAATATTTATATACTTTTTAAACTTATGAACAATTAATTTGCTAAAAAATTAATTTTGTTAGCTAAAAAATTTTTTCTAATAAGACCTGCGATTTTTTTTAAAAAGCTTTCAGCCATTCCAAGTAGTTTAATGCCAGGAAAAATGGGATGATAAAACTGACGACAAAAAAAACGAAGGTCAATGATGCTGAGTGCATTGAATGTCTGGAATTGTAGCAGTAGACAACTTCGACCAGTGACTGGATTCAATGTACTGCTTATTGCCGGTGATTGCACGAAAGCTGCACGATTTACAACAATAAGTGCATCGATTGTAGATGAGGAGAACTTTGGTTAGCAAACAAAATACATTGAAACTGTGGAAATGAGAATGAAGTAATTTTCAAGTTAAACATGTTATCAAGTAGATTAATGTTATTTTGTAATCTTAGTAGGGCTTGCTTGTTCTGATATTTTAATCTTCTTCTTAAATTAAAATTATTTAACTGTTGTTAAAATTCTTTCTTTTTTTCAATTCCTACTATTAGCTCACGCTCTCCCTATATTTATTTATTTATTTATATATTTATCTTGTTCAAATTTCCAATCGTTAATAAAATACTCATTATTCATCCTATTAAGTTAAAGTAATTTTTTTTAAACTTGTACTAGATGACAACTGATGTTAATACAGTTTTTTCAAATATTAATTAATTAATTAAATTTTAATTAATTAATTATAGTTTTGCATGGGAAACAAAATGGCGGCCATTGGTTGTTGAAGATCAATTAAAGTATTTTCAATAAGGGGTTACCATAGGGGGGACCCTGTTCTGTCGCTAAATACCGCCAAGTTTGTCGCCAACTTGGCGATATATCGCCAAATTTGGCGGCCAAAATGAGTTGCCAAAAGTGACGCCAACTTGGCGATATCTCTAATATTTCGCCAAATTCCCATAGGGTTCCATTGTAAACCTACTTGTTTATAGAAAATCAACAAATTGAGATATTTTAATGCAACAAAAACTAATATTAGCTAATGGGATTATATTAATTTTTTCTTTGATGACCTAATTAGGAATTGACTTTAAAAACAAAATTTTTATATTACTTGTTTATTATTTAAACATTAGGTTAAAAATTTCTCCCCTAATACAATAATATTTACTCACAAAAACCTTACAACAATGTCATTTAAGTCTAAATATTATTTTAAACAATTTAATTGTAGTTATTATTAATAAAAATTTCTTCTACTCATGCGCGCAATCTTACCAGCCCTGTAAGAAGAGATTGGGCAAAATAGTTTTCTTGGTTTATTACTAATGTTCTATTAAATTACAGCATAACAAAAAAAATAACAATGAGAATGCATAAAAAACAAATGAATTCAAAATTATTCATGAATAGTTTAGCAAAAAAAAAATAATAATAATAATAATATTAAATTTTTTATTATTATTCTTTTGAAATGTGCGCAGACTCTCCTAGCTTTACCTTATTATAGAGGAAAATATGGGACATCGTAACGGTCTCCCTATATTTGAAATGTAATAATTTATTAACTATAATACGGGATCATCGAAAAATAATGCCTAGATTAAAAAAAAAATCATAATATCGAAACCTTTTATGTTAAATGAGTAATTCTTTCACTACACTATAACTGGTGAATGCAAGTTTGGTTTTAGTTCACCAGAATTCGTTTGCGTGTCTATGTTATGCGCGGATTAGCTGCGCAGTCGTCAAGGTCAGCCGACGCGCCAGACTGCAGCTGTTCAGTACGATGTTGACCGTGCAAAAAAAGCACAGTGCGTGACTATTGACTTTGATTTCACATACCAATTCAAGCACTGTGCTTTTTTTGCACGGTCAACATCGTACTGAGTAGCTGCAGTCTGGCGCATCGGCAGAACTTGACGACTGCGCAACTAATCCGCGCATAACACAGACATGCAAACGAATTCTGGTGAACTAAAACCAAACTTCGTTCAACAGTTATCGTGTAGGGAAAGAATTACTCGTTTAACATAAAATATTTCGATGTTATGATTTTTTAAAATCTAGGCATTATTTTTCGATGACCCTGTATATATAAAAGGTAAAGTAAGTGATATGTCTATCAAGTTTCATCAGTTTATCAAGTCATCGTAAGTTTTGTGTACACAAAATGTGTGTAATACTTTAACAATTTTTTTTCAATAGATGGCGCCGCGCTCTTCCAAAATGTGAGAATGCTCAAATAGACATGCTAACACAAAATGAAACATTTCTCAGTATTTAATTATTAACTACAGTTTTATTGAACTATTGAAACTTGAAAAAAAAAATTATATATTTCGAACTCTTGAAGTTAACTTGAGCATACTACTGACAAAAATATACGCTACTTTTTAAGTTATTCTATTCAAAGTTTCTGTGACATGATCAGTACGTCACTTTATTATACCTAACGATTATTTCATTTTAGAGATAATAATCTATGTGTTTATCTTTCTTTCTAGAAGCAATTTAAAACTTATTCAGAAAGTTACTATGATTTCGGTTTGTTTATCTGTATTCTATCATATTTTATAAAATCAATCGAAGTATTACTTATTTTGTAAAGAGAAGTGCTATTTATCCACTTTATAAAATGTTCGTAACAACAGCAACAATATCACTTAACATACCTCCAAAAATATTTCAATTCCTATTTAATAAAGAAAATCATAATTTGATTTTTCAAATTAGTCATTAGGTTTCGAATAGTTTTACTGTAAACGAATATCTTTCTGCCTTTAAAATATTACTCTGTTTTAAAATTAAATATCTATAATTACAAAATCTGAAAAATTTCAGAAGCAGACAAAGGATTAACATGCTATTCTTATTCTATAAAAAGTATTTATTAATTCGTAACACATAATAAACTTCCTTCCACCGTTATTTATACATTTTTAAGCATGAATTTCATAAATATTTACTTTGGATAATTTACTTTTCGGGATAAGAAACGAGATTACATACAAAATAAATATTTGGTTAAGTTTCAATTTTTAAAAATATAATAATTTAGTTTAACATGATGCAAAATAATCTTAGTTTAATTCTAAACTAACTTCTTAAATTATATAGAAATAATTATAGGAGGAATCACAATAAAATAACATATTTACCATTAAAATTAAAATTCCTGCATTTTAAAGAAAATATGCTAAAATGTTTAAACTAATAAGGGGTCAAGTGCGAGTATTACTCGCGCTCAGACGGTTTCGTACAATAATTATATGAATTATTAACTGTATTATTAAAAAACCTTACTAAAAGAAAATAAGGCTTTGTTGTAGGGATTCGTATAGCTGTATATATACTACAAACGTATGAATGCGTATACAGTAAAAGTTCAAAGATATATGAAGCCTAAATAATATCAAATATTGCTATTCTGTATAACACTTATTTAAATCTTATCCTATTCTGTTTATGATGAACTTAATGCGATGATGACAATAAAAGTAGTGAACACTTAAACTTTAGTTGACATTTCATAAAACTAAATTCAGCGCCGTAATAATCTTTTCTTTTTACAGTTTAGATAAAGCAAAACTATTGTTCAAAGTTTAAACTTGGTATTTTGTTAAGTGCGCTTCGAAAGGAGGTTGCAAGGTTGCAATGCTGCTTTGGTCCGTGCCGCGTTTTTCCAGATATGTTTTTAATTATCTTTTAAAGACACGAGAGGCGTATTTAGAGATCTACTCTATGCAATCTAGTCGCGAATCCCATATTATTTATGTGATTAATTCTAATTTAATTAGTCTGATTTTAACAGTTTGAGGTTTATTGCTTTTGTGCTGCTACTGGACATTGTATTACACAAATGTAACATTAAAAGTTGTTATCTAGTCTTTAAGCTGATGGTACATACAGTACGCTGCCCCTTACATTATGTATGTCCAAAACCATCCGTGTCTTGAAGGGTTAATATATCGGCTAATTACCGACGATTTTTTTTCAAATATCATTATCAGCAATGTTTTCATACTTCTGCTACGATAGGTATCTCCAGCGATCTTCAATACCTATTCTGTATGCCCCCAAATCGCAATATGTGTGTAATGGACAAATGCGCTTTTCTCAAAAACTAAGTGACCTAGGCTAATCGCTATAATTTTCCCGCAAGGTTTAAATTAATCTCTACTATGTCTATTTTTTTTCATAAATTTGATTTGTGTAGATTCAGAAATAGGTGGAGGGGAACATATTTTCGCACTACATTTTCAACGATATCTCTAAAAATATACTACCTAAAATTAATTGAACTGTATTTTTTAATTTGGCGTTACGAAAGCTTCCACGCGATACCCCATACGATATAGAAAGAAAATATTCCTTTTTCAAGTAACATAATTAACCTCTCTGCATTTTTCCTAAAAATATTTGTCAATGTTTAATAATCTGTAAATATGTGGATCAGTAGACTTTATTACTTCCCCAAATTTGAGCTTTCCACGTTTCATATTTTGCGAGTAAAGTGGCGAGTAAAGACAGACAGACACAGGAGTGATCTTATAATGGTTCCGCTTCTACTTTTTTAAGTACGGAACCCTAAAAAGGAATGTGTGCAGTTATTAAGAACTGACAAACCTGCCTTAATTAGCTAGAATTAGTAAAAGGAAGTATCGAACATATTATCTTTGAACATATTCTATAAATTTTTCTGTCTCTTTAATACAAATAATTATGCTTTAGACTGCGTTTATCACAAAATATTTATTACTTATTGCCTTTTAGCTACACACGGTGTCATCATTCTTTCTACTTATATATATGGACAGATTCGTAAGTCGATTCACATGTAAAAAAAGCGAAATATAAAAGACATTGTTATATTGGAGAGTTTTTTGCACCACATGACTTATAAGTGATATTTTTTGCAGGAAAATAAAAATAAAATTTATAAACAAATAATTTGCTGGTAATTATTATGGTCTCCTTTTCCTTTCTGGTTTATATAACCTGAAATAACAGTTTAAATCAGATTAAGCTTTGAGGGAAATAAATTAACTTTAAAATATTATTGGAATTTCTAAAATGTAGCTAAAGTGCAGGGACAGTTTAGCAGATCATTTGAAAACAGACCTCCCCCCCCCCCCCTACGTGACCTAAATTGCTAGAACAAAAGATAAACATGTGGAAAATAAATTTCTTCAAAATGTTCTTTTTTTTTTTTTTTTTTTTTTTTTTTTTTTTTTTTTTTTTTTTTGAGAACCGTGTTTAACGACTATCTCTGCAAATGAAGAGAGGATAGTACATATGTTCAAGAAATGGCTCAAGACTTTCAAAATCGAATTTTCATCTGTTTTAAAGCCCCTGTATTGAAATTAAACCTGTTTAGACCTAAAGATAAAATAATACAACAAACATTTATTCATTGCTTTTCAAAAATAAAATAGCATCATGGATGACAGAGAAAGACCTTTTCTAAAATTGATACTTTAGAGTACACAAATATGAATGTAAAATTACTAATCCATTAAAATATCATTTTAATTAGTAATAACCTAAATTCACACATTTACGAATTTAAGGGCTTTACACTTAATTGCATAGTATAACTCAAGAGTTACATTATCTTTTTTTTTTTTTTTTTTTTTTTAACCATTTAGCGCTTTCTGATTGTTTTTTGATGAACTATTATATGTTACATGCGTGTGACAACATGAATTTAAGTTCTTGAAATCTGTTTTTGTTCTGATTTGTTATCACGTTGTGGTTATAATATCTGTTGTTGATACTGCTTGCAATGGGGCTCGACTGGCGTATTTTCAATATCTTTATAAGGTAGTCATTATTAATTCAGCAAACTATTATAACCAATATAAAAATTTTTATATCATTAAATAGTTTTTATTGTGCAGTGTAAACACATTAAGTATATAATTTAAAATTATCTTTTTTAAACAACACTTGTGGTGTACGTCAGGATTGGCATAATGACATTATGTTCAACAGACACATAAATAAATTTTCGCTATTTTGTTAGTGGATAATTAATAAAAATATTCTTAAATTTTATGTTTTCCGAACAAAATAAAAAATCATGCATTAAAGTGTTAAGAAAAAAATGATGTACAAATCCTCAAAACTTTACAATGTTAAGTAGTTAAGTAAATATGAAAATCAGTTACATTCTTAGATATACTTTGTTGAATGTACTTTGCAAATTCTAATAAAAATAAGATTTACTTTATGAAGAAAAAACTGCATTGATGCTGCCATTTATTGCTTTTGTTTTAAATCATAAGACATTCAGATATAGAATCATTCCACACAAAATGAGCAAAAATTTAAAAAAAGTCGTGGCTGCATAGTAACCGATTTTAATAAAATTTCATACAGAGATTTAATTCACATTCAAATAGAGCATTGCAAAATATTTCGACAAAAAAAATAAAAAATTTTGGAAGTTCTGGACATTTAAAAGACTTGTGACATGGAATGGCATGTGTACAATAGTTCAAAGTTGCAGGTTTGAAGTTCCGTATCTTGAAAATTATTTAACATAAATTAAATCTTTTTATAATATTGTAATCTCAGGAAAAACATCTTCATATTTATTTAATAATAATAATTTGGTAAAGCCATGATTAATCTTAAATTTGTTGTAAAAATTGGAAATTTGTCAATTTTGAGAAAATTAAAAACGTTATAAAAATTAAAGGAATTCAAAAACATCTGTGAAATTGATGCCTGATGTAGTGTTACATATTAAGATCGAATTGCTAAAGTTTTTAAGTTGCCATGTATTTCCTTCACCTTAAAAACAAAAACAAAAAATTAAAAAAATTAGAAACTTAAAAAATGACAAAACTGTAATTTTTCCTCTTAGTGATAGGCGCAAAAAAAGTATTGAAGGAAAGGTCAGACATTATAGTTATTGCACAGACATAAAGATCAATAAGTCCATGATATGTTAAAATTTTTTCAAGATTGCCTTTTGATTCCTAACGTCACAAAATTTGGTTAAAAAAGTAATATTTGTTGCATTGCAAGAGCTTTACTCTTTGAATAACCACGCGTTTTTTTTTTTTTTTTTTTTTTTTTTTTTTTTTTTACAATATTGCACGATTTCAAAAGGAAAGAAAATGCAGTGCTGCCATCTATGGATTTAGAGGATAAATATATAATTATTTTTGTTCAAAGTAATATATATATATATATTTTTTTTTTTTTACTGTAGTTTAAAATAAATATATTAATAGCCAAAAATTAACTGAAAGCAAAAGTTAAAGTTTCCATATTTAAAATATACACATTTATCTATAATATGAAATAATTTAAAAGTTTAATAAAGCTTTTTTCACTTAAAAAGAAGTGATAGAAATATTCCATTTTACCCTCAACAATTTTACTTTTTATTTTTTTTCTCATTAAGGACTTAGGCAAGAATGAAACTTTCGATATTTAAAATATATACACTTAGCTATAACGCCAAAAAAAAAAGTAAAATTGTCAAAGCTGTCCTTCATGCTTAAATGAGCAGTAGAAATATTGCATTTTTACTTCAAAATGTTTTAAAAATATTTTTTTTTCTCATTACGGAATAAAAATACAATTACTAACTTACGCCAATCTGTTACTAATTATTCATTCCTAATTATAAATAATGTTTAATATAGTCTTTCCATTCCTAAGGCTAATAATCAGAATTGAAATTTTAAGCATGTAGACAATACCTCGATTTTGCATTCACTTTTAATGTACAGGTTGTCCAGTCTCAACGGTGTCCAATGGCTAATTCCCAAACCGTTAGTCATAGACATATAGTTCCAATTACAAAAATGTTTTAAATCAGGTAAAGAAATATTTTAAAAGCGATTTTGGTCAATAAAAACATTTCTTAAAAAATTACGAAATTTAAATTTTTATACGGTCCCCCGGTCCTATAAGTTATATTTAGTAAAATTTTCCTTTTACACTGACAAGTAATAGAAAAAAGTCCAGTTGTTCTACGATTAAAATTGACCGAGTAATACCTATTTAAAGTTGGAGCCTCTTTTTTGCTGCAAATTGGGGGTCATTCACAAATTTAGTCGAAATATAATTTCGTCAGATATATTAAAAAATGGTTGAGAGTAAAATTAACATTGCAATATAAATTTGAAATCTTTAGTCATTCTGGCATATTAATGCAAAATATACAATTTGTAATACACATTTCAGAAGAAAGAAAAAAAAACAGAATTTTTGTTAAATAAAATGATGCTAAATTAAGAGCCTCAATTCTTTACAAAATGATGCGTATTTTAAAATATTTTTAGATTGCACTAGCCTGCAAAAGTTGGGTTATTTCATGTTTTTTAGCTTTTGATAATTGATTCTTATGTATTCTGGACCGCTGAATCCAGAATTGACCTTCATTTTTAGCCATCACATCAATATTTTTCGCAAATTGTAAATTTCAAAGTTAAAATTTAATCTCCTCCCCCATCTCCTAACACCACCCAGCTTTGAGAATCCAAAGATAAGCAAAAATATCGAATAAATTATTGAAATAAAATAAAATAAAAAAAGTTTTACATATGTTTTATAGTATGAGATTTTCGCTATATTTTAACTTATACATTTGCAAAAAAATTCTAACGTGATGGTTAAAAATGAAAGTCATTTTCCGATTTAGTGATAAAAAGTACGTAAAAATCAATTATCAAAAGTTAAAAAATACAACCATCACCTCTACTTTATAGTATCCGATTTTTGTTATTCTTTAAATTCGATAATTTATGATTTGCGAAATATCTTGACACGATAGTTAAAAATTAAGGTAATTTTCGGATTCAGTGCTAAAAAATACATAAAAGTTAAAAAAACCCAACAATCTCCGTCTTGTATTATCTAATGTAAAACTTTTTCATAAACTTCTTGGCGGTAATCTATCCGAAATTGTTTGTGTTATCCTATAAAATAAGTATAAATAGTAACCACCGAAAATCATAATAATATTAGATTGTTATCGGATTTGCGCCAGTATGCAAAATGTAATCTCGTTCGGATATTTGAAAGTGGTTTAAAGTTCGAATACAAATTTTGAACTGGAAAGACATACATAAGATCGTTGACGTAACATAAAAAATAACATAATCTTATTAAAAGAAATCATAAAAGAAACAGTCTCAAATCCTGACAAAATAAAACATGTGTTATTTCAGCCAATCTGAAACTTAATAAATGTTAACTTAATCGTAATACTTGTACGATTTTTTTCAAACGCAAATACACATGAAATGAGATCTTCGAATACTTTAAGCACTTGGAATATGACCCCTCGAAGCCAAGCCGAACTCATTTGTTTTTAGAGCAGAAAAGTGGCATAAGTCATGCATTTTTAAAGTTTCATAACTCGCACAATTTTAGTGTTATATGAATGGGACTTATTTTGTCTTACTTGTCAGTGCAATAGGAAAATTTTAGTAAATATAATTTATAGGACCGGGGGACCGTATAAAAATTTAAATTTCGTAATTTTTTAAGAAATGTTTTATTGACCCAAATCGCTTTTAAAATATTTCTTTATTTGATTTAAAGCATTTTTCTAATTGGAACTACATGTCTATGACTAACGGTTTAGGAATTAGCCATTGGACACCGTTGAGACCGGACACCTGTATATTTTAATACTTAAATAAACAATCCTGAAATCTATTATTTTACATTTACACAAAAATAGATATGATCTACATATAGACTGATTTTCATTAAAATCTGTGACATGACTGCCACAGCTGATTTGCCCATTTTGCGTGGAATGGCCCTATAGAGAAATGAAGATAAAATGTAAAAAAAAAAAAAAAAAAAAAAAAAAAAAAAAAAAAAAAAAAAAAAAAAAACTAATAAAGAGTTTAGGTTTTATGAGGAATAGAATAGAAGTACACAACTTTTTACCTCGGGTCTGAAGAGGTTAAGGAGGACCATAAATACTAGAAAATTTTTAATGCAATTATTCTATTTGGTAAATAATTAATATAAGTTTTAATTTTCCAACTAGTCGAAAAATGTCAAAATATCAGACGATCAATAAGGTTTTTTGAGTGGATTAAGTCCTTCAGATTCGTCCGGGATAGCTCACTTGGTAGAGCATTGGCAGATTCAGACAAGACATTCCTGGTTCGTATCCTTGCCCGGGCGTTTTTCACCTAGTTCGAAAATTAAAATTAATACCTTAAATAATATCAGATTTCTAATCTCATAAAAAAAAAATAATAAATGGTCATACGAGGGTATAGTTTGCACCGACCGATTTGGGAAAGAAAAGATATTTGTAACCTATAATTCCTATTATTGTGTTCCAGGAACTTTTTTTGTATATCAGTTACAATGGTCAACAATTCCCGACGAGATTTACGGGTTAAATATTGGAGAAATTATCGTATCTGACTTCAATGATGTGAAATATTTCAAAACTTTCAATTATGTGAAAACTTTTAAAACAGATTTTTTATCTCAAAAACTTTGCACAAGAGAAAATTGATTAAATTACATTAGAAATTTAACATATACCAGAGTTAAACAAGACAGATTTATCGCAGACATTCCAAGACTCATATAGTCGAGGTCACGGCTTTTTTATTCCCTCAAAGAAAATGGATAATTAGGACCGATTTTCTTTTCAGAAATCATTTTAAAAATGAAAGCATATTAAATATCTTTAGTAGTTTAATATTAGAAGCCGTAATATTGCGCACACGTGTCGTTGAATAAATTTGATATTGCGAAAATTTTTTAAAACTAAGTGTGATTTTGCGTTTGTAATTTTAAATTGTACATATATGAAAATATAATGAAATACAAATATATAAAATATAATTTTTTTTTAAATTGTAAATGTATGAAAACATAATGAAATGTAAGTATATGAAATATAGATTTTTTAAATTGTAAATACATAAAAATATAATGAAATATAAATTCTTTAAATTGTAAATATATGAAATATATAAGAGTACATATTTTACGACATCCAGATAACTTAAATTCACTAATTTATCGTAGTTATTTTTTCGTTGAAAATTAATTCAATTTTTTTAAAAATCATTGTTTAGCGCTGCTCTGTTTAAAATTGTAAATTTCTGAAATCATCTTTAAAATTTCAAAATAGAATATATTGTATTTTAGACTATTTTATTTTTTCAAAAATCTGTTATATATCTGTTTTATTATATTTTGGAAAAGAGTGAATTGAATTTACATTCATAGCATGTTAGCTAGTAATGTCAATACAACTATCAACGACATTCGGAAATTACATATTTAAAAAAATTTGAAATTATAATTTCATCATATGAAATACATTCCTATTCATCTTAAAAAGAAGCTTTATAATAGATTTTATATCGTCTATTCTTTATATAAAAATAGGTTAATTTTTTTCATAAATTCTATATAATACAAACGTAAACAAGTCAGATATATCGCAGACACAGACGAATCGAATAAAATTGAGATTATGGATTCTTTGATATTTCAATAAAAATGGAAGCTTTAGAATAGATTTATTTATAGAAATATATTTTATACGTAGTTTTCCATTTATAATTTTTTCTATACATTTCTATTATTATAAATCAAATCTCGAAGAGTAATACTTACTTTTTAGTAAGAGTGAATTTTTTATACATTTGTAATATGGTAGCAAATGAAATCAATACAACTGTGCACTGTAAAAAAAAAAGACAATTCTTCCTTAATCTAAGAAAATCATATATTTTACATAAAACTTTTAAGCGATATGGAGTAAGCCTAGTCGATGGGAAATCACCTAGTAATGCATAGTCATAAACTCTTTCCTGATGCGGTAGTCACGACAGAAAAACACAAGAAAGGAAGGACTTGAACAGGGTGAGAAAACACGTTTATTATTCTTAATTCTTAGTGCAGCAAAAAACTAAGAAATAAGAACAAAAAGAGACAACGGTCGTCATCAAACAAGGTGTTCGAACTTGCAATCCCGGGCCATAATGTTGGCCTCACATCTCTAGCCCATAGAAAATATAATGTTTTCAAAAATATCGGGAGTGCCCCAGATCTCCCCAGAAGCCGTCCCGATGCAACATGTTTCTCAGCACTGTTAACTGGGGTTTCATACACCAATGTCTTGATGCCAAAGCAATCCCAGAATTTTTATGGTACTAGGAATAATAATCATATTTTCTCACCCTGTTAGCGTCCTTGCCTTCTTGTATTTCTGTCGTCACTTTCTCGCGAGGAAAGAGTTTCCGACCATGCATTGCTATGTGATTTCTCGTCATCTAGGTGTAGTCTGGCTCTACTAAAAGTTCGTAACCTCTGCACTGAAACACCCGTAGTGTATTAATGAGTTTTCTCAAACCATAATATCGATTTTTAGGATGCTATTAAATCTCATTTAAACATTATGGTTTGGTTTGGTTTGATTTTTGACGGCCAATTATCTGCACGAGGGATATAGGCCCAGGGGGGAGTGCCCTTCGTGGGGGTCTTTCTAAGGGAACCTAACCCGTATTTACGCATGGAAATCCATGGCTCGAAGAAAACCACGAAAACTCCGAAAGATTAGGCCAACGGGCGCGATTGGGTTCGAACCCAGCACCTCCCGTCTACCAGCTTCGAGAGCAGAACCTCTCGTTTAAACATTATGAGTTACGTAATTGAATTTATACTTGTAAGAGCAGAAAAATAAAATTGATATTAATGTTAATGTAAAAGTTGTTAATTTAGGAAGTTTGTTGCTAAAACATGTTCTTCGAACACGGAAATGTTTTATTTCGAATTCATAGCATGAAGAAAATGTTTATTCAGGCTTGACAAAACTGATTAATGTACTTTTAAACTACTCGGTAACGGGTCCGAATCATTGGCATGAAAAGAAACGCTTCTTAAAATTCTGAAAATATAATGGTTTCTTGGATTTCTAAAGATAAATCCACTTATCGGAGTCGTGGGTAACTCCTAAGAGGTTATTGTATATTTTCGTCCGTGTTTATGCTATATTTTCTGCTTATGCTATATTTTCTGTTTATGCTATATTTTCTATGATTAAGAAACATCTTTTTTAAGGCGCATGTGAAGTTCGGAAATAAAATATTTCAAAAATTGTATGATCCTGCCTATATAATAATAAAAATAATAAAATCTATCTACATGACAGGAAGCTTTAAAATAGATTTTTCATCTGAATTACTGTGTGCAAGAGAAAAATAATCTAAAATCGTTAGAAATGCTACTTAAAGCAGACCTAAAAAAGATAGATTTGTCTCAAGACGTATCTTTAGGAACTATGGATACTTTTCAGCTCAAACAAAAGGAAAGCTTTAAAACAGATTTTCCTTTCTAAAAGAAATTTAAAAAACTCTAGTAATTTTACTTTAGAAAGCCATAGTATTGTACGTATTCATCATTCTATAGTTCTGACATGTGAAATTCTTTCAAAAACTTAATGCCGTATTTTGTTTCTAAAACGTGAATCATTTAAAAATCGATTAGGGTAAACTGAGAAGATTGACCCATTTTTTAAAAATGATTTTTTTATTTATTAAATATTGAACCTAGAAAAGGTTTCATGTAACATTTTATTCGTTAGACAGTCAATTATCAAAATAAAATTGCGACTAAGTGTACTATATAATAAACTTGAAAAATGTTTGATTTTAAACATGAGAAAATAATAGGTCAAGCCTCCCTACTTATCGGAGAATTGACTGACTTTATTTTATATTGAAATATTTGATAAGGAAAATAAAATACGTTTAAAAAAGAAAACAGAATTATCTTATGCTACAAGGTTTAGTTATTATAAAAAAATATTTGAGAAAATGTGATGTGTAAAGAAACCTGCTTAGACGGAATTCAAGCCACAGGAGGAAAATTCCGTTTCAAACACATACACACATATATATATATTAAACAAAAACATAATTTGAAGAACAAATTAAAAAAACAAAATTTATTTCCTATATTGTTTAAGCCCGAGAAGGGACAGATATTAAGTTATTTCATTCAATTAGTTCTACATTTAATGTTAAATTTTTGTAACAAATTAGTTAAGCCAATTGAATATTAAAAAATAAAAATAAAATTCATACAATATGATACTTAAAACACCCTAAAAATTAGATTCCGCTCAAAGGAAATCGAAATAAATCTTAGACTTCTTCCATTTTTAATTGAAAATATTTGTATTGCAGATTTTGTATTATGTTTATAACAATTGTGCATAAAATAATAAGATGCATGCAAAATACAAAACTTTAAAAAAGTCTAAGATTTATTTCGATTTCATTTGAACGGAATCTAATTTTTTAGGATGTTTTAAGTATCATATTGTATGAATTTTATTTTTATTTTTTAATCTTCAATATGCTTAACTAATTTGTTACAAAAATTAACATTAAATGTAGAACTAATTGAATGAAATAACATAATATCTGTCCCTTCTCGGGCTTAAACAATGTAGGAAATAAATTTTGTTTTTTAAATTTGTTCTCCAAATTATGTTTTTGTTTAATATGTCAAGTTTTTTAATAACTACTGCACTCAGACTAACGCATTTCAAAAATAATAGAGAGTATCATCTTCAGGCTTTGATATATGCGGTATTGCATCGCAATGTGGGATGCAGTTTACCAATGTGTAATCCAAAATTTTTCAACCACTGTGGTAGTGCAGGTTGCGGTATTTGGACAAAAACTTCCAATCTGAACGTAAAAGATCTATAATTAAAACATAAAAAATTAACTTCACTTAAATTTAGATACCTTATTTCCCACTCAGGAACGCTATGAATGTAAATTGTGTTGAATCCTTACTGCTAATATTTAACAGTAAAAACTAAAAGTTTTACTTAAATTTTTAAACCTCATTCTCTCCCAAAGGGTGATGTAAACACATCTGAAAATTATTACCTAAGTTTAACTTGGAGTATAAATAGTTCTCATATCGAAAAAAAATACATTTTAAAATTTAAGTTATGTAATTCCCCACTAAGTTCGCTACCTGCGTAAAAATAGCTATCCATTAGAAGCTTTTTACCAAAATATAAACTTGATCAAAGCAAAAACTTATTCTGAAAATATCCTTTTTATTTTCACTATGACGCCATATTCACCTTTTTAATTTTTGAAAAAAAAAAAAAAAAAAAAAAAAAAAAAAAAAAAAAAAAAAAAAAACTAGCTCAATTTAATATTTCACGTGAAAATCTTTCATGCAACTAAAAAGAAATAAATTATTATTACGGCTTTTGAAATTTTTACAACAATGAAGTAAATATGTTACATTTTCTATGCAATATGTCCGTTGATTTTCAATGAAAAAAGCGAAAATTGGAATTATTAAGAAAAATATTTGAATAATGTAAAAAAAAAGGTACTTATTTCTCTCTGGGTTATAATTCACCCATACGCAAAGGCATTTTATCATTCGTTTTGACCCTGACATCAGGCAAACATTTTTACACTTTAAATTTATAATATCATTAGAATTAGTCAAGAATAAAAAATGAGTGGCATCAGGGACAAAAAGGCGGGTAGAAAATGAAAAAGTTATGATCGCCATGGACTTTTCCATGTTAAATTAACATTGACAAGTGACACTGGAAATAAATGTGTATTGCGCTGCCGCGCAATACTTAAATATATATATATATATATATATATATATATATATATATATTCATGATCTGACAAAACTAGTTGCAACATGTTTGGTTTCATCTCATTTTCTTCATATTGGTGAAATTTGACTACATATCTTCCTAAAGTGTCTTGATGATTGTTATATTCTTTTGATGAATACGTAACATTTCTTAAGGCTGCTGCTTCCATCATTTTTAGTCTTTTCCATTCTTTCTGCACACTATGGGTACTATTGAAAACAAAGTTCCTATCAACTTTCCAATTTATATTTCGTTAATTTTTTTCTTGCTTTTATAGCAATTTTTCTCATCTTCATTTAATCAGTTTTAACCATTTGCCTTTCTATCAATCAGCCCAATTTACTGTAGTTTTACAGAATAAATTTGCATTATTTTAGAAATATAACCAATAACCCTTCATTATGTACAGTTTGTAATAAAACGATTTCCAAAAACACTTAATTAAGGCGTTTTGACCATCTGGTCAACCCTCCCAACATTGATTGGGTCAAGCCCTCGAACATGGCCACTTTTTAAAGTATAACACATGTTTATGTATAGCCTAATTTACTTTGCAATCTTTATACCTGGAATGAAAGCTCAATATTTCTACATTACTTAAAACCTATTTACTTAAATTTCTATGAGATATTTTATATGGGTAAATCTTACAAAATGTTTCTAAAAAATACACTTTTTATACAGAAAACTCTTCACAATTGATTTTTCCACACCGATTTCAATTATCTTAATGAAACAAAGACTATTGTTTGAGCATTTCAGTAAATTTGGTTACCACCTTTTGGCAAATCTCTGAAACTCTTTTAAATATGAAAAATGAAGTGTGGGCCCCTTCTGGGCTGAATCAAGCCTCCCCTATGGTCAACCGTCCCCAGTCTCCCCTAAATCATATTTTGTAATTAATGATCTTCTTAAATCCAAAGATGGTAATTTCTGATACATATTTTAATTCATTTTTTTAACGCATGAAAATTATCAATTGTTCGGAAAATCTTTCGAAAGAAGTTTTCCTTTCGAAAGAAGTTCTTTCAAAAAATACTATCAGAGTGGACTTTTTGAACTGAATTCCCGATGTGGCGAAAAACCTGTCGTCAAGGCAAGAATCGGTTACAATTTAATAAGTAATTTATCTATCAAAAAAAAATGGAAAACACTATTCGATTTCAAATTGCTTGATTAGTCAATCCTGTCCATTTTATGCCCATACCTTTAAAAATTAATCAGAAAATTTATCGCAAAGATTTGCGTTGTTGAGGAGGGATACGTACGTTATTATGATAAATTAGTATGCTTAAAAATGGATTAGAATGTCAGATAACATTAAATTTATGAAGTCTCACATTTATTACACAATTTGAAATATTATCCGTGTATGAGGTATACAACGAACACAAACAAACGTATACATTATTTATTAAATAAATGTCTCTTTTTTAATATTTTAAGCGTGGGTAGCACAGAGTTAGCAGTAAGAAATAAACCCTTCCGGTCTGCACTGCAGGTAAAAGGTAGTGTAGTTTGGTTTTAAGAGTTAAGCTAATTTTATTTTAAAACACCTAAGCTAAAGTACGTAAAAATCTATTATAGTACATATATTATCAGGTTTCATCAATACTTAATTTGATTGGTAATTTGTATAAACTAATCAACTACCACTAAGTTTGCTTCATTTAATGCGACTTATTTTTGTCGCCAAAATTTCCAATAATTTGCGAAGTATCGCTAGCGTTCGTCAGAATTTGACACTGGTGCACGCAGTTAAGTACGTAATGCACATGCAATTATGCTCGCGCATGAGTGTTTTGGCGAATGAGATTAATTAATGACAACCGATATACAGTGAAGAGCTAAAATATTATGACCACCTACCTAATAACGCGTTGGCCCACTTTTGTCCTGCGTAAAAGCTGCAACTCGCATTGGCTTGGATGCCATTTAGTCATTGCATATGGCCGGAGAATGATTGAAGCAGATGTTCAATGAGTGATCACGCAAATCTGGGATATTCCAACATGGTTGTTTTTGAGCTGTGAGCTGCCGTTCCATGACACCCCAAATCTGCTCTATCGGATTAAAATCCGGTGAGTTAGGCGTCCAGGAAGTAACTGGAATTCCGTATTATGTTTCTGGAACAACTCAGTCACAATTCGAGCCCTGTGACATGGAGCGTTATCTTGCTCGAAGACTCCATTTCCATTTGGGAAGTCAGATACCAAGTAAAGGTGCAACTGGTCCGCAATGATGTTCCGCTTGCCCATGGCCTTCATATTCACATTATAAATTTGTGAACAGTACTTAAATGTTATGTTTGTCATGTGTATTTCGTCTGTAATACGCTCAGCTCGTCTATTTTACTATTGTTACCTATACTTATTTCATTTTCTCAATTACTTTTTATTACCTACCATTATTTTATTACTCTATAATTGTTCTGTATTTTTTTTCTTTTAATAAACATTACTGGGTGGGGCTAGTTGAGCTCAACCTAATTGGTAGGCCTCCTCACCTGTCTGAATCTGAATCTGCCCCTGGCCTTCATGGTCTGTTCTACCACAACCATAGTTCGCAGAAACGCACATGAGAACGTCCCCCAAAGCATAATGTCACCACCACCAGTCTGTGTAGGACCGCTGTATAAGGAAGCAACATCTTGCTTAGAAGACGGTGTACTCTGACACGGCAATCGACGTGATGAAGGATGAATCGTTTTTCATCCAACCAGGTAACTCTCTCCCAATGAACCATGGTACAGTCATGATGTTCCTGGGCATAGTGTAGGAGTTGTTGTCTTTGATGTTTGATCAACGGAGCCATATCAATGGGATATTTGCTACGTAGTCACATATTCAGAGGTGCCAGCTGAACTGTGTGGTGTGAAACAATTTTACTTGGACGTGTATTGCATTGGGATATCATTTGTGACAATCTCTGAAGATTTTGCTGTACCAAGCGGGAGAGTCCCCAACGTCCTTTGTCTCTGATAACGCAAGGACGTCCAACGCCAAGGTGTCTACTGATGGTTTCTTTCTCATGTATCAAGTTTGCATAAGTACTAACAACTATACGTCACAAACAACGCACGAGTTGTGCAGTTTCAAATATACTCGTTTTGAGCCTTTGGGACATAGAATTGTGCCCTCGATCAAAGTCGCTTAGATCAGCAGTCTTTGCCATCACAGGCAGAAATAAGCACAAAAGTGATTCCTCAGACCCCAAAGAGCAGTTAAATACCATTCGCACCTGATGACGTGCCCTCCACGTCATCCAGGCGAGTTCGTTGCAATATGTGGAGAAGGTCATAATATTTTGGCTCTTCGGTGTATATTTCCTTTTCAATATTTCTTCAATATATCATAATTATGTAATTCATAATTATGTAAATTTAAACGCATAAGGTTGGAAAAATAATTACAGCAATGAAATAAAAATTGTGAGACTCCACGTTTGCTAAAAATATATTAATAGTGAAAATGATTTCACTTGTTTATATTTAAGAGCAGGAATTCTTTTTTCGAGCAATATAGGAAAGAGTTTCTTAAGAATTGAAGTGAAATTAAACTGGTAAAATGCTCTGTACGTGACGTGAATCTAAAACTGATTTGATCATGCGTCATATTTCAAGAATATAAACATACATATGTAACTATAGTATATTTAACTTCATGATGTATTTATAGTTCCCATAAATAAATGTTTTATGCATTTCTTAGAAATTACTCCTAATGTTATTTGAAGATGCTTTTATTTTCTTTAAGACGTGCAGATGCATCTATCCCAGAAAGAAAAATAAAAATGAACATATGAAATTTTACCTACGACTATTAAACTATTCTTAAGAAAGTTTGTCATAGTTGGATTTTCAAAACGATTATTTGAAAAACTAGTAGGATGTACAATTCCCAAAATTTTCTTCTGTCTCATACATACTATAAATGCTTCAAAATTCAAAATTCTTCATTATTTCTATAATTATCCTTTAACAACTCGCTGGCGTATCCGCCGACCTCCTGTTCTTCCAGATGGTTGGCTAGCAAATATTTTATCGCGCCCGAATTTGCTCTCAAAGCTCAAAAACATCTTCAACATCTTATGTAACTTTCAGTTTTACTCCATCACTGAAACAGGGGCTTCGATTCCTTCTTATTCAGTACCCAATGTAGGGTCGCAGCAGCATGTAGAATATCGTCTTACTTTGTAAAATATTGTATTATTTAATGACCTTATTGTTGTTTCACAAACTTTGCTGCTGTAACATTTATTTATATCTTGTATATATCACTCTACTGTCTGTCGCGAGTATTGGCGGGGTCAGCTTCAACTGAAATTTGTATATATATATATTTTTTTTAGACCTCAATGAAAGGGACCGGGAGGGACATCTATGCTCTACAGAGTCACTTACTAGTCTGAGCAGTCTCTCTCGGGTAGTAAAAGTAACTGTAAAAGCTATTCCTTGGGAGGAATGGCAGGCTTTTTAATATGCCACTGTGTTGTTATTATATCTATTATTATATGTGTGTCGGCCTTTGTCCCTGTTGTTCCGGATTAATTGCCATTTTATGACTTTTTATTGAACGTTTTATGTGTGTGGGTGGAATTGAGGGATGGATGTCTATATGTGATTTAGCTGTTGTTTCCTTTGTGAGTGCTTTTCCTTTTACATTACAGATAAAATGAACATTTGAATTTATCTCGGAGAAATGCTTTGAATGATGCATAATTTTTACACTTTCCAACATTGTGGAAAAGTGCTTATGGTATCGGATTTCCAAATCATTTTTCTGTCTATGCTCTTAATCACGTAAATTTACCTGGATTACTATGATTTTGGTATATGCTTTCAGAGTTTTCCAAAGGATATTTTCTGTTGAAAATGAAATGTATAATATTTATATTTATTTTATAGGGGCGCACAAAATAATTTCGTTAGATCATGGTCTTTGGGGCGAAATCGTTTTCCAGTATATTTTATTGAAGCTACAAAATTTTAAGTATTATGAAATTGACATGCATTTTCGAGGTGCAATACAACAATCTATCTGCGGAATATGGTGTGCAGAGCATTTATAAATCATTTACAGTGACATACAAAGGAATTGTGTGCCCATGGGTTGAGTGGCTCGTTTACATTGTATTTTTAATGTTTTATACTATTTCATGCATAATAAAATTGGCGCGTTTTGGTGAGGTGCACTACATAATCCATGCTGTAAAATATGGTGTGCATAGAAATAATTTGTTAATTTAAAGTGAAACAAAAATAAATTTAATTACAGTACTGTCGATAAACGATAATCGCTGGAAGAGCATTTTCAGATGCTGCATGAGTTTTTAAGATAACCCAAACTTTGGTACATTACGTAGTGTATTAGTTCATATTCAGGGCTACCCTAAAGACTTCCTATCCATTCTTTTTATGGAAATGAATTGCTATAATTATGTTATGCATTTTTCATCTTAAATATATTTAATATTCTAAGATATGTTTGTAGAATATAAATAAATTCCTATGCAAAATATGATATATTGCCGTCTGAAGATGAAAATTCCTAGAAATGCTTTTTATAATGTGCTTTATGTTTCCTAGCTGAATTGAACTTACAATTAATATGTGGTGTGTATAAAAATTTATAGATTATATGCAAATCTGCACGAAATTTTTCAAAAATTTTTATAATTGCTGAACATATATTTTTAAATGTGTTATATGTTTTGTATCAGAATTAAATTTTAGAAAAAATGTGAAGTGTATACAAATATATCATTACATACAGTGTGTTCAAAACACTTGAACGATGGGCATAAATTGTTGAATTTTGGCGTGAACTCTGTTTTGTTTTTTATAAACTATTTATTTAGATATCAAGTTTTATGTTATTAACTGATGAAGTTACATACATATTGGGAAATGTTACATAATTTGTGAGCGACGCATAATTTTTATTTCCTGTTTTGCATAAAATTAGCATTACATATATTTCCCCCAGAATTTAAATTTCAAATGTAAACTGTTTTAAAATTCGCATTTAGATTACAAAAACAGAAAACTCTTTGAGATTGTACAAAACATTGTGCAAATTTTGTATTTAGTAGACGAGTGTGCGTATGAAAACAAATGCTGAGCTTTAAAGTTATTTTTAGTTGTGGTTGAGGGGTGCTAAAAATATGCTATGCCTGGGGATCGAAGTGCTTTATTTGGTTAGATATTTTGCGCTTCAAAATTACTAAAATATGATGAATATAATTTAATGATATAATATTGTGTTTACTTTAATACAAATAATTTTATGTTTTTATAGTTAAATTTTAGGTTGCGGATATTTTAAGAAAATTGTATTTATTAGTTAGTGTCGATTTTAAAGTTTTACTTAAAGAAAAGTTGCATTGCTCAAAGTAGTGATTTCTTTATTTCTTTATTTTTTTTTTTAGCTTTGAATTATTTATTTTTAATTTGTTTTGTATTAATAGCCACTGAAAGCTCACAGCCATGGTTGTCAGATATAATTTCATCATTACTGCAATAAATCTCATTGAACCATAAGACATATATGCAGCTATAATTATGACGGCTGTGATTAGGTGTAGTAAAGTGGCTATGCGCTACACGATCAAACCATTAACAATGCTATCAAGCTGCAAACTGCGGAGTTAAATTTCCCATCTCAAAAACATTGCGAGATACGATATAATTAGATATTTGAGGAGCGTCGTCAATTTAGCATGAAATTGATGTCTTTAGTGTAAAAACAACTTTACTAGACTCTGAAATGAAAACTCTGAAATGAAATTTTTTTATACCTCACCAGCATAAATATGCCACTAATTTGATGCATAAATGTGGCATTATAATGCGTACTTTTACTAATAACACACGCAAACAAGGTAGAGTTTAATAAAAAATGTACAGTTTTAATAAAAAACACAAAGCAAGTAATCCAACATAGCATTTTTAGTTTGCAGAAAATTTGCAGAAGTCTTGCTTTGAAAACCTGCAAAGTTGCAGCAAGCTCTTCAGGACAAGATTGAAAGTTCATAACAAGACTGTAGCAAGATAACGCAAACGCCGAAGTCACCACACTTTGAACTTGCAGCTACCTTGTCGTGCAAGTTAAATTCATGCTGTATCAAATTTATTGCAAATTAATGGCAAACAAATAATCAAAAATACTGCAAAGTAGTTATCTTTCCACGCCGTACTATCTCCTTACAACTGTTACATTATAAGTTTAACCCCTTCGAAGGGGTCCATAGACCTTATCAGGTCTATTGATGCGAACGCATTGTTTTTATCACCATAAACAAGTTAAGCTAATATTTGTACTTTTCAATTTGAGCATTTTTTGGTATTTGATAAGTATATCGTTTAGAAAAAGTGGTGCCTACCGAATAAAATTTCTGTAATTTCTGAGTATGTGCTGATTGTCTATTCTCTCAACAGTGGGATTTTTTTCTTTCGTCACTTTCGTGAATTAAAGATAGTCTTGCCATCAACAAACTACTCATACATGTGGGTGATGGTATACTTTGCGGTAGATTTGCTGTTGAATTTCTCAATTCAAATTTGTCACGACAAGATAATATCAGAAAAATAAAACTTGGTGCTAATATTCATGCTATCTGGGATTTCAGTGTGACCACCATCTGATTACATGATGTATTCCTAAAACGACGGACATGATATGAATATTAAACATGATTTTCTTTTTTACAGTAAAGTGTGCCTTAATTTGTATGTGTATAAACTGTATATGCAATAAACTATACGTTTTTGTTTTATTAGCAAATGTACATTGACAGCAAAAAAAAAAAAAAATCTTGACGGTCATTGACATTTTTTTTTAAAAAGCACTTTTTTCAAACCACTACCAGAACTTTAAAAAAAAAGCGGGGGGGGGGGAGAAAGCTGAGTTATCTAAGGCTGCAATGGCCACCACTCAGCGTGACCAACTCTTGATGGAAACTCCTACTCGCCTCTTTTATTTAAATCAGGAAAAAGTAAAATAAAATATCTGAACATTAAGATTGGGGTTTGAGTGTCAAGATTTTGTTTGCTGGCACTGTATGTCTGCTTCATAAAGCAACGTTTCGTTATGCCATTGGTGGTGTACTTCAGGCTGTCAACTTCTGAGTTAAACATATGAGAATTCGTATGTTTAAAATATCTCCTCAGGAATTTAATTTTTTTAACTTATTTTTTCAGTGTACTCTTCTTAAATGATGCCTGTTTTTTATTTAATATTTACATTTCAAATTATTTCTAAAATCAATGCTTGATTTAGTAATAGTTTTTGTGTTGAAAGATGACGAACAGTGAATAGGATTTTAAGGCTTCACATAAATTTAAATATTTATTTCAGAAATATTTTGACAACTAAGAAAAACAGAGACTTCCTTTAAGCAGAGAGCAAAAACAGTTAAAAATATTATTTTCCTGGGGTAATATTTTGAATATACGTTTGCATTCTACAACCATATGTCTAACATTAACGATGGTGATTTGGAAGCTAACTAACAGCCCTAAACTGGTGATGAACCATAAAAAAATAACATTTGTTATTTTTATATGTAAGACTTATTTTCATACCAAATCCAAGATGCTCTGCAACTTTACCCTTTTTTAGCTCACAGGTTATCAAAGCCTGAGAGCTAATGAGCCTGCCGGTTCTGTATGTATGTATGTATGTACGTACGTACTTACTTAACGCGATATCTCTTGTTAGAAATATCGGATTAGCTTCAAAAAATTTCTAGGTTCATTCTGATAAGGCGCTTCCCTGATTTGTTTTAGGGGTTCATTGGTTAAGTATGTCGGGGGTAACGAGGGCTAACCCCCCCCCCCCTTTAACTTAGATAAATGGGTTTTTCATGCAGAATTATCAGACTTTCTTCAAATTTGATATACTTGTTAATTCTGATAAGGAGCTTCCCTGGTTAGATTAGAAAGCTAATTGTTTAAGTCTAAAGGGGGAAACGGGGGGGATAATAACCCCTTAATTTTGATAAATGCGTTTTTCTCTCCGATTTGCTTCAAATATGGTATACCGGTTTATTCTGATAAGGCGCTTCCCAGATTAGATTTGGAAGTTCATTGGTTAAATATAAAGGGGGTAAATGGGGATAAATGGGTTTTCTACCCAATTAGCTTCAAATCTGGTATGCCGCTTTATTTCGATAAGGCGCTTCTCTGGGGACATTTGGAGGCTCATTGATTAAGTATAAAGAGGGGAAACGGGGAGGATAATGCCCCCTCTTGATTTATTTTTCGAGGGGCATTATTCTTTGAAATAAAAGTATAATATGCAATTATTGTAAATAACCTGTGAGCTCAATGGTATCCGTTTAACTGGGAACTTTTCTTTTTTATTTCCTGTCTGGTACGGTCATTAAGATAGGATTACTAATTCTGTCGTATGCCATTACACGGCGCTTTAAGCCGTCTCCTCACACATAGACAATTTACTATACTTAGACTAAACTTACGACCACATCCGTAGCCATTCTGAAGTTAATGTTAATGAACAAGACTTTAGTGGGCACCCTGTATATTTTATATAGAAATAAATCCTTTTATCTCCAGATGAAGAGTAAAACCGCTATAGCTTCAAGAGCAATTAATTAGCAGCTCTTTTCATCATGTTATTAGCAACAAAAATTAGTGAAACCCAAAAAAATTAAACATAATCTGTGCAGAATTGATCTTAATTAAAAACTTTCGCTTTTTGCATTCGCTTTTTTCTAATGATACGCGGCATGTCGCTTTCCGCAGTTCCAGAGATTTCTCTGAGTTGTTTTGTCTGAACCCAATTGAAGGAAATCTCTTTCAAGCCATGGAATTCGTAAAATCTATTATTACGTACGCCGCGGTGAAAACATATAACGGTGATATTTTTAATTTTTCTTTTTTAAGGGTACCGGGAAAGCCCTATCTCCGCCATGTTAAAATTCACCAACTTTATGTACCTTTTTCTCAGAAATGGTTAAAGATAGAAGTGTAGTTTTTTTAGAGTAGTTAAAATAACATGATTTACGTATTTTAACAGATTATTTTCTTTCTAAGTGAAACTCAAAATTATTTATTAATTATTTATTGAAAGTCATTTTAAAATTAGCATTTTTGGTAAGGTTTCACTGCTTAAAATAAATAATTCTCTACAAATCATTAAATTCCTTTGTTAAAGTATACAATATAACATGATATACGTATTAAGTAAAAATCTGAGTCATTAAGTTTAATAGATATTGAAAAAAAGGAACATAAACATGAAAAATCTTGAGAAAAAGTCAATTAAATGGCCATTAAGCTGTGAAGTACTCTTAGAAAGAATGCATAATTTCAACACTTATTTTTTTAATATAGAAACATGTGTAACACATCGTTGGAAAGATAAAAGTTTAAATTATTTAATGATAAAAAAGTAAAAATCGATTTTCTGGATGAATTTTGATTTCCTGGTCCCTTTAATAAAACTACGGGATCTAACCCGAACCTCCCTAGTTACAGAATATAAGGAATAACTATTTTTTACATTAATATTTATTTAGATTGCCCACTAGCAATACTTAAAAGCATTTTTTATTTGAAGTGTATCAATTTTGCATTCAAATAAAGTTTCGAAATTATTATCGAAGCGATACCCACGTATCAGTTCATAGCCGAAGAAATAGCCAAAGCTTTCGGGATTTACTGCAGTCCATTATAATTTTGATGATTTCAATTGTTTAAGTGCGAAGTTCGATTACATGTATCTTAAATTTCTGTTTATAATAATTTATTTCATTTATGGAATTTTAACTTCGTTATGGGATATCAGGTCGAAAATAATGCTGAACTATTTATATTAACTTAAGTGCGAACGGATTTTACTTCCATAATAGTCTGCAGGCTATATTAGTCGTTGAGCCAGGGGCTCGTCAGGTTTCATGTCAGCGGACTTTGTAAACCATATATTTTTTTTAATTTAACGCAACATCATCATGTCATTTATCCACAATACTTTGAAAACCCGAGTAACTTATGGATGCCATAATGGAGAATGGCCGCCGTCGTTGAATTAGGAATTCATGTGTTTTCATGTCAGCGGACTTCGTAAACAACACATTTTTGGATTCACCACAACATCAGCATGTCATTTATCCATAATACTTTCAAAAACAAGGTAGCTTATGGGCACCATATTGGAAAATGTCCGCCGTCTTTGAGCCAGGGGTTCGTGTGGTTTCATTTCAGTGGAATTGTTAAACCATACATTTAAGGATTCACCGCAACTTCAGAATGACATTTATCCATGATATTTTCAGAAACAGGGTAACTAATGGACGCTCTATTGGAAAATGGCCGCCGATAAATAGGGTGATCGGAAAGCTTTTCTTGGTTTTGCATGCTGTTAAACTAAGGCGATTGAAGAGACAATAAAGACACGCAAGGGGTAAAGATGTACAACGCAGTTCAGTAGAGAGAACCTGCCGCATTTGAGACATATTTCTGGTATGAGGACAGCATTTCTTTACATGATTCGTGAAAGAACATAAATGAGTTCTTGATAAAAATCTATTCTACATCCAGGTCACTTTTGAGCAGGATCTAGAGAGACGAACGTGATATCTCAGATTTGCAGAACATGATTATCAATGAATGGATAAATCTAGACATTGTAATAAAATCAACTGGAGCAATGCCAATCATAGAAATTGTCGAAGACATGGTCAAAGCTCATGAGGCGGGTGAAGAAGCTTATCAAACTTTCAAGGGAGAATACATTTCTGAAGTTTCAAAGCCAGAAGGGTTTTTCAAACCTCCAAAGAGAAAGAAGCTAAAAACATTTTTTGACTTGAAGAAGAAACAAAGTGTAAATTTTAATAAATCAGAGTTTATTGTCAAGGCAGAAAGAAGTCTGTTTGCTCAGATGACGATCATTGCTGAGCAAACAAATTTGGATATTATAACTGTCTTTTCCTACTGTATAGGGATTCATTCCATGGTCCTTAGCAACACCAGATGGTTCAACGCGAAAAACTGCAATATCAAACTGACAAATTTTATGAGAAACGACTGCAACTGCTGAAATAATTCCAGATAATGGAGTTGTTAACATCATTGACGGAATGTGCTTTGTTCAAATCTATCGCAGGGCCTACACACATATGAACAACTAGCAAAAAATCTGTTTCCTAAAATAATACAAGAATCTGCATCCTCTCAAAGAATAGATGTTATATTTCATACATACAAGCAGGTGTCAATAAAAAGAGATGAACAAAAAAAAATGAGATGTTGGTGATCCCATAAAAAGTAATATATTCCCTTGACACCTAGTACGAAAATGGAAGCAGTTTTTATCTGATGAGGAGAATAAGAAAGAACTTACACATATCATTTCACAAGAATGGCAAACGGAGCATTAGCTGCAACAGTTGAATACACGAGTGATGTATGTTACCTGCGGAGAAAAATGCTATAAATGCACGAAATAACTAGTTGAAGAATCCACTAAATTGACGTGCTTCCAAGAAGAGGTGGATACGTGATTTTTATTTCACGCACAACTTGTTTTAGCGATTGGATTTAGGAATATTTCTATAGATACTGAAGTGGCAATTATCACACTGTTTTCTTTAGAAAACGATTTGAAAACCTACAAAGGGTTAAAAATTTTTAAATGTGGATCCGATTGCACGGTAAAGCACTACAACTTGAGTGCGATGCATGGACTTCTAGGTAAAGAGGTATGAAATGCGTTACATGTAATGCATTCACTGTCAGGATGCGATTACGATAAGTGATTTTGCAGGCATGGTAAAATGATGATTCAGAACACTGAATTATGAGATGCTTTAATGTCCTTGGTATGGAGCTGCTGTATCAGAGGAAACAAAGAAACAGCTTGATTCGCATGTTTGCCAGCTCTGTTATGAAAAGCACAAATACTCTGGCATCAATGAATTACGCTATACTGTTTTTTTCTGCAAAAAAGGGGTCTGTGGAGTCGCATCGCCTTCCGCCATGTAGTAATACACTCTACCTACAGGTAATGAGAGCTAATTAGCAGGGTCTTGTTTGGAAGAAATGCTTACAAGCTGATCCTGATTTTCCATCCTCATATAAATATGGTTGGATTTCTGGAACACATAGTAAGGGAAGAGATTATCTAGAGGTCTAGGGGAATGACGGTGCTCCTACTCCTGAGGATGTTTTGAAACCGATATCATGATCTTGTTCAAGAACATGTGTCATGTGAGTGTCTTTTTAATAACCTCAGATGTACAAGCATATGCAGAATGCGGGACTGTTCCAACTATGACGATGGAAGTGATTTGGACACAGGAATGTCAACCGATGATAATAGCAATGAAGAAGACTAAGATTTCTGTTATTTATTAATTCTTAAGAGATTGAGTACAATGTTTTCACCAGTATTAATTAATTCTTGAGTTTATGCGCCTCATCCACATGAATATAATATGCATTAAAATGTAAAACAAGATTTCAGTTTTCTTTTATCGCAAATGGCTTTTGAACTGTTTATCCAATTGAAAATGTTAATAAACAAAGTTAAATATAATGATATTAAAATAAAATGTTAATAAAGAAATAATTTGTGTAACGTTTTATGTTCAACAATATTCGTTCTTTCTATTTTTTTCCAGTGAAATATATTTAATTATGTGATAATGGCAAAGATAACCACACGTATCTATGGGTGATAGATGGCATCCATCTTTTCAATATGACGTCTATAAGCTACAACAAATTTCATAGAATCATCATAAAATGAACACCTTGAACCACTGTGAATCCAAAAACGTATATTTCATCAAGTCATCAGAGATGAAACCAAAAGCCCTAATTTTGGGTTCTGGATCAACGACTATATAGATAGCTGTAAAACAATGCTTGATAATTAATTTTAAAACCCTAAAATTAAGTAAATTGCGATATTGTTTTCAAATAAATTTTAGTACAGTTTTGAAACTAATTGCATTTCTAAGTACATTTTCCCCCATTCAACATCATAAACATTGAAAATATGCGATGTTTAGTCGTTTAAAAATTACATTAAAAGCGAAATTTAGTCGTCTGCAGTTGCCACAGTCAAAATGACGTCAGCATTTCTCACGGTCACGTTTGTCCTTTATAATACAGATAGGGAATCCTCAAACTTGTGTATTCATTTTCAACAAAAATTCTGATACTGTTTTGTCTTTAGAAATCCAGTTTTGTCGGTACTATCTAGTAGCTACGTATAATATATTGCTATGATTCCAAAATAAATAAATAAATAAATAAATAAAAAATAAATACTGGAATCGTTTTAGTTGTTCCTGATACAAATGTATGTTAATAATCAGCTGTTTCCCATATGATTTCGCAACTATTGTTACCTCCATATAGGAACAGTCATTATCAATTATGTAGACAAAATTTTCGTAATTTTTTTTCCTCTTTATCAATTGCGAATCTGAAAACTTTTATTATGATTATAAAAAGATTTATTGATTAAAACTAAACTAATAAGATCTATATTGCTTTATTGATATACAGTAATTCAAAAAATATTTTTTTACAAGAAAAGGTTCTCATATGATATTCAAATTGTCTTTTGTAAATGATTATGGTTACGCACGTAGATGAATCTAAAATATCTAATCTTTATTATCCTGATACACTGTGTAATCTTTAAAAAAAATAATAAAAAATATTTTTTCCTGCAGAATATATTTTTATGCCATCCATAAAAGTTACTTTTATGCTGCCCTTTATATATCGTAAAATAGTTTCTTTAGCTGGTTTTATGTCCAAAAGAAGATATACAGAAGTTGAAAATGGTTTAGACATATGTGTCTCGAGATTCTGATTCGTTGATATTTATCCTTACTAAAATTTATTTACAAAGAATTTCAAAACATAAACTTTTACTGAATTTTATGATATTGATAATGCTATCACATAGTTTCTACAGTTTTTGGGGAGAAACCAGTGTTTTCTTACAGAGAAATTCAAAAGGCGGTTGTTTCTCCAAGTAAATACTGGTATTGTCTTGACCTAAAGTCAGGGAAATTTTCTGACCTGTAGGAACCCTATATCAATGCATTTGTGATTATAATTGCAAATCAATACCAAAGTAAAACAGAAAGCGAATTAAATATAATCATATATATTATAAAGCAGTAGGTCCGAGAAGGTCGGCTCGAGTGTTTTCAAAACTACCCAGTGGATGTTTTTGCAGATTGTATCATTTGATAGAGAATATTCCCGTGGTGGTTTATGTGTCAAATGTACAGAGATAAATATGATTTTTGGAAATAAATTTCCTATTTTATTGTTATTTTGAACGAAAAGGTCGCCAGTTATTTTTTGGCGACATTACCGTTGGTTAAAGAATTGAAAGGCGTATATCAGTTAGAAAATAATATAAACATCTCTCAAAAAAAGAAAAAAAACAGCTATTCCTTTAATTTTAAAAAAAGTAAATAAAAACCCTTTTAATGAGAAATAAATTTGTAAAATGAAAATATATAACTTAAACATGAAAGGAATATTTATAAAGCTTAAAAAATAACTCAGTATGAAAGATGCAATTGATACATAATTTCGCGATTTATCGCTTTCACCAGGTAAATAAAAATGTTTCTGAAAAATTTATGAAATATTGCCGTATTCTTTAGACTTTTTTTTTTTATTACCATTTTTATATAATTCTCTCATCATATGACTTACAGGGGAATCTAGAAGTAGTAATTTTTAAAATGGCTGTATTGGTGAATTACATATTTATTTATTAAATTATACGTATACATTACTCGGTCGCGAAACAATGCACTCTTAAGCAACAAAGGCAGAATTGTGAAATCAGCCGTGCGAAGATCGCAATAATGGTGTTTTTTTTAAGTGTACGAGAACATTGTGGAATAATGCTTTATATCCAAATGCAAATTATATAAAAAACAGCTAAAAATTATAATTATGTAGTCGAATAATTAAATTTAAGTGTAAATATCTGCCATTTACAAACATATGCTAAAATAATTTAATTTCAGAGATTTAAAATAGTCTTCATCATAGTATGGATTACTGTTACTATAGAAACATGCAGTTTTGTATTCCTCAAGAATGTAATTTTTATATCCTCGAATTCAGGTCGGTTAATATAATGCATTAATTTTGTAACATATTGACAATTTAACTTATAGAAACATTCACTGCTTTAAAAATTTTATTCTAAAAATATTCCTAAGAAAATATATGCAATTCTTCGTTATTACTATAAAAAAAAGCCAACATTTAGCAATAGAAATTGCTTGCTGAATCAAACTTCAGATATTCTTTTTAATTCGTCATTTCTTTTTAGCTTTTTCTACATAACTTTCTTTGGCTTAATTAATTCTTTTTAAAATATTTTGTTAAGCATATTAGACTAATCTTGCGGAATCGTATCACCCGCCATTAGAGAAGATTAGACAGATTTTGAAATTAGCGATTACTAAAGTAATGTTTTTTCATGATGAAGTAAACAAACAAATGTAGATTTTTTATTACTTATTTTTTATCTCAAATTCTTTTACTCTCATAAAAATACAATACTTTCATAATAGGGAAATTTTTTTATGATTCCAAATGTGACAAATGGAACAATGTATATCGGCTTATCATTTTAACCTTGATAGGATAAAATTACCTCAAATTTCGAGCGTTATAAGGCGAATTGTCCTGACACATACCCTAGAAACTGAACTTACCAACAAATTAAGAGTTATTTTCATAATCTGGGTTATTTGCACAATAGACGGATAAATAATTTATTCTTGAATATAAAGGACATAACGAGCCTGTTTTTTATTTGTGTTATTATGCTTTTTTTTAGAAAAATGCAAAATAAATCTTCGATTCAAATATTCACCAATATGTTACTGCTAAAAAAATTTATTCAATTTATTTACCATTGACTATTTAATGTATGGATATTTTGTTTGTGAAAGATCAATAATTGAGTCGACAAAAATTTGACATTATTTATCGGAACATAACTTCGAGAGTAATTAACTTTGCTTTAGAATTAACTCTGGTACATGTGTAAAAATATGTTTGCACCACTTTTAATGTTTGGCGTCAACCCTCACAATGGAGTGATGGATTGTGGAAGATTAGAAAGATTTTATCAATGCAAGAGGTTTATTTTCTACAAGATTAAGTCATCGAGTTTTACAAGTTTTCGAGTTCGGAAATACTAGCGCAGCGGACGCATCCTGCTAGTATAATATAAACCTTTAAAGGGACAATCTTTCTTTATATATTTATTTATTTTTTTATTTTATTAGACATTAAATAAATTCTCATCAGACGTTTTTAGTTCTCATAAATGTTTGTAGTAAGAGAAAACAGCTGTACTGATTACGCAAATTACTAAATATGACTTTTATGCAATTTTTATAAAAGTTGTTAAAGAATAATTTTATTTCTACAATAATTAACTACTTGAGGGGCGGTGGAATATATTTTATCCCACCTACGATTAAGGAAGATTTGCACCAGAAAAATCTTATTAAATTTAACTTTTCTAACTTTGGTGGAAAAAAGTCGTAAGATTGCTTTTTCTTATTTAGAAACATAATTTTCCAAATTTTCCGGTGTGAATTCAACATTTCATAAACAGAATTGCTTGCCCCTCAATGGGTTAAGCTTATATCTGATGATTCACAATATATTTTGTAGTGATGATTATCTTTAAAATCTCTGACGGTCAATACACACTTTTAATTATAAATTTGTCGGGTGTGCCCACTCAAAATTTTGTTCTATCTCATACATTTCAGTGCTTCAAAATTCGCTATCACAGTGCCAAAATGGAGATCGAGACTAAAATTCGTCTTCTGGCGGTATTTACTGTTCAATATTAGTATAGCACTCTATGGAGTGTGGGTTATTAATGCTTGTTTGTTAAAAATACCGTAAACAACTGCTTTGCTATAGTAGTATATACTTAATATATTGTAATATTAATTCAAATTATTGTTGTGTATACGAGAAAATTCCCTAAATTTCAAAATATCGGTTAAATTATATGCACTCAACATTTGCCAGAACAAACTCGATCACAGTGAATGTGTTGTATCTTTCTTTGGTTTCCTGACTGTATTAACACGGAAAATACAGTAGTTGTGTAAAATTAACAGCACATTGTGCTGTTAATGTTACGCAACTACTGTATTTTCCATGTTAATATAGTCAGGAAACCAAACAGATACAGCACATTCACTGTGATCGAGTTTGTGCGCGAGATGAACAGTACTTTGTACTGTAAAAATGTCGTTTTTTTTTCTACAGTGTAGAATAATAGATCAACATACCGCCAGGTCTGGCGTCTGATGTCACGTTCGTAAAGTACATTAAATGACAATATATACACATCATGAGACACATCATCATCATGAGGATTCTAAAGGTACAGGTTTGTTAATTTATGTGCATTCATAAAGAAACTACAAGCATAGCATTGTTTTAAAAAATCATTGAATTTCGGCATTCATTCCCTAAGACGTTTGCAACCAAAATTTCCTATGCAAAAAGCATAAAAACGATACTTGTTGGGCAGTATAAACTCAAACCTAATAAGGATCTATTTATGTGAAAGTGTAACATTATATGAAGTTTGATTAAATTCAGTGCATTTGTTCTTGAGATATGACTATAGATAAAATCGTGTAAATCCAAAAAAATGCATGATTGCAACGCCCCCTATAGGGCGATTCACACCAAAACCAAATCAGCTACAACCTATCTCAACGTAACTGAACCTGAAGTTTGATGAAAATCCGTGCATTAATTCTTGAGATAGAGCTATTTCTGAAATCATGAAAAATGCAGCATAGCAGCGCCACCTGTTGGGTGATTTGCCATAAAACGGATATCACGAATGTATATCAAGGTCTAACTGAACCTACAGTTTTATTAAATTTTGTGTACTTGTTCTTAAGATAAAGCGACAACAAACTTTTTGTCAAATACAGACAGATAGACATGCACGCAGACTCACAGGCAGACGTTTTCTAAAAACAGTAAAATATTTTCAGGATATACGAAAACTTACAAATATGTATAAAACCTGAAGTCGAATTTTTTCACGAATCCAATACTTTCTTGTAAAGATAGAAGAAAGTAAAATCATACAATTTATTTTATATTATTTTTATTTATTTAGATTTCAGACATAATACTTCTTTTCCAAGCAATTGTATGCATATCAAAAAGCGAAAGTTATTCTTCATCCAGCTCCTTTTTAAAGTAAATATACAGTAGATTCCATTAATGCGTCTTCGCTTAAGACGTATGTTCTATTAATGAGGAAAATTTCGTTTCCCCATCATTTCCTATTTATAATTAATGCTAACAACATAACTTAAAGCGTCATACTCAATGAATAATGCGAAAATGCTTTGCACAAACAGACCGAGAGAAATCGAAAGTTCTTTTATATATTACTTTATCTAAAGCAACTTTGATGTAACTTTAATTATTGAGATATCAAGCAATTCTCAAAATAATAGTATAAAAAAAAACTTTCTCTTACTGAAAACATGAGATGTTAAAGAATTGTTAATCACTGTTTTCAGTATTACTAATTAAGATGTAATACAGGATGTCAACTCGCAACGGTGTCCATTGCTAATTCCTAAACCGTTATCATAGACATATAATTCCAATTACAATAATGTTTTAAATGAAGTAATGAAGTATTTTTAAAGCGATTTGGGTCAATAAAAACATTTCTTAAAATAACTAATTTTAATTTGTATACCGTCCTCGGTTCTATATGATATATTCAGTACAAATATCCCATTATACTAAGAAGTAAGACAAAAAAGTCCATCCTTCTACAGCTCATATTCAAAATATCAGAATAATTACTTTTTTTCACAAACTGGAAATATCGTTTGGTAATTTAACATCTTTTAAGGTAAATATGCAAACGATATTTTTATTAAGAACTTATTGTTGATTAAACTTATTTATTTTCTTAAAATTTATATTATTTCTGAAAAGATTAATTGAAAAAAAATTATTTTTAAAAGTCAAAATATTAGAATATTTATTCAAGTGGTTCAAAATATTAGAATATTTCGCATTAATTCTCCTTTAATTATCACCAATTCATAACTGGTGGCATCATTGATTAAATTCAGACGATTTTATTTAAAATTGGTGTTCTTTTTACAGTTTGTTTGCTTTTTCGTCTTGATATGGGTCGAGTGGGTGATATTCCTGAATCTATTAAACTTCGTATGGTTGATTTGTATCGGCACGGTAAAACTCAATGCTATATAGGGAATTATTTACATTGTTCGCAATCAAGCGTTAGTAAAATACTAACACAATAATAAAAAAATGGAAAATTTCAGAATAATCGCGAAATGGCGGCCGAAAACCAAACGCATCTGCTAGAGCTGACAGGAAACTGAAGCGTATAGTTAAGAAAAAGTGTGCGATTCTTGCATCGAAAGGGAAAAGAAGAAGAAGTTGAAGTTTCTACATCAAGAATATTAAGACGTCTCCATAAATTTAAGTTTGTATCTCGTGTACCGAAAACAAAATCATTCATGACTGCAAAACAAAAAAAGTATAAGATTCAATTGGTGTAAATCAAGACGTTTATGGAGCGAAGAAGATTGGAAAAAATATATTATTTAGTGATGAAAGTATTTTTTGTATCTATACAACATAATTTCATCACTAATATGTTTTTAGTTTACTATATGCTTCAGTTTCCTATCATCTCTAGCAGATGTTTTTAGTTTTCGACCGCCATTTCGGCGATTATTTTGAAATTTTCCATATTTTAAATATTGTGTTAGTATTTTATTAACGCTTGCTTGCGAACAGTGTAAAAAATTCGCTATATAATATTGATTTTTACCGTGCCAACACAAATCAGCCATCCTAAGTTTAATAGATTCAGGAATATCACTCACACGACCCATTTTAAGACGTAAAAGCAAACAAACTGCAAAGAGAATATTGATTTTAAATAAAATCGTCTTAATTTAATCCATGAAGCCACCAGTTATGAATTGGTGATAATTAAATGAGAATTAATGTGAAATATCCTAATATTTTGAACCACTTGAATAAATATTCTAATATTTTGACTTTTCAAAATATTTTTTTTCAATTAATCTTTTAAAAAATGTTATTAATTTTAAGATAATAAATAAGCTTAATCAACAATAAGTTCTTAATAAAAATATCGTTTGCATATTTGCATAAAAAACATTAAATTTGCCAAAGGATGTTTTCAGTTTGTAAAAAAAAAAAAAAAGTAATTATTCTAATATTTTGAATATGAGCTGTATAATTAAAGAAAATATACTTTATTTTAGCTTATGCTAAATTTGATAGGATTTGAATCCCATTAAATAAGCCTGAGTAAAAAATGTAAATTGGGACTTACGCTTTTTCAGGATAATTATCCATTAATGGTGTAAATCCACGTTTTACTTTTTATCCAAAGGTATTAGTTGATGATTTTATCCACTTTATATTTGGGGATCGAATTATATTCTCCATAACTTTTCATGCCTCTCTTAAGTAAAGATATTGTAGATTATTTGTATTTTATCAAATGAAGAAGCAGTGACATTTTACGTTATTTAATTAACATTATTTAAATTGTAATAAGAGAGCTTTTTTATGTGCTCTTTCTTGGTTAGCTACATTTTTCAGAATGAATGAAATGCTTACATTACAAGATACATAATACTAACAATAAATCAGTTCACTGTAGTTTATGAGTATGATTTAGCTATTTAACAAGTCATTATCTTTATCAAAGGATTTTCAGTGTTAAATACATTAGCACTATAAAGAGATTTATGGCTAAGATGATATGTTATATTGTTTATGTAACTGAAAAAATTAGTTTATTTTAGTACAGTTTTTGGGCGCACAGTTATTCTGCGTATACACACATCTTGATGATTTATGTCCATGAAAATTATGACACTTATTCAATTTCTGTCAAAACCTGATGTAAATTTATTCAACGGAATGATTATTTAACATCATTGGAATGTTTACAGACTTGGTTTACTGTGGGAGTTGTGAAAACAGATTTTGTGCACCTTCTAAATGGACTCTCTCATTTTTTTCAAAATATTCTTGGTCTGCTATCGTTGTGATCCCCTCATATATATATATATATATATATATATATATATATATATATATATATAACTTATCTTTATTCTAAGAATGACATGAAAAATTCTTATTATTTTACGCTCAAAAGTTAAACACTTAGAGATACTTTGAAAATTTTGATTTTTCATCGTTTTTTGACACTAAAAACGGAATGAAGCATTTTTATTTAAAAGCTGTATTTAATTTGTAAACTTTTTAATTTCTTCTATATACATAACAAGAAGGTATTAGAATCGTGAAAATTTTCAACTTCTCTTATCTGATAAATTTAGACAGGCAGATTAGAGCAGCTGACCGAAGCGTATTCAAGATCATTAAAGTTTTCTGCTATTCAGCATAAAACTTCCCTTGATGGCATAGATTTTTCAAAACAAAATATTTTATATATTTTGTAGGTGATTAAATCTAATTCATTTTTTTCGTTACATTTTTTTAAGAAATACCCTTTGAACTCGATCTTACTTACTGATAAAAATTTATGCGAATTGCACGTTGTAACAGAGTGAAAAAATGTCCAGATCGAGAGTCGAACCGAAGATCTTTAGCTTAAATCGCCAATACTTTGAGTTTCTAGCAGTTGGAAATTTTTAATTCATATGATGTCTCTACCAAGCAGTATGACCGAGTTAAAAATAAAAGTATATATCTATACATCCATCGTTAAAAGGAGTTTTATTAACCGGGTTTATTCTGTTGCGCTGCCTACATGGCATACCAAATATTGTTACCGATAAGATTACCGGAATGAAATATGTCCGCCGATTGTCGGAAAAAAGGTCAATAAGTACAGTATTGGTAATTTAAGTCAAAGGTCTAGTGCTGAACTGTCAGCTTGGGCATTTTTTCACTCCGTTGGAAAAAAAATTCAATGCGTTGAATTCTTTTCATTTTAAAAATACAATTACTTTTTTGTCATCTGTCTATCTATATTATAAGGACAAACATATCTGTGCGTAACGCATACGTCATTTTGCGAATGGCAACACTTTGAAATTTGAATTAAAATTTCGGCTTTGCAATTATATCTACGGCAAAATTTTAAACTTCTAAGCATCGCACATTTTAAATTTTAACACCATCGTATAACGAAAAACATGCTCTTTTAAATGCAATTTGTTTGAAAGCTGTATCTCAATTTATTTTTGAGATATAAATTTTTTGTAGTTTTTAATACAAATTTTGTATTTGTGGCAACTGAAGTACTACATTTATTTTGAAAGTAAAGAGGAAATAGTCATCGTTTATTATTTTTATTGATTATATCCTTATTGATGCCATTTTCACAATACAAATAAAAGTAACCTTTTTATAATTTTTGAACAGAAAATGATGTCAGACATAAAAAAAAAACACGCATTCTTCTTCATGAATCAGTTACATTTCAATATTTTTACATTACGCTGATACTGAGTTTGAGACGCTAGGCAGAATGATTTAGTGAGTAAAAATTATGTCATATTTAAAACAAAACGATCATTTATTTTGATAAAACTATATATATCATAAAGGACAAACATATCTGTGCGTAACGCATACGTCATTTTGCGAATGGCAACACTTTGAAATTCGAATTAATATTTTGGCTTTGCAATTATATCTACGGCAAATTTTTAAAGTTTTAAGCATCGCACATTTTAAATTTTAACACCGTCGTATAAGAAAAAAAATGCTCTTTTAAATGCAATTTGTTTGAAAACTGTATCTCAATTTATTTTTGAGATATAAATTTTTTTGTAGTTTTTAATACAAATTTTGTAATTGTGGCAACTGAAGTACTTCATTTATTTTCAAAGTAAAGAGGAAATAGTCATGGTTTATTATTTTTATTGATTATATCCTTATTGATGCCATTTTCACAATACAAATAAAAGTAACCTTTTTATAAATTTTGAACAGAAAATGATGTCAGACATAAAAAAAAACACGCATTCTTCTTCATGAGTCAGTTACATTTCAATATTTTTACATTACGTTGATACTGAGTTTGAGACGCTAGGCAGTGAGTAAAAATTATGTCATATTTAAAACAAAACGATCATTTATTTTGATAAAACTAAATATTTGACCAATACTAAATGGCCAATACTATGACAACTAAAGTCAAATTTCTGATTTTTTTTCTTTCGCGGGTATTGAGATTAGAACTTAAAGTTTGTGCCAATGTTCACATGAAAAGTTGTATCGGACAAACGTGACTTTAAGTTTAGAAATACATTCATTAATAATCTATTGCGCATTAAAATACATTCAAATTGTGAATTTGAGTGGTGCGTATGTAAATTATGGGAATGTGAAAATAACTTACAATTTAGATTTCATGGGGGAAAATTTTATGATGTGACACAGCGAAATCCTTTTTACTGATTTTTCATCCCATAAAAACAAACATAAAAGTCTCAATCGATAAATTCATCATAATTACTCATCTTGATAATCATCTTGATGTGCATCTTGATCATCTTCTAATAGAGTTTAATTTTTCAATAATTTAAGCAGTTGAAGTTTGTGGAAATAATATTTTGGTAATTTTAGGTTTAAAATATTATTTGTTTTAAGAGTGAGACAACCAATGTTAGATGAATTTTTTATGGTAATTATTTTTGTAGGTTTATTATAAATTCGATCTAACAGTGCTTTATAACATTTTAGTTCGTCGAATTTCGACGGGTTCCAACTCGTTACATTAATGGTTGAAATCATATTTGTTATTTATTATTGAATTACAGATTTTTATTTGCCAGAGAGGAAAACATGTATGTTAGAAACACGAGAATGGACGCACAGGGAAAATGTCGGGAATGTTCAAAGGACAACACCAAACCTAGTAATTAGACTTTATACAAAATACGAAGACAAAATATAATTGTGGATTGTTATAATTACGTATCAAAATAAAGTGCTGTTCTTGTACATTCTGCGTATCCAATCTAAGTCCAAAAGTGAGGATTTGCATTGTTTCATCTTTAGAATACCACCGTAATAACCAACAATCTCCTCCTTATTTAATCGATATTTGTAAAATAAGAAACGACAAATATAATATTTCGAAATTAGTGGTATGAATCTTTAAACTGGATTTTTTTTTAGGAAGCAAAGCGAAAAATATGCGTTAAACATATACAAAGTGTAATTTATGTAATTAAAATACTATCTAATTCTCATTATAAAAAATGTATATTAATAAATTACATTTATCAATTGAAGAAAACATATCATGAATATAGCGGGGTAAAGAGTATATAAAGAATAGTTGATACATTTAATATATTTCAGGCAGTTTAATAAATGTATTACACTAACTGAAATATTGGGAAGTATTTTAAACTGTAAAAAAGTATATTAGAGTAATGTATATTTTAAAAATGTATATACCAGAAATTTAATGAAATAGACTGACGGTTTAAAAAAAAGAATAGAAACTGGTTCAAAGTGCAAGAATGTTAAACATTTTACAATTGTGCATGTGTATTTCAAAACTTGCCTTATCCAAAAAATCAAATTGTGGGAAATCGCAAAAAAACCGCTAACTGCGTCCATCTTTTTTATTGTAAACCAAGATTTACAATGGTAGAAATAAAGAATTAAATTAGTTTTTCGGCAGACTTTTGAGTTTTTTCGGTGCAGGTTTACCAATAGAATAGATTGATAGAGAAAACCCGATTTTTTTCAATTTTGGAAAAGACGAGTTTTGAAACTCACGTACTTAATTTCAAATCGCATACTTTCATTATGTGTTCGAACAACTAGACACAATAACGAATAAAAACTGAAGGAACTTTGATAATACTTTATAGATTAGTTTGAGAAATTATTAATGTTAGAGAGAAAGCCGCGCCATCTATCGGTAATAGTTATTACTAAAACAAGGAAACATACTAAAGAAATTCCCATCTTTGTGCATTAAAGGGGCAGGTCACTCAACTTCGGATTTCTCCTCCGTAATGTTAAGTCCATGGACATTTGATGCATTCGTATATTTAAAATATTATTTCGGGGGATTCATATTTGTAACATCTCTTTTTTGTGTGCCTTTTTTCCTTAGTTTTCAAAATGTTTCTAAAATCTTTGCTGAGTTTAATATTTTATGTGTTAAAAGCGGGCGAAATGTGAGTAAGATTTTAACACTTCATAAAAAAAATTAAGTCTATACTTTAGAAATATTTTGAAAACTAGGGAAAAAAAGAGACATCTTTTAGGAAGTGTACACAAAAAATATAAGTTAAACATATTAATTTCCCAAGAAGATATTTTAAATATACGAATGAACGAAATGCCCGTAGACTTTACATGAAGCTGAGTGACCAGCTCCTTATTCTGATACAAGAATAACTTTAATTGCTGTCATTCTGCTTATTAATCCATTTAAAAAGCTGTTAGTTCGTTTTAGAGCATCCTAAATATAAACAAATAACTGTTTTATTTGTTAACTTCGAAAAAATTTCTAATAGATAATTTTATTTCAAATGATCTGACACTCGACTGGATACAAAATAATGACGTAATTAACAAAGATAAGACCTTGTGATAGATATTTTTTCTTAATCCCCCAAGAGAAAATCAGTATTGAGCAAATTAGATAAACAATTCTTTGTATCATTAAATACCAATGATAGACTACGTTCCATAGAGAGACAAGATGAATGTTTGCGAGGTTTTATATAAAGAAAGTAATCAGTTCTATTGTATTACTTAAAATTAATAAATTAAAAATAAATGAAATGGATTCTGTATATATTTTGAAATGGTAGCAAATTATTTCCCGGGTTTCTTTGAACATTTAAAATATCATTTAAGAAATTTTGGTTTATGTTTGATCGCGAAATTAAAGCTGCTTTTAAATACTAAAATTGATCCTATTAATAGAGATGACCTCTCAGGAGTTTATATGATTCCATTTATTAGGGAGGGAGGAATCAAAAATCATTATATACAGTGGCGGTCAAAAGTTTCCGGCCAGCATAAAATTTTTGGTTTTAATTTGTAAGTATACCCATATGAAGAGGAATCTCAAAGTGATACTTATACACTTTGTTGACATAACAGTTAAGAACATATTTATAGAATAAAAATTAAATATTAATAAATTTAATTGACAAAATTAATTGCAAAAGAAAACGCACGTTCTCAAAAGTTTCCGGCCACCTTGGCAAGTTTGGAAAAAAAAAAAACGGTATTATAACAGAAAATAACGGTGATCAACAACATTTACAGTTAATATTTTGTATTCATACATTTAGCAATAAGTACTGCGGCGCAACAACGTGGCATCGATTAAATGAACGGTTGTAGATCGTCGAAGTTGAAAATTTTCAACCGTTCTTGCAATTTTTGTGAAAATGCTGCTGAATTGGAATATTTTATAATTCCACACACGTTTTCAAGTTAAATTCAAAGATTTTCTATTGGATTCAGATCGAGAGATTGGGCTGTCTATTTAAAAAGCGGATTTTTTTTTGTGCGAAAGTCACTGCTTGACGTGCTTGACTGTATGCTTTTGGTCGTTATCAGGATGAAACAAATAGTTGCGACCACAATTTTTCTTCGAATAAGGCAGCAAATGATCTTGCAAGATATCCTTATGCATTGCACTATTCATCTTGTCGCGAATTTTAAATAACGGACAAGATTATTTTCCAGAAAATGCTCCCCACAGCATAACGTGTCCTCCGCCATGTTTCATTGTAGGAATAACATATCTCGAATCTTATCTTTTGTTTTTAGGTCGTCGGTTGTAGTGCCTGTTATCACTCCTAAAAAGTTTGAACGTCGATTCATTGGAAAAATAATACTTTTTTAGAGTTTTCACTTGACCAGCCTTTGTATTCCTTGGCAAACGCAAGTCGGACCCTCTGATTTTTTTTACTTATGAAAGGTTTTTTAACATCGACTGTTCCATAAAGTCCTACGTCACATAAGAATTTTGACACGTTAGACCGACCTATTTTAGCAATATTTTAACACCGTAAATCGCGGAGAATTGCAGCGGCATTTCTATGCGGGTCATCAACTGCTTTTCTCCTGATAATTCTGTCCTCAAGAATAATCGTTTTCCGGGGTCCCCCGGACCGTGGCAAATTCCTAAGGCCATGACCATCTTTATATTTCTTTTAAATATCGTTCACAGCAAATTGTCCGATCGACAACTTGTCCGCAATCTCACGAGAGGATTGTCCCTTTAGCGACAAACAAATCACTCGTTTAGGAACAATAAATTGTTCAACTTTTCATTTTTGAATTTCAAATACGTTATTCATGTTGATTAATCAACAAACACGTCCAAAAAAACATATTACCCATAGCAAAAACTAACGTATGACGAATGGCCGGAAACTTTTGCACACGCGAATTTCGAATTCCTCTCCTTTGCATCAAGTATTTTCAGTATCCAATCAAAATGATCACGTGGTCAGAAGTAATTTGCTTATTCCTAACTTTTAGAACAACTGTGCTTCTTCTTTGCTGAAACTTTCCGCAAAAAAATTAAATAAACTAACTGGCCCGAAACTTTTGACCGCCACTGTAGGTACAACCCAAAGAAAATTCAATATCAGATGTAAAGAACATATAGCGGACATAAAATATAATAGAGGTAATACTGCTTTATACCGGCTAAATCAAACAGAGAACATTAACATACTTCTTAACGTGAGTAAAATAATCTAAAGGTCTAATTTTTATTTACAATTATTTATAAGAGAGTCCATTGAAATTTATTTAAGAGGTTCAGGAGTTTGTAAAGATATATCAATGCAAAAACCCTTGACGGGTTAAAAGTTTCTGACGCAGCACTTTATCTTATGCTCTAAGAATTTTAAATATGGAACTTAAAAATACTGATATCAAATTTTGAGTGACGTTATGCTATTTCTTAAAAAATATATTTGTATTTATTTCACCATTTTATTTTTGTTTTATTTATAATCGCATGTGCAAAAGTTATGTTCAACATGAAAAGCTGCATAAAATTTTATTCGCTGTTGCTTTATCATTTACCTCTCATAAATTCAAAATATGTGTTTTAAAAGATATGATATAAAATTTAAGTGACGCCTTGATGTGACTTTAAAAGGTTTGTTTTTTAAAATTCAATTTAAATTATTTTTGACTTGGTTAAAATATTTTTTTTACATCTACACAATACTTTTAATTTTCCAATTCACTGTTAAATATATCACTTCATTGAATCTATACTATGCATTGAAATGTATTTATTTCAATAATTGATTTATCTTTTGTGTCACGCTATTCAAAATTGTGAGTAAGATTTATGTAAATGGTTTATTTGCGTCAAACTATCCTTTTTCATACATTTCATGTAGTTTGGACACAATGACGCAAAGAAACCATTTACATAAATCTTACTCACAATTTTGAATAGCGTGACACAAAAGATAAATCAATTATTGAAATAAATACATTTCAATGCATAGTATAGATTCAATGAAAGGGATATATTTAACAGTGAATTGGAAAATTAAAAGTATTGTGTAGATGTAAAAAAAAATATTTTAACCAAGTCAAAAATAATTTAAATTGAATTTTAAAAAACAAACCTTTTAAAGTCACATCAAGGCGTCACTTAAATTTTATATCATATCTTTTAAAACACATATTTTGCATTTATGAGAGATGTAAATGATAAAGCAACAGCGAATAAAATTTTATGCAGCTTTTCATGTTGAACATAACTTTTGCACATGCGATTATAAATAAAACAAAAATAAAATGGTGAAATAAATACAAATATATTTTTTAAGAAATAGCATAACGTCACTCAAAATTTGATATCAGTATTTTTAAGTTCCATATTTAAAATTCTTAGAGCATAAGATAAAGTGCTGCGTCAGAAACTTTTAACCCGTCAAGGGTTTTTGCATTGATATCATTACTTTTTTGAGGTTAGTGATAAAATGATTAAAAAAAAGATACTTATGGAATTTAATGCAGATTTAATTTTTACTATTTTATTACAATTTTCCTTATAGCAATTTGTATATAAAAACAACTGGGTAAGTATAATCGCAGATCGCACAGAGGGTTTCATTTGATATTCCTTTAAAAACACTTTATCCTTAAATTAATAAATCCAAAATGTTAATTTATAATTATTAAATCCTTACATAGATGTAGCACCAATAGTTCCAATTTTCATGGGGCAGGGAACGCACTCTTTTAAACAAACCACCTTCCAATTGAAGTCATCAAAAACCAAGTTGAATAAGCCAGATCCCGTTGTGTTGTTTGACAAACAGCAGTCTCATGTCCCCTCCTTCCCCCCTTTATCAAAATTTTTCAGACCAGTACCTAAGAATGGAACTGAAATAATTTTTTCTCTTCAGAAATTACGATAAAAAAATAGTATGCAGTACTCATAAATTTACTTTAATGCTATATAGGGTGATTATTAAGTTAATTATAACGTTTGGAATCTGTTGCATTGATGTCCGAAAGGTAGTTTCTGAGTTATGGAAGCTGAACCCATAAGGCGCCATAGAGGGGCGAAGGCCGCTAGTGTCTATCATAATTATATCTGCCATGTAGACTAATTGTGATATTTAATCAAAATAGCCCCCCCCCCCCTCCTCATCCCCGGAAATATAACAAATACAAAATGTGTCTTTATAAACCTATCGTCAAATAGGTTTTTATTTATTTTTCCCTAAAAAAAACATGATTTTTATATCCGTAACGTAAATAGCGGACAAAGCACGCTAGTTCCTATCATAATATATATTTTTAATAATTTTATATAGTCTATAATAAAAATCAGACTTAAAATAGTCTAGTTCCATGAGTACTTGTAGTGTCAGTTACATGCTACGATTTTTGGATACCAGTATTTTAGAACGGGAAAATGTGACTTATTTTATCGGAGATATCTCATTAATTGAATAAGGTGAAGCAAACTTTTTGAAAAAAAGGTGGCCAACAAGCATGGCAGTTATCAGCTATGTGACTTTGTGCTAAAGTCCATTAATTTGATCTGCTTTAAAAAGATTACGAAAGATTGAATTATAGTAGAACCTGGATTAACCGAGCTTCGATTAATCGAGGTTTCTGTTAACCGAGCCGATAACAAAGTCTGATTTTTTTTCCTTTTGAATGAGCCTTAAAAATAACCACACTCTTTAGCTCACTGTCCGTGCTATACAGGCCCTTCTGCCCCCAAAAGCCCTCAACTCCAAAGAAACATTGGACCCTGAGAAGTCAATAGCGAACAATGCTTTGTTTCCAGTGGCTGTGTGAACTTTCGTAAATTTTTCAATTTGCATTTTAAAATTTACTACTGGTAGTTGATTTTCTTTTTAAATTTGTTAAGCTGTGAAACAGAACTTTACATATATTTACTTTTATTATTTAAAAAACGTTCTATATATTTTTTTAAAAGAGATGTTAAATTCGCAAGCACGGCGAGTTTTTACACACAGTTTCTATTAACCGAGATTTCCGATTCCGATTTACTAACAGTCCCAATTAGCTCGGATAATCGAGGCTGCTCTGTATAATTAAAAAATCAATGGCGATCTTACTGTAAACGGGTTTCCCTTTTACTGAGGGATTTCAAAACCGAATCAGCTGATGTTAGTTGCTGTTTCCCTGCTTGATTAAATAAGATTAGTTAAACATTTGAAAATTACCAAATATAAAAGGAACTAAGTCAACAGAGTCTTTCCTTTATGGTATTTTTTAACAACGCTATAAGAAAATGATTTTAAATAAGAGATTTTAAATGTAACGTTTTAAATCTGACATAATTTTCACCAAACTTTCCTTTCTCTTTGTAACATTCAACTGAAAATATATTTATTATTAGAAAGATAATATTATTATTTGCGCTACCTTAAAATTAGCAACTATAGTTAAAAATATCATCTCGAAATTTGAAATAAATCTCTCATATAAATATATTTTTTAATTTACACTGTTTTGCAATATGTTTTGCAATGTGTTTTGTAAACTGTTTTGGCCACTTTGGCCAATATGACGTAATTTACTCCATTTACGACTTTTAACACATATCAATGAATTTGTTATTTAAAAATTTTCTTTTAATATTCACGTGTAAATATAATTTTTATGACGTAATTTTCAATGTTTTCCTTCTTTTAATGCGTAATCATTTAATTCTAATTTGAAAATAATTGATTATTTTATAATTTTCTTTCATTTTAAGTAAGCATGTGTAAAAACAATTTTTATGACGCAATGTTTAATATTTTCCTGCTTTTAACACGTTATCATTTAATTCTAATTTAAAAGGATTTTTTTCTGTTTATAATAGTCACGTGTGAATAAATTTTTAATTTAAAGGATATATTATTCTTTGCGCTGTTTTAACATTTGGCAACAATTTAAAAGAACCTTTTCTAAAATATGTAAAAAATATCTCTGGAAATTCTGAAAATTTTAATTTAAAATTGAAATAAACCGTCAAAAAATTAGGCAAGTTAAGAATAATAAATGCACTCTGCAAACTTCGAGTTTCTATTGAATGATTAAATTGAATGAAAATGATTAAATTCCCATGTATATATTTTTTTCCTATGAGACTTTTTTAATGAGACAATTTTATCCAGATTTAACATTAAATATCTCTTAAAATAATTCTTCGATTTAAAAACTGTCTACTTCAACATTTTTTTTCAAACATTTCTCTATAATACTACGCAATTGCGTCAAAAGATGGCGACACCAGAATTCTGATATGCTTATTATGTAAACTGTAAATATTGCAAAGAATTGTCTCGGGGTTATCAAACTTCATTGATATTTATAAATAAAACATTTCAACTAAATTATTTATTATAAAAGAATTATTACATTACATCACAATTATGCAAGGAAAATAATAATTATAATAATAATAATATTATGGATGTCAGTGATTATATATTGATTGACCGTCATAATAATAAAAAATGATATTATAAAAAGAAGAGCTGAAATGAATTATTTTTTTACGTTTCTGATCGTGTGATTTATATTCAAATAATAATTATTAATGTATATTTTTTGTAAAGTGATTGAAATTAAATATATTTATAAAATTTATGGTAATATTTTTATTGTTGAAAAATTGCCAAGAAATAATCATCATCAAATTGGCGTCATTATAATTGTAATTTTATTTAACTTAATAGCAATTAAAAAAATTGCAAAGGAACTGAGAATGATGGTCAACTAGCAGACTTAAAAAAAAATTCACACGTGAAAACACGTACCAGCGAGTATCGAACTGCCTATCTTAAGGTCAGTAAACGATGGCCTTAGCCACTCAGCCAGTGGGAAGACAAAATTTTTCTCCCCAAAAGTGGTTAAAAAGAAAGTATGTGTATGAATACAGTGTCATGCATTTTCGGTGAAATTTCCATAGAATGGCGAAGAAATATAGTCCGATTTTTCATGCGCATTATAAAACGAACAAGAGTCTTGCTGGAAACAAGTAAATTGTTATTTGGTTCATCTGAAACATATTTATTTGATTTTTAAAAAATTGCCCGTGTCATTTTCGAGAGAAAAAAAAATCGAATTATTTAACGAACGAGAGTTTTCCCAGAAAAAAGAAAAGTGTTATTCACCTCGCCTTAATCACATTTATATTATGTATCAATTTAAAAATAATCGTTAGAACCGTTTTCGAGATTTTCAAATTAGGAACTTCCTCGATATTATACCAACGTTTTCACTTTAAAAATGGCTTTTTAGATCTCAAAATATACTGCACGTAGAAATGCAAAAATTTCAGTATACGATTAGACTGCAGATATAAGACTGTTCTAGAAAATTCAGAACAATAAGACATATATCTGCTGAGTTATTAAAAGGCGGCTTTTCGCGTTTTCTTTGATGTCGAGTTAGCTGTATATATGAGTTCCGCCATCTACGAATTCTATGATACGATACGATACGATACGATTTTAGGCTTAAGGCTGCGTCACTCGAAATACTACCGTCTTCCATGATTATCTTTTCGATTCCTGAATTTATGGGTTGAATGGTTAGATAACTGACAGCGTTGCGACATAGAGGGAACACGACCAATCCCGAAAATATAGGGCTCGTAATTTGATTACTTGTTTATTTTCGATGATTTTGTCCATTTGTCATATGCATTTGTAATTTTCTGTTATACATTCTGATGACGACTCAAAAAATGAGTTGAAACATGTAAATACAGATTTTTAATTTACTTTTAATATGTTTTATAACGTCTTTTAAGCAACTAAATATTTTAATATTATCATATGAAATGGATTCTTGCGATTTTTTGCAAACACAAACCGGGTGTTATGTAAAACGACTTTAATTTTGACATGCGCATGTTTACATATAAGTTACACTCTATAAGTGTTATCAGTATATTACGAAATGTAAAGAGAACTAATTTTTCTACCAAAAAATCTTTTTACTTTCCCCACTTTTTCATATATTTTTCTTACAGGGCGTCCAAGAAAATAATGTTTGAACTCTTAAAGATATAGCTAAGTATGAGCGGGATAATTTACACGTGGTGCACGTGATCTTCATAGTGAACAACTGCTGATGCATGCAAACTTTTACTGAGCAAATGCAATAAGAAACTTTTTGGAAAAAAAAATAGCAATTTAACAAATTACAACGACCATTTGGAAACTGATTTTTTCAAAGACTAAAATTTAAGACATAAAAAATCGCACGGAGTTGATCCTACATTACGTACGCCATGGATTAAATGATAACATTCCTGGAACCATCGTGAACAAATTTTAAAAGAAATTTCAGTTTTACAATTTTCGGTAATGTAAATTTTTAAACTTCTACGGAGCTGGTCATATATTACGTACGCCAAGAATTAAACAATAATAGTGTTATTACACGTAAAAAAGATTTCCTGAAACTTGCGCATTATCCAAGCATTTCATTGGCTGTTCGGGAAAAGGCTTTTCTATGATCAGATTTCCAAAAAATCTCACGACCAATTTTAAATAAAATTTCATTCTTAAACTTCTAAACATCTGACAATATTACTTTTTATACCGTTGGATAGAGAAAAAAACGTACTTTTAAATGCAATTTGTTTGAAAGCTGTATCTTTATTTGTTTCTGATTTATTAATATTTTGTTTTTAGTTTTTATTACTTTTTTGTCATAGTGGCACCACTCTGTTGTCCATCGTTGTTGAAACCAAAGGGAAATACAGATTACTGTATAGAGCAATCAGATAACGAATAAATTGCGGATTAAACCAATGAAAACGTTCAGATATGCTTTTGATTTCATACCCTGACGAGAACAATAACCATTTTTCCAAATGGTTAAAAAGAAAGAAAAAAAAAACAATTCTTCTATGCTGTCTATGCTGTGTCAGAGATAAGTTTCAAATCTCCATAGCGAAAAGTCTCCATTTGACGATACATCTTATATAGCATGAAATATTATCGGATGTTGTTTTTATTTCATGTTTTATCGACTGTTCAATGATGCTGTATGCCATATGAAAAGTTTCTTCAGACTTAAAACTATATTAATTTTTGACCATTCTTTACCATCAGTGACATAAAATTTTTGTTCTAATTGCTGTCATTCTGCTTTTTAATTCATTTAAAAAGCTGTTTGTACGTTTTAGAGTTTCCTAAATATAAACAAATAACTGTTTTATTTGTTAGCTTCGAAAAAATTTCTAATCGATAATTTTATTTCAAATGATCTGACACTCAACTGGATACAAAATAATGACGTAATTAACAAAGCTAAGACCTAGTGATTAGAGATATATTTTCTTAATCCTCCAAGAGAAAATCAGTATTGAGCAAATTGGATAAACAACTCTTTGTTTCATTAAATACCAATGATAGGCTGCGTCCCCTAAAGAGACAAGATGAATGTTTGCGAGGTTTTATATAAGGAAAGTAATCAGTTCTATTGTAATATTTTAAATTAATAAATTAAAAATAAAGGAAATGGATTCTTGCGATTTTTTGCAAACACAAAGCGGTTGTTATGTAAAACGACTTTAATTTTGACATGCGAATTTTTACTTATAAGTTACACTCTATAACTGTTTACAGTATATTTAGAAATTTAAAGAGAAATAATTTTTCTACCAAAAAATCTTTTTACTTTCTCTACTTTTTCATATATTTTTCTTTCAGGGCGTCCAAGAAAATAATGTTTGAAGTCTTATAGATACAGCTAAGTATGAGCGGGATAATTTACACGTGGTGAACGTGATCTTCATAGTGAACAACTGCTGATGCATGCAAACTTTTAGTGAGCAAATGCAATAAGAAATGTTGCCGCTCTCTAAAATATTGCATCCTTCGGCAGTCGCACAATATGTTATTTATATGCGCGATGTGTGATTTATCTCGCTCATCCCTAACATCTGCGAGACTTTTATTTTCAAGAATGACTTTATGAGCTGCCCTGTATATAAACTATAAAGAAAATTTCAATAATATAAGAATTAAAATATTTGAAAACTGATAATATTACGAACATATGGACGCGAATGTATTACGAAGATTACATTACATGATAAAAATGCTATATTGAAAAGAAGTACATTTAGTAATAAACGTCATTATTAGAAAGGTATAACGGAAACCAAATTCTTATGTCATCTCGTCTAATATTTATTAAATAAAAAATAAAAGTGCTCTGTTAATCTGATGGCATTGAGTTCATAGGCTATCCACACTTATTGTATATTATACTCTTATTTCAAGGAATAGTACCCCTCGAAAAATTAATTAAGGGGGATTAGTGACCCCCCCCCCGTTTCTCCCTTTTATACTTAAACATTGGACCTCTAAATCTAATGATGGAAGCGCCTTATCAGAATAAACCTGTAGACTGAATTTAAAGCAAATCGGATAATTCTTTATCAAAAATCCATTTAGCTAAATTAAGGGTGAATTAGCTCCTCTATTTCCCCCTTTATAATTAGCCAATGAACCTCTAAATCTAATCAGGGAAGCGCCTTATCAGAATAAACCTGTATACTAAATTTGAAGCAAATAGGATAATTCTGCATTAAAAACACGTTTATCTAAATTAAGGGGGATTAGTAGACCGTTTCCAACCTTTATACTTAATCAATCAACCTTCAAATCTAATTAGGAAAGTGCCTTATCAGAATAAACTGGTATACCAAATTTGAAACAAATCGGATAATTCTGCATGAAAAACGCATTTATCTAAATTAAGGGCGGATTAGCCCCCCGTTCTATTTTACACTTTACTAATGAACCTCCAAATCTTATCAGAAAAGCTCCTTATTCGAATAAACCGGTATACCAAATTTGAGGAAAGTCGGATAATTCTGCATGGAAAAGCATTTATCTGAAATAAGGAGAAATTAGCCCCCAGCTCCCCTCTTTATACTTAAACAATGAACCCCAATATCGAATCAGGGAAGCTCTTATAAGAATAAACCGGTATACCAAATTTGAAGCAAATAAGATAATTCTGAATGAAAAATCCATTTATGTAAATTAAGGGGTGTATTAGACCCCGTTCTCCGCCTCCTTTATACTTTATCAATCAACCCCCAAAATTAATCAAGGAAGAGCCTTGACAGAATGAACCTAGGAAAAAAAGTTGAAGCAAATGGGATATTTCTATAAAGAGTTACGCACATACACATACGTACATACAGAACCTGCGGACTTATTAGCTCTCAGGCTTTGATAGCCTGTGAGCTAAAAATTGCTCTGCATGTGGTCATGACTCCTTTTTTTGAATTACTAAGGGGAAACGGGAACGATCTGCTAAATATTTAACAATAAGTAATATTTCATGCGATTCTTAACAAAATTCTCGAATGCTTCAACGTAGCATACTGTCAAAATATCACAAATTGCTGATCAAATCCCGTGAAACACTTGCAATTTTTTTTTTCACACATTTTATAATTAACTGGATATTAATCTTTTCAGAATGTAAGAAAGCTTCTGCTTTGCGCTCATGACGCTCTAAGTTGTTACGACCGGGGTCGTGTCGTAGCCATTTCTGCATTTTGTCAAATCGTAGTGAACCCATCGTGATGCAATTTTTCTCATGTCCAGGCATTCCTTCAGAATTTGAAGCACAGTCGTATGCATTAATCCGGTATCCTGTCCAATGGCCGATCGTATGACGTAGATCACTGCCCAATAACGTGGCAGGAACATGCACTTCTTCTTCACTGACACACCAGACCGACGCATGTCTTCCACTTTTTGGCGTTCCTCGTTCAAAGCTTTTACCCACCGTGTCACTGTTGTGTTAACCAATGCATATTTCACGCAAGCATTTTGAAGACCTTGATGACACTGTCGTGCTGTACGACCTCTGAAACATTGAATCTTTATTCAACTCCTCTATTCATGCTTCGAAAACATCGTGACAACAATACATCAGACCGCCAGCTAACACGAGGCTTTGTTCCTCCGGCGAGTTCAAATGCGCGATATGTGAAAAGGGATGTCCATATGTTCTGAGGTAAAATAGCTATCTAATTGAATGGCGCTATCAGCAATATCATTAGGTTCCGTCACGTGGCGTCTCTACAGCAGTGTTTCCACTCTTAAAGTTCCAACCCTCGCATTTATTTTTCCACTAAAATGCGATAAAATTGTCAGTATAATAATACAGAACACCGATATTTTCTTTTTGCATCCTAAATGTTATAAAAGTATTTCTTGAATCAGTAAATTAATATTTATAATGTAATTCGTTACTCACTGATGTTACGTATCATACAAATTGATAACAGTTTACTTTCGAAAAAATTATAAAGAAAGATTTATTTAGAAGATCTATAACAGGCGTAAAAATGATAAAAATTATTTCTAAAAAATTTATGCTTATATATTTATAAGTTGTTATTCAAAAATATTTAAAAAAATAAATGCAAGTGTGTTGGAGAAAATATTCAATCTCAAAAATATAACAGAAAAAATTAATTTTACACATTTTACTATAAATTATGCTACTGAAATATTTTTCATTTTACTCTGGTTTTAAAATATGCTAAAATACGTAAGACATATATTTTTCACGTGTGTATTAGGATTAATAGCCTTTTATTTTCTACAAAAAATTCTTTCTTGTACCTGAAGATTTTGCATGGAGCAAAAAAATGCAAGTTTTTAATATTATTTTTTATTTAACGGTCTAACCCGCAAGATAAATTAAATTTATCAATTTAAATTTGGAAAAAAAACAAATTATGAAAAGAAATTTTTCTAACTGTATGTTATTTTAGATAATGTTTTACTGCTACACACAATTTATAAACTAATTTTGAAATAAGCCAAGTCATGTTTTGTGACAATAAAGTACTATAAAGCTTTGAAATATACAGAGATATAGTTTTTGAAGGAAATTATCACCCCCTATTAATTTTGCAACAAATAGTCCTGAAAAAGACATACGTACCAATCGACTGAGAATAAAATTAAAACAATTGCAGTAATGCATTTTGTTTTTATTGAAAAATAAATTCTCCAAAAATGCCTATATGTATGTAGTAGAATGTAGAAAGCCCCTTCAATAAAAGGAAAGAATTAGCAAATAAAATGCGTATGTTTTTTTTTTTTTTTTAATTGAGACGTAACTACACACAGCCGAGAAAGTACTCAAGAGCCTCTGTATTTTGATATTTTACAATTCCTATTTTAAACACAGAATTATTATCTATATCTACCTATTTATCTTTATATATATGCGTCAAAGTGGGCGTTGATCTCCCATATAGAAATCTACAATTGCACGAAAAAATTTGCTGAACAACTGCTTTGCACGAAAGGTGATATAAAATACAATTTAGAACGCAACGAAAAGTATTGGCTAATTTAATAGTGTACAAACTACATTTTACCCCCCTTTTTACAAGTACCTAATATAGTTTATCTTTATAAAAATTTAATTTTCATAAACTTCCAAATGGATTTTTAAACTTTTTATTGCCACACCATACAAATTACGTTAAAATATTAAAACGCGGTAAATATATTTAACACGTTGTTTCATAAGCCAATAAAATTCAGATCTACTTGTTATATTTTCCCATCCAAAACATTCGTTATACTGAGCAGATAATGCATTTTTTTTTAATATAAAATATATAAACTAATAAAAGAAAGATGTTTGTTTATGTGTCTGTACGTGTGTGTGTGTTGGCGATGGTTAGGTCTAAAAATTTGGATGAGGTTAGCCATGGCAGGTCCAAAAGCATCTGATGCTCAGATTTTTCATATTTTGTAAATTAATCAAAATATTAATTAAAAACCATAGAGGACATCACACAATGACGCCTTTCCCCCCATTGTGGGATTTTCCGAAGTTTTGATCCAAAAAAGAAAGGAGAGGGGACATAACGGTCGATTTTTTGCGGAATTTTCATATTATGTTTCAGAATTTACTTTCGGTTTGAATTAACCCTCAACACTCTGAATCGGAAAATATGGAGAAATTTAAAGGATGTTTTCCATTTTTTCGTTGAACGATATAAAACCATATAAATTCGAGGGTATACGCATTGAAGGCAGTGGAGACCTCAAATTAAGGTTCATTTGGAGTGATTTTCGTCGAAAAGTACAAAATCAGAAAACAACAGAGCGTGCTTAGCACACCCGGTGCACCGCACCAAAGCAGTGGGGCCTTCAACTAAACGTTTGTTTGGATTAATTTTGATTTTAAAATATAAAATTATTCAAATTCCAGGTTCTTTCGAGACACAACATTAGATTGATTTGAACAGATTTTCCTTTAAATATATACATATTTAAAGGAAAATCTGTCAATTGTGCAACTAATCATTCAACACTAATTTTAGGTATATTTAAATTTATTATCATGTTCCCGGGAAACGCCAATAAGTTCAGTTGGTATACAGACTATATCGCCATTAATGACGTCAACTTTCATTTTTTGACATTTTGTCAAATATTTAGATATATACTTGATAGATTCTTCTGGAATTACAGGATTAAAAAGAACAGGTATGGACTCATATTTAGCAATGTCGATTTGTTAAGGGAAGCAATTAGGGGGCCAACAAAAAATCAAAGAAAAAAATTATAGTTGGGATCATCCTGTAAAATAAAATGCACGAAATGATCTATCGCTACCGAATATAAATAAACAGACATTGTGCAATATGTGTATTCTTTTGTGTAAGAATAGCATGTATATTAATAGAGATATAGCGATTTATTAAAAAAAATAAAAAAAAAACTTGCTTGTTTTTTGCTTATAACATGCTGGGTTTCAACCAAATTTAACGCCGGTTTCAGAAATATTGACAAAACATAGTAGAAACAATATAGTGCAATTGGAAAATATATTAAATATTTTAGGAAATATGAGCAGGTGTATGAAATAATTTTTATCTGCGCATGCTCAAACTATAACAAGGATCATTTTACATAATTTAATAGTCAACTCTATGGAGCAACTTATTTAAAAAATCTAGTCAAATATCGTAGAAATTCAGAACGATATCGGCGTTAGAGTGAGCAAATTTTTAGTTATTCTCTAAAAGCAGCTGAATGATAAGGGATTTTACACAAATTGTCATTTTTTTATTAACTGGCTTTCAGAAAAAAGTTAGTATTTAGTAATTATCAACGAGTAGATTTGGAAAAAAATGCTTCGATTTTTATACTTCTTTTGATCGTGGTATAGGCTCGTTCTGGTGGTTATCCAAGAACTAAGCATCAATAAAAAATTAAAATAAAAAATTAAATTAAAAATTACAATTTGTGGAAAATCCCTTATCATTCAGCTGCTTTTACAGAACAACTAAAAATTTGCTCACTCTAACGCCGATATCTTTCGAAATTTTTACGATATTTGAGTTAATAAGTTGCTCCATAGAGTTGACTATTAAATTATGTAAATAAATCTTTACCCTGCATGTTATAAGCAATAAACATGCAAGAAGGTTTTATTTTTTTAAAATAAATTGCTATATCTCTACTAACATACGGGCTATTCCTACACAAAAGAATACACATATTGCACAATATCTGTTTATTTATATTCGGTAGCGATAGATCATTTCGTGCATGTTATTTTACAGATTGATCCCAAGTATTATTTTTTTCTTTGATTTTTTGTTGGCCCCCTAATTTCCCCTCTTATTACATCGACATTGCTAAATTTGAGGTCATACCTGTTCTTTTTAATCCTGAAATTCCGGAAGAATCTGTCAAGTATATTTCTAAATATTCGACAAAATGTCTAAAATTGAAAGTTGACGGTCTTTAATGGCCATATAGTGTATATAATGGTTATTCAAATTAAGATCCGCAAACATATATATGGTAGTGGGAGTATAGATATAGTTGTTCTATAACTATGAATCCGAACTGACAAGAAAATTAAAGAAAATAAGCGTCATTTCCATGGAATCACTGTAGATCTATTTATTATGGATGAAAATGTTGCACTATAAAGTGCTCTTTTTCATCAGCAATTAATGTCCAAAAACTGTTATGGATAGACCTTTTTTTCCAAGCCATATGATAGAGAATATCAGTAAATGCAACGTCATTTGGATGTATATATTGCATTTTATATATCTACTGATAGGGGACGCATATATTTTTCTGCTACAAGCGAGAAAACATGTATTCTGGTATAAAATTCTGAGGAATTTTACTGATTGCGTTAATAATACAAATCAGATTTTTATTTTAACAAAATTGTTAAAATAAAATTAACATAATTTAACAAAATTAAAAATAATTTAACAAAATTGTTAAAACGATAACATACAGACGCTTTATATGATATGATACTATATATTTCTGTATTTTACCCTGAAGACTCCCACAGTTAACACCAACAACGCATTATTTGCTATCAGTCTAAAAAAATTTCATAAAACTAACCCGAATTTACCTTTTTATGTGCGTTCGTAATTATATAAATACGTAGCACCTAATGTCGTCGTTCGGTCCGTCTGTCCGTCCGCATATAACAGAGCAAAAACTACCCAACCGAATGGTCTGAAATTTTAAATATATGATTGTTGCAAAATTTTGTCGAGCCATTTTAAATTTTATGAAAATCGGATATATAGTTTAATTACAGGGACATTCAAAAGTTTTTCTTTACATTACGGCTAATGGTGAACAATTATTGCAAGTGCATTTTAATGATGTTACAGTCTTCCGAATGGTCTGAAATTTTAAATATATAACTATTGCAAAATTTCGTCGAGCCATTTTAGATTTTATGAAAATTGGATGCATCGTTTAATTACAGGGACAGTCAAAAATCTTGCGTTACATTACGGGCAATGGGAAAAAAAAGTATTGCAAGAGCATTTTAATGATGTTACAGACTATGCACTTATGAAGTGCAAAAAAATACATTCAGTACAATATGGGGTGCAAAAAATATTTATAAGACTAGTTATAGTACGAACGCACCTCATTTGCCACGTTTGACGAGCAATTTCCTACTTGTTTCATTATGCACTTGAATCATAAAAAATAATAAGATTTTAATGTTTTATATTCTAATAATAATCTTAAAAAAAAACACCACGACTTTAAATTTAAAATGAGCACTGGGGTTTATGTTACATGCTCAAAGTGCAAAGATGTATGTAAATTTTTAAGCTATTTTTCTTTTCTATCTCGAGAGAATTGTTCAGGCGAAGATTAAATAACTTTTCAGTAGAATGATTTAATTAAAACTGACGAGTGGTTTCAGAGAAAGTATAACAATTTTACGAATTCGTAATGTGGTTTTCACTCTGGTAATTTTATGCATCTTTTTTTAATTAAAATAGGTCCATATTTTGTTTTAAAAAAATTATTTTTTAATTGAAAAAATTATATAAAACAATATATAAAACAATATATGTATATATTTTTTCGTAAAATGTATAAATGTAAACTTGGGCATATATATGATTATTTTCTGAAAATTATTTTAAAAACAATTTTACAAAACAATTTCATAATTATATTTCTTTTGCTATATTACGCTATATAGTAGACTATTTAAAAACTGTAAGTGATATCATATAAATACCTAATTTCCATAATTGCAATATTCAATTCATGTATAACAAAGTTATAGAAAATTTGTTCTAATAATAGTATAAGTAAAAGAGTTTTTCTTTAAGTGAAACGTTACATGATATATATATATATATATATATATATATATATGTATTAAGTTACAACTCTTAAAAAAATATATATGTGTACGTTTATATCCCAATTCTGAACGATTTTGGGAATAGCCAACTTATAAAGAAACAGAAAAACTATATAGGAAAATCCTTTATAAATATGAAGCTGCTACATTTGAAAAGAAAAATGTAAACAGTAATTTTTCGTAATGAAAAAAAGTTTAGAAGAAATAATCTAAAAATTGTTGAAATTCACTCATTTAAATAAACAACAAAAAATCCTATTTTTTTTCTTCATTAGTTAAGAAAAATTTCAAAATTTTAAATTTATATTTCATTCACGGTATTACTTATAAAACATTAATTTTTTAAAATTTATATACTTACTACAGATAAAAACTATAGGTGTAATATTTGAATGTTTTGAAGGGAGACGGAATTTTAAGATAGTTTTGATAATTTGAAAATGTTAGTTGTAAAATCACTGACAAATTATTTCAATTTTATGAAAATATCTTCAGAAGTATATACTACATCAAATTTTATTTATATATCTCCTAAAATCAAATTACTTGTCATAAGATAATTATGTGTATAGAATTGTATTTTTCACTTTTTACTAATGTTAATAAATATTCTAAATGACTTGTTTAATCTATAAAAATATTTTCTGTATATATACTGTCATTAGACATCTAAAATTAAAAGTTGAACGTGAACAAATCCCTTTGTGCTTTATTTAGATTGAGCTAATTTAAATATTTATTCTTTTATTAATCATTACATGTTTTTCAGGTTATCTACTTAAAAAGATATATTGTATTCATTAGTTATTCGCATAGTTCAAAACCGTTCTATAAAGCTTGAAAGATTACTCTTTACTTATAGCTGTCATTAACATGTTTAAAGTATCAGTAAAAAGGACACAGATATAACTTATTCAGGTTACCAAACAGCCAAAATACACAAAATACACATGATCAATTTCTCTATTGGAAAAACTACATAATTAATCCGATGGCAAACAATAGGTGCCATTAGGAAAACAAATTGGTGCGACAAAGTCCTGAGGACAAGATGTGAAGAACAATATCGATGTGGAGAAAAATCGAGTTTACTAATAAAAAATAAAAGAAGTGAAGAAAAGATCGTACTTCACAGCTGAAATATTAAATTGGGCTAAAACAAATTTGAAGGACTGAAAATAAATGAAATTTTATTATGAGCGGAAACGTTATAACAATAAACTGACTGATGGATTTTAAAATTCAATAACTTGAAAACGGTGACAGATATTAAAAAATTCTGGCAGGAGAGTTATGTATGGTGTCAGGAGTTTATTTACTGTGATTCTTGATTTCAGTTGAAATTTCAAACAATAGCTGGCGCTGAGAACAATAGGTGCTCAGTCCAGACCCGATGTTTGGTACTTCGGGAAACATGCAATACATTTTAATCTCCTGTTTTGCATAGAAAAAGAGAGAGGCCGAAAAATCGTGCCCAGATTTAGCGGTTATTGCTTGCAGCGCCATCTATCGATTTCTTTTTTAACTAAAACTGTGAACCGCAGCATAAAAATTCCTGACATCTTACATAATATTCCTGCAAGAATTTCTTAATATCTGTCACCGTTTGCAAGTTATTGAATTTTAAAATCCATCAGTCATTTTTGGGGCACCCGGTATCTGCTACGCTGTAAAAAAATAATTCTTAATTTAGGAAAATATAATATAATCCCAAACGAAAACACACAACAACCTTATTCTAGTTACTGACTATTTAGAAAAACATTCTTTATCTTTAAAAAATACAGAAACCAAGATTTTTTTTTTATATTTAAAGGCGCATTTATAAAAACGGAGTTTCTTTTCCTTGCAATAATTTTAGAAACGTTTTGAATAATATATATCTACATGATTGAATCCTGATTCATCTAATGTTGAAAAAATCGCCTCCAAATGCTAAAAAACATATAAAATTAAATACAAAATATCTAATCAAAAAATCCAAAAACACGCTTCCATGTGCATAACTTCAGATATAAAGGTATGTTTCTGTCAAATCTTTTGACTTTGCATTGAGTTGTCTCTCCAGAAAACAGCACATAGACACACACATGCACACATACACGCGTAAAACTATCTATCTATATTGATGTAGATCATGTACTTGTTAAGAAAGGAACTTATTCAAAGAGGAAAATTTAGCTTTATTTTGATTCGTAGAACGTTTTTCTGTAATTAAAGCACTTTTTCTTATTATAACTGCATACTAAAACAAAAGAACTATTAAATATAAACATTACCATAGAAAATTCAAAAAGAACATAAACGCTCATCATAAACTTTTTTTCACCGTAACAGAATTGCCTGAGAAAATCTAAGCTCAAAATAGTTTTACCCGAATAGGATCTCAACATTCACATGCACATATTTACATATATTATACGCATATTACATTTTTATAAACATATATTTACATGTGATTTTTCTTTTATTGCAGGATTTTATAGAGACATTTATTTGTGCGTATTGCCTAACGAATTTAAGATAACATAAGCCATAAGAATAAAATTTTCAAGCTTCTTTTTGACTTTTCACAAAGTCAAGTTGCCAAATTTCGCCTCGTCGCACCTCCTAAAATCGCTCCCTTTGTTAACTTTTGTATATCTAGCCTCTATCTTTTTGTGATCTTAGAAAACACTTATGTACTTTCTTATGTCCGATGGCGCTGAAATGTTATCATATTTTGAATTTAATGGTGCTTTTCTTAATAACATATTAAGGGTAATCTCGGCAAATTTTTTATTAAAAATCATTTTGATGCTTTAAAACCTTGACCGCTCAGCTTGAAATCCATTACTTTTACGAAACCACCCAAAAGCATTTGATTTCCTCCGGTCAGCTACATTTGCCAGTGAGTTGTTCACAGCCTCGGCAATCGTCTGTCATAATAACCTACCATCAATCTGAATAACCTCACGGTGCGCAGAATGAAATTCAATCATGAGATCGTATGGACTCCTGGGGCAGTTCACGTGTTAAAATACGTAACATTGTTTGATGGATATTTGTAGATCGGAACATCTTTTGCACATTGAAATACTACATTGCCTGTAAGATTCGTTGTTTGTCCAAGAGCGATGGTTTAAATACATCTAGTGTCCTCAAATTCCACAATTAAATGGTGAACCAAGACCAATCTAAATATATAAAGTGATTGTAATCTAACATTTCCTTTTTATATAAATTTATGTTAATAAACGTAAAAAATAGCAAAAATGAATTACAAGGATGTTAAAAATTCGTAGTGTATTTGTAGGTATTTGATTGTGGTAATAATATGCACAATTTCATTTTTAAAAAATGAAGAAAAATATATACGTAAAATGAAATGTAATACAATATTCTATATTTACTAACTTTATAAATTAATATTTATGTATTCATGAAAACCTGAACATATGTATTTATTATTTACTTAATGAAAATTGTTTTAAAAGTATTTAAAAAAAAACAAAGTTAGATAGATGGTATGTAGCTCTATGTTCAGCTATGTAGTATACTTCATAACAGCTTAGTTTTGACAGAACCTCACAACAAGTAGTCATTAATACATCAGTAGAAAAAAAACAGTAACTTCAGCACTACATAAACATATAAATTGGAATGAAAATACAAAGTGGCAAAAACAAAACTCGGGCAGACGATTTAATTTTCAATTCGTTTAATAACTACAGCAATCAATTACTAATAAATTACATAATTACATAATTACACAGTACACAAACAAATTACATAAAATTACATAATTACAAAGTAAAATTCTGTGACTCATAGAAAAACTGCAACTGTCTGGTATGTCTTTCTTTAACTATTATGTAGGAGCGGAAACTTTAGAAAAAATTCTCAGCAACAGATCACTACTCTTCTTCCCATAATTTGTTCATTCCTCCTACAAATATTTATTTTCAAAGTTTCTACACGTCTGTTAAACTTGCAGTAAATTTTTTTCTGTAAGATGATTATGTAGAATAACTAAATAATCAATTTGAAAATAATTACGTGATTAATATTTGTGCCCGTAATTTACTTTTTTCTCGAATTCCTTTAAATTTACAATCAATGTTTAATGTTGCAATCATGCAGTTCGTAATTGTTTCTGCTCTCTTTTATCACACTATTGGTAAGTCAAGACTGGTGTACGAAATACGCAGCACCTCTATTTGTGTAATATATTCTATTTTCTTTTGTTATTTTTCTTTTTTCTTTTTTTTATACGTATATACATCAAAAGTTGATATTTATGTTTAAAATGCATCACAACGTGTCCTTATAAAACTGCAAACCAACCGTGTTATATTAAATCTAATTAGTTTTTATTTTTTTTTTATTTTTTTTTTAAACAATTAACTGTTTATTACATTTATACTACTATTATTGGATATCGCTTTATGCAAGGATATACTTCAAAGTTCTGATTTAGGTTTTAAAAACCGATAACGCATAGAATGCATTTTTATGTTACTGCGAATCATCCGGGTCTTTAAAGGTTAAATGAGGGAAAAAAAACAAGGCTGTTTGTTTTCGGAAAATAATCTTATATGAATATGAATAATTCGTCTAGTAAAGCTATTTTTTAATGGTCATGTTCAAAATAACGTACCTACCTTTAATTATGATTCTATTAATAAAAAAAAATAGAAAAACCTTTAATATCACGTTGCTAATGAGCAGAGTTCTCTAATTAACAGAATTATTTTTATTCAAATAGTTCAAAATAATCCTTGCAAACTATGAAATACAAAAAAGAAAAAATATGGTTCGTTAATCATATAAAAAAATTATCCTGTCATAAATGATGTGCAATTATGCAGAATGTTAAACAAATTTGTGGAATAATAATTGGAAGAAATTTAGAAATTTTTAAAAAAGGAAAAAAATATAACTTCAAATCAAAAGTAAAATAAAAACGTCTTAAACAAAACGTTAAGAATATAGTTTTAAAGCTTATACGCTGTATGGTATTAGTGTTGTTGATCATCTTTGTTTTTATAACCACGTGCATTACAGCTTCAATTTTTTATCTTTTTTATTTTGTTTTCATATTTTACATACGCTGACAAGATATAATAACTAAATTTTACGTTGTAAAAATAATTTAATCGTCGAATTAATTTTTTAGAAGTAGAATATTTAACTATATCTTAGACGAATTAAAAAAAAATTATTCCGTAATTGTAAAACCTTTCCAATAAACTCATTCTGTCAAAACTGAAATACCGCAATGAGATTTTTACTTCCTGGAATACCTATATTAAATATATTTTCAGTGCGGTTTTTCTTATATTGAACAAACCATACGGGTATTAAAATTTTCAATAAAATAGCACATTTAATATATTTGTGAATACGAAAATTGGCCATTTTTAAAGATTGCTGGTTGGCGAACCACATCTTTGACTTCAATTATCTCTAAACTCTATTTTATAGTTGATCCTAACTTTCTTGAAGCCTTCTATATTTATAAAAATATTAAAAATTTATAGTGACTTCAATACTCCCACGCCTTCAGGTTGTTGGAAATCTTACATAAACACCTTTTCTTTATTTCTAATAGCATTTTTTCGTATTACCATTTCATGTTCCTGTGTATCTTTCTATCGGCCGTTCCCTGCAATTGCCTGTAAATCTATTTCTTAATAAACCTATATGTCGAGTCGCTTTAGCTCTATGACCTGAGCAAAATTTCCCTTGTCAATGACTAGATACGTTGAATACTTCGAAAGTAGTCAGCCCTAATTACAAATCTTCTGGTGCTTAAAACTTTGTTTTATCCATAAAAGATAATGAAACTTCATTTTAAATAAATTTTAGAGAAATTAGTCTACTTGAATATTTTAGCACTGAAGCTCTTTCTTTTCCCTTATTAAAACGGATTTCTTATTTAAAATAAAATATTTTTTTTAGTCATTCTATTTGAGTTTATAACGTTTTTTATTGATTATATATATATGGGGCATTCTCACAACCTTTTGACTTTCATGTTCCTGATTAATAACTTTTTATTTAAAACACTTTTTTGTGTATTTTTTATTTCATATATTGGGAAACATCCCACTGCATGATTGCATAACAATATTAACGAGATAAATAAGTTTTTGGCGATGTTGGGGGTCCAAATACCAGGAAAACACATCTACCGTCCCGTGTCCCTGTTGTTGATTTTTAAGTTTGAAGCTGTCTGGATAAAATTGTTTCAATGAAAATAATTCAATGTAATTTTTTTCTGAAACTGGAACTATTGTTTTATATAAATATGTAGCTAAAAATTAACCTGCATACATTTTTATGGTTGTTATTATTTTGTAAACTCTGTCCCTGGGTTTGAGCTTCCTTACCATCCCTCTTCTAAAATTATAGAGAAAATCATTTCAGATGCAGCCACAGAATTTTTTTCAAGTTTTTTCTCATGCAGAAGTACGCTAGAGAAATAATGTCTAAAATTCTTTGGCAGAAAATTTACTGTAGAATTTAAATCAGCATTTAAATATCAATTTCAAGCATCGTGGCTTTATTGGTAGTCTCACCGTCCCTAATGTTTATTCCTGCACTTTTCGAGGTAAATTAAAAAAAAATAATCCAAAGTTAGCAACTGTTTCTAAAAATCAATGAACATTGTGGCTATCACTTAGTCTTAACATGATTTTCCTAAAAATAGATGGTAATTTTCCTTACCGTTCCATCCTTACCGTCCTTATTTTTACCATTTCGTCCCTTTTTTCCAATACCATCACCTTTTTTTTACCTTATCGTTCCTTCTTTAACACCCCTTTAAGACAATGTTATACCAAAATTCTGTATTAAAAGTACTACATTGTTATTATTTCTTATTTGAATGTCCTGTGGGTACTATGCCAATTCATTGTAGTAAAAATATAGAAAAAAATAAAAAGTTATAGGTGTAAAATGGTAAGGAAAATTAAACTCGTAAGTTTAACTTAAACCTCATTTAAATAAAAAAAATTTCGCTGCTGACCATTTTTTCTTTATTTTGAATCATTAAGGTATTTGCCTATCAGATTAAAATGTTATTTTAGCAAGTTTAATTTTGTCAGATTTTTTTCCCCCAAGTCCAAAGATTGTGAGAATGCCCCATATATGTGTGTATGTGTGTGCGTGTGTTTGTAGGATATTACTGACATTTACTTAACGTGACATTGTCTGTTTCGGTGTCGAGTATAGCCGATAGCCAAGGATTAAGCCAAGTTCGATTAGGAACTGAAATTCTTTTCTTTTTTCTTTCTTTTTATGATACAAGATCTCCCTTTTAACTTCCCTTTGTACTACATACTATTAACACACTGAACTAACTATGCACTGAACTAGGAATTTTAAAATATCTTTAAAATTAACTGAAATATTTCCAAATATGTCAAAAAATTAATGTCTACATTTAATTAAAAATTACCATTTTTTATATCCGAGTACTTATAAAATAATTACTTTATAACATAGATTTTAGATTCTAGTGTTTCTTTCCATATCACCCACTTTTCATAATGAATAATATGAAAAGCATTCTGACAAAATTCCATTTATATTTGTTTAAAACCTTTTATGTAATAAAGTTTATCGTACATGGAAATAACGGAAAAGTTGATTTTCCAGAAACCGTATTTATAGATTTCTTATCTATATTATTTCTTACCTGAAAAATTAATCTAGGGTCGTCAATTAAAATTTTTTAGTTTTTTATGTGAAAAATGTAAGAAAATCATGCATAGAAACTGTATTTAAATTTCTTCTGGTCCCCCGCTAACTTCCGGTATTTGACTCATAAATTCATGTTTATTAAATTAACCATAATTCCTATTATACAGTCAAAAGTTCCCGTACTTATATTTAAAGAACTCATTGTCCGCGTTTTTTTTTTTTTTTTTTTTTTCTTTTTTTTTTCTTTTTAATATTTAATTTTATCCTTTGCTTATCGTTGCATCAATTCTTGAATTTTTATCGTTTGGTACTTTTCGTACTTGACTGGTGCGAGAATAAAACTCTATGTTATTTTGTTGTTCATAGTGAAATAAATTTATTACGCATTCAGAGAATTGCGCTGCTTTAAACTTATTTTGTATGTAAATCGTTTGAATGGTGCAAAGATGTTTGGCGAAATAAATATCCAAATGATGCAATGCTGAGTAAAGATACGTTATATCGAATCGTTCGACGATTTCGTAATACAGATTTGGTGGAAGAGAACCACAGGATAAGAATGTCGAAAATTGTTACACCATTCCTTTACATTTTCAAAAAATTGGCGTACGGTGTGGTGTATCACGCAAAATGATAGTTAGGCCTCTGTTTTTCGAATCAACTGTTGATAGTTTTGTATACAGTGAACTTATCCAGCAATTTGTCGTGTTGTTAGAAGTGAATGAACAAAATTCTTTGTTCAAAAAAAGATGGTAAAACAGCCCATACAAGTGATGAAACCATGGACATGAATTTTTTGGCGATCGGCTCATTTCAAAAAAAATATTTTGCCAGCTCGATTCCCTGATCAGAGCATTACGGATTTTTTCTGAGGAGATATTTAAATAAAAAAGTTTATGCAAGTAATCCTCAAACAGCAGATGATCTGAAAATTACGATTACTCAAAGAATACAAGAAGTCACTCCTAGCATGTTAAAACCAGTTTCCACAAGCATGCACAAAAATGTTCACCTTTGTCCCCTAGAAAGCGTTGGATATTTTGAACATTTAATATAAATATAAGTTTGAAAGCCTTCATCCCTGCATTGTAAATGTCCCCTTGACTGTTGGTGTAGAATGTTGACAAGCATTAAACAAAAAAATAAGCCTTTTTCTATCTGCAAAACATGAGTGGATCTTAAATTTATTTGCTTAATTATCTTTTGTTTGATATCTGGGCTAAACCGTGCAATGCTTCCCGATAAATGACCCTCGCCGATCGTAATTTCACAGAAAAGTGAAAATTGCGCTAATCTCAGCAGTTATCTAAAAGTTAACACGGATTTGAGGCGTAGAAGTAATAAATATTGGACTGAGAAACAAAGTCAACAACTAAAAAAGTGTTTATTCCTTAATCGTATTTTTGTAAAATTTTATTTCGTTTACTTTAAAAATTATATAAAAGAGAAATTTCTCTGGTATGTTATATTAAATATTTAAATAAAAATTATAAAATCAAATCTTCTATATAACTCTATTTAATTTCTAATCCCTAAAATATTTTTTTTTATCTATCTACTTATATATATTTACAGCCCATAATATCATATTAATTTTCATATTTTCTTTATTTGAGAAAATAAAACTATTCTCTTGAGATGACTTTTCTTCTTCTCTAATGATGTTCTTCTTTAATTAAGAAAATATATTTTTTTGGTAATACGAATGTTTGTAATATAATCTCTGAATTATGAAAGAATTTAAAAATGCGAAATGTAAAAAATGTCTATGACAAAGTAAAATTCCATGTCGATCTTTTATTTTTATCTTTACAAAGAACACTTCATATTTGTGATAATATAATCATTGGAAATGTGTTAAACATGTATAACTATTACTTACATAACCGCTGATTTTTTGTTTGTTTGTTTATACGAATTAATGTAAATTAAAATGTAAAGATACACGTGAATTACATAAACTTTAATGAAAATTGTTACACAAATGCATTTATGATTTAAGTATTTTATTAAAAAATATTTTACCTTATTTTCACATCTATGTTAATATAGTTTTCTTTTCAATGCAAAATTTTTAAATTGGAGTAATTTTTTCATTTTTTTTCTACTGTCGTATACTTAAAATAAAATTGTTATTGAAGAAAGTTTTACCTTATTTTAATAAAATAATAGTGCTGTACACACACACACACACATATATATATATATATATATATATATATATATATATATATACAGTCGTGTGCAAAAGTTTAAGACCAGCAGACGAATTTTGGAAATTTAACAGAAAGCATCATTAACACCGAAGATTACGCCATCTTGTGTGTCGATTGCGTCAGACTCATTTGCGTGCTATAAATTACTTTCCCGACTCATTCCTCGCCAGTTGTTTTGTGGATGTAACCGAAGACATTGCTGTGTTTTAATCTTTGTAAAGGGTCAAAAATCGTCACTTTCAGTTGCAAAAAGTTGGCTTTTCTGAACGTGAAATAGCTAAGAGGGTAGTTGTGAGCAAGACTGCTTTTCATCAAGCTGTCAGTAAATTTAATATTTCGGAAAAATACACTGAACTGAAGAGAAGCGATCGGCCAAGAAAAACTAGTACTCGTGATGGTCATGTGATCCGAAGGATGGTAATGTGATCTCCAACAGCCTCCTGCAAGAAGGGTAAACATAATCTGGCTATAAAGGGCACCGACATGAGTTTGAGCGCTATTTCAAGATGTTTGACCAAAGATTTTGATTTATTATGATACGAATATGCTAGTAAATCACATGATCATCACGAGCACTAGTTTTTCTGGGCCAACAGCTTGTCTTCAGGTCAGTGTACTTTCCCGAAATATTAAATTTACTGACAGCTTGATGAACAGCAGTTCTGCTCACATGTACCTTCTTAGGTATTTCACGTTCAGAAAAGCCAACTTTATGCAGGGCAACTGTTTCTGCCATTTTTGAAACTGAAAGCGACGTTTTTTTACCCTTACAAAGATTTAAAAACACAACCGTCTACAGTTAAATCCACAAAACAACTGGCGAGGAATGAGACGGGGAAATTATTTTTAGCAGGCAAAAGAGTCTACCACAATCCACACATAAGATAGTGTAATATTTGGGGTTAATGATGCTTTCTGTTAAAAGGACAAAATTCGGCTGAATTCTGAATGATTTTTCACGTGAAAAATTACTGAAATAGATTTTATCAGAATTAAAAAGAAGTTGAATATGGCGTCATAGTAGAAATAAAAATGACATTTTCAAAGAGATTTTTTACGTTCAGATTGGAAGTTTTTGCCCAAAGTACATCAACTTGCATTACTGCACTGGTGAAACATTTTGAATTATACATAGGTAAATTGCATCACAAATTGTGATACGATACCGCATGAATCAAAACCTGATGATGGTACCCTCCATTAATTTTGAAATGTGTTCGTCTGAATGCGGTAGTCATTAAAAAACTTGACATATTAAACAAAAACCTAATTTGAAGAACAAATTTAAAAAACAAGATTTATTTCCTACATTGTTAAAGCCCGAGAAGGGACAGATATTAAGATATTTCATTCAATTCGTTCTACATTTAATATTAAATTTTGTAACAAATAAGATAAACCAATTGAACATTAAAAAATAAAAATAAAATTCATACAACATGATACTTTAAACACCCTAAAAACTTAGATTCCGTTCAAATGAAATCGAAATAAATCTTAGACTTTTTTTAAAGTTTTGTATTTTGCATGTATCTTATCATTTTATGTACAATCATTATAAAAATAATACAAAATCTGCAATACAAATATTTACAACTGAAAAATGGAAAACGTCTAAGATTGATTTCGATTTCATTTCAACGGAATCTAAGTTTTTAGAGTGTTTAAAGTATCATGTTGTATGAATTTTATTTTTATTTTTTAATGTTTAATTGATTTAGCTTATTTGTTACAAAAATTTAACATTAAATGTAGACCGAATTAAATGAAATATCTTAATATCTGTCCCTTCTCGGGTTTAAACAATGTAGGAAATAAAATGTGTTTTTTAATTTGTTTTTCAAATTAGGTTTTTGTTAATACATATATATATGAAAGTTTTTCATAATATTTAAGTAAAAGCAAAATCACCATGATTCCATACTAGTGGTATTGCTCATTTACTTGTTTTATAGATTCCTGAAAAATATTATTTGAAGATTAATGGATACAGTATCAAAATTCCTAACACTTTATGTTTGTATAAATGTTTGTATACTTATGTGTTTGCAGGTATATCGTTGTAAATTGCACAAAAAAATGATAAAAAGACGTGCTGTTGAATAGACTATTGAAAGCTATGGAATACATTCATGAATATCTGGACCATCTCCATAACCCATATTTAATTAAGTATTATTTATAATTTTTTTATAAATTAAAAACAAAAATGTACTACAATATATGATGTCATTTCATAGAAATCAAAAATCGAATTTTCTAAATAAGCTATATTTTTTTAGATGTATATGCACATTAAATGATAAAAATTTCATGAAAATTTAAAATATATTGTAACGATATGCATATAATTGTAATATATCGTGCTGGTCATATTTCTTATCAGAGTATAACGTAAAGTTTCTTCTTAGGCTTTTGTAACTTGCACATTTTATTTTTTAAGTATAATTTATGAACTGAAAATAGCGCCGGAAGTGAAAACCATCATATAAATATATCGTTATGACTTAAAAGAGGCTGCTTATATTATAAGGAAATACTATAAAGACTAACTTGCAAAATTTATAATGAATTTTAATGATTATTTGGTTACAGATTTTACTACTTTTTTCTCCAATGCGCAACACATAAAAAAAAAAAAAAATTAATCTAATTTTGGTTTTTGTTTTAGTCTGAATTGTTAAACATTTCTAAACAATATGTGAAAAACCACATTCAAAACACTGCTGCATTATTAAATGAATTATAATAATTTATAATAAAAACAATATAATTGATGATAAGTTGAAATTTAAAATGTAAGATGAGTTTTTCCGGATTACGCTCCCTGTCAATTTCAAACTGCATCAGCTACGGATTAAAAAAATTAAAAACCAGCGCATTCCTTCAATATACGTTATGAATAAAAAAATGACATCTTTGTTTTTTATTATTTTGCAGTTAAAATATTAATAATATTTTTCTACATAAAAAATTATTTTTTCTGTGTAGTATACTTATGAATATGTACTTTGGGTAGAAAGGAAGAAATCTTAATAGCGTATTATTTAAGATTTGGAATTTTGAAAGTGTTGGGGATTTTTATCGTTTCTACAAATTAAAATATCATGTATCCCCTTAATTTTCTGAGGAAGCTCGGATGTAAAGCTAATGTCAGACGAAAGTCTTTTTGCACGATTTTTGTTTCAATATAAGAAAAAAACACCTGCTAGCAAAGGTGTTTCTTTTTCATGTTGAAACAAAAAGGGTGGAAATAGACGTTCATCTGACATTTGCCTAATCATTTCATATGCTCTGTGTTGTTTAAATTTTAAACTGAAGAACGGTGATTGGTTCTATTTTGTTATTAAAAATTAAATGTTTTTTAATCAGTTCTTAATAAAGTTTTGTTTCTACTATTTTATTCTCAATATAATTAATTGTCTGAGCGAAGCGAATGCTAATACTCAGCGAAATATTACTGTCCGGACACATTACAGCTACGATGGATATTAACGCCATGTCCTACTAAAAAAAAAAGCCTAATAAAAACCTTTCGTCAAGCATAATTCAAAAAATATTCGTCGGATTTCGTTTCTGATTGCACCAGAAGGTACCTATGAGGGCCAAATACTGAATGCACCTACTATGAAAAATAAGTTCCAAACCGTTTAAAAATTATATTAAAAAAACTGGTAAAAAGGCAGAATTTATCAGCATACGTCACGGAAATTTGGTGTGCGTCACTTTCACTGGTGGATGTTTTCGTAGACAACTGGTTTGAATACGTGGAGCAAATAAAAAAAAAAATACGCACTCACTTTCAACCAGATCAGTTTCAACCACGTGATCACAAACCTTGCAACAACCTGTGGCAACCAGTTTTGGTGAGCAAACAAATAATAATACAGTACCACGGTGACCGTTTTTAGCCTGTTGTATGACATACAACAGGATAAATCCGGCTATAAACTCAGGCTAAAAGATAGTTGTCAGTCAGTCTATCGATTGGAAATTAACAGATTTTTTTTAATATTCGTATAATGAAATTTAGAAACGATTGTGGATGATTAAAACAAAAGACATGAGTGTTTATTGCTCCGGGAGGTTATCGTTCTCTGGATGTCTGTCTGTCTACCATACAGCATGCAATTTTCTTGTAAAGGATGATATTATTATGCAGTAAAACCTCCATAACAGACACACCCGATTTGCGGATACCTCTATTTAGCGGAAATTTTTTCGATTACCCACACTTAAATAACTGTACATGTTTTACTCTCAGTAGCGGACACCTCCAAATAGAGTACAAATTCTGAATTCTTGAGGTGTCCGCTATTCAGAGGTTTTACACTATATATTATTGATAGTTATTTTACAGGGCCGCACAAAAGAATAAGAATATATGAAACGAATATAAACTAAATTCGGGATTGGTAGATCGCCGATGGTAATGTAATTTTAGGATGTTGTTACAGTCACCCGCAGCATGTTTTTAGTTTCGTTCATCTAACGAAACCCTACCTGTCTCTCTCCTATGTCATTCTGTCCGTCTGTCACAGAGCCCGTTCTCAGAAACTATATATGTCGGAGGATTGAAATTTGTATACTTATAGCTGAACACAACACATCAAACGGCAAATAATAAAATTTTGAAAAAGTCTAATTTTTAAACCTCTGGGCTCTAACTTGTGTACTTTAAACAATTTTTCTAACTCAGCCCCTAATTAAGTTGGAGACATGAAATTTTGAATACTTATAGCTGAACACCTCGCATCAAACGACAAATAATAAAATTTTGAAAAAGGTCTAATATTTAACCCTCTGGGCTCTAACTTATGCATTTTAAGCAATTTTTCTAACTCATCCCCTAATTAAGTTGGAGACTTGAAAGTTTGCATACTTATAGCTGAACACTTGCGATAACACGATAAATCATAAAATTGTGAAAAAGTCATATTTAACCCTCCAGTCTCTAACTTCTGTATTTTAAGAATTTTTTCTAACTCAGCCCCTAATTAAGTTGGAGACATGAAATTTTGCATACTTATAGCTTCACACCTCACATCAAACGATAAATAATAAAATTTTGAAAAAGTCTAATATTTAACCCCCTGGGTTCTAACTTGTGTATTTTAAGCAATGTTTCTAACTCATCCCCTAATTAAGTTGGAGACATGTAATTTTGCATACTTATAGCTGAACACCTCACATCAAACGACAAATAATAAAATTTTGAAAAAGGAAATTTTGAAAACCTCACATCAAACGACAAATAATAAAATTTTGAAAAAATGTAATATTTAACTCTCTGGGCTCTAACTTATGTATTTTAAGCAATTTTTCTAACTCATCCCCTAATTAAGTTGGAGACTTGAAAGTTTGCATACTTATAGCTGAACACTTGCGATAACACGATAAATCATAAAATTGTGAAAAAGTCATATTTAACCCTTCATTCTCTAACTTCTGTATTTTAAGCATTTTTTCTAACTCAGCCCCTAATTAAGTTAGTGACATGAAATTTTGCATACTTATAGTTGAACACCTCACATCAAACGACAAATAATAAAATTTTGAAAAAGTCTAATATTTAACCTCTAATATTTTGTCTCGCACAATTTTTAAATTTAAACTGTTTTGCAATATCATTTTTTGTTCACTTTGCATAATAAGTGTAATGTGACGTAATTTCTTCTATTTAAGACTTCTAATGCATGTTAATGAATTTATTTTACAATATCCTTTCTCTTTTAAAATTCACATGTAAATATAGTTTTTATGGCGTAATTTCCAATAAGTGCTGCTTTTTATACATAATTATTCAATTCTAATTTGAAGGGTTTTTTTTCAAATATTTTTTTTTTATTTGAAGCAAACATTATTGTTTGCGCTGTTTATACAGTTGGCAACAGTTTAATTTAATACCATTTTCTAAAATATGTAAAAAATATCTGTCGAAATGCGGAGTATTTGAATTTAAAATAGAAATAAAACCTCAAAAGATGAGTTAAATTAAAAAAATTAATGAAATCTGCTCACCGGGATCTTCTATTTAATAAAATGTTCTAAAAATGATTAAATTCCCATGTATAGTTTTTGCTTCTATAAAACTTTTTTAATGGAACGATTTTGTCCAACTTTAGCATTAAATATCTCTTAAAATAATTCTTCGATTTGAAAACTGTATGCATCAGCGTGTTGATCAAACATTTTTCTATAATACCACCGGTTTTCATATTTTTGTATGCAATAGTTTTCTTAATATTAGCGAAGAAAGACCTCCGGTCACAAAAAATTCAAACTTGGCGGCGGCAGCGGCGGCGGTGACAGCGTTAGTTATATTTTTTAGAATAGAGAGATATATAAAAATGTAAACTTGTCTATCTGCCTGTTTGTAATTGTATAAAAATCCACAATTTGGAAGTTAAAATTGGGAAAAGATACGTACATGTGTATTAAAAAATGGCCGAAGCAACTAAAGTAATCCGGAATCGAAATAATTTATAATTAAATTTTAATTAATAAAAAACCACCAATTTAAAAGCAATTTCTTATCAAATTTAAACATTTTTCGTTATAGCAGTTGCCAACAATTAAAATACACAATAAAATTATCACTACAACAATTAATTTTCTACTGCAAGATTTTCACGTGAAAAATGAAAATGAAATAAATAGTTTGATGAATTTAATAAAAGATGAATATTACGTCATAACTTTTCTATTGCAAGATATTCACATGAAAAATGAAAATGAAATAAATAGTTTGACGAATTTAAATGAAAGTGAATATAACTTCATAACTTTTCTATTTCAAGGTTTCCACGTGAAAGAGGAAAATATTACGCCATATTGGAAATATAAAGGATGTGGTGGATATAGTATAACGTCATATGAGTGTGAAAAATATATTGAAGCATGATAAAAACCCGATTAGGGAAATATTGGCGTATTTTAACATTATTGCTCCAATGATAAATTGAAATATGTTCATTTATAGCTGTATTCTTCTGCGTCTGTTATATACATTTATACATTTTTATATAGCGTTTTCATATGATTCATTCATACAACATTTCGACGGCTTTTTTTAATGTTTGTTTTGTGATGTATATTAAATTTTGAAATTGATTTTTCAGAACAAACATCCTTCAAATTCTGGGCAACGCCGGGCACTTTAGTTTGTAACAGATAAATGGCTTTAGTATCTGTACATCTAATGCTAACATTATAAAGCGTTATAATATTATAAAGTGTATAATATTATTAATGCTTGTACCTTTGTGAGGTGTTATCTCTGAAACTACATAGCGAACTTAAAAAAATGTTGGTGGCCATCTTTGCTCCGAAAAAAAGACTGTATTTTCTGATAGTGCAAGAACCTACATCGCTGCAGGAGCAAAAAAGTTCTAAAATTGTGATTTCTGTGATATTGATTGGGTTAGAAACTTTAAATTTGGTGCGCTGTAATTTATAAGATGTAAATGTTCGTTGTAGAACGAAATCTAAAGAATCGAAAGACTAAACAATGCGGAAAAATATCTAAAGATGATCTTTGTAATGAAGTACATGCAATTGTTATGAATATAAACATGAAAATTGACATGGCTGTATTTATCATGACGTAAATTCTCGCAATAGAACAATTTTTAAAAATGTCGCTATATAAAACAGTGCAGAAACAAAAAAACTTTCGAAAATTTTCTATTTCTGTGTTACTGCTGAGCCCAAAATCTTGAAATTTTGCTTCGGGTTAGTTTTAAAATATACAATTGTCTCTATGAATGGTTTCTAAATAATTTAAAATTTAAAAAGATGAAATGAATGGAAAGCGATCTCAATTACCATTAATTTGGAATTATTAGGTATAGCAATTTTAAATATTTCATAATACTGCACTTCCTCCGCAAAACATGCAATTTAAATGCAACAAAACTGATAGATACCCACCTAGCATTAAATAAATTGTTTAAATATTGAATAAAGACCTGTATGAAACAGTGAGTAGGTTGCCCGAAAGTACTTGTTAAAGTATTCCTTCTCTAGGCTTTTCTCTCTCTCGCCAAGGCCACTAACAGAGGGAAGTGCCGTTTTAAATGTGATATGAATTTTTTATCTGATTCATTTTTCTACACATTTTATCATAAGGTCATATTCTCAATTATCATTAAGAGATTTTTTATATATTATCTTATTCTGGTGAAATTTCATAATCGGGTTCATATTGGCGATGTTAGCTTGCATGATTTGCTGAATAAATATGTATGGATTTGTAAATTACTTCAAATGACACTTTGACAGCTCAAAAGTTATGCAGACGATATATTCAGATCTTGTGTCATACTTTATGTTGCAATCATTGCCGATTTCTTTTATTTAATATATGCTAAATACAGCTCAACTTGTGCAGAATATGTTTGAAAACAAAACAATACAGTGTATGTAGTTGCCAGCATACACTCATCATTTAAATCCGATCGAGCATATCTAAAACACTCTCTAACGAAGCACTGCATGCCACTGTTGATGTATTCGGTACTTTGATAATATATCAGATTTTGAGGAGAGTATTCCTTAAATGTTATCGACAACCTCATTGCATCCGTGGAAAACAGATATTGTACAATATTAACTATTCCGGGGGAGCACACACCATATAAAGTATAGTCCATTCTTTTTAAACATCATATATTTGTCATTTAAAATTACTCAAATTGGTGCGGAGCGTCTGATTATACTCTTGACATCATTTTATACAGTTAAAATTCCGATATAAGATAATTTAGTGTTTCATTTTCTATTTTACTTTTAATATATTGCGTAGTTTCAATTTTATATCCATGCATGGCTGTCTTGCATGGTTCGATTTCCCATTTTTTTAAACAGCGTATACAAATTTATATGTAAGATTTGTAATTCTACGAATCGTTTATTTTCATCATTTCAATTTATCGCAGTATATGGACAATTAAAGAAAACATATTAGATGTAAAATTCCAACTGGGCGAAAAATGTCCGGACCCGGATTCGAACCCGGGACCTCCCTGGCTGAAGCCGCCAGTGCTCTGCCATCTGAGCTATCCCGGACGATTCTGGTCGAACTTTTTCGCCCAGTTAACCTTGAAGATTACAGCATCTGGTCTGAAACCTGGTTCAGCTCAACAGAATAAATCTCAGGTAATGGAACTCCAGAAATCGCTGGATACGAATTTACACTAGATTAATATCAACGCAATTATTCTAATTGGTAAAGAAATCATATTAGATGTATTATTAGATGTATTATTAGATGTCATATTAGATGTTCCAATTAGAATAATTGTGTTGATATTAATCTAGTGTAAATTCGTATCCAGCGATTTCTGGAGTTCCATTACCTGAGATTTATTCTGTTGAGCTGAACCAGGTTTCAGACCAGATGCTGTAATCTTCAAGGTTAACTGGGCGAAAAAGTTCGACCAGAATCGTCCGGGATAGCTCAGATGGCAGAGCACTGGCGGCTTCAGCCAGGGAGGTCCCGGGTTCGAATCCTGGTCCGGACATTTTTCGCCCAGTTGGAATTTTACATCTAATATGATTTCTTTACCAATTAGAATAATTGCGTTGATATTAATCTAGTGTAAAGAAAACATCTCGCTTTCTTTGCTTCCACATGTTATTATTAAATCTATGTTCTCAGCAATATCTCTCAGACTAATCCCTCTGAGGGAAGTCCTAGTTTTAACTTATATTCTATGTTTAGTATTGCTTGAAGGAATTTTACATTGATTCTTCATTTAATATTTTTATAATTTCTTAAATAAAAGATATTTTACACATAAAAGATATTTTTTAGTGATAAAGTTTTATATTTGTTTCACACTAAACTAGATAATTCATTGAATTTGATTTTACTGGGATTTTAAATTAAAACTCTATATCTATTTTCTTTAAGCTTTAAGTAATTTCCTTATATATTTAATATTTTATATAAAAATTCTTTTGAAATATGTAATAGTCAGTTGCAAAATGCAAGGAACACTTTAATCATGTTTGAAATGATCATTTTGCTCGCTTTCATCTTTTCAATAGCATCCTTTGGAATTTCTGGAAAATCCCTTATCATTCTGCTGCTTTTAGAGAACAACTAAAAAATTGCTCACTCTAACGCCGATATCTTTCTGAATTTTTACGATATTTGACTAGAATTTTTTAATAAGTTGCTCCATAGAGTTGACTATTAAATTATGTAAAATGATCCTTGTTATCGTTCGCGCATGCGCATATAAAAATTATTTCATACAACTGCTCATATTTCCTGAAATATTTAATGTTTTTCTATTCCAATTACACTATATTGCTTCTACTATATTTTGTCAATTTTTCTGAAACCGGCGTTAAATTTGGTTGAAAACCCTGCATGTTATAAGCAAAAAACATGCAATATTTTTTTTAATTTTTAAAAATAAATCGCTATATCTCTATTAATATACGTGCTATTCTTACACAAAAGAATACACATATTGCACAATGTCTGTTTATTTATATTCGGTAGCGGTAGATCATTTCGTGCCTTTTATTTTACAGGGTGATCCCAAGTATTATTTTTTACTTTGATTTTTTGTTGGCCCCCTTATTGCCCCCCTTATCAAATCGACATTGCTAAATATGAGGTCATATCTGTTCTTTTCAATCCTGAAATTCCAGAAGAATCTATCAAGTATATTTCTAAATATTCGACAAAATGTGTAAAATTGAAAGTTGCCGATCATTAATGGCAATATAGTGTATATGCACTATATGACTTAAAAGTCACGAGTCACTTTCGAAGATATATCTTTTGTCTGTAAAAGGAATACTTCATGAATTCGTCTGGAACTTCAAGGATGTAAAGAACTCTTTCGAGCTCATATCTTTTAGCGACGGTTTCTGCTCAAGATAAATTAGGAGATCAAAAACAGATTGGATGAAAAAAACATTGTTTGCTGTATTGTTTGCTGTTTTCTAAATAACCTGCAGCTGTAAACTTGACCAAGTACAATATCTGCGTTAACTTATGTAGAAGTAGAACATGTCATAAAGACACAAAGATATAAGAATTTATTTTAAAAAAATCAAAGATATTACGCATAGTTTTTGTTCCTAACAATTTTTAAGCAAATTTTACACCACGTTCAGAAAATTTGACTAAGTGCATCGAACATAATATGCAGTAATTATAATACAAAATTATTTAACATTTGATGAAATATGAGCGTTTGTATTATATAATGTTTAATTGCATATGCGAGAACGATAAAAAAATAAATAAATAAATAAAATAAAACACTTATTTCCGAAATTTTTTTGTCAACAATTTAGAACATCTCATTAAATCCAGTCGAATACACTGAAAATTTAAAGAGATATCGGCGATAAGAGCGCTAAATTTTGTTGCTATCTAAAAGTAGCATGATAATAAGGAATTGTCAAACAAAATTGTAATTTTTGTAATTTTTATTGTAATTTTTTATTTATGTTTTATCTCTCCTTGGAAGAATTAACCGAACAAGCCCATTCTTAGTAAAAACACGTTATAATTCATTATAACGCTTTGATTATATACAGGTTATAATACGCTTTCATTCAAAAACTACTCGTAAACGTGCGTTAAATAATTTAGAAAAAGTTCAACACATTTGAATACAGTCGAACCTCGATATCTCGAACTTGAAGGGAAAGACAAAAAATTCGAAATACCGAAAATTCGAATTATCGAAAATCGCATGCTATAAATGGTAGAATAAAGATAAAAGCTTTTTTGAAAACCTTTTTAAAAAGTAACTTATTTTTATTCTAATACACACTCTGTGACAATTTTATTTGGAAAAGATTGGAATCTCAAACTCCTTTGCAATTTACTTTTTCTTTAACTTCGTCGATGATTTATTTCTTCACTTCAATAGAAAATGTAGTCAGTTTTCGTTTGTTAGCTACTGACTCGCAGAAGATCTTTCTTACAAATGCTCTAATTTTTTCTAAAATTACCAAGAAAGGAAACTTTTGAGGACGTCACTAGGGCATTCACACGTTTCTTTCACCCCTTGTTGCAATCATAAGATATTCTAAATTATTTTTACAAGCCACCTACCTCTTGATTCTTGTTCATTACTGTCATTTCCAGTTTCTTAAAACAACCCCAACCACTCAAGAAAATAACAATGGAGAATAAAAGAAAAAGAACATAGAAACAAAAACAGGATAGATGGTCACGGCATATGCAATGGCAACTGACTGTAAAAAGATAAGTAAACAAAAAACAACAATTCCATCTGCCATCTTTGGGGTAGGGGGGGGGGGTCAAGAGATTTCATTGTGTCACTGGTGTTTTTATATCCCTTCATTTTAAAGTTTATGCGATGTTTACCACTGTTATTTGTGACTATAGTTTTTCTATTCTTTAAAAATTTCTAGTTTGGAATATTTTTTGGTTTTAGAAAACAATTCTACACTATTTATGGGGGAAAATTCAAGTTATCGAGGGATAAGACAAAAAAAAATTTGTCAAACCATGTTTTTTTTTTGTTTTTTTTTCTTTACATTGTGTGTATAGGAAATTTGATGGAATTTTTTTTTCTTCCAGATATCGAAAAATTTGCGAAATCGAGATTCGAGTTAGCGAGGTTCTACTGTACTTAATTTCAGCAAATGTAATCAACAGTCGGAAACTTATCAGATTTATTTTGTGCTGCTCTCTATACAAATATACGATCTATAAATTTGTATTCAAACTGCACAGTATGATAAAATTTAGCTGTGTTTTAAAACGCATAATATAGTTCAAAAATCCCGTTCCACAATTTCAATAAATGCTAATGTACTCTTTTGAATGACTTACTCAATGAATTTTGTTGTGCAGCCCTGTATGTGTTCTAAGGACTTCATACTGAGAGTATATAGTATGCTAAAAATTAGTAAAACTTAAAAAGGAATCTTTTGGCGTAATTCTAGCTCACTTGGCGCGGTTTTGCTGTTGACTGACACTTGCCACCGTGAGTTATAGTTTTGTTTTTTGTTTGCGTTTAGTCATAGGATAAGCAAAACGTAGATCTTGAATATAATTTTTTAAACATTATTATTGACTCCTGTTGGTGAATATATTATGAGTTTATGTTCATTTTATGTACTTTCTATGATCAGATTATTGAAGGTATGCCTTGTGTAAACAACACTAACTTCATGATTCATAAAGTTCCTAGGTCTATATGTGAAATCTTTTTTAATTAGTATTTGAATATATTTTCAAATAAAAATTTATTTTAATCGCTCTTCCATCATAATACCTGAACCTTATTTTATTATTTGAATTCTTCATCGTGTTTATTCAAAAACGCACATCCAGAAATTATTGACCGCAGACCAATTATTTTTTGTGTATTCTGTAAATGAACGATAAATTCCATTGACACCATATTCTACAGCAAGCCTTTTGTAGCGAACCTCTATTGAGGTATATCAATTTCAATATATTTCAAATAGTGTAAACTAAATAAAATTCATTGCAAACGATTTTTTCTTATATACCATATTGTAATGATCGTCTTTTGATCGTCTCTGGAATCGAAATATAAATACAACACCCTTCATTTACAATAGAGAACCATGTAATAGAAAACCTTAATAACATCTATCAATTGTTTTTGCAATCCCAGTTCATTTACGTGAGTTAGAACACGGCCAGAGAAACCGAAATCATAAGCTTTTTTGAACTATGAAGGAAAGTAATAAAAGCGGGCTATAATTTATCATTGCTGAAAATACATTCCTAAACAAAATCATACTTTGAATTGTTGAATATGATTTAGCATATTGTTAGTAAAAAAGATGACGTATCGAATAAAATATATCGATAACTTTAACACAATTTACCCCATTAAGTTTTTGTGTGCAATTCTGTAATCATTATGAGTAGTTCAATGTGAACGCATATATATACCGGGTGTCCGAAAAATTACTGATGGATTTTAAAATTCAATAACTTGAAAACGGAGACAGATATTTAAAAATTCTTACAGGAGGGTTATGTATGATGTAAGGAGTTTTTGTACAGTGATTCTTGATTTTAGTCCAATTTCAAACAATAGATGGCGCTGAGAGCAACTGGCGCTCAGTCCAGACCCGAATTTTGGTCCGATTTTTGGAATCTCTTTTTTTCTCATGGAAGAAGATAGAGACCGAAAAAATCGAGCCTGGATTTAGCGGTTATTGTTTTCAGCGCCATCATTTGTAACTAAAACTGAGAATCGCAGCATAAAAATTCCTGACATCTTACATAACACTCCTGCAAGAATTTTTTTTTAATATCTGTCTCCGTTTGTAAGTTATTGAGTTTTAAAATCCATCCGTCATTTTTGGTACACCCGGTATATATATTACAACTTGATAGTCTTTTTTTGGAGAGGTAACCATAAGTTAAATGTAAAAACTATATTTTGATATTTTAATATTCCCTTGTATAATTTTGAAAACAGGAAAATGAAGCACGTGTGAACGATATGTCTTCCATATAATTAACTTCAAATAAAAAACTTGTAAATATTGTCAATAGTTAATATTAGTCCTATCAAGTATGGACAATATTTTACGGATTTTAATCTTTAGTTTCTAAAACGAAATTTTACAATTTTATGTTTATATTTTATAAATGATTTTTTAAATATATTTTGTAAAACATTTATTGAAACAACAATTACTAATTCCTACACAACATTTACATTTAAATTTTTGATTTCTAATTAATTTAAAGTTTTAAATTCTGATTCAGTGAACGTCAGATATTCAATATAACTGTTGGAGAAGGTAAAAGAAAATAATTCTTGCCCATATATCAGCACTTCATTAAAAATACAGTTCGATGTAAGGCATTTATTTTTAACGTTCTTCAAAAAAAAAAAAAAAAAAAAAATTAATAGCTAGTTTCTTGTGTAAGAAAATATTCCGTAAAATGAATTAAACAATACTTTTATATCTTTCTCTTTAGAATTGCCAACGGGACTTATTATTCAAAATAAAATGCTTGAACATTACCACATTTTTGAAATAGTAATTTTGACCACCTATCGGTGGCAAGAACACCAAAATAGGTGTAGACATGTAACGTCTTCCCTGCAAGATTCCTGTTTAATAGCATAGAATCTTTGGTAATGATCACAGCTCAGTCTCGAGGAAAAGCGCACGCCGATGAAGGCAAGTACAACCCGGATCATTTATTAAACATTTTAAGGGGACTAAGGACACTTAAAATTGGAAAAAAATGAAATAAAAAGACAATTTTCAAAATTTAATATCATAAAATGCATATGATTTTAAAACACAAATTTTATATGGTTGAAAGATACAAGTATGTTCTTTCATTTCATCTATTTAAAAAATGGCAAGATGCAAAATTAGCATTAAACAGGGGCTCCAAACTGTCAGAAATTTGACAAGCAGAAAATTGGTATAACAGTTTACGCGCAGGATTACGAAATAAATTTTGAAACTAGAATGAAAATTTAGCTGCCTGCTTATACTTCATATTATAATAATTTCGTAGAACCTAAATAGATTTGTATTTAAAGCATTTTTATATTTTTAATACTAAGTTATATTTTGCTAATACAAAAGTTTGAAAATTTCAACAGTATAATTACCCAAAAAAATATTTGTTTGAACAATAAAAAATAACTTTTAGGTTCAGTTTATACAAACTAACATGAAATATATTTTGAACATTTCATGAAAAAATATTCAGAAGTTTTTGATATACCCCGCACGTTATGGACAAAAACGTCATTTGGATAAAAATGACTTCAAAATTTTGGGAAACGCCGCTTCAGCCATTGAGCGGGCATAATTCTAAAAGCCACAATATCTGTTCTAATGGGAATTTCACAGAAATAATTATATTAAAACGTTCAAAAAAGATAGGAGTTTAACATCTAAAACTATTAAAATTTCCAAAATTTTGAAGCTTTAAGAGTCTTGAGACCCCTTAAAGAGTTGCAGTTCATGTTATATACCAAATTCGCGAAATTAAACACGAGTAATTAATTACAAACTATGGTCATACACTTTATAAAAAGACAAATGTTTCTAAAACTAGAAAAACCTAACATAACTACTAACGAAATCAATAACCTCTACAATAACCTTTTGCGAGTTACCAGCTATTCCAGAAAGAAAAAAAAACATTTTTTATTTTTAGTAATACCAGAAAGCAATTTCATTTAAAGTTTTTAAGAAGCATTTATAAAACAAAAAGATTATTGTTGTACCGTTGATTTTAAGAAACGTTTCCGAGAATTTTTTATAGTTTATTTATCCATTTTAACCCGGAATATAGTTTTTTTTTTTTTAGATGCTATCTATTCTTAAGCAAGTATTTTGTCTTCAACGAATATGTTTTACACACAAACACACATTAACAGCATTGAGATTAATATTAAATTAAATATTATTTAATTACCCTTGCACGCATAAATTGAATTACGCAGATTACAATATTTAATCAACACTAAATGGCATCTTAAAAAGCAATATTCTAGTTTGATAAAACATTAAAACACTATAAAAACTTCTCGGTCTTCTAGTTTCTTGCGTAAGAAAATGTTCTGTAAACAGTATTAACCCTTTCAGGGGCAGAGCATTTCTGTTCGTAAAATGATAAAATAATTGAATGACACCAGAATATTCAAACGAATTTCTTGCTAAACAACAAAACGCTATTTTGCACTTTAATTACAAAAGAAACATTTTATTAAAATATCCTTGGTGCCAGTAGTCGATTTTGGAATTAAAATTAGGTGGCTAGATCTTCTAGCCACCACCCCTGAAAGGGTTAAACAATTCTTCTTTATTTGTTCGCTATTGCCGATTGGACTGAGTTACGTATTATTCAAAATGCTTGAACGCTATCCCATTTTTGAAATAATAATTTTGACCACCTATCCGTAACAAGAATACCAAAATAGGTGTAGACTTGTAACGTCTTCTATGTAAGATCCCCGTCTAGAGACTTTGGTAATGATCACATCTCAGTCTCGAGGGAAAGCACACGCTGACGAAGACAAGTACAATTATTTATTATACATTTTAAAGAGTTGCAGTTCATGTTTAGATACCAAAATCGCGAAAAAAAACACAAGTAATTAATTACAAACTCTGGTCATACACTATATAAAAAGACATGTTTCTAAATCTAGAAAAATCTAACATAACTACGACAAAAACAATAACATCTACAATAACCTATTGCAAGTTACCAGCAATTAAAAAAAAAAAAAAAAAAAAAAAAAAAACATTATTTTTTGAAACACCAGAAACCAATTTACTTTAAAGTTTTAAAGAAGCATTTATAAAACAAAAACATTCTTGTTCTGCACTGATTTTAAGAATCGTTTACGAGTATTTTTTTAGAGTTTATTTATCCATTTTAACACGGAATATAGGTTTTTTTAGATGCTATCCATTCTTAAGCAAGCATTCTGCTTTCAACAAATATGTTTTAAACAGAAACACATATTAACAGCATTGAGAGTAGTATTAAAATAAATATTATTTAATTACCCTTGCACGTATAAATTGAATTACGTAGATTAGCATCTTAAAAACAAATATTCCGATTTGACAAAACTAATTGAAACACTATAAAAACTCCTCGGAAACTTTTCTAAAAACCAGTGATAGCAAAAATAACCTCGTTTTGTAAATGTTTCTTTAAATATTGAAAATATATTGATTTATGAGTTTTCTAAGAAGAAAGAACGCTTTTCGGAACCACGGGTAACATGAAAGTGGTTATTGTAGATTTTCGTTCGTGATTATATTGTATTTTCGCAGACAGTAAACAGTTGTCTTTGTTTTAGAGTGTAGACCAGAATCTCTCGATAAGGGCAATAAAACGCTACAGATAAATGTCAGGCAAAAACAGTCCAGAATCTCCCGAGAATGGCAATAAAACTCTCCAGATAAATGTCAGGCAATAAAAGTCAAGAATCTCCCGATAATGGCGATTAAACTAGTTGGACCTAGAAACGAATGTAAAAAAGTCTATGATAATGAAGATAAAAGGCCGGGTCTCGGAATTCAAGCAAGGCAGTACAGAAAATTAAATTAATATTTTTAAGTTGATGTGAAAATAAAATTAAAGTTAAGAAAAATGGGCAAGGCAAAGTTAATTGAAAATTAATAGTTAAAAAGAAGCAATAGTATTAACTTTATAAAAATAAAAACTTAAATTGGAATCTCTGACTTAATTCTTCTCTTATCTTAGGCCTCTCTCACAGTTAAAAGTCTGTTTATTATCTGTCATTAAAGAATTCGAAAATTTGTCTGCCCACACAGACTTTTCAATATGTTTTTGAATAAGGACAAATCTTTATTTAGCAAGGTAGAGTAATAAATAAAAATTTTATTACAGTACAACCGTGGCGTAAAATTATAATTTTTTCTGCATTTTCTTATTCAGATTATTTTTTTTTTATTCATAAAGCTATTTTTTGAACAAAATGTATAAAATAACTTTTTTATCTGAACTTATTTTTAGATAATTAATAAAATGGTAGAAGAGAAATTGTTAATTGACATTTTAATAATTTTATATTTTATGCAATAATAAAAATTGCTGAATAAACTAATTACTTCTAATAAAAAAGTATAAAAAGAGGAGAAAATTAAAAGAAAAAAATAGGATTTTCGTAAATATAGAACATATCCCACAATTGGGAAAAAAAATCTCATTGAATCAGAATTATGCGACACTGGATTGCATACGTTGAATTTTTTTTTCTTTTTGGCAAGATAAAATTTTGCCCTTTATATATATATATATATTTATTTATATATATATATATATTAATATTATATATTTTTAGCATAATAAGCATCATTTTCTAAATTACCTCTTTTACTAACAGATGAACAAAAATTACAAAATAAATTTTTATGTTCTTTTTCTATCCCTTTGTGCTTCGTTGGTACATTAAAATGCCAGTAGACTCATATTGGTATAATATATATATATATATATATATACAATGCATTCCATTATCAACATGACTTTTGTTATCAATTTTAAGTATTTGTCTCTGTCATAAATAGATAGCATTAGTAATTCTGTCAAAAAAAATTATTATGATGACCTCATGTCATTCTAGCTTCCACCTTCATTTGTGATGTTTTATAGAAAATGTCTATTGTGAAACATCTCCATAATCATTGGTCAGTCTATTGTATATATTCTTCTTATTTAGCCTGAGAAATAACGTTGCTTGTTTTACTTTTCTTTGCTTCATTTGTAATTTTTTTTTTTTTTTTTTTTTTTTAATTGGCACATTTAAATGCCGTTGGTACTAAGAAGAAATTCTAATATATTTACATTTAGCTTAAGAATAAAATAATACCGCGAAGTATCCGCGGCCAGAGCCACAATGATCTCTGATACTTCGCGATTAAACATATTTATATTCCTGTAGTATCTTGCATGATCGGATCTACATCTCCTGTCTTGGGCCAATGTTAATAGAGAAAGGAGGCTACGAATAGAAAAGAAAGAAATCTTTCATAATAGATATTTTAAATCTTTATAATAAATTCGATAGATAATAAAGCATATATGATCTTATAAAATTAGTTTGTAAGTTTCATGTTCATTCAAAAACAAATACAAAATCTGTACTATTGCACAGTAAAAAAAAAAAATCCGTTAAAATACGGAAATTGTACTGGCAATTGAGTCGCCAGTATTATTTACGTATTTTAAAGGTATTTTTCTGGAATTTACGGTAAACAATTCCGCTAAAATACGGAAATAGTACTGGCGTCTCGATTGCCAGTACAATTTCCGTATTTTATTCGATTTTTTTTTTTTTTTTTTTTTTTTACATTGTAGTAAAATAAAAAAAAAATATTAATGTAATGTAAAATGTAAAATATAAAATGTGTAATATAAAATATATAATAATGTATTTATAAAATATTTAATATAAAATATTAAAATTAAAAGTAGTGAGATTATAAGAAGGTATCTAAAATTTCGAGGGATTAAAAATTTTAAAGAAGAAAAGGACTTTTGCAGGAATGTCACCCACCTTATTCAAAATATTTATGGATGTTGAGTTAAGCAACTGGGCAAAGAAGTATGAAGGATGTATATAAAATTAACGAATGATAAATATTTGTTCCACCTACTTTATGCCAGTGATCAAGGGATAATTGCACAAGACAAGTACGATATTGACTAAATTATGAGGAAACTCTTGGACTCATAAATAAAATAGGGACTGAACATCAATTTTGAAAAAACTGAATCAGGTTTCAAGAAAAATATCATAATAGAAAAAAAAGTGGTAAAGGATGATTCTCTTTTCAAATACTTGGAATCAGAACTACAAGAACAGGGTGAAACAGAAATGGGAATAAATAAAAGAGTAGAAACAGCAAGGAAAGCAATATCAGCATTAAACTCTGTGATACAGAGCAGTAATATAGTAACTAAGATGAAAAAAATAATCTATAATACAATCATTGAAAGTATTTTACTATATGCTGCAGAAACTTGGATAAACAATAAAGCAAATAAAAGGAAACTATTGGTAACGGAAATGGATTATTGGAGGAGATCGGCAAGAACATCGAGATTGGAAAGTAAGAAAAATTTTGAAATAATAAATCAATTGAAAGTGAGGACAAATATTAGGCAGAAGATAGATGAGAAAAGTTTGCGATTGTTTGGACATGTGAAATGGATGGGAAGGAGTAGATTACCAAGTTCGCTAATGAATTTGCAACTGGAAGTAAGGAATAGAAGTGGAAGACCGAGAAAACGTTGGAGAGCTAACCTTAAGCAAAATATGGAAAAATATGGACTGAGAGAGGCAGAGGCGGACGGAGTTATATGGCGAAGGAGGTTGCATTTAGCTTTTATTTGAGTCAAACCTCAAATGTGGGGAAACTTCTAAAGAAGAAGATAAAATATAGGAGAGACTGGGAAGGGTTAACCATAGGGGAGGCTTGACCCACCCCGGAGTCTTCACATTTAACAGAATTTCAGAGTTTTGCGAATAGGTGACAACCAAAGCTATTGAACTGTTCAAACAGTAGCCTTTGTTTCAGGCAGATAATTGAAACAAGTGTGGAAAAATCAATTGCGGAGAACTTTAGTGTACAAAGTTGGTTTTTTTTTAGAATGATTTTGTAAGATTTTCTCAGATAAAATATATTATAAAAATTTAAGTAAGTAGGTTTTGAGTAATGTAGAAATATTGAGCTTTCTTTCCAGGTATAACGATTGTACAGTAAATTAGGCTAAACATATCCATGGACTATACTTCGAAAAGTGGATATGTGGGGAAGCTTGACCCAATTAAAGTGAGGGAGGGTTGACCAGGTCAAAGCTCCCTTAATTAAGTGTTTCTGAAAATATTTATATTATACTCTGTACATAATGAAGGTATAATGGTTACATTTCCAAAATAATGTAAATTTATTCTATTAAGCTACAGTAAAATGGAGTGATAAAAGGAAAATGTTTAAAATTGATTAAAGGAAGATGTGAAAAATTGCTTTAGAAGGAAGAAAAAATTTAATGAAATATAAATTGGAAAGTTGATAGGAACTTTTATTTAATTTAAATAGTACCCATAATAGGTAAATAGAAAGAATGAAAAAAGCAGCCTTAAAAATATTAACTCTTCATGCATCTGCAAAAAAAGCATATATTGATCAAAAAACTTTAGGAAGGTATGTAGACAAATCTCACCAAGATAAACACAATGAGATGAAGATAAACTATGTGGAAACTAATGTTGCCAGGTCAAGTATCACAAAAAGTGGGTTTTTAAAACGGAATTTTTCTTCTGTGCCTGGAATTCCGTCTAAGGAGGTTCCTTTACACATGATATTTTCCCAAATAATTTTTAATAATAACTAAGCCATGTAGCATAAAGTTATTTTACCTTATTTTAAACTGATTTTATTTCTCTTAACAAATACTTCAATATAAAATAAAGAGGGTCAACCCCCCTCCCCCCTCTCCTATATGTGGGGAGGCTTTACCCATTATTTTCTCATAATTAAAATCAGTCTTTTTTCAACTTACATATTACACTAATGTGGCAATTTTATTTGGATAACTGTTTCTATAATAAATAAAATAATATATGGAAGTTTATTCTAGGTTTAATATTTTAAAAAATAAAAAATCATTTTGAAAAAAATGTGTCAATCCTTCCCTGTCGCCCCTAAATATCAAAATCGTCCAAGAAATTTAATTCAGAATTTAAATTCGTTTTTTCTTATACAGTGAATTCTCGATAAGTCGAATATACGTTTAAGTCGAAGTTCACATGAAGTCCTGACCTCTTTATTACAAATCAATATTCAACTTTCTCGTTCTGTCGAAGTCTACATCTTTTAAGTCGATTTTTTTTTTTTTCAGACAGAGAAATAGCAGTAATTGGATCAATTTCTTAATTTTTCAGCCACAGCTCAAAAATACTGACACTTTCTGTTAGATAAAAACCTTTCTGTATTTCTTCGCCTGCTTTGAAGGGCGCTATTTTTATTTCCCACCTTGGGCAGTGAGAAGAGTTTGCGAGTTTGCAATTTTGGTGATAATCGTTCCCCCTTCTCCATTCATTTCTCCATTACGTATTCCCTTTTCTCCACTTGGATTATTTCAAACAGAGCGGTGGCTTAGTGTATTCAAATTTGAAAATTTTCTCATGCTTTTATGGAAGGATTTTTTTTTTTAATCTTTCGATTCTATTATTGAGCTTTCATTGAGTTTTTTGTTTTAGTGTTGAAGTTTGTCATTTTAGTGTATTTATTGCTTTCATATCGTGATACGTTTTTAGTTCAGTCTTTTAAAATGTCGAAACGGAAATTATAAATTCTTATTTTAGAGCATAAAGTAAATTTGCTAAAAGATATTGAAAACAATTCTAATTTTAAAAAAAGAAATATGATATTCTTCCCAACACGCTATCTACCATACTGAAAGATAAAGAACGCATTTTCAAAAGACGTAAGTTAAGTGTCAACCCAAAGGGCGAAAGGATGAAGACGTGTGCCTTCCCAGATATCGAAACAGACCTCGTAAAATGGTTTACATATTACCGTACACAGAAGAGTGTAATTCCTTTAAGTGCTACGATGTTACATGAAAAAACTTTTGATTTCGCAAAATTATTGAATGTGGAAGGATTCACTGTAAGCACGGGATGACTGGAAAAATTTAAAGACAGACATCACATTCTGTTTCGGACATCAGACGGTTTAGCAAAAGATGTGTCTGATACACTGTGTGATGAATGGAAGACAGTTTCATTACCAAAACTTCTTGCAGGCTATAGTGCGGACGGCGTTTACAATATCGATGAAATGGGAGATTTTTACAAATATTTTCCTAACAAAACAATGATGTTTAAGGGGTAATCATGTTCCTGTAGAAAGTTAAGTAACGAACGTTTAAATGTGCTTATCGTAGCAATTGCTTTAGAACAGAAAAATTACCTTTATTGGCCATCGTTAAATATAAAAATATCGCTGTCTCAAACATAAAAAGTCACTTCCGATAGAGTACAGATCAAATAACAAGGTTTGGACGACACTGATATTGTTAGAAGAGAACATCAGAAATTTGGATGTAGTGTTTCACGCAAAAAAGCGTAAAATATTGATCTTCGTTGATCCGTGTACAGCTCACGATCAACTTTTGACCTTGAAATCTATCAAGTAAGAATTTCTCCGTTTTAACACAACTTCTAAACTACAACCAGCAGACCAGGGAATAACTAAATGTTTAAAACATTCCTACAGAAAGCGTCTAGTGCGGAAGGCAATCGATGATGACGAAAATGGAATAAATCAAAAGTGCGATGTGTTAGAAGCAATTAGACTGGTTTCAAGTGAAAACGATGAACAGTCTGAATAGCCTGAAACAACGATGTGAAACAAAATCACTATCAAAAGTTGCTTCAGTACATGAAAATTAAGTATTCTTTGCAAGTAATGCGCACTCATGTGTTGTAAATGAAAATCTGCAAGATCAAGTTATTTCTGAAGATGGCGATAATGAGTTTTTGAATATTGACGAAAATGTCGCAGTTTGGGGAGAACTTAGTGCTTCAGATGTAGTTGAAGCAATAAAAAATGTGGAGAACGATCCTTAGTCTGAAGATAATGAGGAAGTAAATTGTGTTTCACCTCCAAACAATCAAGAAGCACATGCGGCAATGACGACACTACGGCAATATCTCGAAAGTAGAGACTGTATGGACGATTCTCTTTTTCTTTGTTTACATACTTTCCAACATGTGAAAGACAAAAAAGTTCTTTCAAACAGTCATCATCAACAAGTTTTTTCAGAAAATTTGAATTTGTAAGTATCTTATATGTACCATTAAATTATACATCACTTTAGTGGTCATTTTGCCAGAATCCGTTATTACAGTATAATTGCAATTCCTATGTAAATGATTGAATTATTTTTCATATATTTTCTGTATATATTTAAGGATTTTCGATGAATCGAACTTACGATAATTCGAATATTTTTGCCGGTCCCTTTGAATTCGACTTATCGAGAATTCACTGTATATTTACCTTCTTATTATCATGGCCTGTTCGGTATTCCGGGATGTTGTTGAGGAAAATTGAAGAGATGCAATGATCCGGTTAAATACGTCTAATTAAAGTACATTAAACGAACACATATAATCTCTTATATAATACAAATTATTATCTAAAAACAACGTATGAACACACAATAAAATAAGTTGATTTGATCATACGTATACTTTTCGTGAGTACTATGGACTCACATCCTCAGTGTAAAAACTTTAAAACAATATCCCCCCAACTACATGTACGATGAAAACCCAAATTGTGTGATTTGGGTTTTCATCGTACATGTAGTTGGGGGAATATTGTTTTAAAGTTTTTACACTGAGGATGTGAGTCCATAGTACTCACGAAACGTATACGTATGATCAAATCAACTTATTTTATTGTGTGTTCATACGTTGTTTTTAGATAATTTTTATTTCCACACAAGTTCTGTACTTACTAATACAAATGATCTTCCCAGTTAGAAGAGAAAATTATAATATCATCAAGGAAACTTTCTGCATAATCACTATGCCGTCTCAAGGTCTGATTCATTATTATTTGAAAAGTAGCCGGAGATCCAGACAATCCGAAAGGCATTACTTTCCGTTGGTACTGGCCTTTTGGTGACACAAGTCTGATTGTCCCATCCTTTTTAGCTACGCACACAAATGGGTACACTATCTCCGCAGAAGAAGGATCTATGAGGGCTTTCTTTAGTAATTCCTGTATTTGATTTTCTACATTAGCTTTCAAAGTTTCTGGTAATTTATAAAGATGAGGTTATTTTCTTACAAAACCAGGTATTAAATTTATGCTATGTGTACCAACTTTGGCTCTCTTCAGTTCCCCATCAAAAACCACTCTACATTCTTGGATAAGTGCTACTAGTTCCTTTTGTTGTTTTAGCGATACATTGCTTAAATTAACTTTTTTCTGCAGTTCTTCGTCAACGACACTGTATTATTCTATTGGAGCATGTTGTATTTCTCTGAACTCTTCATCCACTTCATAAATAACACCAATATCCCTAATCGGTTGAATATATTTTTTGAATTTGATCTGATGTAGATGTCGAATACTTCCGTCAGGTAGTTTGACTGCATAGGAATGCAACGATTTTTGTTGAACTATCTCTCCTGGTCTCTTCCATTTTGAACACAGTTTATTAATGGAATCAGGGGTACTACTACATCATCTCCGACGGTGAATGTTGTATCTTTCGACCTTAAATTGTGATGATGAAGGTATCGCTGTTGTTGGGTTTCAGCCACGATCTTTGAGTATTCTGACGCATCTTTTAAACTTTCCCAGAGTTTCTGCGTATAAGGAATCAGTTCCAAACCTGAAGCTTCTTTGTCTTTATCTTCATTATTTAGATTTGTTTCCAGTTTTCTTCTGGACACCTACCCTCCGCATTGAATACACATTTATCTTTGTTTTCTTCAACTGGGGTTATAACTACCTCATCCCCTAAATACAACTTCTGCTGTTCTTTTAACAGAGTGAAAACCTAGGGAATGATCAAAGCTTCTTCGTGTAATTCTTCTACTACCTCAACCTGTATTCGTGCATACGAAATAACCTCGTCTTCTGTCCGAAGAGTGAGCGGAGTGGAAACAAGCTGTACTTCTACAGGACTCCCTATTGCGGATCTGAAAAATACCTTTCCACATGACTATAAATAATCTTCCGGCACCACCGACATCCGCAGCAGTGTGATCTCCGCACCACTATTGATGATTCCCGGAAACTTCTGGTTAAAGATTCCTAGATCTTCCTTAAGGAGTTTCCCATTTGTTTCTTCAACTGGAATATTCACATTCAAACAAATTGCATTTAGACCCTTTTTCTCAAGATCCCTTTTGGAACCTCCATCTTGTTTTACTGTATTCAATTTGGGACAGTACTTCTTCACATGTCCTTCTTTGACACATGCGAAATTCTTTTTATCTCGTTGCACTCCGAGAGATGCTTCAGTCTTGGGTTCAAATTTCGGTGTACCATCTCTCATATCTTTTTTTTTATTCCGAACTATAATTATTCCAACTTTGATTTCAAGAGTTCGATAAATTTTTCTTTGGAAATTCTTTTCTGTTAAAACTGCCGGTAATGATCTCGTAATCATCAAGTTTCTCTGATAATTCTAACGGCGTCGTAAATGTGAACCAATTTTCCAAGAAATGCTTTCTTATTTCTACAGGCACACGAAATTTTAATTGTTCGGTTACGATTAAATCTTTTAATTGCTGGAAAGTGTTAATATTTAATTCTCTGATCTATTCAGTAAAATAAATTAAAAGCTCTTGTGTATAATTCCTCCTTGAATTTTCATGTGTTTTGTGGTGTCTGCAAAAACATTGTTTTAATTTTTCACTGTTTAACTTGTATCGCTTTAATATAACAGTTTTCAAAAAATCGTAATTAATTGCATCTTCCGGGAGGGGGGGGGGGTGTTCTCTAGCTAGCATATTTGCAATTTCCACTGGTAAACTGCCAAAAGGTAGGCTAACCAGTCTTTCTTTGGCACTTGTGCCATTTCCGCTCTTCTTTCAAAATTTATCAAAAATAATCCCATCTCATCACGTCTTTCGTCAAACTTCGGGTCAAACTTCGAACGTCAAACTTCGGGTTACGAAATTTGGGGCAAAAAATTCAAAAATTTTAAATACTTTTTTTTTGACGAATTTGCCTTTTTTTTTGTTCAACCTGTAATCTCGCGACTTTTAACCAATTCTAAATGTTTACTGCAATGTGAGCTGCATATATTACGTACGACAAACTCCAATGCTAAGAAGCTGTAGGGTTATTTCGATAACTCTTTTACCTTACATGCAAATAATTAGAAATTATTTAATTGCGCTTAATTACTACCATTTTTAAACAATAAAGAAAAACCTTTTATCATAAACATCAACTAAACTTTTTATTGTATTTATTCCCTTATTCCAAAGATATCGTTTTATTGTCTGCTTCCATAGCAACATGATGAATTAAATTTAATTAAACAGAATGCACACTAGTAGAAAAATATTTTCCTAAATCGTGTAGATATTTTTAATTTCGGTTAGATTGCGTGAAATATTTCAAAACTTCATGGTATAAAATTATAAAATACAAATTATCTACCTCCATTAAAAAACGCAGGGATATTGTTTCATAAAGGAACATAGATTTATTTGGTAAAGTAAAACTTACATATCTGATTAATATTTACTTCTTTTTTTTTTTTTTTTAAAGTTTACACATGCTCAACATTTCATTTTCTGTATGTGTGGCAATCATTATCAGCGATTTTAGTGTTTCCGGCGATCTCCACAGAAATGATAATTTTGCAAATTATGCGCACTAAGACGACAAGATGACAGCGAATTCACAAAAAAATAAACCTGACATTAAATCAAGCAAATTCGGTTATGAGGTACCAAACCTACAGATTCTTTAACATTTGTTTGAGTATTTAAAGAAACTGCAATTTATATTTCAAAAGTGAATTTTGAATTTTAGAAAACGGAAACATCTACTTTTTAATATTTATATGAGTTTTCAAACCTCTTATCTTGTGATAGGAATGTTGAGTTAATTGAGTTTTTTTCTTCTCGAGGTATAGTTATGTTAAATGTAAAATAATTAGTTTTCTTAGTGGATTCTATTATATTAATAACTGAAATTTAAAAAATAAGGGGGTCCAAAAATCGCGTTAGAAATAGTGTTTTACAGAAAACACAGGTTTATAATTAAAAATTGTAATTTCTTTTTATTTATAAAGTATGCTGTGTAGGGTTATGTATGGAATGCCTTATCAGGTAAATGGCTTCACGGCTTTGCTGGCACTTACGCACTCTTTTGTTGAAATTTTTCATGGCCGTTTTGCCTAAATATGGCCGAATTTTGTTGATACAGCACTCAATTTCCTCTTTCAAGGCGTGGGTGGTCATAGATTTCAGGCATAAATCTTAGACATCATAAATCCCCCCCTCCCCCCCTCAAAAAATTGTCCAATGGCATTAAATCGCAAGATCTGGGCGGGCAGTTCTGATCACTTAAACGGGAAATTATGCGACCAGGAAATAACTCATGCAGTATTTGAATTGTTTCTCGGGCTGTATGGTATGTTGCACCGTCTTATTGAAATCACATGTCGCCCACATCCATATCTTGTAATTAAGGCACAAATGGCACAAAATCTTGTGTGAATTATGGGACTTCCAGCAAAGCCGTCGGTTCCATTTCCCCATGGAGGAAATAGATAGATGGAGATGCAGTATGCCGTAAAAAATGCTTGAAATATGAAACAATTTATCGGTCAGATTTAAACGTCCACAGAAGGCCCAAACAAAACAAGCACTTGAAACAGTGACCGAATTCTTTGACATTACCCGTGCATTTTTTTCTCTAAATGAAAGTGATCTGCTTATTTTTACGCCTTCTAAAGCATCATTCCATGGTATTATGAATTAAAAACTATATTATTAACAGTTTTCTTCTTTTTTTCCTGAAAGAACGTGCTTGTCTTTGCGCCTACTGTAGCGGATTTTAGGTTTACTTTTTTGACGTCACACCCAGCCACCTTACTGCATCTCTATCTATCTCTTTCCTCCATGTCATTTATCCGATATGTTATTCCATATATAACATTATCCTGTATGCTTGTAAAATCAAGAAAATATTTGGAATTTTTTATTATAATCTAGTGTTTTCTATGAAGATTACTTCTTGCGTAAATTGTGGGACACCCTTTATCAGCAAAAGAACCAACTAACAATAAATAGTATAAGTAGTTTTTAAAATAATTAAAACATGATAGAAAAAATACTCCTAACAAAGACTATGTTAATTTAATATACAGGTTGTTCTAGAAAAACTATTGGTTTTTATGATAGCAAACTTTTAAAGGTTTAAAATATTTCATACGCAAAAACTGAAGTTCGTATACAAGGCGAATGTTTCTCTCTGGAAAAATTTCCATGAATTAACTGAAGATCGTTTATGTAATAATACGCTAAAGCATTGTTTAGTTAATTCTATAATATTCCTTGTGAGATTTTTTAGAAAATATTGAACTTTGTAAATTTTTGTTTGTGATATGAGAGAAAACGTTTTAATTGCTTCTTTTATTTTCTGATTTAACATTTTCAGAACTGCAAACTGCCATGCTTTTTGCCACCAATATTTTCGAATAGAAATCTTCGCATTATTTAATTGCAGAAATTTTAATTTAATAAGGTAAATATTATCATTTTAAGCACTCTTAACAGTTCGAAGCTATCAATATAATATTTATTTCATTTAAACAAAACGTAGGCTTATGCAATATTATAAGAAAATATAAAAATTTATTAAACATATTTTAATGTAAGATTGATTTTAATGTAGTCAATATATATTTTGAGGAATTTTTAATCAGTTTAATTAGTGATAATTCATATTTTTAGAAAAAGATATCGACGACTAATACGTTTAGGATTAAATTATGTAAGTGTAAAAAGAGTAAAATTCTTTTGTACAAATATTTTTTTAAACGTAAAATTAAGAAAAAATTCCTTGGAAAGCAATATTTTTTTTTAACATCTCAGTAATGTTAAGATTACCCTTTTTATGTTATAAAGAAAATCGTTTAAAAAACTAAATAACTATCACAACCTAAAAAAGATTTCGGAATAGAATAATTAAGATTATAGAAGAACAGTCTTTGCAGAAAAAAACCTTATGTTCTTCATTGAAAAATGCAATAAAAAATTGAATGCATTGAATGAAAAGTATTTTTTAACATTTTATTTCTTTCTCTAATTTGCTTATTTATAACGTTATAATAATTTTATATGTCTATTTATAGCAAAAATAAAAGGAAAAAAAGCAAATAATATTTTTTGATGATAGCCGACGTATATATAAAGAAATATATATTTTTTTTGTACTATTGTTTAACATATTTAAAATGGAAAAAATAAAACTACTTTCATCGACGGGTATATATAGTGAAAGCTCCTGCGACACTCTTGTATATCTACGCAAAAGTAGAATAATAAACTCAAGCTTTCAACTTTACCAACCCTCAGAACAACTGTAGTACAGTGATGGTGGTGAAGTGGAAGTCAGATGAATATTAGGAAGAATTTCCCGTTCAATAAAATAACAGAGACAGCATATTCTTTAAACACACCTCATAACAGTTCCACTAGACAATCAATCGGCTTTCAAGTACTAGCTGTACCTCTTCATATTAAGCTCTATGATGTTAAAGGGGCATTGGGATATCAAATATGAAAATCACACCACCAAGTGACGGGTTATTAGTAACAACACAAAAATGTACAAAAATCCCCTCTCCGAGCGAGTGTAAGATCTTAAATACTAAAAAGAACGCGAACAGTTACATATCAATGAACCAACCCAGTGGAGATGGGGAGGAATGGGATGGACGCGCCAGAGATAGGGTAAAACATAGAAAAGAGGCGGGGGCGCACGACTTAGTTGACCGAACTTAATGCATGCCGGTGGAAGTTATATAAAGTAAACAGCATAGCCCTTGAAGTTCTGGTAAGGCACACTCGGATATGGAATGGTATTTCAATAAAGATAAAATGGTATTAATAAAACCTTCGAAAGAAAAAGGATTTAATGTCTCAAAGTATGAAAGCATAAAGTAATTTAGTGGGTTTTTACAAAGAAGAGCATTATTTAACATATTAAGGTTTTTAGAACAAGAAATAAAGGAATGCGCTGAATTAAAGCCATAGGATTACAATATTAAGGATGTTAAAGATATTATTAAAATACAGGTAAAAATGAAGATATTATAAGAATTTGGAATAAATTAACAAAGGTAAATGGGCGGAATTTTTTAATTATTACACACACACACACACACATATATATATATATAATTTTCTTTAAAAGACATTTTATTTGAAATCTCAAACTGATAAATTAGATCAGTGTGGTCCAACCTTTAGTTACCGGAGGGCCAATGAAACTTTAGGATAGGAATGTGAGGGCCAGAGAAATTCGAGAAAGAAAACGAGTTACATATTTTATACAAAAACTTTTGTTAAAATTTATATTGGTACTGCTTTCCCGGTACACGTATATCAATGTCCACTGTAAGTTCAGTAAGGCAAACTCTCAGGATCGGTTCCAGTGAAGCACTTTCAATTTGATTTCTCGTTTTTCATTTAATTTATTTGAGAGCAGAAAAAGAATTTTCACACACATATTCCTCACCCGCACACATCTCGTGACACATCTCGACAAAAGTAAATTTCACAGGAAAGGCAAAAGAAACTTTGCATGATTTCACTGTAACATGAAATTATAGCATTTAGCTCTGCATGCAGGAGTAAAAATGTGCATAAAAGAGTAAAATCCTTAAGAATGAAGACATATGTTGAGGCTTGGAGGGTTGGATAAATTTACCTCCTCACACAATCCACCACTCTTTTGTGGTCACGAATGGACAAATAGCATAATAAAGTGATTTCCCGTATAACTATACTTATGAAACTTTTCGTGCAGCAAGACACGCCTCTGACAAACATATTGGTGGAATAAACCGCAAAATAAATTTTTGTGAGATGCGTCATTTTTCTTGCGGTGAGCGATATGTACAATCCTGGGAAAAAAAAAAAAAAGTAAACACCCCCTACTAACTCCGCAACAAATTATCGTAGAAGAAAGTTACTGGTACCGAACGATTTTAAATAAAGTCTACTTTTAAATGATGTATATAAAATTTGCTTAGGGGGCCATCTACATATTAAAACGAACCATAACTTCATTTTTTTAATGGCAATACTCAATTCTGACAGCATAAATGAACTCTACACCCTTCAATTAGCCTTAAAACAAATTTTTATGCAATTCGTACCATAAGTTTCCGAGAAATTAATTATTTTAAAACGAGCGTATTTTAAGGGCTGTATCCAAATTGAAGTTGGGTTCTCGATTGCTAACCGAGAGAGCCGCCTTCTTGATCAAGGCACCTTAAGCAGTCAATGCAGTCTGTTAGATAACAAGACAGCAGAAGAAATTTCAAAATATCTACTCACTTCAATCATAGATGGCCCCTTAAACTATCATTTTGCCGTTTTTTAAGCATAATTTGAAAACTACTTGGAAGAAAAATGTGAAATTTGGGATTTTCATAAAGCAGGACTTAATAAATCCAAATCCATCAAAAAAATTGTAGGTTGCAATTCATAATTTTTTCGAATATCAATTTCATAATTTATAATTCATATCATAAAATTATAAAAATTGCAAATTCAGCGTATTTATGTTTGGGCACATTAGTTTTATTTCTAAAGAAAAAATTAGCACATTAGGAGCATAATTTCAGAAGATATAAATAAAAATATGAAAATGTAATTTAACATTAGAAGCACTAAATTTTGAATGTTTATAATTCAAAAACTTATGATTCAAATGACTTGAAATTTGGTGTCTAGGCATATTTTGAACCGAAGATTTGAAATATCTCGTTAAAATTGGGTATTGCTATTGAAAAAAATGAAGTTTGGGTTCGTTTTAATATGTAGATGACCCCCTAAGCAAATTTTATATACGTCATTTAAAAGTACACTTTATTTCAAATCGTTCGGTACCAGTAACTTCCGTCTACGATAATTTGTTGAAGAGTTAGTAGGGGGTGTTTACTTTTTTTTCCCACGACTCTACCTCCAAACAGCCATAACATTTGCGTAGAAAATGTAAGCAATTTAAGAAAATGTTCATTAAAACCAATTTTCAGAAATTTTCAGGGGTATTACAATTTTTAGTCTGGTAGAATGGATCTGCCTGAAGATCACAAATTTCCAGTTGAAGGTCGCAGTACACCTTACTCACTTCAATACCCGTGGGGTTGTTGAACAGTGAAACTTTTCGTTTTGAAAAGTCAAAATCCTGGAGTCTGTCCTGGTACTCTTGATATCTATTATCTTAATATCTGGTCATAATATCTATTATTATCTCATGAAATATACTAAAATTTGTGTCACTTTTTTCCATCAACTGCTGAGAAGGTGGGACGAGTGTAGTATTATTTGCCTTACGTGCAGTTTGTATTACATCAAGTTTTTTGCGGAACCCTTCAATTTATCGATACTAATATTATAAAGAGGTAAAAATTGTTTATTTGTAGGAGGTAAGCTCTGGAACTACAGAACCGATTCCAAAAGTAATGGTATCAAAATGATGGTGTTAGCCCAACATAGAACATAGGCTATATCTTATATCTGTGTCACTGGCCAAAAGGGGGTGCAGGAGAAAAAAAACGTTCTAAAAATGATATTTTTGTGTTACTGAAAGGCCTAGAAACATGAAATTTGGAATGGTAATTACTTATAAGATACTAATGATATCTAAGAATATTTCTTTAAAAAATCGAAATTAAAAAGGGGTGACAATGCTAGAAAAGTGTTCTAAGAAACGTTCTAAATGGCGATTTTTACGCAATTTTAGGAAGTACCAAACCGATTAAAAAAACAATGGTGTCAAAATGATGGTGAAAATCCTTGCTCAAACATAGGCTACATTTTATTTCGGTGCCACTAACACTAAAAATAGTGCAGGAGCAAAAAACGTTCGAAATTGCGATTTTTGTGTTGCTAGGTTCCAGATGCATGGAATTTGGCATGATAGTTACTTATTAGATATAAAGGATCTCTAAGAACATTTCTTAAAAAATTCGAAATTTCAAAAGGGTGAAAATGCGCAAAAAGCGTTCTAAAAAAAGCTCTAAATGGCGATTTTACGCAATCTCAAGAAGTACCAAACAGTTTAAAAAATAATGGTGCCAAAATGATGTTGACAACCTTTGCTCCAATATACGCTACATTTTATGTCTGTGCAACTAACCCTAAAGGGGGTGCAAGAGCAAAAAAACGTTCGAAATTGCGATTTTTGTGTTACTGAACGGCCCAGTTACATGGAATTTGGAATGGTAATTACTTATAAGATATAAATGATCTCTAAGAACTCTTGATCTCTTTCTTAAAATATTCGAAATTTAAAAGAGGTGAACATGCGCGAAAAGAGTTCTAAAAAACTTTCTAAATGGCGATTTCTACGCAATCTCAGAAAGTACCCAATCTATTTGAAAAGTAATGGTTGGAAATTGATGATGACAGCCCTTGCTCTAACATAGGCTCTATTTCATATCGATGTCGCTAACACTTAGGGTTGCAGAAACAAAAAAACGTTCTAAATTGCGATATTTGTGTTACTGAAGGGCCTAGAATCCTGAAATTAGGCAGGACAGTTATTTATAAGATACAAATGATCTCAAGAACAATTCGTAAAAAATCGAAATTTAAAAGGGGTGAAAATGACCGAAAAGCGCTCTAAAAAACTTTCTAAATTGCGATTTTTACGCAATCTCAGAAAGTACCGAACCGATTTAAAAGACATTAGTTTGAAAATGATGGTGACAACCGTCGCTCCAACATAGGCTGTATTTCATGTCGGTGCCACTACCCCAAAGGGGGTGGTGAAAGAACAAAAAAAGGCTCTAAATTGCGCTTTTTGTAATACTGCAGGGGCTAGATTAGGCATGGTAATTACTAGGCATGGTAAGAAAACTAGGCATGGTAGTTACTTATAATGTATAAATGATCTCTAAGAACATTTCCTAAATAATTCGAAATTTGAAAGGGTGAAAACGGACGAAAAAAGTTCTAAAAAACGTTCTAAATTGCGATTTCTACGCAAACTCAGAAAATACCCAACCGATTTCAAAAGTAATGGTTGGAAATTGATGATGATAGCCCTTGCTCCAATATAGGATCTATTTCATGTCGGCGTCACAACCACTTTGCGGTTGCATTTTAAAAAACGTTGTGAATTGGGATTTTTGTGATACAGAAAGGGCTAGCAACTTGAAATTTCACATGGTAATTACTTATGAGATGTAAATACCCTCTGAGAAGCGTTCCTTTGAAATTGAAAAGGGGTGAAAATGAGCTAAAAGCGCTCTAGATAGCGATTTCTACGCAATCTACGGAAATATAAACCGAATTCAGAAGTAATGGTTTCAAATTAATAGTGACAGTCCCCGCTCCAACATAGCTTATATTTTACGTTGTAATCACTATCACCTAGGGGTTACAGGAGCAAAAAAATGTTCTAAATTGCGTTTTGTGTGTTACTGAGGGGGTCCAACATTTTTAATTTGGAATGGTAATTACTTCGAAGATGCAAATGCTTTCTAAGACTTTTCGAAAGAAAATTTCAAATTTAAAAGGATGAAGTGAGCGAAAAGCGTTCTATAAGCGTTCTAAATTACGATTTTTATGCAATCGTATGACATACGAAACCGATTTCAAACATAATGGTTGCAAATTGATGGTGATAGAATCTGCTCAAACATAAGCTATATTTTATGTCGAGGGTTGCTGGAGCAAAAACTTTCTAAATTGAAATTTGTGCGGTACTGAAGAGGCTAGAAACTTTAAATATAGCACGGTAGTTACTTATAAAATATAAATGACCTCTAAGAACAGTCGAAAATAAATTCGAAATTTAAAAGTTGTGAAGCGAAGGGAAGGAGCGAAAAGCATTCTAAAAGAGTCCTAAATTACGATTTCTATGGAATCTCAGGAAATAATAAACCAATTACAGAAGTTATTGGCTGCGAATCAAGAGTGATAGTATCTGATCCTATATGGGCTATATTTCATGCCAGTGTCACTACCACTTGGTTGGCAGGAATAACAAGAAAGCCTTTAAAGACATCTAAATTCTGTTTTCTATAAAATATTATGAAATACTAAACGATTTCAAGGTTAATCTTGGTAAATTAATCATGACAGTCTCAGTTTCAGCATTTTTCGAGACATTCCATTTCAACTCTATTTCGACATTTTATGTTGGTGCCACTAACACCAGAGAGGTGGTAGACTGTTAGACAATAAACTTGGAATTTGATATGATGGTTTATTTTAAGATGTAAATTTGTTAAGACGGCTTCTAAAAAATTCAAAATTTCAAATGAATATTGAAATGAGAGTATGAAATGAGCATAAAAGTCTCAAAATACTTTCTAAATTATCATTTATTTGGAATTAGTTTTAGTTCTTCTTATTAATTAAAATCTCATTTCTGTCTATTGTACCTTTATAATAAAGTTTAGTCAAACTTTGGTTTAATTTGTAATTTTTGAATTATTCTAAAAAGTGTTCTTCTATAAAAAAAAGAAAATCATGCAAATATCACTTGGCATATTTGAACTATTACGCGAGAAAAGCCGCGTGGTTTGCTAGTATGTCCATAAAGCTGGGGGATGCTTTGTTTTTTGCCTTGTAGTTTCCGGTGTAAAGCATTTAGATGGAATGTTCAATCTCTCGTAAAAGCAAGATTATTTACAAAACTGGATTTCTTCCATCCTCTTTCATGATATCCTTACCCAATGTTATGATTTCTAAGAAAAGTAAGAATTTCATTCCTTCACACAAAAAACTGTTGCAGACGTTTTCCAGCACTCAGTCAGCGCACTTCACAGTAAAATGAAATATCTCGATACTCAGCTTCAAAACTGTCCGGGGATGCAATAAATTCTCTGTGTCTATGGGCTTACAGGCTTCTCTTATTAAATTTCCAGCATTTACGACAGAGTTCATTTTCTCAGTGAGTCTTATAATTTTGTCACAGAGATCCTCCTGGTGGATGATGCACTGAAAAAAAAACAATTCAAGGTTTTCTTTCTTAACACAACCGTATTAAGCTAGTTTTATGACCAACCATTGGTTTACCTCCATCTGTTGCAATGCCAGAACACTTCACAAACCACCATATTTAGAAACGACATCATCCAGTTTGTTGAATATGTCAATACATTTTTGTGCTGGTATGTAATGATTTCAATTCCAACAGTTCTTCAGGAACTTCGATTCTTCGTTTATTATTCTGAAAAGATAAAGTGTTGGCTGATGTCAGCTATAGATGTGCTCTCATATAAAGCTAGAGAGCAAAATTCACATTTTCCAAAATGCTCTTGTGAGAACCTGAAACTTCATCACCCATATCATTAATAATTCTACTTACTCCTTGATGAGACAAGGAAACTGTTCAAAAATTTTTAGCCACCTCATTATCTCCAAATGAAATGCGATTTTTTCAGCACATCTCTTAATGAGCACAACATACCTAAAAAACTTTTTACTTTTACCTAGCTCTAAACATGCTACATAACGTGCCTTTAAACCAGCAGCGTTTTATGGTTGCGAGATATTCTTCTGTTTAGTTATTTCAGCTTCAAATCATTAATAGCACAACTTCTGTCACTTTCCTAGTATTGATCGTATTTTGTTTTATGCAAGCTGGTATAGTGTCTACTCACGTTAAACTCCTTCGAAAAACTTAAGACTTGAGGGCAGATAACACACTCTGGTTTTACATTATTATGTTCAATAAAAAAGTAACTTTCCTACCACTTTGATTGAAATTGTCGTTTCACATCTTCAACACGCCGTTTCTTAACTTCCCCCATGTTATGTACCGCTTTCGCAAAATTACGACAAAAATCTCTCGAACAACCTCTCTCGTCAAAGCAGCTACTTCAAACTCGCCTAAGCCCCGTTTTCTAGAAACCTTCCCGTAAAACGAACGATTGCTAATCTATCAGCAGCAAAACACTGGCGACCGCCCGTCACCTGGAGGCGGGGCCGTTTCTCGCCTTTTCCAACTGTCTCCTTCGTAACAGTACTGAATGAAAGTAGAAATCAAAGTAGGATTTTAACGTTCGAAGAGTATATTATATTTTTCAATATGGCCGTTATAGAGAAATGAAGATTTTAATGTGGTGCTGACGTAAACATAAAAAAAAAAACTTAATGTAGTATTACTTAAAAACTTATGCAGTATGAAGGGTAAACAATTTTCCCCCCAAATGTGAAATTATTTTTTTTCCAGTAAGAAGGGCAAGGGCCAACAAAAATGAATAGATGGGCCGCATGCGGCCCGCGGGCCGCTGGTTGGACCACACTGAATTAGATAATGGAATATTTAGCCGCTTTTATCATGACAAAACAATATGATCAAAATTAATCACATTTTTCAATAAGATTCACATGGAATTGGTTATACATTATAATTATATTATATAAAATTTTAATATTTAATTGATTTATTTAGAATACGCTAATAAAATTGCAATAATGTATAGAATTGATTACATTTTAACATTTGAAAACTTAACATTTCTTTAATAAATCATACACTCTAAATAAAAAAGAGTGACTATTCACTCCGGAGGAGTGAATAGTCACTCTATCGCAGAGTCAAAATATGTCCAACCTCTTTAGAGTGACTATTCACTCTGAGCAAAAGTGAAATTTTTGACTCTCTGAAAGAGTGAATAGTCACTCCTGGGAAGTGAATATTCACTATAAACAGGGGTGGATAATCACTCTTTCGGAGGAGTGACTATTCACTCTTGCTAAAGGAATGAGGGTTTTCACCCCTGGTAGGAGTAAATAGTCACTCTTCCATAGGAGGTAATGTTCATTTTTTATGTAGTCATTTCTTTTTTTATTTTACTTTTATGGGCATTTTAAAAGAATCACATCTTTTACAGCATGCAATGAAAATAGATACAACCGTGGTAAAGATTGAAATAAAATACTTTATTAGCAATATTTATTCATAGTTTGTAACACTAGTTGAACTTTTAAGAAAAAAAATCAGTTAAAGTTACATATGAATTTAAATTAGATTACTGACAGAAATAAACTAATATATTTTATTCCAATCTTATGCTTTGTGTTTGCTTTTATTGCATGCCTTATAAAAATATTACTTTTAAAGTTTTATAAATAACTTTTTAATAGGTGGATGTTATATGTTTAGCAATGTTTGATTTCATTTTAATTTTTGTTTTAAATATAAATTTCTTTTTACAGTATTTTTTCCGTGAATTGTTGCTATTTTTTCAAAGTCCTATTGTTCTAAAATATTTTTCATTTTTTCACATAAAAACAATGCTTATAAACTTGCATCTTTTTTTTTAAAATGAGTTCTAAGCATGATTTAAACATTAAGAATGTGTGTGTATTTTTTTTTTTATCCGCTGTGATTTGCTTTTCTTTTATTTAATATGAGCATGGAGTCTAATTTTTAAGTTCTCTGGAATATGTATATATTTTTCTTTTAAACATATTCCTTAACTTAATCATGATTTCTAATTTTCGCCCATTATTGCTGAAAACAATACTTATTAATGAAACAAAAAGTAAGCCATATTTAATTTAAATTTTTTATTCCCGTAGATATTGTATTTTGCAATATGAGCAAAATAGATTTGATATGTTTTATAGGAAAAGATTGACCTAGGAAATAGAAAAAATTAAATATAAAAATAAACGCATTACATTTATCTGTATCTGTATGAATTTTAATAAAAATAAAGTAAATGACTGCATAGTTGTTTTTGTTTGAAAAACATTTTAATTTAAAAAAGTAGTTATTAATCTCTTTAAAAAAATATTCAGATTATGTAAGAAAATACGAACTGTTTAAAAAATATACTAAAGCTGTCTTACCGATAAACTTCAAAACAGTCATAAAAAACATTTTATTTCAATGCTTAAATATCATGTTTTATTTCTTACTGCCAAAAATTACGTGCATCAAAAACGTAGAAAATGCGTTTAAATTGAAGGAAATTTAATAATTTATGCAGAATGTCTATAATTAATTTATTTTTAACTACTCAGTCTCGAAATTTTAAAATCATAAACCGCAGAAAAAGCTTACATACAGTTTAAATAAATAATATACCATCTAGAGACGACCGATTTTCATTCACGGCACTCTGGTCGGGCTGGGCCAACTTATTTTTTCTGTACAGAGCCGGGACTGGTTTCATTGCTAGTCTTCACGGCCCAAAATTTTCAGTCGTAGTTTTGACACAGCCCGTATGAAAGTTATTCTCTCCGCGTGGCCTGGTCCATTCAAAGGTCAGTTAATTTAGGCCTGGCCCAAAATTTTTTGCAAAAAAATACATACATTTTTAAATCGCCATTACTCTACTCTTAAGCATTTTTTTTTTTTTAAGAATAGTAGTTTTCTACGCTTATTAAAATATAACTAAATTAAAATATAGTAAAACGTGTGCAAAGGAACCTGCCTATGACGGAGCCCTGTTTTAAACTGTAAAACGTCTTGATCCATGCAAAATTATTATACTAAAACGTAAGAAAAGAATATATAATACATTTACACTTGCTAAGAAGGGAACTTGTCCATAACGCATTTTTTTTTCTATACAATTCCGTCTTAGAAGATTTTACTGTATAGTATTTATCAGATTTTTAACACTTCAATACATAGAATATGGATTAACAATATTAATGATAACTGAAGCATTTACATGCAAGGAATAGAGATTCATTAAAAAAATAAATATCCCAGCTTGCGGCACTTCTATAAAAATGAAGATTATAAACATGAAAAAAAAATGTTAAGATAAATATTTTGGGTCAGAACTCCTCGTACGAGACAAATTTTTAACAAAATCGACGTAAAAATCAATTTTTTGTAGAAATTCACTCGGGCCGAACTTTTAAGTATTTTACCGGACCGGGCCAATATTTTTTCTACGGGTCGGGCTGGCTAGCGCCAAACTTTTAATTTTCGTATCGGGCCGCGCCGGGCCGATTTTTTTCTATGATTCGGGCCGGGTCCGGGCCTGGAAATTTCTGTCCGTTCAGACCTCTAACACCAACCTTTTCGTAATATCAAAATCCTGAAATATCATATTTTAACTCCGAAACAATAATAATGATGATAAATACTCTAAGTGTGTAAAATCTGATATCAGTATAAACCAAAAAAGAAAAAACAAAATGTCACAGAACGGCAAATTAATTTTGATTACTTCGCATCTGCTATGAATTGGAAGAAATCCAGATGTCCTCTGAGTCACTCAGCTTTGCAAACGAAACAGATAAAATTTATTATTATTATTTTCTTTTTTCGATCGTTGGAAAACGTTGGAATGGGATTGAAAAAATTGAATGGGAAGAATAAATACAGTAAAATCTGTCTAAGGCGGAATCGATTGGGACCGAGAAAATTTTCCACCATAGACAATATTCCGCCTTATGCGTGAAATATTATTTAGTATAAATATTTTTGGATTTCGAATCTCAGCAAAACTATTGCTTCCCAACAAACAAATGGTCTATTATTTTCACACCATAATAATGCATACATATATATATATATATATATATATATATATTGAGATAAATAAAAAAAAAACATGATTTTGCACATGTATTTATTTATTTAATTTTTTATATAGAGAGAGATAGTTTTATGTAAGAGATTTTGCATTTTATGAATTTAATGAAAAGTACAAAATTAAAAAATGTACAGATTTTTATTTGTTCAATCGGCATTTTCTTTTTATTTACAATTGTTTACAGTTTTTCAAACAAATAAACTCCTATTTTTCTCAGCGAAATGGATTAAAATACGGTATATAAAATTAAACTATACTATTCTAAATTATTTTTCTTTTCAACTATCCTAATAATTTGAAAAAAAAAATGGTTTTTTAAACTTTGCTTTTTAAATTTTAAGTGTATGACTTTTTTAAAATCTCGTAGTCTTGTATTTACAGTCAGAATATAGGTCTGCAATTTTTTTTTTAAATTTTTATTATAAGGGTAATAAAAAAAAATAATAATAAAAACGCATATTTTCAATGTAACACTGTAAAAAACAAAAAAAAAAAAAAAAAAAACAGATATCTGTGTTAAAAATTGTAAATAAAAAAAAAAATGTTGTCGGCTAAACAAATGGAAACTGCATAGTTTCTTTTGCTTTTTATTAAATCCGCAAAAATGCAAAATTTCATTAAAATTCTTTCGCTGTAAAAAAATGAATGAGCAAAAATCTGTTTTTATTAATATTTGTATTTTATATGTATTTATTTATATGTATTTGATCTATTAATCAATTTTAAATTTTCGTTTACTGAATGTTTTTTATTTTTAAAAAATCCTTTTTTCCGTCTTATGGAAAAATTTGTTTACCGCGGGACCTTAAAATCCTTTCCGTTTCCACGTTATTCAGATTCCGGCTTATGGAGCACGTATTAGTGTTATTTTCTATGGATTCGCCGGGACTTCAAAATATTTCCGCAGTAGACAGATTTCCGGCTTACACAGAGTCCGCCTTAGACAGATTTTACTATATTTACACCCATTTTTTTTTAATTCACATTGGCCGAATTAATGAAGTTTTCATTATCTTTTGCTAACCATTTGTGTGCTTTTCAATTGTTAAAACAATTATATTTCAAACCGCTACATGAAGAAACATAATAGACAATCTCTTTTCTAGGAAATCAATTTTCTAGGAATAGAATCCTCGATCAATCTTTTTCTATACAAAATACAACTATTTGGCTCATCTAACATATCTACACGAATAAATGGTTAAAATTAAATAAGACTTACATTTATTTTATGTATTCCATTAAGAATAAGTTTAATGATATCCTAATCTCTTAATCGTAAAATGGCGGACGAAAAAGTGATCATTTTGCTTATCTTACGAGGGCGCTGTCGCCTTGCTGTTCCTGATTGGTTAATAAGCAATGCATACGTAAGCCACGCTTTCGGGAGTGACTGTTTCACTCTCGATAACGGAGTGAGATATTGCACTCCTTTCTGGAGAGTGGAAAATTCCACTCTTTAAGGAGTGTATTTTTACAAAATTCACTCCTAAAAGAGTGAAAATGCCTGTCACTCTTTCAAAGAGTGGGTTTTTCACTCCTCCCAATTTTAGAGTGTAAAAAGCAACATATGCATTCGTATTTGGAATGTTATTTTTCATACATATAATTAAAATAATGTAAAATGTAACAAAACCTGTTAGTCACCGGTTATCATTTGTAGATATTAAAAGTGTATCATCTTTATTTCATTAAATATAAATAAAATATAATAAAATTTAAGCTTCAATAACAAATCCACAGTTTAACATAAAACATTGTTTCCTTAAATAAGTGACTGTAGACTTTTTAAAATCTTCTATTTGAAAAAAAAAAAAAAAAAAAAAAAAAAAAAAAAAAAAAAGAGTGATACGAATTATCACTTTGATATTATACAGACCTCAATTGGTCGCAGTATGACAAACATATGTGATAAAACGACAGATATTAAGCGGAGTTACAAATTTTAAATATGTAGAGCAGAATTGGACAATTTAGAATGTATTGGCGTCAATTTATTAAAATATTATTTTCAACTGTTTAACTGTTGCTTTATAAGCTTTAATTTAAAACTCATGTTCTATTTCTATAGATTTATTTACTATCAATCTTTCCAAATTTCTTCATTAGAATGCATTATTTCAGCATATTGATCTTGCAGTATGTTCTTAATTGATCATGCATGATATCCGATATAATTAATTTATAACATGCTCATAGTGTATTTTTGCATTAATAATTTAGCATTTAAATGAATTAGCCTAATGTGCTATTTTCCTTTTTAGTGTATGATAAATTTAAACTCGTTTAAATTCCCATAGAAAAGCATTATGGATTAAAATATAATATTTTACATGTATTTATTCACACTTACATCAAAAACACATTACTATCTCCAATATGCTTCAATGCACATTTCGGCAACAAAATGTATTGCAGTTTTTAATAATCTACATTTCATAATTATTTTAAAATATTCTTATACAAATTGTTATACTTTTTCTTTGAAATAAAACATATATCATGATATTGAAATGCACAAAAGGATACTGTCTTGCGTTGTAGCTGCAAGATCGTAATTTTATGAAACAGTAATGTAATTTGGGAAAAAGAACACGTTCATGCATTCGTTGCATATGCGATTTAACCTTATTAATGTATTATATTCTTACGCACGTTTTTGCAGTTCTCTTTGTTTATACGTGATTCAGGGATTAAGGGACATATATGTATAAGTTGTCTGTATCTACAATCATATACGTGTAATGAATGCACATAAAAAAGTAAAATAAAAGGTTGCGTACACGGAATTAATTTTTTTTAATAAGTTAAAATTGAAATAACTCAAGTATAAATGTAAAAAAAAAAAAAAAAACAGTTTCGTGTGCTACTGGAAAAAATATTAATTCAATATAAATCAATAACATTATAGACTGCCCTCTAAAATAATTGTTCAGAAATGAATCATTAATGTCTTAGTAAAATAAGTCTCGATCAAAAAGACTCGTTCTAAATTTCCCATACCTACCCCTATAGTATACATTATTATGAGTTGCTTAAAAGTCATCTGGGGATATTTTTCTAAAGTTCCACCTACTGGAGCGCTCTGAAAAGTTTTTAGTACTCAACAGTTCGATTTATGTTAAAAATATCTATTTTGTATTACGGTAATTTTCGTGTGTTCAGTGAAAACGTGATTTTTTACTTATGGGGGGGGGGGGGGGTTGTAATAGGGGAGAGTAGCCGAATTTGGACCACTTCCCTTATTTTCAGGAGTAACTCACTTAATTTTTGGAATATCTGCAAAACATCACTACACGTGGTCAGTCTATCCACCTACTAACTAAATAAGTCTTTAGGTCAATTTCTTTTTGCAAATCTCAAGTTTTATTTTAATTTGAAAAATTTGTCAAAAGTGGTGCTGGGAAACATATAACAATAATATGTTCCCGGACCATTTTGGTTAAGTCAAAGAACAGTTGCGTAATTTGTTATTTCTGTCTGTACAAATTGTTTTTTGTAAAACATAATTATGAGAGTAAAATTATAATAATTATATTTTCGAGTAAAATAGGAGTGTAAGTTCATACAAAAATTATTAATTTGATTTTAAATATTAAATATATATTTTTAAAAAATTGTTTTATTATAAAATGAATGTATAATGTTGAATATAGTTCGGATCTCAGATAACAACAATAGCCAGACGCTATGGTGTCGTTTTATGACAAGCTAGTGGAAAGTGATGCATAATTAGAAATCGTAAAATAATAAAAATGTTGGAATAAATTTATGGTTTTTAGACTACCCAAACTTGAAGGCATATAATAATATTAAAGTATATGTAAGGGGCTATACCAGACTGTTAGCTAATAGGTCTATCTAAGGATAATAAAAAATCTTCTCACATCCAATAAGGGAGGACTATACAAATAGTTCCACCCACTTCGAAGGGATGATAATGCAGGAGGAAAAAGTTTGAAAAATAGAGTCTAAAAAATGATGCCGAAGACGCAAGAGCGATCCTGAAAGCCCATGTAATGCATCAATAGAGCCCTAGTAATGCCCAGGCGAGATGGACATATCATAGAGAGCCTAAGCTAGCCTAATTGACCTGATGATGTCTTCCTGGTGTCAAAATAAAGTGGATTGTCCTACTGCGGTCCGTAGCTATGTATCCCGCCATCCCGATTTCGCCGCTCTGATGAGAAAATGAATCCGGATGATGTTTGGATATGATCCTTAGCATCGCGACAGCTCTGAATTTGATGAATAAAGGCCACCATCCCGTATATAATACAAGGTATTACATTAATCTTTTTCTTTACCACTTTAATTATATTGGAAATTATAAATATCCTTTTATGATATTTTATGGTAAATGGCTGTCTGAGATCCAACAAAACAAACATTAAATTTATATAAGGTGTTTAAGAATATAAGAAAATTATTGCTTTTAATAAAAAAAAAATATATAATAATAAAACTAAATGAAATCATTTTGTTAATGATTAAATCTACATCTATCAATGATCACCAAACAAAAGTTTTGCTTTCTTTTTTTTTTAAACCATTTAATGTGTATATGTATATAATTGTGCTTAATGTAAATAAAAAAAAATATTTAATCAAGAGTTAAAAATCTCTGTAATTATTTAATTGATAAATGTTTAAGGTGTGTCATTTTATTTTACAGCTTAAATTGAGTTTAATTCATAAGTGGAAGAGTTCACATAAATAAATCACAACGCAACCTTTTAATTTTTATTTGTAATTAATTAATTTGATAATTACTATTTTACGCGAATTATAATTTAATTTTAAGATATTTATTCGCATAGCTCTTCTACTAGAATTTTATTAATTACGATCACTTATTTCATTCAGAATTTTAAGGTATATAAACTTATATACCAATTTACTATGAGGTTGCTTGGATGATTGGGATTAATTGACAGTTTTGGGTAGAAATTAAATATGAGATAACAAGTGTAATTATCTGTCCAGCAAGTGGTCCAAATTCAGCAACTGGTCGCCTAAGTTGGACCCCCAGTTTCCTAAATTGGACCAAACAATATCAGGTTGTTTAATGGCTATGGAATATAACTATTTTTATTACAATCAATGTTTGCGATTAATGAAACAAACATTCATGAAATATAATTAAGTAAAATATCTGAAAATAATCTGAAAATAAAATTTTAAATCCAAATATATTCAAAATATAAATCAAAGTTATCTGTAATTAAGAACAGAAATTACGTAACTTATTGCCAGTTACTTAAATATCATGCAAGAAGTGATGCAAAGCCTACACATGAATTTCGTTTATTCATTTTTGATTCCAGCGCGCACAACATGGAACTATATTTGGCAATCTGAACTCTGAATCATTTCTGCTATTTTAATTTTCTTACACATTTGGCAAAACCAAACATCACTGTCTAGATTATTCTTTTTAAATTCTGAAACATTAGACTTTTTTTGCAACAGAAGTTTTCTTTACATTATGTTTGTAGTTCTTCCCTTCCATCATTTTCTTTCCAATTGCATTACACTTATTTTTTAAAACTTGATTTTCCAATTTCTTTTGTGCTGTGAAAGCTTCCCTTTTATTTTTTTTTTCCATTTCAAGTTTTACTTTATGTTGCAAAAATGTTAACACGGCTTTTTTTTTCTCCCTCTGTACTTTGATTTAACTAAATTTAGCAAGGAGGATAACATTTCTAATGATTCTTTGTCTTTTTTAGGGGGGATTGGTAGCTGCAGCCTTCTTGTATGTCAATTTCTTCACAACTTACTCTCTCCTTTTCGTTTCCAGTATCTTTAAAAGCTTTTTCTGTCGAGGGTGTTTTTCTTCCAGACAGTTTTTCTGTGTCGTTTTCAACATTTTTCAATTATATTAAAAAAAGGTGTTTAAAAATATTCTATATTGAAAAAAAAAATACGTTACGATTGATCAAACACAAAAATTATATATTCATACAGTTTTGAATTCAGGGGATTAGCCGGAGCCTTGAAATAACCCTTCCCCACGGAAGGTTTGAGATTTTATACGTTTTAATGGCAAAAAAATCTAATGCCACTTTTCAGAACTGTAAAATCGCTCCCCCCCCCCCCCCCCCCTCACGCAATCGCAAAGATCCACCAGGAGAAAAAATTTCGAATTCAGTTCTGTAAATTGAATACGCCGTAGGAATAAAGAATTCAAAGAAAATAAATACAAATTGATACAATATAAAAGAAATTAAAAAAAAACATTATTGCATAAACATGTAAAAATATTTTTATTTTTATATAGGCTTAAGGGGGCAGTGGAGCTTAAACTCCTTAATTTTTTTTTTTTTTTTTTTTTTGTAAATTTCAACTTAAATATTATTCAAGGGTACATTATATACATTATGACATGCATTTGTCACAATAAAATAAAAAAAAAAATATTTTTGAGAAAAAAATGGAATTTTACGCGTCGTCTTAGAAATCTTCGCAATGCCCCATGCGTCTTCCATATAAATGAAAATCCCCAATATTTTTTATAATAGTTTGATTTATATATATAAATAAAATAGAGCATCGAATTTTATATATTTGAATTTAAAAGTTAAAAAAAATCAAAATTTCAAATTTTTTTCGTAAAAATTTCAAAATTTTTCAAAAAAAAATTTTTTAACCTTTAAATTCAAATATATAAAAATCGATCCTCTATTTTATTTCTATATATAAATCAAATTTTTAAAAATATATATTGGGGATTTCCATTGATATGGAATGCGCAGGGGGCACTTCGGAGATTTCTAAGACCGGAAGAATATTAAGAAAAAATTTCCATTTTTTTTCTCAAAAATAAAAAAAATATATATTTTTCTGTGATAAATGCATTCCATAATGCATATAATGTACCCTTGAATAATATTTAAGATAAAATTTACAAAAAATAAAAAAAAAAAAAAAAAATTGAAAAAAATTGAAATTTTGAAAAAATTTCAAATTTTTTCAATTTTTTTTAACCTTTAAATTCAAATATGTAAAATTCGATGCTCTATTTTATTTCTATATATAAACCAAACTTTTATAAAAAAAAATATTGGGGATTTTCATTGATATGGAAGATGCATGGGCCATTTCGAAGATTTCTAAGACTATTTTCTAAGACGAAGATTTCTAAGACATAAAATTCCATTTTTTTCTCAAAAATAATTTTTTTTAAATTTTTTTGTGAATAATGCATGTTATAATGTATATAATGTACCCTTGAATAATATTTAAGTTGAAATTTACAAATATATATATATATATATATATATATATATATATATATATATTTAAGGATTTTAAACTCCACCGTCCCCTTAATAAATAAATTTATCCAGATATATATATAAAAAAAAAAAATCAAAAACTTGGATGAAGATAGAAATCCAGTATATAAAAAAAAATAGTGAACAAAGCGTACAACCCTCGAAATTCATTACCAACATTTCAAATTTTTGATCGTATATCTGGTCCAATTTAAGCAACTTAAATTGGCTCAATTAAGGCAACTGCACTATTTTTTAAAACAAATAATCTTAAGACTAAGAACAAAATCGAAATCAAACAAATCCGCGTGAAAAATATACCCAATAAACAGATGAATTTCGATATGCATATGAAAACATAACAACTTACCTTAGTGTAAAAGTATTCACTTACGTTTAGTAGGAAAAAGTTAGATCAAAACAGTTAATTTTAGGTTTTTTAACATTGTCTAAAAACAGCACGTTGTAGGCGGGTGGTTCTTCTCATCATAAATGACGTCATTCTGATGAGTAGGATGTCCGCGGTAGAAGGCGTCTCTTTCTGCAGTTAACATCAGAATGGCAACGGTCCATTTAAAGCGGCAGTCCAAATAGGGCTACTCTCCCCTATATACACATTACATAATATTTTAATCAATTACATTTCGTGATCTGAAAACCTGCTTATTTTATGTTATCTGTGTATACAGAAGTGGGGGGGGGGGTTGCACATTTAAAAAATTTATAAAATTTAACCTGGGTACAAATTAAATGCGATTTATAGCATTCAGATTCAACAAAGTTAAAATATGAATATGTGAAACTGAGTGCATCATTTTAAATCAAACTGTATTTTTCAAATAAATAACTTTAATTTTCTAATTTATTTGAATATCTTTTTATCACCTAAAAGTCATAAAAATTTTTGTATATAAATTTCGTGTCCTATACTTCGGAAAATTTTGGGATTTTAGTGCAAATAAATTATTTATGTTTTGATAAAATAAATTTTCATGAAGAGAAAAAACGCAATTACGTATTTTAATTTGAACGGAAAATATTTTTGCTAGAAGACGAGATCTTTTATTACACCGCCAACGTTAGCATGTAAGTAAATTGCAATATATTCATTATTTAATTGCAGCTTTTTCCCAATTGAAGTTTTCTATTGTTGAACTTATGAAATAAATGTGCTGAAATCGTCAGTACCATATCAAACTATCCAATGTAAAAACAGTGGGCTACTTTTTTAAATTCAGATTTCTTGACTGGCACCACTTTTTTGAAATAGTAAAATTCACTTTATTTAACCTTATTTAATGACATATAAATTAAGGTGAAAACAAGAGGAATTTTAATATTTCAGAAAAGAGGTGCCAATTAAGAATTCTGAATTTTAAAAAAAAGTAGCCCACTGTTTTCACATTGGATAGTTTGACATGGTACCGACGGTGTGAAGCTTACCATAATGGATACCAGACCTGAATATGGAGAAAAACAGAACATATCGAAGATAAGATAGATGCAAAAATACAAATAAAATCTTTGTGAATGTTGAAAACGTAAAGAATATCTTTGAAACATGTAAAGAATCTTCAAAAATATTTTGAAGAGTCTTTTAATAACATATGAGTAAATGAAAAGTGTACGAAACAATATTTCAGACTATAATTTATTTTAAACTATAGAAAACTACATATGTATCACTTTTAAATAATTAGACAATATTTCATTGCTGTATGTCCAATGATTTAGAAGTTTCAGTTTAGAAGATGCAGTTATTTTTAATGTAAAAGGACAGGTATTTGAAAAGGATATTTTCGTTCTAGAAGTTGGAATTGTGACATTTGCTATCGCTAAAGACAAATAATCTAAATATTACTCATGCGTAATGTTTTGGTACATTGGTAATTAATATATTTTTCTACTTAGTATTCTTTGTCTATTGTTGCGTTTGAAAATTTCCACACATTGGAACATTTTAATGAGGATTATAAAAAACATATATTTTTCTTTTCTTAATATGATACATATAAGTTTTTTTTATTAACGAGAAACTTTTATATATATTTTATATTTTTTAATGTGGCGATTTTTTTTTTAACTGTGCATGGAATTAATTAACATATCAATATCGCTAAAGAAAATCTGAAATTAAGATTATTTGAAATTACACCTCTTTTCAGCTATTTTATATTTGGAATCTATAATTCACCTAATTTGGACATCTATGTGATTTCAATTTTTGCAATATATCAAATATAAAAGAATCTACTAATATTAATTTAAAAGGTATATCTGGAGCATATGCGAAAATTTTCAAACAACATTATAAATACTTTAAAATAGTTTCAATAAGAACAAAATAAAATTATCCAAACAATGAAATATTGCATTATTAAGCAAATATACATTAGAATGATTTTTTTTAAAGCTTGTTTATATTTATACATTGAAATTCTTTAAAATTATAAATTTCATAATAATGCTAAGGTTCCAAATATCGAAAAACTTATTATTAATAATTTAAACTTATATCTAATTTTCAAAAATATCGTATTTTTCTAATTTCCTCAAGATAAATAAAATAATTGCTTTCAGCAATTCCATAAAATTCGTTTGTTTAAGTAAAGTTTTTTAAAAATTATGTATTCAAAATATATTAGGTTTATTTTTAATGTTAGTAAAAAAAAACCCGCAAATTACCTTAATTTAACTAAAAGCGATTTCTTTACGCCCAGTTCATACGTTTTAAATAATTTTTAAACCGGAGTTTATTAATTGTCGTACATAAAGTTTGTAGAATGCAAAAAAAAAAGTTTTTAATTAATTAAAGAATTGGAAGTACAGTGATACTTTTTACCTCATAGCAATTTCTTTCTTAAAACCATTCCTATAATTAAGTTGCAAAAATAAGTAAAATTCAATGCATCTTTTCTTCAACAAAAAATCTGAGAATGCGAATTTTTATTCCCTGGTTTGCAAAAGTAATTTTTTATTTAAAGAAATAACGTGCATACTGTTGCCTGCAAAATTAATTTAAACTGCAACAGTAAAAGAAGAATTAATGTTATACGGTTTAAAACATCTCGGCGATCTAACAATAGATTCTCTTTTCTAGCATATAAAAAAAATTCTAAAAGTAAAACAAAAAAGCAAATTAAAATATACATTCGAATATGTTTACAAAGAAACTTAAAAACATGTTATTTTTGTATGTATAATAAATATTGCATGTATTAATATTTTTTAAAAAGTGGTTCTTAGAAATATAAATATAAGAAATACGGACAAAATATAAAGACTACACGATACGCAAAGCGTTTTTCAAAACCATATACTAGAGCAAATTTTCGTATTCATTTATATAATTCGTATTAATCGAACATTAATTTAGCAATTTAATAAATACACAGGGTAAAATGCAAAGAAACTCTAAAGAAATGTTGGTTTCTTAAAAACTACCATCTTTATATTTTTAATACCATGGACACATAATATTAATTTTAACTATGATATGGAATGTTTTATTAATTAATTTACTTCATTTAGCATCGCAAGTAAAAAATATTATGTGAATAACTTAGTAAAGTACAACTGCGTATATAGCAATAAATATAGCAAGATCACTTTGTACAAAATAAAATATATCACTATTATACGATATAAGTATCAAGGAATGCTTGTATCAATATGATTTTAGTAAATCTTACTATTTATTTATCATAAAGTTTACCATTGTTGAAATAAATCTGTACTTGTGCGCATATGAAGAACTATATTGCTAAAAAGAAGGATATTAGCTGAATACTAAAAAAATAACTTTCATAGTTAGAAGCTGTATGTTTGACTGAAGAGTTTGGCGTTATAGACCACAGCAAAAAATAAGGGATGTTAGATCTAGTAAACAAATGTTCAACTTTACCTCAAATTTGCGTTTCAAAAGAAAAATTAAAAAGTATAAAGAATTTTTTTCAACATTGTAAAACTTAAGGGCTGAAAACCAATTTTTCTCGAGTAAAAACTCTCATACGGTAAATAGAGTGCCAAAATTAGTTTTACAAGTTGTGTTTGTGCGACAAAAAATGCCATTATAAAAGCAGAGGATAAAGCGAAACATTAAAAATAATAGAGAATTTTAATGAAAAATTTGAAAAACGCTTGTTAAAAATTATTCATCTAGTCCAGAATTTACTTGTTTTCTATACACACACAAAACAAGGGGAGGGGGAAAGAAAAGATAATGAAGGGAAAAAATCCTTCTAAACGTTATGTTTCTGCCAACTTGTAAAAGAAGTGGTACTAAAATCAAAAACATATCTCGTTTATATTCTTGAAAGAAGATTTATGAGTATGCTTAATTTCATCTTTATAAAAATACATTTAAATAAAAAAGTTTAGCTTAACTATGTTATTCGTTATGCACATGCGGGAACTGCAAGATATTGATCTGGGCTGAGCTGAACTTTTTATTTAGAAACATTCATATGATGTCATAACATTAATAATTACAATTTTTTTAGTATATTCACAGCAACAACATATATGAAATATCTCTGTGAAAAATTACGTAGGCAAACCAGAAACTCTCATTGTTATTCAAATTTGTATACCTTTGTCAAGATCAAATGTTTTGTTTAACAATGGACAATTTAATTGTAACTTGAGGTGTGTAACAGCAATTATTGTATTAAAATCAGTGATATGCTAGTGACATTTGGTACTTAAGAACATACATGGCACTAACGGGTGTATATGGCTCTTATGAATTGAAATTATTCCTCAAAGACACAATATATGTCGGCTTTTTTTAGGGTAACCGTATTGAATGTAAGAAGGTATCACATTGCTCAATTATTCATTCATTTCATCATCTCAATTAGTCATTGGCCGAAAGCAGGAGTAGTGTCATGTTACCATTGGTTTGAACGCATAAGAGCATCGCTTGCTCTGTTTAATTAAAAGTTAATATTCATAAATACATACATATATGCATTTCATCAACAATTAAAAATGCAAAAAACATCATAATACACATATATAACACGTATATATATATAATAGCAGGAATGAGCGAGCTAAGCTCGGTCAAAGTTAGCTTTGTGTTTATCGCGATATATTATTTCCACTGAATCATTACAAAATTTAGTAAAAATCGTTAGTCATTTTCTAGATAAATTAGCATGACCACGTTGAACCAAAAATGACCCACTGCTCGAAACTTATCGAAGCTGTGACCTATTCCAATGGCCTTCACGTATTGGGAAACGGTATAATATAAAAGAAAATTGTCAAAATCGTTTGAACCTTTTTAAGATACAGTTAACTTTATCCTGACTCATTATGACCCAAAAGTCTATGGGCTAGGTCGTACGACCTAGCCCAATAGTTTTCTCGTGCCCAGAAACGGTATAATGCAAAGTTTTGTCAAAATCGTTAAAGCCGTTTTCTACATAAACTTAGCTTGACCCACAGTGACCCCAAAATGGGCCACTAAACGAATTTTCTCGAACATGTGATTTAGTCCAATGGTCTTCTGATAATACAAAACTGTAGAATATAGAGTACAGAAAAAATCGTTAGAGCCGTTTTTTAGATAAGTTTAGCATGACCCGCAGTAACCCAAAAATGACCCATTAATTGAAAATTTTCGAGCATGTCACCTAGCCCAATAGTCTTCTTGTACCCGAAAACGATTGGATACAAAATTTAGTCAAAATCGATTGAACCGTTTTCTAGATAAAATTAGCTTGATCGACAGTGACCCAAAAAATTGCCCACTAATCGAGATTTCTCGAATATGTAACTTAGTCCAATGGTCTGCTCATGCCCGGAAACGGTATAATACAAAATTTTGTTAAAATCTTTTGAGTCGTTATTTAGATACAATTAGCTTGACCCACAGTGACCCTAAAAGGGCCCACTAATCGAATTTTCCCGAACATGGGACTTAGCCCAATGGTCCTCTCATGCCCAGAAACGGTATATTACAAAAATTTTTCAAAATGTTTTGAGCGTCTTTTTAGATTCAATTAGCTTTACCCTGACACATTTGGACCCAAAATGACTCACTAATCGAATATTCTCGAACATGCGACCTAGTTGAATGGTATTGTCGTGCCCGAAAACGATAGATTACAAAATTTCGTCAAAATCGTTAGAACCGTTTTCTAGATAAACTTAGCTCGACCCACAGTGACCCAAAAATGATCCATTAACCGAATTTTCTCGAACATGTGACTTAGTTCAATGGTCTTCTCGTAATCCAAAACTATAGAATATAGAGTTCTGTAAAAATCGTTAGAGCCGTTTTTAGATAAAAATAGCTTGACTCGCAGTGACCGAAAAATGACTCACTAATTGAAATTTCTCGAAAATGTGACCTATCCCAATAGTCTTCTCGTACCCAAAAATGGTTGAATATAAAATTTAGTCAAAATCGATTGAGCCGTTTTTTAGATATAATTAGTTAGACCTTGACCCATAATGATCCAAAATGACCCACTAATCTAATTTTCTCGAACATGTGACCCAGCCAATGGTCTTCTCGTGCTCGAAAATGGTAAAATACAAAATTTTGTCAAAATCGTTAGAGCCGTGTTTAAGATAGAATTTACATACACACACACACACACATACATACATACACACACAATTTTTGCTCGCATTATAATATAAAATATGTCACATTATTAGATCTTCCTTCACGATTTCTTTGTTCTATTCTAAATTACTACTCTATATTCACTAATTCCTTATTCATAAATAATCTATATCGTTAACTGTGTTAAATTCCAATTAATTTAATATCTTGCTTGACCGATTTACTTAAATACGCTTTAAGTAAATTAAGCGTATGTTAAGCGTAAATTTTAGTAATTTACGCTTTTAGTATTCTTAAATTAAATGTTCCAGTTCAGATTATTTCTGGGTTTCGAATGTTCTCTATAGTAACCATTTTCCCTTCCGATAATTTTCATTCCCGCGCTTATTTCCGCTGTTTCCTTTTCACTATCAAATCCATCCGCTCATCTGTCAGTCCTCTTTCCTATGGGGTATAATGGCGTGTAATCCTTAATTTTTAATTGGTTCAGAGTGCGTGTTACGTCATATTTGTATTCCTACGTTCGGTAATTAAAAAGCGGCTACGCGCGAGGCTGCGGCAAAATTTGCAGAATTTGTTCGATTTTCTAAGTTTAAACTGTCTCCTGGCTGAATGTCCGACGCTATGAAGTTTCTAAAGATTTACCTAAAAGATTTACCTCCTCCAACTGATTAAAAGTAATGTTCGATGGATGAAGAGAATATAAAGTGATAACTCATCCAGTTTATCTATGCCACCGCCCAGTACACTATTCAGAACTGCTTATGGATGTTGTTTAATAAAAATCTGTGACCATAAAATTCTTCGTTCCTTGTCTGCGGAGAAATTACTAGTGAAACCTCCATTGTTCTGACCATCTGACACTCGACTGTAATAATCTTAAGTGTGGAACGTGTGATGATGACTGCTAAGATTCATTTACTTACTTGCATCAATCTACAGTAAATAATCAAATGCCACTGTTCATCGATTGTCAAAATGCTATTACTGCTCTTATTTTTACCGGCATAACGATCATCTACTATGACCAGTGTGAGAAGACTAGCATCAAATGAAATATTACCTACTACACTACTCGTTTTCACCCATATAACTTTTATCGTTATATATATATATATACTAGAGGGCTCTGCACCCTGCAAGCTATGCTCGCCAATCCCCGTTCAGACATCACAGAATCTAAAAACAAGCTAATTTGATGGTTTTAAAAAATATTAGAGAAGATTGAATTATACTGCAAAAAACTGTGCATATCTCCCTGTAAAAGGGTTTCCATTCAATTCCCTTTGATTGCAAAAATTCAAGGGCGAATCAATTGCTGTTATGACATCCAATGGTTGTTTTCGTTTTTATTAAAGCGGATCAGTTAAACATTTGAAAAGAAGCTAAAATAAAATAAATTAAGTATACAGAGTCTTTGTCTCCCGGTATTTTAAAACAATCTCTATGACAATAGCCTAAGTCATGTGACTATAATCAACAGTTACAGGCGGACCACTTCGCTTTTTATACTCTAGGTGCCATTTTGGCACATTAATGTTAGCTAGGCACAGGTGACAAGTCACCAAATATTATTCTACCGCCGTCATTTCATCTATATTATAATAGTTCAAGTCATCAACTGCCATAAACAAATACGGTCTGATCCCTTCGCCGTTCATATGAAAGTTTGGCACAGATGCCATATACGTCCCATATTAACAAAGTAGTACTGTATTTTTTAATTATTTTCTATTATTTTCTAAAGGAAATATTTAAAAAAATAAGTAATAATTATAGAACAAAATAATTTATATAATTTATAAAAAGAAATGAAAGTAAATAAACATTTAATATCAAATAAACAACAATAACCGGGTTACCACGTCAACCTTTTCTGAAATATGAAAAAAAATATATCTGTTTGATTAAAATTTGAGTTGCTATCATTAGAAAAATGTATATAAAATTAGAAAAAAAAATATTTCGAAAACTAATTCGAATTTAAAATTTCTAATACCAGTTTTGAGATCTGCAGATCAATGCTGATTTTTGGTGTTAATTTCATCGCAAAGTATTCCATATTTTAGGAGAGATCGCTTGAAACATAATCAGTTGTTTAATCAGTCGGTTCATATATCCCTTTCATAAATTCGTTTCATATATCCGTTTCATAAATTCGTTTCATTAGGATTTTATATATATAGGGTAGATATACCGGGTGTCCCAAAATTTTATTATTATCTCTTGGAAAAATAAAGTTTCTTTCAAAATCAATAGTACTTTTCATTCTTATCTTCAAACAATGGCCAAAACTAAATTTTCGAATGAAATTTTTTATTGTAATAAATTGTTACAATCTTTCTGCCTGACTGATTTTAAAATTCAATAACTTGCAAACGGTGACAGATATTTAAAAAATTCTTGCAGGAGGGTTATGCATAAGGTCAAAAGTTTTATTACAGTGATTTTCAATTTTAGTTCGATTTACAAACAATAGATGGCGCTGTAAGCAATAGTCGCTAAATACAGGCTCGATTTTTGGTCCTTTATCTTGTTCCATGCAGAAAAAGGAGATGGAAATGTATTATCCCGGCCACGAAGTACCAAAAATTGAGCCTGAATTTAGCGACTATTGCTTACAGCGCCATCTATTGTTTGTAAATCGAACTAAAATTGAAAATCACTGTAATAAAACTTTTGACCTTATGCATAACCCTCCTGCAAGAATTTTTTTAATATCTGTCACCGTTTGCAAGTTATTGAATTTTAAAATCAGTCAGTCCTTTTTGGGACACCCGGTATATATAAGTATATATATATATATATAATTTTAAATATTTTATTGTTAAAAATTATAATTTTGCCAGTTATGGAGGATTGTATTAATGTTTATTAGCAAACTTATAAAAAATTCTTTCTAAATTAAATTGGAAAGAAATGTTTTAATTGTGAGTCGGGAAAATTTAGTTATGTATTTATGCGCTTCGGGAGATTAAAAAAAATAGTATGAGATTAATCTTATATTTTAATGTATTGCGATTAATTTGTAATTTTATTTCGTATCTTTTAACAACTATCCGTCTAATTCGAAAGTTTATTTATTGATTTTAAAAGGAGCAAAATCATAATGCATAATTTTACATATTTTGAAACGTTTTACCAATTATTTCGTAACGATTTTCAAATTAAATGTAATGTTCATCTAAGCTATATTCTTTTAAACATTAGATCTATGTCTATAAATTATTTTGTGTCATTATTAATATCATTATTTGAGATATTAAAATTATTATATTAGTCCAACGCGTGCCACATCATTATACACTTATTAGTCTCATTAGTGCACAATAATTAAGCTTTAAGTACAATTGTGGATTTAAATCTAATTGGAGTATTGCTCAATGTAAATTATCCTGAAATTAAAAGGATTATTATATATGAACCCATATAATTACTCCAGATTTCCATTTCAGAAGATGTTAACAAAAATGATTTTTTAAGCATTAGTTTTCAACAATTAAATTAAAAATACTACCATTTCACACAATAATGTAAAATATAAAAATATTTTATTTTTATTAAAAATGTAGATGAAATCGAACGATAAAAAAATATGTAAAATAATGGAAGCTATAAAAATAGAATCGATTTTACTGTATTGAAATTAATAAAAATGTTATAATACATAAAAATATTCCTAACGGTTTGCATTCTGAAAGCAAAAAAAGTTAGTTCTGAAGTTGAGAAATCTTAATTTTTATTATTATCTCTTGGAAAAATAAAGTTTCTTTCAAAATCAATAGTACTTTTCATTCTTATCTTCAAACAATGGCCAAAACTAAATTTTCGAATGAAATTTTTTATAAGTAAACCAGTTTTTTATTATAATTCAATAAATTGTTACAATCTTTCTGCCTGCTTATGCCGACTCAGCATAAAACAAATTCCAGTAAAAAATAATTGTGTAATTTTTTCATAGAACACGTATTCATTAAACCTTAATTCAATTTTACGAAAATGTGTTGAATAATTAAAAAGATTTATTAAGTACACAAAATGCAAATACATAATATAATTATATTAACTTCATAGAGTATCTTAAACTACTGTCTATTAAATGTCGAAAGATTACCTACTTCTTTAAACATTAAAAAGCTTCTCACCTTCTCGCATAAGCAAAATGACAAGTTTATTTGGTTATTATGCATGTAATAAATAATAAACAAATAAATATAAAGATATTTTAATCAGAGAAAAAGTAAAATATTTTAAACGTATTATTTTGTACATCTTATTTTGACATCGCCTAAGATTTTTATTTTAAGCAAAAAATATAACATGAATTTATTTATTACAATATATTTTGAAATACGTATTTTCTAAATATGCGGGAGAATATTTTTATTTATAAATAGAACATACTTCTAAATTGGTATTACAAACGATATTTATTTTGAAAATTCATATCAAACTTTAATAAAGAATTAGTATTTACAGATAGAAGAATTACAGAAAAAAAATACCAATTTAGTTATGTAACATGATTATTACATGGTGACTACGCGATTAATACAAAACAGCTACACTTTAAGAAAAATAAAAAAAAATTATTATAATTAAAATTTTTATGCAGAATTATTCTAAATACTTTTATAAATACACAGTCATTTATTGGCAATTTAAAATCCGCCTTAAATTGTTATTTTTTTTTTAAATAAACTACTAAAATTCAAGGTAATCAAGCAAAAAGCTTGTTTAAAATAACGAAAAAATGTGATGACTGAATAGCTTAGCGTATGAACATGTTAAATGGATACTCGGTGAAATTCAGAAAATAGGCTTTTAAGTTTATAAGATGCTCTTTTTAAAACTTTCCAACAAAGTTGAAAGTGTTTATGCATTCGATTTTTCTGGTCGTCTGTCCGTCTGTCCATGCTCTAACTCCCGTACATATACTCGGATTTTCATGAAATTGATAAAGATAATTTAGGGTCACCAAAGCATGTTTGGTATTGTATATGAAGTATGTAGGATAAGTCGTTCATTTACAGGGGCACTCAAAAGTATCCCATTACATTATGGTATATAAGGAAAAGTGGTTTGCAGAGAATTTTAATGACATTACGCTATTTTAAATGCATTGAAACTAATATAAATAATTGGATTTCACTACGATCACGCTAGAACAGGGCATTCACAGCATTTTTTATTCATTTATAGGGACACACACAAAAAATCAGTTACAGTACAATACATTTTTTTAGTAATAATTGCTGGAGTGTACGGTATTAAATTAGATATGCGCTTTTAAATGTAATTAATTTTTTGCATCTTACTCGTTATATATAAATCCTATACCTCAATCAAATAGAGGACTGCACAAAAGTATGCACGTACCGTTCTCGTTATTAGAGGAAATTGCTGAAGGTAAATTTTAAACTAAAGTATATATATCTTTTAAGTGAACTAAATTTTGGCATGCATGTAGTTAATAGATTCAAATCTATATATCATATGCAGGGCTTCTGAAAAAATTCGCATAATTTCCGATTGTGTATGGGGACAGCTGAAATTGCATTTTGAAATGTATTATGCGGTTCCATATGGTTGAATTTGTTGTAATATTTTAATTTTTTAAACAGCATGCTTTTTTTCTTTCTTGTTTGTTACTAAACTCAATCAAACTGTCATGTGTACTTATCTGAAGAAATAGCATTTGGAATTTTAGAGTTTTAAGCGGAGATTTGCATTTTTTTTTTTTTTTTTTGTGAAAAAATCATTTTTTTTTTTACATTTTTCTATTCCCAAAATGGTGATTCACGTAAATTGAGCAAAAATCTTAAAAAAGTCGTGGCTACATAGCAACCGATTTTAATAAAATTTGATACACAGATTCAATTCATATTCAAACAGAGCTCTGCAAAGTATCTTGACAATATATATATATATATTTTAGCTGTTTTGCACATTTAAAAAACTTGTAATATAGAAAAGCATGCTTGCAATCGTCCAAAGTTGCAAGTTTGAAGTTCTGTATCTTGAAAACTATTTAACAGAAATGAATATTTTTTAAGAATATTGTAAACTCTGAAAAAATATATTTTTATTTATTGAGTAATAATAATCTGGTAACTTCTTGATTAATCTTAAACTGGTTGTAAAAATTGAAAATTTGTGAATTTTGAGAAAATTAGAAACGTTATAAAAATCAAAGGAAGTAAAAAACATCTTTGAAATTGAAGCCTGATGTAGTATTAAATATGAAGATCGAATTCCCCAACTGTGAAAGTTGCCATTTATTTCCTTCACCTTGAAAAAAACTTAGAAACTTAAAAAAAAAAAAAAAAATACAAAATCGTAATTTTTCTGCTTATGTATGCTAAAAAAAAATAAATGAAGGAAATGTCCGACATTAACAATCATCAATAAGTCCATGCTATGCTAAAAAAATGCAAGATTGTCTTTTGATTCCTAACATAACAAAAATGGGTTCAAACAGGTAATATTTCTTACATTCCATGGGCTATACATCTTTGAATTCGTGCGCGTTTCTTAAAATATTGCACGATTTCTAAGGGAAAAATATTAGTGCTGTCTTCCATTTTTTCAATCTGGAATTAGGATTAATGTATACTTTTTTGTTCAACTGAAACATTTTTTTTACTCTAATTTAAAATATTCTTGGGCCAAAAATAAACTGAAAGCAAAAATAAAAGTTTCTATATTAAGAATATGTACTTTTATCTATAACATGAAATAATTTAGAATTTTTAAGAGCTTCCCTTCATGTTCAAACAAGTAATAGAAATATTGGATTTTTTTCCTCAAAATTTTCATTATTTATTTATTTATTTCATTGAGAAATAAAAAGGCAAGAATTAAAGTTTCTAAATTCAAAATATACATTTTTATCTATAACGTCAAAAAAAAAAAAAGAGCATTTTTTCTGGTTTAAACGAGTAATAGAAATAATAAATTTATAAATTTGTTCCTTACTTTTTTCATAACGGAATAAAAAGACAATTACTAAATTACGCCAATCTGTTCTTAATTGTATATAATTTTTAATATAGTCTTTCTATTCCTAAGTATAATGTTCCTAATAGATAAACATACAAAGTAGGATACTTCCATAGAGCGTAATTGTAATGCAATTGCGATCACAGCGCATTTAGTGTTAATGGGGAAGAAACTTCCTATCCTCGTAATATTTTTGTTATTGAGCGTCTACATTATCGTAATCTTTCTTTTTTTATGTTGCATGTTTACGTTTTAAACAGAATCTTAGACGGATATATATATTTTTTCATACATGAAGGATTAACGATAAAAGTGCAACGAAAAACAAGAAAAAAATTATTCTTGAATGTTATATATCAAATAAATATGATATACTAATTGGATTTAAAGCTACATATAGCAATGATGTAATATAAAACTATACGAAATATTCCACTCTACAAGTCCCAGAAAGTTTCATAAATATTCCCATTTGGCAGGAAAATTTTCAGAGCCGATGTTTTTCAATTTATGAAGTTTAAATTTTTAAAACAATCGTTACAATAATCTTTTTAAATTTACGCATTTTCACTTTCTCACAGATAAAATAAAAAGATTGTTTTTAATGTAAATAACGTACAACCAGTTTAATAATATTTATAATATTAATACATAAGAAATAATAATAAAATTATAGTTGGGGGAAAATTTCTTTTTACAAATTTTTAGAATTATATAGATCTAAAAGTTAAAAAAAATAGAGATACTGATATCACGCTTTATACAATTTTATTCGATGTGAATAGATTAACACAGTACTTGATATTAATGCAATTCAATCTCATAAACATATATATTTATGTTTTCAATAGAATTTTCAGGGGGTTTTCTTTTCTTTTATTATTATGTTTATTATATTGTAAGTTAATAGTAATCGATACAAGTACGATAAAAAAAACAGCTAAATAAATCAAGCATAAATACAATATCATCTGCGTCTGCCGCGTTTAGGAAAGAGTAGATATGCATAACATAGAGCGTGAACATGTTTCATCAACATAGATATCATTCAGAGGCTTTTTAATTCTTCCCGTTTGTTATTAGGGACGATAATACTGTTTCCATTACAGATTTTTCTGTAAGTGTCCTATATCTTGTATATTTATCTATGATTCTGTCAAACCAAGCTATAAAAAAATTGCAATCCCCGCCATAACAAACAAACGCCAAGAACCAAAAGCCAGAACCGCGTAACTGCTTATAACTGATGATAACGTCTCCATGTTAAATAGACAAAACTTGCCAGCGTAAAATTCCCGATATCAAAAGAACCAATCAACGCACAAAAATAAAACGAAAACCAGCAGAACCTAATGAAGAAATTCTTCAATTTCAGAATTCTTAAATAAAAGTAATTTTTGAGAGAATAAGTACTTTCTAAAATGTATGCATTAAGAGTTATTGGCATTTAAAGTTCCATTTCTAATGAAAACAATACTTTTAAAAATAAATGAGACTAAATGAATTTAATGAGATTTTTATATTAAAAAAAGTTATTACTTTATAGAGCTGAAAGATAATCTGAAAATACATTTGACGTCATTTTCCTGTGAATGAAATTCAGTTTTGGCGTGACATGCTGTTTCTAGAGCATAATCTCTGGAACTACACTGTTAAAAATCTACAGCTATAGCGGATAGTCACTCAACCGCTTTTATAGAATATCTCCATTCTGACAAATGAGAATGCTCCATATTATAGTCAAGAAATAGTTTTCTATAAAAGTGGTGGAGTGACTATGCAGCAAAAGCTATAGATGTTTAAAAGTGTAAGCAATATTTTATCTCGGTACTACTAACTCGGAGCTTATGCATGCTCAATAAACGTTCTAAAATTGCAATTAGTGTAATACCTATGGGGAAAGGAACCAGAAATTGCGCATTTTCGTTATTGTCCAGGATGCGACTGTACAAAACCTTATGTTATTTGATACAAGAAAATTATATATTTTATGTAAGGGTAGAAATAAGAAAATCTAATCATTCAAGGCTGCCGGAAGTAAAGTTGTGCCTAAGCCAAAAATTAATAGTACTACTTACGGTTTATTTTTAGAACTATATCCTTACAATATGTAATATGCGAAAAATAAAAAAAAATGGATAATGTTGCCTTCATCTAGTACCATGATATATTGTCTGCCTTTTCGCAGATGAGGCAAACGTGCGGTGAAGTTTTCTTATCGTAATTATTTTAAACGTTTATCTGTGGTATCGAATACAAGGGTAACTTGTACTTTAGAATTACGTTCAAATAATTTTATTACGGAAAAATTTATGGTTGCCAATGTTTCGACAAAACATTTAATAAAATATGTGTTCATTTCATTTTGCATTTATTTCATCGAAAAAAAACGATGGCCGGGATCCAGTTAGATTTTAAGCTCTTATCAAAACGAGATTGACCAATCAGAAACCTACAGTTTTGCGAACTTTTCGCTGTTTGCAAAAATGCTGCCTTCTGATTGATGAATCTCTTTTCGCTAAGATAGAAAAATTTATCTAGTACCCGGCCGATGTCATTTAGAAAGTTTTGCGTCATTTTCTTAATTCCATGGATGAAGTAGATTGTTTGTAGAAACGAACGCTAAGCATAATTTTTCGTTTCCAAATTCAGGAAGGATATCAGTTGTCATAACAGAAGTACGTTTTCTAAATTATCTAAGGTATGGATTCTAAACTCCTTCGTTATACATTTCGATATTGAAGAAGTTATTGTTTCCATGGCAAGTTTCCATAAACAGTACTTTTCTATACTGCTTTCTCTAACACACAAAAATCGAAATTTAACCAACAGTGCTGAGAATAAATCCCATAGCAGAAAACTATTGTATATAACAGTGGTGATATATGCACAGGACACATACTCATTTAAAGTTTTTCTCCAAATTACAGCAATCCACTTTTTTTAATTAGACGATACTCGCACGGACGAGTTCGATTAGACTAGTGAAATTAGTCAATGAACATTAGCCTGAAGATTATGACATGTTCGCAAACATATAGCGTTTAGAATAGATTGTGTAGAAATCGGCTATCCCAGAAATACTTAAGGTGGGTCTCGAGCCCGTTTCTCAACAATCCCAAAACTTTCTGACACTTTTACCGACTCATTTTTAAACATAAAGGCTCAAAATTTGCAGGACTGACTATGGAAGTGATTTGGAATCAAAAGATGTTGTCCATTTTTTGATAAATAGATTATTTATCGAATTATAAGTGATTTTGGAGTGGCAGCTGGTTTTTCTGCTTTCACTGACTGGTATTTCTGCTTTCATCCGGAAATTCGGTTGAGAATGCCAAATTTGACAGTATCTTCTGAACGGTCCTCTGTATTTTCCAAAAAATGGAAAACGTCTGTCAATCACACTGTTTCTGAGTAACAACACCTTCCAATTTGAAAAGTTCGCAAATTTCTACTCGATGTATTCTAGATGCTGTAGCTTTGTGGTAAAATCTCAGGTGCATCTTCATGAGAAAGGTGACCATGGAGCTATGATTGGAAAGCAGTAGACATAAATGACGTCACTTGAAACTGTTCCGAGGCTAACGAGAAAGACGGGATACCGCGGTGAATTCCACGTATCTTTCTTTACAGACAACTGGAGTCACGTAATGCTCGAATGCACCAATGAAGGTGTGAAAAGAGCGTCACATCACTCTAGTGGTCTGTAAAAAATACACTCGGGATGCAGCGCGGCAGCCTGTCTTTTTCGTCAGCCTCGAAACAGTTCTTACTCCCCTCCTGCGTCGGCCATATTTAGCTGCGTCTTCCACAGGAGACAGCTGACTGGGTTGCTGCAACGGAAATCGAATCAGGAAGATACGCGTCTGCTTCTTGCCTAGTTAGCTCATTATCAAACATTTCTTTAAAGTTTCCTCGAATCAGTGTCTTTCTCGACTTATGTCTTTTGGTATGTTCTCTATCAATATCATACAGCGAATAGATAGAGTTATTTTCGATTACTGTTAAGCAGGCTATATTCATCCTCTTTGGTATTATCTGAGTTCGTCCAGAGAAATTTCTTAGCCATATTTTACAATAATTATTTTATACCGTAATGATTGATGGTAGTATGGATAGCTCTCTTTGCCACATGACAGTTTTGCTGCCATAAACATAGCTTTATCTGCTTCTTGAATTTCTGGACTAACGGCACATATTTGCTTCGCTGAATTTGCCTCAATTGCGTAATCTGTTCCCGTAAGCAAGGGAGAATCAAATTTACATACCACTGTGTCTGGTAAATTTCCGATAGTTGAACCTCTTCATTCCCATAATCTGTATCAGCATCAGTGGCACGGAAAAGTCCCACCCAAGTATCTTTTTATGACTACATCGTGGGAACAGAAGAAAGTCAAATGGTTTCACTATACAATTCAAGTTGACTTTTGATACAGAATGCCCTGAGGCGGCTACAGGCATTCCAGATGCAGTCTTCAATATAGGTCTATTTTCACTGAACACAGGTACATTCAATTGCCTGTGAAATACTTCAGATATAACCGAATAATCGGCACCAGAGTCGACGAGGGCTTTTACACACCATTCATTTACGGTAACATAGTTGGTATTTTTTTGTAACTTGCTTATAATGTACGCCAGAGGATTTTCTTTTATTGCGGCCTCACCTCCTGCATAGGTCGCTAGAGCTAGTTTTCCTCTTTAGCTCGGCGTGGGGAACGGCTAGAGCGACGTATAGGTGACTGCGACTGTCGGCGGCTAGAAGGGCGACGAGGATAAGGCGAACTATTTCTGAAACTAGAATATATGGGCTGCGCATAATTCTCTTCGGAACGGCGTAGGGAATCAGTGTGCATATCTCGTCCAGGATTGGATGTCCAAGAAGTGTTTGTATCAGTGAATACACTGCGTCTTTCTCTACAGCACCTTAGCACATGCCCTGGACGTTAACAATGGTATCAGAGGGGTACATTATTGGTAGTTCTCCATATATCCGTCTTTCGTTGCGGAACGGTGTTGTTTCTGGCTTCACTTCTTGGATGAGGCCTGACCGGAACTGTGCGTCGGGGAATGAATGTACGTCTTTTTTGGATACGTGAGTCGTGCAAAAGTCTCCATAATTTCTTCTCTTATTAACAAAGCGACGTCGGTTAGAGATTCGCATTCATCGTTTGTGCAGCAACTCGCTTCCGGCAAGAACTTTTTTAGCTCTACGCGCACAATTATTCGTATCAATGATGTTATGTCACCTATGTCTGCTTCGGCTGACATTGTAGCAACATTAGGAGGCTCTGGAATCTTGGCCGGGTGACATGTTTACTTCGAAGCATTTCTATTTGTCGGTAGCGTTTCACGAATAAATCGACAGTCTGATAATCCTGAACCTACAGGACCTGGTAAAAATCTTCTGTAATCCCTTTCATTATACGAGCCACTTTCTCTCCTTCTGACATAGAGAAGTTGACTTTACGACACAGGGCAAGAACGTCTTGGATGTAAGATTCGGCCATTTCAGAAGTTTTCTGTGCCCATGTAAGCAACTGTCTCTCAGCTTGTCTCTTTACGTCATCCGTCCGGCAGAACGTGTTTTCTAAGGAATTTTTAAATGCAGTTCAATTAGTAAAACTTTCCTCATTGTTATCGAACCATTGTCGAGCTATTCCAGCAAGATAGAAAATAACATTTGCAAGACACATCAATTCATCCCAGCGGTTGTAGGTGACAATTCGTTTGAAATCTTTCAGCCACCTGCTGCCATCTTGTTCGCCCTCTCCCGAAAAGATTCACGGATTCCGAGGTAGCTGGTATGTCAGGATGGGTACAGGAGCAACGTTAGCTGGAACAGTAATAGCATTCTCAGGGACACTGTCCTTACTCCCAGGCATCTTTTTTCTAACTCTCCTTGGATCAGGTAAGTGGCCGAATTCAGGATACAGTCCTTGAAGGCGTTGACATCTACGTGGCTCTTTCGTAGATTGTATCATACCCGGAGTCGCCACAAACTTTCGCGTAGATATTAACTGAGAACGAGTGAATACAACACGCATGAACCAACTCGAAGCTTTATTTCACAACTCAACGCTACACCATCTTAAATACACTCGAGGAGTGTTTTCTCGAATGGAAAGCTACAAGCTTGGAAAGTTCTAAAAATTAAATAACGATTACATAAGAATTAACATAATATGAATTAGCATATTTTCGAAGGAACTAAAAACAAACACAAAGCAATCTTTAAACCAAAACGAATTTTTGGACACTTGCCTTCAATGGGGATCGACCTCACCACATGCTTGTCCGTAGTCAAGCGCTTTACCTCGGAGCCATAAGTTCACACAGCATGTAATTCCAGTTTCGCTATATTTAGTGAGGTCAGCCGTGATCAACCAGAAGGCTCTCCCGAACATAGAATGCTAGTTTCGTTACAATATGACGACCTTCAAATTGCATTTCCCCGCAATTATATAATTTATAATATGCTCAATCTGCTACTAAATTTCTCTAACAAAAAGTTCTACATCTCATGGATTAAATCTCACATAGGTATCCCGGAAAATGAAAGCACTCTGGCGAAAGCGGTTATTAATAACCAGTACAACGAATTCCAAGAATTGCTTCTTCCACAATCAAAATTCATGTATACCTTTAAGCAAAAAGCTATGGATGAAATGCAACTTTCATGGACCCTGTCGAACTAGAGTCGCGAATCTTACGGTATAATTAATAAAGTTGGCATGCAATTCATCTGTGATCGCTCTACGCTACCTAACTATATCAATGGTCATGGAAGTTTCCCATCATTTTTACCCAAAATTAAGAAAAGAGACTCTAACATTGTCCATGCCAAAAGGACATTGGTAACTCTACCCACTATATTTTTGGAAACTGCCCCATGATGAAACATAATTTCAGTTTTGATAAGAACAAAACTCTGAATAAGACTATTTTTAACTCAGACAATTTTCAGAGACTTCTGGAAAACTATGATATTGTAAACAAATACTTTTTGTTTATTTCTAACACTTTGGCTAAATCATAATCCTTTTTTACATTGTATTTAACATGTAAATATTTTTCCATTTTTATTCATTTTGATTAATATATACGTGTCCGTACTGCCTTCAATTAATAAAGCAGTATTTGTAACCTATTGTATTTTTTTATGAATTAATAAATGTGCGCCTCCCTGCTCGCGCTGCCTGACAGCCCTTTTCCCCCTCGTGGACATATTGTTCCTATACCTCACGAATGGCTGTCCACGAGTGGGTGATTTTGGTCCCCGCTCACTGTGGTACCGTATAGCAGGCGTGCTGCTGGAATATCTGTTTGTTCCAGTTTTCACTACGCGGTGGCGCACCGTGTTCTAAACAAACCTATATCCAAACGAAACCTCGTTATTCAGCCTTTCCGTAGATACATTACTCAAGGGAGTAGCGGAATCAAATAAGAATTTGAGAAATTTGCTGAAATTACCCGATAGCGGGACTCTATCGTAATCATATCTGTCATGTGGACTAATTACAATATTTAATCAAAAATATTTTCCTCCCTCCCCATTCCCGGAAATATAACAATACAAACATTTCTTTATAAACCCACTGTCAAAACATTTATTTTTCCTTTTAAAAATCAATTTTTTGATAAAATAAAAAGTTATGTCATTTTTTTATAAAAATTTGATTTTTGGATTCAGCGTTTCATTTTGTGCATAGATATGTAATTTTTAAACAGGTAAATGCAGTACTTTTAATTTTTTTATAGAGCTGTTAAAACTCCTAGTAGTTAAAAAATCTGTGGTTTTATATATCGGACATCTATTTTTGCATTCAATTGAGATGCTGAAAGAAAATATTTTCCTGTAACCGAATTAATGAAATAATCTTCGGTTGGAGTTGAAGGTTTTTACGAAAATTACATACTTGTATCGAGCGTTAAAAATGCACATAGATGTGTTAATTTAAAATAGATTAATGCAATACTTAAAAAATATATATAGTGCTGAAAAATTGCGTATTCTCTTTAATCAAATGTTGTTTTGAAATAATCTTGAGGTCGCACTTGAAGAACGCATCTCATTAGCTGCGAAAATTCTAGACATCTGGTCTACTATAATTGCGAATGAATTCTGCGGTTTGATAAAACTCTATGCCGTAGTTGAATTCTGAATATTTTTCCAGCATTTTAATTGGGGTTTTTAATTAGTAACTCAGCTAATTATTAAAAAATTAAGATTCTGAGCCTCACATACACCAGGAAAGGATGTCGATTACCCTCACAAAAAATTTCAGCTTTGTAGGTGCGGTAGATTTCTCTAGCCATTGCAGACAGACAGACACATACACAACTAAACTTTCTTTTATTGATATAGATCATATGTTTCTTAAATTATATCTTAAATTATATGTTCTAAAATATATTTTCTAATGCTTATAAAAAATTTTAATTTATTTTCTGTGGCGTAATTTATTTTGTACGATTCGAAGAATATATATATTTTTTTTCGAATAATAGACGTTTTGACTACACCCCGTTTATTTAGGTACATAAATAAAAGCTAAATCAGCTACGCAATGTGAGTGTAATCCAGCGCGGATAAATCCTTCACAAGAAGGGCAACTATTTATTGCTTCAAAATATAAAAACTTAGTATATATATTTTTTTCGAAAAATAAAATCTAAAGTAGAAGGTTTGTTAAAATATTCTTCTAAAGTTTTGTAGAAGAAGGACTAAAAGTTTAAAAGATAACGAGCTTTACAGCTTTTGCTAACTTTTGACATATTGAAGTTCTGACCTTTTAAACTCTTGGAGTTACTAAATATCCTAACAGAACGTCAGCCTTATTTTGCTTCGTTAGAGGAAACTTAAACTAGCTTAATATTCTGAATATACATTTCAGCAACTGTTTCAAAGTTTAATCTCTTCGAAGTATTTTACTTAATTTAGTTTCACTGGAATAAGAACATGTTTCACTTTTTCAAAGTTTTGCTGATCGTAATAAATCAATATTTCTGAATTCCCGTATTTTTAAAACAATGTTTATGACAAAGAAAATTTTAGTAAATAAAATATTCGATCTTCAAAAACTCCACCCCCACCCCAGAAAATATTCGCGTTCCTATTTCGAAAAATTCTTAAACTGCTTTCATTGAATTCGAAATGTAAGATTCCTCTGATATGACCATATTACCCCATTCACTAATGAGAGAAACGTTTAATATCAGATAATGTTGCTTATTTTGCTTCATTAAAAAAATAGGGTAGTTTAATTTTTTTAATTGATATGGTTTTGATTCTTGTTTGAAAATGCACGCTAAATTTAGAATTACTTTTAATATTTTTTTTTAAATTAAAATAAGTATTGAATAACATATATCTTAAAGAACAGATTGAAACAGAGTGAAACTTACTTAAATTTTCGTTATTTAACTCTTGTTGTAAATTAAACAAAGAATAGAAAAATATCGGTCACTTGTGGGTCATTAAAATAATTTCAAAACTGCACGACCCATGCTAAGGAATTTTTACAAAGGTCAACATTTATTCAGGCCATAGCATTATAACCATAATTAACAAATTCCTGTTAAACAGCAGTCATACGGGAATAGGTAAATCATTTTTAATTACTTTTACATTTACAAGACGAAAGTATTTTATTCGGGAATTCAGACCATAGCATTATAACCATAATTAACAAATTCCTGTTAAACAGCAGTCATACGGGAATAGGTAAATCATTTTTAATTACTTTTACATTTACAAGAAGAAAGTATTTTATTCGGGAAAACGTTCGACGTCTGATTTTCGTCGGATTTATACGGTTTAGAAGGTCAAGAACACGATTTAACTGTTTTAAAAAAATCTCTGCCCGTGAGTCTGTCTGTATGCCACAGAATTATTTTGGGACCTCTATCTCAAGAATTAACACACGGAATTTCATCAAATATCAGATTCAGCTTGGCCCTGGCATAAATTGCTGCTGATTAAGTTTTAGCGTGCATCGCCTAACAGGGGGCTCTGCTAAGCTGTATTTTTTGTAGAATTTCCTTGATAGCTATATCTCAAGACCTAATGTGAGGAATTTCACTATGGTTCATATTCTGATAAACCTTTACATAAACAGTTGTTAGGTTTTGGTGTAAATTGACTAACATTTGGTGCTGGTATTCAGACCTTTACACGATTTCCGCGATAGTTATATCTAAATAATTAATGCTTAGGATTTCACCAACCTTAACATAAACAGATCAATATTCGTTCTGGGTATGGATTTCTCGGCAGGTGTCGCTGCTATGGTACGTTTTTCTAGTTTCCTTATAAATAAGGAACTAATATATTGTCATTTAATTTTGGTTGAGGACGATTTGATTTACATAGAAAAGAGATTTCTGATGGCCAAAACATACTAGTTCACTTTTATAATTATAACAAATATTATTCGGTATAACATCGTGTAATAGTTAAATCCTTAGTTGCAATGTATAGGAATTATTTTGTAGTAGTCTTTATGCGAACTAGGGATGATAATATACGATACGGCATACAAAAATTGAGTACACATGTAAAATACATAACATGTTTGAAAACTCATTCCAACCAATAACCGTTCAATAACAACATCCTTTCCAAGTATTTCTATGTTCCTTTGTATACGGATTAAGTACGGCATTTGGTTAAGAGGCAAGTTTCAATTTATTAAACGTACGTGGATGAAGGAAACTGTGCTAACATCAATAAATATTTTATACTTTTGTCAAAGTATAAAAAAATTTAAGATACATTTTTTAATCTCTAATAATTTATTGGGCATCGTTTTATTCACCATGCATTCATATATTTTGTCACTAGGATTAAGAATACACACAAAGTACGAAATGCTGTTGCACAAAATATAAGTAAAATTTCAACAAAAGTAAATATCAAACCCATTGCAATTTGGCAGAGAATAAATAGTACAATTAAAAATTGACACCGTATCAATGTTTAAAATATGTAAATTGCATAATCGAAAAAAAACTAGCCCTAAAAAAATGGCATAGTGTAATCCAGCATGTAATATCGCGCAACTGTTCCACTGAAACAGAAACTGACAATGTCCTCTCTAATAATTTTTGGCATTTACGGGATATTTGTTGCGCCAATTTTATTCACGAACTACGTACATTCAGGGGGAAAAAAGTATACACTCACTACTAACTCTGCATCTAGTTGTAATAGAAGAAAGTTACCGGTACCAAACGATTGGAAATAAAGTCTACTTTTAAATGTCGTTTACAAAATTTGCTTAGAGGACCATCTACAAATAAAAACCACACCACACTTTGTTTTTTTTCAATTGCAACACACAATTTTGACAATATACATTAAACCTTTGGTTCAAACTATGCCTAGAAACGAAAGGTCAAGCCATTTGGATGATAAGTTTACATTTGATGATAAATTACATTTTCATATTTTTATCAATATCTCCCTGAATAATCCAAATGTGATATTTTCTTATGTATTTATAATACTAAAAAATCCAAACACAAATACACAGTATTTCTAATTCTTAAAATTTTATAATATGAATTAGGAATTATGAAATTAATATTCGAAAAAATTTGAATTGCAAGCTGCAATTTTCTTGATAGATTTATATTTATTATGTCCTGCTTTATGTGAATTCTGAATTTAATATTTTTCTTCCAAGTAGTTTTCGAAATATGATTAAAAATGTCAAAATGATGTTTTAAGGGGCAGTATATGATATGCAGAAAATATAATTTGAAAAAAAATATATTTTACTCATTTTATTGGAACATTAGGGCTGGCAATAGTCGAGATACCTTAAGCTAATGAAATATTTATATTGGCAATAAATAATACATTAATAGAAGTGACATAGAAATTCTGTAGCATTTCAACTGAACTTCAATTTGGATACATTGCATAAAATATGCTCATTTTAAAATAATTTTTCTGAAACTAATCATAAGAATTTCCTGAAAATTTGGACTTAGGTTATATGAAGGGTGAAGAATTTATGATGTAAAACTCGGGCATTGCTTTTGAAAAAATAAAGTTTAGATTCGTTTTGATATGTAGATGGCCCCCTAAGCAAATTGTACATACATTATATAAAACTAGGCTTTATTCACAATCGTTTAGTACCAGTAACGTCCTTCTATAATAATTTATTGCAGAGTTAGTAGGGGTTATTTGCTTTTTTTCTTTCAACGACTGTACATATAATGCAATACAGTAATGTTAATTTTTGGAGAAGATTAAAGCAGGGTATCCCCCTAAAATCGTTCCATTCGGTTCCGAAAGTTTATATTTTCCGGGACAATGGAATACCTCATACTACATTTCACTATAAATCACTGAATAACGTACCTTATTAGTCCAAACTTATCTTCTGACTAACAACATTTTTAGGATCTCTTTCAAGTAACAACTGGACGAGCAACACTTTCTTCAGAAATAGAGATCAAAGAATTCTTATGAAATTTGATTCATACAAGTTCTAGTTCTTTTTATTAAACAAGAATAAAAAACTCCCAATATGCTGAAAAAATAGTGTATATGTTACAAAAGCTAACTTGGAAAATAACATTTGTATAAATTTAGTAAATAATATTTCAAGAACAATTTATTAAACAAGCCTACTTTATATGTTATTCACTCTAGAATTCTACTGATTTTGTATCTATATTTTTACTTTTAGATCATGTGTTTCTTGAACATTCAAATTGCTATTTACACTTAAAGAATTGTTCTCTCTTTCAAATAACGGACATGATGCTGTGTTTAGTTACATAAATATGATGCTTTGAAATTTCACAATGCTATTATAATCAATTTTAAATAATTATCTCTAATAGACATAAAAGAAATTGATAATGCATTTTCTGTAATTCTGCAAAATATCAGTAAATTTAAATGATCTACTTTTCATAGAGAAAGTACTGTTTTAAACATTAATTAATATATATTAATTTCTTCCTATATAAAAAATATTTAACATCATTAAAAAAAACACACCATTAAAAAAATATGTATACTGTGAATTTGGAGGACTGTAAATTTTTTTGTGATTTTTCCTTCACATTATGCTGTATTTTTTTAAGCGCCGATGCTGTGAAAATGAAATCAAGCAACAACGGAAGTAAAAATCGAATTAATTTTTGTCACGTGTATCGCGCATTCAATAACAACGCGACTTTCCCTAAGCTTGAGAAATTTTAAAGCGTTATTAAATTTAGCAACTTTTAAATCTTACAACTTGTATATTGTGAGCTGTCCAGCACATTTCGTTGTAATATACAGTGATTTTTTTTTTGCACTTTATGTTCTAATTTTTCAAGCACCGATGCTGTAAAAGCAAATTCAAGCAACAAGTGGGGTAAAAATTGAATTAATTCTGTCGCGTGCATCACGCAGCCAATAGCAACAGGACTTTTCCCACATTTGAGAAAATTTATAGCACTCTTAAACACGGCAGCTTGAACATTTTGCAGCAACTGTGTTGGTCGCCGTGATGCCAGCGCCTTTTGTGGTAAAATACAGATTTTTTTTTTAAGTATGGATTAAACAAATGTCAGCTTTGATATCATTTTTAGGCAGTTATGGAATGGGGTTGTTTTTTCACGACGGATTATCGATTAATTAGATTTATCGTAAAATCTTTTGTCTCACTTTACAAGAAGCTAACTGGATTTTTACAGACATATTTCTTTCTAAATCAGAGCTCTTTGCTTTTTTATGTACTTCCATTTTTAACTTTTTTTGTGTGTTTATGGATATTGACATCAATATTTTTGCACATCCTCAAGTGTTACGTGACCCCTGGAGTAACAATTCCACAATTTGTGAGCCACTATAATAGAAGAGACCAGCATCATGATCAAAACAATACTGTATTTATTATAATTATATTTTCTAATCTGTAAAAAACCCAATTAAAATCTTAAAAGTCTAATGATCTCTTAAAATAAACTTCTTCAAGGAGCTTCAAGAAATGTTGTTTAAATAATTAAATAAAAGTTTTTACATGTAACGGACTAGGTATAAGGAAAAACGTTTAATAAGTATTATTTTCATTTTAGTTAATTTTTATAAAGTCTCATATTAAAAAAAAAAGTATTGTTTAATACAGGATTTTAATTACAATTAAGAAACGGTTAATATAAAGAAGATATGCTTAAGTTTTGATAAAATATAAAGAATTTTATTTTTAAAAACTCAAACTGTATTTGTATTTCTTTAAACATATTTTGATAAAGTATTTTTTTCTGTAAATTAAAATATCATTAAGTGTTCCTTATTGATAATGGAATTTACCAAATTGTATATTATAAATTTTATCGCATTTTTTCTTATGTATTTTAGTCTGCAAATTTTAAGAATTTTTATATTGAGTGTAGTTTATGTTTTTATGAAAACAAAATTCTTCAATTTAAAATTTATTCTCCCTTATCAAAATTGAATTCTATTTGCTAACTCTTTTTATTTTTTAAATTGCATCTGTATCCTCTGCAAATGTTTTCTTGAAATACATTTGTTCCGTTATTTATAAAAACAATTTAAACATTTAACGTATTTGAACAAAAATATTTGCATTACGTAAAAGATATAAATCCTGAGAGATATAAAACATCTGTCATTGCAGTAATATTCTTTTAAATTATCTGTAAGATTTTTCCAGAAAATAAATTTATTTTAGAAGATTGTGTTTATGAAAGAAAAATGTTAATTTTTTTCTCAAAAGAGAAATATAAAGTTAAACGCATTACAATAAAATCTTTCAATAAACAACATTATTTGTAGGATGTTTTTAAATTTTACAAAAATTTAAATTAATATTGAAACATGTTGCAAAGTAATGGATTCAGTTTTAAAATTTTAAACCCAAAAACCACATATCGTACCGGATTTACGAATTAAAACTAGAAAATTAAAATTTGAAAAATTAAAAAAATATATAGACCAGGTAAATATATCCATCTTCCTGTATTGACTGTGGCACACAGAATCCAAAACTTTTTTAACGCTTAGTATTTTTTTCGAGTGTTGATTTCCTGAGGCGATTTTTTTTTTGCTCTTCTGTCTATCACTATATCAATACAGTAATATCCGTGATACATTATTATTAAAAATTTACTATTAAAGTTTATAGTACGAAAAAAGTGGTAGAAAAAGGTAATAAATAATATCTGCATATGTCTCTTCTAAGTTGAACATATGTATACCAATTGTAATTGCACAAAGGTCTAAATTAAAACTCTAAAAACAGTAAAAATAGGTTTATTCTACTGTTTACATGTTTCGACTCTACCCGAGTCATTTTCAAAACAAATAAATAAAAATTTTATAAAGTTGCACTTTCTATGAAACTCTGGAAGTACCAAATTTATAACCTAGATTAGGATAAGTTCAACCCCTTTTTGGAATACTACATTTTTGAAGCTCTATACAAAATTTTTGAAACAGTTTAATTTAAACTTATCAAGTTATTTTATTTACGACTGTATTAATAAACAAAAGTATATCATTAGTTTCTAAAATAATGTATTAAATAATTTTTTAACTGCTTTTCTTTTAAAAAATAGAGCGGGTGTCCCACTTGCCCCATAAGAAGTGCCAAGTGGGTCCACCTCTCTTTATTTAAATTTAAAGCAAGCATAACTAAAGAACAGGTAAGTAGGTGTTACTTGATAATGTATACACGTTTTTAATATGAAATATTTTATCGTAAATATCCATATACGAGTTATCTACTTACATCAAGATCGGTACGACAGGTAATGAAAAACATGAAAAACAAAAAAGTATTTCTATGACATTTGTTGAAAACCTAAAGGCATATGTTCTACTTTAACGTATAAAACAGTGTTGAAGAAACATAATAAGGTTGATTAAAATCAATATTGGCACATTAGCAAACATTGTAAGTTGAAAAATAAATTGGAAACACTTAATGACAGCATCCGTTTAAAGTTGGCTCATGAAGAATCATTATTTTTTCATCCTCAGTAGTAATTCCAACATCATCAGCATCCGACCAGTAAAAAGTGTCACTATTTCTGCTTTTTCTTGCAGATTTAGAAATTATTTTTGCATTTGTATTAACTTCTAAAATTAGAGATACACAATGGAGGACTGTCAACGGGGACTATTTTTATCTTGCACTCAAACCATTATTTTATTATTTTTTTTTTCTTAAGTATAATTTTCTTATTAATTCTGTGAAATTGTATGTCAAAGAATTTTGTTTTAAAAAAGTGATGAGAAATAAAATTAAAAAACAGTTACCCGTGGCAGCCCCGATATTACTTTAATGGGTTTTTTTTATGCAAGTTTCGCAAATACATAGTTTCCAGCTTTAGCAGTTTTTTTAGCCAAACTATTAATTCCTTCTAAGTCTTCACAATTGTCTTTTAATTCAAAAATCAAAAATGTATTTATAAGTGTAGTACACTATTTATAAACACAGTAGTTAAGCAGTTACGGTTAAGTTTAGATTTTTAAAGGTTACACACCCTCTATATTCAATTAGAAAAAAATAAACATAACCAATAAGTACTATAGCAATTTAAGGCAATTTGTTTAATCCTGCAGAAATTTATTTAAATTTATTTAGGGGGGTAAGTGGGACACACTAGGCCCACTAACCCCATAATAAGGAGGCCTTCTTACCCCATAACGATTGGGCCCTTTTACCCCACAATGAGAAGACCCACTTACTCCTAAAAGGTTAAAATTACTGGGTAAGTGGGACCCTCCTCTTAAACACTTCTTAATGACGGTTTTTGAAAAAATTCAAATTGCAGTATGTATTTTAGATTACACTTTACAGAACAGTTTGATAAACATTAAACGATATTGAAAACTAACCTGGAAACACTTCTTAAGAAAATGTAGGTTAAACTCTTTAAACAAGCTGTTCTCGAAATCTGTTTTATATTAGTTCTAAACTAATATATACTCGTGAACTAAATGATAAATGTAAGAATACTCAGATATATGCAAAACCCATCCGCGTGACGAAATGTGTCATGATTAATGCAAATAAGTATGAAATATCCGGTATATATATTAGTTTGAGTTGGTGAATCACTTACCCCAGTAACACACTTACCATAACCAACCCTTCTATACAATATTTTTCAAGCTTTTTTGAGAAATTAAAATACAGTCAACGCGTTTCTATATTTACTTACTAGCCAAACCACGTCCGAAATTAATAAAAATTCATTTGCACTAATATTGACCCACTTAGTTTTGAGAATTACGCAGGAGTATGTGAAATGCCATTGATTAGAGCAAATGATTCAAAGAATCACTATGTTGGTATGATTAGCAGGAAAATGATGTATAGAAAATAACAGTATGTGCTTATATTAAATATGATACAAAAAACTACAATCCTAGCAAGATAAAAGCTATCCAAACAAATTTCAATGAAAGTACAATAATTTTTTCCCTACAGTCTATGCTGTCCATCGATTATAAGAGAAACCATACAGATCATAACACACAAAAGTTCCATATGTAACGATGCAGCATCATTCAACTTACCAAAATTATTGCTCAAGCTACACAATGGTTACGAAAATAAAAATAAACATCCAAGTGAAAAAAAAAAAAAAAAAAAAAAAAACGTGTATAATATGAAAGATTACGTGAAAAATTGAATGATTTCCCTTCATAGACCGTGCAATTTTAGTATATTTTTATTTATTTATTTTGAAAATGACTCGGGTGGAGTCGAAACATGTAAAAAGCCTAATAAATCTGTTTTTACTGAAGCTATAATTTACACCTTTTAGATATTAAAATTAGTATATTATTAAAAGGCGTTAATTTTTATATATTTACATGTATACCGTTTGTAGCTAACGTGTTAAAAATTTTATACTTTTTATGTTAAATTAGTAAATTCCTACGGAAAGTAATAGTCCAAAATATGAAATCTGTAGAACATAAAGCTAAAAATATGCTGCGATTGATTGAGGAAAATAATAATAATTTTTATTAATATCTTATATTTATTAATCGACTGACAGATAATGGAGCAATATTGAAGAACTGAAACTCTGTAATCTATGTTTGTGTATTTAGTATTGCCGACATTTGAGCGCAGAGTACGAGAACTTTACCTTCAATTTGAAAAAGAATTGTAAATCTTTTCCATATCCAAGAAGGAACAACACTATAGTATGTGTCTAATTCATTATGTATTGATTGGTATACGCAATAGATGCGATATCCTTTTCTAAGACAAAGTAAGTCAACGATTACTTTCTTCGACAATTTAAAATTCTATCACGTTAAATATTGCACTTTCTATAACATTTATGTTTTCAAACATTGTTGATGTTAGTGCAGAGTATTTCTGAGTAATCCAAAAAGTTAGATACCCTTCGGAAAGTCAATAACTGTTGTCAATAATACTGTTTTCCCAAAAGCTGAAAAAGGCATGGATTTTATAAAAACGGAAATTTTATTAAATAGTTTCAGCTGCACCACGCCGGCGACTATTCATTTGAATAAGTAAAGTGCATAGTTGCCAACATACAACTAAACTTCCGTAAAATGAGAGTTAAGTTGACCCAGCTTATATGCGTTACCTACCAGAAAATTTATTTGATGTATCATTATATATACAAAATCATGTTTCCCTATGAAATCTATTTGAATTAATTTCTTTAGTAAATTTCTGGTTCGAAACGTGTTTAACCTGGGTCAATTTAACTCACATTTCATAGACGCTTAAGGGAAAGTTGGCAAGTATGATAGTGTACATTTATTTTGTGACAGAAGTAGAATCGCAAATAGTCAGTGCAGTAGTTATCATTTATAACAATAAATGGTGTAGAAATTACGACACAGCATATAATCGATAACGTATTTAGTTATGTTTTCTGCAGTTTGATGTTTTAAATGGCAAAGGGAAACACCTAGATAACTATCTATTAAAGTTAACAATTCTGTCAAAAAAAAAGTTTCGTTATTAAAAAGTCTGTGTTTTTCAATCTATTTCTATAATAACAGCATAATGCTGTTGTCTGTGATTTTTTAGCTATTTAATGTTTACTTTTTCGGAAATTTGGATAATGTGCAATGTTTGGCATTAAATACGCCGGGCACGCACGTCTCTTACATTATAATATCAGAAATTTAGAATAGTTATCTTCCCGAACACCTATCATTAAGTAAGGTGAGCACTTCTATTCTGAAAAGGGGTACCAGGACTCTAAGTGTACTTAATGAGTGCATTTCTTGTATATTTTCCACGAGTTTTCTGTATATATATATATATATATTTTTTAAGAGGATGTCGCAAAGTTTCAAAAACTGCTTCTGGTGACCTGTTAAATATCGCTTATTCACAGCGAATACAATAGTGATCAAGGCTGTCACTGTACAGAACAAGATACGTATCGTAAGTAAAGTAAAAAAGAAGTTTTTTTTTATGTGATGGTTCATAACAAAAGCGGTTTATCTACTACTTATTACAACAAGTTCAAAAGACCTAAAAACACTGTGAGAGCCACAGCCAATTCGGTGAAAAAGCAATTTTTAATCGAGCTTTGAATCAATTCATCTGCAGTCTAGATACTATCCATACAGCTAAAAGGGTGCAAGTTAAACTTCTATAAACTTTAATGTGGGTATAATAAAATGTTATTTTCATCAATTGGATACAATGCATTATTCACAAAATGCAGCCGCATGCATTTATGTTTATCTTTTAAAAACCTCATGTGTTTGAAATCGAATGTGTTATTAATGGCACACTAACCTAGCAATGAATTACACTTAAATTAAAAATTAAAATCAAATTCTAAGGTCAATAATTGTCTGATCGAAGAGAAGGCTAATACTCAGCGACACATACAGCTACGATGGATATTAACGCCATGTCCTACTAAATAAAAAGCCTAATAAAAACCTTTCGCCAAGCATAACTCAAAAAATATTTGTCGGATTTCGTTTCTGATTGCACCAGAAGGTACCTATGAGGGTCGCCTACTGAATGCACCTACTATAAAAAATTAAGTTCCAAACCGTTTAAAAATTATATAGAAAAAACTGATAAAAAAAGCACAATTTATCTGCATACGTCATAGAAATTTGGTGTGCGTCACTTTCACAGTTGATGTTTTCGTAGAGCACTAGTTTGAACACATGGAGCAAATAAAAAATAATACGCACACAGTAATATTGAAGTGCCATAAAACATATTTAAATTTAATCAAACACGAAAAGAAATACGTTCGTTTTTCCATTTAAAAGAAAAAAATGCATAAAAACTTTGATTTGAGATTTTGCAATCTCAATAGCAATTTTTAATCGCCAAAAACATATTTTATATTTCGCGTGTGAAAATTAGAAACAATTATATGATGTGTAATACAATATTTTGCTTTCTAGCATCATTTCTTCTTATTTTCTTTCTTTATTTTTTTTACATGCTTTCTTTTAACTTACAAATAACTTACAATACGTATTTGTCTGTGGCACTTAAATATTGTGATTCATTTTTCACCCACTTCCTGTTGACATAGAGTTTTGAAATTTGGAATATATATGTATGAGGGCTGTATGTATGTATCCTGAGGACAATATATGAATTGGACATTGATTTTTTTTTTTTAATTCGATTCCTAAGGGGCAACGGTGTGTGTGTGGGAGGGGGTGAATTCCTTAATGGTTACGTTTGATTGTCTATAGAGAAACCTGCATTAGCTTCAACAATGAGTATTTGTTGAAAAGTACTAATAACAGGGTTGCCACGATATCGCCAAACTTTGGCCAACGTGACGAAATATTGCCAAAGAATTTTCTATATATGACAAAAAAGTTTGTATATATGAAGCCAACTTGGAGATAGCTGGCTAACTTGGCAAAATTCCCATTTAAATCCATTTATCTTCCATAATTGAACTCACCTAATTAAATTTTAACTCCGTGCATTTAAGGTTTTTTTTAAGACTTTTCTAATATTTAGTGCATTTAAAAAACTTTTATATTTTCTAAATTTTTGTGAATTTTAATGAAAGCATGATTTTCAAAAAAAAAAAAAATAAAAATAAAATAAAAATCTATTTATATTAATTACTTTTTAGTCTTTAAAAATGAAATTGGTACATTTCCTGCATAAGGGCCTTGGCGAGGTAGACAAAATGGGTTTGGCGAGACAAGTAAGCTTTTTATGCGTATTTTCGTGCAACTTATTCCTTGTTTCAAATACTCAAGCAGTTTTTTAAAGATTTATGCAATTTATTTTGTATTAACAAGCCACTTACCTATTTTTATATACAAACAAAAGTAAATTGTATATAAAAAGCAATGATATTATATAAATAAAATGTTTATATTTATGGCACAGATGCCATAAACCGCGTTTGGTGTGATTTTTTTATGCCAATTTAGCGAAAACGTCGTTTTCGAATACCAGTTACATATAGCGTGCTATAATAGTACGTTATTTTTTATTTCAATATGAAAACAAAATAAAGTGATAAAAAAAACATTTTATATTATTTTTAAAAGGAAATAACAATAAATAAATGATGTAATTATAGAACAAAACAATTTATAATAGCGTTATATATGGTTACATCAGTGGTGGCTCATGACTGGCATTTGGGGGGGGGGGGGCACTAAATCTATAGCTGCCAAATTTATTCTTCTCTTAGCATTATTGCTTTAAAAGAAATCTTTGTCATATTTGTTGGCAGAATATTCGACCATTAAACAAGGTAATCTTTTTCTTTCAAAAAACAATGGTAAGAAAAGAATATTAATGTCCGCCATGCATTTAGTGCCCCAAAATATGACAGTAACGAGCCTCCACTGGTTACCATGTCAGGCAAAGTAACGCCACTTTGGCGCCATTTAGGTACCTAGGTGCGTATAGGACATCTGTGCCATATTTACTTTTAAAAAAAAAGCATAAACGTTCATCAGGTTTGTTTTCGTAGCTATTTGTATCTTTTTGCAACAAATCTCACTTTATGAGGCGAAACTGCACAAAGATTGAAAAAAAAAAAAAAAAAAAAAAAAAAACTAGAAAACGGGGAGTCTGTTTTTTCAGAATTTAGTGTCACCCTCGATGAAAATAAAATATATAAATATGGATAGTACAAAACAATTTTCAGTTTAAGGCTTAAAACACACGCATTTATTTTGTACAGAATGACGTCATCCGCATCCGCAGAAGATTTCTTCATTTACGATAAAGTCTTAAACAACTTCTACAATAAAGTACGCATAGGACGTCACTATCTTTAAATAATACACAAATACAAAAAAAAAAAAAAAAAAAAAAAAAAAAAAAAAAAAAAAAAAAATGGCGTCATTCAAGAAACTCTACAAAAAAAAAAAAAAAAAAAAAAAAAAAAAAAAAAAAAAAAAATCGGCTATCTCATGATTCATATGCCCTCATTTGTTTGTAATATTAATATAGATACTTAAATTTAAATTTTGAAAAAGAAATCATTTATTAACCATTTGGAAAAATGGTTATTGTTCTCGTCAGGATGGGAAATTAAAAGCATATCTGAAGGTTTTCATTGGTTTAAACCGCATTTTATTCGTTTTATGATTGGTCTATACAGTAATCTGTATTTCCCTTTAACTTCAACAAAGATGGATACATTTTGTTGCCACTATGACAAAAAAGTAATAAAAACTACAAAAAAAAAAAATAATAATAATAACTCAGAAACAGATTGAGATACAGCTTTCAAAGAAATTGCATTTAAAAGTACATTTTTTATCTATCCGACAGGTGTAAAAAGTAATATTGTCGGATGTTTAGAAGTTTAAGAATGAAATTTAATTTAAAATTGATTTCTTGGAAATCTGACGATGAAAAGCCTTTTCTCGAACAGACAATGAAATGATTGGATATTTACGTAAGTTTCAGGTGGATAATACTTAAGTTTCATGAAATCTGACGGATCGCAGGCGATATTTTTGGCTTGCAATTTTTACGTGTAATAACACTATTAATGTTTAATTCATGGCGTACGTAATGTATGATCAACTCCGTGCGATTTTTTATGTCTTAAATTTTAGTCTTTAAAAAAATCGTTTTCCAAATGGTCGTTGTAATTTGATAAATTGCTATATATATATATATTTTTTTTTTTCAAAATAGCACGTACTTTAATTACATTTTTTTAAGTTGTTAACGGAAAAAGTCAACAAAAGGGTACAATTACTATTGTCCCCCTACTTTCTATAGAAATGGAGTAATTCAGTTGCCAAAATTAAACAAATGGCGCTAAAAACTACACAAAAATTAATATTTCAAAAATAAATTGAGATGCAGTTTTCAAACAAATTGGGCTTAAAAGTACATTTTCTCCCCAATACGACGGTATAAAAATTTAAAATGTGCGATGTTTATAAGTTAAAAATCTTAAAATTATAGAATAGAGAAGATTAAGTTAAATTGAAGTTAAATTGAAGTACAGTATTTGGTACTACTTAGTTATCCCGTCGACCAAAAATCTATCGCCAAACTATAAGATTGAATGCCAATAATGATTGATCGTAAATGTCGCATTCTAAGTACCTTATATACATGCATTTAAAGCTTTTCATGGTACTTCGCTGTTATATGGACTTTGGCGCTTTTGTAAAAAGCACGGAATTCGGGGTTAAGAAAGTGAGATTTTTTGCCAAATAACTATGAAAATAAAACGGAATAAGTATTATACGGGTTTATATATGTATATTTAAAAATGCATCTGGTAACATGTATTAGGTTATTTATGTTTGTATGTAATCTAATATATAAAAATGAAAATTTGTCTATCAGTCTGTTTGTAATTCTATATAAATCGACAGTTTGGAAGCCAAAATTGTGAAAAGATGCGTACATGTGTATTAAAACACGGTCGAGGCAACTAAAGTAATCCGGAATCGAAATATAATTTATAGCTAATTTTTAACAACAACAACAAAAAAAAAAAAAACACCAATTTAACAGCAATTTCTTATCAAATTTAAACATTTTTCGTTGTAGCAGTTGCCAACAATTAAAATACACAGTAAAATTCTTATTACAACAATTAATTTTCTACTGCAAGATTTCGACGTGAAAAATGAAAATGAAATAAATAGTTTGACGAATTTAAATGAAAGTGAATATAACTTCAAAACTTTTCTATTTCAAAGTATCCACGTGAAAGAGGAAAATATTACGTCATATTGGAAATACAAATGTCGTGGTGAATAAAGTATAGCTTCATATGAGTGTGAAAAAACGTATTGAAGCATGATAAAAACCCGATTATTGAAATATTGGCATATTATGCATACAACTCTACGACTGCTTTCTTAAATGTTTGTTTTATGTTGTATGTTAAATTTTGAAATTGATTTTTCAGAACAAACATCCTTCAAATTCTGGGCAACGCCGGGTACAGTAGTTTGTAACAGATAAATTACTTTTGTATCTGTATATCTAATGCCAATATTATAAAGCGTTGTAATATTATAAAGTGTACAGTATTATTAATGTTTGTACGTTTGTGAGGTGTTTTCTCTGAAACTACATAGCCAATTTAAAAAAATGTTGGTGGTCATCTCTGCTCCGAAAAAAAGACTGTATTTTATGTCTGTGCAACAACCTTCATCGCTGCATGAGCAAAAAAGTTCTAAAATTACGATTTCTGTGATATTGATTGGGTTAGAAAATTTAAATTCGGTGTGGTGGTTTCTTTTAAGATGCAAATACTCGTTATGACGCTCTCTAAAAGGTTCGAAAATTCAATTTGACAGATAAACGTAAAAATTTCCAAAAGGGTTCTAAATTATGATTTACCGTATATACTCGCGTATAAGTCGAGGAATTTTTGACAATTTTCGGTAAGCAAATTTGGGGTGTCGACTTATACGCGGGTCAGTTAAAAATAAAAACCATAAACTTCCAATACTGCAAAATTAAGGCTTTTTATGTGTATGAATAAAAAATAATACATAAAATATACAAATAACAATAATTTATCATTTAAAAATTTTCAATGATTTGTTTTTGTTTACTTACTACCTTTTCACATTGACAAGTAAAATCTTTAGTTTGATTTTGTGCAAAATTGAAGTAAAAAGTTTGGGAGTTCGACTTATACGCGGGTTTTTGATTTTTCCTAGAAATTGCATTTGAAAGTTAGGGGGTCGACTTATACGCGGGTATATACATCATTTAGAATACTGAAATTTCTGGGATACTGTTGGGGTTAGAAACTAGAACTTTGGCATGGCTGTAATTTATAAGATGTAAATGCTCGTTGTAGAACGAATTCTAAAGAATTGAAAGACTAGACAATGCGATCTAAAGATGATCTTTGTAATGAAGTACATGGAATTGTTATGAATATAAACATGGAAATTGACATAGCTGTATTTATGATGACGTAAATTCTCGCAATAGAACAATTTCTAAAAATGTCGCTATATAAAACTCTGCAGAAACAAAATACTTTCGAAAATTTTCTATTTCTGTGTTACTGCTGAGCCCAAAAACTTGAAATTTTGCTTCGGGTTAGTTTTAAAAAATAAAAAAAAATCCCTGCCAGCTCGGCCTACAGGCGGAGATAGATTTCGAAGTTGAGTACTAAAATCACCAACAAAACTTAAATCAAGATTAGATATAAACATGGTTTCTTCACTAAGAATGAGCTCTAGGGAGTTGTGCTTTTTGTGTAAATTCTAATATACACAAATACACACACGCATGTATATGGAATAGGTTTAAAAATGACTAAAGAAAATTCAAAGAACCTCAAAGTGTTAAAATATGTTAATATTTTCATAGTCGGGTTTTTATCATTTTTTAATACGTTTCTTCAAACTCCCATGACGTTACATATTCACCTGCTGATAGATCCATTATACTTCCAATATAACGCAATATTTTGCTTTTTTTTATTCGTGAAACTATTTATTTCATTTTGAGTTTTCATGTGAAAATCTTGCTCTAGAAAACTTATGACGTAATATTCAACTTGTTTTCAATTCATCAAACTATTTAATTTAATTTTTCGCGTGAAAACATTACAATAGAAAAGCAATTGTTGTGGTGAAGATTTTATTGCTTTTTTTTCAATTGTTGGCAGCTGTCATAATGAAAATCATTTATTTTTTCCTGCCATTGTTGTGTAAGAGCTGATTTTATCAGAGCCATGTTAAGACGGTATTCAAAAATATTAACCCTCCCCATTTCCATTCTTTTGGGCCGATTTTCCCCAATTTCAATCCCCACCGAGATATTAGCCATCTCAAAGTTGTTGACGAGTTTGAAGATCGGTGCATAATTGCGACTTTTATCGTTAAGACAAAATTTAGTATATACATACATACATATATATATATAAACTTTTTAGATGGGGGTGGTTTTGGATTCCTGGGGTCATATAATGAAAAGTTATGAAGGAATATTTCAAAAGTCGCACCATGGTAACGACTGCAATAGGTAGTATTTCTTAAAAAATCTACCTAATTGTCTCTATGAATGGTTTCTAAAAAAATTAAAATTTAAAAAGATGAAATGAACGGAAAGCGATGTCAATTACCATTAATTTGGAATTATTAGGTATAGCAACTTTAAATATTTCATAATGCTGCATTTCCTCCACAAAACATGCAATTTAAATGCAACAAAGCTGATAGATACCCACCTAGCATTAAATAAATTGTGTAGATATTGAATAAAAACGTGTATGAAATAGTGAGTGGGTTGCCCGAAAATATTTGTTAAAGTGTTCCTTCTCTAGGCTTTTCTCTCTCTCGCTAAGGCCACTAACAGAGGGAAGTGCCGTTTTAAATGTGATATGAATTTTTTTTTTCTGATTCATTTTTCTAGACATTTTATCATAAGGTCATATTCTCAATTGTCATTAGTAGATTTTTTATATATTAACTTATTCTGGTGAAATTTTATAATTGGGTTCATATTGGCGTATTTTATCTTGCATGATTTGCTTAAAAAATATGTATGGATTTGTAAATTACTTCAAAAGACACTTTGACAGCTCAAAGGTTATACAGACGATATATTCAGATCTTGTGTCATACTTTATGTTGCAATCATTGCCGATTTCTTTTATTTAATACATTCTAAATACAGCTCAACTTTTTTATAGGACCAATTCGTACTGCAAAAAAAAAAAAAAAAAAAAAAAAAAAAAAAAAAAAAAAAAAAAACGAAAACAAAAAGGGGGCTTGAAGAAGTAAAAAATCCATAACTCCTTCAATTCAAAAGATATAAAATCCCCATAAATTTACCATATATCTTCTTAATATTGTCTACAACATCTATATAGACAAGTTTTGGATAGGACCAATTCTTACAGCAAAAACAAATTAAAAATACATAGCGGTTGAAGAAAAAAATCATCTAAGTAAGGGTGTATTCAAATCCAAACTGCGTATTTTCTGACTCATTATACAATTCATTTTTGCTCCCAAAGGATTCCAATTGGTACGTTTTCTTACTCAGAAACTATATAATGTACCGTAATGGTCGATTTTGTGATAGAGGCAGAATATATTAAAAAAAATGCTGTTAAAGTGGGCATTTTGAACCGAATTTTATATCCATGCGGTCTTGCATGGTTTGCTTTCCCATTTTTTAAACAGTGTATACGAATTTATGTATAATATCTTGTAATTCTATGATTCGTTTATTTTCATCATTTCAATTTAATGCACTATATGGACAATTAAAGATAACATCTCATTTTCTTTGCTTCCATATGTCATTATTAAATCTATGTTCTCAGCAATACCGCTCAGAGTAATTCCTCTGAGGGAAGTCCTAATTCTAAAGATATATCTCAAATCGTATAATATTTAAACGATTTAAATAAATTGTTTATATGCATAAACATTAAATAATGTTATAGTTAATAGATACTGCATATGCTTTAAAATAATTGAAATAAGTGCACACATTTTCCGTGTGAAACCATTAAAATTTAGACATTGTTTTCTATAAACAATCAGTTAAAATAATAGTAACATACTTCAGTAGTAAAATGTAATACTATTGTTACATATAAAAATATTAAACATAACATAATTTGAAGAACAAATTAAAAAAACAAAATTTATTTCCTACATTGTTTAAGCCCGAGAAGGGACAGATATTAAGTTATTTCATTCAATTAGTTCTACATTCAATGTTAAATTTTTATAACAAATTAGTTAAGCCAATTGAAGATTAAAAAATAAAAATAAAATTCATACAGTATGATACTTAAAACACCCTAAAAAAATAGATTCCGTTCAAACAAAATCGAAATAAATTTTAGACTTCTTCCATTTTTAATTGAAAATATTTGTATTGCAGATTTTGTATTACGTTTATGACAATTGTGCATAAAATGATACGATGCATCCAAAATACAAAACTTAAAAAAAAAAGTCTAAGATTTATTTCGATTTCATTTGAACGGAATCTAATTTTTTAGGGTGTTTTAAGTTATCATATTGTATGAATTTTATTTTTATTTTTTAATCTTCAATTGGCTTAACTAATTTGTAACAAAAATGTAACATTAAATGTAGAACCAATCGAATGAAATAACTTAATATCTGTCCCTTCTCGGGCTTAAACAATGTAGGAAATAAATTTTGTTTTTTTAATTTGTTCTTCAAATTATGTTTTTGTTTAATATGTCAAGTTTTTTAATAACTACTGCACTCAGACGAAATCATTTCAAAATTAATAGAAAGTATCATCATCAGGCTTTGATGTATGCGGTATTGCATCACAATGTGCGGTATTGCATCACAATGAGTTTACCGATGTGTAATTCAAAATATTTCACCACTGTAGTAATGCAGGGTACTGTAGTTTGGACAAAAACTTCTAATCTGAATGTAAAAAATCTATAATCAAAACATAAAAAATCAGCTTCACTTAAATTTAGATACCCTATTCCCCACTCAGGAACGCTATGAATGTAAATGTAAATTGTGTTGAATCCTTACTGCTAATATTTAACAATATTATAGCTGCGATACAGTAAAAAATAAAAAATAAAAGTTTTACTTAAATTTTTAAACCTTATTCTCTAGAAAGAGATGATGTAAACACATCAGAAAATTATTACCTAAGTTTAACTTGGAATATAAATAGGAAAAATCATCACGGAAAAAAAAATACATTTTAAAATTTAAGTTATGTAATTCGCCACTAAGTTCGTACCTGCGTAACAATAGCTATCCATTAGAAACTTTTTACTAAAATATAAACTTGACCAAAGCAAAAACTTATTCTGAAAATATCCTTTTTATTTCCACTATGACTCTATATTCACCTTTTTAATTTTTGAAAAAAAAGAACTAGCTCAATTTAATATTTCACGTGAAAATCTTTCAACTAAAAAGAAATAAATTATTATTACGGCTTTTGAAATTTTTGTAACAATGAAGTAAAAATGTTACATTTTCTATGAAAAATGTCCGTTGATTTTCAATGAAAAATGTCCGTTGATTTTCAATGAAAAAAGCGAAAATTGGAATTATTAAGTAAAATTTTGAATAATGTAAAAACAAATTGGCCCATGTTTCTCTCTGGGTTATAATTCACCCACATGCAAAAACATTTTACCATTCGTTTTGACCCTGACGTCACGCAAACGTTTTTACACTTTAAATTTATAATATCATTAGAATTAGTAAAGAATAAAAAATGAGTGGCATCAGGGGCAAAAAGGTCTGAAGAAAAAATGAAAAAGTTATGATCTCCATAGGCTTTTCCATGTTAAATTAACATTGAGAAGTGACACTGGAAATAAATAAGTATTGCGCTTAAATATATTTTGATGGAAACGCTGAATCGCGTACAACAAAGTACTGTATTATTTGCGAATATATAAATTTAAAGTATATATTTACCCGAATACTCTTTAATGTGACCAAATCTTTAAAAAAAAAGTTTATGTAGGCAATGTTTTAAAGATATTTTTGATGGTTATATATCTCCAGAAAACATAAATAAAGAAAACATGTTTCATACATGTAGTTACTTTCTTTAGAATGCGTTTAAATAATTCATATATATATATACATATATATAAATATATATTCATGAAATACATAGCAAATGTAAAAATGACAAGCATTTTAAGATATCTTTATTTTCTCCACAGAATAAAAAGAATATAACTACTGGAGTACATTAAAATGTATTTGTTTCTCAATATACGCAAATATTGATATTTTCAAATATTTGCTTCTCAAGAAATGTACTTATGAGCTGTCTTTGTCAGGAAACATATTTTTTTGCAATATTTTGTTGATATTGCATTTACTAAACTATTCAAAAATCACAAAATTTACTGGTGTAAAGTCATCTTAGGTAAAAAAAAAATATATGCTTTTTTAGTGTAACATATTGTGTTATATATTGTATTCCCTCGAAATTAATGCTCAGTTTTATATAAATGTTTACCGTGTCGTGTTTTCACGCATGTGGATTTTTTTTACACACACAACAGGTTGCATTTATTGTTTTTCAAGAATCTATAATTATTCATATACTCATTTAAAAATCGATATTTATGAGTGGGTAATAATTCGTAAAATCGGTATATTTTTAAAAAATTGAATTAAAATGACGTGATTTTTACATAATTTTAATTCTACCAATCAATATTTGCATATCGGAGGTCCAACTCTCAGTATTAACCTCAGTATAAAAAGATAATTTGACCTTATTACTCTAAGGTAGTAGCGTAGAAAAACGTTAGTGAAAAATTAAGTCATTTTTACGCAGATATAAATTTTGTTTTTTGGTATGATAAAATATAATAGAATATGCGAGTTTATGATATAACTTATTACTAATAGATGTTACCCACCATTTTAAAATTAAAGGTCCAAATATGCATTGCAAATTGATGTAAATAAAAGTATTTTTATTATTTGCTGATACTGTATATCATGAAAAAAGTGAAATCCGGCTGCCCGAAGAAATTTCGTCATGGTTAAAAAAAAACATTTCCTCCATGCGACGGGAATAGAAAGAAATCGGAGTGAGACATTTTTTCGTATCTTATTCATACTTGTATTTCTGCTCAAATAATTACTTTAAACCAAATAATGAGTAATTGAAATTCCTATTATGATTGCGTGCATTTTTATATTCAGAGGATTGTTATTAGAAAATGACTGTTTAAGGAATGTAAGGTGTGCTTATTTTATGTGAAAGTGTTACTTTCCGTATAGGTCTTATAGTATGATTATTATAAAAAACCGTTCTAGGACTTTTTTTTGTGAAACCTCGCACATTTTTTTTTTCAAATTTAGCATTGTGTTACAGTATTAGTAAATGAAAAAAAAAAAAAAAAAACAGTTAAATAGTTTGGCTATAAAAAACAAAAATAAAACAACTTATATATATATATTTAATTAATAATCCCAAACATAGAATTCAGTGTATTTCTACTTAATAAAAAGTGAGATAGAGATATAATCTTCATCACAAAGAAAAAGAAAAGCTTAGCAACGTGAAAAGCTGACTGATTAAAGGTAAGATTAAATCAACATTGTTTTTTATAATGAGTATCTTACATATTAACCTACATATTACATATTATATATACTCTGAAACCTTTTCATCACTAATTTGTAATAATGGCTATCTAAATATATCTTTTCCATAAAATTCTGTAAATTTATGTTCTCAGCAAAAAGTAGAATTCAGGAAAACACGGGCAGACGTGAGACAAATAGCCTAAAAAAAAGTCGCATCATATTCACGGCAACCTATCATTCAAAAACCGCAGTACAGAGTCTGAAACTTTTTATTATATTGTCTATAATATAGTTCAAATATGTAACTCGTAGTGCACAGATTACGGACAAGCTAACACAACATTTTACTTGTTTCCAGACTATAACATTTTTACGACTTTCCAAGAAACATAACCTTTAAACACATATGTATATCCACTTTTTCTGTCCAATGAAAAAAGTTTACCATTTTGATTATTTTTGATTTCATATATTTTGTATGATGAAAAACTATATCTCTATTAGAAGTACTTCATTATTTATTGCAGTAGTTTTAAACAACATAACATTAACTAACCTAACATCTTTTCACTCTCTCATAAACAACTTTATTCAATATTAGATTAGATACAGCGTACTACAAATACCGATAATTAAGATATATAATTCAGAAATAAGTTTCATTGCTCATATAATGCTATGATTAGTTATATAAAATAAATATGAAACTATAATACTTTTAAAAAATTACATTTGTTCTTAAATGATTACGCACGGATTATTTGATATGCGACTATGTTGGAATTGGCTGAAATTAGAATATTTTGAAGTTCGTGATAAGATATCTCAATTGACACAATACCGAAAAATGGCTAGTTTTGTTGCAATGACTTTCGAAACATCTTATTTCAGATTGCATAGCTGCCAAATTTTCAGTTATTTGTTTCAATTTTAAGCCCAAACAAGGATAATTTGAGTCAGAATTTTTTTAATGAATTATTTTCCGTTATTAGCTTTTATTATTCAATATAATTTAAAAAAACATAATAAACACAGCGTTAAGTGCTATGATATTATAATGAAAATATACAATATGTTTAAAAAGCAAATCAAAGCAGAAATTTCATTAAATTTTAAAAGCTAATAAAAAATCACATAGAAACAGTAAAGATTCCCTAGATTATTGTTCTCATTCAAATAATATTATTTGACTTGGAAAAAAAAAAAAAAAAAAAAAAAAAAAAAAAAAAAACTCGAAAAGTTTGCAGTTATGAAATATGGATTAGAATCTGTGGATAATCACAGCATCAAAACTGGCTATTTCTTTCAAAGATTGTGCCCGTTCGGACATTTGACAATCAGATGAACTACAACATTTCAAAAATTTCAGGCAATTTCGCCTTAGCCTCATTTCCATTTAATTTATGCCTGATCTTTTACTACACAGTCTCTAACAGATTGTATTTAATTATGACACATAAATTAAACACGAAATGATGTTAAATTTCTTATATAAAAGGTGAACCTAAACTCTTAGTCTAAACTTTAAGGAGTGATAATACACATCAATATAAACAATATTAAATATTAAACTAAGGGTGTCAAAAGTCTTCCGAAGTAGATAGGCTCCATTAAAGATTAGGGTCCAAAATTTCGAATGATTATTGAAAACGGGAAAAAATGGTCGATTCGTTTGCGGTTTTCGCTAAAACTATTTATGTCTATTATGTCAGTACTATTGTGTCAGTAATTTCTTGAAAAGAAATTTTAAAGATGAAGTTCAAAAAACACCGATAGAGGGCACTTTAGACATTGGGGCAACGAACAACAATTTTTTACCGTTATTTTTTGTATCTTATTAAATACTTTCAAAAGCTTAGACCTACAGTTAAATTTTGAGCTCAAAACCTGAATCGTTGGAAGTGATTAAGTAGCGCAAACTGAATTGTGTTCAGAAGTTAAAATTTGACCCCCCCCCCCCCTTCCACCACCGCCTCCTGAACACAGTTCAGTTTGCGCTACTTAACCACTCACAACGATTCAGATTTTGAGTTCAAAATTTAAGTTAAAGTCTAAGCTTTTGAAAGCCTTTAATGAGATAAAAAAAATAACGGTAAAAAATAGTTGTTCGTTACTCCAAGTCTAAAATGCCCTCTATCGGCATTTTTTAAACTTTATCTTTAAAATTTATTTTCAAGAAAATACTGACATAAAGAATAGTTCCAAAAACGTAAAACATAAAACCAAAAACGAATCGACCAATTTTTCCGTTTTTTTATAATCATTTGAAATTTTGGACCCTAAACTTTAATGGCGCCTATCTCCTTCGGAAGACGTATGGGACCCTTAGTTTCCTATTTAATATCGTCTGTTTTGATGTGTACTATCACCTCTTAAAGATTTTCCTAAGAGTTTAGATTCACCTTGTATGCAATTTCATAAAGTTTTCTATGCCCCAACAAATTTGAATACCACTATTTCTAAATAGTAAATTTTGTTTTATTTAATGACAGATATCCTGAGCCTAAATCAAGCGACGATTGCTACTCAGAAATAGTGACTAACCAAATTGCTGATCCGCAGCAACATTGTTTAGCTTTGCTATTATTTCATTTATAATATCAAATATTTATATGAAAATAATCCAATATCCAAAATTTTCCTTGAATCTGTTTTCACCATCAAATATGGTCCATAAATCTGTCAAAATGCATCATATTTTAAAATGTGATCTGAAAGATTATTTTTATACAAATTTTCAGGAAATACTAAAGTGATATTTACGTTTTTTTATTGAACAAATCTATATTTCAGAAATATTTAAATTTATAGCTTGAAGTTATAGGAATATTACTTTTTGTTCATAGAAAATATTTCGTAAGATGTAAAAAATACAATACGCCCTGAATTGACAATTTAAAAAAACAAACAAAAATAACGCATCATTGTGATTTTAGCTTAATTATAAGTTTTACAAAAACAAATTATTGTTATACTAATCTAACTATAAATTTAATAAAATTGTAAACATATATTTTCACACTGTAAAGAATGTGTGTATGGGGCATACTCACAATCTTTTTTGACTTTCGGGAATAAAAATCTCATGAAATTAAACTAGCTAAATTAACATTTTAATCTGATAGACGAATGCCTAAATGATTCAAAATAAAGAAAAAATGGTGAGCAGCGATTTTTTTTTTTATTTAACTGAGGTTTCAGTTAAACTTGCGAGTTTAATTTTCCTTACTATTTTACCACTATAACTTTTTATTTTCTTCTAAATGTTTACTTATAAAGAATTTGCATAGTACCCACAGGACCTTCAAATAAAAAATAGTTACAATATAATATTTTTAGTACAAATTTTGGTATAACATTGTCTTAAAGGGGTGTTAAAGAAGGGACGGTAAGGTAAAAATGAGGGACGGTAATACGAAAAACGGGAAAAAAGGGACGGTAAGGATGGAACGGTAGGTAAAATTACCACCTACTTTAGGCAAATCATGTTAAGACTAAGTGGTAGCGGCAATGTTCATTGATTTTTAGAAACAGTTATATACATTGGATTAAAAAAAATAATAATAATAATTTACCTCGAAAAGTGCAGGAATAAACCTTGAGGACGGAAGACTACCAATAATGGCACAATGCTTCAAATTGATATTTAAATGCTGATTTAAATTCGGCGGTAAATTTCCTGTCAAAGAATTTTAGACATTCTTTCTCTAGCATACTTCTGCATGAGAAAAAACTTGAAAAAAAAATTCTGTGGCTGCATCTGAAGGGATTTTTTTGTATAATTTTAGAAGAGGGACGGTAAGGAATCTAAAACCCGGGGACAGAGTTTAAAATATAATAACAACCCTAATAATGTGTGCAAGTTAATTTTTTGCTACATATTTATATAAAACAATAGTTCGAATTTGGGAAAAAAATTACATCCAATTATTTTTATTGAAGCAATTTTATACAGACAGCTCCAAACTTAAAAATCAGCATCAGGGACATAAAATGGTATAGGAGTTTTCCTGGTATTTGGCCCCCTAACATCGACCAAAACTTACTTATCTCGTTAATATTGTTATGCAATCATGCAATGGGATGTTCCCCAGTATATGAAAAAAAAAAAAAAAAAAAAAAAAAAAAAAAAAAAACAAGAACATGTAATAAAATAAAAATTATTATTCAGGGGCATAAAAGTCAAAAGATTGTGAAAATGACCCGTATATGGTACTGTATCAGAATAAAGATTTGCTAAGACTTTTGTGTTTCGATTCTAAATTTTGCATGAGTTTAGTAGTTAAAATATAATTCAAACTAAAATGTGTATTTGAAGTAGAATTACTTTCTCAGTACTGTATGTAATTAAACTAATCTCTTCTAAACGGATATCAGTAGATTTTTTTTTAAATGTTAATTTTTTAGACAGTTTTAACTATATATTATTTAACAGGATTTTTTTGCTTGGAATATTTTAATTTTTATCTAAATATCAATGAAAATGGTACATAAAATTAGCATGAAAATGAAAAAAACTGTTATTGTAGAAACATTTGGTTAAGAGCCTATAACATTTAAAATAACACCGTTATAAGATGAGGCATGAACAAAAAAACACATTTAGTTGAATTTATAATAAATTCTTGACACTGTTCCAACAGTTTTATTAACGATATGTATATATTTTCATTAACAAATCCAATCTTTAAAATATTCTTTCAATTTCTTCTCTGAAAATATATGTATCATAAAGCTGTCTAGACAAAAAGCACTTCATGTCTTTAGGGGATATGGAATATTATTTACATGATTTCTATGGGAATATCAATGTTTCGCTTATGAGAAAATCTGTATTTGCGAAAATTTTATGACTTTTATCTTTATCAGTAAAGGAAAAGTTTTCATAAAAAGGAAGGACAATTTTAGGGAATGGTTTAGTTAAGCATTTTGTATAGCGCAACATTTCTCGGCTGTTATGCCAATCTGAATGCAAATTTTATGAAACTTCGGTTATAATATTTCACATTCTTTGCAGTTGCGTGTCTGAAGAGTGTGGCAAGAACACGAATCATTCATTGGCATTTTTAATACTAAAAATGGCAAAAATTCAAGGAGAAAAAAATTCTCTTAATTTTAATTGTTGTTCTATAGTGTAGTTATTTACTTATATGAGTTATATTAATGTTAATTCTTGAAATTTTTAAATTATCATAAGCTTGAATTTTTTGTCTGCGAAATATAAAAGTATGCATTTCCCAGTGATAAATATATTTATCTAATTAAATATTGAATTAAAAGAAAATTTAAGGAATCTAGATAATTCTCTGGAATTTATATGCGCACCAGAGTGCATCATTTTTATATACAGTGTTGAATTATACAAATCTAAAACACTTTCATAAATATTTCAATTTGCACTTTAAATATATCTCTAATTTTAATTGTTTGATAAGACAGAAGTGTCTGTACACATAAAATTTAAATTGGTGCGGTATTAAAAAGTATTTATTTAAACTATAAAAATTTTTGTTGTCATGGTAATAAAGCCAGTACCTTACATTAATTTATTCCAATTTTCCTTACATTATTTTATTCACACATATAGTCAAATATTACACATACTGTATGCTCTAAGTTAAATTAACACATTGTATGCGGATAATTTTTCGAAAATGAGCACTAAATTTACTTTCATAAACGCTACTGTAAATTAAAACCTCCTCACAACCAATAAGAAGCAAGCATTCTTGGATTACATTTTCTTTTTTCGTCCCTACAAAATTTCCGGTACCAGTAATAATTTCTGCCCCCAACCCACAAATACGTACTAGTACGTGTCCCGCATACAATGTGTTAATTAAGAGAAAATTAAATAAATCGGATTTGGGACTGTCCTATTTAATTTTTTGTTATCATCATGTTTTAATGCTAAATTTACCATGCACTACGGATTTTTAAAGACACTTCATTAACTGCTCTCTATATACTGCATTATTAATCATCATGTATGTATTCTTATTTTTATAGTATACTAGCAAAGCCCCCGCGGCTTTGCTCGCGTAATATTTGAAATATGCCAAGTGATATTTGTATGTCTAATTTTTATTAAAAGGTACTAACTAAATTTTTATTTTATTAAAAGGTAATATTTTATTTTATTAAAAGGTACTTATTACTTTTAGGAATAATTAAAAAAATTACTATTTAAAACACAGTTTGATTAAACATCATTGTTACACTGCATAAGGCAGAAATGAGACTTAAATTAATAAAACGAAATAAAACTAAATAAATAATAATTTAGAAAATATTTTGAAACATTTATGCTCAATTAATACGCTCATTTCAGTATTCATTTGAAGTTTTGAATTTTTTAGAAACCATCTTCTTACATCTTAAAATTAACCATCATGTCAAATTCCAAGTCCTACTACCTTTCTCAACATAAAGGGCTATGTTGAAATAGAAACTGTCACCATTAATTTGCAAACATTAATTTGGAAATTGGTTTGTTATTTCCTAATATTCCACAGAAACGTAATTTAGGAAGTTTTTAAAGGCCTTTTTTAGAGCGTTTGTTGTTCCTGTGAACCCCAGGTGGTAGAATCATTGGCATAAAATATAGCCTGTGTAGGATCAGAGACTGTAACCATTGATTCGCCTATTTGGTTTATATTCCGTGAAATTGCGTAGAAATCGTAATTTAGGACTTTTTTAGAATGCTTTTCGCACCTCCCCTTCACTTCACCCCTTTTTAAATTCGAATTTATTTTCGACAGTCCTTCGACGGCATTTATATTTTATAAGTAACTACCATGCCATATTTAAAGTTTCTAGCCTTTTCAGTATCACAGAAATCGCAATTTAGAAAGTTTTTAGCTACTGCAACCCTCTGGTCGTAGTGGCACAGACGTAAAATATAGCTTATGTTTGAGCAGGTTCTATCAGCAACAATTTGTCAGCATTATTTTCTTTTATATCGGTTTGGTATTTGATAAGATTACATAAAAATTGTAATTTATAACGCTTTTCGCTCACTTCATCTTTTTAAATTTGAAATTTTCTTTCGACAGTTCTTAGAAAGCAGTTGCATCTTGTAAGTAAATACCATGCCATACTTCAAAGTGTTAGACCCTTGAGTTATGCAAAAAACGCAAATTAGAAGATGTTTTGCTTTTGCAATCCAGAGATGGTAGTGACAGCAACATAAAATATAACTTATGTTATAGCAGGGACTGTCACCATTGATTTGCAACTATTACTTTTGAAATAGCTTTGGAATTTTCTGAGATTAAGTAGAAATCGCAATTTAGAACGTTTTTAGAACGCTTTTCGCGCCTTTTCACCCCTTTTTAAATTTCCAATTTTTTCGAAACTGTTTTTAAAGATCATTTATATGTAATAAATATGTACCTTGCCTAATTTTAAGTTGCTAGCCCCTACCGATCACAAAAATCGAAATTTGGAACGCTATTTTGCTCCTGCAACGTCTAGGTTATAGTGATACCGATTTAAAATAGCGTCTATGTTAGAGCAGAGGCTGTCAGCATCAATTTCTTACCATTACTTTTGAAATCAATTTAATTCTTCCTGAGATATTGGTGACAAATCGGAATTTAGAACACTTTTCACTCATTTTGCTCCTGCATCTCCTCTGGGGTAGTGGAAACAGATATAAAATATAGCCTATCTTGGAGCAAGATTTGTCCCCATCATTTTTACACCATTATATTTGAAATCGGTTCAGTATTTCCTGAGATTGCTAGAAATCGCAATTTAGAACGTTTTTTACAACGCTTTTTGCGCGTTTTGACCCCCCACCCTTTTAAATTTCGACTTTTCTAGGAAATGTCCTTAGAGATTATTGATATCTTATAACTAACTACCATTCTAAATTTCACGATTCAAGGACCTTCCGTCACGCAAAAACCGCAATTTAGAACGTTTTTCTCCTGCACCTCCTTTGGTGTAGTGGCACAGACATAAAACATAGCCTATGTTGGAGCAAGGGTTTTCACCATCATTTTAACGCCATTATTTTTACTTTCTTCTATCTTCAATAGAAGAAAGTATTGTAATCGAAATTTTTTTCGACTTCCGGTTTTCGACGGATTTGCATGTTTTAGGGGTCAGAGATTCCAAAAAACATGTTTATAGAAAATGTCTGTCTGTCTGTGTGTCCGTCTGTCCGTCTGTCCGTCTGTCCGTCCGTCCGTCTGTCCGTCTGTCCGTCTGTCCGTCTGTCCGTCTGTCTGTCGCCATTGTACCATCAAAAAGTGTATGAAGTTATGTATAGAATTAAACCAAAATTTTATTATAAGTTTTTGGCTATGGCAAGCAGGTCCTCCCGGAATTTGGAAAAAATTCGCCGGTAGGGGGCGCTGATATAACAATTTTTGTGCGATTTTGAATATTGTACCATCCAAATGTGTATGGAGTTATGCATAGAATTGAACCAAATTTTTAGTTTAAGTTTTTGAATATGACAAGCAGGTCCTCTCTGAATTTGAAAAAAATTCGCCGGTAGGGGGCGCTGTAAATGCGTTTTTTGTGCGATTTTGAATATTGTACCATCAAAAAGTGTATGAAGTTATTCATAGAATTGAACCAAATTTTTATTTTAAGTTTTTGGCTATGGCAAGCAGGTCCTCCCTGAATTTGGAAAAAATTCGTAGGTAGGGGGCGCTGTAATAGCGATTTTTGTGCGATTTTGAATATTGTACGGTCCAAAAGTGTATGAAGTTATGCATAGAATTGAACCAAATTTTTATTTTAAGTTTTTGGCTATGGCAAGCAGGTCCTCCCTGAATTTGGAAAAATTTCGCCGGTAGGGGGCGCTGTAATAGCGATTTTTGTGCGATTTTGAATATTGTACCGTCCAAAAGTGTATGAAGTTATTCATAGAATTGAACCAAATTTTTATTTTAAGTTTTTGGCTATGGCAAGCAGGTCCTCCCTGAATTTGGAAAAAATTCGCCGGTAGGGGGCGCTGTAATAGCGATTTTTGTGCGATTTTGAATATTGTACGGTCCAAAAGTGTATGAAGTTATGCATAGAATTGAACCAAATTTTTATTTTAAGTTTTTGGCTATGGCAAGCAGGTCCTCCCTGAATTTGGAAAAAATTCGCCGGTAGGGGGTGCTGTAATAGCGATTTTTGTGCGATTTTGAATATTGTACCGTCCAAAAGTGTATGAAGTTATGCATAGAATTAAACCAAATTTTTATTTTAAGTTTTTGGATATAGCAAGCAGGTCCTCCATGAATTTGCAAAAAATTCGCCGTTAGGGGGCGCTGTAATAGCGATTTTTGTGCGATTTTGAATATTGCACCATCGAAAAGTGTATGAAGTTATGCATAGAATTGAACCAAAAAAAAAATTAAGTTCTTGGCTATGGCAAGGTTGTCCTCCCTTAATTTGTAAAAAAATCGCTCGTAGAGGGCGCTGTAATAGCGATTTTTGTACAATTTTTGTGCCATTTTTGAATATTGTACCGCCGAAAAGTGTATGAAGTTATGCATAGAATTGAACCAAATTTTATGTGTTTATTTTTGGTCATGTCACGAAGGTCCTCCCTGAATTTGGAAAAATTCTGCCGGAAGGGGGCACTATAATTGCGATGTCTGTACCATTTTCATTATTGTACCATCGAAAATTGTATGAAGTTATCCATATAATTGAACCAAATTTTTTGTGCATGTTTCTGGCTATGGCAAACAAGTCCTCCTTGAACTTGAAAAAATTCCGAAAGAAGGGGGCGCTATAATTCCGATCTCTGTGCCATTTTCATTATTGTACCATCGAACAGCGTATAAAATTATGCATACAATTGAACCAAAATGTTTGTGCTTGTTTTTGGCTTTGGCCAACAGGTTCTCCTTGAATTTGGAAATATTGCGCGGTAAAGGGGCTCCGTGCTAGCGATTTTTGTATACTTTTCTTGATTTTTGGTAGTTCTATTGTGCATCGGCGGCTCATGCAGCGGCGGGAACTCGCTTCCTGCTATGCCGGCTATTCGCAAACAGCTGATAACGACAGAATAAGGAAAAATTAATAATTTTAACAAATATCGTGATATAGATTAACTCGTTTTTAGTCCGTTTAATTGACTTGAGCAGAAATTTAAGATGAAAATCAAAGTTGGTATAGTATTGAACTAATAATATTGAAGTATTAACATGTATAACTAGGTTTTGAAATATTAAGATGTATAAGATAGAAGAAAGTTTTGGGATTGGCACATCCAACTAGTTTTAATCGGTTTGGTATTTCCTGAGATTGTGTAGAAATCACCATTTAGAACGTTTTTTAGAACGCTTTTCGCGCATTTTCACCCCTTTTAAATTTCGAATTGTTCAAGAACTGTTCTTAGAAATCCTTTATATCTAATAAGTAGCTGATACTTCAAATTTCATATTTCTAGGCCCTTCAGTAACACACAAATCGCATTTTTAGAACGTTTTTTGGTCCTACACCCCTTTTGGGGTAGTGGCACCGAAATAAAATATAGCCTATCTTGGAGCAAACGTTGTCACTATCATTTTGACACCAATATTTTAAAAACCGGTTTGGTATTTCCTGAGATTATGTGGAAACTACAATTGAGAACGTTTTTTAGAACGCTTTTTGTGCATTTTCACCCATTTTAAATTGGAATTGTTTAAGAACTGTTCTTAGACATCATTTATATCTTATAAGTAACTAATATTCCAAATTTCATATTTCTAGGCCCTTCAGTAACGCAAAAATCGCATTTTTAGAACGTTTTTTGCTCCTGCACCCCCTTTGGGGTAGTGGCACCGACATAAAATATAGCCTATGTTCTAAGTTGGACTAACACCATCATTTTGACACCATTACGTTTGAAATCGGTTTGGTATTTCCTGAGATTATGTAGAAACTACCATTTAGAACGTTTTTTAGAACGCTTTTTGCGCATTTTCACCCCTTTTAAATTTCGAATTGTTTAAGAACTGTTCTTAGACATCATTTATATCTTATAAGTAACTAATATTCCAAATTTCATATTTCTAGGCCCTTCAGTAACGCAAAAATCGCATTTTTAGAAAGTTTTTGGCTCCTGCACCCCTTTGGGGTAGTGGCACCGACATAAGATATAGCCTATGTTCTAAGTTGGACTAACACCATCATTTTGATACCATTACTTTTGGAATCGGTTCGGTAGTTCCTGAGCTTACCTCCTACAAATAAACAATTTTTTCCTCTTTATAATAGGAGTATAGATATATATATATAGATATAGATATAATAAATTTGAAATCACAAATATATGAAGAAATGGATAAAGTTTAATTCTAGCTTGGTAATTATTATAGCTTGGTTTTAGCTGTTCAATTTCACTTTGTTCATTTTAATAGATATAGATATAGATATATATATATAAAGGGAGGGTGTTGTTCACACATTTTTGTGACATTTTTTAAAAAAGAAATATATAAACAAACCTACGAATTTTATTTTCTAATATTTTCAGTCTGATATCACTTTTATTGTACTGTCATATTACACTTCGATTTCCAAGATTAAAGATTTTTTGTTAAAATGTTAAGGTGATTTGTCCTGCACCTCGTCCACAATAATTCAGTGTCTATCTCATATTTTAAAATGCAGTTTATGAGAAGCTTGTTTTGAATGTCCAAATGCGCAGTAATTCATGAGAGACAAGTCAGGTGATTTGGTTGGGTTCCATTTCAAATGAATACCCTCGATTCCGGTTTCATTTGTCGTAAAGCAGTATGTTTAGAGGTATTGCTGATAACATTATCCGGATGGAACATAACAAAATGGCGATTGTTTGGGTAATGTAACTGAATGTTTTTTTTTTTTTTTTTTTTTTTAAAAAGAGATGTTAAAAAAAGTTATTCGATTTAATGACTTCTCGTCCTCCTTCTCGGTAGTACATATATCATTTTCTATTGAAATCAGATAAATATATTCAAACATCAACAATTCTAATTTCATATTTATTTTTCCACTGCCAAATGCTTTTCATGTAACAATCTGCACATAGTCTTATTCTGAGAACTTATTCTTTCGCATTAAGTGGTGAACATGATTATTACTTTCGTCTATCTATAATAGAAGAAAGTATGGTAATGGACATTTTTTCGACTTCCGGTTTTCTACTACACTTTTTAAAGGTCAGAGACGCCGAAAAACATGTTTATACAAAATTTCTGTTTGTCCGTGTGTGTATCCGCGTGTACTCATTGTATCAACGAAAAGCGCATGAAGTTATGCATAGACTTGAACAAAATTATGCATATTGTTTCGTCTATGGCAAGCAGGTCCCATTTGATATTGGAAAGATTGCGTCGTAAGGGGACGCTGTAATATAATTTTTTGTGCCATTTTCACTATTGTATAATAGAAAAGTGTATGAAATTATACATAGAATTGAACCAAATTTCATATATATGTTTTTGACTGTGGCCAACAGGTCCCAGTGTAATTTTGATGATAATGTGCCATATGGAGGCGCTGTAATAGCAATTTATGTGCCATTTTTACTATCATATTTTAGGAAAATGTACGAAGTTATTCATAGATTTGAACCAAACTTCATATGTATGTCTATGACTAGGACATCAGATCCCAGTTGAAAATGGGGAAATTCTCGATTCAGGGTGATTGTGATAGCGATCTGCAATTTTCTCAAGTTTTTGAAGTTCTGGTGCACATCGGCTGCTCGTGCAGCGATCTTCAGTTCGCAGGTAGCTATCCCGGCTATTCGAAAGCAACGGACTTGCAACAAAATAACACATTACACTAGATTTCATTAAACACTAGCAGGCTATGCCCGCTACGCTGGTCTGTTTATCCAAACGAACCTTTAATCAAACAAAATGTATCAGTGAATATGACACTGTGATTTAAAGCAATATGGAACCTTACATGGAATGTCTTTTCGCACTGCTGAAAACGAAATGAACGCCATTATGCTATTATATTTTTTAATTTGCAGACAAATTTTCAGCTATTAAGGTCTGAACCATTTTAGGTGATCAATCACAGTAGGATTTGGTAAAGAATGATAGTACAATATGCAATGTAATAAAACAAACCTTGAAGAATTATTTAACTAATAATGCAAACAAACAAAGTGACAAAATCCATCCAGTAAAACTTTTTTTAAAGGCTGATCTTTGATATTGGGGTCCATCTGATTATAGAACTTTCCTCCATAATTCTATAACTAAGCAAAGTAGAATGATACGCAATCAACTAAAACCTCCTCAAACATTGTCTAATCAACAAGACAAGTATTATCAATATGCACCATTTAGAACTTTTTGAAAAGTCTAATCTTTCATAATTGGTTTCACATTATTATGGAACTTTCCGCCATTAATTTATGACAAAGCAACGTAGAAAAATATGCAAAATACTAAAACCATATCTGAATAGGTATCTAATTAACAATGGAATCAAAATCCGTTCTGAAGGACTTTTTAAAAATGCTAAACTTTCATAATCGGGTTCAACTGATTATAGAAACATTCCACCACATCTCTATTATTAAACAATGCAGAAGTGTGTATACTACAGTTTTATACTATACCCTTTTTAGTATATACTATTTTCTGAAAAATTATCTAACTAAAAGTGAAAATTCAATCGAAATCAATTCGGCTGAATCTTTTAAAAATGTTATTTTTTCATAATCGGGTTCGTCTGATTATATAACTTTAAAACATAATTTTATGCATAAGCAACGTAGAACGATATGTTATATGCTAAAATCTTCCCTGAAAAATTATCTAACTATCATTTCGATTCTCATCAAAATCCATTCAGGTGAGTTCAAATTATATGCAGCCGGGACGAATTTCCCATTTCTATTTTACTCTCGTATATATAGTAGCAGCAGAAGTATATAGACAGAAAAGAAAATTGATTCTTAAAATTTTTGAAACTGTAAGTTATTTCTCGTTATCTCTGCTGAATAATTTTAAAAACTTTTCAATCGGCGAGTATTGAGATTTACGATTATGTCTACAACAAATGTATTTCATTTTGTACCAAAACATTCTCGGTAAAATGAGCCAATTTGCTGTGGGTTCCGTTATTATATATTTTTTTTTCAAAATCGCCATTTAAATTATGCACATGAAATTCTAAGTGTCTCTCAGCACTACAGTAAACATTATCATTTTTTAATCAACGAAAATTGAAGTTATAAATTAATTTTACTTAATAATAAAAATACTTTCAATTTCAAAAAATAGTAAATTAAAATATTTTTCAGTGTTACGATTAATTATTAATTAAAGCCAAAAGAAATTCGCGTTCAATAAATAGCAAGCCACAATGGTTGGCACAGTTTGAAGTTAAATTTGGTACTTTTCCACTATAGGCGTAATGGCGATTTATTTTGCAATTCGACAGCTTGGTGCAATTCGAGTATCAGAAAATGAGATTTGTTGCCAATTGATATAAACAGTTAAGAAAACAAACTTGATGAAATTTTTTGTTTCTTTATATATGTATATTATTAATGTTTTTTTATATACAAATGACTCCTATATTTATAAAATTAGATAAATAGCATATAAAACATAGCCTTTTTTTAGGCCTATATAAAATTAGATAAATAGCATCTTTATGTTAAATAAATTGTATAAACATAGAAAAAAAAATGCTTGTGTATATGAAATAAAACAGTGAATAGGTTGCCAGAAAATATGTTTCCAAATTTTCTTCTCCACCAAGGCTATTTTCTCTATTTCGCCAAGATCCCTACACCGGAAAAGTATCAAAAATTCTTTGCACGTTTATTTTTGAAATAAATGGCACAATAGCATACATTTTGGTACGGTGTTGGTACATAGTAAAAGTAGCAAAATGTCTTCAAAAAACTTTCTTTCAAATTACGCCAATTCTGTGTAAATTCGGTTAAAGAATAGGCCCATTTTAAAACACGGAAACAATTTAAACCTTTTCCTAAGTTAATTGTGCGCAAACCCATGGTCGTTAACATACGCCAATTGTCTGTAGACTCAATTATGTAACTTATCCGTACCATATATGCCAATTGTCTCTGATCTCGATTACGTAATTTATCTCCATAATTAATGCATACTTTATAAACTACATCTACTTTCCAATTTTCCTGATTTTAAGATCAATGGGTACTATTAGAAGTTAAAAAGCTTGGCGCAATTCGGTCTTCAGAAAGTGAGATTTGGGGGCAAAATGATATGAACATGAACAGCTATGAAAACAAATAAATGAACTTTAAGCTTTTTAAAATATGTATTCCTATATATAAACTTTTTATTTATGAATGTCAATAATTTTGTTATTTATATATAATTTACTTCTGTTTTTATACAAAAAAGAGATAAATGTCTTCTTTATAGTAAATAAATTATATAATTATTGAACAGAAAACTTGCATGAAAACTTTCTTTCTCTCGCCAAGCCCTTTTCTTGGACTTCGCATAGGGCCCTATATTGGAAAATTACAGAATTTACCCCATTGCTCTATGACCAAACAGTGTCGAACAATATATTATACGCTAAAACTATCTCTGGAAAACTGCCAAACTAACAATGCAAATTCTATCAAAAACCGTTCATTATAACTTTAAAAAATAGTCTATTGTGATAATTGAGTTCAGCAGATTACATAATTTCCCCCAAAACTGTATGGCTGATCAACGTAGAAGGACATGTTGTATACCGAAACCTTCCCTGGAAAATTATCTAATTATCAGTCCAAGTTCCATCGAAATACATTGTGCAAAATCTTTTAAAAAGGCTAATTTTTTATTATCAGGTTCACCTCATTAAGGAACTTTAAACCATAATTCAGTACCAAGCAACTTATAACGGCGTGTTATGTTCTAAAACCTTTCCCGAAAAATTACTTATCTAACAGTGTAAGTTTAGCAGAACTCGAGTTCTAAGCAGCCGGAATGAAATTTCGATTTGACTTATATATATATAAATAAGTTAGAATTAGATTTTTCCTAAAATGCAGTCATCTACTTGAAAAATAACCAATATTGTGAACGTCGCTCAAACCGATGCCACGCTTATGCATTTTTGGCTTAAAATTAAATCGTTTGGCGGTAAAATGAAATTGTAAAAAAACAATATGTAATTCACAAGTACCGTCATTTTTATAATTACATCTGCTAGTTTCTTCTGCAAGTCACATGATGAATGAGTTAAATAAAACTAAATAGTAAATTTAAAAAAACAATCAAAACAAAAATAAAAATAAAATTGTCACAGATGTTACCTTATCAAATTTTCTGATGCATTTTTCTTAACCTGACGCAAGAGATAAATTACCAAATATAGCTATAAACTGTAAGCTTTCATATTGAATAATTTTTTAAGCATTACGATCATTCCCTTTCATGTTTAAATTCGATATTTTCGCTGTATAATAATACCATTCGTCAAAACTGTTTTCTTTTTCTCTTTTTTCTTCTTTTTTTCCTTTTAAATAAAATTAGTAACAATTTTTTCCGAGATGTACCGCCATTTCAATTTTTTTATCAACGATAAATTTCGCCAAGAAATAAAATGGTAACCTTATCGTCCAAAATAACAGAACTTTCCGTCATAATTCTGTAACTAATCTACGTAGTAATCTACGATGTGTTATAGCTTAAAACCTTCCCTGAAATGATACCTATCTAAAAGTATAATTTCCGTCAAATTCCATGCAGTAGAACTCGAAATATAGATGTTCGGAACGAAATTTCCGTTTGGATTTTTTATATATAAGTAGATTATTATAGTCATTAACTCGTTTTTACTCCCATTAATAAAATGAAGCAGCAATTTATGATGGAAATCAAAGTTGGTGTAATATTGAAGTAATAACAATGAAACATTAGTCGTAACATCTGTAACAACTTTCTGAAATATTAACGTGTATGAGATAGAAAAAAAGTTTTTGGATTGTCACATCCAACTACTTTTTTGTTTGATCAGCTTTAAATCAGATTGTATAATTTTATTTACAGTTCCTATAAAGATGCTTAAAAATTTCGCAATTAACCTTTGGGAAGTTGGATTTTCTTACAAAACATATAACACTTCAGATATAATCGATGAACGTACCTTTATTGCTTTCGCATTTAAAAACAGAATTCTTAGTGAAATGTAAAATTTGAATTTTCTGGCTTTTTTTATTAATTGTGTAACGTATTTTACATGTAGAAACATTAAAAACCATGCTTTTCACACCTTTGTTTAATAATCGAAGAAGAGTTTTTCTTTCCCTAAAGCGCAAATATATAGCCTTCGATCGATTAATTATTTTCTAGTAAAATTTTTAATTAAAGAATACTGTTTATGATGCAGAGGATAATTAAAAATTTATTCCGAATTGATAATGCTGTAGAGATAGATCGCATTGTTTTTAGGCTCTCTAGGACATGTTAATAAAATATTTAGAGTTTCGTAACTAATATTCATTAAATATTAAAATTAATTGATTAACAAAAACAATGATAAAACTGCTTTGTGAAAGTTCAGAAGTAACCTGTGGTCCGTCTGACAGAATCGATTGCCTATCCATACTGTGACATAACGTCCTAATTTTAAGTAATGAGCAATTCCTAAATAAAAGTTACTAACATTCTCATTAGAGGACGAAAAGATTTATTAACAGAAACGAAAAGATTTACATTTGTATAAAGAAATACAAAAGACAAATTACTATGGAAATAGCCATACTAGACTTATTATTATTTCTTTTGTTAAATTCTGACATCGAAATTCGTGCTCAGAATTTTCCGAAGTTATGAGAAATGTATCACTAATTATTTTATTACAATATTCTCTGGTAACTACCACGATTATAAACAGAGCATTAATTAACATTGGTCACCATTGATCACGATTTAAATTACAAATTCTTTTTATTTGTTTGTTTACAATAATTAATCATTAAGAATAATCCTACCAGTTAGAAGATTTCCCTGACTAAAGAAACCGTTTCTATATAGGGAAATGAGGTAATGAGGTAAATGACTATAAGGTAAATGAAATGGTTTACCTTATAGTCAGTCGGTTCTCATCCCATCAGTGTATGGTATCCAAAGAGCAGAGCTTTATTTTCTCTCTTTTTAAGGAGACACCCACTACCACTTACTAAAATTTATAAATACTTCCATTTCAAGACCTCTATCAGAGGTATATTTTTAGAGAGAGTGACTATATTATATCCATAAAAACATGTCTGATAAGAGTATATATTCAGTTGTGATAGCTACTCCTTCCTACAGTTAGTTGCTGTTCCTGAGTGGTTGAAATTTCTTCTGTATAAGACATTTGCCTTTAATGGGGATTGGATATAGTATCCCGTTGTCTTCCCAACATTTGCATACGCTGTTTCCTATCGATGTCTGGGAACAAACTTTCCTCTGACTTCTTGAACTCTTGACTTTCTTCTAATTGCGCGCATGTCTATAAATCTATGGGATAGCTAGTAAATCGTGCGTATCTACCATTGTGCTTCAACCGTTAGAGTATCCTTTTCCGTGCTAATAAAGTTTATTTTATGGTGACTGGGATTTTGACCACACACAATGAATCCGTTAAAATACAAACAAGACTGCATGCAAAAATTAAAATAATACAATAGGATTAAAGCATAGGCATTCAGTTGCTGAATTCTGAATCTACACATAGATAGTAGATAAAAACTTAACTAATAAAATAAATTTTTCGCAGCTTTAGGATCAAATTCCTCCAAAAAATTATTGGGGAGTGCTGGACAGATAATTACACCTGTTTATTTTTTATTAAATATATTCAAAATTGTTAATTGGTCCAAATCATCCAAGCAACCTCATAGCAAATTGGTATATAGTTTTATATACCTTAGATAAATTTAAATAATATAAGTGATCGTATTTACCTACATTCTAGTAGAAGAGCAACGCGAAGCATTAATAAAATTAAATTATAATTCGCGTCTAAAAGTAATTATTAAATTTGAATAATTACGAATAAAATTAAGAGTTTGCGTTGTGATTTATTTAGACGAACTCTTCCACTTATGAATGAAACTAAAATTTAAGCTGTAAAAAAAAGAATTGACACACTTTAAATATTATTAATTAAATAATTACAGAAACTTTTTAAAACTTGATTAAATATTTTATTTACATTGAACATATCTATTTACAGAAAAACATAATATTAATTCAAAAAATAGAAAGCAACACTTTTGTTTGCTTCTCATTATTTTAAGTATGTTTAATCTTTTTTTAAAAAAAAGACAATATTTTCACGTACTCTAATTATTATAATTGTTTATTTTTGCTCAGATAATTACACCTGTTTATTTTTTATTAAATATATTCAAAATTGTTAATTGGTCCAAATCATCCAAGCAACCTCATAGCAAATTGGTATATAGTTTTATATACCTTAGATAAATTTAAATAATATAAGTGATCGTATTTACCTACATTCTAGTAGAAGAGCAACGCGAAGCATTAATAAAATAAAATTATAATTCGCGTCTAAAAGTAATTATTAAATTTGAATAATTACGAATAAAATTAAGAGTTTGCGTTGTGATTTATTTAGACGAACTCTTCCACTTATGAAGGAAACTAAAATTTAAGCTGTAAAAAAAAGAATTGACACACTTTAAATATTATTAATTAAATAATTACAGAAACTTTTTAAAACTTGATTAAATATTTTATTTACATTGAACATATCTATTTACAGAAAAACATAATATTAATTCAAAAAATAGAAAGCAACACTTTTGTTTGCTTCTCATTTTTTTAAGTATGTTTAATCTTTTAAAAAAAAAAGACAATATTTTCACGTACTCTAATTATTATAATTGTTTATTTTTGCTAAAAGAAATACTCTCTTTCATTTTTAAAATTACCTTAATCTTATTTAATTATTGGTTTGGTCGGATCTCAGATAACTCTCTACCATAAAATATCATAAAAGTATTTTTTTAGATTTTTCATATGATCTTAAGTGGTAAAAGAAAATGTTTAAAATAGTACCTTCTTTTAATATACGGGATGGTGGCCTTTATTTATCAAATTCCGAGTTGTTGCGTTGCTTAGGATCATGGCAATGTGTCATCAGGAACGCATCCTGAATTTGGCTTGATTAGGATCACTCCGATCTGTACATCAGGAAGACAACCTCAATTAGGCTTGATTAGGCTGGATTAGGCTCGCTCCAACATGTCCATCTCGCCTGGGCTTTACTAGGGCTTACGGGACTCATTGCACGGGCTTTCAGGAGAGCTCTTGGATCCTCTACATCTTTTTTCAGACTATCCTTTTTCAAAACTTATTCTTCTTGCACACCAGCTCCTGCAGTGGGAGGAACTATTTTTGTCTAGTCCACTGTTATTGGATGTGAGAAGATTTTTTATTATACTTCGATAGGCCTATTAGCTAGCAGTCTGCAAATGGCCCCTTACATATACTTTAATATTATTATCTGCCTTAAAGTTTGGGTGGTCTGAAAAGTCATAAATTTATCCCAACACTTTTATTGAGGCCATAAATTGATTCCAACGTTTTTATGATTTTACGATTTCTAATTATACACCACTTTCCATTGGCTTGTCATAAAACGACACTATGGCGTCTGCGTATTGTTGTTGTCTGAGATCCGAACTCCATTCAACGTTATACATTCATTTTACAATACAACAATTTTTTTTAAAATATATATTTAATCTTTAAAATCAACTTAATAATTTTTGTATGAACTTACACTCTTATTTTACTTAAATATATAAACATTATAATTTTACACTCATAATTATATTTTATAAAAAATATTTATACAAACAGAAATAACAAATTACGCAATTTTACTTTGATTTAACCAACATGGTGCGGGAACATATCATAGTTATATGTTGCCCAGCAGGGAGTTTATAATATTCAATATCAATGTGGTTTATCCTATATTGGACAAACTAAACGAAAACTCTGTTGCAGAATCAATGAACGCATAAACTATATACAGAAAAAAGATTTTCAAAAATCCTCTATTGCTTCTCATTGCTGGACGGAGGGACATAATTTCAATTTTGACTCAGCTACCATTATCAAGAAATGCATTACTCCTCTACATTTAAACTTTTTGTAAAGCTGTTCATATTCATAAATTTAAAAACTCCTTGGTTAATGATTTGTCTAGAGCACCTTACATATAAAACTTTCTGGGTGGATTTGTTGTTATTACAAAAATATATTCATATAATTTAATATTTCACGCAATCAGTGTGCCATAAGCTCTTTGGATATTATTAATTATTTCATTAACAGGAATAAGAAAAAATACTCTTACCTGTTATCTCGATAGCGCAACCCCGGTCCCGTCACTAACATTTATGGCGATATCTTCTTTCCGCAAGCGCTCTGTATAATCACAAACATTTATCTAGAGTGTAGAAAAGAAATTGATTCTTTGTTAAATTATGTGTATTTAAATTGTTGTGTGAACGGATCATACGTTTTCTTTTCACATATATTTAATAGCATATCTTGAGTAAAATATGTTGGTACACAGGCATTATATTTCCTGCACATTTTCACAGAGCGACTACATTTTTTTACAGCGAAAAAGAGGGAGAGACATACATTGGAAAAGGTTAAAAGAATAAAGAGTCCAAAGTACGTTAGTCCGTGACGTCAACATAACGGCAACCCTTCCATGTACGCGTAGAGAAAAAGAAGGGCACGCCGACCACAGGAATCCACGTCTATTGGAGATGAGAAAGTTTGTCTTGAATAAAATGAAATGTTCTGTGATTTTTACTTTCACTTTTCAGGGGTTACAAATCTAACACCCCCCTTTAACCCCTGAAGCATTATATCAAATGTTAAGAATTGTTTTTCTGTGGAAGCCAAACTTAGGTTTGGGAAGGAGTTTGGTTAGAAGATCAGCAGTCATTAAGTCAGTATTGATGTAGCGGAGTTTTATGATTCCACTGTCCACTAAGTGTCTTATATGATTGTAACGAAGATCTATATGCTTCGTTTTATGATGGAACTTATCGGATTCTGCAAGTTTTATTGCGGATTGGTTATCATCCATCAAGCTTATCGGGCACTGCTGTGGCATGTCCAGTTCTTTTAATAAGTTTATTATCCAAGAAATTTATTGCGCAGCACTGGAAGCTGATATAAATTCAGATTCTGCTGAAGACATTGCGAGACACTTTTGACGTCTTGATGTCCATAAGATCGAGTTGGACCCCAAGAAAAATAGATTGCCTGATACAGATTTTCGATCTTGTGGGTCATTTGCCCAATCAGAGTCGGCGTATGCCTTCAAGACAGGTTCTTCGAAATTGGTATACGTTAATTTTAAATCGATAGTAGTTTTTAAATATCTAATGGTTCTTTTAACGGCTTCCCAGTCTTTAGTTCTGGGACGTTCATTTCTACGACATAGAATGTTAACAGCTGCACTAATATCTGGTCGGGAGACGGTTGAAATGTAAAGTAATGCGCCGACCGCCTGTCTATAGTTTACATTATCTGGTAAAAGATTTTCGTCATCGTTTAACTTAACATAGCCCGGTTCCATAGGAGTATCGGTTGGTTTTGAATTTTCCAAGCCAAATTTAATTACTAGTTCATGAATTTTGTTAATTTGATCTAGGGTCATTGTATTTTGATTATGCCGATTAATGTTTATACCTAAATAATAATTAGCATCGCCTAAGTCCGTTACAGGGTATTCTTTCTTTAACTGACGTATTAGTTTATCAATGTTATTATCTTCCCCGCGATGAGGAGATCGTCAACGTAAACGATTATATATATTGTTTCATTATTTGTGGTTCGTTTGTATAGACACTTGTCAATCGAACTTTGGCTAAACCCTAATTTTGTTAACGAATCATGTATTTTCATATTCCAAGCTCTCGCTGCTTGCTTTAACAGGTAAATCGCTTTTTTAAGTTTACAAACCTTATGTTCCGACCCGGGGACAACATATCCTTCAGGTTGACGCATGTAAACTTCCTCCTTTAACTCCCCATGTAGGAAGGCCGTCTTAATGTCTATGTGTGTAAGGCGTAAGTTTTTGTACAAAGCCATTGCTAAAAAGCTTCTTATAGTAGTGTGAGACGCAACGGGTGCGAAAGTCTCATCATAGTCAATCCCGTATTTCTGAGAGAAACCCTTAGCCACTAGCCTTGCCTTGTATTTTTCTATTTTACCTTGACTGTTGTACTTCCACTTAAATGCCCATTTGCTACCGATTACCTTTGTCCCTGGTGGGACCTCAACTAATTCCCAAGTACATTTTTCTTTGAGAGAATTTATTTCGTCCAAGGTAGCATGTATCCATTTTTGCCTTTCCAGGGGATTTTCTATTTCCAGTATATCATCCCAGCATTTTGGCTCTTTTATTCTTACATCATTTGTTAAAAACGCGAATCTGTCAGGGGGAACCCCTCTATTAGATCTATCACATCTACGTGGTAAAGTCTGTGGGGTGCCTGTTACATTTGTGTTCCCATCCTGATTTTGCATATCATTTTCGGTGTTATTCTCTTCCTCGTCAATTAGTTGTAATTTTGGCTGCGGATTTTTATCGCTAACTATTTCTTTATTTCCATCTGACGCATTATTTTTAACTAAGTCATGATTATCATCCTCTAAAAATTTTACTGTCCGACTTATAACTATTTTCCTTCCATCCGTGCAAATTCTAAAACCCTTACTTCTGTTGTCATATCCGACAAATATACCTTCTTGCGCGGTGTCGTCCAGCTTTTTCCTGTTTGGTTTTTGAATATATGCATATGCGCGGCAACCAAAAGTTCTAATGTTAGAAAGGTCTGGTTTACGACCAGTCCATTTTTCATACGGAGTCCGATCGCAGGATGAAGTTGGGAGCCTATTTTGAATGTACGTCGCTGTACATATCGCTTCCCCCCAGAACGAATTAGGAAGACCACTTTCCTTAAGAAGACAGCGTCCCATCTCCATTAAGGTGCGATTTTTACGCTCTGCAATCCCATTTTGGGGCGAGGAGTACGGTACGGTAAATTGATGTTCAATTCCCTCATTTTTCAAATAATCTTCGAATTCCTGACTCGAATACTCCCCCCCCCCCCCCCCCCGTTATCGGACCGAATTGCCTGCACTTTTCTGCCAAATTTGTTAGCAGTCATTGCTGCGTATTCCTTAAATTTTGAGAAAACTTCAGATTTGTTCCTTAGCAAATATATAACTGTAAAACGACTAAAATCGTCGACGAAGATTAGAAAATAATATTTCCCCCCAACGGTTGCTGTTTGCATAGGGCCACACAGGTCACTGTGGACCAGCTCAATTGCTCTCGTAGCTCTAAAACTAGCGTGTTTGGGGTAAGGCATATCGGTTAATTTTGACGCGAGGCAAACTTCACATTCATTACTGTGCTTGCAGTTATCAATTTGAATCCCTGATGCCATGTTTTTATCAGCTAATTCCTTTATGTGGTTAATATTTCGATGACCCAACCTTACGTGCCACTTATGTAAACAATTTTTCTTTTCACAATGATTTATTATATTTACATTTTGAGTATAACCGGATTTCAAATTGCTTTGATACAAATTATTATTTATATGACCCTCAAGGTATGTTACACCTTCATGAGTTATTTTACACATATTATCTTTGAATATAGCTACGCAACCATTTTCGGTAGCTTGTTTGATGGAAATTAAATTTGTTTCGATCTCTGGAACATATAAAACATTTTTTAATGTTATGGTTTTATTTGTGTTATCTGACATAACAGTGTTTAATATTACCGATCCGTAACCGTCAGAATGTAATTCTTGACCGTTTGCTATAGTGACATTCGATTTGTCATAATTGAAGTCGTGAAATTTATTTTTATCGTTGCAAATGTGGGTTGAAGACCCAGAATCTATGACCCAGAGATCTTTAGAACCATTACCAATGAAGAATGTTATGTTTTTGTCTGCGCGTTTTTCCTTATCGATATTTTTGTTTTTAGAACCGTTCGCGCTTACGTTATCTTGAAAACACACTGCCGACCTGTTAGGCATATTGTTAAATTGGTTTCTGAAATTTTTTGGTTTTGGTTTCTCATTGTTTTTGTTTTTTAATTTCCAGCAGTCTTCAATATTATGCGAGGTCTTCTTGCAGTATTTACAAAATTTACTATATCTATTTTGTGCACATTTCACCTTCAAAGCAGAGTTGTTGTGAAAATTTTCGTGATTGTTCTGTCGCTTATTAAATTCATCTACCAGCTTTCCGCGGATAAATTCTGGGGTAAGTTCATCATTATTTCTTGTTTCGAGAGCACAGATTAATGTATCGTAACTTGGTGGTAAAGAGCACAAAAGCAGGGCCGCTAGATGTTCATTATTAATATTCTCACCAATAGCGGTTAACTTATCGCGAAGCTGATAAATGTTAGTTAGGTGCTCTATCATATTGCCATTTTCGGCTAACCTGCTAGAGTACAACTTTCTTAGCAGGTACAATTTATTGCTAAGATTACTTCTCTCATGCACACTCTTAAGCGCATTCCACACTTCGCGCGCTGTCTGCAGATTTTTTGTGTGTATAATCTGTGAATCGTCTATTAGTAAATTTATAATCGCTTTGGCTTTGCAATTTTTATTGGTATAATCATCGGTGACGGGATTTGGGGATTTATCTAGAGTGTAGAAAAGAAATTGATTCTTTGTTAAATTATGTGTATTTAAATTGTTGTGTGAACAGATCATACGTTTTCTTTTCACATATATTTAATAGCATATCTTGAGTAAAATATGTTGGTACACAGGCATTATATTTCCTGCACATTTTCACAGAGCGACTACATTTTTTTACAGCGAAAAAGAGGGAGAGACATACATTGGAAAAGGTTAAAAGAATAAAGAGTCCAAAGTACGTTAGTCCGTGACGTCAACATAACGGCAACCCTTCCATGTACGCGTAGAGAAAAAGAAGGGCACGCCGACCACAGGAATCCACGTCTATTGGAGATGAGAAAGTTTGTCTTGAATAAAATGAAATGTTCTGTGATTTTTACTTTAACTTTTCAGGGGTTACAAATCTAACAGTTGTGTCACGGTGCTTCACTTCCTCTTTGATTTCATTGGTTGCTGGAACATGATGGTCGTTCGGTACTGTGCTTACTGTCATTTGGATTTTCGTGGTGAATGTAGTTGGGGGATATTTTTTTTATGCATAGATTTTATACACTGATGATGTCAGTCCTGGAATTCACGAAACGTATACGTCTGGTTTTATTCACATTACCTAATGTAATTATTGTGTGTTTAAACGTTGATTTTTGGGGATCTACACATTGATAGTTCATGATTGTTTCTGTTTGGGGAGTTTGAAGATTGTTTCGATTTCTGCAAAACATATGCCATATAGGTTTTTTTTTTATATATAAATTCATATCAAATAGAAAGTCAAAATCGTTACAAAAACGTGTTAACACCTTCTTTATTAGATATGATTAATCATTTAAAATTTCTCGATAAAAAGTTATGAAACATATTTTATTCTTATAAATTTATTATTAATTAGCATCATTACTAGGTTTTACTGATTAAGGAATAAAATATATTTTATTTCTTAACTATTTTCTTATTTTCTTATTTCCTACGTACAATAATGCATTTTGTGCCTTATACAAAAGAGTGGAAAAATGTAATGCAAAATATAAAAGTTGGTTTTATGTATGTACATACATCGCCACCCCCTCCCCTAAAACATCAAAAGAGATACCCTCACATACATTTTTATCAGCAAATTGCTTAAACAAAACAACAAATTTATTGGGAATTTTGTGTTTTAAAAATTTCTATTGAGAGCAATAATTTTTAGGGACCGTATTGATAATGAAATAGTAATAAATTGTAAAATGTTCAATTATAACATCCAAATTAAACTTCATATTTATATTCAAGAGAAAACTTTAGTTACCATACGGAGAGACATTTAGTTCGGAAGTTTAGGAGTTAAAGAACTCAAATTTTAACCTTCTAATTTTACATTAACTTTTAATATTTTCATTCATATTTCCTGTAATAATTATTGCTTCAGGTTGAATATTTTTCGTGGTAATTACCATTCCAAACTTAATTATATATACTTCATACAATAAAAACATGTATGCTAAATATGAATTTGAAAAATAATATTTGACAAATCTATGAATTGTAATTTACGAATTTTTTAACAGAGTTTAATTTCTAGAAGTATACAAAATAAATCTTGATCCAATAAGTGGTTTTTCAGTTATGCTTAATACATCTCAAAACACACAGTTTCTGGAATAAGATAGAGATTGAAAACAGAATAGTTTTATACAATTTTTCTTATAAATGGAATAACTGTCATTATTATTTGCTACAATAGATAAATGATTTATTCAGCATTTGGAATACAATTGATGTATTCAACTAAATTTTTATCATATTTACACCTTAAGTTAACAAATTTCACTTTTAAGACATATCCTCAAAAGAGTCCAATATTATTTAATATGTGTAACACTCATCATGGAATCTTCACGTAAACTTACACGTTGGTTACTTTATGGCTCGAGGATACTTCATATTTCAATATTTATACGGCACCCGAAAATTATTTGTTTTTATAATTTGACCGAAGACAACCCCTCCCTGTACAATGGCAATTTCGTTATTTTTCAAAAAAAAAAAAAAAAAAAAAAAAAAAGAAGAAGAAGAAGAAGAAGAAGAAGAAGAAGAATGATTAAAATGTACAAAATTTTATAATGCTGATTAAAATGAATACGATTATCTTTTTCTCTCTTTTTTTATTTGACCCGCTGTGTATTTAATATAGTAGTGATTCATTTTACTTCGCCTTACATATAGAAGACATAATATACATTTCACGTTAAAATCGATAAATGTATTTTCTGTTATGCGTAAATATGTGAATAAAAAAGACTCTTTAGGCGGTGGGGGGGCGGGGGGGGAGGAAAAGGAAATAAGGAATTTGTCACTTCAGCTTGTAGTAGAATTCTGAAAAACTTTTTAAATTTTTGTTAGACAAAATACAACCTGTCCTCATTCGACCTCTAATTGTCTTTTTTATACTTCCTTTACTATGTATCTATTGGCGGAAAAATTCAATTAAGTCTAATTGTAATAACAAATTATTTACATTCTTAAGTCATTTTATGCATTAGAATTTAACAAATAACAATTTGTGGAAAATACACACTTTGAAAAATAGCTCTCATTGATTTATTATTATTGCACTGCAACATAGAGTTATTTAGTTGCTTCATTAAATTAGTCTTTATATAATATTTACTCTGAAATCAGATTCGGTTCGCGCAGATAATTTGTAAATATGTATAGTCTATTTATTAACTTGATGACTGGGTTTTAACGGTGGCTTAACATACACGCATTAAATTCTGAATATTAAGATAGCTAATGAAATGTAAATAGCTTTAAATGTGTGCATCTGTTTTCTGGTAGAAAATTTCAACTTGAATAAACCTTTCTCTCAGGTTAATGAAATGTAAATAGCTTTAAATGTGTGCATCTGTTTTCTGGTAGAAAATTTCAACTTGAATAAACCTTTCTCTCAGGTAATATGCTTAAGTGTTAAATTCAAATAGTAATGTTCGTTTAATTTGCAAATTATTGGGACTACCGAAAATATTCTTTCAGACTTTAGTAAAGAGTCCAAAAATATAGTGTGGCGAGAGGCTATTTCAGTTATTCTTTAACTGCTTACTAAAATTAAGTCTGTACGATAAGTGTCGGTTATCTCGTTGCTGCTTTCATTTAATGGTTTGAAAGCGGAACAAATCCTGTGGATAGATGCCAAAAATGCGAATGTGTTTTTTATATATATATATAATTAAACAAATTAAATGTAAGCCGATGATATACACAGAAATCTTACGCTTCGCTAGTGAAACTAGCTTAAATTCACACCAAAATGAGACACCAAAATAGCAGCGCTATCACCCTCTCCACAATTTTAGCATAAAACAAAATCAGCGCTATCGCGATTCAAGTAATTTTGTCACATAATCAGAATAGCCCTGTCGCACTTACCGCAATTTTGACACATAACAAGAGGAACGCTATCGCGCTCCTCCGCCCTCAAACGGTTAAACATTGTATACGGATTAAATTTAGAAAACGTTTAAGTCCCTGATGAATGTTTTAAATACTCAAATTATATCCCATTTCGTCTAAATACACTAATCTTTGATAAGTCGTTAGTGTTTGAAAATTTGGTTAAATCATAAACTATGAAATTAACAAAAAATAAATACATAAATAAATAAAATTCGCTTTAACATGAAGGTGACGTTACATTCTTGCGAAATTCGATAATACTCCAAAATGTTATGGATGTTTGTATAAAAGTGCTTTCATATATGCTGCCCTCCAAAAGTTAACCTTTTCACTACCGACATGTAAAAAGCTAAAATAAAAATTATTAAGTTTTCAGACATTGTTAATAATGCTCCTACTAAGCTGTCTACCATTATTAAAAAGTACTGATGATTTTTTTTATTGTGGTTGTTATTATAGAAAGAACAAATATCTTGAACATGCGTTTGTAAAAATCATAATTATTTAGATCTATCACAGTGAGTTTTAATTAAGATTTCTAGTTTATTTAAAAACATTAAAAATATATTTAGCTGCTTCAGGTATTAAATTATATCAAATGTATAGATTTTTAAAAAGCTTACCTCGACGAGTTCATCCAACTTAATTCAAAAATTTCTCGGTGAAATTTCGAGTAAAAAAACCTCTGCATCTGTTGGCGTTTGATTTCTAAATACTTGTGCTTTTGGTAGAGAAAAGCAGTAAAAATTTATACGAAATTTATAAAATTCTTCTAAATTAAACTTCTTTAAAAGTATGTCCTTGATCAAGAACGTCAGTAGCAAAAAGGTTAAGGAACAGTGATCGGATGCTTTCGATTGTATACGATTTGACGAATATCTACCAAAATTCTTCACGAGTTGATCTTGAACTTCGAGGATGTAAAGAATATGCTTGATATCATATTTTTCAGTCAAAGTTTAGTCGCAGGAACAATTGAGGCGCAAACAATAAATTTAATAGCAAAATAATATTTGCGATCACCCATGTAACGTAAAATTCTCAAAATGGTCTGTCACTGTAGCGAATGACAATGTGGCTTGTGTTTAGATTTTACCATAATTTAATGTATTTATAGCGATAAGGCGTATTTTATAAATAAAAATTATTCAATCTCAATTATTTGAATAACATTTCGCGTCAATTTTAAATAGCTGTAAAATATTTAAAACTTCATTATGAAGCAAAATAAAAATAAAAATTTCTCAAAACCAAAAAAAAAAATTACCCATTTAAAATTTTCTTCTGAAATGACGACATACATTTCTTGTTTTCATTTGAAGAATTTATAATTTGAATATATTTTCCCTAGTGGAAGAAAGTGTTTATTTACTTAGAGAAATATTCTTATATTGGTTCATTGTATCAAACGTTGTTATATTTTAAATTCATTCTAAAGTTTTCCTTTCAAAAGATTTTCTCTCCTGGGATAGTAGGAGGAAAATTATATTTTTCCAATAGCACCTTCTTCCTAAAAAAGAAATATTTTTCTCCAAGATAGTGATCTCCCCGCCTCGAATTTTGTATACTTAATAAAAGTTTAAAAAATAGATAGGATATACTGATCTGTTAAAATTTCATCCTTATAAATATTACAAAGTTGCAAGTTCTTTGTTATAATTATTATGAATTGAAAATAAGTAGTTTTTTGTGTAGAATATGTGTAAAACACAAGCCTTTTGTAAAGCAATGAGAATATTTTATTTTGTTACTTGAAGGCATAAAATATAAATGAACTCGACTATAATATGAACACGATATTTTTATTTTGTCTTTTTTTTCAACAAATGTTATGTTCCTTTTTTATGAAAAAATGTTTTTTAGATATAAAAGGGAAAAATTATTTGTAGATCTTCCTAGCTTTTTTTTATGTTAATCATTTGTTCTTTCTAGAAACTTTTATAACATTTTGTCGCATGCATGAATTTTTTGTTTTGAAGATGTTTCGAGAATTCTTTTCAAATGCAAATTCAATCATTGTCAATTTGATGATTGGTGTAGAATTCTATCATTCCAGAATTACTTTCCTAGTAGAAAACCAATATTGATGATTAAATTGGAGCTCAACATTTTGCTAAACTTTCATTCATCATTTATACACATTGCTGGCCATTAAAATTGCAACACTGTGAAAGATTGAAAATACAGAAGAGATATTTATTGTACGTAAACAGTATGACATGAAAACAAAATGATTAAATTTGTAAACAGTTTGTGGGTTTACAAGGGTGCGAAATTGGTAGAAAGAGCTTCTGCCCCTGGCAGCTAAAACGGCCCTTACCCGGTTAGGCATGGAGTCGAGCTGGGCTTAAAGGACAGAAACGGGCTACGCATTTCATGCTGCTTCAAGTCTATGTCAAACTTCATCAACCGTATTAGCTGGAGAAGGGTGGCGGGCTAGTCTCTAAGCAATTCATCACCAGATGTTTTCAATGGTGACAGATCTGAAGACCATGCAAGCCAGGGCAGCAATCGAATACCCTGTGTATCGAGAAAGTCAGATCACGCCGTGCAACATGTGGCCTTGCGTTATCTTTCTGGAAGATGGCGTTTGGCAGACCTCAAAGACAGGGCACAACCACTGGACGTAAGATTTCAAAAATGTACCGATCTGAGTTCAAATTACCATCGATCCGAACTAGAGATGTGCATGTCGTGTACCCAATGGCTACCCAAACCATCACACCAGGTGCAGGGTCATTAAGACGATATTGAATGCAAGCCGGTGACAGGCACTTTCCTCGGAATCTCCAGACAAGTATACGGCCATCAGAATACGGCACGTAGAACCGGGACTTGTCTGAAAAGACGACATTGGGCCAGTCATGCATCCAACTTTGTTGTTCGGCGCACCAGTGTCTCCGACTCTCTCTATGCTGCATTGTCAAGGGAAGCCGCAGTACTGGTCGACGTGCTGACAGTCCGCACTGCTGTAAACGTCGCACAGTGGAGTATTTGACCCAAAAACCTGGCCAAAAATGCAAAAATTAAAATTTCGCCAACAATTGTAAAAATCATATTTTTTTATAGCTAACTAATTGGTGCATCGATCTATGTCTATTTTAGGAGCCTGAGTTATATCTGGTGGCTCCTGGCTTCAGCTGAAGAGGAAGTTTCTTTCTGAAAAGACGTGGTTTTTTGTTGTTTTTTGGCATTGTTGTTATGTTTAAATATAATTTTTTGGTGGCTCAATGAATTGTTGAATTGAAACTAAACAGGGCTTACGTGTTTAACAAAGGTCGGTGCTTAGTGTTAAACTATGTGTTAATTTAAATATTTTCGTTTTTAATGTAATAAAAAAACATTAAATGTGTAAAAGTGTTATTTTTAAAGCGTTTTTGGCTCTGATTTATACATATCGAAAGCTTTTTAAATATGTGCCGCGCTTTGCCCAGTCATGTTTGAAATATAATCGTATTAGTTATAGTCTTGAGTGTCAATTTCTGCAAAAAAGCTGCCGCATATTGTTGCCATTTTTTTATAAAAAATTTTTTCGGGATGAGTATTTAAATGTTCTGTTTTGAGGCAACCGAATTGAAGAGATAAGAACTATATATTTACTGTCGTATTGCAGGTTCTTAGCTCACAGGATATTACCGGAGAGCTTTTGCATCTACATATTCTGTCTTTATATCTGTACGTACGTACATATGTACGTACGTAGGTACGTACATACGCACGCAACACGATATCTTTTGATAGAAATATCCGACCGCCTTCAAATTGTATATACTTATTTATTGAAAAATGGTTCCATAATTAGTTCTTGGGGCTCATGTGTGTAACACAAGGAGAGAAAAGGGGGAATTAACCCTTTCGAGGGCGGTGTCCTTAAAAAGGACGCGTAATTTTAATTCCAAAACTGAAAAGTGGCACCAAGAAAATTTAATTAAAAATTAAAATGTAAGTGAAAATAAGCGACTTCATATTTTCTAATAACCCCGTTTATCAACTAAAAAGAGCAAGCCATACAGTAGCAAGTTCCTGCAACTTCTTCTTCCAGCAAGGTCTGATGGTAGTCCCGATAAAAGCCAAGAAGAGAGTGATGAAGAAGATAAAGATTTCTGAATAATCATTTTGAAACTGGTAATATACAAAATACATTCAAAAACTAGCAATCTATACTACATAGACTCCAATTTACTGAACCTACTATTAAATATAACACTATTAAACATAAATTAAATGCAATAATTAAATGTAATTTAAATGTAATAAGCATTATCAAAAGTAAATAATAAGTTTTATATATAGTAAAATTAAATACATTTACTTAAACATTAATAGTGAATAAGACAATCCTAGTAACAATTACTTTCCTCTTTAAAACAGTAAATAGTTAAGGTTACAAGTCGCTAAACTTCCAAACTCCCTTCGGTAATGTTAAGACAATGAACATGTGATTTATTCGTATTTTTAAAATATCTACTTAGTAAATTAATATTTTAACTTATTTTTTCTTTGAGCTTTTCTTAAATGATGACTCTTTTTTTTTTTTTCTTAATTGTCAAAATATTTATAAAATGTATATTTATTATTACGTGAAGTGTTAAAATCTTACTTACACTTCGTCAGCTTTGAAGATATAAAATATTAAACTAAGCTATGGATTTGTATGTATACTTCATAGTATGCTAAAAGTTAGTTCAGTGAAACACATAGCACAGTTAAAAATGTCCATTCAGCCATTTCCGTGAATAAACGGAAATGTACTTGAGAACTTTTGTTCAGCCCTGTATATGATCTATAGAATGTATCCACATCAAGTAATATTTTTAAAAAATTGTTCTATTTTAAAACACCTATCACAACTACAAATGCACTTCCAGCAATTATTGGTCATAGACTTCAATAGTTAAATTTATTCTTCAGCCATATTCTTTTGTGTGTCCCTGTAAATTAACGATATATTCTATGCACACCATAATCTACAATAAGTGCCTTAGTACACCTTAGTGATGTATATAAATTTCAGCACATTTAAAAGTGTGATATCTTTAAAATACAGAGCAAACGATTTTTCCCCATAGACCATAATGTAAGGGAATTCTTTTGGGTGTCTCTGTAAATGAACCGTAAAGGCAATAGACTTCATTTTCAATACCAAACATGCCATAGTGATACCCAATAACATCTAAGAATTTCAAGCCAATCGGATTATATTTACATCGAAAAATATTTTTGGCCAGGATTTCGGGTCAAATACTCCACTGTGCGTCGTCGCACCGTACGAGCGAATACTGGGCGCGTTTCAAACATGCCCATTTCTTGACTAATGGTTCGTGAAATGGTTGTACGGTTTTGCAGGGCCGACCTCACAATATGTCTGTCCTCTCCAGCGTTAGTCTTGGGGGGCATGGAGATCCTGCATGCAGTTCAGTATGACCCTCATAAATCCAATGATTCCATATTTGAATGACAGTGGTTGGATTTCGACCAGTGCAACGGGCGATATCACTGAAAGATAATCCACACTCTCGATAGGCAACAATATTGCCTCTATCGAATACCGACACTTGATGGTAAGAATTTCTTCTTATTATTCGAGGCATAACATGATATTCTGAGCAAAGAAAGACATTTCCAAAGCGCATTCCGAATGAGAAATCCACAACGCAATTTTTTTATGCAGTGCTTCAGATGTCGTTTCTCCCACCTGCCGCGTCTAAATGCGCTGAAATACCAGTCATTTGCATATTCCAACCTCTTCTTCCTTTCGTGTAATTTTTACGTTCGTCAGATCATTCATTCTTGGTGTTGCAATTTTAATGCCAGCAGTGTAGAATAGAAGAAATGTCTTGGACGCATTTAAAACTCGGTTAAAAAGTTAAATATTTGCCTTAAAAGAGTGCGCTTTGGACGGAAATGCTTGCCATCTTTGAAAATTTTCGTTAAGCAAATTTAAAGAAAATACATGGTGTGTTCACAAAGTTTCAAGACTGGTCCGAGAATACAAAATTTATTAAACATTTTTTGTACAGCGAGCTAAAATTCTTCGAAATATGACAATTGGGCATCAACACACCGCTGCCAGCGTTTTTTCCATGGTTCATAGGCTCCCTGGAAGCCTTCGCGAGCAAGGCTGTTAAGGGACTACGCCGAAGCTGCCTAGATCCCTGGAATCTTGTCGAATCGCTTCCCTTTCAGGTCTTTCTTGATCTGGAGGGATAAAAAGGGTCGCTTGGAGCGAGTTCGGGGCTGTAGGATGCTCGATCCTTCAAATAGTGGAGCACTATAGCGTAAAACTGACCTTACCCGGCGTGTCGCAGTGAAAATTATGCGACATTGCTTGTTAATTAATTTCAAAATAATTACACAAAACAGCACAACCCAGTGTGAGTCAAAAAGAAATAATTAATTGTATTTTGCTAAATATTGCTTTACGAAATAATAAAGAAAATTAATTTGGGAAAATTCTTAATAGCATGTATATATTAAAATTCATAATTTTAATGGGTATATAAACAAGTATATATATGTTTATTGGCATCATTTCGTTTGTAAAAATATAAGGTTTACGAATAGCGAATGCATTTTGTAACATGGCCAATAATTAAAAAATATATAATATTTTATATGTATGTAAACAGAGTGATAAAAACTCACAAATACTTCAGACAAAATTAAGGCAATTAAGCACAATGAAATGCACATGGACGCCATATCGAGACAAGCGAAGAATAGCATCAGTCACAAATATTTATGATGCTCTTAGCACAAAATTTATGACCGACAGGGTTAAAATTTATTGGTCCTCATGGTGTGTGGTAGGTATCCGACGCTCCCACGCGACGTCATAAACCCTGAAGTCATAACAAAAAAATTAGCTATGCGACGGGAAAGTAAGAAGACGCCCACAGGGGAGATGAGAAAAACGAACCAGATTCAAGAGATCAAGTGTACTAATAATGAAGAAGCATCAAGTAACGAATGAAAAAAATCATATTGTCTAAATGACATCCTACCACATCTTTCATGATTAAGAAAGAGAGTTAAAAAAAAAAAAAAAAAAAAAAAAAAAAAAAAAAAATTCAACTCTCTTTTTACTCTCTCTCCAGAAGGATGCCCCGGTACTAGTCTTGCGACTTCGCAAAAATATGTTAGACCGCAGAAGTCAAGAATTCTGCGAAAACCTTCATCACACTGCTTCAAGTAGACCAAACTTGTGATAACTTCCTCGCCCCGAATCAATGAAGATTAAGTTCATCTAAGAGAACAGAAATTATGAGAAGGCTTCACGAATCGGAAAATACTGAAGCGCAGAAGAACCGTCTAAAGGATTTCACAGGTTGTCAGATATTTTGATGGAAAGACGAAAATTAATTCTGAAAGACGAAAGCATACCTGAGTTCAACAGCATCTATGAGCGCGTGATCATTTCTGATGGCCATAAGCGGCTGAGATTGAACGCTAAACTGAAAAGACTCACTGATATCAGAAGAAGAAAGATCAGCTATCACTGTGACTGATTAAATGCTAAAGCCCAAAAAGACAATTTAAAACTTTGATGTGCTAAGCCCAAAGAGACAATTTAAGATTTTGATGTGTGGACTAAAATTCCGTGCATTTAAGGACTAATAGTGATCGCCAGGATGAGCCTCCACCCCTTTTGACTGAAGTGTATGGTGAGAGTAAATTTTTGCTACTTCTAATATTTGGCCATAAAATTTTTGTACTTTATTATGTGTGAGTTTAGCAATTCATTGGCTAGTATTTTACAAACAAAATTTTAAAGCAGATATTGATAATTAACATTATTAAGTATTAGAAGAATCATAATAATAAGATATGATAGTATCGTAGTTTGTCAATATCTTGGCTAAGTAGCCCAATCTTTTATATATGCTGTGAGAGATTTAACTGGAAATTATTTTGAAACCAAAATTCGCAAAGATAATGCTTATAAAGAGGATGAGCCTCCACTCCTTTTGACTGAAGTATGTGGTGAGAGTAAATTTTTGCTACTTCTAATATTTGGCCATAAAATTTTTGTACTTTATTATGTGTGAGATTAGCAATTCATAGGCTAGTAATTTACAAACAAAATTTTAAAGCAGCTATTGATAATTAACTTTATTAAGTATTAGAAGAATCATAATAATAAGATATGATAGTCTTGTAGTTTGTCAATATCTTGGCTAAGTAGCCCATTCTTTTATCTGTGCTGTGAGAGCTTTAACTGGGAATTATTTTGAAACCAAAATTCGCAAAGATAATGCTTATAAAGAATAGTTTTGTGAGATTTAATAAAACTGAAAAATGATATGAAATTAATATTAATAAAAAAATGATATTTGAAATATGAAATTGATGTATTTGAAAATAAAATTTAATTATATATGTATATTTTCTGTCTTTTCTTTGAATCATTTTCTTATTCTTTTCTTTCCTGATGATAATTAAATTTTTGAGTAGTAAGAATTTAAATTTACTAAATATTAAATTGGATATTTATCTGAGCAACCATCCAGTCCTAAATTGCAATTCAGGACGGTAAACAAGTCGTTCCTGAGTTGTTGACAACTTTAATTTATTCAAAATCTCATCTCCTTCTATTTTATTAATTAATATTATCCCCTACGATCTTTCACAACGCGTATCGGGATAATTATTTCTATATATGTTCTAACCATTACATTGTCACGTGACCTTGTGTGTCGGTGTCAGATCGTCCTGACACGGCGCGTCGCCCAGACATCAGAGAAGATTTGATTGTTCACTACGACAATGCGCCCTCTCACACGTCGCTTGCTGTCGCCGAAGTTTTGGCTAAGTTTAACGTGACAATACACTCGAAACCCCCTACAGCCCCGATCTCGCTCCCAGCTCCTTTGGTTTGTTCCCCCGGATCAAGAAATACCTGAAAGGGAAGCGATTTGTCACAATTCCAGCTATCCAAGGCAGCTCGACAAGAACCCTTAACAGTCTTGCACGCGAAGGCTTCCAGGGAGCCTATGAAGAATAGAAAAAACGCCTACAGCGGTGTGTTGATAACCAAGGGTCATATTTCGAAGTCTTTTAATTCTCTGTACAAAAATGTTTAATAAATTTTGTATTATAAGACCAGTCTTGAAACTTTGTGAACACACCATGTATTTTAAAATTTGTCCATAGATGGCGAATATATTCAAAACAACAGAAATAGCATAGAAAACTTTAACAGTTTCAAACCAGTTATTTTTTAGTATCTACTGTATATAATATATATATAATATATATTTTTTTCGAGGTGTGTAGCCGTTTCAATTCATTTATCAATGATAATGGTTGCCAAAAAATAACGATAACCTTTTCGCACAAAATAACAGGTTTCCATCATAATTCCATAAATAATCTACGTAGATTATACGTACGATACGTTATATACTAAAACCTTCCCAGAATTAATATCAATCTTACGGTGTAAGTTCTATCAAACTCCATTCAGTAAAACTCTAGTTATAAGAAGCCGGAACGAAATTTTCGTTTGTATTTATGTATTTAAGTAGATTTAATCTCCAATCTTATTCGGTTCGAACAGATAATTTGTAAATAAATGTAGTGTAAAATTTACCTGATGGCGGAGTTTTAACGGTGGCTAAACAGATACGCATTAAATTCTGAATATTAAGATAGCTAATGCAACGTAAATAACTTTAAATACGTATGCATATGTTTTCTGGTATAAAATTTGAAATTGAATGAATCTTTTATGCTCAAGTGTTAAATCCATATCATAAGGTTCACATGTTTAAAGAATTATTAGGCCCACAGAAAATATTTCTTCAGACTTTAGTATAGTGTTCAGAAGATATTATGTGACAACAGGCTATTTCAGTATATTTTTTAAAAGTGCTTTCTAAAATTAAGTCTGTACGATAAATGTCGATCAACTCGTCGCTCTTTTCAAATAAACATTGTATAAGGATTAAATTTAGAAAACGTTTCAGCGAGTGATGAATAATTTAAATACTTAAATTATATCCTGTTTCACCTAAATTGGATACTCTTTTTTACAAACTTTAAAACTATGATAGATAGTAATTATGACTAAAAAACGTGATACGCTGGCTATTGATATGTCGTCAGTCTGAAAAACTAGTTAAATCATACACTATGATATTTAAAAAAAATTCGCTTTTACATGAAGGCTGCGTTAGATTTTTGCGAAATGTGATCAATACACCAAAATTTTATGAATGTTTGTATAAAAGTGATTTTTTATAAGCTGCAGTCTAAAAGTTAAAGAACAGAGACCGGATGCTTTCGATTGCATGGTTCGAGTGCAATAAGGGATTCAAGGGATTTTATGTGTTTTAATACCAGAAATTTCGTAAAGTATTGGTCACTATATGCATAGATAGAATCTTTTCGTTAAAAAAGGGAAGTACTACTTTACAAAAATTCTGCTAAATGCTGATTGATAGTACTTGAAGCGTACGAACCCTGGATTGTACACAGTTTGTCGAATATTTACGAAAATTCTTCACGAATTGACCTTGAACTTCGAGGATTTAAATAATATGCTTGATTTCATATTTTTTTGTCAAGATTTACTCGCGGTAACAATTAGGGCGCAAATAATAAATTTAATAACAAAATAATATTTGCGATTACCAGTGTAACATAAAATTCTCAAAAAAGTCTGTCACTGTAGCAAATAATTATGTGGTTTCTGTTTAACGGTTGTGTGTTTATATTTTACCATATTTTGAATATTTATAGCGATAGGGCGTTTCTTATATAAAATAAATTCAATCTCAATTATTTGTATATCATTTCATGTTCATTTTACGTAGCTATAAATATTTGAAACTTTATTATGAACCAAAATTAAAAGTAAAATTTCTGAAAACAGAAAATATCTTTATGCATTTAGAAATTTCTTCTGACATGACGACATATATTTTCAGTTTTCATTTGAAGAATTTATAATTTGAATATATATTTCCTCAGAGGAAGAAATTGTTTATTTACTTAGAGAAATATTCTTATATTGGTTCATTGTATCAAACGTTGCTGTTACATTTTAAATTCTATCTGAAGTTTTCCTTTAAAAAGATTTTGCCTCTTGGGAAAAGAGAAAGAAAGTTATCTTTTCTCAACAATAGCTTCCTATATTAAGAAAAAAATATTTTTTAAGATAGCGATCTTCCCCATCTTGAATTTTTTATACTCAATAAAAATTTCTAAAAATAGATATGAGATACCGATCTGTTAAAATTTCATCGTTATAAATGTTACAAAGTTTCAGGTGAATTTTTATGCATTAAAAATAAATAGTATATCGTGTACATTTTGTTAAAATACCGGAATTGTGTAAAGTAATGAAGAAGAATGTTTTATTTTGTTAGTTGAAGGCATTAAATATAAATGAACTCGACTATCATATAAACATGACAACCGTTATTTTTCTTATTTCTTTTCAATTTTTACAATCAATGTTTTATTTATTTATTTATTTAATTTTATTTTTTCTGAATGAAAAAATATTTATTTGATGAAAAAGTGAAATATTATTTTTAGATCTCCCTAACTAATATTTTTATCTTAGTCGTTTTTTCTTTCTAGAAACCTTTATAACGTTTTGTCGTATGCAAGAATTTATTGTAAAATGGGTGCAGAATTATTTTCAAATATAAATTCAACATCCGTCAATTTAATGATTGCTGTATTATTCTACAATTTCCAAGTTAATTTCCTAGAAGAAAATCAATATGGATCAAATTGGTGCCCAGTGTTTTGCCATATTTACATTAAATCATAAATACAGGGCAGGGCAAATGTCATTAACGCATTGTAAAACTCGATTAAAAAGTTAAATGTTTGTACTACTAGTGTGCCAGTTGGGCCTCTATTTTTATTCTGAAATTGCGAGTTCATATCAGAAATAAAAGTAGTATTTTATACTTTATTTAATTAGGGACATTTAGAAATCAAATAAAGTAAATTTTTTTTAATTAGGGACATTTAGAAATCAAATAAAGTAAAAATTGTTCTTTCGAAATTCCGGTATATATATGAAATTTAGTAGTATAAATGACACCAAAACTGGCAACCCCGTAGAGTGCACTTTGTAAGGAAATGCTTGTCATGGTCGAAAATATTCATAAAGCAAAGGAAAACAAATTAATTTGCCAAGAGGTGGTTTATACCTTTAAAACTATAGAAATAGCATAAAAAACAACAGCTAGAAGCCAATTAGAGGAAAAGGTCCAAATACCGGCTACCACTTTTGTTTTCAATCTAGATCGTACAATTTTCAAAATTAATAAAATAAAAAGTGACAGAGGGTACCTTGACATGTTTTACACCTGTTTAGAGAAAAAAAATCAATTTAAAAGGCGTTTTCTGTTTATAAAAAGCAAAATTCCGAAAGTCTCCAAATTTTGAGTTTTTAAAATGGGGTCTAAATACCGGCTACCTAAGTTTTTTTTCCCAAAAGATCACACAAATAGAGCTAATGACAATTATTAAGCAATAAGAATATTATTTTAATAAATTGTATTGATTAATAACATTTCTTATGCACAGAAAAATACGCAATTTTTAATAAATAAGTATTTTTGTCAAATTTCTAAAATTCTTTACTGCTATCTCTCACAGTCTTCTTCCCATTATGCTTCAAATTTTGTTTTTTTACGTGTATAACAAAAAAAAAACTTGCTGATTAAAATGAGAATTATTTTTATCTGAAGAAATCAAAAACATAATACCACTCCCTGCGTCTGTATAGTCCCTATCAGCCCACACATCGCATTCTTAACATAGAACCCAGAATCCCCTGCCCCATTCTTGTCCACAGAGAAAGCACCCATGCAGAAGACACAAATTTATCATCTTCCTCTGTTGGATATTTTCCTTTTTCATTTTTTAACCCTCTCGCTGCGTAATTGATTATCAAAATAGCTTCAAAAATAGCGTATTTAACCCCTTCGCGAGGAGCGTCTTTTAAGAATTTTTATTCTTTTGTCACAGGTTTTTAAAAACAAAAAAAATTGTCTCATTTAACCGGGAAAATGCTCCGATTAAATAAGGTAAATTTTTCAATAAAAAAATAACTGGTGGGAATAATCAAGGAGCGTTAATTAGACGGAAAAAATGCATCCAGGAGGAAATCTCGGAATGCGCAAATTTTGCTACTTTTACGTTGCCAGAGGAAATCTCGGGTTGCGCAGCGAGAGGGTTAAAATCAAATTTCTGCCTATTTCGCCTGGTTTACTCTGTCATTTTTTTTTCTTTCTCTTCCCATTTATTACAGTCAATTTTGTAGTGTTCAACAGAGCTTTTAGGAAAGTGACCCGGTAACCAGTGTTGGTCCATAAGAATTACGGCCATAATTGCTTTTTTCATATTACGAAATGACTATAACTATTTCTGAACAATTTAAATTAATTTATTAATTATGTAACTATTTGAATTAATCTATTTTTCCTCCCCTTCAAGCAGAGCAACCGAGAGAGGCTCAAATACCGTCTACCCGGTATTTAGAGCACTCTAGGTAGCCGGTATTCGGACCACTGCTATGTTTAAGTTAAAACAGGTATTACTCCTTCATATAATAAAATACCAATAATGTGCGCGTGGCAATTGAGAGTTAAATATGTCTAGAAAATAACTTAATCAACAACTCAAGCCAATATACGATCAGTATATTTAAAAAAAAAATGAGAAACACATATCTGAAAAACTTTTGATGTACCAGATTACGTAAATTCGACACTTTTGCATTTACTATTTGTAAATGACACAGACTTCAGCGACGTACTTTTCGTAACTTTCTTCTCTCAATTAAAGTTACAAACTCTGCCTATCACTGCTAGGCTGCATTGCGCTCACTTCTCAGAACACCTAGTAGCCGGTATTTGGACCCTAGTATTTGCACCTTCTCCTGAAACTTTTTAGAACCTACTAACATATTTCAAAGTATTAAGTGAAATGGATACCGTTTAAGTGGTGTTTGAGCTAAAAAGTGCGCATACGGTGTAATCGAGTCAAAAAATGCATGGTCTGCAACTGCTTATCTTATCTTTCTTTATGTTTTGTTGCAGATATGAAGGTATAATACACCCTCCATGGGGATTTTTTAAATAGACTTTATTATTTTGTTTAAATAACACATTCTATCACGACAACAATTTTCTTCCAAGCCGCACTGTTTTACGGCAAACAATTTATTTTTTATTGAATTTTTAAAAAATGTCGAGAACTTTTCTCTTAAAAAAATATTGTATAGGTTTAATTTATAAGTGCTTATTGTGAAAAAAAACAGCAAAAAAAAAAATCATAATTCAATTAGATGTATATTTGTAATTTTGATTTTATATGCACTTTTGAATTTAATTGTATTTCATAGTTTTTTAATAACCGGGCTGAATAAAGATATTTATCGTCAGTTTAATGGTATATAATTTAATTTGGATAAATGTTATCGTTATTCATTCAATTAAATTAACATATGTGTGTCATCTTGAGCTTAAGATAAGAATGGCATATCGGAATTGTGATTCAGTTTGCTGTTTTAAAATGAAAGCAAGTATTAGATGGAAGATGAATTAAAAAATTACAGAAATTTAAACATGACGCACATGCGAGTTTCTAATTTTTAAGTAGCCATTAAACTAAAGTGATATAATAAATAATATAAGTACCTTTACTGAAATATAGATCTTTTGAAAAATTAGCTTCTGAATAATAGTATTATTGTTTATACTGCTTATCATAACAAATATGTTATCTCTCACAAATATGCTCCAGCATAAAAAATCAATCTAAAATTAAAATACAAAGTTCTAAAGTTCTATTTTAAGCAAAAAGTGTAACCTCAGCTACTGGTCCACATTTTCTCATATTATCATACAAATACATCCTCAAAATATTTTAACTTTGAAATGCGAGTTTAGCACAACTTAGAGTCTTTTGGTTAAAAATATTGTTTTTTTAGACATACAAAAACAATTCTAAAATGTAATTATTATAAAAATATTTACTGTTTGTTAAGGTGAAAAAAAAATTAAGGTAAACTTTAAAAAATACTATACATTTTTTAAAATATCGGATATATTGTACTAAAGCACAGATAGGACTTTTCCGTTTATAAAACTTAAATTTGGTTCATATTAGTATGTACGGCAAAGAACAATAAAGGAGAATACCTGAGAGTAACGTTTAGCAACATTTTGAGTAATATTTTAAGTAACAGAATTTGTAATCTTGCTTACAATAATTACAAACTTTAAACAGAAGTTTACAAAAAGTAACAGATTTTATAGAAAACGTTGCATGTATTAATTTAAAAATAAATACCTTAATTAATAAGAAAAAAAATAATATACTGTATGATATATTATAGTATATTATGATATAATATATGATATGCCATCTGAGCCAAAAGTTCGTTAAAAGTTTAAAAATTCATAAAAAAGGAAGAAATTATGATTAAGTGCGGTTTGCAAGAAAGGGCTCACAAGGTAGTCGGTTTTTGTAGCAGAAAAAAAAAAATTAAAAAATCACATATAGAGGGCGCTGATGACACGAAAAACAATGAACAGGTACTAGGACACAACCTGGTTGTGTTATTTAGTTATTTAATCTATGAGGTATTCGTTACGGCTTTTGCCGGGATGACCTCAAATGATCACAAAAATGGCGTTATTTCCTTGGGGCAACCACAAATTCAACATTCCTCCACGAAGAAAAAAGGCAGAACCTCCACTTGGTTGTGTCGTAAAATGTTCTGGAGGTCATGTTGAATATTTGTTATTGGAACAACAAATGAATGGAGCGTATTGTTTTCCAGTTCATTGTGTTTCGGGTTGTCAACGCCCTCTACATGTGATTTTTTAATTATTATTTTTTTAAGCTAAAAATAACCGACTGCTTTATGTGCCCTTTCTTGCAAACAGCACTCCTTTATCATACTTTCTTCCTTTTTTATGAGTTTTTAAAGTTTTAACGAACTTTTGGCTTGTCACACCCGGTATGTATTAATATACAAGGAATTTTCCCTTTTTAATCTGATCTACAGTGTTTACAGTGTAGATCAGATTAAAAATAGCAAAGTTCTTGTTTCTTATAATGATTAGACATACATATATAGTCTATTTAAAGTAAAAAAAAAATATATATATATAAAGCAAAAAATGGGAGGGCCTTTGTTTTTGCAAATCAACATAATAATTATTTTTTCAAAGAAATGGTATTAAAAGAATAGTTATTGTCTCTTTTGTACAAAGTAAAAAGAAAAAAAAAAAAAGAGTGTCACTGTGATGATAAGCGCACGCAAAATCAGTTTCATCCTTATGTGGCAATGTTACATATTTTCTCATTTGCCAGGCATTTACACATAACAAGCATTGTCACACATTTGTTGTAATTAGATGTATTAAGTTAACCAGCAATATCCACCCGATTCAATGCTATTCCAATTACAAAAGTTCGTTTAAAAAAAAAAAAAAAAAGTCATTGCGAATCAACGTAAAGACAGCAGTTTCAATGCTGTTTTTATTTACAAAAAATTAAACTTGCAAATTTATTAAACTAATCTGTTTAAATAAGCCCATTTGCACCTTCATTTCCAAAAATCTTTCAATAATCTGAATTTTTTACCAGCTTCATTATGAAAAATGGAAAATATATACTCAAATAAAAATTTAGTGATATATATATATAATTTTTCTTTTTTTGTTTACCAAACAAAGAGTGTCAAATACTTTTCTTTTTTAAAAGCAATATAAAATACCGTGCTTTAAATGATGAAATACAGTTCGACTAATGTGTAAAAAAGTGCCTCAAACCTTCGCTTGGAATTATAGTCACGCTATAAGAAAAACTCTTTCATCCAAAATGTCGTTTATTGTCAATTACGTAATTGTCCAATTTTTAAAAATGATTTGATCAAATGTGTGAAAAATTATAATTAAGAGCATTTCTATTTAAAACTTTTGCAATAGATTTATAATTTTTTTATGTTGTTAATTCATAATAAAATCCAGGAAGAAAGTATTATAAAACTTATTTTTTGCTATTGCAGGAAAATTGGTCTACCAAATTTAAAACCTACTTAAGCATTTCGTTAAAGTTTCAGTTTGATATTCGTATCCATTATGATGATGTAAATGGTCTCTAATCAAATGAATAAATCATAAAATAGACATAATAATGTGTTCGCTTTTCGTCTCCTTTAAAATCCAAACAGTCAAATCAATTAATATTCTAGACGCACACCACGGAAATGGGTGACTGTCTGTCTTGATTCCTTTATGCATTTAAATATTTCATTTAAAACTGTTAGACGGAGTTTTTTTTTATTTTAAATAAAATACTACTCTTGATGATTTTTAAAGGCTACAAAACATAATTCCATGTGTTGTTTATTACTTCAACCACTATTCGTCTTAATGACTAAGTCTAAAACCTAGTATTATTTATTTATTTATTTTGGTAAATTTGCATTCCTAGTGTTTTTGCTAATAAATAAGCATTTAGTAAATAATCATGTCTCCTAATCAATACAATATATTAATATCCATCTTATATTTTCAAGTTCAGAAAGAATTACAAAATAAAAAATTTCCAATTAAGAAAATTAACATTTTTTAGTCTCTAACTTGCCATAACATGACACTGTTTAGGGGTTAATCACAGCTTGTAGAATGGTAGCAAATATATTCTTTATCACTCATATCAAATTCTTATTGTGAAAGAATGAAGTGAAAATTATTGGCGATTTTAAAGTAGATTTAGAGCTCCAAATGTTGTGATATTTTATAAATATAGTTTACGGTTTAATAAAAAATTCTAGTAATTATTCACCATACCTCTATAACCTTCTATTTGGTTTGCAGTATTGTTTGCAAAAACCCTTCGTTCAAATATTGCTATTGACTGTAACGAAAATAATTAAATTAGCTAACTAAATAACTAAAGTAGCTAATGCGTCTAATTATGACTTGTTTGGGGAAACTATATAACTTTATTCTTTTTGGCCAAAGAAATGTTCGCTTTCTTTCTTAAAATGACCCTTAGAATTTCATTAGATTAAAAAAATATTCTTCGTTTAAACAATTGTAAAAAAATATATATATATATATATATATATATATATATATATATATATATATATATATATATATATATATATCTGTACCAAAATAAATTAAATATGTTTGCTATAAAACAAATAGAAGTTATACTTTTAGTTAGTTATGAATGTGTTAGCTTTGTTAAATTCGAAGATTTGTTTACTGCTACCTGCTACTAGTTTATTTTCTCCAACTACAGAGTAGTTGAAAATGATTCCCTAATTACATATTACAACGACTCAATTGTAAATAATAATCAAAACAAATGTTTTATGTACATTGCTGAGTGAAGCCCTAAGTCTTGTTCGGGTATTTCATAGCTGCTCTATGTGGCTCCTTAGTGATACAAAAGGAGCCAGAAATCAACCATTTTCTCAAACAGTCCCTTTCGCGCCGGATATTATGAAGCATATTCTTGCAGATGCTGATTTCGGTGCATTCTGTAAGCGCGCCTTCAGTTCATTGACTTTTCTAGGAAACTAGCAGGTGTTATCTGCTATGCTGGTCGGTTCCTCCAAACGAAACACTTCGGCGAATTTGATCTTTTGAAAGGAATATAGATCTTTAATTGGAATGTCCTTCTGCATTACCGAGAACGAAACAAATGCCTTTGAGGTATGTTATTTTCTGATCTGTTCTAATTTGGTCTCTTTATTACCAACTGTTTTATATGACTATTATAGTAGGTTTTGATAAAGAACGATAGGTTATATATAAAAACTTTTCCTGAAATGTATCTAACAATGCATGTCTCATCAAAATTAGCCCAGTATGACTTTTTAAAAAGGCTTATCTTTCAAAATCGGATTCACCTAAGTATATAATTCCCCTGATAACTCCAGAAGTAAGCAACGTATAATAATATACAATGTACTAAAACCTTCTGTGAAAAATTATCTAACTAACAGTGAAAGTCTCATCAAAATCCATTCAGCAGAGCTTAAGTTATAAGCAGCTAGACAAAATTCCTATTTGCTTTTATATATATAGTAGAAGAAGGAATAGCCTCTTAAATAGGAGTGTGAAATGGACTACCACTTGAATATTTTCTGAGCTGATAGCCACAGGAAAATTTCGGAAATACGTAAAAAAAAACTAAATGTTTATTTCTGTAATGTGCGGTCGCCAGTCAGACCGCAAGTTCCCCTCTCTAAAGTTTAAACAATTGGCTTAGAATACATAAATATATATTTTTAAATTTCTCTTCTAAAATATAATTTTTTTATCTTCATTTTTCTGTATGCCGTTCCTCAAGTATTTTCTTTCTTTTTTATTCGACAAAATGTTTAAAAATATATATATACAACATTTTACATTCCATGTCTTATAATCTAAGGGCAGCAGACAACCATTTAATATTTGAAATAAAAATTTAAAGGTACGCTATTTATTTTATGGGAGTGTGAAAATGTATTTTGACTAATAAAAAGAAATGGACAGCAATCAAGAAGAGGGTAAACAAAAAAAAGAAAAAAAGTAAAAAATTTAATTTTTCTAGAAGGAAACAGAAAAATGTATATGTAATTCAAACGCATTAATTTAGCATAAGAGAGAGAGGGGGTGAAGGTTACTGATAATAATCCTTTATCCGATTCTTTAGAAGAAGTTATTGTAATTTGTAATCAGGGCAATTATTATGTATTATTTTGAACATTCTGTGTAAAAAGAACACGGAATTATAAAATCATAAGGTGAAACTCAATTTTTCACCTTGATTCCAACACAAAATATATAAAATATTAAATGTGATCTTTAAAAAGTTCACTGTCTTACTTAAAGGTGACGAAAATGATGAAAATGATGTTACAAGTAAAAAATACACATTTTATTTTAAAATTCTTAGTACTTTCAAGCTTTCTAAGCTCATCATCAGAGAATATTTTAATAAGTAAATGTTGTTTTCGTATATATCTACACTGTTAAATATTTTGCAGCATTCTGGCAGGTCATTCGACCGTTTTTTGAAAAAAACGGTTTCATAACCATAATTTAACTATATTCTAACCATAAAATGGCCAATAATATGGTCAGAATAGTGTTAAATTCACGGTTGTGTAACCGTTTTCGGAAAAAAATGGTCAAATGACCTGCCAGAATGCTGCAAGTTTTTAACAGTGTAGTTATTAAAATATTCTCTGATGATGAGCTTGGAAAGCTTGAAAGTACTAAGAAGTCTTAAGTAAGATGTATATTTGTAACTTGTAACATCTTTTTCATTATTTTAGTCGACTTTTAAGTAAGACAATGAACTTTTTAAAGTTCACATTACATATTTTATGAACACGGAGTTGTTAAATAAAGCACAAAAATGTTCATTCATTATTAATACATGGAAATTATTCCAGAGAGAAACATTCGCCTTGGATACAATATTTCAAATGAAAATCAAATTTCAAAGTAATTGCTTAAAAGGCGCAAAGGCCAACATAGTGAAAAAGATTCCAAGCCGGGACCAAGCCAAGCTGTGTATCGTTCCAAGTGGTTTAGTCGGTAGAACGTCAGTGCGCTATACTGATGGCCCGAGTTCGAGTCCAGTATTTTATTGCAACGACTCTCAAATAAATAGAGAATGAGATTGAATTATTTCCTTCGTGGGAGACGCAAATGAAAAGAAACAAAATAACATACATTCAAATATTAAAGGCAGGTGCATTTATCTCTTCTGTTTTTTTTTAACGCTTCAAATGTTATTGAAAAATAAAGTGCATCTGTGAGAAAAGGTTACAAATCATAAACTGAAAAATACTGCATTAAATTAAAAAGAATAGTGAATGGGGAAAGAAAGAAAAACGAACAGATAAAATTCGATATGGATTTTAAGCATAGAATTAAATTACAAATGTCAGTTTAACGAGGGGGCTTTGCTTTTGAAACAACACGTTTCAAAAGTAAAAAAAAAAAAAAAAAAAAAAAAAAAAAAAAGATTTAAGTTAATTTTGAAGAAAACGTGATAAGTGACAGAACTCTGTTACAGGCCAAAATCTTCCCTCTACAAATTTTCTTGTACAAAACTCGCTTCGGGAACAGGAAAAAATCATATTGGACCATATCAGGAGAGTACGATGCTTTATCGACGATATTCGTTACGTTTTTGGCCAAAATCACTTGCACGACAATAACTATGTTAAAGGGTGTATTATCTTGGTGCACTACACAAACTAAATGTCCGTGATTTTTAAGATTTTCGACAAATTAAATTTCATTTGAAAAACAAAATTTAAGCAAAGTCTTTGTTCAACTGCTTTTCCCAGTCAAAAATCTCAGAGCACTCTAAAGTAATGACTAAAAAACAGCTGCTGTCAACACACTAAATAACAAATGTTGTTTGAAATACGCTTTATAACTCGGTATATTAATACCCGCTTGCAGGAAAAAGTTATCGTGATATCTTTTACGGACGTATTTTAAATGATAAATCTCTGTTAATTTTTACATAAAATGCTCTTCTGCAGCTTCTCCCTAAACTATTTTTTTTTTACTCTAGAACATGGGATAAAATAATATATTTATGAAATTGGACGTTGCATATCAGTGAATATTTATTTTAGGGCTTGTCATAAAAATAACTTTTATAATAGTTTTCTGTGCGATGCAAATGAGATTAAGCTTGGTTAATAATAAATTGAGTGGAGACTTTTAACAAGAAAAGTTATTTGCCGATAATTAAAATAATTTTGTTCCGAATAATTTTTTCAAGAAAATTAGAAATGGATTTCTTCAGTTTTTTCTTTTACACTATAGATATTCGGGGATTTTTGAAATAATAAATATATTGCATATATAATTGTTTTATTTTTTTCAATGAAAGTATTAAATAAACTTACGATTGCTGCAGTATTGTCTTTTCATGGAAGTCGCAATTAATTATAAGTTTTTCTTTAATCAAAGTTTAAATATTTCACTCGTTTAAAAATCAAATCATATTAAATAAATTAATAAAGTTGGCTATCAATTTGTTTTATTTGCTAACAAAAAACAAAAAGCTCTATAATAATAAAAAAAAGTTATTTCAGTGAACGCAATTCCACAGAATTTTCTTATAAATGATATTTTAAATGCTTTTTTATAAAATTCGCTTATTCAAATTATTTTATTTGCTTTTATATGGTATTTCTAAGGAATTTCTAGAATTAAACATTTTCACCAATTATTGCATTCTAATTTTTTTAATTATTCTTTTAACGAATTCGAATTCCTTGATTAAGAATAAAGCAATTCTTGTTTTTGTTTTCGATTAACGAAGTTAGTTAAAATAAATTTCAAATGCATTAAAAAGATCTTTTACATTTTTCCTTGAAATACTGTAAAATATGTCAGGAGTGATAAAATGGAATTAAGTGTGAGTAGTTAGTAAAATACTTATTCTATAATTTTTTGCTAAATCAATCTATTTATAAGTAGAAGCTATGGAAACTTTAATTTTGTAAGTTATTTATATAGCTTCAGACGCACGTTAGAAATTTATTTCTAATTTAGTGCAATTTATTCTAAGATTTTATTTAATCAATACCAAATTATATATATATCGGGTAGGCAAATAGTCCGTAAAAACTTTAAAAATTCATAAAAACCGGAAAAATAACTGAAATAAAACACGGTTTGCAGGGTTAGCATCTATATGTGACGGGGCAATTTTAAAGCCAGGAAAAAAAATGAAAAAACAGTCAATAAGTAGCACTGACATACCGAAATCAACAGAGAGATACGCAAATAACGAACAGAAGATCTCCAAATTGTTTATAACATATATATATGTCCCACATAACCACCACAGTAGGGTATAACACATTTCAGGCGAGTGACAAATCCAACAACGACAGACTGCAGCAGGCCTGGATGCACACATGATAAATCCAGCGCAACGCATAATTCAACATTACAGATTGGATCAACTGGATCGATACACCCAGGATTTCAATAACATCTGCCGGTGTCAAATCTGGAGACAGAGAAGGCCATTTTGAACCTGCAACCCCTGTTAATGATTTTGTCTTCCCCGAACGTCAGTATTAGGAATTAATTGACCGGATTAACAATGCGAATAGGTGCTCCATCTTGCATACACGTGATGGTGGAAAGCGCATCTATTTCACGCAAACATAGCTTAACCTTCTTGCGCAAGCGTATTATAACGCTGATCATTCACAACAACCGTTTTCCTGCAATTTACAGAGCACTACGTTTCAAATAAGAAAGGTCCTATGATGAAAGAACCTGTTAACTCACACCTGACCGTCACTTTGGGGAAATGCAATGGTTTCTGAGTGTACTCATGCAGCTTAGATGTCGCCCAGATGCGACAGTTATGGGTATTAACGTCTCCATGAAGCGAAAAATAAGTTTCATCTGCCCAGTAGATGTTAAAGATTCAGGTGGGATTCTGTTCGATTTTGGAGAAAGCCCAGCTCGCAGTTTCTTCCCTCTGTACCATATCCGCCGGAAAAAGTTCATTGTAGAGCTATAATCTGTATGAGTGTAGACCAAGTATTCTACGAAGAATATTGTATACTGAGGATGGTGTGAACGCTTCCAATTCGGCTGCAACACGCAGCGAGCGTGCCTTCATTAAACTTTGTCATCAGGACCTTACACTATCGTTCCAATTTCCTCAAAACGACGAGCAAGCTTTATGGGGCTTGCCGCTATTGAAGGCCCTTTTCCAGTCCTCACATTCTTCTGAATTCGTAATTTATGCAAACCAATGGCTGCTGATTCTTGGTTCACGTAAAACAACTTCGGTAATAAACTGCTAAATTGACAGTGTTAACTTTCAGAAAACTGAAAATATTATAATGAAACTTTTAACAGACATGATCACCTTTATTGTGAATAAGATAACACTCATAAAAAGGTGGTAGAAGTTTCCATTATACGCGCCAGATATATGCACTTGACGTTACATATTTTGAATTGTGTTTATCAGTTCATCCGGTATCATCTATTGCATGAGCACCCTGTTTTTCGAGAACATGTATGATGTTATCATATTTCTTACACATCAAGGTACATATCATTACGTTTTTATTGCAATAATTTTTTTCGCAATCTTATTAACGTCTTTAATTAAGGTTAAACACCCTTTGTTTATGACTAAATACTTGGTTTGCGGCCCTCTGTTCTATGGCAGTTTTCATCCTCTTCTTCACTACTGTCACCCCCCTAAATTTGTCGGTCGAATTTGGCAACACCTTGTATATATATATATATATATATATATATATATATATATATATATATATATATATATATATATATAGGTTGGAACCAGGGATGAGGTATTGGGAACCTAAATAATCCGTAAGACAAGCATAGAAACTATTGAAAGCCGGCAGGTAAAAAATGATTGTCTCTCACGTTAGCGATTAAATTATCGTCACTGACGGAATTCGAAATGTTACCGAAGTACGTAAGGTAAGTAAGCATTTTTTTTTCAGAATAGTATTGTTACAATAAGGATATTTATTTTTCCAATAAGAAATCGTTCAATAAGTTTGGAAGATTGTTTTGTGCGAAGTCTCCTAAACAACCAGCACTATCAAACTCAACAATTAACTGAATAATGCAGGAAATTCATAATGGAATTTAACCCTTTATGCAATGAATTATGAATTCATAAAAAATTATCTTCTAAAACATTTTTCGAGAAATTTTGAAACTGCATTCGAAGATACATAATCGTTTAATAAATTTTAGAAATATTTTAGAAGTATTGAAGGATTAATTAAATTTGAATTTATAGGGATTTTGTGCAATATTGATAACCCCACTCAAATCTTTTATTTTATACATTTTTCTTAGTATTTTGTAGAATTAGGAAATGTATAAATATAATGATCTTACAACAGAAATATATCCGGATTGAAAAATCACCCTCCCCCACCCTTCCCCCAATGCTAAGAAAGCTGAAAATATGCAAAGACAAAAGAAATCGTTATTTTAAAACAATTTTCATTTGTGTAACCAATAATGATTTTGGAACAAGATAATTGTATGCATCTATAACTCATTCTAAACTGTATTACTATTAATATATGTATAAAATGAATTTTACAGCAAGTTATCTTAATGATACTTATAGGTACCGCCAATAGATAAAGGGTTGAAGGAGGAAATTCAGTTACCTAATCTGTCATGTTTAACTAAATCTTTGTGAACAATTAAGAATGCCCATGTGCATCTAGAAGTTGGAGAAGGTCTATTTGAACATCTATTTTAATTTAGAACAAATAGATAACGTCTGTTCATATTTTTTGTAATTTTTAAGATACTTCTTTAGAATTCTTTTTGGGACACTCTGCAATTATGTTATCGATATTGTTGAGAAAATTCGCACGAAAATGTAACTATTCTTTTTCTGTTTCTAAATACAATTGTATAATAAACGGCTTCATAACACGCTCAACAAATCAATAATCATATATTCTTTATACTCAACATCAATACAATCATATATTTTTTATACTACGGGATGAATTTAGATTAATAACTACAAGTGTCTTCTGTTTAAATATATAAATATTTTACTTTGAAATAACTGATTTATAGAGTACATATTTTTTTCATAGACCAAGTATAAATTAAAGAAGATTATTAAATTTCAAATCTCAATTTTCTTTATCACTCAATACATTAATTTTATAAAATGTTTACAGCTGAATTTTAAGAAAAAATACAATATTTTTTTGTTAAAAGCTCGACTGGAGTATTTAATGCGAATACCTTTCATGATGACTTTATTTCATTGAAAACAAAATGTTTAATAGGGATCTAAAGATGAAACGATATAATGGATAACAAGGAAATTATATTTTATTATGATGCCACACTTAAAAAGGATCAATCGCATATATAGAATAATGAGAAGAAATTAATCTTAATTTTATTGAATTTTTATTTGCTATGCTTATTCATATTTAATTAATATTATTAAATACATTTCAAAAGATAATGAGTAGAGGAAATCATATTATAGTTTCAGATTTGTTACAAAATTTCAATAATTATTTAATGCATTACCTATTAAAAACTTCGTGCATTGCAAAACTAATTTAACTTCTTAATGAATCCTGAAGATAAAAATAATATTGTTTTTATAGAGCATTTAATGACTCACAAATTTATATTTAGTTAATGGTTTAAATATTTGTCTTTCCTAAAACATCAACTTTTTAAAATAAGATAAAAAGGGGTTTCACAGAGTTTTAGTTTTAGTTTAATTAATCAATAGCTCTGCAATTTGTTAGATTAATAAAATATCTTATAAAAAACATAAAAGAATGATAATACATGCAAAAACGAATATCTTTAAAAGTGATCACATTATTTCTTCATTTGCATTATTACATAAAATTTATTTACAGAGACTTAAATCGTGAATAAAAAACATTTTATATCTTAGTCATAAAATTTCAGTTAAGGCATAGTATCTACCCTATATATATAAAATACTAATGAAACGGATACTATGAAACGACTGAATTGAAACGAATTTATGTAACGATTCTATGAAACGACTGATTAAACACGATATCTCCAAAAATATAGAATACTTTGTGATGAAATTAACACCAAAAATCAGTATTAATTCACAGATCTCAAAACTGGTATTAGAATTTTAAAATTCGAATTAGTTTTCGAAATATTATTTTTTTTTCTAATTTTAAATACTTTTTTCTAATGATGGCAACTCAAGTTTCAATCATAAGAGATATTTTTTTTTCAGAAAAGGTTATTATTTTAAATTAATTTGGCGACCAGTTTGGCCTCCCTTAAAAGTATGCTAAGAAATGTATCATGTTAATTTTATTCATAATTCAATTTACTTGAACAGTCTTTCGCCAAATTGAAAGACTCTGATAGAGAAACCAAGAACTGGGTATTTTTATGTTAGCGGGACGCACGTGATATATCACCAAATATTTTTCCTGTCGCATGTTTTCATATTTCATTAATTTCATTTAAAATATAATCCTTTCAATCATTTTATTTAAAAATACAAAATTTCGGTTTAAAACTGAACCACTTAAAATTGATGGCTTTCACATCTTTCTTTTTTTAAAAAACAAAACGGAAAGAAAAATATTAGGCATAGATGTCATATACGCACCGGCCTACCTAATTGGCGCAAAAATGGCATTATTTTGTTTGACATGGTAACCCGGCTATTGTTGTTTATTTAATAATAAATGTTTATTTACATTTATTTCTTTTTTTTTAATTATATAAATTATTTTGTTATATAGTTATCAATTATTTTTTTATTATTTCCTTTTGAAAATAATAAAAAATAATTAAGAAATACCGTACTACTTAGTTATTCCGTCGGCCAATTTTGCTAAATTATATAAATTGCCAAACCACTCGCCAAATTATATAAATAGACATAATTTTTATTTTAAATAACGAAAGAACAAATAAGTTAGCATAACATTAATAAATATACAAATAAAACGTCGAAATAAAAATCACTTGATGAAGTAAACACGTGTAACTTGCTTAAAGTCAAGTGAATGTGACATTTACGATCAATCATTATTGCCATTTAATCTTATAGTTTGGCGATAGATTTTTGGTCGACGGGATAACTAAGTATAGTACAAAAAATACATTTGTAACTGGTATTCGAAAACGAGGTTTTCGCTAAATTTTCGTAAAAAAAAAAAAAAAAAAAAAAAAAAAAAAAAAAAAAAAATCACGCCAAATCTGCGGTGCGTATAATTCAAATTCAAATTTATTTTACCACTCGAAAAATAAAAAAAAGCTGTTGGCGAGATTTGCACCCAACTAGCGTAACAGTACCAAAAATTCTTTGCGACCATGGCAAACTTTATGTAATTTTATTCGAAAAAAAAATAGATCTTTTAATCAAAATGGAAAACTTTCGGCACAGATATCATATACGCCCCCCTATTGGCGCGATTTTTTATGACTTCAATGTCATATACGCAACGGGTACTTAACTGGCGCAAAAGTATCGTTATTTTGCTTGATATAGTAAGCCGGATGTTGTGGTTTATGCTGTTAAAGCTTTCCCCAAATTGGAGTCGGAAAAAAATCGCTCCAATATGGGGCGTATATGACATCTTTGCCAAACTTTCATATGAAAGGGGAATGGATCAGATCATATTTGTTTATGGCAGTTGATGATTTGAACTATTATAACATAGATGAACTGATGGCGATTGAATTATATTTGGCGACTTTTCACCTGTGCCTGGCTAACATTAAAGTACCAAAATGGCACCTAGAGTATAAAAAGCGAAGTGGTCCGCCCGGAACTGTTGATGATAGTCACATGATTTAGGCTATTGTTATAGAGATTGTTTTAAAATATTGGGAGACAAAGACTGTATACTTAATTCATTTTATTTTAGCTTCTTTTCAAATGTTTAATTGATCCTCTTTAATCAAAAACGAAAACAACCATTGGATGTCATAACAGCAACTGATTTGCCCTTAAATTTTTGCAATCAAAGGGAATTGAATGGAAACCCCTTTACAGGGAGATCTGCAAAGCTTTTTTCAGTATAATTCAATCTTATCTAATATTTTTAAAACCCATCAGATTTGCGTGTTTTTAGATTATGCGGTGTCTGAACAGGGATTGGCGAGCGTAGCTTGCAGTGGGCAGAGCCCCCTAGCAGGAATATAATTTATAAAATAAACGGTCAAGTGCGAGCACTACTCGCGCATAGAGGATTCCGTAGAATAAATATATGTATTTGTAATTGTATTATTAAAAAAAAAAAAGTTGCTAAAAGAATACTAAAACTTTGTAATAAACTATACAACGTAGAGTTGGGTATAACTGTATATATTAGAAAAGTGTAATCGGGTATACCATGAAAGTTCAAATAGATATGGAACCAAAATAATATCAAATATAGCTATTCGTATAACTCTTTTTTTAATATTATCCTAATCTGTTTATGATGAACTTAATTCGGTACTGAAAATAAAAGCAGTGCATAGTTAAACTTCATTTGGCATTTCATGAAACCAAATTCAGCGTAGTAATAACCTTTATTTCTACAGTGTAGCTTAAACAAAACCTTTGTTCAAAATTTAAATTTGGCATTGTGCTAAGTGCGCTTCGAATTGAAATCTCAAAGTTGCAACGCCGCCATGGTCAGTGCCGCGTTTTCACATATAGGTGTTTAATTAACTTTTAAAGTCACTCGAGTCGTATTGAGAGATACAATCAATGTAAATTATCGCGAATTCCACAGTATTTATGCTATTCATTCTAATTAAATCTTTAGAGGGCGATGCCCTTAAAAAACGGACACCTAATTTTAATTCCAAAACAGACAAACGACACCAAGAATATTTAATTAAAATTTCCCTTTTATCATGTACGTGAAAATAAGCAAGTTCGCATTTTCTAATAAATTCGTTTTTAAATTCTGGTGTCAGTTCATTATTTCATAAGTTTATAAATAGAATTACTCCGTGCCGGAAAGGGTTAAGTGGTCGCTGTACTCTTAAAGCTTGAATATTTAAGAAATTTTAATTTTTTTAGATGTTAAACTCCTATCTTTTCTGAATATTTTGATAAAACTGTTTCCTTGAATTTCCCATTAGAACAGAAGTTTTCGCTTTTAGAATTATACCCGCTCAATAGCTGGAGCGGCGTTTCCGAAACTTTAAAGTCATTAATTTTCAAATGGCGTTTTTGGGGCATAACGCGCAGGATACCTCAAAAGCTTCTGAATATTTTTTCATGAAATTTTCAAAACATATACTTCATGTTAGTCTTTATAAACGGAACCTAAAATGTCCTTTTTATTGTCCAAAAAAATATTTTTTTAGGTGATTTTATTGTTGAAATTTTCAAATTTTGTATTAGCTAAATGCAGCATTGCATTAAAAAATGTAAAAATGCTTTAAATACAAATTTAATTAAGTTCAGGGAAATTATTACAATCTGAAGTGTAATTAAGCACCAAGATTTTCATTCTAGTTGCAATATTTATTTTGTAATCCTGCGCGTAAACTGTTATGCCAATTTTTTGTTCGACAAATGTCTAACGGTTTCGAGCCCCCTATAAATACTAATTCTGTATCTTGCAATTTTTTAAATACGTGAAACGAAAGAACATACTTATATCTTTCATCCCAATTAAAATTGTGTTTTAAAATCATATACATTTTCAGACCTTAAATGTTCAAAATGGTCTTTTTTTTTTCATTTTTTCCACTTTTTAGAGTCCCGAGACCCCTTAAATAAGTATGTTTTTAACAATTTGACGTTTATTTCTTTTATACTGTAACTGGACATTACATTACACATATATATCATTAAAAGTTATTAACTAGGCATAGAGTAAGCCGCCCCTGTACTTGTGCATGTCCAAACTGACCGTACCTTTAAGGGTTAATATCTCGGCTAATTACCGATGATTTTTTTTCGAAAATCATTATCAACATTGCTTTGATACTTCTGCAACGATAAGTATATTCAGCGTTTCTCAACAATTTTTCTGAATGTCCGTAAATCGAAATTTGTGTATAACAGAAAAATGCTAATTACTCAAAAACTATGTGATCTTGGGTAATCGCTATAATTTTCCGGCAAGGTTTATATTAACGTCTACTACCTCTAATTTTTTCATAATTTTAGTTTCAGTAGATTCGGAATTAGATGGGGGGAGCATATTTCTGCGCTACATTTTCAACAATATCTTTTAAAATATAATACCTAAAATTAAAAGGAATATAATTTTGAGTTCAGCGTTAGAAAAGCTTTCACAGGATACCCCACATGATATACAAAGAAAAGATTTTTTTTCAAGTAGCGTAATTAGCCCCTCGACTTTTTTACTAAATATATTTATGAATGTTTATTAATCTGAAAATATGTGGGTCTATCGTCTTTATTAATTCCCCGAATTTGAAAATTCCACGTTCCATAGTTTATGAGTAAAATGGCTGTGACAGACAGACAGACAGACAGACAGACACAGGAGTAATCTTATAATGGTTCCGTTTTTACTTTTTAAATAAGGAACCCTAATAATAATAATAATAGGAATATAATTTATATGATAATTTTCATTAATTTTGTAAAACAGTGATGTGGATTTATTTTTTATTTTATTTTATTTTATTTTATTTTATTTATTTTTATTTTTTGAAAAAACGAATCTTTACATTTACGATAATGTGACAAAACATGGAATACTTACCTAATGTATATTTTATGTTCTTTTGATTTTATAACTCAGAAAATGCGAGTAAGCATCTAGTCGACCATTTTTTAAAGTTATTTGAAGTCAGTGAACGCAAAAAATTCGCATTATAAAAAATTCTTTGAGTGCGAGGCGGAGAATTTTTCTGTTTCGGAGCATGTCTCAGCTTATTACGTACATGAATGATAAATTGAAATTAGTAAATTTATATAGACATAGTGAGGCTTTCAATTAATTAGCATTAGTCTTTCATTGACTATTTGGCAGCTGCAGATTTGTACTTCTGTTGTTAATCTCTTAAGCAGAATATAAAGGGATCAAAATATACACACACATGCTATAAAACGTGTTATGGTAGCTGATCAAATGAACATGCAGTGCGGCGCAAAAGTTTATACAAAAGCTAAATGTTTTATAAAATGATATATATATACACCGGAATGCTTTGAAATTTTTTCTTTATCTAAACAAATGGATTACAAATTCATATTTAGAATTCAGAAAGTATTCATTAAAAGGAAAATAATAAATTATAAAAAAAATCAAAATTGTGATGTCGCAAAAGTTTACGCACAAAAACAAAATATTTACATTTCACAAAGCACAAAAACTGACCACTCTGTTTTCTTACGTTAGTAGTCTTATCGATTTCTTTTATCATTCTACACGTTTGAAATAATTGTATGTTGAAAAATAAATGCATGAAAACCAAATGAATAGAAATAACATCGCAATTTCTATAACCCAATTCATAAGATGAAGTATTGCGTAATACTAGAAGTCTACCACATTTGTCCCACTTGCAGAGTTATACGGTCAATTCAGCTCACTCTATATTCACTAAAATCACTTGCATTTAATATATTTCTTACTATTAGCACATACGACATTGACATCCATTTTTGCATGTTATCTTGTCACGTCAGGATAGAATACAGCTTTTTCCTAAAATTTTTAATGTAAAATTTATCTTCTTATGTTAGATTTGGTTAGGATTTTTTCTTTTAATACGGTTAAGGACTTATTAAGTTTTAAGTAAATGACCGAAAAGCAAAAACGTATATAATAAGACCTGGATAAATAAGAATTGTCTACTGACCGGATATTTAAAATCCATGGAATAGAAAAACCAGATCTTACATTAAATACAGCGTTATTGATAGTTGAAGAGGGAAAAAAATTCTTAAAAAAAACACATGTTACTGTAAAAAATTTTCTATAAGAAAACAGCTCACAAGCCACCTATTTATTTAGAAATATAAAATGTCACTATACATAAATGGTGAATCTAGATTTTCATAAAGAAATTAAAAAGCATAATTAATAATATAGTGAAATTTCTAACTTTTTATTGAGAAATGTGAATGCAGCTCAGTGTTTGCAAATTCACGACAATTCTGACAGTGTTGTTGTATAAAATGTCAGTTTTAATCAACATTTTCTCCAGATCAGTGCTGTGTTGGCGGCGGATGACGCTAAATAATCACATTCCACAGAAATCCATTAAGAAATAGTTATAACTTTATAATTTTTAATACACTATGCAAAAAAGCAAAACAAAACAAAACAAAAAAACTTCATAAGATTAAGAGTGAGAAAACTTCCTTTTCAACGAATAATTAGATCGTAACCCTGTTTTTCTATATACACTGCAAATAGAGGCGTGTTAAATTTAAACACACGTGTGACTGACAAAAAATTTTATACACTTAGTGTCTTAATTTAAGACACATAAGTGTTTTACTATGATCATGATGGAACCGAACTGAGAATAGCGACTGAAATATCCGCAAACGTCTTATTTTAAGACTCTTGGTTACTTCTAATGTGTCTTAATTTAAGACGTTTTGATTTTTACATTCTCCCTATGTAATAACCAACAGGGGGCACTCTCAGTTGCGCATGCGTTTTAGATTTCTTTCGTTTGAACTTGGTATACGTTTAATTCACACTGAAAGTTTGTTTTTATGTACGCGTATATTTTAATTCTTTTTTTTTTGGCAATGTGACGTTTTGTGATTTAAATTCGTATTCACTTAGTTTATTTATTTGTTGAATACATCCATCTGACGTGTGTGCTTGACACCAAATGTCTTTAATAGCTGTCGTCGATATAACGGAGAGATAGACACAGAAGTAGACAGCACTTGAAGATTACATCCGGGAACTGTACAAAGCGTGAGCAATGGCCTTAATTTGAATTAATTTATATCAATAATATTGTGTTATTCATCTTCGTCCTGTCAAAGCTGGCAAAAAAAAAACTTTTTTCTGGCGGGTTATGTTTTGAAGATGAAACATTTCATTCTTTAAATATGACCGGCCGTATATATCAAGGAATTTCCTTCTAAAATTATGCAAGTCTTTCTCCCTCACTGTGGTAGTTTTTAAAATTTCAAATCGAGGAATTTTTATTACCTATTACAGGAGCGATTAAACTAAATTTCATATTTTTTTATCGTACTGAAATTAGTGTATTTTATGATTTTATTTATAGTACTATACAAAATGTTACATGAAATTCATCTGTTTGCGAAAATAAACCCACTAATTCATGAAGTATATACTTTTAAACTTATGACGCTATCATTTATTACAAATTATATATTCTAAATTCTTATCATTTTTTCCCAAATTTAAAGTATTAACATCACTAAAAGAAAGACATTTTAAGTTCAATTCATTCTGTTGTTTTCAGTGGTTCTTAGTTTCAATGGATAATTCTTCTCTCAGAATAAACGACCACAAGTAAAAAAAAAGCTTTGGAAAGATCTTCTAATGCTTTCTTTCTTCCTCCGTAAAACCGCAGATCAAAAAATAAGATAAATAAAGTGCCTAAATATATGACGATGTCATAAGACTCATCTATTATGTGCTACAGTAATTTTTAAACTGCCAGTAACAATATGCATATGTATTTTATTTGAAATCAAATCTATTACTGATTCTTTGCTTATTTTTAGTAAAAAAAAAAGTTATTTGAAATTTATGTTGAAAAAAAGGAAAAAGCTGCAACTAGATTTTGCACTTAAAATTGTGAGTTTTATAACTTTATTTGCATGCATTTACACAAAAAATACAAAAATGACATTTAGAAGTTAAGATATATATTTAAGACAAAAGAAATTTGGAAACTATGAGTTGTTTTTTCTTCATGTTATTAATATAGAATATTTATTTATTTTTATTGATAGTTGAATAGCTTTTGTGATTACCCTCTGATCTACTTAAAAACTTGCCCATGTAGTAATATACATTTTTAAGAAATCTAATTTTTAAATAAGAAGACTTTTCAGATTTTTGGGGAAGGGCAGATTTTATATGCAATGTTCGCAAAGCTGAATTTTAAATCTTTTTCGACATTGCACTAATTATAATGAAAGTTGTGAACTTTTAGAGTACGTCAAGATTAAAATCATAAAATATATTTAACAAAATACAGAAGTAATTTTCTCAATGCTATTAAAGTAGAATATTTATTTTTAATTTTTTTTTACTCATAGTTAAATAGTTGTTGTGATTATCATCTAATACGTATGTAAAATTGCCTATGTGGGCAATATAATTTTTTTAATCTAATTTTTAAATTATGTTTTTTTTTTTTGGGGGGGGGGGGAGGGAGGATTTTATTTGCAATTTTCGTAAATCTGATATTTTAAATCTCTTTCGACATTAACCAAGTATAATAAATATTTTTAACTTTTAGAGAAGACAAGATTATAAAAAATATTTATACTTATGCATGCACCTTAAAAGCCTTTAATAGCGGACACTTCGGGACCGCGGAATTTTTCCGATAATCAGAGATGTCTGTTTTTTTTAGGTAAAAATATACAAATATATATGTTTTGCCGATTAAAAAAGTATTCGCTAAATAGAGATATCCGCTATTCGGGAATGTCCATTAATCTCCACAATGGATGCTCCCGAATACCGGGACCGGACATCTATATTTAGATAACCATAATACAGGGTTGCATTTTTTGCAAAAGAACTTCTTAATTAAAGCATGGGCATACTGGACAGTGCCCCTCCCCCCAAATTTGATGTGGTACATTTGTAAAGCTTACATTTAAAATCTGTTTCGACATTGTATTGACTATAATTAATATTTTGAATTGTTAAAGTTAAATAATATTATAAACAAAACAAAAAAATCTAATACACTGCTCAAAACAATTAAAGGATATTGCAGTTTTAGGTGGATTTTGTATCTGGTAAACTGTTTAGCTGATTGATACATGGTCGACAGACATAGTAGGTTATATGAGAATAAATTACACATGTTTGGCAGAAAAAAATGCATTTTATTGCGTATTTGTGTACTAAAGGAAAAAAACACAATTTGTGCATATGAGAAAAAAAGAATAAGAAAATGTGTTTTCTTCAAAGAAAATCATTTTCAGTAGGGGGTATGGTTTCCACGGGCGGCCAGCAACGTTGAACACCTTTGAGGCATGGACTCAATGAAGCTATTAATGACGAGTTGGGGTATTCTGCCCCACTCTTACAGAAGAGCTCTTTCCAGTTCTTGGAGAGTTTGTGGGGGTTGTTGGCGGACAGAAACTCGTCTTCCTAGAGCGTCCCAAACGTGCTCGATTGGATTCATGTCTGGAGAACACGCTGGCCATTCCATTCGAACGATTCCTTCCTCGAAAAGGAAATCCTCCACCAGGTTTGCACGATGTGGCCTGCAGTTATCGTCCATTAAAATGAATTTATCTCCGATTGCTGCAGAGTAAGGGACTACAATAGGTCTGAGGATCTCATCCCTATATCGGCGACCAGTCAGAGCTCCATCTCGAATGATGTAGAGGTCAGTGCGCCCGTCAATGGAGATGCCACCATACACCAACACTCCTCCACCGCCAAATCTGACACTTTCGTGCACGAACGCAGGATTATTCCTACTGCCACGGTCCCTCCAGATGAAAATACGCCTATTATCCGGATGCACAGAAAAACGGGACTCGTCAGAAAACAGAATATTGCTCCATTCATTTCTCATCCAGTTGACATGCTCGGTTGCCCACTCCCTGCGGTCGCGACGATGCCTTGATGTTAGTCTAACACATACCATCGGTCGGCGAGCATACAGACCTACAGCATGGAGCCGGTTTCGGACAGTCTGAGTTGAAATCGTGGTGCCTGTAGCCGAGCGAAGGTGTTGTTGGAGAAGAGTAGCGTTTATGGTTCGGTGTCTCCGAGCTGTTAACGCTAAATACCGATCTTCATTGGGCGTTGTTGCCCTTCTACGACCTTGCCCTGGTCTTCGGCCTGCACATCCACTCTCCAAAAAACGGTTCCAGATCCTGGAAATGACACTTTGTGACACTCCAATGGCTTGCGCTACTTCGGCTTGAGTTTGGCCCCCTTCTAACCTACCAACAATTCTCAAAGCTTCTGAAGCTGTCAAATGACTTCGCTGAGACATCGTACTCATCGAAACAAAGCAATCACTGAATGCCGATTATCCTTGTCTTCATTCTCTTTTATCCAGTTGAAAGTCAAATTTCATTCGCTGCCGCTGAAGCGACGTTTTTGACGTCGAACTCAAAATTTGCATACTCCACAGTTTGAAAACCAGAAAAATTTGCATTTGTGATTCTCTTCTTCTATTTTCGGCAAAAAAAAAATTTCGTTTATATCTTTATTTTATATAAAACTTCAAATATCCTCTAATTGTTTTGAGCAGTGTATTTAGATAAATATTTTTTGTTTTTAATCTTGTTCTACTCCTGAAGTTCAAAATATGGATTATAATCAGTACAATACCGTAAAATATTGAAATTATTAGCTTTACGATAATTGCATACAAAAATTGGGAGCCCTAAAAAAATCAGGATGTATGGGGGTGAGAGGGGGTAGGACCACAGCCAAATATTTTTTCCAGGATTCAACGTGGTCAAACATGGCTACATATGATGCTTATAAAAAAATGGATGAGATTCAAACGTTTGAAGTGTGTGAAATTCAGATGCAAAAAGAGTCTGAAAAATTAAGACATTTGAAAATGTCTGAAAACTGACCACTCCGTTTCAGACACTTAAGTGTCTGAATTTCAGACATTTTAATTTACATACAATTTTTATTTATTGATGTTTATTATTATCGTTAAAATTTTATAACATATTTTTAAAACAGACTGTATGATTTTTTTATTAAATGCGCATTAATTTCACTGACATAACGTGCTTTATGTTTGTCTCTTACCATTAGCATATGTTACATTTATATCAATTTTCGCATGTTATTTTGTAATGTCAATGTAAAACATAACATATTACTTTAAATTTTAAATGTACAATTTATCGTGTTATGCTATTTTCGGTTTCTGATTTTGTAAGACGATTTTGAAGTACGTATTAGTTTTTGAATAAATACTCAAAATAACACAAACGTATATAATGCGACATTTACTGAGCGGGCATCTAAAATGCATATAATACAATACAATAACCAAATCTAACATTAAATTAAAGGTTGTTAAGGTATACCGATTTTAAAACGAAGATTATCGATAAATGGTGATAGATTTATGATACACATGCACAGATATATTTACGATAAACATTTAATCTAAAAAATCAATTTCAAAATTTCTTTTAAATGCGTGAATCTCAGTATTAACAAAAGAAATACTAAAAAATTGACACATGCATTTGAACATATTACTTGAAATTTTAAATGTACAATTTATCGTGTTATGCTATTTTCGGTTTCTGATTTTGTAATACAATTTTGAAGTACGTATTAGGTTTTAAATAAATACTCAAAATAACGCAAACGTATATAATACATTTACTGAGCGGGCAACTAAAATGCATATAATACAATACAATAACCAAATCTTACATTAAATTAAAGGTTGTTAAGGTAAACCGATTTTAAAACGAAGATTATCGATAAATGGTGATAGATCTATGATACACATGCACAGATATATTTACAATAAACATTTAATCTAAAAAATCAATTTCAAAATTTCTTTTAAATGCGTGAATGGCAGTATTAACAAAAGAAATACTAAAAAATTGACACATGCCTTTGAGATTTATAATTAACTCTCTTCACAGTTAAAAGTTTCCTATCTAAAATAATGTCTTGTTATATACCGGGTGATCCAAAAGTTCGTTATAACTTTAAAAACTCGTAATAAAGGAACAAACTGTGATAAAGAGTGCAGTTTGCAGGAAAGTGCTCACACGGTAGTCGGATTTGTTTTCAGCAAACAAAAAAAAAAAAAAAAAAAAAAAGTTAAAAAATCTCATGTAGAGGTCTCTGATGACACGAAACACAATGGACAGGACAACAATACACTCCATTCATGTGTTCTTCCAATAACAAATGTTGAACATGACCTTCAGAACATTCTACGACACAACTGTTATGCTGTTCTTTGTGTTTCTTGTTGTGAGCGCCCCCTACATGTAATATTTCAACTAAAATGTTTTTGCTGCTAAAATACACCCGACTACCTTGTGAGACCTTTCTTGCAAACCACACTCCTTTATCATAATGTCTTCCTTTTTTATGAGCTTTTAAATTTGTAACGAACTTTTGGTTCACCTGGTATTTTTGTGTAATTTCACTCAAAAATTCCATGACTTATTTATTCTACAAAAATGCTTAATTTTTAGTGCACATAATTTGTTAATAATAAAAGTAAAAAAAAAAAAAAATAAGAAGAAGAATAATTTATTGCGCCATCACGTTTAACTGACGTTTGAATAAAAAGAAAATTATATTTTCACAGAATATGGGATTGTGCATTTTATTATTTCGTCATATGTTTGTCAATTAGTCCCTTCATTAAAGCTAATGCTTTCCATTACTTAATTACGACATCTGTCTTTTTATAGAAGCAAACGGATTTCCAATTAATGAGCTGATTGTGCTGACATTTCTATCGAATGAATAATATGAGAATTAATTAAGTGATATGAAACGTGATAATTATTTAGTAAAAAAAGAAATTGCCATTTCAGTTTAGACAAACCGTGGAAGTTCTATACAAAAAATAAATTATGACAGAAACAAGTTATATTTAGAATTAAAAGGGCTTTAACAGATTAAATTTTTTACTACATGCGAGTTGGCATATGTTGGATTTGTAAGTAAAGTCACATGACAATATTTAAATTATTTTTTCATAAGATAAACACTTGGACAATAGACATTTTTTCCTGACTCCATGTATTTATTTATTTATTTATTTATTTTTATTTTATTTTTTTTTTTTTGGGGGGGGGGGGGGTCAGACGAAAAACGTGAGATGTTCGACGATAATATTGATGTTGTGATTATGGTTTTTGAGAGGTGTATTCGTGGTTGCTGTAATGTGATTGTCTAAATAAATGTTTTGTGTGTTTTTTAAAGAAGTTATGTTTATAGTAAAATAATTATCATTATTTTAAGTAAAATGTTAGAAAATAAATAACAATTTGGTAGCAGAGCGTGGTTTTAAAGCGAATTTTATATTTTGAGTGTACAAGTAAGAAGAGTAAATAAATATGAATTGTATGAACTAGGCCTAATACAAGTTAAGAATTTGTTCCATTGGACTAACCGCCAATAGAAAAAATTTAAGAGATAAGAATTTTATATGCATTTAAAAATAGTTTGGAAGATAAATTATTTTAATTATGTGTGAATCCAATATGTTTGGAATTCCTAGAATAGAGCCGTTAACAAGTAAAAATTATACATTATGGAGTATGCGAGTTGAAGCTTTGATTAAATCAAAACATTTATTTGATGTTATCGAAAATGACGAACCGGTAAAAAATGAAGGGGATCCCGATAGTTTGAAAGCGCATAAAACATGGTTAGAAAAGAATGATGAACTTTACGGTATAATTATATTGACGTTGTCCGCAGAACAAATGATGGCTGTTAGAGGGATTAAAAAAGCTAAGGATTTATGGCAATTACTGAAAAAGCGTTATGCGGGAATTGAAAATCAGAGAAGAATTCAGTTAAAAATTAATCTTGCGAGAATAGAGAAAAACGAAAGAGAAACAATAGAAGAATATTTGATAAGAGCTCAAGGGATAGCTAATGAAATATTAGAATTGGGTACAGAAATTGATGAATGCGAATTAATAGGATTTATTATAGAAGGTCTCCCAAAGAAATATAGCGAAGTAACAACTGCGATATCATCAAACCCAAATATAACTTATGAAGTAATGCGAGAAACTTTGTTGAGATATGAAAGAAAATATGATAAATTTCGAGAAAACGAGTCTAAAGCATTTAGGGCTAATGAAAAGAAAAAGGTTTTATGTTTTGCTTGCGGAAAGCCAAATCATATAGCGCGGAATTGTTATAGTAAATCGAATATGACACACTCGCGAAATGATAGGCAGTATTCACCTAAGAAAAATTTTCAAAATTATTATAGTAATAAAGTTCAAGATGTAAGAGAATACTCACGCAATAATAAGAATTATAATAAGAATAATAATGTTTCAAACAAGAAGGCAAAAGAATATACATGTTTTACAAATGAACATGCATTGCAGTCAAATGAATTCAATAGAAATGAGTGTAAAGAATCTGAAAATAATAGGGAAATAACTTGGATGTTAGATTCAGCTTGCACTTCGCATATGACGCATAAAGAAGATATTGTTGTAGAAAGAAAACCTGAAGATGTAGAAATTGCAACTGCTGACAGCGAGCGATCAATACAAGCGAAATATCGTGGAAATGTTCATGTTACGGCTTACGATAAGAAAAGTGGCGAAACAAAAATAAAACTTACAGAAGTTCTTTGCGTACCTAATTTAAGAGAAAATTTAATGTCAGTTCCAAGTTTAGTCAGAAAAGGAAAATATGTAATATTTGATAATGAAGGAACAGCCATTTATGAAAAGAATACAGGCGAATTAATAGCTAAAGGAACATTCGAAGATAATACATTTAAAAAAAACTTAGCTGTACGAGAAACAGATGAAGACAGAAATGAATCTTGTTTACAGACAAATGAATCAAAGAAAGAATTATGGCATCGAAGACTTGGGCATATAAATTATGTATACTTACAAAGAATGTCGAGAGAAAATCTTGTAAGGGGATTAGAAAAGATGAATGGTGAAGAAACAAAATGTGAAATATGTATTCAAGGGAAATTAACAAGAACACCATTTAATCATGTGATAGAAAGAACAACACGCATTTTAGAAATATTACATGTTGATTTATGTGGACCAATGAAAGTACACTCATTGGGAGGGAGTAAGTACATGCTAATGGTAGTAGATGAATATAGTAGAAGTTATTTTGTAGATTTTTTAAGAAGTAAAGATGAAGCAAAAGAAAGAATTATAAATATAATAGAGAGAAGAGAAAATGAAACCGGCAAGAAAGTAAAAGCGGTTAGATCAGATAATGGTGGTGAATTTACTAATGAAGAGCTCGTGAATTATTACAAAAGGAAGGATATACAGAATGAAAGAACCACAATTCATAGTCCACAAAGTAACGGGATTGCAGAAAGGGCTAATCGGACTGTTATTAATGCTGCAAGAACATTGCTGATAGAAGCAAAACTACCTTTATCCTTTTGGGCCGAAGCAGTATCAACAGCTGCTTATATACATAATGCTACTCCAACAGCTACGAGAAAGAAAACGCCATTAGAATTATGGTCAAATAATAAACCAACAGTAAAGCATATGAGAGTATTTGGATGTAAAGTTTTTCATCGCAACGATGATATCAATAAAAAGAAATTTGATGTAAGAGCAAAACCAGCAGTGTTTATCGGATATTCAAGAGATCGGCGAGCATACAGATTGTATGATTTAAAAGAAAAGAGAATACGTGAAAGCAGAGATGTAGTATTTATAGAAGAAAAAATGGGATATGAAGATATAGCTAACAAGGAAGAAATGACTGATGAATTTGAATACATCAACATTACCAATAATAAAAATGTAATAGATGAACAAGAAGATAATAATTCCGATGAAAATGAAGAAGAGTTAAATCAGAAAAAGGAAGCAATTGCGTTGTCAGATGATTTGAATGATTCTGCGACAGAAGAATCTGAAGTAAATCATATAATTGATGAAAACAAGGAACAGCAAGAAAAAGAAACTAATGATAATAAGTTGTTTGAAGAACCTAGAAGATCATCACGAATTAGGAAACCCAATCCAAAGTATTTAGCGAATCTAGTGCACAAGGAAGTTCCAAAGAATTACAAAGATGCATTAAATTCTAGAGATAAGGATAAATGGATAGAAGCAATCAAAAAGGAATTACACTCATTAGAAAAACGCAAAACGTGGAAAATCGTTGACAAACCAAAAGATGTGAAGGCACTGAGAAGCAAATGGATTTTTACTGTAAAAGAAGACGGTGAAGATGTAAAATATAAAGCAAGATTAGTAGCCGACGGATCAAGACTTAAATTTGGAACAAATTATCAAGAATCGTATAGTCCTGTAATGAAAACTGAATCATTTAGAACTTTATTGGCAGTCGCAGCGATGAAAGGTTACAAAACTAGATTTTTCGACGTAGAAACAGCATATCTGAATGCAGATCTAGAAACTGCAATTTATATGAATCCGCCTGAAGGTCTACAAATTGAAGGAGGGAAAGTATTATTGGTAACAGGAAATTTATATGGGTTGCCAGAAGCAGGAAGATGCTGGTATGAAAAATTAGTTAATATATTTGATAAAATTGGGTTACAGGCATGCAAAGCAGATCCATGTGTGCTTTTTAATAAAAATGATAATAAATTTATTGCAGTTGGAATATATGTCGATGATGGAATAATCGTTAGTGAATCCGAAGAATTAATAAATAAATTGATACAAAAATTGAATAAAGAAGCAAAAATTAAAGAGCTGAAGAAAAACATTAAATTCCTTGGTATTGATATTGAAGAAAATAATGGAGAATTTTTGCTAGGGCAAGCTAAGTATGCAGAAAAAATCTTAGAAAGATTTGATATGGAAAATTGTAAAAGTGTGAAAACCCCTGGTGTTTCTGGAATAAAATTAGATGAATATGAAAATGAAAATAAAATTGATGAAACACTATATCTAGAAATGCTTGGAAGTATAGGATATCTAGTAAGAGGAACAAGGCCAGATTTAGCTTTCACTTTAAGTAATTTGTCTCAATATGCAAAAGATCCTAGAGAAATTCATTTACAGGCAGTGAAGAGAGTTTTGCGGTACATTCAAGGCACTAAAAACGACAAACTTCGAATTAAAAATAAAAAGGGCCAATTATCACTTTGTTCTGATGCTAGCTGGTGTACTACACGGGATTCAAAATCATTTGGTGGATATATCGTACAGATAGGAGAATCACTGATTGAATGGTAAAGTAATAAACAGAAACTGGTTGCGCTTTCTACAATGGAATCTGAACTTTTAAGTTTATGTGATGCTGTTTGTGGAGGAAAATGGTTAATGGGTCTCTTGGAAGAGTTAAGCCAGGAAGAAATGGTGAAGCGTCCAATAGAAATCAGTACTGATAGTCAATCTGTAATTGATTGGATTAAAAACCCAAGAGTGAATAATCGCAACAAACATATAGGTAGAAAATATCATTTTGTAAAAGATGAAAGAGCGAAAGGAGAAATTGAAACAAAATATGTAAATTCGTCTGAACTGGAAGCAGATATAATGACTAAGAATTTGAGTTATGATGTCATGAAAAAACATATTACAAGTCTCGGAATTACTGAGGACTATTGACATGCGAAAGGAGGGATTTGTAAATAAAGTCACATGACAATATTTAAATTATTTTTTCATAAGATAATCTCTTTGACAATAGACATTTTTTCCTGACTCCATGTATTTATTTTTTTTGGGGGGGGGGGGGGGGGGGGGTTCAGACGAAAAACGTGAGATGTTCGACGATAATATTGATGTTGTGATTATGGTTTTTGAGAGGTGTATTCGTGGTTGCTGTAATGTGATTGTCTAAATAAATGGTTTGTGTGTTTTTTAAAGAAGTTATGTTTATAGTAAAATAATTATCATTATTTTAACTAAAATGTTAGAAAATAAATAACAGGATTATGACTTCTAAAAATTATTTTGAGGCAGCCTTCTTTTGTTATTTATATTAAATTTCATTCTTGTCCAATATCACTCATTTTCATTGAAAATATGCGATCATACGTTTCAATTTTTGACGTAAAAACGATTTTCAAAAATGTAAAAATAATATGTGTAACTTAAAAATGTACTCAGATATCATGTGAATGGACAATTTTTATAAAAGTTAAAAATAAATAAATAAATAAAATAAAAAATAAAAAACGAAAAACGAAAAAAATACATTAAGATTAAGTTTTTGGATCGTGAGTGACCGTCACGTGAACGTGTCTATTTAAAAAAAAGTCATAGTGTCAGTCGGAAGACTTGGGAGCAAACATGTGCCACAAAGAAATCTAGTGGAAACCTTTCGAAGTAACATGCCAATAAACTTGAAGAAAGTAAAAGAAGGAGTGAGAAGTATTCCTGAATATCGTAGCATTATCTGAATAGCTTTGTTCATGTTTAATAAAAGTTTTATGACCATTTTTTTTTCTCTCCTGTGCGCACACATTGAAGCTAAGTGACGATATTATTATATATTTTTCGGTAGATTTCGTATGAAATACTACCTATTACATTCTGCCCTATGTTAGAATTTCTGAAAAAATTTTGCAGATCAATACCGATCATGACTCCTAGAACTCAAAACCACCGACAGTAAAAAACTTTGTCTCTCTCTCTCTCTCTCTCTGTATATATGTATATATATATTGAAAAATCCAAAATCATATAATTTAGTACACGAAAAAACATCTAACAAACTAACTAAAACAATAATTATCAAAACCAAGAGTAACTAGGAAAAAACTAAATATGAAGACAAGTGGCCAAGGCTTATGACTTGTACTGCGGGGTTAAACATGTTTCACGTGCACAACATTCCCCCTCACTTGCCAAGACCAAACAAATAGAGATTGAAAAAATGAAAATCATAAACTAACCCAAAAGCCGTCAAATGAAGTCCGTGAATAACCTCAAAGCTAAGCTATTTTCGATAGGAATCACATATCGATAAATCACCATCATCGAACAATTCCAAAACCTTATTTCGATAGCATTTTTTCTTGATAAAATTGAAAGTTAAATCATTCAGAAAATGTATTGGGTAATTTTGTTTACTGGCGTTTATGTAAAGGTTAAAAATTTCACCAACCAATTTATCAACATTTGAACACAAATTTGCAATACGATTTAATCCATTTAAATATATATTTCTAAAAATTGAAACATGCACGTTACTATTAAAGTTTAATATTTTTATTGTATAAAAATCAAAATAGTTTATTTTATCATAAATACCGTATAGGGGAGATGGGGGCACATGTGAACAGTTCGCATAAATATAGCTTTTTCTCATACCTGGATTAATTTCAATAAAAAAAAACTACTTAATATAGTAAACAGAACTTTCTTTTGCACATGGTATTTTTTTCAAAATCACCTGTATAGTTCTTCTTACATTTTTTAATAGTTTTATAAAATCAAAAAATTGTTCACATGTGCCCCATCAGCGGGGTAGTTGTGAACACACGTGGGGCACATGTGAACACAAGGAAAAATATCCTTTAATGTGCTTTTTATTCCTTTATTCATTTGTCATAGTAATCATTAGTTATATTACCTTTTAAATTCACCATAAAGAAAAATATATATGTATATTTCTCTAGTTTCTGCGTGATAAGTTTAAGCAAAAATTATAAAATGAAAATAAGTAGATTTGGTGAGGAGAGTCTTAGATGATTCATTAAGTATTGTTGCAATAAAATAAAAAAAATAAAGAAGCAATTTAAAAAAAGAAATTAAAACTTTTAAATTTTGTTTAAGGGTTTTTGTTTGGGGGAAATTTTAGGGAGGGGGCATTTACATACTATTTATCGGAAATCTGCTGAAATACGAAAGATTCTCACTCCTGCATTTGCCTTATTTTCTTGTAAATTATAGATAAAGAAGGGTTTTTTAATGATTAAAAAAAATCTCGACTATAACCCCCCCCCCCCAACTTCTTTTGCTTTTGAAAGAGGGGGGGGGGGTACAATCGGGATTTTACGGTAGTTATCAGTTTAAAAATTGTATTTTCTTAAAATATTACTGGTATCTATCTCCATTCAAAGAATCATATACATAAATGTTTTAGAGATGGAAGTAAGCCATCATTGCAAGGTTAGAACAAATGTAAAAGAAAAATTTGCAAAGTTGTTCAAAGTAATACTTTTGTATTAACAATGCATAAAAAATATTGTTGTAAACCGTTTAGTAAAATTATATATAACACTTATTGCATTTTAGAAAACATTAAATTTATTTAAAGTACAATTGAACGTAGACGAGCGTGTTGTTTTTTATGTATTTGCTGAAAGATGTGTTTGTGGAAGTTTCAATACAAAATCAACTTTGTGAGAGGAAAATACCTTCAATTTCAGGAAAATTGTTGATAATGAAACCGACATTATCTCTCATTAAGTTAACTGAAAGAAACAGAATCACAGAATGATTATTGGGGTACTTATGAAATGTTCATATCTGCCCCAACTAGCCTGTTCACAAGTGCCCCACATTGCTGCTTCTGTTAAATTGATGAATAATTAACATTTCTCAATTTTAGAAGAAAACGCATTTTATCAAAAATGTTTATTAGTATTCATAGAATATGGTAAAACACTCAAATTCAAATAAATGAATAAATAAATAAAATTATTCGCTTATGAACTTGGAGCAATGATTTTACTTTTGAGTTCTAAAAACAGTGTTTTGGCTACAGAGGACAAACAAAATGTCATAGAGCTTCAAAAAATTTTTACCATATGCCTACAGATGCTATCATCTTTAGTAATTTTTTTCAAATAAAAAAGCTTATAGTAACTATCGAAAAACTGCGATGTTCACATGTGCCCCCATCTCCCCTACTAAAATTCCGTTTTTAATCTCCAAATTAACATCCAAGTAGTTGACGCTGCTTTGATTATCCGAAGCACTCTTTAAATTTAAAGTGTCTGGATAACATTTAAATTGATAAATTTCTTTATTGTTATTCAGCTCAACCACCAAAACAACATCTATATATCTGTATATCTTTAAGTTTTTTTCCAGCAATAAACCGGCTTCATATGTAAACAGATAAATATCTGCAAGAATGGAGCTACAACTGCCCCCCATTGGAATACCTGTCACTTGTTTATATATTTGTTTCCCTTCAAACAGATAATTTTCGCAAACAACAAATTGAAATAAATCGGTGAATATTTCAATACTGATATCCTTCTCTTTAGATTTCTCGAAAAAATCCATAACTCTGTACTTCAAATCATCTAAATTTATGCTATTATACAAATCCTCGAAATCATATGTATACAATCCTGTAATGTTTTTCAGCTTTTTTAAACTTTTTATAAGTTAATAGCTATTTTTTATTACTATCGAAGAATATTCATTTATAACCTGATCAAAAATCTTTTGTAATATATTCAACATATTTTTATTAACACATTCCAGGTAAGAACCAAACCCACAAGGTACGGTTCTAAAAGTAATTGGGGTTTTATGGAATTTTGGAATCATTACAAGATAAGGAAATTCCGCACTATTTTGCTTTGATTTTATTTTTTTATAAAACGCCTTTACTCTGTTTACAATAACTTGTTTAGTAGTTTTTAGTAGTTGATAATTTCCCTCATTATTGTAGGTTTCCCTTAGAATATCTCCGTATAATTTTTTACATATTATAGCGTAGTTGGTGTTAGCTTTATCCACATACGTAATGATAAAATCATCCTGTAGATTTTTTACTGATTTAATCAAATCTTTGTAAGATTCTCCCGAGACACCCTCAAAATCTTTATGGTAATAGCCTTGAAATTCTTTTAAAATATAGTGCCTCCATTCCTCAAAAACGCTTTTTGGTAAACCATATTTATATATTAATTTTTGAATGAAGATATCTATATTATTTGACAAACGTTTTATAGCTAAACCTCTACTCACGACTCTCCTCAATCTGTATTTTGTACCATACCTCATGTAATTTCTGAGATTTGTGTCTGCCACTATAGTAAGATCACCGGTAAGAATATGTCCGTAATTTGAATTAACGTATTTATTATATTCAACTTTATTACAATGACAAATACTGTTCTCAATACTGCTCTGCAAATTCCTAGAGTAACTGTTGTAGTTAAATATAACTCTGTCTAATGGTTTATCGTATTTGTAAGCTTTAATAATATGTATGTTTTTATCCGGCAGGTATTCATTATACTTATTTAAAATTTCCTTAAAATTAGCACCCCTAAAATGATGCCCCATGTAATCCAATACAAAATAAATCTTATTCTCTATATTAACTTTGTTGTTTTTCAACTCGATATAACCATTAAATTTCTGCTTACCTATTCTGAATCTCAACAGATCAAACCATATATCTGTATTTCCGTTACCTGTATGTTCATATAATTCTCTCAATAAATCGGGTATTAACTTCTTTTTCACATTGAAAATTATGTATTTGATTGTTTTAACAATATTGCCGGAATTAATATTAACAATAGCATTTTTAATATCCTTACTACAATTTAGATCATTAACTTTGATATTTTGTATATTATGTAACTCATACTCGCAACTCAAATCGTGATTAATTTTTTCATAAACTGACTCTTCCAATATTGTATTTATAAAATTCTTCAAAATATTATTTTGATCAAACATAACATTTAAACCATAAGGGTACACTGTTCCGTATTTAACCATCATATTCCTTTCACATATTAGTCTTTCAGCCTTGTTTGCAACTATATGCAAAATCGATATTTCAATATTTTCAATCCCATGTTTTGCGAAATGTACTATTTCAATCTCCTGTTCTTCCCTCGCTCTCGTTATCTTTCTTATATCTTTTTTGTGGTTGTTAAATCTCTTATTAAAAGGACCAGACGTTTGTCCTATGTAAGACATGTTACAAATTTTACATTTTAATCTATACACACAGTTAAATACCTTACAAAAATTTACACAATTTTCATCCACGGCATTACAGATATCCTTTTCAGCATGGATGAAGACTTTACATCTTTTATCCTTGCATTTCTTAAATTTTAAAAAATTCTTCCTCCCCCCATTTCTCATACTTTTATTGTAAAAATATCTAGTTTTATACTTCTTCTGTACCATACTAGTCTTCTCTACCTTCTCCTTTATATCTGAAATTTTGATGTTGTAAACATATCTAGTTTTATATCTAGTACTACCACTCACTGTTGAATCCATAACATTTTTATAACAATTAAAATTACTATATTTACTGTAGTTTCCATACATTTTATAATTTTTATTCAACTTTTTGCTTTTTTCTTAAATTACATGATCCCGGCTCTCCCCCTCATACCCGAAAGTATCTCCACTCTCTCCTGTCTGTACATCCACTTTATTATCCGAACCAAGGTAACTTTTTGTCGATCCACTTCCTACCATGTAATCAGAAGCCGACCGGGCACTTTGGTCATTTTATGGTCATATATATATATATATATATATCACTTTCTTCTGGACACGATAACTTCCACAATTCTGCACAAATCTCTTCCAAACTGATCCATAAAATCAAGGGGCATAAAATCTCGGTCAATTTCGTTAATGGGCAAAATCGGACCAAGGGGGTGGAAATAGGGAGGGGTTTTGTGAAAACCGAAAAAAAAAACCCATAACTTCTTAGTTTTTGTACATATCAAATCAGTTTAAAGTTTTCGTTAGTTTTAAAAATAGGGCCAAAAATTTATGTATCATAGATTTTTGATAAAATTAAAAATGGGCTCTAGGGGCGCAAAAAATAGGGTTTTTGAAAGAAAAAAATTCATAACTTCATCAATTCTCCAGATATCAAATCCAATTAATTTTATGATAAATCGCCTTCATATTATCTACAAATTTTATATTCACAAGTTTTTGATAGGACCAATTCGTACCGCAAAAAAATTAAAAACGAAAACAAAAAGAGGGGTTGAAGAAGAAAAAAATACATAACTCCATTAATTCACAAGATATAAAATCCGCATGAATTTATCATATATCTTCTTAATAATGTCTACAACATTTATATAGACAAGTTTTTGATAGGACCAATTCTTACAGCAGAAACAAATTAAAAACACATAGGGGTTGAAGAAAAAATATCATGTTACTCAAATCCATACTGCTTATTTTCTGACTCATTTTTAAATTCATTTTTGCTCTCAGACGCATCCAATTGGTAGATTCTCTTATTCAGAAATTACATAATGAATCGAAATGATCGATTTTTTGATAGAGGCAGAATATATTTCAAAAACGATGTGAAAGAGGGCATTTTGAACAGAATTTCCCGAAAAGATTGTGTTAGAAATGAAAAATATTCTTCGATTGAGAAAATAATCGTTTATAACTCAATGTTTAATTAATTGAACGAAAAATAGAAACACAGGTCACTTATAAATCTCTTCAAAAATCACGTTAGCATGTTTAATATTTTTTTCTATTAAAAATGAATCTGAAAATGTGCCAGAAAATATAAATTTGTTCAGCATGGAAAAGTATTTTTTTTTAATACCACCTTAACATGATTCTGATAAAACCAGCTATTATAGAAAAATGAAATAAAAACTTTTAAAAAGCGACCAGGTAAAATTGTTAAAGTGGGTTTATCTCTAATCGTGATTTAGTTTTTGTTCGTGAAATTAGTAAACTTAACTTCGAAATCTACCTCCGCCTGTAGGCTGGGCTGGCAGGGAATTTTCCTTTTGTAAACCATCAGTATAATAGTTTCTGCGAAATGTATGACGTTTCATGTATCCACAGTTCTTTCTTTACTGACTAGGCTTTGTTGTAAGTAGTTTTCTTATGTAAGGTAAATGGTAACAAATTTTTATTATCAGATTTCTGTATTTCTGAAGATACAATTGCGTGCATTTTTATAGTTTTGTAGTGTTTCAACGATGTATAACTCTTTTAACTCGTTTTTGTGTTGAAGAGTGAGGGGAACGTATTTGAAAAAACGAAGTAGTTTCAGCTGTTCACTTTATAGTCCAAGAGCTGTTAAACATTTTAGGGAAGGTATTTGAGGCACCCTGAAAATTTGTGCAACACTTCTTTTGTAATGGCTGAATACAAAATCGAATGTCTGGCTGAAGGATCGTGGCCCAAAAACTGTGCCAGACACGTGTCAAGTGCCATTTTTTGACTACCCAAAAAAGGCATTTCAGGCACGGTGAGATTGAGGCAGAATAATATTTATGCTTAGAAAAAAATATTTTAAAAATAACAGACACTTTAGTCGGCACAAAAACTGTGCCAGACATTCGATTTTGTATTCAGGCATTACAAAAGAAGTGTTGCACAAATTTTCAGGGTGCCTCAAATACCTACTCAAAAATGTTCAACAGCTCTCCTACTATTAGGAATTCCACGTATTGTTTCTGATGTATGAAGCAAAATGTGACATTCAGAGACGTTTAAAGAAGTACTATAAAGATTAAAAGAAGCTAAGGAAGCAAAAGATATTAAGGGACTTGAAAAGAAAACAAGTGAATCTACTAATTAGAAAAATAAGAGTGGAATTCCTAGAAATAAATATCATACCTTCGAGAAAAGATAAAATGGAAGTGAATGATCATAAATTGGTACAAATGTCGAAGTACAGAAAGAAAATTAGTCACTGAAGAAGCCATATGACTCGTAGGTTGTTTTAAGAAGAAGGAAGTTGGGACTCCAGTTAACTGCAAGAAGCAAATGATATCTGCTATGAAAAGTACTGATTGAGATTAACAGTATGACAGTGCAAAAAAAAAGTTGAATAAAATTTACTAAAAGAGAAAAGCAACTCGGGGATATTTTAATTATGTGTATTCCGAAATCTACACGGAAGAGATTGTGGCTCTGCGTACTGAAGAAATTACATAGCAGGAATCCAAATTTAATGACTGAAAAGCTAATGCGTTTGTACACGTACAGGTTAATAGTATTGAGTTTCAAGACTGAAAATGGCTTAAATTTGTATGTCGTTTACTTCATTATTGAGATCGACGAAGCTGGGGAAATGTTTTAGTAACTACTGTTCTCAAGAGTGTAAATTCTGAAAAATCAAAATTTGCTGTAGATTGCATTGATTAAACCATATTGTTGTCAAAAACACCATCTCAAAAGTAGATTTCCTAATCCCGTCGATTATGACAAAATAAAGTAAAGTTGTATATTTGTATTTTCGGGTGCTGTTATCCGGAAGAAAAAATATTTGTATATCCCAAAGCTTGAAATAAAAATATGTTTAGCTCTTTTGTATGTTTCAGAATTTTAGTTGCTTTTCATTTGTGAAGCCTTTTTTTTTTCTTTTTTCACATAAAAAAAAGTTTCGTTGAATTAAGCGACGTCCTAGTTTAATTTATAAAATGTATTTGAAAATTTACTATTGGCATAAAATAACACCACTGTGGGGTATTTGAGAGTACTCTTCGAAAAATGCGAAAGCAAGTTAGTGAAGATGTTGGACAAGATATTTTTGAAAACTAACATCACTTCATTACTGCTTGTAACTGCTGCCTAAAATTATGTTTAGAATTATTCCAGTTTTGCGGAGTCGTTGGAAGGAAGAAGGAACAATTAAAAACAGGCAGTGACCTCCGTCCAGACGCCGCGGAGGAAATTTTGTCAAGAGATTGTAAAAAAAAAGCAGCTTTCTGCTGAAAAAAAAAAAAAAAGAATGAATGATAAGTTCCGACTCTGGTACATGGGCAAATACAAAAATGTGAAATTTCGTTTCCAATTACTGACCCTATCTGCCTTACAGAGCTTTAAAGGATCATCCACTTTAAGGAAAAAGCTATCTGTTCTGAACCGAATTCCAGATTGCTCACTTTTCTTCAACCAACTCTCATGGTTATGGAAGGGGTTTTCACAAACAGCCTTCTCAATCCTTTCTTTTCGAATGCTGCTAGTGTTTGCGAACATTGTTTGCAACCTTTTTAAAACCTCAGAAATATAGTCAGTAATTTTTCACACACATCTCTTCACTGAATTGAATATATATGTAACATTGTATTAGCATAAAGTTTGGTCAACAGGCATTATAAACATTCCTTTACTACAGTGCTCAGCAAAAGTTTAAGCAATGATCGATTATGCTTCTGTGCTGAGAAGTATGTAACGAATTTTTGTAATTCAACTGTCATGTATTACTGGGGACTTATCTTTCATACACAAACAATAAAATTTAATGTATACACTTTACATAATATATAATGACAAAAAAAACAAATTTAACATTGTTGCAAGTATAGACAATCTGTCTGTTAACAGAAAAATATCAATAAATTAAAATCGAACTGCACCTACATTGTCTGCTATTAATGCAAAAATGTGACTTTCCATTGAAGAAACTAAATCCTGCATCACTTGGTGATCTATTTCGTACCAAACACGTTGAACATCTGATCGAAGTTCATTTACGGAGGAGTATTGTTAAAAAATTGCATAAACCGTATGAGATATGATGCCACAAAAGTTTTCGATTGGGTTAGATTCATGGCTACATGCGGGCCAGTCGAAAACAGTAATATTTTGAGAGTTAAACCAATTTTTTGATTTGTATGCAACATGAATAGACGCATTATTTTGCACAAGTACATACTTTGGAAGAGGAAAAAGCTCACCAAATGGCTGTAAATTGTTTTCCAATGTATGTATGTAATCTTACGCAGCTTGGCAACCATTGAGAGAGATACTTGAGAATTAAACCAAAGTGAGGCCCAAATCATCAACCCTTTCGAGGGCAAAGGACACCTAATTTTGATTCCAAAAGTGACAATAATATTTAATTAAAATTTCCCTTTTATAATATACGTGAAAATAAGCAATTTCATATTTTCTAATAACTTCGTTTATAAATTCTGGTATCAGTCTATTATTTCATCAGTTTATAAAAAGAATTACTAAGCAACAGGAAAGGGGTCAATTTGTTGCGAGATTTCAAGGCTGGTTGTTTTATCATTTTCATGAAAACTAATGTACATCTTTCTTTAATGCATCTACGAAATTATCCGTTGACACAGAAAGCTCTGACTCACTTTTAATAAGATTAGCAGTCATCATTTGTCTAGATGCCAGTTTAGGGATCCTTCTATAATCTCGTTTTCTGACCACACGAGTACTTCCAGATCTATGTTTTGCTTTGAAAGAGTCACCCTTAGATAGTACTTAATAGACAGACTTCTTTGGACGATTCAAAGTAGCTGAGATTTCTGCAACAGTCTTCCCTTTCGATTTCAACTTCCATGCTTTAATTACTTCATCTGACTGAAAATTTCTTGCTCGCGGCATCTTCACTAATCGATGCTATTGCGAGGTGCACTTACATACTTCATGCATGTGACGTCATAAGTTTGAAATATGCGTTTTTCCGTGAACAATTGCCAAAAAATAACAAAAGTGTCTAAACTTTTGCAATATGCAAATTTCACTTTTTTCAGTTAAATTGAATAATATCCTACATTAAAACCATTATTTCTGTCCTAAAACGTTTAAAATATATTTAAAAATAAGTACAGTCATTTGTATAACCCAAGTGTTCGTATTTTTTATTCAAAGGTTAAAAATCCCCAGTGTCTAAACTTTTGCTGAGGACTGTATATAAAATTTATTTCGTTGATATAAAAATTTCTTTTTGAAGAAAAAAACTTCCATTTATTGCTAAGCACAGTCAAAAAAATATATTTTAAAACATTTCGATACTTAGCTATTGAAAATTAATATTTTTATTAATGAAAATTGGTATATTAATTGAAACATGGCATCATTTCTAGTGACGTAAGAGTTTCGCCTTTCAGCAATTAGCATAACTTTGTAGTGGACGAGGGGGTATTCATTTTTTTTTCTTTTCATTCGGTTACATTTTTATCGCTTTGTTTTGTATTTATTTATTTCATGGTTTTATTCAGGACGGATAAATAATCTGATATTAGAAATTCAAATCGTGATAGCCAAACAAAATGTTCGCCGACATTTAAAAATGAATTCATATTTTCACTCCATTGAATCATAATACATACCAGCAGAATGACAAAACTGTTACGACATTTAGATAAAATCACAGTTAATTGCTTTAAGTTTATGAATAAAAATGTATCTTTTATTTTAAACATGTCTTTTTTTCGACAGAAGTTGAGATTTGGTGACCCAGTCTCAATACTTGAGGGACAAATTGTCACTGGTACGTTTTTATTAATTATTGATTTTTTTTAGTTTGACGAATTAAAATATACGGTTATCGTTTTTATCTGGTAGAAGCAATATACCGTTCTGTATTTAGGACCAGTATTCCTTAGTACCATCGGATTTAAAAGTTAATTCAATCATTTCAACAGCATTGTATTAACTCCAACAGCTTTCTGAAGGATTTTTTTCTTTTTTTACACGATGCCATACGGCATTTCTACACTTAGGGCTTCTTGTAGTGAAAGGTACAAAATTAGTAAAATTCCTTAACCCTAAACTCAGTACAAGATGATTAATAAACTAGCGTTGCTTACGTTTTTGATACATAATCGTATAAAAATTCTGAATGAAAAGGTACGTTTTCTAAAAAAAATTATGTCATTTTTAAAGAGTGAAGGATTTTTGCCATTCTAAAATTATATTCCAACCTCAATGTCAACGGACAAACAAATACAAATTATTATGTATCAACTGTATTTAAATGCAACCTTTTTACGAAAGAAAATGTGTGTTTCCTTTTGAACATGACTTCATTTTCCCTGACAGAAGTATTTCGACTTTTGGAAATTAGAACACTTTGAATTGTAGGAAAGGAAATAATAGCCTTTTGACACTAATTTTGGTACTGGAGGAATAAAAAAAAACAGTCTAATTACGCAATTTAGACATAATCGTAGAAAAAATGTATTCAGTTTTCAGAATTAAAATGTACACTTTCAGATGAATGCGCTTTAAAAATGGCATCATTTTAACAGGTGAGGGAATTTATTTCTCTTAATATTTGACTTCTAATTTCAAAACTCCAAAAAATTCGAATGAAAAATATCTGAAAGTGGTGTCATTTAGTTTGTACTTTCAATTTACCTAATTACAGGCATTAACAAAAAATTTTTCACATATAAAAAGCATGTAGATGTCATTAAAAAAAAGTTCTTAACTTTCTTCCGGACAGAAAAAGTCAAGCTTTAAAAAGAGTTACATGTGTTCATAAAAATGCTAAAAAATGTTTTCATCCTTCACTCAGGGCATCTTCCATTTACTGACGATTCTTCATCACCTTTGGATTTTTCTGTGACTTACTTAGAAACTAATGGTATTGTGGCGAACTTATTTCACATGATCAGTATAAAGAGAGTTACTATCTTAGAGTAACTGGCTTCGCCTTTGGCTCGACGCTAACGTTCTCGCCTCCTGAGCAGGAGATACCTAGTTGGAATCCAATCGGCGCCAATCCACTCTCTCCTCATTGGTGACCCGGACAAACACGCAACTTTCATCAATATTCGACATCAATCATCTCATCTCATAACCAACAAATGGCAGCACTAAAAAATCATCCATTGCATCCTCCATCATCCTGCGAAACCTTCACAGCACAAAGCCTGTCACCCAATGCATCACATATGCGTTCGACAGCATCATTCACAAGGGCATATCGCTCGTCACACGTCAGAAATACGTCTTTCTCACTGGGGATGGAGTATGAAGCGATTTTATCTCGCATGATCAGTATAAAGCGAGTTACTAGCTTGGAGTAACTGGCTTGGCTTTTTGATCGACTCCTGATCATGAAATACGTGGTTCATATCCCATCGGCGTCATTCACTCCCTAAAGTATCATTCTGACGCAATTATAGGAAAATAATACCATTTCATTTAAAGACTGTTTCATTCGTATCATCTGTCATGACGTTTTGATTGAAAGGAGAATGAATTGACTCGAAACTAACGGTTTCTATGATGTATTTAACATTTAACATAAATTGTAGGAAATATTATCACTCCAAATAAAACATTAAAACACGTATCTCTAATTTTAAAATAACTATTAAGCATATGTAAATTTAATATACAAACGAAATAGAAAAAAAAACTTCATTCCTGGCGTTACACTGAAATCGTTTAATAAATTATATGTCTGTGAATTTTTGAATGACGTGGTTTTACGTTGACGCAACATAAACTAGCTGATCGTTTAAAGCACATCCTATTCATATTTAATATATTTTGGTTTTTTCTTTTATTGTCATAGTAAATGTCGTCAATAAAAATATAAATATATCCGTTATTTAATTGTTTCCTTCACAATGATGTATAACATGATTCTAACCATTTGAAAGAAATTTTATTAAAAAAAATTATAAAAGTGTATATACTTAAAAATACTTAAAAATAGATAATGTCCACTCATCTACAAATGAACAGCTTTCAATAATTTTATTTTATTAAAATTGGTTCAATAGAATTCCCACTGTAGATCTCGAAAATCTCTGATTTATATTTTAAATAAATATATAAATTAATTGTATATTTCCTATTGTTGGAATTTTAGTGATATATAATGTATCTGATAATCAAGTGATATATACTGTGTTAAAAAAAAAAGTGATGAATAGTTTATTTAAACAACAGTGATGTACATTGTTTTTAAAAGTCAGACAGGGATATATATTGTTTTTAAAAGTCAGTTTGTAAGATATATTTCAAAGTCAGTTAGTGATAGATATTTTACTTAAAAGATTGTATCTACAGCCTTGCCTGTTCAGTAATTTCAATTTGTATTGAATATTTGAATCTTATCAGTGTTTGGAACAATATCATGATAGGATAAAATTTTACTATTATACTACAATAATGACTGTTAAAGAATATCTACTTGAATTTGTTTAAAAAAAGGTTTTAATAATATCCAAAATTCAATAAAAGTTTTATATAAATGTCTGTGATGCCTTCTGCTATAGAAATAATGTTTTTTTTTTTTTTTTTAACTATAATATATGTATATATATTTTATAATAAAAATTTAAGATGAAAAAAAGAATGATTGAAGCCGCGTATTTAATGAGACCTTTGCAATTTCTTAGAAAATGTGTTTTGCTTCTTATCACGGCACTATTTGTTTTTAATTCGGCATTTCATTGATATTAATGCTTTCCATTACTTAATTACGCTAGCTCTCTTTCTGCAGAAGTTTTTGATTGTTCCGTTAACATACTTCACTTGCCAATACTTTTCGTTAATATAGAATGTTGAAACTAATTGTGTAATTCGAAATGTGATAATTATTTAGATAATAACTTTTCGCTTGTGTAAGATTTATAATACAGTTACTGTTTGTATTAATGTAAGTCAATTTAAAAGAGCACTTGTTTGATTTTTGTATTATCCACATCTATAATATATGTAGCAAGACTTTCAAGATCATGCTTTAGTGCGTGTATCGTTTTTTTCAATTTCTAAATGCGAAAACTCGTTTTTAAAACATAAATTCGCGTGAACATCATTAGTAGTTTTTAATCCGGTTCAGCGCAATTAATTTGAGTAAATTGTCTGCTTCTTTCAAAGTTTTATTTATTTTTGAAAATCCATTTCTAAAGATTATGAATGGCAACAATAAAAACCGTCTACATGAACTAATTCTTTGACTTTAATGAAAATGTTTCTTTAATTTGTGGAAGAACGTGTTTATCTTTACGATGTGGGGGTTATCTCAAAGACAGGGTTTTCCAGAGAAGTCCTGCAAACATCGATGAATTGAAACAAATAATAATTGAAGAAATCTCGCCAATAACAAAAACAATGTTGCGAAGTGTGTCAAAAAACTTGATTCGACGTGTGCATGCTTGCATTCAAAATGGTGTCGAATATTTTCAACATTTGCTGTAAGGAATGATATTGTAAAATAATAATAATAATAATAATAATAATAAAAAGAAATAAATGATGTTTTTCAAAAATAAAATTATAACAGGATTAAGTACCATTGTGCGTCTCCATTTCTGTTTTACCTCACACATAAAGTTGTAACCATCCAATAGTGTTGGAAATTGCCTCCCACACTTAAACACGGTTCAAAAAATTATACTTCAGTTTTAGAATGCATGCCACATCCGTCATATTTAAGAGTAATAACAAAAACCAAAGGGTACTCTTTTAAATTGATCACCCTGTATATGTGTTATATTTAACATCTAATGTAGAGTATTGGTTGGCAATATTTGCCTTTACTTTTTAGCTTAAAACATTGGTGATCGATTCCGAATAAACTTTTTTGAAAAGAGAACAAAATTTACTACATTGGGTTAAAAGAAAGAAACCATATTCTTCTCACTTATACGGAAAAATCGCCTCGAAACATAAAAAAACGCTAAAAATCGCACAAATAATTAAATAAAAAAAAATCTAATCAAAAAATCGAAAATCGGGCTTCGAGGTGCAAAACTTCATATATAGACGTACCTTTTCCCCAAATTTTGTAGCTCTACGTGCAGTGGTCTCTTCAGAACACCGTCGACACACTCACTCACTCACACACAAACTTCTTTCTTTATTATTATAGATTATTTTAAAAGGAAATAGCAATAAATAATAAAAAAGTTTAATTAATGTCTATAGAACAAAACAGTTTATATAACTGTAAAAAAGAAAATAAAAGTAAATAAACAACTTATTAATAAATAAACAACAATAGCCGAGTTACCAAGTCAGGCAAAATAACGCCATTTTGGAGCCCATTTTGTACCATGGAGCGTATATGACACCTGTGCCAACAAAACTTTCAATAATATAGTAAATATGTCATTTGGTGGTGGCTTGATTATCGAAGATTATAAAATATGTGTGTATATGGCACATTTTTACATTAAAATTTAAATACTTGACTACATAGTTATAATTTTAATTCCTTTTTATATAATTTACATTTGAATATAAAGATTTACTCCGAAATGTTCTCCTATACTTAAAAAAAATTATTGCGACCTTCGCCTGGCTTATTTCACGCTTCTGCCTTTGTGGCTTAAAATTGCATTGTTTGGCGACCAAGGTAATAATTAATTAGCATGTAACTCACAAATAAAGCCTTTCTTCTGTAAGACATACGATGGGAAAATTACATAAAAATGATAATTAAATTGAATAAAAAAATAAAGAAGGACTAAAAGACTGTTACTTAAATTTTATTTCTTCAAGTTTTTTCAGGCACATTTTTATTAACCTGGCGAAGCGAAAAATCGCCAAATAATGTATCAATTGCTTCTTTCATACTAATTTATTTTTTAAGTTTTATAAACATTCCTTTCATATTTAAATTTAATATTTTCATTTTATAAATTTTATCTATCATTAAAAAGGTTTTTGATTCTTTTTTTTTAATTAAACAAATAACAGTTATTTTCTTTTAATTTGCGAGTTGTTTACATTATTTTCTAACGGATATAGCCATTTCAATTCATTTATCAACTATAATTTTCACCAAAATGACCACTGGCAACCCTTTCGTTGAAAATATCAATAAAATACAATAATCTAAGCATTGTATCATGTTACTTTTATTCACAATTTAATTTACTTGGATTCCCTTAAATATAATTAATATAATCTCTTAAGTTAATATTAGTTTTTGTCGCATTAAAATATTTCAATTTGTTCATTTTCTGTAAGCAAGTAATCCATATTGGTTTACAATGGAAGTCTATGGGAATTTGGCGAAATATTAGAGATATCGCCAAGTTGGCGTCACTTTTGGCGACTCATTTTGGTCGCCAAATTTGGCGATATACCGCCAAGTTGGCGATAAACTTGGCGGCGTTTGGCGACAGAACTGTGTCCCTCTACGGTAACCTCCTTATTAAATGCAATAAATGCTGTTCAATAATTGCATAAAAAAATTCGCTAAAAATTCAAAAATCGCTGCACGAATTCCGAATAAACTTTTTGTAAAAGAGAACAAAATTTACTACATTGGGTTATAAGAAAGAAACAATATTCTTCTCACTTATATGGAAAAAATCGCCTCGAAACATATAAAAACGCTAAAAATCGCATAAAAAATTAAATAAAAAAAATCTAATCAAAAAATCGAAAATCGGGCTTCGAGGTGCAAAACTTCATATATAGACGTACCTTTTCCCCAAATTTTGTAGCTCTACGTGCAGTGGTCTCTTCAGAACACCGTCGACACACTCACTCACTCACTCACTCACTCACACACAAACTTCTTTCTTTATTATTATAGATACACTATATGTGGCCAAAGGTGACCTGTCACTTGCGATTTTTGACGTTTTGTTAAATATCTAGAAAAATTCATGAGGAATTAACCTGAAACTGCAGATTTGTAAAAAGTATAGTATAGGGCATATATTTCCGTGAAGATTTCTTCCCGAAACCCCATAGGGGACCGTCAACAAATTAAAAAATAACGAATATCTTTTGGATATTCCTATAATAAATGATGTAGCAAAAGCGTTCAAACTCGATATTATTAATAAGTGGCTTATTGTAATATATTGTGTTCATTTTTATGATGATAGCATGTATACTCGTAGAGAAATTAAGGTTTTTATAAAAACAGTCCCAAATTACTCTACGTTTTTTGCTTATAATTTGCAGAGTTTTTAATATAAAAAAGTTCATTTTACAAAATATGACAAACAACATTGTACACAATACTCTGCAATCAGAATTAAAGAATAATAAAAATTGGATGAAAAATGAGCAGTGTTACTAAAAAATATTTCACTACGCATGCGCGAATATAATCAAAATATAATGTGCATAATGTATTAGCTAAGTATATATAGCAAGTTTTATGAAAATCTTAAAATCATAGCTTGAAAAATTTAAAAATTATCGTCGATAGAATAAGCTCGAAATCCGTTGTTCCCAAAAGGAATCAAAATTATGAGGGGTTGTTTCCAAATATAGTAGTACAAGCAATATTGTGTACGCTATCTTGGCACTAATCAACAGATATTTGATACAACACCTCAATTTTTTTTTTTTTTTTTTGGGGGGGGGGGATAACGGATTTAGAGCTTATAACGTGGACGATAATTTTCACAATTTTCAAGCTATGATTTTGAGACTTTCACAAAATTTGCTCTATATACTTATATAATACATTATGCATATTATATATTGATTGCTTTTGCGCATGCGCAGTAAAAATTTTTTAGTAAACCTGCTCATTTTTCATCCAATTTTATTTATTTTTTAATTCTTATTGCAGAGTATTGTGTTCAATATTGTTTGTCATATTTTCGGAAGAGAACTTTTTTTTTCTATTAAGAACATTGCAAATTATGAGCAGAAGACTTGGCAAAATTTGGCACTGTTTTTATAAAAACCTTAATTTTTCTACGAGTATACATGCAATCCTCATAAAAATGAACACAGTATATTACAATATGTCACTTATTAATAATGTCGAGTTTAACGCTTTTACTACATTAGTTTTTCAGGGTTATCCAAAAGATATTCGTATATTTTTTCAATTTGTTGACGGTCCCCTATGGGGTTTCAGGAAAAAATCTTCACGGAAATATATGACCTATACCGTAATGTGTACACACCTGCAGTTTCAGGCTAATTCCTCATGTATATTTCTAGATATTTAACAAAACGTCTAAAATCGCAAGTGATCGGTCGCCTTTGGCCATGTAGTGTATAAGCTGAAAAAGCTATCCAACTGGAAATAATGTCTTCTTTCAACTTACGTTAAAAGCAGAAGCTTAAGGGTTTTAAACAAAAATTGAACCAATGTAAAAAATTTTCAATTGGAACACACTTTTGGCAGTATATTTGAATTTTTTGGTAAAATATAGATTCGGATACTATACGGTCATTTTAATGAAATAATTGAAGAAATATGAAGATCAAAAATTTCGAATACAGAATGTTAATTTTCTTTCAAATCGTTACAGAACATATGGCAATGCAGATTGTTTGTAAAGCATGAACCAATGTCTACTTCGTGGATGGAGCTGTAATTTTATATTCGCATATTTGGAGCTCTTCAAAATCGATTTGTGCTAAAAATTTATCGTTTACGTTTCTTATTTGTATCGCAATTAAGTTTGAAAATATGTATATTTTCAAAACTAATTTTTGGAAGAAACATAGTCTGTGATGTAGAATTATTTAAAACGTAAACTGGTTTTTAGAAGATTTAATTATGCGAATCTAAAATTACAGCTCATTTCTCACGAAGTTTTTGAGTTATACTTTATAAGAAACCTACATTCCAATCAGTTTTGCAACAGAGGGAATGGAATTTAACATTAGGAATTTCAAAATTCAAGCCTGCGTAACTCATAAACTATTCAACCGAATGACGTCCCGTATGGTGTACTAAGAGTACAGAGAAAAAAAATACAGCCCAGATTAGGTGCACGTATTGATAATTTTGGTGTTTGGTACAATTTCAGTATGAAGACAAACCCCAACACTTATTTTTTAAACAAATTGAAGGGAGGCTTTTATTCAAGTGGCTATTTTCGTTTCTTTTTGTGACAATTTGGTAATGAAAAAGTATAAAGATTTTTTTCTTTATTTTTGGTTAGACGGTACCTTCCAAGTTTGGAAACCAAAAATGAGGTATTAAACAATTGAATGGATCGCACGTTACCTTCCAATGAATATAAATAATTAAAATTTCAAAAATTGTACAAAATTTTTAGAAGAGATATTAATTTCTACCATTGAAAAAGACTGGTTTCATATTTTATGTACATATTTTATTGCAATTTTTCTTTTTTATTTCTCCTGACTTCAGTGGTATAAAGTAAATACAGTGTTAAACTTAAGATAGATGGATTGGTTAATACACTCTGTTTCCAAAAAAAAAAAAAAAATATGTGAATCCAGAAAGAATTAAGCCAAAACTACGAAACTTGAAGAAGTAATTTGATGAGTTCCGTAATCGATTAACATTTCAGCACGACTGACGAACAGGAGCTTGTGAAATGCGCATTTAAATTGCACAACAGGCAGCATTTAAAAGAGGCTGTACTCGAGTTCACAGATAATTAGAACTAGACTACCATTGTTGATGCATTGTATTTGAAAGGATTATACCTTTCAGACTTATTCGACGGCACTATGACCAGTCGTTCAACTTCGAAAGGAGACGAACCATAGGCCTCAGAAAAATTGGTCACTCCAACAGACGGATCAGCCAGCATTTTAGTCGAGGCGATATTGTGATCACGCGGTTTTGGCATCAGTACATCAGAGAAGGCGCGGTCAGCGCTGCAGTGGCTCAGGACGTCCCCGGGCCACAAAAGCATGAGATGATCTTACAATAAGAAGAAAAGCCACATCTACAAAAAAAATGTGGCTATCATCTATTCGATGCCATTTGCTAGTTAATATGGATGCAGTGGTATCAAGGCATACCATTCTTAGATGACAGGCCGACTCTGGGCTCAAGTCTCGACGTCCATTTAGGCAACATTTTTCAACATAGGTGGTGTTGTCTGGATTGGTGTCAAATTCTAGCAAGATGGGCGCTATCTGATTGGAGAAATGTGATATTCAGTTACGAATCCCGCTTACCTCTCAATCTGGGGATTGCTGTTCGTGTGTGTAGGCAGAGAGATCAGCGGTCCAATCGTGCCTTTGTTACTGAGCAGCACACTGCCATAACACTTGGAGGGACATTCTGTAGAGCGATCTGCTGGGACTGCTGATCACTTTTACTCGTACAAGGTACTCTATTGACTAGCAGTTACGTAGATGACATTTTGCAGCCGGTGGTACGGCCTTAATAGATGTAAAACCCTGTTACCTGTCTTGATACTGCTCGGGAAATATCTCTTCTTCATTTCACTTTCACTCTGCTATACACTTTACATTTTATCTTTATTAAGCAATATGTTCATTCTACATTTCTTTATTTATATATATATAAAATATCTTTTATTAATACAATAAGGTTATTCATTATTTCACTTACCGTTCATTTACTCTTGTTATCTTATCTTTAAATCCTTTTTAAGTTGTTTATTTATCGCATGTATTTTCCGACTTACGATTTTCAGCCATCCACGCTTCAGGTAATCAGGAGCATAGAATTCATTTCGAAAGGCGAGTGCTTCACGGCCGCCACCAGGTGGCGTCGCTCGTTTGAAACTACTGCACATCTTTCGTACGACGTTTCGTCACGATGTCCTTCGAGAACTATCTTCTATTGCTCCGTGATTGGTTTTTCCATTCACCTGGTTCATATAAGTAAAGATGTAATTTCTTTCCCTTCACCTTTCCTTGTCTTGCCTTGCTTCTGCATTTTAACAGTGGATTTTGTTGGAGGTATTTTAAAGCGTGTTATTATGGCGTTTGATGTTAACATTAAGTTCAGATTGTATTTCATCATATAAATTTTTCGTCATATAAATATTTCATCATATAAATTTTTATAACGTTTTCAATTTTTCTCCGTTCAACATTTTGACGCCGATCACGTAGTTATTTAAGTGAGTCATATTGTTTTGTCATGTACTTTGGAGTTACGGATAAACTTTGTTCAAGTGTTTTTCTGAAACGAAACACTGTGATTCATCATGCAACGTGTCGGCAGATGTTGTGAAAGTAAATCGTTATCTCCAGTTATCTAAATGTTTTCCCGTGCTGCTCTTCAATCAGATATCATTTGAATAGAAGCTAATAGTGCTTAGTGTACTGACATGTACGTATATTTTCATAGAACTTTCAGATCGTACGGCTACTCAATGATTTAATCCAGTTCTTCACATGTCATGAGGGTTTGTTTTACCTTTTACTTTTTACTGTTAAATCTGCTTTGATAGTTTAATATGCTTTTATATAATCTTAAGGTTTACTTGTTGTATAATGTTATAGTTAACTTTCTTTATATACTTGCTTACCTATATTTTTGCTTTTCTTTTTTAATAAATTTTAGTTTGTATTTAAACTTTCTTGTAATCATTTCACCACCATTTGACTTCATAAAATTTTACATTTAGGGATTAACAGCTTATGTTTCCATTGCGTATTGTTGCTCTGCTAACTTTGATCTATAATTTAAATTTAATCGACATCAGGCCTGTGCTATTAAGTCGCCTGGGTGTCATTTATAAGCAAGATAACGCTCGGCTACATACTGGAAGTCCCTCTCAATAATGTCAACAAAGATTTAATGTCATTCCATGGTCTGCCACTTCACCAGATCTTGCTCCAACAGAGAATATTTGCGACATGTTAGAAAGGCAACTATAGCCGTCTCGGAATACCTCCGAAATAGTTTATCAGTTGCTACCATTATGAAGTATCCATCTCACACGGAGATCGGTAACTTAATGAATGCCATGCTCCATCGAGTATCGGCTTTTATAGCTGGCAAATGTAGCTCAAACTACTGAAATTGGAATTCTTTTTGTGCTACTAGTTAATAAAATGTTTCTTTAGTCTGAATATATAATCTTTTTTTTTTTATCTAAGAAAACATCATTTATATATAAAGTTTCATGGTCATGACTCAATGTTTTCTGGTTGTATATATTTTAGGTATCTGGGGACACCAACAATGGTAGTCTAGTCTCAATTACCTGTGAATTCCAGTACCGGATATTTTAAATGCTGCCTGTTGCGCAATTTAAATTCGCATTGCACTAGGCCCCGTTGGCTAGTCGTGCTGGAATATTAATAATTAACCTCTCCAAATTACATCAACACGGCAAGATTTGTAACTTTGGCTCAATTCTTTCTGGGTGGATATATTTTTTCGCAACGGAGTGTACTAACTAATCACATCTCTCTGATCTTTAACACTTTATTTATTTTATGCCACTTAAGTCAGGAGAGATGATAAAGAAAATTTGCAATAAAATATATTGTGGGCATAAAACATGAAAAAGAATTTTTTTCGACAGAGTGTATTTTTCACATCCATCTATGTATATTTATTAATAAAAAGATAAAAAAGATCTTAACAACAAACAAACCTCAAAATATAGTACATGATAAATCTCTCCTCAATATCAAAATTCTAAACCTAAAAAAGTTTTTGCATCCATTATTTTAAACTTCTAAAACTCCAATTTATATACTAGAGTCACACTTTGTTGTTAAATTATTGTTCTTTATTAGATTTATTTCAAAATTATTGCATATTTAAAAAAACTAACTATGCTATTTTTGTTAATAATGAAAAATACTCCTTTGTTAAGCAGTATTTGCGAAGGATAAATATTTTTAAATCCGTAATTAATTTTTACAAAGGGATAAAGTTAGATAATACCGTAATTTATCTCTAAAGAATAATTTTAAAAATATTGCTTCAGTAAAGTAATTATTTTTTTATTTACTAAAGTACAATGCATTCTGTTATTCTATAAGGTTAATCTTCCAGCTTGAAGAGACTACAAGGCAATCAGTTTATTTTCTTAAAAAGGGAGACACGTAATTACGTAATATTTAAGAAATAAATCATTTTCCTAAATACATTAAGTTGAAAATAATAGAAAATTTCTGAAAAATAATAAAATACATATATTCTTTGAAAAACACAGAATTTGATTGATATTTTCAAAAACTCATCGTTGAAGGATTTTTTCTTACTAAAATCTGAATGATGAAACACAAAATGTACATTAAGGCATGTCTATTATTAAATATTTCCATATTTCTCATTATCCTTTACTTCTCAAATGTAATTAAGCATAAGCATATTTTTTTAGCTTTTCTTTATAAAACACTATTTTATTTTGCTATTTTCAAACAGTAATTAGGATTTGATTGTTTTTGTTTCTGCTTACACTGATTTAATGCAAGAACTTTTAGTGTTTATGTTCGTTTATAAAGTTTACAAATACTAAAAAGGACTGACTGATTTTAAAATTCAATAACTTGTAAACGGTGACAGATATTTAAAAATTCTTCCAGGAGGGTAATGCATAAGGTCAGAAGTTTTATTACAGTGATTTTCGATTTTAGTTCAAATTACAAACAATAGATGGCGCTGCGATCAATAGACGCTAAATTCAGTCTCGATTTTTGGTACTTCGTGGCCCGCTTAATACATTTCCATCTCCTGTTTCTGCATGGAACAAGAGAAAGGACCAAAAATCGAGCCTGTATTTAGCGAATATTGCTTACAGCGCCATCTATTGTTTGTAATTCGAACTAAAATCGAAAATCAATGTAATAAAACTTTTGAACTTATGCATAACCCTCCTGCAAGAATTTTTTTTTTATATCTGTCACCGTTTGCAAGGTATTGAATTTTAAAATCAGTCAGTCCTTTTTAGGACCACCGGTATATAAAAAAAGAAATGCTTTATAGATAAAAAACAATTGAAACATTCTAAATCGGTTATGAAACACTTTCCAATGCTAAAAGAATATTATTAAGAAATTTTAAATTTTCGTCCAGTGAAATGACATATCTAAATCAGAAATTTAAATAAAATGCACCGCAGGTGATTTCCCCGTAGACTATAGTGTAATGAAATGTAACTGAATGTAATGAATGTAACTGTAAACGAACTATAAATGTTGCACACTTCATTTTCAACTGCGAACATTCTATTGTGAATATCATCGACTTATAAAGATTAAATGCTTTTCCCAGTACAAGTATGCGAATTTGAGGACGGTCAGATAGACAGAAAAACCTAATTCATTAACAATTTACCACTATATTGGAATGAGATGAAACGAGTTTAAAAGTTTTGGACACAACCAGTTTAATATCTTTATTGAGTTGAGGGGGATCTGAGATGTTTAAGTTATGTATATTCCTCAGCAGTTTTATAACAGGTTTAAATACGGTATGCTAATCATGCTTCATAACAAAAACTTAAAAAATATGTAAAATGTAACAACTTTCTGCTAGTTACAAATTAAGACATATTGTAAAGCTTTTTTTTTTTCAAGCTCAATAAGTAATGTGGGATAAGTACAAATTTCATAAAATAATATTGTTTAACAGATGATTGAATAAGTTTTTGTTTAACCTTCACGAATTATAAAAAAGGAAAACAGGAAAACCATACAGTGCACTGGTACACTTTAACCCCTTAGGCCCTGGCGTCCTACTATTAGAACACATCTTTACATTGCTCTAAATTATTCGTTTTTAAGAATTTTAAGTTTAAAACCCAGTGTACTACTAATAATATATTGGAGATTAACAGTTTAATCTCATTTGTGATCACACATGGCAACACATGCCTCAGTAAGAAATAAAATGAAGGCTTCTACCAGTTTACGGAGAAAACGTAAGCACACATTTTTCAGCTTCTTAATAAAAATACTAATAATAATTTAGTGACATTTTATTAATTTTATTTTATGAATTAAGGCATTTTCTACCTAAATTAGTCATCTAACTTGGAAAATAATGATAAATCACATTATAACGAAGAATAAAACATTTGTTCTAGTATTAGGACATGAGGCCTTAGGACTAACAAAGTGTGTGTGAAAAGTACCCGAATTGCTACATAAAACACGCAAAAAATATTTTTTTTCATCAAAATTTATTTTGTCATCTTCAAAGTAGACCCTACTGAGTTCAATATATACAATAGATGCCAGCACAGGTCCCAATCTTACATACTTTTTAGATAGGTAAATAGGGGTATGGCCTTTAGCGCCTTCTGCGAATGTTCTCTTATGGCCATTTTCCTGGAAAGGATAATTTTAGCTTCGTGAACAGAAAAATGTCGTACGAGGCCATACCAGGTATGTTAGGTCCTCGGTTGATGACATTAGTTGCATTTTTGGCCAAAAAGGCTTGCAGAACAATAAGAGAAAATTGAGCTCTTTCGAAATCGGTTGTGTGGCTATGCGTTTCATGAGCAAAATATTGGTCATATCTTTATGAATGGAGCGGACTTAAAAGATATGTGAGATATCTTGAGCCAGCTCTCTTTAAGACACATACGATGCTTTTCAAGCACCACACTGTAAAAAAAAAAACAGACTAAAATACGGGAAAATTCCCCCGTAAATTACAGAAAATTTCCTGTTCTTCTTGAATTTGCGGGGGAAATTTCCGTTAAATTACGGAAATATTACTGGCGTCTCAATTGCCAGTACAATTTTCAGTAACAATATTTTACTCCGTTTTTTTACAGTGCAGCGTGTTGATTTTATTGCTGCCGGCTTTGTGCGCAGAAATAGGCTGACAAACTGTCCATTAAAAAGTGATACCGAATTAAAAAAAAATATGGACGCGGTACTTGTGACATTTGTGCAGAGCAAATATGGTAAAATCTTTGTTGTAAAGTGGTAAGACAATAAAACTGTGACACTAGCATCTACATTTCTGTCAGATAATACGAAGAATATTGTTAAAAGATGGAGCAAAAAAGATTCCACTTATATTGATGTATGTATGCCAGAAGTGGTGCAGTTCTACAATAAAAGAATGGGGGGAGTCGACAAACATGGCTTCTTACCGTCATTGTATCGAACTGCTATAAAGTGTAAAAAATGGAAACTTTGAGTAATACCTCATTATTTTAGTATGCCCATTATTAATTTTTGGTTAGAGTATAAAAATGTTGCAAAATGCTTGGAAGTTCCTTTGCAAGATCAAATGGATTTATTGGAATTCACATTTGCAATAGAAGAAGCTGTATGAGTCAAAGACCAGTCGCTAATCCGTATTAAACGTGGAACGCCGTCATCAAGAAACTCTGAATGAACTCAAGAAACTAACTTTGGTTTTGCCAAAGAACAAAATGAATAATGCCTTCTAAAGATATTAGATTTAATGGAATGAATTATATGATTGAAAGGAATGAAAAGCAACAGAGATGCAAAATGGAAGGTTGTACATACAAAAGTACATGTTTCTGTGAAAAATATTAAGTATTTTTATGTTTTCACGCAGACAGAAATTGTTTTAAAGGATTTCATATGAAATAAACTCATTTTATTTATTCTCATGTCCTTTATATCTTGCATAATTGTAAATGTGCTCAGAAAATAAAAATGCTCATTTTACGTAATTTAAGCCCTGGTGTCCTATTTTTAGAACACTTTTTAATTAGTTTACTAATTATCGAAATGATATAATACTTCATATTACAGTTATTTATGTCTATTCAAGCTTATTTAACATGCAATTTATTTTTTATCTGTTTCCAAATTAAATCAGGGCCGAATGGAGTTAAAGGCTATTCTAAATTATATAGACTAATAATAAATTGTTTATCGTTGTCCTATTAATACTTTATGCTGAAGCATACTTTAGAGTACCGTAAAAGTACTGTTGTTATAAAATTCCCATAACCCATTGATTGATAGTAATACTATTTTGAATAAGTTAGAGATGTTTTACATTACCATGTTTCAAAAGCATATTTGTTTTAAAAAACAAAAATATTTTAAATGAATAATTTGTTTTCCCATTGTCACTGTTCGGCTTTCTGAAATTTGAAAGACATACAGGAAAATATTTCAGGTCTGAGAAAATGTTGTCATTTGCTAACAAAGTGTAAAATAAATTTTAAGCCATACATGGATTCGTAAAGTTAAAAAGATGTGCGTTAAAGAAATAGCTTGTCGGAAGAAGTTTTCAAACCATTATTTTTGTTACTTAAATTGCAAGACTTTTATGAAACTGACGTGATCGAAAAGGTTATTTTTTACGCTGTGCATCAAAATATAAGAAGCTACTACCGATGTATGAAATCTAGCATTATTTGTTTAATGTATTTTCATAATTTTAAGCATGATCACTGATAGTATTAGATAACTAAATGAAAAAGTCTGTAGTGGGAGAAAGAATTTTAATGATTCGCACTCAAAGAACGAGGGATATTCTTTATTTTTACCAATAACCGTCTCATTTAGTGTTATCAGATCCGTTGTAACAAAAAGCCGGTCATGGAGACAGTGGTGAAAAAATTATAAAGCCACTTGAAAATATGATATAATTAAAAAACAAAACATAGAACATTTATGAAATTTCCTATATATATATTATATGCTACAAGGAAGTAAAGAAAAAATAAATACATTTATAACTATAATAATAAAAGGTTAATAGACTTAAGAAAAGTTTCTGTACAAAGAAATTTGGAAACAATTATAAAGTCGATACATGTATTTCCTCAATAATTGATGTGAGACCCTTTTTGTGATGACTTTGACAAGGCTCTTGTTCGTTGAATCTATTACACCACACAAAATACTTGCAATAATATTGTTCCAGTAGTTTTTACTAGTATTCATCAAATCTAACTTTGAATTGAATTGTCGTCTATTTTTGTAAACAGTTCGGGGTAAAATTATCTAAAGATGTTCTATTACATTCAGATCGGGCCTATGACATGGACATTGAAGGTATTTCACCTGATTATCTTCCAGCCAAGATTTAGTTGACTTCAAAACATGAACGAAAGCGTTGTCCTGCTGAAATGTCCAGTCTCCTGAAGTTATAAGAGTAGCAATGGGTAATAAATTATCTCCTAACATATCTTGATACATAACTGAATTCATTTTGTTATGCATGAAAACAATTGGAGTGTTTCCACAGGCAGCAAAAGCAGCCCAGACCATTACCAAACCACCTCCAAATTGACGCTTTTATAAAATATGAGGTTCCTGTCGTAAATCATGCCAAAATAATTTATAGCCGTCGGTTCCATCGAAATTAAATTTCTTTGCATCGGGAAAGACACCATCTCTCCAATTTGTGCCTTCGGTTAAATGTTTTTCGTGCAAAGTCTAAGCGGTTATTTTTGTGGTGCTTAGAAAGAGCATTATTAAAACTCTTAGAAAATAAACATACTTAGAAAAATTTCCTTTAATTTTTTTAATTGAATATTGGGATTGTTACTTAAAACATTTCTTACCGTTCGGCTTGTACATGGTAATTGTAACTTTTCTGGAATTTGGATGGACGACATTTATTGTCCGCAAGCTAGCTTCCGGATTTGTCTTGATTGCTTTACAGTTAAGGATTTCGGTCTTCCTGTACGCTTCTTACTGCCTTAATCTTCGGGATTTCTGAGAAAACTGTTTACTGCAGCCTTGTACCTTCCTATTTTTCTTGCAATATTAGAACCGGACATTCCAGCTTCATTTTAATTTCATATTTTAATTTGTTCACCATCAGATAACTTTTTCCCTCTTGTCATTGTATTAAGCACATCAAATACAAAATGAATGCACGTAACACAGTTACATTTACCTAAACTTTCCTGGCGACCTGCTTTTTCAAGTCTGGCATTATGCCAAATAGGCTAGAACCATCGACTTTATAATTTTTTACAAGTTGTTTTTTATTGGTTGTAAGAAATTAGCATAATTTATGTTTCTCCTTCCGTTTTTCTAAAGAAAGTTTATGTGTATTATTTCGATGTTGATCATGCAAATGAAAGTAGAATTTGCGTTATCAACAATTCCATTTCTTTTAGATTGTTGTAAATTTTTCTATCGGCTTTATAATTTTTTCCAGTACTGGATAAAAAAAGGCAGAATAGCGACTTTTAAATTGGGACAAGAATTCGATCTCAAACGTAAAAACTGCATTGTGTCTATGCAAAGAATATAATATATATTAGCTAAGAAGAAAAACTGTTTCAAATGGTTATCTTTTGGAAATCTGTCTTAGTAGGTTTTATTATATTTAAAAACACACAACAATCATATACAATAAAACCTGTGAAAGCAAAATCGCTGGATACTGATAACAAATTCCAATTTAGCAGGTATATACTTGTATAATATTCCTATCGTAGAGACAGAGAAATTATTACTTTCAAAATAGAATTACGTTATAAAAATATTCCATTTACACAGAGTTTACTGAAGTACAGAAAAACCTATCACAACAGCAACAAACTCAATTTTACACAGGATTGTATCTACGCAAGTAGATTTGTAAAGTATTGCTTTCGAAGTCCAGATAAAAAATTTGTTTACAGATATGTCCTGTCTTCACAGGTTTTACTATGTTAATTTCCACGCAATGCTGACTAATAAAAAACATTGTACTGAAATAAATTTAAAAGAAATTTTGCATCATGGAAGATCTGGAATTACACGGAACTTGTCCTGAAGCTCCTGAATATCGGTACACGCGGCGTAAATTGTGACGTCCGAAAACACATGGCACAATCTTAACAAGAAAAAAAAATCATGCCCATAGAATAGACCAAGAAATCCATTTCAACACTTCTAGAATAATGGAACGAAACTCCGTTTAAAAAAGGTGAAAGAATGTTTCTTTTAAATAATCAAATTAAGAAATGCATAACAGATTTGAAAACCAGATTTCGTCAGTTACCGTTCCAAATCAGGAAAAATGTTCGAAGTCTTTCCCGCATATATGTACATTATATATATACTAGAAAGATAGCCCGTCAAAAATGACGGAAAATGAGATAGAAAGATATATAAACCTTTAAGACCTGAAGAGTTTTGGTAGAAATTAAAAGTCTTGGCTTTTAACCCTAATTAATAAGATCATATGTAATTGAAAAAAGATATTTTTAATTTTTTTCGATCTCATGTGACGTCAAGGGAGGATCCACATAATTGTGGGGTGAGGCACTGCTTTAATACCAGAAACAGAGGAAATTGTTTTTCCTTTTGCCTTAGAATCACCTACACAGTTGTGTAGATCAGGTCAATGGGATAAAATACATTAGCAAGAAAATGAGTTTTCCTCTCTTGTTCCGCAGTAATAGATGAAAATAACACAATTTAAAATAGAAACGAATTTATGAAAACTTTGTAATAATGAATACAGAAAAAATGAAATTAAAATTTGTTCACAAAACTTCAGGATAGATGTTTTTTGTAAAAACTCTTTCATTATTTAAAAGCTGACCTTGCTCTTTAGTATCTTCTACATAAATTTTTAACTGCTCTTCCTCTTTACATCTTGAAATACTTACATACAGTTGTCCATGAAATAAACAGTTCTTTTAAATACAGTCCACCTGCAGAAAATGTTTGCCCTTGTGACTTATTTATCGTCATTGCAAATGACAGTATAACTGGAAGTTGGCGGCGTTTAGGAATGAAAAGTAGTGAAGTTTCACTTGGTGTCAAATCAATTCTTGGTATGTGGACTCTATCATCTTGGTTTGTTCCGGTTAAAATGAAAGCATCAATAAAATGGTTGCGGGGAGAGTGCACAATTAATCTGGTTCCATTGCACAATCCTTTTCTTGGATTCACGTTTCTGAGAAGCATGATGATACTTCCTTCTTTCAGAGTAAGCTTATGAGGAGGCATCCCAGGTGGAGTTTGTTCATGCAAGAACTCAGGTGAATAATTATTAATATTTTCTTGGCTATCAGACACGACTGAATCTGCACTATAGTACGTTTTTCCATCTTCAGGCAGCAAATTCAAAATTTTGTTATTTAATGATAATGCATGTTTGTTTTTTGTTGTCAAAATTACTTTTTGTTCAAGTTGTTCAAAATCGGTATAGTTTATATGATCTCCATATACACTTACAGTAATTTAATCTTTGCAAACCATTGATGGTGGAATTTCTATTGTACTTGCAGGTAAATTTGATATATCGGGTGTTTTTCCTTCACCAATTTTAAGCTGCCACTCATTAAAGGAATTTTGTCCTTCAGATCTCATATTTTCAGGTAGTCTATGTTGTATAAATTCTTGCCAAAGTGGGCTTGATTTCAAGCATGTTTGAATAATTTCTGTTCTGTTTCCTCTTATAACAACTGGCAATGTCTGGCGAAAGTCTCCACCTAATAACATAACCTTGCCTCCAAAAGGCATGTCATTCAATATTATTTCCAGCTGTAAGACATCTATACAACGAAGAGCATGGCATGACATCATTGTCACTTCATCAATTATAGTTAATTTTGTTTCACGTAATATTTGATCTTCACTTGAAGATGTTCGAATGGCAGATGTGGAAGTTTCTGAAATCGGCACTGGTAATTTGAAGCCTAAATGAACAGTTTTACCACCCTTTAATAAAATTGATGCAATTCCTGTTGTTGCATTTGAAAGTACTACGTGGCATTTACCTCTAACAAAATGCATGAGTACGCTGTACAAATATGTTTTACCAGATCCTCCAGGACCATCTAAGTAAAAGCAACGTCTCGTCGCAGAATCGCTTTCAAGTGCTGATTTTATTTGGTTGAAATCTTCTCGTTGTAAGAAATTTAAAGTCGCTTTTAGTTCAACAGCTACTTCAGCTTCATTAAAATAATTGAATTCTTGATTTTGAATTTCCTGCAGTATATGGAGTGTAGGAAGATTAAATAATGCACAGTTTAATCCATGAGATTCCAACATGCAATTAATATATTGCAAAGCTCGGTTCTGAGCAGCTGATTCATTGTAAGTTCCGCTCATTGAATTTTTATGTTTTCCCCACAAATTAGCTGCATTTGTTGGATTACAAAATGTACAAATAAATGCAAAAGTTTGACGCGTTTGTAATGGCATTGCAGTTAAAGTAGCATCTTCTAAGCATTTTTCCCATTCATTATCTTCAGCAAGAAGACAACGTGCATGTGCAGCTTCTTGAAATGTGTTGTATAGATCTCCATCAAATGCTCGTAAATTTTCAAAGCATGTAGTACCAGGAACATAAAGGAGAAGTAACCGAAGGAAGAAACGTTCAATATCTTTTGGATTAACATAATACAATCTTGTAACAATTTTATCGCCTCCTCTTTGTCGTTTTTTCCAAGCATTTTTCTCGTATACATAATGCTATGGTATATCGACATAAAGATATTGTTTTGCTTAATTATCTGTTCTATTTAACTTGAACCAAGCAGTAAGCATCGTTTCGCGATTGGCAGCTTGTTCCAGAGCACCATTTTCACCACCAGCATGAAAAAACCTGTTGACTTAAAGGCAAATGAATGGCAAGACGAATTATTGCATGAGAACGATGATGCATTTCATTTTTCAGTAACCGCCACATTGCCTCTGGTGCACACACATATCGCGAATCAGCATGTGACGACAGTTCATCATACACAAACTCGTTACTTTCATTATTTCCAGCATGAACTACTACATTTGCTGCATCATAACCTTTGTATTGTAAATGTACTTGTAAATGTACTTAATACATATGATTGACGTGCAGGCTTCAATGCTGATGTGTGCGCAATGTTTAAGCAGTAAATATGCATTATATGGTACAATGTAGCGATTATCTATCTGTTTGCCGCGAACTATTGCAGTTGGGCCTTGTCGTCTTTGATAGAGTGGATAACCATTCAGATTGACTTTAGTTGTTTCTTGAAACTCTTTTGGAAACTCTTTTGTGCATCTATTACCATCCATGCAGGGATAATTAGGATTCAAAGTTCCGCATACACCGTGGACCATAGTACGAAGAAAAAATTCTGATAATCGTGGATAATTTTCAGGATCTGGTAACTCCGAAGAAATACAACGGTCCACTTGGGCAGCATTACGAAATTTATAGGGCTCTGCTAGAATTAAAAGAATATGAGCATGTGGAAGACCTCTTTTTTGAAATTCAATAGTATATACAAAGGCCACAGCTTTACCAAATAGTTCCCCATTTGTTATATCATTCATTAATGCTGATAGTTTGATTTTAAACACTCTCGCTACTAAGTCAGGTCTGTCTGATGACGTTTGTCCGGGCAATAGATTTTTGACTATTTCTGGCCATTGTGGATTGCACGTGAATGTACAAAACATATCTGGCTTTCCAAACTTTGTAACAATGGACATAGTATAATTGTATATCTCTCTCATATTTCTAGGAGATCCTTGAAATGAAGGTGGTAGAATTATATTTTTTCCATCAGTAACACCTGCATCAGCGGCTCCTTGGGCTACAAAATCCCTGAGGCCAGAATAATAGACTGCACGAAGATCTTTTTGCTTCTGTCTTATAAAATTGAGATTAATAGCTTCCACTTGTAAGTTAGAGTCTATTATCCACTGTTGAACAAGTTTTTCCACCATGCAATATTGGATTAAACTCATTATCACGAATCACTGTTAGAGCAACTTTGAACTGAAGCATTGATATATTACTTCAAACACCAGGTGACAATCCTGGATAAAGTGATAGTGTTAAATTGTCCAGCAAGGCTCTCCGTGGGGGTAGAATATAGGATAAGTCATTGGATCTAAATTAGGACTTAAAATATTCAAGTTTACAAAAGGTTGGTCATTATTTCTTGGATAAATTCTGATATCGCGTTGAAAGGGTGGTTCAACATCGTCATTTAAAAAAACCATCATAGCTACTTCGTTTGATGTTGGCAAATTATTTCGTCTGTTGTCTGAATGGCGATCTCGACGCAATACCATATGAACTCTTGGCATTTGTAAATTGTATCATTGTGCATGTTGTTGCTGCTCAGTCTCCACCTCACTCATTTTCTTTTTGAAAACTTGAGCATAAGGATTTTGCGGCATAAGTAAATCAAGTTCACGCAAAGCATTTGGTAAACAGTTTTCATTTTCGGGAATGTTAAGACGCGCTTCGACAGCTTGTGTTGTATCTAAAACATACAGTTGAGCAAAAATTTTTTGTTGGTCATTAGGAGGATGCAAGTTGGAAGTTCGGTGATAAATTTGACCTTGAACTTTAAAACAACAAGCGCCGTGTCCCGGAGCCTCTACAGCAAGTTTAGCACCCATATAAGCAAATGAAATGGCACTATTGTATGAGCGAATATTTTCTTTGAAATTACGATAATTAAGTGCATTTGAATTGCTCATCAAGTCGGTGGAAACCGATGACGTTGTGGAAGCCCAACTTTTCCTTTATGGCAAAAATTGTTAAATTTTCAATCTCTGTGTTTCTCAGCTTGAAAATGACGCGCTTTGCAAAATTGGCAGAGAATGTTTAATTGTCCACACGTATGAGACTCAACAACTTGAGACTGAGAGGCTTCAGAAATTAATTGTTGCTGATTTTCGAAGTAGTTTTGTCGTTGAGTCAAAAATCGGCGAGAATGACGTTCAGCATCATGACTACGTCTGATTAACCTTTGTTCTTCATTTTCACTTGACGCTGTGTGGAAGTACGCACAGAGTTATGAAATAATCTCACAAATCGATCAGCATGGCTTTCATTAGCTATTTGGCTTGAATGCCGTAATCTATTTTCTTCTCGGATAGAGTTTAATGTTTCTTGCGACTGCCGAGCTAGCCATCGGGCTCTACGTTCTCTGTCTGAACGCCGTTTACGTTCGGATACAGATTCATTTATTTCAAATGAAATATACGATAAATTGTTGAACAAAATATTTTATATTACATTTCTACTTCATTATTTTTGTCACTCAAAAAACAAAACAAACCTAAAAAAAAAAAACGGTTGCAGCTTTGAATTGCCATTATCATACACATTATTTTAATTTAACACGCACATTTAATTTTATTATAAAACACCAAGTTTTCATTCAAAGCAAAAATTTGCAGGTTACCACGCCAGGCAAAAAATCGCCGTTTTGGTACTAAAATAAGACCCCGGTGCGTACGCGACATCTGTAACTATTTTTATTTAATACACATTTAATGCAACGTTAAAAGATTAAAAAAAAGGTAAATAAAACTATAAAAACAATTGAGGTAATTCACTGTTCGATGAATGCTAACATCGGTTCACTTTTTCTCATGCAGGCTATTTCGTGTCGCTGGGATAAATATTGAATGCGTGATTTTTTGCCAAACTATTCCCCAAATTATACAAATCGACATAATTTTTATTTTAAATAACGAAAGAACAAATAAATTAGAAAAAATATTAAAAATATATAAATAAAAAGATGAGGCAAAAATCACTTGATCACGTAACAAACACGTGCACCGTGTTTAATGTCAAGCGAATGTGACATTTACGATCATCCATTATTGGCATCCATCTTATAATTTGGCGATAGTTTCTTGGTCAACGGGATAATCAAGTAGTACCGCAAAATTAAACATGGTTTCTGAAATGGTTTTAACGATAGCACAAAACAATAAAGTTTTCCAATTATCTATTATAAGTTATCCAAGATTATCTTAATTGTTTTAAAGCTCAAACAGAAAAACTTACTTTGGTTGTTGAAAAATATACTTTGTGGAATATTCTAATCTTCTGTAACATGTACTGTATTGAAACTATATCTGTTTAATGATCTCTGTGATACCATTTATCTAATGAAATACCAATTTCTTTATGATTGTAGACATATAAAAATTTTGGTTTTCGCATTGATCACCTATTTTATTCAACTCCACTTTCCCAACCCAAAGTAAGGTACACAATATGACTGCATAAGCTAAATGGAATTTAATGTATTTTAATAATATTTAATGTATTTAATGTATTTTAATAATAATAATTTCTACAGGCTATTTAACAATATATTTTTTCTTTCTGATGGCACTGTTGTAAGATAATTAGAATCCCTTTTCGAAGGAATTTCCTTATCAAATATAAAACAGATATCTGGATCAAAGATAAACGAAAGGCGAAGGGGTCGCCAAATGAAGTTTTTATTTGTCGATTAATATATGTACATATATGTAGTATGAATAAAAATGTCTCGCTGCCGGAAAACTAAAAAAAAGTTTAAAAAAAAAGTTAAAAAAAAGAAAGAAAACAAAAGAAAAGTAAAACTAAAAGAAAAAAAAATCTAAAAACTGTAATCAAAATAGAAAACCAGAATAATGAAAATAGAAAAGGTCCTAATCCTGTTAAAATTCAACATCAGCAATCCTAAGCCAAAAAAAAAAAATCATTTAAAACTATTAAATTGAAAGAGAGAAACTGTATAAAGAACGCTCCCATAGATTTAACATTAGCGTTCGCGTGACTAGTGTAGTCTCACGCGAAAACATTTGCACGCTAATGTTAAACCTCTGGGAGCATTCTTTTCAGAAATCTTGCTGGAATTTCAATATTTATTTTTTTTATATGATATCTGAGGTCGATATCTAACATTGTGCGTTTTTAATTTTTCGAATTTGGTTGCATTTTTTTAATAGAATACTTAAAATTTCAGAAGGGGTTCCAAACAGTTTTCCAAAAATGAAAGTGTGCGAATATTACAAACAAAAAATAGAACCAAACCCGAAAAAGCACAAAAGCGCAGCGTTAGATATTGATCTCAGGTATCCCATAAAAAAAAAAAAAAATAAAATAAAATAAAAGGAAGATATGTCAAGAACGCTCCCGTATGTTTAATATTAGCTTGCAAATGTCTTCGTGTGACTAATTTAGTCTCATAATTCATATAACTGTGACTTTAAACGCCTCAATACTAAAACTACCGTAAAATCTTTAAAAATGAAATCTGTATGTACGGAATCCGGTTTTTAAAGAAATAAAATATATTTTTTCAAGAGAGAGAATATGAACAATTATACCTGCTAAGATTGAAACCTGTTTAAAGCGGAATAATTTCAGTTCCTTTCGGTTCGGTTTTCAAGGTTTTAAAGAATCAATATTTGGCAAAGCTGATTACGTAGTTCACATAACGTATTTTATGATTACACACCTAAAATTTTCAAAATCCGGCTATTAGAGATTTTTAAAATTCTCGTGGTAAACTTTCTTTTAAAGCAGGGGAGGGGGGGGGGCAAAATCCATGTTTGCCAAGGGCACAAAAAAGGCTGGTTTTGGCCCTGAGACACATAATTTACTGATACCAAAACATAGAAGTTGACATACACGATTAAATCCGGGGGAAACATTTGAAAAATTGGGGCAGAACTAACTTTTTCATGGTTTAAAAAAGAATGAAGAAATTGTCATATTTTTTAAATGGCGTACTGCGTTTGCTGTTGAGTGTATAAAAACGTTGTAAATATGAAAGTTGTAGAGAATTTTGTCTTCTTTAATATTGTGTTTGACAAATAATGTGCTACGGCAACGAGTCTCGAGATATTTAAAAAAAAAAAAAAAAAAAAAAAAAAAAAAAAAAAAAAAAAAAAAAGGTCCCAAAATTTTGTTGTTTTTGGCCTCAGAAAATGTAGCCTTAAGAAATTTTGTTAGAAAACATGGTTTTTACTTGTTGGCATCATTATAAACAATACAGCAAAAAAATCTTCTACCCGACCTTTTGGAAGGTAACCCCCTCTTTTGGTACATTTCCCCTGTACTATAACGGCACATCTCATACTTTTCTTTTTAGGAAATGCAACATTTCAGTTTTTGATTCGCACAGAAATTATATTAAATTATTAAAATAACAAAACTTTGTAAAACTCACCATAAAATAAAACAATACACAGGACACGTTTCGAGTTAAAAACATAACAGCTCGTCATCAGCTACAGCAAACACGTGTCCGCAAGCGAACAAGGTCAAAAATGAACTTTGAATGAAACTGAGTTCATTTTTGACCTTGTTCGCTTGCGGACACATGTTTGCTGTAGCTGATGACGACCTGTTATGTTTTTAGCTCGAAACACGTCCTGTGTATTGTTTTATTTTATGGTGATTTTTTACAAAGTTTTGTTATTTTAATTGCTTCAAATCGCCAGTTTTCGGGCTGTTTAACTATATTAAATTATGATTATTACTACATTTAATAAAGAACTACATCACATTTCCATGAAAATAGGAAAAGCCCACTCTTCATAAATAAATTGTCTTTTTCAGTTACATAGTTCACAAAATTTAAAGAGACGCTTTTATCTAATGCAAAAAAAAAAAAATAAATAAAAAAAAAATAAAAATAAAAAATAAAAAATAAAAATAAATAAAAAATAAATAAATAAATAAAAAAAAATAAAAAAATAAATAAAAATAAAAAATAAATAAACATCTTTATTACAATCTACACAAATTACATCAAAACAAAACATTAGTAAATATAAGTTAGCATTTAATTTTATTATTTGCCTCAAGATAAATGCAGTCAAAATAAGGTGATGGAATAACCCCTTTTTCATTTTAGACGAAACCTAAGCTTGTTTAATAGTTAGGCCGATAGATGATGAAAAAAATTTTTGATTCAAATGCCCACTACGGTATGGTAGTTGAAGTGCGTAAATTTCCATTTTTAAATGACGTACCGATCCGATTATTCATTGTGTGCAAAAGGTGATGGTAGCGCAAACAACCAACCATTTTAGAAATATGAATGCGAAAAAATTTTATTTTTGTTTTATTTATCCACAGTTAACACGTGTTTCCATTTTTTAAATGACAATTTTCATACCCTTATGAAAATGTCTCTTAGAAATTCCTTAAGTATTTTTTTCTGTATCATTCGTGATTTCCTTAATTAAACATTAAATTCTAGTTCTCAATTCATGAGAGAATAAAAACCGAAAAATTACATTTTACCTTTTATTAGAAAGTTTTCAAAACCAGAAATATAATTTCACGTCTTTTCAGTTTCTAGTTCTGTATTATAAGAAATCTATATTGAGTTTTTATCTAATGCAGAAGAGTTTTCACTTTTATTCTATTTCATGCGAGTCTCATTAAGGGGACAAGGGACCTTTAAAACCTTAAAAATCAATTTTTTTATTTTTTAAATTTAACTTTAAATATTTTTCAAGGGTACATTATATGCATTATGGCAAGCATTTATCACAAAAGAAAAGAAAATTATTTTTGAGAAAAAAATGGAATTTTCAGTCTTAGAAATCTTCGAAATACGTTTTGCGCATTCCATATCAATGAAAATCCCCAATATTTTTTATAAAAGTTTGGTTTATATATATAAATAAATCTGTGCATTGAATTTTATATATTTGAATATAAAGGTTAAACAAGAAAAAATGTAAATTTTTGAAATTTTTTCGAAAAAATTTCAAAAAAATGTGATTTTTTTTTTAACCTTTATATTTTTAAATATATATAATTCGATGCACAGTTTTATTTATGTATATAAACCAAACTTTTATATATAAAAAAAAAAAAATATTGAGGATTTTTATCGATATGGAACGTGCAAGCCGCATTTCGAAGGTTTCTAAGACAGCGCGTAAAATTCCATTTTTTTCTCAAAAATAATTTTTTTTTAAATATTCTTTGTGATGAATGCTTGCCGTAATGCATATAATGTACCCTTGAAAAATATTTAAAGTGAAATTTACAAAAAAATAAAAAATTGATTTTTAAGGTTTTAAAGGTCCCTTGTCCCCTTAAAACACGTCATTAGTAAAATTAAAATTTTCTTCCTTGCCACATCATTGATTCAAGCTAAAGAAGAAAGATCCCTTTAATTTTCAAACGTCAGAATGTGAACAAAGTTTAATTTATGAAATTAGTTGTTCAATTTTTTTTTTTTTTTTTTTTTTTATGAGGTTCTAAAAAATATCTAGCCTAACAACGCAAAACATTTTGACGCGTTTAAAAACTCATTTTTTAAACGTAAAAGCATGACACTAGACAGTGTTTTGGAATCTCGCGTATTTTCCACTGTTACATATTGAATTACAGGCGTTTGTTGCTCTGTATAAAAAAAAAAAAAAAAAAAAAAAAAAAAAAAGAATCCGTTAAAATATGGAAATTGTACTGGCAATCGAGACACCAGTTCTATTTCCGTATTTTAACGGAACTTTTTCCCATAAATTTTGTGAAAAGCGGATTTTTTTCTGGAATTTATGGAAAAAAGTTCTGTTAAAATATGGAAATACGTAGTATTGGCGTCTCAAAAAATTTGGGTTGGGTTGGGTTGATTGTTGACGGCCGATTATCTACACGAGGGATATAGGCCCTAGGGGGAGTGCCCTTCGTGTGGGTCTTTCTAAGGGAACCTAACCCGTATTTACGCATGGAAAATCCAAGTCTTCGAAGAAAACCACGAAAACTCCGAAGCGGTTAGGCCGACGGGCGCGAATGGGTTCGAACCCAGCACCTCCCGTCTACCAGCTTCGAGAGCAGAACCTCTCAGCCACTGGTGGGGCCCACAAAATTTGGATTAGGCAGTTTGTGAATAAGAGCACCTGCAAATTCAATGCGTTTTCGAACAAAAATAAATTCCGAAATGTGTCAGAAAGTAATCAGATTGGATTTGAGTACAGCCTTAAGCTCATTTCACTGGTAAAGGAGATCCTGTTTTGTATATAGATTTACCTAATATATTCTGGTGACATTACATTACGACCCGATACTCATAAATATGTGAAATATACCTGTTTTGACTGCAGACATTTCCCTTTAAGTGTATCAATGTTATAATCTTTAAATTCGTTTTTCTTATTTTATGGGTAATTTTCTACCTTTAAAATGCTTAAATTCAACAGGTATCTGTATAAAAAATACAAATGTTTATTTCTCTACAAAAATATAATATAACAACATACGAAAATATGCAATAATCTCTTCTGAGTTATTCAGGATGATTTCATAAGGCCTTCTTTATCTCCAGGAACATCAAAATCCAGTATATTTTCGAGATTTAAAGAGTCAGAATGTTTATTTTGCCGCCACTGATTTTCTGAAACTTTTCATAGTAAATTTTATATCGTATTAATCGGTTTTCATAAACCGGAAAATCGGTTTTCATAAACCGGAAAATCGGTTTTTAGGATGATTAAAATTTTCAATTAAATATTTTCAGCTAAGGTAACTGAATTTTTCAGACACGAGTAACAAAATAATGTTAATATTAACTTGAAAATTAGTTTTAAATTTATTCTTCTTTTATCAAATAGATGGTGCCACTACATATTTTCTTCTTTACGTTTGGTTAAAGTGTTACAGGTTTGGAAACGTAAGGATTGTTTTAAATTCAAGACGGTTTGGCTTTGTTCTTTAAGGCTGTTCTCAACTGCTCTGATCAACAAGCGCAAAACGTTTTGACACATTTACAAATTAATTTTTTTTTTAACGGAAAGATATAAGCCCGACCATGGAAGCGATTTGGAATCGAACTGTGCTTTCCATTTTTTGATAAATAAATTACCTATTGAGTTATAAGCGATTTTGCTCACGTGACAAATGCGTTTTTCACCCTTTCTTGAGAAGATATTCTTCTTTAGCGCGGAAATTTGGTTCAAAACATCCAGTTTGAGACTATTTCTGAAAGATCTTTTGTGTTTGCCAAAAAAAAAAAAAAAAAAAAAAAAAAAAAAAAAAAAAAAAACGGAAAAAACAGCTCTATTACATAGTTTCTGAACAACAACATCTGTTAGTTTCATGGATTTCCGAAAAAAATAAATTAAAACTTATGTCATAAAGTTGCCCTTTTGGATTTGAGAACAGCCTTAAAAGCAATATAAAACTCTTTCCTGACCATGGTCATAGAGGATGTCTGAAACGTTAATTTTTATAATTTTTTAATGTTTATTTAGTTTTTAATTTATTTTATATACACCATTCAGTAATTTTGTGGTTTTTATTCTCAAGTTCATATTGAACATTTCATGGTGTAAATGCCCAACTCTTTTATTAAAATAATATTAATTTCAATGGTACCCTTTAATGCATAATCTTTTATTTTGTTCAGACAACATTATATTTGAGTCTAATTTTGTTAATTATCCACTAGAAAATTAGTGAAAAAATTTACTTACTTTTTTGTTGGCCATAATGTCATAATGTCACGCCTGAGCTACATAACAAAATTTGCTCATTTTTTTTTAATTATTATATACTTACTTTAAAGTGCTCCACAACACTACACAACAACAACTATTTAATGATATAGTAATTTTTATAATGCTTCTAATGCTTTTCAGAATTAATAATTACTGCATAGGAAAGATCGAGAGAAAAACGCTAGTCGAGCACATTCCAAGCAGTATCATCAAAAGATATTATAACCACAGACGATAAAAAATCAGAACAAAAACAGGCTTCACGACCTTAAAAGAATGTTATTACTCGTAAGTAACGTTCATTTTACCAAAAGAGCAATAGAAAGCGCCAAATGGCAAAACAATATCATGTAACTCCTGAGTTACAATATGCATTTAAATGTTAATGTTAATGCTGTTAATATAACACGGGTGTCTGTAAAACATGTTTCTTGAACATAAACGTGTTTTTTGAGAAGTGATAGCATCCTGAAATGCTTTATTCTTAGGTAGATAACTGATTAAAGCAGTAAAAAAAAATTCAAAACATTTTTAAAAATCAGTGGCAAAGGAATAAAAAAAGAAAGAAAGAAATAACTTGTTTGTGTAAAAGCTTCTTTAAATACTGAATATAAAATTATTAGTTTTAGGTTTCTAAAGATAGAATATTTACTTTGATATTAGATTTAAAAAATAAAAAAACCCGACTGCGTAAAAGGCGAACTAATTAATTATTTCTTATCAATGTAAAACTATTTTTCATATTACTTACCTATTTTTTTATTTACTTGTATTGATGACTTTTAAATTGTGTTTAATTGTTAGTTCCTATCTATAAACACTGTTTTGATGAGGCCTATTGATGTCTATGAAGGTTAGAGTTGCAGTAAAGCTAGAGATCCTACCTACACAACTTACAGGTTGTGCAATATTTGAACGGAGCTTCTGACTGTAAAATAGTCAATGAAACATCATCTTCATTTTGAAAGACCTATCCAATGATATGCCACTTAATATGGTGCGTAATTTGTTTTCGTCTCTACCGCCATTTTGAATTTATAAAAACTAGACACAGCCTATAACCATCGGCCGGTTAAGACAAATCGATAGAGACCTCATTCATTAAAGTTCATACAGTCGTTGGGATGTTTCGAGGGTATAAAGAAATCCACATACGCAGATACGCGTGAAACACATAACCCTTCTTGGCAGTCGGGTAAAAAGCATTTCAAATTTACATAGAAAAAAGAAAGAAATTTATATATATTATCTGACATTTTAAAGAAATATTTGTCATTTTGTGAGTGAAAAAAAAAGAAGTCTCAATCTCATATAACAAATGCATTTTTCGGTTTTCATTTATTGATATACGAAATATAAAAAATAATAGTTGTTTAATACGTAATAATTTTCTTCATTTAACATATTCCAAACGAATGACATTAAAATACGTCTTTCGCAAAATTAATGTCTTCGTTGAATGTTGTGTTATGAAACTAAATAAATGCAGTCTGTAGAACGTGAGTGGAAAAATTTTCTTTGAATTTGAAAAATTAATTTAGCAATTTTTCTTTTGTTCACTTTAATCCTTAAAACACACAGAAGTTATCATATGTCTTTTAATTTATATTACCATACCAGACAAATTTTACAAATTATTTTTATTTAAATTTGTCAAAGCCACTAATAATTTTATTAAGGAAACGTTAAAATAAATCATTTGAATTCATATAGGAAAAAATTGAAAATCGTACGTGTTTCCTAATGAAAATAACATTTGACATTTCCAAAGAGAAATGAAAAGCCTCATTCTCATAAAGAATATGTCTTGTTCTGTTTCAATTTATGTCATATGCGAAATTTAAAAAGATGTTTTTCACTGTAATGCTAAATAATTTTCTGCTGTTAACATTTTCTTTAAGAATCTCATTAAATCCCAACATTTGTAAAATTAACGTCTGCGTTTAATTTTATGCATTTCTTAAACGAAAATGATTATAGAGAATAATCCCCCTTTTAGTTTTATTTGTCTGAATGCACAAACAAATTAATTTGTTTATATGTGTATTGTTCATCAACAGTTAACTCGCGTTTTAATCTCTAAAATGACAATTTATATTTCCGCGTTAAAATGTCTCTTAAAAATTCCTTAAATTTAACATTTTCTGCATCAGCCGTAATTCCTTTAATTAAATGCTAATTTCTGGTTTGCAGTTCACTAGGCAATAACCAAGTAATTGTAATTTTTTATCTCATTCTGAAAGATTTTATATACCAGATTAGATAAAAATTAACTTCCTTCTGTTGTCATCATGTATTCAGAATGTTGTCAGCCAACTTTTCAATAATGCTGAAAAGTTTTATCGTTTATCACTCTGTATATGAATTTCATTAAAATAAATAATAATTAGCAAAATAACAATGATTTTAATTTTATTTCTCCCGCATCATAAATTCAACGTAACAAGTAACATAAAAATTTTGTTTTTAAAGTCAATTCCTACTTAGGTCATCAAAGAAAATTTTAATATAATCCCTTAAGCTAATATTAGTTTTTGTTGCATTAAAATTTCTCAATTTGTTGATTTTCTATAAGCAAGTACGTTTACAATGGAAGCCTATGGGAAATTAGCGAAATATTAGAGATATCGCCAATTTGGCGGCAAACTTGGCGGTATTTGGCGACAGAACAGGGTCCCCCCTATAGTAACTCCCCCTTATAGATATGAAGATGCATTAAATACTGTTCAATAACCAATGGCCGCACTTTTGTCTCCCATACAAAACTAAAATTAATTAATTAAAATTTAATTAATGAGTTAATATTTGAAAAATCTGTATTAACATCAATTGTCATCCAGTACAAGTTTTAAAAAATTTATTTCAACCTGATAGGATGAATAATAAGTATTTTATTAACGATTGAAAATTTGAACTAGATATATAAATAAATAAATATAGGGAGAGTGTGAACTAATAGTAGGAACTGAAAAAATAGAATTAAAAAAGCTCCCTTTAGTTTTCCATAAAATACACGATAAATAGAAATTAATTTGTTCATTTTCCTTTTAAGCCTTATTTCTACATTTAATGCAAGTTTAAATCTTAAATAAAAATTTACATTTTTTTTATTAAAAAGCCTCTTTCAAAAATTTTATTTACCATTACGAGTACCACATATACCTCTTTAAGAAAATATTAAATATTAGTTTTGAAATTCATATAGAAAATTTTGAAATATGTATATTACCTAATTTATATTGTATACATTATTTGACAATAGCGAAATGAAATTTATCAATCTAATGTAACGAACATAATTTTCAGTTTATAGATAGTCAATATAAAAAAAATCCCTGCCGGCTCGGCCTACAGGCTAAGGTAGATTTCGAAGTTATGTACTAATTTCACCAACAAAATCTAAACCAATATTTTAGATAAACACAGTTTAACGATTTTATCTGGCCGTTTTTTACGTGTTTTTAATTGTATTTTCCTAATATACACGCATACACACACGTATATATATGGAATATATTTTAAAATGGCGAAAAGAAATTCAGTGAACCTCAAAATATTAAAATATGCCAATATTTCCACAATCTTGTTTTTATCATGTTTCTATATGTTTTTTGAAACTCACACGACGTTACATATACACCTGCTGACGTCCATTATATTTCCAATATAACGCAATTTTCACTTTAAAATTAAAATTCCTGAAACTATTTATTTCATTTTCATTTTTCACGCGAAAATCTTTCAATAGAAAAGGAATCGTAGTGGTAGAAATTTTATTATGTTTTTTTCAATTGCTGGCAACTGCTATAACGAAAAATGTTTACATTTTTCTGTCTTTTTTCTGTAAGAGTTGAATTTATCAGAATCATGTTAAGGCGGTATTCAAAATTCTTAACCCTTCCGATTTCCACCCCCTTAGGCTGATTTTGCGCATTAGAAATTCTTGCAGATATATTAGCCATCTCAATGTTTTTGTCGAGTTTGAAGACGATCCGTGCATAATTGCGACTTTTATCGTACGGACAAAATTTAGTACATACATATATATATGCATAAACTTTTTATGCGGGGGCGGTTTTGTGTTCCTGGGGTCCTAAAATGAAAAGTTAGGAAGGAATTTTTCAAAAGTTGAACCATGGTAACTAGTGCAACAAGTAGTATTTCTTGTGAAATCTATAGAAAAGTGGGGACAGACGCCGCTGTGGAACAGATGCCGCAGAGATTGTACAGGCGACACTAGCGTTCCCTAGACCAATTTTAGAAATTCGTAGTGTACCTGTGTGCTGTGTGATGTGAAGTATGTGTTTCCATTACTTAATTGTAAGTATTTACATATTTATGCCAGTTTTTATGGCTCAAACGAAGCGTCATAAGTTGCTAAAATTATTCTAATGAAGTTTTATTACATATTTTAAGAAAAATAAACAGAGATTTCACCCCAAAATCGATTGAAAGTATAGACTAGGTCCTCGTAGAATACAGACATGTTCTTGGCTTTCTCTCGCGTCGCTCATATGACACAAAATGGCGGCGCGGCATCTTATCCGCCACTATGGGACAGATGACGCACCGAGGTTGAGGGACAGATGCCGCAAAATATATTTTTGTTTTTCGGTTCAGTAAATTCATCACTGCGATTTAAGTAGAGCTTACATTTAAATGAATGTATATTAGTGCATTTTGCTACTTATCAAAATATTCTCAGCAACAATGTTGGTTCACCATGTGTGAATAAGGAAAAGGTAGGCCGTTTACAATTCTCACCATCTAAACTGTTAAACAAAAACTCTCCTACCGCAATGGTCAAAAGACCTATACAGCCAAGTAAGAGAAAGTAAAAGGATGCAAATATTACCAGCACAGGTTTTATAAACAATAATAAAGAAGAAGGAAATGAAAAACAAAAGAAACTAGAAAGCATCAAATATCGACAACTTGGCGGAAGTAAAATGTGTAAAAAAGGGAAGGGAAAAACCAACATGAAAACGCCTTACTTGAGGAAAAAACTAAAATATGAGCCATCTTCCGACAATGGGTAAATTGTTTCTCTTACGGATTCTGATGGTAGAACTTGATTGGAATTTGATGACTCTGCATATGTTGAGTGGCTGGATTCTTTTCAAGGAGCAAAGTCTAAAGCAGGCAGGATTCAGTGCATCAAATTCAATCGATAGCTGCATGAAAAACGCTTGCTTTACTTTTGCAACGGGTAGTGTGGTGTGATTGTGGGCGAAAGGAAATAGAAAATCAAAGATTGAGAAGAAAGGCCAAAAATAAATTAACTAGGGCCTAAATAGAATATAACTAATACTTACATTAAAAGAAAACTGCAATGTTCACCTGGATGTAAACAAGTGATTTATATCTTTTTTGGAATTATGCTGTCTATTGTTTCCAGTAATTATGCTATCCATTCATGTAAATTCAAGTGATTTTCTTTTCATTTTCACTTTTTGTCTTACGTTTTGTTTATAGAGATTACACTTTTGCATTTTCGTTAAACTTTTCACAATTTAGTGATATATATAAAATTTGTAAGTTTACCGTTATTTATTTTCGTTTTAAATAGTTTGAGAAAATAAAAATGTGATTTGCTTGAAAAAAATAAACAGCCTAGCATATTAGCATATTTCTCCATGCGGCATCTGTCCCACACCCCCATGCGGCATCTTATCTAGCACATAAAAAAATGATGTTAAAAAAGGACCTGTGAGAAAATAGTTATGCTACTTTATTAAGAGGGTTTTAACTTGTTTAACATAGAAATTAAATTCTACAGGGTTTGGTCAATGATTTCTGGTACTTAGTTTGTTGTTTTTTGCTTTATTGCAAATGTTACAAGAAGAAAAGAAAAACTGCGGCATCTGTCTCCACTTTACTATACCTAAAATGAAACTTACATATTATCCGGGCTATGAGGTAGATCGCTAAAGAGGCTTGCCAAGTTCCCATCTTTATTATACAGGGTTCTTACGCATCAGGGGATTCAGGGGATTTTAGGTGTTTTAGTACTAGAAATTTAGTATAGTACTGGCCGCTCTATCTGAAGATAGATTTTTTTTTCATTAAATAAGGCAAATGTCACTGTACAAAAATTCTGATAAAAGGTGCTTGAAAATCCTTGAAGCCTACGATCCCTGTTATAGTTCCCAATCATGTTCAAAACAGTAATTAAAATTATTTAATACATGCATTGTTATAAATGGAAAATAATGTCAAATAAATAAATAAATAACATATAATGAATGAACTATGGTGAATAAATTTAAAAATCTATAATCCACAATAAATAAATAAAATATAAAATATAATAAATGAATAAACTATATTATATATTACTAGGGGGCTCTGCCGCCTACGAGCTTCGCTCGCGAACCCCCGTTCAGACTATAAAAATCCGTTAATTTTATTTTCTTAAAAAGGGTTACGGAAGATTGAATTATAATTAAAAAAACTGTGGCGATATCCCTGTAAACGGGTTTCCATTTATCTCTCTTTTAATAAAAGATTCTAAGGCCAAAAAAAGCTGCTGTGAATTACTGTTTTCATGTTTGATTAAATAAGATTAGTTAAACGTCTGAAAATTAGCTAATGTAAAATAAATTATGTCAACAGAGCCTTTGCTTCTATGTATTTTTTAATACAGCTATAAGAAAATAATTTTAAATTACTCCTTTTAAAACTGATGTAATTTTAACCAAATTTTACTTTTTGTAATATTCACCTGGAAATATTTCAATTGTTAAAAAGGAGATATTACTATTTGCGCTGTCTTTGGCAACAGTAGTTTAAAAGATTGTCGCGAAATATGAAATAAATCTCATGTGTACGTGTAAATACATAAGGTTTGTTGGGGTAACTGGAACCACGAGGTAACTGGGCCATAGGCTATTTTATAAAAAACTGTTGGTGTTTTTTAAGTTTTAGCTTTTGTGAGCAATGCCCCTTTATCTCTACTTCCTAAAACAACGTGTATCAATTCAATCATAACTCTCACATTGCTGTGATAGGTTGTCAAAAATTTACGTTTCTTGTTTTAAAAACAACGTCAATATGGTTGAACTTCCTCGGATTTTTATTAAAATACTGTAAGTACTTTTAGTAAACAATCTTTTTTTTTAAAGATTAGACATATAACTACATTAATATTATTAGGTATCTATACATATTTACTTCATGTTTTAAATGTAAGCCCGGTGTCCCAGTTACCCCATAAATGTTTCAAGAATGGGGTAACTGTGACATGTATCCGGGGTAACTGGGCCATGCTCGATCCAGTTACCCCAATAGTTATAAATAATTTTTTTGTGTTTCTGTTACTACGGGAAGTAAATTTCTCCATTGGTTTTTGATCACAATAAAGCAAATGATAGAATACCTTATTAAAATAACGTAATAAAATTTTAAAAAAATGCATATTGAGTGGTATTAAACGAAATTTCTTGACCCCTTGATAGGCGGTGATGCCGTTATGACATCACTTAATTTTAATTACTAATTGCCACATTGGCACCTGAATTTTATAATTAAAATTTAACCTTTATTAAGTACGCGAAAATATACTTTTGCATGTTTTCAGATAGATTCTCTTGTAAATGTTGGTGTCATTAAATTATTTCAACATTTTACGAATGCAAGTACCTTGCCCCTGAAAGCCAGATAGCCAGACCTTGAAATTGTACTATACACAGGGGTCGCATTCTATAGGCATAGCTGCCAATTTTTACGCTTTCTTGCTACCACTAAAATTTAATAGAAACTTTCGTTTTGTTTAATCATAAGATTTCGACGATTAAATAAGACAACATTTACTATAATATTTTAGTGGTAAGAGGAAAGCGTAAAAGTTGGCAGCTATGCTATAGGGAATCTTTTATCGTCCCTACCACTATTTTGAAAATAATATCTTCATCGCACCTTTCTATAAGGAACAATAAAATTTTCCCTATATAATGCGACCCCTGGATAAAGATAAAGTACTTAAGTACTTACGTGGCCTTTTGTTCAGTGATTTTCCTTGCTATTTTTTCCTTAAAATACCCATGTGACTTTTATACTTATTATCTATACTAAAGTACATAAGTACTTACTTAAGTTTTATAGTTTTGGTATAAATAAATCTAATATTTTCACTTTTAGTGCTTTTTTTAGACACACTGACAGCAAAGGTTTTACTTACAACGCTGTTTATTGACATATAATTTACATGATCTGCCTGGTTGAAATTTTTTTAAGTTGTTTACACTTTTTCAAACAGGACCTGATATCCGATATGAAAAAATATAAACGCGTGTGGAACATAGGCTCCCCCTGGTCCAGTTACCCCATTTTGGGGGGCAACTGGATACATGAGGAAAGAAAGATGAAATATGCATATTTTTATATTTTTAAATATTAAAATGTAATTTTGAGCATTTCTGTCTGATAGAGGGAACCTAACTGAACACATTTACAGAAGTTCAGACTTTAATTGAAATGAACATTAGCTTTTTGAAGCTGAATTGTCAGAAGCTCCAGAGTCACATTGTAAAATCATGTCCCAGTTGCCCCAACTAACCTTAATTTTAATTTAAACTGCTTGACAATATTATTTAGCTATTTGAAATAGGACGTAATTCCACCCGAATTTACTGCTTTTAACACATATTAAATAATTAATTGTTTTATAGTTTTTTTTTCTTTTTAAATAATCACGAGTATAAACAATTTTTATGGCGTAATTTTTAATATTTTCCAGCTTTTACCACGTAATCATTTAATTCTTAATTTCGTAGAGTTTTTTTCTGTTTATAATAGTCCCGTGTAAATAAATATTCAGTTTAAAGGAAATATTATTATTTGAGAAGTTTTTAAAAATTTGGCAACAGTTTAAAATACTAACCTTTTCTAAAATATGTCAAAATATCTATGGAAATGCTGAATATTTGAATTTAAAATGGAAAAAAAATCTCAAAAAATGAGTCAAATTAAAAAAATAAATGCTGTCTGCACACTGGAAACTTTTAATATGTATAAACGGTCAAGTACGAGTATTACTCGCGCTCAAAGAGTTCCGTACAATAAATATATGAATTATTAACTGTATTATTAAAAAAATCGTTGCTAAAAAATGAAAAAGCTGCACAATGTAGGATTGGGTATAGACTTTAGCTGTATGTACTAGAAAAGAGTCTGTGCTTATATAACGTTATCACTTTAGGGGGGGGGGGGGTTCTGGCACTTGGTTTCGTAAGATATCTCTGGGAGGAGGAGGGTTGCTTTTTGATATCGTTATAATTTCTGATACAACCAACTTTTCTTTTTTCAGAAACTTTTTCTTTACATCCAAATAGTCTATTACCTTTATTATTATTGTTTTATAAGTTTTTATGAAAACACAAAGCTATTATTAAAGCCATTAAATATTTATAAAATTATTTCATTCCAAAATTTGGAATACGCCAACGTTTGGCATTCCTGTAATTCTGCCTATGCGTATATAATTAGTTGTTAGAGAAATCAGGAACACATATGTAGGAAATATTACTTGCGTTTCCCAGTAAAGAAAGACAAATAATGTTATCCACTGTGTTATTGACAGGGATTCTACATCGACTATTTTTCTATGTTGTTCCCACCTCTCTCTCTCTCTCTCTATATATATATATATATATATATATAAACAGATTTTGTATAGTATATGTCTCTTGCAAATTTTCTCGAACAGTATGCCAATATATTTGTTTTCAGAAACTGCTATGAGGTAGAATTAAAAAAATTAGTCGCCTGTGGCAGCCTTGTATTGACAAGTTCGGCTTTTAACCTCCCTGGACATGAGGCTAGTGCAAGGAGACAATATTACTTTTCAATACATTATGTAACAATGTGATATTATTAAATGCTTTTAAATTGTAACTAACTCTTTTAGATGTTATTTGATATAAATCTATTTCATTTATTGATATTTTATTGACTTCTTGAATCCGCAAAGTATGCAACTAATAAATGTATAATCATATGTCGTGTATATCACTGTAAGCGTATAAAAAGAATGAAAAAGAATTTAAAAAATAAAATAATTTTTAGACATTTATAACGACATCATCGGAAGGGGGGGGGGGGAGTAACGAATGATAACGTAGGATATCGTAAAGAGGGGGGGGAGTAACGAATGGTAACGTAGGATATCGTAAAGAGGGGGGGGGGGCAAAATTAGCAAGATGATGCTCATAACGTTATATATGTAACAGCGCCAAAATATGAATGGGTGTACTATAAAAGTTCAAAGAAGATATGAAGCCTGAATAATACCAAATATTGCTATTCTCTATAACGCTTTTTTTAATCTTATCCTAATCTGTTTTTCTTTTTTTTTTATGAACTTAATTCGGTACTTACCAAGAAGTAGTGCATATTTAAACTTCATTTGGCATTTCAAAAAACTAAATTGGGCGTGGTAATAATCTTTTCTTTTTACAGTGTATCTAAAGCAAAACCATTGTTCAAAGTTTAAACTTGACATTATGCTAAGTGCACTACGAAAGGAGGTCGCAAAGTTGCAACGTTGTCTTGGTCTATGCCGTATTTTTCCAGATAGGTCTTTAATTAATTTTTAAAGACACAGAAGGCGTATTGAGCGACCCGCTCAATGAAAAGTAGTCGCGAATCCAATAGTATTTATGTGATTAATGCTAATTAAATTAGTCTGTTTTTAACAATTTGACGTTCATTGCTTTTATACTGCTATTGGGCATTGCATTATACAAATATATTATTAAAAGTTGTTATCTAGACTTTGAAAGCTTATGGTACATAGAGTACGCCGCTCCTTTTATTATGTACGTTCAATAACTTTCAGGGTTAATATCTAGGCAAATTTAGGACGTTTTTTTTTTCCAAAAATCATTATCAGCAATGCTTTATACTTCTGCTACGACAGGTACCTCCAGCGCTCCTCAACACGTTTGTAGAATGCCCGCAAATGGAAATTTTTGTGTAACGGGAAAATGCGCTTTTCTCAAAAAAATTGTGACTTAGGGTAATCGCTACCAGCAGGGATGACCGTGCTAAGCTCGGTCAAATTTAGCCTTGTCTTAAATGCAATATTTTATTCTCACTGTATCATTCTTGCTCTTTAGCTACAATTGGCATGATCCTGAGACATCGTGACCCAAAATGACCCACTAACCGAATTTTTTCAGACATGTGACCTAACCAATGCCTTTCTCGAACCCGAAAACGATAGAGTACAAAATTTAGTCAAAATCGTAAAGTCGTTTTATAGATAATATTAGCTTGACCCACGCTATCCCAAAAGGGACCCATTAATCTAAAATTATCGAACATGTGACCTATCTCAATGGTCTTCTCGTACTGGGAAACGATGTAATAAAAAATTTTGTCAAAATTGTTTGAGCCGTTTCTTAGATAAAATTGGCTTGGTCCACAGTAACCTAAAAATGAATCCAATTTTTTCGAACATGTGACTTAGTCCCAATGGGCTTCTCATGCTCAGAAACTGTATAATGCAAAATTTTATCAATGTTTTGAGCTGTTTTTTTAGATACAATTAGCGTGACTCACAGTGGTCCAAAAAATGGCCCACTAATCGAATTTTCTCGAACATGCGACTTAGCCCAATGGTTATCTCATGCCCAGAAATGGTATAATACAAAATTTTGTCAAAATCATATGAGTCGTTTTATAGATACAATTATCTTGACCTCCGTGACACAAAAATGACCGAATAATCGAATTTTCTCAAACATGCGACTTAGCCTAATGGCTATCTCCTGCCCAGGAGTGGTACCTTATAAAATTTTGTCAAAATGTTTTGAACCTTTTTTTAGATCAATTAGCTTGACACCTGACCCATTGTAACCCAAAACGACCCACTAATCGAATTTTCTTGACCGTGCGACCTAGCCCAATGGTATTCTCGTGCTCTAAAACGATAGAAAGCAAACTTTCGTCAAAATCCTTAGAACCGTTTTTAAGGTAGACATACCTTGACCTACAGTGACCCAAAAATGACCCACTATTCCAACTTTCTCTAACGTGTGACTTAGTCCATTAGTATTGTCGTAATCCAAAACAGCATATTACAAAATTTAATCAAAATCAATAGAGTCTTTTTTTAGATAAAATTAGCTTAATCCGAAGTGAACCAAATATGACCCACTAATCGAAATTTCTCGAACATGTGACCTAGTTCAATACTTTTCTCGTGTCCAAAAACGGTATAAAATTTAGTCAAAATCGATTGAGCCGTTGTTTTAGATATAATAAGCTTTACCCTGACACATTAAGATCCAAAATGAACCACTAATCGAATTTTCTTGAACACATAACCTAGCCTAATGGTCTTCTTGTGCCCCAAAATGGAAAAATACAAAATTTGGTCAAAATCGTTATAGCCGTTTTTAAGATAAAATTTACACACACACACACAAAGAATTTTTACGCGTATTATAATGTAAGATAATTTTCCTGCAACGTTTATATTACCACCTACCCCTCTAATTGTTTCATAATTTCAGTTACAGTAGATTCGGAAATAGATCGGTGGAAACATATTTTTTCACTACATTTTCGACGATATCTCTAAAAATATGATACCTAAAATTAAAAGAAATATATTTTTGAGTTCAGTATTACGAAACCTTCCACACGATGTACAAAGAAAAGATTTTTTTCCAAGTCACTTAATTAGCCCCTATGCATTTTTCCCAAAAATATTTGTGAATGTTTAATAATTTGTAAATATGTGAGTGAATGGTGTTTATTACTTCCCTCAATTTGATCTGTGACAGAGAGATAGACAGATTCAGGATTGATCTTATAATGGTTCCGTTTTTACTTTTTAAGTACGGAACCCTAAAAATGAACTAAAAATGATTAAATTCTTATGTATAGTTTTTGATCCTATAAAACGTTTTTAATGGAACGATTTTGACCAACTTCAACATTAAATATCTCTTAAAATAATTCTTCGATTTCAAAACTGTCTACATCAGCGTGTTTATCAAACATTTCTCTGTAAAACCACCGATTTTTGTAATTTTGTATGCAGTAGTTTTCTTAATAGTAACGAAGAAAGACCCCAGCTCACAAAAAATTCAAAACCGGCGGCGGCGGTGACAACGTTAGTTACTTTTTTTAGAATAGAGAGATTATTATTACAACATAGTTCTTATTACATGTGATATGCTATAATGTTCTTAAAACATAAGGTTTACCGTAATTATTATAATTGGCCCCATTCTTTTCGCATTTTATCTGACCTAGCCCAGATACTACGGAAGTACCACACACACACATATATATATAAAGCAGAATAGTTTTTTTAGATTTAATATAATTAATAAGAATGTTTTTAAAACAAAGCTTTAGTAAAATAAATGTCTAAGTTTAAATAAAATAATTTGAGTCTGAGTTAGATGAATTAAAAATCCCTTTTCGTTTCTGGATTCTACATTATCAACAGAAATTAATTTGTTTATATCTGCTTCGTTTAATTTCCCTTTTACGTGTTACTTCCACAGTTAACATACATTTCTTCATCTCTGGAAAGACAATTTACATTTCCCTGAAAAGTTCTTTTCATTTATTGTTATGATTACTAAGCATACATTTTTTGAAGAAAAACATTAATTTTCAAATTAACATAGAAAAACATATGAATTATAGGTTTTACCAAATTTAAAATGTAACATTTGACATTCTCAAAATGAATATCATGCAAAACACGTCTTTTTCAGTTTTCTTTTTATACGAAGCTTGAAAAAAAATTGATTGAGTAATGCGGAATATTTTTCTGTTTTAAAAATGTTGCATAAGATTTTCAAAAATATACATCGGTAGTAAAATTAATGTCTGCGTTTAATTTGATATTCTGCTGTAGAAGATAAGTTAATAATTTTTTTTCCCTTTTGCAGGTTTAATGCGGCCACAAATTATTTCGCGCAATTTTGTTTTGCTCATTACACCTAAAAATTTATTACACCTAAACACATATTTCTTATCTTAAAAGAAGATTTATGGATTTTTTTCTTAAAATTCATTTTGGAAATTCTTCCTATATATATATATATATATATATATATATATCAATCAGGCCAGTCTCAATAGCTGATTGGTTGGTGTTTGTTAGCGCCGATGAGCTGCACGAGGAATAAATGTGACATAATTATATTCTAAATTTGCTGTAAGTACAACAGTTAATTTATTCTTTAAAATGACAGTGATCTAGTGCAACAAAGAAAGCCAAAAATTTACTTATTTAACTCATAATATCGATGAAGAACGGATTAATTAGCTGAACTGTTAAATCAAATTAATATTTCTGACGTAGTAAAACATTAAAAGTATAAAATAAAAAAACGTCTAACTCATGTTAAATTCGCATTTCACTTGCATTAAAATATTACCAGTAAATCTAATAATTATTCATATTTTGAGTATTAGCTTCTTACAGTCATAGCAGGCGATTTTCCTAGATGGTATAGTTTAACATGTTACACAAGAAATATTATATTATACTTAAAACAAGAAGCACAGTGTTGTAGCCGCCAAAAATAACATTTAAAACCGGAAGCATTTTAGTTTAGTCATTGCACTCTCTGCAAAAAATTTTCAAAGTAGTACTACTCATTACACACTTTTCATTTTTCTATCTGTATATTTTATAACTTTCTTTGGTTGTCTTTGTTATCTTTTATTCATCATTTTTATTTTGTCGGTGAAAAAGTAACGTTAAGTTCTATTTCTTTTAAGGTAGCATAAATCAGGGACATTCCTCCATAAAATCATGCCACACGCAGTGTGTGATTTGATTCATAGAGAAGAATTCAGATACATAATTCCAAAAGTATTTGGAACAAAATACGGACGTCACCCACCATCCAGGCCCCAAACATGCGTATTTCTCAAGACGCTTATGGAGACAGGTAATGTGCTTCACAAAAAAGGCGCTCTCTGGGAATTGAACGGAATGGTACAACTCTTTGGCCTCCATATTCACCGGATTGAACCCCCTAGACATTTTCAATAAGTACTATATTAAACATAGTGTCTGCCGCAAAAAGGTTGGGGATTTGTACGAGCTAAACAACAGTATAACTGAGGCCATTGCAGCAGTTCTTGCGTACATCAGCCACAGAATGTGGCAGAGGTTGAATACAGTCTCGATCTTGTTCATGCAACTAAAAGTGCTCACGTGAAGCTTTTCGAGTATAACATAAAACTTTGGAAATTGCTGTTCATTATACAATAAACATGTTATCTAATTTCGTTTAATATTTATGAAGTATGAAAGTTGTTACGGTAAATTTGGGACAAGTTGATATATTGTAGATCGATTATACTTTTAAACAGTTCGTGATAACATCATGCTTTCAGATACAGAAATTATTCAAATCCACTACTGTTTTTAAGATATACTACTTGTTTTACAAAATCAACATGTTAAAAGAAAATAAGAATTTTTTATAGTCTCTTTTCCCTATAATTTATATTTAAAAAAAATATTTTCAGGGATCCAAACAGGGCAGCCCATTAAAACTCAATCCTTTACGACTTAAACATTCAGAGTTGTGTCACTTTGAATTTTATGAATTTTGCTATATTCTGGTAGTAAAATCTGAAATGCATTTTATATCGCATGAATAAGTTAATATAACTTTTCATGAATTTTATCATTACCCTTTGAAAAAGAACAACGTTCCAAGGTAAGAATTAATCACGAAACAACTGTTGAGGAAATACATTCCAAATATAATCATTCGTTTTTAAGAATTTATTTAAAATTTTAATGATTGATTAAAATTCCTGATGTTACTATCTTTTTAATTAATGTACGTAAAATAAATACAAAGGGTGATCATAAAAAAACATCCCCGATATATTAACCCCTAGCGGACTAACCGCTCAACCAATCGAAAAAAAAATTAGATATACTTATTTGCGCTCGAGATCGTGAGGATTTAAAACAATAGAGATCTCGCGGTTACGGTTACAGTGAAATAATTTCAAAATTTTTGAAAGGCAACATCCATTTTTTTCCTGCGCAAATTCATCAGCGCATTAAAAAACATAAATGGGGTTTGAATGAAACACATACGATGAAAATTGCCGGTGTAAAACACCTGAAATAAATGGGTAAGTGTGATCACATATCGCACAGAGGTTTTCGTTTAATATTCCTTTTAAAACAATTTATTCTTTATTAATAAAGACAAATTGATGTGATTTATAATTATTAAATCCATAAAAACCACACATAAAAAGATAAAAAAAACCAAAGTTAAAAAAAAAATTACGCCCTCCCCCACGAAATTTCTTTTGAAAACATTTTATTATGTGTTATAAACTATCTTAAAGTTTCAGACAGATCGCATGTTAGATTTCCTAATTTAAATAAAATCGCGTTCTTTTAATTCCACATTCCACCACCAGAGAGTGCACTTTATTCTTAACAAAACTGTATCTGAACGAAAAGCTTTTCTAGAACTTATCCAAGTGGTCCAGTCGTTTGGAGTTAGGAACTGGTACTATTCTTAGAGTATTAGTAATTATAGATAATCTGTAATAAAATGACTGACAAAAACAAACTAACAATGTTAAATAGACAGAGGGGAGCCTATAAAGGGCAGTTCACGAGAATACAAACATTTCTATATGATGAAGAAAAAAAAAGCCATTTGGGAATATTAAGTTAAATTTGACAATATTCGAAAAATTGTCTCGAATCTAGACGACTTAAAGGTGAAATATTTTGAAATTGTAGAAGAGGATATGGAGCTTAATGATCATCTAGCAGCCATTACAGAAATAGAAGATGAAGCAGAAAAATTAGAGGTAAGGCTTAGAGAATTCTTGCTCTCTAATAGTAATAATAGTGAAAATGCATCTCATGTTAGTAGTTCAAATTTTGATAGTAATTCAAGTACAAATTATAAATTGTCTGATATACCATAACCAAAGTTTTCGGGAAGTTATCAAGATTGGTACACATTTAAAGATCAGTTTATGACTTTAATCGATTCGAATAATAAATTAAGTAGCACACAGAAACTGTATTATTTAAAATCTAGACTTAGTCATAGTGCTTTAGATGTAGTTACAGATGATGATTCCTATGAATCGCTTTGTTAGGCATTACAAGATCGTTTTCAAAATAAACGTTTTATTTTAAACAGTCATTTGAATGAAGTATTATCAATGGAAATTTCATCGCAAGATTCAGCTAAAGGTTTAAGAGCTGTTGTTGACGAATGTCAAAAACACATTCGCGCTATTAAAACTATTGTTTTAGAACTTAATCAATTTTCAGAAATCATGTTGATAAATATTATTCTTAAAACACTAGACAAGGAAACAACAACAAAAAAAAACAGTTTGAATTTCCTTAACCACTAGTGAATTACTCGAACGGGGATGAATTTATTGCCTTTCTGCAAAAGCGCTGCATAGTATTAGAGAATTTGCAGTGTAATTCAAATACGAAATCTAAAAAAATTTCAAGTGAAAGAAATTAAAAAGCAAAAAGTTTGCTCATAAACAACGATTCCCGTACAAAAAATAAACGTCTTCTTTGCCATTCTATCAAGCATTTTATTTTTAAATGTAATATGTTCTTAAAAATGAATGAATATGACAGATATTCAGTAGCAAAAAGATTTAATCTCTGCATAATTTGTCCCCAACGCATAAGATTGCGAAATGCTTATCGAAATCACGCTGCTTTTTTTTGTTCAGATATGCATAACAGTTTACTCTGTCGCAAGCCTTTTCTTCTAATGAGAAAAATTATCCACCTGCCACTCAAAAAATAAATGAAAGGGAAAACAAATCAAAAGATGAAATAATCTTGGAATCCCCCCCCTTCCCTCCCGCAGAAAACGGTGGATGCATTTCAGTAAATAATGCATCATTGAAAGCTTTAAATAATGTAAGTACGAAAAATAGATCAATTTTATTAGGTACGTGTTTTGTTTTTATTGGTGATAATTTTGGAAATAGAAGGCTATACAGAATGGTGCTTGATTCAGCAAGCAATGTAAATATTTTGGCTACAGGTTGCGCAGATGCTTTGAAAAAAAAAAGTTCAATTAAAGTGCCCTTAAGCGGTGTGATTGGTTCATTGAATAATATAAAAAATAAAATTTCCGATGTCATTTCCAATGCGGGTGAAAGTTTCAAGGAGAATATAGATTTCTTAATTGTTCCTAAAATCACTGATGTAATTCCATCAAAGAAATTAAATACATCGGACATTAATTTACCAAATCTTGCAGAATCGGCTGAACCAACGTTTTTCAAACCGGGGAAAATTCATGGTTTAATTGGATCTGAATTATTTTACAGAAATTAAAAACATAATTCAGTTAAGATTAGTGATAAGTTAATTTTCCAAGACTCAGTTTTTGGATGGATTCCAACCGGTACACTAGATGACAGGGAAACCACAAATAATCCCGCTAACTGCCATTTCTTTAGAGATTTCGATGAAATTAATGATAATTTAAGAGAATTTTGGGAATTGAAATCTACTGGCATTACGCATGATGATACAAAAATATCGGAAACTGATCAACCGCAACAAATTTTCGACAAAGCTGTAAAATTTGTAGACGGTCGATATGAAGTTCAGTTGCCCTGGAAAAAGTACTGGAAGGAATTAAACTATAACTTTAATATTGCGAAACAGCGTTTGGAAGGTTTAAAAAGAAAATTTTATAGAAATCCTGAACTTTTTCCTCAGTATTCTGAGATAATCAATGATTACCTATATCAAGGAATTATTGAGCAGGTTGAAGGAAATGAATCTGTTTTAGACAAGGCTGTCTACAATTTGCCGAATCATGCGGTCGGTAAGGAAGATAAGCTAACTACCAAAGTTTGTATAGTTTTCGACGACAGCTCTCATGATAACAACATGTTGTCCTTCAATGATTGCTTACGGCCGACATTTTAATCCACTTAAGATTAAATCAAATTGCCTTTTCTTCAGACATCGAGAAAGCGTTCCTTGATATTTCACTCGCTGAAAAGGATCGTGATGCTGTATACTTTATGTGATTTGATAATGATTTCAGATTTTTCAAATATGTAAAAATTTTTAGATTCAAACGCGTTATTTTACGCGTTTTATATATATCGCGTTTATCGCAGCACTTAAATGGTTTTTTCTAGGCGAAGAAAATGCTCTTCTATAATAACAGACAATGCTACAAATTTTAAGGGTGCTAATTCAGAATTTCGCAAACTTCGTGAGTTAGTTAGTAGACCAGATGAAAATTAGCTAATTATCTTACCACAGAAGCTATTGAATGGAAGTTCATTCCTCCTAGATCATTCAATTTCGGGTGTTTATGGGAAGATGGGGGTAAAATCATTCAAATACCATCTTAAAAGAACTTTAAAGAGTGCTAGACTGACAATAGAAGAATTCCAAACAATACCACCCGTACTGATGGAGTTTTAAATTCATGTCCCTTAACTCCATTATCGGCCGACGTAAATGATTTTAACGTATTGACAGCAGGCCATTTCCTAATTGGTCGGCCAATAGATGCTATTCCAGAACCTCAATCATGGATATTAGTGAATCGAGATTATCTAGATGGCAAAGAGTAATTAAATTTGTTCAATTAATTTGGAGAAACTGGCAATTAAATTACTTAAGTCATCTCCAAAATCGTTCAAAATGGCATGTGAAGAGCGATAACATCAAATCAGGAGCAATGGTAGTAATAAAAGAGGACAATTTACCTCCTTCTATACGGATGCTGGGACGAATCCTAGAGGTTATATCAGGGAAGGGTGGTAATGTTAGAGCAGCGAAAAAAAAGCAGTCTCTAACGTTTTCGTCAGGTCGTATCTAAATTATCTGTCTTGTCCATTGATTGATGACCCATTGATCTAATGTATGTATTTTTTTCTGTTTTATTTGGGTTAAAGTGTATTTAGAATGTTTACAATAATTTACATTCAATTAGTATTTGTTTTAAGAAACACCTTAACTTTGTTTTATCTTAAACTTTCTTTATTATTGAATTATATAAGTATTATTGTTATTGCAACTCATCCTTATTGTATTTTGTATTATCATTTATCTATTTGTTATTTAGTGTTATATGTATAGTGTGAAGGTTTCTCGTTAGTGCGTACGCTTATGTGCATTATATTTACTAAGTAACTATTCCTTTCTAAACATTCACTATTTATTAAAAAATTACAGGAACATATACTAACATAAAACATAATACAACATTTTAATATTTCTTATCCAGTTCTGTTGTTTTTTACCCTTGCTAATATCTGTAAGTAAAAGTTGTTATTCACGTGTTGCTATAAAAGTGCATAATGTTAATTTTGAATACACGACAGTTTCCTCCCCTTTCAATTAACAGCACAATCTTTTTGGTGGTTTACGGATCCTTTTAGATCTTCTTAGCTGCATTGGATTGTGAACAACTTGTGGTGTGGCAACTGTAGGAGATACGACTGGAGGCAAATCTTTGGTGGTGTCCTCGGAGGTCCTAGGTGGCTAAGTCGATGCGTCTCTCTCCGTTGTTGTTATTGTTGTATCAGATGGTCCATTCATATTTACTATTCTTGGTCTGTATTCAACATCATTGTGTACTTATTTGCCTGCTGATCGAATTTGATCGACATGTCGCCTAACCAAATTACCTTGCACATTTATGGTATAGTATAATTCACCATCTCGGCTGATGATACGACCGAATTTCCATTTTGCATTACCTGCAATGTAATCTCGAACGGCTACTTTATCACACACTTTAAAATACCGATCATGAAAATATATATCCTTCCTAATATTGTTTTGAATTCTTTCTTTAGGGTTAGGAATTAAGAGGTCAATTCTCGTACGAGTTTCTCTTTTTAAGAACATAATTGCTGGAGACTGCATTGTAGTCATATTGGGTGATTTCCTATATTGTAACAAGAAACAGATAATCTTTTGATTGATACTACCAGGATACTTTTGCATTGCTCGAAGAGATTGCTTCAAAGTATGTACACATCTTTCTGCTTGACCATTGCTGGAGGGCTTCAAAGGCGCACACGTTTTATGTATAACTTCATTATCTTGCATAAATTTCTGGAACTCATATGATGAAAACGGTGGTCCATTGTCACTGACTAACATGACTGGAATCCAAAACGAGCAAAACAATCTCTTAGACATTCTGCTGTTTTCAAGGGAGTTGTCGATTTCGTAGGGTAGACTTCGAGCCATTTTAAATATGCATCCACAATTAATTAAAACATATGCTCAAAGATTGGCCCGGCAAAATCAATATGAATCCTTTCCCATGGAGAACTTGGATACTCCCAATGGTGTGTTTTTGACCTTGGAGGATTATCCTTAATCCTTGAACAATCCGTACAGTTTTCAACAAGATCTTCGATGTCTTTATCTATGTTTTTCCAATTGTCATATGATCTAGCTATTGCTTTCCTTTTTAAGAATCCCAAATGTCCCTGATGAAGTTCTTCCAAAACATTGTCATGATATTTTTTAGGTACACAAACTTTTTGTCCGTACATAATGCATCCATCCTGGAGGGTATATTCGACTTCCTTCCCTTTTAAAGAAGTCCTCCTTTTTAAAGCATTTAGCAAAGGCGCCAAATCGTTGTCATTGCAAGCTTTAGCTAAATCTCTTGCTGTTACTGGCAGTGTTTCAATTTGGGAAAGTTGAAAAACTGAAACTTCATCTTTTAATTCTAAGTCTTCAGATCTTAATGGTAATCGGGAAAGACAATCTGCATTACCATGGTCCTTAGTATTCCGATAAATTATGTCGAACTGGTAAGCCAACAATACTAGAGCATAATGCAAAAGTCTTGTAGCAGACAAAACTGGAAGACCCTTTTTGGAAGCAAAAATTGCCACGGGGTGTTTGTGATCTGTAATGAGCGTAAATCTATTTCCTTTAAGGTACAGATAAAACATTTTTACTGCGCAAACTAGAGCTAAAGCTTCTTTATCAATTTGTGAGTAGCGTTGTTCGGTTGGCGAAAGTGTTCTTGACGCAAATGCAATAGGCCTCTCAGATCCATCTGGAAATCTGTGGGAGAGTACTGCACCCAAGCCGACTGGAGATGCATCAGCTGCAAGAAAAATAGGAAGTTTGAGGTCGTAGTACGCTAATACTCTATCAGAACAGATTTCATCTTTTATATTTTGGACTGCTTCTTGACACTTTTTATCCCACTTCCAAGGAACACCTTTTTTAGTTAAGTTATGCAATAGATATGCTAAAGTAGAAATTTTGATTGAGAATCTAGAATAAAAGTTAACTAATCCCATAAAAGATTGAATTTCCTGAACATTCTTAGGAATTTTAGCATTCTTAATTGCAGCAATCTTTTCATCTCTTTTAGATAATCCTTGGGCATTTATCTTAAATCCCAAAAATTCAATTTCATTTTGGAAAAATTTGTTCTTATTCTTATTTATTCTCAATCCATGTTGACGACATCTGTCGAAAAATCTCCGTAATCTTGACAAATGTGCCTGGAAATCTGGTGCAGTGATTCGTGCATCATCATAAAATTCTTCTACTCCTCCTAAATCATGAAATACACTCTCAATATAATTCTGCCAGATAACAGGTGCTGAATTAACTCCATACATTAATCTTGTGCATTCATAAAGTCCCTTATGGGTATTAATCGTTAATAACTTTTGACTGTCAGGGTGAACCTTCATTTGTAAATAAGCTTGACTAAAGTCAATCTTTGAAACTATCTTACCATTATTGAGCGAAGCAAAAATTTCTTCTGTTTTTGGAAGAGGATGTCTTTGAATTCTTAGATTTTTTTTTAATAGTGACGGAATAATAAGCACATAATCGAATTTTTCCATTTGCTTTAACTACTGGTACTATTGGAGTCACCCAATCTGAAATATTACATTTTTTAATAACTCCGTCTTCCTCAAGTCTATCTAATTCCTCTTCAACACGCTTTTTCATTGCAAAAGGTAATGATCTCGGCCTGCAAAAAACTGGAAAGTTCATTCGGTTTTAACTCAAGACTACATTCATATTTTTTTTTATTTTGCCCAATTTTTGATCAAATAACTCTGCTTATTCTTCTAACAGTTTTGTAAGATTTCCCTGTTCTATAACTGTGAGAGCTTTTATTCTCGCCCAATCTAAATTGATTTTATACAGTCATTCCCGACCAAAGATGGTGTCTAAGTTTTCTTCAACAATGTAGAAATTTAAGTACTCTATGTGATTCTTATATTTTACTTTAACCGTTGCGTAACCTAGGGCTTTAAGGATTTCCCCGTTGTAGGTCTTAAATGTCAAGTCCGTAGGACAGATTTTCTTCCTCGAAATCTCTTTAAATTTCTTCAAATTCATTACCGATACCGTACCGCCCGTATCAACTTCCATTTCAACAGATTTAACTTCAATTTCTACAATTACTGTTATGGGAGGTCTCTTAAGAAAAGCTTCTTTTATAGAAACGTTCTCAACTTCTAAACTATGAAGTGGAACTAAATTTTGAACTTCTGTTTCGCTTACATGAAACTATTTTTGTTTCACAAATCTGGTTGGTCTGTTTAGCAAAGTAACAAGCTCGTTCAATGTGGCCAATGCGTTGGCACGCTCTTGATTTACTAGTTTTAAACTTACAGTTATATTTATTATGATTTAATCCGTTACATCTAGAACAATATACTACGTTACTTTTCTTTTGTGTGTTCTTAGATTGTGTTTTTTTTCCATTATATACACCAACAATTTTGATTTCTTGAGGCTTACTGATTATATCATTAACGTCTTTAGTGGCTCGTTCCATTGCTAAAGCGATCTTAAAGGTTTTATCGAGATCGATATCGTCTTCTTCAAACAGCCTATCTAAGATTGACCTATCTCGCAAACCACTAACGAAGACATCTCTCATCATAGTATTCAACATAATTTGATTGTACTTGCAAGGAATTGCTAAAGAGCGAAGTTCAGCAAGATAAGAACTAATGCTTTCCCCTTCGTTTGTTTCCTGTTCAAAAACGTATGTCTGCTGGGTATTATTAACGGTTTAGGGTTCAAATACTCTTGTAAAATCTTTCTTAAGCATTTCATATTTCTGATCACTAGGATTTTGAGGAGCAAGAAGATTTTTGAGCAAGTTATACAGCTTAGCTGATAAACTTGATATTAGTGTTTTTGCGCGTTTTTCCTTAGGTACATTTTGTATGTCTAAAAATGCTTCAAACCTATCCCTGAATGCATCGAAACTTTCTAATGATTCATCATATTTTTCGAACTGCACACCAGAAACCTTATTATTCTTTAGGGTACTTTCCCCTTTTAGCGCATCCATTAACGCTTTATTTTGTTTAATTAATTCTTCAATCAACTTTTCCATTTTTACAGAATAATAAAGTTTTGAGTATAATATTGAAGTTTATTATGAAGTTTATTTTATTGAAGTATATATGTTTGAATGTGGTGTGTAAGATGTTTAATATATGCACTTGATATTGTTTTACTGAATGTTGAAACATGTCAATGCGGGCCGGCATGTTACGGCTTGCCTTGACACTGTTTCGAACGCACCTGCTAGTGTGTTCCGGCAGGCTTTCGTGTTTGCCGTTTGGCAACGGCTGTCTTTATCGTTTATTGTTGTTGTTTACACGTCGAATGTTCGTATGGAAAAAAACCGCATTTTGTGAGCTATTTCGCTAGCTAAAATGACCATGGAGACATTATTGTTAGTAATAACGACTATTATAGTATTGATGTAGCATAATTATACAGATTATGTCTTTAATTCGAGTGGTATTGTTCATGAAAACAACATCGCAGTATATTTCGTAACTGACTATGGTGTCAGTCCTGATACAAGTTCCTGTATATATGTATATAAAAAGAATTGATTGTTATTAGACTCTCTTCGTATTATTTGACTATCTTCTCATTTATATTCGAACTAGTTATAGTCCATAATCAATTTACATACACACACATAGCATTTATCTCAGGACTCCGTCAAAAAACCGCACATAAAACGGTAAAAAACGCTTCGGTTTTTAAAAAAAATAACGACACCCCCCCCCCCCCTTTCCCGAAATTTTTCACGCCATTATTTTTAAAACATTTTGTTATGTATTGTAAGGTTTTTAAGATTAATAGAATATAGATTTTCTCTTTATTGAAAAGAATTAAACATAATAAAAACCGTACCTTCTTTTTTTCTTGACTGCGTGCTGTTGATTCATTCGTATCCCTTGTTGCGAAATGTTTGAGTTAGAATAATCATTAGATCCTTCGGACTTGCTTTGAATATTGAAGAATATTAAAGATTTGAATACGTAAAATTAATTTACTCACTAGTACTAATAAATGAGAATAAGATTTGAATTTCACATTTTAATTGAATCTCATTTGGCTTTCACTCTTCCGCCTTGAGAATCATAACAGAACAAAAATCGTCTGCAGTACTGCAGCGAATGCAAAGAAATAAAGAAAATAAAAATTATATATTAAAGAGAAAAAGACAATTATTAATTATGCATGATACATAAAAATGACAATAAGAATTTTAAAATTAAAAAAGAGTTACAAATAATATGAATTAGAATTAATTAAAGTCTTATTTTTTAAAGCAGTAAATAGTTCTGAACAGAAAGACAGTTCCTTTCAAATTTTGGTGATAAACATTTTATTATGTGTTATGAACTATCTTAAAGTTTCAAACAGAAAGTATTTTTAGATTTCATAATTTAAATAAAATCGCGGTCTGTTAGTTCGACTTTTCACCACTAGGGAGTGCACTCTATTCTTAACAAATGTGTATCTGAACGAAGCTTCTTTCTACATGTTATCTGTAGATACATTAGTCGAGAGGGGTGCGGTCTTAAACACCAGTTTAAGTTATTGGCTAAATTACTATTCTAAAATATTGGTATCAAAGCTTATGAAATTTTTTATATTGAATAAGTAATATTTATCTCATCACGCCGTCAAAAAACCGCACGCAAAATGGTAGAGGATGCTATAGTTTAAAAATGATCTTAAGCAAGAATTTAAGATATTTGCTGATTATTGACTATTTGAAAATAGTTCTATCATCAATTACGAAATTTTTATATTGAATAAGTAAAATTTATGCTGTATTTTTAAAAATGTGATACCGTTCTGAGCAATCTTTGAAAGCGATCCGTTCTTTAGTCTACCTAATTTTAACAAACTCATGTCAATTGTGCGAAAAAGCACCTTTTTATAAGTTTAAAAATCGATTTTTTCATAAATCGGAAAGTTGTGGTCCGATTTTATTTTACATTTAGATTTTATGAATCAGTGTATGAAATAACAACCGGATGCGTAAGAACCAAATTTGTAAAATCAATACTTAAAAAAAAATTGTACTTTCATTATAAAACCCAAGAGTAGAAATATCTATTTTTCTTTCCCTGTCACGTGGCCTGCTGTACAAAAAAATGAAATTCTAGAATTAATTACCAAAAAAGTAATTATCTTCACTTCCGATGGTCGAAATTGAAAAATAAGGACATATTCTGAAAGAGAATAAGATTTTACGTCAGATGGCGTAAAAATCGATACTTAGAAAAAATTTGGTCCTGTATAAAAATCCTGTGTTCGTTTCTGACCAAAAGACGCACCTATTTTGTAGTCTCTTGTTTACCACCGAAAATTCAATGTAATCAAACATCTGTTGCCTTCAAAAACGAAGGAAAATAAAAGATTTTTCTCGATTTTCAACGAATTTTCGAGTTTTTATCGTACGATCGAGATAATTTTTAGAATTTCTGAAAGCTGATTTTTTTGCCCGTGTATTTGTACTAGTTTTAAATTTTTGGGATGCGTAGAATAAAAGTAATCGCGCCTTAAAGAAATCGCCAGTCATTATCTGCTGTTAAAATGACACCTGTTTTTAATCCCTGGAAAAGATCGTTTTTGTAATTTGATAAAAAATCAGTTCTTTTGTTGAATTATGAATGCCTTTCCGGTCTTTTAATTGGGAGGCTTTTAATTAATAACGTCGGTTAATTACGACTTTTTCAAAATTTTATGATTTGTCGTTTTATGTGAGGTGTTGTTCAGCTATAAGTATGTAAAATTTCAAATGTCTAATATATATAGTTTCTGAGAACGGGCTCTGTGACAGATGGACGGACATACAGATAGAGGAATGAGACGAATAGGGTTTTGTCAGATGAACGAAATACAAAAAACACCATTGTGAGGGACGAAGGAGTGGCTACAAAATATGTTTTTGAGTAGCCGATTTTTTTTTTTTTTTTTTTTTTTTTTTTTTTTTTTTTTTTATGAACGGAGTAATGTTGTAAGATTCGTTTTAAAATGTGATTTTGATTGTTTTTGTGTATACACAGCGGAAATAAAAATGTAATACTTTGTATTAAAGTTCTGAATGTTGCGTTACATAGGAACTGATTAGGATTGAGGGCGACGATATTACACCGGCAATTTTAGACATATGTGTATCGTTCCAACGCCATTTACAACGCCATTTATGGTTTTTCAATGCGCTGATGAATTTGCACAGGACAAAAAAAGGGTGTTGCCATTCGAAATTTTTGAATTTTTTTCAGTGTAACCGTAAACGTAAGAGCTCTATTTTTTTTTCTTTTTTTTTTAAATCATCACGATCTCGAGCGCATACCTTCAAATAACTAAATCTGATATTTCCTTTCGATTGGTTGAGCGGTTAGGTCGCTAGGGGTGCATAAATCGGAGAAGTATTTTTATGAACACCCTGTATTATCTATATTAATAAAGGTAGATTTTTCTTTCTGTTTGTATTAACTATTCCTTGGGTTCTTTTAGAAAAAAATTCGTTTATAAAAAAGAAATAATAATAATAATAATTCGAGGTTAGTTCTACGCTGTGGAAGACAGTAGCTCCCACAATCCCCAGGTTTGTTCAATTCTAGGTTCGTTTTGGAAAAACCTTAGTTCTGCTAGTATGTAGTATTTTAAAATACGTAGAAATAATATAAAATAAAATAGCACACACTGACAAGACTGGTTGTATTTTAACGCAACATAAACTAGTCGGATGTACCAATCCCAAAACTTCCTTCTATCTCATACATGTTAATATATCAAAATTCACTATCACACTGTCAGAATTAAATGGCAATCTATGCATCTCATGAGGATTCTAAAGATATGAAATTCCGTGCATTAGTTCTTGAGATATGACTATCGCTGAAATCGTGTAAATCCAGCAAAATGCTGCCTAGCAGCGCCACTAATTGGGTAATTTATACCAAATCCTAATCATCAACAATTTATGTCAACGTCTGACTGAATGTGAAGTTTTGAGAAAATCCGTGCATTAGTTTTTGAGATATGACTATCGCTGAAATCGTGTAAATCCAGCAAAATGCTGCCTAGCAGTGCCACCTATTGGGTGATTTATACCAAACTCTAATCAGCAACAATTTATGTCAACGTCTGACTGAATCTGAAGTTTGGAGAAAATCCGTGCATTAGTTTTTGAGATATGACTATCGCTGAAATCTTGTAAATCCAGCAAAATGCTGCCTATCAGCGCCCCCTATTGGGTGATTTATACCAAATTCTAATCAGCAACAATTTATGTCAACGTCTGACTGAATCTGAAGTTTGGAGAAAATCCGTGTATTAGTTTTGAGATAGAGCTACAGAGAATATCGTGAAAATTCCTAAATAGCAGCGCCACCTATTGGGTAATTAACACCAAAACCTAATTTACAACAACTTGTGTCAACATACAACTAAACCTGAAGTTAGATGAAAATTCGTCCATTAGTTCTATAGATAGAGCTATTGAGGCAATCGTTAAAAAGGCAGCACAGAAGTGCCACCTGTTGGGCGATTTATACCAACACATAATCAGTAGCAAGTCATATCAAGGACTAACTGAATCTGAAGTTTGGAGAAAATCCGTGCATTAGTTTTTGAGATAGAGCAACAGCGTCTACAGCGAAAATCGTGAAAATTCATACATAGCAGCGCCACCTATTGGGTGATTAACACCAAAACCTAATTAACAACAACTTGTGTCAACATACAACTAAATCTGAAGTTAGATGAAAATTCGTCCATTAGTTCTATAGATAGAGCTATTGAGGCAATCGTGAAAAAGGCAGCACAGAAGCGCCACCTGTTGGGCGATTTACACCAACACATAATCAACATCAATTCATATCAAGGAATAACTAAATCTGAAGTTTGATCAAAATCCGTGCATTAGTTCTTGAGATAGAGCTATTGCGAAAATCGTGAAAAATGCAGCATAGCAACGCCACCCGTTGAGCGATTTACACCAAAAACTAATCAGCATCAATTTGTATTAGGGACTAACAGAATATAAATTTTTATTAAATTCCGTGCATTAGTTCTTGAGATAGAGCGCCCACAAAATTTGTGTCACATACACACAGACAGACAGACAGACAGACACTCACAGAGTCACAGACAGACATTTTGTAAAAACATGTTTTTTGGAATCTCTGACCCCTAAAACGTGTAAATCCGTCAAAAACCGGAATTCGAAAATTTTCATGAATCCAATACTTTTTTCTTGTAAAGATAGAAGAAAGTAAAAAAATGTAAATAAATTTTAAATAATAGAAGCAGGTGTTCTTAAATAATTTTTTGAACTAAAATAATATATTTTTATTACTTTTACTCAATTATTACCAATTGGTAAGGATATCATATATATGGAAAAACTCAAACACAAGGCCTATTGATTCAGTTGCTAATACTGTACGCGATTTTTTTTTTTTTTTTTTTTTTTTTTGATTGGTAAGGTCTCTTTAACATGCAATATTGTGGCGTTAAAAATCATAAAATGTATCTACGCATCTATTTTTTAATACATTTCCGATGTATTCTATTGAACTGTCTAAATGGAAGGAAAACAAGATGCAATTGCCAATAAAGATATTTGTGTATAATATGTCTGCCGGCTGTTATTCCAGGTAGATGGATAAACAGAGAGCCTTGAATTCACGCCAAAGATCTTGGCTCTACTATCGCCGTTGACACTTTTTACTTTCTTCTATCTTTACAAGAAGAAAGTATTGGATTCATGAAAATTTTCGAATTCCGGTTTTCGACGGATTTACACGTTTTAGAGGTCAGAGAACCCGAAAAACATGTTTTTACAAAATGTCTGTCTGTGACTCTGTGAGTCTGTCTGTCTGTCTGTCTGTCTGTGTGTATGTGACACAAATTTTGTGGGCGCTCTATCTCAAGAACTAATGCACGGAATTTAATAAAAATTGATATTCAGTTAGTCCCTAATACAAATTGATGCTGATTAGTTTTTGGTGCAAATCGCTCAACACGTGGCGCTGCTATGCTGCATTATGTATGATTTCCGAAATGGCTCTATCTCAAGAACTAATGCACGGATTTTCATGAAACTTCAGATTCTGTTAGTACTTGATATGACTTGATACTGATTACGTGTTGGTGCAAATCGTTCAACAGGTGGCGCTGCTATGCTGCATTTTTTACAATTCCCGCAGTGGCTCTATCTCAAGAATTAATGAACGGATTTTCATCAAACTTCAGATTCAATTAATCCTTGACATAAATTGAAGTTTTGTACATTTTGGTGTAAATCGCTCAGCAGGTGGCGCTGCTATACTGCATTTTTTACAATTTCCGCAATAGCTCTATCTCAACAACTAATGCTTGGATTTTCAACAAACTTCAGATTCATGTATACTTTGATATGAATTAGTGCTGTTTGTGTTTTGGTGCAAATCGCTCAACAGGTGGCGCTGCTATGCTGCACTTTTCAGAATTTCTATTATAGCGGTATCTGAAGAACTAATGCAACAATTTTCACTAAACTTCAGAATCAGTTAATCCTTGATATGAATTGACATTTTGTACATTTTGGTGCAAATCGCTCAACAGGTGGCGCTGCTATACAGCAATTTTCACGATTTCTTCAATCGCTGTATCTCAAGAACTAATGGACATATTTTCATCAAACTTCAGATTCAGTTACTCTTTGATATGAAATGATGCTGACTACGTGTTGGTGAATATCGCCCAATAGGTGGCGCTGCTATGCTGCATTTTGCACTATTTCCTCAATAGCTCTATCGCAAGAACTAATGCACGAATTTTCATCAAACTTCAGATTCAAGTACACCTTGATAAATGTTGATACTGATTATGTGGTTGTGTAAATCGCTCAACAGGTGGCGCTGTTATGCTGCATTTGCCATGATTTGCGCAATAGCTCTATCTTAGAAACTAATGCACGGATTTTCCCCGAACTTCATATTCAGTTAGACATTGACACATGTGGATGATAATTAGGGTCTGGTGTAAATCACCCAATAGGTGGCGCTGCTATGCTGCATTTTGATGGATTTACACGATTTCATGGACAGTAATATCTCAAGAACTAATGCACGGAATTTAATCTTTTTAGAATCCTCATGATGAGCATAGATGCACTGTGATAATGAATTTTGAAGTATTGACAAGTATGAGATAGAAGAAAGTTTTGTGATGGCCACAACATACTAGTTTCATTCTGTTACAAAAATTCAATTCGTAAAACTATATGTGTTATTGAGACATCGTTCGAGAAATTGTTGCACATATAATTTCATAGAATTTGAAGTTAGCGAAATTTTTATTAAATTGCAGGACAAGGACAATATGTCTTAATTTAGTTCGTATTTAGTCAATAATTCTATTTCCTTTTCAACTGTAACAATAAAATAATCAAACTAAAAAATTAAGATTTTAGAATGTAAAATCCAAAAGAAATACATAATATTTTTTTTCAAGAATATTAATAAAACTTTTATTTCTAAATATCAATTTAAAGTTTATTAGAACAAAACAGTTATTAAATTTATATTAAAAAAATTGAGCATTAACTCAAAAATTCAATTATTGATTGAACCAGGTTTAAACCGATATTATTTATTCAATAATGAAAAATTGGCACAATCCTTGTTTATTGAACTTTAGAAATGTATATATATTTTCGTCATAAAATTTGTGTAGAAAAATATAAATTAAATGCTTTTGTACTGCCAAAATGTAAAAAGATTGCATTATGTAATTTAACTTTACTAATTATTTTCAAAATATTTCATGCATTTGCAATCCATTTATTACCCAATGGCTAATTTAACTCAATATATATAATAGTTTTAATACTGGTTTCAGTAACCCGGAGCCGAGCAATTTTTAATGATCCAGCTCCAGCTCCGCTCCAAGATAAAATACTGTGGCTCCGGCTCCGGCTCCAACTCAGCTCCGGCTTCGCGCTTTTGAGTTGCAGATTTTAATTTACACATTTAATTTTTTGCTCACAAATTCTTTCTTCATTTACCTTCATTAAAGATCTGACAAAATGCATTTTTCTTCTCATCAAACTTGAAATGCATGTTCAGAAAATATGACATAATTTAGCTTTTGCTTTTAAAATAGAAGGTTTGGTGGAATTTTAAACACAAAAATCTTAAATATCTTCTACCTTTGTCAAACAACCAAAATTGTACAACTACACATGTAAACAACAGGCGGCCATATTTTTCAAATAGTGTTGTCACTTAGCTCAAGTAGAAAGTAGAAGTAAAGCAGTGTTACCATATTTTCAGAAGTTTTCCACATCTAATTAAAAAAAAAAAATGCTATAATTAAAATACTGAATAATGATGTAATTAAAATATTTTAAGCCTGGAAATTTAAACGACTGAAAACAAAAGATTTAAAATAATATTAAAAACTAAATGAGCGCTAGAGCAGGGCAAAATTTAGAGCTCCAGCTCCAGGAAAAAGACAGCTCCGGAGCGCTCCGGCTCCGGGCTCCAGCTCCAGCTCGTGTCTCTGCTGGTTATATAAACCTTATCTTTCAAGGCTTTAAATTATAATGAAAGGCATAATCACTAGTCAGCAGCCATTTTGCTTCTGATTTGTAATAAACGTTTTTTTATGTATTTTTCATGTAGAATATAAATCTGCTGTCAGAAATTTTCTACCTCGCACAGTGGGACGTTTTGACGATCTAGACGTTAAAGTTATTTCGTTGATGTTTAATTAGTTTTTGCTGGTTTTTCGAATGTATCCCTAATAAAATGCTCAAATAATGAGAAATAATTGGATTATTTAACAATAATGTTTCAAAAAAAAAAAAATAATAATGAATTACAAAGAATACATTAAACTTATTTTTCTATTAAGTAAAAAACAATTTAATTCACACGTGTAAGTTAACATTTATTTCTAATTTTATTTTTGTCTACTCAGATTTGCTCTAGGAATTTGTGTAGTCATCCTGAAAAATGAAATTTAAAAAATAAAATCATATTAAACAAAAACTTTAATGTTTTGTGTTACCCTGTAAAACATATAAATGCTACCTAAATTATTTTCGGTTGAAAAAATGCTGTTGTGTGAATAAATAACCTATATAAATTTTATTCAATTTGAAATAAAATTTCTGATTATAGACTGTAATGTATCCAAAATTTTTTTTTATGTTTCCCTCTAAAGAAATACAACTGTTATGCACATTGTTTTCAATTTAAATAATTCTATTGTGTATCTCAATAACCTATAGTAATTTTGTTGTAATTTAATTAATTGAATAATTGAAATTTAATTAATTCGAAAATTTTGTTAAAATTTCCGCTTTTTAGCAACAATCTTTCCGCATGTATGGCTCTGTAAAAATGCATAATTTATACGTTCGACAAATTTTAATTTAATAGAATTGTCCGAAAACACATGTAGGCAAATTTCAGCTCAATCACATAATTGAAAGTGGTTTAAAATTTTCTTGCAAGATTTGAACTAGTATTTTATGTGGTTCTGTAAAAAAAGCGGATCTGCTATGTTCCATAAATTATAATGATATTGCATTGTCATCAGAACTACATATCCTGAGCTCAATCAGTTTATTGAAATTGGTTTAAAAATAACTTGTGAGTTTTAATCTAAATTTTTATGAATCCCTGTAGAAATAGTATTCTAAAGAAACATCTACGTTCTTTAAATTATAATAATGTTCTATTGTCATTCAAATTACACATTTATACATTATTTTGGCTCAATTGGATAATTAAAAGTGGTTCAAATTTGACTTGCAAGATTTTAACTAAACATACATACATGCACTGCAAGTTAATATTATGCTTCTTTATTAATAAAAACTTAATGTTTAGCAAACATTTTCAAGAGTTTTTTAAAGTTTCCAATACTTTAGGTATAGCACCTTTGATTTAAAATAATGCTTATTTTTGAATAATGCTGAATAATATGTTAAAAGTCAAGATGAAATTTGTAAACAACATCAAGGATCATCCTGAATTACAACCTTTGAAAAAAGCGGATATGCGGTTTTAATATCGCTTATTTTCAAACAAAAGTGGGTTAAATCTGACGTTGACAAACCTGTGATATATGTTCAGCAAACTCATACATTCAAATAAAACAGAACAGTCACGACGGGCTTTCAGACTAGTGCAGCTTTTGAACCTCCCTCAAACCAATTGCGCAAATGTCGCCATCACGGTCATCATTAATCGCCTCCTCGGATTTTTTTCGACAAAACTCGTAATAATCTTGAAAATACAGAAATTCAACTCTAAGTATACGCGGTTTTCTCAAATTCCAAGATAATTGGAAAAATGAAATTTTTCCACCTAGATCAGAAAAACGCCACACTCTGACTCGCAAGGGTTTTACAAAAGTTTCTAATTTAATGTTTACATATGTGGTGAAATACGCGATGAAATGCAAATTATGATTTACATGTTGTGGTCAAATAATAAAGAAAGGAATAACTGTGTAAGTTAAAATCTTTATTTGGATGCATTCTGCTGTTAAAGTAACAATCAAGGTATTCAAAACTGTCATCAAGAAACACAGCATTCTGTTTTGAAAAAAGACAGTTTCGTAATAAGTAGTTCATACTTTGTGTTAAGTATTCAAGATTTTTTTTTTTTTTTTTTTTTTTTTTTTTTTACTGATTATCATATTTTGTTTGTATTTCAAAACGGTCTTTTTTTGTCAAATATTTCCTTTTCTCTTTACTTAACGGCCCTGTACCTAATAAATGTGACGTGATTTGGAGAAAGTGATGATTCCACAAAAATCAGCCTCTTAACCCTTTAAGCGTCCGACATATTTCTTATTTTATGTTTAAAGATTCATAAAATAATACCTATGAAAACTATTTGTATGGGGATTTGTTTATGATCTTACATATTTAATTATCTTATGCACTGCAAAAAAATAACATTAATATCAGTTTTGTATTAAATCAGCCCTTGATTTCAAAGATTACGGGACGGAAAAACCCGGTTAGGACGCTTAAAGGGTTAAAATTCGTTAAATGCACCCATTTACAAGACATATACAGAAAAAAGTTAAAATTTGTTGACTAGTGTAGTTATGCTGTTTATAGTAATTAAATTTATTTTAAATATTTGTGTCTGAATTTTAAAAATCTTGAAAACCTGAACCAGGGAAAATGTAGGTACGCACACCTTCGTAGAAATGGAATTTAACATATTTTGATTAAATTGCCACGCTAATCTATTTTTTTTATTTATATATCAATTCACATGATTTATTTTAACTGGAAACTTATCAATTTTGAGAAATTGTTTTCAGAATATATGTACACATACTGCCGTAAAAATGCAAATTAACAAATGTGGATTAAATAGTCCGGAGTCTGGACAATATATCTTTTTAGCCCCCGGTATACTATTTCTCCCAGGAAATTAAGTGCGGTCTCCAAAAATATTGTTTCGTTGTATGAGCCAGAAGTAAAACAAAGCAGACGTATCATTGTACGGAATAACCCTTGCTGCAATGGTTTAAACTTATAAGCATCGCACATTTTCAATTACTATATCGTCGTATTGAGAAAAAAGTACTAATCAATGAGATTTGTTTGAAAACTGCATCTCAATTTATTTTTTAATTATTTTTTTGTGATTTTTAGCAAAAGGAAAAATATTTGGTAAATGGCAATTGTATCTTTTTGTTGCTCTTTTCTCATAACAACTGAAAAAAAAATTGTAATTAAAATGCGTAGTATTTTGAAAAAAATAAAAAATGAATGATTTCTGATAAAACATGGAGGTATTATAAACTATATTTAATTTTAAGTATATATATTAATATTACAAACAAATGAAGTCATATGAATCATGAGGAAGCCGATTTTTTCGTCGAGTTTCTTGAATGACCGCATCTCTTTCTGGGATTTATATATTATTTAACGATAGTGACGTCATATGCATGCTTTACTGTAGATGTTGTTCAAGACTAGATCGTAAATAAGGAATTCTTCCTCCGGATGCAAATGACGACATTTTATCTAAAATAAAAGCGTGTGTTTTAAGTGTTAAAAATGAAATATGTTTTGTTCTATCTATATTTATACACATACAGGGTGTCCCTAAACTCATGGTACATATGCTAGGGGTTGATAGAACACATCAAGACAAGTAATAGTAAATACGAAACCAAGGGTCCCAAACGTATTCCAAAGGAGAGAGAGGCCATCAAAGTTTAGGGTCCCAAATTGCAAATGATGATAAAGAAGGGAAAAATGGTTCCATTTATTTGCGGTTTTCGCTAAGATCATTCTTTAAATTAGTATTTTCTTTAAAAAAAAAGTTTTAAAGAGAAAGTTATAAAAATGCCGGTAGAGGCCGCTCTAGACTTTGGAGTACCGAATAACTACTTTTACCGGGTTTTTTTTAACACTGTTAAATGTTTTCTAAAGCTTAGACCTTAACTTAAATTTTGTGTGCACAAGTGAAATCATCGGGAGTGGTTAAGTGGAGCAAATTTAACTGTGCTCAGGGGGTTGATTTTTGAGCGATCTTATGTAATGAGCAAAATAATAAGTGATGAAGCAAACTTTAAGAGGTGATAGTACACATCAAAACAAACAACATTCACTACGTAATGCATGATTTGAATTCAAACGCAAACGTGTTAGACCATGTTCAAACTAGATACATGCTAGCGCTATAGCTACCATTATGCTGTAAGTTTCCGGAAGAAGAATATGAAAATGTGACATGGGGAAGAAGAAGAACGCGTATGCAAATTTTCGCTAACATAAAAGTTACTTATTCGGGTGCGTAATTGTAAAACTGGGAACTGTTCACAGCAGCTGTCTTCATTTGCTCTGGTGATAGCCGATAATATGGTTTCGTACTCTAACCAGGAGAAGGCCGAGATACATTACATGTACGGAGCTGCACATGGCAATGCAACAGAAGCTCAAAGATTGTACCGAGAGCGTTTTCCAACCAGACGTATTCCTGATGCGAGGATATTTCAACGACTGCACCAACAACTGTGCGAAATGGGTTCCTTTGCAAGTTGCATGCAGGATACCGGACTTTCCAGGAGTTTAAGAACGCCATCCGTTACGGATAAAATTTTGGATCGTATCAGCGAGATGCCTGAATCTAGCACGCGGGAACTGTCCGAAGAAGTTAACGCTTCCCGTTATACCGTGTGGCGAGTTCTGCGAGATGAAGGAATGCATCCGTACCATGCGCAGAAAGTTCAAGGCCTAGAACCAGCGGATTACCAGGCACGTGTCAATTTTAGCGCGTGGTTGCTCCAACAAACGGCTGTGAACCCTGCTTTTTGTGCACATGTGTTCTTCATGGACGAATGCACATTCACACGTGAGGATAATTTGAATATCCACAATTATCATGTGTGGTCAAATGAAAACCCATACACAATACGTCAACGTTTGTTCCAGCGACGTTTCGCGGTCAATATTTGGGCCGGAATCGTTCACGATTATCTAATTGGGTCATACTTACTGCCAACACGCCTGGATGGAGATTCATATCTTGTGTTTCTGCAACAGCTGTTGCCAGAACTATTAAACCATGTTCCAGCACCCATCAGACTACGTATGTGGTTCCAACACGACGGAGCACCGGGCCATTACAGCCTGGATGCCCGTAACGCCCTGAATATCATGTATCCAGGGCGATGGATAGGTCGTGGCGGTCCAATAAGCTGGCCGGCCCGTTCAATCGATTTATCCTGTCTGGACTTTTTCTTATGGGGTCATATGAAGAGCCTGATATACGAAGATGGTCCCGTAGATTCTGCTGAAGACCTTGTTTCCCGGATATCCGTTGCTTCGGCCACCATAAGAGAGATGCTTAATATTTTCGCCAATGTACGGCGGTCAATCCATCGACGACTTCAAGCCTGAGTTCGTGTTGGAGGCCGCAATTTTGAACAATTCCTGTGATGGAGTGCTTCGTGTTGTTTATTTTCATTTGATTCAATAAAGTGTTTTTCTTCCTTTTGTTTGTTTCTTTTCATTCCATCCCTGTCTGTCCTGATTTCCATCATTTTGTTATTATTTTGCTCATTACATACGATCGTTGAAAAATCAACCCCCTGAACACAGTTAAATTTGCTCCACTTAACCAGTCCCGATGATTTGATCCCCACACAAAATTTAAATTAAGGTCTAAGCTTTAGAAAACATTTAACAGTGTTAAAAAAAAAAAAAAAAAAAAAAAAAAAAAAACGGTAAAAAGTAGTTATTTGGTACTCCAACGTCTAGAGAGCCCTCTACCGGCATTTTTATAACTTTCTCTTTAAAACTTTTTTTTAAAGAAAATACTAATTTAAAGAATGATTTTAGTGAAAATCGCAAATAAATCGACCCATTTTTCCCTTTTTAATCATCTTTTGCAATTTGGGACCCTAAACTTGATGGCGCCTGTCTTCTTTGGAATACGTTTGGGACCCTTGGTTTCCCATTTACTATTACTCATCTTGATGTGTTCTATCACCCCCTAGCGTATGCATCATGAGTTTAGGGACACCCTGTATACGTATTTTTTCATCGGATGTGACACTAAATTCAGAAAAATCTGACATCCTGTTTTCTAGTAGTTAACTTCCTGTATAATCATAATGTGTAATAATAAAATAATCAAACGGAAAATGAAGATTTTAATTTATAAGTTGAGTATAAGTTTACTAGTCCACTTTTTTCGAGAGTATTAGTAAAAAGTTCATTCATAAATACCGAATTATAGTTTATTAGAAAGAGAATTTTGTTATATTTATAAAAAGAAGAAAGTTGTTTATTAAAACTCAAAAATTCAATTATATGAAACTTGGATTTTCACTCGCTGTAAGAGGATTAACTGATGTTATTTTCTCAATAAATAGGAATTGTTATAAACCTTATTTATTGAATTTTTGAAATGAATACTTGTTTCCGTTATTATTTAATAACAAAAATTACTGTAGAAAAATATAAATTTAATGAATTTTTATTCACGAAATGTAAAAAGATTTCATTTTGTAATTAATTTTTTTAAGTACTTTATTCCCCAAAGACAAATTTAGTTCAATATTTAAAATTGGTTATAGCCACATTTTTAGCATTGGATATAAGAATTTTTTTTCAGGTTTTAAATTATAAAAAATGGTATAATTATGATATTTATGATAAATAATTTAATCTATTTTGAAACTTAATAAATGAAAATTTTCAAAATATTTGATATTCATACTTTAATAATTTTATTAACTAGAATTTCACAGTAGCAAGAACCATTGTCTTAAAATCATAATTATACGGTTTCAGCTAATATATTATTAGATAACTGTATCAAAAATGACCAATTTGAATGTTCGCAGTATTATTATGCAAATATGTATAATAAGAAAATATATTTTTTTATTTGTGTACGCTTCAGTATTTTAAACTTTAATATAAATGAATTTATTATTCCTTATATATTCATTGCTGCTATTTTCATGAAATTGGAGTATTTATATTAATATTTTTTAGAATATGTGTTTGTGTAGATTTGATTAAAGTATTTTCCAAAAGTATTTAAAAATATAATAATAAATTAACTGAAATTCTCTTTTAAATATATATATATTTAATATTCTTTATAAGATTTTGTATACATATTTAAAATTATTTTAACTCCCAAAAAATGTCATTTATTTTAACTTAATCAATACCGAACAATAGAGAGATTTCCGAAATGAGTTTCATGGTTGAGAAGATAAACTTATAAATCCCTTAACGCAATTACTTCATCAACACTAGTATTTTAATTTGTGTTAGTATGTTTCTTTTAAAAAGATTATTGATAAATATGTGCGTGGATCTCCGAATAGAAATGTCTCACTTAATTTAATCCCATAACAATGTTAAAAAAATAAAATAAAAACATCATTCTGTGTATTAATACACTTAAAATGCCTTTCTAAATTTTGTATGAAAATTTTAAAAAAATGTTTAGCGTGTTCCTATAAAAAATTTTCAATTGATTATAATTTCACGAGCCATGAAAGAAAATTAGTTATAAAATTTATTTAACAAATTGATTGGATAATATACAAATTAGAACGAGTTACATGCCCTTTTTTTTTCTTATCATACCTCCCTCCCCACCAAGCATATTTCCTTAAATATAGTATAACTAATAGTATTATTAACTCAATTTCACTAATTTGGAAGGATTTCACATGAATTGTATTTTTCCAACTGAGTAAAATAGAGTAAGCAATAGACTGAGTAATTAAGAATAAGGCTGAGTATGTAAAGAATATAAGTACATATGAAGTAGTGACTGGGTAGAATAAGTAAATTAAATATGTAACTAATTACTAGTAGTAAATATAATTTTAATTTTAATTATACTATCAGGGCCGAACTTATTTTAACTAGGGCCCGTGGCAAGCATCATTCTGGGTTCACTATGTCCAAACGATAAGACCGCCGCCACCACCTCCTCCACTTTTTTGATTTTGCAATTTTTCGACGATTGCATCTAACTACGCGTCCTTTCTTGTAAACCATAGTGCCGCAAAACGTATGACGACCACAAGCTCTAGTTTTACAGCTGTGCTAAAAATCAAATGTTGTTTAGCAAATGAAACACAGATAAAAAAAAAAAAAAAAAAAAAAAAAAAAAAAAACATGAAATATTCATGTAAACTTTGTACCTTGAACAAGAGTTGTTGAGGCCATTTGTTCAATGTTTTAATTAATTTGATGCATGTACGTACATTTCTTTTTAGAAATTCACACTCAAATGATTGCATAAATTTAAGTTGAGACTGAAATGACAAAATTTTTAAACTTGTTATTGTAAACAGTATTGTATAATCGCGAAAAAGCATATGACGAGTCACATTTCCGATTGCTTCTAGCTGCCTGTCTTGCTTTTGTATAGTTTCTCCTCGTAAATTTTTTAATTCCATTTCTGCGTCAGATCCATCATGAGAAAAATTTAAGTCTTCAGTTAAATTATCTCTAGAATCTTTAATTGCACACAAACATTAAAAAATGAAAGCATAAAATGTACGTCTCTGCACTGGAGTATCCTTGAATGTAACATTTTCTTTAAATTAAATTGCCTCTTCATATACCGTGTGTCATCAAAACAGGCCACATAATTTGCAATCTAACATTACACTGACACTCATAAGTTTTTATGCAAGCGAATAAACATATAATCCAACGAGGTGTGATTGTGCCTAACTAAGCAGAATTTAACACCGAAAGCACTCGAAATATGCACAATTTACAACTCTCAAGTGCGAGATCAATTTCAAATTGGAACAAATCAGGACTGACTTGTCATTAGTAGGCGCAATCGAAGCTCGCATGCTTGACTTGATATATTTATTACCTGAATAAGTCTACTGTATCTGTGCTTACAGATACACATTTATCTAGTCACTATTATTGCGCGAGAAGATCGTGAGGTATGAGAACGGTTGACAATATCGCAGCTATAATTGTGTGCGACTCACAGGTTGATAACCAAAAAGTGAACACAAGACATGTTTGTGCACTATGAGTTTCCAGACACCTCATTCTAGAATAACAGGACGTTCGCGTGGACGTTTGTTCAAAATTGAAGGTGATGTAACAGGAAGAAGAGATGAATTCCCTAATGTGGAGAAACGCCTTCTTGAAAAAAAAATCACCTTTAGAAATATTGATGAAGTCGGTGGTAGTGATTTTGAGGTATCTGTTTAAAAAAATGGTTTCCAGCATATTTTTGAATTGTGATAAAATGTGAGACAAGTGCATTGGATAGAATAAGAACTAATATGAAAAGCACCATTAAATATTAGACTATGAGTAAGGATATGTTGATATAAGAAATTTATGATCACCCTTTATTGAACCGCGCTTGTAGAATATTCTCTCCCGAGTTACTCACTGTTTTGAAAGACGTTTTTTATCTTTAGAAACCACATAAAGCTATATATTTTCAAGAGTTAAAGTGTAATTTATAAAATCAAAGTTTCTATTGCTCCTGCTGATGTTTATAGCATATTAATCAGTTTTCTTAAACCAGAAAATCGTTTTTAAATCGTTCGTGCTATTAAATCTCAATTAAACATTTTCTGCTGAATAACTGAATTTTACATGCAAAAGTAACAAAATATTTTTTTATTTTAATGTTAATATTAATAACTTGTCATGTCAAAATATGTTTGTTGAGCAAGAAAATGTTATTTGAATATTGATAACATCGAAAAAATTTTATTCTGGGTTGAGAAATTATTGATTTTTTTTTTTAAAGAAAACTCATTAATACACTATAAAAGCAATTAGGAAATGTTTCCGAAATTCAGTACCAGCAAAACAAATTTCCATAATGGATTCTTTAAATGTCAAAAGCATATTAGTTTCTGTATTTCTAAATATAAAGAACACTTTTAAAATTTACATAGAAAAGCCAAATAAAAATGCATATCTTATAAGATTTTCGAAAGGAATATTTGACATTTCCAGAGTGAAAAAACAGAACCCTTGATCGTACATAACAAATGCTTTTTTCGTTTTTCATTTAGACATATACGAAATATAAAAATAATTAATTGTTTAATGCGTACTAACTTTCTTCATTTAACATATTCCTAAAGAGTCTCATTAAAACACGCCATTAGCAAAATTAATTTTTCCGTTTAATGCTATGTTCTAAAACTAAATAAATACAATCCGAAGAAGGTGAGTGATGAATGATTTTTCCCGTCTAGATGTTTGAGTTTGAAAATTTATTCAGGCAAATTTTCTTCTCTTCAGTTTCTTGCTTAAGACTGAATATAGAAATTTACACAATTTTCATAATTTACGTTTTCATACTAAAATTAATTTGACAAATTCTTTTCATTTAGCATTATCTAAGTCATTAATAATGTCTTTAAGATAATGTTAAATGAAAGTGTTTGAATTAATATAGGAACAAATTCAAAATTATTTATGTTTGCTTAATTAAGAAAGTAACATTTGACATTTGCAAAGTAAGATGAAAAGGCTCGTTCTCATATGGAAAATATCTTGCGTAATTTCCAGTTATGCCATATGCGAAATTTAAAAAGATATTTTCACTGTATTATGAAATAATCATCTGCTTTAAACATGTTCTTGGAGAATCTCATTAAAACCCAACATTGTAAAAATGAATGTCTGCTATAAATGTTATGTGTTGCCAAAGCAAATATTCAATCAAATGATGAGTGAATAATTAATTTCCCGTTTAGATGTCTGAATGCTCAAACAAATTAATTTGTTTAATATTTTTTTGTTCATCAGCATTCAACCCAAGTTTTCCTCTCTAAAGTGAAAATTTTCATTTCCGTATTAATATGTCTCATGCAATATTCTTAAACTTTACATTTTTTGCATCAGCTGTAATTTTTTAAAAATTACTTTCTGGATTGTATTTAAACCGAGAAAGTATAACTTTTTATCTCATTTTAAAAGGTTCTCTTGTACGAGAGTAGAAAAATTTTCGTTTTCCTAAGATGTCCATAAGTATTGAGTATGCAGTTTAAAAAATCTATTTTTTTCTATAATGTAAAACAGTTTTATCTTTTATAATTCTGCATGCGAAGCTAATTAAAACGCATCAATAGAAAAATAAGCAGTGCTTAGATTTTATTTTCTGTTGCATCATAGATTCAATGTAAAGAATAACATAAAATGACCCATTTAGTTTTCTATTTGTCATAATATACATAAAAATTAATATCTTAACCCTTAAATGTCGGGTGTTGCTTTTCGGCAGCATACCCAATTTAGGCTCTAAAATACTATTAGAATAATATTGAAGCTATAATGCGTAATGTTGCCAATAAAATACATTCTGAAAATATTATTAAATCTATTTTCAACATGTAGATGGCAATACTTATGCTGTTTAAGAATAAAGATAGATTTATTTTTTCAATTATTGCAACTTGTTCTTTTTGTTTTGTTTGGAAGCTTGCGAAATACCCTATTTTGTTCTGCAGCGAGTAAGTAAAATTTATTTCTTATTATAGCACCAAAAATTCTTGTGTGTTTAAAATTATAGAATTTTATCAAGGAAAATTATTTTTTCAATTAAAGACCAGTATTGCCAATTAGTAACAAATTGTTTTTTAGCCGTAAAACATGCTTAAAATAAAATATGATTTTTTTTAGTATTTTTCCCATGATTTATTTAAAAAATGAAAGCCGAAAAACATTATTACAATGATTTTTGAAAAATCAGGCAATTACGGGTTAATTTTCCTTTTGAAGCTTTATTTCTACATTTAACGCATGTATTCCTTTCTGAAATAAAATTTCTAATTTCTTATTAAAATCTCCCTTTCAAAATTACTATACCACTCATACCTCTTTAAAGAAATCACTCATGCCTCATTAGTTTATAATTCCATACAGAAAAAAAAAATGGAAAAATGCATATTATCTAATTTAGATTGTGCAGTCGTGAAAAAAAAAACGCCCTTACTAACTCTGCAAAAAATATTATAGAAGAAAGTTACTGGTACTATACGATTGGTGATAAAGTCTACTTTTAAATGATGCATACAAAATTTGCTTAGGGGGCCATCTGCATATTAAAAGGAACCATAACTTTAATTTTTTCAATAGCAGTACACAATTATCACAGCATAAATAAACTCTACATCTTTCAGTTAGACTAAAAACAAATATTTATGCAATTCGTACGATAAATTTCCGAAAAATTAATTATTTTAAAACGAGCGTATTTTAGGGGCTGCAACCAAATTGAAGTTCGGTTCTCTATTGTTTACCGAGGGAGCTCCCTTCTTGATCAAGGCATATTAAGCGCCACTAAAGCAATCATTGATGTCCGCTAGATTACAGGATAGCACAAGAAATTTCAAAATATCTAGTCACTTCTATCATAGACGGCCCCTTAAACCATCATTTTACCGTTTTGTAAGCATAATTGGAAAACTACTTGGAAGAAAAATATGAAATTTTGTATTTCCATAAAGCAGGACTTACTAAATCTAAATCCATCAAAAAAATTGTAGGTTGCAATTCATAATTTTTTTCTAATATTAAATTCATAATTCATAACATAAAATTATAAAAATTGCAAATTCAATGTATTTATGTTTGGGTATTTTAGTATTATTGCTACACAAAAAATTAGCACATTAGGAGTATAATTTGAGGAGACATTAATGTAAATATGAATGTTTAATTTAACATTAGAAGCACTAAATTTCAACGGTTTATAATTCAAAACTTATCTTTCAATTGACTTGAAATTTGGTGTCTAGGTGCGATAAGGGCAACTATTTTTCCGATTCCGACCGGAAAACTGGCAGTATTTTTTAGAGTGTACTTTGAACCAAAGATTTGAAATAGCTCGTTAAAATTGGGTATTGCCATTGAAAAAAATGAAGTTTGGGTTCGTTTTGATGTGTAGATGACCCGTAAGCAAATTCTATATACATCATTTAAAGGTGGACTTTATTTACAATCTTGCGGTACCAGTAACTTTCTTCTACGATAATTTGTTGTGGAGTTAGTAAGGAGTGTTTACTTTTTTTTCCCCCACGACTGTACATGTACATGCGATGTCAAATTTATAGAGATAAATTAAATCACCAGTCTCATACAACGTATTTAATATTCAGTATTTATGTAGGTAATATATGTAATCTTAAAAAAAAAATTCTTTAATCTAAAGCGAAATTGCTTTTTAATTTTAATATAATTTATAAGAATGTCATTAAAACAAATCACTAGAAAAAAAATTATTTCTGTATATAATTGCTTGTTCTCCAAAAAAATAAATGCTGTTTGAATGAAATAAGGTGATGAGAAAATAATTATTTCCAGATCTTTATATATCAAAATAAATTATTATTTTTTATATATGTGTTGTTAAATTTCCCTCTTTATTCTTATTTCCGGGATTAACACGTGCCTTTTCCTCTCTGGAAAGACAATTAACGTTTCCTTGTTAAATATGTATTGAAAGTTCTTTTTATTTAATATTATAAGTATTGCGGATGATTTATTTTAAGGAAATACTTAACTCTATTTTTTTTAAAATTAACATGGTAAAAAAATATACATTATACGCGTTGACAAATTTAAAACGCAAAATTTGACATTTGCATAGTAAAATAAAAACACAGGTCTTTTTCAGTTTTTTTTATACAAAGTTCAAAAAGCACTGATGTAATGCTGTAATGAGTTTTTAGGTTTTAAACAAATTCCATAAGAATTTCAGTAAAACGCATCATTACAAAAAGTCTGCGCTTAATTTAAAGTTTTGCCACAACTTGAAATGCAGTCGGTAGAAGATGAGGTAATAATCCTTTTTCATTTCTAAACGTTTGAATGTCAATCTTTCTTTAACTTTTAAACCGTTCACAATAAAAATATATTTCAAAATACAGAAAATATAAAATTCAAGTTCGGCTTTTACGTATGATATTTTTTTTTATAAGGGATCACGAAATTAACTTTTCTAAATGGCTCATTTTCCTTATGGGTTATATTTAGATATACCTTATTATATTCTTTATATGTTACTAGCAGAACTACCCGGCTTCGCCCGTGTCAATTATAAGAAGCCTTCAAGTTAAAATAAATTAAAACGAAATAATACGGCAATCACAATGACTGAAATTTATGCATTCCCAACCGCAAATCGTCATAAAGACAATAACAAAACATGGCGTTATTGTCTCGCAACCATAGAAAAAGCCCTGAGCTTTAATAACAGAATGCACATTTTCTTTGGCGGGTATAAGAGAAAAATATGTGATTTTCCTGACAATACGAAAAAAAGAAATTCCTCCAAATCGCGCAGCACTTAGTGAAATTCTCGTTTGTATGGTATTATCTACATTATAAAGTAAAAACACTATATCAGGGCCCATAAATTTTGCCTCATAAATTGTAACCCATAAAATATGCCTTTACTGCAATTTTTCTAACTTTTAAACATCACACAATTTCATTTTTTACAATGTCGAATAGAAAAAAGTTCTCTCAAATGAAATTTGTTTGAAAATTGTACCTCAGTTTTCTGATTTTAATGGATTTTAAAGTAATTTTTAAGCATGGATCTTTTTAAAGTTGAGTGCAACTCGATTACGAAAGATGAACCTGTTTACACTTAATGCAATAGTATAAAGAAAAGACATGTCTATGAGTAACGCTGGTATCATATTTTCGGTGGCAACAACCTAACACAACAAATTTCCCTTTTATTGCAGTTTAACGTCTAAACATTATACATTTAATTGTTCCAACGTATCCTTCTATATATAAAAAAAAAGGTTTGATTTGGAAATGGACCAATGAAAATCTGCGTAGATCATCCGGGTATACTCCTACTAGATCGGCATCCAAATTTTTTATGACCGTGGGGTCTTTCTTCGTTAATATTAAGAAAACTGTTTCATACAAAAATATGAAAATCGATGGTATTATACAGAAATGTTTGATAAACACGCTGATGCAGACAGTTTTTAAATCGAATAATTATTTTAAGAGATATTTAATGTTAAAGATAGTCAAAATCGTTCCATCAAAAAAAGTTGTATAGGAGAAAAACTATACATATGAACTTAAACATTTTTAGATCATTTTATACATTGGAAGTTCCAGATGTACAAACTGCAATTATCTTTTTAATTTGACTCATTTTTTGAGGATTTATTTCCATTTTAAATTCAAATTTTCAGCATTTCGAGAGATATTTTTTACACATTTTAGAAAAGGGCAATTATTTTAAACTGTTGCCAATTTTAAAAACAGCTCAAAGAATAATATTTCCTTCAAATAAAAAATATGTTTACACGTGGCTATTATAAACAGAAAAAAAAACTTTTAAATTAGAATTAAGTGATTACCTGTTAAAAATCAGAAAAATATTGAAAATTGCATCATAAAAACTACAGTTACACGTGAATTTTAAAAGGGAAAGAAAATTTTTAAATACTAAATTCATTATTATGCGTTAAAAGTCACAAATGAAAGAAATTACGTCATATTTAAAAAGGCCAAATAAATAAAAGTTGGCAAAACACTTTAAATGCAAAAATATATTTGCACGAGACGTTTATTTCATATTTTGAGATGATCTTTTCAACTATTATCGTGAATTCTAAGACAGCGCAAATAATATTTCCTTTCTAACAACAAAAGAATTTTCATGTGAATATTAAAAAGAGAAAGGAAACTTTGGTGAAAATTACGTCAGATTTAAAACGATACATTTAAGAGAACTTTCTCATAGCGGTGTTAAAAATTACCGAGAGACAAAGACTCTGTGTACTTAATTCATTTTACACTAGGACTTCCCTCAGAGCGATTAGTCTGAGCGATATTACTGAGAACATAGATTTAATAATAACATGTGGAAGCAAAGAAAATGAGATGTTATCTTTAATTGTACATATACTGCGATAAACTGAAATGATGAAAATAAACGAATCGTAGAATTACAAAATCTTATATATAAATTCGTATACACTGTTTAAAAAAATGGGAAATCAAACCCTTCAAGACAGCCATGCATGGATATAAAATTGAAAGTACGCAATATATTTAAAGTAAAATAGAAAATGAAACACTAAATTACTTATATCGGAATTTTAACTGTATTAAATGATGTCAAGAGCATAATCAGACGCTCCGCACCAATTTGAGTAACTTTAAATGACAAATATATGATGTTTAAAAAGAATGGACTATATTTTATATGGTGTGTGCTCCCCCGGAATAGTTAATATTGTACAATATCTGTTTTCCACGGATGCAATGAGGTTGTCGATAACATTTAAGGAATTCTTTCCTCAAAATCTAATATAGTATCAAAGTACCGAATACATCAACAGTAGCATGCAATGCTTCGTTAGAGTGTGTTTTAGATATGCTCGATCGGATTTAAATGATGAGTGTATGCTGGCCACTACATACGCTGTATTGTTTTGTTTTCAAACATATTCTGCACAAGTTGAGCTGTATTTAGCATGTATTAAATAAAAGAAATCGGCAATGATTACAACATAAAGTATGACACAAGATCTGAATATATCGTCTGCATAACTTTTGAGCTGTCAAAGTGTCATTTGAAGTAATTTACAAATCCATACATATTTATTCAGGAAATCATGCAAGCTAACATACGCCAATATGAACCCGATTATAAAATTTCACCTGAATAAGTTAATATATAAAAAAGCTACTAATGATAATTGAGTATATGACCTTATGATAAAATGTCTAGAAAAATAAATCTGATAAAAAAATTCATATCATATTTAAAACGGCACTTCCCTCTGATAGTGGCCTTGGCGAGAGAGAGAAAAGCCTAGAGAAGGAACACTTTAACAAGTACTTTCGGGCAACCTACTCACTGTTTCATACAGGCCTTTATTCAATATTTACACAATTTATTTAATGCTAGGTGGGTATCTATCAGTTTTGTTGCATTTAAATCGCATGTTTTGCGGAGAAAATGTAGCGTTATGAAATATTTAAAGTTGCTGTACCTAATAATTTCAAATTAATAGTAATTGAGATCGCTTTCTGTTAATTTCATCTTTTTAAATTTTAAATTTTTTAGAAACCATTCATAGAGACAATTGTATATTTTAATACTAACCCGAAGCAAAATTTAAAGATTTTGGGCTCAGCAGTAACACAGAAATAGAAAAATTTTGAAAGTTTTTTGTTTTTGCACTGTTTTATATAGCGACATTTTTAGAAATTGTTCTATTGCGAGAATTTACGTCATGATAAATACAGCCATGTCAATTTTCATGTTTATATTCCTAACAGTTCCATGTTCTTCGTTACTTAGATCATCTTTAGATCTTTTTCCGCTTTGTTTAGTCTTTCTATTTTTTAGAATTCGTTCTACAACGAGCATTTACATCTTATTAATTACTACCATGCCAGAGTGCTAGTTTCTAACCCCAACAGTATCCCAAAAATTTCAGTATACCAAATAAATCATAGTTTAGAACCTTTCTAGAAATTTTTACGTTTATCCGTCAAATTGAAACTTTTAGAGGTCGTTCATTACGAGTATTTACATCTTAAAAGTAACTACCGCACCAAATTTAAAGTTTCTAACCCAATCAATATCACAGAAATCGCAATTTTAGAACTTTTTTGCTCCTGCAGCGATGTAGGTTCTTGCACTGACATAAAATAGTCTTTTTTTCGGAGCAGAGATGGCCACCAACATTTTTTTAAGTTGGCTATGTAGTTTCAGAGATAACACCTCACAAACGTACAAGCATTCATAATATTATATACTTTATAATATTATAACGCTTTATAATATTAGCATTAGATGTACAGATACAAAAGCCATTTATCTGTTACAAACTAAAGTGCCGGCGTTGCCCAGAATTTGAAGGATGTTTGTTCTGAAAAATCAATTTCAAAATTTAACATACAACACAAAACAAACATTAAAAAAAGCAGTCGAAATGTTGTATGAATGAATCATATGAAAACGCTATATAAAAATGTATAAATGCATATAACAGACGCAAAAGAATACAGCTATAAATGAACTTATTTCAATTTATAATTGGAGCAATAATGTTAAAATAGGCCAATATTTCCCTAATCGGGTTTTTATCATGCTTCAATACATTTTTTACACTCATATGACATTATACTATATCCACCACGTCCTTTATATTTCCACTATGACGTAATATTTTCCTCTTTCACGTGGAAACCTTGAAATAGAAAAGTTATGAAGTTATATTCACTTTCATTTAAATTCGTCAAACTATTTATTTCATTTTCATTTTTCACGTGGAAATCTTGCAGTAGAAAATTAATTGTTGTAGTAATAATTTTATTGTGTTTTTTAATTGGTGGCAACTGCTATAACGAAAAATGTTTAAATTTGATAAGAAATTGCTGTTAAATTGGTGGTTTTTTATTAATTAAAAATTAACTATAAATTATTTCGATTCCGGATTACTTTAGTTGCCTCGGCCATGTTTTAATACACACATGTACGTATCTTTTCACAATTTTGGCTTCCAAATTGTGGATTTTTATAGAATTACAAACAGACAGATAGACAAGTTTTCATTTTTATATATCTCTTTATTCTAAAAAAAGTAACTAACGCTGTCACCGCCGCCGCCGGTTTTGAAGTTTTTGTGAGGTCTTTCTTCGTTAATATTAAGAAAACTATTGCATACAAAAATGTGAAAATCGGTGGTATTATAGCGAAATGTTTGATCAACACGCTAATGCATACAGTTTTCAAATCGAAGAATTATTTTAAGATATATTTAATGCTAAAGTTGGACAAAATCGTTCCATTAAAAAAATTTTTATAGGAGCAAAAGCTATACATGTGAATTTAATCATTTTTAGATCATTTTATTCAATAGAAAATCCCGTTCTGCAGATTTCATTAATTTTTTTTTAATTTTACTCATTTTTTGAGGTTTTATTTCTATTTTAAATTCAAATATTCAGCATCTTGACTGATATTTTTTACATATTTTAGAAAATGGTATTAATTTAAACTGTTGCCAACTGTATAAACAGCGCAAACAATAATGTGTGCTTCAAATAAAAAAATTATTTACACGTTACTATCATAAACAGAAAAAAACCTACAAATTAGAATTAAATAATTAGATATAAAAAGCAGGCACTTATTGGAAATTACGCCATTAAAACTATATTTACATGTGAATTTTGAAAGAGAAAGGATATTGTAAAATAAATTCATTAACATGCGTTAGAAGTCTGAAATAGAAGAAATTGCGTCACATTACACTTATTATGCAAAATGAACAAAAAATAGTATTGCAAAACAGTTTAAATTTAAAAATTGCGCGAGACAAAATATTAGAGGTTAAATATTAAATTTTTTCAAAATTTTATTATTTGTCGTTTGATGTGAGGTGTTCAGCTATAAGTATGCAAATTTTCATGTCTCCAACATAATTAGGGGCTGAGTTAGAAAAATTGCTTAAAATACACAAGTTAGATCCCAGAGGGTTAAATATTAGACTTTTTCAAAATATTATTATTTGCCGTTTGATGTGAGGGGTTCAGCTATAAGTATGCAAAATTTCATGTCTCCAACTTAATTAGGGGCTGAGTTAGAAAAATTGCTTAAAATACACAAGTTAGAGCCCAGAGGGTTAAATATGACTTTTTCAAAATTTTATGATTTATCGTGTTATCGCAAGTGTTCAGCTATAAGTATGCAAATTTTCATGTCTCCAACTTAATTAGTGGGTGAGTTAGAAAAATTGCTTAAAATACACAAGTTAGAGCCCAGAGGGTTAAATATTAGACTTTTTCAAAATTTTATTATTTGCCGTTTGATGTGTGGTGTTCAGCTATAAGTATGCAAATTTTCAAGTCTCCGACGTATATAGTTTCTGAGAACGGGCTCTGTGACAGACGGGCAGACAGACAGACAAAGGAGTGAGAAAGGTAGGGTTTCGTTAAATGAACGAGACTCTAAAAACATGCTGCGGATGACTGTAACAACAACCTAAAATTACATTACCATCAGCGATCTACCAATCCCGAATTTAGTTTATATTCGTTTCATATATTATTATTCTTTTGTGTGGCCCTGTAAAATAACTATCAATATTATATACAGTAAAACCTCTGAATAGCGGACACCCCGAGAATGCAGAATTTGTCTTCTATTTAGAGGTGACCGCTACTGAGAGTAAAACATGTACAGTTATTTAAGAGTTGGTAATCGAAAAAATGTCCGCTAAATAGAGGTATCCGCTAATCGGGTGTGTCCGCTATGGAGGTTTTATCAGTAAAATCTCTGAATAGCGAACACCTCGGGAGGGCAGAATTTGTCCTCTATTTGGAGGTGTCCGCTACTGAGAGTAAAAAATGTACAGTTATTTAAGGGTTGGTAATCGAAAAAATGCCCACTAAATAGAGGTGTCCACTAATCGGGTGTGTCCGTTATGGAGGTTTTACTGCATAATATCATCCTTTACAAGAAAATTGCATGCTGTATGATAGACAGACAGATATCCAGAGAAAGATAACCTCCCGTAGCAATAAACACTCATGTCTTTTGTTTTAATCATCCACAATTGTATGTCATACAACAGGCCAGATTTTATACAACAGGCTAAAAACGGTCACCGTGGTACGGATTACTGTATTATTATTTGTTTGCCCACCAAAACTGGTTGCCACGGGTTATTGCAAGGTTTGTGATCACGTGGTTGAAACTGATCTATTCAATATTAATGCGTGCGTATTTTTTTTATTTGCTCCATGTGTTCAAACCAGTTGTCTACGAAAGCATCAACCGGTGAAAGTGACGCACACCAAATTTCTGTGACGTATGCAGATAAATTGTGCTTTTTTATCAGTTTTTTCTATATAATTTTTAAACGGTTTGGAACTTATTTTTCATAGTAGGTGCATTCAGTAGGCGACCCTCATAGGTACCTTCTGGTGCAATCAGAAACGAAATCCGACAAATATTTTTTGAGTTATGCTTGACGAAAGGTTTTATTAGGCTTTTTTTTTTAGTAGGACATGGCGTTAATATCCATCGTAGTAGTAATGTGTCCGGACAGTAATATTTCGCTGAGTATTAGCCTTCGCTTCGCTCAGACAATTAGCTTACTTTCAAATTTTTAACTAATTTTTAACACTTTCCAACGAAGTTGAAAAGTGTTATTGATTTCGGTTTGTCTGTTCGCGCGCTAACTCTCATATATATACTCGGATTGCACTGAAATTTTTGGTTATTGACGTTTAGCCTAGCACAAACCCTATTTCAAATGAAGTTTGTAGCATGTTTAGTTCATTTACAGGGACAGTCAAAAGTGTTCCGTTACATTACGGCCAATGGGAAAAAATCATTTCAAATGAATTTTAAAGATGTTACACCCTTTCAAACATAATAAAAAATATATGCATTTACGAAGTGCACTAAAATATGCAGATTATTCTGTAGCATATGGGGTGCAACGAATAGTTACTATTCATTTACAGGGCTACACAAAAGAATTCCATTACAATTGGTATAGGGGGAAATAGTTTGCGGCGTATTTTAATTATACAAATTCATGTATAATAAAATTGATATACGTCGGTAAGGTTTACTTAAGTTATTTCATGTATAATACGAAGTGCATAGCATTTACAGGAACATACAAAACATTTCAGACAAGTATTTTCTATCCGAAATACTGTATATTAGCGGCGATGGTAGGTAATGCATTTTTAATTATGATATGCGCTTTTAAGTTTCACTATATTTATGCATACTATAAAGTGTGTGTAAATGTTATAGTTGATATACAGGGCTACGCAAAAGAATTCGTAAAGGTTACTGAGTATGACCGTCAATTGCTCAAATGTGGATTTAAAATGTGTTATGCTGAACTGCATGTAGTTTTCAATGAAATGTTTGTAGAGTATAGATAAAGTGATATACAGAGCCACGCAAAGAATTGGATACATGGCCATCTATGGTTGATAAATTCTGGAAATGCGATTTCAGTAGTTTTAAGAGTGATTTAGTTTAAATTAAAGTCTAGCTAAATAGTGGCGTGTAATAAAGGTAGTAAGTAAACAACAGGGCTTTACAAAAGTATTGAAGTATGTTTCCATCTATTAGTCTATATTGATGAAAAAGAAATTTCAACCTGTTATGCGTTTTCTTGATAAACTAAATTTTCTATTATATAGTATATATTTCAGCCTACAGATCAAATACACGGCTGTTCGGAAGAATTGGAATAATTATTTGGCTATGGATGGTAATTGCTAAAATCAGTTTTTTAAATGTTTAGTTAGTTATCTTATTTACCTAAATAATGAAGTTTTGTTAAAGCTTTCAGGGAGTGTTGGGAAGTGTTTTATAATCTATGCCGTACGCATGATTTTTCCTTCTTGTTTTTAATGAAAGACAAAAACAGTCATTGTATCTCTTAGCAGCAGCTGATTTCGTCTTAAAAATCTCCAATCAAAAGAAAATGAATGAAAACCCGTTTACAGGGTGACCGTCACTTTTTTTAAAATTATAATTCAAACTTTTTAAGGCCGATGAGATTAGCATGCTTTTAGAATCTGAGGTGTCTGAACGGGGGTTGGCGAGCGTAGCTCGTAGGGGGCAGAGCCCCCTAGTTATAGAAAACAAAAGTACTTTCCGTGATATTTGTTTGTAATGTTTATCTCAATTTAAGAATTTTTTATGGGTTTTAAAATTATTTTTAAGCATGCATATTTTTTAAAATATGCTTGCAACCTAAATACAAAAGATTAACTCCATTGTTCAAAAACATTGTAAATAATTCAGAATTTCTTTGCTTTCGCGTAATATTCAGTAACTAAATTGGAAAAACGAAATTAAAACGCCAAAAATAAAATAAAATAAAACACGAATTTAACAGATATCAAATCAAACTACTCAAAATAACCTGATAAGTATATAAAATTCAAATGGGAATTTCGTTCCGGGTGCATATAACTTGAATTTTTCAGAACGGATTTCCATGCGACATGCACTATTAGATTTTTAGGGAAGAGATTAGTGCGTAACATATTGTTTTCCGTTGCTTAGTCATAGAATTATAGGGGAAAATTACATAATCATGTGAACCCAATTATGAAGGATTAGTCTTATTAGCTGAATGAAAAATGCAGAACTATTTTTATCTCTAAGTATATTGACGAGTTTTTCTTCAGTAATGGGGCTGCGCGCTAGGGTATTCTTATTTTAATGAGAGCGCCTGTCACCTATTATGGCATGCACCTTTGTTTAAAACAATATAGAATGGCTTATGTTTTATGCTACTATCTGGCATGGAACTTGATTACAAAATACTAACCTGCAATAATGCTTAAGGTGCTTCTCCAGTTCCCTGCTCAACAACGCGAAACTTTCTGACACATTTTCTGACTCATCAAACGTAAAGGCTTAAAATTTGTAGGTCTCACTATTAAAGCGATTTGGAATTGAAATGAGTTTTCCCTTTTTTCATAAATAGATTACTTATCGAGTTATGAGCAATTGTGGTTGCGTGACGGCCGGTTTTTCTCTTTATTGCACTGTTGCGACCAAAATTTAGTTCAAAACACCAACTGAAAGATCTTATACCTTTACAAAAATATAGAAACTATCTTTCGATTACATAGTTTCTAAATAAGAACTCCTGTCAATTTCATGCGTTTTCGAACAAAAATTAATTAAAAAATATGTCAGAAAATAGCTCCTTTGGATTTGAGAACAGCCTTAACTTTATGAACAGCCTTAACTTGACGTTTATGAAAAAAACTAACATTTTTAGTTTTAATTTGAAACTTGCGAAATCTAAATTCAGAAAACGGATGTTCTTTTGACACATTGTGGTAATTTTTTTAACTTTTAAAATTAAAATACGTGTTTTCTTTGGCGTGCGTAACAAAAGTATACAATATCTCCCACAATACGGGGATAATGAAAATAAGTACATCCAAATGAGGTAGTAGTTACTAAAATTTTATTGAAATTAAATCTACAATGATTAGATGAAATGATCTCATTTTCCATAAATTTTAAATCAAGACATCTGTCAAGATTTTTTTTGAAAATGTAAATAACCGCTCTCTTTTCTATAAATCACAGAAAATGTTAGCACTGAATCTAAACCAATGCAGCACTTAGCGATGACGTATAGCTATAAGATATGGTTGTAGTATACAATCAAAGTAGTAAGCAAAATATAGGAGCCATATGTTTAAAATGAGTTTGATTACGCGTTGAAAAGTTTTGATAGAATGTGATGTCATATCTAGCCTTTTTTTTCTTTTTCTTAAATTGTTTTCGTGAAATTTGACTGTTTGTATTAAAATAGATGTTTTGATTTAAAAAAAAAAAACATTCAAATTGAGGTTCTACGCTATTTTCCCGCTCTTATAGTTAAAGTTTTTATTTTATATGCAAAGAAATGTGAATTTTCTATTTAGAATGACGTCAATATCAAACACGCAAAAATATAGCAAGAAAATCTGAATTTTTATTGGCAAACAGAAACAAAATACACGCGTTATCCTTATTTTTTTCACATTATTGTGTCATTTTTTAGGGTGTGGCAACAGGAAAGAAACGTTTCAATTAAAAATGATTTAAAGAGAGATATTTCTATAATGTTAAATTATGGAAGTGGCAGAAAAAGGGGATAAATAGTGGTCTGATAATTTTTTTAAGTAGACAGTGATCTTTTCCACGTTCTAAAACGTATGTACATGAAGTTTCGTGCAAATCGGTCAAAAATTGAAGATTTGTATAAAGGACATACACACAGAGAACGGCTTTTATATACATATAGATAGATATTTAGATGTAGTCGTACGTTTCTCTTTGTCCAAGAAGGTCAATTAAAAAAATCTTATTCCTTTACGACCAAAAAGTATCGATTTACGATGCTTTGAATTTTATGAATATTTTTTGTTTTCTGGCACTTAACCCCTTAAGATACAACTACGCGTGAGGCACGTGGAATTGTATTCGGGCCAAAACTGATTATCACGGTCCTGACCCGTAGTTCATCGGTCGGGACAAATGTAAATATCACGGGAATGGCCCGTGGTGAGACAGTAAGTGCTAACGGCATTACTAATAAACATTTTGCGGTACATATACCACAAATATTATATCAGGTTGTAATTACTTATCAAATATTTGACAAAATTAAAGCAGTTGTATCTTACACATGTATTGACATTCCGCAAGTTGTACGCTTTTGGAAAAGATTAGGAGCGATTTTCCGAACCGTTGAATAGCTCGAAGGCTGCACGATCTTGTTTACGTTTTGGGCCCAGGCTGTTGAAACGTAAATCGTAGGTTAATGGGTTAAAACGATGAGACGCGTAAATACAATTCATGTCGCACGAATAAAATATTGTAAATTTTCATGATTATTATTATTACTCATAGAAAGCAAAAAACCATTCCTTCAGCAAATTCTGCACTAAGCTGCTGTCGTGTAAAGACATAACAAAATTAATTATTCGTTTTTAAGAAATCTATTAAAATTTTATGGTCATTAAAATATCTGGATGCTAATAACTTTAAATAAATGCAAATAAAATAAATATATTATCTAAGATAATAAAGACAAGTGTTTTAAGTTAAAATGCTCGACGCAGTAGAGTCGACATACCTCAGGTTTATTAATTTAGAGTTTCTTTGGGAAAACCGAAGCTCCACTAATATGCAGGGTGTCTATCAAAGGTGTGACACATTTCAAGTTTATAATTCCTATAATTGTGAAGATATAAAAAAACATACCATATAAAAAACATAAAAAGAGATATACCATATAAAATATGTACCATAAGATATAAAAAAATATACCATACTAAATTATGTTGAATGTGACAGTAATGTCTCGGTAACGAATTTGTATAAAAAAGAGGTTATTAATTAATCGTTTTAATAGCTATTTACCAACTGTATTTGTATTACATTATTCTATTAATAATTCTTAACTAATTTTGCAGTCTTATATCCCATTATGAATGAAAAAATTAATTAAATTTTTAAGAAGAAAAATAAATCAGAACATCCTACAAATCAATGATGATCATAAACATTTTAGTATTGAGCACCGTAAAAAATAAATACCGTATATACTCGCGTATAAGTCGAGGAATTTCTGTCAATTTTCGGTAAGCAAATTTGGGGGGTCGACTTATACGCGAGTCAGTTAAAAAAGCAAAAATAAAAGCTTCGAATACTAAAAAATTATAGCTTTTTATGTGTATGAATAAAAAAATAATATATAAAATATACGAATAATAATAATTCATCATTAAAAAAATAATAATGATTTGTTTCTGTTTACTTACTAACTTTACGCATTAGAAAGGGACATCTTTGGTTTGATTTTGTGCAAAACTGAAGTAAAAAGTTAGAGGGTCGACTTATACGCGAGTTTTTGATTTTTTCCAAAATTTGCATCCGAAAGTTAGGGGGTCGACTTATACGCGAGTATATGCGGTATTTGTATTTAAACATAAAGAGATATAATAAATCAAACAAAATATTAAAATTTAAAATACAGATATACTAATATAAATTTTAAAACATACTTATAATTACTTAAAAGGTGACACAAACATAGAAAGATATTATATAATATAGTCTTAAGATCTTCAAACGCACATGCGTTGATTTTGGAAGGGAAAAGATGACTGACTGAATAGAACCCTTTGAAAATGAACGTGTCTGCGTTTGAAAGATCTTAGGATTATATTAAATAATATCTTTATATGCTTTCACCTTTTAAGTAATTACAAGTATGTTTTAAATTTATATTAATAACAAGGTGAAAATTCCTTCACGACACCAGTTTTTAGACTCTATTGAGAGATATACTAAATTAAAAATTTTATAATGTAGATACATATAGTCCATAATACTGTGGATTTCAGATGATATAATGCTAACCAAGACTTCGCGAATGGCCATTTAATATTATACCACTCTCTCAAGATTTTTGTCATTCTGGTGAGAAACAAGCTGTTTTTACATTTGATGCGCTTGTGTATAACTTTTTTTCCGGCAAAAGATGACATTTTGAAGCAAACTTCTTTTGAAGCAATTATTGAAACTATCAAAAGTAAGATATGGTGGAAAAACTGGAGAAATCGTCGTGCGGAACAAATTTAAACGTACACCGTACGGTAAGCCTAAAAAAGGCTATAAAACGTATAACTTAAGGGATAACATACAAAACCCCTAGTTCTAGGGGTCGTAAAACTATCGGAGGACCTTTGCGGCTTCGAGCTTAATTCCTTGGCCACCCAGAGCAAAGAACGTAGAGGAACGCTTCAATTTCTTTGCCCAGAGAACGTAATATAACTGGACTTTTTCATTTGGGGATCTCCAAAGGCCATACTTTACAGGAGGAAATTTCGGACATTGATGAAATAAATACCATGATTGCAACCGCAATAGCCGCTACAGATATCGACTACCGTCTTGATATTATCCGTGCGATGAAAGGCGCAGATGCAGAAATTCATTGACAAGGCCATAAAACTTTTTGAATATATATTAATTAAAGTTAAAGTTATTTATTTAAATCTATTATCATTATTTTATGAATTAGTAAACATCAAAATGTGTCAGACCTTTAATACACATCCTGTATAATATTCAAAATACCTGCAAAAAGTACAAAATAAAAAAGTACACAATCTAATGAAATTTTAACTACATATAAAAAGTAATGAATAAATCTTATAATCCGTTGAATTAATTTAATTAAAGTAATGTATTTTTAGGTGTAAATTCATGTGTTTTTCCACTAACTGAATTCTTATTATTTATAAAAATATGTTTTCCTAATAGATGTATACATACTTTCGTATAAATGGAAATTACATATATAACTGAAATCGCCTGGACAATCTATCTTTTAAACAACATTCTGTATTTTCTTTAGGTGTAATGAAACAATAAACAAATGAAAAAATAAATATTTCAGTTTCTAAAGGGGTAACAAAATTATTAATTACCTTTTTTTGAGAATATAAATACACCTTTTTTTCATAAATACTTTATTAGAATAAGATTTTTATTATATTTATAAAAATAAGGAAACAGATTATAAAAACTCAAAAATTCAATTATATGAAACAGGGATTTTCCTTGGCTGAAATAGGATTAAAATGATATTATTTACTGAATTAACTGGAATTCGAAAAACCTTACATATAGAATTTTGAAAATGGATATATATTTTTCTATTAAATATTATAGAGACGTATAAATTTAACAATTTTTTATTTACAAAATGTAAAATTATTTCAGTATGTAATTTAATTTTGTAAACCCTTTATTCTCCAATGATCAATTTAATTAAATATTTACAAGTGATTTTAGCCACAGTTTTGATATCTGTACTAATAAAAGAAAGTTTCGATCTGTCTGTGTGTCTGTTTAAGATGACTAGCAAAATCTACTGCACGTACGAGGCTAAAATGTTTTGTGAAGCTCACCTCAAGTGTCTCCTGATGTACTTGAGACTCATAATTTTAAAATTCTAATAATCAGTTGAGTTATTAATTAATCATCGAAACTCACACTCATTGAAAGTCATTTAATTGATCGCCGGTCACGGAAAGCATTTGCGCATGCTCTCAAACCCATTTGCGCATCGGGAGCTAACGAAAAAACGTTTTTCTATTCTATTTCTGTGTTTTGATTGTTCTGTGTAAATCTAAATCGACCAAACCACTCGGTACTGTTAAAATTGAAAGACATTTTCCGATGGACAGAACGGTTACGTTACAAATGCCTCAATAAATTTGAATAAATGTTGTAGTTAACCATTTGAAAAAAATTCAAAAAGTACCATTTTTCCGAAAAACATTTTCCCCTTATTGCAACAACCCTCGAGGGCGCAGTTTTAAAGATATCGACAAAATAAAAATATTCCCTTAAACTTGAAAACTTTTTCTAATCCACGTGCAATTAGTTTAAAAAAAAATATGAATTTTAACCCCTTTGAAATACACTGTCGAACACAGATCACTTCACGAGTTACGGAAATGTTATTTTTTATATGGTAAAACTAACTAAACATACGTATTTTAACACAATCTTTTTAGGACATCTAAATAAAACAGATTTACATCATCTAAAAAAGTTTTGGAACTTTCGGACGAGTAGAAATATTTATTTACTAAATAAAATGTGTGAAATTTTCATGAAATACAAGACTTGGGTGTTTCATCGCAGTTTCGCTCGCTTTCTCTACTCAGACTCCAAATATGATATTACACAGAAAATAAAATACCAAATAGTATTCCCTTTCAACTGAATATTTTTTTCGATATTTTCGTATAAAAATATAAATTCAAATAAAATGGAGCTAAAGATATAAAGAAATACAAATATGATGTTCATTTAAGGGTCATATATTATGGTCCTGGGAAATGCCGTCGGGTCAGCTAGTTAGTTATATAAACCTTATTTTCCTTGGTGCAACAAAAGGTGTAATAATTACGATATTTATAATACATAAATTTATTTATTTTAAAATCAGTAAATCTTAATTTTGAAAGTTTTTAATATTCATATTTAAATAATTTTTACATAAAATGTTTTACTGTAACAGGAAGCATTGTCATAAAATCATCATTATATGTTGTCTGTTAATATTTTATTAAAAATTCTAGCAAAAATGGCAAATTTGAATCATCGTAATATTATTATGCAAAGACGTATATTTAGAACATATTGGTTTACATTTCAGTACATTTCATTATTTTTATCTTCAATATAAAAATATATATTATTCCTTAAACAGCTATTGCTACTACTGCCGTAGAATTGGAGTATTGATATTTAACTTTTTAAGAATAATTTTAGTTGTGTAAATTGATAAATGTGGCTTCAATAAATGTTTAACAATTATACCAGAGATTATTTAGATTTCTCTTTCAAATATATCTTTTTATTAATTCAGCTAAATTAAGTTAATTGAAATAATAAAACAAATTCAGAATTTCCTGTCAATGTTGATCATCATTCAATAAAAACGGCGGTAGTGTTAAAAAAAAAGCTAAAACATATCAAATAGTTAACAATTATTCACATTTTGTATTGAATGAAACATTGAAGTACCATATCAAAAATAGTTTTAGCTTACGAAAATGCCTTTTATTTCAACTTGTGTAATTGAAAACAATAGAGATATTTACCAAATACTTTATATAGCTGTCCAGTTAATTATTTAAATCTTTTAAAGTTATTAGTGCGTCAAAAGAGTGCTTCAATTGTTAATTTTTTTCTTTTTCATAGATTAACTTTGAATACGTACGTTGATCACCTTATAAAAATGTTTCATTAATTTAATCGCTTCGATAATGAATTATATATAAAAAGTCATCTGTTTATTGATACTCTTAAAATGATACTCTAAATTTTTGGAAAAAGGAAAATTTGTTTGAGTTGATCCTATTAACCTTTTATTACAAGATTATAGTTTTAAATACCAAAAACGAAAACGTAATATAAAATTCATTTAACGCGTTGATTGAAAGTATTACAAATTAAGACGAGTTACAGACAATTTATTTCAGCATCCACCAAATCATTTTTCGTTGTACAAAGTATAAACTAACTGTATTATTTTCAACTTAGGCTGTTGATTGGTAAAGATATGAATTTTTACAATAAAATAAATTAATGTAAGTAGTAGACTATGTACGTATGAATAATACCGACTATGCAGAGAGTGTAAGTAAACAGAGAGTGTAGACTATTCAGAGACTAAGTACAATTTCTTGCGGTATATAAAGTTGAGCTGTTTGGCAGACCAGATACTATTGCCAGTAAGGTAGTCTCAGTAAAACGTGTCATCCTATTGTCTGTTGACAGATCACTGTGTAGAGCGTTGGTAATTTTAGTCAAAGGTACGTGGTTCGACTCTCGGGATTGGCATTTTTTGATTTATTTAAAAGAAGTTAGTTTGAAAAGTACAATAATTTTAAAATGTAAAATTTATTTTTTAAATATCTAATTTATAATTTTTATAAATTTCAAAGTTAAAATTCACAGTTATTGAAAGATATGGAGTGGAAAGTTGCAGTTCTCAAAATACCTTTATCTGTCATATATTATCAAAAATTAAATAAAATTTGAGTGCACACATGAAAACTAAAAGCTTTACGAATGTCTGTCGCAATTAATAGCAAGAAAAATTACAGTTAACACATATGTATATATATATATATGGGGCATTCTCACAATCTTTTGAATTTCATGTCCCTGAATAATAATTTTTTAATTAATACACTTTTTTGTGTGTTTTCCCATATACTGGGGAACATCGCATTGCATGATTGCACAACAATATTAAAGAGATAAATAAGTTTTGGACGATGTTAGGGGTCCAAATACCTGGAAAACTCTTATACCGTCCCGTGTCCCTGACGTTGATTTTTAAGTTTGCGTCCGTCTGAATAAAATTGTTTCAATAAAAATAATTCGATGTAATTTTTTTCTGAAACTGGAACTATTGTTTTACATAAATATGTAGCTAAAAATTAACCTGCACACATTTTTAGAGTTGTTATTATTTTTTAAACTCTGTCCTTGGGTTTTAGATTCCTTACCATCCCTCTTTTAAAATTATACAGAAAATCATTTCAGATGCAGCCACAGAATTTTTTTCAAGTTTTTTTCTCATGCAGTAGTATGCTAGAGAAATAATGTCTAAAATTTTTTGGCAGGAAATTTATTGTAGAATTTAAATCAGCATTTAAATATCAAGTTCAAGCATCGTGGCTTTATTGGCAGTCTCACCGTCCCCAAGGTTTATTCCTGAACTTTTCGGGGTAAATTTAAAGAAAAATAATAATTTAATCCAATGATAACAACTGTTAATCTTAACATGATTTTCCTAAAAATAGGTGGTAATTTTCCTTACCGTCCCTTTTTTTACCATTTCGTCTCTTTTTTCCAATATCATCCCCTTTTTTTTAACTTACCGTCTCTTCTTTAACACCCATTTAAGGCAATGTTATACAAAAATTCTATATTAAAAGTACCACATTGCTACTATTTCTTATTTGAATGTCCTGTGGGTTCTATGTAAATTCATTATAAGTAAAAATTTAGAAGAAAATAAAAAGTTATAGGGATAAAAGGGTAAGGAAAATTAAACTCGCAGGTTTAACTTAAACCTCAGTTAAATAAATTTTTTTTCGCTCCTGACCATTTTTCTTTACTTTGAATCATTAAGGTCTTCGTCTATCAGATTAAAATGTTATTTTAGCAAGTTTAATTTTGTCAGATTTTTTCCCCCAAAAGTGAAAAGATTGAGAGAATGCCCCATATGTGAAATGTTATGCATAATTTTTGTTAATGTAGTGAAAGATTGTAGTTGGGTGCATTAAATTCGTAGAAAACTGGTGGCTGGTGACAAGTTGTATCATCTTTGCAGTTGACAAATTCAGTCAATTACATAAATTTGTTGGTAATAGTGATATCGGATAACTCTAGTTGAAACACAAGTATTCGTTTTGCAGTCATTATTTTAAACCGATAATCAAGACACACGTCTAGCAAGACAATGGATTTAGTAATCCGATAGTTTCTACAGAAAAATTGAGCCCATTGTCATTCTGAGACATTTATTCATCAAAACATAAAACGCAAACAATTCCCACATTATGAGAATATTCATAGTGCCCTCAGGCTGGAGCATGAAACACTAAATCATGCTAAAAGATCTTAATAAGCAAATTTAAAATTCTACTACACTGTCAGACACTGGGTAACATAGTTGGAAGTACTGAAACAAGACATAAATCTGAGCTCCGAAGTCACGGCATCTGGGTTTTGTTATCACTCGCGTAGGGTGACAGATTTCGGCGTAATACAGAAACGAACCAATCGGTGAAAGGGGCACTTCGAGCAGCGGCGAGTAAACTAACGTTGAGAGAGAGGATGTGGTTTAGGAGAATGTATCCCAGACCTGGTAACATAGGACTTTTGATGTAAAAAGTCTAGCGTCTAAAAGGCGCTGTAAACTAAATTCGTGGAATTCAGATAAAAAATAAAAATAGAAAAATGGCTTTTAAAAGCTTTCGAAAATAAAAACTAGCCTATCTCAGAATACTATAGCTTGGGTAGCTGATAAAAATTTATGAAGGGATTAAGAATTTTATATTAAGATTTAGAACAAGATAATTATTTATATACGCGTTTTAAATTTAAAGGAAATTAGCTAGGAATAAATAATAGGTATTATTAAGAAATAGGGAAATAATGAATATGCCGGAAACTAAATGAATATTGCAAAATAAAACTTTTATCTAGCATATATATATAATAATAATAATTATCTGACTTTTATCTTAGTAAAACTATTCCAAATTCTTAATATTTTCCTTTTCCTACCTATCTTTAATAATATGTTAATATCTTTTGTTTTTTATTTCACGTATTTAAACCTGCGTAGTCTTTTATTATTCTAAAAACATTAATACGTTCGTCTAATCTTATAAAACCCATTAAATTATTTTTTTCAATTTATTCTAAAACTAAATTCTTTTTGTTTCGAATGTTTTTAATAGTATTTGTTCGACGATGTTCTTTTTTCCACAATTCCTTTCAAGCTCCCGCCATTATTTGATTGCGCTTTAATACTGACGCCGAGTATAAAGATTTCAATATCGACGTCACGCGTTCGTCATCCTTCTCATCGAATCGCAGCCTGTCTCCTGTCCCGTTCCTCCCGCTCTCTCTGCTGGAGTTGGTTCTCCACTAATAATGTATCCGTCTGCGCTCTGTTCATCTGAGTATTTATCTGTTGCATCGACGAGGAGCGAGAGAAATTACGTTTTTCCGGTTGTTTAATAAATCCACGTCACTTGGGGTGAATGACTTTAAGGTGTAGATCCTAATACTTTTAACATCTTAAGTTTTTATAAAGTGGATCAATGATTATTCGAGAGTTGATGGACAAGCTACTGGAAATGTTGCGATATATGTTTGCCAAATAAACAACGTTTAAAGTTACGATGACTCTATTAATTATGCCATGGGAAATTCTTTCAATGTTTATGGAGCATGTCTTCTACTCGCCACCCTGACTGCACTCCTATATTCTTATGATAACGGAGGGTTGCCCTTGAGTATTATACTACATTTACTTCGAGATATACGAGTTTCGCCGGAATGTCACAAAAGTCGATAGCAAAATGCAACATATATATATATATATATTTAGCTTAATTAAAGTTTTATCACATTTACAATCATTTGTTATTAAATTTTAATTTACTCAGGACAATATCATATTAATTACTAATAGTATGCCATTTTTATAGTGATATAGTGTATTTAATATACCTAAAGTTATACTGTATGTATTAAAATTGGTTAATTATTTTTATTATTATTCCTCTATTCTTTTTAATATTGATCTATTTTCACTTTGTGTTATAAAATTTATTATCGGTTTAATGTGATTGAATGTCCCACATTCATACTTTTTTGATTTTTACGGCTGTACGAAAATAATCCACACACTATATTTGAGATTTTTAGGTATTGGGAATTTAAGTATCTGATAATCTTCTATATACTTCCATATTTTAATATATATTTATATTAATTATTATTGAATTTATTTTATAGTATATAGCTATATGCTATATATTATCAATGTTATATAATTATTTAAATTCTTAGTGTAGTTTAAATGAGTAAGATAATAGAATATTTTGAATGCTTTTTTTTTAAATTTTATTCACAATAGTTTTTTAAAAAATAGTGTGGTTTATATTAGGTTTATTATTATCTATATATAAGGATTTGTTTGGTTTTGCTGTTGATGAATTTTTTACATTCAACGGCTTTCAATTGTTCATCTTGTGACATTTGAATAATAAAAATACTACTAGATGGCAGCACCAAAATTTGTCTTTTTACGATAAGTTATAATTTTTGTCTTTTGCAGCTCCTTTTCAGTTGTAATTTCCTACACCAGGGGGATTTTTTAGCTAAATTTTGACGATATTGTTAAATAGTAAATAAGTAAATTATAAGTGCATTTTAGTTATTTTAAATAATGTAATTACTTTCTATTTATTTTATTTTATAATATATTTATTGTAATTATCATGGTATTCAAAATGTATTAACTGCATCCTTTGGTATCAATTACTGTGATTTCTTAACTGTTTTATTCACCTTAATCTTTACGACATTATGGTTACCATGTGCGTAGCCATGTGCGAGTGGATATTGAAAAAAACTGAAATATAAATCGGTATGTTGTGTAATATTTCTATTTTATATGCTATAAATATTTAAATTGGTTTTATTGATTTTTCCATTTCATATTATTTGATTCTATTCTGTTTTCATTTTTAATCTATTCACTTGATTATAATGGTTTTTCGGGCACAGAGAAAAATAATTTTTGCATTAGCTTTTTTTTTTCTCACAGAAAACAACCATTTTGAATATATCATTGAATTCTGTGCCCTTGAAAACGTAATTCAATATATAAGCTTTTCCATTATTTGCCGGTGTCCACTTTCTTCTTTTTTCTTCCATAATAATTCTTATAATAAATTATTTGGCACTTTTTTTTTTTTTTTACTTACAGCTTTAATTCATAATATCACGGTTTTTGATAGTGGTGGGTTATGTTTAATTAATGGTTATATATATATATATATATATATATATATATATGTATATCCCGAATAATCTAGTGTTCTTTGAAAAATGCATTGATTAGCAAAAGAATTTGTGTAATACCCGAATATATAAAGATCTTATATTTGGTAACTTAGTCATTTAAAAATCCTCAAGCTAGTGTTTACTTTGTATTTTCTGCAGTTATATAGAACTGTAGCCTCAAAGCAAATTAATTCGCAGAAAACTGGTAAAGTCTTACTAAGCAGAAAACATTGAAATCCATGAAGAATAAATTTTCAAAAAAGTCCTTCCGGCCACTGCCGGGAGGAAGAGGTAGCTTTCAAATTCCTTATTTTAAAAATGCCAACTTATATTATTCAAACACAAGAAGCTCAATTTAGTGAAAACCGAATATAGGAGATTCAATACTAATTTTTATCAATACTAAATCATTATGAATGAGAATTTCGTGAAATTAGTCAGCTTTATCCAAGCTGCTTTTATTTAAACTAACTTATATTTGGCTGAGATGTTGATGTATACTATCCACATGCCTTCTTACATGAAAATAGGCGACTACGTGTGTTATCGCGTGACAAATACAAGATCGTTTCAAAATGTTAGCCATACTAGAAATTCAAAGTGCTATAATCCAACCATTTTTTAAGATATAAACAAAAGAGCAAATTTTCAGAAATAAAATCTGCTCCGGAATCTTTGTATCAACGCCAAACACATAAAAAAATCTTTTTCATTTTCCAATTTTTTAATACCTCATTTTAAATTTTAAATTTAATTTTGTTAAATGGCAACCCTTTTGAAACAAGATGGCGAATGAAGCTGGCCAACGAACTCGGTCGAGACACTGGTATGTACTATGTACAGACCAAGTAACATCCAAATCGGTTCATAAATACGCTTGTTATCGCGTGACAAAAATCAGGTCGTTTTAAAATGTCAGCCAGAATAGAAATTCAAAATGCTATAACTCAGCCATTTTTTTAGATATGAACGAAACAGAAACTGTTCCGGAATCTTTGTATTAAGGTCAAACACATACGAAAAAAATATTTTTCATTTTCCAATTTTTTGGTATCTGATTTTAAATTTTAGTTTTTTTTTAATTTTTAAATGGCCGCCATTTTGAAACAAGATGGCGGATGAAGCTGGCCAACGAACTCGGTCAAGATATTTGTATGTACTATGTACACACCAAGGTACATCCAAATCAATTCATAAATACGCCTGTTATCATGTGACAAATATCAGGACGTTTCAAAATATCAGCCACGCTAGTAATTCAAAATGCTATAACTCAGCCATTTTTTAAGATATAGACGAAACAAAAAGTGCTCCCGAATCTTTGTATCAAGGTCAATTACATAAGAAAAAAATATTTTTTCAATTTTCAATTTTTTGGTACCACATTTCAAATTTAAATTTTTCTTAAAAATTTAAATGGCTGCCATTTTGAAACAAGATGGCGGATGAAGCTGGCCAACGAACTCGGTCGAGACATTGGTATGTACTATGTGCAAACGAAGTTACATACAAATCGGTTCATAAATACGCCTTTTATCGCGTGACAAATTTCAGGACGTTTCAAAATGTCAGCCACGCTAGAAATTCAAAATGCTATAACTCAGCCATTTTTTAAGATATAGACGAAAAAAAAACTGCTCCGGAATCTTTGTATAAAGGTCAAATACATAAGAAAAAAATATTTTTCCATTTTCAATTCTTTGGTACCACATTTCAAATTTAATTTTTTTTTTAAAATTTTAAATGGCCGCCATTTTGAAACAAAATGGCGGATAAAGCTGGCCAACGAACTCGATTGAGACATTGGTATGTAATGGTATGGCTACGTACATACCGAATTACATCCAAATCGGTTCATAAATTCGAGAGTTACAGTATGACAAAGGTCAGATATATATATATATATATATATATATATATATATATATATATCAACTTTTGAACGGAGGGTGGTTTCGGGGTCTGGGGGTCATGATCGATGAAGATATACCAAAATTTTTTTTAATCGCTTTCCTCCGAACGGCTGCAATAGGTAGCTTTTTGTAATGAAAGCTACCTAATAACCTGTCTACAGAAATAAAAGCATCAAACTCTTTTGGGGCGAAAACGCCGATTATTGACCTTGATCCTTTAATTTTAAAAGTTAAGTTGAAAACATTTTATAAATTAGAATTTTTAAGAAAAGTCTGATTAAATCAGAAAAATACATTAATTCTAGGTTATGTTCTCACAGAAACAAACAAATATATATATATGTTTTCAGGTTGCGGAAAAAAAGTAATTATTCAAAAGCTAATCATTAGTTTTAGGCGTGCTCTTTTTTATTAATAAGGCAACTATTATAGCCGTTAATAGGTTAGAGAAGAGAAAAAAATATATTCAAAAATGTAAATGTATTTTTTATATATACAGGGTGGTTCAAAAGGTTATGTCCAAACGGCACGTGCGGGTATGTCAGGTCATGAGGTGAAGAATTACAAAAGAACTGAGGGTCGGAAACGCGATCGTGAGCGGGCAATTTCATCGTGGCCATGACAAACTGTTTAAACAGACATTTATTTTACAAAAAGCATAATCGAAGTACAAAGTACAAATAAAAAAGTATTACAACTCCTAACAGGTGCTCAAAATGTGCCCCACTGTTTCTGATGCATGTTTCACATTGGAGCTGCATGGAACCGTGAACACGTTTCACTTGGTCAGAAGTCTCCCGGACACGTACCGCCTCTTCAGCGATCCGTACCATGAGGTCCATGGCCGATGGAATGGGTGTCTCGTACACCAGAGACTTAAAATATCCGCAGAGGTAGACATCCAGGGAATCTAGGTCCGGGGAACGTGGTGCCCATGGTAAAGGTCCGATTGGAACGTTTTCGCAGTTCCATGCGGCGCCGATGTGAAGCATGCATCGCGGCTGATAGGGTACATTTCGAGCGCTTGTTATGAGTTACAGAACTTTTCATTTGTATTATGTAGTTCGGTTAAGTTATTTGTAAAATATAGGACTATTTACACTGTTTGTTATCTTTTCTTTGCGTTACGGTCACGATGCAATTTCACCGTCACGATCGCCTTTCCGACCCGCAGTTCTTATGTAATTCTAGCCCCTGATGACCTAATACACCCACACCTGTCGTTTGGAAATGATCTTTTGAAGGACCCTGCATACAAAGAAATTATATATAAACTGCCGATATAGGTGAGCGACAGGGTTAAGCTTTATTTAATTAGGTTTATTATTATTATTTTTTTAATCTGAACAGTTTAATATTCTTTGAAAAACAGATTGGTTAACCAAAAAATTGGTATAATACCCGGACATATAATTATATTGTATTTTATAATTTAAAGTCATTTAAAAATCTTTAGAATAGTTCTTATTCAGTAATTTTTCCAGTTATATAGCTATTAGTCTCAAAATAAATTAATTCTCAGAAAACTGGTAAAGTATTTTACAGCAGGTAATTTTTAACAGAATCGAGAATATGTATCCTAAATTACACCGGTATAAAAGAAAATTATAAAATTCTTAACTTTAAAAAATAATTTATTTTTTAAATTTTAATATCATCAATGTGTGTGTTTATTAATTATTTTTGCGTATAAAAAATCTAATAGTTAATTTTAAGGCATTATTATGTTCCTATGTTATTTATATAAATCATGCTTCTAAAATTTAACATGCAAATTATAGCATAAATTTTCATAATAATGTAAACCAGCAAAGTATCTTAATAATTTTAACTTTGGATTTGCTTGCAAATATGATATTGCTAGATCTGTCGACTGCCTATTAATTCATAATTTGATATTAATTTTAAATTTAAAGGAAAAGATTAAAATACATTTTAATTAGCATTTTAAAGATGAAACTTTTTAAATCAGAAATACACATTAATCAGACGTCTGCTGTGACAGAAGCAAATGGTATCTTTGATAAAAGTAATTAATCAAAATCTAATATATACTTTTTACGCGTTCTATACTCCCATTAATAATACAACTATGATAACATTTAACATGTTAGAGAATTAAAAACAAATTTTCAGGAATGTAAATATGTATTTTTATATTTATAAGATTAAATCATAATCAAAACAGTAATATTTTATCGTCTTAGATGTTAAATAAAGATCAAAGGAAAATAATAATGAAAAAACAGGTTTTCTGATAATATTTTAAATGAAGGGTCGTGAAAATAATGTCTTTTAAAATTTATCTTTTTTTTTCGGTGCTTAAGATATATAAAAATGTCAAGTATCCGTGTGCAAATCCTTATACTGATTTTATTCAGATATATTATTTTTTGAATTATTAAACATATACGCAAAAATATTGTCACTCGCTTTGACGATTTAAAAAAAATACACATTCATTCGTTGATGCTTTATTAAATGTGTAATAGCATTTTACTTTTAATTTAAATTTGTAAGTTTAAATTATTTTCAAAATTTAGTTTTGTTTGCGAAAGGGTCTAGCCAGATAAGCATAGCGAAATGGACAGTCTAGTTCAGTGGTTCCCAATCTGAATATCAATTCGACGGTCTAGTCCAGCAGTTCCCAACTGTATATAAATTCGACGGTCTATTACACCGGTTCCCAACCTGGGGTACGCGTACCCCTGGGAGCATGTGGCGACTCTGCTGGTGGTGCTTGAAAATAATATCGGTAATGGAGGAAATCACAAAAATGGTTAATAAATTCACAAAAATGTTAGAAATGACAATGTAATTTGTATCGGTTTATTAAATGGTTCTGATAAGAAGATTACTAATGAAAAAAAGTATGTTTTCGTTATCTACCTGAGTGTAGGGGGTGAAGGGGGGCATATATATAAGAAATTGGGGTACTCCGGAAGAAAAAGCATAAGAAAATGGTACGTGAAAGAAAAAAGGTTGGGAAGCGCTGATCCAGTCTATTGTGCAGGTGAACCTCAATAGGGGCCACAAATATATAAGGTTGTTAATTTTTTGGCAATTTAGGACACCCTCCCGAACTGCCGATATCATACGTTATCATTTTTTGAATCACCCTCCCCCTAATAATGTTGTTATCAGTGTCTAAAAATTCTTTTTTATTTTTAAAATTCTGTTCTTATTTTTCTTTTTATACATTTGCAATGATATACAGATATGGTTGTACATTTTTTTTCGCATATTTTACTAATTTAAATGAACAGAAGAAATTCATAAAAATTCACTATCATATAAAAAAATAACTTTATATCAAATAACATTTTAAAGAAATACTTATTATGTAAAAGCTTTTAATAATAGCTCTTTGTTACATAATGCATTGAACAGCAATATTGTCTTCTTGCACTTCGCCCTTGCACGGGGCTAAACAGAAATTCTTGTAAACAAAAAAGGTGGACAACATTCTTCCCTATCTTTTACTAGCAAAAATAACAAGTATTATTTGGAATCTGGTTTCACTAACAACGAATTATATACGCATATGACAGGAGAATATTATTCCATATAGGTTCTATAAGGGTTATTGCATATTTTGTAATGAAATGTTTGATAATCAATCAATGGTTTTAATAACAACTTTGTATTTTCATAAAAAGAAGAAAATAGACTTGTGACGGAGATGGCACACTTTAACAGAAAACTGAAGAGATCTCTTGTAAGCACAAACACTTTTATTGTTGACACCACGAACATAAATATGTACATAGACGACAAGACACCAATATACAAACAGAAGTTTCACATATGTAAATATCATTAACACCCAGGTTGGGTGAATTCAATTTTCCGGTCAACGAATGTGACCCGGTAAGCACCTTGGCTAGCTCATAACTGCGTAGTATGAAATTTATTCCGTGCGCAAGGAACCACGACCTTAGCGCCCTCTGGCCATAATTTAATGGCGTTACAGACTTAAAAAAATTAAGATAACAGATGAAAAAAAAAAAAAAAAAAAAAAAAAAAAAAAAGATATCAAAAAAGTTAATTTTGGTTTGATGAAAAATGAAAACGATATCAAATGACAAACCCCCTCGCCCTACAGATATCATCCGATGTCAAGTGCCAGGCCCCTCTCCTAACATACACACTCCCCCTTAAAGTGATACCTTATATATGTACACTGTACAGTCCTATAGCCTTCTTCTATGTGAAAACCGTCGTAGGCAAATATAACCATTAATCAGTTTTTGATATTATTACACGAGGAGGATGTGCAGTACGGCAGGATAACATAATTAGCAAACACGAAACAAACCTATAGGGAAGTGGTATGTATTGAAACACTCTTATTTTGGCGCACTGCGCATCCTGCCGGAGTGGAAATGTCACGAAGCAACCAATGCATTGATAGTAGATTATTTCTGAAAATGCAATCAGGGAAAGTTACGACTATTTTAGCAAGTTGCTAGCATTACTTTTTTATAACTCAAAAAGCGCACTTTCGATTTTAAAGAATTTTTTTCCTTAAAAGTACATACTTTGAGCTTTATTCTGTAATTTTTTAGTTGGTGTAGATATAAAATTACTACATTAATAATTTCTTTTAAAAATATTTTTGTTTATTTTTCTACGTTAAAATTTGTGTAAATATATATATATATATAATGTGAACTAATATAGTCTTCAATAATTGGTGTTAGTTTCATTTATTTAACTTTTGTACTTTTTGAGAAAACGTATTTGAAAAATAGTAGCGCCAGCGCATACTTCCCCGATTATCTCAAGGACAGTTCAAGGTCAGAGGCTAAAAACACTCTATACTGTATTGTCATGGTGAGCCTTATTATCACACATGTAATTTCAAACATCGATCGTGGGGGCCATTTCGCTATGCATATCCGGCTAGACTCTTTATCCATAGCATACTATTATTTCTCATATGTATAAGAAGAAATCGCCTTCAAATCAGATTTTTTTTTAATTGATGATTAAGATAAAGCTAAAATAATAATAAAAAGATATCACGTTTTGTGATAATAAGTAAATGTTTTTAAGTAATTGTTTTTTACAATAAATGTGTTTTTCCCCGTGGAATAAGATATGTAAATGTGTGAGGAATTAATTCACAAATATTTACGCTGATTGAATTCATAGCTATTATTTTATGAATTCTTAAACATATATGCAGAAATTCTGTGGCACGCTTAGACGGTTTAAGAACAGTGTTGTAGTCGTACAAAAATCAGATGATATACGCTATAGGAAGAGGGTAAAGTCATGAACGTCATGACTAGAATACACGCCATAACTTTATTTGAGAAACAGAGGGTAAACGGAGCTTCTTAAAATAATCCAGAAGATATACGGCGTATACCACCGTATACCCTCCTGTACATCCCTGTTTAAGAAAACACACATTCACTTTCTGATGATTTTCTAAGTGTGTAATATCATATTACTATTAATATAAATTTTAAAGCTTAAATTGTTTGAGCAATTTTGCTTTGCTTGTAAAATTTATCTATAGCACATTATTTTCTGAACATGTGCTAACGTTAATTTTTTTACCATTTTTTAAACTATAATTTTAGTAGTTTCAGTAACTAAAGATATACTCCATCTTTTACCCTCATATACGAGTATTTAAATATAATACATTTTTCTCTTATCTTAATTATTTGAACATCTACATATCTTTTTCTATTTAATATATTTAAATTTTTAAATTCTTTAAATTTTTCATTTCTATTGTCATTTACTTGTTAAGTGCAGTTTAAAACTACATTTACTCTATTCCCAATGGCGCACAATATAACAAGATGATCCATCTATAGACTGGGTATTAAGTTTTCAAAAACTATAAAATCCCTTAATGCAACTCTACTGTTTAACACCGTTCATCCTAATATTATTTTTTATATTTAATTCATACATTTTGTATTCGTATATCTCTAAAACGTATATGATTCTCTGGTTATTCACAAAATAAAAACATAAAAATATGTATATCTCTCAACCAAAACGAAACTTTATGTATCTGAAAATTTCTTTAGAATAAGGATTGAGATGCATTCTTTTATCTGAAAATGTATAATTCTGACTCGTTATTTTCGTAAGACAGAGTAAATATTTATTTTTATAAAAATATTTATATGCATTTTTATCAAACGTTACTATTATGTTTCACATCCTTATCTCTAGTTCCACGTCGAAATATTTTTTTTTGAGAGATAGCAAGAGGAAAACTACATTTTCTTGATAATAATGGTTTCCTCTTTTTAAAGCGTATTTTTCTAGATACCAATCTTACCGTTTTATAGCTTGAATATTCGATGAATGCAAAAGAAATATGTATTTTATTCTTATACATATGTTAAATTGTTATGGGTTTCAGTTTTTAGAGTATCGTATGTTCTTCTTATATTTCTGTTATGATCCAACACAAAAACATAATTATTGTGGACAAGATATGGTTTAACGTCAGTTTAATAAAATATAATCAACCCAAGAACAGGTGTGTAATTTACGCAATTTACGAATTATCCAGGGTGTTTACATTCTTGATTTTAGTCACTGGTGTTTTTGAATAGCAATCTATTTTAGTTAATCCGAGAATTTGTAACAAATTTAAGTGAAAGAATATGTTAAGCTTTATAGAGTATGTATGATAAATATATTTTTAAATTTATTCGTATTATTCAGAAAGTCATAAAAATAAATGTTTTTCTTGTATTTCTACGAAAGTAATTAATTAATTAATACTAGTTACAAAGTAATAACCGCAGTAAAAAGTAACCACATCATTTATTTGTTTCAATAAACATGTCTGTTCGCTGCAAAAACTATTAATATGTTTACTCAAACAGGTAAAATATTTACGCAATTTTATTGCATTTTAATATATGAACACAATTAATTTCAGAAGATTTTCAGAGAATAACGAAGCAAAAATCCCCAAAAGTAATCATTTTCTAAACTTAATAATTTATGATGCCAATACATATATATTTTTAAATTTATGACAACAAAGGACCCTCTTTATTTTATAAAAATTCTCCTTAAACTCGATTTTGAAAAAAATTTTGTTTCTGAGGTTTTTCATTGTCTTTCTCGAAATTGTTTCGGAAGTTAATGTAAAAGAATTTCAGAAATGCTAAACTGCTCTGAATTTTTATGAACTTTCAATAAATACTGGAGAACATTTTTACTTTCTGCAGCTTACCTTTATGAATTTATAGATTTTAAAAAGTTTTTATTCTTTAAATTAGTTTTCTGTATGACAGAATATAAATTATGCAGAGAGAGAAACATTCCCACTCGCCTAACCCACGGTGTTTATAAGTAGGAATTTCGTTTAGTTTAGTAAAATGGTTTAATTTTTAACGTCACAAACTTTTGAGAAATGTTACAAAACTTTAGCATTGTGTAATTACTTACAAACTCATCTGAAGCTGAAATTTGACAATACATAAGGAAAGGTTAAATTATGTGCCAATATGCAAAATGTCAAATAAAGCTAAATTTCAGATTCAGGATTTAAAACACTATTTTAACAGTAAGATTTCTTAAAGATGATAATAATTTTTCTTTGTAACTATCTTCTTTGTTTTATAGCCACAAATAACGTTTTTCTATCAACATAATGAGAAAAAGCTATTTTACTTTTAACAGATATTGATCGTGATAGTAAGATAGACTCTTTAAAGATTTTAAAGAGTTTCTTCCTTCTACTTTCTTTGATATAATGACCAAAATATTGATCCTTATCATAACTGCTCTTTGCGATGTTCAAACTAATATTTTGAGATTGTGGAAGATACTAAAATTGATATTTCTTATTTTCATTATTGCGATTACGAGAGTACCTATGAGGTTAGATCAAATCGCTCACCCGCAATAAAAGTGATACATCTCGCAAAAATTCATTTTGATTTTATTACACAAATAGTCTGTTATTTTACTTACTTACTTTACTTACTTTGCCTTACTACACAAAATGTTTCATAAGTGTAGTTATACGGAATATCACCATTATTACGCTATATGTCCATTTGTGACCACTGAAGAGGGATGGATTTTGCAGGGAGGTAAAATCACCTAACCCTCCAAACATCATTCTACGCTTTCATTCTTAAGGGTTTTATGCTGTGATGCACGTTTTCATTCCTGCATGCAGAGCTAAATGATATAATTTCATGTTACAGTAAAATCATGCAAATTTTATTTTGACTTTACTGTGAAATTTACTTTTGTCGAGATGTGTCACTTTTTTGCGGGTGAACGAAATATAAAAGTGACTTTATCATTATATTATTTTTAAAATGTTACTTAATAAAATTATACCTATTTTATTTTTCTAGACTGCTTTGCATAACTTAGACATACTTTTCCCAACATGTTGGAAGTTTTTTATTCTTCTACAACAGGAGAAAAAAAGAAAAGGAAAAGAATTAGGACGAGTATGAAGCTACAAAAATTCTTTCATTTCATCATTTAAAGCAAATCATTTTCTCCAAACAATTCTTTAAGGCGATCTAAACAAAAGGCAGTCCATAAATTTTCACTATAAGGAGGGTTATCGCATGTTGCCCAAAGAACTTTTGTCTTGTTACACTTGCATTTTCCAGTTGAAGATGGATCGATTACTGATTCGGAATGAAGGTTTTTAGAACTAATGTGCAGATTTAATATTTGGCAAAAAGTAGCATTACTATACTGTAAGTTTTTTAAAATATATATATGTAAGTTTAAAAAAAAAAGAATACTGAGTTAAAAAATAGCCTGTTAATTAGAAAAAGTATTTGTAGAAACTCGGTGGATTTTTACTTCAGTGGAGTAGTTTCATATTCTTTGCGCCATTTTACTATGGATAATCGAATTTTACTCTCTTTACGGGCATTTTTATAATGTTTGTGATCATTTACATACTTGAGATTTGGACAAGATGTTACTTCCGAACTGCACATTATTTCTCTACCAAATTTCAATACACTCATACAAATTTGTAGTAAATTGTCCAGTCATGTAATCGTTTTTATATAACATAGTTACATAACCGCAATTTATCTCCATTCTGACCAATAAGAAAGCATCATAATATCGTCAAATAACCGTTATCTAAAAAAATATCTAAGAAAACGGAAGATTTTTGAGATATTTTACAGAACAGGCTTTACATTTTCATTTATGAAAGCCTTATATTTATATTTTGTGCAACCGCACATGCTTTGTGTTTACTCACTAAATAAATGAAAGCCTGGAGAGTAAAATGATCTCACACTATCGTTTATTCTATAAACTACTTATCATAATTACCATCACAATAATTATAAAAAAATGCTATTGGTATTAAAGAAAACTCTTTTATATTTCATTGAGATTACGGGATATACAAAAATTGTTTTTACGATGTCCCGTATATATAACTCAATTTTTATTATATTGTAAATACTATTATGCTTATTGCTAGATATTTTTAAAATTATTTATGTACTAAAATTATGTGGAATTTTCTTTTGGGAATGGTGATATTTAGTATATACATTTATCAATAAATTAATATAGATGTATTTAATTTTTTATATTGATATTGATATAACTTCTTGTATTCTTTTACAATTGTCCGATAATTGATTCTGAAACCCTAAATTGGTACATTACCTCTATAGTGGCCTTGGTTATAGACGGAGTTTCTATGGTTACATACATTAACAGAACAAATTTAATATAGAATTTAATAAGAAAACATAATTAAAATATCTGCATTACAAAAAAAGTAACGCTTACAAAAAATAAAATATATCTTTGTTTTCGTTGTATTTTAATGTTGCACTTACAAATTCAGTATTTAGTAGAATAACCCTTGTTTCTTTTACAGCTTCACGGCGTCTTTTCATTGAGGGAACTAGTGTTTGGAGTTTATCCTTTTTAATCACATGATGCTAAGATTCAATCATAGCTTCAATAAGCTGCGTTTTAAGAAATGAACGCTTTTTCTGTACAAGGATTTTCAAACGTCGCCACAAATTTTCTGTATGATTGAGATCAGGGCTATTTCCTGGTCAGGGTAATAATTATATGCATTTATTTTTTAAACCAGTCTTTGCACATTTTTGCCGTATTGCATGGAGCTAAATTTTGCTGAAAGATAAATGGTGCTTTATAGGGGAAGAGATCCCTGATGGAAGGTATCAATTTTGGTTACAGAACAGTTTCGATGTATGTTTTTTGCATTTAGAATGACATCAATCACTTGGATGAGGCCCACACCATTTTCAGACATACAGGCCCAAATCATGACATTTGTTGGTGTTTTTGTTTTGTTATTGCTTCAATGCAATCAGGGTGCAGCTCTTCCCCTACTCTATGATTCACATATTTTCGCTCATCACTATTAAAGAGCGATATTTCACTCTCATCACTCCAGATTATTTGCTTTTACTCATTTTCTGACCAATTAATGTGTTCTTTTTCCCACTGAAGTCATTTCTTGCGTTCTGAAGATTTATAAATATTTTTTCCATCGGAATTCTACCTTTCAGTCCAAAACCATTGCATTCATTTCCAATCTAACAGCATCTGATGAAATTCTTCTATCTTTGAGGCATATTCTTTTACATTTTTCTATCGTCGGAAGCAATTGTGCATTTTTTTTCGGCCTGATCTTGCCTTATTAATCACTGATTTAGTTTCTTCATAACGAAAGCACAATTTTCGTACGCCAGATAAAGTGACTGATCCACCAACATATCTTGCAATTTCAGCATAAGAGAGACCATTTTCTCTCAATATGACATTTCTGCTTCTTTTTGTAGGTGTCCAGTCATTTCTATTTTTTGATGGCATTGTTTTAAATTATTTCCATTATGAATAGTTAAAAGTATTTAAAAAAACTTTATTCTATTTAGTTATACTAGTATTCACCCTTCTGCAAAATTCATTCCAGCAAAATACTGCTTTTACAAATCAAAACATACTACAGTTTAGTTAGTGACATTTGATTGGTTCTCAGAACAGACATTGTGATTGGCTAGGAAGCTTTTATTACAATACACTTCAGCATTCATGACTAATTGTGTTTGTATTTTAGACTAAAGTAAGTGTAACTTTTTTTGTAATGCGGATATTTTATTTCTGTTTTTTTTTTATTATTATTAAATCATACATTAAATTTCCTTGAATTCGATATATAAACATTTATATTTAAGTGAAAATTAATATATTCCATTACCACACAGTTATAAAACATGAAAATTTCAAAAACTGTACACAATTTTTGGCCACCACTGTATATACACTTAATTTTTTATTATTATTATTGTTTTTTATGTACAATTTACTTCTAATTTTTTATGAAAATAGATAAATGACGTAGGAAATTGACTGCGGAAATAATGAAAAAATTCCTTGAATATATGAAACAGTGAATAGGGCCTCATAAAATATATTACCAAATATCCTTCTCTCCCCAAGGCCATTTTCGAACATTCATTTCGAATATTCGATATAACTGGACAAGGTGTATACTGGAAAAGTACCCTTAAAAATTTTCCTCGTATACATAACGTATTTCTCACTGTCATGAAGTAATTGGTTAAATTTAGAAAACAAAAACCATTTAGTCTCATGCTTAATAAACAATTTTCTATCTTCAAAAGAAAATTGACACGTGAAAAAATGCATCATAATACTATTTTTTTAATTCTTCTCTTTGTGACGTAAATGGTTAAGTTGTCGCAAATAGGCAGATTTTGTACGATCTTGTAATTTGAACAACAATATTTCTGTATAATAATATTTACTAATTTAATGATTGAATTATGTGATAAAAATCATGAATAATTCTATAAAAAAATACTGGTATTAAACAATGAATGATACATTTCTTTATGCGATTCAATAAAAATTTAGGTAAGGGGTTAATTTCCAAACTTAACTGAACAATATCATTTACCTTAAAACTGTTAAATAGCAGCGTGTTTATTATTATTGTAATTTAATATAAATGATTATCAAAGCTTTAAAAATTATAAATAAATACAATTTCATTAGAAAATCTATATTTTTAATCGTATTTGAAATTCGGAATATTAAAATATATTTTTTGCATTTATGATAACATTACGAAAATAAATATTTTATATTGTTGTTTGTGAAATGAAATAAAAGTGATTTTCAAAACAAATTTTAGAGAAACAATCATCCAAAGAAAAAAAATTATAATATTCAGCTTAACAGAAAAATATTTTGATCATTTTCTAATTACTTTCGCTTTTTCAAAAACGAAAATGAAAATATATGATTTTTATTGCTTTTTTAAATTTTAATATGAATAATTAATTCCTTATCATTTAAAAATGTTATCGTTTAAAGTTTTTTTTAATTACTTTAAATATACAAGTTTTTCTAGAATTTCAAAATACACGTTTTTACAGTAAATGTTTTTTTACTTATATTTTCTTTATTAAGGTTAAGTAATATTCTTTAAAGTGTCTAAGGACTCTTAAACCTTCAAAATTATCGAAATTTTTATTTTTTTAGATGTCAAACTCCTATCTTTTCTCAACATTTTGATTTAATTATTTCCTTGAAATTCCCATTCGAACAAAAGTAGTGGCCTTGAGAATAATATCCGCGCAACAGCTGAAGAGGCATTTCCGAAACTCTGAAGTCATTTTTCTCCAAATGGCGTTTTTGGGCATAACGCGCAGGATAGTTCAAAAACTTCTAATTATTTTTCATGAAATTTTCGAAACGTATGTTTCATGTTAGTCTGTATAAACTGAATCTAAAATTTTATTTCTATTATTTAAAAAAAATATTTTTTTTAGCTTATTATACCTTTGAAATTTTCAAAATTTAGTTTTAGTTAAATACAACTTTGCATTGAAAATATAAAAATGTTTTTAAAAATGTGTATAAAAATGTGTATAAAAAATATACAAATGTATTTAGGTTCAAGGTAATTATTATAGTCTGAAGTATAATTAGGCACAAAAAAAATTCATTCTAGTTGCAAAAATTATTTTGTAATCCTACACTTAAACTGACATATCAGTTTTCTGCTCGACAAATGTCTGACAGTTTGGAGCCCCCTATAATTACTAATTCAGCATCGTGCACTTTTTAAAATACATGAAATGAAATAATATACCTACATCTTTTGTCTCAATTAAAATTGTGTTTTTAAATCATACTAGGGGGCTTTGCCCCCTATGAGCTGCGCTCGCCAAACTCCGTTCAGACACCGCAGACTCTAAAAAAAAAACGCTAATTTGATCGACTTTAAAAAGATTTCGAAAGATTGAATTATAATTTAAAAAAAAACAGTGGCGATCTCCCTATAAACGGGTTTCTATTAATTTCTCTTTGTTGGGGAATTTTAAGGCTATATTTCAAAATAAGCTAATATAAAATGAATTAAGTAGTCTAGTCTCCCGGTATTTTTTAACAAAGCGAAAAAAAAGTTGTTTTAAATAAGTCCTTTTAAATGTATCGCTTTTAATCTGACGTAATTTTCACCAAATTTTTCTTTCTCTTTTCAATATTTATGTGAAAATAGTTATGTTAGAAATGAAATATTATTTGTGCTGTCCTAACAAAAATAGTTCAAAAGATCATCTCAAAATATCAAATAAATGTCTCGCGCAATTTTTAAATTTAAACTATTTTGCAATATTAATTTTTGTTCATTTTACGTAATAACTATAATGTGACGTAATTTCTCATATTTAAGACTTCAAACGCATGTTAATTAATTTATTATTTTACAATATCCTTTCTCTTTTAAAATTCCCGTGTAAATATAGTTTTTATGACATAATTTTCAATAAGTTCCTGCTTTTTATACTTAATTATTTAATTCTAATTTGATGGATTTTTTCTGTTTATAATAGTCACGTGTAAATAAATTTTTAATTTGAAGCAAATATTATTGTTTGCGCTGTTTATATAGTTGGCAACAGTTTAAATTAATACCATTTTCTAAAATATGCAAAAAATATCTCTCGAAATGCTGAAAATTTCAATTTAAAATAGAATTAAAACCTCAAAACATGAGTCAAATAATAAAAAAAAAATGCTGTCTGCACACCGGGAACTCCTAACGTATAAAATGATCTTAAAATAATTAATTTCCCATGTATAGTTTTTGCTCCTATAAAACTTTTTAATGAAACGATTTTTTCACCAAATTTTTCTTTCTCTTTTCAATATTTATGTGAAAATAGTTATGTTAAAAATGAAATATTATTTGTGCTGTCCTAACAAAAATAGTTCAAAAGATCATCTCAAAATATCAAAGAAATGTCTCGCGCAATTTTTAAATTTAAACGGTTTTGCAATATTAATTTTTGTTCATTTTACGTAATAACTATAATGTGACGTAATTTCTCATATTTAAGACTTCAAACGCATGTTAATTAATTTATTATTTTACAATATCCTTTCTCTTTTAAAATTCCCGTGTAAATATAGTTTTTATGACATAATTTTCAATAAGTTCCTGCTTTTTATACTTAATTATTTAATTCTAATTTGATGGGTTTTTTCTGTTTATAATAGTCACGTGTAAATAAATTTTTAATTTGAAGCAAATATTATTGTTTGCGCTGTTTATATAGTTGGCAACAGTTTAAATTAATACCATTTTCTAAAATATGCAAAAAATATCTCTCGAAATGCTGAAAATTTCAATTTAAAATAGAATTAAAACCTCAAAACATGAGTCAAATAATAAAAAAAAAAATGCTGTCTGCACACCGGGAACTCCTAACGTATAAAATGATCTTAAAATAATTAATTTCCCATGTATAGTTTTTGCTCCTATAAAACTTTTTAATGAAACGATTTTTTCCAACTTTAGCATTAAATATCTCTTAAAATAATTTTACGATTTGAAAACTATCTGCATCACCGTATTTATCAAACATTTCTCTATAATATCACGGATTTTCATATTTTTTATGCAATATTTTTCTTAATATTAACGAAGAAAGACCTCCGGTCACAAAAAAACTCAAAACCGACGGTGGTGACAGCGTTAGTTACTTTTTTTTAGAATAGAGAAAGATACTTTTTAAAGTATTAAATGTTCAAAATGTTTTCTTTTTTCTCATTTTGTCCAATTTTAAGAGCTCTGAGAACCTTAATTTAAGTCTTAATTGATTGATGTGTGGAATCTAGTACAAGTGCTTGCCTATAGTTAGGCCAACGAGTTTTAGATGGCGGACATGGTGGACACTGATTCCGTTAATGCGAATTACCAGAGGCCTAATTGGATCGAGCGGACATGGTTTGTTAAAGATGAGAACTTCAGATTTGCGAGTCCTGAGACCCCTTAAATAAAACATAAGCTATTTATTCAATCTTGCGTAAATCTAGTTGAACTAAACGGTGTAATCGAAAAGTAATGTGACCAACACATTTGTAAGAAAATTGGGAATTTTCGAAAAACAGCGAGTTGCGTACAGCGATTTTCCACATTTTAGTTGCCATTTATTAACACTTGTTTGCTATCACATTTAGGATGCATTTTTAGAGAAATGTGTAATGGAGTTTCTTCTTGAAATTAGTTTTGTTGTTCTGAGATGTCCTATGAAGTTTGATTTTGCATTATTGGTATTTGTGAATATATCAAAAGCATATTTATAAAGATAAGAATAAAAAAGGATAAACTGACATGAAATAATCGATGGTGATAATTATAAAAAATAAAATAAAAAAGAAACTTAATTTATAACTTCTTTTCTTCTGTTTATTATAGTACTATTTATTCTAGTTATATGTACTTGATTTTTATGAGTTATAAAATGCTCGATTATAGTATTTTAATTTTAACTTAAACATTTTTACTTTAGTTTTAGGACTTACCTTTTTCTTTTAAAATAAATGTTATCTTAATTACCACTTATTTTGAGTTAAACTTTATTGAAGTTAACCATAGTGCAATATATTGACATCCGAACCAGGACTTTTTCTATAGATTTATGTTTCATAACGCCGTGCGGCGGTAATTTGTAATTCCTAATAGTGCCACCACTGTACTCTAACCCAGTGATGGTGAACATATTTGAAATCCCCTGAAAATAAGCCCTAAATAATCTTTTAGAGCTAAAATTACAATAAAAGTTATCTGTCATAATCTCTTATATCTTGTTTTGTCAGCAATATGATACATTATGCTAGTAATATAATAACATAAAAATCTCCTGTTACACTGCAAAAAAATCTATAAGGTACTAAAAATTTTCTAGGAAACTCAGATGCGTAGAACTTCTTATGTAACTGCAAAAGAAAAAAGAATCATGTAATTAGCCCGGCTTGCAGATAAAATTTTAATAAGCATACATATTTCTGTAGCTTTACAAAGCTAGTTTTTTAGATTTACATCTTTTTTCCCTTGACAGTACAGATAAAATTTTACTAAACATACAGATTGCTGAAGCTTTTAAAAAAACTTTGTAGATTTACATTTTTTTTTTAACAGTGTAGGAAAATTAATTTAATATATTAATTCCCTTATATGTAAAAAAGAAAACTATTTCATGACTAATTTTTAAGTTTAAGAGCCTACTACTGTTACTTGAAGAAACTCTCCAACTCATGTTAAACCTATGGCTTTTAAAATATCTGTAATGACTTTCAATATTTTATTTTTATTTTTATTTTTTTATTTTTATTTTTTTTTTTCATTGGATAGCAGAAATCGATCTTGAAAAAGTCCACTTTTTTTTAAAATTCGACTTTTTCTTGATTTTGGATACAGTTTTTTATGAAATATTTGCACTTTCACGAACTCAGCTATACAATGAAAAAAATATTTAAAAATACTGAACGAAACATTTTAAAGTAACGCATCCATGTGTTTAAAATTAGCTTGCGAGTTGACCGGGTAGTCTTTTAAACTGTAAATGTTTATTTTAATATAATAAACTGTCAAGTGCGTATTACTCGCGCGCAGAGGGTTCCATACAATAAATATATGAATTATTAACAGTATTATTAAAAAAATCGCTACTAAAAGAAAAATAAAACTTTGTAAAAACTATATAACGTAGGGTTTGGTATAGCTGTATATATACTAAAAAGCATGAATAGGTATACCGTAAAAGTTAAAAGAGATATATGAAGCCTAAATAATATCGAATATTGCTATTCTGTATAACTCTTATTTAAATCTTATCCTAAGTTGCTTATGATGAACTTAATTCGGCACTGACAATAAAAGTAGTGCATATTTGAACTTCATTTGGCATTTCATAAAACTAAATTCAGCGTAGTAATAATCTTTTCTTTCTACAGTGCAGCTAACACTAAACCTTTGCTCAAAGTTTAAACTTGGCATTTGGCTAAGCCCGCTTCGAAAAGAGGTCGCAAATTAGCAATGCCGCCTTGGTTCGTGTCGCAATTTTCCAGATAGGTTTATAATTATCTTCTATAGACACGGGAGGAGGCGTATTGACAAATTTACTCAATAAAACTAGTCACGAATCCCATAGTATTTATCTGATTAATTCTAATTAAATTAGTCTGTTTTTATCAATTTGACGTTTATTGCTTTTATACTGCTACTGGACATTGTATTACACAAATGTATCCTTAAAAGTTGTTATCTAGGTTTTTAAAGCCAATGGTACATAAAATACGCCACCCATGTCATCATGTACATCCAAACCGTCCTTGTCAACACCTCAACACCTCTTGTGCTCAACACCTTTGCAGAATGCCCGCAAAACGAAATTTATATGTAACGGGAAAATGTGCTTTTCCCAAAAACTATGTGACCTAGGGCAGTCGCTATAATTTTTCTGCAAAGTTTAAATTACCGCCTACTCCATCTAATTCTTTCATAATTTTAGTTTCGGTAGATTTGGAAATAGATAAGGGGGAACATATTTTTGCACTACATTTTTGACGATATCTCTGAAAATATAATACCTAAAATTAAAAGAAATGTAGTTTTGAGTTTGGCGTTATGAAAGATTTCACACGATACACCACACGATATACAAAGGAATGATCTATTTTTTCAAGCAACCTTATTAGCCTCCCTATATTTCTTCTAAAAATATTTGTAAATGTTTAATAATCTGTAAATATGTTGGCCAATAGTCTTTATTACTTCCCCAAAGTTGAACTTTCCACGTTCCATAGTTTACGAGTAAAATGGCTGTGACAGACAGACACAGGAGTGATCTTATAACGGTTCCGTTTTCACTCTTTAAGTATGGAACCCTAAAAATAAAGTTAATTCCTATTATAACGCAATAGGAAGAACTATATACAAGTTACTTTATAATACCATTATTTCACTCTAATTGTGTAACTATAAAATCAATTTAATTGATTCCGCTTAAATTTTACTTTTATGAAAGTGATTTAAACAAGATGTTTGTTATTCAATATTCTTTATAACTGTATTATCATAATCATTGTTTTATGATACCAAATAATCAAAATATTCCATTAATAAATTAAGCAGTGTTAAAAGCACTTTTGAAACCACATTAGTTGTCCTAATGTATTTTATGACTGTTGCTGCATTTCAACATTTTAACTGATGTAATTATCTTTATCTGTCTGGTAATGTCTAAGCGTCTAAAAGGGTTGTGAAATGCAAAGTAATTTAGATAATACAATGCTCAGCATTAGTTCATGTGAATCGGATGTTATTTAATCAGAATATCACCAAATGTTTCAGGCATAGCTTTGGGCGTTCATTGTGTGAAAGCTTTTTAATATTCTACGTTTAACAGTTGATAATGTTTTGTACATAATTAATGCAAAAGAAAGGATAAATAATAAATTATTGTTATCGAGATATGATTAATTAATATGTAATTATTTTAAAAAAACATTAAATATCGCTTTTATAGTAAATTTAAAGGTGAGGGTCTGTGTCATTCAGACTATAAATTTGTTAAATTTTATCATTTGTTAGTATCAAATAAAATAATGTATATAAAAAAACACATTGCTACTTCTTTGTAGAAACCAAAATATTTTTAAGAGGTAAGAAATAAGAAACCGTTCGTTTTATCATTAAAATATTAAAAATATAATCGTTCTCAAATTTAAAATGTTTTTCATTATTACCTAGTTGTTGAAAGAGCGTGCTAGACCAAGAAGTCTCTACACAGTGTGTCACTTCATCAAGTTGACGGCTGAAATTTCAGGATTAGACACAACTTGATTAGCATATTAAAATACAACTAGTTTGTTACCCAAAGGTATGAAAACATGGAGGACTGGGAGTAGGAAAACGCAAGGGTAAACCTGCAAGTCAACGACTCGGGATTGCAAGTGTTTTCCACCAAAATATGACTCGGCAGAACAGCTGCATTTTAATATGAGAATCGAGTTTTAACTAATTCTGGAACAGACTCCAACTCGATGAAGTGGTTTGTGCTGCCTCCTCCTATTCTATGGTTAATTTTTGAAAGCGAAGTCTGAACGTAAAATTCTGATTTATTTATACACATCCCCTTTAACATTAAGTTATAAGTAAGTTCAAATTCTTGATTTCTATTCCGTACAACCTTTGGTCTTTTTGCTAAATATGAAATTTAATCCTCTGAATATTAATATCAATATAGCTAAATATCTTAAATCTAATTTAAATGCTTGTAATGAGTTTCAAATTTAGAACAGCGAAAAATATTTATGCTGAAATAGACGAAATATTTTTGTCGATATGAAATTAAAAGTTATTTCATTTACATTAAATTATTTATTTCAATATGAAATGTAATATATGCTAAAATATTTCCAATAATAAATGACAGTTTTCAATTATATTAATCGATTCCGTAAACACATTAAAATTCTATATAGCAATACATCTCCATTTAATAGTTCCAAAGGATTTCCTATTAAAATATTATGTGTACGCAAAATATACAATAACTAAAAATTTACATGTTTTTTTTTTTTTTTTTTTTTTTTTTTTTTTTTTTTTAACTTGAAATTTATATTATTCTAAATATTTTTCTTAGTATCTTCAATCTCATATAGCTAAGGATAAAACTTATTCATAATCAAAACTGTCGAGAAACATCTTCGAAGTAATAAAATGATTTCTAGAAAAAGCATATTTCGTTGTAATCATAGGCGATTCTTTTAAAATAATTAATATTGATGGTCTTTTCATTTTTTATTTGTTACAGCACAGCACGACGACGACACATAAGCACATTTAACAATTCAACATTTAAATAACATCATAAATACCAAGAGTACGATAAAAGCGTATCTCGACCAAGCTTAAATATATTCTGATCAAGCATTACTTCTCACATTAAATCTCACGTATTAATATATAATTATAATACATTTATTCGGAGGAAACATTTTTTCCCCGATCGAGCATTTGAAAGTTGTTACTTATCAAAAGGAATTCTAGCATCAATCTGATAGTTTATTCGTGGGCTCTGGCGCCACACGACCGAGTCACATGATCTCGGCTAATTTTTTTATTTATCTCCAACGCAAGGCAGATGCGATTTCGCAACACTGCCCACTCATGAACATATGGGTGTTCATCACAAATAATTACAATATATCAAATTAATACAAATACAAATATAAAATATAAAATATGAAATGTTATACATACTTCAGTATTTAAACACTTTACAATCAAATTCAAACTAAAATAAGAAGAAAAAAAGATTATTATATGAATTAATTTTTAGAGTCACAATCAATTCCAAGTTCAAGAGGCTAAATCAATTGGATGGGTCTTTTGAGAATACATTTCTCAGTTTTGACTTTACAGGACCTCACCTTGCCGTCTCTTCCAGGAAATAATTCAGTAATTTTTCCTAGACTCCAGAAATTTCTGGGTAATTTATCATCTTTGATTAGTACAATGTCGTTTATTTTAAATTGAGGAAAATTAGTTTTGTTCGAATTTAAATGAGCTGACGTCAAATTTAATAAATATTCCCCTTTCCATCTAGACCAATTCCAAGCGCATTAATTTTTCACGATAGTTATAAGATCTAATTAACTCTTTCCTAGAAGAGATATTCGAGTCATGGTAATGCCGAACTGGTGGCAGAGAAGATATTCTTCTCCCAATTAGGAAGCGAGCAGGCGTTAGTGGTAGGGGGTCTGGACCTTCTGCAAGATACAGGTAAATGGTCGAGAATTGACCATGCCTTCGATTTCACATAAGAGATTATTTAGTTCGTCAACAGTTAGCGAAGATTTGCCAAGAGTTTTTCTTAATGCAGTTTTTATAGTCCTAACCATACGTTCATAAAATCCCCCCCACCCACCATGCTCCTCGTTCGATTATGAATTTCCACTTAATGTAATGGGAAGAAAAAAAATTTTTGTACATCTGGATGAGTTATAATGGACCAAAGGTTTCTCAAGTCATTTTCTTCGCCTTTAAATGCCTTGGCATTGTCGGAATATACTGTAGATGGTAATCCTCGTCGAGCAATGAACCTACGGAAGCCTAGTAAAAATGTTTGTGTCGACAAGCTGTCGACAATCTCCAGGTGGACATTTCTACTTACCGCACACGTAATCAGCAAGATGTATTGTTTGTTACCACTGTCTTTTACGTACAAAGTTCCTGCAGAATGACACTGAATGGATTTGCCTGTTCTACACGATAAGCTGGCAACGGCGCTACCGTTTGGTCTCCTGGAGTTGAAGAAAACCTCTTGCGTATAATGCAATTTTTAGCACACTTCTCACGGTTTGTCTAGCCCTTATAAGCCAGAATCTTTCACGAATTTGAAGAAGTGTATGGGCAACAGCAGAGTAAAAAACTTTACAATGAGCATCCCAAATTATTAGCTCTGCCAATTTAGTTTTTGGCGGAAGAATTATAGGATGTTTTTCATCCATCGTTAAGTCAGTCTTATCGAGTCGTCCAGAAACTCTCAAAACTTCATTTCAATCGAGATACGGGTTTAATGTAAGTAATTTAGAGTCTCTAGGAAGCGGTTTAGAATTTTTCAGGCATATGATTTCGTTCTAGAAAATTTCATTTTGACAATTTTTTATCCAAAAAATTTCTGCTTCTCGGATTTCCTCTGACTTAAGATTGCAATTTTTCTCGCGTTTTTTCTTTAGTATTTTGATAAAGTGTATAACATAGCCAGTTACTCGTAATAGTTTTTTCAGGTTACTGTATTTTCTTATGTCAATCAAATTCTCCTTAACAATTGTTGCATTAACAATAATTTTACTTCTAACTTCAATTTCAATTTCAGGGTTGACTGATTTTGTTTTATACTTATCATCCTTAGGCCAAAAATTTTCAGTTTTACTAAGCCATTCAGGGCCATACCACCACTGATTAGAGTTTATTAACTCTTTATCTGATAGCCCCCTAGTCAGCATATCCGCAGGACTATCCCTGCTAATTACATGCCTCCAAGAACCTGGGTCGCTCATTCCCTGCATTTCCGTTAGCCTGTTGGCAACGAATGGCTTCCATTTGGATGCCGCTCCTTGGATCCAATGTAATACTATAGTCGAGTCTGTCCACAGTACTATTTTTTTAGAGAAAATACCTTTAAGGTGATTAGCTATCCTAGCAGCTATTAGAGCACCTAAAAGTTCGAGTCTTGGGAGAGTTATTTTCTTAAACGGGGCCACTCGAGCCTTAGACATAACAAAACAAGTTTTAAGAGTCCTTCGGATGTTTTAAACCAGAAGTAGGCTACCGCTCCATAGGAATTCAAGGAAGCGTCAGAAAATAGGTGAAGTTCTACATTGTCCTGCACTTCACCCGAGTGATAATAATACCTGGGTATTTTTAATTTTTCTAGCAATTATATTTCCTGATACCATGTTCTGTATTTAATTTTAAATTCTTCGTTAAATTCATCGCCCCAGTCTAACGCACACTGCCATAATTCTTGTAAAAAAATCTTAATTCTAATAAAAAACGGTGACATAAATCCAATAGGATAAATATTTTGGCGGCAGTTTGGAGAACATGCCTTTTGGTGAATTCCAAGCTGTCACCAATTGACACTAAAGACGCCAAATCTATGGCCAGAAAATCCTCTTCAATAATCCAGTTTAGCCCCAATACTTTAGACGCCGTACAATTTTCATTAATTTCTATAACCGGGTTACCATTCCAAGATTCCTTTAATTCTGGTGAATTAGTAACGAACTTTCGCAATTGCATATTAGCACCTTTAAATATAGAAACTGCAGTAATTGTTAGTTTCATGGCTTCTGCAACCGTGGATGCTCCATAAATTAAGTCATCCACATACAAATATTTATTAATCATTTCATAAGCGACGGGTTCTATTTCCTTATAATTACCAATATGTTTTTTAATTGTAGAGGCTAAAACATAAGGGGATCTGGTCACACCGAAACAGTGACGGTTAAAATGGTATAGAACGGTGCGTTGATCTATGTCGCAATCATCGCAATACAAAACAACATAAATAATTTCTATTATTTTCTGATACCTGATTTGTACAAAGGCACTAGCAATATCACCCGTGAAAGCAATTTTAAACTGTCTAAAATTTAATAGCACATCTATGAGATTAGGATTTAAATTTTCCCCCGCAAAAAGACATTAATTTAGACTCTTTTCCCCATTTTTTCGGCTGCTCGCGTCAAAAACTATCCCGGTTTTTGTGGTAAAGGAATTTGGCCTTGACACTGATTGATGGGGCATTACATAATCGATAGAGCAATTATCACTACATTTTCCAAGAATTCCCTCACTTAATTGCTCTTTCATAATTTCGTTATATTTCAAAAACAAAGATTTATCACTCTTTAATCTTTTCTCCAAACCTGCAAAACGCTTTTTCGCAACCTCGTAATTATTAACAAATTTTATTTATCTAATTCATTACACCATAACAAGGGGGGCATATATCTATCATTTTTAAAAATGATTTCGTTCTGGAACTGATTAATGACCTCATAAGTCTCTTCGTGCTTTTGATCATTAGAATCGATTAAAAAGGACTCGATGCGCAATAAATTCCTAAGATCATTTTCTGGAGGTAAACAAATTACATTTAAGTTGTGTGAGAATTATTACTGTCAACTATACCGACAAGGGTTTTACCAAATATTGTTTGCTGCATAAATAATTGACGATTAATTTTTTCGACAGATTCTATTATAGTTTCAAATAAATAATCTGCCCCTAGCAATATTTGAACAAGTTTCGAATGAATAAATGTGTCAGCCAATTCATGTTTATCTAAACGTATTTTATCTATCAACTTATAATCAACAGAAGTCATTATCTTAGCACCGCTAATAATTTCAGAAACTAGCGCTTTCACAGTTATTTTTTCATAAGGATGATGACAACTAATAATAGTTAAAATTACCACAATAAACTCATTTTCTATGGCGTCGCGATGCGCAAACGTAAAAACCAAAAATATTTCCATAGCAACAGGTTTTAATTTTAACGCTGAGCCTGATCTTTTTGTAATAAATGTTCTAGAGGATGCAGAATCATATAAAATTCTCGTGTTTAATTTATTTCCTGTTTCCTGCACTTGTACACAGGCCGTTTGCAACAATGTTGCATACTTTTCGGGTGAATTATTTGTTTTATTATATATGAAAACACAGCTTGACTTTTGTCATTTTTAGACGTTTCGGCTTTCGCTGAGCCATCATCGGGATGCGTTTTTGGCGATTTTTAGCGGGGCAAAATAAATAATTATCCTCATAGCTTTTACATATTTCACAAGGCGGTATTTTTACCTTACGGAAAGATATTAAGTGCGATTTCAAGAAGCATCGGTAACATCTCCCATCTTTTACCTTTTCCGTTCATCGGTAACCTCGTTACACTTTAAGCTTAAATGGTTCAAGTTACAAAATATACAAACATTTTTTACAACAGCGTTAAGCGCGACTGAATTGGGAACATTAGGTTTTATTCAGGAGCCCTTTTTTCCCATCGTGTTACTTCCTGATTTTTTAAGGAAACCCCTGACACTGGATTGCTGCCTCTCGCGACTCTATTTCAAACTTTATGAAATTCATCAATTCATTCACCTGACCAGCTTTTTCAGCATTCTTTTTCCTCTGAAATTCTATAACTACATTATGTGGTAACTGTTTTAAGATTATTGGTATCATTAAATACCAAAAATTATCTGAAACCACCCCAATGGCTTTCAGGTTTCGAATGCTCACCTCGCATTCGTCATATAAATCCGTAACAATTTTATGTTCGCGGTTGTTTTTACTGGTTCTAGCCTAACAATTTGTTTATAAACCCGCTTATCAAAATTTCTGGTTTACCGTATCGTAGCGATTCTGTAGTAAGTGTAAAGAGTGCTGATAATTAGTTTCGTTTAGGGCCAAACGGGAAATTGATCTAAGCGCTTCACCTGACAAAAATGATTTTAAGTAATTGAATTTGTCAATTTTGGTTAAATTCTCGTTCGAATCGATTGTACTCTTAAAGCTATTCATAAATTCTAAAAAGGTGTTTGGTTCTCCCCTAAAGACTGGTATAGTTATTTTTGGCAAATTTATTGTTGCGGCCTAGCACTAACATAAGGAATTGTACTCGCATTAAATACAGAACTAGCATCAGGTTGATCAGAATTAGATTTAAATTTCTTCAAATTCAATTTAATTTTAAATTTAGCTTCCTTTATGACATTATCGTAATCGATGCTCGTTTGAATATCATTTTCGAAAACTGTTCCATCGTCAATTAATTCCTGTATCTGATTATTTACTAATTTTAATTCAGATTGCTTTTCTATTATATTATTTAAATATTATGAAAGTTGATCGAAGTTACTTTTATTTTCAAAATCAATACTTTCTATAAAAGTTTAAATTTTTTTATAAGCTTAGTTATGGAAGTCTTCATGACTTTCCGTTTATCTTTTAATTTTTCGAGATCCATTATTTACAATTATTTTCATGCATAGAACAAAAATGGTACAGTACCTATTTTATACTCGACGAGGAGGCGGATGCGCCGTGGACGAGTAATCTAATATTTGTAATCCAAATTCGAAGACTGTGAAATCCTATGGAGCACTCACTAATTTAATACTGGCAAATTCTAAACACTCTTTGGGTATTCGGCACCATAAAACTTATTCATAATCAAAACTGTCGAGAAACATTTTCGAAGTAATAAAATGATTTCTAGAAAAAACATATTTCGTTGTAATCATAGGTGATTCCTTTAAAATAATTAATCTTGATGGTCTTTTCATTATTTTATTTGTTACAGCACAGCACGACGACGACACATAAGCACATTTAATAATTCAACCTTTAAGTAACATCATAAATACCAAGAAACGATAAATACGTATCTCGACCAAGCTTAAATATATTCTGATCAAGCATTACTTCTCACATTAAATCTCACGTATTAATATAAATTTATAATACATTTATTCGGAGGAAACATTTTTTCCCCGATCGAGCATTTCAAAGTTGTTACTTATCAAAAGGAATTCTAGCATCAATCTGATAGTTTATTCGTGGGCTCTGGCGCCACACGACCGAGTCACATGATCTCGGCTAATTTTTGATTTCTCTCCAACGCAAGGCAGATGCGATTTCGCAACAGAGGAAACTGCTTTTAAAACCAAACTTTATAGTTTGTAGGCTAATTACTTAACTCCTATTTGTTGCAAATAACTTGTTAACCGAGTTATCTACAGCTATGGATATAGTTTCTAGGCATAGTAAAAATGATATGTGCTTCACGGTAAGGTACTTTTAACTACTTCATAACGGTAAATTCAGTATATAAAGCTCGTATCTCGAAACCTGTAAGAATTGCAAAAATAGTTGAAAAACTAGATTTAGAGGGTCTTCGATTTAGTATGAAGTAGTGCCTTACATATAAAAATAAGTGTAATACGTGCCCTTTCTTGTATTAGCGTATATCTGATCACTACTTTAAATGAACATTTTTTTACATGCAAAACTGCTGCCTTAGGAGTCAGATGTACATTTACAAATGAAATTGAGACTTTTATGATCTGTGTAGTTTATTTTAATAACAAATACAAGTTAAGTAAATTCAGCCTGTCCTCCATTTTTTGTAAAATAAACTGTATATTGGCTACAAGTGTTAGTTTTACTAGTAATTGTGCATCTGCTTTAAATTATTACACCTCTGAATGCATTCAGATCAGTGGTTTCCAACGTGGGGCGTATGCCCCATCGGGTGGAAGTTTGACTTTTTCGGGGAGCAATTACAGATTTCTTACTCACTCATTCGCCATCAGTTTCCTTTGTCTATTTTTTAAGGGGTATTGGAGACTAAAAAATAATGTAATACAAGCAACTATTGAATAAAAAAAAATTGCAATCAAAGGTTTAAAATAGAACTTACACCAGAATAATTATACGAATAATCTTTTAAATATTTATTTGCAATATTAAAAATTCCCGTAATGTTCTTGTTTAAAGTTGTATTTAATAATTTTTCGTAATGCTTTCGATTATTTTTTAAATAAGATTTCTACAGCTATTCGCTCTGCTGTATGTGACCTGAAGAATATTTTATATGTAAAACTATTTAAAAGTACATACAAATCTCTCTTGAACATATTTAACCCAAAATATATATGAAATATTAAAGCGAGCTATTACCAACATTATAAAGTTTATAAATCTTAAATGGAAACAGAAAAGGAAATGGGTAGATTTTAAATATCTATGCCAGGCCTCCTACATAGTAAATAAATTTACATTTTTAAATTTTAAATCAGTTATACTTGGAAGACAATTGAGGTGTTAAGAATCAAAGTGGGACAAACTCTCCAGCTGCAATTTCGAGAAAAGTGGTTTCGAAAATTAGCAATTTTTTTTGTCAAACTCTTTTAACCCCTTGAGGGGCACCGGTATATATTATATACCACGTACGATTAATGAAGTTTTACACCAGAAAAATTTTATTAAATTTTACTTTTCTAACTTAGGTGGAAAAAAGCCGTAAAATTGCTTTTACTTATTTTGAAATAGAATTTTTCAAAGATTCCGGTGGGAATTCAGCATTTCACAAACGTAATTGCTTGCCCCTCAAGGGGTTAAGACAATTTTCAAAGTGGCCAGAGGAGACAAAACGTCTTCAGGGGTCACTTTATCTACTTTTGCACTGGCAGATTGATATATAAGATAAGTTGTACTAAGTATTAAACTGGCTATATCACTTGAATATTTTAGAAATTATCAAAATACATTATGTAGCGAATAGATATCACCATCTCTTAATAAGTTTATTATATATATATATATATATAACATGTGAAAGTTATTTATTTTAATGCTAAATGTAACTCTCTCTTCAAGACATTTTGCTAATATAAAAAGGCAGATCATATAACACTTTTCTTCAATACTGAGTAACATCAGAAAAGTACAACACAACTCCATTTGGCCACAAAGGAGAAAAAGTATAGCCTCATTTGCATTTATTGAATTATGTTAAAGCAAATTTTGGAATTAAGATACACCTCTTTGATAAGATAAAAAATGTGAAGTACATAGTTATTTATAAAGCTCTATTACGTGTGAATAAAATTCACTTTTTAAATAATAAGAAATACACACATAATACATACGACACATAAGCACATTTAACAATTCAACATTTAAATAACATCATAAATACCAAGAATACGATAAATACGTATATCGGCCAATTTTAAATATATTCTGATCAAGCATTACTTCTCACATTAAATTTCACGTATTAATATAAATTTATAATACATTTATTCGGAGGAAACATTTTTTCCTCGATCGAGCATTTCAAAGTTGTTACTTATCAAAAGGAATTCTAGCATCAATCTGATAGTTTATTCGTGGGCTCTGGCGCCACACGACCGAGTCACATGATCTCGGCTAATTTTTGATTTCTCTCCAACGCAAGGCAGATGCGATTTCGTAACAGAGGAAACTGCTTTTAAAACCAAACTTTATAGTTTGCAGGCTAATTACTTAACTCCTATTTGTTGCAAATAATTCACTTTTTAAATAATAAGAAATCCATTTATAGAGTGTGAGGAGGGGGAACATAACGATGTTATAGATCCTTTGGTGGGGCGTGGCCAATAAAAAATTAGGAACCACTGATTTAGATGCTGATTGGATACAAAAAACTTATATTATATTGGCTGCGAGAGCTAGTTTTACTTGTAAATGTGCATTTTATTTAAATTTTCACACCTCTGAATGCATTTAGATGCTGATTGGATACAGAAAACTAAATTCCATGGATTTTTAATACAGTGATTTTTTTTTTCATAAAAGACGTCATTTCACAATAAAACGAGGTCGCTTTTCAAGTTTGTCATTGAAATTTGGTCGTAAATTATATAGGTTTCGAGATACGATCTCTAATTTCTTAATCACCTTTAGATATCGCTTCCAAGTGTCACATCATACAGCGCATGCACGTTTTGCTATATCCAGATACCCCGTTTATAGTTGTACTAACTTGGCTCACCAGTTATTTGGGTCTAAGCATAATATAAATATACATGTACACGTACAGTCGTGGAAAAAAAAGTAAACAACCCCTACTGACTATTCAACAAATTATCGTAGAAGAAAATTACTGGTACCACGCGATTGGAAATAAAGTTAACTTTTAAATGATGTATATAAAATTTGCTTAGGGGGCCTTCTACTTATTAAAATGAACCTTAACTTTGTTTTTTTCAATAGCAGTACACAATTCTGACAGCATAAATGAACTCTACAACCTTTAATTAGCCTAAAAACAAATTTTTATGCAATTCTTACCATAAGTTTCCGATAAATTAATTATTTTAAAACGAGCGTATTTTAAGGCTGTATCCAAATTGAGGTTCCATACTCGATTGTTAACCGAGAGAGTAATTCATCTTCAGTTCTTCATCAAGGCACCTTAACGCCTCTCGGCACCGAATTTCTTTTTCAATTTTGTGAAAAATTACTTTTACTCTAACAAAATTACAAGTAGCTATCGAAATCACAGAAGTTACAGTTTACTGAAATTTAACGAATGTGTTCTTTACAGAAATCTAACGAATTTAGTTATGTTGCGTGTTTTTCATGTAAAAATAGTCTAAGGAAGAATTTTTTAAGACGTTTGGAAAATGTCGTATTACAACCAGATTAAACAAACATAAAAAATTCAGTAGTATTTATTATCTTTTATCCGAAATTACTAATTCGGAAAAGGAGTCCCTAATTTAAATTTAAAGAGTAAAACATATATTTGAATTAAAAGAAACGCCAACGGTTTACTAATAATTAATAAAACTTTTATTAATATTATTATTATTAAATGCTGAAACATAAGTAATGTTATAATAGTAAATGTATCGACATATGCTATCGATATTAGGTGCTGGAATTAACAAAAATATTTTTTTCTTTCAAATATTGCAATTCGAAGTAGGAGGGTCATATGGGGATCAGGATGACGAGACGGTTAAGCACCACCCAGGGAGTCAGTGAAGCATGCTAGATTACACAACAGCAGAAGAAATTAAAAAAGTATCTAGTCACTTCTATCACAGACGGCCCCTTAAACCATCCTTTTGCCGTTTTTTAAGCATAATTCGAAAACTATTAGGAAGAAAAATGTGAAATTTTGGATTTTCATAAAACAGGACTTAATAAAACTAAATCCATTAAAAAACTGTAGGTTGCAATTCATAATTTTTTCGAATATTAATTTCATAATTCATAATTCATATCATAAAATTATAAAAAAATGCAAATTCAACGTATTTATGTTTGGGTATTATTGCTACACAAAAAATTAGCACATTAGGAGCATAATTTCAGGAGATATAAATAAAAATATGAAAATGTAATTTAACATTAGAAGCACTAAAGTTTGAATGTTTATAATTAAAAAACTTATCATTCAAATGACTTGAAATTTGGTGTCTAGGCATAGTTTTAACCGAAGATTTGAAATATCTGGTTAAAATTGGGTATTGCCTTTAAAAAAATGAAGTTTGGATTCCTTTTAATATGTAGGTGTCCTCCTAAGCAAATTTTCTATACATCATTTAAAAGTAGACTTTATTTCCAATCGTTCGATACCAGTAATTTTCGTCTACGATAATTTTTTGAGGAGTTAGTAGGGGGTGTTTACTTTTTTTTCCACGACTGTACGTAAAAAAACAGAACAAAAATTTAAAACATCAATGCATGAACATCAATTTAAAGCATCAAGCATCAATGTATAGATATATGTATTTAAATGCATCCTTTTAAAAGTGCCTTTTTTGTTATTTTTATTATTGCCGACTTGCATTCGAGTAATCAGATGAAAAATGTAAATGATGAAAGAAGACCTACGATTGGTTCAAAAATGTGTATCAAAATTTAAATTAATTACAATGGTTCAAATTTATTATGATGTACATTATTTTGATACATTTTCATGTTTTATAAAACAATAACATAATTTATTTCTGTATAGTCACTTATTGAAAGTATTTCGAACATATATTTTCTGAAAATGTTTGTTTGAATAAATACTAAAAAAAAATAACCACTGGATTTTTAAAGATTTATTTGTAGAAGTTTTTTATTTCCTTCCGAAGACGAGTGTTTTAAATTTCGATGCGAAGCATTTCCTTCCTAGAAGACAAAAATCTACTGCAAAGTATAGCAATCGCTTCTTTTTTTCACAGTGCTTGTTAATCACGTTATGTTGAAACTTAACAATAACTGTAAAGAACAAAAGCACTTGTCAAATATAATTAGTGACATTTAAGATGTGATTTCTTCTGCACGATCTTTAAACCACATATCCTGAAAACTTTGCTGAAATTGTCGTTAACTTCAGTTTTAAATCTTGCCTTTTTAAAAATTTATTAATCTAAACTTTCAATAAGTTAATATTTCAATATATCTAAAACACTGAACGCAGAAAATAGATTGCAGACATCTTGAAATGGTTTAATCCTCTTAACTTTAGGGTTCAATTCATAATTAGTAATCAACGTCACATTGAGTTTTATAAGTTTTGTCTTGATGAAACTATTGACTAGTTTAGAGCTATAAAATTATATAAATTTAAAAACGCATGAGTAAAAAGTTACTTTGTATACGTTCTGTACGTGTATATATATACAGTAAAGCCCCGATTATCCGCGGTGCGGTTTATCCGCGAAGCGAATTTTTTTAATTCAAGCCAACAGCAAAGAAAATACAATAAGCCCTACTAATAAATATAAATGAAAAATTCATGCATTCGAAAGTAATAGAAGAATATATCTACATTCGGTTGCCATGTTTGAAATAGGAGATATAAAGTCTTGATGTGTTTTCTTGATTTTATTAACCAAACGTAAACTCAGCAATTAAAATATTTAACTGTTAAATAAGAGTGTTATGATAAATCCCACAAGAGCTTATCAAGAATAGCTTCATTTTCAAGATTAAAATTATTCTATACTAAAAGAGAAACAATAGTTTGTAATTTAGAATAAAGAAAAAATGTGTTTCCAAAGCAAAAAGCAAAAACAAGAGACTGATTTTTTTAAAAAGGTGTAACTCAACTCTTTTTGTACAGTATGTATGGCATTGTTTCTTCTTTACTGTTCTTTATCTTAGTGATTTAGACGTGTTATGATGTGTTTGAAGGGGTTTGGGAATATTAGGAAATTTACACTGGGAAAGGAATGTAACACAGCTGCAATATATGTTTTTTCTCTTTTGAGGGTCCATGTTTAGATAAATAGAGGGGTCTGAGTTTTCTGTTTTTCTCATTACAGAGAAAGGGCGGTGGTTAGATATGTGTTTACAGTTGGGTATAGGACGGCTGAAAATATTGAATTTCAACGGATGAGAAAGATATTTCCGCACTTTTCGGCTGGGCTTTTGACCCTTGCAGCAATAAACACAAGAGGGGTGATCTAGGTTTGACGTTCGTTAATCCTTCCTAAAACTATAAATTTGGCGGCGAATGTCCGGGATATTTGTGCAGCTTAAGGGGGTTAAAGAGGTTAGCGTTACTTAAAAATTCAAGCGTTCTCCTGGCGTCAGAGGGGGTGTAGAGAATTTTAGCCAATTAAAGCTGGATTGGCTCTGGGTACCTCCCGTCTTTAATAATAAAAATATACAAAAAACAAAATAGAAAAATGAGGATCGTTCACGAAGTCCGAAGAAGGAGGAATTGTCGCCTGACACCCGTAGTTGACGGTCGAAGCTGAAAGATTCACCTGAAAATAGGAGGGGGCCCTTCTAGTGAAATGTCGAGAATGTTTATTTAATTTCTGAGGGTCCTTAGTTAGTACTTTTGTCTATGCTGTTGAAGCGGAAGTTTATGATGACGGATCTAATTTAATTGTCTGGAATACGGTACAGACTGTTTTCTCCGCGGCGGCTGAGAGGTTCGACGCTGATCTTATAGTATTGATTGAAGAATGCCCGATGCCGATCAAGAAGTATTTTACCCGATGTTACTGGAGAGTTGTGTATATTTGTTAGAGACTGTTTCTCCGCGGCGGCCGAGTGGTTCAACCATGGTCTTTGGGTAACCAGTATAAATAAGGAGGAATAACAGTTTTTGTGATATGAGCAAAGTGCTTTAAAAAGGACCTACGCTGTGACTTATATTTTTACATTAATATAAGGAGGAATAACAGTTTTGTGGTATGAGCAAAGTGTTTTAAAAAGGACCTATGTGAGACTTTATATTTTCATTAATTTTGGATAACTGTAACAGCCAGTTGCTCACTTACGGTAAGTGTTGCATTTTTTTTTGTTTGAACATTGAGTTTTGATAATTTTATAGGGTTTATGTAATCCTTTGGTTTTAAACTTATCGCACGAGTTGCATCATTGTTAATATTGTCATTCTGAATTATATTAACTGTGTTGCTATAATGTTATGTTTAGGGATTTGAAAACTTTATAAGATAAAGTGACAATCTATAAATTTTAAATGTAAATTTAGTAAAATAAAATGTTAATTATAGGAAACATATAAAGAAGTTTATTTGAATTTTTAATAATTGTCTCTTATTCATAAAAGTTTAGTTCCAAGATTAACTTAACGTAAGTATGTATCTTCCAGTGCTAAACTGTAAAATCTATAATCATTATTGGATTGGACGGCTTTTAGAGCACCGTATGGAACACAACGCGATGGACACATTTAGTTTATAATTTAAATAAAAGGTTGAAAGGTTGAATTGATATTAGAATTTAATAAGATTGGTAGATAATTGGTGAGTTTAGTAATCATTTAACTTTAAATATTTAATATACACAATTGATATACTAAGTTTAGATAACAAAATAAATACAACATAACAGACGTAAAGCAAAGGTTCCTGCTGTACTGTGCATATGTATGTATTTTAAACGTTTTATTATGTTTTTTGTACACTAAAATATAGTTTTTATGTTGCAGTTTCTTTTTTTTTTCGTGTTTGCACCCCATTTTCAGTCTTTTTCGTGTTATACGCGATTTTTGTTATCCGCGGTGTCCTTGCCAACCAATTTCACGGATAATCGGGGCTGTACTGTATATATACGTATACGTACGTTATATACGTGTACGCATACGTATATACAACCGCCGCGGCGAGCAGCCTCTTTCCGTTCGCAACCCTTTATTCTACTCTTATTGTGACTCTTTTGTGGAAGCCAGTTTGAAAAAAATCGAAAATTGAAATAGGACAAATTTAAAAAGGAAATTGCACAAATTAAAGACACTGAAAAGAGGGAAGGAGCAGGGCTTGGGACTCTGAAGCTACCGAACGACTCCTGCTGCGTCGAGCTTATTACTAGTCTTGGTCAGCGGTTTTAGGTGGGTGGGAGGATCAACCGTCACGGCGAGCGGTCTCTTTTCGTCCACAGCCCTTTATTCTACTCTTATACCGACTCTTTTGCGGAAGCCTGTTTAAAAAAAAAAATCAAAAATTGAAACAGGACAAATTTAAGAGTGAAATCGCACAAATTTAAGACACCAAAAAGAGGGAAGGGAGAAGTTGGGGCCCTGTAGCTACCGAACGACTCCTGCTATATACGAGCTTATACGAGCTATATACGTATAAGCATACGTATATACAACCGCCGCGGCGAGCGGCCTCTTTCCGTTCGCAACCCTTTATTCTACTCTTATTCTGACTCTTTTGTAGAAACCAGTTAAAAAAAAAAATCAAAAATTGAAACAGGACAAATTTAAGAGTGAAATCGCACAAATTAAAGACACCAAAAAGCGGGAAGGGTGAACTTGGGGCCCTGAAGCTACCGAACGACACCTGCTGCGTCGAGCTTATTATTAGTTTCGGTCAGTGGTTAGGGGTGGGCGGGAGGGTCAACCGCCGCGGTGAGCGGCCTCTTTCCGTCCGCAGCCCATTATTCGACTATTTTGCGGAAGCCAGTTTGAAAACAATTGAAAATTGAAACAGGGCAAATTTAAGAGGGAAATTGCACAAATTAAAGACACCGAAAAGCAGGAATGGGGCTGGAGCCCTGAAGCTACCGAACGACTCCTGCTATGTCGAGCTTATTATTAGTCTCGGTCGGCGGTTGGGGAACTAACTTTTACTATGCAACGTATAACTATGTAAATGTAAAAACGTAGGAGTAAAAAGTTCTTCCGGCATGTTCCAGAAGAAAAGGGTAGCTTTTCTATCCCTTGTTAATTCAAATCTAGCTTATTTTGCTCAAAAACGCGAAACTAAAATTAGTGAATCCCAATTATAGAAGATTCAATGCGAGTTTTCGCCAATACTAAATATGAATGAGAATTTCGCCAACTTTTTCAGCTATATTGAAGAAGGCTTCTTTTAGAGTGATTTGTGTTTAGTTGCCTAATTTAGTGATATTAAGGAAAGTACATATAACCAAGCTTGGGATGAATTTGACGCTGACGGATATGTCTAGGTAGTTTGAAACCTATGAGAAAACAATAAGTTTTACAACAATGAAAGTAAAAGTCTTAAACAAAAATGACAGAGAATTTTTGAGAACGAAGTTTAGCTAAACATTATTCAAATTAATGCAACGTAGTTTATTTTAATGTTATTATATTTGATATCTATTGTGTTTACTTGGTATTTAATATATATTTTTAAAAGTTTAATGATTTGTTATTTAATGGCAGCAGTGTAATTATTTTCTTTTTAACTGGTTATGCATATAATAAATAAGCTAGCAGGGGAGACCAAGCTAAAATTAGCTATATATTAAACTCGATAAAAAATTGACGCTGATGTGTCGGTTGCATTTCTTCAACACTTGTGCGTTGTACGGAACATCGCCACTGTTTATCGAGACCGTTCTATGATCTTTCATTCGTTGAATCATGTATATCGGCTCCTATTTTGAATGTCTGACAAATTCCTTCAGATTCTGAAAGACAACTTCTTCGCCAAATGTCAAAATTTCGCAAAATACTTGCAAACTCTGCGACTTTCTTTCATTTGGCACGGAGTATGTATTTGGACATTGATATAAAGCCGATTTTGCCTCCAAATCTCGCCAGTGTCGCTAAAATTTCGTCATATATCTGCGAATTTAGCGAAAAGCTTCTAAATCCATGCTTTCGTTTAATGCCAACTGTTTAAAAATTTAATAACCGTTTTAACATGCATTCCTATTGAAATACATTGGCCCGTAGTGACCATACTAATCGAATTTTCTCGAACATGTGACAACCCCATGGACTCTAATCGTTAAAACCGATTTTTAGGTATCAGTAGCTTGACTCGTAGTGACCCAAAAATTACCTACTAATTGAATTTTCTCAAACATGTGACAGCCCAATGTTCTTCTCGTAATATAAAACGGAAAGGTACAAAATTTAGTCAGAATTGTTTGAGAAGTTTTCTTGATAAACTAAGTTTGACCCTTAACCGTAGTGAACCAAAATGACCCACTAATAAAATTTTCAGGAACATCTGACTCAGCCAAATTGTCTTCTACTACCGCAAAATGGTAGGGTACAAAATTTAGTTAAAATTGTTAGAGCTGCTTTTGATAAAATTAGCTTGACCCATAGTGACCCAAAATGATCCACTAATCAAAATTCCTCGACCACGTGGCCTTATGTATCCCAAAATTGTAGAATACAAAATTTAGTCAAAATCGTTTGTGCCATTGTTTAGATACAGTTAGCTTGACCCTGACACATAGTAATTCAAAATGATCCACTAATCGAATTTTGTGTAACATGTGGACTAGCAAATTTGTCTTTTCGTCCTCGAAAATGGTAGGATACGAAATTTAATGAAAGTCTTTTGAGCCGTTTATAAATAACATTATCTTGACCCGCAGTGACCCAAAACTGACCCTTTAATCGAAATTTCTCATACATGTGACATAGCTCTATGATCTTTTCGTAAACGAAAAAGGTAAAATACAAAATTTATCCAAAATCGTCAGAACCGTTTCTTAAGTAATATTACCTTGACCCGCAGTGACCCAAAAACTATCCACTATTCGATTTTTTCCAAATATGTAAACTAGTCCAATGATCTTCTCGTAATCGAAAAGGTAGAATGCAGAATTTATCCAAAATTGGTAGAGCCGTTTTTCAGTTAATATTAGCTTCACCCGCAGTGACCCAAAAATGACCTACTAATCGCATTTTCTCGATCATGTGACCTAGCCCAATGGTCTTCTCGTAATCGAAAACGGTAGAATACAAAATTTAGTCAAAATCATTAGAGCCGTTTTTTAAATAAAATTAGCTTGACCCGTACTGACCCCAAAATAACACACTAATCGGAATATCCCGAATATGTGACGTAGACCAATAGTCTTATCATGCTTGAAAAAGGTTCGTTACAAAATTTAGTCAAAATCATTTCAGCCGTTTTTTATATATAATTAGATTGACCCTGCCCCATAATGACCCACTAATCGAATTTTCTCGAACATGTGACCTAGTCCAAAAATACAAAATTATTCAACATGTTCAAAGCCGTTTTTAAGATAAAATTTAATTACACACACGGACAATTTTTGCTCGTATTATAATATAAGATAAATAAATAAATAAAATAAATGAACGTAAGAAAACATAGAAATTTATGTATATGAATGTAATATGGCCATACGTGTAGGTAATATGGTATACGGGCAGTTAATGTATCAAAATGGATATATTGCCAACAATAATGAGTTTTAAGAAAGCGTTTGTAATTCTTTCTGAATACTCAGATATTGAAATTCATTGATACAGTTTAAAAGACCATTAAACCAACTAGAATATTATGCATAATAGTAAATACAAATGCTTTGTTTAAATAAGAAAAATAACAAACTTTCCCAAGAAAAATGTATAACATGCCAACGCAACTAACAACATATCAGCAATGACTGCCCCCCTGTGCACTAAACTTTTTCGGAATTGCTTTGACAACGGATGGAGGCAAGCAGAGTTGAGAGCTTTTTACTTTTTATAATGCAATCTACATAAAATGTGTCACCCTTTAAATTAATTACCTCTAATAAAATATGTAAAAATTAGAAACAAGAGTGATAATATAACTTAACCAAAATCAGAATGATTTTTGATTATTATTATTATTATTATTATTATTATTATTTTTTTTTTTTTTTTTTTTTTTTTTTTTTTTTTTTTTTTGTCCTGTACAATGAAAATAAATTTCACTTAATAAAATATTAAGCATTTAGTCTCACTATAAACAAACAAATATATAGATATTTGATTCAAAGCGAAAAAAAATGCATCACAAGCAATTATAATTTCCAAATTGAGTTGTTTATTAAAGCTCTAATGTCATCTAAGAAAAGGCAAATGAATAAAATTAAATATGAAAACGTTCTAAAAAGTCTTATTTCAAAGCCAAATATAAAATAACTTTTTGCGTTTATGACATCATTTTTAATCTAAATAATTCGTACTGTTATATTTGTTAAAAGAATCGCAAGTCATTTTAAAAACAAATCTTACTCAAACAATTATCGTAAAAATCAAGTAAAAACGGTAATAATAACTTTTATTCATATTCAGTTTAACAGAAAAATCATTTTCTCGTTTTGTAATTAATTTGGCATTTTTAAAATAATAAAAAAAATAAATGAATAAATATTATTTTTATTATATTTGTAAACGTTGTTATCAATAATTTATTTCTTTGTTAATTTACATAAGAATTGTATAAAAATTACTTTATTTTATTAATTTTAATATGTATGTCTTTCTAGAAAGTTTAAATTCCATGTTTTATTTTTTAAGGGGTCTCAGGACTCTTAAAATTGGAAAAAAAGACCATTTTCAATATTTAATATCTTAAAATGAATTTGATTTTAAAACACATAGTTTTTATTGGAATGAAAGATATAAGTATGATCTTTCATTTCACGTATTTAAAAAATTGCAAGATGCAGAATTAGCAGTTACAGGAGACTCCCAACTGTTAGATATCTGACGAGCAGAAAATCGGCATAACAGATTACGCGCACGATTACAAAAAATTTTTTCAAAATAGCATAAAAATCTGGGTGCCTACCTATACTTCAGATTATAATAAATACCCTGAACCTAAATAAATTTGCATTTAAAGCATTTTTATATTTTTAATACAAAGTTGTATTTAGCTAATGCAAAATTTAGAAAATTTCAGCAATGTAATTTCTTTAAAAAAATTAACAATAAAAAGGGAATTTCAGGTTCAGTTTATACAGACTGACATGAAACATATGTTTTAAAAATTTCATGAAAAAATATTCAGAAGTTTTTGAGATATCGTGCACGTTATGCCCGAAACGTCATTTGGAGAAAAGTGACTTCAAAATTTCGAAAACACCGCTTCAGCTATTGATCGGTTATAATTCTAAAAGCCATAACTTGTGTTCTAATGGGAATTTCAAGGAAACAATTATACCAAAATGTTCAGAAAAGATAGAAGTTTAACATCTAAAAAAATTTTAAATTTCGAAAATTTTAAAGCTTTAAGAGTCTTGAAACCCCTTAATAAAAGAGTTAAAGGGCTCTCCTTGACCGAGTGGATAAGACACCACTCCTCTAATCGCTTGAGAACATAGGAGAAGTCACCGAGGTGGACACCCGGTGATTCCTTTGCACAGTCTTTGTGGAGTTCGAGGATGTAATCTTCAAGTGATATCTATTTTCTTGTGTCTGTCTAGTCCATATATCTGTGATGGCTTAAAAGCGGGTATTTGGTGTCAAGCAAACAAGCCGAATATATGTGTTCAATTAAATAAACACATATTTTTATTTACTTAAAGTAAATTAAATTTTAAAAATAAAAAAACCCGACTGCGTAAAAAGCGAACTAATTAGTTATTTCTCATCAATGTGAAACTATTTTTATATTACTTACCTATTTTTTTTATTTACTTGTATTGATGACTTTTAAGTTGTGTTTAATTGTTAGTTCCTATCTATAAACACTGTTTTGATAAACCCTATAGATGTCTATGAAGGTTAGAGTTGCAGTAAAGCGAGAGATCCTAACTTCACAACTTCCAGGTTGTGTAATATTTAAACGGAGCTTCTGACTGTAAAACAGTCAATGAAACATCGTCTTCATTTTGAAAGACCTATCCAATGATATGCCACTCAATAGGGTGCGTAATTTTTGATCGTCTCTACCGCCATTTTGAATTTATAAAAAAAAGCTAGCCTATAACCATCGGATGGTTAAGACGAATGGATAGAAACCTCATTCATTAAAATCCATCCAGTCGCTGGGATGTTTCGAGGGTATAAATAAATCCACATACCCAGATACGCGTGAAACACATAACCCTTCTCGTAGTCGAGTAATAATTTACTTTCTCTGATATATATTTAATAATATGATAACCGTTCTTGGCAGTCGGGTAATAAACCGTAACTCAGTACAGTAACCTATGTAACCTCTCAGAAATACTCTCTTCAATTCACGGAAATATTCCTGCCACCACTGCTACCGGTATATATCCGACAATTGATGAAATTTCCGTTAATTTTTTTTCCGTTCTAGGACAGAAAATTTTCGTATTCTGAAATAAGGAGTTTTTTTAAAAAACTAAGTCTCTGGTTCTTCCGTGGATCCCCTACGCTTTAAACCTGGGATCGCGCGTTACGAATCGAGCATATTAATCGTTCAGCCAGCGTTCTCTTGGAACAGCGCTTTTTAAGGTTGTTCTCAACTGCTCTGATCAACAAGCGCAAAACGATTTGACACATTTACAAAGTTATCTTTTAACGGAAAGATATAAAATTGGAAAGTCTGATAATAGAAGCAATTTGGAATCGAACTGTGTTTTCCATTTCTTGATCAATAAATTACCTATTCAGTTATAATTAGCCGTTTTGATCACGTGACAAACACATTTTTCATATTTTCTTGAGTGGATATTCTTCTTTTGCGCAGAAATTCGGTTCAAAACGCCCACTTTGACACTATTTTCTGAAATATTTATTGCGTTTGAATTAAAAAAAAAAAAAAAAAATCGCGATTACGCAGTTTTTGAACAACAGCACCTGCTATTTTGATGCATTTCCGAACAAAAATAAATTAAAACTTATGTCATAAATTTGCCCTTTTGGATTTGAGCCTTGAAATGACGATGCGGCGTTACTTCAAAAGGGGGATAGGTAAGGCTTGTTAAATTTCTTGTGTAGAAAGCTCTGAAATTTAAACTTAAGTGCGGGGACATTTCTTTGTAGTGAAATGATAGGTATTTTAACCCTTATAGAATAACAGAGGATAAAAATTATTACATATTATACATATTTTTAATAAAACATAGTTTGATTGCTAGATGTAAAAAAAAAAAATGAATATTATATTTTAAATTAAATTCGAAAAGAAATGTTTGCTTTTTTGAATAAAATTTATTTTTTTAACTTGATTGAACTAGAGTGACCCGGCCATTAGATAAAAAAAAATTGAAATTTTGCGCCATTTCAGGCGGAAATGGGTTTCATACGTCGATATGGGTTTTATATGTTGGAGCACCTGTTGTCATATTGTTGTCAGCTGCCTACTGTAAGAGAAGTCATTTTATGATTTTATTATTATTATTATTATTATTATTATTAGAAAGTGTAAAAATTTAGTTTTTGATTAGGTGGAGATAATTAAGGTAAGTTAAAATAATCCACTTCCACCTTGCCTATTTCAGCTAATAGTTTTATAAGAAATATTGTTAATCACAGTCCAAGGATGTTATTTTCAAGATTCATTTTTTGATTTTCGATTGACTTATTTCACCTGCTCAACTACTGGGAAAATGGCAATTTAATTTTTTTTAATTCATAATTTTGTTCCTATTTAATTTCAGCGGATTTCATTTTTGTACAACATAGGACATTCATTAATGGTTGTAGCAATCTTGTTAGTTTACTTCTAAAACTTAAAAGGAAGGAAATACAATAAAAACCATGTAGCACTAACTTTATTTGATCAACTACTGGCGGGGTCACCCTGCTATATATTTTTTAAATGCGTTCGTTTAGAATATATTTTACACGCGGATATTTTTTTAATACTCTAAAAAGCAAATTACGAATATGTTTAAATGAATGAGAAAATTGCGACTTTATTAGATTTGAAAGTATTATTATTATTTTTTTAATAAATTAGAAATTTTAATTTATTGAATTTTCGGTTTTCATTTTAAAAATAAAATCGAACCAATGCAACCAATACGCATGCGTGAGAGGAATAAACGCACGGTAAAAGCTGTTTTGTTGAAACAACTAAATTTTGGTTAATATAGCTCCAACCAAATATTTTGGTCTGAATGATCAAATTTTTGTTAGATTAACCAAAAGATTCTTTTATTTCAACAAATCATTTGGTTAGTCCAACCAAAATGTTTTGTCGGAGCTATATTAACAAAAATTTAGTTACTTCAACAAAACAGTTTTTTTTTTCCGTATGTAATGTCCCCTTCTTTTTAAAACTTTTGAGATGAACTAACGGAAAAAGAAGTTTTTTAAGAATACAGAAATTATTTCTTTAAAAACGACGAATAATTTTGTGCGTAAAGACGAATTTTTCGGACTAGGTAACATACCGGATATTTCAGTTTTTATACTTTTTTTTTTCATGCAAACTGGAGATTTCTATTCAAAATGATAAAAGCCTGGACAGAACTCCAAAAACTACTGAACATTCTCTACAAAGGTGTATCTGCAACTCTAAAGAGTGCATATTAACGGTTTAAATGTTTTTTGCTATGGGAAATGTTAGGCATCTGTCGCAGAAATCAGAGAAAGTATGTATGGTGGCTAATGTCGCGTAAGCTAGCAAAACAAACTGAATGATGGGGTAAGAATTGGATACTTCATGTGAAATCCTTAGAACGATTGTCACTGAGAATTTTATTAATCGCTGAGTTTGCGCAAAATTCCTTGTCCTAAAATATGGATTTTCAATAAACATTTCCCCTCGTGGAAAAAAGTCCTTATGCTTAAATGCTGGCTCTCCACGAGGGGGTGATTTCATTTCATTTCATCCTCGAGACGATGATAATTGTAATTTCTGAAATTTCTGTAACAATCTATCTGAAAATTCAAATCCACAGTGTTTCTGAAATTAATGGGGCACTTTTTTTAGGATGCGTGAAGATGTTGTATGTAGTACTGGGACCAACGAAATAAAAAGCCAGTCCACGATGTGACGTCAAGGTAATGACATCACGATGATGAGCGCACTCGTTCGGAGCTCGAACATCGAAATCATATAGTTAATACGCTATATATAGTTACTAAGAAATCGTAAAGTTCAGATAGTTAAGAATTTGAAAAGAAAACATAAATGTTTAGATCCCAACAACAAATTTTAGATCTAAGTTTAAGATTAAAGAGTTTTACTACATTCTAAGGAATTATTTATAAATACACATAAACTAGATTTTATTTGGAACGCAGTTTATAAACATAAACACAGAAAAATTGTGAAATGTGCCTTGTTTTTAGTAAATTTTATTTAAGTAAAACTTCTGGTTCATAGTATATTTATTCGACTGGAACGAAATGGGAATGTTAACAGCTGTGCTTTGCGTTTGCGTATTAATAGTTTAGTAAAATGCGATATTGGATGTTTATAAAAAGTAAAAAACTAAAAAATCCAAAACACCTTTTTAAAGACGTATTTTTATGTGAAGGATTGTGAAAATCTATTTTACAGCAACTTAAATGAAATAGGATTCGCATATTGATAAATAAATAAAATATGCATGTATTTGAGACATACTTTTAAAAATATAGAATAAAAAATGATAGAAAGTCAACATACAGTAACATTTTGAATTATGCAAAACCCACTAAATCTTATCTAAAAATATGTTTAGAAATTTACTTCGTTAGATTGCCCTGTAAAAAACTTTTTTAGGAAGAAAATTAGAAGTAAATATAAGCTACATTCTAAACAAATGTAAAAATATAAAATTTAACGGAATTCGCAATTTAAAATATCTAATTCTATGATGAAAGAAAAAAATCTGTAAACAGCGTTTTCGATCTATAAAATAAATAGATTACAGCATAAGACAAGGAATGAAACAAATTTAGGTCTGAAAACAAGAAATTATATAGCAGTTTATCGTTAGGCTTAAACACTCATATGAATCTCTAGCACAAGATGACAGATCAAAACTAATAATAAATTTAACTAATAAAAATTCACCAAATCCTTAAAATAATATCGCAAAATGTTCACAAAACTCTAGAGATTATAAATGAAAGAAATACAGACCGATTAGAAATCTAAAATATACTTTTAAAGTGAATTTTTTTAAGACGTTATTCACAGTCTTAATGCTTTACTATAAGAAAGCTGAGTAAAGATGATCCAGTCCGTTTGACGTCATAAAAGTAGGGCTCGCAGAGTTTTTCTGCATTTCTTACCACTATTTCAATTAAAAAGTCTTTGGGGAAGTATATGTTAACATCTAAAATAGATATACTATAAAGATATCGGTTTAAAATACTTATATTAAAGTGAGAAAATTTTAGGAACTCTGCGAGTCCTGTAAAAGTCATGAACTGCCCTTGTATGTCGTTGGTCACGGTAGTACACGCGTGCCTGTGTTGACAAGCAGCATGTTGCCAAATTTTTGAGCATGTGACCAAAGACGCGCGACAATAGCAAGCGTGGTGTTAAGCAAGCGTTTAGTTGCGTTTAGTTGTGCAAGCGTTTAGTTATGGTGCTTTGTAGCTAAGTGCTTGGTGCTGTCTAGAATTTCATGTGTATGTGAAAAAGGCTTTCTTTCACTGACGTTTTTAAAGTGAAATATAGAATCAGATTAGATGATGAAATTTGCTAAAGGACTATATTACTGACATTAGAAACTTCCTGACTATACCGCTTATACCTTAAATGACTACACACAGGTGTAAATATCTAAAAGATGATTTGTAACATATTGCAATTTTAGAGGCTTTGTAAACTGACTAGGCTACTTAATAGGGCTCGAACAGATTTCTATGCAGTAAAAAGAAATAATAAACTCGTTTATCTTAAAGGGTCATTTTTCAAATCGGTAACCACGATTACCTAAAAACACCTGAATCTGTTCATTTCTAAATTTATCAGCTCTTATATAATTATGTGACCAATGAACACATGATTTTTCTATTCGAATTTCTCCTTTTTTAATATAAAAAAATGTAGTCCTTTTATAAGATAATAAATGAACTTTCACTTCAGACAGCTGTATTTTGAAAAAGGAAACCAGTTGTTCATAAATTCGTTCTTCCAATGTCTAGAATAACACTTATATATATTTTTTCAGATATGACAAACTTAATCTTCAATAATCACCGCTGGGTACCATAAATATAGGGTGGGAAAAACTTCAAATACATATAATGTTTTTACTAATACATCTAAGTTATATTTAAATATTGCATTTGAAAAGAAATGTGAGGTCAAAAAAATTGTTACTTAGTGTAAAAAATGAAAAACTCCGTTATTTTACCTCATGACTTGTAACCACTTTAATAACATTTGAATTATTTCAATGAAATGGCTATATTGCAAAATTATTGATTTTATACTCGAAAAATTTCTATTAAAAATCCAACATTGGCTTTTTATTGCTAATATTAGTCATGAAACGAAACAATTACGCAAACATTGACTTAAAATTGGAAATACAGTAAAACCCGTTTAAGAAGTTCCCGCTTAAAAAGTTTTCCCGTTTAAGTAGTTTATATTTTCGATTCCCATTTTTCTCTTATTCTTACAACGCTAAAATAACTCATTTAAGGAGTTTAGTTGGAAACTCTTTCCCGCTTAAAAAGTTTTATTTTTCCTTCCACTTTTACTTTCAAAGCGCGTTTATTTTGTCTTTTTGATTATTATTTAATTTTCTGTGCTGGAAATCTCTTTCTTTATATTCTGTTATATTCTTTATATTCTATATTATATTATAAAAGGTGAATGTTTAGGACTGATAGAAGTTGTGGTCACCTCTATTTCACCTTAAAATCTGTTTAACGTGTTTTATGGAAATGGAATGTGGGTAGAGGATGAGTCCCTCGCCACTGTAACAATAGTGACTGATAAGGAGATAGGGGAATTGCTCCGCCCTACCGAGGTGTGCTTCTTTCTGTTCAATATTTACTTTCTGTTACAATAGATTCTCTCTCACCTCTTAACATGAGTGTAATGTACTAAAGCTGTATTTAGTTTATTCATTTCACAGTTTTTTAAGTCAGTGTAAAGTGCATAACTTAAAAGCTTTCTCGTTAGAAATTACACGAACAAAAAATTCTGGTTTTCTTTTTTTTTATTATTTCCCAAAAATGTCGGGCAAGGCAATTAAAAGGAGAAAGCCTTGTCAATTGAAGACAAAATCAAAATTTTGAAAGAAGTCCATAGTAACGCGAAAACAACAAGAGTTGAAATTGCAAAGAAGTTGAGCATACCAGTGACTACTCTGAATGGAATTGTAGCAAAACGAGATCTCATTTTAAACTGTTCTGAAAAATCGCGTAAAATTAAAAAGGTGAAAAGAGAAAAATATGAAGTTATGAAAGAAAAGTTATTGATTTGGTTAAAACAAGCCAGATCCGCCAATATTCCTATAAGCGGACCTATTCTTAGAGAGAAGGCTGAGGAAATTGGAGATTGGCCAAAAAGATGGAGATTGAATTTACTCCTTTAAATGGATGGGTTGATAGGATGAAGAAAAGAGCTGGATTGACTTATAATTCTATACAAGGCGAGAGAAAAAGTGTCGATCCACAAGAAATCGAAGAGTGGAAGAAAATCTTAGCAGATTTGATAACCGGCTATCATCCTAAAGACATTTTCAATATGGATGAGTGTGGACATTCTTACAATCTCTTACCTGGTAAAACATATACATATAAAGGCGAAAAATGTCACGGAGGTAAAAGAAATTAGGAATGACTTACAATTTTATTGGGTGCCATGCCAAGATGGATTGTTCTGGGAAGTTGCCAATTTTAGTTTTTGGAAAATCGAAGAAACCCAGAATGTGTTTTCAGAATGTGAAATTGCTGCCTTGTGATTATGAAAGTAACAAGACTGCGTGGACGACAATTACAATTTATGAAGCTTACTTGAAAAGATTGAATGATAAAATGAGGAAAGCTAAGAGGAACATCATCATTTTCGTAGACAACTGTGCCACCCATTCCAAAGACACGAAAAACTTGAGCAACATAAAAGTCCATTTTCTACCACCGAACTCAACTTTCGTTTTACAACCTATGGTTCAGGGAGTAATTAAAGTTTTTAAGCAGCATTATAGAAAACGGCTAGTGAAATGGATGATTGAAAAACTTGACAATACCGGAGAGTTAAAAAAAGTGAACGTTTCGGAATCAATTTATTTTATTTTATCTGCATGGGAGTTAATAACCCCATCTGTCATTGCCAATTGTTTTCAAAAAGCGGGATTCTTGGATGGAGAATCGACAGAAGAATATGAATTTGATATTGAGAATGATTGGAAGACTCTTTAAAGAAAGATGTATTTCACTGCATCGTTTGAGGAGTCTGTGTCGGTAGATGATGAAGTAGTACAATGTGAAATACTTACGGTGGATGAAATTTTTTAAATGGCAATAGATGAAGAAATGAGTGAAACTGAGGAAGAAGGTGTGGAAATTCCTAGTATTTCGGAAGCTGTAAAAGAACTAGAAACCTTTCGGCGTTTTATTGAAAGTGTCGAAAATGTGCCTGAAGAAGTTTTCAAAAGCTTAAGACAATTAGACTGTTATCAACTAAAGGTTTCCGAAAAAAAAAAAAACAGAAAGAAAAAAATATAACCGATTTTTTTTTCTTTCAAAAACATATCAAATGACTCTTAAAGAAAAATTTCTTGTCTTGGATTAAATAAAGAGTTTCTAAGGTAATTATGTATTTTTACTTTATTAGCTAATTTTTTAAGTGTGGAAACTAATTTAAATTTCTTCAGAAAACTTAATTTTATAGAAAGTAATCTTTTTATTATTGTACTAAAATAAAATAAACTCTCTTCTGAATATCAATATTTAAACTATTGATTTTTTCAAAAAATGCTAATTTTCCCGTTTAAGAAGTTTTTCCCTTCCATTCTCTTGGGAAAATTCTTAATCGGGTTTCACTTATTTCTAATAAAACTTCCATATTGCCTAATTGTGACTCTAAATTAAAAATAAATCAAATGATATATGAACTACTGTCTAAATATTGGTTTTGCATTGGAAAAAGTTTCAGAAAATTCATTAAAATTTACGACGCCATCCTTAGTATATACACAGTTAAATATTTTACAACAGAGTGTTCAGAAAGATTCAACAGTTTTTATTTAAAAAAAAAAATGCATAATCGTAATTTAACCCTATTTTGATCATAATATGGTCAAAATATAGTCAGAAACGCTTAGTAATATGGTCAAGTATCCGTAATCTTCAAAAATGGTCGAATGACTGGACAGTTTGCTGCACATTTTTAACAGTAAGCATTTAAAACAACATGCAGTAATATAACGGGTGTCCTAAAATGGTCTGACTAATTTTAAAATTCATTAAAATGCAAATGGGAACAGCTATTAAAAGATCTTGCAGGAGGGTTATGTAATATGTCAGGATTTTTTTAAGGGGGCAGTTCCCTTCAACCGGTCAAAAATGCTAGAAAACTTTTTCAATTTCCGTACCTTTTCACAAACTAACTAATAAAGCAAATTCAATGAAATTTTTTGGATTGTTAGGTATAGCTTTACTATTAACAAAACAGATTGATGAAAAATATTTAAATTAATTAAAAAAACTTAATTAGGTAACCGGCTGATTTTTTTTTTTTTTTTTTTTTTTTTTTTTTGTTTTCATAATTACTATATATCACTGCGCGCATGATATCTCGTGTTCATTTTAATTTATTAACTTTAAATAAATGTTAATTTAAAGATATAACTTCGCTTAACATAATGAACTAAAATCTTTTAATGATTAAGTAAAATAAGGCTACAGAAAGCTAGAAAATATTTTCACATAATTTAAAAACAGATTGTTTTTAAATTATGTGAAAATGTTTTCTATCATAAATGATTTTGAAAATGTCGCCGTTGGTGCGACGAAACGATCGTCAATCTTAATAAAGATATTTATCACTTTTTATAGCATTATTTTACTTAATCTGTTTATAAGTGATTTTATACATGTTTTTATAAAATCTTTTAATTATCTTTATTTATAATATTTATAATTAATAATAAAAATTAAAAAAAGAAAATCTGTAAACTTTCTCGCATACTTTTGTAATAAAATTTTTATTATTTAAGATAATTCCAAGATCTTAGTTCATTTTATGCAGAAGTGTAATATTAATGCACTCCGAAAATTTAAACCCATTATCTTTACTAATTTTTGAGAAATCATGTGCGCAGTGATATATGGCAATTATGAAAACAAAAAACAGTAGGTTACTTAATTAATTTTTCCTAATTAATTTAAATATTTTTCATCAATCATTTTTGTTTATTGTAACAAGTAAAGCGACATTTAACAATTAAAAAAAATCATTGAATTTGCTTTATTAGTTAATTTGTGAAAAGGTAGCGAAATTGAATCAGTTTTCTAGCATTTCTGACCGGTTGAAGGGGAACTGTACCCTTAATGCGACTCTCAGTTTTAGTTCAAAATATTAGAGATAAATGGAGCTGCAAGCAATATCCGCTAAATGGAGGCCTGATTTTTTTTTTTTTTTTTTTTTTTTCTGTCCTCCCTCTTCTTCCAGTAATGATGCGAAGGCAGGAATTTAAATATATGCAGTGGATCCCTAAAGACAATTTTGCATTGGCGACTGAGACTCACTGTGACTGAGAGCCATGCATATCTAAAATTTAATAGAAAACTGCAACATCTCCCTCTGATTTTATGAAAGTACGCTTTGCCTGGTTAAGTCTCGGTTAAAGCAGTTTTTCGATTTACAGAGATTTCGTCTTAACATATTTAAAACATTTAGTAAAAAATGACATTTTTCTTAAGCAAAAGTCTTTTAGTTAATTTTTTGTTAATTTCTTATTATTATCAGACATTTTCCGCTGAAGGAAAGTTTTTCGTTCTAAACATATGTTCGTATTCACAAGGTTTACTTAATAATAAAGGTTTCTAGTAATGATTAATATTTTAATTAATCATATACTACTCATTAATTTACCTTTTAAAATATGAATCATTATAAATTATAATTAACTCTGTTATAGACAGGTTTAGTCTTTAACATTTTTACTGAAATTCATATATGGAGTAACATTTGTGAAAATGTAACATTTCTTCCACGTAAAAGTTTCAATGTCCCAGCTTAAACAATACCAAACAATTTCCTCTGTTAAAACAAAACTTGTCTAAAGAGGGCTTCGACTACGGCTCGAATAGATTTTGTTTTCACAGGTATTGAACATAATTGGTATTTGTATCAAGTACCTGTAACTGGTTAACTTTTTTCATTTGTTTATTTCATTATTCGTAGCTTTACTTGTAACTTAATTGTACTAATTATTATTCTGTGAATATTCCAGGTAAACTACATCATGAAGTGATTCGTTTAAGGTGGTTTCGTTGTTGACAGTAAATAAAGAAAAAATATACATATTAAAATTACAGAATTAAATAAAGTTTTATTTCTTGTTTTTACTTATTATTTTATGTTAGCCATTTTTTAAGCAGGTTTTCGTTATAGAGATATATCATTGTAAGACTGTTCCAATTTTGTCTGCTTTTAGATAATATTTTCAGCAAAACTAGCTGACTCAACAATAATTTATAATGCTCCTGCTGCGATTTTTGACAGATTTAATGAGTATTTAATTAAGTTTGTCGGACTTTAATAACTTCATGTTTTGTGCATTTAAAAAAAAGAGTTTTAAATTATCCCAGATACTTAGCTGATATATATTATAATTCAATAAATTGGATATATTGAAGCGGTAACACGAGGAAATTCTAATATATAAGCATGCATCCACACATAGATATGGAATTATTGAAAAAATAGTAAAAAGAGATTAATTGAATCGGAAGATGTAAAAATGTATCGATATCTTCATAATCGAGTTTTTATCATGATTACAATAATTTCCTTACACTGAATGTGTACGAAAAGTACCCACAAGCAGAGAACTATCACTAAATGTTAGACATTAAATTTTAGATTGTTGTACCTTATTTCATTTTGTCAAGCATTTATGTTCTTATAAAAATATTATTTACCCGTAAGAGGAAATATGTATTGAAAATAACTTGCATAATAGAAACATATATATTAAAAAAACTTGCAAAAAAAAACCAATTTATTCACAGGATTTTGAAGCTAAAAATAACCGAATATTTTTTTTAAGTGTAAGGTTAAATTGTATTAAGTTCTACAATTTTCATTTTTTTTCAACCTTTAACTACAAAGCTTTTAACACTCTAAACGTCTAAACATTGAGTAATTTCATTAAATAAATTTCCTGCCCTCTGAAACCTTAAGCCGTGGATGTATATTTTAGACATCTTTAAATGGTTTAATCCTCTTAAAACTTCAGCGCAACACATAATCAGTAATTAACGTCATCTTGAGTTTCATACGTTTCGTCTTGATGTAAATAATTGACTGGTTTAGAGCTATAAAATTACATAACATATTAATGGCATAAGTGTAAAAAGTAAGTAATATTTTAGAAAGAGAAATCAATCTGAATAACTCTGTACCATTATTATAGTAGAATACAAGATACCGTCAACCTTTGGGACACTGTTTTCTGGTTCCACTCACATTTCCACATTAAAAAAAATATTAAATGTGATTTTTTTCAACGTCGAAATCGAGTTGTAAACAATTAACATGAAACAATGAAGCAAACTGTATGGTTTTAAAAAGGAAATGTTTTATTTATTTTTATTTTTTAACTATTTTTAACGTTTTGGAACAAAGTAGCCCCTGCTGGGGACTTCTTTGATCCATTCACTTAGTTTCATATAAAATGAATATATTTCATATGTAAATGAATACATTTTTATTAAAACCCCCTTGCAATTGCATTTGCTAATAAATTAACACTGCAAATTCGATAAACAAATGTTTTTTTAACATTCAAACACAATAAACCAATTGTTAATATTAAAGAAAAAAGAAACAGTTTTCGTTATGTTATCCTCAGCGACTGGTACAAAAACAATTAATGTAAAATTTTGCTATAGTAGCATTTGAAAAAAAAAATACTTAAAACATGTTTTAAGAGATTTGGTTGTATAAAAGGCATTCTAAGTAATTGGGGCTATTTTCGGACAAAAAAAGGCCTGGCACAAAGTAGTCCCGAAAAACTAGTTTTCATGTTATCTTTATGAAAACGTAAACATTTTCTGTCAAAATAAAAAGTTAAAGGAAAAACTATGATCACACACAGGTTACAGGTTACTAAAGGTAATATTTTGATACTTATCTTATTTGTAGCTCTTCTACAGATTGTTTCACTATAGAAAGTTTGGAGAATTAAAATTTACACATGAAAACAGTTGTTTACAAACACATGCAGTGTTGCCACTAAAAAAATTAAATTACCCCCAAACTATTCAAATACCCTATAGTAGGGTACAAAATATTTTTGAGGCCAAAAACTCCATATTATCTTGTATTGTTTGTTCAATACAAAGAATAAAAACTTTTTTGTGGTATGGACCAAAGTAACTGCGCAAAGACCAAAGTAGCCCGGTTGATGGTATTTTAATATCATTAATGTCCTAAAAAAATTTAATAGACATAAATTTGTTTGTGAAAATGAATTGAATATTTAAACAATGATTGTAAATAATTCCTGTTTTAAGACTTTGGGAAAAATTTTAATAAACTCATTTATTTTGTAGAGTATTACTTGTATGTTTATTTTTAAACAAACTATGATTATTTAAAATTAAATCTATAAGAAAATATTTATGTATAATAATGTAATTAAAATATAATTTAATTTAATTTAATTTAATGCATATAAGTCACGTTATAGTTGAATTTAATTATATTTAATGTAACAAAATTTAATTTATTGTATCCTACATGAGGTAAAAAACAAAAAAACTTACATTTGTAATATTGAGTTTTTTGCACGCATGAATCCATCTATTTATTGTACAAACATTTACCAAATCTTTTTTTGAAAATTTGAAAGAGCCTTTCAAAAAATGTAAGATATATTAAAATTTAAATTTTACATTCATGAACTCATTACAATAGCAAAACAATAACAAAATACCATTAAAGTGATTCTCATCGTGTCAAGAACCTTTTCATCTGTAAACTCGCCAGATTGTTTCATTCCATAAAATTTGCAATAATCGCTTCAAATGAACAAGAAATATTGTGAATAAGGAAAGAAAATATTGTTATTATTATTATAATTATTGTTGTTATTTTTATAAGATTTGCACCTTTATATAGTACAACTGTCAAGTGTACAACTGTGAAAAAAATTACTAAAATTAGGGTCATAAACACCGTAAGCAATTAGCGGAGGAAAATTTAAATAATGTGATCTAAAATTATCAATTCAATAATCTCGAAGCATTGTTTTTTAGCTGCTTTGCCGAGATAACTTTTGAACAATTTAACGATTTTACATTTTTCTTTTTTTTTTAAATACGGGAAACTAAATTTTCTAAAGGCGATACACAAAATATATATATATAAATTTTGATTGTTTTATTAGAAATAATTATTTTCTTTAAATATGTTTATCTTTATAATGGAGAGACAAAGTAATAGGTGGTGTAAAGAAGAAATGGTGATTCAAAAATATTTAACCTGCTTTTCTAAATCATGGCAAAACCTGGTTTTGCAAGATTATTTTTTCGTTCGCTATTAAAGCATTTGTATTGTTTCTTTTCAATTTAACAAATATTTTATGTTTCTGTGAAATATAAGTAAATAAATTCAGGAATAAGTAATATTGAAAATTAATTACATGCTTTCTAAAGGAAATTTTTGTTATTTCAAAACTTTTTTGATCCCTTTAACCGATTTTAATACCGTCAAGTGGGATAACTTTGGCCCACATTTCTCTAATTCATGGCATGTCCAGCATCTGCCTTCGCTTATTTTATTAACCCTTAACCTGAAGCATGAAAATCCCGTGCACAAACAGTACAATTAATAATTTACCAAATAATCAACTTAAACATTTAATCTTTAATAGTAATGCATTAACAGGACCAATTTTTTAATATAACAGCATTTAAATAAGTTTGGAATGTCGGAGAGAGAAAATATTAAGGGCAAATATGTTGACGCAAAAATCTCACAAACGTACGTTTATGGTTAAGGGTTAAAAAAATGAACATTATGTCAATTTTTTGTTTTCTAAGAACATAGGGAGCCACATCATTATCATAAATTTATCGACAGAGATTTTTTTTTTGAAAGTTTTAGGCTAATATTACCTTGAATTAGGGTAGCATTGGCCCCTGTGTTATAACGGTTGTTGTAGAGCCTACAACATGATGTGGAAGAATGTTACCCTATTGAAAAATACAGGTGATAGAGTGTAAGAAGTGTAAACATATAAAAATACGGTAAATTAGCATAATTTTAATAAAAAAAATATATAGTACAAAACTCATAAATATTGCTTAACGTGGATTACCCAGGTATGGGACTCATTATTGGATTCTCTTAAACAGTTATTTAGGGGGACTAATTTTTTCAACGATATCGTTCCATTCATACAACATCGACTGCGGTCGCCGTAGCCAACGCCAACACTTTAATTTATTTTCAATACAATCAACACCACAACCCTCCTTTGATTTTAAAGTAATCCCCATCGGGATAGATATTGACATTAAACAGCACAAGTACAAAATATCCAACGTTTACAGTCATCACTGTCAATAGCTTTTTTGTTTCGTTCAGTTGGAACCAATACACTGGATGGATTTTCAGCAAAATTATTTTTTGTATAAGCACAAATGTATATTTTCATAAGTATACTATAAATAAACAAAAACAGTATCTCAAAAACACCAATGTTAAATTCAATAAAATAAGAAAATGCTCCCTTTCGAATATAACGTTTTTTATGCATTAACATGAAGTGTATACAAAAATGTAAATAATAATTGGTGGGTCAATGTTACCCCAAATTTTGGGCCAAATTTACACCAACTTAGAAAAACGTTTTTTTATAAATACTAGAAAAGACAACCCGTAATACTACTTTGATCTGCTGTAAGGAGGTTATAACAACAGGTACTTACTGAGATACAAATGAATTAATTTACAGCTTGGCAGACAAAACATGTAAGAGCTAAACTTTCACCGTTCGCACACGTTTTGTTTCAACGGTGCTGCCATGGTGAAAACTTAACAAATGACTTATAATAAGCTGCTAGCATCAAGCTAATGCTAACGCCTATATTTTGAGAACAAAACTTTGTCGATAACTCAAGCGATGTGGAACATGTATCAGATTTAATCTTTTTTCTCCCTTTGGCCAAATTACCCTTAATGGACCATAGTTACTTCAGATGACGGTATACTATATAATTAATCGATTTTATTTTTATTTTACTGAACAATATAATTGAATTTATAACAGAAATCAGTCAGTTAATTAATGAAACAAAATTAATCGATTATATCAGAAAGAAATTCAAACTTTATAACAAGGAAAAAAAACCAATTATTTAACTTAGAGCGACACTAACTCTCTACATGTTCCATGATTACGCTTTTATTAAATATTTAGCAAAAATGTCTAGTCTACGATTTTATAATGATCATTTTTTGAAAACTACGACAGCAATTTTTAAACAATAGATTTATTATTTTTAAATATTAAAAATGTAAACAGTGGTAATTAAAAAAGCTTCACAGAAGCGTCTATTTTTAAAATACCCGTAAGGCATGGTGACGTCACGGCGACGTCGTTGTGAAGTCACACTGTGACTTTGTGACCGTCGATGTGACGTCATGTGACGTCGATGTGACGTCATAGTGACTAGAATGCGAAGTCGTTATGGCCGTTTTAGAAGTCGTTTGTGACGTCACATTGTGACCACTCTGTGAAGTCACAGTGTGACATATTTGTGAAAAGTGTGTCATTTGTGACTACATTGGCATTAATTTTGTGACGAACATGCCCAGCAAACACAGAGCTATCGGTAAGCAATCGGGCGACAGCCGCTTGCCACTACCGGCGGTATTGGCACGATACCGGATGCCGCTACCGGTTCCGTATCTTTTTTGATACGCCGCGCGAATGCGGCCCGATTCATTAGGCACGCAGCCGGTCCGGTATCGGCAGATTACTATGCCGACAGCACGCCAATAGCTATCCATACGAATGCCGGCCGCAGACCGACACCAGCATAAATTTAAAAAAAAATCTGTTTTGATGGCGCCATCTATGAACCATCGTAGAGTGTATATTTGAAAGGAACGTGTTTCAGCTGTGGAAGGGCGGGATTTGATCCAGTGAACCCGAGGACAGGAAGCAGATGCCTTAACCACTTGCCCACAGATACTTGATAAGGGGAGGATTATACGAGGTAATATGGGGAAGACATATCAATAAGTAATCGTTTGTCGTTGAAGGCAATTGGTAGATGGGAAAATTAGAATTTTTAAGTGTTTTTATTTTATTTTATTTTATTTATTTATTTGTAATTGTCTTACGCGCGTGTATTTAAAAGTTAATTTAATATTTAAATGAATGAAATAAATATCTTATCGAATTCGTTAAAGCAAATTAATTGGTTTTTCTTATAAATTTAAGAATAATTAAGTATAAAAAAATATTCTTAGAGGTTTTGTTCAGTTAATCAAATTTTCTTATTAGGAATTATAATGTAATTACATGTGTTGCGTTGCGTTAATTTACAAAATGTATATTTTTAACATGGAAAAATTTATTTTAATAAATAAAAAGTTGGTAATTAATAATTTTAAATTAGAATATGAATTCAATCTTTTTTGATGATTTAAAGTAGAACATATATTTAATGAGTATGTTGCAATATTAATTTGTTACTTATCAATATTTTTAATTTAAAAATAAAATAAATATTAATTTACATATTTTTTTTTTCTTTTGGAAGATAATTTTTAAATGGGGGATATTTCTGAATCTTTCTTATAAATTTAAAAATGCTTATGAAATAAAATAAGTGAATTTCAGAGGTTTTTCTGTTATAAAAATATATATTTGTAACATAGAAAAACTAATTTTAATTAAAAAAAAGATTGGTAATTAATCACTTTTAATTAGAATAAGAGTTCATTTTTTGTCATTGAATGATTTCATGTAGAATATATTTTTAGTGATTATGTAGCAATAATGATTCTTTTACTTATCAACATTTTTTAATCATCAAATAACATAAAAATGTTTTTTTTTTTTTTAGAAGTGAGAATTTTCTGAATCATTCTTTTAAATTTTAATTTGGGTAGTTTTTATTTTTATTTTTATAGCTTGTAAAATAATTTTAAACACTTTTTAATAATTTGATTTTTAAATAAAAAAAAGAAACATAGCTTTTTTTTCCTACGATTAAGTTTAAAATGAATAATAATTTTAAGGATATAAGCGATATAAAAAACTCTTTTGGTGATTCAAATAATTACAAGTCCTTTTTAAAATGAATTCAGTAACAACTTTTTAAAAATAAATAAATTTAGGCTATTTTTTTTTTTTTTTTTTTTTTTTTTTGTTTATCACTTTTAGAATTTTATATGAAATACATGAAATATACAAATCTTATCAAAACTCAAACTCAAACAAAATTAAGAAAAAGAAAAAAAAAATGTCGGCTACTACTAAAAATTCCGAATTCGGACCGATGTTGGCAAATCTAATCGGGCCACTATCAGAAATTACATATCGGTCCTGAGTCACTTGCTGGTGTAAGTCGCTTACCGATATATAACCATAATGGGACCGATTACGGTAACCGGCAGTCGAAAACGCAGATTCTTGAGTTTCAGTTGCCGACGTGTTGCCGACACTTCACCGAAACCACTATGCCCATGCCGACACTTAACCGACACTGCCGGATGCGGTCCGATCGTGTGCCGAAAGGTATGTGTTTGCTGGGTGTGACGAAAGCGACAATGCTTTGAAGTCACATTGTGACCAATTTGTGAAATATGTGTCATTTGTGACGAACTTGTCGTGATGATTTCAAATGAAAATTAAATTTCAAATTAATTGATTAAAAGGCGTAAAGGCCAACCTAGTGAAAAAGATTCCATGCCAGGTCTCGAACCCGGGCCATCAGTATAACGCACTGACATTCTACCGACTAAACCACATGGAACGATACACAGCCTGGAAAATTTCACACAATTACATGTTGGCAAGGCTACAAAAGCAGCACAAGATGGGATATTTATCGTGAGCCACCAACATGGAACAAACAGGAAACTTAATTCAAACCAGCATCGATTGAATCAATATTAATACTTGGAAATTTTTCCAGAGAGAACCATTCGCCTTGCATACAATATTTCAAATGAAAATCAAATTTCAAATTAGATGCTTAAAAGGCAATTTTAATGTGCTTGTGCTGCTTTTGTAGCCTTGCCGACATGTAATAAGGAGAAATTTTCCAGGCTGAGTGTCGTTCCATGTGGTTTAGTCGGTAGAATGTCAGTGTGTTATACTGATGGCACGGGTTCGAGTCCCGGCATGGAATCTTTTCACTAGGTTGGCCTTTGCGCCTTTTAAGCAATTAATTTGATTTTCATTTGAAATATTGTATGCAAACCCAATGTTTCTCTGTGGAAAATTTTCCAAGTATTAATACTGTGATGAATTTTAAAATGCACAATTTTAAAATAAACTTTTGTTTGAGATATAAAATAGTATCTTTTTAACGTACTTTTTAGCAAAATATAGCTATTTTGGAGTCCTATTCTTCTAAAATAGTTTTAATTTTTCCACTTAAAAAACAATGTTTGTCAACTAACATCTTTTTTTATTAAGTTCTAAGCTTGATCTTCAGTTCAAGCTTGATATTAAGAATGTGTAAGATTTTAAGGTGTTTTGGTTGTGTTTAATCTTTGCTTTATTAAATACGACATAAGCCATATTTATTTAATTTTTTTATTTCCGTGTATATTGTATTTTGTGAATATGAACTAAATAGATTTGGTATGCTCTATAGGAAAAGACTGATCTGGGAAATAGAAAAAACAAGTAAGAAAAATGATGCGTTAAGCATAGATTATAAAACACTTTCCAGCACTTCCCGAATGCTTTAACAAAACTTCGTTATTTAGGGAAATAAGGTAAATAAGATAACTAAGTAAACATTTTAGAAAACGCATAAAACATTTGAAAAACTGATTTCCGCAGTTACTGTCCATAGCTAAATAGGTTTTCCAATTATTTTGTACAGCCCTGTATTTGATCTGTAGGTTGTTATATATATTATATAATGGGATAATTTAGTTTAGCAAGAAAACGCATAACAAGTTGAAACTCTCCTTCAGCAATTTATACTAATATACGGAAACATACTTGAATACTTTTGTACAACCCTGTAGTTGACCTAGAACCTTCATTACACGCCACTGTTTAGTTAAAATTTAATTCAAACTAAAACACACTTGAAACAGATTAAATCACATTTTCAGAAATTGTAATTTATAGACGGCCATGAATCCAATTCTTTGTATGACCCTGTATATCATTTTATCTATATTCTACAAACAGTAAATTAAATTCAGTTCAGCGTAAAAATGCATAGCTCATTTAAAAACCACCTTTAAGTAACTTGCGCTCATACCCAGTAACCCTTGCAAATACTTTTTGTAGCCCTGTATATGAATTATACCATTTATATACACCATATACTATGCATAGATATAGTGAATCATAAAAGCGCATATCATAATTAAAAATGCATTTCCAGCAATCATCAATAATGAACAGTACTTCGGATACAATATAGTATCTGAACTATATTGTGTGTGCCTGTAAATGCTATACACACTTCGCATTCTACATGAAAAATTTATAGTATGTAAACATCAGCGACGTATATCATTTTCATTATCTATGAAATAGATTAACATAATTAAAGTACGCCGCAAACAATTCCCTCCACCGCTGTATCTTTATGTATTGGAATTCCTTTTTAGCCCTGTAAATGAACAATAACTATTCTTTGCATCGCGTATTCTTCAGAATGCATATTTTAGTACGCTTCATAAATGCATATCAATTTTTTTCTGTTTGAAAACGTGTAAAATCATGAAAAATCCTTTGAAACGATTTTTCCCATAGGCCGTAATGTAACGGAATACTTTTGACTGTCCCTGTAAATGAACTAAACATGCTACAAACTTCGTTACACATAGGGGCCGTGTTATGGTAAACTTCAATAACATCTAAAATTTTCAGGGCAATCCGAGTATATTTACGAGAGTTAGAGCGCGGACAGACGGCTAGGCAAACCAAAGTCATAATATAATATTTAACTCCAAAACAATAATGACGATAAATACTGTTAAATGAGTGTTAGTAATCAGGAAAAAAAGTAAGAAGCCGAAAAAAATTCCACATCACTGTCTCAATCTCAAGTAACTAACAAATTAATGTTTATATTCATCCCACTATGAATGTAGGCATAAATTTCAGCGTCAACTTTTTTTTTTTTTTTTTTTTCTTGGGCGATGGCAGATTAACACATTTTAAGACATAGAATCGAATAGGAAAATTTCGCTTCAAAACAATCCCAAATCAGTGATCCCTCTTTCTATATGTATAACATAAACTATTTAATTCATAATCATAATATACAAGACAGAAATAAAAAAATTAAATTAAATAAGACTTATCTTGTATGCTATAAATTAATCATATCCGAGTACTTTTGTCCGAAATTTGCAGACGTCTTTTTCTTACATTAAAAAAAGCACATACAAAAGCTGACATTGTAGACTTCGTGATGTTCCCGCGTGTATTACAAAAAGTTCTCTGTTTACCCTGCGGTTGCGGTCATATCCTACGCAGACGATCTTCGGCAGGTGATTTTACTGTTTATTTGCTTTTGAACAGATTTGGAACTTTCATGCGCAATAGTTTTATGAGACAGTCTGTAATTAAAATTTTCTATTTGAAGAATTTCCCAATGCATTTTACCATTTCTTTTTTATCAGTTTCAAAAAAATTCATTTGAAAATGGAAGTTTATTAGATAAAACATTGCTTAAATTTGATTAAAAATAATAAATAATTTTGATAAAACATGTGTAAAAATAAATTTAATGGTAATAAAACCACCCACCCCCTTTTTTTAAGTAAAGTTTGTTTCCCACGTAATAAATAAAAATATCTTCTTAATAAATTTTAAAAAAAATGTTTTCGAGGATAAAAAATTTTTCTTTGTCAATCTTTCATTCTTTTCATGTTCATTTTCTGCAGAATAAAACAATTTGTAAAATAACTTTTTTAAAAGTTATATCTCTAAAACACAAATTGGAAATGCGAATAATTAATTATATCATGTGTTTTGCATAAATTTTGTGTATATATATATTTTTTTTTTCAGAAAATGCTAATTTTATTTAAAAAGGCTGAAAGAAGTAAATTTTTTTAAAAAACAGTTACTAAAAATAGATTAACAGGAAAAAATATGACTTGAATGCAAATTATAAAGCAATAAATGCATATATGACTAAACTCTGAAGATTCTTTCTGTGTGCTCATTAAAATCTGCAGACTTAACTGTAAAAGAAAATTTTTAGTTTGAAACCACAGAAGTGTTTCGACCAGTGATCGGCAAACTAAATATGTAAAGTGTATAGATTTAATATTTCAAATTCTAAATATGTTATCCAAATTGCTCCAGCACGTAGCATTTTTCCGAGAAATACTTTTATAATAATAACAACCAGTGAAGTATTATTATATTAAATTGCAATGCTAGATAAAATTGAAATCATGAAAAAAGTATACTTTCACTGTCTTAGATATCAAATTGATAAAATATAGCATGGAAATCTAGTTTGTTGATACTTGTACCGTGCATTTTCCTTTTTCTCCCACCCCCTTCTTTTCGTGTCTGAATTTACTATTTGCTATCCACTAATATATATTCATTCCTTATGCCGCTGTAACTAGGGCCTGTTTTAAATATTTCTCTTCATTTTCAAAATTTTTTGAACTTAATATTTTTGTCACACTGTGATTTACAATATGGTGGTTTTTTGTCACATATGTGACATGACGTACGTTACATGCAGTGACATAACAGTGAAGTTACAATTTTTTTAATTGCCAGAAAAATAAAATTTTACAATAAGTAACATGTGTTGAAGAATTTTTGTAATTGTTTAAAGTTTTCTAAGAAGTTCACATCTCAGTCACAATGTGACATCACTGAGTGGTGGCAGTTTGGTCACAGATGTGACGTGACCACAGTGACTTACAGTGACGTCGCAATGGCGTCACTGTGACCATGCATGCTATGAGGGTATGATAAAAAAAATAATGCTAAATCTTATCATTTATTGTTTACACAATAGCATGTTCAGTTAAATTTGCACAGCTTTTGTTATTTCTCAAATTTGAGAACTATTTTAAAATTATTATTAAATTCCCTATTATTTTACTGATTTCCCGACAGATAAAAGAAAGTCTGATTTGAATTAATCATTTTATTCTATCTAATGTGTACAAATGATTAAAGTGTTGTTTACATTTTTTGTAAAATATAATATTTCGTTGTTATTTTTACATAATATCTGTTTACATTTTCATGTCTAAATATCCGTACAATGGTAACTAATATTACTTATGCTGAAAATAAAATATAAATATTACATATCTGTAAAAAATGAAAATGGAACATTAAGTTTCACTTTCAAAAGGCTGTAAAAGAGAACCACTCGCCAGAATGACCTGATATTTCATATAGGTATACGTGAAGCAACGAGAATTTGTTTTGTGAAAGAAAGAAAAGTACAAAAAATACCGATAGATGGCGCAGTACTCTCCATAAGATGCTAATTAAAAGACGTGACATGCTGTTGTGGATATCTCACACGACAAGGTGGTACCGCAGTCGATAGGAGAAAATTGATTTTTAATTGTCCCTAGGCCAAAAACCGTGGAAATAGCACAAACGAATATGAACCTGTTTCTCTTTTTCACGTCTTTTTATTAGCATCTTATGGCTAGTACAGTACCATCTATTGGTCAACTTTTGTACTTTTTTTTTCGTTTGCAAATTAAATTCCCGTTGCTTCATGTATACTCACATGCACTACAAGGTCATTCTCACCAGTGATTCTTTTTTTTCAGCCTTTTGAATGTGAAACTTTATTTATAATCACTCTGTAATTTAAAATCCATATTTACTTTGTATCTGGCTAACTTTTGTTTGAAACATGTTTAAATATATTATGCAAGATCCAAATTCTAGCTCCTTTTAGCACTTTTTAATGTATTTCAATCGTGCTAGTTTTATTTATTTTATATATGAAATGCTCATAAAACCAATACCCTCTATGTTTCTTAATATATGATTAATAAAGTTAAATATATGACAAAACAACGAATGTTAGGAATTTTATATAAAGCAACATAAAATTTCGTACCACCAGAAAATAAAATATTTTACATTTTGTTGAATGTATGTTTTTTAGCTTTCATCTCACAATTATACAAGTTTCAGACCGAAATTAATCAGAGAAATATGAAATGTGGATAAAAAAATTAATATAAGAGAAAATGTCTGCACTATTTTGGGGGTCAAAAATAAATTCTTCTTTACCCATCTGATTTGACATTTAGATGCCTCAATGTGCTTAATACATACTACAATTTGCTGAATATATGCCACAATTTGATGAATACATATGTTTGATCCTGTATCACATATTTAAACCATTGTTAAACACAAATCACTCAACTAAGTACAAAGTATGGATATTTTTAAAATAAAAGAAATTTTTTTTTTACTGTATTGGAGGGCCCAAATAAATTCTTATATACCAATCTGCTTTGGCATGTAGATACTACAAGAAAGAGTTTAAAAAAAATTATCAAATATAATCCGGTTTCGAAAAATGTATCTTTGAAGTAAGTTTGTATATACTGTCATAGACATTTAGAACGTGCAAAAATAACAATGTATATGTCCTCATCAAATGTCTGGGGAGATAAAAATTTCAGGCATGGAAAACTTAACTTCTGTAATGTAAAATGGACTTTGTGGACAGCACGGTAATGCAGAAATCTCACGGCTACAAGTGAATTTTTAAGACTGTTCTGAAATCCAAACTGGGTACTTTGTGACAATATTTTTAAATTAATTTCTATTCGCTTGCGTATCAAATTGGAAGGTGATCTTGTTGAAAAAATATGTAATAGAATCGTTTTTACTGTTTTCGATAAACACAGATTTTTCATAAAATGCTGTCAAAGTTGGTGCTTTGAATTTAATTTCCGGACGCGACAGCACAAGGAATGATAGAAACTGTCGTTCAGAGAATAAAACCCCTTATAACTCAAGATGTAATTCATTTCTCTTAAAATGAAACAACTGTTGGATTATAAACCACTTCATTAATCATGCCTACAAGTATGGTGTTTTTATGTTTACAAATAAGTCAGAAAATTCATCAAACTTTATCGCGTGATTAAGCGAGGATTTTTTTTTTAAAGTCCATCTTTAGCACAATTTTTCTTTATCTTTATTCTTCTTCTATTCTTTTTTATTTTCATTGAAATAAAAATTAACAATCGGAAATCCATGACTTGGAAAATGTATAATGTATAATATCTAAATTACGAGAATATCCATACTTATGTATGGCATTTTGTTCATTTCAAGAATTGAAAACAATAACGTTTTAATTTTTTTAACCAAAAGTAGCAATAACTTGTGCTAGGAACTGGAATAGACGGTGCCATGTATCTTGATGATTAATATAAAATATTTTTCTTATTCATAAAAGGTGAACTGTTTCATAAACTATGTTTTAGTTTATATACATCGTAAATAATTGATTTTAATTCTGAAGTTAGAGATATGAGTCTTGAAAGAGATATACATTTGACATAAATCTCCGATTTATCAACTTGAAAAAGAACTTTTCAAATGTAATTTATTTAATAGCACGTCATCGATAATAATAAAAGAAAAATCATGGTTTGAAACTGTACCTTCTGTTAAAGATATGGTTCAAACAGTAAAAAGACAAATTACAGATATAGCGTACTCTTTTGATCAACATATATATACCCCAAGCATTCTCTCTAAAGTATACGTCACATACGTAATCTCACACGCCGCTATGAAATGCGCCAACATGTAAAAGGAGCCGATACATTTTGTGTTTAAACATAAGAGTTGTGACTGTTAATTAACGGGGCTAGTGCTGCTACGACAAACAGCGAGTGTGGTTCAGTCGAACTTTCGTTCAGGGCATTCCATTGATTCTTCCTCATTTCCTGCTCTATCTTCAAGTTTACGCGCTGCTTAGTTTAGTTATAGTATGTTCTCGCAGTGAAGTGTGCGCCAGTGACTCGCCCGAAAATCAATACGTGTTTAGATGGAGCGACGGAAGTTCCTTGGCAAAATTTACAAAAAAACATATACGATGTTTAAAAAAAATGTATGTACAGTCGTGGAAAAAAAAAGTAAACACCCCATACTAACCCCTTAAGAAATTATCGTAGAAGAAAGTTACTGGTACCGAACGATTGGAAATAATGTCTCCTTTTAAATGATGTATATAAAATTTGCTTATGGGGCTTCTACATATTAAAACGAAACATAACTTTGTTTTTTTTTCTATACAAGTACACAATTCTGACAGCATAAATGAACTCTACACCCTTCAATTAGCCTAAAAACATATTTCTATGCAGTTCAACCATAAGTTTCCGAGAAATTAATTATTTTAAAACAAGCGTATTTTAAGGGTTGTATCCAAATTGAAGTTCCGTACTGGATTGTTAACCGAGAGAGCCCCCTTTCATGATCAAGGCACCTGAAGCGCCACTCAAGGAGTCAATGAAGCCAGATTACAGGGCAGCAGAATAAATTTCAAAATATGTAGTCACTTCTATCATAGATGGCCCCTTAAACCTTCATTTTGCGCTTTTTAAGCATAATTTGAAAACTACTTGGAAGAAAAATGTGAAATTTTGGATTTCCATAAAGCAGGGCAATAAATCTAAATCCATCAAAAAAATTGTAGGTTGACATTCATAATTTTTTCGAATATTAATTTTATAATTCATAATTCATATCATAAAATTATGAAGATTTCAAATTCAGCGTATTTATGTTTGGGTATATTAGTATTATTGCTACAAAAAAAAAAAAAAAAAAAAAAAAAAAAAAAAAAAAAATTAGCACATTAGGAGCATTATTTCAGGAGATATAAATAAAAATATGAGAATGTAATTTAAAATTACAAGCACTTGATTTTGAATGATTATAATTCAAAAACTTATCATTCAAATTACTTGGAATTTGGTATGTAGGCATATTTTGAACCTAAGATTTGGGATATCTCGTAAAAATTGGGTATTGCCATTGAAAAAAAAATGAAGTTTGGATTCGTTTTAATATGTAGATGGCCCCCTAAGAAAATTTTATATAGATGATTTTAAAGTAGAATTTATTTTTAATCTTTCGGTACCGGTAACTTTCATCTACGATGATTTGTTGAGGAGTTAGTAGGGGTTGTTTACTTTTTTTTTCCCACGACTGTACATTAATGTTTATCTCGCATTCAAATTGTTGAGTTGTTTAAAAGGTTAAAGAGGGCCGAGAAACTCGATATAAGACTGAAGACGATATAAGCCTTGGACAAAGTCGGACGCAAACGTTCAAATAATTAGTTAATTGATCCTCAGAAATTGTCGTATGAGTTTCCTAGCTGTTGTTGAGTTTACAGGAATGGACAAAGAAAGTGTTCATCAGATTTTCAAGTTTCAATTAAACATCTGAAATGAAGAATCCATGATCCTTCACTAGGACAATACACCAGCCAATCTCGCTTTATCTGTTAACACAAGAACATACGGAGTGGTCATTTTGACGGCTTAGCTCCTTTAAGAAGCATTTTTTTTTTAAAACATTACGTCAGTTCACTTACATTTTGCGATTTCTTTTTTTTTTTTTTTTTTTTTTTTGAGGGTTTTAAATATATAATTTTTTTCGCTAATAAAAATAGTCTTAATAATAATAATAACATTATATCATATAACATAACTTATAATATATATAATATAATATAAGATATAATAATAGAAATAATATTAGTATATAGTAATAATGTAGTAATAATAGTAATAGTAATAAAAAAATATAGTAAAAGTACGAATTATAACAGTAGTAATAATAGTAATAATAGTAATAATATAATAATGATGATAGTCTGATATAATAATATTAATTATAATAATAATCGTATTATACAATAGTATTAATAATAATATAGTATTATATAATAGTATTATAATAGAATTATATAATAGCAAAATAATATAACAGTAAAATTATAAAATAGTAAATATTGTGAAATAGTAAAATCATTGTGCAATAAACAGCACCATGCAAATCACGTGTTAATGTCTAAAATAATACATAACTGTTTTATGATACTACTTTTTTTACCTGAAAATAGGGATATCATTTCTTACATAATAATAAAAAATACTATTTAAAATATCGCATGCATTTTACAATTGTTCAAAGTAATTTATTTTATCTTTTTATAATGATATTTGTATTAAAAATCAAATATTTATTTTCGATTTGTTATTGTGGTCACAATGACCGCAATGGTCGTTCTATGTAGATAAAAATGTCGGTCGTTCTAGTGTTAAAGCGTTGTGGACAAAGCATACCATCTCCGTGTTTGATCATCCTAGTACATCCCCGACGTAGCTCCCTGTGACTTCTGTTTATCCCAAAAAGACAAATCGTAGGAGAAGAGGGCAAGCTTTAAGAGCATGGAAACGGTTAAATCCAAAGCTGTAGTGATTTTCAACAAGTGGCAAGAATACTTCCAGCACTACTTTGCACTAACTGTTGACGAATAAATGGTTATATGACGCCAAGTCTTGATATTTAATAGCCACATCTCATATCACGTAACCTTTAATACCAGGACAACTAACAATCTATATAGTTGGTTCTTCATCAAATTCCATGTGAATGAATTCATGGTATATTATAAATTGAAATGAACATTTCCATATACACTATACGGCCATTCTTACAAAAATCAATAAACATGTTGTACAGTATCCTCAAATTTATATTCTTCAGCGATTGATCAGTTCGTACACTTTAATTTATTGGGTGGTCCCAAGTATTAATTTTTCTTTGATTTCTTGTTGGCTCCCCAATTGTTCCCCTTATAAAATCGACGTTGATAAATATGAGGTCAAACTTGTTCTTTTTAATTTTAAAATTCCAGAAGAATCTAACAAGTCTAATTCTAAATATTCGACAATATGTCTAAAATAGAAAATGTTCGTACCATACAGAATATCTGTAAAATGACCATACAGTGTATATACGGACGCAGAATAATCGAAACATTTTTTGCATGAAGGTATTCAAACCCATAAAAGAACTTTTACTGCTTTTGGATTCAATAATATTATTATTTATCCATCATACAAATATAAAACATACAACGTTTTCACAATTCCCTTAATTTCGGTAAAAGCAGATAACAGATCTTCAATTAAACAACTCCAGGAATGGTTTTCAGAGAATTGTTGGAAAATAAGACTTCAAGAAAAATGTAGAGATATGAAGAAATATAAGGATTTTCAGAAAACCTCTTGTACGTCTATAAATAAATATAAGCTGAAAATTTATGCAGTGGAACGTGTTTCCAAATGCTTGGAATATTAGAGATTCTTGTACAGATTGTCTTATATTTTTATCGTATTTTTAATGTGATCTGAACTTTCACTTTTGTCTTCTGAATTGCAAGTATAGTACAAGTGTATTCAGCAAAATTCATAACACATATCTGTATTTTAAATTTAGACGAATAATTATAAAAACTTTTAAAATTTACAGAAAGACGAATTATTTCTTTAAATATTCTTAATGTTTTTTGTTAATCTAATTGACAAAAATCGTTAATTTTTTTCTTAGATCCCATATGTCTCTAAAAACATATAACAGTATAACAGTTTTAATATAATTTAATGTAACAGTTTTTTTCCTTGAATAATAATATAAAATGTTTATTACAAAATGGACTAAAATGACATGCCACCATCTTCAGCATAAATGATGTCTTGTCTGCATTTTTTCCAGGCGTATAATTCTTGAATTCATTTAATATAACATTGAAACTCGAACATATGTGTTAATGTTAGATAATTATGGGAAAATAAAATTTTATTATTATATGTCACAAAATATTTTCGCAATTAGAACCTTTTAACTCCAAGACAATTGTCTCCTTTAACAATTAGTTTTATTAATTAACATTTACTTTAATTGCATTCAACGTTTATACGTCAAACGGAAGATCATAATAACTTCCTTAAATTATCGCATAAAAAATGTGTCTATTACCAATCGGTTAGTAACAAAATTTACTAGATATGCAATACTTAAAATTTTCTTAGAGCGTCGTCAACATATAGAAATTCTACTAAACGTGAAACTTTTAATACTGAATCATAATTTTGACATAATATTTAGCTTTTTAAATATATTTTAGCTCTCGATACCAAATGAAAATTCGATTGGTAAAACAGTTTAGAAATTATGTTCGTTTATGTTTTAAAATTCCTAGTATTAACCCTTTCAAGAGCGGTGGCTAGAGGGTCTAGCCACCTAATTTTAATTCCAAAACTGTCTACTGGCACCAAAAATATTTTAATAAAATGTTGCTTTTGTAATTAAAGTGCAAAATAGCGTTTGGTTATTTAGTAAGAAATTCGTTTGAATATTCTGGTGTCAGTCAATTATTTCATCATTTTACGAAAAGAAATCCTCTGCTCCTGAAAGGGTTAAACTCATTTTTAATCGTTCCAAAACAGATTACAAAACTGTTAGTTGTATAAGCATAACTAAAGGTCGAATGGGATGTAATTTTTAATTTACATATTTGAAGCATATAGCAACTGATATCTGTTAAAAAATTTTAGGTTACAATTCATAGTTTTTCGAAAATTATTGTACAAATATATACGATTTCTTAAATAATTGTCGAAAAAAAACAAACAAACAAAAAAAAAATAAAAACATGAAATGCAACTCATAAAGTTTTTACAGGCATAATATTTTTTAGTATAAAAATTTTTAAGTTTTGGTACAATTTATATATTTAGAAGACATCTATGCAAATTTTAAGAATTGAAGACATCATTACTAATCGAATAATAGAAGTAACATTTTCCTACGAGGATTTACGATCGAGTTAGTATATATATTTTACCCCTTATGACACTACGTATTGCTTACCCGCAAGATAAGTGACACATCTCGCAAAAATTCATTTTGAGTTTTATTCCACTAATAGGCGTGTCATAGGCGTGTCTTGCTACACAAAAAGTTTCATACGTGTAGTTATCCATGAGACCATTTTATTACGCTATATGTCCACTTGTGACCACATAAGAGGGTTGGATTGTGTGGGGAGGTAAAATTACTCAACACTCCAAACCTCATCCTACGTCTTCATTTTAAAGGTTTTTATACTTTTATGCAAGTTTTCATTCCAGCATGCAGACCTAAGTGTTATAATTTCATGTTAAAGTAAAATCATGCAAATTTTCTTTTGCCTCTCCTGTGAAATTTACTTTTGTCGAGATGTGTCATTTTTCTTCCGGGTGAGCGATATGTTTGTTACAGGACATATTTTATATATTTTTTTAGAAATAACAATTTCACATTGGGTGAATATTTAAAACAATTCAAAAAAGATCTTGCAAAATTCGAGGTATAAAATAGTAAAGTTTGACACATTTAAAACATTGAACACATTTAGAACAACAATTGACACATTTGGAAGGTTCTAAAGATCTAGAAAATGTTATAAGTTTAAGAAAATATTTTACTTCGTTTATTGAATGCAAACTACGTTGAATTATTTTTATTTTAAAATTAAGATTTAGCATTAGCAGTAGTTAAGTACATAAAGGGTATATTTGCTTATAGTTTTTCTTGTCTTTATTAATTGTAAATATTATTTAAAATGCATAAACGTATAATTAAATGAAATCTTTGCTCTGTGAAATGTAGCAATCATCAAGCTTTTCAGATGTTTTGTATGTTTATAGAATCCATTTTTCACATCCGTAAAATTTATATTTCCTTGCTGAGGTTATATAGGTTAATTAATTTTTTTAAGTAATTTTGTAGAACATGGACATTTAATGCACAAATAAAATTTACGACTTATGATTTTTAAAAACACATGTGTATCTTTTTACAAAGCTGTAAATCAATTAAAAAGTTAAATTTAAAACAATAATTGAAAAGTCGAAGGAAAGACTATAATTAAATGGTCAAACGAAAGTTCCTTGGAATTATTCACTTTACAATCAACTCATTTATGATTTCAATTCAAGCTTTTACACTCGACTATAACTTTCGCATCCTGTTATGTTAATACAACATAAACAAATGTGTTTCGCACTCAATACAACTGCTTCAGTTAAAATTATTGATTACCGTTTTCATTCATTTTAATTTTATTTTGAAAATATTTGGAATTCAGATACTTATACATATATTCATATACGTACTCAATGTATTTTACCATATATAATTTCATTCAGTAGATATCAATGTTCTAAAATGAATCTGTAACTTTAATTCATCCTGCGTTTTGGATTAAGTCATTGATAAGTAAATTAAAATTTATGAGGTTAAATTATTCAGTTTCTCTTAAAATAAATATACCTTCAATACATAATGGAATATTTTATAGGCGGTATTGATGAATATCTAAGATAAATTGTGAATTCATAAATAAGTGAAACTCTGTCAAACAAATGTGAAACATCGTGTGTCAAACATCGTGAATTATTAATCTATTTACCTCTAAGTCAAATCTCTATATTGTTTTGTTATATGTGAAACATTTTAAGTTCATATTAAAGTTTAATTTGTTCTTATTCTTTAGGTTTATATTGTTATTCAAGAGAAAAAAAAAACTGAAAACATACATACATATATTAAAAACAAGAATTGTCATCTGTGTTGTGGTATACGGTCATAAAACATGGAAACTCAGGGCTGAATACACAATTATCAAATAGAGATTTACAAACTACGTTCGGCTGTGAAAAACACACGATACTTCGCGAATACATACTGTAAGGAAAGTATAGTAATCATGATTTTTGTTTGTGTCTACGTGCATGTGTGTGTATGTGTGTCTGAATGAAAATGAAAATTCTCCAACGGTTTTTCCAATTGAGCTCCCATTTAGAGAATATACAGAGAACAGTCATATGAACTATACTGATTTTTGTAGAAATCGGCCGATGGATTAAATATTTAATACAATTTTAAACCATTTTCAAACAATTTTGCACCAAATTCTTGGAGAAAACATCAAGGAAATTTAAAAATGTATAAGTGATAAATAAGTTGGGGATTTAAACCGATATCTACTGACGGTACTTCTAAGTACCATTAAAATGACTTGTTAAAATTCAATTAATACATCGATTAGTAGTAAGACAGTTTAGTTATAGATGCATTACTTTATCTTGTTCCAGAAGCATTATTGGTTACACAAAACAAAAATATTCTTTAAAGGATGATTTCTTTTGCTTTTGCATCTTTTCAGCTTTCTTAGCGTTGGAGGGGGCGGAGGGGGATTTTTCAATTCGGAAATATTCCTATATTTCTATTGAAAGAACATTATACTTGTACATTTCCTAATTCTACAAAATACTAAGAAAAATATTTAAAATAAAAGATTTGAGTGAGGCTATAAATATTGTGCAAAATCCCTATAAAATTTATTAAATGATTATGTAAATCTCCTAACGTAGTTTCAAAACTTCGCGAAAAATTCTTTAGAAGATAAAATTTTCATGAATTCATAATTCAGTACATTAATTAGGCATTCGTAGAGCAAATGCAACGTCACTATTTCAAACCAGGTGGTCAAGCCTTCAAAAACATCTGATCCCATTGTGTCAGAATTTTTTTTTTTTTTTTTAATGCGGGTTATTTTTCTTTCTGTACTCGTACAACAAATTTCGGAAAGTTAGGTGGAGTGACTTTTTTATAAAGTATAGAAAAACTCTAATTTTGAAAAGCAGATAGGCTGGTTTTACTTTAAAAAAAGAAGCCGAGTAGTCAATGACATAAATTTTATTTTGTTATAAATGTAATTTTTTTCTGTTTCACAAAAGAGTTTAACTAGTTAAACATAATTACACATAACATTTTACACTAGTTCCAAAAAGGTGGAAGAAATCCAGCTTTTTCCCAACATGAAAAATCAAACAAATTTATTATTTAACATTTATTTGTTATTGGCTACTTATTTCGAAATATAACTTGTTTCGTTCCTATTGAGATTTATAAAGAAACTTTGAAGTAAATGTAAATTCATATTCACTCATCTCTACGTAGTTTTGTTTAATGTCACATTGAAGAATTTAAAATATATGGTTAAAAGTCTTTATTATAATGAATATTTTCTCATTTTTTATCTAAATAACCTTTCGTTGTAGTTAGACGACACAGACGTAAATTTAAAAATTATATTCGATTATCTTAAAACAAAGTGCTTCAATATAATGGCTGCCATGCATATTTGGCATAATCCAACTTAATGATGCTGCTTTTACCAAAACATTGCTAACGTTTGTTAACAAGTAATATAATTTTTATTTTTAAGTCAATTCCTATTTAGGTCATCAAAGAAAAATTTAATATAATCCCTTAAGCTAATATTAGTTTTTGTTGCATTAAAATATCTCAATTTGTTGATTTTCTATAAGCAAGTAAGTTTACAATGGAAGTCTATGGGAATTTGGCGAAATGTTAGAGATACCGCCAAGTTGGCGACAAACTTGGCGGCATTTGGGGACAGCGATGACAGCGATGACCACCTCGGGAACTCAGCTTTCGCTTTAGAGTGTTAGTGCAATCCCGAGGGGTAGACCACATCCACTCCTCCCGACTCTCAACCAGAGTCTGAGAGGGAGCGTCGTGTCCCTGATCAAGCTGCTGAGATTTATTTCGGTTACTGTGAGATTTACAATTACAATCACAATTGGTTGCCCAATTTTTGTGGGCGAACCGAAGATTTCACATCGAGATATATGACTGTATGTAGTGATTACATGAGGATCATTTCACCTAATGTGATTGCATAATTGTTTACAATGTTCTTGTATATATATGCGTCAAAGTACATTTAACACACAATATTTAAAATGACAATTAGAAACACATTACAACACAATATCAAACACCTACTATTTACATGACTGTATGTAGTGATTACATGAGGATCATTTTAATGTGATTGCATAATTATTTACATTTTTCATGGATTTATATACGTCACAGTACATTAAACACACAATATTGAACATCACAATTAGAAACACATTACAACACACCTACTATTTACAATTACTAAATACAAAAGTGATAGAAGTTTCTGGCACCCGCTAATGACCCGTTTCTCCCTCCATGCTACACCCTAGTGATGGAGTCGGACTAGAATGGCTCTGGATTTGAAAAGATGTACTCGTTTGTTTCTATAAACCTCATGCATTGTATGATCTTGTTGAGTAGTTGTGGTTTCTCTTTTACATCCCGCCACCAACTTGCTAAATTCATACGTGTGTGTTTTTTGAGATGATAATGCGATGTTAATGTACAGTATAATACATAGTGTAACGATGTTGACGGCAAGCCACAAATGCATAGTGGGGAGTCTCTTTTGTTAATTTTGTATAAGTGTTCCTGAAAGGGGCCGTGATTTGCTAAAAATATGTGCAAGTATCTATTGTTTACGAAATACTTGTGGTCAACCAATGGCAAGAATTCCTTCGTACATCGGCCTGTGTCTGAATCCGTAACAGGGTCCCCCCTATGGAAACCCCCCTTATAGATATGAAAATGCATTAAATGCTTCAATAACCAAGGCCGCCATTTTGTCTCCCATATAAAACTAAAATTAAATAATTAAAATTTAATTAATGAATTAATATTTGAAAAAACTGTATTAACATCAATTATCATCCAGTACAAGTTTTAAAAAAATTATTTCATCTTGATAGGATGAATAATAAGTATTTTATTAACGATTGAAAATTTGAACAAGATATATAAATAAATAAATAAATATGGGGAGAGTGTGAACTAATAGTAGGAATTGAAAAATAGTCACATTTTGATCCATATAGTAACACTGATTTATTTTTGATCATGTGAATTAAAATTTTGAACCACATGTTTAAGCACATATTATGCCATACAAAGATTTTTTGCGTCACCTAACATTAATCATGAAGAAATGAGTTTACATTTACGGTATACTATTGAATGAAAGATTTGGGGATATTGGACAAAGACATGAAAAAAGTACTTAAAACAGCTTTCAATTTTTTTAAAGAAGCACTGATTATTCTTGTACTATCAAACATGGCGTATTCAGTAACGCACAGAAAAAATGAATTCCTTTCAAAAACTATTTTTTATAATGACAATCTACAGTAGAAAATAAAAAAAAACTTGGTTTTCTAAGATCATAAACCTCAAATATAATAATTCAATTTCGACAAACTATCAAATTTGAGAAACAATACGTAACTAAGATTAAAGGGAAATATGAAACTAGGCTACTTTTTACCAGAAAATTTGTTTCTAATTTTAAGCAGTGCAAACTTCATACCGCCTTTTGCTAATTTATATTTGTAATGATTACTGAGGCAACAACTGCCACAGACATATATTCATTTTGAGAGAAAGGATTTTTAAATGAGTCCATGAGGTAAGAGAGTAAGGACTCTTAAATGAGTCCTTGCTCTCAATTGAAAATGAGCTGTACCGAAGTAACTGTATATAAAGTTTACAGTAAACAGTCACTGCGGATATAAACTACACATTAAAATATAAAAATGTAAAGTGATGGTAACGTTAAACTACAATCATCTTAAGGTTGCGTTTAAAATGCACTGATATTTCGGCTAACCAGGCATATTCGTTTCTGATTCACATCCGGTAATCCATCCGCACTAAAATTAAGCAATTTAACAAATAAATAAATTAATTAAAATTCATTAGCCTGGTCCGAATAATAAAGAAAAAGATTTTCGTTAGGTGAAATACTCAATAACCCGAAGCATTCCTTATATGAAGTAAAATTATATATAAAATGTTCTACATATTGCTGAAGTTATGTATTTAATTATTAATGAACTATGTACATTATAAAACTTATGGCAATGACTAATGCTGTTCTTTTAGAAGGTTTGTACGTTATTTGAAATAAAAATTTCAATCCTAGGAAGTTATTTTCAAAACCCAATAACTAAGCAACTGATTTAATCTAAAGTTTCTGATGAAGATAAAGTAATTTGCATTTATAAGTCACCTTAGAATAATTATTTGCTAAAATATTCCACACAAAACAATGGATTTTTTAACTTGGTTTTAGACTTTATTTATCGTACAATATTTTCTTGAACAATGTGTATTTGCTTATTATACTAAGACAGTATGAAAAAAGTGTACAACAGAATTTTAATTAAAGCTATTTATAAAGGTATTTTCGAAAAATTGATATACCAAAATATACAAAAGTCCTTATTTCTTCCCTTAATAGATTTTATTTATGTTTATGTTAAAATACCAGTATTTGGTTTTTTTGCGTATATTTCATTAGTGTTTTATAGTTCCTTTCTTTCTACGGTTTATTTCCGAAAAAAGATTATTTCTAGAATGTCGTGAGGTAACTTGTAAATTTTCGAATACGATAGCTTATTTACTTAAAAAGACATATCTGGAATACCGATCAAAATAACTCAATATAAATACCTCAATAAGTCTTTCTTTGAATACAAAAACTGCAATTCAATTTTTTTTTTTAAATTCCTTCTTGAAGTTTCAAAATAGTTTTCTATAAAAAGACATAACTAACATATTTAGGAATTTAATCTTTTTCAAAATACATGATTAATTGTTTAATACGTATTTTAAACTTTAGTAAAAGAAAACAGAATATGATATAAATAAATTGTTAGGAATGCTCCGAATAACTGAAATAAAAAAGGCTTTAAATAAATTTACAAATAAAAAAATATTATTTAAGGAATGGTTGTAGGGTTCTGGAATAAATGTATATCCTCTAATAAGTCACAAATCCTCCCATAAAATGTGATATATTTCAATCTATTAGTAATGAAGTCTACTACTTTACAATATCATATAGATTGTGCTTATGGGGTCGTCTTTATACATAAATAGTAAAAATTTTTTGAAAGTTTTAAAATGACATCGAAATTTTGACACATATTTGAATTCGTTGGTAAATTTTATCTTTGAATTCGGAACGAGAAGTGACTACGTCAAAAGTTTTAGGTTTAAAAAAATACTTAGAATTTGAAATTATATACAGGGTGATTTAAAAAAAAATTAGAAAATGGCATGGCAAATCAGGCATACAACAAGGATAAAAAATCACATAGGAACATAGGGTCGCCCTCTGGACAAGGTCGTCAGGGACTCTGAGATGTTTGCCTCCATCCTTGAAAAATTTTACACTTGTGTGATATGTAGACTTGTGTATCATCCTGAAGACGTTCGCAGATGCGAAACGAAACATTGATGTTTTAATGTATATTTTTAACGTGTGTACTTTTTAGCAAATAGCGTATTTTATTTTAAATACATAGTTTTTAATTGATTTCATGGTGCAATCGTCTAATTTTTAAAATAAATTACTTTTATTGATCTTATTTTTCAAAAATAATTATCTACATTTAAAATTTTGTAAATAAATAATTTAAATTTTATTTTCTTAAAAAAAATATTTTTATCATGGCCTTGTAAGTAAAAAAACGAAACTACGTTTCCATACACATTACTTAATATGAATTCGACTGGAAAAAATATCATTTTAAAGCAGCATTCCAACTGCAACCAATCCCAAAATTTAGTATTTGCTCTCACGACAGACCATCATACAACTCCGTTATACCAATCTCGCTTTTCTATCTTTAAATTTCGCTTCATGAATCATGATACTGCGACCTGATATTTGGAGATATTAATAATAAGTGAATTGTAATAAAATTACGTGAACGTTTTCCTACGTACGAGTAATATAATTTCTGAACACTTGTCACGTTTAAAATGCAAACAATCTTGAATTAACTGCTTCAAATTAAAACTAAAACAAAATAAAATTATATTCTCATTTAACGTTAGATTTATGTTACGCAACAGAGGAATTTAAGTTAATAAATAACTTTTATTCTTTAAATTACCTTCTTGATGATCATTCCATACTTGCATAGGTAATGTTATATTTACATATAAATATTCATATAATTAATTAATTGCTAAAAGGTATTCAATATAAATTATAAAAGCAGTAAAAATTTTAAATGAACTATCTAAACGTTAAGGCTTTCATGCCTTTGTCATACAAATGAGAATAAACGATTTGCTTCGCCTTTCACTAAAATCGTGTAATTCATTAAAAAAAAAAAAAAAAAAAAAACAGCATAGCAGCGAAACCTGTTGGGTTATTTACATCAAACCTAATCTGCAACAATTGATGTCAACATCCGAAATCTGAAATTTGAAAAAAAATCGTGAATTAGTTGGTGCATTACCTCAAATCCACTGCGATAGTCCAACACCACCTAGATAAGGGAGAAAGTCTTGACACGGGTCAGGAAAACGTCACACAAAGCAGGCGAAACAAAGAAACAAAAATCGAACAACTTGCATGTTATGATTTCGTTGGTTTGTGGAATTATTAATTGTTATTTTCTAATAATAGTTCATAATTCCACATGCCAAAGAAAAAAGAAACATGCAAGCTGTTGTAATTTTTTCTTTTTTTTCCTCCTTTTTGTGACGTTTTCGTGACGCGCATCAAGGCTTTCTCATTTATCTAGGAGGCGTTGGGAAGTCCGATGGCTTCAGGTCCCCAAGCCCAACCCTTCCCACTTTTCGATGTCTTTAAATTCATGAATTTCCTTTTTAAATGTGCCCGGTTTCAATATCTAATATATGTGTATATTTTTTTTCCCTTTTCGACCCTGTCAGAAAGTGGTCAGTGTTGAAAAGAAAGTAAACACACACATTTAAGTTTCCACATGTGAGTTTTTTACGTTTTGCCTGAGATTACCCAAGATATTTTATTTTATTTTTACTTCGTTGTTAATTTCTATACTCCTAATCATAAAATGTCTGAACTTTAAGACTGAAAGTTAAGTGATTCTCTATCGTTAGATAATGAATTTTGATTTTCCACGTCTGGTTTCTTTTATAATGGACACATAGAAGAGACAGCAGGGGGGGGGGGAGGATAATTTTAATATTTTTATATCTTTTATTTAGTACTTTTTAGCAATTAAGAATGTATATTTCAACATTGTATTCGGATTTATTATATACTTATTATTTTTTTTTTCAAAAATTAAGTTTATATACATAAATCATATATCATTACAGACTTCGTATGTAATTACATACATGTTATCCCTGATTCCTTATACACATATATACTGACAAGAAATTCCAGTACTTACAATAAATAAAAAAACATATTCAATAAAAGATGTTAATAGTCATTAATGAAGAGCATTACATAATCCTGATGCAACGAATTCAAATAATTTCTACAAATATAAAAAAGATAATCAAAAAAGGATGGTAATAGTTATTAATGAAGAATTTTACATAAACCTCATTCAGCAAATCTTAATAATACTGTCAGTTTTAAAAACAGATTTAAATTAACTTAAAAATAGAATCTGTGGATAAAAATATTACACGTTTTGAAAATTATGGCTTCTTTTGTTTTATGGAGCAGGATTTATTTAAAAATAAAATAAAAATATACGAATTTGATATTCACAAACGTTCTGTATAGTAAAAGTGAAAAGTAAAGTTGAGTCTCCATAGTAATTCGAGCATTCCTGCAGTACTTCGACCACACCATTCATAGTATCTTGATAACTAGCTACATATTAGCTTTTCATTTATGACATCTAGTCAGGCTAAAGTAGAGTGTACAGTAACTGAAGTATGAAGCATTCCAATTAATTTCGTGAATGAGCAATATTTAACTCGCGTGCATTTGAATATTGCTCTTTCAATAACTTTAATGTTTCCTTATGGTTTCAATCAGAAATCGGAACAAATTATGAATTTTAAACGCGCAGTTTTTACATGGCAATTCAAACATCTGTAACTTCTGACAGTCTGATAAAATCTCAATGTAATCTACACGAGCTATTAAAGGGTAGTAAAATCATAACCAGTTTTCTGAATTACAACTTAACGTCAGGAGCAAAATTTTTATTAGATTTACATCTGGTACTTTGGATTTTAAGAAAACTAATAATTTGATTGGTTTAGTTTAAAGTAAATTTGGAAGTTTTCCGGTAAAAATGTAACCAAACATTATTTAAATTTATCCTACACAATTTGTTTCTCTTCAGCATAAGAATTTATATGTTTTTCTTTACCTTGCGAAAAATTTGCTTTAAATACTTCATATATTGCCGTTAGCTTTCCAATTGCATTTTCAAATGAGGTACATTGACTAGAATTATCAGTAATACAACTGGTAATTTTGATCTCCAATTTCGTAACGTTAGATTTAAACTTTTTTTAGCTAAAACGTTTTTAATTTTCTCTATAATTAACAAAAGTATTATCAAAAATAATGAACTCACCAAACAGTAAAGATGGCTTGTTTAAATAAAGCGGCTTCTTTATCCAGCTAACATTTCAGAATGCCTTGAACATTACCACGATTACGATTAGGACAAAGGGCTTTTAAAATCCTTTCATTCACTTCAACAAAACAAAAACATCAAGTCCCGGCTCGACGAAACTAATAATAATGTTTAGCACTGTTTATATGTTAAATTAGTTTAGACTCATAAATAATTAGAACACATATGAGGAATGATGAACTGTATCACGCTTTAATAAAACCGTCTTGTTTAAACAATATAGAATAGAACAGTGCATGCCATTAAAAGAAAAAAAAAACATTTGCTATTCCAGAAAAAAATTATTTGTACACAAAATTAACACAAGACCACCACATCACATCTGCGCAGACTATACAATTAATTTCTAACAAATTTCATGAAAGTGAGCACATGTGTATTATTTTGTAGTACTTGAAATGTGTGTGAATTTTTTGCATTTTCCATCTGTACATATAGGGCTCTAGGTTTTCTCTTGCATACTGTAACAAAAATTATCTTTTTGTCATTGTAAATATTTAAAATAAAATTAAACAATATTAGATTTTTCAAGCTTGAAAATATTATACGAGTTTTAAATTTTCCAACTGAGGGGAAAATTGTCCAGGCCGGATTTGAACCCAAGACTTTGGATTAAGCTGCTAACTAAGCTATCATGTAAAAGTTCAGCAGACACAATTTACTCAGTAACAAGCTTTTGCAAAATACATCTGATCTGTTATCCGATAACAGACCAGCTAAGACCAGCTAAATCTTCTACTGTGTGATCAGCTCTACCCAGCAAGCAAATTTCTCGAGTAGCATAACATCCACATCCAGCAAAATATCAGCTTTATTAAGCAGCTTCTAAACTGTATCTGCTTAGACAATGATTCATAAATACTGCCCCAGAGGCTCCAATTTGTCATCCTAGCTCATTTACGTATATTCCTTGTTCCGTTAACAGATCCGTTTTCCCTAAACTGTTTATTCTCCTATGTATAAAGACTATTTTACTGCGTTTCTAGACCCTCGATTTCTTCCTCTCAGTCTACACATTTTTACAGGACACATCTGCAGTAAGAGCCCCAACAAATATTACTATTATTCAGTTGGCCTTAGGAATGTGTAGCTTTGTGAGACTTTATCTAATCATTCTGAACTTCTCTGAGACATCGATCTGACAATTTAATCATCATTGGGTCAAACTTATTGCTCTAAATCAAGTACAGTCTTTTTCTTTATGACTCATCAGACACTACGAGTGCTGCTTCCATGAAGATTTTTAAAATACTGAATTTGGTTCATTTCGCCTTTGACATTATATAGCGAAATGTACTTTGGCTAAATTTGTCTAAATTGTCAAAATTACGTTAGTTATCAGTATCGTCTGTATTTTTTATTAGTATTTACTGTATTATTGTAACTGAATTTATATATGCGAAGTTGAAGTTTTTTATTTTGGTGTTTTAAAGGCCAAGTAGACGTAGCTATGATGTTTATTGTAAGCTTTATTGAAGTGTGATTTTTTTCGTGTACACACACTGCTTGGGAATTACAATTTGAAATTTATGATAATACTGACATACTTACTATTAATAACATTGTTACATTTCATTAGTGAGAATATCGCTATTGTACAAGTTTATATTTGTGTTTCCGCCATTAAGATATAGTCTGAATATTTCTGTATTTTACTGTACGTAATTTTTAATTGTACAGTTTTACGTTGAATATTGTGCCTGTAATGTCTGTAGTTTAAATTATTCCTTGTGATTCTTGCGGTTATTACAATTTCCATAGAGAGCTTTCGTTCTGCTAACGGTGTCTACAAATGACTTTTTAAATTTTTTAGTTAAATTATAGATGATGTTACATTATGTGTATTATTTACAAGTTGTTAGTATTATTATAGATGAAAATATGTCTAAAAAGGCTTTGCCTTTGTTAATCAAAGTTTTTGAAGTTTAAATTATTATTTCGCGGCTCGCAGTTTGGGTCGTGAACCTTGCAATCTGCTTGGTATTATTTTATTTCATTTTGTTAGGTAATTCGGAATACATATATTTTAAGGAAGTTCTATTTTGAGGCTTTAATTTTTGAAGAGGTCTTTTAAAGAGAATCCAACTTATTAGTTCTGAGCGATATTTAAACTTTCACTGTAGAGTTTTAAATGTACGGTTTGAAATCAACTTTTATATTTTTTTGGATAGTTGTTACATATTAAATATTTTGACATTATTTTTAGCTCCCCACATTCCCAGTTCCACATTTTTGTTTTAAAAAAATTCAAGAATATTTTCGATAACCGTTAAAAATCCCAATATGTCTTTGTCTCTGTCTGCCCAGAGTTGTGAGGTATGTGTGTTGGTAGATTTATCGAAAATCAGCTTCAACATCATTTTAAAAATAAATGTAGTATTTTTTTAATATTAATATGACATAGAAATGTACTGGGCCTACGCGTCCATGTAATGCAAATTATAATAATATCAATAGTACAGGTCAATATCGTTTTTGAACAATAATCTTTTCCCTTTAAATACAAAGTCATGATGAATTGAGAGATTCACAACCGTAGTAGACCAAGTCCATTTTGAAAAAAATGATACAGTCCATTTAGAAGGTGCACAAAACCTTTTTCATCCACTCCCACATTAAACCAAGTCACTTTTCACATACTTTCTGCTATGTGTCATCTGCTTACAAACTTAGTTTACAGCGGAAGTGGATAAAACAGGTTTTGTGCACCTTCTAAATACATCATCTCATTTTTTTTAAATGGACTTGCTCTACTATGGTTGTGAGCTCCTCAATTATATATATAATGGCGCAAAGTGTATAACGCTTCCGGAGTGAACTCATCCGGATCTTGATAATCTTTCGTTAAAATCAGCCATTTTATTTCGACTTTAAGCATTCCGATGGCGTATTATAAGTGGAACAACTGCCTTATTTAATCTGTGTTGTATAACATCTATCCTTCTTCAGTTTTTTAAAACCTTCAAAAACTATAAAATCATCATACATATTAAAACGCAAAGGTAAAATTTTAAGTAGACCCATTTCGGGACATCTGCACATGCATCAACCCTGTTCTATTTAAAGGGACTGGGAACGTGTTCTCGGTGGCTGAGCGGTCTAAAGCAGCAGTTTAAAGAGCCGATATTTTGAAGTGGATAGCAGGTTCGAACACAGCGGCCGGCAAAATGATTTCTGTAATAATTTTCGCGATAAGTTATTTCAATAATGATATATTTTATTAGGAGGAGAAATTATATGATTTTTATTTTATTATTATTATGATTTGAATGTTTTATAATTAAATAAAAGTTAAAGCTGACAAATATTTAAAATAATAATAATAATAATTTTATATTTAAAATATTTAAGCTAAAATATTTTTAATGTAATTATCAATTAAATAAATTCAGCTGATCTACAATTTTTGTTATATCTTCTGACCATTATCAAGAATATCTGTGTGTGTGTGTCAGAAAGAAAAGTTTGGCTTTCTTTTCCTTAAAAAAAGAATACGGAAAGAAAGAAAGATATTCATATAAGAACTATTTAAAACATTACCTTGCCCGTAAGGCATGGTGACGTCACGTCGACGTCGTTGTGAAGTCACGCTGTGACATTGTGACCGTCGATGTGAAGTCATTGTGACTAGAATGTGAGGTCGTTATGGCCGTTTTAGAGCTCTTTTGTGACGTCACATTGTGACGACTTTGTGAAGTCACGGTGTGACAAATTTGTGAAGAGTGTGTCATTTGCGACTATTTTGGTATTAACTTTGTGACGAATTTGTGACGAATGTGACAATGCTTTAAAGTTACATTGAGATCAATTTGTGAAATATGTGTCATTTGTGACGAAATTGTCTTTAACACTGTGATGATTCTGTGACGACAGCGACACTGCTTTGAAGTCACATTGGGACGATTTTGTCATTAACGTTGTGACGAATATGTGACTAGTGGCAATGTTGTGAAGTCACACTATGACATACTTGTACAGTTGTAAACACGTATGCATGTCACACATAGTCATAATTATGCATGTTGTAAAATCATTTACATCTATAACGTTAATATACTTCGGCGATACATCGCAATTAAAACTTGGGGGCCGCTATAACAAAGGTATACCAAAACAATTTTATTGAATCAAAATGCAATGCTCCGCAGACTTCAATTTTTGTTGCACCTTTCTTTCCTATTGCAATAAATGAGAATATTGAAGACAACTGAATGATCGATCTATCACATTTTTTTTTTCAAAATTAGCTATTTGTTAAAAGCATTAAAATTACCAAAGAAACAATTTGTTTAAATTTTCAAATCTTTATCAAAATAAAATTTGTGTTAAAAATATAATATTTTATAATATATACAGTACTCTTTATATTCTTTAAACTATAGAAAATACTGAATGAAATTAATTTATTTCATTTAATACGCATTATAAACTCGAAGTCACTGGTGAAGTTGAATTTTTTCGGTTACAGAACATTTATAATAATAATAAAAAAAAAAAACGAAAGATAAAAAGAAATGCCGATATTAAGTAATTAAATTTTATATGTTTAATGATATTGATTTCCATAAAATATATATATATGATTGTAATTCAAACAAGTTGGGGCTGAGAAAATAGGATACTTCTTTGTTATATAGGCCCCTATAAATTTGATTATGCAAAAATTGCAGTAACGACATTGCTAAGATCATTGGGAAGTTTATGCATGCGTTATATACATATATATATATATATATATATATATATATATATATATATATATATATATATATATATATATATATATACACTCGAAACGCTCATCATGTGCCATATAGTCATTATATGCGTATTGTATACGTCTTTTATGCCACATACATGCATTACAAAATTTCCGAAGTACATTTTAGCAATAACCATTTGAAACTACTCAAATGAAAAATACAGCTTTGGTATAGAAAATTAACTGAGTATCACCAGTATCATTATGTTGAGAATTCTAAGAACAATTTCGGCAATAATCGTTATGTTGGAAGATAGCAGCAATAAATAAAATCGTATTTTTATGCTCACTGTAAAAGTAAGTAAAACTTTTGGGTATGCATAGAACGGTGATACAAAGGGTTAATTTATTTTACATCAGGGTTTGCTTGAAGTAAAATCCATTTATAAAACAACTTTTTGATTATTAAAAAATAACTTTAATAACTGATTGCCAAAATTACATTTTTATTTATGAAATTATATATTATAAAAATAACTCTTACTATCTATGATTTTTTAAAACAATAATACCTTATTGTTTATAAAACACAGCACCGCAGCTACTCTATTTTGCATCTAATGTGAAAGTTTTTATGTTTTGCCAAAGATCTATCTGGCTGGATATATGTTGCCATGACATCTATAACTCTGATATTATCATAAATAGTACAAAAAGATTAGAATCTACAACGAAATTTTTAGAATAAACTCTGGTGAAAGTTTTATAAATACAGTAGAACGCCGATTATCGGAACTCCAGTTAACCGAACTTCCCATTATCCGAACAGCATATTTCTCTCAAAGAATTCTTTTTAACCGAATTTCCAATTATCCAAATATTTCTCTCTCTAAAAAAGAAAAAAAAACACCTAACTTCCAATTTATTTTTTGCTTAAATTATAATCTCTGAAGTTTAGAAAATGATAAAAAGAGAAAAAAAATAAATAATAAAAAAGTAAACAAAAAACAATAAAAAAAAAATAATAATAAGCACTCCAGTACTAATTGGTGCTGTCAGTCCTAAACCTAGATAAAGTGTGAAGGTTTTAGAATAGTCAGGAACATCCATTAAACTGTCTGCCCATTTATCCGAACTTTTGCTTATCCGAACTAGGGTCGATCCCGACTTGTTCGGACAATCGGCGCTCTACTGTATATATTGTATTAGAAATACAAATAATCATATTTATTTTTATATGACACAATAAACAAAATAATGAACACAGTATCAAATGGTTAACTACTTTTTAATGTAAATAAAGTATAAAAATTGAGACCATAAACACAAAATAGAGCCACACATAGGTTCATTATTATTATTAATATTTTATTTACAAGATTATGGTAATTATAAATAAGAAATCCATTTTAATCACGCTGTTTATAAAGAGTGTATAATATCGATACTTTGAAATTTATCTCGATAAAATTATTCAGGAAATAAAATGATAAAATTATCCAGAAGAAAAGTAAATAATAAAAGATGGTTATTACATTTTATATTCATACCGTTCAAGTATTTGCGTTATTTTAAAAGTAAAATCATATTTAAACACTTACTGATTGCGTAACTACTATATTTTCATTTGCAACAGACTTCTAGTTCACTTTGAAAACATTTCATTAAGAATGTTTAACAACTGAAAAGCTTTCACCCGCTATGACTATTTCTTTATAGATTTTAAAACATTTCTCAGGTTTAATAATACATTAAATAATCATTTTTTTTTCTTAACGTTACATATCTACGATCTCTTTTAATAGTATACGTTTCCGTTGTGTCTTATTTTTTATAAATTCTTCTTCTGAGCAGATGCAATTTTTTTAAATAAAAACATGCAATGCAAATTGTTTAAGACCATCACTTAATACAAAATTAAAAAATTATGTTTGCCAATAATTTTATTCCATAAAAAGCCTTTTTTTAAAAATAATTTAATTATCTTTAAATGTTTATTAATTATATTAATGATTGATTATAATACTTGTCCATATACTTTCATATTTATGACACCATGTGGTTTTAACCAAATATTTAAATAAGAAAATAAACTAGATTAAAATGCAATTTAAATCACTAATTTTAATAATCTGATCAAAGCTGTCGAAAAAGAAGTCAGATATTTTAACAAAATAAAAAATAAATGTAATGAAATATTTGTGTTCTATAACATGTTTATTAGAAGATAACTAAAATCATTGTAATTAAAAAAAAAAAGCAAACAGAGAAAATAATATTTTAGATATTTCAACAAAATAAAAATAAATGTAATGAAATATTTATGTTCTACAGCATGTTTATGAGAAGCTAACTAAAATTGTTGTGATTAAAAGAAAGCAAACAAGGAAAATAATATTTTTACATACCTAATTTCATTGACGTTGTACGTGATACTTTGATTTTGGGGAACCAATTAAATCCGATAATAAGTACGATAGCAATGACTTGAATCATCTTCAACAAGTCAAAGCTACCGTAATTTTCTCGGGTTTATATTTTGTTAGCTGAACTAACTTGGATCCTGAGAACGTTCTTGTTTTAGTTTTTAAATCCGTGTCAACACGTCTATGCTGTCCAGTGTCCACATAACTTTCCGCGTTTATTCTAAAAAGCTTCACTGTTACTTTTATCCGTTATTCTGCGGCCGAGTCGTAACAACTGAAATAGTGCAGATGCAGACGATTTTTAAGTTTCGAAGTTCGAAGCAGATGTTTTGCTGTTCTATTTGTTTTTCTATACAACAGTTTCGGGAGGAAAATAAATGCGTAATAATTTTATCAAATTGTCTCTAATTCAATTTCCTGTTTGAAAATGTTTTATTGTATTTCACCTTTTATTTTTATCAGTTTTATTGAATTGTAAAGTTTCATTTACGTAAATTATAATAATAATATTATCCATAATTAGAATTTACTACATAAAACATTGCTTATTTTTTCAAAATGTGTACAAATTAATTTAATGGTAATAATCATGACCCCCCTCCTTTTTTTAAAAGTAAAATTTGTATCACAGGTAATATATACAAAATATCTTCTTAAAAAATACAAGAAGATAATCGAGAAGAGATGAGTTTTTCTTTGTCAATCTGTCATTCTCTTAATATTAATTTGCTGTAGAATAAAACATCTTGTAAAATAATTTTTAAAGATATATTTTGAAAACAAAAAATAAAATATGAATAATTAATTATGTCATGGGCTTTGCATAAATTTTGTACATTAATTTTATATTCGGAAAATGTCAATTTTATTTTAAACGTCTGAAAGAAGTAGAATTTAAAAAAAAAAAAGTTACTTAAAATAGTGAAACACTAAGAAGAAAAAAAAATGACTTGAATTCAAATTATAAAGCAAGAAATGCATATATGACTAAACTTTGAAGACGCTTTCTGCGTGCTCATTAAAAGCTGCAGACTTAACTGTAATAGAAAGTTTTTAGTTTGAAACCACAGAAATGTTTTGACTACTCTTTGAGAAACTTCTAGTATAACAGATGATCATTAACAAAAATCTTTATAAAAGATAAGTCGAGGTCTGTTTACCTAAAACATTTTTTTAATACTATGAAATTCGCATAATTAGGAAATCTTATTGTGTCGCTGATGAATTAATTACATTTTATGTTATATGAAAATAAAAAGTTTTGGTTAGAGGCACAGAGGCAACTTGGACCACGGTTTAAAAAAATTTTAAATCCGACAGAAAAATATTTTTTTACAGTAAATAACATGTTTTTAATAATTTTTGTAATTTTTTAAAGTTTTCTAAGATGTTCACATCTCAGTCACAATGTGACATCACTGAGTGGTGGCATTTTGGTCACAGATGTGACGTGACCACAGTGACTTACAGTGACGTCACAATGACGTTACTGTGACCATGCATGCTATGAGGGTGATATCCATTGTTTAATATTTAAAAAATGCATAAAAATGTAAAATAAAGTTCAAGTAATAAAAATTATATGCTGCACCAAGTTTCAAATTTGGGCTTTTAGAGAATGAGACTGATAAAAATAAAATTCATGGCAGCTTTTAATGGTCATGTAGTTAAAAAATCATAATAAATAAATAAAAATAAATACTGTTATTTTTTCGAAAAATGAGACCATAGTAAATAAAAATAAATGCTCTACCCACTATTTTTAGTTAATTTTTTGGTAAAAAGAAGCATAATTGGTTGTAAACTATAATGTTAAAATTCTGTGACTTCATTGAATAGGTTTGGCTGACTGTACCCTCTATCTCTTTAAAGAAATAGGAATTACTTATGCAATACAGAAATTTGCCACAATTTCAGTAATTAATTTAAAAGCAATTCATTAAAAATTCAAAAATTTTTCTAATGAAGCATACAAGTTATTTACTGTCAAATCCTGACGGGTACCATCTAGTTTATAATAGATTAGCAAAGTTCTTGCTTTGGCGGGAAAAAGTAATCTTGTGAGTTTTTGAGTGTAACTTCTAAGTTTTTGAGTTGAGAAAACGGGTTATTATGCTTAATTGACACATTTTTAATTAATAGGTTTTCTTCCCTAAACTTAAGATTTTTAAACTACGAATGCCATTAATGTAGGTTCTTTACTGTCTCTGATGCATCTGAGTAGTTGCTTTCTCAACAGGATTCCAATGTAAAGGCACGTGCGTCCTAATGTAAAGTATGCGTTTTGGGAATTCCCGTCTTCGGATTGTCATTTCACACCTACTTCTAGTTTATTCTTCCAAGTGGTAAGATAAAATAGGATAACAGAGAATAATATTAGAATAAAGTACGGTTTTGAATCTATGGGGCTCAGGTAATCATATAAAGTTATCTTGTTTTAAATATAAATTAAGTTGTTTTAAATGTAAATTATGTAAATCTTCATCATGTTATTAAAATGTAATTAAACATACTGAATTGTACTTTAGGAATTTGCAGCTGACTCTGTCTCATTTAAACTACCACTACCAAGTAGAATATTCATGTTTTTGATAGGCTAAAATTGTATTTTTACAGTAATTAAAGCATGTTCATTCAGCGACGTCTATTGAACATGCCAAAGTCCCAAAAGCAGCATTACATTTTACTGTCTTAAAAATGTAAACTTTACTATCTAAATAACGTCAGTAATATCAAAAAAGTTATATTTATGTAGTATATATTGAAAGATTTTAAAAAAGAAACGTTGTCTACTTGAAATTTTAAAATGAATAACATAATCAATGTACATTTCCTTCCCCTAAAACTTGTTTAATTTCTGATCATTTGGGCAAAGCCATATTCGGAAAAGGAAAATCTATAGCAGCATGCATTATTATATTCATTTATTCAACTTATATGTTAATACTGTCGAAAAGTTCTATTTTAGATTATGTTGAATTTGCATGTTTCTTACATTTAAGTATGGAGAAAGTTACGCTAGTTTAACTAACTTTAAATATTTATTTTCTTCATAGATTTTATTGAATTACACGTGTAGTTGATGCTTGAAGTTTGGTACATATTAAATATTTGTTTGTTAAATACTGTGCTTTGAAAATATTTGTTCATAATTAATATTTTTTATATCTCTCTAATCGTATTTTTACGTTTCGAAAAAGAATGACTTTCAATTATCTTGAATACTCACATGCATGTTTTGAAAAATGAAATTTTAATTACTTATAAAATTTTTTGTATTATTAAAATATTTTTTCAACGATATTTTTTAAGAAGAATTTTATTAAGGTAATTTTTTTCTTAAAATTTGCCAAGCTGTACCGCAAGTAGTACCAAATTTCCAAGAAAAAAAGACCTGGTCGTATTAAATTCTTCTAAAAAACTACACATTAGGCGTTATTTTCTAGACATGTCCTGTGTTTGTTTCCAGAATTATCTAAATTAATTTTAATTCACTTATATATTTACTCTTATGTTTTATTTATTCGTTTCTTATGGAATATTCCCCCTTTTACACCCCTTGGGGGTGGAATTTTAGAAAATTCTTTCTTAGTGCTCGCTTACGTTGTAAGAACTATTTTTTCACCATATTTTATGTTTCTAGGTTTAGTAGTTTAGGCTGTGCGTTAATTATGAGTCATCCAGGACATACTTTTTTATGTATGTGTACATAGATATGAGCAAATCTTGTATGTGTCTGTGTGAGTGCCCAGCATACACATACCTTTCGACACACGATCGGACCGCACCCGGCAGTGCCGGTTAATTATCGGCACTGGCGCAATGGTTTCGGTGAAGTGTCGGCAGCATGTCGGCAAGGGGGAAAGGGAAACCCGAACCGTAGCTCCAAGCTGCAAGCCTGATGGGGTGTTTTTTTACGGACGGCCAAAACCCATTTGTTAGTCCATCCTTTTAGGAGAAGTTAAAAAAGAAATGTTCAATGTTTATATTTATGCTATAGTAAATAAATTATAATAAAAATAAACTATAAGATTCTCAATATAGCTGCCTGGTTCAAAACATGACGAAATATAATAAATACAAAATATTAATAATAAAAACACTACTTGTAACAATGATACCAATATTAATAAAATTTACAATAATAATATTTAATGAATATATATGAAAACTATTTACAATGGAAACAATGAAGATAACAACAACAAAAAAAAAAAATACGATAAATCATTGACAGAAGAAGTGTCCGAGAGGTATGGATAATTATTTCTAAAAATGACCTCATTTTTCTCTATAAATCTCATTAGTGCTGATATTCTGTTCATGTCAACAGGACTCTCACTAACATAATTAATCCAATCCGGAATCGCCATCGCTCTATGTTTTTTAACGTGATAATGTGTTGTTAGAGGACAATCCAATACGTAGTGAAGTGACGTGGAGAGGAGACCTCATACACAAAGAGGGGAGTCACGTTTACCTGTGTCGTGATTTGTGAAAAAAAGAAAAGGGTAACGATTATTTGCGGTAAATTGAATGGGAACGCTTGGTAATAAGTTATGTGTGTAGCGGCCTGTGCCTTCATTGTCCCATCTTTGCTGCCATTCATTTTTTTTAATTTTTTGTTGTAATTTATATTTTAAATGAGAAGCCGCATGTGGAAGGAAGTATCATGTGACTTTAGAGTCCTCTACTGCCTTTTTTGCCATGGTATCAGCTAATTCGTTCCTCGTGACTCCTGAGTGCCCTTTAACCCATTCAAAATGGAAAATTTTGCTGGATTTGTGTATTAAACCTAAAATATCTGAAATCACATAGTCAACTGTATCTGTGTTTTACAGAGCCATTAAACCTGAGAGACTATCTGAAGATATTCGGAATGATTTGCAGTCAAATGAGTCCGCCAAAACCACAGCGTTTTTAATGAAAAAAAGTTCAGCTTGGAAAACGGATTTCTCTACGGAAAGACGAGCATTCCACGCATGTATTAATGAATTCTCTTTAATGCACAAAAGGCGGATCCTGTCTCTTGGTCAGATTTTGAACCGTGTGTGAAGATACGTATTGTGTCGTTGTATTGAGATAAGTCTCCTTCATTGATACCATCCCATGCCGGATCTATGATATATTTTGAGCATTTACAGTAAAATTGTGGCGCAAAATATTTTTGAGTAGAGATCGCCAGTTTAATCACCGAAGAGACTTCAGTTTCGCATTCCAATTGGATACCTAAAGGCGGCAGGTTGGTCAGGGTTTGAAGTGCTAAAATTGATGTTTTCTTATATGTTCTTGAAATTAGTAACAGAACTTTACGCTGTGCTGAAAGTAGATATCTTCTGCCATGTGATGACCACATATGTGGAAACCAAATGGAACACGCCTATACTATTTTACGTAACAAAATCGATTCGTACCATATTACAAAAATATGCGTCAGAAGTCTACCTTGAACCGATGAAAATCTGTAAAGATTTTGCGTTCTTTTTTGAACCTCCAATCGCTTGTTCCTTAAATAAAAAAGAAAGAGATAAGTCAGGAGTCACTCCTAAATATTTTAAGCATTTAACGTTTTTAAGATTATGGATGTAAATTTTGAAAATTTGCGAGCGTTTCAGATTTTTTGGTTTACCAAAAGTAGTGCATGAAGTTTTATCTATATATATTTGCATTTTATTTAAAGTAGCCCACTCTTCAATAACCTTCAAGGCGGCGTTCCCTTCCTTTTCCAACATGGAGCGCGATGAATCCCAGATAACTAAAAGAAGATCATCCGCATATGCTATCAATAAATAGTTAGCATCAAGATACATTGAAAGCAGAGTTTCAAGTAACAGAAGTTCACAGATATGGTCCTAGACATGAGCCTTATGGGCAACCTTTAGTGGAAACATGCTCGATATGTGGATTAAATCGTAATTTTTACTGAGCATAGCTCTGTCTTTTCTGTTGGTATAAAATAGTACACGTTTATTCACATACTTATGTGAAAAAAGTTTTACATTTATTTAATTAGAATCTTATAAAGCTTCTTCTCTCACATTTATTTTTGATTGTGCTTTAATTGGTTGGCACCTATGAGAGAGTTTTGTATAAATGTATATATTTTTGTACTTTTGTAATAATTTTAGTTAAAGTTTTTGTTATAATAATTATAGGATATATATTTATGATTTAATGGTGATTTATCTCTATGGATCTTTGTTAACACATAACTAAATTCTGTGATTTGGAAGTTTATATAAGTGAAAAAATAATTCAAAACAAAACAAAATCACACGAATTCCGAACACTATATATTTTTAAGGTTGTAACTTGCTTTAAAGAGAACAACACAGACATTTAAGAACTCACCCTCCTCTCCGACAATAAATGTAAAAAACTAGTTTTAAAGCAAAATAATCGGTCATGTGTAAATATTACTCGCACACAGATGGTTCCTTACAATTAACAATGATCTTGATTTTAATTTAAAACTTTGCGCTGTATTCAGCATTCTTGAAAAGGAGGTCTCAAGGTTGCAACACCCATTTCGCCCGTGTCGCGTTTATTGAGATTATATTCAAGACATAGTTGGCGTACTGAGAACGCCATTCAATGCAACCTACTCGTGAATTACCAAGTAATTACGTGATTAATTCTAATTAAAGTATTTTGTTTTTAAAAATCTGACGTTTAATGCTTCTGCACTTTTACCGGTCATTGCATTACACAAATGTATCATTAAAAGTTATTATCTGGGCTTTAAAAGCCGATGTCACATAGAGCACGTTGCTCGTGTATTTATGTATATACAAATCGTCCATGTCTTTAAATGTCAATATCTCATCTAATTACCCACAATTGTTTTCGAAAATAATTATAAACAATCATTTTATATTTCCGCGACATTAGGTATTTCTAGCGCCCCACAACTCCCTTGCTGAGCACCGCTAGTGAAATTTGTGTTTAACGGAAATATGCGATTTTCTCAAAATATACAGATGGGTGACAAAATAATACGAACACCCATGAAAAAGGCATGGTCCATTTCAATGAAGCAGAACGCGCATGTCACTTTGCACAAAATTCTTCCACCTAATGGTTATGAGAGGCTTGGTATCAGTCACTTATCATCAGTCATAGGTATTGCATGTGATTACTATACGCTCTGGAAAACTCAATAATGACCTGTCAGATTTCGAAAAAGGAGTGATTTTGGAATGAGGTGCGCTGGTTTCTCCGTGACGGAAACAGCCAATTATTTGGTGCGTGCAAAGAGTACAGTATCAGCTGTTATAGCAGCGTACACGAAATGCGGTAATGTGTCGTCTGCGAAGTACAACAGTGGACGGAAACGAAAGCTTTCTGAGAGGAATAAAAGAGAGTTGACCCCATAGCGGTCCGAAAAAGCTGGCAGTCTCTATCCCAGATAACGTCAGAGCTAAATAGCCGTCTCCAGAATTCTATTTCAGCAAGAACTGTTCAAAGGGAACTTCATGCTTCGAACATTTATGGAAAAGTTGCAATTCGTAAGCCATTAGCGACATCACGTCAGGATTTTCAGGGATGCCAATGGGGTTAAACACACATAAACTGGACTTCTCAAGAGTGACAACAAGTCATTTGATCTCATGAATCAATCTTACCGTATGACTGAATGACCGTACAATTGACCGCGTTTATGTGTGCAGAAAGCCCGCAGAAGTATTTTCTCCTGACTCCCTCTTTCCGACTATGAAGTATCGGGTTGTTTTCCTTATGGTATGGGGTGCGATATCTTAGCGTGACCTTGGGCTGCTTGTTACTCTGCATAGGAAGGTAACAGCTGCTCACTATGTCGATATTCTGGGGAATCAGGTGCATTCTTTTGTCCAGACTTTATTTCCAGTAGAATGCCTACTTTATCAAGACGACAATGCTCGTATCCACACTGTTAAATTCTTCCAAACATGGTTTGAAGAGTATGAGGATGAACTAGGACATCTTCCTTGGCGCCCCCTCAGTCTCCTGACTTGAACATTATTTAACATTTGTGGGGATATTTGGAGTCAAAACTCGGTGCTCGATTTCCTCCACTATCTACGCTTTTGTAATTAGGGATGCTCTCCGGGAAGAATGCTTTATATTTCTTTAAATGCTGCTCATTACCTCTATGAACCATCCCACGTCGCAGACAATCTGTTACTAAGTCAAAGGGTGGTCCAAAACCCTATTAATAAAGTTTTTCTTTTATTTCATAGGTGTTCGTATTATTTTGTCACCCATCTGTATGTGACCTAGGGCCATAACAATATAGTTTTCCTGCAAAGTTTAAATAAACGTCTACTATTTTTTTTTCATAATTTTTGTTTCAGTAGATTCGGAAATAGAGTGCGGTGACATATTTTTGCATTACATTTTCTTCGACATCTCTGAAACTATAATACCTACAATTATAATAAGAGTATTTTTGAGTTCTGCGTTACGAGAGCTTTCACACGATATCCCTTCCACGCAAACACGAGATTAAAAAAAAATAGATTTTTATTTTCAAAAAACTTATTTAGTCCAGCCTACATTTTTCCTAAATATATTTGTGAATGTTTAATAATCTATAAATATGTGGTTCAATAGCCCTTTTTTTAATTCTGCCAAATTTGAATTTTCCACACTCCACAGTTTACTAGAAAAACGAGAGTGACAGACGGACAGGCAGACACACGAGTGATCTTATAATTTTTTTCGTTTTTACTTTTTAAGTCCCTAACTAAGAAAAATAAGTAAATCTGTTTCACATAAAAATAAAAATCTAGCAAGAATATGTAACAATTTTTAAAAGTACTACTCACCTAAACTTATTGTTCTATAATACATAGCAGAACTAAAAGTTTGCTGAATGTAACAAAATCTAAAATAACTGACAACATCATTTTATAAATAACTGTAGAAATATATAATTACAAATATAAATTTAAACTAGTAATAGAGTACAATTTATAAAAATAAAATTGAAATAAATTATATAAGAGTCATTCCATGTCAATTCAACCAGACCTTGTAACCCGACCCCCAGGGATTTGGATGAAACTCGGTGTATATACTAATTCTATCATGATATGAATACATCAGAAATTTTTCCTTCCTAACGTCATAGTTTGTGAGGTATGGGGGGTCCAATGTTTGGATTTTTCTCAAATAGCACATTTCTGAGTCTGTATTTTTAGACTGCAGTTCCATTTTCAAAAAATTGTTTCTCTGGATCTAAAATGCGAATCATCTTAAACATGTCACAGTAAGTACATCAAAAGACGCAGATTTTAATAAAAAAATATTCAAAAAATTGATTTTAAATATTTAGGTCCAAAAAATTAAACCAAAGTTGAAAGTTATGGTTATTTTTCCAAATTTTTGTGACTTTACGAAAAAGACTCTACACAAAAAAGCAAATGAAATTTCCAATTTCTTTTTGTTTTAAATAAAAGTTTACACATTGGGCTTTCTATTTATGCAATAAAAATGATGTCTTTCTCATGGCTTATGCAAAATTTTTGACTTATTTTGGGATGTTGTACCTATGAAGAGATAAATATCTTTAACTTTGCTTATGGTACCTAAATAATTGCTGCACATTTTAAATATAAATTTATTAATTATTTTGATTTGTTTCCTAAAATGAACCCTTAAAATCAGACTGATTTATTTATTTTTATAACAGTAGAAAATTTGTATGTTATTGGTACATATCACACATTATCTGAAATTGTGTTGTTCTCAATCTTATCGCATATGTTTGTCACATAAATGTACATCGATCATTGGATTCTGTGGTATAGCATTTCTATAAATACTTTCACATAGGTAGTATGTAAAGAATATGAACAATATTTAATGGAGGGGGTGTGCGTATTGAAATCATAGATTTTTTTCTCATTTTACTCAAAAAAAAAAAGCAAAAACTTTACTTTGTAAATAAAAAAGAAGAAGCACTTATATTAAATAAATTCAACAAGTCATAGGAACCACAGTAATTATTTAGGTACCACAGTTTAAATTAGACATATTAGAGATTTTTTTTTTCTTGAATCGTGCAGTTTCCCAAAACAGGGCAAAATTTTTACATAAGCTAGGAGAAAAAATTCATTTTTATTAAATTTGAAATAATCATTAATTAAATCTAATACATTAAATAAAATTTCTTGTAAATAATTTAAAGATTTAGATTGTTTTTTTTTTATGTAACAAATAAAGAATTTCTTAAATTATATGCAAATTTTTAAAGCTAAAAAATCAGAATAAACTTTATATTTAAAAGATTGAAATTCAAAAATATAACTGAGCTAAATATAAATATAGAAATAAATGACATACTTTTGCAGTATCACTTAGGCTTATTTTGCAACATTCTTTTTTTGTGCAATTTAAAATTTATATTTATTATGAATAAGCAACATTGAGAACCTTCTAATATATATGTCAATTTTCCTATCTTACTGTAACTCCAAACATAATAACACAACAAAACATCGGTATATTAGAAGATCTTTGTGATTTAGTATCTAAAACATTAAATCGGTGGCTATCTCCCCTTCCCCCCCCACCCCCCAGAAAAGAATTTAAATATCTTAAGGGGAAATTCTCTTCATTTTGGTAAAGGTTTATGAAAAGTTGAAATTTTTATATTGCCAGAGCACCCATTACAAAAGTCAAGGACTTTCTTTACATCAGGAAATATCTCTTTTACAAATGACATCACTTCCTTCTGTGTTAAACACACAAGAGTGACATCATGTTGCATATTATAAGATAAAATGTGTATATTGCTTGCTGATAATCTAATACTGAGAGATAGAGTGTATATAACAGTTGGATCAAGAGTGCAGCTTCTTTGGCCCAATGGTAACTTTAAGCCTCATCTTGAATAGGAAAGGTAAAATTTTTGCTGAAATCCTACAAAACGATAGCTTTTTGAGGGCCAAAGTTTGCTTTAGTTTCTTTTAGGAAATTAGATTTAGCTTTCGTTATAAAAGAGTGGAATAACATTTTCCAAATATTTTACTTAGCTTGTCACAAATTCAATTAAATGAACAGTGCTGCTAATACTAAATTGAATACCTAGAGTTATAATTCTCAAGTTTTTTGGAAATTCCTGTTTATAAAGAGAATACAACTCATGTAGATACACATAATATCAATCGCTTTTGTGCATAGTACATTCTTAGTAATGCTAACTAAATTTTTTTCCAGTCATGATTCTTCAGTATTCATTACAATTATAAAACTTTTCAATTAGTTCAATTGTTTCTGGACCTGTAGCTGTGGCCTTAATTTTTCTTATTTCTGGCATAGACAAGATTCTCTCTTCTCTCAGAAGAGTTCATGACGGTCTTGCAACATAATTAGTTATTTCAAATTCATCTATTATTTTCATTTACAGCACAAGGAAAAATAGATCCCCCTTCTATTATGAGAAACAGCAGACTAATAATAATTTGATTAACAGATTCGAAAACACCTGCCTTAACTAAATAATTTTATCCTGCCTTTGTCAGAATTTTTTTATACAAGGCAGGTGTAACAATATGTTTCATACTATAGAAATAAACTAGGCTTTGTTAAATATAAGGTATTTAAACTATAAAAAAACATATTTAAAATGATTAAAAATATCCAAGATAATAAGATAGAAAGTTTTAAAAGAATGTTAAATATAAATAAAATATTTTAATTCAAACACTCATACACACACAGAAAAAAACATATTGAAAATTTGATGGGTAAAAAGTCATTATTGCATTTTCTTATTCTATATCAATAAAAGATATTTTTGTTTACAGTTGTATTGTAAACACAAAATTAAGGAATTGTTTAAATTTAAAAAAAAAATACTAATAATAAAAGAAAATATATGAATGAATAAATAATGGAAACATAAGGATTATGCACAAAATTTAATGGAGGAGGATAGACTGCGTCATAGACTCCCCCCCCCCACACACACACACACACTTTTACTCAGACGAAAGAAAAAAAAGCGAAAACTTTACTTTGCAAAAGAAAGGAAGAAAGAAACATTGGATAATATATTCAACGAGTTATAGGAGTTACAGTAGTTAGTTAGGTACCTCAGCTGAAATTATGCAAAGATTTTTTTTTTCTTGATTGGTGCAGTTTCCCAAAACATTGCAAAATTTTGCATAAGTCATGAGAAAGACATCATTTTTATTTCATAACTAGAAAGCCCAAAATATAAACTTTTCTTACAACAAAAAGAAATTGGAAATTTCATTTGCCTTTTTGTGTAGAGCCTTTTTCGTAAAATCACAAACATTTTGAAAAATAACCATAACTTTCAAATTTGGTTTAATTTTTTGGCCCTAAATATTTAAAATTAATTTTTTTAATATTTTTTTATTAAAATCTGCATTTTTTGATGTACTTACGGTGATATTTTTAAGATGATTCGCATTTTAGATCCAGAGAAACAATTTTTTGAAAATGGAACTGCAGTCTAAAAATACAGACTCAGAAATGTGCGATTTGAGAAAAATCCAAAAATTGGATCCCCCATATCTCACAAACTATGAGGTCTAGGAAGGAAAATTTTCTGATGTATTCATATCCTGATAGAATTAGTATATACACCGAGCTTCATCCCTAGGGGTCGGGTAACAAACCATAAAAAATTTGGTTGAATTGACATGGAATTATGGGCGGACCCATGAACGGGCCATACGGACAAGAAAATTTATTTTTAATGCTGAGATTATTAAATGACTAAAAATCATATATATAACGACAAAAAAACCGCTTTCTTTTGCGCTAAATTCTAGGTTGATTCCTTTAGATATAGACAAATTAAAATGAAATATCGTTTATTTATGTATATGGGGCATCCTCGCAATCTTTTGACTTTTGGGTAAAAAAATCTGACAAAATTAAACTTGCTAAAATAACATTTTAGTTTGATAGACGAATGCCTTAATGATTCAAAATAAATTAAAAAATGGTCAGCAGCAATTTTTTTTTTTATTTAACTGAGGTTTAAGTTAAACTCGCGAGTTTAATTTTCCTTACCATTTTATCCCTATAACTTTTTATTTTCTTCTAAATTTTTACTTATAATGAATTTGCATAGTACTCACAGTACATTCAAATAAAAAATAATAACATTGTAATACTTTTAATACAGAATTTTTGTACAACATTGTCTTAAAGGGTGTTAAAGAAGGGACGGTAAGGTAAAAAAAGGGGATGGTATTGGAAAAAGGGACGAAATGGTAAAAAAAAGGACGGTAAGGATGGAACGGTAAGGAAAATTACCACCTATTTTTAGGAAAATCATGTTAAGACTAAGTGATAGCCACAATATTCATTGATTTTTAGAAACAGTTGTTAACTTTGGATTAAATTATAAAAAAAAAATTAATTTACTTTGAAAGTGCAAGAATAAACCTTGGGGACGCTGAGACTACCAATAAAGCCACGATGCTTGAAATTAATATTTAAATGCTGATTTAAATTCTACAGTAAATTTCCTGCCAAAGAATTTTAGACATTATTTCTCTAGCGTACTTCTGCATACGAAAAAACTTGAAAAAAATTCTGTGGCTGCATCTGAAATGATTTTCTGTATAATTTTAGAAGAGGAATGGTAAGGAATCTAAAACCAAGGGACAGTGTTTAAAAAAAAATAACAACCCTAAAAATGTATGCAGGTTAATTTTTTGCTACATATTTATATAAAACAATTGTTCCAGTTTCAGAAAAAAATTACATCGAATTATTTTTTTTGAAACAATTTTATCCAGACAGCGCCAAACTTAAAATTCAGTATCAGTGACACAAGACGGTATAGGAGTTTTCCAGGTGTTTGGACCACCAACATCGTCCAAAACTTATTTATCTCTTTAATATTGTTGTGAAATCATGCAATGGGATGTTCCTCAGTATATGAAATAAAAGAAAACACAAAAAAGTGTATTAAAATAAAATTTATTATTCGGGGACATGAAAGTCGAAAGATTGCGAGAATGCCCCTTATATGTATTAATCCATCTATCTATTTATCCATCGATCTATATAGCGCAAATTTTGTAATCAACATAACGTCGGAGATATTGAACCAAGTAAACATAAATGGAACTATGTATTGATCTTGCTAGTATCGTGGATGTGTTCTTTAACCGAGTATTTACCCCTTTTTTGTTATTTTACAGGAAACACAAATGGAAAAAAAATGGTCAAAATCTGAAATCCCGATAACGTCCAAAGTATAGAACCCATTCAAATCTTATCGAGACAGTGTGTATTGGATAAAAGGATTTTCAAAAATCCTATCTAACTTCGTCAATCAAGTACGTAATTCTTACAGTTCCTTTACATGGTCACCCACAATTTGAAAATAAATGCCCAAATTCGATCAAGATCTTCATAAAGGTGGAATTTGAAAAATTAAGCCATTTCGAATCTAAGGGGAGTAGTGTAGATCTTGCAACTATCTTGAATAAGTTGGTCAATCAAGCATGTATCTGTTACAGTACTTTTACAGTGAGACACAAAAGTCGATATCCCGATAACGAACGAAATACTGAAAGAATTGAAACCTAATCGGGACTGTGCATTGATCTTTGAATTCTGGAAGATCAATCCGTTATTTAAGTATGATACTGTTATAGTTCGTATACATGTACACTCAACTTTTTCTATGACACTCATTGAATACTTTCGGTTATATTAGTCTACATGTGATTTTACAGTGTGATTTAAAAAAAGTAATATATGAGAGCATTGTATTCATTTAACTACTTTTGAAAAATCTAATGTTTCTTTGTAAAATATCCTGCTCACGAACATAAACAACTAGGGAAAAATTTGTTTAATTTGTATTAAATTTGACGAATATATCTAAAAAAATCAAACCGCTGTTTTCATTGACCGCATAGGTGGTTTAAATTTATTACCACTTCTAAATACTAATATAAACATTCATTACGATAAGAAATATCCCCATTAGTATCTAACAAACGCTACAATGAACTATAAAAAACTTCATTTCTTCAAAAACTTCGTATTTTTAAATAAATATCATGTTTCCTACACGAATCACAAATACATAAGCCCTTCATAATAAGTAACAATATATTAATAAAACTTTCCTTCCACATATTCGCTAATTTAATTTGCGATCATTTTGATAAAGCTATTATATTCAGTAAAAGGTTGCATACCAGCATGGTCTAAAATATTTATTTATTCAAATTTTATGTTAAAATTGTCGAAAAAACATGTTTTGAAATTCTCTTTTCAATGAAATTGAGTTTCCATATTTTCACTGGAACTTTTAAAAGTAAATTTAATGAGGTTATAGAATACTATTTTCGTTCTCTCTATATAAATATATTACTGAAATTATGTATTAATTTAGTACTGCATTTATTCAAATTTACGTACTTTATCATATATTTATCTGTTGAAAATTTAATTTCAAAAGTATTTCCTTGCGTTCAGCATGTCTTTTTATTTCCGTATTGCATATTTATACATTTTAAAAATAAAACGACTATCTTTTCGAGTAAATTTATTCTTGTAAAATTTTTAGCTTTTATTTATTTATCAGAGAGGAAATTACTTCCTTATTTAGTTTTTCACTCATTCTTCTTTTTTTTTTAAACTTTGTTTTTTGCTAATATTAAAGCAAAAATTTATTAAATTTATATTTTAAGGCATAGTTAGCTTCTCATTATTTTTATTTTATTTTTTGCCCAAATGAAACAACAACAACAAAAACAAAAAAAATACTGAAAGAATTAAAATGAACATTTCTTTTAAGTGTAAAAATATGTGCCTTTGTTTGTGACATTTAGAGAATACTACCTGTGTTAGACAAAATAACTTTACGATGTCATTTTTTTAAATCTAATTAATTTCGTCAATCAAAAAAAAAACAATATATATATTTTACACTCCTATAAAATCTTTTAATTTATTTCAAAATTCATATTTGCACATTGCTTCTAGAAATGCCCTATTACATAATAACCAGTCCAATGAACAATTTTTTGTTTATTTAACAATATAAGTAGTGAAAAAAGTAACGGCATACGCTTCATTATATTCATTTATTCACATTTGTTTTTGAAAACTGCCGAAGAGAATAATTAAAAATATGTTATAGATGAAGAAAAATTTTTCACGTTTCGTCGATAAATGATTATAGGAAATTAGTTGAGGTTAACCCATTTGTGCCTGAATTTTGGTTTTCTCAAATGTTTTGGTACAATCACTTTAAAATATTGCAAAATGAACTGGAAAAATACTAAAAAAAATAACACTTAAATTTTTTTTGTATTTATTTAATAAAATGTAAAAAAAAAAAAAAAAAAAAAAAAAAAAAAAAAAAAAAAAAAAAACTACATGCGAGTATTTCTAGTAAAATAATGCACATAATTATATGTTTTGTCTATATTTATATTTAAAAATTTTTAAATTGTATATTATGTACTAAAATTAGTATTTTTATGAACTACAAAAATAAATATAGTTATTTCTTTACAGAGACTAATAATGTTATAACTATTATTAATAATAAAATAAGAATAATCGTATTGCTGACTTAAAAACAATTTATTTCATAAATATCTTCAAAAGGAGATTACATAAATAACTCTTTCCTAAATGTCCAACAAAAATATGTGACCATTTGTGCCTAGAACCCTGTATTTTGGACGTTACAAAAATGCATAAAAAATAGGCTTGAACATTTAATTTCGCAATTTAAAAAAATACGTATTTAAAAACAAGTCTACAAGCGAAGATTATGACTTGCGATTTTGGATCCTTCATAGTAAAAATACAAATAAACTTACTTTTTGAAAAATTGAAAATTTAAAAACACCGAAAAAAAGCCTTCATTTAAACAATCCACCTTATGCTGTCATCTCTCGATAATAGATAAAGGCATTTATAAATAATTATTTCATACAATTTTTATGTTATAAAGGAGAAGAAAAATATACTTAATCATGAAAATTTGAAGCGTCCCAAAAATGAGACGCTAGGCACAAATGGGTTAACGAATTTTAAATATTCATTTTTCGATACACGTATAATAAAGTAAACAATGGATTTACTAAATCACATGTTCAATATGCGTTTCAAAATCAGTACGTAGTTATAAACATATACACAGATAAAAACGCAGATTTAAAAATTTATTTAAGTTTTAATTTTGCGATTCCATACTCGCATTTCCCTTTTCCGGATTTCAAAACACAATTACTTCCAATTAATAGATATTTGCAGATCAACATTTAAAAATAAACTTGCACATGTTTTTTATTTGTTTGGGAAAAGTCATTCCAGGTTTTTGTTAGTTAGTTCTGAGAAATATTTTATTTTTAAAAGTAATTTTAGACTAAAACATGCATTCTTCTAAATCTTATTTTAACTTTCAGGTATTATGAAAGACGCCCTGTAGGATAAGCGGTGGAATTGTGTGTTTTTAATTTGTTTAAGATCAGATCTTTTTTTAATACTCAGATAAAGAACAGATTAAAAAAAAAATGAGTAAGATGTAATTGGCAGATAATGAAGGTAGCTACTTATATAAATTCTATTTATCCAAATAAAAAAAAAAGAGAGAGAGAGAGAGAGAGAGAGACTAGAAAACAGGACTAATGCTTTTTCAGAATGCAGTGCCGCGTTCGATGAAAAAAATATATATATGTATATAAATATAGATAGTTTAGTTTAAGGCTTCAAACATGCGCGCGCTTTTATTTTATATAAAATGGCGCCATCCGCATCCGCTAAAGAATTCCTCATTTACGACCCAGTCTTAAACAACTTCTACAGCAGGGGTCGGAAAGTAATTTTACGTGGAGTCCGAATACTTCTGAAAAATTTTATCGAGGTCCAGAGAAAGAACACATATAGGTAATATAAATACTTATTACTTTTAAATTGTTATTTTTACATGCACATACATATAATATAAAATAGAAAAGTCAGGTATTCGTTCTGAAAAATTCCTATATACGCAGATACACGTTCTGGAAATTTTTACATACATATAATAAAGGCAGGTTTTCGTCAAAAAATTAATTCGAAATATTACACTTGCGGTCTTGAACTAGTTTTTTATAGTTTGGCTCACGTGGTAAACAGTAAATACGAAGATTGTCTTCGATGTGGGCGTTCGTTAATCTTGCACGATATTTGTTATTCAAAAAATTCATTTTGGAGAAGTTCTTTCACATGCATATGTGTAATCAAACATAGTAACCAGGTTAATAGGTTGTCTTTTTACTTTTCCTTGTTTTCTGAGACATGTTTGCCCCAAAATTTTTCAGGGATGCAGTTTTATACATTGTGAGTCAAATCTCCATTTGAAGTAAAGATTTTTCGACATTGAGCAATTTGCAGCCGCTTCAAATTCTTTCACAAAATCTGACACATAAAACTTAAGAACACTGCAGTGTGTATTTCGGAATTCTTCTTATATTAAGAAATTGTTGGAAAATGAATAAATTTTTCATTTGAAATAGCTTTTTTGACGGTCCAGGCTTCGACCTTCCGGGTCCGGATGTGGGCTGCGGTCCGCCAGTCAGGTATTCGTTCTGAAAAATTCCTATATACGCACACGCAGATACACATTCTGGAAATTTTTACATACATATAATAAAGGCAGGTATTCGTTGAAAAATTAATGTGAAAAATTACACTTGCGGTGTTGAGCTAGTTTTTTATAGTTTGGCTCGCGTGGTAAACAGTAAATATGAAGAGTGTCTTCAATTTCGGCGTTCGTTAATCTTGGATGATATTTGTTATTCAAAAAATTCATTTTGCAGAAGTTCTTTCACGTGCACATGTGTAATAAAACATAGTAGCCAGGTTAATAGCTTGTCTTTTTAATTTTTCTAGTTTTCTGAGACATGTTTGCCCCAAAATTTTTCAGGGATGCAGTTTTATACATTGTGATTCCAATCTCCATTTGAAGTAAAGATTTTTCAACATTGAGCAATTTGCAGCCGCTTCAAAGTCTTTCACAAAATCTTACACATAAAACTTAAGAACACTGCAGTATGTATTTCGGAATTCTTTTTATATTCAGAAATTGTTGGAAAATGCATAATTTTTTCATTTGAAATAGCTTTTTCGACGGTCCAGGCTTCGACCTTCCGGGTCCGGATGTGGGCTGCGGTTTGCCAGTTGCCGACCGTGGATCTACAGTAAAAATACTCGTGAAACAGGACTGAATAATACACACTTATCACTGAATAATACACAAATCCGAAAAAAAGAGATTTCGTCATTCAAGAAAGTGGACAAAAAAAAAAAAAAAAAAAAAAAAAAAAAAAAAAAAAAAAAATCCTCTATTTTATGCTTCATATGCCTTCATTTGTTTGTAAGAGTAGTATAGATACTTAAAAATAAATTTAGTTTATAATAGCTTCATTTTTTATCAGAAATCATTCATTTATATTTTTCAAAATAGCACGTATTTTAATTACATTTTTTTTTCAGTTTTAATGAGAAAATGGAAACAAAAAGATATAATTGCTATTTTTCAACTATTTTCCCGTTACTTTCTACAGAAATAGAGTACTTGAGTTGCCAAAATTAAACAAATGGTGCTAAAAACTACAAAAGAATTGATATCTCAAAAATAAATGGAGATGCAGTTTTCAAACAAATTGCATTTAAAAGTACTTTTTTTTTTCGATACGGCGGTATAAAAATTTAATAAGTGCGATACTTAGAAGTTAAAAAAAATGCAGTAGAGATTATTCCGCACAATGATACATCCCCTTTGTTTTACAGCTATCTTATACAACGTAACATTATTTTTTTGAGACGACACATTAATAGGCGGGAGAAAGAAACAACATGCCGGGATCTAAAAAGAAAAACTCACTAGCACACAGTAACCGACAGTACTAAATTCTGCCGGATTACCTATATATTTTTTTTTATAATATAATGTTTATTATTATTTTTAAAACAGTTTTATATTAAAATAGTAAAATCTTTAAGGATCTTCTTAGAATATGTTTTACGTATGTTTGGGATTTATGGAAACTTAAATACTTATTGAAATTTCGCGAAAAATCAACATTTTCATTTATCAAATGTCGAAATTTTATAACTCTACATATTCTGTTCATTTGTAAAAATAACATTGAATTTTAATATATATATATATATCATCATCATCATCATCATCATCAACCGTTTTCAATCCACTGCTGGATGTAGGTCTCCCCCAGATTTTTCCAATGTTTCCTGCCTAGTGCTTTAGTCATCCAATTTACACCGGCTACTTTTCTGATTTCATCACTCCATCTTACTTGAGGTCGGTTTCTTGGCCGTTTTACATCTATGGGATACCGCTGTAGGGTGTTTGTGCTCCATCTATTGTCTTGTCTTCTTGCGATGTGCCCAGCCCATTTCCATTTTAGCCGTTTAATTCTTTCAATGATGTCAAAAACTTTCGTCTGACTTCTTATCCAGGTCTTTCTGTCTCTCTTCTGTCTCGGTCTTTTTCTGTCTCTTCTAGTTATATCTAGCATACATCTTTCCATACTTCTCTGTGTTGTTTGTAATCTTTGTACCATCCGTTTTGTTAGCGTCCATGTGTTCTGCTCCATAAGTTAGGACAGGCAAAACACATTGGTTAAATACCTTTCTTTTCAAACACAGGGGCATGCTACTCTTCAGAATAATATTGTTCTTCCCAAAAGCACTCCATCCATTTCTTATTCTTCTATTGATTTCATTCATGATACTATTATCAGATGATATTTCTTGCCCAAGGTACACATAACTTTGCACTTCTTTAATTTCAGTGTTGTTGTAGACGATTTTCTTTTTTGATGCAAATGAATTGAACATCACCTTAGTCTTTTCCAAGTTTATTTTTAATCCCACATTAATGCTAGCCTCTGCCAAATCTTTTAGCATATTTTCCAATTCTTCAGGACTGTTACTGAAAATTAAAATGTCGTCAGCGAATCGGAGATGACTTAAATATTGCCCATTTATTCTAATCCCTTTGTTTTCCCAATCCAGCTTCTTGAAAATATTTTCTAAGACAGCAGTAAAAAGCTTAGGCGAAATGGTGTCTCCTTGTCTTACCCCTCTTCCAAGCTTGATCTTTGCTTTTCCTTTGTCCAAGCGGATGGTTGCTGTTGCTTTCTTGTAAATCTTCTTTATAATATTGATGTAAGGTTTGTCTATACCAATGTCCTCCAGAGATTCTACTACTGCTGATGTGTAGACCGAATCAAAAGCTTTTTCATAATCAATAAAGGCAAGGCAAAGAGGTACATTATATTCCTTATGTTTTTCTATGAGTTCCCTTACCGTTTGGGTATGATCCATTGTGCTGAATCCACTTCGGAATCCTGCTTGTTCTCTAGGTTGAGCTGAGTCCAGAGCTGATTTAAGTCTTGTCGTTAAAACTTTGCTGAAAATTTTATAAATCACTGACAGTAAGCTGATTGGACGGTAGTTTTTAATGTTTTCCTTCTCTCCTTTCTTGTAAAGTAGCACCATCACAGCATTATTCCAATCTTCTGGTACATCTGACTTCTGGAGACATTTGGAAAACAGTAAGGATAGCATTTTTGCAAATTCTTCTCCTGCTTCTTTGATAAGGTCGATTGTAATTCCATCTTCTCCGGGGCATTTACCTTTTTTCATAAATTTAATGGCTTGTAAAACTTCGTCTGCCGTTATATATATATAATGCTTTCAAAAAATTTTTTTAAAACAAATAACCCAGTGCATCAGGCGCAACGCAGCTTCTTATATGCACTAAGTGAATATAGCTCTAATAAAAGTGAATGATTATGAAAATTATTATGAAAAGATGGTGCAAAACAACAATAAAAATCCATGAAAATTTACAACGAAAAAACAACAAACAAACCACTCCCTGCTCTTCAGAAAGTGGGAGGAGTGAAAAAAGCAGGTATCAAAAACAGAAATTGGATCCTCACGAGTTTCGCAAGATATGGCCAACCCACATACTCCAAAAGTATAACAATAGATTTAAACTTTCAAAAATTACAGATTTAACACCCCCTTTGAAGCTTTTTTTGAATGGGAGTGGCATATATTAAAGGAATTTGAGTTTTTTGTTAATAATTATTTGAACAGTAAGGATTATGTTTATCATAGTCTCAATAAAGAAGATTTAAATTATATTCAATTTTTACATGACAATTTTGTAATAGTACCTGTGGACAAAGCGGCTTCAAATTATGCAATTATTTGAAAGCTTTTTTATATTGACAAAGTTAAAAATGAGTTAAATAATAGTAAATTTTATAAAGAATGTAAATTAAGTCACAAGGTTGTTGTAAACAAATTTAATGCATACATCAAGAAGGCTAGAAAAATGTATTCATATAATTTTGCTATTAATAATCATCATACTTTTCCATTTCTGTTTATGACCCCAAAATTTCACAAGACACCTATTAAATTCAGATTTATATGTTGTAATTCAAGAGGTATAGGTAAAAGTTTAAATGTTAAGTTACAGGAGTTTTTGAAGCGCATTTATGGTTTTTTGAAGTTTAAATATAGAAATACTAGCTATTTTTGGTGTATAGACAATAGTAATGAGGTTTTAAATAAAATTAAAAAAACGCCCATAACGCCCACAAATTTGTATACCTATGATTTTGAAAACCTTTTTTCTAATATACCTATAGATTTACTTTATGATACACTAAAAAATATTTTTGATTTGTTTTGTATTGAGGAGGAGCTTGGAATTTAAAGAGATTTTTTCTTGAGTTTATGTAATTTCTGTTTTCTTAATAATTTCATTACATTCAATAGCTCATTTTTCTACCAGGTATGTGGTATCGGTACGGGAACTAATTTTTCGAGTTCTGCTGCAAATCTGTTTCTTTTTTATTATGAATTTAATTATGTTTTAAATAGTAATAAGAGTTATTCAGTTTTAAGGTATATCGATGATTTAATAATATTCGATGACAAACTTTTGGTATCGATTAACGATATCTATTCTCCATGTTTAAAATTAAATAAGGCTTCTGTTGATAATTTACATGTTAATTTTTTGGATTTAGACATTTTAATTAAAGATAGCAATATACTAATTAAGCTTTTTGATAAACGGGATTTTTTTAATTTTAATACTCAATCGATGCCACACTGGTATTCAAATTTAAGTAAGAAGGTTTTTAATAACATTATTGTGGGACAAATTAATAGATTTTATAGAATTTGTAGTAATAGAGAATTTTTGAGTTCACAGATTTTTAAATTTACTGCTAATCTTTTTTATAATAATTTATTTCCATACCAGTTTATTTTTCATTATGTAAATCAACTTGAGAAGAGTTTTCTAAAGTGGCAACAGCTAAGCGGCCAAACACCGTAATGGATGCCAAGGTAGCTGCTTGAATATATGAAGGGTGTGGATTAAAGTCTTTAAGAACGTCTGCATGTTGATGTGCTTCAAGTAGAAACTGCGGTGACTTGGAAAGAAAATTAATGATTATGAGGATAATGGAAAGACAAGTCTTTAGGACGCTGGTCTAACTTGGATTATGGCCTTGCTTGCAACTCCTGCTGATGGAAAGAAGTGGAGCGTAGTGATTGTTTTAAAGGTAGCAAGTTTTTTTCAGGTCTTCATTGGTAAAGGTGGGGATATGGCCTTCTCACATGTTCAATACTTCTAATTGCTTAATGATTTAGTCATATTAAAATTTTTAAAAAAATTTTATTTACGTTTTATAAGCTAAATCGGTTTTCTTGGATTTTGAATTGGTTGGTTATATTTGTTTTTAAAGCAGTTTTGATTCGTTAAAAATTCTTTTATAAAATAGCTTTGTTATGTTCTGTTTTTGAAAGTTTAAATCTATTGTTATACTTTTGGAGTATGTGGGTTGTATTTCACACGCTACTAAGAGTTAAATATGTGATCATTTCATAAGCAAAAAGTGTTTAACTTTTAGCTTAAGAAAATGTATAGATTCTATACACATGTGAAATTGTATTCATTAATTGAACTTTTATGTTAAAGCTGCGAAACAACAAGTTCTAAATTTATAATGTCTTGAAATTGAATTTGCATCTTCTAAATAATGTTTGAAAAAACACAGCGAGTTTAAAGAATTTCAAATTTTACAATTCCCACACAGTTTACGGTAGAGACTTTCAGAACTTCTAAAGCTTATTAAATTATTCGAAAATATATGATTTTAATAAATATTTTTACTTATTTTTATTAAATATTAATTTAGTATTATTATTTTTGTCCACAGAGTTCCGTATGCTAGTGTCTAATGCAAAGTCCTTATAAAAGGTTGATAACGAATGTGAAAGAATATGTATCGGCTTGCAAAATTATATTAATTTATAAAACATTTATGTTAAAACTGCCAAACAATAGGTTTAAGAGATTTACTAGATTTAATTGACACATTTTTCCCACAAATAACTTTAAGAGAATTTTAGATTCTTTAAGTATTTATTTTCTTTCTTGATAGATATTACGAAAATACAGCGTTTCATTAAATTACATGTGCAATATGTGCTTCGATTTCACTGCATCATTAAATATTCATTGAAAATTAACTTCAAGGTACACGTTTTCGATGCATTTAAATTTTCATGTTACGAAAATAATGTGTCTTTAGCTATAACTAAGCACCTGTGTAAATTTTTCGAAACAATATTGTTATGGTTTATTACTGCTGACATAGCCATTTTCTTTTATGATTGTTTTCTTGTACTCATTTGAAAATTGATTATAAAAATATGAAAGTTGCATAATTTAATGGTCTATCGTTTTAGTATATTTTGTATTTTCTTTGTCTTTCAGCTTCAAAGATAATTAAATATTTATTAAAATGATGTACAGTAATATACAGAAATATACTTTCATTACATGGGGGGGTTTGGAATAATGTTTGTTAAAGTTTCACGATTTATTAAATTTTATTGAGTTTAGTTTAAATTAATCTCGAAATATACTTATTTTCCTTTTTTTCGTTCGAAGTCTAAAATTGGTTTCAAACTAAATAATAATGTCGAAGTAAATTATTTTTATTCTTAAATATAAAGTTTTCTTAGAACCCTGAAATTTTGCACAATATTTAAATCAAGTTAATATACAGTTATCAGGACAGTGTATTTTTCAATAACAATAACTGAGTTAAACGTACTATATTAAGGCAAATTTGAACACAATTAATACAATAACCCCACAGGAGTGAAAAATTAGCCAGGCCAGGACACGAACCTGGGTCCACAGCGTACCGTGCTGATTCTTTAACCATTATTAGTGGCATTAGTATCATTAGTGGAGCAATAGAATGGTCCGCTATGGGACTCAGATTCGAGTCCAGGCCCGGCTAATTTTTTAATCATGTTGTGTTATTGGATTAATTGCGCTCAACTTTGTCTTAATATGTGAACCTTTAATAAAAATTAATTCAGACGTTAATTTATCTGCTTTAGTAACTCAATTATTTTTGTATTTTTTCTTTATAAATTTTAGCAGTATAATTCTCTATTTTTACACATATTTCAGTAAACAGTGTAAAAAATGTAATAATAATAAAATCGAAAACATTTAGTCAATGAAGCAAATTAACAAATATTTCGACATGTTGTTCATAATCACTGTCGGTTATTTATATCTACCCTATATATATTAAATCCTATTGAAACGAATTTATGAAACGGATATATGAAACGACTGAAATGAAACAATTTATGAAACGATTCTTTGAAACGACTGATTAAACCACTGATTACACTAGTCAACAAATTTGAAATTTTGCTCTGTGCTAAAACAGAAATTAGTTGTTTTTTATGCGCTTTTTGTGCTGATTCCGAATCTAGATTTAGATTCACTCCCCCACGTCAAGTTTGAGAGATATTTGCATTTTCCAATTTATGCAAATTTAGTAAATTTTATACAATTATTTGCAAATTTAAGGAATGAAGCAATATCAGACAGGGTTTTTTTGTTTTATGTTATGATTACTATCTAATTTACTTCACAAAAACGTTGTTTCTGAGATTATACTGACATGCACAGTAAAAAAAAAAAAACGGACTAAAATACGGAAATAATACTCGCAATATAGACCCCAGTAGTATTTCCGTATTTTAAAGGAACTATTTCCCGGTAAATTACAGAAAATTTCCGTTAAATAAAAAAATAAACGGAAAATTTTATGTAATTTACCATGAAACAGTTCCGTTAAAATACGGAAATACTACTGGCGTCTAGATTGCCAGCAGTATTTCCGTATTTTAGTACGGTTTTTTTTTTTTTTTTACAGTGTGTGACTGTGAAATATTGTACCTAATTTGCATATTTTTCATGTTTTTCTAATAATGTTTCTTGACGTTCAAATATTTCTGCCGCACGAATACGTTAATATGTTTCTAAACCAGATCTTTGAGCTGATTTCAAATCCTGTATCTGTTTTCTTCTATCACGTCTATTTTTTGAAAAAAGTGAAATTTTAGTTTTTGGTCAAAAAAGCCAGAAATAGCTTTTTATGACACTTTGTATGATAAACTACAACTAGTAAGCATAGATTCTACTACTTTTTTTTTCGATTATATAAATTTTTGATTATGTCTCTGATGTGAATCTGACCCTGTTCACCTTCTTGTCAATAAATTACACCTCCCTAAAAAGTATCTTATATCAAACCTGTGTTAATGCCGTGCAAAAGCAGAAATTCATCTTACTCAAAAACTAGACATGACATAAGAAAACAGACTGCAGATTTGAAATCAGCATAAAAATCTACTCTAGAAAAACATTACCTCAATTCTGTTGCAACTATTTTAAAGTTGATAGTGATGTAAACATTACATCATTGAAAAATATGCAAATTAGGTTTAATAACTGATAAATAAATGTTAAGAATATGCAAATCGTGACATTTATCTGAAGCAAATAGTTGTCTGAGCGAAGCGAAGGCTAATACTCAGCACAATATTACTGTCTGGTCACATAACAGCTACGATGGATATTAACGCCATGTCCTACTAAAAAAAAAGCCGAATAAAAACCTTTCGTCAAGCATAACTCTAAAAATATTTGTCGGATTTCGTTTCTGATTGCACCAAAAGGTACCTATGAGAGTCACCTACTGAATGCACCTACTATGAAAAATTAGTTCCAAATCGTTTAAAAATTATATTAAAAAAACTGATAAAAAAGCACATTTTATCTGCATACGTCACAGATATTTGGTGTGCGTCACTTTCACCGGTAGATGTTTTCATAAACAACTGGTTTGAGCACATGGAGCAAATAATAATAAAAAAAACGCACGCAGTAACAATGAAGTGCCATAAAACATAATTAAATTTAATCAAACAGGAAAAGAAATCTGTTTGTTTTTTCCATTTAAAAGAAAAAAGGCATAAAAACTTTGATTTGAGATTTTGCGATATTTAATCAATAGCATTTTTTAATCGCCAAAAGCACATTTTATATTTCGCGTGTGAAACTTAGAAGCAATCATATGTTGTTTAATGAAATATTTTGCTTTATAGCATCATTTCTTCTTATTTTCTTTATTTTTTAGGGTTTCGGTCATCCGACAAAACCCTATTCGTCTCGCTCCTCTGTGTGTCTGTCCGTCTGTCACAGAGCCCGCTCTGAGAAACTATACATGTTGGAGGTTTGAAAATTTCCATACTTATAGCTGAATACCACATATCATACGACAAATCATAAAATTTTGAAAAAGTCGTACATTTAACCCTTTGGTCTCTACATGTGTATTTTAAACAATTCTTTCCAATTCAGTCCTAATTAGGTTGGAGGCGTGAAATTTTGCATACTTATAGCTGAACACCTCACATCAAATGAAAAACTATAAAATTTTGATAAAGCCGTACATTTAACCCTTTGGGCTCCCCCATGTGTATTTTAAACAATTCTTTCTAAGTGAAAATCCAATTAGGTTGGAGGCATGAAATTTTGCATACTTATAGCTGAACACCTCACATCAAATGACAAACTATAAAATTTTGATAAAGTCGTTCATTTAACCCTTTGGGCTCTACATGTGTATTTTAAACAATTCTTTCCAATTCAGCCCTAATTAGGTTGGAGGCGTGAAATTTTGCATACTTATAGCTGAACACCTCACATCAAATGACAAACTATAAAATTTTGATAAAGTCGTTCATTTAACCCTTTGGGCTCTACATGTGTATTTTAAACAATTCTTTCCAATTCAGTCCTAATTAGGTTGGAGGCGTGAAATTTTGAATACTTATAGCTGAACACCTCACATCAAATGACAAACTATAAAATTTTGATAAAGCCGTACATTTAACCCTCTGGGCTCCCCCATGTGTATTTTAAACAATTCTTTCTAAGTGAGTCCCTAAGTAGGTTGGAGGCGTGAAATTTGTCATATTTATAGCTGAACACCTCACATCAAATGACAAACCATAAAATTTTGAAATAGCCGTACATTTAACCCTTTGGGCTCCCACATGTGTATTTTAAACAATTCTTTCTAAATGAAAATCCAATTAGGTTGGAGGCGTGAAATTTTGCATACTTATAGCTGAACACCACACACCATACGACAAATCATAAAGTTTTTAAAAAATCGTTCATTTAACTTTTTGGGCTCCCTCCCACATGCGTATTTTAAGCAATTCTTTCTAACTGAGCCCCTTATTAAATTGGAGATTTGAAATTTTGCATACTTATAGGAGAACACCTGAGGCCAGGCGAGAAATCATAAAATCTTGGAAAAGTCTTACGTTTAACCCTTTGAGCTAATACATATGTATTTTAAGCAATTCTTTTTAAGAGAGTCCCTAATTCAGTTGGAGACATGAATTTTTGCATATGTATAGCTGAATACCTCAAATCATTAAATTTTCAAAAAGTCTTATATTATTTTCTCCCCCGGGCTCTAACTTGTGTATTTTAAGCAATTTTTCTAACCTCCGCCCTTTTCACCAGGGGAGCACTTTTCCAAATTTTGCCGACACCCATATGAGCATTCTTTCATATTATAAATCATAGCCTTACATATTTTAGTTCCATTTTTTACCGCCAGGGGCGCCTACTTATCTCGGGTGCTATCGGCCCAATCCCCTCGACTAATATATCTACGGATAGCATATAAAACGGAGTTTCGTTCAGATAGAGGTTTATTTAGAATAGAGTGCGCCCCTGGTTGCGAAAAGTGGAACTAACAGATTTTTCAAAAGGATAAAATGTTTGAAAGGAATATTAAACGAAACTCTCTGTGCGATCTGTGATCACACTTATTCACTTGTTTTTTACATGCTTTCTTTTAACTCACAATTATATTTTCTGTGGCACTCGAATTTTGTGATTAATTTTTCACCCACTTCCTGTTGACATAGAGTTTTGAAATTTGGAAAATCTATGCATTCCTGAAGGCAATACATGAATTGGACATTGATTTTTTAAAAATTCGAACCCTAAGGGGACAACGTTAAGGGGGGGGGGGGGGTAATTAATGGTTACGTTTGATTTTCTATAGAGAAATCAGCATTAGCTTCAACAATGAGTATTTGTTGAAAAGTACTAATGACAGGGTTACCACGGTATCGCCAAACTTGGGCCAACGTGGCGAAATATCGCGAAATTTGGCAGCAAGAAAGTTTTTATATATGAATCCAACTTGTAGGTAACTGGCTAATTTGGCGAAATTCCCATTTAAATCCTTTCATCTTCCATAATTGAACTTACCGAATTAAATTCAAACTCCGTGCATTTAAGGGGTTTTTTTTCAAGACTTTTCTACTATTTAGTGCATTTAAAAACATATATATTTTCTAAATTTTTGTGAATTTTAATGAAAGTATCATAAAAAAAACAATTTCCATTTATATTAATTTATTTTTAGTCTTTAAAAATGAAATTGGTACTTTTCCTGTATAAGGGCCTTTGCGAGGTAGAGAAAATGAGTTTGGCGAGTCAAATAAGCTTTTTATGCGTATTTTCGTGCAACTTATTCATTGTTTCATGTACTCAAGCAATTTTTTAAAGATTTATAAAATTTATTTTGTGTAAACAAGCCACTTAACTATTTTTATATACAAACAGAAGTAAATTGTATATAAAAAACAATGATATTATATATATAAATAAAATGTTTATATTTATGTCACAGATGCCATATACGCACCGGGTTTGGCGTAATTTTTTATGCCAGTTTGGCGAAAACATCGTTTTCGCATACCAGTTACATATAACGTGTTATAATTGCACGTTATTTTTTTATTTCAATATGAAAACAAAATAAAGTGATAAACAAGACATTTTCTATTATTTTAAAAAGGAAATAACAATCAATAAATGATATAATTATAGAAAAAAATATAATAACGTTATATATGGTTACATCAGTGGTGGCTCGTGACTGGCATTTTGGGGGGCACTAAATCCATAGCTGCCAAATTTATTCTTCTCTTACCACTATTGCTTTAAAAGAAATCTTTGCCATATTTGCCGGCGGAATATTCGACCATTAAACAAGGTAATGATTTCTTTCAAAAAATAATGGTAAGAAAAGAATAATACTGCCCGCCATGCATTTAATGCCCCAAAATATGACAGTTACGAGCCGCCACTGGTTACCATGTCAGGCAAAGTAACGCCACTTTGACGCCAATTAGGTACCTCTGTGCGTTTATGACATCTGTGCCGTATTTACTTGTAAAAATAAGCGTAAACGTTCATCAAGTTTGTTTTCATAGCTATTTATATCTTTTTGCAACAAATCTCACTTTTTGAGGCCGAGATTGCACAAAATTTGAAAAAAAAACTAGAAAACGGAGAGTCTGTTTTTTCAGAATTTAGTGTCACCTCCGATGACAAACAAAATATATAAATATAGATAGTACAAAACATATTTCAGTTTTAAGACTTAAAACACACTCTCTTATTTTGTACAGAATGACGTCATCCGTACCCGCTGAAGAATTCTCCATTTACGATCCAATCTTAAAGAACTTCTACAGTAAAGTACGCATAGGACTATCTCTGAGGATATCGCTTAATAATACTCAAATCCAAAAAAAGAGATGTTGTCTATAATAGCTCCACATTTTATCAGAAATCATTTATTTATATTTTTTCAAAATAGCACGTATTTTAATTATATATTTTTAAACTTGTTAAGGGAAAAAGGCAACAAAAAGGTATAATTACTATTTCCCAACTATTTTCCCCCTACTTTCTACAGAAATGGAGTACTTGAGTTGCTAAAATTAAACAAATGGGGCTAAAAACTACAAAAAATTAATGTTTAAAAAATAAATTGAGATACAGTTTCCAATCAAATTGCATTTAAAAGTACCTTTTCTACCCAATACGGCGGTATAAAAATTGAAAATGTGCGATGCTTAGATTTAAAAATCTTAAAATAGTAGAATAGAGAAGATTAAGTTAAATTGCAGTACAGTATTTGGCACTACATAGTTATACCGTCGACCAAAAATCTATCTCCAAACTATCAGATTGAATGCCAATAATGGTTGATCGTAAATGTCGCATTCTAAATACCTTATTACCATGCATTTAATGCTTTTCATGGTACTTTGCTGTTATATGGACTTTGGCATTTTTGTAAAAAAGCAGGATATTTGGTGTTAAGAAAGTGAGATTTTTTGTCAAATCATATAAATGACTATGAAAATAAAACAGAATAAGTATTATACTGGTTTATATATATATCTATATATATAAAAGAAATTATTTGGATTTTGTATTAATCAACGCGCAGCCAAAACTACTGAACCTAAAATCTTGAAAATCGGGGTTAAAATACTTCTTATGATATAGAGTGCCGCTACGAAAGGATTTTTCAAAATTCCAACCCTAAAGGGGGTAAAAAAGAGAACGAACTTTAAAAAAATTCCTCAAAAATCTGATTTTATAGTTATTTTTCAACTGATAACATATTTTGGTGTATTTTTGTATGCTGAATTGAATGGTACTAACTAAATTCTTTTAAGCCCAATAGTTCGAGAGATATTTCATATTTTTCTAATTTGGCAGTATCTTTGACGCCAAAACCTGAATTTCTCAAGTGATAATTTCTAAAAACTCATTCTTTTCATTCTGTTAAAAGAAGCAAGCGAAAAAATTCAAATTGAATAATTTTTTAACCAATCCTTTTGGTTAAATAAAAACAACTTCGTCAATTAGGAAAAAAATTCAAACGCCTCAAAAACTAAAACTAAAAGAAAAAAAAAATCTCTGGTACTCTTTCGTTCTAATTTTCGTCGCGATACCATGCCAAAATGTATGGTATCGCGCCATTTATTTCAACCCTAATCGTGCAAACGATTTTTATTGCAAACCGTGCCACATATTAACATTTGCTAATTATTGAACGTGAATATTTTTAATGATGGAATTTATTTTATTCCATCATGAACTCGCAAAACTTTTTTATTTGTTATTTTTTTAATAGAAAATATTTATTACTGATACTGATATAGATTTTACCATTTCGCAGTTATCTGATGGTGAGGAACCTACAATAAAATTATTTCAGAAGTTAGGAATTATACATATAAAAATGTTTTGTTCAAAAAACCATGAATGTCTTCATTGAAAGAATGAAATGTTTACTGCAATGTGAGACATATTTTACGTATTACGTACGCCATGCTTCAGTAGTAAAAGACATTTACAATTTCAAGCCTGTAGTTTAAATTGACTATATTTTATTACTTGCAAAATATTTTTTAATTCTTATATTTTAAGTATTTATTTTGGTACAAGCCGACCAATTTCGCCAAATTATATAAGTCGCCAAACCACTCGCCAAATTATACAAATTGACATAATTTTTATTTTAAATAACGAAAGAACAAATAAATTAGTATAACATTAATAAAAATGCATTTATAACGTCGAAATAAAAATCACCTGATGACGTAAATACGTGTAACTTGCTTAAAGTCAAGTGAATGTGACATTTACGATCAACCATTATTGGCATTTAATCTTATAGTTTGGCAATATATTTTTGGTCGACGGGATAACCAAGTAGTACCATTACTTTTATTGATTTAAAAAATGGTAGATCAAAGTCTGTAATTTTCAAAAGTTATATTTTTTAAAAGCTCATTATTTTTATCAACAAATTTTTTTTTTTCAAATGTATCATTTCATTTTTGTGCCAACTATTACGCTTCGTGACAATGGTGTTGGCATAACAGGGAAATACCAAAACAGTTACTGATTTTATTTCAAATGTAAAGAAAAAAGGTTTAATGAGCAATAAATATTGTAAATATGACTATAACTCAGATTCTACTAAACAGAATTTTGTAGAACTTACACTGTTAAATAGTAAATTTGGTTTATAAATGGTTTAATGTAAAAACCATCATTCTAAGATGCTATGGGAGTTCTAAAATTAGTTGAACTCGATTATGAAAGATTTCAAGTCAACTAATTAAAAGCAAAGCAAGTTAGATAATATTTCAGGGATTTTTTCAATATTTATCATATCATTCTGTGTTGTTTAGTTACGGAGCTATGCGGAAAAAGTTCTCAGTGGTACAGTAAAGAAAATTGGAAGATATGCGCTACAGAGATAGGGTATACAAGAGAGTATATATGCTATAGTTATGGAAGTTGAGCTGAGTTCCTTAAAAAATCCAGAATTGATTCAGTAGATACCTACCCCCACCTCCCAGAGAGTTCTATAATCAGGTTAACGCGATTATAAAAGTTATATTTAACTATCTCAATATATATATAATGCAAAGAGAATTTTCATTCCGGCCGCTTATGTCTTGAGTTCTGCTGAATAAATTTTGACGGGACTTACATTGTTAGTTAGATAATTTTTCAGAAAAGATGTTAGTATAAAACATAACGTTCTACGTTGCTTAGTTAAATAATTATGGAGAAAGTTCTAAATCAGATGAACTCAATTTTGAAAGATTTGCCTTTTTTAAAGGTTCCACTAAATGAATTTTTATGGGATTTAAACTGTTAATTAGATCATTTTTACGGAAGGTTTCGGTATATTTTCCAGTTTAAAAGATTCTGCTAAGTGGATTTCGATGCAACTTGATCGATTAGTTAATTTTTCAGTGAATGTTTTAGTATAAAGCACATATCATTTGCTGTAGCTTGGTTGTTGGGTTGCTTGATTGTAGAATTATAGATGAAAGTTCTAGAATCAGGCGAACCCAATTATTATGAACGATCAGCCTTTTCAATAAGTCAAATTAACATATTCTGATGAGACTTGCAATGATAATTTTTCATGAACGCTTTTAGTGTATTGCATATTGTTCTATTGTTCTTTACCGAATCTTACACTAACAAATCAACTAAAGAAATTGATCCTTAACAGTCTAAATTTTGTATGACTCAATAAAAGATATAATAGCGTAATGACATTCATATTGCTTTCAGCAATTCTGTTGGATACACCAGGTAAATGTCCATATTGCTTTAAAACGCATGATCAAATTCACAAATATATTTTGTTTCATTCAAGATTTCTTTAGAAAAACCGACCAGCGTAGCGGGCGAAGGCGGCTAGTATATATATATATTTAAAAATGCATCTGCTAACACATATTAGATAAGTTATTTATGTTTGTATATAATCTAATATATAATAATGAAAATTTGTCTATCTGTCTGTTTGAAATTCTATACAAATCCACAGTTTGGAAGCCAGAATTGTGAAAAGATACGTACATGTGTATTAAAACACGGCCGAGGTAACTAAAGTAATACGGAATCGAAATAATTTTTAGTTAATTTTTAATTAATAAAAAACCACCATTTTAACAACAATTTCTTATCAAATTTAAACATTTTTCGTTATAGCAGTTGCCAACAATTAAAATACAGAATAAAATTCTTACTAAAACAATTAATTTTCTACTGCAAGATTTCCACGTGAAAAATGAAAAAGAAATAAATAGTTTGCCGAATTTAAATGAAAGTGAATATAACTTCATAACTTTTCTATTTCAAGGTTTCTACGTGAAAAAGGAAAATATTACGTCGTATTGGAAATATAAAGGACCTGGTGGATATATTATAACGTCATATGAGTGTGAAAAAACGTATTGAATCATGATAAAAACCCGATTATGGAAATATTGGCGTATTTTAATAATATTGCTCCAATGATATATTGAAACAAGTTCATTTATAGCTGTATTATTTTGCGTCTGTTATATACATTTATACATTTTTATATTGCGTTTCCATTTGACTCATGTGTACAACACTTCAACTGCTTTTTTTATGTTTGTTTTATGTTGTATGTTAAATTTTAAAATTGATTTTTCAGAACCAACATTCTTCAAGTTCTAGGCAACGTTGGGCACTTTAGTTTGTAACAGTTAAATGGCTTCTGTATCTGTACATCTACGCTAATAATACAAAACGTTATGGTATTATAAAATGTATAATATTATTAATGTTTGTGCGTTTGTGAGGTGTTATCTCTCAAACTACATAGCCAACTTAAAAAAAATGTTCGTGGCCATATCTGCTCCAAAAAAAACTATATTTTATGTCAGTGCAACAACCTACATCGCTGCAGGAGCAAAAAAGTTCTAAAATTGCGATTTCTTTGATATTGATTGGGGTTAGAAATTTAAATTCGGTGTGGTGGTTACTTTTAAGATGTAAATACTCGTTGTGAAAAGGTTCGAAAATTCAGTTTGACAGATAAACGTAAATATTTCTAGACTTAGACTCTAGATTTTATGATTTTATTTGGAATACTGAACCTTCTGGGATACTGTTGGGATTAGAAACTAGAACTATGGCATGACAGTAATTTCTAAGATGTAAATGCTCGTTGTAGAACGAATTTTAAAAAATTGAAAGACTAAACAAAACGGAAAAAGATCTAAAGATGATCTAAGTAACGAAGTACATGGAATTGTTAGGAATATAAACATGAAAATTGACATGGCTGTATTTATCATGACGTAAATTCTCGCAATAGAACAATTTCTAAAAATGTCGCTACATGAAACACTGCAGAAACAAAAATGTTTCGAATTTTTTCTATTCCTGTGCTACTGCTGAGCCCAAAAGCTTGAAATTTTGCTTCGGGTTAGTTCTAAAAAATATATATATATTTTATGAATGGTTTCTAAAAAATTTAAAATTTAAAAAGATAAAATGAACGGAAAGCGTTCTCAATTACCAAAAATTTGGAATTATTAGGTATAGAATCTTTAAATATTTCTATTATATCTATGTATCTATATATTTAAATATATGCTGCCGTTTTATATTTGATATGAATTTTTTTTGTGATTCGTTTTTTTAGGCATTTTATCATAAGGTCATATTCTCAATTGTCATTAGTAGATTTTTTATATATTAACTTATTCTGGTAAAATTTCATAATCGGATTCATATTGGCTTATTTTAGCTTGCATGATTTGCTTAAAAAATACGTATGGATTTGTAAATTTCTTCAAATGACACTTTAACAGCTCAAAGGTTTTGCAGATGATATATTTAGATCTTGAGTCATACTTTATGCTGCAATCATTGTCGATTTATTTTATTTAATACGTGCTAAATGCAACTCAACTTGTGCAGAATATGTTTGAAAACAAAACAATACAGCTTATGTAGTGGACAGCATACACTCATCATTTATATCCAATCTAGCATATCTAAAACACACTCTATCAACGTATTGCATGCCACTGTTGATGTGTTCGGTACTTTGATACTATATCAGATTTTGAAGAGAGAATTCCTTAATTCTTATCGACAACCTCATTGAATCCGTGGAAAACAGATATTGTACAATATTAAGTATGCCGGGGGAGCACACACCATATAAAGTATAGTCCATTCTTTTCAAACTTCATATATTTGTCATTTAAATTTACTCAAATTGGTGCGAAGCGTCTGATTATGCTCTTGACAGCATTTTATACAGTTAAAATTCCGATATAAGATAATTTAGTGTTTCATTTTCAATTTTACTTTTAATATATTGCGTACTTTCAATTTTATATCGATGCATGGCTGTCTTGCATGGTTTGCTTTCCCACTTTTTTAAACAGCGTATACGAATTTATATATAAGGTTTTGTAATTCTACGATTCGTTTATTGTCATCATTTCAATTTATCGCCGTATATGGACAATTAAAGATAACATCTCATTTTCTTTGCTTCCACACGTTAATATTAAATATATGTTCTTTGCAATATCGCTCAGACTAATCCCTCTGAGGGAAGTCCTAGTAAAGTAGTCATTATGTACGAAACGTATTTAGATGTGACATACATTGTATCTAAAATTTGCATAAAATAGCACACAAAAGCTTAAATTTGCATAAATTTAAATATACAAATTCCTCAAAACCTGGACCACCTTGAGAGAAACGGAAGGCATATTTGGAATCAGTGCCAAAAACTGATCTAGAATCAACTAATTTTAGTTGTAGGACAAAACCACTGTTGTCCAATGTCATGTTTCACGTCGATTTCTCCAAAAATATGGAATACTTTGCAATGAAATTAACGCCAAAAATCCGTATTGATCCGCAGATCACAAAACTGGTATTAGAATTTTTAAATTCGAATTAGTTTCGAAATATTATTTTTTTTTCTAATTTTAAATACTTTTTTCTAATGATGGCAACTCAAACTTTAATCATAATACATATTTTTATTTTTTTTCATTTTTCAGAAAAGGTTATCATTTTAAATTAATTTGGCGACCCGTTTGGCCTCCCATAAATGTATGCCAAGAAATATATCATGTTACTTTTATTCATAATTGAATTTACATGAACAATCTTTCGACAAATCGAAAGATTCTGATAGCTAAATCAAGAATCTGGTATTTTTATATTAGCGAGACGCAAGTGGTAAATCGCCAAACATTTTTCCCGTCGCATTTTTTTTTTTATTCCATTAATTTCATTTAAAATATAATCCTTTCATTCATTTTATTTAAAATACAAATCTTTCATTTAAAACTGAAACATTTACAATTGATGGTTTTCTTTTCTTTAAAACAAAACGAAAAGAAAAATATTAGGCACAGATGTTATATACGCACCGGGGTACCTAATGGGCTCTAAAATGGCATTATTTTGATTGACATGGTAACCCGGCTATTGTCATTTATTTAATTATAAATCTTTATTTACTTTTATTTCTTTTTTTAAATTATATAAATTATTTTGTTCTATAATTATCAATTTTTTTTGTCATTTCCCTTTGAAAATAATAGAAAATAATTAAAAAATACGGTACTACTTAGTTATTCCGTCGACCAATTTCGCCAAAATTATATAAATCAAATTATACAAATTGACATAATTTTTATTTTAAATAATGAACGAACAAATAAATTAGTATAACATTAATAAATATACAAATAAAACGTCGAAATAAAAATCACTTGATGACGTAAACACGTGTAACTTGCTTAAAGTCAAGTGAATGTGACATTTACGATCAACCATTATTGGCATTTTATCTTCTAGTTTGGCGATAGAATTTTGGACGACGGGATATCTAAGTAGTACCAAGAATACATACGTAACTGGTATTCAAAAACGAGGTTTTCGCCAAATTGTCGTAAAAAAAAAAAAAAAAAAAAAAAAAAAAAAAAAAAAAAAAATCACGTATATGACATCTGACCAAATATTAAATAATACAACAAACCATGACATTTAATTTCAACTTCAAATCAATGTTTTAATTTACCACTCGAAAAATAAAAAAGATGCTAGCTGGCGAGTTGAAAAAAAGCTATTGGCGAGATTTGCACGCGGCTAGCGTAACACTACCAAGAATTCTGTGCGACCATGGCACTATTTATGTAGTTTTATTCGAAACAATTTTGTGATTTTTTAATTAAATGGAAAACTTTCTGCACAGATGTCATATATGGCCCCATATTGGCGCGATTTTTTTCTGACGCCAATGCCATATACGCAACGATTACTTAACTGGCGCCAAAGTATCGTTATTTTGCTTGATATGGTGAACCAGACGCTGTTGTTTACGCTGTTGGTGCTTTCCCCAAATTGGTGTCGGAAAAAAATCGCGCCAATATGCGGCATATATGACATCTATGCCAAACTTTCATATGAAAGGTGGAGGGATCAGACAGTATTTGTTTATAGCAGTTGATGACTTGAACTATTATAATATAAATGAAATGATGGCGATAGAATAATATTTGGCGACTTATCACCTGTTCCTGGCTATCATAAAAGTACCAAATTGGCACCTAGAGTATAAAAAGCGAAGTGGTCCGCCCGGAACTGTTGATGATAGTCACATGACTTAGGCTATTGTTATAGAGATTTTTTTTAAATACCGTGAGACTAAGACTCTGTATATGTAATTCATTTTATTTTAGCTTCTTTTCAAATGTTTAGTTGATCCTCTTTAATAAAAAACGAAAACAACTATTGGATGTCTTATTAGCAACTGATTCGGTCGTAAATTTTTGCGATCAAATGGAATTGAATGGAAACCCGTTTACAGGGTGATCTGCACATCTTTCTCAGCAGGGGCGCGACAGAAGTATCCGGCGCCTGTGTGCAGAACTTCACTTAGCGCCCCATATACCCAAACCCCTCTTCCCTACACCCCCTCCCCCGCCCCCCCCCCCAAAAAAAAAAAAAAATAAATCAATAACTATAAATACATACCTGCCATGCCAACCTTCCGGGGTTTTCTCCAGGTCAAATAAACAAATTTTGAACCTGAAATTTTGTTTAATGAAATGTGCCTTGTTTCTATGGTGTTCTTTTTTATTTTATTTAATAAATTAAATTTCTTGTTCAAAATATTTTTGTTTGACTTTAAAAATAAGGCATGTTGACAGCTATGTAAATAACGGACATCCCTAAAAAATGGGTGCTTCAGCTGCTTTCTACCTCCCACCACAATGGCATACCTCCTAAGAAATTAGCTTTTACCATCTCTCCCCGAATTTTTAAGTGTTAGTCTTTATTTATATTTGTACTTAAAGCAGTTCAAACAAACTTTAATTAAGAAATATAAATGTGTTCAAATAATTAATGGTAGCACCATGACACAAGGAAAGGGGTGCTAGTAATACGGTAAATATACATAAAGGTAGAAAAATATTTTCTCTAATTACGGAGCGAATTATAATTTTTTTATTGTAAGATGCGATTTAAACAATTACCAAACGTAAATCATAATTAGGGGTGCATTTTTAAATGTTTCCCCCGTCCTAGAACGATTGGTTTTATATTAGCAAATATAGAACCTCTATGCTGCTTATATAATAATTGTCAAAACGTATCTTTATCTTGTCACATGCTTAACCCTTCCTTCTTTTTCGGATTTTTTTATCTTTTTGATTTCAATTTTTTTTTTTTTTTCTGAAAATTAATACAGTGAAACTTCTTTTAAACGCCACCCCTATTCAAAGGCCACCTCTATTAAGGGCCAATAAACCATTAAATTAAAATTTTAATTCGTAAATATGATTCATTTATGTAATAATTTTCACTATGATAAGGAAATAAAAATACGAAATTTTACTTTAGAAATTTTCGACCTTATTATTTATGCATCTAGTTATGATTATCCAAGTTGCATTAAGCATTGTATCAATAAATTATTGATGAGATTTTTACTGTTGTATGTTCGATGGAGAATGCTTTATACCTGATTCATATTTTGATAGTTTTATAAATTGGATCCATTTGCCATCTTACTGAAGGGACTGTCTAAAAAAATTAATTTGAAAAGTACAGCATTATAAAAATCATACAGAAGGGCAAAATACATGTCACAAACGCTGCATAACATCGCAAGAAAAGAAAATTCTTTTCATGCAAAAATAATTGCCTTATTTGTGATAGTCTGTCCGTATGAAACAAAATTTTATTCATTATAATAGAAATTAAATTTCATCTGTATAATAATTATAAAATTTATTTTTTCGCGTGCCAGAGAAATTGTCTTACGTGCCAACGCTAGCACGCGTGCCATAGGTTCGCCAACCCTGTCCTAGGTCATATAGTTTTTCAGAAAATCGCACTTTTCCGTTATACATAAACTTTACTTTGCGTGCGCTCAGTGAGGAAATTAGGGGAGTTCGAGGTACTCATCGTCACGAAATCATCCAAGGATTGCTGATAATAATTTTCAAAAAGGATATTGGATAATTAGCAGATATTAATTAATAACCTTTCTAGATAAAGGCATCACAGATTAAGGCGGCGATGCAACTTTGCAACATCCTTTCAAGGCGCATTTGTCACAATGTCAACTTTAAACTTTGTACAAGGTCTTTGTTTTAGGTAAGGCGAATCATAACGATAAATATCATTCCCTTTTTCATTCCAATTGAATTCAATTATTGATAAATATTTAATAGAACAGTGGCAAGTTTTTTACAAAGTCAACGCTTAAATTTACTGTACGGAACTTTTTGTACGCGAGTGAAACTCGCACTTGACCGATTATTCTTTGTTCAAAGCAAATCTAATAAATACAATTGAAATTTCCATGAAACGTAATTCAGTTTGAAGTTGTTCTAAAAAATATTTTTACCTCCTGAACAACATGAAACTTTCTTACATATTCATGGACTCGTCTTTATGCGTAAAAGCATAAAATGATAGGCGTGACTATTAAATTGGTTTGAAATCGAATGGCGCTTTTAATTTTTTTTTAAGAATTGCATTTTAAATTATATCCTGTTTTACTTATTTATTGTTTTAGTAATATGTAGCCGATTAATTTGTGCTTTTTTCGGTAATTTACATGGGAACCGTGCATAACCTGGGGCTTATGTTGCTTTATCATTGTGCAATACAATTACATTCAAAATTGCATTTATTCATGTATAGGGGGGAAAAAAACCTTTCTTCCTTCAAAATTACGTGTTATATTCTATTTCAAATCATTTTAATGCTATTTTGATCAAAATGAAGGGAAAACAGAAATCATGTTTTCCTATTTCAAATTAATTACATTCATATTTATGTCGGCGACGTGTTGATACGGCGCCACTCAAGAGACTGAACGATGAATTTGCTTTCAGTTCGATTTTCTTTTGTGACAGTAGGGTAATTTTTTATTGGCTTTTTTTCTAATATTTAGATATCATATCTAACCTGAAAAGAATATTTTCTGTTTTTAGCCAACGAGCATCAGTTTGAGGTTTTTTGTCTTCTATTGCGTACGAGTATAAAAGACACGTTAGTGGTTTTTCTATTTATTTTGTATCATGAACATTGCCCATGCTAAGGTTCTGCTCTGCAGATTTACGAAGTCAATTTCATTTGTAAGTAGATATAGTTGCCATGTATAGTTATTCTGATAGAAAGCAATCAAGCAGTGTTTCCCCTTTTTTGTATAAAAGCATCGAATCTTTCCGATAACTGTGTCAAATTTTTAATCTAATCTGATTTTCAGAGACTCACCACAAAAGATTACTACTGCTAATCAGAAGGAATCGATTATAGTTTAAGATATGCACCTTTTATAGGAAATTGAAAAACATTAGTCCATTTTTCAGCAAATAAATATTAATTTTGGTAAATTTCATTTTATTTTTTTTCTTAAAAATGCGTATCTGCAAACTATCCTTTTTTGTGTTAACACTATTTCCGAATCATAATCCTTACCATATTTAATCGAAGAATTCTGCAATTAATTAACATTAAAATTAGGCAAAGATTACTATTTAAAAGGAGTGATAACTAGAAAGTGGAATAGTTGACAGCTAAGTATATGCTGATAGATATTATTTAATTTTTACTTTCTTCTATCTTTACATGAGGAAAGTATTGGATTCATGAAAATTTTCGAATTCCGGTTTTCGACGGATTTACACGTTTTAGGGGTCAGAGAACCCGAAAAACATGTTTTTACAAATTGTCTGTCTGTGAGTCTGTCTGTGTGTGACACAAATTTTGTGGGCGCTCTAGCTCAAGAACTAAAGCACGGAATTTAATAAAAATTTATATTCAGGTAGTCCCTGATCAGAGTTGGGCAAAATACATCGAAAATTCATTTTCGATACAAAATACAAAATACATTAGTTTTAGAACCTAAAATACAAAATACAAAATACTTTTCGAATTTTAAAATATCCAAATACAAAATACATGTATTTTCAAAATACATTGAAAATACAAAATACATTTAAAATTTTAAAAGTTTGGGCATAAGGTTACAGGTCTGCACCGGCCGTGCCTGGCAGGCCAATTTTCATTCAGAACACTCTGATCGAGCCGGACCTGGATTTCACTCTTTCCGGGTCAGGCACGGGTTTTATGTTTTTCTGAAGGCTTGTGCCGGTCAGGACCTCGACATCATTCTTTCCGGTTCGGGCCTGACTTCTTTTTTTACGGGCTGAATCGAGGCTTAGTCCCTTGGGGATGAGCATCTTATACAGAATTTTTAATCTTTTATCATCGGTTTTTCATAACAGAAAATTTGGCCTAATTGGATCAAGAAAACGTCCTGATAAAATATGGCAAAATTCACAATAAAAAAGAACTGGTGGGGATAATCAAGATTCAGAACTTCATTCTTCATAGAGGTCTACACTGTCCAAAATTTTCAAGCTCGGTCCCGACCCAACACGTATGAAAATGTTTGGCCCGTCCCTGCCCGGTCTGGCCTATGCAAAAATCAGTAAAATCTGGCACGGCCCAACAGTTTTTGCACAAAATGTATATTTTTAAAAATCGCCATTATTCTACAATTAAATTGCTAAATTTATTATTTTTAAAGAATAGTACATATAGTATCTATAGGCAATGAAGTTCAAGCACAGAAAAAGAAACTGTGAAAAAGAACCTGCCTAAGACGAATCATGTGTAAAACTGAAAAATGTGTTGATCCATGCAAAATGAATATAATAACACGCGCGAAAAGAATACATTTACAACAAACTATGTACCTGCTAAGAACGAAACCTGTCTATAACGGATATTCTCCTTTCCTGTCGATTCCGTCTTGGAAGATTTTATGCTATAGCATTTTTCATATATTTAAGTCTCCACACCATGGAATGTGGATTAGATTTTAAATGGTAACTAAGATTTTTCCATACAAATACAGATACATTTAAAAGATAAATATCGCAGTCCAGCATGTTTTCTTAAAAATGAAAAGTATAAACATGAAAAAAAGCTAAAATAAGTATTTTTTGTCAGAATTCCTCATACGAGACGATTTTTAACCATATTGGCGTAAAAATCAATATTTTGTTGAAATTCAGTTGGACCGGGTTAATCAAGGTTTTGTACGAGCTGGGATCGGGCCGAACTTTTAGCTTTTATACCTGGCTGTGCCAATATTTATTTATTTATTTTTTTTGTACAGGACGGGACGGGCTAAAAAGATTTTTCTACGGGTTGGGCTCGGGCCGAGACCTGTTATTTCGGGCCGTGTATGTTTGCGTAGTAACAGTTAGACAAAATAATAGTTTTTTCATTTTAAACAATATAGTGAAGTTTATTTTTAAAATAGGTTAACAAACCAGTGATGTAGTGGAGGATATACGGAGATATACGCCGTTTACCACCTGGATTATTTTTAAGAAGCTCTGTACACTCTCTGTTTAATCAATAAAGTTACAGCGCCTACCTCTGTTTTCACAGACTAAGAGAGACTGCTCAGATGAGGATATTAAGAACATAGATCCCCCCCCCCCCACCTCCCGACAACTCTTATTAAGGATTTTAAAAGTGCAATTTTTTCAGCTGGAACTGAATCCGCAGGAAACCGTGAGTTTTTTCTTACGATTTCAACACTGTTTCAAACCCATCCCGCAAGTGTCAACTAGAACAGACCAGAACTCGAATTAGGGTCAAACCAACTCGAACCCGACCCACAATGAAAGAATGAGCTTCCACCTGACCCAAACGACATCTCTGGTTGATGTGCGTTCGGGTAAAATCTGGTTACTTACTTGGTGCAGAACAGTAATTCACGTTCATTTTACTTAATTCCCTTAGCTATTTAATATCGCTCATTTTGACGTGCAGTACACGATGGATGATATATTAAAATTTCGTGATGATAGCTTCATTTTTACGAAAATTAACGCTTATAAAACCAAAAAAAGGTTTATAGTATTGTCCTGTTGAAATCGAAACGTTGTCACCTTCAAACTAAACCCTTTCTTTAAAAAAAAAAAAAAAAAAAAAAAAAAAAAAAAAGTAGAAGAAGAGTGAGCGAGATTGAAAATCGTAGCATTAGTTCAAGAGTTATGCATGGATATACACGAATTGCATAACCCCCTTTGTTGGAAGTCTGTATATATATATATATAGATAGATAATTCATTAATGCCTCGATCACTGCAACTCAAATATGAGTGCTTCACATGAATAAAAAATAAGAAATAATTTAAAGAGAAATATAAAATAAACAACATGCTAAATGTTTTTGTTTAAGACCTAGGAATATCACAATATGCGGAAATGACGCCAAATAATGTTTTTTTCTTATTTTTTTCTTTTAGTAGTGAGCTTTAGTAATGATCTTTTAGAGTTTAATAAATTACAAGTGCCTGTAATCAATGCATCGCTCTTCGTCGTGGTCTGTCTTAAAGTTTCATCAATCTTGAATAAGTGATTTTATTAAAATGACTTTAAATTTTCATAACGTATTGAATATCTCATTCACTTATATTGTAAAACTGTATTTAAACACATACATACTGTATTTGTAATAATAAATATATCAATAAATAGAACTATATTTATGTAATAAAATTCATTCTCCATTTAATAAATATCACGAGTGGGGTAAATTACACCTGAACATTAATACAATGAATACAAAGGAGCTATAAAAAAATAATAATGTTTCAATCAATGCATAACCGTTATAAAACCAAAAATCTTACCTTTAAATGAGTTTTAAAGTTAGTTGTGGCTTGAAAAGTTCCACTTATAAAAGTAGACCTTGTTTTACACATGCATAATGCGTTAACTTTTTAACAACATTATCAACAGAAATTATTTTTTAAAAAATTCCCGCCTAATACAGCGCAACTGTATTATCCCAAATAATTAATTCACTTGATACATTACCAGCGGGGGCTGAGTCATTCTTTCATGAGTCTCCTAAATAACTAACTGCAGTATATTTCTATGGTATTTAAAAAATAGAATACACAGCAATACTCTAAATGATTCTTCCTGTTTATCACACAGTAGTTTTTCATTCTCATAGCAACGTTAGAACTATAAAAACTAGAACGTTTTGTAATCATTCAGCAAAAATACTTCAGCAGAGCAGATGCATTCATTATAATCCTATCTACGAAACAAAACAGTCAGGCACGTATTTTGCTTTTGTGAATCTTAGATTTTGCGGTTTTAAAAAAGCAGCTTGAAATCGACAGAAATGTATTTTGAGTATTTTTAAAATACAAAATACTTGGAAAAATCATTTCAAAATACATTACCAAAATACTTTCCTTTAGTCTGTTTAAAATACAAAATACAAATGTATTTTGAAAATGTATTTCAAATACATGTATTTTCGATACTGCCCAACTCTGTCCCTGATGAAAATTGGTGCTGATTAGTTTTTGGTGTAAATCACTCAACAGGTGACGCTGCTATGCTGCATTTTTCCCGATTTCCGCAATAGCTGTATCTCAAGAACTAATGCACGGATTTTCATAAAACTTCAGGTTCCGTTAGTTCTTGACATAAATGGATGCTGTTTACGTTTTGGTGTAAATCGCCCAACAGGTGGCGCTGCTAGGCTGCATTTTGCAGGATTTACACGATTTCTGCAATAGCTCTATCCTCGGCTCTATCTCAAGAACGAATGGACACATTTTCATCAAACTTCAGATTCAGTTACTCTTTGATATGAAATGATGCTGACTATGTGTTGGTGTAAATCGCCCAATAGGTGGCGCTGCTGTGCTGCATTTTGCACTATTTCTTCAATAGCTCTATCTCAAGAACTAATGAACGAATTTTCATCAAACGTCAGATTTAAGTATAACTTGATTAATATTGCTGCTGATTATGTGTTGGTGTAAATCGCTCAACAGGTGGCGCTGCTATGCTGCATTTTTCATGATTTGCGCAATAGCTCTATCTCAAGAACTAATGCACGAATTTTCTTCAAACTTCATATTCAGTTAGACGTTGACATAAGTTGATGATAATTAGGTTCGGGTGTAAATAACCCAATAGGTGGCGCTGCATTGCTGCATTTTGCTGGATTTACACGATTTCAGCGACACCTCGAGAACTAATGCACAGGAATTTCATCTTTTTAGAATTCTCATGATGAGCACAGATTGCCATTTAATTTGGCACTGTGATAGCGAATTTTGAAGCATTGACATGTATGAGATAGAAGAAAGTTTTGTGATGGCCACAACATACTAGTTTTATTTTGCTAAATAAAAGAAAATGCTTTAAATTTTGCAAATAATGTACGATATATAAATATGCAGATTGGAGTGACAGGGGGGGGGGGGGGGGGAACGGTACGGTTGTTAGTAGCGGTACCGCAAAATACTAGGGCTCCGGTACTTTTTTGTTAGAAATTAAGCCCTGATCGTCAGTATGTCTATCGCTACCAATACTACAATAAGATACAAGTGTTACATATTTTCAGTCATTTGAATAATGGAGTCCATCCATATTTGCCACCAGCTGCAATGCGCATCCTGTTTTCGGAAAGGTTGGAAAAGCCTGATCTAGAGCAGGGATGCCAAACACGGCATTCGCGGTTTCCGTTCCGAATTTGTAAAGTTTCTAGCTTCTTTTTTTTTATGTATTTCAGTCGCTTGAAGGCGCCGTTAAAACTTATGGGGCACTTATGTGGCGCCCTTCGGCCGTTAACATTCAACTGATCTTTTGACACCTTGGCGCCTTTCGGCTTGAGACTCCCCCCCATCCCTCCTAAAGCTACGCCGCTGAAAAACATCTGCAAATTTTATATATTTTTAAAATAAAAATAAATTCATAAATGTATCAGAAATAAACCACTTTCGAGTTTAATAAATTTAAATTAAATAAAAAAATTTCAAATATTTCAGCTTCGCCTAAAATATTTGGCGCCTGTGTGCGGTGCACACTTTGCACACTGGGTCGGCGCGCCCCTGTTCTTCAGTATAATTCAATCTTCTCTAATATTTTTAAAACCTAGCGTGTTCAAATTAGCGTGTTTTTAGATTCTGTGGTGTCTGGACGGGGGTTGGCGAGATTAGCTTGCAGGGGGCAGAGCCCCTTAGTTAACTATATTGTTAATTATTTTACATATTTTTGTTGTTTAGTTATAACAGGCAAGAGTCATTAGAAAATTTGAAATAAAAAAAAATATTACAGAACATTTTGATTTTTAAAATGTTGCTATAAATAGGTTTTTTTTTCCCTTAAGAATTTATTGCTACTCCTAAATATTTGGACAGTAGTCTTTTTGCCAGAGTATTTATATTTATTAATCTTTCTAATAAAAGTCTGCTAAAAATAATTAAAACTTTGAACACTCTCTTTATATTTTACACGTAAAAACATTTTTAAATAATTATCTTCACTCAAAGGCATAATAAAATAATTAGGATTGTTTGTTTTATCTGAAAGTTGAGCATGAACAAATAAATACCTGACAGCATAATACTATGTAGCAATATCAAACAATTTATTTTTGTTTTCAGAATTTTGAAATAAGTAAAACAATTACAGTATCTTTTAAATGTATTTTTATCTTCCTAAAATACCATATATATAAACTGAATTAATCCAAAGCAATAACAAATTGCAAATGCGTTTTATAGATGACAATTTAAACCTCTTTAATGCTGAAAAGTGATTACTGAATGAAAAACTGTCTTTTAATTTATGCAATTTTTAGCTTTTCAAAGCTATCTTTCAATGAAAGGATTAATTACGAATTCGTGCATTAATTACTATGTTGGAATTTTACCTTTAGTTTAAACATTATTTAATATAAATGATTTTTTAATCCCCAAATTGTTTGATATGATCTGAAAAAAGTTTGTTCATAAAAAAAAAATTATATTTTTCGAAATTATAAATTTGCTTATAATGATTTTTAGTTAAAGAGTTTTAAAATGAGGAATATTTTAATATTTTTCACTACAGTGTTAGTACCCACAGTGGAAGTAAATTGTAATGTTTTAAAGAAAAAATTTTTTTTAGAAAGTGTCTAAATTTTTATTGAGAAAAACCAATCTCTTAGAAAAATTTTTGAAAAAAAAAAGATTTTTAAAAACAAAATTTGACAGATGTTTTCTCTGTATAAATGTATAAATGTGCTCTTTATTTTTTCATTTATTATTCTTTTAGTAAGTTACACATTTAAATTATTAATGTAAATAATTTCATTAATATAAATCATATATTAATTCATATATTAATTCATAATCATATATTTACTCTTTTGACCCCATTTATGTTTTTATAGTTAGTAGTATTAATGATATTAAAAGTATATTTAATTCAAGTTACACTGATGGCGATTTCTTTATTTCAAACACAAGTTTCACACTTTAAATTAGATAAAGCCTTCTAAAACAAATAATGTGTGATAAAACATAAAAAATAGTAAAAAGTAGATGTGTTTATTTAAAACTGTTGCACTACGACATCTACATAACATCTTCAAAACGCTTCTTTAGATTGCTGTCGCATGAATAGAATAGTACATTAGATTTCAGAAAGAGAAATATTCGTTAAATTTCATTGAACCTTAAATTTTACTTTCTTCTATCTTTACAAGAAGAAAATATTGGATTCTTAAAAATTTTCGAAATCCGGTATTCAACGGATTTACACGTTTCAGGGGTCAGAGAACCCGAAAAACTGTTTTACAAAATGTCTATCTATGAGTTTGTGAGTCTGTATGTCTGTATGTGACACAAATTAGAAAGAGCTCTATCTCAAGAACTAATGAACGGAATTCAATAAAAATTTACATTCTGTTAGTCCCTGATATAAATTGGTGCTGATTCGTTTTTGGTGTAAATCGTTTAACAGGTGGCGCTGCAATGCTGCATTTTTTTGCGATTTCCGCAATAGCTCCATCTCAAGAACTAATGCTTGGATTTTCAACAAACTTCAGATTCAGGTATACCTTGAAATACATTACTGCTGTTTATGTTTTGGTGCAAATTGCTCAACAGGTGCCGCTGCTATGCTACATTTTTCATAATTTCCCCTATAGCTCTATCCTAATATTTATACGCGAATTTTCATCAAACTTCGGATGCAGCATACATTGATATCAATTAGTGTTGTTTATGTTTTGGTGCAAATCGTTCAATAGGTGGCTCTGCTATGCTACATTTTTCAGAATTTCCGCTATAGCTCTATCTCAAGAACTAATGCACGAATTTTCATTAAATTTCAAATTCAGATATACTTTGATATGAATTGGTGCTAAACTGATGTAATTTATTATATTATTTAAATGATTTAATTGACGTGATTTATATAGAAGAAAGTAGTGTGAGGCCGCAACATACTAGTTATTATTTGGAGAGCTACTTTTAATATTATTAACGCAATTGTAATTTTTTTTGTTAAAATAAAAAAAAAATAGGAAGGAAAGGGTTAAATAACAATTTTACATATTTTATTTTTTAATTTAAACGACAAAGATGAAAAAAATATCGTTTTCAAATTATGACTTTTAAGGAGAAATGAATTTAAAGATCGGAAAAATCTTAATTATGGGTCATGCTTCCACAAAAAACAATATATTTATCTTTTGTCTTTTTCAAAACACTAATTTAACCATTCAATAATTTTCACGTATGCTTCTTATATTAAAGTAACTTTTTAACGTTTGACACGACCAGGAAAAAAAAAAAGGCAATATAACTCCATCCTAAAGATGGTCATTGATGATGATCAAAACGTCGACTGTTATAATTTTAATTTAATATTTGTTTAGTTTTTAATTTTACAACTTTCTATATATACAATTTAGTAAACTTCTGATTTATTTTATTTACACGTCAATATCATAAATTTGTCATGGTGTAAATGTCCAGCTTATTTATTATTAAATAAAAAACATTTTCAAATATTTCAATATACATGTTAGTCTATGTAAACAGAAGTAATAATAAAACCAGAAAATGTTACCTTAACAGATAATAGTTCAACAAAAAAAGTTAAGAAAAAAAATATTAATAAAAAGGATTAAAAGAATAGGACGTGAAAAATATGATTCGTAAAAACCTTCTCAATTATAGAAAGATACATTGCATTTCTTTCATTTGTATACCTTTAATGATACTTTGTGCTTAATTTTTTGAAAGACAACTGAAATGTTAATCTCACATACTGAACGTTATTATTTTTATATTTCTTGCATTTAATTTCTTTTTTTACAGTTATCAAACGTAGATAAATGGTTTGCTCAATACTGTAGTCTTAAACACATCAGAGGTTATACGCTATTGACAGAGCATATACGCGAGAGTCGCAAAAGTTCAACACTATAGCATTGGTATGCATATTTTCATTAGAAAATATACATTTGTTGTATATTATTTCGTAAGGATGTAGCAAACGCTTATTTATAAATAAATGTTCATACGTACACTGTAAAAAAACGACATTTTTACGGTACAAAGTACTGTTCATCTCGCGTACAAACTCGATCCACAGTAAATGTGCTGTATCTTTCTTTGGTTTCCTGACTATATTAACATGAAAAATACAGTAGTTGCGTAAAATTAACAGTAAAATGTGCTGGCAATTTGGACGCCAGCAGTTTGTGCTGTAATAAAATGCGTCCAAATTGCCAGCACATTGTGCTGTTAATTTTACGCAACTACTGTATTTTCCATGTTAATATAGTCAGGAAACCAAAGAAAGATACAGCACATTCACTGTGATCGAGTGTGTTCTGGCAAATTTACAGTGGTTTTTTTACAGTGTATTTTGAATCTTTTTACGCTTCAGTTGCTATTATATAAATGATTACAATTTTGATCGGCGTTGACAACGCTTTGTGTCTTGAGATCTTTTGAAGGCTTCATCTAACATCATTGTTGCAGGTTTCTTTTTTACTTTCTATATTCCTGTTGGAAATCTATTGAAAAAAAAAAAAATACTTCTACAGATTTTTTTAAGTGAGTTAAAAATATATAACTGAGAATTTCGTTTTTAACAGAAGGCAAAATTTAAAATAATAATATTAATCAAATTAACTAATTTTCTTTTACACAGTTTAGATGACTATTTAGTGATTTTAAACTATAAGAATATGAAAAATTAAAAAGCAGTAAACCAACGTTTAAAATGCACAAATAATGCGTGAAAAGCATCAAACAGCTGTTTCGACTCTACAGCGAGATTCTTCTTCAGTGCAAGATAGGGAAAAAAGAACAGCGTGCTAGAAAAAGCAAGGCTGAGCAAAATGTTAGACAGAGACGCGCTGCCTTATACACCTTATGCGATTAGCGAAAGCGCCAGAAACATTCAATGAGAGAGACGCAGTGAAAACGACTAGGTGGACAAGTAGCGACATCTACCGGAGAAAGAGAGAAAAAGAAACCAAAAAATTGGAAATTATAAGTTATTATATGGATAAGTCATTAACTAAAGAGGGAGAATTTTTAATGATGTGGTAAGCTTCCCAAAAATCAAGATCAAGGTTAGAAGAACATTTTTGGATAATGGTGGCTGAGGAAAAATCGAACCTATGTTGAGAAGACGAAGAATGTTGAGCAATAGAAGAACGTTTGAGCTCCTGATTTTTAACATAACCTCATGCACCTCTAACACATCATGCTCTTTTAAACGAAATCTAAGAGCACGTATAGTCTGGCCAATATAAGAAAGGCCACACTGGCAAGAGATTTGGTAAATACCCCAGTTATCTAGGCAATTATACTCTGATTAGTGCTTCAATTTCAACCAACTTAAATCGTTTACTTCGGAAAGAATTTACAGAAAATAACAGAACACCTGTGATTAAATACATGGTATGTCAAAGTAGTAGGAAGAATGATTAATACAGTGCTCAACTGATTTGTGAAAATTTTTTCTATTATTTATGAAAACATTTTTTAAATACCCATAAAATAATTTAGCAAATAGCTTATTACACCATATATTTAAGAGCATTGATTATATTAAAATAATTCAGAAAATATGAAGGTTTTTTTTTAATTATATACTTCAAATTCACATTATTTTATTCTTTAGGAAACAAAGATGACTAAAAATATTTTGCTAGTTTAAGAATTTTTTATGTACTAATTTTATTTGAAAATTTCGATAACAATATGATATTCTCTTAATAACTTGAAAATATTGATATTTACATAATAAGGCATAGGCGTTTGAATCCAAATTATTAACTGCTGCTCTAATATTCGAAATTCTGAATATTAGAATATTTCTCTGAATATTCTTTGATCTTTTCTTTTTTTAAACTTGTTTCCTCCTGATATAGCAGAAATAGATGATTCCATTTTCTTCAGAATAATGGTTTCGTCGTTTTAAACATTTTTTTTTTCTTTTTTCAAGAAAGTCCTAGTTTATGAAAATACATTAAAGCGATCTGTTTTTATCATCAGATTTTATTAACTACTTCTCTCAATATTTCCTAAACTTTAAAGCGTTTTTTATGCGACACATGTGCTTACAGTTACTTACGTCTCATTTTTTAGAATTTTATGGCTTTTGGTCGTCACTTTGAGCTCTTTGTAAAATGATAAAATTCTGAATATTTTCATTCTAAGATGGGCGCCTTAACCTTTTGAGGGGCGGTGGGATATATTATATCCCACTTAAATTTAATGAAGATTTGCATCAGAAACTTATAATTAAGTTTTACTTGTCTAACATTTGAAAAAGAGCTGAAATAAAATACTTTTCCTTACGATGAAATAGATTTATTTCAAATTTCCGCTGGCAATTCAAGATTACGGAAACACAATTGCTTGCCCCTCAAATGGTTAAACTACCTTTTTTGTTTCGATCCGGATTTCGTACAGTCACTATTTTGGTATTCCTCAGGTATATACAGGATCTGCTATCTATGTGTACGGTCAGATACGACATTCTTTGCTTCTAATGGCCCACGGTAAGATTTTAGAAATCTCCTTATAGTTAAAAAGGAATTCGTATTAAAGTTTTTCTGTATTTTGCCGTTCATCGTCTAGACCCCCCCCCCCCTACGAAAACAGTTCATAGAGCTGTATAAAATATAGATTTCTTTACAAATCCTATAGACTAGCCTTTCTATAGAATATTGTTTCTATAGAGTTTTGTAGAGTTTTATAGAACACTTTTTCGACAGAAATTGTTTCTACAGAATTCGTTAGAAATTGTTTTCTATAGAACCATTCTTCTATAGAGCACCATAAAACTTATAGAAGTTCTATAGGTTAATAGACCTACAGATATATTTTTAATCATATTTTTTGGTCTTTTAAAATTTATGTGTACTAATTTACCTATACATATATATTAAAATTAAAAAAAAATATAATGGTGAATTTTTTAATACACCAGTTTAATTTAATAGTACTCCATAGATTTAATATGATTATAATTTAATTCATAATTCTAATGCATTTTGATTCAATTGTTAATGTAATAATATATCAGTCGAACCACACTGATTTAACTCTTTATCTACTGCATTATGATCTACTGCAATTTTTTTCATGTAATTTTTTTTCAGTTACTACAATGCAATTTAAAGGATAAACATAAAAAAAAAATACTCACCCGTGAGGAATTTAATTATATAGAGGTAATTAATTAAAGTGGTATTTTAAAGTACCGACTGTACACTATGACTAAAATATCCTAACATAAAACCCACAAGGCATTTCAATTGGCACCAGAAAATATTTTCGAATTAATAAGTATGTGAAATATAGGCTTTTCTTAATTACAAATAAATCTTTTGGCAAATTCCGGAGGCAATCATTTATTTCAACACTTTAGAATTGAAAATGCTTTGCCCCTGAAAAGGTTAAAAAAGAACATTGTTTTTTAGGTTTAGATCTTGCTAGGGGTCCTTTAGTTATGCGACGTCTATATTCCAGGGAAAACATGTTCTCTCGCATCTCCACATATGCAATATATGAATTTACATATGCTATTTCTAGTATAGCAAAAACGTGCCGGTGCCACAACTTTTTCAATTTATATATAAAATAACAATGAAACTGAAAAGAAATACCAGGGAAATCATTACTACACTACATTTTAGTAATTATATTTCAAAGCAGATGAAAACGTGGATAACTACACAGACGAAAAGTAAACAAAAAGTTTTTCTCCAATACCCAATGTACTGACGGTACATATAAGTACCACCAAGTAATTCAACTGTTAAAACAAATACATACACAGTTCACCTAAAATAGCTAGTCAAACTGTATTTTAATATCCTAATGAACACATAAAAAAAAATCCAACACTTATCTTATATCCTTTACCATGTTTGCATCAATAAAAAGACGAGCGTGACAATCTCTTCAAAATGTCGGCAAAAAACCCATCGTCTGTGTCAAAGATAGCCTCCTTCCTCACTAAAATAACAAACCTAGAACTACTGCTGCCATGTATCCGGATAAAGTGGAATTAAAAGAGTGTTTTTGTAAAGTGCCATTAGAATATTAGTGATATTAACTATGGGATGAAAGTTTAAAGTGAATGGTACTTATAAGTACTGCCAGTAGATAAAGGGTTAAATTATGGTTAATTAATATGTTTGCTTATGATTCATTAATTTATCGTTACATTTTTTAATCATTTATTAATTTACTGTTAATGTCGTAAAAACATTCATCTAATTTAATAAACTTTATTCACTAATGGTAATTCATCTAATTTAATAAACTTGATTCACTAATTGCACATTTTATCCAAATATTTTAATCAGAAGTATAAAAATGTTTAAATAATTACGTTTCATGTTCAACAAATAATAATTTTTTAGGCTTTTAAATATTTTTTTCAAGTCTATATTAAAATAAGTGTTATTTTTATCACCCCGTGACCGATGCCGTCAGATTAATGAATTATAACAGAAATCTGAAATGAATATCTTAACACGACTTAAGCCGTGAAGCACACTTAAAACTGTAAATAATATAGCATTACTACCATTAACAAAATAAAAAAGTAAATGAATAAATAAATAAATTCTTTACTTTAACGGGCTTTTTTTTAAATCTCCTGAATTCCGGCTTTCTAAGATACAAATGATTTCTTTTTCCATAACTTACTCAGTTGAGAATGAATCAGTATAATGAAAATGGCAGCGTATAAAACATATATGATTTCTATGCAGAACAATAATTTCTAAAAAAGTTAATGATTGGAAACATAAATCAAAAAAGAAACAATCTTGAATTTAGAGCTTAAAAAATGAATGTGCGTCAAGTATTCGTTCACCTCCGATCACGGAAGCGAAACAAAATCGCACTATGTTAATACTTGCGAGGGTGGCCAAATGGAAATAACTGCGTGTTCAAATTATTTTATAGAATACATTCTATTATTTTTATAGAATATTTCATAGAACATATTCAAACAATTTTATAGAATATATTTGAATATTTTATAGAAATGCTATAGACATTTCTATTGAACTTCTACATATATTTCTATCGCTTTTGTTGAGACAACTTATAAAAAAACGGGCCATAATTCTATTTGATTCCATAGAGGACTGTTTTTGAAGGTAATATATTGAGAGAAACAGCTGTTTAAGATTGTTCAAAAGTTTCAATTAAGATTATGAATGGTGCAAAAGTGATGCAAGGTGAGAATGGCTGTCGACTTCGTGTGCTTGAGAACACATAGAACATGCACGATCTCTTGAATTTCAATGTGCTTGTGTAGGTTCTCAGGCACTTGAGACATCGTGTGCATCATTTGCGGCCAAATTTGAGTGATGATGACAGTTGGGTGCTTAACCACGACAATATATCTGTGCATTTAACAGTGATTGCTCGCAAGGTTCTAGCCAGCAATGCAATCAATATGCGATCAAACTCCTTACCCACCAGACTTAACATTTGTGATTCCAACTAGTTCTCTAACCGGAAAATGGTCATTTAAAGGACAAAATACTATACAGCTGAACAATTTCAGATATTATTGAAATTGTGATGCGGAGACAAAAAACATGAAACGGCCACCTTGAATTTTGTGGACTTCGACACTCTAAACATAAATTAGTAAATTAGTCACTTTTACATAAATAAATGTGTAAATTTGTAAAATTACATTTTTGTCATAAAATATACACTAATCATAAAGTTCGTAAAAGTTTACCTGTATTTATGTGTGTTATGTGGTTAATAAATTGTGTAATTTGTTAAATCTTTAAAAAAATCAAGCGAGTTTTTAAATGTAGAAAATTATACGGGTTCTTCCGAATTGGTGAGTTAATGGAATTTACAAATTATCGATATTACACAAATATCTGTGTGTTTTGCATATTACACCGAAATATGTGTAAGAATATTACACAGATATATGCGTATGAACAGAATATTACACAGGATTATGTGTAAGGGAAAAACATGACACAGAAATATGTGTACTTGTATGCACAGAATAAACATCGTACTTGAAAACTTGTCCCCTGTTATAGTAGCCGAATATTCAAGGTGCAGCTTTGGAAAGTTCTTGTTCCTGAGTTCGTATCGCGTTTCGATAAGCATTGCTTGTTTACTGTAGATTGAATTAAATAGAGAATTTCTATTCTTGATTTAGTTGTATCTTTGAAAAGTTATGAATGAAATTGATATAACAACAATCCTACAAAATATAGAAATAGTACTAGCGTCACAATTTCCGTATTTTAACGAAATTTTATATTATAGTGTATTTATTCAGATTATACAGGTTATGTGCATAAATTGTACATACAATTTTAGGACTTCAAAACAACTATAACAAAGAGATGACATGCAGCAAATATAATTTCAGAAGATCTTGTTTCTTGTTATTAAGGTACAATATTTTGTGGTCTTAAAACTAATCTGCTGGAAAGAGAACGAACACAACATGCACATGAGTTAGTAATTAATCTAAACTTTTTGCAACAATAAAAATATTTAGTTCAAAATTTACTTCCAAAAGTAAAAGGTTATGTCTATGTATACAAAATCTATTGTTTTGTTATATTACACATATGTATTCTCATATGCAATATATGCTTTCCTTTTACACACATAAGCATCTTAATGTATTATCAACAAAATACACATTGTTCTGCATATTTTGAAATTAGCACGCAGTGCGTGCATTTGACAATTTACACGTCACTTTACACATATAGGCAAACATTGTTGTCGCATCTGGCACATTTTTTATTTAGATATTCCGAATTCTCACCAGTAAGTTGTAATAGTGGTTTTTGATTTATAAGATGACTGTTATTTCATAAACGAAAATAAAAATTGTATTTAAAATTTACTGACTGTCAAATCAATATTTTTAAATAATAAATCCGTCAGATACGGCAACACTGTAGACGAAATGTTTTTGTATCATCAGTATACCTGCTTTCATGTGTAAATTTGCGCATTAATTTTTTAGCGTGTCAGGATGTTTTAAACAAAATGAAACGGGTGAGATGAAACAATTGAAACGGAGATGAAAAAAAAATGTATAGTTAAATATAATTTTTTATTAATGTTATATTTTCGATTGAAAAAATGACAAATAAATATAATTAGTTCAAAAAACATTTTTGAAAAAAAAAAAAAAAGGTTCTATTCAGAACGAAATGTATAAATTTCCTTTTTCCTTTTATGACTTCATTATAAAATAATCACAATGTTGCATTTCTGAAATGAAATAAAAAACACTTTATTTTTTTTATCCAAACGATTACCGACAGAAAAAGAGAATTTTTTAATAATATATACGTTTAAAAGAAAAAAAATCTCGTTTCGTAATTACTTTCACATTTTTAAAAATAAACAAAGAATTCAATAACTGTTAGTTTTGATTTTTGTTTTAAATATTTAGATGGATATTTATTTATTATTTTCAAATACTGCCGTTTGATGTATTTGTTTTTTTTACTTCAAATAAGTATGTTTTTTTTTTCTTTTTTAAACAAGGTTTAAATTACATTTCTTTAGATTTTGCCTAACTAGAATTTCTTTTTAAAAGATAAATTTATTTCGAAATTGCAAGTGTTTTATTCAATTTTTCGGAATATTAGCTAGAGCATATGATAAAGTTGAAAAGCAGTATTAATGAGAAAATGAGATAGTCGACACGCGGTGATATGCACTATTTATTTGCCTTTTTTACCAGACTGCCAAGAAAGGTTATGTATTTCATGCGTATCTGGGTATGTGTATTTCTTTATACTCTCGTAACATCCCAACGGCTGAATGGATTTTAATGAAAGGTCTCTATAGATTCGGCTTAACCGTCCCATGGTTATAGGTTGGGTTTTGTTTTTATAAATTCAAAATGGCGGCCGTAAAATACAAAATGCCGGTAGAGACGAAAAAATTTTTTACGCGCCATATTGAGTGGCATATCATTGGATAGGTCTTTCAAAATGAAGACGAAGTTTCATTGACTATTTTGCAGTCAGAAGATCCGTTTAAATATTACACAACCTGCAAGTTGTGTAGGTAGGATCTCTAGCTTTACTGCAACTCTAACCTTAATAGACATCTATAGTCCTCATCGAAACAGTGTTTATAGATAGTAACTAACAATTAAACACAACTTACCCTTTAGTGCGCAGCTTTCCATATATGCAAACAACAGTGTTTTGAATTTAATAGATTTTTTTTAAATTCATATGTACCTAATTCACACCAGAAAATTAAAACGCAATATTTGCTTTAATTAATAACTGACATTCCGTATTTAAATAAAGCGAAGTTAACCATTGAAACTTTCTGGTGTAGAGTCAGATTCTCTAAATTACGTAATTTCAAGAAAGTATTATAGCATGGGAATTAAAGGGTTAAATGTTATGTTTTATAAAATAAATTATATAAAATAAGGTATTTGGAGACATACTTATTAAAGTATTTACTAAATTGAACTATTTTAGTTGAAAACAGCCACACGTCAGTAGTTTTTACTTGTATTGCAGATGTGCAACATAAGAAAAAATTGACGTATTTTATGGACAATGTATCTCTGATTTTTTTCATTATTTTTCCTGTGTAATAAACCTTTCAGAGAATCATATATAATTATTTCGAAACAAAATAAAAAATCGCGCATTTAAGGGCTAAAAGTCATCGGTACAAGTAAATAAAAAAAAAACAGGTAAGTAATATAATAAATAGTTTCACATTGATAAGAAATAATTAATTAGTTATTTTTTTACGCAGTCGGGTTTTTTGGTTTTTTAAATTTAATGTATTTTATTTTAATAAGTGTATATTCACGCGGTAGCATTAATAGTGCATTATTTGTGTAAGGAAGCTTCTGATTATATTTAGAACTTCCACAATAGAACCTTTTAAAATGTTTCTGGCGCTGTACAAAAACATAAATGTAATTTCAAAGACAGTATATGAGTGTTTTAACAACTTAAATGTTGTTGGTACATTTTTATACAACTTAAATTTAATCCATAAGTGCCACAATGATATCAGTACTGTGTAATAAAATTTTAAATAGCGTTGCTAGAGACAGACCTAACCCAAACGGTATCTTATCTCTCCCAAAACAATGCATGCTATCTGTAGTAAAAAGTACAGTACTTATGGAATGTCCCACATATCACCTAACAAGATATAGATTATAAAATAAGATATAAACGATGACAATTTAAAAATTTACAGCAATATTATGGACGCTCTCAGACATCTATTGCGTTAGAGATGAAAATTTTTGAAGCTTTGTGAAGTAAGGTGGATGCTCCTGTTATGGCCATGTTAAGGCATAAGAAATTTTCTAGACGTAATTTTAAAAAAAAAAAATCAAACTTTTTTTAACGTCCTCAGGATAGTGCGCTTTCAAAAATAAATATTTCATTGCCAATGAAAATACTTTTACTGTTCTAAAAAATTAAAATTCAATATGTAGTAGTGGTCATATTAGGAATGTATAAACACATGCCAGGAAACAGATTATTTGCTACCATTGTTCCACGTTTTACAAATCGTGATTTTCTATCATTTTAAAGTGCTCTTATACTAAATTAAATCTTTTTCATGTCAAACGAATAAACATGATACTGAGTTTTTTTCTTATTTAAAAGTGGATTTAAAACGGAATTTTGTATTATAAATTCAGTTGTCACCTCATCAGAAAAAAATAAGACTGAAGTTAACTCCATATGGTCATAGTGCAGTTGATAAGGTCACTCATGTGGCCATATCAGGAGAAGGCCAACTTTCACGAAAATAGCTTGATTATGAAAAACTCGTAAAATACACTCCATCAACGGCAACACCAAACATAAGAGCATTATAATCTAAACAGAGTATGATGGTTTTCACGAAAAAAGTCTTTTTTAAACATGCATAAAAATGATACATAACAGATAAAGACAACAGTTCACACGAATAACACAAAAAAAGTAACTAGCATCACATTGCACAACCTACACTGTAAAAAAATCTGTAAAGTTAGTAAACTTTTTCTAGGAAATTGGGATTCCTAGATCTTTTTATGTAAGGTCAACAACAAAAATTCATGTAACAGATAAACTTTTGCACCGTAAATAAAAAAATCTGTAAGGTTACTAAGACTTTTTTTGGGAAACTGGGATGCTTAGAACTTTTTATGTAACTGCAACCCGGGTTACAGATACAATTTTAGTAAGGTTACTGTAATTTTAATAGATACTTTTGTAAAGCTGCAGATTTCTGTAGCCTGTAGCTTTACAAAAACTAGTTTTGTAGATTTACAACTTTTTTTGGACAGTGTACAGATAAAATTTTAGTAGGCATATAGGTTTCTGTAACTTACATCTATAGAATTACAGGTTTTTTGTTTTACTGTGTAACTGGATCAGGAATTATTATATGGTACACTGAAATGCCCGTAACCGTATCTAGTGCCCTCTAGCGAAAATTATTGTTCGTTAACTCACAGTAGAGAGGTGATCATATCAGAAAAATGGCCATAACAAGATCGTCCACCTTGTATCTATGTAAATATTTCGTACATTATTTGAGTCCATTATACTAAATTATCCTTTTTTGCTTTTTCGATTTTGGTCGCAGATATTTTTTTATAAAGTTACTTTCACATTCAAAACCGGTTCTGAAAATGAAAGTGTCATTCTAAAAAATATCCGCAACCAAAATCGAAAAAGTTAAAAAAGTGCGATGTACTGACGGATTTCGGCTATCCAATGCAAAAAAATAAAATAAAATAAAAATGTTGAAATGCAAACGAGATATTCGACAAATCTCTCCCCATAGGATTAGCATTAGATCGTGAGTGCCTTCACCTGCAGGGACAGGAGCCTTAACCACTCGACCACTGAGGGTTGTTTAGAAGAGGATTCCTTGGGATAATAAGGGGGAGGTATTTCGTTAAGTGATGGTTTGCCGTTGTCGGTAAATTGTAGATGGGAAAATTGAAATTTTGAAGGGCTTTTAAAGTTGTTTTTTTTCTATCTTATGCCCGTGTCTAAAAGTTAATTTATTTTTTAAATGAATTAAATAAATATCTCAGCGATTTATTTAAAGCAAAGGAATTGTTTTTTCTTATAAATTTAAGAATCATTATTTAAAAAAATGTATATATTTTTAGACGTTTTGTTCAGTTAATAAAAGTTTCTTATTAGGAATTATAATGCAATTTCTTATGTTGTGCTAATATGTAAAACATGGTTTTATTAACATGGAAAAACTTATTTTAATAAATATGTTGTTAATTAATAACTTCTGATTAGAATAAGAATTTATTTTATGTCTTTTGATGATTTAAAGTAGACCATATTTTTAATGATCATGTTGCAATATTGATTTATTACTTATCAGCATTTTTTTAATTTTAAAATAAAATAAAAATATATTAATATAAGAATAAAATTATATATTTTTTCTACTTCTGGCAGATAATTATTTTAGATTTTGGCGATTTGTGTATCTTTCTTATAAATTTAAGAACGCTTAAATAACTATACTAATATTATAAAGAGGTAAAAATTGTTTATTTGTAGGAGGTAAGCTCTACCGCACCGATTCAAAAAGTAATGGTATCAAAATGATGGTGTTAGTCCAACTTAGAACATAGGCTATATCTTATGTCCGTGCCACTGGCCAAAAGAGGGTGTAGGAGCAAAAAACGTTCTAAAAATGCGATTTTTGTGTTACTGAAGGGCCTGGAAATATGAAATTTGGAATGGTAGTTACTTATAAGATATAAATGATCTCTAAGAACATTTCTTAAAAAATTCGGAATTTAAAATGGGTGAAAATGCGCAAAAAAGCATTCTAAATGGCGATTTTTACGCAATCTCAAGTAGTACCAAACCGATTTAAAAAATAATCGTGTCAAAATGATGGTAACAACTCTTACTCCAACATAAGCTATATTTTATGTCGGTGCCATTACCCCCAAAGGCGGTGCACGAGCAAAAACAAAAAAAAAAAAAAAAAAAAAAGTTCGTAAATGCGATTTTTAGCTCACAGGCTATCGAAGCCTGAGAGCTAATGTGCCCTCCCATTCTGTATGTATGTACGAATGTATGTATGTACGTAACGCGATAACTCTTGATAGAAACTTTTGATTTGCTTCAAAAAAAATTTCTAGGTTTATTGTGATAAGGCGCTTCCCTGATTAGTTTTGGGAGTTCATTGGTTAAGGATAAAGGGGGGAAAACGGGGTTAGTCCAACCCCTTAATTCAGATAAATGGGTTTTTCATGCAGAATCATTCGATTTGCTCCGAATTTGATATACCGGTTTATTATGTTAAGGAACTTCCCTGATTAGTTTTGGTGTTTCATTGGTTAAGGATAAAGGGGAAAAGTGGTGTTAGTCCACCCCCTTAATTCAGATAAATGGGTTTTTCATGCAGAATCATTCGATTTTCTCCGAATTTGGTATACCGGTTTATTATGTTAAGGAACTTCCCTGATTAGTTTTGGAGGTTCATTGGTTAAGGATAAATGGGGAAAAGGGGGTTAGTCCACCCCTTAATTCAGTAAAATGGGTTTTTCATGCAGAATCATTCGATTTGCTCCGTATTTGGTATACCGGTTTATTATGTTAAGGAACTTCCCTGATTAATTTTGGGGGTTCATTGGTTAAGAATAAAGGGGGAAAAGGGGGGTTAGTCCACCCCCTTAATTCAGATAAATGGGTTTTTCATGCAGAATCATTCGATTTGCTCCGAAGTTGGTATACCGGTTTATTATGTTAAGGAACTTCCCTGATTAGTTTTGAGGGTTCATTGGTTAAGGATAATGGGGGAAAAGGGGGGGTTAGTCCACCCCCTTAATTCAGATAAATGGGTTTTCCATGCCGAATGATTCGATTTGCTCCGAATTAGGTATACCGGTTTATTATGTTAAGGAACTTACCTGATTAGTTTTGGTGATTCATTGGTTAAGGATAAAGGGGGAAAAGGGAGTTAAGCCCGTCCCTCTTAAATTAGATAAATGGGTTTTCATGCAGAATGATTCGATTTGCCCCGAATTTGGTATACCGGTTTATTATGGTAAGGAACTTCCCTGATAAGTTTTGAGGGTTCATTGGTTAAGAATAAAGGGGGGAAAACGGGGTTAGTCCACCCCCCGTAATTTAGATAAATGGGTTTTTCATGCAGAATCATTCGATTTGCTCCGTATTTGGTATACCGGTTTATTATGTTAAGGAACTTCCCTGATTAATTTTGGGGGTTCATTGGTTAAGGATAAAGGGGGAAAAGGGGGGTTAGTCCACCCCCTTAATTCAGATAAATGGGTTTTTCATGCAGAATCATTCGATTTGCTCCGAAGTTGGTATACCGGTTTATTATGTTAAGGAACTTCCCTGATTAGTTTTGAGGATTCATTGGTTAAGGATAAAGGGGGAAAAGGGGAGGTTAGTCCACCCCCTTAATTCAGATAAATGGGTTTTCCATGCCGAATGATTCGATTTGCTCCGAATTAGGTATACCGGTTTATTATGTTAAGGAACTTACCTGATTAGTTTTGGTGGTTCATTGGTTAAGGATAAAGGGGGAAAAGGGAGTTTAGCCCGTCCCTTTTAAATTAGATAAATGGGTTTTCATGCAGAATGATTCGAATTGCCCCGAATTTGGTATACCGGTTTATTATGGTAAGGAACTTCCCTGATAAGTTTTGAGGGTTCATTGGTTAAGAATAAAGGGGGGAAAACGGGGTTAGTCCACACCCCGTAATTTAGATAAATGGGTTTTTCATGCAGAATCATTCGATTTGCTACATATTTGGTATACCGGTTTATTATGTTAAGGAACTTCCCTGATTAGTTTTAAGGGTTCATTGATTAAGGATAAAGGGGAAAAGGGGGGTTAGTCCACCTCCTTAATTCAGATAAATGGGTTTTTCTTGCAGAATCATTCGATTTCCTCCGAATTTGGTATACCGGTTTATTATGTTAAGGAACTTCCCTGATTAGTTTTGGGGGTTTTTTGGTTAAGAATAAAGGGGGAAGGGGGCTAGTCCACCCCCCTTAATTTATATAAACGGGTTTTTCATGCAGAATTATTCGCTTTGCTCCAAATTGGGTATACCGGTTTATTATGTTAAGGAGCATACCTGATTCGTTTTGGGGATTCATTGGTTAAGGATAATGGGGGGGGGGGGCTAGTCCACCCCTTAATTTAGATAAATGTTTTTTTTTGCAGGATTATTCGATTTGCTCCAAATTTGGTATACCGGTTTATTATGATAAGGAGCTTACCTCATTATATTTGGAGGTTCACTGGTTAAGTATAAAGGGTAAAACGGGGGCTAATACCCCTTCACTTATTTTTTTGAGGGGCATTATTCTTTGAAATAAAAGTATGATATACAATTAGTGTGAATAGCCTGTGAGCTCAATGCCATCAGTTTAGGTGGGCACTTTTCTTTTTTATTGTCTTACGGAAGGGCATAGAAACATAAAATTTGGAATGGTAGTTACTTATAAGATATAAATGATCTCTAAGAACATTTCTTAAAAAATTCGAAAATTAAAAGGAAGGAAAATGCGCGAAAAGAGTTCTGAAAAACGTTCTAAATGGCGATTTCTAAGCAATCCCAGAACGTACCCAACCTTATTCAAAATTAATGGTTTAAACTGATGATGACAGACCTTGATCAAACATAGGCTCTATTTCATGTCGGTGTCACTACTACCAAGGGGTTGCAGAAGCAAAAAACGTTCTAAATTGCGATTTTTCTGTTACTGAAGGGCCTAGAAATTAGGCAGGGCAGTTATTTATAAGATACAAATCATCTTTAAGAACGTTTCCTAAAAAAATCGAAATTTAAAAGAGGTGAAAATGAGCGTTCTAAAAAACTTTCTAAATTGCGATTTCTACACGATCTCAGGAAGTACCGAACCGATTTAAAAAATAATGATGTGAAAACGATGGTGACAGTTCTCGCTACAACATAGGCTGTATTTCATATCGTTGCCACTGCTCCAAAGGTGTGAAGGAGCAAAAAACGATCTAAATTGCGTTTTTTGTAATACTGCAGAGGATAGAAACTTGAAACTAGGCATGGTAGTCACTACCACCTGGGGGTTGCAGGAGCAAAAAAATGTTCTAAATTGCGTTTCTGTATTACTGAGGGGGGGGGGGGGGGTCCAGCATTTTAAATTTGGAATGGTAATTACTTCAAAGATGCCAATGCTTTCTAAGAATTGTCAAAATAAATTCCAAATTTAAAAGGATGATGTGAGCGAAAAGCGTCCTATAAGCGTTCTAAATAATGATTTTTATGCAATCCTATAAAATAGGAAACCGATTTTAAACATAATGGTTGCAAATTGATGGTGATAGAATCTGCTCAATCATAAGCTATATTTTATATCGGTAAAACAACCCCTAGAGGGTTGCAGGAGCAAAAAGCTTTCTAAATTCCGATTTCTGCGGTATTGAAGAGGCTAGAAACTTTAAATATAGCACGGTAGTTACTTATAAAATATAAATATCCTCTAAGAACATTCGAAAATAAATTCGAAATTAAAAAGGGGTGAAGCGAAGGAGAGGAGCGAAAAGCGTTCTAAAATAGCTCTAAATTACGATTTCTAAGAAATCTCAGGAAATAATAAACCGATTACAGAAGTTATTGGTTGCGAATCAAAAGTAATAGTCCCTGATCCTGAACGGTCTATATTTTATGCCGGTGTCACTACCACCTGGTTGGCAGGAACAACAAGAAAGCCTTTAAAAACATCTAACTTCGGTTTTCTACAGAATATAAGAAATACCAACCGATTTCAGTGTCAACGTTGTCAAGTTAATGGTGACAGTCTCTGTTTCAATATTTTTCGAGACATTCCATTTCAACTCTGTTTCGGCATTTTATGTTGCTGCCACTAACACCAGAAAGGTGATAGACTGTTAGCCAAGAAGCTTGAAATTTGAGATGATGGTTAATTTTAAGATGTAAATGTGTTAAGATGGTTTCTGAAAAATTCAAGACTACAAATGAATACTGAAACTAGCATAAAAGCCTTAAAATACTTTCTAAATTATCATTTATATGGAATTAGTTTTAGTTCTTCTTATTAATTAAAATCTCATTTCTGTCTATTGCAGTTTTATAATGAAGTTTAGTCAATCTGTGGCTTAATTTGTAATTTTTGAATTATTCCAAAAAGTGTTCTTCTAATAAAAAATAGTCATGCAAATATCACGTGGCATATTTGAACTATTACGCGAGCGAAACCGCGTGGTTTGCTAGTATAAAATAAAATGAGAGAATCTTAGAGGTTTTTCTGTTAATACAATTTTCTCTTTAGGAATTAAAATGTAATTAACATTTTTAAATTAAGAAATATGTATTTGTAACATGTAAAAACTAATTTTAATAAAAAAATTAATTTGGTAATTAATCAATTTTAATTAGAATAAGAATTCATTTTATGTCATTTCATGATTTAAAATGTTGAACATATTTTTAATGGTTACGTAGCAATATTAATTCTTTTAATGATCAACATTTTTTAATCTTAATATAAAATAAAAATATTAATTTACCTTTTTAATTTCGTTTGGTAAAATTTTTTAAAAGGAGGAGATTTCTGAATCATTTTTTTTTTTTTTTTTTTTTTTTTTTTTTTTTTTTTTTTTTTTTAATTTTAATGCTAAAAAGATGGGTTGACTTTTTGATATTTTTATAGCTTGTAAAATAATTCAATTTTTTTAATAATTTGATTTTTAAATAAAGTAAGGAACTTAGCTATTGCTTTTAAAATGAATATATAATTAAAAAATAAATTAAATTGACTTATAAAGGGTTTTTTTTTTTTTTTTTTTTTTTTCTTTTTTTTTGCGATAAGTTTATAATGAATAATAATTTTTAGGAGCGATTAAAAAAATTATTTTTATGATTCGAATATATTCTAGGTCTTTTTAAAATGAATTCAAAAACAATTTTTGAAATAAATAAATATTGGCTATTTTTGACCAATTTTTCTGTTTATCACTGTTAGAATTTTATATGAAATATATCATTTTATTTCTCCAATAACATCTTTTATTTATAATACGCGCATATATAAAACATGAGGATAAAAAAATAACAGTTTTATTTCATATTTTTATAATGATTCCTTGAAGAAAAGTATGAAAATATATAAAACCCCTTAACTTTAAAAATATATTTAACCACTTAACTGATCAATATTTTTCAAAAAAAACTTTCAAATAATCCCTATTTTTTTTTCATGTCTTAATTTTTAATCTTTTATCACCGGTTTTTCAAAACAGAAGTTTTTACTTAATTGGATCAGACAAATGCTCGGATTAAATAATGCTAAATTTACAAAAAAAAAAAAAAAAAAAAAAAAAAAAAAAATCTGGTGAGAATAATAAATCATGATTGGAATATGGATGCCCGCATGTGGTACGGGCAAATCATGATTGGCAAAAACACGTTGCGCGTATGACGTACGGGCAAATCAGGGAAACGGTTAATATTCTCAAATAATCTTGAACTTGAATGAAAAAAATAAAAAAAAAATGTCGGCAAAGATTAAATATTCCGAATTCGGACCTATGTTGGCATATCTAATCGGCTACTATCAGAAATACCATACGGGTCCTGTGTCCCTTGCAGGGGTTAATCGCTCGCCGATATTTAACCAACAGGGAACCAATTACGGTAACCGGTAATCGTAAAAGCAGATTATTAAGTTTCAGTTGCCGACATGATGCCGTCACTTCACCGAAACTACTGTGCCGATGCCGATACTTAACCGACACTGCCGGCTGCGGTCCGATCGTTTGCTGAAAGGTATGTGTTTGCTGGGTACGTAGTGAAAAATCAACGAAAATTGAATCACTACGATACAATTATAATTTTTCTTTTCAACGAAATCTAAAAACAACACCTTTTTCACCGTCGTTATATTTGCATACATACTTTTTATATTCATAATCACTATTTAAAAAATATTTTAACGTGCAACAGATCATCGATAAATATAGTCCCAAACATTATATCGCGTTGGCCAGTCACAATTTTGAATGTAAACATCCACACCCTTTACTTGAGCTTCTAATCTGAGTGCCGGCTAAATCCAGAAATTTACTTTTAGACGCATTCGTAGTAAAATATTTAATTTAATCAAAGAAAATAGTCTTATTTTTACTTTGACACACTTTTCACATACTGAAGTCCTCTGAGATTAACATTCCAATATCAGTATCAAAGGAATGGAAAAACGTTGAAATGTAACGACTTTATGAGTAAAAATGCGTTATTTTACATCGTAACGTTATTTTCTGTTCAAAAGTTTAAAAAATATATTTTTAATTGTAATACGATAATGACATTCGTAATGATATGGTAGTTCAGATTGTTTCCCTTCTCTTTTCAACAATGGAAATAAACCGATTGCTACTAATATGGAGAAATTTTCTAAAGGACTTTTTAAATTAAAATTAAAATATAAAAATGGAAATATTTAAAAAAAAAACGAGAAATGCAATAAAGCGAACATTTACGGTAAAATGCTTTCATGTAAAATAATAATTATCGAAATCGGTTCTGTAGAAAGCTCTGACCATATGACTGAAAAACATCCTTTTAAATATATAAGGTGGATCTCACCGAATTTCGACGAAAGAAAATGTTTAAGAAGATACTGTTTAATTAATTTATAATAAACCTACAAAATTAGTTAAAATAAAAAAAATGCATCTGATAGTGGTTAGTCTAACTCTCAAACAAATATTATTTAAACGTAAAGTTAACAAATTACTATTTCTAGAAAACTCAGTAGTCTAAATTATTAAAACTAAACTTTAATCGTATATGCAATCAGTAAAATATAATAAAGATAAGTTATTATGATGAAGTTATCAATTGAGGCTTTTATGCTTGGTATTCCGGAATGAAAAAAGCAATATTTATACCATTATGACACGATTATAGAATTATTCCCCCGTCAAATCTAAGCTCAACATCATTTTCACCTTCACAACATTTATATACACACCTCTCATATCCGTATTCCCCATTAAAAAAAAAAAAATGGTATTTTAATTTGATAACTTTAAAATTATTTTAACTCAAAACTTGAAGTCACAATTTTCAGCAACATCTTTGCATGTGAATAGTCACAACACTCTTAACTTCAAATTCTAATTAGTACCAGAGAGTACAAATTATCTTAGTTTATGCTTTTTAGACACATTTGTGTTAAAATGTTTAGTTGTATCTAAGAAAATTATCATTTTCTTTTAAATATGATGTCTTATTCACATACTTAAGCATTTCGCCTAATGTCTAAATTCAGTATCAGTACACATGCAGAAGGAAAAAAAATTGGAAACTTTATGGGGAAAAATGCGTGTTTTCGAAAGCAGTGCGTCATTTTCCGTTCAAAATATTTTGGCGCAGCATGTCACAAATAGGATTTTGTGTAACAAAATCTTGGGCAACCTGATATTATTTTAAAACCCGAATTATTGCCAAGATCTTCTTTATTTGTTTGCCTGAATCTGCGAAACTAATTTATCCAGGCAAGAATCATCAAGTTCTGTAATATAAATCGCTGCTTTTTGGACAAAGACTTCCGATCTGAGCATACTGTATGCCCCGCTCTTTCTATAAAGAGACTCTAAATATTTGTGAAACATTGCATTTTATCAGTGTGTGATTTTGATTAACTTATTTTCAAAAGTGAAGTATTTTCACCTGTGAAGAATTCCAAAGCAGATGGGGCGAAAATAACGCATTTCTGCAAAACACATTTCAGTTGTACACGCATTTTTATGTAAAATGACGTCATATGCATCCGCTAAAGCATTCCAATTTTACGATGCAGTGTTAAACAAAGTCTAGAGAAAAGTATGCATATGACGTCATTATCGCGAATAACACACAATAATACCCATCAAAAAGCAATGTCGTCATTCAAGAAGCAAATCGCGTATCTAATGATTCATATGCCTTCATTCATTTGTTTATTCATTCGACGTTTCGCTCCATGTTTATCTGAAATCTTTCATTTATATTTTTCAAAATTCGGAAAGTGTTACGACACATGGATTAATAAATTTGGAATTTTGCAGCGATTTGCTACGAATTAAATAAAACCGGAGAAAATAAGTCCCATAAATGTTCTTTAAAATACATTTTTGTAAAGAGAAAGTGTTGTGTCTTGTGTAAAGTAAGTTTGCAATAAACTAAAAATCCTTTAATTGATAAATAAAACGAAATGAAATCGAAATTCCCCGGTTTTTATAACAAACGATATTCTTGACATAGTACGTATTTTAATTTACAATTTTTTTAAAGTTTTTATGAGAAAGAGGCAAAAAAAAAACAAAAAAAACAGTAATCTACTATTTTACCATTACTTTTAGTAGAAATGGAGTACTTCAGTTGCCATGAATACAAAAATGGTATTAAAAGCTACAAAAAAATTAATATCTCAAAAATAAATTGAGATACAGCTTTCAAATAAAATGCATTTAAAAGTACGTTTTCTTTCCTATACGACGGTGTAAAAATTGTAAATGTGCAATGTTTAAAAGTTTAAAAATTTGCAATAGAGAAATTTGCAAAATAGAAAATTCATTTCAAATTCCAAAGTGTTGCCATTCGCAAAATGTCGTATACGTTACGCACAGATATGTTTGTCCTTTATAATATAGATAGATTGTATAAATATTTTACAAATGCAAAATTATTGGCAAAGTAATACAAACCGAAAGGTTGGAATAGGTTTGATAGAAACAGGCTGAAATACAAGAAATGATTTGTGTTTGTAATTTAATTGCAGAATCAGTTTTGCCGAAAAATTATTAAACCAAAATCGATAAAAGAATGAAATTAATTTGATTGACATTTTACAAATCACAATTGATAAAAAAAATAAATACAAATGAAAATCGCGGAATACCGAAATTATAGGTATATCGTTCCATTGAATATTGTTTCTTAAATTTTGATTAACCTTTAGCAACTTTGTAGTTTCGTTGACTAGTAAACGTTATAATCTGAATGAAATCTAAAAAGTTAAAAACGGTTTAGTGAAAATAAATTCTTATTTGCCCACCAATAATTTTTTTTCTGGTAACTTGTATTAACAATTGTTTTGCTATTACAAATGTGTGTTGAATCAATACTACATCACTGCAGCGGCCTTCATAGACATTTATGTGTAATACACTACTATTAAAAAAATTGCATTTAATAGTACTTTTCCTGGAAAAAAGTTTAATGGAAAGCAGTAATATAATAGAGCGTTTCATAATGCTAAGAGAAAAATAATACTGAGCTGCGATAATCATTTATTTTCCGGATTACAGCACCTGGTTCTAAAACATTAGCTCTCCCATCTCAGATAAGAGACCACAACAGACACACAGTGTTCGCTTTCTTTAATCTAGAAAGATAAATTACTTCTTTAAAACAGATGAGTGTGAGACTTGCATTTTTCATTTCGGACATTGAAAAAAATAATAAAATATTTATTTCCAGGACCAAATTTATGTATCTAACTTAAATTATAATATTTATCTGTTATAGATGAATATTATTGCTTATATTGATTCTCAGTTTAAAGAAAACCTTTTAGCAATAAAATTAGGTTGAAAACACGTAATACAAAGCTGCAACCACAATTATAAATAATTTATTATTTGGAATAATGACGGAAAAATATCCCTAGCTTATTTTTTCTATTTGTAGATATTAGTATTTAGTTATTACTATTTAGTTAGTGTTTATCATATTGTTAATAAATAATGCAAAGTTTGGAGTAGGATTAATTTTTATTGTATGAAGTTGCTTTGAAGCACATATTGTCTTTAAATTATTTGCTTTTGTATATGATTCAGAGGTTACCTGCCTTGTAAAAATAGTCACGTTTTTCGTGTCATTATACTGAAACAGCAAGACGTAGCATGTGATACTAATGTCGGTGTCTACAAATTATTTAGACAAAAAAATGATTTATTGAATGGAATTGACAGAATAAATTTTAAAGTACATATTGTTGTAAGATAGAAAAATAGTTCAAGTTTACCATAATCACAAATGTAGTCTGTGACTTCCTTTCCTGACTCTGCAAATGTACCATCGGTAAATCATTCTTGCCACAGATTTGTCAGCATGTTTCCGTTGATCAAATTAATTGCAGTACAGGTTACGGATTTTAGTTGAAGGATGGATGCAGGAAGCGGCGGCTTGTACACTGCATCCTTTACAAAACCCCATACACCGAAATCAAGCGGTGAAAGGTCTTGTGATCGTAGTGGTCATTGAATAACTCTTCCGCTTTCGAAGCAATAGCGTTAGTTATGACACCTAATGCCATCTATGAATAAACTTCTTCAATATTACTACAAGTCTGACTTTCAATTAGTTAATTTCATTTAAATTTTCGGGAGTTTTTAACTTACGAAATTAACCAACTAATTTGTACACTCTAAGATTATTTAATCTGTACATTCTCTAAGATTTATTTTAGACGTGTTATTAACAGTGTTGGACAGACTCTTATTGCAAAGTAATGAAATTACTGATTAAAAGACATTATAATCTCCTCAGATTGCAATTGATTACCACGTAATGCACTACAAAGTAATTTCAATTACGCTTTTGAACTGTATCGTCTGAATATCGTGTAAAGTATTACAAATAAATTCTCATTTTATATTTAAAATTTAATTAGATTAATTTGTAACGGATTACAAGATGATTCAGATTACATTTTAATTGTATAATTCAATTAACCTGTAATCGATTACAAGATAATTCAGATTCTATTTTTAATTATGTAATCCAATCAACCTTAATGGATTACAAGATGATTCCGATTACATTTTAAATTATAGAATCCAGTTAACTTGTAATAGAGCATAGGTCACTTCTAATTACATCTTTAAAAATGTAATTTAGATTATATTCAAATGTACTACAATTTAATGTCAATTTCGTTTGTTCCAAATCCAATTTGGTTAACGTGTAATGTAATACAACTAAATCTAAATTACAACCTATGAAATGTATATAACTTAAATTGCAATCAATTACGAGCTAATTCTAATTGCATTTTTAAAAATATAATTTAGAGTCAATTCTAATCTATTACAAGATAATGACAATTATGATTGTTTAGAATACAATTTGGTTAACGAGTAATGTAATATCACTAAATGTAAATTAAATTCTATGGAATGCATTTAAATTAAATTGCAAATTACAAGCTAATTCTAACTGCATTTTAAAAAAATGATATAATTTTACTTGTAATTCATTGTAAGTTAATCCCAATTACGTTTGTAATAATGTAACTAAATTTATGAGTAACTATATATATGTCAGAAAATATTAATTTATAATGTTATAAAAAACATAGCAGAATTTTTTAAACAACATTGCATATTTACTAATTATCTAGTTATTTTTACGTAATTACTCGTTTTCTAGAAATGCGTTTATTTTTTTTCAAACATTTTGAAAAAACAAATATAAGGGACCATTAAACATATATAACACTTATAACTTGGATCCAAATTGTCCCAGTATATACAAATTTCATATGATAAAAGTAATTATATTTTAAAGGGATAGAAGGAGACTTTTTTGGTCCTGTTTACAACTGAGAATCTTTTCTTTACATTGATTCCTTGTTTATAGTTGAGAAAACAACAACAACAACAAAAAGTTCTATATTTAAAATCCAAATTCATTGAAATTTAATTTACCTTTTTATGCATTAGTTTCATGGAAAATTAATTTTTCATTAAAATATTGCTTTAACATATAAATTGAAATTCGATAAATTTGGATTTTAAGTATTAAACTTTAAACCGTCAATGAACTTCTTTAAACTCAGAAATAATAATAATAGTAATAATAATAAAGATAATGTCTCCTCTTTCTAAAGATTATGTTTAATTTACAAAATACGAGTGCTCTACAATAATTACAGCTCCAGTTGTAACTGTTTTATGTTGTCAGCACCTTATACACTAAATTATGAAGGAACTGCTATTCTACGCCCTCCCCTCTTAAAACGATTAAGATTACCATACGAAATTTGTGTGAGATGCGATGCGACAAGTTGAATTGCAGTTACATGTATTTGTTGTGATCGAAATCTAATATTCTCGCTCTACTAAAATTTAAAAATCTTGCATTAACCCTTTTAGTGGCAAGTAATTTCGAATTCAGACCGGAATCTTTAAAAACATATATTGCAAAATAAGGAAAAGGAATTTTACGACTTTTTTCCCCAAAGTTAGAAAAGTAAAATTTAATAATTTTTTTCTGGTACAAACCTTTATTAACCGTAGGTGGGAAATAATATACCCCACCGTCTCTCAAGGGGTTAAAAACGCCCGAAATATTCCCTTTTTATAAAGGTTAAGTTGACCTTATAAAATATGAGTTTTCTTCTATAATTTCAGTTCTAGTTATAACTGTTTTAAGTTGTCAGCACATTTTATTTAAAATATACTAAAATATGGTGGGCTTCTATAAAAGATGGATTAACTTCCCCACCCTTTAAAATGATTGCGTTTACCATACGGAATTTGTCTAGGTTATGACAATTTATATCCCAGTTACAAGAATTTTTGGTTATCAGGCCTTTATATTTGGGCTATACTAAAATTTACTGACCTCCGCTAAAAAAAAATACTCCCTTCTTCCCCACCTCCCTTCTGAAATATTACTTTTACCCTACAAAATATGTGTTTCCTATGAAAATTACATTTTGAGTTATAAGTGCTTTAAGTTATCAGCCCCTTTTATTTATGATACACTAACATATTGGGCTGGGGGTGGGGTGAGATCGTAGTTTGAAAATTCTCCGTTATCATTAAAATACTAACTGTAATGTATAACATCAAATATCATCCTCATTATAATGTCATTGTAACTCAAATTTCTTAATTCTCAACAAAAGAATACAATAAGTAAGACCAGTCTCAAGTACAGTTGGAATATAATCTAGTTAGAAATGTTACTCTTTCCATTACACGTAATTGTAACTAAAATTTCTTAGTTACCATTACAACAACGTAATGATAATTATAATCATCTCAAGTACATAGGAACAAATCAATAATCTAAATTTACCATTAACATTACACATAATTGTAACTAAAATTTTACAGTTAGAGCATTACTGCACCGTAATGAAAATCATAACCTTCTGCATTACAGTTACAATCATATCTTAATAAAAATTTGCCATTGAAATTACGCGTAATTGTAATTATATGTTCTCTATTATAATTACAATTATATAATGATAATCATGGCATTTATAGTTACAATTACAATGCTAATTGAATTTCAAATTTAAATTATAATTAACGTAAACGTAATTATAATTTTCTCAGTTATAATTACAATGATATAATGATAGTCATTGAATGTATAGTCACGATTACAATGCTAATTAAATTTCAAATTCAGATTATAATTACACGCAATCGTAATTATGGTTTTGTGAATTATAGTTTCAATTATATAATGATAGTCATAGCATTTATAGTTACGTTTACAATGCTAACTGAATTTCAAATGCAGATTATAATTACACAAAATCTTAATTATAATTTTCTCAATTCTAATTACAATTATATAATGGTAATCATAGCATTTATAGTTACTATTACAATGCTAATTGAACCTCAAATTCTGATTTTAATTAATATGTAATTGAAATTATAATCCCTTACATGTCATTACATTGTAATCAGATTACAAATTAATCGCATTTCGAATTTCCCCAACACTGGTTATTAATAAATACAGCTAGAATAGGTGAAACTCACAAACTTCTGGTTGATAAAACATTTTTAAATTCGAAAAAAACAATTATAGTTTTCAAGCAATATTTAAACATTAATTTTTTAAACAAGTCGATGTATAAACAAATTAATGCAAAATGTTTGTTATCTTAATGTCACATTTTCTGTCTAAAGATTGCGTTTTAAAATGACGAAATTTAAATTCGTGTAAAAACATTATATGTTTGAAAAAATTTAACATTTACTACTTGACATATTAGAATAAATAATAGAACATCACTGAAAAAAAAAATTAACCAAAGTTTGACAAAACAAATTTTGAGAAATAATTTCATCGCGCTAAAAGAGATACTGGCTTTAGTAAAACCTCTATTACATTTTTTATCAATATCTGTATGGACGATTGTTTATTTTTCAAACATATAATGTTTTTATAGAATGGCTATTAAGCTTTTGGAAGCCTAGATGCGGAGTAGCTCGTTAGATCCAAAAGCTTCATGAATATAACATCAAAATTTTCCATTAGAAAGAAACAACGCGCAAAGCCGTTATAACTATCTCTGTGGTCTTGTCGTGAAAACTGTTAACACTGCTTTAATAGTGAGATGAAATTGGTCAGAAGAATTAAATTTAATCCAAATCGTTCATCTCAATGGCCGTGTAACCTTGTCCTTCAAACGAGCTCCAAAAACCACACTTAAACGATCCTCACATAAAACTTTTTCCGCAGAAGAAGCAAAATTCTGCAATTCACCAATCCTCTCAAAATATAAATAATCCATCAAAAAAAAAAAAAAAAAAAAAAAAAAAAAAAACAGAGTTTGTGGGATTCCTTAACCCTCTCGCTGAGTAAGTAATTCTTCGCGATGAGCGTCTTTTACAGAATTTTTAATCTTTTATCACCGGTTCTTTAAAGCAGAAATTTTTTACTATCGTAATCGGGGAAAATGTCCTGATTAAATCAGAAAAACTTTTCGCTAAAACATAACTGGTGGGAATAACCAAATAGTATTAATTAGACTTGAAAATGCATGCCCGAGTATTTCTCGGGTTGCGCAGCGAGAGGGTTAAAACTTACTGATAGAGTAATATACCGTAAATGGGAGAACTATAATTTTAAAAAACGATTCAATGGTATTTAGTATGCCCAAGAAATCATTCCAGAGGTTCTATATGAGATTACACAGCCCATTTCATGGAGGACATTAGGTAAGACACGAGAACATTTCTTGAGAGATTTGGAAATAATATTGAGGCAAGGTGTAAAGTAAATCATGTTTCTGGAGTGCAGAAAAGGAACAAAAGTAAGAACTAAAACACACGTGCGATGTTATAACGTAGGTGCACCATTTGTGGTAAATTCGTAGGATATATTAGATTTTTTAATGTGACATCTAAAGAAAATCTCTACAACCGAATAATAATGGAATACTTCACGAAGTGGCCTAAAGCTAAACTCATATCACTCCAATAAGGACCAAATGTGGCTTAAGAGTTCAAACAACAGAATTGGGCGTCAAGATTTTGCAACTCTTCACTCAGAACAAGACATTGATCTGAACTCGGTGATATGTTGTGGAATATTTTGCAACCCTCTCTCGAGCAATCAGCCAGACTGCTTAGGCGCCGCGAAGGATCACGTGACCTTCGAGAGAATTGATATTTGAAAACAATTTTTACTCTTTCTTTTTTAGTTTAGTTTTGTTGTGAATGTGAATCATGAACGCAGCAGGTAATAAGCTGCGTATAGGTTTTTTCGTGGTTTTCTATTAGAAGAAATGTTTAATTTAAAAAAAGGGAAAATTTATTTTCGAATATTAAATCATGCTATTTTCTTGGGTTTTTTACAGAAGAATATAATTGCTGATACTTTAATATGATCATCTTGGATTCAACAGCAAGGAATAACAAATTATATTGAAATGTTTCGCTGTATATAATGTATATATCTTAAAGTGTAAATAGAATAATCAAAGTTTTTAATCTTCCTGTGATTACATATACTGAACAACACCAGCGCCATTTTCAGTTGTGAAATATGCTTTATTATTTTAATGTGATTTTACATGAATCGTGAAGTCTATAACTAAGCTCTCCAAACCTTGATTTAAATTAAGAATAACATGAAACTCCTGAAACTCATGAAGATTATTCTTTACTTTTTGGTGCCTCAACAACCGGGAAAAAAGGTAAGAAATACCTTTATTATTCTGCATGACTATTGACTCTTGATTTATTGAAAATAACGCTTTTTCATGATAATTTATTTTGAAAATTGAAATAAATTTTAAACATGGATAAGCCTGATAAGCTTAAAAGTAAAAGAGCTACCGATCGCGCGGCAGTTACAAAATTAATCTCAAAATGTGATACATTATTATCTGTTGATATTGATAAAACTGATTGAGATTCTTTAATGGAATCATTAGAGCTCGTAAATGAAAAGGAAGCTCAACTAAAGGAATTATATTCCGAAATAGATGAGCTAATTCAGGAAAAAACTGAATATGAAAAAGAACTAAAATCGGTAGAAGAATATTCTGAAAAAATATCCAGTTTGAAATTTAAAATTAAGATGAGGCTTAAAAAATGTAAAATCGAAACTGAACCAAAAGTTGTACTAGAATCAAGTAACGGTTCAAAAATCGGAAGTAAACCAGTTTCGGCAGTGAAGCTTCCTAAACTTAACATAGAAATATTTTCTGGTGATGCAAGCCAGTTCTTAGAATTTTTTAATTTATTTACTAGTGCGATAGAGTCAAACGAATCGTTATCAAAAATTGAAAAATTCCAATATCTGAAATCTTTGTTGTCTGGTCCTGCATATAACATTGTAGCTGGTTTTGAACTGACAGATCAAAATTATTCATCGTGTTTGAAGTTGTTAGAAGAGAGGTATGGTAAGCGGGAAAATATCATAAACTGTTACATGAACAAAATTCTAAATCTTGAACCAGTGAAATCCACTAAGAATGTTACTTCTTTAAGGAAGCTCTACGATAATATTGAAACTAGTATGAGAAATCTTGATGCGTTAGGAGTAACATCAGGCTCTTACGGCCATTTATTACTACCATTTTATTAAGGTTATTACCAGAAAATTTGATACTAGATTTCCATCGAAATCTTGACCCCGATAAGGACTGTGAAGTCACCGGTTAAATAAATTTTAATAAAACGGAACTAAGATGCCGGGAAGCTACTAATTTAGTAAATAATTCCCAAAGCAAGGCTTATGAAAATTTTAAAACCAAATATGAAAATCCTTCAAGTAAATATCAAAATGTTCCTCAAAAGAAAAATATACCTTCCGCTGCTGCTTTAAATACATCTACAAAACAGTTTTGCATATTTTGCAAGTCTTCTGATCACGTAGGACTAAATTGTTCAGAATTCACTGATGAACAAAAACGATATAAATTAAAGAAAGAAGGTCGCTGTTACAGATGCTGTTATTGGTCGCATTTATCTACAAATTGTAGAACAAAAATTAATCCTTGTTCCAAATGTGGTAACAATACCCATAGTCAATAGTTTTGTTTTAAAGAAACAGCAAAAGAAAATCCTGAAAAAGAAATGAAAGGTGCAATTGTATCTATGATGTCGGAACAAAAATATAAACAAAATAAATCTACATTATTGCAGACTTGTACAGTTTCTGTGTCTGCTGGTAAACAATGCTTGTTGGTTCGCGTTTTATGTGATAGTGGTTCAGAAAAATGCTTCGTGAAGAGATCGCTAGTACAAAAATTAAAATTGAAGCCATTGCGAAGAGAAAATTTATTATTTTATCCTTTTTGGGCGGAGACGCCCTTATGAATCTTGTTATGAAGTAGTTGCTCTAGAATTATCCAGTGTTGTGCAACATATTAACTCGATAAATATCGAAGCTCTTGTGGTTGATAATATAACTGGAGCTTCTGTGAAAACCCTAGAACCAGAACTTCTAGACATAATGAGAACAAGAGTCTTTAAGCCTGCTGATACAGGTCTTGAACAGGAAATAAATATTTTGCTAGGGTCTGACTTTTTGTGGAAAATATTAAAGGGAATCGAGGGAAAATTGGCAAAAGAATTATACGTTGCAGAAACTATTTTCGGCCATACGGTGCAAGGGCAGATAGAGTCGAATAAAAAAGAAGTAGCTTGTTTGCGTGATACAGGTCTTGAACAGGAAATAAATATTTTGCTAGGGTCTGACTTTTTGTGGAAAATATTAAAGGGAATCGAGGGAAAATTGGCAGAAGAATTATACGTTGCAGAAACTATTTTCGGCCATACGGTGCAAGGGCAGATAGAGTCGAATAAAAAAGAAGTAGCTTGTTTTCGTGTTTCAGTTGAAAATGTGAATACTCAGCTGAAAGCATTTTGGGATCTTGAATCAATTGGCATTGCTGAAAGCAATGAAAAGAACATTACCGATCATGAGGTAATAAAAGAATTTAAAGAAAATTTAAATTCGTAAATGGGCGTTGTGAAGTAAAATTATTGTGGAAAGATTCTCGCGAATTACTTAGAAATAATCTTGAAGTAGCAAAGAAGCGGTTTTCTAGTTTAGAAAATAAATTCTTGAAAAACGATTCTTTAAATAAGGAATATAGCTTCATTTTGCTAGAGCAGTTTAATGAGGGTGTACTAGAATTGTGCCCCGAGAAAGATTCTAATAATTCCTATTACATGCCACACAGACCTGTTATCCGTGACGATAAATCTACAACAAAAATGCGCATAGTCTATGATGCTTCTTCCAAATATGGTGATTCTCTATCATTAAACGAATGTTTGTATCATGTCCCTAACTTGAATTCTAATGTTTTAGATGATGAAAACATTCCTGTTTCGAGTTTCAAACCCCCAAATACTTCCTTGAAAATTTTAGGATTGATCTGTAACAATACAGAAGATAAATTTGGACTAGAATTACGACCCTTGTTAGAAAAATTAAATAATGATTCTTCTACTAAACGCAATGTTTTGAAAATTGCAACTATGTTCTTTGATTCAGCCGGATTTATTGCCCCTTTTGTTTCTGGTGAACTAGAAAATGATTGGCAAAATTGGCTTTCAGAAATCCCCGATCTCGCTCACTTGAAAATTCCCTGGCAGTATTTTAGCAACCTGATCATGGAAAAGGAGCATCTCCAATTGCATGTTTTTCCTGATGCTAACCCTAATGTGTATGTTCCTGAATTTCTTTCCCTTCCCGTAAATCAGTGGCCTAGAGTTAAAATTGCTGCATCTCGATTACCTGATGTTTCTGAAGAGAAGTATAAAAAAGCAGCCACCATCTCTTGCGTTGTTCAAACAAATAAAGCTGATGAAATTCCCATTTTTAATCTCGAAAAGTATAGCTCCCTAAAGAAATTGTATCGAGTAACTGCATGGATGTTTAGATTTATTTCTAATATAAAATTAAAGGTAGAGAAAAGACAATTTTCAGAATTATCAGCTGAGGAAATGTTACACTGTAAAAAAAAATCTGTCAAGTTACTAAAGTTTTTCTAGGAAACTTGGATTCCTAGAACTTTTCATGTAACGGCAACAACAAAATTTCATGTAACAGACACACTTTTGCGCCGAAAATCAAAAAATCTGTAAGGTTACTAAGAATTTTTTTGGAAACTGGGATTCCGAGAACTTTTCATGTAACTGCAGCCAGGGTTACAAATAAAAGTTTAGTAAGATTACTGAAATTTTAGCAGATTCATTTGTAAAGTTACAGATTTTTGTAGCTTTACAAAAACTAGTTTTGTAGATTTGCAGCTTTTTTCGTACAGTTACAGGTGAAAGTTTAGTAAGCATGTAACTTTACATCGGTAGAACTACAGATTTTTATTTACAGTGTACATGCTGAAACTTTTTGGTCAAAGCTAGTGCAGGAAGGATGTTTTCCCGAAGTTACAAAATACTTGAAATAAAACAAAAGTATCCCTAGAGAATCGAATCTTCTACAGTTAAATCCTATGTTGTTCCAAATGTGGTAACAATATCCATAGTCAATTGTTTTGTTTTAAAGAAACAGCGAAAGAACATCCTGAAAAAGAAATGAAAGGTGCAATTGTATCTATGATGTCGGATCAAAAATATAAACAAAATAAATCTACATTATTGCAGACTTGTACAGTTTCTGTGTCTGCTGGTAAACAATGCTTGTTGGCTCGCGTTTTATGTGACAGTGGTTCAGAAAAATGCTTCGTGAAGAGATCGCTAGTACAAAAATTAAAATTGAAGCCATTGCGAAGAGAAAATTTATTAGTTTATCCTTTTGGGCGGAGACGCACTTATGAATCTTGTTATGAAGTAGTTGCTCTAGAATTATCCAGTGTTGTGGAACCTATTAACTCGATAAATATCGAAGCTATTGTGGTTGATAATATAACTGGAACTTCTGTGAAAACCCTAGAACCAGAACTTCTAGACATAATGAGAACAAGAGTCTTTAAGCCTGCTGATACAGGTCTTGAACAGGAAATAAATATTTTGCTAGGGTCTGACATTTTGTGGAAAATATTAAAGGGAATCGAGGGAAAATTGGCAAAAGAATTATACGTTGCAGAAACTATTTTCGGCCATACGGTGCAAGGGCAGATAGAGTCGAATAAAAAAGAAGTAGCTTGTTTGCGTGTTTCAGTTGAAAATATGAATACTCAGCTGAAAGCATTTTGGGATCTTGAATCAATTGGCATTGCTGAAAGCAATGAAAAGAACATTACCGATCATTAGGTAATAAAAGAATTTAAAGAAAATTTAAAATTCGTAAATGGGCGTTGTGAAGCAAAATTATTGTGGAAAGATTCTCGCGAATTACTTAGGAATAATCTTGAAGTAGCAAAGAAGCGGTTTTCTAGTTTAGAAAATAAATTCTTGAAAAACGATTCTTTAATTAAGGAATATAGCTCCATTTTGCTAGAGCAGTTTAATGAGGGTGTAATAGAATTGTGCACCCAGAAAGATTCTAATAATTCCTATTACATGCCACACAGACCTGTTATCCGTGACGATAAAACTACAACAAAAATGCGCATAGTCTATGATGCTTCTTCCAAATATGGTGATTCTCTATCATTAAACGAATGTTTGTATCATGTCCCTAACTTGAATTCTAATGTTTTAGATGATGAAAACATTCCTGTTTCGAGTTTCAAACCCCCAAATACTTCCTTGAAAATTTTAGGATTGATCTGTAACAATACAGAAGATAAATTTGGACTAGAATTACGACCCTTGTTAGAAAAATTAAATAATGATTCTTCTACTAAACGCAATGTTTTGAAAATTGCAACTACGTTCTTTGATTCAGCCGGATTTATTGCCCCTTTTGTTTCTGGTGAACTAGAAAATGATTGGCAAAATTGGCTTTCAGAAATCCCCGGTCTCGCTCACTTGAAAATTCCCTGGCAGTATTTTAGCAACCTGATCATGGAAAAGGAGCATCTCCAATTGCATGTTTTTCCTGATGCTAACCCTAATGTGTATGTTCCTGAATTTCTTTCCCTTCCCGTAAATCAGTGGCCTAGAGTTAAAATTGCTGCATCTCGATTACCTGATGTTTCTGAAGAGAAGTATAAAAAAGCAGCCACCATCTCTTGCGTTGTTCAAACAAATAAAGCTGATGAAATTCCCATTTTTAATCTCGAAAAGTATAGCTCCCTAAAGAAATTGTATCGAGTAACTGCATGGATGTTTAGATTTATTTCTAATATAAAATTAAAGGTAGAGAAAAGACAATTTTCAGAATTATCAGCTGAGGAAATGTTACACTGTAAAAAAAAAAATCGGTGAAGTTACTAAAGTTTTTCTAGGAAACTTGGATTCCTAGAACTTTTCATGTAACGGCAACAACAAAATTTCATGTAACAGACACACTTTTGCGCCGAAAATCAAAAAATCTGTAAGGTTACTAAGAATTTTTTTGGAAACTGGGATTCCGAGAACTTTTCATGTAACTGCAGCCAGGGTTACAAATAAAAGTTTAGTAAGATTACTGAAATTTTAGCAGATTCATTTGTAAAGTTACAGATTTTTGTAGCTTTACAAAAACTAGTTTTGTAGATTTGCAGCTTTTTTCGTACAGTTACAGGTGAAAGTTTAGTAAGCATGTAACTTTACATCTGTAGAACTACAGATTTTTATTTACTGTGTACATGCTGAAACTTTTTGGTCAAAGCTAGTGCAGGAAGGATGTTTTCCCGAAGTTACAAAATACTTGAAATAAAACAAAAGTATCCCTAGAGAATCGAATCTTCTACAGTTAAATCCTATGTTGTTCCAAATGTGGTAACAATATCCATAGTCAATTGTTTTGTTTTAAAGAAACAGCGAAAGAAAATCCTGAAAAAGAAATGAAAGGTGCAATTGTATCTATGATGTCGGAACAAAAATATAAACAAAATAAATCTACATTATTGCAGACTTGTACAGTTTCTGTGTCTGCTGGTAAACAATGCTTGTTGGCTCGCGTTTTATGTGACAGTGGTTCAGAAAAATGCTTCGTGAAGAGATCGCTAGTACAAAAATTAAAATTGAAGCCATTGCGAAGAGAAAATTTATTAGTTTATCCTTTTGGGCGGAGACGCACTTATGAATCTTGTTATGAAGTAGTTGCTCTAGAATTATCCAGTGTTGTGCAACCTATTAACTCGATAAATATCGAAGCTATTGTGGTTGATAATATAACTGGAACTTCTGTGAAAACCCTAGAACCAGCACTTCTAGACATAATGAGAACAAGAGTCTTTAAGCCTGCTGATACAGGTCTTGAACAGGAAATAAATATTTTGCTAGGGTCTGACATTTTGTGGAAAATATTAAAGGGAATCGAGGGAAAATTGGCAAAAGAATTATACGTTGCAGAAACTATTTTCGGCCATACGGTGCAAGGGCAGATAGAGTCGAATAAAAAAGAAGTAGCTTGTTTGCGTGTTTCAGTTGAAAATATGAATACTCAGCTGAAAGCATTTTGGGATCTTGAATCAATTGGCATTGCTGAAAGCAATGAAAAGAACATTACCGATCATTAGGTAATAAAAGAATTTAAAGAAAATTTAAAATTCGTAAATGGGCGTTGTGAAGCAAAATTATTGTGGAAAGATTCTCGCGAATTACTTAGGAATAATCTTGAAGTAGCAAAGAAGCGGTTTTCTAGTTTAGAAAATAAATTCTTGAAAAACGATTCTTTAATTAAGGAATATAGCTACATTTTGCTAGAGCAGTTTAATGAGGGTGTAATAGAATTGTGCACCCAGAAAGATTCTAATAATTCCTATTACATGCCACACAGACCTGTTATCCGTGACGATAAAACTACAACAAAAATGCGCATAGTCTATGATGCTTCTTCCAAATATGGTGATTCTCTATCATTAAACGAATGTTTGTATCATGTCCCTAACTTGAATTCTAATGTTTTAGATGATGAAAACATTCCTGTTTCGAGTTTCAAACCCCCAAATACTTCCTTGAAAATTTTAGGATTGATCTGTAACAATACAGAAGATAAATTTTGACTAGAATTACGACCCTTGTTAGAAAAATTAAATAATGATTCTTCTACTAAACGCAATGTTTTGAAAATTGCAACTACGTTCTTTGATTCAGCCGGATTTATTGCCCCTTTTATTTCTGGTGAACTAGAAAATGATTGGCAAAATTGGCTTTCAGAAATCCCTGATCTCGCTCACTTGAAAATTCCCTGGCAGTATTTTAGCAACCTGATCATGGAAAAGGAGCATCTCCAATTGCATGTTTTTCCTGATGCTAACCCTAATGTGTATGTTCCTGAATTTCTTTTCCTTCCCGTAAATCAGTGGCCTAGAGTTAAAATTGCTGCATCTCGATTACCTGATGTTTCTGAAGAGAAGTATAAAAAAGCAGCCACCATCTCTTGCGTTGTTCAAACAAATAAAGCTGATGAAATTCCCATTTTTAATCTCGAAAAGTATAGATCCCTAAAGAAATTGTATCGAGTAACTGCATGGATGTTTAGATTTATTTCTAATATAAAATTAAAGGTAGAGAAAAGAAAATTTTCAGAATTATCAGCTGAGGAAATGTTACATGCTGAAAATTTTTGGTCAAAGCTAGTGCAGGAAGGAAGTTTTCCCGAAGTTACAAAATACTTGAAATGTAACAAAAGTATTCCTAGAGAATCGAATCTTCTACAGTTAAATCCTATGTTGTCAGATGAAGGTTTGCTGTTGGTACGAGGACGGTTACAAAAGTCTGATTCCTCATTTTATGAAAACGTCCTGTTGTGATTCCTGCAAAACATAAACTTGCCGAAATAATCGTGAAAGATGCACATGAAAAAATTTTTCATTCAGGAGTGTCCGGTACATTAGTACAAACTAGTGAAAAGTTTTGGATTTTAAAATCTACACTGTAAAAAAAAATCTGTGAAGTTACTAAAGTTTTTCTAGGAAACTTGGATTCCTAGAACTTTTCATGTAACGGCAACAACAAAATTTCATGTAACAGACACACTTTTGCGCCGAAAATCAAAAAATCTGTAAGTTTACTAAGAATTTTTTTGGAAACTGGGATTCCGAGAACTTTTCATGTAACTGCAGCCAGGGTTACAAATAAAAGTTTAGTAAGATGACTGAAATTTTGGCAGATTCATTTGTAAAGTTACAGATTTTTGTAGCTTTACAAAAACTAGTTTTGTAGATTTGCAGCTTTTTTCGTACAGTTACAGGTGAAAGTTTAGTAAGCATGTAACTTTACATCTGTAGAACTACAGATTTTTTTTTTACAGTGTAGGCAGTGCATAAAATCAATCCTAAACAAACGTGCTATCTCCAAGAAATTTAGCGTTCGCCCTGGTCAACTAGTTATAGCAACTCTAAAGCATATCTTGTGTTTACCTGCAACCAGAGAATCCTTAGTGAAACGCTTCCGTTTGCGCGAGACTCTTCTGAATCATTTTTGGAAGCGCTTGAAAAATGAGTGCCTTCTCAACTTACAATCTGCTCACTACACGGACCAGAATAAAACTTCTGAGTTTGAAATATATGATGTGATTCTTATGCATATGAACATGTATCAAGAACTTTCTGGAAGTTAAGTATTTGTGGATAGAGATTAAAAAAAAAAAAAAAAAAAAAAAAAAAAAAAAAAAAAAAAAAAAAAAAACAGGGTCTTATGAACTGAAGACAAATAATCCCATCATTAAAAGACCTATTAATTTTTTTGCCTAATTTAGAACTGAAAAAAAAAAGCTTTGATAGTATTAGAGACTCAAAAACTCTCATGGACATTTGACTTTTAAAACAAATCTTGAACTGTCTTTGCTATTGATTTTAAAAAGATTTTTATTTTTTTCACTTAAAAAAAAAAAAAAAATGTTTCTTGTTTGATATTTCTAATATTTAGTTTAATTTTTTTTGTGTTGAATATTCTAGAAAAAGTTGTATAGATTTAAACTGTCCTTTCTATTTTTAGTAGCAGAAACTTGTTCTCAATTTTTTTAAATTGTTTTATTTTATTGAAGTCCAGTATGTAAGTATATATTTTGATTTTGTATTGTATTTATGTATAGTGTAACTGGTGATTTTTTAGAATAATTTTTATTTCTACTTTAATTGTTTGAATCCCCATTTTGATGAACCCTTGTTCATCGGGGGGGCGGGGGGGGGAGTTTGTGGAATATTTTGCGACCCTCTCTCGAGCAATCAGCCAGACTGCTTAGGCGCCGCGAAGGATCACGTGACCTTCGAGAGAATTGATATTTGAAAACATTTTTTACTCTTTCTTTTTTAGTTTAGTTTTGTTTTGAATGTGAATCTTGAACGCAGCTGGTAATAAGCTGCGTATAGGTTTTTTCGTGGTCTTCTATTAGAAGAAATGTTTAATTTAAAAAAAGGGAAAATTTATTTTCGAATATTAAATCATGCTATTTTCTTGGCTTTTTTACAGAAGAATATAATTGCTGATACTTTAATATGATCATCTTGGATTCCACAGCAAGGAATAACAAATTATATTCAAATGTTTCGCTGTATATAATGTATATATTTTGAAGTGTAAATAGAATAATCAAAGTTTTTAATCTTCCTGTGATTACTTATACTGAACAACACCAGCGCCATTTTCAGTTGTGAAATATGCTTTATTATTTTAATGTGATTTTACATGAATCGTGAAGTCTATAACTAAGCTCTCCCAACCTTGATTTAAATTAAGAATAACATGAAACTCCTGAAACTCATGAAGATTATTCTTTATATGTAAAGAACTTTAGAAATACATCCGTAAGCAGAAAATTTACATCCTGAAGAAAAAGAGATTTACATACGGAGTCTGATGCTATGGTTGAGAGATTGAATCGTTCTTTTCGAAATTTTCTGTCTCTGTTGCTTCCAATAATTCACACGGCTTATCATCTACCAATGTTCCGTCTTTTTTACTGAAATGTGTTAAATGAAACAACTGGGTGGACGCATCTGAATGTTATTTGATAGAACACTTCGCCCACCATGTGCTATTTGAGCATGCTATATTTGAGGATGTGAGTTTCAAAATTCGCTTTATCCAAAATTTAAAAGAATAGAGTTTCTTCTATCAAACTGTTTTATTGGTGAACCTGCATCGAAATAACACTACATTCTGCTAAAACATGGTTTTATCTTGTATTTTTCGCATTCTAAAAATTTGGTTTTTAATGAAAACCGGTGGACCCAGTCAGAGGTTTTTCGTGAGAAAATTTGAGTCAGAGGAAATATGATTTTCTGATAAGCTGAGTTTCAGACTCACGTCCTCATTCCTTTGACCGAGTGATATTCCATTCTCGCCCGATGAACAGATAAAAAATCTAAAAGATTTTTTGGAGAGTGTGCACCGTTTTTCAGAGAATAAATCAATTTTGTTAGCGATTGTGCAAAAACACGCTACGATTATGTGAACGGTAGAAGACGATTGTTGAAATGTGATTAAGTACGATTGTACGATTTAAAGTGCCGAAGGGGATTGTGTCTAAAATTACATGAAACCTGGATGGTCCATATAAAGAGATTGACTGATGCCGTCGTTAGAATTCATAAGTTGCGAAGCGGTAAATCGAAAATTATTCACATTTAACGAGTAGCAGCATACTGTGGTACTGAACACGAATCTCCATAAAGAAACTCTCAGGGACATACGCCTTTTGAAAAAGTGAGTAGCGTTACAAAATTCCTGGTTTTTGCATACAAGGAATGTGATAGTAAAAAAAAAAAAAAAAAATGTTGCTTAAAAAAACTTTTAAAATGTATTTCGGTTAATCGAGAGTTTCGGTTAAAAGAGTTTCGGATAAAAGAGGTTCTACTATATATATATATATATATACTGGGGTGCAATCTTCGGTACTCGTATAGTTCAAATGTTCACATTGAGGTGGAATGCAGCGTTTTCTAACAAGGTCATTGACATGAAGGACATTAAACTGTGATTGTCCTTAACAGGCAACTGCTTTTCTTTATAGCATGGTCCGAACAGATTGTCCTAATTATAAATATACTTTATACTTAAACAAAAATGATGCTGGAATAACAAAGGATTTACATTTTTTCTAGAATGCAATATCTTGTACAAGGTAGCATACCCAATTGAGCCAGACAAAATGCGCGCGGATATCATTTGTACTTCATCTAGTCATATATTTGAGTCGAAATATCTAGCTCATGACTAAAGCATTGACCAACAAATATCCTACTACCTTAACAAATGTTTTTAAAACTCAACAAGAATTCGATTATTTGCATCTCCTACCTACTACATTTTATTTTATAAAAATTACATATGTTGACAATTGAAAATAGACTAATTGATAATGAAATTGTGATTGTTGGAAAGTCTGATAAATACACGAAAGTTGCTTTTTAGAAGATGGTTGTCAACAAATCTTGGGCCTTGAAAATCACTCCTTCATCAAAGCTGCTACACGAGTAGAATATTTTATAACTAAACACAGGATTATTGAAAACAATCGTTGTCCAATATACCTTTAGGTAATGCAATATCAATTTCGCATACTCTAAACGTCATTATAAGAATGAAAGACTCGTCATAATATTTTTTCTTGTCAATGTATACATTAAATGTGCGTATACATTAAATAAAAAAAAAATGGGTTTGAACGAACTCGCTTAACAAACCAGAAAGTTATTGACTAGAAGACAATGTTTAATTGTGCAGATATTATAAATATAATTCGGATGAAATATTTTTCTTTAATTCAATCGCTGTATTATTACAATCTTTATAAATTGGCTGAATTATATCTTTCAGTGGCTTTGATCATACTATTTGGGTGAATTAATGTTGTTACTATGTATTATCCGAATCTCTGAGCACATCGGTATCAACGAAAACTATCAAGTGTTATTTATAGATTATTTTATTGCAAATAAAAATTAAAAAACTTTCTGTGAAACTAATTAAAACATTCTACTGGATTATGTGGTCGTTTATAAAAAATATCTTATTTTTTACACAAAAAACTTACATTAATAAATGTTTTCGAAATACATGGTTAATATTTACTGATTTTTTTAAAGCAATACATTTAATCGTCGACTTCTATATACTTCAATTCGGTCTCTTGAGAATATGCGCTAAAATATTGTATTGAGAATTGAAAGAAATTGAATAATTGAAATATTTATCATTTTCTGATCATCACAGTTTACTTACTCTTTTTTAAATATTTAATTTAATTTTGAAAATCAAAATTTCTTAAAAATTCCTAAAGAAATATTTTCGTGAGCAAAGTTTAAATCTATATAGTTAAAATTTTATTACGTTCTGTATTTCTAATATATATTGATACTTTTTTGTAAAAGTATACCTAAAACTAGTGATGGGCGATTCTCGAGATTTTACCAATCGAGAAAAATCGTCATCGTAAAAGATACAATCGATACAGTCATCGATTCCTTCCCGGAATCTACAATCGAGACAATCGAGATGTTTTACAATCGATTATTGATTATTATTTTACAGGCTTATACAGTAAATTTTAAGTTTTTAGTAAATACGTGGCAACTAAAGATAGATGGAGTAAAAAAAAACATACCAAGAAATGGATGTAAATTTAACACTGAGATGCTCTGTAAAAAGATCCTTATCTACAATCTTCATTTGAAGCTAAATGAAAGGTTTTGAAAAAACTGAAGCAGTAATGTAGTTTGTTGCTATCGTTTTCATTAACTCTTTCATTCAACTTCAATTGATGGAGGGGCACCTGATATGAAGCCTTTAGAAAGCTGTATTCTAACATTTGTTAATAATCTTAATACAACTTGTTATGTAATACGTACATCTTATCAGTTTTTAAGCCTTCTGAAAGAAATGTTAATCCCTAAACCTACCCCCTTTTCTGTACTAATGGTTTATGACAATTAACAAATTGTTAGAAATGTGTTTACGAAATTAACTTTAATGTTACAACATCTCCGCTATAGTATTTATCTTTCGAATATTATGTGCCATTCTATATTTTAATCCAGGCCAATAAACTCTAAACGATTAATATCTTTAAGATATGTTCCGTATAAATTTCTTTAATGAAGTTTGCATACTAATGTTTCGATAAAACACTGTAAAATATTTTAAGTTTGTAATGTTTGAGCATATTAATAATAAGTATCATGGATTTTCATATCAAATTTTATTTTATGTATGGCAATGTGTATTATGTATGCAAGTCTAGTAAATTGAGTGTACATACAGATAAACCAGATGCCAGCAAAATGAGTTGAACGCGGTAACCCAAACCCCTCAGAATTTTTCAAAACACTCTTTTCAAACAAGTTTTTCAAATATAAGATCAATATGTTAACAAGAGATATGTTCAAAGTAATGATAAGAACAACGCTATTTTGGAACGCTAAATAACTTAAGAAAATACTTTCAGTTCATTTATTTACTTTTAAAAACATTATTTAAATTTTTCAAGGATTCTAATATCTTTTTGCTAATTTTGGTTTCAAATAAGTTCCCTTTTATTTTTTATGAAAGTGCGATGTCTAAATCGCGTAATTATGGCGCATTCGATAGAATTGAATAGCTTTTTCACATTTTCGATAAAGGCAAAAATTTGATACAAGATAAAGTTCCCCTAAATATCTAATGCTGTAAGATTTCCCGTTGATCGAAAAAAAGAGCTTTATCGAAAAAGGGGAAGGAAAACAAGACAAATATACTTTCTAAAAAGGGAACATGTCTAAACCGGAAACTGCTTACCACTCCCTATCGATTCCAAAATGATTCTTTAAATTTGCATTCCAATTAAAAATAGTTACTTTCTGACACATTAACGAACTTATTTTTATTCTCAAGCGTATTAGCTAGAATCGAATTTTTCCTTTTTCGCTAAAGGCAAATGTTTGATAATTTTCCTAACTTCGTTCAAATTTTCGTAAATGCGAGCCTAATATTGGGAAATTTTACCATTAATCGAAAACAAAAGAACTTTACCGAAAAACAGAAGGATAACCGGACTCATATACCAGCTAAGTGGGAACCTATCTAAAACGGAAACCGGTTTCCACTCCCTAATGATTCCAAAATGATTTTTTCTGTTTGTACTTGTTCTCAAATCCAAAGTAGTTACTTTTTGATTCATTTAAAAACTTAATTTATCCAAAAATGGAAGGATAACCGTATAAACATACCAGCTAAGAGGGAAACTGTCTAAAACGGAATTTGTCTTTGGTCCCTAGCGATTGAAACATAACTCTTCGTTGTCTGTACCCAAATCTAAAGTAGCGCCTTTCTAACTCATTTTTATTCTTAGGTGCATTAGCTAGAATCGATTTGCATTTTCACATTTTCGATAAAAATAAAAGGTTTGATAGAGGAAAAGTTCCTAAATGTTGAATGCGTGTCTAATTCTGTGGAATTTTCTGGTTGGTCAAAAGAAAAAGAGCTTTATCAAAAAATGGGAGGATAACTAGATAAACCAGCTAAGACGGAATCTGTCTAAAACGGAATTGATTTCCAGTCCCTAAATGGGTCCCTAACATGACTGTTGCCCATCTGTACCTAAATCCAAAGTAGCTACTTTGTGAGACATTCACGAATTCATTAGAATCGAACAGCATTTTTCCTTTTTTCGGTAAAGGCAAACGATTTAATACAGATCAAAGTTCCCCTAAATGTCTAATGCTGTAGAATTTCAAAGTTGATCGAAAACAAAAGAGCTTTATGGAAATGGAACCAGACAAATATATTTGCTAAGAGTGAACCTGTCTAACAAGGAATTGGTTCCAATCTCTAGCAATAGCTAATGAAGTTTGATTAAATTCCGTGCATTAGTTTTTGAAATATAGCAGCGTTACCTGTTGGGCTATTTGCACAACAAACAAATCAACACCAATTTACATCTAGGTCTAACTGAATATGAAGTATTATTAAATTTTGCGCATTACTTCTTGAGATAGGGCGTTATCAAAATTTTTGTCACATAAAAGACAGATATTTTCTAAAAACTGACAAATTTTTCATGAATCCAATACTTCATTCTTGTAAAGATAGATGAAAGTAAAAATGCCCCACACAAACTGAATTATACCCTTTTCAACTTAAGTATATGTAACAAAATCACACGCCTCCTAATCTGTATCCTTCTTTGAGAAACTATGATTTAAACCAAAAACGCTCCAAGTGTCAATCTGACTGTGAAAGCTAAATAAATACCCAAAGAACTTCTAACTCATAATAAAGGGCTCTATTACTGTTTTTCTAGCTGGGATTTACATCACATTCATTTCAGTGACTTCCCCCCTTTACGCCAGAAGTTCCTAGCCAACCCAGACTACGTAATCATGACGTAGATGGAATATGCTCATTCATTTCTCTCTCTCTCTCTCTCTCTCTCGCACCTCCACAAAAGTCTGCTCGATGCAAACCTTTCGTTTACCTCGAGAGGTACCTTTCCTTGGTGAAAACCTCTCGCTTACCTCGAGATATGTCTTCTCGGTTCTAAATAAGGCCGAGAATGACAAATAAATTTTCTTCCATTCTCGACATGTTACTATCGATGATTGTCAAGAAAACTGATTTCTCGTTCTCGGTCCAGAAGGGCCGATAAGAGATATCGAGGGGAGAGCTGGAAAGAGAGATAGGTATGACAATGTGCAGTGACATGATGGAGCCTTCCGATAAATATTATGTATTAAATAATAAAAATTCAAAGACAGAGATTGGTGAGTTTCGGGGGATGCAAGAGTGGACCCACGCGGGGGGGGGGGGGAATATTTTCAAATTTTTACCGCACACGTCATGTGATACATCATCGGAATTTGACAACCCTTTCATATTATGAACCTTTCTCCCATCCACAGTTGAATTTCAGGATGCGGGGTGTGGGGGTGTGCGCGGACAAATCTTTAAAACTGTAGCGATATCTAGAATAATTATCATTTAAATGGGTTTTTTCTCGGAGCCCTCAAAAAAATACTTATTAAATATAACAATATTTAGAGTTGGGGAATTCCGGGAGTATTCAAAGGGCGTGAGAGTGGATCCACAGGGGTCCAATTGTCAAACTTTTATGAAACACCTCATGTGATATATCTTCGAAAATCTTTCTGACTACTCTTTCATATTATGAACCTTTCTTCCAGCAAAATTGAATTTTGGGGGTGGGGAGGGGCGAAAAAATTTTTAAAACCGTAGCGATTTCTATAATAAATAGCATTTTAGATGTGGATTTTTTTTATCGAGTCTTCCGGTATTTATTATTTATTAAACATAAAAATTTTGAAAGTGGGGGCTGCGTGAATTCCGGGGCAAAAGAGTGGACCCACTGGGGAGAGGGGTCGGGGAGCAATTTTCAAACATTTTTTGAACCCGTCATGTGACATATCATCGGAGAGCTTTTGGATAACTCTTTCATATTATGAGACTTTCGTCTCCCCTTCCCCAATTTTGCTCCCACTGTGGGAGAGGGGGGTAGTTTTCAAACTTTATTGCATTTTCATCATTTTAGATCGGATTTTTTTACGGAGCCACCCGGTATTATTTATAATATATGAAATTTCAAAAAGTTGGGTTGTATTCCGGGAGTGCGGTAGTTTGCCCCTTAGGGGGGAGCACTTTCTTAACTTTTATCGACACTCTTCATGTGATATAGCATTAGAAAATCCACTTATTCATATTAAGCACCTACTTGCCCCTTTCCCCACTTTGCCACCGGGGCATTTTTCCAAATTTTGCTGTCACTCCTCATGTTACATTTTGGAAAGGCCTGTGACCACTTATTCATTGAGTTTGGAGGCAACGTTGTTGGAGTCAAATTCTATTCTGTTTACAGACGAGTCCCGATTCAGTCTGAATGTGACATCTGATGTGTTTTGGCATGGAGAGAAAGAGGCACTCAAAATAATCTCACATTCGTCTGTGAAAGATCACATTACAGACGAGGTGGGTTTATGATATTGGCTGGAATCAGCATAGGTGGACGTACGGACCTGCATATCATCCGGAATGGCATTTTGACAGTCCAAAGTTATACAGACGAGATACTGAGACCTCATGTCGTATTTTATGTTGCAGCAATTAGTGATTGCTTTTTTCCATGCATGATAGTACCAGACTTCATACAGTTCGTCTTGTGGAAAACATGCTTGAAGCTAAAACAATATAGCGTATGGAATGACTAGCATGCTCTCCTGACCTAAATCCGATCGATCATGTTTGGTACATACTCAGACAACGCATTGCAGCGAGACCGAGGCCTCCATTTACTGTCCGGCACTTGGAGATTTCAATTCTTGAGCAGTGGAGCAGTATTCCCCAAAGTCTTGTCGATAACCTCATCGCATCCATGGATAACTGGTCTGTAGCAGTCTTAGCTGTTCGAGGAGACCACACGCCATATTAAAAATCTTGCATTATTTCTAAATAATACTTTTTTTATCATTTACATGGAACCAAATTGTTTCCCCAAACCATCTTTTTATATTCTTTTCATCTTTTCAAAGAATAAAAGCTCCCTTACAATTTTTTGCATCTTTTTTTCTGTATTGTGCTTTGATACACGAGTACTATCCATTTTATGCCCATACATGGCTATCTTGCACTGTTCTCTTCAATTTTTTGCTTGCTCCCCTAATTTTTTTTGAGCAGTGTGGGGGTGTGAATGGTGTAATGGGGTGAAATCTTCGGTACTCGAATAGTTGAAATTTTCAGGTGGAATACAGTGTTTTCTGACAAAGCCATTGACATGATGGAAATTAAATTGTGATTGTCCTTTAGAGAATGTGTGAATTGGCGCCGCTAGGAAACGAACCAGGGATCTCATGATCAGGAGGCGAGAAACTAGCGTCGAGCAAACGGCCAAGCCAGTTACTCTAAGCTAATAACTCACTTTATACTGATAATGTGAGATGAGATCGCTACACACTCAATCCCCAGTGAGAAAAATATCTTTTTGAGTCTGACGAGCGATATGCACTTTTGAGTGATGCTGTCGTACGCATGTATGATGCTCAGTTTGACAGGCTTATGTACTGTAAGCATTTCACAGGCTATGCTTGGAGAAGATTTATTTGGTGCTGCCATCTGTTGGTTATGAGAAGAGATAATTGTGTATAAAGGTTGTTTTTTTGGTGTGTTTGTTCGGGTCACCACTTTAGAAAATCTGCATTGGCGCCGCTGGACCAGAGATCTCATGATCAGGAGGCGAGAACGTCAGTGTCAACCAAAAGGCCAAGCCAGTTACTCTAAGCTAGTAACTCACTTTATACTGATCATGTGAGATGAGATCGCTACAGTCCTTATCAGGGAACCGCTTTTTTATATCATGGTCCGAACATTGTTCTTGTAATAAATATACTTTATACCTAAACAACGATTATGCTGGGTTAACAAAGGCTTTGCATTTTTTTCTAGAATGCAATGTCTTCTACAAGGTACTATATCTGATTGATCCAGAAGAAATGTGCCCGAGATCATTTGTACTTCTAGTCATATTTTCAAATTTGACTCGAAATATCCAGTGCACGGCTAAAGCACTGACCAACAAATATCCTACTACCTTAACAAATATTTTTAAAACTCAACAAGAATTCGATTAAGTGCATTTTCCTACATATTTTATTTTATAAAAATTCCATATGTTGATAATTAAAAGTAGGCTTATTGATAATGAAATTTTAATTGTTTGAAAATCTGATAAATAGACGAACTTTACTTTTTAGGAGATGCTTGTCAAGAAATGTTTAGACTTGAAACTCACGCCTTTATTAAAGCTGCTATTCACAAATAGATTTTTTTATAACTAAGCACACACTGTAAAAAAATTCCGTTAAAATACGAAATTTGTACTGGCAATCGAGACGCCAGAACTTTTTTCGTATTTTAACGGAATTTTTTTTCCATAAATTCCAGGAAAAATTCTTTTTCTTCTTTCATAATTTTTTTTCATTTTTTTCATACTTCTGTATTTTAAAATTTACGTCTCAAATACAAAATATAATAATTTTTCAAGAAGAAACTTACATATTTATGAATTCGACATTTCGCTTTTCAATGACACGTTTACATCAAGGTCAGAAAATCGCAATTTAATTCAAACAACACTTACCCTGACGGGATTCGAACCAGGAAACTGCCCTCGTCCAGATTAGTGCTCTTAGCGATTACGACACGGCTTCACAAACTAAGTGTTCAAATATCGTTACTTATTTCAGATGTCCTTTATAAAGCAAAGGCTAACATGTCAAACAAGGAAGGTATTTTCGTAGCGATAATATTTTTCAATTGAATATACAATTCTAAATATTTTAATCATTTCCTCCCTATATTTTTGAATATTTAGCTTTTTAGATTCATGCTTTATAAAAGATAAATTTTACTCTTTGTAATATTACAGGTATGAAAGAATGTATTAAGATATATGACTGTTATGAAGTATAATGACTATATTTTTATTTTAATATTACTTTAATTTATTTATTTATTTATTTATTTATTCATTAATTCATTTAGTTTTGCAAAAATACGAACATATTTTTTTCAAACATATACTTTTTCATATTTTCCAAATTATTTGTCTGATGACCTACTGTAAGCTCAAATAAAGATAATTACTACATGGTATTAAAATAAATTTTCCTTATTGCTTATTAAACTTAGATAAACATCAATTTTATAATAATTTCATTGTTATATATCATATATGTTTTAAATTTTATATGAGAATCTGTTAAAGTGAATAGATTAAAAAATATTAAAATTAAAAATAGATTTTTACCTTTTAAAACATCCTAACAGAAACTTGCAATAAATAAGTCAAATATTATTTTAAAATCATAATGAAAAATAAACTGCAAAATTTCCTTTTTAACAATGTCAAATTAAAAAAGATATTAATAAGATTTCAATTTTTTAAATATCGTAAAAATACGTTAGCTTTTTATTTAAAAAAAGTAAAATAAAAAAATAATAAAAAAAATAAGATAGCGAGTTGTTTAAAAATATATATTACTAGCAAACCCCGCGGCTTTGCTCGCGTAATATTTGAAATATGCCAAGTGATATTTATATGTCTAATTTTTATTAAAAGGTACTAACTAAATTTTTATTTTATTAAAAGGTAATATTTTAGTTTATTAAAAGGTACTTATTACTTTTAGGAATAATTAAAACAATTACTATTTAAAACACAATTTGATTAAGCATCATTGTTACACTGCATAAAGCAGAAATGAGACTTAAATTAATAAAACGAAATAAAACTAAATAAATAATAATTTAAAAAATATTTTGAAACTTTTATGCTCAGTTAATACGTTCATTTCAGTATTCATTTGAAGTTTTGAATTTTCTAGAAACCATCTTCTTACATCTTAAAATTAACCATCATGTCAAATTCCAAGTTCTACCACCTCTCTCAACATAAAGGGCTGTGTTGAAATAGAAACTGTCACCATTAATTTGCCAACATTAATTTTGAAATTGGTTTGTTATTTCCTAATATTCCACAGAAACGTAATTTAGAAAGTTTTTAAAGGCCTTTTTTAGAGCGTTTGTTGTTCCTGTGAACCCCAGGTGGTAGAATCATCGGCATAAAATATAGCCTGTGTAGGATCAGAGACTGCTACCATTGATTCGCAGCTATTACTTTTATATTTGGTTTATATTCCCTGAAATTGCGTAGAAATCGTAATTTAGGACTTTTTTAGAATGCTTTTCGCACATCCCCTTCACTTCACCCCTTTTTAATTCGAATTTATTTTCGACAGTCCTTCGAGGGCAATTATATTTTATAAGTAACTACCATGCCATATTTAAAGTTTCTAGCATTTTCAGTATCACAAAATCGCAATTTAGAAAGTTTTTAGCTCCTGCAACCCTCTGGTGGTAGTGGAACAGACATAAAGTATAGCTTATGATTGAGCAGGTTCTATCACCAACAATTTGTCATCATTATGTTTTTAATCGGTTTGGTATTTGATAAGATTACATAAAAATTGTTATTTACAACGCTTTTCGCTCACTTCATCTTTTTAAATTTGAAATTTTCTTTCGACAGTTCTTAGAAAGCAGTTGCATCTTGTAAGTAAATACCATGCCATACTTCAAAGTGTTAGACCCTTCAGTTATGCAAAAAACGCAAATTAGAACATGTTTTGCTTTTGCAACCCTCAGATGGTAGTGACAGCAACATAAAATATAACCTACCCGTAAGGCATTGTGACGTCACGGCGACGTCGTTGTGAAGTCACACTGTGATTTTGTGACCGTCGATGTGACGTCACGTGACGTCGATGTGACGTCACAGTGACTACAATGCGAGGTCGTTATGGCCGTTTTAGAGGTCGTTTGTGACGTCACATTGTGACCACTCTGTGAAGTCACGGTGTGACTAATTTGTGAAAAGTGTGTCATTTGTGACTATTTTGGCATTAGCTTTGTGACGAACCTGTGACGAAAGTGACAATGCTTTGAAGTCACATTGTGACCAATTTGTGAAATATGTGTCATTTGTTACGAACTTGTCATAAAAAATGTGATGATTTTAAATGGAAAACAGATTTCAAATTAATTGCTTAAAAGGCGCTAAGGCCAACATAGTGAAAAAGATTCCGTGCCGGGACTCGAACCCGGGCCATCAATATAGCACACTGACATTCTACCGACTAAGCCACATGGAACGATACCCAGCCGGGAAAATTTCTCACTATTACATGTTGGCAAGGCTACAAACGCAGCACAAGATGGAATATTTATCGTGAGCCACCGACAATGAGCAAATACGAAACTTAATTAAATCCAGCATCGATTGAAACTATATTAATACTTGGAAATTTTTCCAAAGAGAACCATTCGCCTTGCATACAATATTTCGAATGAAAATCAAATTTCAAATTACATGCTTAAAAGGCAATTTTAATTTTAAATTTGATTTTTATTTGAAATATTGTATGTAAGGCGAATGTTTCTCTCTGGAAAAATTTCTAAGTATTAATATAGTTTCAACCGATGCTGGATTTAATTAAGTTTCGTGTTTGCTCCATGTCGGTGGCTCACGATAAATATTCCATCTTGTGCTGCTATTGTAGCCTTGCCAACATGTAATAGCAAGAAATTTTCCAGGCTGGGTATCGTTTCACGTGGTTTAGTCGGTAGAATGCCCGTGCGCTATACTGATGCAGGGGTTCGATTCCCGGCATTGAATCTTTTTTACTAAGTTGGCCTTTGCGCCTTTTAAGCAAATAATTTGAAATTTGATTTTCATTTGAAATATTGTATGCAAGCCGAATGTTTCTCTCTGGAAAAAATTCGGAGTATTAATACTGTGATGGTTCTTGCCATAAACACTGTGATGAATTTTAAAATGCACAATTTTAAAATAAAGTTTTGTTTGAAATATAAATTCTTATCTTTTTACCGTACTTTTTAGCAAAATATCGCTATTTTGGAGTCCTATTCTTCTAAAACATTTTAAATTTTTCCACTTAAAAAACAATGCTTATGAACTGACATCTTTTTTTATTAAGTTTTAAGCTTTATCTTGAGTTCAAGCTTGATATTAAGAATGTGTAAAATTTTAATGTGTTGTGATTAGTCATTGCTTTATTAAACATGACATGATAAGCCATATTTATTTAAATTTTTTATTCCCGTGTATATTGTATTTTGTGAATATGAGCTAAATAGATTTGGTATGTTTTATAGGAAAAGACTGATCTGCGAAATAGAAAAAAACAATTTAAAAAAATCATGCGTTAAGCATAGATTTTAAAACACTTTCCAACGCTTCCTGAATGCTTTAACAAGACATCGTAATTTAGGGAAATAACGTAAATAAGATAACTAAGTAAATATTTTAGAAAACACATAAAACATTTGAAAAACTGATTTCAGCATTTACCGTCCATAGCCAAATATGTTTCTAATTCTTTTGAACAGCCCTGCATTTGATCTGTAAGTTGATATACATATTATATAATGGGAAAATTTATTTTTGCAAGAAAACGCATAACAGGTTGAAATTCTCTTTCAGCAATTTATACTAATATATGGAAACATACTTTAATACTTTTGTATAATTTGTAGTTTACCTAGAACGTTTATTACGCGCTACTGCTTAGTTAAAATTTAATTCAAACACTCTTAAAACTGCTGAAATCACATTTCCAGAAATTATAATTTATAGATGGCCATGTATTCAATTCTTTACGTGACCCTGTATATCATTTTATCTATATTCTACAAACATTTCTTAGTAAATTAAATGCAGTTCAACGTAAAAATCCATAACTCATTTAAAAACTACCTTTAATCAATTTGCGCATATACCCAGTAACCCTTACGAATACTTTTATGTAGTCCTGTATATGAATTATAGCATTTATATATACCATACTCTATGCATAAATATAGTGAATCATAAAAGCGCATATCATAATTAAAAATGCATTCCCAGCAATCATCCCTAATGAACTTCGGATACAATATAGTATCGGAAATATTTTGTGTGTCCTGTAAATGCTATATACATTTCGTATTATCATGAAATAATGTATAGTGTGTAAACCTCAGCGACTTATATCAATTTCATTATATATGAAATAGATTAACATAATTAAAGTACGCCGCAAATAATTCCCTCCATCCCTGTATAATAATGTATTGGAATCCCTTTTTTAGCCCTGTAAATGAACAATAACTATTCGTTGCACCACATACTTTTCGGAATGCATATTTTAGTGCGTTTCATAAATTCATATCAATTTTATTCAGTTTGAAAGCGTGTAAAATCGTTAAAAATCATTTGGAACGATTTTTTCCCGTAGGCCGTAGTGTAACGAAATACTCTTGACTGTTCCTGTAGATGAATTAAACACGCTACAAACTTCATTACAAATAGGGGCCGTGCTATGGTAAACGTCAATAACATCCAAAAATTTCAAGGCAATCCGAGTATATTTGCGAGAGTTAGACCGCGGACAGACGGCCAGACAAACCGAAGTCATAAACACTTTTCAACTTTGTTGAAAAGTATTAAAAAGAACATATAAACGTAAAATAAATGATTGCATATTAACTATTTTTATTGTTTAAAAAACATTTTAATGTAGAAAGTAGTTATTAATCGTTTTAAAAAAATATTCAGTCCTATATAACGAAAGTACATACCAACTTTTTAAAAAATATACTAAAGCAGTTTAAGCTATAAACTTGTTATCACAGGCATGAAAAACACTTTATTTCAATGCTTAAATATATTTAATTTTTTTATTCCTGTGATTACATATATCGAAAACGTAGAAAATGAATTTACAATCGAAGAAAATTTAATAACTGATTCTGAGTGTCTACAATTAAATGTTTGATTAAAATCACAAACAGAAAAAAAAATGCTTACATAACGTTAATTTCTAATCTGAAACAATTTCTAATTTCATATTTAACTCCAAAATAATAATGATGTATAAGTGTTAGTAACTAGAAAACATTAAAAAGCCGAAAAAAATTCCACACCACTGTTTCAACACATTTTCAATCTCAAGAGACTAAAAATTAATATTTACATTCATTCTACTATGAATGTAAGCACAAATCAGTCTCTGCGCCAGCTTTTTTTTTTTTTTTTTTTTTTTTTTTTTTTTTTTGAGCGATGGCAGATTAAGATACAACAGAATCGAATAAAAATATCCTTCTGAAAACAATACAGACCAGTCTCTTTCTATATGTGTAACATAAAACTACTTAACTCATCATTATAATATATACAAAACAGGAACAAAATATTTAAATTAAATAAGACTTACATATATGCTTCATCAATAATATCCGTATATTTGTAATATCCTAAAATGGCAGATGTCTTTCTTTTATATTAAAAGAAGTGCTGAGGCGTGCTGGTGTTCTAAACAGTGGAGTGAAGTGGCTTCCCGCGTATTCTCTTGTTTATTCTATGGTAAATTCGCGAAGCAGACGATTTGAGCAGGTGTGTTTTTATTATTTATTTGTTTTTGTAAACAACTGATTTGAATCTGAAATGCGCAATAATTATATGAGAGTGTAACAATCAGTGGAGGATTATTATATTAAATTGCAATGCTAGATAAAATTGAAATCATGAAAAAAGAATACTTTTACTGTCTTAGATATCAAATTGATAAAATATAGCATGAAAATTTAGTTTATTAATGCTTGTATCGTGCAATTTATTTATTATGTCCCCCCCCCCGCCTTTCGTGATAGAATTTACTATTTGCTATCCACTAATATATTTTCATTCCTTATGCCGCTGTAACTCAGCTGTTTAAAATATTGTTTAACCCTTAACTGATGTGACAAAAATTGCCACATAACTACTGTGAGCGGTCTGTGAGACCGCTTAATCTATGAGATGGATAAAATATAGCATGAAAATTTAGTTTATTAATGCTTGTATCGTGCACTTTATTTATTATGTCCCCTCCCCCCCCCCCCATTTCGTGACAAAATTTACTATTTGCTATTCACTAATATATTTTCATTCCTTATGCCGCTGTAACTCGGGACTGTTTAAAATACTGTTTAACCCTTAACTGATGTGACAAAAATTGCCGCATAGCTATTGTGAGCGGTCTGTGAGACCGCTTAATCCATCAAATTGATAAAATATAACATGAAAATTTAGTTTATTAATGCTTGTATCGTGCATTTTATTTATTATGCCCCTTCCCCCTTTCGTGACAGAATTTACTAGTTGCTATCCACTAATATATTTTCATTCCTTATGTCGCTGTAACTCGGAACTGCTTAAATTATTTCTCTTCATTTTCAAAGATTTTTGAAGTTCATATTTTTGTCACACTGTGACTTACAATATTGTGGTTTTTTTATCATATATGTTACGTGACATACGTTACATGCAGTGACATAATAGTGTCGTCACAGTTTTCTTTTAATTGCCAGAAAAATATAATTTTACAGTAAATAACATGTTTTAAAGAATTTTTGCAATTTTTTAAAGTTCTCTAAGAAGTTAACATCTCAGTCACAATGTGACATCACTGAGTGGTGGCATTTTGGTCACAGATGTGACGTGACCACAGTGACTTACAGTGACGTCACAACGACGTCACCGTGACCATGCATGCTATGAGGGTATGTTATAGCAGTGACTGTCACCATTGATTTGCAACCATTACTTTTGAAACAGCTTTGGAATTTCCTGAGATTGGGTAGAAATCGCAATTTAGAATGTTTTTAGAACGCTTTTCGCGCATTTTCACACCTTTTTAAATTTCCAATTTTTTAGAAACTGTTCTTAAAGATCATTTATATGTAATACATATGTACCTAGCCTAATTTTAAGTTGCTAGCCCCTACCGATCACAAAAATCGAAATTTGGAACGCTTTTTTTCTCCTGCAACGTCTAGGTGATAGTGATACCGACTTAAAATAGCGTCTATGTTAGAACAGAGGCTGTCAGCATCAATTTCTTAACATTACTTTTGAAATCAGTTTGATTCTTCCTGAGATATTGGTGACAAATCGGCATTTAGAACGTTTTTAGAACGCTTTTCGCTAATTTTGCTCCTGCATCTCCTCTGGGTTAGTGGAAACATATATAAAATATAGCCTATCTTGGAGCAAGATCTGTCACCATCTTTTTAACGCCATTATATTTGAAATCGGTTCATTATTTCCTGAGATTGCACAGAAATTGCAATTTAGAATGTTTTTTACAACGCTTTTTGCGCATTTTGACCCCCCTTTTAAATTTCGATTTTTTTAGGAAATGTCCTTAGAGATCATTGATATCTTATAACTAACTACCATTCTAAATTTCACGATTCAAGGCCCTTCCGTCACACAAAAACTGCAATTTAGAACGTTTTCCTCCTGCAGCCCTTTTGGGGTAGTGGCACCGACATAAAACATAGCCTATGTTGGAGCAGGGATTTTCACCATCATTTTGACGCCATTATTTTTCAAATCGGTTTGGTATTTCCTGAGATTGTGTAGAAAGTACCATTTAGAACGTTTTTTTAGAACGCTTTTCGCGCATTTTCACCCCTTTTAAATTTCGAATTGTTTAAGAATTGTTCTTATACATCATTTGTATCTTATAAGTAACTAATATTCCAAATTTCATATTTCTAGGCCCTTCAGTAACGCAAAAATCGCATTTTTAGAACGTTTTTTGCTCCTGCACCCCCTTTGGGGTAGTGGCACTGACATAAGATATAGCCTATGTTCTAAGTTGGGCGAACACCATCATTTTGATACCATTATATTTGGAATCGGTTCGGTAGTTCCTGAGCTTAACTCCGACAAATAAACAATTTTTACCTCTTTATAATAGGAGTATGATAGATGGTGCCATAATTTTTATCGTTTTCACTTGAAAACTCATGTAAAGCATACTATTTACCCTTTATTGGAAAATCATTGAATATATTTTCTATATAGAGCCATATTTAGTCAATACTGGGATTTAAATAAGAAAAATATCACTTTAACACAAGTATATAGAACAATTAATTACTTTGCTTTCCTAACAAAAAGCAACTATTGCGAATCATCATTTGCGGAACTTGTACTGTTTTGAAAGCAATACAGTAATATTCCGTACAATTTAGGGAAAACTTACTGGATTTATAATCTCAAAATGTCAATTACGGAAATTGTACTGTTTTCTTAAAAAATAAACTATTCCGTAAAATGTTACGGAAATATTTGTCCAATTTGACGGATTTATTTTACACTGCACGGTTATTGGAAAAAAAAAATGGTCTTCCAATTGCTAATTGAGAAATCCGGCTCTTTGCAAACAGCCTAGGCTCTTTGCAAAGAGCCGGACTAATTAGAGAATCCATCTCCCTTTTTCCAATTAGCCTGATATTTTTCAGGCTTATTGCAAAAAGCCTAAAAAGCGTTAGGCTAATTGAAAAATGACCACTTATTATCCGATCAGGGTGATATTTTAGCTCACAGGCTATCAAAGCCTGATAAGGTGCTTCCCTGATTATTTTTTGGGGTTCATTGGTTAAGGATAAAGGGGAAAAAGAGGGGCTAGTCCCCCCCCCTTCCCTTAAATTATATAAATGGGTTTTTCATGCAGAAATATTCGATTTGCTCCAAATTTGGTATACCGGTTTATTGTGTTAAGGAGCTTCCCTGATTAGATTTGGAAGCTTATTATTTAATTATAAAGGGGGGGAAAGGGGGGCTATCACCCCCGTAATTTAGATAAATAGGTTTTCTCATGCAGAAATATGCGATTTGCTATAAATTTGGTATACCGGTTAATTATGTTAAGCAACTTCCCTGATTACATTTGGAAGATCATTATTATGTATAAAGGGGGAAAAGAGGGGCAATTGCCTCTCCCCTTAATTTAGATAAATGCGTTTTTCCTGTAGAATTATTCGATTAGCTCAAATTTGGTATACTGGTTTATTATGTTAAGGAGATGGCTTGATTAGATTTGGAGGTTCATTAGTTAAGTATAAAGGGAGGAAGGGAGGGGCTACCCCCCCCCCTTAATTTAGGTAAATGGGTTTTTAATGCAAAATTATTCGATTTGCTCCAAATTTGGTATACCGGTTTATTATGGTAAGGAGCTTCCCTGATTAGATTTGGAGGTTCATTAGTTAAGTATAAAGGGAGGAAAGGGGGCTAGACCCCTCTTAATTTAGATAAATGGGTTTTTCATACAGAATTATTCGATTTGCTTCAAATTTGATATACCAGTTTATTACGATATGGCTTCCTTCATTTGATTTGTAGGTTCATTGGTTAAGTATAAAAGGGGGGAAAGGGGGCAATTGCCCCTCCCCTTAATTTAGATAAATGTGTTTTCATGCAGAATTATATAATTTAGTTTAATTTTTTTTCTAGGTTCATTCTAATAAGGAGATTTTCTGATTAGATTTGAAAGTTCATTGGTTCAGAATAAAGGGAGAAATGGGGGAGCTAACAGTCCCCCACCCCTTAATTTAGTGAAATGGTTTTTTTTCATGCAGAATTATCTAATTTGCTTCAAATTTGGTATACCAGTTTATTATGTTAAGTTGCTTCCCTGATTAGATTTGGAGGTTCTTTGGTTAAACAGAAAGGGGGGCAACGGGAACTAATACCTTCATTTATTTTTCGAGGGGCATTATTCTTTGAAATAAGAGTATAATATACAATTAGTGTGAATAGCCTGTGAGCTCAATGCGATCAGTTTAACTGGGCATTTTTCTTTTTATTAGGATTATTAACGCATAACCCTACCCAAACCCGAAAAATAAATTATAACAGACCGTACCCCGATCCGAGCAAGACAAAATAATTTCAGTCTACATGCAACCCGACACGAACCTGAGAGTTCCATTAGAAAAAACCCGAAATCCTGAACCAAATCTGATAACAGACAAAAATATTCCAAAGATCCATAACCGGATCCGAACAAGACAAATTAGTTTCCGTGGACACGCAACGCTGCCAGAACCTAAAAATTCCATTCGAAGTCAACCTGAAAGCCGACCCGAACCAAATCTTAACCGACAAAAATATTCCAAAGAACTATAACCCGATGCAAGCCAGACAAAATAATCTCCGTCCACCGGCAACCCGATCCGAACTTGAAAGTTCTAATTGAGCTCAATCCGAAACCTCGTTGTGGTCGGTTTTCGGGTTGACTTCAAATGGAACCTTCAAGTTCGGATCCGTTTGAAAAAAAATTAAACTAAATCAGATAATTCTGCATGAAAACCCATTTATCTAAATTAAGGGGAGGGGCAATTGCCCTCCTTTCCCCCCTTTTATACTTAACCAATGAACCTCCAAATCAAATGAAGGAAGCCATATCGTAATAAACTGGTATATCAAAATGAAGCAAAATCGAATAATTCTGTTAGAAAAAGCCATTTACATAAATTAAGTGTACACTAGCCCCTGTCCCTCCTTTATACTTAACCAATAAATCTCCAAATCTAATCAAGGCAGCTCCTTAACATAATAAACCGGTATACGAAATTTGGAGCAAATCGAATAACTCTGCGCGAAAAATCCATTTATCTAAATAAAGGGGGGGGCTAGCCCCCCTTTCCTCCCTTTATACTTAACTAATTAACATCCAAATCTAATCAGGGAAGGTCCTTAACATAATAAACCGGTATACGAAATTTGGAGCAGATCGAATAACTCTGCATGAAAAACCCATTTATCTAAATTAAGGGGGGGGGGTCTAGCCCCCTTTCCTCCCTTTATACTTAACTAATGAACTTCCAAATCTAAACAGGGAAGCTCCTTAACATAACAAACCGGTATACCAAATCTGGAGCAAATCGAATAATTTTGCATTAAAAACCCATTTACCTAAATGAGGGGGGGGGGCTCCCCCCCTTTCCTCCCTTTAAATTTAACTAATGAGCCTCCAAATTTAATCAAGCCATCTCCTTAACATAATAAACCAGTATACCAAATTTGAGCTAAACGAATAATTCTACATGAAAAACGCATTTATCTAAATTAAGGGGAGAGGCAATTGCCCCCCTTTCCCCCCTTTATACATAATAATGACCTTCCAAATGTAATCAGGGAAGCTGCTTAACATAATTAACCGGTATACCAAATTTATTGCAAATCGCATATTTCTGCATGAAAAACTCATTTATCTAAATTGCGGGGAGGATAGCCCCCCTTTTGCTCCCTTTCTATGTAACTAATGAGCCTCCAAATTTAATCAAGGCAGCTCCTTAACTTAATAAACCGGTATACCAAATTTGGAGCAAATCTAATATTTCATCATGAAAAACTGATTTATCTAAATTAAGGGGGATAGCCCCCCTTTCCCCCCTTTATATTTAAATAATGAGCTTCCAAATCTAATCAGGGAAGCTCCTTAACACAATAAACCGGTATACCAAATTTGGAGCAAATCGAATATTTCTGCATGAAAAACCCATTTATATAAATTAAGGGGGGACTAGCCCCCCTTTATCCTTAACCAATGAACCCCAAAAACTAATCAAGGATGCACCTTATCAGAATGAACCTAGAAAAAAAAATTGAAGCAAATCGGTTATATCTATCAAGAGTTATCGTGTTACGTACATACGTACGAACGTACGTACACACGCACATACAGAATCGGCGGGCGCATAAGCTCTCAGGCTTTGATAGCCTGTGAGCTAAAAATATCACCTTGATCGGATAATAAGTGGTCATTTTTCAATTAGCCTAACGCTTTCTAGGCTGTTTGCAATAAGCCTGAAAAATATCAGGCTAATTGGAAAAAGGGAGATGGATTCTCCAATTAGGCCGGCTCTTTGCAAAGAGCCGGATTTCTCAATTAGCCTACGACACATTCATTAAATGTGCGTATCCATTAATTAAAAGAAAAAAAATGCGTTTGAAGGAAACCGGTTCCGAAATTAAAAGTACCTTTATAAAAAAAAAAAAAAAAAATCTGACACCGAAATCAAAAACGTAAAAAATAGTCATATTAGTAATTGCCTCTGCTATCCTATGAAAAAAAAAAAAAAATTGAAATTGAAACGAGAAATTCGAAAACAACCTGCCGATAGGTTCGTCATTACGGAGCAGGTATTTTCAAGCGAGCGAAAAGTCCTCTTATGAAACCGAAAAGCTATTGACTAGAAGACAATTTGTAATTGTGCAGTAATAATAAATACAATTCGGATGAAATATTTTTCTTTTGTTCAATCGCTGTATTATTACAATCTTTATAAATTGGCTGAATTATATCTTTCAGTGGCTTTGATCATACTATTTGGGTGAATTAATGTTGTTACTATGTATTATCCGAATCTTTGAGCACATCGGTATCAACGAAAACTATCAAGTGTTATTTATAGATTATTTTATTGCAAATAAAAATTTAAAAACTTTCTACGAAACTAATTAAAAAATTCTGATGAATTATGTGGTCGTTCATTAAAAAAAAAAAAAATCATATTTTTTACATAAAAATCTCACATTTATAAATGTTTTCGAAATACATGGTTAATATTTGCTGAATTTTCAAAGCAATATATTTTATCAGCGACTTCGATATACTTCAATGCGGTCTCTTGAGATTATCCGCAAAAATATTTTATTGAAAAAGAAATTGAAATACGTTATCATTTTCTGATTATCACAGTTTACTCTTTTAAAAATACTTTCTTGAAAAAGTAATTTTTTGAAAATCGAAGTTTGTTAGAAATTTCTAAAGAAACATTTTTGTGAACATAGTTTAAATCTATAAAATTAAAATTTTATTAGTTTCTGTATCTCTTTTCTATGTTGATACATTTTTTAAAAATTATAGCTAAAATAGTTAGGTAGAAAAATTGTTTGATTCAATTTCTAGATAAACATTCGTGAAAAAATAGGTTATTTTTTATTAAAGAAATGAAGAATTCTACGATAAATTTAATTATTGGCTATTGTATACTTACAAAATTGAAGTTATGTTGCAAAATTACTTCTTAATTGTGCTATTTATACTGTCATGATTTCCTGTCAATACATATTTTGAGGAATTTGTATCACTGTTTTCAAAAAATAATATTTGTCTTAATAAATTATATTAATTTGCTATGAACAAAGTGGAAGATTGCTCTTCAAAAATAAATTAGGCATAAAACCCGGACTACTCGGGTTACAGAATATAGGTGACAGAGATTTTGTTTATTGAAAACTTTAATACATCTTTTACGTTTAACCCTCAGTATCGCCACGTTACATATCGGTGACAGAATATACAGGGTGTCCCAAAAAGGACCACATATTTTTAAAAATGAATGATTAACAAACGAATAGAGTTATTAAAACAATTCTTGCAGGAAACGGATGTGTGAAGTCTGGAATTTTGTTTAGAATTTTTTATTATAATAGTTCAAAATATGACCGACAGATGGCGCTATAGCACATTTTAGTGGTTGTATCGCCAACAAATACACCATTTTGAAGAATTTACGCAACGACAACTACTGTTTCCCTTGAAATGGTTACTACGGAACTTTCATCGACCATGTCTACTTCTGTCAGGTCTTCACGCATGCTCCGTTTGTTCATATAGCCATCAAAATGTGCTGTAGCGCCATCTGTCGGTCAGATTTTGAACTATTATAATAAAGAGTTCTAAACAAAATTCCAGACTTCACATATTCGTTTCCTGCAAGAATTTTTTTAATAACTCTATTCGTTTGTTAATTATTCATTTTTAAAAATAGGTGGTCCTTTTTGGGACATCCTGTAGGTGACAGCAATTTTTTTTATTGTAAACTTTAATAGATGTTTTACGTTTAACCCTCTGTATTGCCGCGTTAAATATCGGCAACATACCCCTAAAAATCAATGTTATTTCCACAATAAGCTTCAGAAGATGGTTTCAATGATTGTGCTTATTCTGTAACACTATTATAAACACATTTATTTCATAGAATATGCAACAGATATTGATACTAAGTTTGGATTTCATACCAAATTTTCACTTATCGCTTTATCAGTTGCACGTGATTATTGCTTAATTAAACTTTTATTTCGTGGAATTAAAATGACTGGAGACATTTAAAAGTAGATTTTTTACAAAGGTAAATTCATATTCTTGATTTAAAGGCAATCTCCGAGTTAGGAAATTTACAATATTTATCAGAAAAATGTAAATTTTTATCTGTTGCAGATATCTAACGACGTATAATCTCTACCTTTATACTGATATTTTGAAAATATTAATAGAGCAAGATATAAAATTTCTTCTAACGGTTATTTGATTTATATTTATTTCTGTAAATGAAAAAAATGAGGGAAATACTAGTCGGTTTTATGCCAAACATTATATTTATTAATTTCTATAATTAAATTTAGATGAATTTATTTTTTATTTTGAATATAAATAACCACAATGGTAATACGTTAAAAAAAGGGGAAAATACTAATTTCAATGCAAACACAAAGAAGGAAATGCATTAAAAATTTATAAATATACAATATAATAAAGCAAAATTTGGTTTTCATCCAAAAAGAAAGAGGAATTTACGTAATGTTTTAATGAATAAAGCATATAAAAATAAAATAAATATGAAATACATGGCTTCTATAAACGATTCATTCATTTTAAAAAGACTATATATTCAAAAGTATTACACGTACAAATATGAGTGATATTTTAAAATAACCGCAAACTCACCAAATTTTCTGTACACCTTACAAATGTTCTATGTGCGTCCGCTGTGTCCCACGACGTACGTCTAGGTGGTAATTGAATATGTGCCACACATTTTGTAGCGTCATCTTTCTGTGATTATCACTCCGGCACATATACGTTCCGTGTGCCCTTCTAATGTTTTTGGGTACATAAGCAAGGTCCTTAATGTGCTTTCAAAGGACGAAGTCACAAGGCGTTAAATCAGGTGATCAAGGCAACCAAATAAATAAAGTGAGGTGATCCTTACCAATAATTTTGATCCAGAAATCCGGAAGTTCATTTCTTCAAATGTCGGCGTTTTTTTCCGTACTCTCTTCTGAAAGCGTGTTGCACTGCTGCATTAGACAAACATCTCGCATATTCTAAAGCAAACAAATCTATTTCTTTCTTTCCCTCCATTTTGTGAGATACTGAAAGGTATTGAACTCGTGCTGCCACCTGGTGTATAAAATATAAACTTGGTGAGGTTGTGCTTATTTTCATATATCACTCATATTTGTACATGTAATACTTTCGAATATGTAACATTTTGAAAATGAATGAATCTTTTCAGGTAGCTCTGTATATAACATATATCCACAGCCTAAGAAGATTTTTTATCGAATGTTAAATTTTTTAAATTTATTCTAAATTAGCCATTTAATTTATTTGGATGCATTTAGTCGTAGAGGTATGATATGCGCAGAAATAGAGTATATGTTGAACAAGAGTGACACTGATGATCAAATAGATATATCTGAGCAGATATCTAAGGAAATTCAAATTTTTTACCTCTTGGTAATTCTGAACCAGTATTAGTTCGTGAAAGTGAAGAAAGTAATGTTCAAATGTCCAAAGTTCCAAGTAAATCGGTCAATGCTCCAAATACTGTTGTAAGTGCTTCCTATTCATATGATAGTGTTCCTCGAGCTTTTGAAAGGTCCTCTGGACCCTTTGTTAGTGTACCTGGACATTGTTAGTGTTCCTGTTAGGAATGCCAAAGTGTTTCCAGACCATCTGTCAGTATTCCAAAAAAGTCAGGTAAAAGGGTAGAAAATTTATGGAGAAAAAATGATTTTGAATCACTAGTAACTGTCATTCTTAGAAGATTTTACATTGCCACCATATACTTTAGATATAGATACACCTTAACAGTTTTTTCATTTTTTTTCAAATGAAATATATGAAATGATCATAAATGAAACAAACATGTATACCATACAGAAGAATACAAATGGAACATTTAATGTAACTACCTTAAATGTTCCGAAATTTTTTGGTATTATTTAATATATGTCTCTAATTCATATGGCAAGAGTTAGAAATTGCTGAGAGGTATACTTTCAAAGCGAAACTTCGTCTATGTAAAAGAAATGAAAAAACAGAAAAATGTTCTTAATTATTTATGTGTAGATAAAACAAAATCAACAATGTCTTGTTATTTCATGAAGCTGTAATGGTTGCCAAAATGAAAGTGGCATTCCTGTAATAACTCCGCCATTTGAAGAGAAAAATGACTGCTGCTATAGGGGGCGCAGAGTGCTGAAAATGCATACGATATCATCAGATTCATTCAGACGCATCTGTAATAGCGTAGGAGCACGTTAAAAGACATCGTTCCCATCATAGATGCCTCTAAACTGTGTCAACGCGCGGTCGTGCAATTTTTAACGGCGGAAAATGTGAGTACTAGGGATATCTATCGTGAAGTACAAAATTAGTATGTTGTCGGAGTGTATGTCACGTAGATCGGTATTCCGATGGTGTAGGGATTGTCGTTTTCGAAAAAGACCTCATGCGCTTGACCAGGTCGTGACCTGTCGTTAGTACCGCTTCTTCCACTACTGAAATCCCTACACTACAAGTATTCCGATGGTGTAGAGATTTCGCGGTATCTGACGATATCGCATGAATTCCCAGCACTCAGCGCCCTCTGTAGGACCATGTACAGTCATATTTCTTTTCAAATCGCGGACTTATTACAGCAATGCCACTTTCATTTGGGCGACCCATATATATAACCGAACAAACGACATAAACAGGGGTATGAAATTCATGTTTTGAGTGGTCTATCTGGATTTGCCTATACAATCCAACCATATTCAGCAAAAGAACATGATATAAACTCAAGGGAGACAGATCATGGTACAGCATGCGACAGTGTAATGCGTTTAGCAAGAAATATTCAAAGACATAACAATTATAGAATATATTTTTGATATATTTTCGCTTCAATCTCTTGTATATTAGGTGTAGGATTGCCTTCTAAGCTAAGGGTCAATAAGAAGAAACCATATATGTAACTCTAAATCACATTAATGACAAAGATACGAAGTGAAAGAGCGTTGATCATCGACTGAATACTCTATAACAGTTGAACGAATAGATATATCAACAAGATCATTGAGAGGCAACAAAAAGTTTCGTTTGGCAAAATCCTTTGATGGTGAAGAACGTAAACGAACAGTTCGAAGGTATGACAAATCTACAAAAACGTACATTATTATTGACCGAGCTTTTGATGTAGCTGTATAAAACAGACGACATATAGAACATGAATGTGGCATTGCTGAAATAACATGGGTGGAATAGATTTTATAAACGGTATTGTGAGAAGGGAAAGATATAACTGAGAAGCAACAAATGGCTTATTCTCACGTTCTACTCATAATATTCCACTAAAACAAGCGCATTTATACAAAACTAGGCACTGACCAAATTTGGCAAAAACAAAAGAAAGCTAAAAATATGCAAAATAAAAAATGTCTATTTATTTATTTATTTATTTATTTATTTATTAACAAATTGTTTCTGAGCAATGTGGTGCGGTACTTTGTTATAACAAACTAACAATTGTTTGAAAATTTTGTTAAAGGATGTTTGTAGAATTACATAAATACATTGCTGCGCATATATTTGGGCATTTTGCTATTTATGGATGGTAATTTCGTTATATTATGAATTTTATTAGCTGTATACAATTTCAGCCTGTATTGTGGTACGTATAAAAAAATACTATATACGATGTATAGGTCTGCCTGAAACAAAATAAGTATGTCACAAACTACGGTAGGAATGGTAAGGCATTTTGCATTTTCTTTAGTAGATATTATGCGTTATATATTTTAAAGAAATTCACAGCATGCTCTGCGTAAAATTGTTTTATATATTATGTAAACAGTTCCAATTTGAATTTAAATGCATTACTGACTATAGGCGATATTTGCTGATACTAGGTTTTCAACTGTGTTCTTTTTTCAATGAATCAAAATATTAAATTTTGTTAAAATATACTGGAAGTGTTTGAAAACGTTTCATAATCTATACGTTGTGCATGTTTTATCGTTCTTTTGTATTACATTGAAACCTCCCTGAGTGACCACCTCCATTAAGCTACCACCTCCCTGAACGAATATCGTTTCATGGAAAGACATTATTTCCACAGTTTCAATATTAATTTTACCTCTATTCAGAGACCACCCCAGTTGAACTCCCTCCATGAGCGACCAATTTCTTTGAAGAAAATGAAACAAATTCCGTTTTTTCCTGTTCGCTTGAAGAAGGTTTCATTAGAATAATAATTCCGGAGAACGCATTATTCATCAAACTTCTAAACTAAGTACAGGATTTTTATTTATTCCGGTAACTTTTATGTGTTTAAACCCCTTTGTGCCTTTTTAGGCAACGAATTTAACTCTCGTGACAAAGCAAGGATGACGGTCAATAAACTTCCCTGTCCTATTCTGTCAGGAAACTCTCAAAGAAATAGATAAATTAATGAAATCGTCATAATTTGTTCCCGTCCCCCCCAAAAAATTGCATTTATTGACCGAACTTCGAAAAGACATGGAAATAAAAGTTGTAGAATATAAAACCGTAAAATCAAAGTAAACGTAAATGTATTCATTGTTTAATCTCTGCAGTAATTAACTTATGTAATTAACTTTTGTTTTGATACTTACATTTTTGTATTTTTTCTAATGTGAAAAATTAATTTTAGTAACATTAATTGTTACCTTTTTTCAACAATTAAAATTTAGATTTAAAGATGACCTCCATTAATAGACCACTTCTCGGAGCGACCAATTTTTATTGTAACGGAACGTGGTCGATTTAGGGAGCTTTTACTGTATATGATACGGTATGAAAGCTAATAAATATTGTTCAGCACATTTTTCATTACGTTATTTTTTAGTTTTAAGTAATATTAATAATTAAAGTAATTTACTGCATTTTTAAAAAAGTTTGACATATGTTTTATTTAGAACAATTTTTTCGAAAACATTTTAGCTTCAAGCAAAACTATAATATATCCAACCTATTTTATATTTTAAGGTACTGTAAAATTCTACATAATAGATTGGAGACATTTTTAAAACAAATGAATGTACCTCTGCAATATAAAATTTTATTGAATGCTGAAAAATGTGTCATACGATTTCATAAATTTATTTTCTAAAACTTTGAAAGAGAAGATTTAATATATCTTACGCATTCGTATTAAAATTTATTTTAGGTTTAAAATAGATAAACTCGAAAAGCTTTGTTTACATTGAACTTTTAACAAAAAATCATGTCTCTATGCAATAAATTTACGGAAAATCGTACTCACTATTTTCTTCTAAATAAAAGAACCTTTCATATATTTTAAAAGTCTCTTAATTTACACATGTTTAAGACACATTTTTTATAATTAATATCTGTCTCAGAACAACAACAAAAAAATTGTTCTCAGAAGAATATAACATTATTATTATAACATTACTGATTATAAAATTTATATTAATATAAAAAATGTTATAACTATTACATTTTTTAAATAAAAAAAGTTTATTAAAGCACATTGCGAATGTTCATGTTGCTAAGCAACACTGGATCGATGATGTCACGTTTGCTTGTCTAACAGGCTCGCCGTGGATAATTATCTCTCTTGAAATTTTATGTTATATTAAGCTGAATTTGATTCACTTATAAATAATTAGTGTGGTTTAAATTAAAACCTACATTTATATTTCTTTAAATTTAAGTAGTGTATAGTGTATTAAATGATAAAGATCTTATATTTAATACTCTTTATTGTATTTTTAATTTAAACACTAGCCATAGTTTAACATTTCTTTAACAGTTCGTGCAAGAGGACACGCGAAAGCGCTATTGTAAGCTTTAACACATAACTTAAAATTATAAAAATAAAATAAGTATTCCTGAAAAAAATGTCATTAATTACAGGGCATTCAAGAATTTCGATACGAATTAAGACAGAATTTTTAATTTTTTAATTTGATAATTTCATTTCATACTCTTTAGCATTTACTTATTCAAGTAGTAACAATCTCCTTTAACACTTATAATTTTTGGATGACATTAAAAAAAAAGTATTAGTATTTACACTTTTATATAAGTATCGGTACTTTATTGTCGATTCTGAATATTGTGTAATGTATACAGTAAAAAAAAATTGCATTTGGCAACATTTGTGTATTTGAAATCAGTTTAAATTTAAAAATCCCTGACAGCTCGGCCTACAGGCTCAGATAGATTTTGAACTTAAGTACTAATTTCACCAACAAAAATTAAATCACGAGTAGAGATAAACCCACTTTAACAATTTTATCTGGCCGATTTTGATGAGTTTTAGTTTAATTTTTATATAAGTGCTGGATTCATCAGAATCATGTTATGGCAGTATTCAAGAAATATTTTTCCATGTTCAACAATTCGAAAATTTCGTAAACATTTTCAGTGTCACTTTTTAAAAGGAAAAACATGAAACTGCTGACGTGATTTTTAAGAGATTTGTAAGTAACCTATGTTTGCTCAATTAATTTCGTTCAATTTCGTTTTCCGTGCAAATAATGAGAACTTTTTTCATAAACAATTATTTTCTCAGTAGGACCATATTTTTCGTTTCCAACACAATCGATTCTAGAAATTCGGTTCAAAATGCCCACTTTGATATAATTTTTTATAATATTTTCTGCCTCTATAAAAATTTTGACTTTTACGGCACGTTATATAGTTTCTGAATAAGAGAATCTACAAATTGGATGCGTTTGAAAGCAAAAATGAATTTTAAAATGAGTCGGAAAATAAGCAGTTTGGATTTGAGTACATACTTAATACGATATTTTGTTTTCTTCAACCTATATGTATTTTTTTTCTGTAAGAATTGGTCTTATTAAAAACGTGTCGATATAAAAGTTGTAGATAATATTAAGAAGATATATAATAAATTCATGCAGATTTGATATCGTGTGAATTGACGAAGTTATGGAATTTTTTCTTCTTCTTCAACCCACGCTTTTAGTTTTCGTTTTTATTTTTATTTTTATTTTTATTTTATTTTTTGCTGTAAGAATTTGTGCTACCAAAAACTTGTCTGTATAAAAGTTGTAGATAATATTAAAATTTTTTATAGTAAATTTAATTGGATTTGATATCTTGAGCATTGACGAAGTTATGAATTTTTTCTCCCCAAATCCTTATTATTTTTTTTTTTTTTTTTTTGACCACTTGAGCCCATTTTTAATTTGATCAAAAATCTGTCATATATAAATTTGTGGCCCATTTTTTAGAAGTAATAATACCCTTAAACTGAGTTGATATATACAATAATTAAGAAGTTATGAGGTTTTATCTGTTTTTCACAAAATCCCTCTCTATTTCCACTCCCTTGGTCCGATTTTGCTTATTAACGAACTTGACCCGGATTTTATGCCCTTGATTTTATGTATCAGTTTGGAAAAGATTTGTGCGTAATTATGTAAGTTATCGTGCCCATAAAAAAGTGATATATATATATATATATATATATATATATAAAGTTTTTTACTGGAGGTGGTTTTGGGTTCTTGAGGTCATGATCGGTGTATATCTGCAAAAAATTTTCCGATCCCAATTGGTATTATTTCATACGAAATCTACCTAAAATTACCCATATAGACGCTTCTTTCGTAATCGCTGAACGTCGATTTTCAGTTACAGTTTTCTATGTCTGCTGTATGTCTGTGACGCAAAAAGTTGATTTCTTTATTTTTTACAATATTGCCTGTAGTATTGTAAGCAGCAACAGTACACCTTTTATTACTCTAACGAAAATTATGATGCTTCGGCAAAACCTTACTTAAAATATTAATATAAAATTAAGTTTTTATGATGAAAATAATGTATAAGAAAATAATTAATATTTTAATGCATTTAACGTTTAATATTTATAGCTCTGTAAAATGCAATATATTTTTTATGAGCAAAGCGGCGTTCGTTTAATCTTGTAAAGATATGTTTGTTTAAAGTTTATTGCTTTAAGAAAATGGGTATGTAATCTGCATTTTGTAACCAGGAGGATTTGTAGTAAAAGTTTTATGAATTCCAGTTATATGTGAAATTAAAAAAAACACGAAGAAAGGAATGCTAATTTGTTGTAGGATTGTTAACGAAACTACTTAAACCTTTTTTTTTTTAATGTATACTTAATATCGAAATTAAATTGAAAATGTCTAAGACTTGAGTGTTAGAGCAAATCAAGTTTAAAAAAATTTCCTGGTTCATTTTATAAAGACAATTGTAATCATGCCATTAATGGATGGAAGTATTAATGAACAGGGTGGAGTTTTCCCTGTTTTACTGTCTTTTATTTCTTACCGTAGCAGATAATTTTATTGTGAGACTTTTAATCATTTCTAATTTTCAAGTTTTAACTTTCTATTTAGAAAATTAAACAAAATTAAATAGAAGCAAAGAAACATAATAAATTCATATTTGTGCTTCGTATATGAACTCAAAATGTTAAAAAATATAAAGGCAAATGATTTGAAATTTGTTTTTCGAACGTGCACTTAGCCAAAAAGAAAAATAGAACAAAACAAAACAAAACACCCCATACATTTTATTCACCAAATTGTTGCAGAAAAAACAAAAAGTCTTCAAATAGAAATTTTATGACTTAATTAAAAAAAATAATTTAAAAATTCGTTGGAAAAAAGCAAAACTTTAAATTATAAAAAGCTTGTGGCAAACTATATACATTTGAGAGAAAACATGTGTTAAAAATTTCGGTGTATGTTGCATAGTTTATTAGATAAAGGGTCATTCAGGCAATTTTTAATTTTTTTTTACTTGTTCGCAGTAAAAATCATAAAATTATAATTACAGCCAATTTAAAGAAATACCTGTGTATGCAAAATTATAAAAAAAATAAGATTTGAAAATTGCAATTGATTCCTTGGAACAGTTCCTGAGACAAAGGGTCAACAATATGACAAATTTTACAGACATGATACAAGTGTCCGAAACTCCTTAAATTGTCAACGCTCATCCTATTGATCTATCTGGATTTTTTGACGCATTTTGAAAAATTTTTGTTCTTATGATGTCTTTACCAATAAGTATTAGACCAGGAGCCGGCAGCACAGACAATCACCTCATTGAGTTCATGGATGAAATTCTAGGATTAGTTACATCGTGATTCACATATTAAAACCCAATCGGCCTGCCAATTCATATCTTGGTGGAAAACACCTAAAAATCCGATTTTAGCTGTTGGCCCGTAGGTTTACCATTGTGTTTTCCTACTCCCAGTCCTCCATGTTATCATACCTTTTGGTGCAGGAAAACACAAGGGTAAACCTACGAGTCAACCGCTAAAATTGTGTTTTAATGTGTTTTTCACCAAGATATGACTTGGCAGACCGATTGTGTTTTAATACTTGAATCAAGATTTAACTAATCCCAGAATTTTATCCGTGAACTTGATGAGGTGATTATCTAAGTTGCCGGTTCCCGGTTTATATGGTTGAGTTAAAAATAATAAAAGTACATCTACGTATCCATCTTTTAATGGAGTTCCTGTACCAGCGGTATAATCTGTTGAGCTGTCTACTGGGTGACTAAATGCTATTTATTGCTAATAAGGTTATATGAGGGAAATATGCTCGCCGAGGATTGCCAACCTATGTAGATCATTGTGTAGAGCGTTGGCAATATAAGTAAAGTGTCTTCGGTTCGACACGAATCGTGGTCATTTTTTTTTCATTCAGTTGGAAAATTTCAGTTTGTATTCAAACACATTTAAAATTTGAAAACTTGTGTAGCAAGATCTAAATGAAACTGATTTATACGTACAATACAATGTCCTGCTGAAAATAAAATTTATCTGTTTTTTAATTAGAAAGATAAACTATACCGTACTTACATGACCCATGCTATATGTTTTATTATCCCTTTAAGCCCTGAAGATTTTTACTAGAAATTAAATGTATTGGTGATTTATCCTAATTAACCTTTTACCCGCCGCACCATGAACTACTAATCAAATTAATTTGAAAAACTTTTGAGCCAATTTAGATTAATTCTAAGGTTGTGTGCCAAATTTCGGGATGTTATGTAAAATAGAAGTGGAGTTAAAAGTTTGTTCCACTTGTGGAACGTTGACGGTACGAATAACATTTGTAAATTTTGGCTAATTTTTCTTTCCAAATCATAGCAGCACTACACATATATGAAAAGAACGAAAATAAGATAATGAAAGATTTTTTTTTATATTTTAGGAACATGATAACTAATCACTAACAGCAAAATGTTTATGAAAGGCCTGAAAACATTTTTCATGCGTACACTTTCCACAGTATTCACATAATTTCTTTATGCTTTTATGACAAATTGAGCATCTTCCTTGAGTAGTAGATGACAAGCAATAGCTACTGGATGCGATGATAATGTACCTACTTACTGAAGCAGTAGGAACTCTTTCTCTTTTTCAAAACATCAAATCCAACTTTCATGGCAACAGTTGCAATTTCACGACGAAGCCTCAAATGGCTTAGGGCTTCAATTGAATCTACTTTATGACAATGGAATCTCCAAGCAGCAACAATAGCCATATTTAGTTCTTTTGCAAACATATTTCACTATTATTTTTTGATCGAAGTACTAAATGATATTTTCCAAGCAAACAATTCAAAACATCCACACAACCCATAATCTGATAATACAATCTAATCATTTGAGGTTGTTTGAATGAAACTTATCGCTTCAATTTTCGAGAATATCGTGTTGCACATTAAGTTAGCAATGCTCCTTCCCAATTTTATATAATAATAACAACACTGTTCTCATTCCATCGTACATAAACAACTTTGCCATTACTATAATAATCAAAATCTCCTCATTCTTGTTAGAGCAACTATTTTGTACCTTTATTAGCATTTATTCGTTCAAAAATATTTAACAGGTAATATTACAACAGGTGCAAGAGACATATCACAAACTTCATTCTTTAATATTACTTGTACGAAAATAAAAACAAAAATATTCGCCTGTGGGAGCCCCGTAAAAATGATCAAAATCCTAAAAAAGGTAATGGTAAGATCATTTTGTACTCTGAACCGCCAACGTTCCACATGTGGAACATCGGCATTCAAATGAGCATAAAACAAAAAACAAATAAGATAAAACATTCATTTATGCATAAAACTTCATAAAGAACAGTAAGCAACACTGTGACATTCATTACAGCACTCACATTAGAATTCTAAGGTTATAAATAGAGTAAAAAGCACAGCCTACTACATTTACGTTTTTTGTAACATTTAAAGAAGCTCCAAGTTGACAACCACAAAAAATTATTAAACAATACTTTATAATCCGTTAAAATATATTTTTTAAAAGGTATATTTAAACTATCAAACAGATTAAACCAAAACTTAAAAAGATACAGCTTCATATAGTGTATGTTACACTTGTGGAACTTTGACGGGTAAAAGGTTAACAGGATTACATTTCATTGAAAATATATTTTTTAAAATACCCGGTGTCACGTTAAGATAAGAAAGGATCCAAACAATTCTGTGGGGGTAGGCTCGACATGAAATCGCAAAAAAAAAAGTAAATGTTTTTTTTTCTTTTATTTCGGGATTACCTACACAATTCTGTAGGTCACGTCTTAATATATTATTATCAGCGCTATAATATTTTATTGAGAGGTAACATTAATTTTAGTTTGGAATAAACATGCAAAGTAAAAAGCAGATTGAACCGATTTAGTAAATTGCCCCAAAATTAATACTTTTTCCAACAATTCATATTGTAATTAACACGGGAGTACTGATAAATAGAAGGATACGAATATTGAGGGGGAAAAATTCTCGATTAGATATGTAAATATTTTACTTAAAATATTTTTCCTTTGAAATTAAAAATAGTTCTAAATAAATATGGAGATAATTTCTCAGTTTCCTTTGAATAGAATTTCTCTGAATTTTGAATTATACAAATACAAGTTTCGGGTACTTCCATTTTCACCAATTCTGGTGCTTTTACTTATTTTAAATAACAACTACGAAAAATTGAAATAAAAAAGTCTGAATGTTTTCTTTTAAAAGTTGAATTCTCTGGATTGCATTTTGAATTCAAATTTGCATATTTTAAAATTATTTTTAATAGAGTTTTTCGTCAGAGAAGAAAGTTGTTTTTCACACATTGTTTTTTCATATTTTGTTATTCATGTGTATATTCTCATAAAAGTTTAAATTTTATCGCAAATAAATCTTCAACTAACACTATTGATCGATTTACTGAAAGTCTGTCTTTACTTTTTTTTATTCGTATGAGATCTAAAGTTTTTGCTTTTGTTTTACTTTTGCTTTTAGAGTGTGAGAAAAAAAACCATCTGAAATTAAAGGTTTTTTGAAGAGATGAATTTTTTTTTTGTGTTAAAGAAAAAAAATTTCCTCTCTATTCTTTTTTTCACAAAAAACAGAAAATTCAGCAATCTGTTGTAAAAATTACCTAAAATTCTTCAATTTCAAGCTTCATTTTTGTAAAGTAACAGGGGTGTCCCGGAAAACTTGCATCGTGTTACTTTTTCGTATTGGAGATAGAAGTTTAAGTTATAGGGGAGAGTAGCCATATTTGGACCGCCGCTTTAAATGGACCGTTGCCATTCTGCCGTTAACTACAGAAAGAGACACCATCTACCGCTGAAATCTTACTCATCAGAATAACATCATATATGATTAGAAGAAGCACCCGCCTACCATGTTATGTTTTTAGACAATTAAAAAAAATCTAAAATTAGCTGTTTTGTTCTATTTTTTTCTTACTAAACGTAAGCGAATACTTTAAAATTAAGGTAAGTTGTTATGTTTTCATGTACATATATAACTTCATCTGTTTATTGCGCATATTTTTCACGAAGATTTGTTTGATTTCGTTTTTGTTTCTAGTCTTTAGATTATCTGTTTTAAAAAATAGTGCAGTTGTCTTAATTGGGCCAATTTAAGTTGCTTAAATTGGACCAGATATACGATCACAAATTTGAAAAGTAAGTAATAAATTTCGAGGGCTATATGCTTTGTACAATATTTTTTTAGTTTTTAATATTTTATAACGAATTGCTATCTCCATGCAAGTTTTTTATTTATTTTTATTTATTTATTTATTTATTTATATATTTTTTTGTATCTGGATCAATTTTTTTATACCGTTTAAGCCTATATAAACAAAAAAAAATATTTTTACATGGGGGCAGAGTTTTTACTGTTCTAGAGGGTGTAATTACACTTTTTTGACATTAGGCTAATGTCAGACGAACGTCTTTTTGCACGCTTTTTTCTGTCTTCCACCATCCCTACACATGCTAGCGAAAGTGTAGGGATGGTGGAAGAGAGAAAAAAGCATGCAAAAAGACGTTCGTCTGTCATTAGCCTTAAAATCTCAACCCTTCCGGGGGAAGTGGTTATCTGAAGGCTCCGGGGGGTGGGGGGGGGGTAGATCACCTGAAATCAACACTGTTTGAATATATAATGTTTTGCGTTTGATTAATCGTAGCTTTTATTTTCAATATAGCATGTTTTTTAAGAGCTTTTTTATTAAAATTGAAAAATGTTGAAATCGACGCAGACAAACTGACTAGAAGAAAAAGACCCGTGACAGCAAAAGCTGTTAAAGATATAGAAAACAAAAATGAGAGAATAAGTTGTGAAGAAATTGACCTGCAAGAAGGATGCAGCTACAAATACCTCCAAAAAGCCAAAGAATGATTTAAAATATTATCTTCCTTGCTAAATTCAGTTAGATCAAAGTACACAGGGATCCAAAAAACAGCTGCGTTACCATCTTCGTCATATCAAGTAAATCTTGAAATGAAAAAACAAAACAGAAAAAAAAACCGACAAAAAGGAAGCTCTCATAGCACAACAGCAATTGGAACGTGAAGTTTTAAAAAATAGGCGTAATGTAATTGGAAAGAAAATGATGGAAGGGAAGAACTACAATAATAATGCAATAAAAAAATCTTCTGTTGCAAAAAAAAAAAAAAAAAATGACTAATGATTCAGAATCTAAAAAGGAAAACCTAGACAGTGATGATTCGTTTTGCCTAATTTGTAAGAAAATAAAATAGCAGAAATGATTCACTGTTTAGATTGCGAAATACGGTTCCATGCTGTGTGTGTTGGAATAAAAAATGAATGAACGAAATTCATGTGCAACCTTTCCATCACTTCTTACATGATATTCAAGTAACTGGAAATTAGTTCCATAATTTCTATTCTTAATTACTGATAACTTTCATTGTTTTTTTAATACATTTTGATTTAAAACAATTACTCTTATTTTCAAATATTCATTGTATTTCTTTGCTGTTATTTTGTTTGATTGTTTCATTAATCGCAAATTTTACTTTTAATAAAATTAGATATATTCCCTAGTCATTAAAACAGCCTGATATTGTTTGGTCCAATTTAGGAGACTGGGGGGTCCAACTTAGGTGACCAGTTGCTGAATTTGCACCACTTTTGGCAAATTTCTTAAATTAAAATAAAACTTAAGATTTTCAAATAGAAATTGATCTAAAAATTCATTTAGTTAGTAGATGAATAGATCGACCCCGTGTAGTGATGTTTTACAGATATTCCAAAAATTAAGTGAGTTACACCTGGAAATAAGTGAAATGGTCCAAATTCGGCTACTCTCCCCTATCCTTTTATTTTTCTCCTCAAAATACGAAATATTTGCTAACACAAGCCAGAAATACTCTGAAATTTTCCAGCTAAAGGATGAAAATATATTCAACTAATAGAAGATTCGCTTTTATTTGCAGAGTTTTTCCGGTAAGTAGCACCTGTACTTTTCAAAAATTTTTATGAATTTTTTTGCGAATGTGCTCTGTTAAACATCTGCCGAAAACTAGACAGTCAGTTTACTAATCTTGTAAATAATTGTTACAGGAATATGTTATGAAGATCAGTTTTTGTTCAGGATCGATTAATACTATAGTAAGTAACCGTCATCTTAAAAGGTTGAATGACTGGAGACCTTACTGAAAATTTTTTACCATGTATGGTGTACAGTTTTAGGTAGATTTTGTAAGAAATACTACCTATTGCAGTCATTACCATGGTGCGACTTTTGAAAAATTCCTTCATAACTTTTCATTAAATGACCCCAGGAATCCAAAATCACTCCCACCTAAAAAGTCACAATTATGCACGGATAGTCTTCAAACTCACCAAACACATTGAGATGGCTAATATCTCGGCGGGTATTGCAAATGAGAAAAATCGGCCCAAGGCAGTAGGAATAGGGGAGGGTTAAAAGATTTGAATACCGCCTTAACATGATTCTGATAGAGCTAGCTCTTACAGAAAAATGACAGGAAAATTAAAAAAAAAAATTGTTATAGCTGTAGCCAACAATTACAAAAATCAAAATAAATTTCTTATCACATCAATTACTTTTCTATTGCAAAATTCCCACGTGAAAAATAAAAATTCATATATATATTACGCAATCGTATCTCCATACATATAAGGGGGGTTACCGTCGGGGGGACACTGTTCTGTCGCCAAATACCACCAAGTCTGTCGCCAACTTGTCGATATCTCTAATATTTCGCCAAAATTAAATGGCAATCTATGCTCATCATAAGGATTCTAAAAAGATGAAATTCCGTGCATTAGTTCTTGAGATATGACTATCGCTGAAATCGTGTAAATCCAGCCAAATGCAGCATAGCAACACCACCTATAGGGTGATTTACACCAAAACCTAATCATTATCAACTTATGTGAACGTCTAACTGAATATGAAGATTGGGGGAAATTCGTGCATTAGTTCTTCAGATAGAGGTATTGCGCAAATTATGACAAATGCAGCATAGCAGCGCCACCTGTTGAACGATTTCCACCAACACATAATCAGCAGCAACATTAATAAAGGTATACTTGAATCTGAAGTTTGACGAAAATTCGTGCATTAGTTCTTGAGATAAATCTATTGAGGGAACCGTGCTAAATGCACCATAGAAGCGCCACCTATTGGGCGATTTACAACAACACGTAGTCAGAATCATTTAATATCAAGGACTAACTGAATCTGAAGTTTGATGAAAATGTGTGCATTAGTTCATGAGAAAGAGCTACTGCGGAAATAGTGTAAATCCTGAAAAATGCAGCATAGCAGCGCCATCTGTTGGGCGATTTACACCAAAACGTAAATAGCTTCAACTCATATCAAGGAGTCATTGAATCTGAAGTATTATATAAATCCGTGCGTTAGTTCTTGAGATAGAGCTATATCTGAAATCCTACAAAATGCAGCATAGCAGCGCTACCTGTTGGGCGATTTACACCAAAAACTAATCAGCACCAATTTATATCAGGGTCTACTTGAATATAAAGTTTTATTAAATTCCGTTCATTAGTTCTTGAGATACAGCGCCCACAAAATTTGTGTCACGTGCAGACAGACTCATATACAGACATTTTGTAAAACATGTTTTTTGGAATCTCTGACCCCTAAAACGTGCAAATCCGTCGAAAACCGGAAGTCGAAAATTTTCACGAATCCAATACTTTCTTCTTGTAAAGATAGAAGAAAGTAAAAATGACGTTGCCTTAGACATAGTTTAAATTAAAGTTGGTAAATTTTTGTGTATATGGTTACAACCAGAAATGACAAAATGAAATATCCCTGCCGACTCGGCCTACAGACACAGATAGATTTCGAAGTTAAGCACTAATTTCACCAACATAAACTAAATGAACATTAGAGATAAACCCAGTTTAACATTTTTATCTGGCCGCAATTTCATTTTCTGTGAAAGTTGGTTTTATCGAAGTCATGTTATTACGATTATTTTTTCTTCAACCCCAATTTTTTTGCATCCTGTGAGAATATTTTTAGTAATATCATCCATTAGTAGAGTTCATTTTATCAAAAACTTATTACTGCAAAAGTTATAGATAATATTAAGAAGATAATAATTTTACACCGTGTGGTGATTGTTTCATTAAATGAACCACACACTATATTTTAATTTCTGACTATGTTTTTATTTAGACACGAGCGCGTTTAATAATTCAAATCTATATGCGGCAGCTCTGAGGTTTGTAAAAAAAATTTCCTCACGCCAACGAAACTATTTTATCGCCTTACTGGAGGATTAACAGAGATGTAACATTTTTTTCTTCTACAAGAACCCCGCCCCTTATATTTTTATTTTTATTTTTATTTTTTTACTTTTTTGCTGTAAGAGTCGGTATATATAAAAGTTGTAGATAATATTAAAAAGATTTAAAATAAATTTAAGCGGAATTGATATATTGTGAATTGACGAAGTTATGCATTTTTTTCTTCTTCAAGTCCCTCCCCTTTTTTTTCTTTCGGAGTTGGTCTGATCAAAAACGTATCGGTATAAAAGTTGTAGATAATATTAAGAAGATTTTTATTAAATTTAAATGAATTTGATAGCTTGTGAATTGACGAAGTTATGAATTTCAGTCTTTTTAAATCCCTATTTTTTTAGTTCCATGAGGCCAATTTTAATTATGTCAAAAATCTGTCATGCATAAATTTTTGGTCCTTTTCCTAGAAGTCATGGTAACTTTAAACTTGTTGGATATGTATCATAACTAAGAAGTTATGGGGTTTTTTCTGTTTTCACAAAACCGCTCTCATTTCATATCTTCACATCCTCAGATCGCTCTTTCATTTTCAATAAATAAATTTTCGAGATTTTCTATTTTTCACATGATAATTTAATGTAATGCATGCCCTAAGGACGCAGTACTTGTATAAAACTACTACTGATACCGACTACGAATGTTTAGAATGGTTTACACACTAATGAACACGGCACAGTGCTTTTAACAGCGCATAACAAAGCAAAAAAAAAAAAAAAAAAAAAAAAAAAACAATATACGAGTACAACAAGATTCTTTTAAAATTGAATATCCAATTGAAAATATTTTATTACAATATTTTTCCTGCATGAAAAGAGATCATGTTTCAATCATCGTTGTTTACTGCTTTGAAAATAAATTCCTTCAATAGCTAACATTTCTAAAGAGATATTTCCGCATAGAAATATTTTAAGAAAATATGCTCTCCAAATCTGAAGAAAATAAACTACGTCTGAATTTTATCAAGGATTTATGAACTATTTTTGAAAGACTTAAACTTAAAGAAATGAAATTTAGAACTGTGCAAAATTAAATAATGTAAAAAGAAAATTAAAAAAGGGAAATTCTATTCTCATTTACTTATAGCAAAATTAACAATATCTGTACATTCAAAGAAATTTTCTATAGCTTGTAAATTTATTCATAAATTTTATGTAAAAAACTGTGCAGTTTGAATTTTATTTAATTGCTTGTTTTAACCCTTCAATGGACGATTTTTTTTCTATTTTTATGAAAAAAATTATTTGAAATCTATATATCGGTCTAATAATGGGAAAAATAGTAAAAAAAAAAAATAATAATAAATAAATAAATAAATAAATAAATTTCAAATTTTCAGCTAAAAATTTATATCTTATGGCATGTACCCTATGTACACAATTAGGGTTTTAAATTTTGTATAAATATTGTATGAAAAAGGTGCTTGAAGGTATGAAAAGGCACTGAGGAATAGAACGCACTGTTTACAGAAAACCCATAGCCAGTAAATCCATTATCCCTCATAATGCTCAAGCACTTTTTTCATACAAAAATAATGGATACATAGAAAGCACCATAGAAAAATTAATTAAGAGCTTGAAGAATAAAAAGAAAAGAAATTTCAATCCACAAAATTCCATGTTATCCACTTTACAATATTTTCCTGGTTTCTTTGAATGTTTGAAATATAAACTCAATAAATTCAATATCTCCCTAGTCGCAAAACCTTCTATGAAATTAAAAAATACAGTATGAAGAAAATAGATCCAATAGAGTCAAACCAGTTATCAGGAGTATACGAAATACCTTTCACCAAAGAAGATGGGAAAAAGCAGTTTTATATAGGTATGACAAGTAGAAAACTTAAAACTAGAATCAAAGAACATATAGCAGTCATCAAATACAACAGAAGAACCACAGCTTTGGCCATATTATGCAGCGAAGAACCTTTACAGATCGATTTTAAAAATAGAAAGTTAATTTACACATCAAGATTTTATTTACTATCCATAATTCGAGAATCAATAGACATATTTTTACGCAACAAGAATATTTGCAACGATTCAATGTCCCTTGATTTACCTAAAATTTAGAAAGAGATGCTATGTAATTTTAGTAAAAATAGTTAAAATTAATTCACGCTCGCAAATAGCCAAGATAATTTTATTTTTATTTTATGTTTTGCAATATTTTTCATTATGCATGTTGTGTCCGGACATTGTTTACCATGTTATTGTTTTGTTAAATTATATGAAAATTAATCCACACTCGCAAATAGCTAATTTAATTTGAATTTAATTTTATATTTGCAATGTTTTTCATTATGCATCATGTCTCTTGACATTGTTTACTATGTTTATTGTTTTTAAATTATGTGAAAATATTTTCTACGGTATTTGATTTTGAAAATGTCGCCGTTTGTGCGACGAAACGATCGTCAATCTTAATAAAGATATTCTATCACTTTGTATAGCATTATTTAACTTAATAGATGGACGTGTCTTAGGCTTTGTTGTAAATCGCCCAACCAGTGACGCTTCTATTCTGAAATTTTAACGATTTCCACGATAGCTATATACGATGAACTAATTCACGGAATTTCGCCAAGCTTCAAATTGTTACACTTTCACATAGAATAGATCGTCATTAGGTTTGGCTATATACCGCCATACATGTGTTGTTAATATCTGTTTTATTATTTACGCGACAGCTATATCTCTCAAGAAGTCTTGCCATTTAATTTTGCTTGCAGACAATTTGATTTATTAAAACAAGAAAGAAGAAATCATGCGTCAAGCATAGATTATGAAACACATTCCAACACATTCAGAATAATGTAACAAAACTGTACCGTTTAAAAATTTAAAATATTATGTCTAATTCAACTATATGGAAACGTAAAACACATTTGAAAACCAAATTTCAGCTGCCCCCATCTAAAATGGGAAAAATTATCCGAATTTTTTCAGCAGCCCTGTATATGATAAATAGAATTGTATCTATTAACTACAGGCGTAACAAAATTTAGTTCAAATAAATACATATACCTCAGTTGAAAATTCCCCTTCAGCAATTTCCTCTAATAAGAAGAATGGTACGTGAATACTTTTGTGCAGCCCTGAATATGAGGTCTTGAATTTATATATAATGAGTAACATGCAAAAAATTAGTTAAATTTAAAAGAGCATATCGAATTTTAGAACGACCACTCGAGTAATTATTACTCAAAGACAGTACTGTAACTACTGTACCAAGACAGTAACGATTTCTTTTGTATGTCCCTGTAAAGGAATAAAAAATGCTATGAGTTCCCTGATCTAACGTAATCGTAGTGAAAATCAGTGATTTATATCAATTGTGTTATGTTTTTTTTTTTTTTTTTTTTTTTTTTTTTCTTTCTTTTTTAAATCATAGAATACGAAAATGTTAAAATAATAAAAAAAAAGTGGTAGGTATCTTTTATAATTGCCGAAACGTCAGTGAAGGCTTATTGTGGAGATCCGAAAAGTTTTCGGTTTCCGTCTGTCTGTTTGTTTGTTAGTTAGTTAGTCTGTCTGTCCCGCGATAACTGCCGTAAAAAGCGTCCGATTATCTTGAAATTAAGGATGCATGTTGGTGAGGTCACCGGATTTAGCTGTATAGTTTTTGGTTAAATTTGGTTCATTCGTTCGGAATATATAGAACATTTTAATTTCCGCCTTAATGCTTTCCTATAGCAATTCAGACGATTTTCCATTTTTATTTGTTGAAAGGAAATGGCTCATATGATTGAAAGATTTAAATGATAAATTATGGATGATGGAATTTCCTAATTAGAACCACATATTATTTATATTAGTTTGAAATTTTGTGTATACATTTGTCAGAGTTTTTAATTTCAGTGTATATCTTATGGAGGGATTTTATATATATGTTCCAATAATGTAAATATTTTCTTTTTTTAATTTACTTTTTTTAATCACAAATTTCATTGTCTTAATTTTCTTTTAACTGCTTCCTAGAAACGGAACTACACCTAAAAATATCGGAAATGTGAAAGTATGTGTAATCGTTTGAAGTGAAATCAACGTCGAAAGGATGAATTAATGATTTTGTGTCTTTACATATAGATGGAATTTACTCCCAGAAATAAAGAAAGGCTGTGTTCTATTGATTTTGTTCAAATATTTTTCTTTTAAATTAAAAAGTTCATTATTTTCATAAGGAATAATAAATTGACATTTTGCTATAAAATGTAGCAATCATTTTTTCCCCCTTTCTTTACCGTTGCCAAGAAATTCCGATTCTGGAATAATAATTTATCCTAAACAGTTAATTTTGATTTGAAAGATTTTCATGTGCAAGAGGAAAATGAAATAAAAAAATAGACATGAATACGTCTTCATATTGGAAACAAAACGAAAATACGAAAAGAAGGTGAATTTGATCTCATATATCAAAAATAAAACGAATACGCTTTGAGGTTGAAATAAAAGGGGCTTGTGTTATGATATTAATTCTTATTATTAAAAAAAATGTTACTAATATCTCACGGTTTATCGTCTGGACACAGCTAACAGAAATGTTTAATTTTTAATCGAAAATTTCAATGAGAAAAAAAATACTTTTGAAAACCAAATTGATAGTAAACGTTAAAATTATGCACCGCAAAATTATCGCTGTGGAAAATGACGTCATTGTGTCGGGAAACAAATATTTTCTTTCTTAAAAACCAAACATTAACTTGATTGCCTGAAAAAATATTTTTTGACGAGTGTTACTTCTTAATGCCGCCTCATTTCTGAAAATATGAATGAGAATTATTTTATCTTTAAAAGGAAATTACATTTTCGTTCGTAAACCTAAACTTTTAATATAATTGCGTCAATATAAATCCTTTTCTGTCCACCAGTATTGAAAAATAGGTTCGGAAATGCAAAAAGATTTACGATAATAATTAGCGCAATCAATAAAAAGTTACATATGTAAATTAATGAGACCACGGGGGGTTCAGGATGCTCCGCCCCCTGAATACTTTATTATTTTTAAAAAAATACCAGAATTAGTAGCTCATGAATATTTCAAAATATCCTTCCATAACAACGTTTTTAATTTAACGCTTCTAATGTCTGAAGACTTCGTATTTTTTATTCTTATAAATAATTACGTAATTTGAAATGTTTAAATTGCGGTTTGCAGGAAATTGAATGTTACCAGAGTGTGTCTAAAAACAATGACTTGCAGAGCTGACGTCGAGGCTCCTGATCTGCAGATTTACTAGTTATATATATATATATATATATATATATATATATATATATATATATATATATGTATATATATATATATATATATAATGTTAAAATTTTATTAATGGTAGTTTAAATATCTTAACTAAAAATAATTATCTAACATCTTAAGCATGCATTTCAGGAATTTTTTAAAATTCAGAACTTCCGAATTGAATCCAGAAATTCTGATTTGTAATTTTTGCTTTATTTAATGACAAGAGCTTCGTGATCGCATAAAGTAAAAAAATAATCTTTTGGAATTTCCGCTATGATTCGGAATGTGTGAATAAAAAAGAAATTTCTAAAATGGGCTCTTATATGCGCTGGATTATAGACTGTGCTTAGTGAATTTAAATTACATTTTCTTAGTTTAAAACAGCAAATGTTAAAGAAAATTCTGTAAATTTTTATTTACCTTTTAATGTTAAATCTGGGATGGTTTATTAATTAAAAAATTACATTTACTTCGAAATAATTTTCTTTATATTTTTTATAAAATGAAAACATGCAAATCAAGCGAAAAATGTTTAAGTTAAAATAACACCCGTCTGCATTTTTAAACTTTTTGTCAGATGATTTCTTATGAACAGGTTTTCTTGAATCAATTTTTGATTCTAATTCCGGAAATGGCTTCCATTTTTGTCTATCACGTCTGGATTTTACAAAAAAAACAAGAGTTTGTGTTTTGAATATTTTAATTAATGCAATCAAAATTTTATCATATTTTCATACAATGTACTTCATTAAACACGTTAAACATACTGTAAAAAATGTCTTTATAAGTTCATATTTCTTTAATAAAACGAAAAGCAAACAGTGCTCAATTACACAAACTTTCTCCATTCTGTCTTTCTTGCAGATTCTCCTTCATCATTTATGTCCCTCTTTAGTATCCAACAGTTGTCTGCCATCATATTTATATTCCATTTTCCCCAGTATCTATTCTCTATCTCTTTGATATCCTGGTGAAAGCGCTCACTGTATCTTCGCTGTAAAGTCCCAGATGTTCTGCAAAGTACTCGATATGGGAATGCAAAAAGTGCATTTTTACACTCATATTTCTCATTGTTTCAACTATATTCTTGTAATTTGAATCTTTCTTATTCTCCAAAAAGTTTTCGGTAACACATTTGTAGGCAGTTCATGGGTATTTTCCTATCTCATTCATCGTTTTTTTTGGTTTGAGGACCAACGAAAATTCCAGCTTTTAATTTTTCGTGTGTGATGAAGGGAAATTTCGCTCGAATCTTTGAAATCAACTCGGGTCGATTGCAAACAAACGATACGTGATAGATGAAGACTAAGACCAGTTCTGTAATCAGCATGAAAAATACATTAAAGGCCATCATTGCTTTTTAATCATTTCATATCATGTACTGTAAAAGAAAATACGACCAGTTTTCCTGTAGGAATCGGAAAAATAGTTGCCCTTATCGTACCGGAAAAATTTCCGACCAAGCTCGGAATAAAATCCGTAAAATACCGTTTTACTGACTATTTCCTTTTTTTTATGGATTTTATTCCGAGCTGGGTCGGAAAATTTTCCGGTACGATTAGGGCAACTATTTTTTCGATTCCTACATGAAAACTGGTCGGACGTTCTTTTATAGTGTGCAGACTAGTGTAATCTACTTTCTCTGATATATTTTTGTCCCTATGTTTCGTTTAAAACTAAAGGAGGTCGCATATTTGTAAATCAGAGATTATATTTTTCTCAAATCTGTTTTTTTTATATCTTAAAATGTCCTGTTATTCTATAAAAAATATTTCGTTATATAAAAATATATGTCGTTAATTTTTTGTAACTTATGTAAACTTTATGAATAATGCAAAAGGAAAATTTTATGGTTGATGAATTTTAGTCAGCATGTCGTTATATAATAATGTTTTGTAGGATTATTTAAATATTTATATTATATGGAGAGGAGTATATTAAATAATATCATTAAAGCATACGAAGGAGACTTATTTGGAATTTCGTGCTTCGTTGAAATTTATTAACTAAAGTTATATAAGTGTCTGCTGTAAAAATATTAAATTCATGAAGTTGTCCGGTTTACATGCAATTTCGTACTGCAAGAAACAATCACGTTTTAGACATTTATTTTACTATAAGGGTTATCTAGCTTTATTTATATAGATAAAATATTCTGATTTTTTAAAAAATATATTATATTTTTCATGATTTTTAACAACGTAAAAATTTTTTATTATGATTGTTTCATGGTAATGTCAGTGTTTTCAATATTTTTTGAACTTTGGAGACTTATATTAAATAAGTTAATTCAAACTAAACTAATGTAAGAAATTTATAAAGGACCCCCTCATTGAAATTTATCACCTTAAGCTAGTTAGGAAGAGAGATATAAAAATGTGTTAAATTGAAGAAGTTATTCTGGTTGCATGTATTATTTTTTAGCATGTTTCCCAATTCCGACATAAATTGACTCTACATAAAAGCCAAATTCTCTGACTTAATTTGTGCACATTATTCCTTTTTTTACTTATTTGTTTTTAATACTTTATTAGGCTTTTAAAAAACCACTTAATGGGAATGTTACCAATTAGAAAAAAGACTTATTCTTTAATAGAATTCAAAGTGTTAAATAAATTGCTAAAAGCATATAATGTTAATAATTAATGTTCATAATTAATAATGTAACTCAAATAATTCTAAAATATGTCTTGAACTTTTAATATTGGAGTGGATTATTTTTTGAAATACACATATTTCAAAAAATTGACTTTTTATTTCTCTTGTTCCCTTTGCTTATTTTTTTCCCTCATTTTTTGATCACAAATAGCATACAAATCACCAGAAAAAAATAATAAGCTTAATTAGTTTATTTTCCTTTCTTTCGCAGTATTTTTAACTACAATGTAAAAAAAAAAAATCCGACCAGTTTTCCTGTAGGAATCGGAAAAACAGTTGTCCTTATGGTACTGAAAATTTTCCGACCCAGCTTGGAATAAAATCCGTAAAACAAAGGAAATAGTCAATAAAACGGTATTTTACCGATTTTATTCTGATTTTCCGGATTTTATTCGTTTTTTTTTTACAGTGTACACTGTAAAAAAATAATGCGAGTTTTCCGGTAGGAATCGGGAAAATAGTCGTCCTTATCGTACCGGAATAATTTCCAACCCAGCTCGGAATAAAATCCGTAAAATCGGAATAAAATCCATAAAATACCGTTTTACTGACTATTTCCTTATTTTTACGGATTTTATTCCGAGCTGGGTCAGAAATTATTCCGGTACGATAAGGGCAACTATTTTTCCGATTCCTACCGGAAAACTGGCAGTATTTTTTTTACAGTGTAGAAGCTTGAAATTCGGGATGCCAAAGCTCATCCAAAATAATTAAACCCGTATTTCAGCAAATGTAGAAATACTCACTAAGACTGTTAAATAGGGAGTCGAAAGTTTTAAATAATTTCGTCAAATCTCAGCAGCAGTTTTTTTGTAGGAGCGTGATATTTAATATAACAAAGCTATTAAAAATTAATTAAATATGCGTTTCAGCTTTTTTGTTTGTTCGATTGTTGGAGACAGGTGAGAAAATAGCGTTGAGACATTAGTATTTGATTCGGAATAGACGTACTCGAGGCACTTATTTTATGGTTTTTTAAATTATATTTTTTGCTATTTTATTAAAAAATTGAAAAATTTGCGTATTTCCTCGATTTTTTAAATTTACCGGCTAATTCAACTCACTCATAAAAGCAATTGAATTTTAATCTTTTAACCAAATATATTAAATTTTGTTCTATTTTTAATAAAGTTTGTTCGGAATCCGTATAAGGAATTTTGAACTTTTCGCAATTTTTTTTAAATCTCATAAACACAAAAATGTGATTTTTTTTATTAACCAATTTCTATTTAATATCTTATCCATCCGATTGTATATTTTATGCGGAACCCTCTTAGGAGAAAAATTTCGGGAACCAATTAAATTATTTCAAAAATTAGATAGGTCGTTCCTACATTTTTCAGACGAGTTTCTTTTAATGTAAAAAAATAATAATAAATATAATTTGCATAGAGAAATTATTTTTCACAGCTAATATTTTTTTTTGAAAGGATAAAGTCTCGTTTGGAAACAAACAAACAAACAAAAAAATGTATGCAGAATGACGCTGTAAAAAACCATGGATGGAAGGTTAAAAATAGATAAAATTGAAACGCGCGCTGTTATAAAATATTTTGTGAAAAACGATTGGAAGGTATCATAAAGTCCCATAAATTTATGCAGGATACTTTAGGAGGATTTACTCCATTATTCACGACTTGCATAAGTGGATGATGAAATTTAAATACTGTTGTGAGAATATAGAAGATGACACGTGCAGTGAATGATCAAAAAATTCCACAACGCCAAAAATCGTCCAAAAAGTGCAAGATATGTTTATGCAGAGTCATCGATTAAAGGCCGGCTAAAGTGCTAAGGGTATAGGCATCTCAGATGAAAGAACATTTTATATCCTCACAGTTGAATTAGGAATGAAAAAGATTTCGGTAAGATGGGTGCTGCGCATATAGACAATGGATCAAAATCTTGAGAGAATAAGAATTTTCTAGAGAGTCTAGAACGTTTTAACCCAAATAAAATCTATTCCGTGTGGTGATTCATTATAATCCACAAAACTTGCGCTCATTATTATACCCCCAATAGCAAACAGCAATTAAACACCGAAGATATAGTGGTTCTCCTCCAACAAGGAGGCACTATCCATTGCATCAATCTTTTGGGATGCTAAGGGAATATTACTAATTGACTATCTTCCCAAGGTCAAAAAATAAATTGTGAAAATTACCCTAAATATCTGGCCTAAGCGGATAGAAAAAAATCATTAGAAACGACTTAGTTTACGTAAAAAGAAGATCGTTTTCGATCGGAACAATGCACGTCTCCATACAAATGTGGTACCAATGGGAAAAGTGCATGATCTGAAGTACGATATTTTGCAAGATCCACCTTATTCACCCGATTTTCCCCTTCTGACTTCGATCTATTCATACGACTAAAAATTTTCACTGTGGAAAAAAGATTTTGCACGAAAGAAGAAGGAAAATAGTTGTCGACGACTCTTTTGAAGCAGTTGAAGAATCGCACTTTTGTGATGGCATAATACAATTTGAACATCGTTGGAAAAGTGTGTTGAACTTGAAGAAGATTATGTAGAAAAATGAAACCTATTTTTAAAAAAAATTCTGATTTTCCCTTTCATTTCCCGAATTTTTCAAATCAGACTCATAAATCGAATTAAAAACTATTGTAAATAATAATAAATTCAGAAAATCTTCCTGATTGCATTCAATTTTACGTTACATAAAATCACGTTTTCGACATAAATTGTTTTCGAAAAAACTGAAATTCTCTATTATTCCTGTATTCTCTATTCTCTCCTTTATTACTGTTTCTTTATTACTTTTTTATGGTTTTAAACAAAATATACAACAATATTTATTGGTATTGTTTCGAAAGTAATGAAAGTAATTTAAATATTTATGATGTCCGGAGAAACATGGTACAAGCAACTTCATTAAAAACTCATGGAAATAAAAATATTTAAAACTCCTTGCGTCCTTGAGATTTGTTAAATAAAGCAAATAATAGAGCCGAGTAAAATACATTAAAATAATAAAGTTTACTCGTTTTGTACTATTTTGAGATACACAAAATCACATTTAGATGCAAAATGTTCTCGAATAAGAATCATTTTCTCGAACTTTATTTAAATATAAATATATTATTATCCATGTTTTATTAATTTCTCAAATATATATTTTTTTATGATTCAAAATGAGGACAAAGATGACAGTAATTAAAGCATTTTTATAACACGAAGATGCGCTTTCATTGCATCTAAAGAAAGAAGTCTACTTATAATAATGTTCTTAATTAAAATCTATTAACTAAAATCATATAACAAAAACGATTAAAATATATTACAATTCTGAGTATCTCCTGTTTGCGTGCAAATTTATGCTCTGTAAAATCACGTTTTTGTCATAAAATTTTTATGACTAAATGTCATCTTTAATAACTTTAATCAAACGAGTTAAAAACTATCATTACATTTTATTATTTTTACATAATTTTTAAAGTTCTTAATCAGGGAATGGATGAATGGTTGATTTTGACTCCTTGTAAGCCGAAAAAGGCTTGAGTACGTTAACCCTTTTGACACATCAATAAACACAAAAGTAATGTGTCTAGAAATACTATTTATTTAACGGTTGTTATGGAATTCAAATGTAGCTTTGTATCTTGTTCAAAATACTTTATTTGAATAACAAAACGTCAAACTTAGTTTTACAACAAAAAATAAATATATTTTATAACTCTTATATTAGATGCAAATTATTAATTAAAATTTCCTAATGTATGAAAAATTTCAAAACAGTTCGGAATGTGCAGTGTTCAGTAAATGGTATTATGTTTGGAATATTTTCTTTATCTTTCCATTTCCATTCTTCTTTACTTTCTGATGAATCTGATTCATCATTGCTGGATAAATGTCTTACTCGTTTACGAACATTTCGGAATAAACCAATCTCTTCAGAAATTTCGATCAAACTACTGGCCGCATCTTCATCCTCACTTTCGAAAAATAAATCCGTTTCGGATATACCGTTCGATTATTTTTAACGTTAAAAACTCTAAACTGTGTGGAATTACTAATTTCTTGATATAGAAATGATCTTTTATTGCACTGCAACCAACAACTCGCAACGGAATGTTGAAGACGTCTGAGACACGTCAATTATTATTTTGGCATAAGAAACAAATGACGTCTCCCTGACGTCTTCGTATGTCAAGGTGTTAACATGGAGAGGAAGCCTTCTTCTTCCACTTATGTTTTGCTTGTAAGGTCATCTCAGTTATGAGAGTGTCTTGGGGTCATTTTCAAGAAGGAGTCAAAATGACTACTAATACTTTCATCGGAGTGAAATTCGTAAGAAGGGGAAATTAAAATTAATTGATATTTTTATGGTTGAATAATTAATTGATATTTTTGTGGTTGCTCGCAGTTTCGATTTTCTTAAAAATAATTTGTAGTTAATTTGATATCGAATAATATTGAAAATTCCATTTTTTTATTTAAGTGATTAAAGATTATCATTTATACTATACTATATATATATATATATATATATATATTCATTGATTAAAAAAAAACATCTTTTAATCGGATTGTTTGAAAGTATATTTGAGGGGTTTTTTTTCTGTTACACGGAGACACACTGTAAGAAAAACGCTTAATTAAAACTCACAACAGAAATTTATTTTAACCCCCCCCCCCGCCCCTTTGTTACATTGAGTTTTGATATTATAATTTGAACAACTTTATTTTGATTGAATGTGCTAGATGCATAATTTACGTTTTGCACATAATGAGTCATTAAATAAATAAATTCCAAATTTTCTAGTTAATTTAAAGTTATTAATAATTACCTTTCTTTCCTATTGAATTTTAACTATACATCTTTGGTTTTAAACAAAACTAATTTTTTTTTCAGCAATTTAAAGGAAATGTTTTAAAACAGAGGAAATTTTTGTTGGGTAAAAGTATTTAATAACATTAAATAAATTGTTAAAAGCTTTGCGCTTTGTTTACAAAAAGATTAAGGGTTTTTTTTTTTCAGTTTGAATCCAGATGATCACTACATAAAAAAAAAAAAAAAAAAAAAAAAAAAAAAGAAGAAGAAACTTGACTTTGAACGATTTAAATCAGGTTGTATCTGTACATATACATGTAATTATATACCAAAACAATCAGAGATTATGTAAGTAATTTTAGCATTATTTTCAATGCTTAAAACCGTTCCATTTTTAAATCTCTTCAGAATCGGGGTACGCAAATAAGGACTTATATTATTTGCCTCATAAAAACTAAACTGTTTTTTTTTTTTTTTTTTTTTTTTTTTTTTTTTTTTTTTTTACTTCTATATAACTGAATGTCTTTTGCTTTAGAAAAAAACAATAGCAGCACAGAAGTTATTTCCTCATGAAATAAAAGTTATTTTCATCTGAGTTTGCAAAGTTCATTTAAGACAGTATAACAGCTAGTAATGCAATTAGTCAATATGCCATATGTAAATAATCAATGTCATGTCTATTACCATAAGCAAGTTTAGAATAGTACGCATTATATACAATTTTTAAACTTTAATGTAAATAATAATATTAAATTGAGGAAATATAGCATTATTACAATATTTTTAAGGAAAAACTAAATCAAACGAATTTCTTACCAAAATATTTTAATTAAGATTAATCTTAAAGGCAAATTTAGCGCCATAAGTCTTTTTTATAAAATGAAAAGATTTTAATTTATAAATAAAAAAATTAAATACTATGTTAAAGTATGTAAAAACAGACTTTACTGTGGTAGTGGATAAAACAAATTTTATGGACTATCTCATTTTTTTTTTCAAAATGTACTCGGTCTACTATGGCTGTGAGCTCTTCATATAATAGAGAATTGGAAGATTTCAAAATTCCTTTCATATATTAGTTAAAAGAATTAAAAAGAAATAGCTCGATCAGACTATTGCTATACTATAACGTAGTTGTAAGTTAGCCGGTCTCATAGAGAAAACTAATCTCTTTTAAATAAACCGATTAATCACAATTAATACTGACACCTTCTGTTTGGTTTCTGACGCTAGCGAGCAGGTAACTAATTAAGATTACTGTTATCTGATATTATCTTTTTCTTGTCTATTGTATTTTACATGTTTCACTTACTGCGTCTGCTGGTTTAAGATAATGTTTTTCCTTATCTGGAAGTAGATCTGAGCTATTTTAATTAGATAGTATTTATGAACAAGGCCATTGTATTCCTTGCTATTCAAGGCCGCATATACAGATAAGGCAAACAAAAAAATTCCCTATCTCGTAATTAGTGACGACCATCCCATCTGAAGGAGAAGTTTTTAGTTAAGAGAAGAGGTCTCTGTGGGCGGAGAAAAGATCCCCGTAAGCTGTTTATGGAAGGCATCACAGAGAGAGAGAGAGAAGGTAGTTCTAGTGTAAACCTGGTGAACAGAGGTCGTAACGTTTTGTTGGAGTTTCAGCATAGACCAGGTGAAGACAGGTCGTAGTGTTTTGATTGAGTTTTCTGGAGCGGGTTTGAGTGAGTTGCGTGAAAGGGTTTATGTCCTGAGTGGAGGGGTCATGTGTGGTCCCCCGATAAACCTAATGTGATCCCATAATGTGGGTGGGGAATAGAGTATTTTACTAAGATAACCCAGTTCGCAGAAAGAGCTTGCTATATGTAACTTAGTATCGGGCCCGATCGCCTATACCCGAGCTCTTAAATGTAAACAATGTTTTAATTACATGTAAATAATTTGTAAATAAATTTTTCGTTGATTTTAATTGAATAAGTTTAGCATTTTTTGATAATCCTTCTCACAACGTGCCCGATATCAAGTATATATATCGGTGGTGGCAGCATATTAAAATTAAAGACCATTTTTTCGAAGTCACTAGCGGTGGTAATGGGTCGAGGAGCATTCATCAAAGCGTCGGATAAGAAAGAGTGCAACACCTTCCATTTCCCACACTGAAACCATTTCACGTTCCCTTTTGTAACGTACTGTCCGCCAAGGACGGGGGAAGAGAAATGATCCTTTTTGTAATCTTGGAAACCCAATATCTTCTAAAGAGGTATGTTTTTGAATAGGAAAAAACTTATCTGTCTTGAATTTTCAGTGTAGTTATTTTAAAGCACTGAAATGCTCAGAGCACGTAGCTCGACCTGTTAAATTTGTGTTATATTTAAATTATTTTACTATTTTATTTATTTGTTGTTGAATTTTTAATTCCGTTATGGAATGCTGGATAGATATAAATACTGCACTATGTATATTTTTTACTTAAAATGAGGTCAATATTCCGTAATCGGGCTTCACGCTAAAGAGACAGAACTGCATGCGACAGAGATGGATTTTAAAAAATCACGCTTGAAAATTATTTTTAACCATTAATAAAACCATCAAAAATCCGAAACTTGAGATGCTGTTAAAAAATGCATTTGAAAGAACATTTTTTTTACTTTCTAGTAAGAGTAAATATTTAAATTGTACGATATCTAGAGTTAAAACCGACATTTATTGGTCAAGTGTTGCCACTATCAATATGACAATCTGACATCTGCGTTAGGCACTGACATATTCCTTTTTATATAATGTAGATGATATTCAAAAATTAAAACAGTACGAATCTTGTTTTGGCACTTAGGTCGAATATATGGAACGGAAAAGAAACAGCAGTTCATTTAACGGCTCATTTGTAACTTTCCGCTATTACTTTAAGACATGATGCATGAAGTCAAAAAACCAGGTTTGTTGTTGTCCTATGAATTTGAATCTCATTTAAGTACTGTGTTTTTAACTGTGTGTTTTTACTGTGTGTTCGGCAATTTTTCCCGCCAAGTGCGAAACAATGCTCACTAAAACAGTATATAGCAAATATGTCCTTTCGCATTAATATTAGATGACATCAATATTAGAAAAAATATGCATGTTTAAAATGCAAATTTTTTCCAAAAGTAAATCTCGAAACAAATGGGTTAAATTTGATCTTCACAAGTGTTGAATCAAATATGAATTGGGAAGAGAAATATGTTTTGAATTAATTGAATTATTTAAATTATTTGAATTGACCAAATGAAGGTCCTCACGGTTAACTTGAGCAAAGCCGGTTCTGCTAGATTTGAAATAATTCAAAACATATTTCCCTTCCCAATTCGAATTTGATTCAACACTTGTGGAGATTAAATTTAACAACTTTGCTCCGAGATTTAATTTTGAAAAAAATTGCATTTTAAACATGCATATTTTTACTAATATTAATGGATTTGGTCCCACGAAAGCCAAAAACGATAAATCATGAGCGTGAGTAATTAGGATTAAATAATGATATCTACCAACAAATACGGAAGTACGAAACGTGATAAACCAGGCCGTAAAATACTCCATTTTTGGACTGGAACAGGAGAAATAGCGTGCTTTTCAAAGAAGCAATCGACCATCCTGAAACTAGTCATTTCCGCTGTTAAAAGTGTAAATTGTTGAGAAAGAAATAACTCAACAAGATGGCGTTGATTTTGTTATCATCAAAATCTGAAGAGGCGTTTCGTCTGCTTGTCAACCAGTCAAAAGGGTTATTCTGTTATATTAATATTAATGATCTTTGGCTCTCGTTTGAATAGCCCGCTACTGCTATGCCAGAGTCCGTTTTGAGAGGTTGCTTTAAAAGAAAATCAATCGCAAGGCTCCTAAAGTAGACCTAGACAATGGGGAAGGGCGAATGACTGCGTCATAATCGCAGACGCTTAAGGCTGCTAGTCACTCAATTTACGAATTCGCTAATGTTAAGACTATGGGCATGTGATGCATTCTTATATTTAAAATATCTCCTCCATAAATTAATATTTTAAACTCATTTTTTCTTTGTATTCTTCTTAAAAGTGGTTTATTTTTTTTCTTAGTACTGGAGATATTTCTAAAACCTACGCTAAATTCCACATTTTATATCTTATAAGCTGATGAAGTGTAAATAAGGTTTTAAAACTCTATATAAAAATAAGAATACATTTTTAAAAATATTTTGACAACTAAGGAAAAAAAGACATATCCATTAAGAAGAGTCCAAAGCAAAAATAAGTTACACATATTAATTTCTTAAGGAAATATTTTTAAAATACGAATACATCACATGCCTGTAAACTTAAGATTAGAGAAGGCGATTTGGAAGTTTTGTGACTAGTAACCTTAACAGTGACCGAAGTGAGAAGTAATAAATAGGACCTTTCAAAGCTGTCCAGGGAACGCAGATCTTTATCTAACAGAAATTTCCGGTATTTGCTAGTGTTGACAGCATTGTGATTTTTTTTTATTTATTTATTTATTTATTTATTTTTTTTTACTATTGAAAGCGGAGTATGCATAATTTATCATTTCTGTAGAATATCGTATGCGTAACATTTTTCGTTCATTTACAGGGACACAAAAAATATCCGTTTACTGCAGTCTGTGAGTGATAACGCATTTTTCAGTTGTCGAATGCCGTTTTATGGTAATTATATTTTAATATATTACGTGATGTGTATAAATTATATGGATAATGTACATGGCTGGAAACAAATTACCACATTACCGTTTGTGGGCGAGAATTGCTTAAAATGTATTTTAACTGCGTTATGTATTCCAGATGAACTGATTTTTATTATGTTAAGGGATGTTAGTAGAATTATATAAATATAAAGCGGTGCTAATATTTGAGCACGTTGCCATTTACCGATAGTAATAGTTGTTAGAGGGCTTTTAGTTATGTTAATGCGTTTTATAGCTATATAAAATTACAACCTGCATTGTGGTATGTATAGAAAACTACAGTCGAACCTCTATTTAACGAAGTCGCTAAATCCCGGAAAAAAGTTCGTTATATGGAAAATTCGTTAAATAGAGACTCACCTTTTAAAATACTTTAAACTACATAAAACAGATTTTAAAGTCATAAACTCTAAATATTTTTACTTAAAGTAATTAATCAAATTTTTTTAAAATAAATTATATCGATTTGTTTTATTTATTTTACCCACCAATATCCATCATCAATTCATTTTTTCTATGTGCTTAAATCTTCGAAATCTGCAAGGAAAACAAAACATTAACCGCGATGATACTGTATTTTCTGTTTAAAGTAAATAGTTTTACATTAAAATTAACGAATTTTAATGACATTATCGTATTTATTATTATTATTATACCAAACAATTTTAACCATACATTAACATATGCATTCTTAAATTTGATTTCTGAAAAACTCTGTTAATTTTGCCTGAGTTTTTTATTTAAAAAATGCTTTCTCTCATAATACGTCTCGCATCTGTGCAATGCACCAAAAACCCCTTCATTCGTATTTTCTTCTAACTATAATCCGCGTCGGATTGTTTCTGATGAGTTTAGCATTTCATCATACGAAGTTTTGTTAATTCCTGCATAATGATAATTTCTATCATCATCATATTCGTCTTCATCGCAATTCATTGCTGTATTGTTTTTATTTTTCACACTGTCGAAAATATCCAATTCGGATAGCGTTTCCGAGGTCTCAGTTTCAGAATTAAATGAAATACAATCATCAATCAGCACATCATGGTTAATTTCTTCTTTTTTCTCACTCTATCCACTTTTTTTTTAAGTTACTCTAAGAGATTATCGTCTTCGTCCTCCGTACTTACCGAATTCTCACTGCTGACAAAGAAGGCGCCTGGTAAAACCAGTTCAAGGCCATTGAACATCATAAAATGTGTTAAAAGAAAAAATAAGTTTGAAATCTCCAGATAATATTTTGAGAAATGGGAAGAAAAAAAAATTTGTTCACAAGAAAAAGTTCGTTAAATAGAGAATGCACTTCGCTATTTAAGGGTTATTTTACGAAGAAATTCGCAAAATGTTCTTGGTTCCAAGGAAAAGTTCACAAAATAGAGAAATTCGCAAAATAGAGGTTCGTTAAATAGATGTCCGACTGTATATTCCATGTACAGGTTTGTAGAGCACAATATAAGCATGTCACTAACTGTGGAAGGAAAGTAAAGGTGTTTTGCATTTTATATAATAGATATTATGAATTTTCTAGTTTAAATAAATGTGTAGCATACTCTGCGTAATATGTTTTATATATTATATAATTAGTTGGAATTTAAAATCGGATACATTACCGACTATAAGCGGTAATTGCTGATATTGTGTTTTAAACTGTGTTTGTTTTTTAATGAATCAAAAGATTAGCCAGCGTTGAAATATTCTGCAAGTGTTTGAAAGTGTTTCATAATTTATGCATTGTGGATTTTTTTTCCTTTCTTGTTGATTTAGTCTATACGGTGTGAAAGCGCATACATAATGTCCAAAATATTTTTCGTTAAATTAGTTTTTAATAATATTTATAATTAAAGTTATTTGCTGCATTTTTTAATTTGACATTTTTTTTTAACCATTTTTTCGAAAAAAATAATCCAAATTTTTAGTTTCAAGCAGAACTAAAATGTAGCCAACGTATTTTATATTTAAGGTACCGTAAAATTCTACATAATAGATTGGAGACTTTTTTTTTTTTTTTAAACAAATGAATTTGGTTCTGAAATATAACATTTTATTGAATGCTGAACAATGTGTCTTTCAATCTCATATTGTAAAAAATTGAAAGAGGAGACTTAAAATATCTTATGCATTTCTATTAAAATTTATTTAAAGTATAAAATATATCTGTCCAAAAGGCTTGTTTTCCCACTGAACAACTTTAAGAAATAATGTGTCCAAACAATAAATTTACATAGAAAACTACTCGGTATTTTCTCCTACAAATAAAGAAGATTAAAAGATTATAGCGTGAATATTATAACATTATTGATAATAAATATTATATTAATATAAAAAATGTTATAACTATTAATTTTTCTAAAAAAAAAACTTTTTTTTAAACACATTGCTAATGTAAATGTTGTCAGGCAACACAGGATCGATGATGCCTCGCAGAACTTGTCTAACCGGCATATCATGGATAATTATCTCTCTTGAAATTTTCTTTTATATTAAGATGAATTTGGTTCTTTTAAAGCTTATAAATAATTAGTGTGTTTTAAATTAAAACCTACATTTAGTTTTTTTTTTTTTTTTTAATTTAAGTAGTGTAGTATATTTCGTTAAATAAATTAAAACATTTAAACTATAATGATTTCATATTTAATACTCTTTGTTGTATTTTTAACTTAAAAGGTACACATAGTTTAACATTTCTTTAACAGTTCGTGTAAGACTATACACAAAAGCGCTATTGTAAGCTTTCATTGTAACTTAAAACTCTAAATGTAAAATAAGTATTCCATGAAAATATGTCATCAATTACTGGGCATTCAAGAATTCCGATACGAATTAAGACAGGATTTTTAATTTCTTAATTTGATAGTTTCAAATGATACTCTTTAGCTTTTAATTATTCAAGTAATAACAATATCCTTCAATTTTTATATGTTTTGTATGACATTAAAAAATAAGTATAAATATTTACACTTTTACATAAGTATCGGAAATTTATTGTTGATTTTTTTTTATTGTACTAGGAGACTCGGCCCCCTACGAGCTACGCTCGCCAATCTTTGTTCAGACATCGCAGTTTCTAAAAGCACGCTAATTTGAATATATTTTGAAAAAATTAATACTTTAAAAATATTTTGAAAGAGTGAATTATAATTTAAAAAAGTCCTTCCGGCCAGTGCCGGGAGGAAGAGGTAGCTTTCATAATCCTTATTTAAAAAAATCCAACTTATATCATGCAAACACACGAAGCTCAATTTAGTGGAAACCGAATATAGGAGATTCAATACTAATTTTTATCAATATAATGAATGAGAATTTCGCGAAATTAGTCAGCTTTATCCAAGCTGCTTTTCTTTAAAGTAACTTACATTTGACTGCCAAATTCGGCAATTTCTTAAAGTGCCTGTCATTTTAAGACAACATGGTGGATGAGGCTAAGCAGTGAACTTGGTCGATACCTTAGTAATTGCTGTGCACATGCTCACTCACATCGGAATCGGTTAATATATAGGAGTGCTGTCGCATGCAAAAAATCAGATTTTTCAAAATGTCACCCACATTAGATATTGAAATTGCTATATCTGAGCCATTTTTTAAGGTAAAGACAAACAAAAAATGTTCCTGAATCCTTATATCAAGATCAAATACTTAAGAAAGAAACCTTTTTCAATTTCTAATTTTTTTGCACCTCAATTTAAATATATATATAATTTTAATTTAATGGCCGCCATTTTGAAACAAGATGGCTGATGAATCTGGCCAGCGAACTTGGTCGAGGTGTTGATGTATACTATCCACATGCCTTCTTACATCGAAATAGGCAAATACGTGTGTTATCGCGTGACAAATACAAGATCGTTTCAAAATGTTAGCCATGCTAGAAATTCAAAGTGCTATAAATCATCCATTTTTTAAGATATCAACAAAAGAACAAATTTTCAGAAACAAAAACTGCTCCGGAATCTTTGTATCAAGGCCAAACACATAAAAAAATCTTTTTCATTTTCCAATTTTTTAATACCTCATTTTGAATTTTAAATTTAATTTTTTTTAAATGGCAACCCTTTTGAAACAAGATGGCGAATGAAGCTGGCCAACGAACTTGGTCGAGACATTGGTATGTACTATGTACAGACCAAGTTACATCCAAATAGGTTCATAAATACGCCTGTTATCGCGTGACAAAAATCAGGTCGTTTTAAAAAGTCAGCCACAAGAGAAATTCAAAATGCTATAACTCAGCCATTTTTTAAGATATAGACGAAACAAAAACTGCTCCGAAATCTTTGTATAAAGGTCAAATACATAAGAAAAAAATATTTTTCCATTTTCAATTTTTTGGTACCACATTTCAAATTTTAAATTTAAAAAAAAATTTAAATGGCCGCCATTTTGAAACAAAATGGCGGATGAAGCTGGCCAACGAACTCGGTCGAGAGATTGGTATGTACAATGTACACACCGAATTACATCCAAATCGGTTCATAAATACGCCTTTTATCGCGTGACAAAATTCAGGACGTTTCAAAATGTCAGCCACGCTAGAAATTCAAAATGCTATAACTCAGCCATTTTTTAAGATATAGACGAAACAAAAACTGCTCCGTAATCTTTGTATAAAGGTCAAATACATAAGAAAAAAATATTTTTCCATTTTTAATTTTTTGGTACCACATTTCAAGTTTTAAATTTTTTTTTAAATTTTAAATGGCCGCCATTTTGAAACAAACGGCGGATGAAGCGGGCCAACGAACTTGGTCGAGACATTGGTATGTACTATGTACACACCGAATTACATCGAAATCGGTTCATAATTACGGGAGTTACAGTGTGACATAGGTCAGATATATATATATATATATATATATATATATAAATTTTGAACGGAGGGTGGTTTCGGGGTCTGGGGGTCATGATCGATGAAAATATACCAAAATTTTTTGAAATCGCTTTCCTCCAAACGGCTGCAATAGGTAGCCTTTTTGTAAAGAAAGCTACCTAAAACAGTGGCGATCTCCCTATAAACTGGTTTCTATTCATTTCTCTTTGATTGTGGAATTTTAAGGAAAAATCAGCTGTTGTTAAAAGATACTATGGCTGTTTTCCTCTTTGATTAAATAAAATCAGATAAGCATTTCAAAATAAGCTAATATAAAATGAATTAAATAAACAGAGACTTTGTCTCTCGGTATTTTTTAACAAAACGAAAAGAAAGTTCTTTTAAACAAGACATTTTAAGCGGGCTCTCATGTCAAGCACACAAGTCGTATGTTTGTTGTTCAATAAGTAAACAAATAAATAAAAGACATTTTAAATGTATCGTTTTTAATCTCACGCAATTTTCACCAAAACCATATTATGGGCCATTTTATGGTCAGAATATAGTTAAATTATGGTTATGAAACCGTTTTTTTAAAAAAACGGTCAGAATGCTGCAAAATTTTTAACAGTGTACAGTAAAAAAATTCAGCATTTTGCGACTTAAAGATTTATGTTTATTATGTATAACTTTTAAATTCAAAAATACTCATACTGACACTTTTTTCGTTATCACTGAAATCTTTATTTTCGTCCAATTTTCCTACCTCTGTTGGTCTTCTATGATGTAAAAATGTTTATTTCTTCATTTTTTACAAACGTGTCTGCATTATTCTGTGCAGCAAAAGTACACCTTTTATTACCCTGTTTAACGAAAATTATGATGCTTCGATAAACCATACTTAAAATATTAATAAACAAATGAAATTTTTATGATGAAAATAATGTTTAAGAAAAATAATTAAATTTTACTACGTTTTATATTTAAAATTTATATCGCTGTATAATGCAATATACTTTTATGAGCGAGCCGCCGTTTCTTTAATCTCGTACGGATATGTTTGTTTAAAGTTTATGGCTTTGAGAAAAGAGATATGTAATCTGCATTTTGTAACCAGGAGGATTTGTAATAAAAGTTTTTTATTTCTGAGTATATGTAAAATTAAAATAACATGAAGAAAGTAATGCTAATTTGGTGCAAGTTACTTAACAAAATTAGTTAAATATAAAAAAACTAGTCGGATGTTCTAATGCCAAAACTTTCTTCTATCTCATACATGTTAATACTTCAAAATTCGCTATCACACTGCCAAAATTAAATGGCAATCTATGCATCTCATGAGGATTCTAAAGACATGAAATTCCGTGCATTAGTTCTTGAGATATGTCTATCGCTGAAATCGTCTAAATCCAGCAAAATGCTGACTAGTAGCGCCACCTATTGGGTGAGTTATACCCAATCCTAATCAGCAACAATTTATACCAACGTCTGACTGAATCTGAAGTTTGGAGAAAATCCGTGCATTAGTTTTTGAGATAGAGCTAATGCGAAAATCGTGAAAATTCCTGCATAGCAACGCTACATATTGGGCGATTAACACCAAGACCTAATTAACAACAACTTGTGTCAACATATAACTAAATCTGAAGTTAGATGAAAAATTCGTCCATTAGTTCTATAGATAGAGCTATTGAGGCAATCATGAAAAAGGCAGCACAGAAACGCCACCTTTTGGGCGATTTACACCAACACATAATCAGTAGCAAGTCATATCAAGGACTAACTGAATCTGAAGTTTGATGAAAATCCGTGCGTTATTTCTTAAGATAGAGCTATTGGGGAAATCGTGTAAATCCTGCAAAATTCATCATAACAGCGCCACCTGTTAGGCGATTTACACCAAAACGTAATCAGCATCAATTCATATCAAGGACTAACTAAATCTGAAGTTTGATCAAAATCTGTTCATTAGTTCTTGAGATACAGCTATTTCAAAAATCGTGAAAAATGCAGCATAGCAGCGCCACCTGTTGAGCAATTTACACCAAAAACATATCAGGATCAATTTGTATTAGGTACTAACTGAATATAATTTTTTATTAAATTCCGTGCATTAGTTCTTGAGATAGAGCGCCCACAAAATTTGTGTCACATACACACTGACCGACAGACAGACAGACAGACTCACAGACAGACATTTTGTAAAAACATATTTTTTGGAATCTCTGACCCCTAAAATGCGTAAATCCGTCGAAAACCAGAATTCGAAAATTTTCATGAATCCAATACTTTCTTCTTGTAAAGATAGAAGAAAGTAAAAAAAAGTGTATATTGAAAGTTGAAAATAAATTGAAAATATCTAAGACTTGAACGTTAGATCGGATCAGATTTTTATTTATTTATTCTTTTTTATTTTATAAGGACAATCCCAATCATGTAGTAAATGGATTGATGTAATTATGAACAGGGTGTAGTTTCCCATTTTTGATTGCTTCTATCCGTACTGTAACAAATAATTTTACTGTACAATTTCTAAACATTTCTAGTTTTCTATTGGCTCGTTCGGAAAGTCGTGTCCGTTTGGGAAAATCAATTCGCACCGGAAAATTCTGTTCGGTAATTATTAGATCTTAGATATTGGGATCAATGTCTAATAATTAAAAGATAGAATTTTCCGGTACGAATTGATTTTCCCAAACGAACACGACTTTCCGAACGACCCAATAGTTCCATTTTTTCTTAAATAAATAACTAAATATTAGCAAAGGAACATAATAAATGCTTATATGTGCTTCATACCTGAACTTAAAATATTAAATATAAAGCAAAATTATTTGTAATTTTTTTTTTCGAAAGTACAGTCAGCCAAAGCAAAAGTAAAAATGGAAAAGCCTTCAAATAGAAATTATTTCTTTTTTGCCAAGACCCTTGACTTAAATTGGCAACGCTCTATACAGGTACCGATACGAACCGACATTTTATCACCCAGTTTGATAAATCAGTTCGCATGATATATACTAAGCAGTATGATCGACTTAAAAATAATATAAGTGTATCTATGTATCCATCATTAAATTTACACTTTTATCAGCGGAAATGACTAGTTATAGCTCTTTAAGACCGGGAGATTTTTTGGTAGAAATTTAAAGTTTGGGTGGTTTCCCCTTAGCGATAGGACCGTATTTGATTGAAAAAAATTAAAAAAAAATACCCCATGTCAGGTTATGCCAAGGGAGGACCCACACAATTGTGTGGGTTCGGGCTTAATGAAGCCGTTTTGGGGCAGTATCTACACAATTGTGTAGTTTGGGATTACATGTGCAAATATCTAAAAATAAAAGTTTAAGCAAAAAAAAAAATTGTTGTTTATTGAGATAATTTTCATCAGCCACAATGAAAATGTTTGAAACAATTTTTGTTTTTGGACAGACCACTACAATTTCATTTTCTGAGATGTGCTCAATGCTCGTACCCCTCTTAAGAGCCGTTGACAAATGGTATGCCCTTCACTCCGTTTGGATTGTGCCTGATCCTTCAAATTTCTTTTTTTAGTTTTTTCAGCAGCGGTATTTTGTTGAAATACCGATCGAAGTACATAAAACTAGGTCTGAACCAGTGTAAGGACTACAGTAGGTCCTGAGCTCAGATCCTTGTGGACTAGGTCTGTACTTTCCCACTGGTAAACTACAAAATTTAAAACTAACCCAGGTGATACTGTTACATCAGAGTGTGGTTTGTTTTTTATATACTGCTTTACTGAAGCACGCACGTCCTAAAAAAAGGAATCGTCTGCTCATCTATGGAAAATTTTCTCTGATCTCCTGCTAAATTCAAGCAGACACTACGGAATCTGTCGAGCATTTGCTGAACTTTCCATAATTTATTATTTATTCCTTGTGGCTTACTTGCTGTGTCGACAAAATGGAATGAATTTATCAAACTTAAAAATCTATCTCGTGATATGCATATAACTCTTTTCAAACTTATAAATCATATATGGCATCTATAACTCAGAGCAGAAACATACCGTTCGTTACATGTGCATATAATATATCTAATACTATCAATTTTAAATAGAAATCATGAATATTTTAAATAGAAATCATGAATAGTAAAAACCTGTTTAAAATTAGTGCTGTTTAAAAATGTAATTAATACAAAATAAATTGCTAAAAACATAAGTTTTAAAAAAATCCCTTAAAAATAAAAATTTTATGTATTAGGAATTGTACCCATTTTGGAAACGGTAAAACCCGGACCCGCACTATTGTGTGAGTCATTTGTTTTTCAGCATTTGTAAAGCCTAATTAAATTTATCAAAGACAAAATCAATTAAAATCATGAATAATGTATATGAAAAGAAAAATGAAATTTAAGCAAACATTAAAAATCATATTTAAAAGAAATTATGACAGTACATACTTTTTGTCTATTGCTGTCAGATGATATAGTCTTTTTAAAAGCAGAAAATCTAACCCTGTATTTTAGTTAGTGCCCCCTAGTGGTGTCTTATCAAAACATCTGAAGCCAATTAACTCATATAAATGTCCAGATTTGGTTTTAAATCTCACAAAAACAGGAAATAGTCATTCTCTTTTACATTAGTATCACCCCCACAATTGTGTCGGTCAGGGCTTAAAGGGTTAGGATGATTCGATTGCTTCATTGAATAGCACGCTACTTCTCCTGTTCCCGTCCGAAAAGGGAGTATTTTACGGCCTGTTTTATCACGTTTCGTACTTCCGTATTTTTCGGTAGATATCATTATTCATTCCTAATTACTCACGCTCATGAGTTATCGTTTTTGGCTCTCGTGGGACATAATCCATTAATATTAGTAAAAAAATGCATGTTTAAAAGGCATTTTTTTTCCAAAATTAAATCTTTGAACAAATGGATTACAGTTTGAAAAATCAGTTCGCATGATATATACTTAGCAGTATGATCGAGTTAAAAATAATATAAATGCATCTATGTACCCATCGTTAAATGGAGTTCCATTACTCATGGTATATTCCGTTTAGCTGTCTACATGGCAAACCATATGTTATTGCCAATAAGTTCATCTAATTGAAATGTGGTCCACATGTTTTCCGCCTAGGTAGCTCAATAGGTAGAGCGCTGTCAATTTAATTCAAGGATCTTGGGTTCGACACCCGGACTACTCTTTTTTCTCCTCACTTTGAAAAATTCAGTTAGTGTGATGTATTTTCTAATCAATATGACTGTGTTAAATATAAAAAATGTGTATACACGTATTCATCGTTTAATCGAGTTCCATTACCTGTGTGAATTCTTTTGATCTGTCTACATGGAAGACGAGATACTTTTGCCAATAATGCCATCTGAGTTAAATGTATCCGCTGGTTGTCTGCCCAGGTATTTCAATATGCAGAGCATTGGCAATTTAACCCCTTCGGGACGAGTATCTTTAACAGAATTCTTAATCTTTTATCCCCCGTTTTTCAAAACAGAAATTTTTGCCTAATTGAATCGGGAAAATATCGGATTAAATAGAGTAAAATTTTCAATAAAAATTTACTGGTGAGAATAATGGATTCTGAGCACCTTACGCGTCATGTATACCGGTGGATCGCCCCCAAGAGGTTAAGTCAAGCGTCTAGGGTTCGAACCCCGTCCTGGGCATTTATTCATTCAAGTGGAAAAATTTAGTTCGTATTCAAACACATTTAAAAATGTAAAATTGTATAGCAACTACTACATGAAAATGATTTATACGTTCAAGTATAATGCGCTACTGAAAAAAAGAAAAAAATATTGCCTTCAAGACTGGAGCAGTATGTTGAGATTTATTCCAAGAAAGCGAAAAATGTTCAGACCAGGACTCGAACGTAGACACCTTACATTGCCGTGCTAATGCTCGTTGGTCGACCTATTGGGCTATTCGGGTGCTACCTGGCTTACATAATTCACTCTTATGTGATTGACATGACTGCGAAAAGTAGCTCTAATTTCATTGATCCGAGCGATAACAATAGCATTTAAATGATGAAAGTGTGTCATAACATTGGAGGATAGTTCAATACATAGAGAATTGCACGACAAGCAAAGCTATTCTCATTCGTTTCCAGACCTGTACATTTTTCACTCCGTTGGAATAAACCTCAAAGAGTTGGGCTAATTTGTAATTGCAATAATTTGCAATGTAATTGCAGTTTAATTGCATGTAATTAATTGTAGTTAAAATTAAATGCTGTAAAAAATTCTTGCATCACTGTAGTCAAAACCGACCCCATCCATTATTTGACGAAATTTCTGAGTTTGAATGTTTATAACTATAATCAATTACATGCAATTAACTTTAGTAATTATTTTGCGGATAATTGATAGGACAAATTTGCCCAACTCTGTTTCAACTGTGCTACACCCACCTTGAAGATGATATATCCAGTTGAAAAAACTTTGCTTTTCTTCGTTATGATTTTGCCTGTTACTTAAATCGCAAGATATATTGTAAATTAACAAATTCTACTTATATTGTTGAAAGATATTACAAAACTGTAATCAACGATGAAGATCAATAATATTCGCATCCTGTTATCATATAGGAAAATAATCTCAAAGAGTTGGGCAAATTTGTAATCGCAATTATTTGCAATGTAATTACAATTTAATTTTATGTAATTAATTATATTTAAAATTAAATGCCGTAAAAAATTCTTGCATCACTATAGTCAAAATCGCCCCCATCCCATTATTTGACGAAACTTCTGAGTTTGAATGTTTATAGCTATAATCAATTACATGCAATTAACTTATAATTATCTTGCGGATAATTGATAGGACAAATTTGCCCAACCCTGCTTCAGCTGTGATACACCAACCTTGAAGATGATAAATCCAATTGAAAAAACATTGCTTTTCTTCGTTATGATTTTGTCTGCCACTTAAATCGCAAGATATATTGTAAATTAACAAATTCTACTTATATTGTTGAAAGATATTACAAAACTGTAATCACCGATGAAGATCAATGATATTTGCATCTTGTTACCATATAGGAAAATAATCTAAACGCATCACGAAAAAGCAGCATTGCATTCAACTGATGAAAACTTATTGATAGTCATTAATTCCATCTTCAATTATTATAAAATATAATAAATAATGTAATCGACTGATAAATTCAACATATCTCAGTAATCAAATCTATTGCATTTCTGGGTGAAATATCAATTTAACTGGTTTGTCACCGTTTTTTTCTACAATAAATAAACTATTTATTAACTTAATGACTCAATGATATTTTTGATTGTTTAATATTATAATAATGTATCTTCCTATTTTTTCAGCGTGTGTAATGTAAACGATAAAGAAAAGAAATTGATGTTTCTGCTCCATATAGATATGTGTATTAATCAACATAAAATCTTCTCTCTTTACAAAATAATGTAGTGGTCCAACTTTATATGGAATTACCTGTGATTTAATATTTGTGTTACCTGCTTAAGTTGCGCTTTGGATTAATTATGATATCACCAATACCAAGGATTACCAGCGACATGGAATAAGAAACCATAAATCAATCTTACTTACCTATCGTATTATCTATCCATTTTATTGATAAACGAATAAAATGAATTATAAAACAAATAAATGACGAACCGACTTTACGCCAATTATAAGTTAGTACAGTTATTTACTTTCAACATATATCACACATGGTAGATGTTTTATTATGATTGAAAAGTTGTAGGAATCTCAGTTTGAAATAAACATGTAAAGTAAAATCAGATTATTAGTAAATTTCAAGAAACTTAATAATAGTTTTTCTAACAATTCATTTTGTGATTATATGGAGTTGTGGCAATTAATAGAAATATACGAATATTAGCTCGAAAAAAATCTGATAAACGCATGTCAATATTTTACTTAACATATTTTAACTTCGAAATTAAAATTTGTTCGAAATAAATACAGACATATTTTTTCACTTTCCTTTGAATAAACATTCTCTGAGTTTTGAATTATACAAAAACATGTTTCTCGATATTTTTATTTTTAGTTATTCTGATGCTTTAACTTATTCTAAGCGAAAAATATTAAAAATTGAAAAACAAAACTATGAAATATTATCATTTGAAAGATAAATGCTCTAGCTTGCGTTGTGAATTGAAATTTAGTCATTTTACAATTATTTTTAATAGAGGTTTTTGTCAAAGAAAAGATTTGTTTTTCATACTTTGTTTTTTCATATTTGATTATTCGTGCGTATATTCTCATAAAAGTTTAAATTTTGTTATAAATAAAAACTAAAATAAATTTTACCCTAAATTTTAGTGCAAAAATATGCTTACAATATTTTAGTTTATTATTTCTATTTTTTATTTCTGTACAGAAAGACACGTTATTTAAAATACATGAAAGTGACTGCTTTACTTTTGCTTTTAATGTGTCAGGAAAATAAATACCATGTGAATTGAAGGCTTTTTTCGGTTGGATGGGTTTTTTCCGCTACAGACGAAAGTTTCCCCTTCTTTTTATGTTTCCCCTAATACAAAAAAATCAAAAATCTGTTGTAAAAATTACCTGAAATCGTTCAATTTAAAGCTACATTTTCATAAAATCACAGGGTGTCCCGAACTGTAAGTACATCGAGTTACTTTTTCATTTTAGAAATGGTATTTTAACCTATACCATTTGCTTCTCAAAATACGAAATATGTGCAAACCGAAGTTCAAAATTTCTGAAATTTCCAGTCAAAAGATTTCAATTTAATCAACAAATAGAGAATTTGCTTTTGTAATCATTTTCTCAATCATAAGAGTAAATCTATATATTCATATACGTTAAAGTGAAACTCTCTCCAAGCTTGGCGACATTTGGCTAAATATCATCAAATTGCGCGGCCAAAAATAAGTCGCCATAAATGAAGCTAACTTGGCTGTAGTTAACTAATTTCGCTAAATTACCTTTCTAATTCAGTAATGATGTATCTTCTCTAATCGGGTTCTTCGCCTTTTAACTCCGTGTTCTCAAGCAAGATTAGCTAAAATCTTAAGAAATAGGAAAGCTACATTTCTCTACCCGCATAGGACTTTTTTATTTTTAATCTACATATTTCCGTTTTCAAGTGTGCATCTTGACAAAAAATGCTTATCTCATTCACTTCAGAATGTTCACTAGTACTTCAGTTGCAACGCATTCACTTATGGGGAATTTAAAAATTTCCGCGTAACCTTTTGTAATTGGGGTTGATATCAAATGGTTAAATTTGGGACACACTCACTTAAAACAACGCTCACTAAATTATGCCAATTGTCTGCGAACCCGATTACGGAAATTTTCCAATACAAACCTATATACATGTGAATATAAACACACATACACATCAATACATCATACATATTATAAATACATACATGGCACTGTATTTTTCTCGATTTCTTTAGTTGTTACGCATTGCCAAGCGGCTAATACAGTACCCAAAATAAGTACCCAAAATCGGATTCTCTGCATTAGTTTACGATTTCTATTCTTTTCGCGTAAGGACACATTGAACTTTCCAAATCAAAAAAATTGACTAAGAAATCCATTACTTTTATTTGGGGAATTATAAAATTAAATGTTCAAATGTATTTTATACATAAAGATTTTTTTCTCTAAACCCTTTCTGCAGAGATATAAGCATTTATATTTGTAAAATCTGTATATATTTACACAGTTTTTTTAAATATATAACATTTGGACATCAAAATTAAAAATTTCGAGCATTTGTATCTATTGAAACATTCTGTGGACATTCCTAATTATCAGATTGTTTTGATATTTATAATGTATATATCCTCTAAGTAATAGTAAATAAATGTTAGCATAAAAAAATCTAATTTTAGAAATATTTTAGTTTTTAAATTTATAGACATATAAAAATATTTAGCTACATTTTTCAGAAAAAAGAAAGCATAATTAATTTTTTTGTATGCTTACTACGGGGCTCGGCCCCCTACGAACTACGCTCGCCAACCCCCCGTTCAGACACCGCAGTCTCTAAACGCACGTTAATTTGATCGTCTTTAAAAAGATTTTGGAAGATTGAATTATAAATTAAAAAAGTAACATAAAAATTTTGTTTTTAAAGTCAATTCCTACTTAGGTCATGAAAGAAACATTTAATATAATCCTTTAAGTTAATATTATTTTTTGTTGCATTAAAATATCTCAATTTGTTGATTTTCTATAAGCAAGTAGGTTTACAATGTAAGTCTGTGGGTATTTGGCGAAATATTAGAGATATCGCCAAGTTGGCGACAGAACAGGGTTCCCTATGGTAACCCCTTATAGATATGAAGATGCCTTAATTACTGTTCAATAAAAAATAGCCGCCATTTTGTCTCCCATATAAAATTAAAATTAATTAATTAAAATTTAATTAATGAATTAATATTTGAAAAATCTGTATTAACATCAATTGTCATCCAGTACATGTTAAAAAAATTTAACTTGATAGGATGAATAATAAGTATTTTATTAACGATTGAAAATTTGAACAAGATATATAAATATAGGGAGAGTGTAAACTAATAGTAAGAATTGAAAAACAGTGGCGATCTCCCTATAAACGGGTTTCTATTTATTTCTCTTTGATTGGGGAATTTTAAGGAAAAATCAGCTTCTGTTAAAAGATACAAAGACTGTTTTCGTCTTTGATTAAATAAAATCAGTTAAACTTTTCAAAATAAGCTAATATAAAATGAATTAACCCCTTAACGGTCGCTTAATATTCGGAAAAACCATCAAAAATATCTATTTTTTATTACAGAAACTGAATAATTATAAGATTTCTATATAATGTATGCAATTAGTTTTTTTAAGGCGAAAAAAAAGATGTTATAGGACAAATTCACATTTGTGGAAAAGCCATCATGCGAGAATTCTGTGTTTTAATGTTTGTTTTACACCATATAAATTAATGCGAATAAAACCCTTATTTTTCACATGTTAGATCTTTATTTATCATCATCAAACAATTTTTTACAAATAATATTTGAAATAACATAAAATACACTAAATTTTGATTATTAATATTTTTTTAGTGTGATATATTTCGAAATGTGCAATACAAAGCCCGACATCACAATCAGCGCCAAAAACCAAACCGAAACGCTAATATTCAAAGATTTCACACGGAAATGCCAGTTAAATTATTCTGGTTTCAGAAGTTTTCCCAGCAATAAATCTCCAGCCCGGAAATAGGACGGACACGAGAAATAACGAACGATACCTCAGCCCGTGATTTTGAAGGGAGCGAGAATTAAGGGGTTAAGTAAACAGAGTCTTTGTCTCCGGGTATCTTTTAACAAAGCGAAAAGAAAGTTCTTTTAAATAAAACATTTTAAATATATCGTTTTTAATCTGACGTAATTTTCACCAAACTTTTCTTTCTCTTTTTAAAATTCACGTGAAAATACTTTTGTAAGAAATGAAATATTATTTGCGCTGAAATAGTTGAAAAGATCATCTCAAAATATGAAATATATGTCTCGCGCAATTTTTAAATTTAAACTGTTTTGCAATATTATTTTTTGTTCATTTTACGTAATAAGTGTAATGTGACGTAAATATGACGTAATTTCTCGTATTTAAGACTTCCCGTGTATAGGTTTTGCTCCTGTAAAACTTTTTTAATGAAACGATTTTGTCCAACTTTCGCATTAAATATCTCTTAAAATATTTCTTCGATTTGAAAACTGTCTACATCAGCTTGTTTATCAAACATTTCTCTATAATACCGCCGATTTTCATATTTTGTATGCAATATTTTTCTTAAGATTAACGGAGAAAGACCTCCGGTCACAAAAATTCAAAACCGGCGACGGTGACAACGTTAGTTACTTTTTTTTTAGAATAGAGTGATACATTCCGCGAACTTTTATAGTTTGTGGCAACTTCTATTGTAATATAGAATAAGTGCGTCATAAATAAAGATAGTCATATTTTATTTAAAAGAAATGCCCGTGGGACTTTTTAATCTATGACAATAGAAGGGAAGTTGACCAAATGAAGACAGTATCGAATTTTGGCCTACAATATATATATATGAAAAAATTCGGGCAAGCTATATTAGTTTTAGAGTAAGTCCTAGTCCATCAGAATTCAAGTCTGTTTGTTAGAAAAGATGATTAGGGTAGCCATGAAGCATATTTTTGTGAGAAATGTCCGAAGACCCCGTTTTGGACGACCGTTTGGGTAAAATGTGGTACACACTTGAAATACCATAAATTTGAAGCCTAATGCGATATTTTATTGCACAAATTTATTTGGACAGCAAAAAATGAACTTATGAATACAGAAAAAAGATACCAACCAAAATATTATTGCTATTATTGTTTTCAACAAAAAATAACTTGCTAGATACCAACCAAAAATAAATTGACACATATGAGCTTATGATTCCCTTCTTCAGCACTTTAACATGTTTCATGTGCCCAACCTCTACAACTGCAAACACTGATCGACCCTTTTTTGGCCTTTCAGTTTACGCACATTTCAAAATGCAAGCAGCATCGTTATCATTTATCTTCTTCATCAGATGATAGCACTGTTTCGACAAGCGTCCGCGTTTTAGCAAACAATGACGTAAGCTAAAAAACATGGCGTCACCTTGTATAAATGTAAGATAATTTAACAAGCAATATTTCTAAATGAAAGAAATCTAAAAGAACTTACCAAAATCGAATGTTCAAAGATAACTTGATCAGTTCTAAAGCACTCGACGATGAAAATCGAAAAGAAAAACAGGCAAATTTTGACACATTTCTGAAAAACAACAGATTAGTGAAAATTGTCAATAGCGCAATTCAAAATGGCTTATAGGCAACAGTGAATGATAATCACATGTTGGATCTTAACCCATTTATGACTGAATTTTTGTTTTCTCAAATTTTTTGGTAAAATCACTTTAAAATATTGCATAATGAACTGGAAAAATACTTAAAAAAATTACGCTAAAATATATTTATATTTATTTGATAAAATGTAAACTATGTGTACTAAATATGCAAGTATCCACGTGCGGAAAAATGGATAATTATATTTTTTATCTAAATTTATATAAACTAAGCTTTTAAACTGCATATTATATATTATAATAGGTATTTTTATGAACTATTAAAAATATACATATTTCTTTATAGAGACTAATAACATTATAAGTATTATTAATAATACATTAAGAATAATCGTATTTGAGGCTAAAAAAAATTATTTCAAAACCATCTTGAAAAGGACTTTACCTAAATAACTGTCTCATAGAAGGCTAATAGGAATGTGTTCCTCTTTGCGCCTAGCACCCTATATTTTGTACGTTGCAAACATACATAAACAAGTTGGAAATTGCTCGTCAAACGTGGCAAATGAGGTGCGTTCGTACTATAACTAGTTTTATAATTATTTTTTGCACCCCATATTGTACTGAATGTATAATTTTTTGCACTTCATAAAGCGCATAGTCTGATACATCATTAAAATGCACTTCCAATAATTTTTTCCCATTCCCCGTAATGTAACGGAACACTTTTGACTGTCCTTGTAATTAAACTATACATCCGATTTTCCTAAAAATTGAAATGGCTCGACAACATTTTTCAACAGTTATATCTTTAAAATTTCAGATCATTCGGAAGGCTCTAATATCATTAAAATCCACTTGCAATAATTTTTCCCATTGGCCGTAATGTAAAGAAAAACTTTTGACTGTCCCTGTAATTAAACTATACATCCGATTTTCATAAAATTTGAAATGGCTCGACAAAATTTTGCAACAATCATATATTTGAAATTTCAGATCATTCGGTTGGGTAGTTTTTGCTCTGTTACATGCGGACAGACAGACGGACGGACAGACGGACGGACAGACGGACGGACGGACTGAACGACGACTATAGGTGCTACGTATTTATATAATTACGAACGCACCTAAAAATGGGCTTGGGCATATAATTTCGAAATTTTAAAAAATACATATTTCAAAGAAGTAAATAAGCTAAGATTATGACTTATTTATTTGGATACTTGATACAAAAATACAAATAATCTCACTTTTTACACTTCACTATCTTGAAAAAGGAAAAATCTATTAAACACCGAGAAAAAGGACTGTATTTAAGCAAATAGATATTAGTCTTATGCGGTCACATCTCTGTGATAAAGACGTTTATAGACAATTACTTCATACAATTTTCATGCTGTAAAGGAGAAGAAAATTAATAAAAATGTTAAAATTTGAAACGTCCTAAAAATGAGACACTAGGCATAAATGGGTTAAGATGGCAGCATTTATCATTAAGAATTCTAAGTTCTTATTTGACCAGCCGCACCCGTTTTAGACGCCTTTCCCCGATTATTATTTAAAAATTTAGATACTGGCTAATTTATAATATTTCTATTAGTTTTACACCAAATTTTGAATATAATTATTTCAGCTTATCAAGTATTATCAAGTATTCCAATTTTCAAATCAATCCATTGAAAATAGAACGATTTGATTTCTAATGTCCGCTGTCTCCTTAATTTAATGTTCAAACATTTTGCATCGATTTGAAAGGTTACGGAGAATATAATGTTTATTTTGGCTATCTAATAGTTCGTGCAAAAAAATAAATAAATTAGGACGTGAGTTTTAAAACTCGCCTTATCCAGAAAATGAAATTTTGGGAAATTGCGAAAAACCTCTAACTGCGTCTATTGGTTTTCATTGAAAACAAAGATTTTACAATGCCAGAAATACACGATAAAACTGTTTTTTTTTCAGATTGCATTGTGTTTTTTATGCAGGTTCACCAATAGAATAGATTGACAGAGAAAACTCAGTTTTTTAAGTTTCGATAGGCAAGAAAACTCACTTTTGAAACTGGCGTCCTCAAATAAATAAATAAAAACACGTGGTCGTTACGTACGTAAGAAATAAACTTCTAAATCTATATCACAGGTCACAAATGTTGCCGTCATAATGAAGCGGAAGAGGTTAAAATTCATAATTTTCAACAACGGAGTTTTAATTAATAATTTAAGCAATCGCAATGCTATCTTAAAGGAAAAATTGAAAAATCTTGAGTCGGCGTTTCAGGGAGTTAGGGTTGACGAAAATTTTTGATTTACAATGCCTGGCAAGATTTTGGCACTACCGACGTCCAACTCCCTTTTGTGTCCATGCGACAAATACTTTGGACGCTATTGTGGACAAAGGTGTAATTTTTCACGGGAAGTCGGAGCTGTGCTTAGACATTTGATACGCACTGTAACATGCAACATAATGAAAAATCAAAGAGATAGGTCTTTTATTTTTAATAAATAGTTTTTTGAGATCTTCAATTTTTCACATGATAATTTAATGCAAGCATGTGCTAAGGACGTGGTACTTTTATAAAATAATTATTAATATATTAAAAAGCATTAATTTAAATTCCCCTTTTTGGTTTCTTTTTCTCTCGTCCTCCGGTAGATGTCGCTACTTCTCCACTCAGTCGTTTCATCTGCTTCTGTCTCATTGGTTGTTTTTGGCGTATTTGCTACCCGTATCGGATATATAAGCAGTCTCTGTCATTTTGCCCAGCCTTGCTTTTTCTAGCACGCTGTGTCTCGTTCTATCTTGCACTGAAGAAGAATCTCGCTAGTAGATTCGAAACAGCTGTTTGTTGCTTTTCACGTATTATTTTTGCATTTTTAAACTTTGGATTTATGCTTTTTAATATTGCTGTACAAAGTCTTTAATTGCTATTTCAATATTATTGATATAGACTAAAAATGTTTTGTGTGGTTTACTCACTAAGGATTCTCGCACAGTGGTTTTTACAGAACATAATGAAACAACAACAAAATTAAAACACTATATACCACAAGATTCTTTAAAATTGAATTTTCTTTTGAAAATATTTTCTTACAATATTTTTCCTACGAATAAAGAGAAGCGATCAAGTTTCAATCAACTTGTTTACTGCATTAAAAATGCATTCTTTCAATAGCTAACATTTCAAAAGAAATATTTCCTCGCAGAAATATTTTAAGAAAATATGCTCTTCGAATCTGAAGAAAATAAACTACGTCTGGATGGTTTTATGAAATATATTTGAAAGACTGAAACTTAAAGAAATAAAATTGAAAACTAAACTGTATAATGTGAAATTTTTTAAAAGGAGAAATTCTATTCTCATAGCAAAATTAACACTATTTGTAACTTCAGTATATGAAATTTTCTGTACTTTCCAAATTTACTCATAAATTTTATGTAATAATTTAGGCAATTGGAATTTTTTTTTTTTTAAATTAGTTGTTTTATAATATAACTACGCATGTAAAGCTTAACGTTATTATTACTACAGAACGTTGTTTTCCTTTTATGGAAACGACATTCACAGTTATTTTCTATGTATAAATTCCTTATTTCTTGAAGACTTTTTACAGTTTTCTTATTTAACTCAACCTGTTTTTTGTATGTAAAAATGCATTTCGTAATCTATTTTTAAACCACTTCTTTATATGCAAAAATTATAAAAATTGCGCTTACAGGTGCTTTTCTGGTGACAATAGATCATTTTAATATTTTTAGAAATTAATTAAAATTAATACATTAATTTTAAGGCAGTTTTCCATCAGTTAATCACAGGTGATAAATAGTCAAATATTTTTTGTAACTTGGAAAATTGTATACGAGTTGAAATAACGATGGTGCTTCAAAATTATGCGCCTATAAAAGCTCTCTAAAATAGGCCAAATGTCTGCGAAACTGCAACAAGGAAACATTTTAAAGGTTCTAAAGGTAGGAAATAATCATTAAATAAAAAAAAATGAAGAGTGAAGAATTTTAAAAATACATCCGCTTTTATCAGTTAATAGTATAATATTAATTAATTTACGATTATACTTTGAGAAAAAAATTTAGAAATCCTATAAAGATAGTTTAAATAATATTTTATATTTTCTTTCATGTTGCCCTATCTAAAAAAAAAATGCAATTTAACAAATTACAACGACCATTTGGAAAATGATTCTTTCAAACACTAAAATTTAAGACATAAAAAATCGCACGGAGTTGATTATACATTACGTACGCCATGGATTACATTTTTCGGTACTGTAAATTTTTAAACTTCTACGGAGCTGGTCATACATCACGTACGCCATGGATTAAACATTAATATTCCTGGACCAATTTTAAATGAAATTTCATTCTTAAACTTCCAAACATACCACAATATTACTTTTTACATCGTCGTATAGAGAAAAAAATGTACCTTTAAATGCAATTTGTTTGAAAGCTGTATCTCAGTTTGTTTCTGAATTATTAATTTTTATTTTTGTAGTTTTTATTACTTTTTTGTCATAGTGGCAACAGAAGTATCCATCTGTGTTGAAAATAAAGGGAAAATACAGATTACTGTATAGACCAATCAGAAAACGAATAAAATTCGGTATTCAACAAATAAAACGCTTCAGATATGCTTTTGATTTCCTATCCTGACCGAAGACAATAAACATTTTTCCAAATGGTTGAAAATTATGTATTTTTGAATAAATTCTACCAAGCGCTAAAAAACAGTGATTATTTTCTTCTGCGAACACGAAAAAATAAAGTATTTTATCGGAAATTTGTTGGGTTAAAAACATGAATTCCAGCTGAAAAATTAGGAGTGTCTTTCACAATGAACATTGAATGTTTATAAAAAAGTGGGGTTTCTTTTTTTTTTTTTAGTTTTTTAAAACTTTTTTTATTTTTATACTTACTAATCTGTTGGATAACCTTGAAAGTTGGTTAATGTTCTGGCTCGAAATTGAAATGATAGATATCTTTGTCAGTGTATGTTAATTTTTCCTCCTTATGTTAATTTTTCCACATCTCTTATAAGACTTTCCAAAAATTTTCCCTGAAAGCTTTTTTCCCCACTCATCCTAAATGCTTAGAAATGCTTCAAACATCACAAAATTTATAATTTTTACATCTTAAATATTTTGAACATGATTCTTTTCTGTGCTATATTTATTAGAAAAAAAATTTAAAGAAAATATCCATGTTAATACTATATATGAGGGGCTCACAGCCATAATAGACCAAGTCCGTTTTGAAAACTAGTATGTTGTTGCCATCAAGAGACTTTTTCTTCTATATAAATCATATCAATTGAATCATTTAAATAGTACAAGAAATTACATCAATTTAGCACCAATTCAAATCAAAGTATATCTGAATTTGAAGATTAATACTATATATGAGGGGCACACAGCCATAATAGACTAAGTCCGTTTTGAAAACTAGTATGTTGTTGCCATCAAGAGACTTTTTCTTCTATATAAATCATGTCAATTGAATCATTTAAATAGTACAAGAAATTACATCAATTTAGCACCAATTCAAATCAAAGTATATCTGAATTTGAAGATTGGTGAAAATTCGTGGATTAGTTCTTGGAGTAGAGCTATAGCTGAATTCTGAAAAAAGCGTAGCATAGAAGTGCCACCTGTTGAGCGATTTACACCAAAACATAAACAGCACTAATTGATATCAAGGTATACCTGAATCTGAAGTTTGATGAAAATTCGTGCATTAGTTATTGAGATAGAGCTATAGTAGAAATTCTGAAAAATGCAGCACAGCAGCGTCGCCTGTTGATTTGCACCAAAACATAAACAGCACAAGTTCGTATCAAGGTATACCTGAATTTAAAGTTTGTTGAAAATCCAAGCATTAGTTCTTGAGATAGAGCTATTGCGGAAATCGTGTAAAATGCTACATAGCAGCGCCACCTGTTGAGCGATTTACACCAAAATGTACATAATGTCAATCATTTCATAGCCTAACCGAATCTGAAGTATGATGAAAATCCGTGTATTAGTTCTGGATATTGAGCTATTTCGAAAATCGTGAAAAATGCTGCATATCAGCGTGACCTGTTGAGCAATTTACGCCAAAAACTATTCAGCACCAATTTATACCAGGGACTAACTGAATATAAATTTTTATTAAATTCTGTTTAATAGTTTTATTGAGATAGAGCTCCACACAAAATTTGTGTTACGTACAGACAGACAGATTCACAGACAGACATTTTGTAAAAAACTGTTTTTCGGGTTCTATGAACCCTAAAACTTGTAAATCCGTCGAAAACTGTAATTCGAAAATTTTCATGAATCCAATACTTTCTTCTTGTAAAGATAAAAGAAAGTAAAAAAGAGATTGTCCATTTAGTAGTTGCGTAAAGTCTGTTTTATCCACTCCCACAGTAATACAAATTTATATACAGATGACATATATGAGAATGTGAAAACAGACGGTTTAATGTGGCAGGGAATAAAACAGATTTTATGCACTTTATAAATAGATTATCACATCTTTTTTTACTTTCTTCTATCTTTACAAGAAGAAAGTATTGGATTTATTAAAATTTCCGAATTCCGGTTTTAGACGGATTTACACGTTTTAGAGGTCAGAGAAACCGAAAAACATGTTTTTACAAAATGTCTGTCTGTGTGTGACACAAATTTTGTGGGCGCTCTATCTCAAGAACTAATGCACGGATATTTATATAACATCAGATTCAGTTAGTCCTTGATATAATTTGGTATTGATCACTTTTTAGTGTAAATCGCTCGACAGGTGGTGCTGCTATGCGGCATTATTCATGGTTATCGCAATAGCTCTATCTCAAGAACTAATGCTCGAACTTTCATCAAACTTCAGATTCATCTAGTCCCTGATATAAATTAGTGCTGTTTAGTTTTTAGCGTAAATCGCCCAACAGGTGGAGCTGCTAGGCTTCATTTATCACGATTTACGCAATAACTGTATCTCAAGGACTAAAGCATGAATTTTCATCAAACTTGAGATTCAGTTGGTCCCTAATATAAATTCGTCCTGATTAGTTTTTGGAGTAAATCGACCAACAGGTGGCGCTACTATGTAGATTTTTTTTACGATTTCCGCAAGAGTCTACCTCAAAAACTAATGCACGGATTTTCATAAAACTTCAGATTCAGCTACAATTTGGCATAGGTTGTTGCTGATTAGATTTTGGTGTAAATCACCTAACCAGTGGCACTGATATGCTTTATTTTTCAGGAAATATTAGCATGTATGAGATAGAAGAAAGTTTAGGGATTGCCACATCCGACTAGTTTTCACAATGGACTTGGTCTACTATGGTTTTGAACTCCTCATAAAAGATATACAGTTTGAAATCATACAGTTTGAAATTTTACTTTGGCTTGAGTTGCAAAAAGACAAGTACAATTTAGCTTAAAATATTGAAAACCGTTACTTCATTCTATCTTTATACGAATAAAGTATTGGACCCGTGAAAATTTTCGACTTCGGTTTTCGACACATTTTTAGATTTTTAAATGTCCTGAACACGGTTTGATTGTTAGGAAATGCTTGTGCTTGAGTTTGTCTGTCTATATGTGACACAAATTTTGTGCCCACTCTATCTCCAAAGCTAATGCACGTAATTTCATCAAACTTCATATTCTGATAGAATTTGATGTCAATAGACATTGATTAAGGTATTGGTGTAAATAATACAATACTTGGCTCTGTTATGGAGCTGTGTACATAAATAAAGTTATCAACTTTTTGGTAATTTTGGATTCCTCCAATCCTTACGATATCATTCGTTATTATCTCCACCCCCCTTAATGATATCGTTATCAAATTCTGAAAATTCTTTTCATTTTTGGAATTTATTTCTTTTGTTTGGAGTGATATACAAAAATGGTTGGATTTATTTTTCGCATACTTTATTGATCCAAATGAAGAGAAGTCAATGAAATATCACTTTATATATGAAATACCTTTATATCAAATAACACTTAAAAGAAAAACAGTTCCTACAATAGTTACCACTTAAAAGTATTTTATAATAGCTTTTTGCTACATAATGCATTCAGCAGTAATAATGACTACTTGCTCTTGTCCCGCATCCGGGGGGGGGGGAGGCAGATAGAACTGCTTATCAATAAAACAGGTGGACGACATTCTTTCTCTTTCTCTTTTCTTACTGGTAAACATAAGTATTTTTTCAAATATACTTCGCATAGGGTTTCTCCAACAGCGGACTACATATAAAATAGGAATGACAAACGTTGGGGTATTCCATAATTTGGAATTAAATAATTTTATAATCATTTAATGATTTTAATAATAACTTTGTATTTTCATAAAAATAGATAGACTAAAGAAAAGATAACATACTATTTTGATGCAAAGACCAAGTTACAAATAAAAAGAGAAAATTTTGGTTGGATAAAAATTGGTAAAGATGTCAAGAGAAAACCCGCCGCTCCCCACAGAGATATTTTACGATATCATGTGCCAGACCTCCCCTCCCCCTAAAATGATAACGGCACATTCCCTATAGTGCATTTGTTTACGTTTTCCGCGACAACAATAATTGAATAACTAATGCATGGAACAACACACATATGATTAAAAAGTTTACTTAAAGACTTACAATGTCTAAAAAAGTCTGAAAACCGATACGTTTCAACCAGTCTGTGGCTATCCTTAGGGTGATGTTTCAGTATCGAGAGACACATATATTTATGGATTATAAAAGTGAAATGTAAACATACCATGTTGAACCCGCCATCATCGTACAGTTGTAATTTAACCATCCATTTTCATGAGAAAATATATGAAAAAAAAATATGTAAAAACCAGAATAATAGTGCCATTAACTATGCGAGACTACTTAACCTTAAGTTAAACGTTGTTTCAAAATATTTAACTATAATTTATGTATATTGTAAGAAAACCCTTAATTGCTAATATATTTAATTATCTTCAATTTTTAGGGATTCTCTAACCATGCGTTTTTACGGATAAATACACGGCCAAATAATTTTAGAATTTTCATAATCTATTGCTTTAATTTCATTTTTAGAATAAAATCTTGCAAGAGCTGTCGATTGTCTTTTATATTTTATATCTGTTTTATGTTCTTTTAATTTTGTTTCAAATATTATTTTTATCATAACTATATAAAATATTTTCTCACCGTTATCTAGAATAATCGGAATTTCATATCACCAGCTCAAAAAGCTGCCGAATGCAATCCAGAAATTGTTATTAGTAAATTTTGCTTCATTTAATGACAAGGGATTCTTGATTACATTTTTTTTTTTGAATTTCTGAGTGCTAAAGGAAAATCCTGAAATAGGCGCATATATGCACAAATAATGCAAATAGGTTAATAAAATGTGTTTAATGACTTTAGCCCATATTTAACCACCGTCCTAAATATAGGACAGCATACATTTCTAGCTCATACTCTTTTTTTTTTTTTTTTTTGCTATTGCTTTACTTTCAGTATTACATTACTGTGAAATAACACTAGCCTGCATGATATCAGATGATTAAAAACCAATGACTTCCCTTAAATAATTCGTTTATTCTGATTACAGAACTGTTCTTAGTTTTCTTCTATCACGTATAGTTTGTTTGCAATCGACCCGAGTTGATTTCGAGGATTCATCGCTGAAAACAAGCATTATGTGGTAGCTACCCATAACGTAAATGTACTTTTGGATACATACCAACTTATCTAACGACTTTTAGAATACAGTCTCATTGGCATGTACGACTCGTAAACCACCCAAAATTTTGCTTCAACCATTACACATCAAATTAGGATTAATGAAGTAATTTGTAAAGTCTCTACCAAAAGATAGATATTGCTTCATGTACGTAACTATGAAATTTTCCATCATCACACACGAAAAATTAAAATCTGGAATTTTCGTTGGTCATCAAATCAAAAAACTGATGAAGGACAAAGATTTTGAAAAAACGATGAATGAGATAGAAAAAGTCGCATGGACCGCCTTTAAATATGTTTCCGAAAACTTTCTAGAAAATAAGAAAAATTGAAATTACAGGAATATTGTTGAAGCAATGCTAGAAATTTTCAAGAAGTAGGGCTGTAATATGAGTGTAAAAATGCATTTCCTGCATTACCATATCGACTAATTATCAGATAATCTGGGACATTACAGTGAAGAAACGGCGAGCGCTTTAAACAGGATATCAAAGAGATGCAGAATAGGAACCGGGGAAGATGGAATATAAATATTACGGCAGATTACTGTTGGATGTAGAAGAGGGGCATAAATGATGAAGGAGGATCTGCAATAAAGACAAAAAGAAGAAAGTTTGCTTAACTGAACACTGTTTGCTTTTCGTTTTATTAAAGAAATATCATGAAACATATAAGGATATTTTTTACAGTACTTTTGACGTGTTTAATGAAATACTTTGTATGAAATTAAGATAATTTTTTTATTGCATTAATTAAAATATTCAAAACATAACTTCTTAGTTTTTGTAAAATCCTGACGTGATAGACAAAAGTGGAAGTCATTTCCGGAATCAGCATCAAAAATTGATTCAGGAATACTTGATCATAAGAAATCATCTGGCAAAAAGTTTAAAAATGCAGACTGGTGTAACCATTCATTATACTTGCTTAATCTTTAATTTTTAATTTTTAAAAATTTATTTATAATAAATTTTCAAAATATGCTCATTTTGAGAGAACGGAAGAGTACGTCGTTCTCAATTATTTTATTGTATGAAAAAAAATAATAATAATTAAATAAATTTAAAAAAAAGCAACTTAACAAATTACAACGACCAATTGGAAAATAATTTTTTCAAAAACTAAAATTTAAGACATAAACAATCGCACGGAGTTCATCATACATTAAGTACGCCATGAATTAAACGTTAACATTCCTGGACCCATCATGAACAAATTTTAAAAGAAATTTCAGTTTTACAATTTTCGGTACTGTAAATTTTTAAACTTCTACGGAGCTGGTCATACATTACGTACGCCATGGATTAAACATTGATATTCCTGGACCAATTTTAAATGAAATTTCCTTTTTAAACTTCTAAACATCCCACAATATTACTTTTTACACCGTCGTATAGAGAATAAAGATGTACTTTTAAATGCAATTTGTTTAAAGTTGTATCTCAATTTGTTTCTGAGTTATTATTTTTTTTTGTAGTTTTTATTACTTTTTTGTCATAGTGGCAACAGAAGTATCCATCTCTGTTGAAAGTAAAGGGAAAATACAGATTACTGTATAGACCAATCAGAAAACGGATAAAATGCGAGATTCAACTAATAAAACGCTTCAGATATGTTTTTGATTTCCTGCCTTGACCGAGGACAATAACGATTTTTCCAAGTGGTTAATAATAAAACATTCATCTGCAAAATATGTGATCGTGGACTTTGTTTGAATACAGAAAAAATGGTGTCATAGTAGTGGTTTTGACAATAGTCCTATATATAGGTCAGTCAGTAAATTTGAAGATAATAAAATTTCGGTAAGTTTTTCGATTTTCTGTCTGTCATTGTGACTTTATGAAACTAAACTGTAATTTTTTTACCAAAAAAATTTTTTTTTTCAATGCTTGGTGAAATATGGGTTAAATTACATTTCTTGTTTCAAATAATCAAACGTTAAAGGAAATGTTATAAATGTTGCATTAAGCTTCTAATATTAAATCTGGACTAGTTTATTGATTAAAAAAATACGTTAACTTCAAAAAGTTTTTTTTTTTTTTATATATATAAAATGAAAGCAAACCATGAAAATGAAGAAAAAAATGTTTAAGGGGTCTCAGAACTCTTAAAATTGGAAAAAAAAAAAAAAAAAAAAAAAAAAAAAGACCATTTTCAACATTTAATATCGTAAAATGTATGTGATTTTAAGACACAATTTTAATTGGAATAAAATATTTAAGTATGTTCTTTCATTTCATGTATTTAAAAAGTTATAAGATGCAGAATTAGCATTTACAGGGGGCTCCATTTGACGAGCAAAAAATCGGCATAACAGCTTACGCGCACGATTACAAAATAAGTATTGCAACTAGAATGAAAATTTTGGTGCCTATTTATACTTCAGATTATAATAATTACCCTGAACCTAAATAAATTTGTATTTAAAGCCTTTTTATATTTTGAATACAAAGTTGTATTTAGCTAATGCAAAATTAAGAGAATTTCAACAGTATAATTATTTAAAAAATATATTGTTTTGAACAGTAAAAAGGAAATTTTAGGTTCAGTTTATACAGACTAACATAAAACATATGTTTTGAAAATTTCATGAAAAAATATTCATACGTTTTTGAGATATAGTGCGCGTTATGCCCAAAAATGTCATTTGGAGAAAAATGGCTTCAAAGTTTCCGAAACGACGCTTCAGCTATTGAACATGTATAAATGTAAAAGCCATAACTTCAGTTCTAATAGGAATTTCAAGGAAACAATCATATAGAAATGTTCAGAAAAGATAGGAGTTTAACATCTGAAAAAATTAAAATTTCGAAAAATTTAAAGCTTTAAGAGTCCTGAGACCCCTTAAGTTAAAATAATCTATTTTCTTTGATACATTTTTTTTTCTTGAGTTTCGTTTAAAAATAAAGAGGATCACATATTTTTACTTTCTTCTATCTTTACAAGAAAAAAGTGCTACATTCGTGAAAGTTTTCGAATTCCGAATTTCAACGGATTTATACGTTTTAGTAATCAGAGATCACGAAAAACAAGTTTTTAGAAAATGGCTGTCTGTGTGTGACACAATTTTTGTGGGCGCTCTATCTCAAGAACTAATAAACGGAATTTAATTAATCTTTAGATTCAGTTAGTCCCTGATATAAATTGGTGCTAACTTTTTTTTTGGTGTAAACCGCTAAGCATGTGGCGCTGCTATGCTGCATTATTCCTGATTTCCACAATAGCTATATCTCAAGAACTAAAGCACGGATTTTCAAAAAGCTTCAGATTCAGTTAGTCCCTGATATAATTTGGTGTTGATAACTTTTTGGTGTAAATCGTCCAATAATTGGAGCTGTTATGCTGCATTATGCATGATTATCTCAGGAACTAATACACGAATTTTCATCAAACTTCAGATTCAGTTAACCCTTGATATGAAACAGTCCTGTTTAGTTTTTGGTGTAAACAAGTGGTGCTACTATGCGGCATATTCACGATTTCCGCAACAGCTGTAGCTCAAGAAATAATGCATGAATTTTCATCAAACTTTAGATTCAGTTATTCCTTGATATAAATTGATCCTGATAGGTTTTTTTAGTGTTAACTGCCCAATAGATGCCACTGCTATACAGAACATTTCACGATTTACGCAATAGCTGTATCTCAAAAACTGGATTTTCACCAAACTTCAGATTCATTTAGAAGCTGACATAAGTTGTTGCTGGTTAGATTTTCGTGTGAATCACCTAACCGGTGGCGCTGATATGCTGCATTTTTCAGGACGTATTAACATTTATGAAATAGAAGAAAGTTTTGGGATTGCCACAACCGACTAGTTAAATATGAAATCATATTTTTCTCAAAACTTTACTTTTTATATATAAAAATGTCCTGTTTTTTTATAGAATAAATACTTACGGTATTAAATGATGTTAATTTATTGTAACTTATGTAAACTTTATGAATAATGAATAAAGAAATTTTAATGGTTGATGGATTTTAGTTATGTTCGTTATATAATGTTTGTAGAGTAATTTAAATATTTATATTACACGGAAAGGAGAATATTAAATAATATCATTAAAGCATATGAAGGAAACTCATTTGGAATTTCGTGCTCCCTTGAAATTTATTAACTAAAGCTATATAAGTGTCTGCCTGTAAAATATATTAAATTCATGAAGTTGTCCTGGTTGCATGCAATTTCGTGTTACACGAAGCAATCACGTTTTAGACATTTATTTTAGAATAATAGTTATCTAATTTTATTTATATAGATAAAATATTCTGATTAAAAGTACATTATATTCTTCATGATTTTTAACAACATAATATTTTTTATGATTGTTGCATATTATAGTAATGCAAGTATTTGAAAATGTTTAGTACTTTGATTGACGTTTAACAAATATTTTAATTTAAACTAATGTAAGAAATTCATAATGTACCTCCTTGTTGAAAGTTGTCAACTTAAGTTAGTTAGGAGAGTTATATAAAAATGTATTAAATAGAAGAAGTTATTCTAGTTGCATGCAATTTTCTTCACCTTGTTTTCCTGTTACGATATAAATTGCCTCTACATAGAAACTAAATTTTCTGACTTAATTTATGCAGTCTATTCCCTTTATTTTTTACTTAATTTTGCTATACTTTTCGTTTATGCTTTTAATATTGAAAAAAAAACACTTAATAACACTTAATGGAAATGTTTCAAATAAGAAGAAAAATCTTATTTTTTAATGGAATTCGAAAATATTAGATAAATAGTTAAAAGCATATAATTAAATGTTAGTAATTATAAAAATAACTTCAATAATTATAAAATCTATGTTAAAGTTTTAACATTGGTGTGATTTATTGTTTGAAATAATGATATTTCCAAAAATTGACTTTTTATTTCTCTGTTTCTTTTTTCTTGTTTTTTTTTTTCTTCATTTTTTTTTCTAAAAAAGCCATTCAAATTATCAGAAAGAATAATAGACTTAATAAGTTTATTTTCCTTTTTTCTTTTGCAATGTCTTTATTATAAATAAAAGGGATAATGGAAATCGTAGATTTCTTAACAAAAACAACGAAAAAATTAAACATTTCCTAACATGCATATAAAAACACTTCTTGTAATATCTATGCTAATAACAAAAGTTTTGTCTGCGTGTCTGTGTCTGTTTGTTTGTTATATTGTTGTCGAAGGCAGGGGAAACGGTGTTAAAATCTTTCTTTTGGTTCCGGATAGATAAAGATAAGCTCGAATGTACTAGAAGCACGGTTTTTGTATTTTTTATATTATATTTTTCCTTAGTTTATAAAAAAAAGGGAACGATTTGAGAATTTCCTCGATTTCCCAATTTTTCTGACAATTCTGATCAATTCATAAAAGCAATCCAAATTCAATCGGTTAATCAAATTTAGTAAATTTTCTTCTGTTTTCCTTAAAATTTGTTCAGAATTCGTGTAATGAATTTGGAATTTTTTGCTATTTACAAAAATCCATTTAACAAATCATGAGAAATTTCTGTTATATCAATTAATTTCTATTTAATATCTTATCCATCCTATCTTGCATTTTAAGCGGAACCCTCTAAGGAGCACACTTTTGTTAATCTATTAAAATATTTCAAAATACAGTAAACTCCCGCCTATCCGGCCCACCGTACTATCCGGCCTAGCAAAAGAACGAGTAATGCAACAATTTGTAGAGAAAAGCTCTGCTATTTCTTGACAACGCACCTTCGCATCCGTCTATTGATGAACTCGCAGATGGAGACATCAAAGCTGAATTTTCACCACCCAATGTGGGCAGCCGATGAACCAGGGAGTACTTGAAATGATTTAAAAAAAATATCGCCGCCGTCGTTCGTTGATATCAGCTAACCTTATTGAACAGGAGGAAATTTCTCGGGAGCAGTTGTACAACTTTTTTTAAAACCTAGAGCTTTTAAAAAACTTAAAAACCCGGAATCGCTAACCCCATATTACACACATCAAAAGAAATCATGGATGAATTCAGAGATCTTTTAAATCTGGTTCCAAAATGAATTCGTGTCGACTGTAGAAAAACATTTGAAAGACAACAATTTGCCAGCAAAAGCTTTGCTAAATCTTGACAATGTACCTTCGCATCGTCCATTGATGAACTCGCAAATGAAGACATCAAAGCTGATTTTTTACCATCCAATGTGATGGTTATTTGTCAGCCGATGGAACAGGGCTTCCTTGTGACGATAAAGAAAAAGTGTCGCCAGTGTCTCCTCCGTTTGTTGATATCAGCGATTGATAATAATGAAGACTACGTAACCACTCTGAAAAAAATTAACATGTTAGATGTCATAAGGTGGATGGCAGAAGCATGGGAATATATTCCAAACATAGTAATTGCAAGGTTAGTAATTGCAAGGTCTTAGAACATTCTTTTGGGCCATAAAGGTGGACATAAACCCGTGTTAGAAACTAAAGTGGAAGACGAGAACGATGAGCTTCTTCCGTTGCTGAAAAATATACCGGGCTCTGACGATGTCAGTGCAGAGAACATCACAAATTGGATGGCAAACGACGAAGTTAACGAATTAACTGACAACGATATAGTAGAAATTGTGACACTGGGAGAAGTAACAGAATAAAAGGGGCAGAAAGATGGCAGGAAATATATTATCCCACTTTCGGAAAGGTTCAAGACGACTGAGGCAGCACTGCAGTACATTAGTCAACAGGAAGAAACGACGCCAGTTGATATCATCTGCTTGCGTAAATGGAGGGACGCTGCGTCTCGGAAGAGGGCTAACAGGGAAGAGCAGTCATCAATCAAAGACTTTTTGAAAAACTAAAAATGTTGAAAAACTAAAAACTAGTTTTGACTTTTATCTTATGCAAAACTTTTCATATTTGTGCAATCATTTATTAATGAACCGTAAAATAAGATTTACTCATTTTTTTACGAATTAGTCTTACGTTTTACGTTAATGTTCTGCTTATTTTTAAACTGTATGTACTGCATATATAAAATGTATCTTACAATGCGTAACATTTGTTTTTAATATCATAGCGTGGGGAGGACAGGAAGTGGGTAAATATTTATAGAACTCCGGCCTATCCGGCTTGTTTGTTATCCGGCCTACCTTTCCGCCACAATAGGCCGAATAGTCCGGAGTATACTGTATACATATGAAATAATATTCTAATTCATTCTTTAAGGCTATTGGATTTTTAATGAAACGTAGCCGCGTAAAACTTTCTAGCGTTAGCTTCTTAGTGATGCTTTTATCTCAAAAAACTCTTGCTATAACAATATATTTTTTTATTCTGTTCGTTAAGAGATTTTCTTGGAAAACCCACTCTTCATCGCAGTATATATTTACAGGAAATTCCAGGAAATGTCAATTTTTGATATACTGAAGACGATCATCGGGATCTAGCAACGCCGGGCCAGTCCGCTAGTTCTACACTAACAAAATTGTACTGTGGTGAAAAATATCAATTTCTGTTAAAAATTTCATGTTATATTTATATTTGTTTTTCGAAAATTAATTTTACATTATATATATTTTGGGTATCATTTTTATGAAAAAATGTGAATTGTAACATATGATTTTTAAAAACAGAAATCAACTTCTAGAAATTTTAAATAGCTAAATACGAAATTGCCTTTCTATTCACTATTTGTTGAGTTAGGCTTAAAGATTACCTTAATTGCAACCTGTTTTTAAACATTTAAAAATAAGTGTAATATTATGTGTCTGCATAATTCCTACTTTTGTCTTCATTTATAACTGCTTGACTGAATGAATTCCTGTTTTTTTTTTTTTTCTTTTTTTTTTTTTTTTTTTTTCAAAAAGTAAAACTCGCTGGAAAATCAAAATTATAATTTCAAAATTTGGTGTATGCACTAAATTTTTTAAAGATTTTTGAAATTTCTATATCTTGTAATACTCCATAAGCAAAATTTAAGGGTAAAATAAATTAGTAAACGTAATTACCAATTAATTCGTACCATTTTACACCATGATTTGCGACAAGCTTAATAGGGTGGATTTATTTATTTTATATATTTTTTAATGTACATTTCATATTTCTGCATATAGTAAGTTATGTAAAATGTATGAATGGTAAATTACGAATTTCGATATTGGAGTGATTTTATATAGTACTTGTTTATATTCTAATTATATAATGAATTTTCGGAGATTAAATAATTATGTTTCACGAAGAGACATGCGTATATTATGTGGTCAAGTACCTTGGAAGCTGAGAAATTGCATGAAAATGAGACAGTGATACAGATTGGTATAACTCCGCATCTGATTAAATTTTGGATATGAAATTAGAAACACACATTAAAAGAGTTATATGATAATAGTTAATGCTATAAAAAAGACTAGATGCATATAAAGTTTTTTTTCGTTTGATCTGGAATTTGATGTTTTTTTAATAGCCTTTTATGTACTGGTTTATGAATTCATGAAAATTTTATCTAATAAAGCAATTTTCGTGAATTGTTTCAACCGCATTAGAAGATTTACATAATAATTTAATAAATTTCGGAAGGATTTTGGAAGAATGGAGGATTTAGAAGGATTAAATAAATTTGAATTTATAAGGATTTTGTGCAATATTTATAACACCAATTCAAATATTTATTTTAAATATTTTTCTTAGTATTTTGTAGAATTAGGATATGTGCAATTATAATGTTCTTACAATAGAAATATCGAAATATTTCCGAATTGAATCCCCCCACCCCCCCACCCCAACGCCAAGAAAGCTGAAAAAATGCAAAGGCAAAATAAATCATCCTTTTAAAATATTTTTGCTTTGAGTAACGAATAATGCTTTTGGAAAAATATAGAGTAATGTATCTAGAACTCATCTTAAACTATATTAAAGCTAATCGATGTATTAAATGAATTTCATAAAAAAAAATTTTAATGGTACTTACGAATACCCTCAGTAGATAAAGGTTTAAATGAATTCAACTTATATGTCTTGCGCGCATGAGTTCTCATAATTGAATTGCCACAGTGAGGCCAAATGCTTTCATTAAATAGAGATATAATATGTGTTTAAAACGACTTACACTGGAAAAAATAATGATAAGTTTTGGAGAAACACAAAATGTAAAAACAAAAATCTAAAAATTTTGAAATCATTGTGCATAAATATAGTTATAATTTCTAAATTTCTTTCCTACTTGCTAAACGTAATAGTAGATCCTTTTTTGCAACTATAAGTTTTATACATTCAGTTAAAATTTCATTAAATTCCAGGAATTCTTTGAAATCATGCGCACAGTGATCAAATTCAAGATTTTTGAGAAAATTTACAATATCCTGCTGAGACCTGGCATCCATTTAAATGGATGTTTTGCTTTCTCCTTCTATTGCGTTAAATTTCATTGTAGCAATCTAAAGCCAGTTGGTTTTGGTAATGTATGAATCGAAATTCAACATTCAGCTTTTGGATTTTGGCAACGGTAACTACTTTGTTTACAAAATGGCGTAATAAATGAGTCAAGTTGGACTTCTACGTTCTGCTGGTAATTTTCGTTTTTATGTTATTTTAATTTGTTTAAACTATTTTTATTTTGCCATTTTAAATCAGATGTTAATACTTGCCTTATGTTCTTTATAATAAATTCTATTCTTTCCCATACTTCTGTCATTTTTTTAATTACTTTAAAGCGAGTTATGGCCTGAACATCCATTTGGATGGATGTGCTGTAAAACAAAATTAAAAAATCGAAATTTATTAATTTCTTTAAAAACGTCATTTTTGATGCCTATTTTTTGAAAAAAACTCATATTTAAAAAAAAAAAAAATATGCATTGCATTTTGCTTGGGTATCAGGAGGATAAAGATTGAATTACCCCACGGTAATATAAAGAAAGCTCAAACTATTTTAGACATAACTTCCCTTCTAAAGCGAATTTTTGCATGGGTTTCTCTTAAATGGGTCTCAGGACTCTTAAAGCTTCAAAACTTTCGAAATTTTAATTTTTTCAGATTTTAAACTTCTATCTTTTCTGAACATTTTGATATGATTGTTTCCTTGACATTCCCATTAGAACAAACGTTATGACTTTTAGAGTTATACCCGCTCAATAGCGGAATCGGCGTTTCCGAAACATTGAAGTCATTTTTCTCCAAATGACGTTTTTGAGCAAGCGCGCAAAATATCTCAAAAATGTCTCATTATTTTATCATGAAATTTTCAAAATATATATTTCATGTTAGTCAGTATAAGTCAGTATATAAACTGAAGCTAAAATTTCATTTCTATTGTTCAAAAAAATATTTTTTGGGGGAATTATACTGTTGAAATTTTCTAAATTTTGTAATTGCTAAACAGAACTTTATATTAAAAATATAAAAATGCTTAAAATACAAATCTATTTAGGTTCAGGGTAATTATTATAACTGAATTACTCACAAACAATTTCATTCTAGTTGCAAAATTTATTTTGTAATCATCCGCGTAAGCTGTTATACCATTTTTGTTTTTGCTGGACAAATGTCTGACAGTTTGCATACCATTATAAGTACTAATTCTGCATCTAGAAAATTTCTAAATATATGAAACGAAAGAACATACTTGTGCCTTTTAATCCCAATACAACTTGTGTTTTTAAATTACATACATCTTAAGTAATAAAATTTTTTAAATTGTCTTTTTTTTTTTCATTTTCCAATTTACGAGTCCTGAGACCCCTTAAATAAAAATAAAAAATGTTTTTGGATACTTTCAAAGGCACATGACTCCTTAAGGCTGTTCTTAACTGCTCTGCTCAATGAGCGCAAAACGTTTTGACACATTTACAAATTTATATTTTGACGGAAAGTTATAAAATTGGAAAGCCTGGACATAGAAGCGATTTCAAATTGAACTGTTTTTTCCATTTCTTTGATCAATCAATTACCCATTGAGTTAAAAGCTACTTGGATCACGTGACAAACACGTTTTTCGCCCACTCTTGTGTGATTTTTCTACTTTCGTGCGGAAATTCGGTTCAAAACGTCCACTTTGACGCTATTTTCTAAAATCTATTGCGTTTGTAAAAAATTGAATAAAAAAACAGCTCGATGACATAGTTTCTGAACAACAACACCAGCTACCGGGTGTCCCAAAAAGGACTGACTGATTTTAAAATTCAATAACTTGCAAACGGTGACAGATATTTAAAAAATTCTTGCAGGAAGGTTATGCATAAGGTCAAAAGTTTTATTACAGTGATTTTCAATTTTAGTTCGAATTACAAACAATAGATGGCGCTGTAAGCATTAGTCGCTAAATTCAGGCTCGATTTTTGGTACTTCGTGGCCCGGATAATACATTTCCATCTCCTTTTTCTGCATGGAACAAGATAAAGGACACAAAATCGAGCCTGTATTTAGCGACTATTGCTTACAGCGCCATCTATTGTTTGTAAATCGAACTAAAATTGAAAATCACTGTAATAAAACTGTTGACCTTATGCATAACCCTCCTGCAAGAATTTTTTTAATATCTGTCACCGTTTGCAAGTTATTGAATTTTAAAATCAGTCAGTCCTTTTTGGGACACCCGGTAGTTTCATGCATTTTTGAACAAAAATAAATTAAAACTTATGTCAGAAAGTTTCCCTTTTGGATTTGAGAACACCCTTAAGGAACTTCATTAAAGCACACGAAGGAAAAGTATTTCTTGTTTCATTGAAATTTATTAAGTAAATCGAAATAAGGACTCGTTTTAAAATATAATTAATTCATGTAGTAGTCTTCATCGCATTCAATTTCATGCAACATAAAATCAAGTTTTTGACATAATTTGTTTTCGTAAAACTCAAATTTCCTGTTATCTTTCCATATTTTAAAATTACTACCCATTTTCTTATTCATTTTCTAAGATTTTAAATGAAATATGCAAAAGTTTTTATTGGTATTGTTTGGAAATAATGAAAGTAATTTAAATATTTATTGGTATGGAGAATTATATAATAAGAAACTTCATTATATCTCATGGAAATAAAAATATTTGAACTCTTTGCAACTATGAGATTTATTAAATAAAGCAAATAAGAGATTCGAGTAAAAAAGATTAAATTCATTAAGTTTCCTTGTCTACCGCTATTTTGTGCTACGTAAAATCTGCAAAATGCCTTTGAGAAAGAATCAGTTACTCTAACTATATTTAAACATATAAAATATTATTATCCATATTTCCTTAATTTTTCAAGTATTTTTTCTATGATTATAAACAAAATATAAAAACAAATATTTCTGTACTTCGATTGTTTCAAAGTTAGGAATGTGATAAAAGTAATTTAAGTATTTATGATGCATGGAGAGGGACTTTTATTGCATCTGAAGAAAGAAGTGTATTTACAAAATTTTCTCCATTCAAATTTATTAACTAAATTCATTTTACCAAAAAGAGTAAAATATATTAGATTTATGAATATCTCCTGTTTTCATTTAATTTTATGCTCTATAAATTCACGTTTTTGCCATAAAATCTTTCAAATAAATGTCATCTTCACTAACTTTAATGAAACGGCTTAAAATCTATTATTACATTTTATTTATTTTTTTTACATAAATTTTTACCTTCTTAATCAGAGAATGGAAGAATGAGTTATTTAGACTCCTTGACGGCCTAAAAAGAGTTGAGTGCAGTGGGGGGGGGGGGACGCTTTCTTCACCAGGATTGCCAGTTTGGCCTCCATTTTTATTCAGGAATTTCGAGTTCATACCAGAAATTACACAGTAAAAAAAAAAAAAAAAACTAAAATTCTTAAATACTACTGGCAATGGAGACGGTAGTACTATTTTCGTATTTTAACTGAAGTTTTCTCCTGTAAATGCCAGAAAAAAACTGAAATTTTTCTGTACTTTACCGGGTAAAAGTTCCGTTAAAATACGAAAATTGTACTGGTGTCTCGATTGCCAGTAGTATTTCCGTATTTTAGTCCCCCCCCCCCCTTTTTTTTTTTTACTGTATAAAAATAGTCTTTTCTGCTTTATTTAATGAGAGACATTTCACAATTACAAAAAAAAAAAAAAAAAAAAAAAAAAAAACTTTTTTTAGAACTTCCTGTAAGAATGTAAAATTTCGGAATAGAAATGGAGGCCAAACTGGAAACCCTGTTCTTCATCCTCTTCTGTGTTGCTTGGAAGTTCACTTCAATCACGCGAGTACCGCTGTTAGCGTCCAGTCGGGTCATTTTCAAGAAAGAATCAGAACGACTCCTCCATTAGAGGAGATAAAGAAAATTCTACTAATCCAATGTTGAACACATTGAAAATCTATTTAAAAGGATTATTTGAAAATATGTGATTTAAATACTTAAATAAGTAATTTAAATATTTATGTATATGGAGAGACATATATGTACAAGTTTATTGAAGCTCATTGAAATATATTATTTTGAATTCTCTACTTTATTGAAAGTTATAAAATTAAGTGAAAAAAGTAAGCAGGGCAAAATAAATTAAATTGATATATATATATATATATATATATATATATATATATATATATATATATTTTAAGGTTGCATGCAGTTTTGATTCACCTAAAACATTTTTTTAGTGAATTTGATACTGAATAACATTGAAAACTTCATTTTTATTTTGAAAGATTAAAGATTATCATCCATACTGTAATATAATTTTTGTATAATTTTCATGATTTTAAAGAAAAAAATCCTCTTTTAACTGGATTTCTTGAAAGTAAAGGTGTTTTTGTTACGCGGAGGCACATTGTAAGAAAAACTCTTAATAAAAACTCATGAAAGAAATTTATTTTGAACCCTCTTATTGACATATATTAACAATATACTAAACTTGAACAACTTTGATTGTATATCCTTGATGCATAATTCACGTTTTGGACATTATGTCACCTTAAATAAATGCCAAATTTTCTAGTTAATAATTATTTATTAAGAATTTCCCTTATTTTGTATTCAATTTTAACTATATATCTTTTATTTTGAACCAAATCAAACTTTATTTTTTATATTTTGAATGTCAATATTTCAAAATAGAGAAAACATTTGTTGAGTAAAAGAATTTGACAACAAATAGTATTATAAGACGAATCGCAATATTTCACCTTGATTCAACTTTCACTGTATTACTTAACAGGAGACTAAAAAAAAAACAAAAGAGACGTTACAAGATAAAAATATGCATTTTATTTATAGCTTCTGAGTACTTTCAAGCTTTTCCAAGCTCTTCATCAGAGAATATTTTAATAAGTAAGTGTTGTTTATTTATACAAATCCGTCAGTTCGTTTTGAAAATGAGAGGGCCAATATTTATTAGAGTTGAAAGTAGAAGTAGCAGTTTTTTGGATTGAACTTAATTAGGGAAAATATATGCTATTATTAACTGCAGTTCCATTTTTTATTACATCACTCTGATCTCATACGTCACTTTCCTTTTTAAATGCGCAGCTGGAAAGTCAAAGTAGCAGTATTTTAGATTAAATTTGGATAGAAAGAAGTATCAAACTGCCCTACCATATATTTTAATACGTCACTTTTTTCAAGTTTTAAGGATATTGCACCATAAATTGGAAATATTTTATTATAGGGCGTCATTGCATATTTGATTGTTTTTACACAGGATGGTAGTGGATGCGTAATAATTGGATGTTGGAAATATGATTTTTGTATGATCAAAATCTATTGTGATATTCTAACTGAAGCTTAAATGCGAGAGAGCTGTGGATGACGACAAAATTTTATATCTGCTTTATGCTCTTTGATTCTGTCTTTGAACTTTCTTTTCGTCATTCCCATGTATTTCATTATTCTATTGCTAACATTTCTAAAAGGAATGGCATATACACTAGCTAATTCATTTTTCGGTGCTGGGTCTATTTTCGTACAAATTAACTCTTTTAATTTTCTTAATGGAGAGGCTATTAAATTTATATTGTGTTTCAGTAGTGCTTGTCTTAAGTTTTCGTACAGACCAGGGAAATAGTTAAACTTTTTACATTTTATTTTTTATGGTTTACCTTTTTTGATATTTTCATGAAAACTGAATTCATAGATAAGTTTATTAATGAGGATCGTTAAAAAACTGTTTTCTTCAGCGATATCTCTGATGGTGTTAAGCTCTCTTTTCTAAATATATATCTGGACATGCTTTAAAAGCTCGTCTAATATAAAATTTGCAATTTGTGATTTTATATAAAAATAATGATATGGGATCGTATGGAGGATCGTTAGAGGGTGCTTTAATGGGTTCTCCTATTTCTGGGCTTTTTGCCTAAATTAAATTACGACCGTTGGAAATGAGGATTTTAAGTATCCTTGATTTAAAATCTAGAGCATAGTACAGATTCGTATATGATATTTTTTATTGTTTGGGAGCAGAGTTTGCATGAATTACACCTTTTCCTTATAAAATAAATGAGTTTGCTGATAATATAAAATTCACCCTTGAAATTGAGAAAGGTGGATGCTTACCCTTTTTCGACGTTAATTTAATTAACAATAACAAAAACATCAACATTGACAGAAATGTTTGTAGGAAACCGATCAGATCAAATAATACGATCCCGTATAACAGTTCATCACCATTTTTATGTAAAATCGCAGCCTACCAATTTTATATTAGACGATTTTTTAAAGTATGTTCAGATATATATTTGGAAAAAGAGCTTAGTACCATTAGAGATATCGCTGTAGAAAACGGTTTCTCAAAGATCCTCATTAATACACTTATCTATGAATTCAGTTTTTACGAAAATATCAAAAACATAAAACATAAAGAAATGAAATACAAAAAGTTTAATTATTTCCAGGATCTGTAAGAAACGTTAAGATATTCCCTACTGAAACACAATGTAAATTTAATAGCCTGTCCACCAAGGAAATTAAAAGAGTTAGTTTATACGAAAATAGATCCAACACCGAAAGATAAATTAGCTGGTGTATATGCCATTTCTTTTAGAAATGATAGCAATGATGATTCTTAGTTTGACTCCAGATGATCACCATTTTAGAAAAAAAAAAGAAGAAAACATGTCTTTGAACGATATGTAGCATGCTGTAGTAAAGCATATACATATAATTATTTGCATCCGATCAATCACGTATTACCAAAGCAATTTTAGCTTTATGTTCAATGCTTTCCGTTCTTTAATCTTTTTAGATTTACACAAACAAAGACCTCTATTTTCTCCCTCGTAAAAACTGAACTGTTTCTTTTTTAACGGTTTTGTTTTATTTTTATATAACTGAATATTTTTTCTTTGGGACAAAACCAATAAATAGCAGCACTGAAGCTTATTTCCTCATAAAACAAAAGTTATTTTCATCTGAGTTTGCAAAATTCCTTCAGGACAGTGTGGTTAATAATGTAAAAAAATATTCATAATAATTTAATTTAAACACTTTACATTGAAAACTTTTGAGGATTTGTAGATCAGTCACTAGTTTAAAGCCGATTAATTTATTATTGCGTAAATTTATGTCATTGATAATTAAGCTGACATTTTATGGGCGCTAGTAATTTTAGATACATACTTATGAACATAGTAGGCTAAACTACTAGTAGCCTAAAGTAACGGTTTGAGCAAAAACAGTGAACATATATCTGTAGTGTTATTTTAACCTCAGGATCAAAGAGTTTTACAAAAAAAAAAAAAAAAAAAAAAAAAACATTCAAGATCATTTTAATAATTTTCATCTTTTGTGTCAATAAATTATGCTTAAAACTTAAAAAATGCATATATTGCATGCCACAGTACGTTTGAAACAGTTTTAGCGGAAATTCTAAAATAACAAAAAAAAAATATTTCATTAGATTCACAAAATGATTTGGTATGTGCATTCCCTTGTATGTCCTCAGAAGAAACGCATTGATTAAAAATATTTAAGGTTCAAAAATTAAATTTTGTAATTATTCCAACACCTGAAATGGTTTATTGCTTAAAATATCTATTAATTCAAATGCTTCCTTTATTGGTTTTCTCCTTAAAATATATGCCGACTCTCACAAATTAAGAAAAGAAAAGAAAAATACTTCATATGATAATATGAACTTTTTTTTTTTTAAATGCTTATTTAGTGTTATTAGTTTATTGATAATACGTAAAACAAAAGTTCTTATATATTTTTTTTCTTTGTTGGTGCATTTTATCGTGTTCGTGAAAGGAGAAAGTTACGGACAATAATAGAAATATTTATGCTACACGCAAGTACATATACGCGAGAACTCGTACTGAAGAACTTCCTTAAACTACTGCATGAAGCATGTATATTGGTTTTGGGTATCCAATTTAATTGTAATCTGTTGAGCAAATCGCAATAAGGAACGTTTTGTAAAATACATTAAAATAAAATGACGTTTTGTAAATAGAAAGTTATGGAATTATAGCTGATTTTTTAACATTTTAATAATAGGTTGTGCAAAATATTCGATTAAATTTTAAAACTTATTAGGAAAATAACAAATAATGTTACGGGACTAAATAATGATACGGGAAGTGCGTTTTGGGCTAAAAGCATTGACAGGATATGGGTTTCTTTTCAGGCTGTTCTCGAATTAAATGGAGCTACTTTCTGACACATTTCTGATATCACTTTTGTTCGAAACGCATAAAATTACAACGCATGGTTCTTATCAGAAACTATGGAATTTAATGGTGTTTTCCATTTTTTGGTAAAGGAACAAAATACTGTTAAAGTGGGCTTTTGAACAGAATCCCGACCCGGTAGCACGAGCAAGAGGAAAATCTTGTCGTCAAAAATCGCTTATAACTCGATACGCAAATCATTTATATAAAATTTAAAAAGCTATTTGATTCCAAAACTTTTCAAATTTCAGGCTTGCAAATTTTATTCCAGCATATGTTTAAAACTGAATCAAAAAGCGTGTCAGAAAGTTTCACCTTGTTGAGTAGGGAATTTGAGAGCCATCTTAACACATTGTATTTGGGCAATTTTTAGAAAATGAGCACTAAATTTACGTTCACAAATGCCACTGTAAATTAAAACCTGCTCACAACCAATAAGAAGCAAGTATGCTTGGATTACACCTTCTTTTTTCGTCCGTACAAAATTTCCGGTACCAGTAATAATTTCTGTCCCCATCACCAAAAACGCACTAGTACGTGTCCCGCATACAAGGTGTTAATAGCAAGAAGAGGAGAGCAGTTTAAAAAATGAAAGATAGCGTACATTGTTGGGAATGCATTTTCCTGAAGTATTCATATGATGATGATTATAAAATACCTGACTATTCCAGGAGTCACTTTTTCTATCTAATCATCAGTTTAGTATGATAAAATTTACTTTCTCTAATTAAAATCAATGTTTTCACATTTGTATGGATACCACTATGGATCATTTCTTCAAGGATAATAAATTTTCAAGCTCAATAATCTATTTATTGCATTTTTAGTTAATTTAGCCTATCCTTTAAAAGTTCTAATCACTAAAATTTGTAAAGTTCTTATTAACCCTAAAATTTCAAGTGTAACTTAGGAGTTAGGTGATCTCCTTTTGCCATTTCGCGCTTTCTATTCGTCTTGTAATAACATGCATTTAAGGTCGTGAAGTCAGTTTTTGTTTTAAATTATTATCACGGGGAGATTATAATATATCTGTATTTTGTTGAAGCTGCTTGAAATGTGCTCAACAGGTGTTTTTTTCTGTCTTTATAAGATAGTATTTATAAATTCTGAAAACTATTAAAAGCATTATAAAAACCAATATATTGTTAAATAGCTGTTAATGTGGTGTAAACACTTCAAAGTAAGTGTATAATTTAAAATTATCATTTCTTGATCGATTTTTGTTATATAACTCAGAAATGATATTATGTCGTTATGCCCAACAGAAACATAAAAAAAAAAATTACTATTTTTCTAGTGAATAATTAACGAAAATAGACTAAAAAATAATGTATTCTGAACAAAATAAAAAATCATGCATTAAAGTGTTAACTGTCTTTGTGTGAGAAAAACGACAAGACAAAGTCACAGAAATGACAGGAATCCATGAAATGTATATAGTTTTTATTTTAACTTTTACAAATTACAGTTAAAAACCTCTAATATTTAAGCACAAGCACAAATATATCACAAGAATTTTAAACGGGTTTCTACCAGGGCATTTTCATAATATTTTTAATGATAACTAACAACTTACGAAGTAATTTACAAAACGACTATTCATATAAACTGTTAATTAATTCTCTAATGAGCACCTAAAATAACATAAATACGGAAAGCAATAACAAAGTCGGAGCTGGAGATACATGGAGGAAAAATAGTTTGTACACATTACCACAAAAACGTTTTTAGGATAAAATTTAAGGACGACTTTTTTTTCCCCATGAAGTGATTTTTCATTTGACGGTGTATAATAATCCTGATAATATTACAATATCTCAACATAAATACATAGCTGCCAACTAATACTCTTTTACGTTCTAACTAAAATTTAATGCAATTTTTTTTCTTTTTTAATTGAAGGCCTAATTATTAGTCTGCAGGGTTACCTTATTCAATCACCTAACTTAATTACGGCGATTAATTAAGGCAGTTTTTTCTATTAAATTTCACTCATAACAGAAAAGCGTATACAAGTTGGCAGCTATGTTTACATATATGTGCATTTAAGCATGTAAAAACTTGCTAGGACAATGATAATCAAATATTGAAATACGCAGCAATGCGATACTTTATAGTTGCATATTCCAATAAATCTTTTAAACAAATGAATGTTACAAGAGTACACTTATTAGATAGAGAAATTAATTACAGAAAATTAACAATTTAGTTTTCTTTCTCTAATTCATTTAGATTATACAGATTCCTCCACGTATCTATAATATTAAGAATATAAATATGATGACATTTTAAAACTTACATGGGAATTTGAAACAAGAAGGAAAGTTTCACATACTGTAACATTAAGTACAAGAAATATTCATAAAATTAAAATATAAGAATCCAGTTTTTATAGATGTGATTGTGTGTTATTGAGTGAAAACGTATTTTCTCCATTATACGACAAATTTCTTTGCATACACTTTCTTTTAAATATTTTAATTTTTAAGTAATTTTAAGGAAAAGGGAGGCATTGAAAATGAGCGAAATAATTCCTTTTGTTCAATCAAAAAATCTAAAAACTATCAATCGTAAATAAAAATTGTGTTTAATACTTCATCTGTTTTCAGATAAAATTTTCCTGGGTATTATCTACATCCAATCGATTTTAAAGTAATTTATTTACCATTTAAAACTGCTTCTTAACCTATGATTAAACTTTCCCATCAGTACTACTTTACTTCCAATCCTTTTATAAATTCTTCTGTGAATTAATGTCGATTAGTTTTCATAAAAGACATCAGTATGTAAGTCAAAAAATATGCAATAAAATTACAATTAACCAATGCAATATAAAACTATTATCGGCTGATGTTCCTTTAACGCAACGGTTAAAACAAATGCTTATATTTAAATTAACCACCAAGGTATAACTAGTTTAGAATAATCAAAATGGCTTTATATAGTGACAGAAACATTCAGATTAAATAAAGCGAAGGACTTCTGGAAATTTGTAAATTTGGGATGGAAAGCAACTTTCATTAAAAAAAAAAAAAAAAAAAAAAAAAAAAAAAAATTAAAGAACTTTTCCCCGCCCCTTATAGTTTTGGCGGTTGATGGGTGAAAGGAAATATTCGAAAAAGTTTGTCCAATATCTATCAAAAACCAAACTATATTACATATTTATCGAGTTCTTTTTTTAAGCTTTCTCCGTACAAAATATTTTTTCATTTTATTTCTAAACACGCTAGATGCACGTAGAAAGCGATTCAATAATCTTAATAGTAGTTTAGACAGCATTTACATAAAATGCGAAATTATAAATTTGGATGTCCATCATTGCCTTAAAAGTTCTCTGTTTTCCTAAATTTTGACATCTTTAACACTATTTATACCAGTGTCAAATGACAAATGTTAAGGTTTTGATTTATGGGTATTTTATACATAATCAGAGCTGTCAAGTCTCCGGCTTTTTAGATATCAGTATTTTAATACAGATAATCCTTCTTTTATTTAATTGAAACATTCGGGCAATTTAAAAGAGCGACGTTTTCTCTAAGATATTAGTAGGGGTGCAAAAAGCCGGAGACTTAGCAACTCTGCATAATTAATTTATAAAAATAATTACAAATCTTCTTTTTAAACTACAAATGCTTGACCTGTTATTGTCTTTGTTTTAAAATTACAAAAATTGTAACCGTAAACCAAAATATAAAACGGTGCCGGTTTACACCGGTAGAAATAGTGTTAAGTTTTATTTAAAAACGCATCTTTTTAAAGGATGAACTTCGACTAATCTTTTCACTTCTCCTAAGGGAATGAGTTAAAATAAATATATGTAATAAAATGGCAGGTAAAGCTTATGCTAAATATATTCAGTTGAATTATCTAAGTGTACGCTTTTTGTATAAAGCTATATTTTTTAAAATCCTTTCCCAGAGGCTTTACATCTGATCAAGTTATCGCCAAGTTGCTGATTTCTACAGAAGTAAGTAACAAGTGTTTATTCAAGCGTAATATTTCTTGAAAGATACGTCAAAATAAAACATATAAACCTAAATAAAGGTTTTATCGAGCAATTCATATTAAAATGTTACCTTAAACAACACTGCAGAAAGATATATCCTTGAAAAATATGTTTCAAAGTTCAAGAAGAATTTAATATGTTTAATATATATTTGTAACTTAATTACACACAGATTAAGATCTAGTTTCAAAAGAATCAGTATTATGATCTATCCAGAAGAAAAGTGATATGTTTGATACTGTTCTTTTATAATTATTTATCAAACTTCATATTTATTTTTAGTTTTTTGTTTAAAATTACATTTTGTTAAGATTAAATTTAACCATGGCACTTCACAAAAGTATTTTGTTGAAAAATATCTTTTGAAATTCATACTAAAAATTCATATGAGTTAAGTATTTATTCGTAGCTTACTTATGCACTATAGTTTCAAAAATAATTTAAGTATCCCCACACCAAAATAAATTAATATGTTAAATGCGTTTTTTTATTCATTTATTTATTGTCTAAATAAAAATTTCAGAAGTAATAAAACTACTATCATACCGAACTTAATATTAAATCGCAGTATATAACTTGTTTAAGGACTACTTACATTATAGTTTTAAAAAATATAAATATCAGAGTATTTGAAATACCCAATTAAATCTGAATAATTTATCTACACTAAAAAGTACTTATAAATTACGAAATACATGCATTTTTTCTCAGTTTCAGAAACAAATCAAAACTGCCTCAAATTTTTATAGTTTTTACGGAGATAAATAGAATTTTCTAGGTTTTTTTCACAGTTTATTAAAATTACTTTCATTTAAATATTGTAAACAGTAACATTTATTATAATTTACCGTTTAAATATAAATTTTATTGCAGGAATAAAATTTAAATGACATATTTCAAATAATGTCAATCTCTTACTGTTCATATACATTTGATAATGGCTTTAGCATTTTCTCTTTTATTTTGAGACAATCACATCTATTTATTGAAGATATATATCTTATTTCACTGGAGTCACCAAATGCTTTACTCTTAAAATATATGATACAATGGTTAAGTATTTCATTGGCATATAATGGAATAAAATATGAGTCTATTTGTGTTTTGTGGTTTGCTCCAACCACTTATTTTTTTATCATTTAAAAATATATCTTTAGATATACAGGAATTTCGTAAGAAAATACACTTTTGATTGCCCTCATAATTTTATTAAAATGCTTTATAATCTTTTACTGAAGGTAGAAAGTCTGAAGTGAAGTTCAATATATATTTTAATTTTTACAGATGTCTTATTTTCGAAAATTAATATTTATAGAAAAGTATATCACGAAGATTTCCGGACTTGCTCTGTACAGTACCAAGATAAGAGCACAAGATTACGCTGCAGATTAGTGAGATTGATTAATTGATAAATTCTCCTGTTGGCATTTTTGTCAGCACGTGTTTGTTTTAGCCTGCGATTAGATCATGTATAGGAACGCCGATAAATGAGCATAATTTGAATACTGGGAAAATTTGTCATAGCGATATTAAACATACGACTGAAACCTTGGCGCTAAAATTTCGAATTCTGCACGACGATAATGAATCCAACCTTAGATCGTGCATCTTCTTTGAGTCTACATCATGTTATCAGTTCTGACGGAAGTGACAATTATAGGTAGTATCCTAGCATATGAAATATCAGATATTACTTTATAAATATGTTTTTCAATGAAAGTTTGACTGACGATGTGTAATAGTATACCTTTCGTAACTTCAGCAATGACGAACATTTTCCATTCGTATCTCCTACGAAAGATAACTCGAATTCCATTAATGAGAGCATTCTAAAAGTAGTTAAGTACTCTATTACACAAAATAACCATCAAAGAGCGTTTCTTTAGTAATAGAAATGCTAAAATTAGTGCACTGCTGCACAAAATAAAGATTTTGAAAACTAGTGCTGTTCTAACTTACCTATGTAATATATGTACATGTTTGCCAACAGAGCAAATTCAGAAATTTTAGATACACCGTTGGTAAGAACTATAAATTGATATATTGAACTTGCTTAACTCAACGGTACCGATAAATTTAACATTATTTAATAATCATAAGAAGACTGAACTTTAGTACTGATTACAGCCTTTCCTAAATATATCCTTGTGTTGCTTGTAAAAAGTAGCAGTTAAAAATTGGTATACCATTAGCATTGTTTTAACAACTGCTATTTCATAATCTTTAAATCATACTAAAAAGCTGTGTTACCTAAAAATTTTCCTCTTTAATAAGAAAACTAAATGTTGTTCAGAGATTTGTTCATGGTACGTCAAAATTACTTTAGATCTTTAAAAATAATTAAAAGGATAGAAAATATTGATAGAAAATTGCATTTGGCATGAATGAAATCATGAAGTGATAGGATTATTTTACTAACAAAAGAGAAATCAATTGTTGTACCAATCATGCCATCCGGACCAGATCAAGCACAGTTGATTTTTTTTTTTTTTCGTCAAATGAATTGTGAATGTGAGAACATAACCAAGCACAAAGTACTGACAACCAGAAAAGAGCCTAAAGACACTCAGGAAATGTAAAAGCTTATTAAATGCTATCATGTTCATTGTATTTTATTACCAAACGCTTTTACATATTAAAAAAATAAAACAAATTTGCTTCAAAAACATTTAAATAAATATTAAAAATTAGACGTCTCAGGTTGTTACACCCAATATCAGTACATAAAGCGTAACGACATTAACTCATTTATGCCTGAATTTTTTGTTTTCTCAAATTTGTTGGTAAAATCTCTTTAAAATGTTGCAAAATGAACTGGAAAATACTAAAATAAATTACGCTAAAATATTTTTGTATTTATTTGATTACATGTAAACGTACTAAATATGGGAATATCCATATGTGGAAAATGCACAATTATATTTTTTGCCTAAATTTATATAAATTAAGCTTTGAAATTGTATATTATATACTGTAATGCAGTTTTTTATAAACTATTAAAAAATATATTTCTTTCTATACAGAGAATAATAACATTATAAGAATAATTAAGAATAAATTAAGAATAACCGTATTTGAGGCTAAAAGACAATTTATTTCAAAATCATCTTTAAAAGGACTTTACATAAATAACTGTCCCCTAAATGGTTAATAGAAATATGTACCCATTTGCGCCTAGTGCCCTATATTTTGTACGTTACAAACATGCATAAAAAATAGGCTTGAACAAATAATTTCGCAATTAAAAAAAAAAAGTATTTCAAAGAAGTCTACAAGCTAGGATTATGACTCATTTATTTGGATCCTTGATGTAAAAAATACAAATAAACTTACTTTTTACATTTCGCTATCTTGAAAAATAAAAAAATATATAAACACCGAAACAATGCCTTCATTTAAGCAAATAAATATCAATTTTATGCTGTCACCTCTCGTAATAGATAAAGACATTTATATACAATTATTTCAAGCAATTTCCATGTTGTAAAGAAGAAGGAAATTATAAAAATTTATTAAAATTAAAAATGTCCCAAAAATGTGACGCTTGGCATAAATGGGTTAAAATATGTAAAAAACTTCAGCTAAAAAAATACGCTCTGAAATTCAAAAACTAAATATAAGAATAATAATGCATATTCAGGTGCTACAGGACTTGCTTCATTCAGTGTAGAATTTACCAATCTTGCATACTATCACACAAAAAATTTGACTTGCGTTGCGTAAACGTTGTAATTAGACATGGTGACATTGACTTTCGCAAAATCAGGACAATGATCTGTATCCAAAGCATCCCTCCATGCTTTGGGCAGATAATATTTTGGAGGAATGGTATACAAGATTGGCGAATTCTACATTGAATAAAGCAAGTTCTGTACCAGCTGAATACACAGTATCATTCTGATATTTAGTTTTTGAATTCCAGAACGTACATATGCATTTTTACTGAAATTATTTTGTTTAACATGTTTTATGGTCGTTGCGTTCCATGTACTGACGTGTGATGTAACATCCCGAAACGTCGACTTTTTAATGCTTATTTAAATATTTTTTAAGTAAATTGTCCGTAATTTAATTATTTTCTTTTTTTTTTTTATTCTTCACACGTATAATGTATTTGTATTGAAAAAAATATTTACATACATCTGCTTCATATTTTACTTAATTGTCACCTATCTATGACTTTGAGATCTACAATTGTTTTATTATTTAAAATATTAAAATATCATCATTATCCAATTCGTACGATGCGCAATTTTCTATCACCAATAGTTATCTTTTAATTATTTTTTAAATTTTTAATGGAATTTTAATGCATCTTGTATTTACAATTTTAGAGGTTATTTAAATAGATTTTGTGGATTTTTATGTTGTAAAAACTTCGATAAATTTTCAAATGAATAATACTGCCATAGATATCCTAATGATGGATATTAAAGCAGTTATTTTTGTGTGAAATATTGCATTTAAAAAGGCTTCATATCATTTTTTTTACATTCTTGAAGAATGTAATTTTTAATGTCGAATTTTGAACAATATCAAAACGAATAATGTTCAATCATCGTCACAGACAGACAAATGCATTCATTCAAAATATCTTATTTATTTATATTAATGCTATATACAACAAATTCTTGAGTATTCAGAAAGTTATTATAATAAATGTCAATAACTATAGATTAATGATTTTTGTACTCAATATTATCACACTTTTGAAGCCAAAACGAAACAAATTTTAAATCTAATAATGATATCGTAACACCTGAAATCACTCACTATTTTAGTAAAACGTTGGACAACAAGGTATTGTATAAGTAATTCTGTAATTATAATAAATGTCAAAATACTTATGTCATAATAAAGCTGTATATCCTTGATTTTTCCTTTGAATAATTAATTAAACGTGACGTTTTTGGTTTTTACTTACCACTGAATTTTTATTTTCGGCTATTCTTTAATATATTAGTGATGTAAATACTCAGTGTAGAAAAGGCAAAATATGACTTTCTATCGAACGAAAATATATTGTGTTATACGGACATCATATGAAATAACAATTACATGATATATAACTTTGACTGTGGGATATGTATTTGACATTGAAATTAATTTGAGATAGTGTACTGCTGTTGTCAGTATTAATATTCTACATCATTTTACGTGCACAATCATGTGCGCCTCGTTACTGTAATTAAACAGAAATTATAAACGAGCCATCTTTAAAAAATGCCAAATTTACGCTAAATTGCTAATCTTTGATTTGATTTGATTCTATATTAATGTATATCACTCTATACATATTCTTGCTTTCTTGGATATTGTATGTGAATTTATGTCTTGGAACCTTTTTATCTAGCAAAATTCCATAAAAAAATTATCTTTCTGACATTAAAAAAAATAAATAAATAAAATAAAATAAAAATAAACAGAATAATATATATTTTGAAGAGCTTCACAATATTTAAAATCACTGCACCATGTTATAGGTGAGTAAAATACCACTGATAATCAATAGATGGCACTGTGTATAAAGCAACATTACCTTTCGTACGTAATCCGTTCATGTAGACATTCGCGATTAAATGTTCAATTTGTTAAGATGAAGTTTTTTTTTATGAACGTTTAATGCTTTAATTTTATATTGATAAATGTACACGTTTAAATTAACGGTATTTAAAAGTAGAGCTAACATGATCTATTTAAAAATATGAGAAGGATTACAAACAGTAAACTTTATTGCGTATAACAGAATTACATTATAGCCAAAAAGAGTTTTATATAAAATATAAGCTCTTTCCTTTTATTTCTCTACTTTAATAATGATAGATATCAAATGTGTAATTTTTGCAACTATTTCTTAACCAGTATGTATTTCATTTGAATTATTTCCTACTAATTCTACCCTCAAATAGGAATCCTTTCTATTGCTTTCCGCTGGTACAGATGATAAAGAGCACATTTGTATGAAAAATAGATACATTAAACAGTATGAGTACAGTATGTGTATTATGTATATGATTAAAATAGCTTGTTACCTCACATTTTGGACCACTGTTGTCGCTAAAGGTAATACAATTGTAAGAGTGGGTATCTGAGGAAATTCTCATACCTTAAGATGTCAAACACTCTTAAGAGACACATATTTCTTTGTCAATATTTCGAAAATTTATAATAATTCGAAGACAATGTACCACCTATTACGAGTTTAACTATGAATGTACATTGAAATGAATTGTAAATTTAATTAAAATAACATAAATTAAAATAAAGATTACTCTTTCTCTAACTATAGGGGTGACTAGGGAGAGTTGACCCACTTTTTACAAAATGATTTTTTATTTTTTAAATATTGAACCTAGAGTAAAGTTTTATCCATCATTTTATTCGATATACAATCAGTTATAAAAATAAAATTGCTACATAAGTGTAATATATAATTAATTTGAAAAATCATTTATTTTAATCATGAGAAAATAATGCGTCAAGGCTCCCCACATATGGGAAGGTTGACCCACTGTATGGGAGTCTTGACCCACTTTGTTTTATATTGAAATATGTGTGAAGAGGAATAAAATCAGTTTCTAAAAAGCAAAATAGCTTTATGCTACAATACTTTAATTATTATGAAAAATATATTTTTGTAAATATGATGCTTAAACAAACCTGTTTAGATGCAATTTCAAGTCAGAGGAGAAAATTTTGTTTTAAACATGATTTTGTCTCCGTTTTCATAGGGTTTCATGTATCATTATGACCGGATTTAGGAGCTACTATTCCCCTTTTTTTGTTTCCTTGTCCTACTTTTTGTGACACTAGATCTAACAACTCTAGTTTTCACATAGTTTGGCTTCATCTCTCTGTATTCATCCTGGTGAGATTTGACTACACACCGTCCTAAAGTTTTTCGATCGATGCTATGTTCTTTTGCAGCCGCATGAGCATTAAACTTACCATTAACATTTTTTAACCTTTCCAGATGTTAATTAGTACTTTCAGTACTAAAATGTTGAAATAAATGACTGGGGCCGAAATTTACGAACATTTTGATTTGGAAATAAGAATAAGGATTTGTTTCACATTCATATTAAATAGAAAATATTTTAGCAAAATTCTGGTGACATTGTGGTGTTTTGGAATTAAAATTAAGTGGTTTCATAAACATACCACTGCCGCGGACAGGGTTAAAAATGCTGCTTTCATACTTTCTAATTTCCACTGATTCTATTTACCTATTGTAAGTAATATTTAAATGGAAAAAAAGTTCCTATCAATTTTCCCATTTACATTTTATTAAATCTTTTCTTTCCGTGGATACTATAGGAATTTTTCACATCTTTCTTTAATCGTTTTAAGCATTTTCTTTTCCATCACCCTATTTTACTGTAGCTTTAGAGAATAAATGTAAATTTTTTCTATATAACCATTAACATTTCATTTTGCACAGCGTATAATAAAAAGATTTCCAGATCCACTTAATTAAGGGAGCCTTGAGAATCTGGTCAACCCTCCCTCACACAGACAGGGTCAAGCCGCCCCACATATACCTTTTCTAAAGAATAGCACACTGTTATGTTAATCCTAACTTACTGTACAATCTTTATGCCTGGAATTAAAGCTCAATGCTTCAGTATTACTAAAACGTACTTACTTAAATTTCTGTGATATATCTTATCTGAAAAAAGCTTACAAAATATTTCTAAAAAACATAACTTTTAAGGTAAAAACCATTCACAATTGATTTTTTCCACACATATTTCGATTATTTGTATGAAACAAAGACTGTTGTTTGAGAATTCTAGTAGCTTTGCTTGGCACCTATTGATAAAACTCTGAAATTCTTTTAAATATCAAAACTGATGGGTGGGTTAAGCCTCCCATATGTTCAACCTTCTCTAGTCTCCCCTATACCAGTGTTTAAATTTTAGGGAATGTTTGAAGGCCGCTATTTGCAAATATTAATAACCGCTTTATTTAATGACAGACTTTGCTCATAAATAAAGTGAAGATACATGTTTGGAAACAATGGTATTCAAAATTTTGCTAAATTGCTAACACTGCTATGCAAGTTTGTAAGATCTACTACAATGACGTTGAGATCTGAGCTTGCACTTCATATTCTATTTTAAGGACCGTTCACTTGGAATTAAATTTCTTTGGTTTCTTTGACCACTAATTATGGAAATAAACTTAAGTTAAATTTTTCTTAAGATAATACTGAATTTATAGATGGCGCTAATTTATTAAGTGTTGAATTTATAGATGTCTAATTTATTAACAATGAGGTTTCTCACTGAAATATGTTATGTGTCAGTTCAAATTGTATGCAAGAGATGATCAACAGATGACATCGCCCATGTGTTTTGATATTGTTAGATAGAAACTTGACATTCTCAGGTAACGAAATGTATTCTTTTTTTGTAAAATTAGTTTTAACAAATACACCCAATATAAGATTTAAGCAATATATACAGTTGGAAAGAAAGTCATGACAACACTAATATCTGTTATAAACGAATTATTACTAAGGGCACAAAATTCTACATTCCTTCAGTGTAAGACTTGTGTATTCTTAAATCCTATATCATAAAAATTTAGCGAAAGAGCATATATCGGGTACTGTATAGCACCTATGTTAGAAAAGCGCAATTCTCGCAGGGGTTATTCCGTTTCGGGAATATATGGGGTAACAAGAGCTCATATCCGGGCTTTTGTTCAAAGGCCTTGTATTATCACCATTTGAAGTTGCTGATAACAAGACCGGCATCGTGAGAACGTGAATTTATATGCATCATTGCCAAATGCTACATGGAGTTTCACCACAGATTCATCCACAGCTGCAACAAAAGCCTCAATAACCTTAATTCACGCATTCTTCCAATACAAGATTTTAGAACTGTAAAGTTTTCTGTTAACAGTTTCCAGCCGCTGTTTTGTCTGAATATAAGAATTTCTCTGATGCCACTGAGTGCGGATAATTTTACCTCACTTGAAATAGATTTTTCATGTTATCCACAGCGTTGTCATGACTTTTTGTTCAACTCTCATAAAGTATTTCATTATAAATGAGAGCCCCAAAACTAAAATTTGTCGTAGCCACTTACAAGATTTTTATTCCATTATTTAATTAAATAAATATAAAAGCAAAAAATGGATGCGTGGAACTAACGAGGTAAAAAATAGATGCACACTGTAAAGAAAAATAATAACTAATATTATCTACATATGATAAAATTACATATAAATATAAAACAATAAATGTAAACTAAAATGAAAGATCTGATAAAATCTGATAAAATGTTTTCAAGATTATATTTTGTAAGCAAAATTAACAAAAATATATATTTTTTAAATGTGCTATCTCTTAAAAAATAAAACAATTTAACTGAAAGGCAACTAATTTATAATAAGAAAACATAGCTTCTAAATTTTAAAACATTTTTAAAATCAATTATCACATTTCTTAATATCTTCAATTGTCCTTGATAAAATACGTAACAAATTTTAAATTTCAAAACGATTCAAACAGCACCAGGATTATTTTTATTCAATCTATAACAATTTTATAACGATTCAAATTAAAGTAATGGTATTTCTTATAATATCTGACATAGTATGTTAAACTAATTCATTATTAGTTATGAAATATTATAATTATTTCGGAAGATTATTAAAAAAACACAATGATGTTTGAAATGTTGTTATACTTAATTGTTCATCTGACACTGACATGACTCATTTCATTTCTTCTTAAAAGAAAGCGCTTTAAAAATTTAAAAACTTGTGACCAAAATACTCGGCACTTTTGGAGTCTCTGTCTTTTCAGTTGTATAATCATCTCCAGTCTTTTTAGTTTTTGATTTTCTTTTAAATGATGACTCGATATTCAGTCTTGATCTCCTAATGCTGGAACTCGGGCTGTGATGAGGACTCTTCATAATCACATCTGGTACAACAGTAGAACATATTACTGTTGCAATACTATTGGCAAATCCAAGGGCTGGACTTTCTTTACTCACTGGTAAACTATAATAAGAAATACGTGCATGTCTGTGTATATATACATATTTAGGTATAGACCGGCAGCCGGTAGTACAGACAATCACCTCATCGAGTTCACGGATAAAATTCTAGGCTTAGTTAAATCTTGATTCGAATATTAAAACGCAATCGATCTGCTAAGTGATATCTTCGTGGAAAACACCTGAAAATCCAATTTTAGTGGTTGACTCGTAATTTACCATTGTGTTTTCCTGCTCCCAGTCCTCCATGTTACCGTACCTTTTGACGCAGGAAAACGCAATGTTAAACCAAACAATGATTGCCTAAACAATGATTGTCTGTACTGGCGTCTCCCGGTCTATTATTTTTTACATTTGATATTTTCAACGATAATGACAAAGAGCACTAATGCAACATCTTTAAACCTGTATAAACAATACCAATAATCAGTTTCTTAATTTTGTTTATAAAAAAGTGTTTTTGTAAAATGAAAAAAAGTGTTTGTAATAAAAATGCTTTTATAAAACATTTGTATATAACTCTATATATAATGTGTTTGCATATAACGTGTTTGTATATAATGGGTATATAAAACTTTTGTAATAAAGACGCTTTATGAAAAATGTTGCCTTTCATTTAAGGAAATTAAAAAAAGTACCATTTTTTGTTTAGGAACAAGGCTTACCAACATTTGAAACTTTTCATTTTTTCAGTGTTTTTATGCACTAAAAGAGTGCATAGTTATGAGTTAAAGGAGTGCTTAGTTATGTACTAAAAAGTCTTTAAGAGTTGGGTGCCGGAAAACAATGAATTTTTTGATAATTCAAAGCAGTCGTATTTGATTTACTTTGGTCGTAAAAGGATTTTTTTTTCGATGTTCTTGTTATACCTAAGCCAACATTTTCAAAATATAAATTTGAGCTTCTAAGATATACTTGAACTGTTTAATTTTCATAACTACAAGTGTGTTTCTATCATCACATGTTTAAGAGATAATCACCATTAACGTTTATTTTTAATTTTCCGGAATGAACTGTAGGGTACTTTATGTAGAAAATTCATTAATAATTTATTTACTACTTTTCGGTTAAAAATTAAACATATCTGTTATGGATATATCGTAACGAATATAGGCTTATTTTGAAAATTATTTCTATTACCTCGAACTTGTAGTTTCTCCTTTGAATTGGTGGTAATAGAGAGTATTAAGCAAGTCCAAATATAAAATTTCAGGAGTTTTTACAAATATTTCCGATTCCGATAATTTTCGGTGCTTTATTAAAATTATCCAAAATACAAATTTTCTTTTTTTATATAATAGTTTCAGAAATATTCGCTATTGTAAATTCGTCTATCACATCTTTCTCAAAAAAATCTCTGAAATCTCTGACCGAGTCCTAAGGTTCCCATTTAATGGAAATTTTAGGAATATTTCTTATTAGAAAATATTATTAGTTTTCAATACATATGAAAAACAATAAATAAACCATTTAATTATTCTCTCTAACAGTTGACACCGCTAATACCCTCTTCAATAGGTTTTTATAATATTAATGTCTTCTCAAAACTCTATGACCATCTTTTGTTAATATATATTTGTTGAAGGGGAGCCCCAAGTTTATTTAATTCGAAATAAGTATTAGAAAACGCAAGTTTCTTTCTAGTGCTATCACTGAGTCTCTGATGCTATTTTTTATTAAAAAGTACAGTCTTTATGACTAATATGAATTATTGTACATATACAAGTTTCTATTAATTCTTTTTAAATAATTAAATAATGTTATAAATTCTATCCTTTTTTATTTTAGGGATGTAACTAATATAATTGAAGTAATAATGTAACCCTTTATGTACTGGATTATGAACTCATGAAAATGTTATCTTCTAAAGCATTTTTCGTGAATTTCTGAAACTACATTAGAAGATTTGCATAATCATTTAATAAATTTTAGAAGGAGTTTAGAAGTATTGCCCGGATTTAGAATTATTAATTAAATTTGAATTTAGAGAGATTTTGTGCAATATTGATAACCCCACTCAAATCTTTTATTTTAAATATATTTATTGGTATTTTGTAGAATTAGGAAATGTACAAATATAATGTTCTTAGAATAGAAATATAGAAATATTTCCTAATTGAAAAATCTCCTACCCCTCCCAATGCCAAGAAAGCTGAAAAGAGGCAAATCAGAAGAATTCATCCTTTTAAAAATAATTTTGTTTTCTATAACCAATAACGCTTTTTGAGCAAGTTAAAGTATTGCATCTCTTACTCATTCTAAACTGTATTACTTCGAATCAATGTTAATTCGTTGTAATTCGTTATAATCGATGTATTAAAGGAATTTTATAACAAGTTATTTAAGTGGCACCTATAAGTACCGTGAGTAAATAAATTGTTAAAGAAATATTTAAATTACCTTGGCCTCTGTAATTGTAGTTTCTCCTTTGTATTGGCGGTGTATGAAGACCAGGTTGAAGTCCTGGTCCTTAGGCACTGCTGAGCTTTCCATTTGACCCACTCCTGGATAGAACTGTGTAGAGTAGGAACCCTACCCAGGAGTAAGACAATCGCACCATCTAAGTTCTAAAACATTAGAAAAAACAAATCACATTTTCTATAACAGAAATTTGCATGAAATTTTTTTTAACAAAGCCCAAAAGTTAAAAATTTCATTTTTTCTGTATTCTTCACAGGAATAATTAAAGATAAAATATTTTAATAATGTATCAGGATTTAAATATTCATAAATCCTAAGTTAAAGATTATGTCTGCGGATTTAGGTTTTTCCCATGCATTATATGCATTTTAATATGAATATTTACAATAAATTAAAGGAACGACAGACTATACACATCTAGACCAGGGGTTCTCAAACTACGGTACTCGTACCAGTACTGGTACGTAAATCTCTGGTTACTGGTAGAAAAAATGTGATACTGGCACGTGAAATGAAATAAAAAATTGACGCGTTTTGCATTCTCTTATTAATGTAATTTTTATTAGAATTTAGATAAATGGAACTAATTAGATGTTTAGCTGATCTTTCATCCCACCTGAAAAATGAAAAAGTTTTCTTCTATTACTATATTGTATGTATGTATAATACTTATTTCAACGAACTTCTATCTCGTATTAATAAATAGTTTATTTTCAGAAGCTATGCAAATTTCTTATGCAGGTTTTTCGTTTGTTAAATTTTTTAAGTGTATTATACTGTTGATATAAACACAGTGTTCATATAACAATAAATGGACAAACAAGACGATTTTAAATGTGTATATATTTTTAAAGTTTAACAAACTATGTAGTATTTATGTTCTCTATTTCAATAGATCTAGTATTAATAGATTGAAATAATATTTGCCATCCAATATTGATACACTTTATAATGATATATTTAAATGTTAAAATAAAACTGTCAATCGAACTATCAATTTAACAATGTAATTATTCAATTAAATAAAGTAAAATCTGATCAGACAGAAGCAAAAAAGACTGGAAAAACATTTCGTTTTAGACATATTCCGTTTATACATGTTTTTCTGCATTAGCTTTGAATTTTTCACCTGGTGGTACGCGAAAGTATGAACTTCTATTTAGTGGTACGTCGGTGTAAAAGTTTGGGAACCCCTGATCTAAACAATATTATCATATACAGAAAATAAGTCACTCGTTTTAAGTTCACCTGTTTTTAAAGGTTTTTAAATTCGATTCTCCTTGTATATACTGTATGTTATTTCAATTTGAAAATTTTTGCTCTCTTTTCTACGCTTATTTCTGTTTGCGTGGGTAGATATGTTTCCCCCTTATGCCATGCAATGATTATCAAACCTCATTCACAATGAAATTTTTATTATATGATGTACGTTTTCCGTCCTTTCCCTTTAGATTCACATCAAAGAATTCAAAACCATTACAAAAGATTATTAGTTTTACATTTGATCGCTCACTGCCTTTCTGATTCTAATCACGTGAAGAATGTAGGTTCTAATTAAATGTGCTCGAAATTATGATTGTAATTTTCTTCGTTAACTAGGGTGGAAGAAATCCCATTCTATATGTTTTTGATCCAGTTATCATAGCTTATTGTATGAAATAGATTAATTGACAATATAAAACCCTTCCGTAAATCGTTTGACTATATTCAGATAATTCAAGCATTTTTTATATAACTACAGAGGGTTTTTTTTTAACTACTTTGTATATTGTAACTGCATATTTCCATTTTTAACCTGAAAGTAATTTTCATAGAACGATCTACACATAGTATCATGCTTAGTTCAAATTTCAAAATATGCAGTAATCCATAGGAGAATATTTCTTGGATTTAGGTAGAATGAATGCATTTAAAATGAACCGCCGAAATTATGAGTTCATTGCACATTTTTTTACTACAGATAAGGCAGCAGATTTAGACTGGTACGGGCTGGTAGCCTTTACCGAATGGCACTTTACACAATGAAGATTGCTTGCGTAAAGATGTTGAATGGCTTAAACGTGTTAAAGTGTATTTCTGAGAGTAATTCGAGTTAAGTTTCATATTTTTTCTTGTTTCTTTTTTTAAGTTTTCCGTTATAATATAATCCAGTAATAACCACAAAACATGCAACAAAAACTTCATTGTATTTTTCGAACCAAAATTTTAAGTTTTTTTCTCTTCCTTTTCGATAGTAAATCAATCTTTTATTCTATTGCGACCATTGAAACATATACGTAACTTGTCTGTTGTAAGTACATATTTCCATTTTTAACCTCCAAATAATTTTCATACAACAATCTACACACAGGATCATGCTGACATGTTTTCGCATTAAGCGGTGTCAGAAAATTTGTTTGGTTTTATTAGCTTTAAATTTTATTTTATAATTTTGTTTCAGTTCATATGTTGATGAGAGATGTTTAAAAAGTTAGTGAATCTTCTTTGGGAGGTTGTATTTTCTTTTAAAACATGAGATATGATTTAGATGTAATATATGGTGAACGCATCATTGGTGGGTATGCATTTTTTGCATTTTACCAGTCAAATGTAAGCTTTAACGTTACTTCCCTTCTTAAATATTTATGTTAATTCTTTTATGAATAAAAATATTAAAACCGTGCTTTCAAACGTTTTTTAATATTCAAAAACGGATATTTTGCTTCTTAAAACTCAAATACATTGTTTTCATCCCATTTTTTATTTTCCAGCGGCATAAAAAAAAGATTATTTTCAATAATGCATAAGATAATTAAACCCTATTCTGAATTTACGCCATATACATTTTATTGTTTTCTTCAATTAAGGCTGTCCTCAAATCCACAAGGGCAACTTTATGACATAAGTTTTATTTTATTTTTGTTCGGTAAATGCATGAAACTAGCAAGTTTTGTTGTTCAGAAACTATGTAATCGAGCTGTTTTTTCCGTTTTTTTTGCAAACGCAGTAGATTTTGCAGAAAATAGTGTCAAAGTGAGCATTTTGAAACGAATTTCCGCGCGAAACAGGAATATCCACTCAAAAAAGAATGAAAAACACGTTTGCCACGTGATCAAAATCGCTTATAACTCAATAGGTAATTTATTGATCTAAAAGCGGAAAACACAGTTCGATTCCAAATTGTTTCCATGGTCAGGCTTTCCAATTTTATATATTTCCTTTAAAAAATGAATTTGTAAATGTGCCAAAACTTTTTGCGCCTGTTGAGCAAAGCAGTTGAGAACAACCGTAAATTTAAATCATAGAGAAAGTCAAAATCATTACAAAAATGTAGGAACATCCTATGTATTTGATCGTATAATTTCAAGTTTAAATGAAGTCTAAACTAGAGTTTAAAAGGAGATACATGATGTTAAAATTAAATATCAGATTTTTACTTATATATTTTGTATTTATGAAATTAAAACTGCTAAATATTGTTTTAACGAGCGATTCTCGTAAAGTTTAAGTAATTACTACTAGAAAGTTAAACTAATACCCTATTGAGTTATATTTGAATTTAAAGAAGCGTTTAGAAATATAATAAATCTTGATAATAATATAAAAAAATTGAACAATTCACATGGATCTACATTATTCGGATAAGGTTGCTTCGTTAGAATATAGAGAAATTTTTTCCACCCTTTTTACTTTTTTTTTTCATAAAAAAGAATTGGATTTTCAATAGATTCTTTTTTTCCTTTACGTAAAATTTGCTTCGTTCTTGGTTTCTTTACTAAGCATTTTCCATTTTATCGTTTCTCTTTTGTACTCTGGTTTTCTATTTCGGTGAAAGCAAAAGTCATTACCCATCTTTTATGACGAAAATGATTAAAACTGAATAGTTTATTATTTATGAAATATATTATTCTAAGTTTAAAGTCATATTATTTTCTCACTCTCATTGATAAATTTATATGAAATAACCTCCCGTAAAAAATGCGAAGTTAAAAATTTATAATATATTCTTTAATTAACTTTGTTATAAAAAATGCGTAATATTTTAGTAAGATCTCAACAGGAAATTATTTTAGTACTTTACAATACTGCATTTTAATCTTAGTTTGAGATTAGATTATGTGTTAGAAATTAGATAGAAAGAAATTTTATTAAACTATTAAAAAAAACGTTAAATGTAAAGTCTCAAAAACACGTTAAACAGTACTTAACCGTTCAATTATTCAGAAAAAATTAGTTACAATGTTAAAAATTTGGTCCTGAGCTGGAGAAATATATGGTGCTAGAATAGCTGTAATCATAAGATAGGAGAAAATTTTTTCAAATATTTGGTTTTCCTGTTCAATCCTAAACTTGTATATATTTAACCATAAACTTGTATATGTTCAATCATAAGTTTTTATAGGTTCAACCCCAAACTTGTATTGGTTCATCCATGGACTATTAAAATGTTTTTCCGTATGTTGATAAAATATTAAGCGTTAAACAAATACAGTATTGCATAATTTGCAGACAAAAATGCTAAGCCATATACACGCTACAGCTATCCTTTGTTTACAAGGATTAATGCTATCATTATTTCTATTTAAAGTAGAATCCAAGAAGTTATAAACATCCAAGCCACTTAAGATATGAATCTGAAACTTTCTGACTGTAACGGACCTGCTAATTATTAAAGAAGACAATAGATGTCCTCTATACAGGAATTTTAAGGAGTACATAGAACAACCTATTCTATTTGCTGGTCAACAGCTCTAAATGACTGGGAAAGTTGAAGTCATTTACTTTTGAAGTCACTCACGCGTTGAAGCACCATGAAGGAATTTTAAAGTAAAAAAGAACAGTACTTTGCTTCGTTTCTTAAAACGGTTTAACTTCGTACAAATGGTTGAATGGAGCGGAATGTATCAACAGTGTACAATATATTTGTAAATATAAAATAAATGCATTAGAAAGTAATACTACTTTTTCATTTAATTGGACCTCACTTATTATTTTTCATTTAATACACAAAAATGAAAATCTAACTGGTTTTTCATGGTTTATTTTATTCAAAATCCACAGTTTTCTGTACACTGTGTTTCTACATATACAAAATAATAATAATAATAATAATAATAACGATTATTCCTTTTACGTGAAATATTATTTTTCCCGAAGAACACAAGTTTTTTAAAAGATACGATTACGCGTACATGTATAGTCATTGAATAAGATTTGAAAGCATAAATACGTGTATCATGTGCGCAACATCCTTCTGGTTGCTCTCCCGGACGTTGTGGCCATTGATCTCTAAAATTTGGTCCCCTTGCGAAATCCTTCTTCCGTGTCTGGCCGCAATACTTCCCGGCTGCTGCAATAAAAAAAACTGTTCTAAAACCTAATTGTAATAAAACATCTCTTCGTCTATTTCTATTGCTTGCATAGGCTTGAGAAAGACGGAGAACATCAGAAGTTTAAATAATACGAGGCGCGCTTTTTAAAGTGAGTACCATTCTGATATTAGAAAAATACAAGCCATTTTTTTAGCTGTTTTACTTTTACATAAAAGATTAGAACTTAAGCTGATTTTCAACATAATTTCTTCTTATACACTGGCCTCCAAAAGTTAAGGTACAGGGACTGGATACTTTCGATTGCACACGTTTTGTCGAATATCTACCAACATTATTGGCGAATTGTTCTTAAAGTTCTAGGATGTAAAGAACATATTTGATTTTATATTTCTCGGTGAAGATTTATCGGGGAGTACAATTAGGGGCCTAATAATAAATTTAATAATAAAATAATATTTGCGATCACTTATGTAACAGAAAAGGCTGGAAATGGTTTGTTACTGCGGTAAATGACTATTTGGCAGTACAACGTTTGTATGCATTTGTGTAAGCATAGCACTCATATTCGTGAAGATGTTAACGTTTTTGAGAAAAATTCAAAAGTTTTTTGTTTATAGCATACAGAGTTTTAAACCAAATTTAACACAACTTTCCAAAAACCTGACAAAAAACAGTAGCAACAGTATACTACAATTAAAACATGAATATATCGAATATTTGATGAGATATGGGCATTTGTATGAAATAATTTTTAACTGCGCATGCGTTGAAGATCCTAAAATGTTTATTATATAATTTGGTAGTCAGCTATTTAGGGTAACTTATATAAAGAGTCCAGTCAAATATCTCGAAAATTCACAAAGATAGGGTCGATATAGTGAGTTGCTTCCTAAAAAAGCTTTATTATAAGGGATTTTTCACAACTTTTCAATCAGCTCACTATATCTTTCTAAGTTTTCACAACATTTGACTGAACTTTTTATAGAAGTTGCCCCAAAATACTGACTACCAAATTATGAAATAAAAATTTTGAAATCTTCCGCGCATCCCGTTAATTATAATTAACGGGGAGTCATCCATTTTTAATCCTTTAAAATTTGAGCTTTTTTTTTTTCAGTAAATATAAACATAATTATAATTCTGAATCGAACAAAACAAACCCCATGTAGACATTTCAAATACTACCGGGAAAATGTGAAAATATTATGTGTAGTACATTAACAAAGACTTTAATTGATTTTTATGGATTAATTTTGGTTTTCTAAAAACTTTGTTTATAACTTGTGTGCACTTTTAATATATATACAGGGTGTTTCATAAAAGATGGGCAAAACTTTAAGAGGTGATAGTACACATCCAAACAAACAACTTTCAACAAAGAATGAATGGCTGGAAATAAAACGCAAAGCTGTTGGCGGATTTGGAAACTTGGTCCTTGCAAACGAACACCATTCCTGTTGTGAGTTATCGGGAGAAGAACGATATTAATAGTATACAAATGGGAAATGGGGAAGAAGAAGAACGCGGATGCAAAGTTTCGCCTCGATTAATACATGAAAGCTACTGATCTGAATGTACAACTGTCAATGGCGATAGGAGCATATCGGAAGATGTTGTCCATCACTCATAGGGAAATGGCTGATATGCATTTCATCTACGGAGCTGTAAATGGAAATGGCTCAGAGGATCAACGATTGTACGGAAAGCGGTTTCTCAACTCGTTTTTGTCACTTATTCGTTCTTTGTGTGTTTTTCCCTCGTACAGTAACATAACCTTCTGCGCCCTCTACCGCCTGTGCGTTTTAATTCCGACAATATATTCTTTGATGAAAGTTGTTTGTTTGGATGTGTACTATCACCTCTTAAAGTATTGCCCATCTTTTATTAAACAACCTGTACATATGCAAGGAAAATACTCACAATCTCCATCTACTTTTTCGTTGATTAAACTCTCCAAATTTTATTTATTTTGATTAGAAGGTCCTTTTTAATGTGATGGACTTTAAAACGTAGTTCCTAATCTCAAAAAATAAAGCTTGCGCCGTTCATTTGATAAAACATTAGATGGAGATTATAGGCATAGTCATTCGATGTATAGTTTCAAATGGAATTCTCTGCCTGTAAACATTTCTTTTTACGTCAAACGCAAGTTGCAAAACCAATTTTTTTAAGAAATTGATATCAAAATTTAAACAATAAATGAAGTTTCTGTTAAAGTGAACATATCTATCGAAACTGAACCTGTTCTATTTGGAATGTTTTCATGCGGAATGTTTTGTTATATTTAGAATTGTAAAAATTCAGAAATTAAACACAAAAATCGATTTTTTTTGTAGATTTAAAAACAACCTTTAAACAAAAAAACTTATTAAAAAAATATTCCTTACCACATACGTTACGAAAACGCCTCTGCCGTTCCTGAAAATAAAATGAAAAAGAACTTGCATTACAGATGGCTACAAATTAGTTTATTAGCTATAAATTTTTTAGATGAACGAATTTTCAGTACATTAAGCAATATTTCTGATACTATTTCATTAACTGCACAAGTTTATACTCTTATAATTGCAAAAATTCATAGAAAAAAGAATTTAACACAATTTCTATTTATTTATAGACATAGCTTTGATAACACTAGATTAATTTTAACACAATTATTCAAATTGGAAATTAAAACATGTGAAATGTCAATTTCCATCTAGGCAGAAAATGTCCTTACCTGGTTTCGAACCAGGGATCTCTTGGCTAAAGCCGCCGATGTTCTAACATCTGAGCTATCCCGGACGAATCTAGTGGATCTAATTCACCCAGCTAACCTTATTGATCATAGCGTCTTTTCTGTTATATAAATCAGAACATTTTTCACCCAGTTGGAAATTTACATCTCATATGGTTTATTTACCAATTCGAATAATTGTATAAAAGTTAATGTAGTTCAATTACGTATCCAGTGTTTTATGGAGTTCCATTACCTCCTATTTATTCTGTTGAGCTGATTCAGATATCAGACTAGACACTATTATCAATAAGGTTAGCTAAGTGAATGATATCCACTAGATTCGTCCAGGATAGCTCAGATGGTGAGCAATGCTGGCTTCAGTGAACAGATCCCTGGTTCGAATCCTGGCCCGGACATTTTTCTCCCAGTTAGAAATTTAGATCTCATACAGCTTAGATATTTTGTAAAACATTTAAGCTAAAATGTTGAAAGTTAATTCCTTTCTAAATTTAGTTAATTCATAAAGATCAATGTTAATTCATTATAAAAAGTTCAGAAAATTTGAGAATATAATGGAATAAATGTACTGCACTGTAATATTTTATATCTATAAATATCTCTATTTCATACAGTTAATTACTTGTTCATATGGGTTGGATTTGTTTTCGTAGCTAATATATTAAAGCTTTACATATTTATTCAAAAAATAATTTATGTGTAATTTATATGCAATTCATATCCAATACTGTTATTGAAAATAGAAGTAGTTTAATGTAAAATTATATGGACTGAATTAATTTATTACTCAATGATATAGATTCTCTTATATATACTGTTTAACAAATAAATATATTTATTGAAATCAATTCTTTTTAAATAATGCTGCCATTTCGCTAATGTCCGGTGTCTCCAGTAATGTACATATTGAGTATAATTAGAACTATGCTGGTTCACTAATTATTGAACTGCATATACAGGGTGTCCACTTTCAACGGTGTCCAATGAATAATTCTAAACCATTAGTCATAAACATGTAGTTCCAATTACAAAAATGTTTTAAATGAGGTAAAGAAGTATGTTAAAAGTGATTTGGGCCAATAAAAAACATTTCTTAAAAAAATACAAATTTAAATTTTTATACGGTCCCCCTGTCTTATAAGTTATATTTAGTAAAATTTTCCTGTTACCCTGACAAGTAAGACAAAAAATTTCCCGTTATTCTACGATTAAAATTGACCGAGTAATAGCTGTTTAAAGTTGGAGCATATTTTTGACTGCAAATTAGAGATCATTCACAAATTTAACAGAAATGTAATTTTCTCAGATATAATAAAAAAATGGTTGAGAGTAAAATTAACATTGAATATAAATTTGAAATCTTTAATCATTCTGACATATTAATGCAAAATATACAATTTGTAATAAACATATAAGAAGAAAAAAAAAAACAGAATTTTTGTTAAATAAAATGATGAATATTAAGAGCCTCAATTCTTTACAAAATAATGCATATTTTTAAATGATATTAGATTACACTAGCCTGCAAAAGTTAGGTTATGTCTTGTTTTTTAGATTTTGATAATTGATTCCTATGTATTCTGTACCGCTGAATCTGATATTGGCCTTCACTTTTTACCATCATGTAAAGACTGCAAATCGTAAATTTTAAAGTTAAAAAAAAAGAAAAAGCAGCGAAAATTTGATGCTATAAAATAGATCTGATAGTTGTATTTTTAACTTTTTATAATTGATTTGTATGTATTTTTTACCGCTGAATTTGAGAATGAACTTCATTTTTAACCATCGCGTCACGATTTTTCGCAAATGGTAAATTTCTAAGTTCAAAAGTTCAAGGTTAAAATTGAACCTCCTCCCCCACCTCATCAGACCCTTCAGCTGATTAGCTGTAAAAACCCCAGTATAAGCCAAAAATTTTAATAAATTATTCAATTAAATTCAATTAAATTAAATCAAAAAAGTTTTACACTGTTTTATATAGTGCTCAGCAAAAGTTTAGACAATGATCTATTATGCTTCTGTATTGCGAAGTATGTAACGAATTGTTCTAACTCAACTGTCATATATTACGTGGGACTTATCCTCTATTCACAAACAATAAATTTTAAGTTATACCTTTTACATAATAAATAATGACAAAAAAAACCAAATTAACATGGTGGCAAAAGTATAGACAATCTGTCTATTTACAGAAAAATAAACATAAATTGAAATCGAACTACACTTACATTGTGTGCAATTAGTGCAAATATATGACTAGGAAACTAAACTGTGTGAGGAAACTAAATCCTGCATCACTTGGGAGTCTATTTTGTACCAAACACGTTCAACAGCAGTTCCAAGTTCATTAAAAGAGGAGTATTCTCAAAAGATTGCGTAAACATTATGCGTTATGATGCCACAAACGTTTTCTATTGGGTTTAGATCAGGACTATACGCGGGTCAGTCGAGAACAGTAATATTTTGAGAGTTAAATAAACTTTTGTCTTGCAAGCAACATGAATGGACGCATTATCTTGCACAAATTCATACTTTGGAACAGCTAAAAGTTCACAAAATGGCTGTAAAGTGTTTTCCAATGTATGTATGTAGTCTTACGCTGCATGGCAACCATTCAGGATCACCAGAGATACTTGAGCATTAAAACAAAGTGAGGCCCAAATCATTAAAGAGTCACCTCCTTGTTGACGACAAAAGAAGGCCCGAGGCTGTTTACGCAAGTCATGCCAATAGTATTCAACCCTATCTGGGTCATCCAAATTCCGCTTTTGTTTCGTCACTGAATGTCACAGTACACCACTTTGGTCCATATGACATATCATTGCGAGCCCATTGCATTCTTGTCAATTTGTTGTGAGATTTCAAGGCTGGTTGTTTTATCATTTTCATGAAAACTAATTTACATCTTTCTTTTATTTCTCTACGAATCGTATCCGTTGACACAGAAAGCTCCGACTCGCTTTTAATGCGACTAGCAATCATCATTTGTCTAGATGACAGTTTATGGGTCCTTCTACCATCTCGTTTGCTAACCATGCTTCCAGATCTATTTTTTGCTTTGAAAGAGTTTCCCTTAGACAGTACTAGATAGACATATTTCTTTGGACGATTCAAAACAGCGGAAATTTCTGAAACAGTCTTCCCTTTCGATTTCAGCTTCCATGCTACAATTACTTCATCTGACTGAAAATTTCTAGCATCTTCACAAACCAATGCTATTGTGAGGTGCACTTAAATACTTCACGCATGTGGCGTCAAAAGATTAAAATTTGCGTTTTTCTGTGAACAGTTGCCAAAAAATCACGAAAATGTCTAAACTTTTGCAATAAGAAAATTTCACATTTTTCAGTTAAATTAAATAAAATCCGACATTAAAACTGTTATTTCCGTCCTAAAATGTTTAAAATATGTTTAAAAATAAGTACAGCCATTTGTGTAGCTTAAGTGTTTGTAATTTTTATTTAAATGTCAAATATCACCAGTGTCTAAACTTTTGCTGAGGACTGTAGTATCAGATTTTTGCTATATTTTAACTTTGACATTTACGATTTGCAAAAAAAATCTAAAGTGATGGTTAAAAATGAAGGTCATTTTCAGATTCAGTGCTAAAAGTACATAAAAATCAATTATCAAAAGTTTAAAAAACACAGCCATCTCCTCTATTTTGTAGTATCCCATTTTTGTTATTTTTTAACTTTGACAATTTAGGATTTGCGAAAAATCCTGACATGATGGTTGGAAATTAAAGTAATTTTCGGATTCAGCGCTAAAAAATACATAAAAATTAAAAAACACAGCCATTGCAGTCTTGTGTTATCTAAAACTTTTTCTTAAACTTCTTTTCGGTAATCTATCAGAATTTTTTTTGTGTTATACTATAAAATAATTATAAATGGTAACAACCGAAAATCATAACATTAGATTGTCATCGGATTTACGTCAGTATGTAAAATATAATCTGGATAGGATATTTGAAAATTTGTTAAAGTTCAATTATAAATTTTGAACTGGAAAAACATACATACGATGGTTGAAGTTAAATAAAAGAAATCATGAAAACAAACAGTCTCAAATCCTTACAAAATAAAACCTATGTTAAACTACAAATTTTTTAGCCAATCTGAAACTTAATAAATATTAACTCAATCGTAATACTTGTACGATTTTTTTCAAAGCGCAGATACAGCATAGTTCTTTAATCACTTGGTATATGACCTCTCAAAACATGGCCGAACTCTTTTGTGTTCAGTTGCAGAAAAGTGGCATAAGTCATGCATTTTTAAAGTTTCATAACTCGGTCAATTTTAGTGTTATTTGAACCGGACTTTTTTTGTCCTATTTGTCGGTGTAATATGAAAATTTTACTAAATATAAGTTATAGGACTGGGGGACCATATAAAAATTTAAATTTTGTAATGTTTTTACGAAATATTTTTATTGACCCAAATCCCTTTTAAAATATTTCTTTACTTCGTTTAAACCATTTTTGTAATTAGAACTAAATGTCTATGACTAACGGTTCAGGAATTAACCATTGGACACCGTTGAGAGTGGATACTCTGTATAAAAAATGTGTTTCACATCTAAAAAGTTTGTGCCCAATTTCCGATGCATCGAGTTTCGAAGTGTACCCACGTTGTTTTAAATGTCGAAATTGAGTTGAATTGTCAACATTTAGTGTCTCAGCAATCTCTTCAGTAGTAATCTGTGGATTACTATTCACTAAATCACGGACTGAGTCATTATAAATGTCAGAAAGTCGCCCATGGCGAATTTTATCTTTGAGATTGAAATCCCCATTTCGAAATCGACAACACCACTTTTTAACTGTCCTAAGAGAGGGAGAAAGATCTACATAACCCTCTTGAATAGTTTCTGTAGCATGTCCAACGCTCAATTCTTTTTAAAACTCATTTAACAGAATGTAACGTAAATGTTACTTTTCATTTTCCATTTTGAATATTAATCTTGCACTCAAATTAATTTGAAAAACTTTTTTTAAAGTTATGTTCACTAACGACACATGCAGATAACTGTCTGTTAATAATATGGTTATAAAAAAACCCACCGGAGTCAAAATTGCAAGTTTCTGACATCTATGAAACAGGACACGAACTTTTGAAATCACACAATGCTTTATTGACATGAACTTTCAAAATAAAATAATAACAGTTTTGGTAACATGTATTCAGCCTCATTCGTATAACTTACATTGTAAATTTATTATTATAGTGTGGATTTGTTATTTATCTAACAATGCATTAATAATTTTTAAGTTTTATCATTTCATTAAAAAAATCATTTAATATAAATATATTTTTTTTAAATACAGAGTTTTTCTAGGAAATTGCAATCTTAAAAAAAGAAAATAAAAAATCATGAGAATGAAAATTAATTCAATGTCTATTATGTGCAAAAATAAACTTAAGTTTAAAGATAATAGTTTAAATTAATATTCGATAGAAAAAAATCCATTTTAACTAATTAAGTTAAAATTATTTTCAAAATCTTGTAGAATATATAAATGCTATTTCAATAGTTCAAAAATAATATCCATTCATATTTACTAAATATTTAGAAAAAAAAATAAAACAATGACACTCATTCCCTTTTTGGCAGTTCAAGAATAATATCCATTAAGTTTTATTAAGAATTTAGCAAAAGAAAGGGATGCATACAGAAAAAGTAAAAAACAAAAACATATTTAAATATGAAATTAATAAGACATAGAATAATAATAAAATTTTAATTCGTAATAAAAACATAGATTCTAAAATTATATAAGGATATTTTTGTGTCCAAATATCCTGAATATTGAAATAGGATGAAATTTTTTCAAAGTACTGCGAAGTAAAAATAAAGTTGAAATAAAAAGATAAACATATATTCGATTAATTGCATGAAATAAAGTTTTCTGTAAAAAAAAAGTAGATTATGTCTTTTTTATTATGCATAATAAACTTTCTTACGTTCTCTGCATTATGCTGATACCAATGCTGTCTTTGATGCTGAATTTCCTGAGTTCGACAGTTATAAATTTTGTGGGAGCTGTAATAAAAAAAAAAAAATCTTATTTATTAATGGTATGGGCCCAAATTCATATTATTTGTAGGTATTGCTATTAATTTTATAATATTGTTGTCTTTGAAATTATATTCATTCTGGAGGAAAATATGAGAAAAAGACTGCCATTTGCTTTACACTTGACTATAATATGCGTTAAAAGACGAAATGCAGGGTGACTCAAAAATCATGGGACAAAATTTAAGGGGAGGTAAGGGACATCACAAGGATTCAGATTTGCATAACAACCCACAGTCTGAAATGCTTTCTTGGCGCGGTAGTTACGACGCAAAACATAAGAAAGATAAGGACACGAACAGGGAGAGAAAACATGTTAATTATTCTTAGTGCTGCAAAAATGCCGGCACAACGCTGGACAGTGCTGAGGAACTTGTTTCACGCATCGTGACAGCTGCTGGATAAGTTCGAGACATTCCCGGTATTTTCGAGAACATTAGATCTTCCATGCGCCGGAGATGCGCTTCCACGCATCACGGCCCGGGGTCGTAATTTCGATCACCCACTTTTATGACCATAATCGTGTCTTTAATGTTCTGTTTTCCTCGGTTTTTTTTTCTCCACTAAGGATAATAAACATGTTTTCTCCTCTTATTCGTGTCCTGTTTTTCTTGTGTTTTGTGTCGTCACTACCGCGCCAGAAAAGCGTTTCCGACCATGGGTTGCAATGCAAATCTGAATCCTTGTGATGTCCCCTACCTCCCCTTAAATCTTGTCCCATGATTTTAGACTCACCCTGTATAACTTTATTTATCTCTCCCTTTCCTTTAATAACATTAAGAAATATGCTGCTCTGCTTAGAGGGTTTCGGGGTATGGGGGCACCTGTTTTAGAGGGTTCCAAAGAAAATAAAAGTAGTATGTAAAACCTTTATAAAAAATTAATTTTCTCATGAAAAACATTTTTGAAATCTAATTTTAATGATAAAAAAAAGAAATAAATGTCATGATTCTAAAACTTGTAAGGTACCGAGTTGCCTTAGGAAATAAAATTCTGTTTTCTCCTACAGGCAGAAAACATTTGAAAAATGTTTATGTTATAAAAATATGTCCTCCTTCCAAAAATATGAAAAATGATCAATTTTTTTCGAATAAGATTAATGTTAAGAAAATTAAAACCGTACAGTTTTTCTCCCATTTTAAACAGATTTAGACATATTGCATTTAACGATCAAAATTATAGCGCAACAGTTAATTAAAAAGTCATTTATCGCCCAATTTATGGCCGTATATGCAGAATTTAAAAGAAAATGTTGAAATATTAACACTTTGATTACGGAACATGCCTGCCGACTTTTTTTATATTTAATCGTAACACAATTACAAAAAAAAAAAAAAAGTTATTGTAGTTTTTTCTTGAAAATATCCTAGTATATGCATATGTCAGAGACAATTTTTCAAGTACGAAGAAAAAAGATACTCTACTGGGGAGTACACCTCCGAACTGTAGTCAAAGCAATAAATATGTATATTTATGCATTCTTCCTATGAACATAAAGTAAATTTGTCGAAAAATTAAAAAAATATATATTATGTAGTCCTTATTCTTTTGACTACTGATTCAAAATAAAAATTGAATTGACATATATAGATTATGGCACTGTAATTGCAGAATATTTGAAATAAATGCACTTTAGAGCAAATATATAACATATTTAAAGCAAATTTATACAATTAAATATTATAACGCAATAGATAGATTTGGAATTGTTTTAAAATTTAATTTCTATCTCAAAAATTAATAATATTATTTGATCGTCGTTTGATAAAAAAAAGGGGAATTACAAAGGCCGAATTGATAATATATTTTTAAAATATAAAATACTAATTTATGAGAAAAAAAAAACATTAAATTGACTCTAAAGAAATATTAATATATTTAATTGACTAACAAAAAAAGAAAATAAGCATAAATGATAGTGTTAGCTTACCGTGAGATAACGTTTTTGTATTCTCGTCAAATGTATGTGATATTAGTATAATTAGGCAAATGTAATATATTCATTATTTCCATTATTTTTGTAATACTGTGTTATTGTTGTTTTGCAGAGGCTGTTTTAAATGAATTCATTTTGTTAAAAGTTTAACGTATAGTAGAATTAAAATCTGTATGAAAATTTTAAAAAATCATATATTTATATGGGGCATTCTCACAATCATTTGACTTTTGAGGAAAAAAAAATCTGGCGAAATTAAAGTTGCTAAAATAACATTTTAATCTGATAGACGAATGCCTTAATGGTTCAAAATAAAGAAAAAATCATCAGCAGCGAATTTTCTTTATTTAACTGAGGTTTAAGTTAAAGTTGCAAGTTTAATTTCCCTTACCGTTTTATTCCTATAACTTTTTATTTTCTTCTAAATTTTTACTTATAATGAATTTTCATAGTACCCAAAGGACATTCAAATAAGAAATAATAACAATGTAGAACATTTAATATAGAATTTTTGTATAACATTGTCTTAAAGGGGTGTTAAAGAAGGGACGATAAGGTAAAAAATGGGGATGGTATTGGAAAAAAGGGACAAAATGGTTAAAAAAGGGACGGTAAGGAAAATTACCACCTATTTTTAGGAAAATCATGATAAGACTAAGTGATAGCCACAATGTTCATTGATTTTTAGAAATAGTTGTTAACATTGGATTAAATTAATTTACCTCGAAAAGTGCAGGAATAAACCTTGGGGACGGTGAGACTACCAATAAAGCCACGATCTTGCTGATTTAAATTCTACAGTAAATATCCTGCCAAATAATTTTAGACATTATTTCTCTAGCATACTTCTGCATGAGAAAAAACTTGAAAAAAATTATGTGGCTGCATCTGAAATGATTTTCTGTATAATTTTAGAAGAGGTATGGTAAGGAATCTAAAGCCCAGGGACAGAGTTTAAAAAATAATAACAACCCTAAAAATGTATGCAGGTTAATTTTTAGCTACATATTTATATAAAACAATAGTTCCAGTTTCAGAAAAAAAATTACATCGAATTATTTTTATTGAAACAATTTTATACAGACAGCTCCAAACTTAAAAATCAGTATCAGGGACACGGGACGGTAGATAACTTTTCCTGGTATTTGGACCCCCAACATCGTCCAAAACGTATTTTTCTCGTTAATATTGTTATGCAATCATGCAATGGGATGTTGCCCAGTATATGAAATAAAAAAACACAATAAAGAGTATTAAATAAAAAAAATATATTATTCAGGGACATGAAAGTCAAAAGATTGTGAGAATGCCTCAAATGCAGATGAAAAACAGCAAACGTAATTCAAGAGCTGAGTGGATGAACATGTTATGCTACATTTTCTAAATTTTTTTATCTGTTAGATGAAAGCGTTATGAGGTATCCTATCACATGGGGAAGCTAAAATACTAAGATTCTATTTAGTCTTGAAGATTTAAGACATTATTCATTAATATTTAATATTTTAATATTTGATAATATCAATAATATTAATAAATTTTAATATTTGAAAATCAAATATGAATAATTTTTTCTCAGAGAGTTTAGTACCACATTTGTTAATATTTTAAACACATGGTATGAAACAGAAAATAAATCATTAAAATTTACAGCAAAAACTTTCACCTCAAATTTCTTGAAATGTAATTTTTGTTACTTAACATTTTCTTCCACTTAGCTCTTCAATTATCAGTGATTCAAGGTGTTTGGATGCAGATTTGAATAATTCAGATATCTTCTTTCTAAGTTTATTTCAATATTATATGTTTACACAAGTTATCTAATTACTTAAGTTGCACCTTTAAGGTGAACTAAATTAAACTCAAATGATTTTTGAAGTTTGTTTCTGATTTAGAACTTCAGATGAAAAATATGCAAAAATCCAACCAGTTGCTGATAAAGCGCGACTTGTAGCTAAAATAATAATTAATTGCCTTATTATAATTTATTTGGGTTAGAGTTAGAGGGATATATCTTAAATTACGTACTATGAAATACGTAGTGAAATTAGTTTTCATTTGGAGTAACATAGCAGGTTTAAAATCTGTTTGATTAAGTGAATATTAATTGCATCTTTAGACTAAAAATTACACGCTTTAGAGCTTTCTGAATAGGCGATTGATAATTAAAGAGACCATATATCGTCACTACCATATCAAACTATCCAATGTGAAAAAATTATTTTTTTCAAATTTTGTGTCATTTTGTTGTATTGTTCAAGATACGTACAAAGCAAAATCGTGACATCTCTAGCTTGCATAAAAGCTTAGATAATGACTATTTCAAAGTATCCAATGTGCACTTTTTTTCTAAAATTTCAATTGTCAGACTGTCCAAAATGGCATATTCGATCCTTTGCGCAAATGTTTGGATATTTTTCTTTTTCTAAGCATCCGTACCATGTCAAACCATCCAGTATGGAAATAGTCTTTTTATCAGGAAGAAAAAAACTGTTTTGTTTGTGTTTGAAATTTAACGCAATTGACATATGTTTTTGACGTTTACTATAAGCATACGTTTTCTATTAAAAATGAAATGTGAGAATTTTTAGTTTTTTTACAAGATACTCAAAAGAATCCCGTTACATAACACTCAATAGGGAAAAAGTGCGGTGTCTTTTAATGCTCTTACAATATTTAAAACATAATTAAATTTATATGGATTTATCAAGTGTATTAAAACACGTTTTATGCAGAATATGGTGTGCAAGTCATTTATTATTAATTACAAGTTCATATAGAAGAATTTTGTTGTATAATGGTTTATAGTAAAATATATATATATATATATGTTTGAAACACAATTTAATAATGTTAAAATATTTCAAACAAAGCGAAATTGACATCCGTAATTGATTTACATTACACGTTGCTTACTGTAGAATATGACATATGTGATAGTTATTGGTAATTTACACGGACACACACAAAAAAAAAATCAGTTACACTGTTGTCTATTAGGAATAGTTGTTTGAAGTGAGTTTTCAATTATAGTGTGAGTTTTATCTATTTGAATATTGCGTGGTGTGTATAATTTCCATAGATCCTATACAGGGCTATACAAAAGAATTTGTAAGCATTACTTTGTATGCGCGTGAATTTCTTAAAGAAGGTTTTTAATTGAATTGTGCAATTTCGGACTTTTATTTCTTTTTACTATACTAAAATATGTTAGTAAAACTTCCTAATATGCAGGGTTCCATCAAGAACTAAAAACATGGCCGGCTATGACAGGTAATTTCTGGAAGTGTGTTTATAGCAATTTTTTGCCTCCATTAAATTTTACCATATTACGTAAAATGTATAAAAAATCTGTAGATAATATACAGGGGCATACAAGATGTCCGAGTATATTTCCGTTTATTGGCGACAATTGCAAAAGTTTGTAAATTGCGTTACGCGTTTTCTAATTAAAGTAAATTGTCTCGTACTATCTAGATTATGTACAGATCTATAGATCATTTACAGGTCTTCACAAACTGATCCGAATATTTTTTTTTTTGTCTACGGACGGTAATTTGTTTTATTGAATTCTTTCGTGAAGCGAGGTTCTTGTTCTATACGAGGTATAGAATTTGTATACAACATGCAAAAAAATAGTTAAATTTAAATGCGCATATCGAAATTCAAATACGCACTTTCAGCAATTATTGCTCAAAGACAGTATTGTAACCCATTTCTTTGTGTATCCCTGTAAATGTAACGACAAATGCTATGAATTCATGCATCTTCTTGTGATGAAAATCAGTGATTTATATCAGTTTTAATATATTTTAAATAGCGTAATGTCAATAAATACTTTCAAAACGCCATATACCATTTTCCCCCATATATCATAATGTAATGAAAATTTTTGAGTGGTCCTGTAAATGAACTATTAATGTTACACACTTCATATGCAATACCGAACATACCATTGTAAGCACAATTAACATTTTTCAATTGCATGAAATCCCGAGTATATTTACGTGCGTTAGAGCGTGGACAGGCAAACCGAATTCATAAAAAGTTTTCAACCTTGTTAGAAAGTATTAAAATTATAATATGTTGAAAATTCACATCCAATAATTTTTACCAATAGATGAGCATAACTGAATACTCTTGTACAACCCTGTATATTACATACAGATTATTATATATGCCACATAAATTAATGCAAGCTAAATAACGTTTGAAACTACTAAAATGATATTTTCAGAAATTATCATCCATAACTGTCCATGTTTCTAGTTTTTCGGGTGACCCTGTATATGATTTTACGTATATTCCACAAAATCTCAAATAATAACTATAGTTCAGTTTTTAAATGCATAGCACAATTAAAAACTACGTTTAAGAGGTCCAGAATCATACTTAGCAATGCTAACGAATTATTTTAGGTAGTTCTGTATACAGTCTATAGAATTTACACATGTGCTACATACCACGTAGTCTGCAGATAGTTTAAAACGCATACCATTATATAAAACGCATTTCCAGCAATTATCGTAATAGACTGCACTTTAACCGAAATCTTTTGTGTGCTTCTGTAAATGAAAGTTAACTGTTGTACACGCCATATTCTAACGTAGGCACGTTGCTGTGCACCTCAGTAATGTATATAAATTTCCTTATGTTTGAAATAGTGTAACATAATTAAACTAAACTACAAACGTTTCTTTCCCCATTAAGCGTAATGTAACGGGATTTTTTTTTGTGTCCCAGTAAAGGACTTATAAATGCTACACGCTCCGTTTTCACTAGACATGCATTAGTAAAAATCAAAAACATAACTAAGTTAAATGACAATCCGAGTATATTTACGAGAGTTAGAGCACGGAAAGACGACATAGAAGTAAAGCAAAAGTCATAAAACCTTTTTAACAATCAAGAAAGTCTTTAAAAAAGAGATTACGCCATTATCATTCCCACGTTCGGGAGAACATTTACATTTCTTGTATTAAAAGAGTCTATTATGAATTTCTTCCAAATTGTCTTAAAAATCATTTGTTCCAACTTTTTTTAATGGGGGATTCGAAAATAGAAAGCAGCCCATGAGATTCTTAGAAAAAATAGCACGAAGATTACTATTTATAATTACGGGTATGAAGTGCACGTTATTGCCCACCCCATTATTTGTGATATTTCTGTTTTCTTATATTTTATAAAATTAAGAGAATGTTTAAAAATAAGCTTTTTTCTTTATTAATTTACTGTATATTTGTTATTAAAATTATTAAAGAAAATTCTTAAGAGTTTTATTTTGAATATGTAAATACCAAATTTTTTTTTCAAATGAACTATTGAATACGACACATTTGCTACTATGAAACGGCGAATCTGGAAAAAGCAGAAAATTTTTAGAAATCAAACTATCTAATATGGCATATTCGCTACTATGGAATGGCGAAACTGGGAAAAACACAAAAATTTTACAAGTCAAACTATCCCATGTGGCATATTGTATAGTTTGAATCTGAAAAAGTACAACGAAGCTGAAAACGTACAAATAAGCATACCATATCAAACTATCGAATGTGATTTTTTGGCGAGTAAAATTATTCAAATGATTTATCTCAATAGCATGCTTAAATAGGACATAAAACAACACCCGAAAAATATAATAATTTTTTACTGCTGCTTGTCGCTGATTTTGAATCCTCAATTAAAAGTGTTTTTGCTCTCCTGAAATGTGGCTATTTTCACATTGGATAGTTTGACATGGTACCGACGATATGGCAATCTAAAGTTAGCGATTAATAAACGATACTATTTAATAACTTTTTTCATCTAATCCAACTTCAGTTTGATGTTATATAAAATGTTAAGGCTGTTTATAAAAGTGGCTACATTTGGCAACATTTTTTAATTCATTATTTCCGAAACATCTCAAACTGACAGGTGCTATCATTAAACTCTCTAATGGGCTGTTACGTGATTTTCCGTTTGAATAAACAAATTAAATAGGATATAAATAAAAATATTTTAATCAGTTTTATGTTTTAAACACTTGAGAAGGTTAGTTAAGGAGCCGTTTCACTGCAACTTCCCTATCGCTAAATCCTTTTTAATCGAAATCCTATGGGTTAAAATACAGTTTTTATCATCAGAAAGTAGTACGCCAGGTGATTTGCGCTTTTAAAAATTGATTCCTTAAATTTTAAGTGTTTTTAAGAAAATGATAAATTTTCTTCAAGTTGATATTTCAAAGATTTTAAGGAATTCTTACAGATTTGAAATTTAATTAGACATTTTTTCAAAAGGTACACTGCCGGCATCTAACATCTAATTTTTGATGGCGAAAATCTTATTTTAATAATTATAATAGGAAATGAGTAATCACGCTCGAATCTTTTCCCATATGCTAAGAGGGATTTTGCGATAGGAGTGAAGCGACCCCTTAATCGTACTTAAGCATTATTTTGTTGAAAAATACATAAATATACCAGAGTTTTACAAGCATGTGTAAAAAAATATAGTAAAGTTCTGACATGCTCAGAGGATTAGGAAACTATGTAATCAACTGCATTTTCCTTTTTCGAGAAATATAAAAGATTTTTCAGAAAATGAAGTCAAAGTTTGTCTTTTGAACCAGATTTCCGGATACGAGATCGCATTAAATGAAAATAAAGCTGTCGTCCCGAATCAACAATTGTTTATAACTCCAGCTATAATTCATTTATTAAAAAAAACTGTAATAATACAAGTCATTTCGTTAATTATGCATGCAGACATGAAGCTTTTATGTTTATGAATGATTCAGGAAAATGTGTAAGAAATTTTTGCGTTATTGAGCGGGTATTTTTTTTTTTCGAACCGCCATATAATAATAGGTATAGGACATTGATATATAAAAATAAATGAACCGCTAACAATACATTCGACTCAAACTGACTTGTTACTCCGTTAATCAAATAAAATAATTGAACAGAAGAAAAGAAATAAATATATCCAAAATTATTCATGTACATTTTTCCAATCACATGCAACCATGCTTTTTAAATGTAAAAGAAATAGTATCGAGAGAGTATCAAGTCTTGCCTCGATTCTGAACACGTACTCTCGTTGGTTGTAAATAATGCTTGTGGATTTTCTCTTAAAAAGATGAGGCGAACTGGAGATGGTGTTTCCTTTAGGCACCTGACTGCGTCCGCTAATGTAGCTTCTCGAAATGATATATCATTTACCTGTTAAAAGAGAACAAAATTAAAATAAAGTGACACTTTTGCGAACACACATGAAATACTTTCAATGGGTCCAAGTATTTTGTTTTTAATTATTTATATGAAATCCTACTTGTATATAAAAATACTTTCAATGGGCCCAAAGATTTTATTTTAAATTATTTACATAAACATCTTCCTGACTATTATGTAGATAAAAACAAGAATTAACTGGCAGTTTGGTAAAGGTTCTTTTACAGTTTACTTTAAATGGCTGAAAAGAGGTATGTGGTTCTGTACAGGTATGGTTTTGCAGTATGTGTCACGACTGCAAGTTTTTTCCAAGTGCAAATAGACAGGGAATATGCAATTTGAATGATATTAATATTAGAAAGAATTACCATAAATATCATTCGTAGGATATAGAAGAGACAGATAATCACAATGGCACAATGAATCAGAAACAGCGAAAATTTCGTGCGCTGTGTCTCTGAGATCTACCACAGTTCAGCTAGGTAGAGAGGCCTACTCAAGGTCTATAGCACTACAAGACCCACTCAGAAAATCATCACAGAAAGATATAGGGACAAAATAAATGAAGTAAATGTATGTGACATGCAACGAATCCAATACGTCAAATCTATGAGTGAGCTCATAGCGCCCCTTATCCGTTCTCGGTCATACTTCCTTATTCAACCCCTTCGGGACGAGCGTCTTTTACAGAATTTTTAATCTTTTGTCATTGGTTTTTCAAAACAGAAATTTTTGCCTAATTGAATCGGGAAAATGTTCAGATTAAATAAGGCAAAATTTCCAATAAAAATTTACTGGTGAAAATAATCAAGGATGCTGCGCACCTTACGCGGCACGTATACCGGTCGCTCGTCCCTAAGGGGTTATATATGGTTTATATGGATGTTATCTATCTGCTTTCAAAATTTATACATGAAGTTTGATATACTTTCTACATATATTTGAAAACTCAAAAATTATTTTCATGAAAATCAATTCACCTATAGTAAAAGAGAATTATTATCATCTCAATAATCTCAAAAATGCAGAAAAATTGTCTTTCAACTTACAGCCAGAATAACATCTCCTATTCTTAGACGTCCATCTGAAAAGGCAATGCCATCTCTGTGTACTTCAGTAACGCATATTTGTTCCTAAATGATTTAAAGAAAAAAAAATAGAAAACTTTAACTTTTTAAAAATAATAATTTAACATCGAAACAAATTGTCTTTTATTACAAACCGTAATTCCAAAATATATTAATTATTGTAAATATTCTGTAATTTATCAGTTCAAAAGTTTAAAGCAATAATCTTCGACAATGTTCTTCTAAATGATTACAAAAGTATCTACAAACAAATGCAGGCATCCTATTGTGCTTAAAATATATAAAAGTAAGACGACATTTTATCTTTAAAAGTTTACAAAAAACATATCTAAGAAGTATAGGAAAACATTATTTTAATTTTCACGAAATATAAATTGAAAGAGGGGTAAAACAGTTTATTCGGGTGAAGCTGTATAACTCAGTTTTGATTCAATTCGAGCGGTATTTTTAATCCAGAAGGATACGATATTCCCATGCTGTCGTTAATGTAATTTTTTTAAGGTAAAAAAAAATTATTTTATCATTTGTTTGTTTTAATTTTTTCTTGTTTTCGAAATTTTTAAATATGTACACATTTGAAGTTACTAAAACATTTTATATTACTATGCGTAGCATATTTAAGAAGGATTTATTTCCGATAATGAAACTGTTTCTAGAATTTTGATCCACATTATCTTGGGTTAAAATTATTTAAAATAACCTTGGGAATTTAGGAAATATTCACAAAAAGTTGAAGTTGGATTCCGTTTCAGAGATATCTATGGCTAAATATATCTCATTATGTTATTTTATTTCCTATTAAAGTGCTTTTTTCTGCAGTATAATGACCCTGTAAGTGAACAAATATATGCTACATATAATACATTTAGGCGCCAATAAGATGTGTTTCATCCATGTGAAAAATGCAGCACAGCATCGCCACCTGTTGGGCGATTTACACCAAAACAAATCAGCATCAATTTATATGAAGGACTATTTTAATTTTGTATATTTTTTACAGGGGAAGGAGAAAGTAAAAAAATATATATATAGATAGAATAATACAGGGTTTCTTCACCTTTCTTTAAATAAAAATCAAGGACTTTTAAGTACTTTCAAGGAAAAAAAAGTAAGGACCTACAAATTAAATAACTAATAAATTATAATATGGATTATTTTACTAAAGGGTTTCATTTTTATAAATACAAGTTTTAAACATTCAAATGGCCAGGAAGGGGGGAGGATTGCAGCATGTGGCAGTAGAAATTTAGGAAATTTTAAAATAACAAATATAGCAGACGGAAAAACTAGTCGGATGTGCCAATCCCAAAACTTTTCTCTATTTAATATGTGATGTACAGTTCTAATTATGATACATTTATTTCTATCGTTAAAGTATTGAAGAATTTTTAAGTAAAATTTCAATTGGCGGAAGCTATTTCTCAAAGAAATAATTATTTATGTTAAGTAAAATATGCTTAAAAATTAAACGTACTTGAAAAAGACAAAAAATATATTTACATAATATTGGCATAACCGGATTCATATATACAGAGAACAAAACTACATTACAGCGTTTCCGAAAATTATAATCTGTAAAAAAAAAAAAAAAAAAAAAAAAAAAAAAAAAAAAAAAAAAAAAAAAAAATGTGCTTTCCATTATAGGAAATTTTATAATTAAAAATACTAAAAGGATTTAAAGTTTATCACCAATCTTTAAGGATGCATTTTAAATATATTTACTGACATTGGGTAATAAAATGTTTTAATTAAATCATTTTTTTTAATTTAAAACGTACTTTTTTTTTAAACATTTTTAAATGATATTTTAAGGAATAAAATAAAATTATGGAAAAAAATGTTTGTGATAAATTTATGAATTTCAATATAAAATATATTAAGTAACACCATTGAAAATATTTATCACCTTAACGTAAATATCAAGATTATTTCGCTTTAATATTTGAACTAATGCTTTGAATATTTCAATTTTAGAATTTTCTTCAGAATTTCTTTTCTATTAAATATTTAAGAAGGAAGAGAAACTCACCAAATATGAATCATGGCCTCCGGCTATGCTTATTCCAAGCTCATTTTTCTTATCTTTTTTTAGAACTATCGTTGTTTCAACAAACTCTTGAATGTTGCTCAAGGCTGAAAAAAAGATTTCATTAATTAGTAGCACAATATTCTAATTTATTGCAAATTTGAGTACTTTTTTATGCGAATTATACGTCTTAAATACTATTATCCCTTTTTATTTATTTTATTTTTCTATTATTTTTAATCTTTTGTGTTATGTAACTTTTTTAAAGTGAAGAATTTCTAGATTTCAATTAGCAAATTTCTAGTCCCCGATAATTTAAAAGCTTATAACTTCAGGCTAATTTAGAAAAGAATAAAGATATTTGAATATGTGTTTCATAGTTTGATTTTTTTTCTTTTGTAAATTGTCTGCAGAATTCTATAAATGTACTTAAAAAAAATAACATTTTGAAGGATTATTCAATTATGACAATTTTTTATAAATCAGATGAATTTGAATGTCATTTTTCTGTCTAAAACTCTCATGAAATCATCTTAGATGTTTAAATATTAATATATATTTAAGTCAGGTTTTCATTTTTTTTTTTTTTTTTTTTTTTTTTTTTTTTTTTTTTTTTTTTTTTTACGAGCAGAAATTTAATATTTCTGACATACTGTGTAAAAGATAAACTTTTAATTCTCCAATTCTAAGCACTCAGTTTTAAAAAGGAAGAATTTTTCTTAATCTAAGAAAATATAATATATACAATAACTTCTGAAGAGATATCCACGATTCTGAACAACGTTCTTTAACGTTACAAACCGCAGAAACAAATATATTTTGCAGAATTTAGGGAATGCTTTGTAAGAGCAAAGTTTCATTTGCTGTCGCGGATATACAGAAACATTTCAGAGTGGATTTTTATAGTATATTAATCAGTTTTCTCAAATCTGACTTTCAGTTTTAAAGGGCCTTGTACCTTTTAAACGCGACGAAAATTAACGAAAAAATTCAAAGTTTGAATTAGTGTATCTTCAAAACCTTTTTATGCATAAATATCAAGTTTTGGATATTGATTAAACAGATTGTGCTACTATTAGAAATTTATCAACCTTTTACAGAATTTGTGTATTGTGGAAATCAAAATAGCTCTATTTTTTACTCCATAAATCATTGTGCGCATGGTATCTTCAGAAAGCATATATGGATGGTCATAAAATTTGGAAAATATACTAAACATATATGTGTGTTTAAAATGATCTACTTTGAAATATTTACAATAGTAATATTTTTAATTATAGCTATTTTTATTCATTAAAAATGTAAAATTTTGATTTCTTTTTACAAAAATATTTTTTAATTGATTTTTGCCTAAGAGTATATCATTTGAAACCCACATATTTGTTTAGTATCTTTACCAAATTTCATGACAATCCATACATACTTTCTGAAGATATCATGAGCGCAATGACTTATGGAGTAAAAAAAGTGACCTATTTTGATTTCAACAATGCACAAGTTCTGTAAAAGCCTAACAAATTTCGAATAGTAGAATATTATAAGCACAATCTGTTTAATCAATAGCCAAAAGTTTATGTTTATACACAAAAAGGTTTTGAAGATAGACTAATTCAAACTTTGAATTTTTTGGTTAATTACCCCCTTTAAATTGCTATCCATGTTCAAATAAACAATTTAAGCTGAGTAATTGAATTGATACATATAAGAATAACAAAATAATACAAATTTTAATGTTAAGTTAACACTGTTAATTTATTATATTCGTCTGTAAAGCTTGTTTGTTGAAAAGGAAAACGTTTAATTGAAAAGTGATAGCATCCGACAAATTATATTGTGAGATTAACAACTAATTAATACACTAACAAATCTACTCAGAAACGTTTCCAAATATCTGCGATAGCAAAAAAACTTTCTTTTTTTTAATAAATACTTCCTTAAATCTCGAAAATACATTGGTTTTTTATGTTTCTAAACATAAAAAACTATTTTCGGAATCAAGTGTAACTCAGAAGCTGTTATAGTATATTTTCGTTCTAGTTTATGTTATATTTTCCTAGATTAAGAATTATTTGCCTTTTTTAACCGAGTATTCTACGGCGTAACAATTTTTTGTTCTGTAATTCTTGACAAAAAATAAACAATCATGATAAAGCACATCTATATCTTCTTGTAGAATTAATAAAGATGCTGCTTTCTGAGGAATACTATGTGTTACAAGCAGATGCTTTAACCCTTTAACTACTGAGTGTACTTATAAATACCATTAAAATAACTTGTTATAAAATTCACTTAATACATCGATTAGTAGTAATACAGTTTAGAATGAGTTAAAGGTACATTACTTTACCTTGTTCCAAAAGCATTATTGGTTACATAAAGCAAAAATATTTTTAAAAGGTTGATTTCCTTTGCCTTTGCATATTTTCAGTTTTCTTGGCGTTAGGGAAGAAGGGGGGGGGGGGATTTTTCAATACGGAAATATTTCCGTATTTCTCTTGTAAGAACATTATATTTGTAAATTTCCTAATTTTACAAAATAATAAGAAAAATATTTAAAATAAAAGATTTGAGTGGGGTTATAAATGTTGTACAGAATCCCTATAAATTCAAATTTAATTAATCCTTCTAAATTCTTCAATCTTTCTAAAATTTAATAAATGATTATGTAAATCTTCTAATGTAGCTTCAAAAATTCACGTAAAATGCTTTAGAAGATAAAATTTTCATGAACTTTTAATTCAGTACATAAAGCGTTAAGGGGAAGTAAGGGGAGCAGAAATTTGCACTATGGCAACAATTATTTCCACCTGTTCAAGGGATTTTCCCTTACATTGTGGTTTCAAATGTTATTTCTAACCAGGTTCGATAAAATCAGAAAATTTCATTTAAATTCCTTATGATACCGTGCAAAATAGTGCTTAAAATGTCGGATTATACGTACTAAAATTGTACATATCAGATATTTTATAAAATGAATGAAGTAGTCACTTTTTTTTTTTTTTTAATACTGTATTCTAATTACATTAAATATTCTTTACATGAACAAAATAACACAAGAAATCTATTATATCTAACAATTTATGTTGTTTCATTACACAAAACAATTCCTCAAATAATTTAATAGTGTAAAGAACTATGTCTTTGAATTGTTTTTAATTTTTTAATTCGTTCGTCGTAGCAACAAAATACTCAAAATTTAATGGTACAGAGGAAATAGAATATTCATAATTAATGTAATTTTAGAAAAATTCGAACGATTATTCTCCCGGAAAAAATATGAATAACTTTTTAGATTTTTTTTATAAATGATGTAAAACGAAAACAATGTTTTTATTTTAATATAACTAAAATAAAATGTTTTTTAAAATGTTTAAAGAATACAAAAATAGAAAGCTGAGGGCTTTTGTCTCCTGTGTGTCTATTGCTATATTTTTCATACTAATATTGACATGTATGCTCTTACCAGAGTAGTGCTAATAGCGATGTCGGTTGAAGTACAGTTATAATGACAACATATACCATCACTACTGTCAAAAGAACAACGTGAGCAAAATTTGAATTTTTCAGTACCTGAACATGTTGTCAGTTTGATTTGAAAACTGGTAAGTAATCGTCATTTGAAGACTCTAATAGGGTAAATCCGGGAGAGTCGCCGCTTAAGGGATAGACGCCGCACCCCTTCTATTTCTTGTAATTATCGATGGTCGTCAAACGCACAGTATAGGTGCACAATGAGATTATTTTAACCAGTGTATAGCGTGAATCCCATTTCGATGTTTACTTGTAGAAGTACTATCCTTAATTTGACGTAAGTGCATGATTTCACTGTCCGAACTTTTAAACGCGTCATGTTTAAATACTTTTTATACACTAATTACTAAATGCATGCATGATTTCTAAGTCAAAACTGAGTGTAGCGTTTGTATAGAGTACTGTGTGTATGATTACGCCATTCCCCTTAGCGATGGCAGATAACTGTGATGGCCGACGTCTGCACCATGCAAAATGGTATACATGATGCACTGCTATTCTGATATTCATGCCGCAGGTTCTTTTGTACGGGATGATTAAGTGCTATTAATTTTTCCTTTTCTTTTTCCACAGACTAACCATGTTAGGCATATTATCAAGTTTACTAAAACCAAAAGAGAGATAGGGGTAAATAAAAGTAAGAAAGGCAAGAAAGATGCAAGTCAAGATAATAATAATGAAAAATTGGATTACGCGTAACGCAGACGTTCTTTGAAAAGTACCCCAAAAAAGATGAAGTGTAATCGTTTCCGTTGCATCATGTGTTTAAAATGAAGACTGTACTTTTTCGACACTTTTTCTCTAGATTGAAGTAGATCTCTTAACCATTCTGGACCGTAGGTGCATATAAGCACCTTCATAAAGAGCTTACAAAATTTGTTTCTGGCCCAATAAAAAAGAAAAGTAATATTTGCTTTGTTTAATTACAGCATTTTCATGATTATTTAAGTAAAGGTAACTTCTTTTAAAAAAGTGGTACCAACCGAATAAAATTTGTACAAAAGCCACCGGTCCCGAAAGGTTTAACAAATAAATTATGTAAACACAATTTTACTTTTTTTTTTCTTTTCCCTTTCTAATACATTGATGTTACGTTGTTTCTGAAATAACAATTAAAATTTAATCTAAAAAAATAAGTCGATAATTTTAATAGTGAAAGTAGGAACAATTATTAATTTAAATCTACTAATACGTTTCATTGTACTCATTTAGTTTCATTTTGTTATTACATCCATAATTATAGTCCAAATATCAATGTTTTTTGGAATATTTTTATTTATAACTTCATTCCGTTCGTATTACAAGCGCGGCATAACTACCCCAGAAGTACGGCGTCTCAGCCTGATTGTACGGGTGACGCGCCGCATTGTCATGTTTTAGAAAATTTTTTTTTAAAATATTAATAATTTGTTTTGAATTTTTTTGTCGCAGCACACGCGTTGTATATTTAAAATTAAATAGCACAACAAGATATTTTTTATTTTATGTCCCCCATGGGACTTTATACACGAATTCAAAAAAATGTGCGGCATAAATCCCGGAATTACCCTTTCATGTTTCCGTTACCAATTTTGAATAATTTCGAATTTGTGACATAATTAGACATATTACCGTAACAGTGATTTAGATACAACTTATATTCCACGTTATTGACAAGAGTAGAAGTATTACAGAAGATCCTCTTTTATGCAAACCATTTTAAACGAAACTCTCGGTTAACCGAAATCGATTTTTAAAGTTTTTTTTATGCTATCACATTCCTTGTGTGCAAAATCCATTTTCAAATGTCTTTTTTTAACTGTCATATTACTTGTGTGCAAGCGGTCCTTTCCGAACTACGAGTACAAATAAATATCTTCGATCCACTTTCTTAGAGTTCCTCTGAATTTAACTTGAGCTCCCGTAAGCTGCGGAATGAAACGAAGAAAACGAACAAATTAGCGATTTTGAAGATTTTGAATGTTTGGCAAAAGGTTTGGCATGGCTGGAACAGCAGAAAGATTGTGATACTAGTGAACTAATAATATTAAAAACTCCGTGATAGAGCTTCAAAGCAAAGGCATTCGAAACTGCGACAAAAAAAACATTTTTTCAAACCCTTGTGATATTTATAAAGAGTACTTAATTTCAAAATTAAAATTCAGGTAATTTATTCTTGTTTCTATTTTGCTATAACATTATTTTATTAAGCACTTGTTACCATAATAAAAAATATTGCATATATTTATCCTTAATATATAAATTGAAGCATTCTCGATTATCCGAAAATTTGGATTTTCCGAAAGATAGTCGATCCCAATTACTTCGGATTATCGAGGTACTACTGTATTTTGATAAGAGTTCTTTGACCTTTGGATGATGACTGCAATTAAGGGTGAACACACATTTTCTATCAATTCTTGTAGCTTTAAAAAAAAATAATATCTTACATATATTTAAAATGGTGTGGAAACTTTTAAAAAAAGCATAAGGTTAAGGGAAATACTGGGTACATACAAAACATCACTTTATTTAACAATAATGACTTCCTCAATCCATTACTTTCAATAATGTTTAAGCAATAAATATACTGAGCTAGATAAGTGTTCTTACAGACCATACAAATATTATGTGATGAATATCTTTTTCTACAGAGCCATTTACCTTTTAATTTACATGCGGTACATGATCACGTTCTAAGTTTCATTCGAACTGACAAGTAACCGTCATTTGATGACTCTAATATCAAGTTCCTGCTACCAATTTTGAATAATTTCCAATTTATGACATAATTAGATATATTTCCATAACAGTGATTTAGATACAACTTGTTTTACACGTTATTGACAACAGTAGAAGTATTATTTTGATAACAGTGCTTTCACCTTCGGATTATGATCGCAATACATCAATTCTTGCAGCTTTAAAAATTATCTTACATATATTCAAAATGGTGTTGAAACTTAAAAAAAGCATAACATTAAAGGAAATACTGAGAATGTAAAAAACATCACTTTCTTTAACAATAATGACTTTCTTAATCCATTTCCTTCAATAATATTTAAGGGGACACATGTCCCTTAAAATCTTCCAAAAATCGACTTTTTTTTTTTTTTTTTTTTTAATACACTTGACAGCTAATCTTTTTCTGAACAATTTGCCGCAAACTGCAGGAGCACATTCGTAAAATTGCTCTTGTTATGGTGAAAAATGTAAATTAGCCTTGGTCTGTTTCAAGTATTTATGTTTGAAACATTTATGTTTTAATTTATTTTTCTCAAAATCGATATTTTTTTATTGCGCGCATGATAACTCCAAATCTATTAATGTTATTGATTCCAAACTTTATATTTATCTTTACAAGATCATTTTCTTCAAATTCAACTAAAATTTAAGAAATATAACAAAAAAATATTGAATATATGAGTATTCGAGTGACAAAAATTATCAAAATTTTCATATTTCTACTTTGAAAATCAAAAAGCTTTAGAATTTTTTGTTTATTCATTAGATTTTATTTCATCTTATGTTTGTAATATTCTTAAACTTATATTAAAAGTTTCAAAGTTCTAGAGGGTATAGATCTTTTTAACACTAGAATTACCGCGTTTCTTGTATACCTAGAAATACCAGGGTGGGTCATATCTTACACATGGCTTTCGGAGATGTTATTCTTGTTTTGAATGGAAGATACAGACGCACAATAAGTGTTTATGATTAATACAATGATTTTTAATTAATGATTAATACAAGTCAGCTTCTAGACTATTACATAATAAATGAAATTTTGTGAAAATATACCACCAGAGAAAATTTTAATTTTTAACTTTAGAACAGATACTTTGAGGTTTCTACGGCTCTTTTAAATAATTTATATACGTATGATTTCTAGATTTAAATTCTGTAATAATATTTCTACATATTAATAAGATATTAAAACACAATAAATTTAAATATGGTAGACCGACCAGTAAATGAACACTTAAGCACATTTAAAAAGAATATAATTCATTACATTTTAATAAACAGTACCTATTGGAGTTTGACAGTGCATATACATTTATTGGTTTACAAATGATTAAAAAATAACAAAAGTAATTTTATATTTTACTTGTTTGAATGCTAGGGGTGTCTTAATAGAAATCGATACAAAAACTAAGTAAATGAACAGTTCTTACCAGTGAATGAACGCAAAATTTTCCAGTGAATGGACAGGCAGCAATTTAAAACAACTTAAATTTCAGAATCATAATTCATTAACAACTTCTACAAATAAGTTATAACATGTTTTTACTGAATTACGGTTCTTTTTAAACCCAGAACGATAATTAATTAACTTGAAAAATTGTCACTTTTTAGTTTTGAAATTAATCATAAATTACATATAAAAAAAAAAGAAAGAAAAAAAAAACTAATTCTATTTCCTGAAATTAATGGCCCTAAACTTCTCTATTTCAGTAATAACTCCAGATGAACGGAAGCATGTTTCAGAAATAAGTTCGGGTGATTTTATAATGCCTTTCATAATATGATCCTTAAAATACCAGATCCTATACTGCACTGCAGGCCACTTCCAATTCCACCACATGTGGACCTGAGTTCCACATGTTGCCATGGTGCTTACTTCCTATTTCCAACCTTTTATGCTATTTTAAAAAAAGAGCCATCCATTTCTCCCGTGGATGTTTGTCTATAAATCAGGGTTCGCAAAAACCCGGGTTTTTCTGAAAAAACCCAACCCGCATGGGTTTTTTCGGGTTTTTTTCATGAAAAACCCAATTTTCCCCGGGGAAAATCGTGTTTTTTCAAAAGTATAATACATGCGTAATTACATTATTGTATACTATATTTTCTATATATTATATACACTATACATAAAAAAATACATTGTTTTCTTATATACAATATAATTGTAATGCTATTTTACAAGTTATAAATTATATGAATTTAAATTAATTAAATGCCAATGTTTCTCACAAATTAATTTTTAATATAATAGAAGATATAAAATTGTTAATTTTCTTTAAATCAAATAATGAATAGAATATTAAAATTTAAAATATATAAGTAGGAAGAAAAAAAAGGGGTAAACTAGTCGGATGTGCCAATCCCAAAAGTTTCTTCTATCTCATACATGTTAAGGGTGTATTCGAAAAAATATTTTTTCACCCTCAACAGCTCGAAATTTTATGAGACATTTTCAGACTCATTTTTAAAAGTAAAGACATGAAACTTGCTGGGGTGATTTCTGAAGACATGTTTAACATGCCGTGTGATTTCATTTCCAGCTCAATTAATTAGAATTTGATTTTTAAACAATTATTTTCTCAGTATGACCTTTTTTTTTCATTCCCAGATCGCCCGCTACGGAAAATTCGGTTCAAAACGCCAACTTTGTCAGCGTTTCTTACAGTATTTTCTGCATTTATCAAAAAATTAAGAAGCACGGCACATTATATAGTTTCTAAATAAGAGAATTGCCCAGTTTGATGCGTTTGAGAGCAAAAATGAATTTTAAAATGAATCAGAAAATAAGCAGTTTGGATCGGATTACACCCTTAATAATTCAAAATTCGCTATCACAGTGCCAAAATCAAATGGCAATTTATGCCCATCATGAGGATTGTAAAATATAGATTTGTTGAATTGGATGCATTTAACAAGGAGATATAAGTATCACCTGTTGTTCAATTTACAACAAAACCTGATCAGTAACAATTTACGTCAACATCTAACTGAATCTGAAGTTTGATGAAAATCCATGCATTATTAGTTCTTGAGATAAAGCTATTGCAAAAAGTGAGATAAATGCAGCACAACTGCACCGCTTGGGCGATATACACCAAAAACTAATCAGCACCAGTTTATATCAAGGTTTAACTGAATCTAAATTTTTATTCAAATCCGTACATTAGTTCTTGAGATAACAGTTACTGCTGAAATCGTGAAAAATGTAGCACTACCTGTTGGGCGATATGCACCAAAATTCAATAAGCAACAACTTAACTTGTAACTGAATCTGAAGTTTTATGAAAATCCATGCATTAGTTCTTGAGATAAAGCTATTGCAAAAATTGAGATAAATGCGGCATAGCAGCACCACCTGTTGGGCAGTATACACCAAAAACTAATCAGCATCAGTTTACATCAAGGTCTAACTCAGTTTTGTGTTAGTAAAAGTTTTGTGAAATTCTGCGCATTAGTTCTTGAGATGGAGCACCCACAAAATTTGTTTCACATACAGACAGTCATTTTCTAAAAACTATCAAATTGTCTTCAGGACCTTTTTAAAACATATAAATCAATCATGAACTGGAAGTCGAAATTTTTCACGAATCCAATACTTTCTTCTTGTAAAGATAGAAGAAAGTAAAAATACATATTTTTTATTTCCATGAATATAGTTGATTTGAATTTTTTATATAAAGACATACCTATAATTATGTACTATGTGTGTTGCCTACTAGGTTCTATGTTAGTAAAGTAGTTCAATGTGCTGAAATACATTTTTATTTGTATGTAATGGCTTTTATATATTAATATTTTTTCAAAATTAACTGAAATGACTTAAATTCATTAAATTTATATGTTGTTTAAATTTTTAAATTATATCCGAAAATTGAAAAAACCCACTTTATGGGTTTTTCAGTGGGCTTTTTCAAGTGGGCCCATTCTGAAAAAACACACCGGGTTTTTTCGAACTGGGCCCAGCTTTGCGAACCCTGCTATAAATGGATTTTTCTTTCTTGTTTGTTTTATGACATTGTAAACATCACCTTTTACTTCATCCTTATGCATTGTAAATCCAATTTTCCATTTCCAACTATCCAATGTTCAAGGAGTTTTTCTTCTTCAGAGGACAACACAGGCAATGTCCCATACGCTTACTTTCAATTGTTTTCCCTTGCAGTTTCATAGACAACGTTGCTTTTTGAATATTAAAATAAACAGATGCCTTCTTTAAAGTGAGCTGACCTGAGCCTCATAGCTTGTACAGTATTTTCAAAGTCCTCTGTAGAGTACTCGAACCTTCCATTTTTCCGTTTTGAGGAATCTTCTTGGTCATCAGTGAAAATATTTCTACCAAACATCTAAAAACATATAAAAAGTAAAATTTGAAAGTCATCAATAATTATTACCTTTAAAAATGTGTGTATATGTTCTTTTGTTACGTTTTTATATCTGTTAACTTTTCATTTGTTGCCATTCTTGAAAAATTACTTAATTCAAAATATAGGTACAAAAGAAGCCACAAAAACATAAAGCCCAAAACAGTTCATTCATAGGAAAAGTAGCCTAATGTATTCCTTCCAGTGAATGAGCAGCTGTTCATTCATTGAATTTTTAACATTTGCCTAACCAGTTATTAAACATCCCTTTTCTCAAATTGTACATATTCTACAATGGTTAAAACAATTAGAAGTGTAGCTATAATATATATATTTAATATATGTACAATAAAATTAGTGCATAATGCAAATAAAAACTGTAAATTCTTATAAAACATTTGAAATGACATAGCACTTACCTTATTATTTCAGCACAGAAACAATGTGCTTCTCAGACATGAAAAATAAAACATGTTCTAAAAGTAAAGTAATGTGACTTCAGTAACCAATCATGAATGCAATAGCTTCCTACTGAATAGAATTAAGATAATGTTGTAACCCAATCCAATGGGGAGGTCTTCAAACGCTTATTCTGTTAAAATATATAAATATTGTTTATTCACTGGGGGCTGTTCACTTACTGGTCGGACTACCCTATAGATAACTCTGTGATTTCTTTTCACTTGCATTATATATTTTTTCATCCAATCATTTCACGCAAAATGCCATGGTCTTTGTTTCTTTTGTTTCTGTTTTATTTACTGTGTATAATCCACACACAAGTTAAAAACAGTTTCCACACACAGTATTAGTTTTATTATCTTAACATTTCTTTATTTGGCAACGTTTTCTTTTGTTTGAAACTTCTGTCATTGTCCGTGGACGGATAACTTCGTATTCTTTTGCAATGCATTTATCTTTGATCTTCTCTGCTAATTTTAGAATGTAGACTTTTCTGCTTATATTAGAACCTGTTGTATCATTAAAAACTACCCAATTATTTATCCGCTAGATCTTGAACAACAAGGTAAATATTGTACAGTGCAGATCTATTTTCCATATAGTTCCATTTTTTGCCTGTTCCAAATCACTTTGAAAGGGCACTTTATTTGGTATCTTTCTTACGTTTTTAAAATTATTTCCCTTTATTTTGTATTTTCTTCAAAACACGATCTATTGGTGTTTCATCACTTTCTACACAGTATGTACTTGGCTATTTTCATTTAGCTTACTGTCACTTGAACTGGAATCGGGAGATGAGATTTTATAGGAATTTTCTCATAAATTTGTTTCATCATTTATCCCAACATTGTCATCATCATCATCATCAGATGTAATTTCGATGCTAAAATCATTTTATGGAAATTCGCTTAACTATTTAAAAATTTCCGCATTCGAAAGTCGCCCATCGTGACACCATCACTGTAAATTTGGGAAAATGGAATACCAGTGGCGAACACTTTTTTCTTCTTCCGCGTTGTTTATGAAAGACAAAATATTATTTTTACTTAGTTTGTAAGGTATAACATAGAAAATTATATTCTATAAGGTTATAACAATAGCTTGAAATAAGGTAAAAGCTCAAACAGTTGCCTTGGAGGTGCTTGACAGTTGTGTGATCCCCCCCCCCCACACACACACACATACACATACACATCCATCCACAATTTCTGAAAAAAAGTGCGATACATCTCGTTACATTATTTTTCTGTTATTGAAAAATATACAGTTAAAAGCCCTGTTGAAATAAAAGAAAAAGCCATTATTTTGGTCGGGTCAGCAATCACCCAACACGGTAATTCTAGGTATACAGACACCCAGATAAAAAAGTTTATCATTCTATTTCAACTAAATTGGTGTTAGGGCATTATACTGAGTATTTAAGAAAAGCCAAAAAGTTTCAAAGTTTTGCTTACTGCTACAACAGTGATACGGGCGAAAAAACTTGGGTCACAGATGACCCGCCTCAGTAATTCTCGCGTTAAATCATTTGCACAAGCTATATGCATTATCATTAATTTAAAAAAATCATACATTAACGAATAATTATTATTGATTAATTTTACAGCGTTTAATGCAAATTATATATTTTACTGCACGGAAAAAATATTCTAGTATTAACAAAAAATTAAACTGATGTGGTTAGTGCAAAAATGAGTGCATGGGGTCACTTTAAATATTTGTCTCCAAAATCAAATTTTTCATGTGTTTAAAGGGTATGTGTCCCCTTAAGCAAAACTAAAATTAATGAGCTAGATAAATGTTCCTATAGATCTTACAGATATTATGTGATGAATATCTTTTTGTACAGAGCCATTTACCTTTTAATTTACCTTTTAGTGGTAATGAAAGACAAGCATGTGCTGGTGAGAGTCGATTTTCAGGAGCAATTCTGTTGGTATTGTCGGGTAGAAGTACGATTTCATACGGATCATCTCCAGAATCATCAGCAAAATGGAGTTCCTCCAAGTCCATGGCCACCCGAAGCTGCCCATTTAAAAAGTGACCTAAAACAGACATGTTTTATAACTATATACATTAAAATATTTGTATCAATTTACAACATATCAATGACTTTTTTAAAATGCATATTTATATAGATTAGAAATTAAGATACATATTAGTATACCACAAACCAATTATGTACAGTATTTCCTCGTGAATAATCCGCAAAATACTTTTTAAAAATCAGAAAATTTCAGGATTTGTGAAAAAAATGTTGTGTAGAAATCTCGAATTACAAATAAAAAAAGGCTTTATCTTATCTATAAAATTCTCATGGGACCATGAATGAAATTATTCAAAATCTCTTCGGAATTAGTATTTCGAAAGCGAAATTTATTTTTACTAAACACAAACAAAAAGAAACATATTTTCCAGCTTCAAACAAGCATAAAAAAAAAATTTTGCTACAACTGAATTTCGGAAAAGTTCCTTAGTAGTTTTTACAGTTTATTACAGGGTTTTCTCAACCTAGAATATCGGTTTGTTTAATGCTATCAATTCTTACGTAAATATTTTTATGTTCAACAACATATTTTACAGGCAAAAATGATAACTTAACAGCATTAATGTTAACATTAAAATTTTTACTTGTTGATGTTTATGCATGTTTAAATATACTTACGCAGCTAAAAATGTTCAATTGAGAATTAATGTCACCCTAAAAACCCATTTTTCGGATTCAGAAACCTGATTAATATGCTAAAAATTTCAAATAATTGGTGTCGACAAAAGAATCTTTGTTTAAATAAGTGATTCTTTAAATCCCTAAAATATATTAGTTTATGAGATTTGAAACGGTAAAGAATGCTTATTGGAATAATGGGTTAGTCTGAAGATACAGGGTGTCAACAAAAATCTGACACATTTTAATGTTTAATAATTCATAAATAATGAAAACATAATTAAACATACAGAGTGGTCATGAAAAAAACTTTCCCGATATATGTACCCTTAGCGACTTAACCGCACAACCAATCGAAAGGAAATTTCAGATGTAGTTATTTGAAGGTATGCGCTCGAGATCGTAATAATTTAAAATACTAGATCTCTCAAAGTTACGGTTACAGAAAAAAAATCGATATTTTCGAATGACAACACCTTTTTTTTCCCCTGCTCAAATTCATCATCGCATTGAAAATCCATAAATGGCGATGGAACGATACACGTATGACTAAAATTGACGGTGTAAAATCATGACACTCAATCCTAATCAGTTCCTATGTAACGTATTATTCAGCACTCTAAAACAAATGATTGCATTTTTATTTTCACTGTGTGTACACAAACACAACTCAAAAACACATTTTACAACAAATGTTATAACATTACTCAGTTCACAAGCGAAAAAAAAAAAGAATCGGCTACTGAAAAACATGTCTTGTAGCCACTTCTTCGTTCCTCGCAATGGTCTTTTTTTGAAAGTGCTTTACGCCGGCAATTTTCATCGTACATGTATCATTCCAACGTCATTTATTGTTTTTCAATGAGCTGCTGAATTTTAGCATGAAAAAAATGGGTGTTGCCAATCGAATTTTTTGAATTTTTTTCCCTGTAACCGTAATCGTGAGAACTCTATTGTTTTAAATCGCCATGATCTCGAGCGCATACCTTCAAATAAGTACGTCCAAAATTTCTTTTCGATTGATTGAGCGGTTAGGCCCATAGGGAGTCATATACCATCGAAGTTTTTTTATGACCACCCTGTGTATACATTTATACATAGATTAACTCATATATTTTCTTTTATAGTACGTTTCCACAGTTTATTTCCTTTTCCTGTTTGAATATCTTATTTTTGTAAATATTGTCTGTATTATAGTATATTTCTCTCTTTTGTTGTTGGCAACGATTAGAATGCAATGTTATGTTCAATTTTGATATGGTTTTGGAGCATATCATTCAATAAGATGATTTATTCGATCTTATAATGAAGAGAATGACAACACCACAAGAGAAAGCACAGACTTTATTGTGGTTCATGGGAAGTTAGTGGTTTGTCTGCCCCTCTGGATTGTACTATCACTCTAAAGCAATGGTTCCCAACGTTGGGCGTACGCCCCACTGGGGGGCAATATGACTTTTCAGGGGGGCAATTGCAGATTTCTTATTAAAAAAGTTTCTGTCATATTGTTCTTTTTTTTTAAAATGAAAGTTGTGTTGTTGTCTAAGAATAGAAATAATATTTGAAAATATTGACAAATAACTGAATAATAATTAATTTTCGAAACGTTTTCATTCAAAAATAAAATATACACAAACACCGGAATAATTATATAAATATAGTTTTAGATATTTTAACACTTTTTTTTTTTTTTTTTACATATTAAAAAATCATTTTAATTATTTTGGTTTTAATATTATTTTAGTAAAACACACTTCTTTTTTTTTTACTATTTATTATACAAAAACTTGTACATCTGTTCCTAGTGCAATATGCCCCATAATGGATAACTTTTACATATGAAAATTTGAAGGGTATATCTAAAATTGACTATTTGGTCATGTTTAATTTAAAAAATATTTTGGATTATCAAAATGAGGTACTACTTTGCTGAAATTAATAAATCCCTGTGCGCATCACGGAAGAAAGTAAACTTCTTGTGGTTCTTCTGCAGACCACATACACAATACATAAGCATTTTCCATGACATATGCATTTTAAAATTTAAAATCGGAGAAAACATGGTGGCCAAATAATAATAATGGGGGAAGAAAATCCCGCTATCAAAGAAGTATGTTATGAAGGGGAATAAAAATATTTACTTAAAATGGATAAAAGCACGAATCCGGAAATATTACTTCTGAATTATGTTATCCACACATTCTCGATGATAAACAAATATCACTTCATCTTAATTAAGTACTAAAATCCAATGTAAAAAGCATCGATTCCATCAGATGTAATACAGAATGTGAGAGGTATTTAAAGAAATTTTGAGAGGATAAAAATGTGGCCTATTCATCATATTTAAAGATGAGGTGAGTTGCCAAAAAACAATAAAACTTTTGTACATGTAAAAGCAAAGATCCATGGTCTCCTGGCATTCATAGAGTTATGTTAAAAAAATACTTGCAATAAAAAAATGATTTTGATAAATTAAAGAATGTGAAATCACTTATCAGTGTTCATGTTATTTTCGAATCCTTCCGTGAAAAATAGAAGTCTATTTTTTATGTAATAAGATTTATATGATGTAGAACGGGAGGGGGGGGGATATCATGATTTTAGAGATGCTTAGATGGGGCGCGGCGTAAAAAAGGTTGGAAACCACTGCTCTAAAGCGTAAGTTGAGTTCCCGAAGTCGTCATACCTCGTCCTTCATCGAAACGAAATCAATAACGCAAACACAGAAAAATTACAGAAGAATATACTAGAAGGTTTCTCCATCATGAAACAGTATCTTACGGCGGATAAAGAACTTTCTAGAAACTGTAAGTCTCTTAAATAAGATGTGTTCCGGACGTACCTGTACAATTGATGAAAGTTAAAATTCTAGTACTCTATTCACCTTGTCTTAGATAATTGAAATACATAGAAAAACACATATAAAGATATTTAAAATACAAGTTAAAAATATCTTAAAATACATTTGATAAACCCATAACGTTTTCAGCCATTACAAGGCCATCATCAGTTAAGAATTAATTGTTGTTATTATTTTCTTTGCGCATAATCGAGAATTTTCCAGAAGAAAACATTATTATTTAAAGGTTGTACGTCAGATGAGATGCCAGATAAAGTTATTTGCTGCATAATAGATGAAAGCTCGTTTTGTTGAAAATTTGAACAACTTTATCTGGCATCTCATCTGACATACAACCTTTAAATTACATTTTTTCCTTCTGGACAATTCTAGAATAAACGCAAAGAAAATAATAACAACATTTATATCCTACTGATGACCGCCTTGTAATGGTTGATATCGTTCTGGGTTTTTCTGATGTATTTTGAGATATTTTTTATTTCTATTTTAAATATATTTATATTATATGTATGCACCTGAAAATTTTTGTAGAATTATTTGTGCTCTTACATGTATTTTAATTTGTGCAAGTGATGTTGATGCCAACATGCTTGCGTGATATCGACTACAGTCTTGATATTCTCCGTACGACGAAGAGCCCACATGTGGAAATTCATAGACAAGGTCCATAAACCTTTTTGAATCTATCAAAACATTAATGTTAATTATTTCAATTTATTTTGAATATTTTATGAATTATTGAACATCAAAATGTGCCAGACCTTTTAAAGACACCATTTATAAATACACCGTTCGTGGTTATATTATATTTTCATAAACTAAGAAACAGCTGTTTTTTTACAGTGTAGAATCTAAACTCAAATATTCACTGATTTATATCAGGTGTCCCAAAAATGACTGATAGATTTTAAAATACAATAACTTGCAAACGTTGACAGATATTAAAAAAATTCTTGCAGGAGTGTTATGTAAGGTGTCAGAAGTTTTTATGCTACGATTCTCAGTTTTATTTATACATAGCATTGGTAGATAGCGCTGTAAACTATAACCGCTAAATCCAGGCTCGATTTTTCGGCTTCCCTTTTCTTCCATGCGAAAATAGGAGATTCAAATGCATTGAATGGAACCATAAATACCAAAATTCGGAGCTGAGCACAAATTGCTCTCAGTGCCATCTAGTGTTTCAAATTCGAACTAAAATCAACAATCACAGTAAAAAAAAAATCCCGATATCATACATAACCCTCCTGCATGAATTTTTTAAATATCTGTCACAGTTTGGAAATTATTGAATTTTAAAATCAATCAGTCATTTTTTGGGACACCCCGGTACATCTCTCCTTATTAAAGTACCATAAAAAATATTTATGCAATACGTACTTTTCACTGTGTTAAAGGTTTCTTTTAAAATTGTTACCGACATAAGAAATCGATAAGGCATATTCTTTTATAACAAACAAACTACAGCAGATAATTATGGTGTTTTTTTTTTTTTTTTTACTTACTTCTGATTACGTACACTTTTATCATAAAATCTGCCTTTTGTATTCAATGTCTTAGCAAAAGCATGTGTAGTATCTTACAGTTGTGAAATATATATATCCTGTTTATTATTCAACAACCCTCCCCTTTTAGATCTTTTTTAATTTCTTTTACAAATAATAGAAGAAATTATTATTATGCAAACTGTTTTTAACGGATTTCATGTTTTAGTGCTCAGAGATCCCTAAAAACATGTTTTTACAAAATGCCTGTCCGTCCATGTGTCCGTTGTGTGTGTGTCATCTTTGTATCAATCGAAAAGCGTAAGGAAATTAAACAAAACGCTTAAAATTGGAGATATTTGTCCAGTAGGGGACTCCGTGATAGCGTTTTTGTGATATTTTCCTTATTGTATCACTGCGTAGTGTACGAAATTATGCATAGAAGTGAATCAAACTTCATATATATTTTTTATTATATACGTGAGGTCTAATTTAAAATGGAGATATTTACACGGAAGGGTCTGCTTTATTAGTGATTTTACTTCAATTTTCTCGTTTTTTGCAATTTAAGTGAAGAATTTCTGAAGATTTTTCAACGACATTTTATATTTAGAGGTAATGTAAAAGGTCGAAGTTTGTATAAAATTTTGAAAAAAATTGATCTGAATGCGGCGCTGTGACAGCGATTTTTGTTAGTTTTTCGGGACAGATATAAACCAAGATCTCCTATTTTTCAATATTTTTTACTCCAAAAGACTAAATAAACTCCAGAACTGTGCTCTGTTGGCAAGATTCTGAACTGGGATTTCTACTCTTTATTTTAAAAAATAAATTAGCAACATTATATACAGTTAAATGCATCATCTAACTATTTTTGTGAAGTACTGTTTTCAAGGTAATTTTGAATGCTGTTTAGAAGTTGTTGTAATCCAATTAAATTTTTATAGTAAGTAACAATATACTCATTTATCAGACATATTATTATCTAAATGTTGTAAATGTGTTAATATTTTGTGATTATTTATTTATTAATAGTTAATAAAATGTAAAATAAGAAGTCACTAGCATTTTACCGCATTTTCAGGGTAACTTTGAGCCGGCTCAAAGTTACACTGATTCTTATAATTTACTGATTATAGGTGCTACTGTCGAAAATTTCCCATATTTGCACGTATATTTAATATAAATGCCGAAAGTGTACAGTAGATATAACATGTAAATATATTCACAAATATGTGTAAAATACATAAAATTCATTTAGAGGCGTGATTAGGGGCGGAGCTACTCAAATTTGACATTTCATACGTTCGACGTTTTTTATTCTTGTTTGAATAATATTAGTACTTGTATGTGTTACTGTAACTATGGATATATTATTGAGTTAAAATATTGAAAATTGTTTTTCACTGCATTTTTATGTCTTATATGAACAATAAACAGGTTTTATTTTTTTTCTAAATGTTCATGGTTTTCTTCTTCCACTTTTCTTATGCCTGATATTTGTTGTAATATCATAAATTATACAAATCTTGTGACGATGGGAAATGTAAATTCGGAGTCTTTACATATCTGAAAACACTTTTTTGGGGTTTAAAGTTGTCCTGACTACAATACTTTTTTTTTATAATGAATTATTTTATACAAAAAATTATCATAGGGTGCAAAGTTACCCTAAATGGCTGAGTAACTTTGAACCAGGCTAAAAATCCATTTTTTATTGCTTTTATCCTTATTATTCCTTAATTTTTGATAGTCAAACAATAATTTAGGATAATTTCTTCTCTTTTATGTCCCTAGTTGCGACAATATTCTTCAAATAAGAGTGTGGCATATGAAAATAGAGAAAATGCGGATCAAAGTTACCCTGATTGACTGTATTCATCTTTCCCCGGCAAGACTCATTGTCAGATATTGATCTTGAGATACAGTTACTATTCATTTACAATGTCATACAAATGTTCAATTCAAAGAAAAATTCCCTTCCTGATGTTGTTTTCACATAGATAATCTTGTGTTATTAAATAATTATAGAAAGTCGTTCATAATTTATGGAAACGATTTTGTAATTTATTTTTCTCGTTTCCATTATATTATAAAAATTAGCCAAATTCAGAATAATCGTCTGATTCTGTTATATTTTGATTGGAATGCAAAATAAAAGATTTAATTTGAAAATGAATCCTAAAATTGAAAGGTGGCTCGAAGGTTATGTAACTGCGCTTTCCGAGGAGAAATATTCGTACCAACAAATTGTAAATCTGTATAAATATCGCGGTTTTTGTATTTTTTTTTAAAGTATTTATAATATCTTACATTTAAAAGGAAAAGAAACGCGAAAGTAAAAATGAATATATGACCGCGAAACCTTATGCCAAGACTGTTCGAACGCAGGTAAATATCAAGAAACTGAAGTCCCTGATCCTAAAAGAAAATCTGCCGACTCAAACATCCATTGCAAAGAAACTACAAATGTCTTCTGACACTGCAAGTGAAATCATTCATAAATATTTGAAATTAAAGATGTTTAAACTTAAAGTTCATCTGTTTTTGACAAATCGTATTGTTGAACGAAAAACAAATTTCTGAAAATTATATGAAAAACACATAGGCTGCTGAAAGATGGAAATTTCAACAAGACTCGATGAGGCATGGGTATATTTGATTGTAATAATAATAAAAAAAGATTAATTTTCTATTTCTCAATAACTGTACGAAATGGCTTCGTCATGATAGTTGAAGGATTTTGTTACAACGGTAAATAAACAATGAAAAACACCTGAAGTAAATTAATTTACCCTACTATAAGCAGAATATTTCAGAAGCAAGTTTTTAAGATGAAATTTCGGACATTGATAAAGTTGAGCTTCATATGGACAAAGCATCTGGTCACACTTCTAAATCAAACGCCGCCTATTTAGCAAAGAGAAAAAGTAGAAAAAAGAATAAGGTGTATCCCATTTAATGAAATACCTGTAACATCACCTGATGCTTCTCCAATGGAATTTTGCGCTTTTGGTTTATTAAGGAGAGCCTTATAAGTACGGCATCCAAGAACGCTGATCAGACTTTAGAAAACGGTCAAGAGAAATGGTGTAAAATTGACATCATAATACTAAGAAAAAGTTTATTTTGATGTAAAATTCGAGATAGAGCTATTGACAAGGACCATGGCTATCAGATAGAAGTAAATCGATGCAAAAAATAAGGCATTTATACATAAAATGTAACTAACAAAATCGTTTCCATGAAGTGCGAACGACCTTCTGTATGCATTTCGTCATTTATATATTATTTGTTTAGCTTCAAATTGGTTGATAACTTTCCATTGTTTGTTAATAAGACGTCCTGTTTATAGAAAATTGTATAAGGATTGACTGATTGTAGTCAGTAACTATATTTTAAAAATTGGTTTCGTGTAACGCGATTAAATGTTATTGAAACAAGTAATTCCTTGATTTCTATTTTAGAAGCAGTAAAACTATTTTTAATTCTAACTATATTGACATGTATGTAAAGGGTGCTCACTAAAGTTTTGTCCACTGCCATTTACTTCAGAAAGACGACAGTTATAGTTAGAAACGTGTTGTTTAAGCATAGTAAAGTGGCTACTACCTACAGCATCACCTCGCTAAAAACTGTGCAGTTAGCGTTTTTATCGCAACAACAGTGACAGTAGGGGCCAAAAGAAAAATCAAAATTATAGAATATCCTTGATTTCGTATTAAATATTCCTTACATGTAAGAATTATATTATAAAAATTATTATAATGCACACTTGTTATGCCATTTGTAGCGTATTTAAGCTAATTATAGGATATGAAATATTTCCGTTTTGGGTCTTCTATTAAAGGTATGTTTTCACATAAGCCATCATTTTATAATAAAGGGATGACATTCTGCACTTTCGTAATTAATTTGTTTCTTAAATCCCATACGTTCTTCGAGATGCAAACGCTAATTCCACAATTTGTCACTAGATGGTGCAGGTAGCAGTAGCTTCGTGTAACGCAAGCCACTGTACTAAATCTAAACACTAATTTTATGAATTTAGAAGTCGTCGTTTTGAAGTTTATGGTGGAGCAAGTCATATGGCGAGCAGGACATATATATAAGTTACCAGTAAATATGAATACATATGAGTGGGGATCCCAAAATAACCGGAATGTGGGCAGAGATTCCATAGCACGCATTTCTCCCCTTATGTGCGCTTCACGCAACTTGTTCTGAATTGAGTGCACTCAGTGCTCTCGCCAGGGAAGGTTGTGTTTGGTAGCAGAGCATTCTTTTGTAAAAGCATTTATGATTGTTCCTTGTTTTTATTTTTTTTTTTTTTTACTGTCGGTTTTAAGCGTTGAACAGCGTGCGGCTGTTAGATTTTGCTTTTTGATGAGGTAAAAAGTCTGCAGAGACAGTTCAGATGTTGAAAAAAGCTTATAAAGATGACGCTATGGAAAAAACTGTTTGTGTGGTTTTCTCATTTAGAAAAAGGTGAAATGTCGACAGATGACAAACCTTTTTCTGGACATCCTTCAACTTCCAGAAGGAAAAAAAATGTCTAGAAAGCTCGTGCATTCGTGCATGAAGACCGAAGATGGACTATTGAAGTAATTGCCGAATTATGACCTGATTTGTGGCCCACAGTTGACTATTTTTTCACCATGACTATTCACTCGCTAACGCAGCCTTATCTGTTAGCCAGTTCTTGGCTAAAAACGGCATGACTCCTTCGCCCCACGCCACCTACCACATGAATTTGTCCTGTGCGTTTTTTTTTTTTTTTTTTTTTTTTTTTTAATTCCAGAAATGAAGAGATGCATGAAAGTATATCGTTTTAATGACGTGGAAGAGGTGAAGAAAAATCAAGTTAGCAGCTTGCAGCCATACAGACAGACGAGTCTGAACAATCTTTCCAACAATGAAGTCATCGATTAGACAACTGTGTAAAGTTAAATGATGAGTTTATTGAAGGTGTTAAAGTTGTTTCGTAAAAAAACAGGTTTTTATAAAGACTATTTTTGGGATCACCGTTACTTATATATATATTCATATTTATATATAGAATGTTTCATAAAAGATGGGCAACATTTTAAGAGGTGATAGCAGACATCCAAACAAACAACTTTTATCTAAGAATGTACGGTCAGAAATAAAGCTCAAAGGTGCTGGCGCATTCGGTAACTTAGTCCATGCAAAAGTTAAATCCCCGATCCTATTGGGAGATATCGGATAAAGAACGAAACTAATAGCATACAAATGTTATATGAGGAAGAAGAAGAACGCGTATGCTAAATTTTGCATCGAATAATACATAAAAGACTCTGATTCGAGTGCACAGCTGTCAATTGCGGTAGGAATGTATCTGATGATCTTGCCCTTCAGTAAAAAGTAAAAGGCTGATATGCATATTATCTATGAAACTGCAAATGGAAATGGCTCAGAGGCTCAACGATTGTACAGAGAAGCGGTTTCCTTGCTTTGTCACTTAGTCGATCTTTATGTGTTTTTGCCTTGTATAATAACATAAATTTCGACAATGCATTATTTGGTGAAAGTTGTTTGTTTGGATGTGTACTACAATCACTTAAAGTTTTGCCCATCTTTTATGAAAGACCCTGTATGTATATGTATGTATGTGTTATGTAATAACATCCTTTCCAATTAAAATTAACTTACAAATTATTTTAAAATAGTTAAATTAATTCAACAATCCTTTTTACTTAAATATTTTAAATTCTACCTTTAAATATTCATTAATTTTCGTAAAGTTCGTTTTCAGTTAAATTTTACTTAGAAACAATCTTAATTTATTCTCTAGAAAAAGATCGTTAAAAATTATCAATAATAAAATAATAAATCTTAATTTTAATACTTTCTCCCAAAATAGAATAATTTTATAATAATTTTCAAATATAAAATTCAAATTATCACATAACGATCGTTCATTCAAACTTTTATTACGATGTGTGGCATCGATTTAAACCGACCAATGGGAGCATTTTCCGCCCTTTTTCAGAACGGCGTAGTTGAATGCTTGGCGTCCTACGGTCTCCTCCTGCCTAGACTCTAACGCGAGCGTACGTGCTCGGCGATAGCGCCTATTTTTTTAGGCATATAGGCGTTGGGCTAAACGAGCCCTTCGCTTGATATTGCCATTATAACTATATCATTTAAAAATAATATTAGAGTGAAAACTTTCTTCAAAGTAAAATTTTTAAAAGGTATTAGATGAATTGCTTTCACAAAGTCTTCATATAACGTTTTGCTGTCACCAAAGCTGCAAGATGGTGCGATTCAACGGTTTTTACAGAAAATTCAAATATGTGCTGTTCTACACAATCCATCGTTATTATGTGAATATGTCATTACGAATAAGTATTAGGATCTACCATAATGAAACCTTTTGAAATATGCTACAAACAGGTATGAATTTTGTACTTTTACCGGGCGTGGTCCATCAAGATCTCTGAGATGATTTTTCTTTATGAGTGCCTAAATCTTGCAGTAGTCTTATTGTGTATTTCGACATGAAATGTAGGATTTATTGTTTCTATGAACTAGATACCGAACTATGTGGTGGAACTCTTACAGCAGTAATCTATTAATTTGATAATTTCTCATTCGTAGATCATAACGAATGACGATGTTGGAGATATCGGTATCAATCAATATCAATCTTTAATGTTTTTAAAATAGATTCCTTGTACATTTTATATTCTATAGAGTAAACATTTAAATACATTCGAATATAATAGTCAAATATATTGATATTATAATTGTAAAATCAGATGTACCATGTTTTCTCTCCCCTTCCCGCAGTTTAATCAAAATAATATTTAAATAAAAGAATTTTTTTTATCTAAGTATATTTGTGTATTTTCGTGTGTTTGATTTACGTGTCTTATAATCTGATCATAATGTGCCGTATCAATTTATTGCAATAAAATTTTAGAGAATAATTAATTATAAATTTTAAAAAATATTGATTTAATAATTGGCACAATTTTAAATATGCTCGACACAAACACGATTTTAGGTATCATGAAGTTGATTCTCAGTTCAGGTATGTGTCATTTTGTTATTATATTTTCACCATGAAGTATCAATTTTTGTTTGTTTATTTTTTTTTTTTTACGCGGAATGTACTTATTTACCACAAACGATCTTTTGGCCAAAATTAATAATAAAATTTCTCTTTTCTTATTCATGTTAAAATTGCATAACATATTTATAAACTCCAAATTTTAATAATTTAAATTTAAAATCCTCTCCTCCCTTTATTTACTTTTATTTCCTTTCCTCTACCTAACAGTATGTATGTAGGAATTCAAACATATACAACAAACACGGCGTACTCAAGTAACAACCACGTAATTAAATGCAATTAAAAACAGCGGGCAATAAGTTATTACCAATATTGATAATGCTGTACGATTAAGTACTACATTTGGGGACGTATTTCTTTTATGAGCCAAAAGTAAGACATGTTCCTATGAGTGGGGTGGCTTTTTGAGGTAATATAATCCATAAACAAATACTGCTGAACAACAGTACCATTTAGTGCAAAATACGTTTTTATAAAAACAATAGAAAAAATAGTACACATGTCACTGGCAATAGTATAACGTCTAGTGCCGCACAATGGTGCATGAAATTATATTATTATATTCCATTAGATATATTTAAATATATATATTATGAAAATGCGATAATTTGAATAAAAACGCCTTTAAATTTTAAAAATTCGACCTCTGCAAATATTCATTTTTTAGATTAAAAATTCATTTTCATTATTATCTTTTTCCTCAAAAGACGGTTTTACCTGAAATTATTCTTCAATGAACAGAGAATGATATGAATTCAATATGAATTACATACACACCTGCAGTTTAATTAAAAAGTTATGATTTAATATTCCGCATATGTAAATCTAATTAATTAAGCAATAAGAAAGGAATGGCATGCATTAATGTTATATCCTTCAATAATGTGTCCATTATTAAATTATTTCTCCATGTTAAGCTGTGAAAATATGTTTGAGTTATTGAAGCACATTTATTTCATCATTAAATTGTATTAATAAATTATGAGTACTATTTTATCAGCTATAATAAAACATGAGAGCTATTTTTGAACATTTGCATGTAATTTAACTTTTTAAATCGTACTAAGGCTTATCTAAAGAAAAAAAATTTCAGGAGCCTATAAAAATAATATTGTTAAACGAGAGAGAGAGAAAGAGAATCTAACATATGTTAATAATTTATTTTCCTCTTTTACAATGCTTCATTTTAAAATATTGATATAAATTAGAAATATTTTTATATCACTTATATCTGTATGAATACTCAAATAGATATGTTTACATAAACAATATATTAATATAAGTATTACATAAGTACAGTTCATTACTTACAACTAAAATTTAAAACTTGGTTATATGCAAATTTTAATGCATTATAATAATAGAAATTTCCGTCTTTTTTAAAAGCTGGGATTAGTTAGATATACTCTAACATAAACGCTCACACACTGGCCTTAAAAATGTTTATAATTAAATAATGTCTTCTTCGAAAAGTTTCACTGATGAAAATACGCATTCATTCTTATTTAACAAGACAAAATACTCTCTTTGCAATTACTGTGCAGTAATCTAAGAAGTTTTGAACTATAGCTGTACTACAAATTTTGCAAAAGGCCTCGGCTTACTAATTACACGAGGTAGCTTTGCCGCATTAAATGAACTCGTATTCGCGGCGTGTTTATTAAATCTTTGCAATACTGATGTGCAAATGAGGTTAAATGTTGAGATATCTTAATGATATTTAGACATTCAAAAAAATTTTCTATCTTTTATATAGTTAAATAAAAAGTGCGCGGATGTATTTAAAGGGTTTTTTTTTTTTTTTTTTTTTTTTTTTTTTTTTTTTTTTTTTTTTTTACTGTTAATAAAAAGAAAACAATAAAATTAGTGAAATATATCAGGTTGTACAAATTGTTCTGTTTGGGAAAGCATACATATGTACAATATTTGTGAATCCTTTAGCTATTATTTAAAGTAGAAAGTTTCTTTTAGTGTATAAAAACTGATAGGATTATTTATTAAGTATTAAGTTTCAAGATTTTATAAACTTTCCATTTAAATTATCATACAAATTTGTTACATTTTTTTCCTAAAAATGCAATTTTTAAAATTATAAAGATCTTCTGTAAAAGGAGAAATATTATTTTAATATTACAAAAAATACTCTTTGTATTATTGTGTGCAGAAAAAGCTAAAGAATTTTTCCAATAAAAAAGTATGAAACGTAATTTTTCGCGAGATAATACATATACGTTATTTACCTTCATGCAGTTATTAAGATAAATATAGAAAACTTGTTAATATTACATATTAATATTAAATTACCTAACATAAACTTCAACGTATAACCATTCATTTGCAAAACTGTAATTCTATTTTCTTTCTTTAAAAAGTTTTATAAAACTCTATAAGAAATTAAAAATATATATTGAATAAAACTTATAAAATGTGTTATAGAGAAATTGTAAAGGTATTTGTTGGATATAGAGAATAGTAATATGATATGCAAAACAATTATCTTTCGGTTTCGGAGTGAGAAATTTACAACTTGAGTTCATTTTTCATCTGAAACTATTTTCATTAGCTTAAAAATAAGTTTAGCCTAAACTATTATTTCATTTCTGAAAAATATTTAGAAGTAAACAAAGCGCATAGTAAATCAAAAAAGCTTTGTGATGTAAATTTGCATATCAATGAAGAAGTCCCATTACTTCACTAATTAATGAAATGAAAAAAAATTCTCAAAGATTATAATATTTTAATTTTTTATTTAAATGTTTAAAATTTTCTATAAAATTATAATATCCAAATAAAAATTTACAAACATTTGGTTTATTTAGAAAGATGCATCGTTATTAGATTCCCACCCCCCTCTTTTTAATTGTTTAAGAATATACCTATAAATTTATATTTGAACAAGTTATTTGCCATCCATTATCTGAGAATCAATATATTATTATGAAATAATTCACGTTCACAAATATCTAATTTTATTATTGCATTTGATTTCATTATACATGAGAATGCGTGATTTTTGTTTGCCAGTTTTCAATTTGAATCCTTCTATATATAAAAAAAAGTAACGATTTGGAAATGGACCAATGACAATCTGCGTAGATGCGGCGAAACGAATCCGATTGGTCAGAGCTCTCTGACGCTGTAAGGGGGGGATTACAAGGGTTCCGGGCTTTGTCGCCAACTTGGCGATATATCACTAAATTTGGCATCCAAAATTAGTCTCCAAAAGTGACACCAAGTTGGCGCTTCACCAAAATTCATAGACTTCCATTGAAATTCCATAGTGCTTACTTGCTTGTAGAAATTCAACAAATTGACATATTTCAATGCAACAAAAAATAATATTAGCTTATGAATAGAGCTTAATTGAACAATTTATGTTATTTTTAAGCACAAACACTGACTATTTAAAATATTCATAACACTATATCTACATAATTTTACACATATATGTTGGCTGAGAAAAGGCGACGAAGTGAAAATTTCAGAATAGGGGAGATTTATATGATTATTAGGATGAGCGAAGCGAATCCTCTACTAGGCTACACAAGTTACATTTTGCCGTACACTTTACAAAAAAAAACTGATCAGTATTTTGACTTGAAATTAAACATAAAAATAAATTATGATCTGTAGATTTGCACAATATTATTTTTTTGCAGAATAACCTTAAAAAAATTATTATTTTATTCATTGTACATTTTTTTCCATTACGACGCATTTTTGCAAATAAAAAATGAAATACGTATATTTTCAGAAGAAAAAATAAATCTCGAAGTTATTAATTATAGATAGAATCATGATTAATTAAATGAATAAAATAAATATTCATTAATCCGCCAACATATCTCAAAATTTGTTTTTTAAATTTAATTTACAGTGTTAAGAAATCAAATACACAATTTATTCTTATTATGTGAAATCATTTACACAGACGATACTTACGAGTTTTAAAAGAATTATATTATGATTTCTTTTTGTAAAGTGGCAACAAAAGAATTGCAAACAAATAAAATTAGTAGTTAAATTCGTTATATAAAGTGTTATTCGAATTCGAAGGTTGAATAATAACAATAGTATAATAAGTTAATAATTCTTGGTATCAACGAAAGCAGATTTCAAATGTTTTTCCAGAAAATAGGATTTTGAAGAAGTAACTTTCTTCAAGCTCTCTTCGAATATATTATTCTTGGAGTGCTATCAAAGTTTATTTGATGTGAATTACAAAGATTGGAAACATACCAATTTCAAACCATATGAGAAAACACCAGAGGCTATTGGAAAATGTAAAAACATCTTTAAAAGAGCTTTTAGTTGAAAATTTAAAAATATTTTGTAGAATTTTGTTTCGAAAATATTTTTATTTTTACCAGTCTTATATCATAAATAAAAAATTCCGAGGAAATTCTTAGTTATTTGGCTGAATTTACATTTATAAAATTAAAATGCGCCAAAACATAAAATAACGTTTTTGCTTAATAAAGATGCAAAAAATAATAATAAAAAAAAAATTGTTACTTTCAAATACTTATTTTGTTAAATAATCCTTCGCGAATCCAAACAATGCATGGCTTTTGCTAGTTTATTTAGGTCAAGAACGGAAACACGAAACAATTACGTCTGGGTTTGGCTAGAAAATAGGGATTGCTTCGAGATACCGAGGGTTTGGGGAGCGTAGCGAGCAGGGGGGGGGGGGGTCGAATCCCCCTAGTTTTTTCAAAAATATATTTGTATCATTATAGATTTTGAGAAACTCACCGTCTGAGCGATGAAACATGTCGATCTAAATAAATAAAAGTATTTATTTGTTTTGTAAATATATTTTTATCACTTTTAACAATTATTAGCTTAGTTTTAGGAATATACCATTACAAAATTTAACTATACTTAAAAGACTATTTTCTGAGTTTCTGAGTTATAATTTAAACTAGTATGTTGTGGCCATCAGAAAATTTCTTCTATGCAAATCACGTCAATTAATTCATTTAAATAATAGAAGAAATTACATCAATTTAGCACCGTTTCATATCAAAATATATCTGAATTTGAAGTTTGATGAAAATTCATACATTAGTTCTTGAGATAGTGGTATAGCGGAAATTCTGAAAAATGCAGCATAGTAGTGCCACCTATGGAGCGATTTGCACCAAAACATATAGAGCACTCATTGATATCAAGGTATACCTGAATCTGAAGTTTGAGGAAAATTCGTGCATTAGTTATTGAGATAGAGCTATAGTGGAAATTCTGAAAAATGCAGCATAGCAGCGCTACCTGTCGAGCAATTTGCACCAAATCATAAACAGCAGTAATACATATTAAAGTATACCTGAATTTGAAGTTTGCTGAAAATACAAGCATTAGTTCTGGAGACTGAACTATTGTGGAAATCATGAAAAATGCTTCATAGCAGCGCGACCTGTTAAGCGATTTACACAAAAAATTAATCAGCATTAACTTATGTCAGGGAATAACAGAATATAATTTTTTATTAAATTCCGTTCACTTGTTCTTGAGATAGAGAGCCCACTACATTTGTGTCACACACAGACAGACTCACAGACTCACGGGTTCACAGACAGACATTTTGTTAAACCATGTTTTTCGAATTCTCTGACCCCTAAAACGTGTAAATCTTTCGAAACCTGGTGTTTGAAAAATTTCATGAATCCCATACTTCCTTTTTTGTAAAGATAGAAGAAAGTTAAAATATATTTATAGTATATTATTATAATAATTCTATAATTATAATACTATAATTGTATTATAAAAAATTATAAATATTATAAATATTTGATTAACAGCAACCGAACAATACAATTTTTTATTTAAAATTTGACATTTAATGTTTCCAAAAGCAAAGTTAAATTAAAAAAAAAAAATTATACCACTTTTATAATATTTTATACTTTCCCGAACAAAAAAGGTTCAAAGTAATAAAACTTTCTTTGACATTTTGAAATAGCACATGAAATGACATAAAACATTCGTTGATATAGATTTTATTTTGCCAAGTGGCTTTCTAAGTTATACTTTAAATGTCAATAGTTTTCCCTTTCTATGTTTCGTTTATTAAAGCTTACCTTGGCTGATTTCAGTAAAAAAGTTTGTTATATTTACATTTTTTCTCATTACGAATTCGAAAGAGCATCATTTAAAAGTTTAAGTTTTGCCATTTCTTTAATACTCCATAACATTTTCCAAAGACGAATCATTTGCATATTTAATGGAAAGAATTCGTAAATGTATTAAATTTTATCTTTACGACTCGAAAAAAATATCAAGAATAACAAATAAAAATGCAAAATGCTCAAGTATGTAAGTGAAAAATAGTTCACTTTTTTTATTTAATGCACGAAGTTTTTGTAGAAATTATACGCATTCATAAAACAAACAAATAAAAAATTAATGATCGCTCTCTTTGGTCGTACAAAAAGATGTGGAAGGTATAATATTCAAAAATATAAAATGTTTTTCATGTTAAGGCAGCTATTAATTATTCAAAACATATTTTATTAGAAATACACGCATTTTTTCAAAAATAAGAATAAGCATGGATTTAATATTGCGACCTGACTGAATAAAATAAAAAAAAGGTGTTTAAAAAAAAAAAAAAAAAAAAAAAAAAAAAAAAAAAAAAAAACTCTTTTATACATTATTTTATACAAGATTTAACAGGAACGATTTCGACAAATATAAGATGTGATAGAACATAGCATAAATACGAATTTTCGTTATAGGATACATACTGTAAAACTAAAAATACTTGCTGTAAAAAGGTGCATATTGTCAAGTATACAGGGTGTCCGCTCTCAATTGTTTCTAATGGCTAATTCCTAAACTGTTAGTGATAGACATATTAGTCCCAATTACACAAATGTTTTAATTGAGGTAAACAATTATTTTAAAAGTCGTTTGGATCAATAAATTTTTTAAGTTACAAAATTTAACTTTCATACGGTTACACAGGTCCTATAAGTGACATTTAGTAAAAAAATTCTATTAAAATAACAAGTAAGGCAAAAAAGTCCCATGTAAAATCGACCGAGTTATAAAACTTAGAATTGCATACCAATGTTCTGCATCTGAACACACATGAGCTCGGTAATGATTCAAGGGATCATAGACATATAGCTTAAAATATTAGAAGAATTTATTTCGCGTCTATCTTCCCTATAACTGAAAGTAGTCACATCGTACAAGTATTACGATAGTGAACAGTTTATTAATATAGTTTCAGGTTTTTTAAATAATTGTATTTTAACATGTGTTTTATTTTGTCAGGAAATGGGGCTCTTTCTTTTCATGATTTCTTTTAACAAATATCATGTTATTTTTTCCCTTATAGTTTTAGTAGAAGTTGTATATTTTGCGTTAATATGTCAGAATGAAAATAGATTTCAAACTTATATTGTATTGTTAATTTTACTCTCAAGTATTATATTTTTTTATTCCTGACGATTATTTATATTTCTAGTATATTTGTGAATTACCCCTATTTCGCAGCAAAAAAGATGCTTCAACTTTAAACAGCTATCAATTGGTCAGTTTTAATCTTTTTTTTTTTTTTTAACTTAATTTTTAGTGTAATAGGATACATATAGGACCGGGGGACCGTATACAAAATTACATTTCGTACTTTTTAAAGAAATGCTATTATTGACTAAATTGCTTTTAAAATACTTCTTTACCTCAGAACATGATCTTAATTGGAACTGTATGTCTATGACTAACGGTTTAAGAATTAGCCGTTGGATATAAGGGTGTTTTTCACAAACGCTATCCAAAGCGAATTGTAAGGCCTCATATTGGAAGAAAACTGCCGAAACCTTATCGTGACAACTAGCTAAATTAAAAAAAAAATATCACTACCGGCTCGGTGTACAGTCGGAGGTAGATTTCGAAGTTAAGTAGTAATTTAACCAACAAAAAATAAATCAAGATTTAAGGTAAATCCAGTTTAACAATTTTTTTGGCCGCTTTTGACGAGTTTTTAATTTTATTTTTCTGTAAGAGCCCATTTTATCAGAATCATATTAAAGCGGTATTCAAAGAAATATTTCTTCCACGCTCAACAACTAAACTCCAAATTTTCTGGCACATTTTTAGATTAATCTTTAATAGAAAAACTATGAAACTTCCTGACGTGATTTTTGAAGAGATTTATAAGGGACCTGTGTTTTTATTTTTCATTCTATTAATTAGTTCCTTATTAATAAATTCCTATTTTTTTTTTTTTTTTCGTTTCCAGCACTATCGCTTCGGGAAATTTGGTTCAAAATGCCCACTTTGACAGGCTTTTTAAAAATATATCCTGCCTTTACCAAAAGATCAACCAATACAACACATTATATAGTTTCTGAATAATAGAACCTACCAATTGAACGCGTTCGAGAGCGAAAGTGGAATTAACAAGTAAGAAAAATCATGCGTACAGCATAGATTATGAAACACTTTCCAACACTTCCTGAAAGCTTTAACGAAACTTCGTTACTTAGGGAAATAAGGTAAATAAGATAACTAAGTAAATATTTAAATATCTGATTTCAGTAGTTACCGCCCATAGCCAAATATATATTCCAATTCTTTGGAACAGCAATGTATTCGATCTCTATCTTGATATATTCTATATAATTGGAAAATTTAGTTTAGCAAGAAAATGCATAACAGGTTGAAATTCATCTTTCAGCAATTTATACTAATAGAAGGAAATATACTTGAATACTTTTGTATAGCCCTGTAGTTTACCTAGTACCTTTATTAAATATGCCACTATTTAGCTAAAATTTATTTCAAACTAAAACGCGCTTAAAACTACTGAAATTACATTTCCAGAAATTATTACCCATTGACGGCCATGTATCCAACTCTTTGCGTGGTCATTTTATCTATATTCTACAAATATTTCTTAGTACACTAAATTCAGTTCAGCGTAAAAATGCATAACTCCTTTAAAACCCACCTTTAAGCAATTTATGCTCATACTCAGTAACCTTTACGAATTTATTTCTGTTGCTCTGTCTATGAACTATAGCATTTGTACGCACTTTATAGTATGCAGAAATATAGTGAAAGAGTAGGTAAGTTTGATAACAGATCGCACAGAGTGTGTCGTTTTTTAATATTCCTTTCAAAACACTTTATACTTTTGAAAAATCTGTTAGTTCCACATTTCGCAACCAGGGACGCACTCTGTCCTGAACGAACGTCTATCCGAACGAAACTCCGTTTTATATACTATCCTTAGATATATTAGTCGAGGTGCTGGCGGTAAAAAGTGGAACTAAAATATGTAAGGCTATGGTGCATAATACGAAAGAATGGTCAAAGGGGTGTCGGCAAAATTTGGAAAAGTGCTACCCGGGTGAAAAGGGCGGAGGTTAGAAATATTGCTTAAAATACACAAGTTAGATCCAGAAAGAATTTTTTTGAAAATTTTATGATTTGCCGTGTGGTCTGAGGTATTCAGCTATACGTATGCAAAAATAGCATGCCTCCAACTTAATTATGATCTCTCTTAGAAAGAATTGCTTAAAATACATATGTGGTTGCTCAAAGGGTTAAACGTAAGACTTTTTCAAGATTTTATGAATTGTCGCCTGGCATCAGGTGTTCTGCTATAAATATGTGAAATTTCAAACCTCCAATTTAATAAGGGGCTCAGTTAGAAAGAATTGCTTAAAATACGCATGTGGGAGCCCAAACGGTTAAATGTACGGCTTTTTCTAAATTTTATGATTTGTCGTACGATATGTGGTGTTCAGCTATAAGTATGCAAAATTTCACGCATCCAACCTTATTAGGGTCTCACTTAGAAAGAATTGTTTAAAATACACATGTGGGAGCCCAAAGGGTTAAATGTACGACTTTTCAAAATTTTATGATTTGTCGTATGATGTGTGGTGTTCAGCTATAATTATGCAAAATTTCAAGTCCCCAACATGTATAGTTTCTGAGAACGGGCTCTGTGACAGAAGGACAGACGGACAAACAGACAGAGGAGCGAGACGAATAGGGTTCGTCAGATGAACGAAACCCTAAAAAAGCGCATATCATAATTAAAAATGCATTTCGAGCAATCATTACTTATATACAGTAGTTCGGATACAATATAGTATCTGAAATCTTTTCAAATACACCGCAAACTATTTCCCCTATACCATTATGAACGGAATTCTTTTGTGTGGCCCTGTAAATGAACAATTACTATTCTTTGCACCGCATATTCAAGAGAATGCACATTTTAGTGGGTTTCATAAATTAACATCAATTTTACTATGTTTGAAAGAGTGTAACACCATTAAAAATCATTTGAAACGATTTTTTCGCATTGGCCGTAATGTAAAGGAAAACTTTTGACTGTCCCTGTAAATGAACTAAACATGCTGCAAACTTCATTTGAAATAGGTAACGTGCTATGGTAGAGGTCACTAACATCTAAAAATTTCAGAACGATCCGAGCATATTTACGAGAGTTAGAGCGTGGTCAGACGCCCAGACAAACCGAAGTCATAAACACTTTTCAACTTTGTTGGAAAGTGTTAAAAATGAGTCAGAAAATAATCCGTTTGGATTTGAGTACACCCTTAATACGATAATATTTTCGTCAACCTTTATTTTTGTTTAATTGTTTTTGCTGTAAGAATTGATCTTAGCAAAAACTTGTCAATATGAAAGTTGTAGATAATATTGAGCAGATGTATAATAAATGTAAGCGGATTGGATTTTTTGTGAATTGACTAAGTAATGATTTTTTTTCTTCTTCAACCTCCCCCCCCCGCCCCCCCCCTTACCACCACCACCCATTTTTTTTCGTTTTTATTTTATTTTCTTTTATTTATTATTGTTTTTTTTTTCAGTAAGAGTTGGTCCTATAAAAAACTTGTCAATATAAAAGTTCTAGACAATATTAAGAAGATCTATAATAAGGTTAAGTGAATTCAATATCTTAAGAATTGACATAGTTGTGAATTTTTTTCTTCCTGAAACTCTATTTTTGCGCCTCTTGAGCCCACTTTTAATTTTATTAAAAATATGTGACAGATAAATTTTTGGCCCTTTTCTTAGAAGTAATAATAACTTTAAACTGATTTGATATGTATAAAAATTAAGAAGTTATGAGTTTTGTTCAGTTTTCACAAAACCCCTCCCTACTTCCACCCCCTTGGTGCGATTTTACAAATTAACGAACTTGACAGAGATTTTCTACTCCTTGATTTTATGTATCAGTTTAGATGAGATTTGTGCAGAATTACGGAAGTTATCGTGTCCATAAAAAGGTGATTGATAAAGTTTTGAACTGGGGTTGGTTTTGGGTTCCAGGGGTCATGATCGGCATAGATCTGCAAAAAGTTTTCAGAAATTCCAACATATGGGACATCGCAATAGGCCGTATTTCTTACGAAATCTTCTTAAAAATAGAATTATGACTCAGAAAGCTGGATGAACTTGTTCTATCCACAGTTTACGGAAATCAGTGATCGGAACATTTTACTTTCAATAAAACTGTCCATTTTAAGGAGATTTACATAATTTTGAGATTTTGTCAAATTGTTTAAATGGAACCTGCAGTTGATATTTCCATTAAAAAACAGCAAGTTATATATATATATATATATAATATTTTATCTTTTTTGTATAAAAATATCTGTTTTTAAATGGACTTTTTACAAAAACTGCGATTAAAAAAGTTTAACAATGCAGTCAGATTTTCCAGCATTCTTTTGAAAATGCAGAAATGAATGCATGTTTAATACTTATAAAATGCCCATGTGTGGTTTATCATGAATCCTCATGTTACATCTTACAGCTTTGAGCGTTGCACTCAGAGTGTCTAGGCGATAAACGTCCGTGATCAAATAACTGTTAATGTGCGTACTACATCGGCAGCAAAAAAAGAATCATGACACTCAAGTCACAATCTCAAAGTTCAGTTGTTCAATGTTTGCGCATTTATTGAAATATTTATGGTGCTTTTTAGAAATTCTTTTTACATCATCCTTTCACACCAACTTATAAAATTACTTAACAAGAAAAGTATGGCAAAATATTAGTTTTGGCAATAAAATTTACAAGGCTTGTTTTTTGCTTTTATTACATTTTTCGATGAGAGTCAAGATTTTTTTTTGCTGGCACTGTATTAAAAAGTCCAACATGAATACGCTTTACTTGAGGTTATCTTGTTTTGTTACTGTGGTTTATGCCGAATATTATCTTGTGATGCATTTTTGTATTTTCGCGCAATATTTTTATAAGGTTTATGTTATACATAGTTTAAAAAAAAAGAAATACCCGACTGAAACATAAGTAATTTTTGGATGCTCAAGTGCATTGCTGAAATAGATTGTTTAACAAGCTAAGTAAATTTAATAACAATGATTCTAATCAATAAATATTAATCATTAACATAGCAAAACGTATTTTTTAAGTATTCTTTAAGTGGATTTCTTAAGTATTTTTAGTATAAGAACGTTTAAAAATGTAATTCAATGGATATCTAAAAATACTTTCTACTCAAAATTCAGCAAACTAACTTCAAACTAACTCGTTGGATTTTAAGTACACAAAAATGCTGAAAATGTACAAAAATACGCATATACATACAAATTTAAAACAGAGAATGCTCAATTAAAATCTTGAAATTACATTTTTCGAAAGATTTATATTTGTAGCCTTTAAAACAAAAAAAGAGTGGTTTTAAAATATTATAAAAATGGACAACAATCAGAATTTAATTCTATCAAATCTAATATAAATTATTAGATTTCATTACAGTATTTGGCAGTTCTGTTTAAAGAATATTACGCTTATTAAGTATTTACTTCTGCATCGTTAAGGACAGGTGGATTTTCACACTACTTATAATAAAAAGTTATCATTGTCTTACATATGCAGAGTTTCGGATGTTTCAATACCAAAATTTCTGAATACTGATTATTGTCATATAATATCATAAAATTTCTGCATTAAAAATTTTTAATATTTTTTTTTTTCGAACATAGCGCTGCAAAAATATCCGGAAAGTTGCTATGCTGTTCATGTACAATTTAAAAAATCTACAAATTATAAAAATAAAGAAAAAAAAATGCCAGCGGTTTCTATTAAAATTTGCTATTTGTTTTTTTTTTCTTATTAAAACGTACAAAGTTAAAACGAAGTAAGGAAAAAAATATTTAATAGTGGTAAAAAAAAAAAAAAAAAAAAAAAAAAAAAAAGGTTAATTATCACTACGAAATAACATTGAATAATGATTTGAAACAATTATAAGTAAATTTTTGTCTCTGAATAACTGAAACTTCTAATCCAATTATAACCTAAAAACTTGACTTTTAAATATAAATATTAATTATCTCTAAATGTAGAAAAATATGCGGTATTGTAATTAAAAGTTAACTGAACATTTTATTGATTCGAGTAGAAAACATTTTCTCCTTTGATTTCCGTTATACTTTCTCATCGCTTTAAAAGTTAAAAGCATTCAAATTTGCTTTTAAGAAAGTAGAATTTACTACGCACTCCTGGATAAGTTACTTTCAAAATGTCACAAATATTTTACTGTTAAAGTATTTACAAATACTTACACAGTAGTAAATATTTCATGATCTGAAGTGACGTTTTGATGCAACCATCCGAGACGCCTTTTCGAGAAATGGATATTTCTCACTGTTGTTAACAGTATTTTAAAAGTTTGTATTTAAATCGTTAAGAGTCTTATATTTCTATAAATTCTCATTTCATTTGACTAATCAAGGTACCTTTTCGAAAGTAAATTTTAACAAAGATATTTTTGAAAGATACGTGTAGAAGATTGCATTTAAAAACTATGCAGTATTTAAATATGCGTTTTAATACATAAAATACACAATTTCATATAATACACATTTATCGTATGTATTTGCACTAATTACATGCGTATATTATATGAACTGGGAATAAGTAGAAAATAATTTATGACCTAATTTCATGCAGAAATATATTATCAGAGTTATTAAAGTTACATTTAAAATTAATTAATAATGCTGCGTGTATTAAATAATTTATGCATGTCTGCAGAGAATGCTGGGTACAAACGGTATTATTCATCCGTTGACACTTTTTTAAACTTTAGCAACTACAAAGAAATTCTTTAAATTTGTGAATTAAATAAATGAATGTTGTCAATTTTTTTATAAATTTCTTTACTCATAATGCAATGTTTGCATTCAATAAATTACAATTGTAATAATGTGATGTTTGTGTGCTTTAAAAATGCTCTACAATATTAATAGTTTTTTGGATTATGAATATATTGTCTGTCATAATTTTTGTAATTTTGTAATAGTTTTTTAAAAGCTTTGTTAGATAGATAAATATAATATATGTAATAATAGCTTAACACTGAAATGTTCAATATATTGAGAGGCATGCCCTTTGTTTTGCATGTTTCAGAATTTAAAGCATTTTCGCCTTTAATTTCCATTACAATTTATCGTAGTCTTTTGAATTAAAAGAATTTTAAATTTGCTTTTAAGAAGGATGCTTTCACTACGAATTAATTGATAAGCTGCTTTCAAAATGTCAGAAATGTTTTAGTGTTGAAGTATTTACAAACAATTACACTAAAGTAAGTATTTTATGATCTGAAGATTTTATGCAACATCCTTGAAACGCTTTTGAGAAATGTATATTTTTACTGCTGTTAACAGTATTTTAATTCTTTGTAAATAATGAATACCGATTTTTACATTTGTTTGCTACTTCATTCCATGTTATTAAACAGGATAACTTTTTGAAAGTTCATTTTATAATAGATATTTTTAAAGTAAAATGAATAAAAGTTGAAGGTTTCAAAAATTGTCTAACAGTTAAATATATATTTTAAGAAATTTTTCGTGTATATTTGTTTAATGACTTAAAAAAAAAAAAAGATCTTGTGAATATAAGGTAAATTTTCAAAATTTGTCTACCAGTTAAATATGTGTTTTAAGAAATATTTCGCTGGTACTTGATCAATGATTTAAACAATATAAAAACCTTGGGAATGTATGGTAAAACTTTTATGTCTAAATGCTGCTATCTATTATCAACTTCTCATAAATTTTAAAGTTTCTGGAACGTTAATATTATTTTTTTTAATACACGGTCATGTTCTACTTCTTTATTAAACAATATTATCGCAATAGATTGCTGAAACAAATAATTTAACGCAATATTTTACATTTTTTATAACTTTATATTTTTCATCTTAAGCTCAAACAAAAGCTGTCAAAAAATGAATGCCGTTACTTAATATTCAGTTTTGTTGGTTGACTTGTGTCATGCGGTATTTCTTTTCAGTTCTTGGTATTTGAAGGATAAAAATATCTCAATGCGTCACAAAATCGTGCAATACACTAATGCTATTTATTGGATGCAACCATACTTTTTTTTTTTTTTTTACTTTCTTTACGTAGAGAACGTAGAGAGTACGTAGTACTCAATGAGATTTATGGATTTAACCCATAAAAAGAAATTTTTATAAAAGTTGCAGATTAGAGAATGATCAGATTGCTGCTTAAGACAGTTGCTCAGTAAATCTCAAATTCCCTCAGCTATTAATATACATGAGGGATTGTAATGCATTCGGATTTTTACAATATCGCCTCAATCAAACCTTTATATCTTTAACATCTTTCTTCAGCGTACTGTTCTTAAAGTAATGTGTCATGTTTTCTTAATTGTCAAAATATTTCTAAAGTAGATACCTAATTTTTAATGTTATGTGTAAAACTCTTAGCGGAAACGAGCAAAAGTATAAAACGTCAAATCAAAATAAGTATATACAGGGTGTCCATAATTTAACGACCCTACTTTAAAGTTGTCTATAGACGAAACTATTGGTCAGAAAGTTGTGAAATTTTGTGACGGACAAAATAAAGAAATCGGAATTTTTTTGAGCAAAAAAAAAAAAAAAAAAAAAAAAAAAAAAAATAGTCCAAAATTTCGCCACCAGAGGGCGTTTTTATGAATTACACTTTTGTTTCCAGTTTTTACGCTTTATTATTTTTTTCAGATTAAATAAGACAAATATACCGACCGCACCCTGAAAAAAATAAAGCGTAAAAACTTTTAAAAAGTATTGGTGAACGAACCGTACAAACTCCGAAAAAAAAATCCACCTACGACAGCCGCCATTTTTTTCTCAGAGCTCAGATCTAGTATTCAGTGGGCGGTGGCTAAATGTGTAATTTATTAAAAACGCCCTCTAGTGTCAAAATTTTGAACTATTTTTTTTTTCTCAAACAAATTCCCATTTTTTCCTTATGTCCGTCACAAAATTTCACAACTTTCTGACCAATAGTTTCGTATGTAGACAACTATAAAGTAGGATCGTTTAATTATTTAATATCGCATTTTATATCGCATTCACAAACCCCCTTAAGAGTCATTATCAAGGAAGAATTTACGCCAGAACGTATATATAATGCTTTTGAAGTATGCGTGTAATTTTGAAAATTAATGTGTTAATTTAATTAAATATTAGTTATACAGTTTTCATCCTATAAAAGTTTTAACTTGGTAATCTAACAGAAAACAACTAGCTGGAATGTGCCATGTTTTTAACTTTAAATTGGTTGTTTTGGAAAAACAAATTTCGAGATTTGTGAATTAATTGATTTCAAATTTGTGTACATCGATATTAGATAATTGAATTAAGATCTGTTTTTTATGTGTAGATTCTGACTTATGAATCTTCTTTCAAATAATAACCTTTTTTAATGCTGATAAATCAATCTTCAATGAGTGCCAAGGATTTCAGCGTCAACGGTGATCATTGCCCAGTAAAGTTTCGAGCCACGTGTCTTCAATTATTTCTGTTGAGCAGGGCTTTCCTTGTTTCTCACATCGAAATGCCCAGTTTCGAATCTCCAAATATTTCTATGGAAATGACTTATGAAAATGAATGTTCAGCGTGAGCTACCATCAGTAAACGCGGACTTTTTGTGTCCTATTTTTTTTTCAGGTTTACTCTAAAAATGCAAAAGTTATCCATGTAAGAAAAAAAAATCAGTTTGTTAACATTTTGGCCAAAGTATACATCCAATGTTTTTTCGATTGTACATTTGCTTTATATACCATATACATGGAATTGTGCTGAAATGGCACTACACCCTCATAGCATGCATGGTCACGGTGACGTCGTTGTGACGTCACTGTAAGTCACTGTGGTCACGTCACATATGTGACCAAAATGCCACCACTCAGTGATGTCACATTGTGACTGAGATGTGAACTTCTTAGAAAACTTTAAAAAATTACGAAAATTCTTTAAAACATGTTATTTACTGTAAAATTATATTTTTCTGGCAATTAAAAAAAAATTGTGACGTCACTGTTATGTCACTGCTATGTACCGTACGTCACGTCACATATGTGACAAAAAAAACACTATATTGTAAGTCACAGTGTGACAAAAATATGAACTTCAAAAATCTTTGAAAATGAAGAGAAATATTTTAAACAGTCACGAATTACAGCGGCATAAGGAATGATAATATATTAGTGGATAGCAAATGGTAAATTCTGTCACTAAAGAGGAGGGGGGGGGGGCATAATAAATAAAGTGCTCGATACAAGCATTAATAAACTAAATTTTCAGGCTATATTTTATCAATTTGATATCTAAGACAGTAAATGTATACTTTTTCATGATTTCAATTTTATCTAGCATTTAGATAATATATTTAGAATTAGGAATATTAAATTTATACACTTTACATATTTAGTTTGCTGGGAGGAAATTTCTTTCTTTCTTTCTTTTTTTACCAACCAGGATTATTCGAAACACTTCTGTGGTTTCAAACTAAAAATTTTCTATTACAATTAAATCTGCACATTTTAATGAGCACGTAGAAAGAGTCTTCAGAGTTTAGTCATCTATGCATTTCTCGCTTTAGAATATTTTTATAATTTGTATTCAAGTCATAAATTCTACTTCTTTCAGACTTTTTAAATAAAATTAGCTTTTGCCTAAAATAAAAGAAATATACAAAATTTGTGCAAAACAAACTTTACTTTAAGAAACAAAAGAAAAAAAAGAGGGGGGGTCGTTATTACCATTAAATTTATTTTTGAACCTTTTAAAAATTTAAACAATGTTTTATCTAATAAACTCTAATTATGGATATTATTATTATAATTATTTAGAAAAAAGGAACTTTACAGTATATTTTAACTTAAATTATTTGGTACGGATAAAAAGAAAAGGTTAAATACATTGGACATTTCTTCAAATACAAAATTTTAATTAACGATACTTTCAGAAAATTACTGCGCATTCAAGTTCTATATTCTTGTATACAAAACAAATAATCTGTAACAGACCACCTGCTTGAAAGTCGTCTGCCCGCGGAAACATAAATATCAGAAGACGCGGGAAATAGTTCACTGTTTATAGAACATCACCACGTCTACAACACGTTAAGATAAGGAAATGACCATTTTAGGATACACAGATATTAATGGAACATATATGTAAGTGCTATTTAATTTAAATATTTTGTTTCTGATTTGTATATTATGAGTTAAATAGTTTTATGTTATATTTGTAATCTTTAACTGTCAGAAGCGATATTTTCCAATTCGATAACTGTAAAGAAAAATACCTTAATCTGCCATTGCTTGAAAAAAAAAAAAAAAAAAAAAAAAAAAAAACTGCGCAGAGACTGATTCATGCCTACATTCATACTGGAATTAATATAAACATTAATTTACTCTTACTTGAGATTGAAAATGTATGGAACGACAATGATTTGGAATTATTTTATCGGCTTCTTACTATTTTTTGATTACTAACACTTATAGTTATTATTATTTTGGGGTTAAATATGATGTTCGATTATCATGAGATTACGAAACTGTTTCAGATTAGAAATTAACATTATACTGGGAAAATGTATTTTACATATTACAGTAGTGAAACATTTGAAAGAATTTTCTTTTAGTGCTAATAATATTTTAAATTATCTTTTAAAATCCTAAATCTTCAAACCAATGTTTTCAGATTTAACATTTGCCAAAATTATAAAATAATAGGAATTCCTTATACCATATGGAAATATTTTTGAGATATTGTTAAATCTAATAATGCATTTAATTTATCTATTGTAGTTTGCTGTTGTTTAATAGTACAATTATAAATACTAATTATTATTTTTAGTGTTCTTCAAATTGGTATAGTGGCCGAGAGGTTCTGCTCTCGAAGCTGGTAGACGGGAGGTGCTGGGTTCGATCCCAATCGCGCCCGTAGGCCTAATCGTTCGGAGTTTTCGTGGTTTTCTTCGAGCCGTGGATCTTCCATGCGTTAATACGGATTAGGTTCCCTTAGAAAGACCCCCACGAAGGGCACTCCCCCCTGGCCTATATCCCTCGTGTAGATAATTGGCCGTCAAAAATCAACCCAACCCAACTCAAATTGGTATATTTATTTTTTTTTTTTAATTGTATGTAAGCATTTTCCTGCTTGTGATTTTAATCAAACATTTAATTATAGACATTCTGAATCGGTTATTAAATTTTCTTCTATTGTAAATTAATTTTCTACGTTTATGATACGCGTAATTATCGGCACTAAAAAGTAAAATATGATATTTAAGCATTGAAATAAAGTGTTTTTCATGCCTGATAGGAAGTTATAGAACTGCTTTAGTGTATATTTTTTAAAAGTTCATATAATACAAAACACATAATGTAGGACACAATTTGAAAAGTGCTTATGACTTAAGTTTGTCTCTCCGTCTGTCCGTCTAGCAGTCTGTCCGCACTCTTACTCTCGAAAATATACTCGGATTACCCTAAACTTTTTGGATGTTATTGACGATTACCATAGCACGATACCTATTTGTAATGAAGTTTGTAGCATGCTTTGTTCATTTACAGGGCCAGCCAAAAGTTTTCCGTTACATTACGGCCTATGGGAAAAATCGTTTCAAATGATTTTTAATGATTTTACGCACGCTTTCAAACATAATAAAATTTATATGCATTTATGAAGTGCACTAAAATATGCATTCTGTTGACTATGTGATGCAAAGAATAGTTATTGTTCATTTACAGGGCTAAAAAAGGAATTCAAATACATAATGATATAGGGGTGGAGGGAATTGTTTGCGGCATACTTTAATTATGTTAATCTATTTCATATATAATGAAATTGATATATGTATCTGAGGTTTACATTCTATAAATTATTTCATGTATAATACGAATAATACGTATATAGCATTTACAGGGACACACAAAATATTTCAGATACTATATTGTATCCGAAGTACTGTTCATTAGCGATGATTGCGGGAAATGTATTTTTAATTATGATATGCGCTTTTATGATTCACTATATTTATGCATAGTATATGGTGTATATAAATGCTATAATTCCTGTAAAGGCTACACAAAAGTATTCGTAAGGATTACTGGGTATGGTCTCAAATTGCTTAAAGGTGGTTTTTAAATTTGTTATGCTTTTTTTCGCTGAACTGCATCTAATTTACCAAGAAATGTTTGTAGAGTATAGATAAAATGATATACAGGGTCACGTAAAGAATTGGATACATGGCCGTCTATATATTATAATTTCTGGAAATGTGATTTCAGCAGTTTTAAGAGTGTCTTAGTTTGAATTAAATTTTAACTAAATAGTGGCGTGTAATTAAGATTCTAGGTAAACTACAGGGTTGTACAAAAGTTTTTTCAAGTATGTTTCCATACATTAGTATAAATTGCTGAAAAAGAATTTCAACCTGTTAGGCGTTTTATTGCTAAACTAAATTTTCCCATTATATAGTATATATACACTTAAAAAAAATGGGTACTTGAAATTGAGTAAAAAGTACTCAATTTTAAATGCGTCACATACTCAAAATAGCTCCGATCCAAATGTACTCAAAATTGAGAAACACATGTGCTCATTTTTTATTCCATGGTTGTGATCATATATGAATCGTTATGTACTGCCCCCCCCCCCCCAAAAAAAAAAAAAAAACTAAAATTTAAAGTAAAAATGTACTGACATTTATTTCCCGTTCAAAGTTCTTAACAAGAAATGTTTAATTGATTATTTATTAAGAAGAATAGCAAAACTCTTAACAAGATACTCAAATCGAATATTTTTATGACAAGAGCATTATTTCCAAGCACTTTTAAATTATTTTTAAAATGCTGTGCATAATTTAATATTTACATTAATAAACATCATTTATGCCACTATAAATGAAATGAACCATTACAGGGTACAAAACTATTCATTTGTTTGGGTTTGATAACATGTGATGTTTCAAAACAGAGAAAACATAGACTCATTTTTGATCCAAAAATGTTCAATTCGATATGAGTACGTCGATTTACTCATTTTTAAGTACTTCATTTTTTTCAGTGTATCAACCTACAGATCAAATACAGGGCTTTTCAAAAGAATTGGAAAACATATTTGGATATGGACGGTAACTGCTGAAATCAGTTTTTCAGATGTTTTATGCGCTTTCTAAAATGTTTACTTAGTTATCTTATTTACGTCATTTCCCTAAATTACGATGTCTTGTTAAAGCATTCAAAAAGTGTTGGAAAGTATTGTATAATCTATTCGTAACGCATGATTTTTCTTACTCGTTTTTTTTCTATTTTCCAGATCAGTCTTTTCCTATAAAACATACCAAATCTATTTAGCTCATTTTCACAAAATACAATATACACGGGAATAAAACATTTAAATAAATATCGCTTATCATGCCGCTCTATAAATAATAGTTGTATTAATATCCGTTAGTCTCCATGTTCATATTTAATAAAGCAATGACAAATCACAACAAATTAAAAAACTTACACATTCTAAATATCAAGCTTGAACTCAATATCAAGCATAGAACTTAATAAAAAAATATGTCAGTTGATAAGCATTGTTTTTTAAGTGGAAAATTTTAAAATGCTTTAGAAGAATAGGACTCCAAAATAGCGATATTTTGCTAAAAAGTACGGTAAAAAGATAAGATTTTATATTTACAGCAAAAGTTTATTTTAAAATTCATCGCTGTATTAATACTTAGACGTTTTTCCAGAGAGAATCATTCGCCTTATATACAATATTTCAAATGAAAATCAAATATCAAATTAATTGCTTAAAAGCCGCAAAGGCCAACATAGTGAAAAAGATTCCATGCCGGGACTCGAACCCGGGTAATAGGTATAGCACACTGACATTCTACCGACTAAACCACGTGGAACGACTCCCAGCCTGTAAAATTTCTCACTATTACATGTTGGCAAGGCTACAAACGCAGCACAAGATGGAATATTTATCGTGAGCCACCGACATGGGGTAAACGCGAAACTTAATTAATTCAAGCATCGATTGAAACTATATTAATATTTGGAAATTTTTCCAGGGAGAAACATTCGCCTTGCATACAACATTTCAAATTAAAATTGCCTTTTAAGCAATTAATTTGAAATTTGATTTTCATTTGAAATATTGTATGCAAGGCGAATGGTTCTCTGGAAAAATTTCCAAGTATTAACATAATTTCAATCGATGCTGGATTTAATTAAGTTTCGTGTTTGCATCATGTTGGTGGCTCACGCTAAATATTCCATCTTGTGCTAAGTTTGTAGCCTTGCCAACATGTAATAGTGAGACATTTTCCAGCCTGAGTATCGTTCCATGTGATTTAGTCGGTAGAATGTCAGTGCGCTGTACTGATGGCCCGAGTTCGAGTCCCAGCATGGAATCTTTTTCACTATTTGCGTCTTTTAAGCAATTAATTTGAAATTTGATTTTCATTTGAAATCACAGTGTTTATGACAAGTTCGTCACAAATGACACATATTTCACAAATTGGTCACAGTGTGACTTCAAAGCATTGTCGCTTTCGTCACAGGTTCGTCACAAAGTTAATGCCAAAATAGTCACAAATGACACACTTTTCACAAATTTGTCACAGCGTGACTTCACAGAGTGGTCACAATGTGACGTCACAAACGACATCTAAAACAGCCATAACGACCTCGCACTATGACGTCACATCGACGTCACGTGACGTCACATCGACAGTCACAAAATCACAGTGTGACTTCACAACCACGTCGCCGTGACGTCACCATGCCTTACGGGCATTCTTTGGAAAAGGGCTAGAATTAATTCCAGAAACTTGTATCAGCATTATACTGTATGTACGATTGTGGGATCAATAATTCAAGCAAAAAAGTATTTATAACGCCTGCTAAACAGACCTTCGTTACATCTATATAAATAAAAATGTAAATTTATAAATATTATACAGACATACATACAATAAATACAATAAACCCAACTGGAGTGAAAAATTAGCCAGAGCCAGGAATCGAACCCGGACCGCGTTATACAACACTGCTGCTATAACCACTGAGCTACTTCATGAGCTACTTCATGGGTCACACATGGGTCTGCAATTTCTCACTAATAACCCATGTTGGAGAAGTCACCAGCCAACTATACGGCAGCCTCGGATAAACCGGACTACGATGAATAGATTTTACTATTACATCGATCTACGATAGTTATAATAAAACACTCATACTACAATACATATTAAAACACACATACACAAATAAATAACGCCTGCATTCAACAGTTAAAGTTATATAACTTTAACTGTTGAATGCAGGCGTTATTTATTTGTGCATGTGTATTTTAGTATCAATGCAAAAACCCTTGACGGGTTAAAAATTTCTGATGCAGCACTTTATCTTATGCTCTAAGAATTTTAAATATGGAACTTAAAAATACTGATATCAAATTTTGAGTGACGTTATGCTATTTCTTAAAAAATATATTTGTATTTATTTCATCATTTTATTTTTGTTTTATTTATAATCGCATGTGCAAAAGTTATGTTCAACATGAAAAGCTGCATAAAATTTTATTCGCTGTTGCTTTATCATTTACATCTCTCATAAATTCAAAATATGAGTTTTAAAAGATATGATATAAAATTTAAGTGACGCCTTGATGTGACTTTAAAAGGTTTGTTTTAAAATTCAATTTAAATTATTTTTGACTTGGTTAAAATATTTTTTTACATCTACACAATACTTTTAATTTTCCAATTCACTGTTAAATATATCACTTTCATTGAATCTATACTATGCATTGAAATGTATTTATTTCAATAAATTGATTTATCTTTTCTGTCACGCTATTCAAAATTGTGAGTAAGATTTATGTAAATGGTTTCTTTGCGTCATTGTGTCCAAACTACATGAAATGTATGAAAAAGGATAGTTTGACGCAAATAAACCATTTACATAAATCTTACTCACAATTTTGAATAGCGTGACACAAAAGATAAATCAATTTATTGAAATAAATACATTTCAATGCATAGTATAGATTCAATGAAAGTGATATATTTAACAGTGAATTGGAAAATTAAAAGTATTGTGTAGATGTAAAAAAATATTTTAACCAAGTCAAAAATAATTTAAATTGAATTTTAAAACAAACCTTTTAAGGTCACATCAAGGCGTCACTTAAATTTTATATCATATCTTTTAAAACACATATTTTGAATTTATGAGAGATGTAAATGATAAAGCAACAGCGAATAAAATTTTATGCAGCTTTTCATGTTGAACATAACTTTTGCACATGCGATTATAAATAAAACAAAAATAAAATGATGAAATAAATACAAATATATTTTTTAAGAAATAGCATAACGTCACTCAAAATTTCATATCAGTTTTTTTAAGTTCCATATTTAAAATTCTTAGAGCATAAGATAAAGTGCTGCGTCAGAAACTTTTAACCCGTCAAGGGTTTTTGCATTCATATCATTACTTTTTTGAGGTTAGTGATAAAATGATTAAAAAAAAGATACTTAAGGAATTTAATGCAGATTTAATTTTTACTATTTTATTACAATTTTCCTTATAGCAGTTTGTATATAAAAACAAGTGGGTATGTATAATCGCAGATCGCACAGAGGGTTTCATTTGATATTCCTTTAAAAACACTTTATCCTTAAATTAATAAATCCAAAATGTTAATTTATAATTATTAAATCCTTATATAGATGGTGCACCAATAGTTCCAATTTTCATGGGGCAGGGAACGCACTCTTTTAACCAAACCACCTTCCAATTGAAGTCATCAAAAACCAAGTTGAATAAGCCAGACCCGGTTGTGTTGTTTGACAAACAGCAGTCTCATGTCCCCTCCTTCCTCCATTTTTCAAAATTTTTCAGACCAGTACCTAAGAATGGAACCGAAATATTTTTTTCTCTTCAGAAATTACGAAAAAAAATAGTATGCAGTACTCATAAATTTACTTTAATGCTATATAGGATGATTATTAAGTTAATTAATAATTAATTGAATAAGGTGAAGCAAACTTTTTGAAAAAAAGGTGGCCAACAAGCATGGCAGTTATCAGCTATATGACTTTGTGCTAAAGTCCATTAATTTGATCTGCTTTAAAAAGATTACGGAAGATTGAATTATAGTAGAACCTGGATTAACCAAGCTTCGATTAATCGAGGTTTCTGTTAACCGAGCCGATAACAAAGTCTGATTTCTTTTTCCTTTTGAATGAGCCTTAAAAATAACCATACTCTTTAGCTCACTGTCCGTGCTATACAGGCCCTTCTGCCCCCAAAAGCACTCAACTCCAAAGAAACATTGGACCCTGAGAAGTCAATAGCGAACAATGCTTTGTTTCCAGTGGCTGTGTGAACTTTCGTAAATTTTTCAATTTGCATTTTAAAATTTACTACTGGTAGTTGATTTTCTTTTTAAATTTGTTAAGCTGTGAAACAGAACTTTACATATATTTATTTTTATTATTTAAAAATCGTTCTATATATATTTTTTAAAAGAGATGTTAAATTCGCAAGCACGGCGAGTTTTTACACACAGTTTCTATTAACCGAGATTTCCGATTCCGATTTACTAACAGTCCCAATTAGCTCGGATAATCGAGGCTGCTCTGTATAATTAAAAAATCAATGGCGATCTTACTGTAAACGGGTTTCCCTTTTACCGAGGGATTTCAAGACCGAATCAGCTGATGTTAGTTGCAGTTTCCGTGCTTGATTAAATAAGATTAGTTAAACATTTGAAAATTACCAAATATAAAAGGAAGTAAGTCAACAGAGTCTTTGCTTTATGATATTTTTTAACAACGTTATAAGAAAATGATTTTAAATAAGAGATTTTAAATGTAACGTTTTAAATCTGACATAATTTTCACCAAACTTTCCTTTCTCTTTCTAACATTCAACTGAAAATATTTTTATTATTAGAAAGATAATATTATTATTTGCGCTACCTTAAAATTGGCAACTATAGTTAAAAATATCATCTCGAAATTTGAAATACATCTCTCATATAAATATATTTTTTAATTTAAACTGTTTTGCAATATTATTATTTGGCCACTTTGGCCAATATGACGTAATTTCCTCCATTTACGACTTTTAACACATATCAATGAATTTATTATTTAAAAATTTTCTTTTTCTTTTAATATTCACGTGTAAATATAATTTTTATGACGTGATTTTCAATGTTTTCCTGCTTTTAATGCGTAATCATTTAATTCTAATTTGAAAATAATTGATTATTTTATAATTTTCTTTCATTTTAAGTAAGCATGTGTAAAAACAATTTTTATGACGTAATGTTTAATATTTTCCTGCTTTTAACACGTTATCATTTAATTCTAATTTAAAAGGATTTTTTTCTGTTTATAATAGTCACGTGTGAATAAATTTTTAATTTAAAGGATATATTATTCTTTGCGCTGTTTTAACAATTGGCAACAATTTAAAATAACCTTTTCTAAAATATGTGAAAAATATCTCTGGAAATTCTGAAAATTTTAATTTAAAATTGAAATAAACCGTCAAAAAATTAGGCAAGTTAAAAATAATAAATGCACTCTGCAAACTTCGAGTTTCTATTGAATGATTAAATTCAATGAAAATGATTAAATTCCCATGTATATTTTTTTTCCTATGAGACTTTTTTAATGAGACAATTTTATCCAGATTTAACATTAAATATCTCTTAAAATAATTATTCGATTTAAAAACTGTCTACTTCAACGTTTTTATCAAACATTTCTCTATAATACTACCCATTTTAATATTTTTGTATGCAGTAATTTTCTTAATATTTGCGAAATAGACCTCTAGTCACCAGAGATTCTTTCAAAGCGACGAAGAGCGTTAGTTTTTATTTTTTCGAATAAGAGACAAAATGTAGTACGCAATTGCGTCAAAAGATGGCGACACCAGAATTCTGATATGCTTATTATGTAAACTGTAAATATTGCAAAGTTAAATAAAAACAATTGTCTCGGGGTTATCAAACTTCATTGATATTTATAAATAAAACATTTCAACTAAATTATTTATTATAAAAGAATTATTACATCCCAATAGTTTTTATGCAAGGAAAATAATAATTATAATAATAATAATATTATGGATGTCAGTGATTATATATTGATTGACCGTCATAATAATAAAAAATGATATAAAAAGAAGAGCTGAAATGAATTATTTTTTTACGTTTCTGATCGTGTGATTTATATTCAAATAATAATTATTAATGTATATTTTTTGTAAAGTGATTGAAATTAAATATATTTATAAAATTTATGGTAATATTTTTATTGTTGAAAAATTGCCAGGAAATAATCATCATCAAATTGGCGTCATTATAATTGTAATTTTATTTAACTTAATAGCAATTAAAAAATTACAAAGGAACTGAGAATAATGGTCAACTAGCAGACTTTAAAAAAAAACACATTTACATGTGAAAACACGTATTAGAGAGTATCGAACTGCCTATCTTAAGATCAGTAGACGATGGCCCTTAACCACTCAGCCAGTGGGAAGACAAAATTTTTCTCCCCAAAAGTGGTTAAAAAGAAAGCATGTGTATGAATACAGTGTCATGCATTTTCGGTGAAATTTCCATAGAATGGCGAAGAAATATAGTCCGATTTTTCATGCGCATTATAAAACGAACAAGAGTCTTGCTGGAAACAAGTAAATTGTTATTTGGTTCATCTGAAACATATTTATTTGATTTTTAAAAAATCGACCGTGTCATTTTCGAGAGAAAAAAAAATCGAATTATTTAACGAACGAGAGTTTTCCCAGAAAAAAGAAAAGTGTTATTCACCTCGCCTTAATCACATTTATATTATGTATCAATTTAAAAATAATCGTTAGAACCGTTTTCGAGATTTTCAAATTAGGAACTTCCTCGATATCATACCAACGTTTTCACTTTAAAAATGGCTATTTAGATCTCAAAATATACTGCAAGTAGAAATGTAAAAATTTCAGTATACGATTAGACTGCAGATATAAGACTGTTCTAGAAAATTCAGAACAATAAGACTTATATCTGCTGAGTTATTAAAAGGCGGCTTTTCGCGTTTTCTTTGATGTCGAGTTAGCTGTATATATGAGTTACGCCATCTGCGAATTCTATGATACGATACGATACGATTTTAACGATACGATACGATACGATTTTAGGCTTAAGGCTGCGTCACTCGGAATACTACCGTCTTCCATGATGTATTGTACACTGATGTCCAAAATTAAGGACCAATCACAAAATGCTAATTTTTAAGTACGCGAATACATAAAAGGAATTAATGTAATTCGAATAATAGCTATCTCTACAGCACAACTAGTCCATATTACACGTCATTCATGTCACACATGGTCACAAGTGTCACAGTCACTGCGGTGAAGCAAAAAATAGGAAATTCCATTATCTGAATATGAGTATCAAATGATCACTATATGTGACTCTACTGAGACGTCACTGTGACTACTGCTTTGTGACAAGTCACCAGATGACTTTACAATGTAGTTACATTATGACTCTCATGTGACTGTCATCTGCAGACCTAATTTCAAAGTCATCGCGAACGCTGCATTGTGATAAATTACCAAATAATGTCACATTAAAGTCACATGATGACTTTTCAGGTGACAGAGAGACTACTGTGAAGTCACCATTGTGCTCTTTTGTGAAAAGCCACCATGTGACTATAATGTGATATTATTTGGTGACTTATCATAATGCAACGGTCATAATGACTTTGAAATTGAGTCTAAAAATGACAGTCACATGAGAGTCACAATGTATCTACATTGTAAAGTCACCTGGTGACTCGTCACAAAGCAGCAGTCACATTGACGTCTCAGTGGAGTCACATATAGGGATCATTTGAGGTTCATAATGAGACGTGTGGAATTTCCTTTTTTTGTTTCAGCTTAGTGACTATGACACTTGTGATCATGTGTGACATGAATGAGATGCTATATGGACTAACTGTGCTGTAGGGATAGTAATTATTTTAATTATATTATTTCCTTTTGAGTATTCGCTTACTTAAAAATTTTGTGTCTATTCATTTTGTGTCTGGTCCTTAATTTTGGACACCAGTGTAGTGTGAGTGTTTTATTATAAAAATGTAAATGTTCGTTTGTTCAAAATCGCTAATCTCCGAAAGTTCTTCACCGATTGCTTTGAAATTCACGGATTTAGTTGCATTCGAATACGGAATTGTTGTTGTATACTTATTATGAACCTCGCTCACCTCCACTCCCTATTTGCCACACTCCCACCAGGAGGCGCTTTTTAAATTTTCTGACACCCATCATGTGATATATCATTAGAAAGACTTGGACTACTGTTTCATATTATGCACCACGCATCTCACTCCCCTCTCTTTCCCGACGTCTGGGCACATTTCGATATAAATAAAAATATAAATGTTCGTTTATACAAAATCTTAAACCTCCAAAAGTTCTTCACCGATTGCTTTGAAATTCAGGGATTGCGTTGCATTCGAAAACGCGCGTGTTTTTATATACCTATTACGAACCTCGCTCCCCCCTCCTCCAATTTCCTGACCACCAGCAGGGGCGCTTTTTAAAATTTTTCCGACACACGTCATGTGACTTATCATTAGAAAGTCCTTTCACTACACTTTCATATTATGCACCTACCATCCCCCTCATCCCACTTTCCCCCCCCCCCCGTGGGGGTGCATTTCTATATCAAAAAATGTAAATGTTTGTTTGTACGACGATAACTCTTTATAGAAATATCCGATTTGCTTAAAATTTTGTAAATAGGTTCATTCCGTTAATGTGCTTCCCTGATTAGTTTTGGGAGTTCATTGGTTAAATATAAAAGGGGAACGGGGCGCTTATCCCCCTTAATTTAGATAAATGGGTTTTTCATGCAAAATTCTCCGATTTGCTTCAATTTTTGTAAATAGGTTTATTCTGATAAAGTGCTTCCCTGATTAGTTTTGGTGTTTTATTGGTTGTGCAAAGGGGAACGGGGAGCTAATTCCCCCCGCCCTTAATTTAAATAACTTGGTTTTTCATGTAGAATTATTCGATTTGCTTCAAATTTTGTGAATAGGTTCTATCTGATAAGGAGCTTCCCTGATTTGTTTTAGGGGTTCATTGATTAAGTATAAAGGGGCGAACGGGGACTAATCCGCCCTTAATATAGATAAATGGGTTTTTCATGCAGAATTATCCGATTTGCTTCAAATTGGGTATACCGGTTTATTCTGATAAGGCGTTTCCCTGATTAGATTTGGAAGTTCATTGGTTAAGTATAAAGGGGGGAAACGGAGGGGGTAATCCCCCTTAATTTATTTTTCAATGGGCATCATTCTTTGAAATAAGAGTATAATATACAATTAGTGTGAATAGCCTGTGAGCTCAATGTCATACGTTTAACTCGGCACATATCTTTTTAATTCACTCGATGTGCCAGGCATGCCATCGCACGTGCTGCAATTGACAATCGGCCTGCCAATTCAGATGTTGCGAAATATTCACAAGCCAAATCTTTGCAATGGCACGCGGCTTGTAGTAAAAAAATAATGAGCAACTTTGTAGAAGCAACAATCTTGATAGGACCTTTAAAAGGTGAAGATGTCCTCATTCGTCGCATTCCTTTGATTCCAATGGATGAGCGATTTCAATTTAAGAGATTGCAATTACCTATTTGATTGGCGTTTGCAATCTCCATCAACAAACCTTAGGACCAGGCTTTAGAATTCTGCGGTTTAGATGTTAACACGGATTGCTTCTCACACTTACAATTATATGTTTCGTGTTCTAGAATCGGCAAGCCAGACAATCTCTATATCTGCACAGACAATGTAACAACAAAAAACATTGTATATCCACGAGCATCATGAAATTAAACATATGAGAAACGTGCACTTTCTCTTTGCTTTAATTTCCATTTAGCCAGACTGAGTTATAAAAGTGATTACTATAAATAATCTTAAATTGGCTGGCCTAACTCATAAAACAAATTATGAAGTTATCAGTTGAGTCTTTGATCTTTGGTATTATGCAATGAAAAATCAACAAAATTGCTCCACTATGACACAATCTTTTATTTTATTTTATTTATTTATTTTTTTACAACGGAATCTAGAAAAAACGTCATTTCCACCATCTCAAAATTTACATGCGCACTTTTCCTATTAATATTCACTATTTTAAAAACATTTTAACGCACAATAGATTATATTAATAAATATTTTCCTAATCTTCATGTCATGTTTGACATTTACAATTTTGTGCATGTAAACATTCACACTCTTGACTTGAGATTCTAATGTGCGTGCCTACCAAAAATTTAATTCTAGACGCATTCTTAGTACAATGTTCAGTTTTATCAAAGGAAATATTGCATTTTTACCACGAAGTCATTTTTACTTACTGAAGCACTCTGAGATGAGCGTCTCAATCTCAGTATTAGTGGAATTAAAGCAATATTGAAATGTTATAGCTTTATGAATAAAAGTGCATTACTTTAAATTGTGACGTCATTTTCTGTTCAAAGGTTTTCTAAAAGTTATTTTTAATTGTAAAACGTAAATCGCATCCGTAATGATATGGTAATTCCCATTGTTTCCCTCCTCTCTTGAATAGTGGAAGCAATCCGATTGTCACCCATGTGAAGAAATTCCATAAAGGACTTTTAAAATAAAAATAAAAATATAAAAAATGGATTTATTTTAAAAAATAGCGAGTTAGGGCACATCTACAAATAAAGTGCTTTCATTAAAAAAATAATAAAAAAAATTTATCAAAATCGGTTCAGTAAAAAGGTCAGGCAAGAAGACTGAAAAACTGTATTGTCTTTTAAATATATAGAAAATATATAGATTATAATTAAATAGAAATCACGTAATTTTCAGAAATGTTTTCATTTGTGCATACTAAAGGTCTTTCAATAAATTGCAGAAGCTCAGTCTATTTAGATGTAGGAATAAAGATCATTGAATATGACGTCATCACTGGCACAGTTATAACAACAGATATTGCATTCATGGGGCATATCATCATATCATTTATAGAGTATTTCAACGAGTAGTGTGTAAACTTATGTAGCAGAGAAATAACGGAAGTATTTTCGACATTTATCTCAAACTAAATTTATTTTTCAACAGTTTTTTTTTCCTGAAACATGCTTTGCAATTGTGGTTTAGTTAAAACATAATGTAAAACTACATTTGTTTTATAAATAATGCTAGAAATACATTATGTTACATTAAGATAAAAAATATTGGACATAAAAAACTCTTTTTCCATATTAACTCACAAAATCTGCGAACATGAGAAAATAGAAAGAAAACGCAAAAAGAAACTGTAATTGAATTTGCAACATTTGAAATTCTATAACACCTACGTATTGGAAGAGAAAACATTTTAAAGCGAAAATTTAAACGAAATCAATGTTTTATATATATATATAAAATAAATAAATAAAACACACATTACTGCGGATGCATGCTTGTGTTCATAATTTATTTTGTGTTCACGGGACAAAAAGTAAACCTTTTAAGCGAATAAGATTATTCTTACATATGGCGTTAAGGGAAAATTAGTTATTACATTTAATGTTCTTTTCAGCATGACATATTTCATATTCGATTGATTAACAAAAACAAATAGAAGCAAAAAAAGAATGATAGAATGATAAAAATAAAATTAAATGCTTTTACGATGTTCATTGGAAACATAAGTTTTTATGTTGTGGTTGGTATTTGAATAATAAAATATTTTTAATAGCATTATTGAATTCAGAGAAGAATACAATTTCATTACATGATATTATAAAAGAAAATATTTAAATTCCCTAGACAATTCTGAGGTTATATTATTACGATGTTTTCTTTTATAAACTATGAAAAAAAATTAAACTTCGATACTAAATCCATTTGAATACTTGTGAAAAATATCGCAATAAAGATATTTGGTAATGTCTGTGCTTAATAAATTGATTTTTATGAGTTTCAAAATTGATTTTCGAAATTTTAACCAAAAAAATTACTTAAAAAATATATTAAATTGGAACTTGTAATCGTTCATTATAATGTAATAAATGTTTCCGAAATGTTCGTAGTTTGCGGATAGTAAGGAAAATAAAATCAGAAAGAGAAGAAATTTATAATTATGACCTAAATAGAAAACATAACACATGAAAAATTTTCACTATATTTAAATTTTTAATTTTTTCCCTTAAGCACAAGTATTTAGACAGTTGTGTTTCAGTATTAGGTAAATATAACTTAAAATCGTTGATATACTATTGATTAATAGTTTAAAATATTTGTGTGTATACAGCTTATAAAAGTTAAATATATTTTATCAATTTGAAACTAAAAGAAAACACTTTAGATGCGGAAAATTATTAGAATATACGAATAGAAGTTTTGAAAAGCGGAAAAGTCTTTAAATATTTAAAAATTAAGCTTATTTCTTATAAGACAAAATGCTTTACTATTTTTCTAAATATCACGGAAAAAAGATCTAAACTTATCAAAGCAAAGAGCAAAAATTGAGCGAAACTTCCTATGGAACCGCTCAAATTTGACAAATGACTATTAATGGTTTTCTGAAAGAGAATGCAACATACAACAAACAGAGATTTTAGTATAACAGAGATAATAACGTCGGCCGGTTTTTAGAATTCGATCTTTGACCTCAGACCTTAAAGATCACATTTCTAATCCAAAGCTTATGTGCGGTAATCTTCTAAAATTTCGTTAGACATTATTGCGATGTATTTACGCATTGGTCGATCAAACCATCATCACAAAAATAAATCTTGATAAAAAGAGTTTAAAATGTGGCTCAATTTTTGAAATTTGATCCGTGGCTCAAGTAATTAGATGTAAAAGTTTTATTCAAACTCCATCTGCAACAAGCTTCCATAATTAGAAAAGGATTTATTGCGGTGTATATAAGCTGCAATCGACCACCCACGAGCGTAGGCGATAAGGAAGTCACAATTGCTTGTACAGCAAAAACGAAACGACCTTTAGAAGATCGCCTGGTGGCATATGGATGTAACAGCCCCCTCTATACGCATGCACATATTTCAGGTCGTTGAATTCATCCTGCGTACTTTAAGAAGCAGAAGTATGGAGACGTATTTTAGTGCTATGTCAACGCAAGTTAACAGCGTGTTCTTATCAAATTTTTACTGCTTAAAAAGTTACATCTTCTGAGATAAATCGTCGTTTAAAGGCTGTTTATGGTTACGATGCTGTTGATTGGTCTACTGTAAATACATGGGCAGTAAAATGCTGTGATTGTGAGCCTGTAAAGCCACAATTGTTGATAAAAAACGCAGCGGACGTCCAATCACTGTCACAGACGATAAACATCGCAAACCCGTGGACGATACTATTTAAAATGACAGACAAATCACCAAAAAGCGTATCGCAAACTATATTGGAATATCAAGAAACGTGTCGGCTTATTATTGAACAGTTGGGTTACCGTAAAATCTGTGCCCGACGGGCCTGAAGTTTAAATCACATCCATACCATCCTCACTCGCCCGATTCTGTACCTTGCGGTTTTTATTTTTTTCCTATACTCAAAAAAGATCTCAAGGATAATCATTATACCTCGGACGATGAGATGAAGGCAGCTACCAAGTTCTGGATTCATGAAAAGTCGGAAGAATTTTTCAGTGACGGAATAAAAAAACTTGGTACACGTAGGGTGAAATGTGTTAGCCTTAACGGTGAGTATGTTGAAAAATAAATATATAATTTTGAGACTTAAGAATTGTATTTTAATATACTTTTTGTTCGATCTTGCTGTTTGTTTGTTTTTTCGTTTTCTGCAAGCATGTTTGCATTTCTTTTTAGCCTACCCTCATATGATCACCTGTAATAACAATAAATAAGCTAGTAAAAGAAAGATAAATATGCTTTTAATTACTAATAATTTTTTTACAGTTTATATGAATATACACTGGTTATCAAAAATTAAGGAAATGTCACAAAATGCTAATTTTCAAATACGCGAACACTCAAAAGGAAATAATATAATTCGAGTAATTACTATCTCTACAACACAGCTAGCCCATATAACATCTCATTAATGTCACACATGGTCACAAGTGTCACAGTCACTACGGTGAAGCAAAAAAATAGGAAATTCCATACATCTCATTATGAGTCTCAAATGATCACTATATGTGACTCCACTGAGACGTCGCTGTGACTGCTGCTTTGCGGCGGGTCACCATGTGACTTTACAATGTAGTTACATTGTGACTCTCATGCGACTGCGATTTGTAGACTCAATTTCAAAGTCATCGTGAACGATGCATTGTGATAAGTTAGCAAATAATGTCATATTAAAGTCACATGATGACTTTCAGGTGACAGAGAGATTACTATGAAGTCACCATTGTGCTCTTTTGGGAAAAGTCTCCATGTGACTATAATATGATATTATTTCGTGACTTATCATAATGCAACGTTCATGATGACTATGAAAATGAGTCTACAAATGACAGTCACATGAGAGTCGCAATTTAACTACATAGTAAAGTCACCTGGTGACTCGTCACAAAGCAGCAGTCATATTGACTTCTCAGTGGAGTCACATATAGTGATCATTTGATACTCATAATGAGATGTATGGAATTTTCTATTTTTTTGCTTCACCGTAGTGACTGTGACACTTGTGACCACGTGTGACATGAATGAGATGTTATATGGGCTAGCTGTGATGTAGAGATAGTAATTACTCGAATTATATTATTTCCTTTTGAGTTTTCGCGTATTTGAAAATTAGCATTTTGTGACTTTTCCTTAATTTTTGATAACCAGTGTAATAAAAACGCAATGAGTCGTAGGTAAGAAAACCTTCCTATATGTCGACTTTCAAACTGACAATTTAATATACATGATATCTCAGAAACGGTTCAATCAGCCACAATGTAACTTTCCATAAACATAGATCTTGCTAAAACAGCGCGTATAATGTTTTTTACGCAGACGTACGTTAAGCACAGAATGCTCTTATTTGCGTAGAATGATTTTCGAAATGCGATTTGTGGCCTGACTAATTAAGGGTCAAAGCACAAATTCGAACACTATGAAATGAAATTACCCACTCGTGGAAAACCAGTCGTTAAGAATGGGAAATTTTATTTACGAGGGACGTGTTTAATGAAAACCCATATTGAAGATCATGGGTTATGAGTATTAAATGATTCAAGAAAAATTAGCACGAAGTTAGTTTTTAAAATTCAAGTTCAAAAGCAAGACATTTTGTTAACATAAGAAAATAATATATAACTCCTCCACAAAAATGAAAACTCCTGAAACATTTACTTCTGCGATGACTAAACTTTTATTATTATTTTTTTATTTGATAAGAAATTATTAAATGTAACTATCGAAAAGCGAAATGCGAAAGGTTTTCTATTGCACCCCACGTCACAGTTTAATAAACTTTTGAATCACTACTAATAATATTCTGCTATCTTTTTTCAAAACTGCATCAAGAAATGCATATGATAATTACTAATTAGAAAAATGGATATAAAATCAAGAAAAAGAAGAATTGACATCTAACTAACAGATTGGTGAATTCTACGTAGCAGACTTTCTAAAAATATTGATATTCATGAATAATAAAAACAATACCAGTACAAAGATGCCAACCCAATGCGAGTTATATAATTTTCAAAACTAATGTAGATATTATTAAATATTATTTCGTAAAGTTAGATAAAATTTTACTAGATTTCTTTTGATAAATGAGAAATTTTTATTGAAAATGTGGGGAGATTAAAATCACATCATCTAATCGACAGGACAGGGGCATAAAATGAAATATTATTCCTAAAGACTTTGGAATAAAAAGCGTGATACAACAAGTGAAAACACAGACCACTCTAAAATAAATTTGCGGTCGGAGACAGACTACCATGAAATAAATTATGACTGGAAAAATAAAACTCTGAGATGGACAACAAGTGGACAAACAACAATTTATGACAGTGTGCCAAGATGAGGATGAGTTTTCCAAGACATGCACCTGACGATAAAAACAAAAATGAAATAAGCACAGACTAGAAGGCGACATGAGTTTCAAAGTAGGGGAATCACACTCCAATCGCTTCCATCAAATTTGTCTGATCCCGCATAACTGCAGGACAGCCGCTAAGTTAGGGAAGAGATAATAGAGGCAGAGTAAAAGACTTTTTCCAAGTGGTCATAAAGAAAAATAGAGTAAAATCTTTTAGAAATATATTATTCTAAAAAAAATGTTAGAATATTTCATCTTGGCTAAAAAGGACAGTTTATATAAAATGCTGATCCAGTGTATTTTTTTTTAGTCTATTATTCCCCTCGATTTTGTGCCCCAGTTTCTTAGTACACTCTTCAGTAAAATGTGGATTTTCCGACAAGTCATCTCTAGCGATGTTCCTGTGCTTTCTACCTGTAATTAAAAAGGTTAACTTGTTATATTCCCCAATCTGTCTGTTTCAACTTAGAATACATATTGATTGAGGTCAGACCCTTGCACGTCAATGGATCGAGTTGCATACTAATTTTTGTATATGTGAAAAATGAGATTCATTAAGCAAAATATGTTGAGTAACTTAATAATGAAAAGTAATTCAAAGAAATATTTGTAAAAACAGAAATGCAGCATCTTGTATATGCCATTAAAACTAATTAGCTTCGAGCCAAATATTTATGTATGCTATATTGATCAATTTTTGGTTTTGTGTTGTTTTATATGTTGTTTTTTGTAAATAAACTCGACATTGTAATTTAATCTCCAGAATGGTGTAATCAATGGCATTATGTGTTATATTATTTCAAAGGTAGAGGAAATGGGCATCGATAGGTTAACAGCTTTATAAGGAATCTTGGTGAGTTAATACATAGCGCAAGATTATAAATGTCTAAATCATACAAGGTTACTAATTAAATTCTCTTTTAAACAGTTAATTTAGTTAAACATTTAGATGTTAATGGAGGATTTGTTTCTGTAATCCAAGATTACTAGAAGCGAAGATACGATCAGAAATCATTTATTAAGTAGTTTAGTTTTATTCAGGGTTAACTCTATTGGTGAGTTCAGATAGACAAAGGGAGGATTTGATGAAAGCATATGATATATTTCCGTTTTGTTGAGTGCAAATAATCTTTCCATCAGAAAATTTTAATTTTCTGGAATTTTATTATATTTTAAAGGATCAAACAAGTGTTGTCCAAGTGTAAGGATTTTATTGAATTTGAAACAATGTCCCATAGAAGGAGTAAATCCCATGTGCAGTATTCTATCTTAATCGGGCTGTCGCGATATAGTAAGACGTTTATAGACTTTCTCACCCTCCCGTAAACATCGCCAATGAATAAGCCCGACGCTCGTCTGGCCATCGATATATTGAACACCATTAACCATATCAAAACCACTCCTTGCTGTCCGTTACATAATATAACTAGTTTTATAACTTTTCAAGTGTATTACTGTGTTGCGCGATTATTTTCGAACTCATTTAATATCCAGGCTAGGCATTACTAGTGGCGTATAAACGTCGGTCATTATTCGCAATGCGATGGGTAATATAGCACTAAAAGTTAATAGCAATTTTTATTTTTCTACATTTTATTCTTATAAAGTTTTTATTTTTTTTATTACTCGGTATTTTTTTTAAAAGGCTACGTTAAGTTGTGGAGCGATAACCTCTCTGAGTTTCATCGACATAAGCAAAGCTGCAAAGCTTCAAAATCCTTGATTGATCCTGATTATTTGTTCAATTAGTATTTTCCGATTTCTTCAACCCCGCGAATAATAAAAAATATTATTGCAGCCATATGATGCTGATTTAAACAAACTTTGGAATCAAAACCATTATAACACCATTATAAGAATTTTGAAATACTTTTTATTCAAAATGTAATGAATACTTAAAAATTATATTAAATTCTTCCGAATCAATATATTTTTATATCTTCTTTCCAGCATTAGTAAAATGGAATATGGACCGGTTAAATACTTGAGTAAAAGTTTTGGAAATTCTACTACACAGTACATAAGAATAAAGAAAAACATTGTACCTGTTAGATGCAAACAAAATTTAAATTATTAAAAGGAACATGTAAACAAATCATCATAAAAAATACAAAAAAACTGAAAAAATGGAAAATCTTTAAAGAGTACACTTTGTTCCTGAAATCAAAATATTTTTATATTTCAGTATCAGTATCAATTCTTTGCTTATCCATTTAACTAAAAAATTAATATATCAAATTAATAATAAGAGAAAAATATTTCAAATATGCTATTGGAGTAAAAATTACCTTCAGAAACAGAAAAGATTTAGAAAGACATCATAAGTATTCCTAATGAGATTATTGTGCCAAAAAGGCCACATTAATTTTTCTGATCACAATATACTGTGTTATATCAGAATTAGCATTTTATGTGTTGTTTAATGCTATATTTATATATATTTTTACAAATTTATGCATATTCTTATCGCTGTTTAATTGTCGCTATGAAAGGTCAATACAAAAGACATTTTAATCCTTCAACCACCCCACAAACCCTGAACCACTCATATGTGAGTATGCACTATTTTAAGCATATAACAGAAAAGAAAAAAATCATGCGTCAAGCATAGATTATGAGAAACTTTCCAACACATTCAGAATAATGATACAAAACTGCACCGTTTAATAACTTAAAACATTATGTATAATTCATCCATATGGAAACACTTAACACATTTGAAAACATATATTCAGCTGTTCCCATCTACAATCGGGAAACTATACAAATTCCTTAATCATCCCTGTCTCTATATATTGCATTGCTCTATTCTATATTAATAATCTTGTAGTGAAATTCAGTGATTTATATAAATTTCAATGCATTTGAAATAGCGTAATGTCGTTAAAATGCACTGCAAACGATTTTTCCCCATTGACTATACTGTAATGGAATTATTTTGAGTGCCCCTGTAAATGAACTATTAATTCCACATACTTCATATACAATACCAAATATGCCTTGGGGACCCTAAATAACGTTTATCAATTGAATGAAAATCCGAGGATATTTAAGGGAGTTAGAGCGTGGACAGACAGGCAGACAAACCGAATGCATAAACACTTTTCAACTTTGTTGGAAAGTGTTAAAAAAGTTTTAAAAGTTTAGAACATAAAACTAAAAAGTTATCGACTAAAAGGTACTTCTTTCATAACCGCAATAAACAACAACAACAAGCAAAAATACATGCATCTCATAAATATTGTCGATTTTCTAATACAAAATTGCAAAAAATACGACTTTACTTATGTAAATAAATTATTTTTAGAGGTCTTTGTCGTTTTAAATTTTATAAAATTTACGAGGGTCATTTTAGCAATATCGATATGAAACTGCTCAAATGATAAATAAAATTGGCATGAAAAAAAATAAATCTACCGGGTGTCCCAAAAAGGACTGACTGATTTTTAAATTCAATAACTTCCAAACGGTGACAGATATTAAAAAAATTCTTGCAGGAGGGTTATGCATAAAGTCAAAAGTTTTTTTACAGTGATTTTCGATTTTAGTTCGAATTACAAACAATAGATGGCGCTGTAAGCAATAGTCGCTAAATACAGGCTCGATTTCTGATCCTTTCTCTTGTTCCATGCTGAAAAAGGAGATGGAAATGTATTATCCGGGCCACGAAGTACCAAAAATCGAGCCTGAATTGAGCCTCTATTGATCACAGCGCCATCTATTGTTTGTAATTCGAACTAAAATTGAAAATCACTGTAAAAAAACTTTTGACCTTATGCATAACCCTCCTGCAAGAATTTTTTAAATATCTGTCACCGTTTGGAAGTTATTGAATTTTAAAATCAGTCAGTCCTTTTTGGGACACCCGGTATATTGCCTTCTGTTGATAATTACATGAAAATTTTATATTTAATATTGTGTTGGAAGATAGCAGGAATAAATAATATTGTCTTTTAAAGTATGCTGTATAAATGACTTTGATTTTGGGGTATGTTGCTGACATGAAACGTAGTGATACAAAGAATTAATTGATTTTTCCATACGTCGTATGTGCTAGAATAATTGCTCCAGTGGCTTTTCTATGCCACAGTTTCAATGGTAATCTTCGTCTTATTACAGAATTTCTGCTATTAAATAAAACAAAGATTAACAACAAAAAGTTCATGCTTCTCATAAACATTGTTAATTTTGTAATACAAAATTGTAACGTATACCAAATAATCTTTGTAAAAAAAATCTATTTTTAGATGTCACCAGTCTTTTTAATTTTACAAAATTTACGAAGTTCATTTTGTCAGTACAATGCAAAACTGCTCAAATGATAAATAAAACTTTTGCACTATAAATTAACTCAGTATTACCGTATGTTCAGAATTCTATGAACAATTTATGTTAGTTACTCTGTTGGGAAACATTGGGCAGCAATAGTTAAAATCGTCTTTTAAAGCCCACTGTAAAAGCAACAATGACGTTTGGTTATGTTCCAGATGTACAGTCGTGGGAAAAAAAAGTAAACACCCCCTACTAACGCCTCAACAAATCATCGTAGAAGAAAGTTACTGGTACCGAACGATTGGGAATAAAGTCTACTTTTAAATGATGTGTATAAAATTTTCTTAGTGGGCCATCTACATATTAAAACGAACCATAGCTTTGTTTTTTCAATAGCAGTACATAATTCTGACAGCATAAATGAACTCTACACCCTTCAATTAGTCTAAAAATAAATTTTTATGCAATTCGTACCATAAATTTCCGAGAAATTAATTATTTTAAAACGAGCGTATTTTAAGGGCTGTATCCAAATTGAAGTTCGGTACTCGATTGTTGACCGAGAGAGCTCCCTTCTTGATCAAGGCACATTAAGCAACCAATTAAGCCTGTTAGATTACAGGATAGCATAATAAATTTCAAAATAGTTAGCCACTTCTATCATAGACGGCCCCTTAAACCATCATTTTGCCGTTTTTTAAGCATAATTTGAAAACTACTTGTAAGAAAAAAGTGAAATTTTGGATTTCCATAAAGTAGGACTTAATAAATCTGAATCCATGAAAACAATTGTAGGTTGCAATTCATAATTTTTTCGAATATTAATTTCATAATTCATAATTCATATCAGAAAATTATAAAAATTGCAAATTCAACGTATTTATGTTTGGGTGTATTAGTATATTACTACACAAAAAATTAGAACATTAGGATCATAATTTCAGAAGTTATAAATAAAAATATGAAAATGTAATTTAACATTAGAAGCACTAAATTTTGAATGTTTATAATTCAAAAACGTATCATTCAAATGACTTGAAATTTGGTGTCTAGGCATAGTTTGAACCAAAGATTTGAAATATGCCGTTGAAATTGTGTATTGCCGTGGAAAAAAAATGAAGTTTGGGTTCGTTTTAATATGTAGATGGCTCCCTAAGCTAATTTCATATACGTCATTTAAAAGTAGACTTTATTTCCAATCTTTCGGTACCAGTAGCTTTTGTCTACGATAGTTTGTTGAGGAGTTAGTAGGGGGTGTTTACTTTTTTTCCCCACGACTGTACAACAGATATAAAGGGTTAAAGTGGCTTTATTAGGTGTATGGGATTTAAATATGGCCATAATTTCTAAATATATGTTTTTGATCTCAACAGTCTTTTTAATTTTGCAAAATTTACGAAGTTCACTTTGGCAATAACCAAGCAAAACTGCACAAATGATAAATAAAACTTTTCCATGAAACATTAACACAGTATCACCGTATATTCACAATTACATCACCAATTTATATTAATTACGATGGTGGGAGACGGCAGTAATAGTTAAAATCGTCTTTTAAAGCCCTCTGTAAAAGTAACAATGATTTTTGGTTTTGTTGCAGATGTGCCACATATACAAAGGGTTAAAATGGCTTTATTAGGTGTATGGGTTTTAAATATGGCCATAATTTCTAGACATATGTGTTATGTTTTTCTAAAAATATTGACACATAAGATATTTCATTAGCTTTATTAAGGATAATTTACAATGAAAATAAAGTTTTCCTTAAACGGACCATTATGGTTTTATTTCAGAGTTTCTGTTTATCACATAATTTACTTTCAAACACGAACAGAATTAAAAATACGGATAATTTGACTGTACATTCTAAAAGACTGTTAAATTATCTCATGCGTACTGCAAAGATTTAAAATTCTGTCAACAATTTACGCTGATTTCATATGTAAATGTACTTACTGCTTTTAACCTAGTGTCCCATTTTTGAACGTTTCGAATTTTAATACATTTTTATAATTTTCTTCTTCGTTACAACACGAAAATTGTATGAAGTAATTCTCTATAAATGTCTGTATATATTACCCAGAGATAACAGCATAAGATTGATATTTATTTGCTTAAATGAAGGCCTTTTTTCGATGTGTATAGTTTTTCATTTTTCAAGATAGCGAAATGTAAAAAGTAAGATTATTTGTATTTTTGTATCAAGGATCCAAATAAATAAGTCATAATCTTAGCTTGTGGACTTCTTTAAAATACATTTTTTTTTGGCGAAATTATATGTTCTAGCCTATTTTTATGCATGTTTGTAACGTACAAAATATAGGACGCTAGGCGCAAATGGCTACATATTTCTATTATCCATTTAGGGGGCAGTTATTTATGTAAAGTCCTTTTATGATGAGTTTGAAATAAATTGTTTTAAGTCTCAAATACGATTATTCTTAATTTAATATTAATAATACTTATAATGTTATTAGTCTCTGTAAAGAAATACATATATTTTTTAATAGTTCATAAAAATACTAATTATAGGATACAATATACAATTTTAAAAGCTTAATTTATATAAATTCTGACAAAAATATAATTATGCATATTTCCACATGTGGATATTCTCATATTTAATATGTTTACATTTTATCAAATAAATACAAAAATATTTTAGTGTAATTTTTTATTATTTTTCCAGTTCATTTTGAAACATATTAGAAAAATTTTATCAAGAAAGTTGACAAAAAAAAAAAAAAAAAAAAAAAAAAACACAGGCATAAATGTGTTAAGAACGATGTGTCGAAAGATTCAGTGGTCCGAAAATAACGATGAAACCGGTATCGGTTGTGGTTTAAACTACCCTTACATATCAAACACCCATAAATAGTTAAGCATATCTGCTAATTGTCGTCCCGAGACCGTTCCCTACAAGATGTATTCTGCTGGTCTTATTGAAAACATGGCCTTATTTTCTAGAAGTAGCTTATATTTGATAAAAGTCTGAGGTATTTACATATTAAGCTCGTAATATTTCGATATTTTCGTTTCAGCATCAGAAATGCGGGACTGGAAATGTTGAGAATACATTTAATTAGCAGTTTCATAAGTCCTCATAACATGAAAATACTGAGGAAATATTGTAATGCAATTTGAAGCCAATAAAAATAACCGTTAGAATTTCAACGTAACGAATTTTTAAATGCTTCAGAAAATATCTCAAATATTTAAAAAATAAGCTTATTTCTCTGAAGTCAAAATATTTTACCACTCTCCAGAAGGAGAGAATATTTCGACTTCAGATAAAAATGAAAAGGAATATTCCAAGTATTTTATATGACAGAAAATACTTTATAATAAACGGAAAAAACCTATAACTCATCGTAAAAATCATTCAGGTATACTTGCACAAATGTCCTACGTAGTCAAAAATAAATTTATTTATCTAAATGCAGCAAATGTTGATATTTTCTTTCTAGAATTAAACAAGAAAGAAAAATCATGCGTTAAGCAAGGATTATGAAACACTTTCCAACACTTCCTAAATGCTTTAACAAAACTTCGTTATTTAGGGATATAAAGTAAATAAGATAACTAAGTAAACATTTTAGAAAACACATAAAACATTTGAAAAACGGATTTCAGCAGATTCGGTCCATAGCCAAATATGTATTCCAGTTCATTTGAACCGCCCTGTATTTGATCTGTACGTTGATACTATATAATGGAAAAGTGCTGCGCCAGCAAAGGAATAGCAGTGGGATGGGTGCTAGCACTGCAGGAAAAGTGCCGGATTGAAGTAATGTAATGGCATACCAATGCTGGCCTGCTGTTGGCCATCTCTGATGGGCCAGCTGCACTCGGCTTGGTCACTTTTCGACAGGTTTCAGTAATGGCACTCTTGCACTTTACCGCTGATGGCACTGCTGGCTGCCATCTTTTTTCCAGCTGATGGCCCACTGTTTCTTTCTTTGCTGGGCTATATCATTATATAACGGAATTCTTTTCATGGCCCTGTAAATGAATAATAACTATTCTTTACACCGCATATTCTGCATAATGCACATTTTAATGCTCTTCATTAATGTATATCAATTTTATTATGTTTGAAAGCGTGTAACACCATTAGACATTATTAATTTAAGATTTTTTCCCATTGGCCGTAATGTAACGGAAAACTTTTGACTGTCCCTGTAAATGAGCTAAACGTGCTACAAACTTCATTTGAAATAGGAAACGTGCTATGGCAAACGTCAATAACATCCAAAAATTTCAGGGCAATCCGAGTATATTTAAGGGAGTTAGAGCGCGGACAGACGGACAGACAAACCGAAGTCATAAACACTTTTCAACTTCGTTGGAAAGTGTTAAAAAGGAGAAATTGAAATTATTGTTCCCTTATTTCATTAACAGCTTCAGAAATGACCGTAAGCATCGGATAAAATAAATTACATTCCATTTATTTGATCTAAATAAAGACTGTCTTAAAAGGGAGAACTGAATTAGAAAATCGCTATAAAAATTTATAAAATATTTGAATAAATATAAAATTTTTATGCAGTAAACTCCCGACTATCTGGCCTAATGTAGCGGAAGGGTAGGCCGGATAACAAAAAAGCCGGATAGGCCGGAGTTCTACAAATATTTACTAACTTTGTTCCCCCCTCCCCGCCATGATATAAAAACACATTTTATACACATATTAAGATAATTTTTTTAAATACAGAACATACAGTTTCAAAATAAGAAAAACATTAACATAAAACACAATCGTAATTCGTAAAAAAATGAGTAAATCTTATTTTACTGCTTATTAATAAATTATTGCACAAACATTAAAAGTTATGCATAAGATAAGAGTCAAAACTTGCAGTTTTTAGTTTAAGTCCTTAATGGAGGACTCCTTTTCCCTGTTTGCCCTCTTCCGCGACGCAATGTCCCTCCATTTAGGAAGTAGATGATATCAGTTGACGTCGATTCCTGTTGACTAATGTACTACAATCGTCTTAAACCCTTACGAATGTGGGAGGAGATTTTTCCTACAATCCTTTAAATCTTTTTCATCTGATATTTATACCTCTGTCAACACTTTTACAATATCGTTTTCAATTAATTCATTGACTTCGTCGTTTGCCATCCATTCTGTATGTCTTCTGCATTGACACCGTCAGAGTCCAGTATATTTTTCAGCAAAGGAAGAAGCTTATCTTTCTCATCTCCCATTGTAGTTTCCCACACGGGTTTATGTCTACATTTTCAGGGCAAAAGAATGTTCCAAGACCTTGCAGTTACTATGTTTGGAATTTTCCCCCATGCTTTTGACACCCACCTTGACGGAAACCGGCCTACCTTGGCCGCTTGCAACATTCTTCCGTTTTTTTTAATAGGCCGGATAGTACGGAGTGCCGGATAGTCGAGAGTTTACTGTATTTTCGTTTCAATAATAGAAAAACGTTACTTCGAATCTCTCCTAATATATTTCATTGGCAGTTTCAGAAATCCTGGTATCCAATGAACTATAAAAAAACTATATTGTTCCACGTGTTTGAACTAAGGTATTTGAACCTTTAGAAGCTAAAAAGCATTACAAATACATCATAATAACGCAGGAAATACTCAGAAAAATGTCGTATAAATCTAAATATTTCACCTTAATCAAAATGTTTTGATATTTTTTGTCAATATTGAAAAACTGAAATTGTTAATTATTTATGTAATTAATAGTTTTAGAAATGCTCATAGCACGGGCATAATAAGAATAAACGTATTAAAATTATTTGATGTGAGTTAAAAAAATATTTTAGAAAAAAAAACTATTAAAAATAAGAATTTCAAATCATTTGAGAAAAATTCAAATGATTCTCAAATGCAAATCAAACCCAAATATTCAAAATTTAGGGTTATTTCTTTTTAATCAATATATTTAAATATTTTAGTTTTAGTATTCTGAAAACAGGCCGTCAAATCATTGGCATTACATTTTATTAACTTTTTATAATCTCAGTTATTGGCTGTGACTAAACCTTTATAAACAGAAAAAAACGTTAAAAATGTTACATGAGCTTTATTTATATACATGAGGGAAAAAATTCCACTATTTAAAATTTAATCTATTTCTCAAATTAAATGTTTTTCTTTCCAGAATTTAATAAATGCAGCCCTTCAGTGCCACGTATTGGGAATTTAACACCAAAACCTAATAACCACCAACTTCTGTCAAAGAATAACTGAATCTGAAGTTTGAAGAAAATCCGTGCATTAGTTCTTGAGATAGAGTCATTGCTGAAATCTTTAAAAATACAGCATAACAGCTCCAGCGATTGGGTGATTTAAACCAAAAACTAATCATTACCAATTAATACCAGGGACTAACAGAATATAATTTTTTTATTAAATTTTGTGCATTAGTTCTTGAGATAGAGCGCCCCCAAAATTTGTGTCACATACAGACAGACTCACATTTCCTAAAAACCTCGTATTTAGGACCTTCTAAAACATATAAATCCGTCGAAAACCAGAAGTCGAAAATTTTCACGAATCCAATACTTCATTCTTGTAATGATACAAGAAAATAAAAACAAACAAGTTATCCCTTGTTACATATTCAACTAGCAGTTTCAGAAAATTGTTTGACGGTAATAAAAATAGCATTTAGAAGCAGGATGCTATTCGAAAGTCAATACAAGATTTTTCAAAATTTTCCAAAAAAAGAACGTTTAAAAAATTAACTTTATTATCTTAAGCCAACGTATTCTGAATTATGTATGAGGAACTGAAATCGCTGCTTATGCTCTAATTAACACTTTCAGAAATGTTTGTAACAAGCGGATAAAAAGAAAAAGTATTCCAACAATTTCATGCGGATAAGAATATTCGTTTGAAGCGGAAAACCGTTAGAAAATCATCATAAGAGTTCCAGAAATAATTGCCGATCATTTCTTCAGCGAAGTAGAAAACTTCTACAAATATCTTGTATATTAGTTATCGTTTTATTTTCTCTTGGAAAACATTACTTTCTTCAGGCTCTAGTGTTTATTCGTCACACTTGCTCGTCTTCTTTTTATTTTCTCAAGCTCATTTCCAGAAGGTCTTGTTACCATGGTTACTACGCTAAAATGCGTGGGAGTAAGACTGGCGATTCAGAGATCGATGGAGTATATGGAGTGTTTATTTTCTGTAAATATAACTGGCGATCAAGTATTTCTTATGGAAATATGTTTTGCTGAAGATAAAATCTTTGTTGTTTTAATCGAATGGATTGATTATATAATGGCTATGTGTTATCATATAAATTATAAATTTAGAAACAACGTTAAAAACACTAGAATATGTAAAGTTATTGGCTGTTGCCTGTATTTTCCTGTTTTTCAATTGGTCAATGAACTTCTTACAAGAATCCGTTTCTCTGCTATATAATTGGGCAAGTTTCCGTTAATCATTACAATGAGGATAGTACGCTAAACGCTACCGAAACTAGCCTACTCATACTTTACATATTCTGGCGTTTTTAGCGTTGTTTCTAAATTTATATTATACCGCGCCAAGTTGCATCTTAATAATTATAAATTAACACTTCCAAAAATCTTCATAATAAGCGAATAACAAGAAAAATATTCCAAGAATTTGATGCGGATAAAAATATTCTTTTGAAGCATAAAACTCTTAGAAAGTCATCATAAGAGTTCTAGAAATAATTGCGAATCATTTCTTCAGCAAAGGAGAAGACTACTGAAAATATCTTGTATATTAATTATTGTTTTATTTTCGCTTAGAAAACATTACTTTCTTCAGACACTAGTGTTTACTTGTCACATTGCTCGTCTTCTTTTTATTTTCTCAAGCTCATTTCCAGAAGGGCTTGTTACCATGGTTACTACGCTAAAATGCGTGGGAGTAAGATTGGCGATTCAGAGATCGATGGAGTATATGGAGTGTTTACTTCTGTAAATATAACTGGCGATCAAGTATTTCTTATGAAAAAATGTTTTTCTGAAGATGAAATCTTTGTTGATTTAATCGAATTGATTGGTTGTATAATGATTGTAGAAGGTTTGCCAATCGTTTCACGTTTTAAAATTTCGAATACTTTAACAAACATTATTAACGATAATTTATTTCTTAAAAAATTCATAATAATCTTTATTAATAATTTATTTCTTAATATTTAATATTTTTAACCTAAACTTATTCAAATAAATCAGAGTTGTTGAAGTTTTTGCTCTTGTATTCTCTTGAAGTACGGTAACTGTCTCTACCGACTTGTAGACAATAATATAACTGTCATCTATATTATCCTTAGAAAATGTTTTAAGTCGATTAACACTTCGGCTGTCACCCTATTTTTCAAGATTCGACCCCAAGTTTACTTTTCCTACATATGTTCTAAACAATTAAATAATATATAAATAATGATTTCTACTCGTAAATGAATTCTACTCATAATTAATTCTACTCATAATTAATTTTGAAAAATCCATCATTTTAAAGTACTTACATCTAATAGTCAAAAAGTTCTCGTAAAAAGTAAATAAATAAATAAATAAAATAAAATAAAAGGTGTGCACGAACCAACATTATAGTACAAAAGGATAGACGATACTAAGTGCTACCCTAAAATAGAAAGAGCGTAGTCAGGTGCCAGTCGTGGAGACAGCCCCTGGAAATATAAAAACGCGCCCCGAAGGGTGTTCAGACTCGCACACAGGCATACATCTTTAACTCCGAAAATGTTTCGGAGTTGCATCTTATACGTAACTACCATGCCAAAATTTACTTTTCTAGCCCTAACAAACTCAAAGAAATCGTGCTTTGGGACTTAAATACGCTTTAAATACATAATTTTTTAGAAATCGCTCTGACCGAGTATTTATATCTTATCCACTATATTAATTTTCATGTTTCTATCCTCAAATAAATAGCAATTTTAGAATATTTGTCGTTTTTCCACACCTGCCAGGGCATTGGCATAGAAATAAAAAGTATCCCAATAATTTTTCCGCCCATTTCAACTTTTTTATTTCAAAATTTTCAGAAGATTTTCGTATCAAGGATTTACTTTTTAAAAGTAAATAACATCTCAAATTTCAAGTTCCTGGCACAAACGATCCGAAGGAATTGCACTTTGTAAAATTCTTAGACGTTTTTTGATATATTTCTCCCTTTTAAATTACGATTATATTAGAAACCGTTCTTTGAGATGAATATCACATAGCTAACTAACAGTATCAAATAAATTGACATTTTATAAAATATCTTACCCCACAAAATATTACTCCTCAGAGGTAGTATTGCATAAAATATAACCTATGTTGCAGCATAGTCAGCACAGTAGAATAAGAAAAAAGATTTAGAGAAAAGAAGTAGCATCTAAAATTCAAATATTAAATCGTATTCACAGTTAGACAGCAAACTGAAGTAAAAGTCAGAGTAAGTCAGAGTAAACATTTTAGCCTTAAAATAAATCCCTCATCATTGCAATTATCCACAGAAACAAACAGATATTTTAGTTCGAAAAGTGTACTTCCGAACACGGAGGTATGCGCAATCAGAAATCCTCATGCCTAGATTAGAGCGGATATTTGTCGAATTCTAAACCAACTTTCAATTTTTAAACCATTGTCAAAACATTATGCATTATTAAGGATTATTTATAAATCTACAAATATTCGCTATAAATGAGAAAAGTGCAGTTTCCGCTTATAATATGATTCTACTATGATAGAAATTCTTCAAACTTTTAAGGCGTTTCTCAAAAATTATTTTTAACCTCTCAACAAAGCAAAACTTTCTGACGCATTTTCTAACACATTTTGAAAAATATCAGCATGATACTTGCAAGCGTGATTACTGAAGTGATTTGTTATCAAACAGTTTCTTTCCAAAAAAGGAATCGCATCTTGAATAATAAGCGAGTGTTGTCTCAGGACGGCAATGCTTTCCCTTCCTGTGCTGTCGTGTACGGATATTCGGTTCAAAGCGTGAAACTTGGCAGAATTTTCCGAAAAATATTCTGCCTTTAACGAATAAGGAAAATATAGTTTAATTGCATAATTTCACTAAATTTTTAACTCCAATTTTACATTTTTGGAACAAAAAATAATTATAAAATTAATCATAAATTAGGTAGTTTAGATTTGCTTTACCTAATTTGCATCATTACCGAATGGATGCGCACATTTCAGGAATTTATTTTTACTTTCCTCTATGTTTACGAGAAGAAAGTATTGTAGGCGTGAAAATTTTCGGCTCCCGATTTTCAGCAGAATTATATGTTTTGGAAGGTCTTGAACACGAATTTACTGGTTTTAGGAAATGTCTGTCTATGAGACTGTCTGTATGTGAAAAAAATTTTGTAGGTGCTCTATCTAAACAACTGATGCACGGAAGTTGATAAAACTTTAGATTAAGCTAAACTAGGATATTCATTGGTGTTGAATAGTTTTTGTTTATCGTCCTACAGATGCGCTGTTATGCTGCATTTTGCATGTTTTCCACAGTAGCTCTATCTCATGTACTAATGCATGGCATTTCGTCAAATTTCAGATTCAGTTAGATGTTTAATACATAAGTTGTTGTTGATTAGATTTGACTGTAAATCAACCAATTGGTGGCGCTGTTATGCGGCATTTTTTAGGATTTACACGATTTTAGCGGTAGTTATATTTGAAAAATTAATGCACGGAATTTTATCTAACTTCAGGTTTTGTTAGACCTTGACATAAATTGGTGCTGATTAGGTTTTGGTACAGCGCCTAGAAGATACAGTGTGGAAAACGGCTACAAAATAGTGCTAAAAAATTGAATCCTACAAATGTACAACGATGCTGAATAACAAGATGTCGATCATAGCGCCATCGTAGTGATTTAAAAACGATAGTCATTCTAAAAGGGACTCTTTAACCTATTTCACGTCATTCCTTAACTAAATTAGCTTATAACAGACGAAAATATCTTATATTTATAGTTTCCGACATTTAACATTTTATAATTTTTGAAAACACAGTGTTTATATTGAAAAGAGTTACGAGATGGCGCTCGTATAAGCATATTGCCGCTGAGCATTGTTGGAGATTTACGGGATACAAGTTTTTAGCACTTTTTAAAGCATTATAGGAATAGCCGTTTTCCACACTGTATCTTCCAGGCGCTGTAGTTTTGGTGTGAAACATGTAAGATGCGATGCTGCTATGTAGTATTTTTTCTGATTTTCATGATAGCTGATATATCTAAAGGACTAATTCACGGATTTTGAACAAATATCAGTTTTAGTTTCACCTTGACATAAGTCAGAGCTGAATTGTTTTTTTTTTTTTTGTAAATTATATAATTGTTGGCGTTGTTATTCTGCATTTTTCACAATTTTCGCAATAGCTATATATAAAAATATAATGTACGGAATTTAATCAAACGTCATATTCTGTTACGCATTCACATAAATAAATCCTTATTAGGTTTTGGTGCACACTGTCTAACAGGCGCGCTTTTATGCTCTTTAGTTTAGAAATTTTGTTTGCAGACATCTACGAGTATGGATGCCTAAATTCAATAATTTGTTTGAAGAATGCGATTCTTATATCTTCTTTTTAAATACACACAATTTAACGAAGTTTATTTTTATTAACCTCATAATGGGAATAAGTTGTCATTTGATTTTGGCACTGTGATGAGCAATTTTGAAATAGTAACAGAGATGTGATGAAAAAAAGTTTTGTGATTGGCACATGTGACAAGTTTTATCCAAAAATTCCGAATCCAAAATACTCAATTATTGATATTAGTGATAAACAAAAAAGGCAAAAAAAAAGGCAAAATACCTTTATTTATTTACATTTCGACATGTTTCAATGCATCAAACGGCAACATTCTCAAGAAAATAAAATGATAAAAATATTTTAAATATTAAATAAAATTAAATTATGCATTAAATATTTTAAATATTAATTAAATTTTTAAAATATTTAAAAATTCAAATCGAAAATCTAGTATACAAGAACAAAAAAAAAAAAAAAAAAAAAAAAAAAAAAAAAAAAAATCACGCGAAAGGATAATGAAATTAACTGCAATATTGAAAATGGGAATTTGTGAACGTGAATTATTTTACATTATTGTTTCATGATTCTGTGTAGCATTTCTTTCCAAATTTCAATTGAATATTTTGATATTTTAAAGAGAACTTTATGTATAGATTATTCCGAATCTACACAGAAAATTCTGAAAGTAGAATATTTAATTTGTCTAATCACGAAACGTCTCTCATTAAAAAAAGCTAAAATTATTATTTACAATTTCAGGTATGAAATTGGTGTTTCTAAATAAAAAAAAATCCCTGCCCGCCTGGCCTACAGGCGGAGGTAGATTTCGAAGTTAGTATATTAATTTCATCAACAAAAACTAAATCATGATTAGACATAAACCCACTTTAACAATTTTATTTTGTCGCTTTTGACCAGTTTTTATTTAATTTTTATATAATAGCTGGTTTTATCAGAATCACGTTAAGACGGTATTCAAAAAAATACTTTTCCATGCTCAACCACTCGAAATTTTATGGCACATTTTCAGATTCATTTTTAAAAGAAAAAATATTAAACTTGCTGACGTGATTTTTGAAGAGATTTAAAAGCGACCTTTTCATTTTTCGTTCAATTATTAAAATTTGATTTATTAACAATTATTTTCTCAGTAGGACAATATTTTTCGTTTCTAACGCAATTGCTTCGAAAAATTCTGTTCAAAATGCCCACTTTGACATCATTTTTTTTTAAATACAGTCTGTCTCTATCAAAAAATTGATCATTACGGTACATTATATAGTTTCTGAATAAGAGAATCTGCTAATTGGATGCGTTTGAGAGCAAAAATGAATTTAAAAATGAGTCAGAAAATAAGAAGTTGTGATTTGAATACACCCTTAATGCGATGATTTTTTTCACCCGCTATGCATTTTTAATTTGTTTTTGTTGTAAGAATGGGGTCTTATCAAAAAATTGTCTATATAAATGTTTTAGACAATATTAAGAAGATATATGATAAATTCACGGGAATTTATATCTTGTGAATTGACGGAGTTATGGATTTTTTCTTCTTCAATACCCCCCTTTTTAGGTGCGTTCGTAATTATATAAATACGTAGCACCTATAGTCGTCGTTCAGTCCGTCCGTCTGTCCGTCCGTCTGTCCGTCTGTCCGTCCGTCCGTCCGTCTGTCCGCATATAACAGAGCAAAAACTACCCAACCGAATGGTCTGAAATTTGAAATATAAGATTGTTGCAAAATTTTGTCGAGCCATTTCAAATTTTATGAAAATCGGATGTATAGTTTAATTACAGGGACAGTCAAAAGTTTTTCTTTACATTACGGCCAATGGGAAAAATTATTGCAAGTGCATTTTAATGATGTTACCGCCTTCCGAATGGTCTGAAATTTTAAAGATATAATTGTTGCAAAATTTTGTCGAGCCATTTCAAATTTTAGGAAAATCAGACGTATAGTTTAATTACAGGGACAGTCAAAAGTTTTTCTTTACATTACGGCCAATGGGAAAAATTATTGCAAGTGCATTTTAATGATGTTACAGCCTTCCGAATGGTCTGAAATTTTAAAGATATAATTGTTGCAAAATTTTGTCGAGCCATTTCAAATTTTAGGAAAATCAGATGTATAGTTTAATTACAGGGACAGTCAAAAGTTTTTCTTTACATTACGGCCAATGGGAAAAATTATTGCAAGTGCATTTTAATGATGTTACAGCCTTCCAAATGGTCTGAAATTTTAAATATATAATTGTTACAAAATTTTGTCGAGCCATTTCAAATTTTAGGAAAATCGGATGTATAGTTTAATTACAGGGACAGTCAAAAGTGTTCGGGGAATGGGAAAAAAATTATTGGGAATGCATTTTAATGATGTTAAAGACTATGCACTTTATGAAGTGCAAAAAATTATACATTCAGTACAATATGGGGTGCAAAAAATAATTATAAAACTTGTTATAGTACGAACGCACCTCATTTGCCACGTTTGACGAGCAATTTCCAACTTGTTGTTTTAGTTTTTACTTTTATTTATTTTATTTTATTTATTTATTTTTTTTTTTGAGGTAGGAATGGGTTCTATCAAAAACTTGTGAATATAAAAGTTATAGATAATATCAAGGAAATTTATAATAAAATTAATTGGATTTGATATCTTGAGAATTGACGAAGTTATGAATTTTTTTCCCAAAAAATCCTATTTTTCCGCCCCTTGAGCCCATTTTTAATTTTATAAAACATCTGTGATACATAAATTTTTGGCCGTATTTTTAGAAGTAATAAAAACTTTAAACTGATTTAATATGTACAAAATTTAAGAAGTTATGGGTTTTTTTTTTCGTTTTTCACAAAACCCCTTCCTATTTAGCATCCCCTTGGTCCGATTTTGCCCATTAACGAACTTGACCGAGATTTTATGACCCTTGATTTTATGTATCAATTTGGAAGAGATTGGTGCAGAATTGTGAAAGTTATCGTGTCTAGGAGAAAGTTATATATATATATATATATATATATATATATATCTTTTTACTGAGGGTGGTTTTGGGTTCTAGGGGCATGATCAGTGTAGATCTGCAAAATTTTGTCAGAAATTCCAACATAGTGGAGAATGTAATAGGCAGTATTTCATACGAAATCTACCTAAAAGAAATTCCGGAAATGCATTCATATATGCAATAATGATGCAAATGATATCAAACAATTTTTTTGTTTCTATCCGTAATTTTACTGATGTGCGTCTTGTTTAACGTCAAAAATGTTTACTTCGCGAATTATTCACTGGTTTTAAATTATCATGTATATGTTTGTTTAATTTAATATCTGTATTTTAAATGTCTTATTACTTTTAAGTGTCTTATTACTTTTAAATGTCTTATTACTTTTATATACTTTTCTAAATTTTTAGCATTACTATTTAGAATTTTTGGTATGAAATTGGAATTTTTTAATAAAAAGAAATTCCGGAAATTAATGCATATATGTGATAATGATGCAAATGATTTCAAACAACTTTTGGTTTGCTTCAGGAATTTTACAATAGTATGTCTTGTTTAAAGCCTAAAATGTTTACTTCGTGAATTTACTGTGTGGTTTTAAATTATTATCTACATTTGTTTATTTAATTAAATATCTGTATTTTAATGTCATATTAATGTTTAATGCTGTATACTTTTCTGAATTTTCGAATACATTATCAAAAGCATTTTACCATTAAAACAAATAGTTCCTCATTAATGAAAACTCTTATTCAATACTCATTTCAACATTTGGTTTGAACATACTTTCTGAATTGAATAATAAAACAAAAGCTTGAACAAGTCGCCGAAACAAAATGATATTTGCAGAGATAATTGCATATTGCTTTCAGAGCAATAAAGAAAGTCGTTTCAATGTTTTCTATTTATATACTTTCTTACAATTCAATAATTGCATGAAATTATTAGCTCACTTATCCGCCAGTCATAATTCTATCTTATGACATAATTATGTTTTATCTTCAAAAAACTTTTAGTGTGATTAATAATAGCATTTACGATGGATCATAATAGTTCAGTTTAAGTATAAAAAAGTAGTTTATGTTATTTTTAGCAAGCTTCGTTTTTAAAAAGATGATATCAGTTATGAGATAAAAAGGCGGATATTTCGAATTTTATTGAGTTGATATCTTAAATAACAGCCGGAAACATTTATAACAAAGCTAAAGGGATCATAAAAACATTTTTGTTACACGCAAACGTTCCTGGAAAAGTTTTCTTTAATTTTTTTTTTTTTTTTTTTTTTTTTTTTTTTTTTTACATTTAGATGAATGAATGAAGTTGTTAACACTAGAAGCGCAGGAAATTTCACTCAAATTTTATAAAAAAAAATGTACACCAGAATTTTTATTTAAATCTTTTTAACTCGTCTACTTAACTTATTTTTGTGTGACATAGATATTTAACTCTTTTTTAAAGAAATTTCTGATTCAAATCGAATTATACATATTTGGTAGCAGTCAAATTGACTGCTCTTGGCGCTTCTAGAGTTAAATTACTTATACTCCAGTCATAATTTTATTGGTTAACTTACTTATCCGCCTATCATAATTCTATCGTATAGATTGGGCAAGGCCCAGTGCCCCCGCCCCCTCCCCCAATAGTCTTAGTCTAATAGTCATCTACAACAATTAACGATTAATCTTAAATCGTAAACTATTTCTAACCAACAATGTCATGTAAAAACAACACCCGATCCCCCTTCTAAGCTGTAGATTCGCCCTCATAGTAAGTAGCAAGAGTATTAATCAAATTAAGTTAATGTCTGTTAGTACTCTTAACCAAATTACTAGTAATTTGTGTAAATATCGCAACCTTTACACTTATATAGCTCTTACATAGTGCATAGGATAATTATAATTTATTTCAAAGTATTAAAAACTAATCCTAAAGTTAAAAGTGTAATAAACGTGTCCAACTAACCCCCTTCCCTTTCAGGATATTTTTGAGACTGCTGCCTCTTTGTTAGGTGCCCATAGGCTGCACGAGAATCAGATTGGCCTACACGAGCTACCGCACTCTCTTCTATAGGACAGCCTACAAAGCCAGTCTTTTCCCTGGTGAAGTGCGGTAGATAGGTGGAGTCTCGTTCCCCCAGCAATGTGAGTTTGCTTTGTATTTCGGCCCCAAAAATTCCCTATGGTGATACTTGTCTTTCAGCGTCACCCAATGTTTTATTATCCCCTTCCTTTAAATTGGTTCATGAAACACTTTTCCCGGCAAGTACCCACCACTGATTAGGTATCTAAAATCTAGATTTCCACACCCCCCAAGCTGGATTTATGTGTGTAATATGCAGGAGACAAATCAACAAAGTCAATTAGTTAAGCAAGCGGTAGAACAGAGAAATCAGCAAAATAACAGGCTCTGCAATTAGGTCGGACGGGGCGCTGGTCTACTGGATGGTCGCAACGCGGCGATCAAGCAGACAATCCTCCGATGCCGGGCAAGTATACTCGTTCTACTAGGGAAATCTGGCAGCTAGAAGTTTGGTCATTAGTTTGGAGACAGCCGATGTCCGCCATGTACGCTAATGACGCCAGGTGCATGACGCCAGGTGCGCCGTCGTGGGTGCAAAGCCCCCCAAGGTACCTGTGAATTATATCTCTGGCAGTGCCTTGCCAGGTGAAGGTCTCGTCACCTGATCCAGGTTTTAAATTTCGAGGCCACCTTGAATAGCAAAGCGCTGGTACCAAACAACAAGATCAAAATGTTAAGTAACCGGATTAACAAAGTTCACAACTAAGCAGTAGGCACAGCCGATAGGATGAAGATCTAGGCGCTCGTCAGATTTATTGCCGCTACGCGGCAATTAGGTGGTCGAATCTACGATACCAGATGTCGAACCCGTTCAGCTGGAACGACACGGCAGGTAGGGGCCTGCTTATCGGTTACATACGTAGACATCGAAATATACATTGTATTTCGGCTTCCAAAACATTTTTGTTTTATTTATAGCAGAAGATTTATGCATTTATGATGCATATCTGTTAACTGTGAAAATCTCTAATTTTTCAGTGATTAATACTTTTTAGTCTCAGTTATCATAAAAATATTATAAAAAAACTCTAATAATTTAATTAACTATAATAATTATTTTGTCATCAAGTCACGCATTATAATTTTTACTCTTAATAGAAAAAAAAAAAACGTTTTTAATTAATTTAATCGAGCTTTAAGCAAAATGCAACTACTAGCGTAAAAAAAAAGAAAAAAAAATGAAAAGAAAAGAAAAAGAAAAAGAAAAAAAAAAAAAAAAACGAGGTATCGCATCACAATTTGTGGTGTATTTACCAATATTTAATCTGAAATATTTCATCAGTACAGTAGTGCAAAGTTTGAACAAAAACTTCCAGTCTGAGCATAAAAAATCTTTAATAAAAACATAAAAAAAGCAATTTAACAAATTACAACGACCATTTGGAAATTTTTTTTTTCGAAGACTAAAATTTAAGACAAAAAAAAATCGCACGGAGTTGATCATACATTACGTACACCATGAATTAAAAATTAATAGTGTTATTACACGTAAAAATTGCAAGCGACAAAAATCGCTTGCGACCCGTCAGATTTCTTAAAACTTATGTATTATCACCAGAAACTTACGTATTATCCAAGCATTTATTGGCTGTTCGGGAAAAGGCTTTTCCATCGTCCAAGAAATCTGAAGACCAATTTTAAATCAAATTTCATTCTTAAACATCTAAACATCCCAAAATATCACTTTTTACACCGTCGTATATAGAAAAAAAAATTTGTTTGAAAGCTGTATCTATATTTGTTTCTGAGTTATTAATTTTTTTTTGTAGTTTTTATTACTTTTTTGTCATAGTGGCAACAGAAGTATCCATCTCTGTTGAAAGTAAAGGGAAATACAGATTACTGTATAGACCAATCAGAAAACGAATAAAAAGCGGATTAAACCAATAAAAAGCTTCAGATATGCTTTTGATTTCCTACCCTGACGAGGACAATAACCGTTTTTCCAAACGTTAAAAAAAATGCTGTAATACATTATCAATATTTAATTACTTTTATTCTATAATATCCGATTCGTCCGGCATTCCCCTGGTCCATGATAACAAACGATATATATATACATAAAATATACGTGATAAATATAAATAATGATGAATATACGTAAAATAAATTTTAATTGATTTTATACATTTAAAGCATAATCTTTCTAAACGTTCCTAATGCTGTCGCCCACAATGCATTCGGTAGCACTTTCAAGCAAAGGACCGGACTAACACAGAACTTAAATATACCAAGATTCAGTGCTGAATGAATTTACATATTTAAAAGAAAATCTTTCAAAACGTACCCAATGACAGTCCCAACTACCTTAATCAGTTAAAAAGCATTTTATTCACACTACTTTTTCCCCATTGGCTCAATTAATATTAAACAAATAGTGCCTAACCCTTTATTCACTGACGGTACTTTTAAGTATCATTGAAGAAAATCTAATATAAAATTTATTTAATCTGTCTATTAGTAAAAGTATATTTTTCTTTCTATACACTAGGGGGATGGGGAGGGCTCTGCCCCTACTCTCTACGCTCACCAACACCCCGAGTAATCGCTTCCCGGTGCCGAACAGAATCGCGAAGCAGCCCCTTTTTCCTAGTCAACCCCAGACGTAATTGTCTCGCCTTTTCACTCTGGATTGCTTCGCGATCGCTTAATTTCTATGCATTCAATTTTTAGATTACGAAGATGATCCCTCCCACCCCCACACTTTCTCATTACTTAATAGAAATTATCTTATTTCTGTAAAAATCTCTTTTACCATCGACCCCTAAAAAATAAATGAATAAATAAAAACCCTAAAAACAGAAGTCAATCGAAATGCAGAAGATTCTTCCCTTTCCCCGCCCATCCTATCTAAATACTCTACTTTCATGACTTTCGACAAGCACAATTCCCCGTCAGAAAAGACAGAAGGCTCTGACCAATCAGATACGTTGTGCGGTATCTACGCAGATTTTCATTGGTCCATTTCCAAAACTTTTGGCCCGTTTCCAAATCGTTGCTGTTAAATATGTATAGAAGGAAAATACAATGTTTGATCAAATTCAGGAAGCACAGTGACACGAAGGTAAATATTTTTAAAGTGGTAATTTTCCCAACCATTAACAAAGATGTAGATTTTGTTTTACTAAAAAATGTTACATGACTAATTTGAAGCATTTTCCTTTACAGAGAGAATAAAAAAAAAACATTTATACACAATGTTTTTATTTGAATTGTGAGATTTCCATACAAGTATTTTTTGTTAATTAATGTAATTGTTCTTGTAGATATTTTACAAAACGAGTTAAAACTAACGAAAAACGTATCTAAATTTCATAGTATTGTTATTTAAAATATTCAGTATATCTTCAGACATTAAAGAAGATAATTATTGCGGTAGTGCAATTTCTTGATCCATAATTTCGTAAATGAAGGATTAATTTCCAAACACTTTGATATTTTTATGATTTATGCGTATAACATTATATATTGCTGTAAATAATTAACATGCTAAAGTATTGACATTTATTTCTAAAAACTAGTGGGTTTTTTTTTTTTCATACTTCTTTTTTCACTTATGGAAAATCATACAGGAATTTTTATTTTTATTTTTATTTTTTTCAAAGCGAGTATTTTATCTTTAAATGTTGTTATACGTAAAACAATTTATACTGCTAAAACAGCTAAAATGTTAATTGAAGGGAGTTAAAGCGGCTAAAATGACTTTCGCGGACAAATTAATTTCAAAAAATTATTATTCGTATTTTTAAAAACTAAATACGTCTTTTGAAAGCTGAGTGTACGTACGTTAAGTGTGTATGGTTTTGTTTTTCGTATTTTTGATTAAAAATTTCGAGAGAAGAATGTTAAGTATTGAAAAAAAAAAAAAAAAAAAAAAAGAATTCGCGAAAGTGACTTACAGAAATGAACATTTTTGAAATAGTTAATAATAATATTTTGAAAAACCGAAGACGGTATTGTAGAGACAAATAAACATAGATATCATTGTCATCTTTGACTTGTTGGTATTTTGATATCCGTAGCGGATGCTAACTTTTAAACATATCGGGAAAAAACAAAATCGGCTTAGGTGACTTTTGGAAAAGATTTTTTATCAATAGGTAAATATTCATATTTTTCAAAATGGATTACAGATTGCAAAATAGGAATAAACGCATATAGGTCTCACACATTTTAATTTCATAGCTTGATAAAAAACGCAGCTTCAGATATTTAAAGATGCATAGATCGCGAAACTGACTTACAAAAACGAACGTTTTAGAAGGATTACTGTTAATATTTCGTTGTAAAAGAAAAGGAACGTAAACGTGTTGTTGTGTCTTTGGTTTCATTGCATTTCTCTTTACGAAACCGATGCGCAATTTTCAGTTATGGAGAATATAGGAATTCGTAAAAACGAGTTTGCAAGAGAATTTTTTCAAAGGATTAAAATTCTTATTTTTTGAAAAAGATTGGAGATTTCGAAATTGGCTTGGATGTAGATTTATTGTGGTATTTTTAGTTTTTTCGTATTTTTATCAGAAGCGCTGATACTTTAAAAATTGATTTGATTTGATAGCCTAAGAGAGACTGCTCAGACCAGGAAACCTAGTCTGTAGAGTATAGTGTTCCTTCCGGTACCCTTTAATGAGGTTTAAAAAATGTTTTTTCAGACCTGAACTCTCCGTTAAATGCGATAACGGGCGTGTTTCAACATAAGTGGTTTTAGAAAAATAAATAGTAAGTACAAACTATCGTGAGAGACCAGATCGCCTACAGGACGGCCTTGCCATAGAAAAAACGAAAAGGGAAGTAGGAGATGTGTATTGGGAATTTCAGCTGACGGCTACTAGGTAAGGTTTGACAGATCTTTCAGAAAAATATATATTTGAAGTACCTTTCTGTTAAAGGTGTGCATACTTAATACTAGCCTCCTCGGGCGACCAGTTTGGTCGCACTTAAAAATTTCCTAAGAATTGCAACATGCTACTTTTATTTATAATGTAATTTCTTTACTTAATCTTTCGCCAAAACGGAAGATTCTGACCATGAAATGAAAAATTCTTTAATATCATGGCAGCATTTCGTAATTTTTTGATGTTATGATTTCATCTTTCTTGTCAAAAACCACTTAACTTATTTAGGCATTTTATTTCATGTCCGTCTACATATCAATTGTAATACGTTCACTAATGCGGGTATTTTAATATATTAAGTAACCTTTCGTAATTTGGTCCTCTGCCTATTGGCGCATTTCAGCTAATACGACTGTTAGGTATTCCATTAATTTATTCTTATATTCCTACCTTTTGGAAAATCTAACTAAATTTTGGCTTACCTCCATGGTGTATGATTTCATCAATGTCACATTTTAAAATTGAGAATATGTTTTTGGGTAAACGTATGTGGCAACGATTGTGTTTAGTTATTTAAGTTAATAAATGTTTTTGTTGATAGGCTGTTCCATATTTTTTGAGTGTGAAAAAAGTGTTTTATTTACTTTTATATAAGTATTTAGAGTGATGAGTGTGAATTTATCCTACAAATGAACATAATTGCAATGTTTTGAAGTCATTAACGGGTTTTTTGAGTAGTTCCTATATCACGGACATTAAACTGAGCAATTTTCAAGTACGTGATCGAACATTTGGCGTCCGCTAACAGGACTTCTAACTGCGAAGTAAGCAACTTTTGTTTGTTTATCATGGATAAATTGAAAAATATTCGTAAAAGTAATAGAAGGCTTTTTACAAAAGCATGTAATGAATATTCTAAAAATGAAGCTGAACTATCGGCAGACGAAAAAATCGTTTATTTAAGATTAATTGAAGGTAAAGCAAAATTTATGCTAGAAACCGAGTATCCCATTAGGCAAGAGCAATTTGATAGTGCAACAGCCGATTTAAATGAGCATGAAATTGAAAAAGAAATTGATGAGTCCGAGGCTTATATTAATAAATGGCGAATTTTAGAGCAGAAATTATTTAAACTTATACAATCAGAGAAAGAAAATTCTGTTACAGGTGAATCTCCGCAAAACAAGTTATTGAATTATCCTAAAATACAACTGCTCGTATTTGACGTAAATATTAAAAATTGGTTAGGATTTTGGGAACAGTTTCAAAAAATTGACAAAGATCCCAATTTAGATAAACACGATAAATTTGCTTATTTGTCCCAAGCTATGGAAAAAGGATGAGTTGCCGATGAACTGATTAAAAGCTTTCCTCCTGGCGCTGAAAGTTATGATAAAGCTTTGAAACAACTTCATCCCCGTTTCGATAGGGAAGATCTACTAATTGAAGTTTATGCCAGGGATCTTCTTTCTCTAGTGCTGAGGAAGAACTCAAATGAAAAGTGTCCTTTACGTAAACTGTATGATAGCTTAGAGTCAAAATTACGTGCGTTGGAAGTTCTTGGTGTGGCTAGGGATAAGTATGCTGCAATGCTCTATCCTTTGGTAGAATCATCATTGCCTGACGAAACACTTCACGTATAGGAAAGGTTTAGAGCTCAACACCGCAGGAATAAAAATAGTGCAACTGATAGCGAAAATCTTACGCTGCAAAAAATTAGCACGGACTCCTTACATCGTACATATTTAAATAATTTGCTGTTATTTTTACTAGATGAAATTGAGGGTGAAGAACATGTATGAATAGCAAGTAGATGTTTTGATACTGGTATGCAAAATCGACAGTCAAAAGTTACGCTCACACCTTTTAAGTGTGAACAGTCTAATTCCAGAGCAACGGCAGCTACATTAATTGCTACGTCAAATGAAACACAGAATACGTGTATATTTTGTTCAGGTATGCATAAATCAAACGACTGTTTTAAAGCACGTAAGATGCCATTAGTTGAAGCTGTAGTTGAGAAGGCACACTCTTGTTTTTTTATGTTTGAAGAAAGGTCATGTCGTTGCTAAATGCAGAATAAAAGCTGGTTGTTTACTTTGTGGAAAAAGACACCACTTATTTTTATGTAGAAGTCTCTCAAAACAACAAGATAATGTTAACATTGCAAAAAATGATGAATTATCTATTAAACAAGATGAGGCACTCGCTAATTTTTCGAGATCACCTGATGTTATTTTGCAGATATTAGTGATTACGTTACGAGGTCATGATAAGAAGTGTAACGCTCGTGCTATAGTTGATACAGCTTCACAACGATCGTATATTTTGTAGAGTACTGCTGAAGCAATGGGATATCAATGCATAAAAATGGAACAACTGAGACATTCTTTGTTTGGAGGGAGTACTACAGATGTCTTAGATCATGAAGTTTTTAATATAGCTCTTTCAAAACTTGATGGAAATTATAACTGTCATTTTGATGCTCTTGGAAAAGGGGTAATTTGTAATTATATACCCTCAATAAGAACAGGTGAGTGGATCCAAGAGTTTGAAGCATTCGGTATACAGCTCCATGATCGAAAAGTCGGTCCTATAGAAATTTTAATAGGAGCTGATGTAGCTGGAAAGCTGATGACGGGAAGCTAGAAATTACTAGATTCGGGGCTTGCTGCAATTGAGACTAATTTAGGATGGACAGTCATGGGTAAGAACCCTACCTCAAATTCTCATGAAAGTACAACGTTATTTGTTACAAGTCTGTTGACTAAAGATACAGCGATTTCTGATTTGTGGACCTTAGATTCACTCGGAATTCTGGACCCATCAGAGAAGAAAACAAAAGAAGAACTCCATGAAGCAGCAAAAGAGCATTTTTTGAGCACAGTTGTGGTTGATAAAGATGATCGATTTGTTGTTCATTTACCATGGCTTGACGATCATCCTCCCTTACCAGGTAATTTTAACTTAGCTTTGAAGAGGTTAGATTCCACTGTCAAAAAATTAAGATCAGAAAATTTATATGAAGCCTACGGCGAAGTTTTAAAGGAGTAGGAAAATGAAGGTATCATAGAAAAAGTTCCTATGTGTGGAATGGAGACACTTGCCATTATCTACCTCATCGGCATGTTGTGAAGGAGAATAGCACTACTAAAATAAGTCTTCGATGCTTCAGCCAAGCAAAGATGGTCACCTAGTCTCAATGACTGCCTTGAGAAAGGTTTCAATTTAATAGAATTAATACCTTCAATTTTGATAAGATTTCGCATGGAAAAAATTGGAGTTTCTGCAGATATACGGAAAGCGTTTTTACAAATAAGTCTTAACCCTAAAGACAAGAATTTTCTGCGATTTTTTTGGAACGATGATAACGGCCAACTTATACATTATAGACACAACCGTGTCGTGTTTGGAGTTTCGTGTAGTCCATTTCTACTCTACTCTGTAATCCAGTATCATATAGAATCAACATTGAATAAGGCATTAAACGAGAATTCAAAATATCCTGTAAATTTGGTTCAAAAGCTTGCGAATAGTTTTTATGTGGGCAATTGCTTAACAAATGTTGGAGATAAAATGGAAATAAAAAAGTTCATTAAAGTAGCAACGGACATTATGGCCGAAAGGCAATTTGATTTAAGAGGGTGGGAGTACTCTGATGAAGACTGCAAAACTGTAGAACCAGCATGTATATTAGGAATGCTCTGGGAGCGTAGTAGTGATACTCTCAGTCTAAACGTGCCAAGAATAGAAGATTATTCACTTGAAAAGATTTCTAAAAGAATAACTTTAGCAGCAGCTCATAAGATTTTTGATCCTTTGGGTATAGCTTGCCCCGTTACTTTGCTTCCTAAATTTTCGTTGCAACGCTTGTGGAAGTCGAAAGTTTCATGGGATGAAGATGTAGATTCTGATACAAAATCACAGTTTTTAAAATGGATGACAAACTTACATTATCTGAAAGACGTTAAAATACCTAGGTGGCTGCAGTGCGATCTTGAAGTTGAGAGTTTGCATTTCTTTTGTGATGCAAGTGAGTTTGCATATTCAGCGGTTGCTTTTGTCAGAATTTCCACATCAGTAGGCTCTATACAAGTTCATTTGTTGCGAGCAAAAGCTAGAATTACTCCTTGTGAGGAATATAAAAAGGCTGAAGTTGCAGTTTTCAAATTGATACAAAAAGAAACACTACACGATAGTAAATTTTTGAAGAAAATGCAAACCTATAAAGATCAGAATGGTTTACTACGCATAAAAATTAAACTTTTTGAGAATGAAGAAAATGAATTTCAAAATCCTGTTTTGTTGCCATCAAGTCATGAAATAATTTCGAAATTGGTAACTGAAGAACATGAGAGATCCTTGCATGCAAATTTGTCTACGTTATTAGCGAGGATAAGAGAAAAATATTGGATATTTGGTGCAAGAAAATTAGCAAAGAAGATCATTTCTAAGTGTGTAGTTTGCAGACGGTACACTGCTAAGCCTTTAGAAGTGCCTTTCGCCCCTTTACCCAAAGATAGAGTAACTCCGACTAATGTATTTGAAGTATCAGGAGTTGATTATGCTGGACCCCTTTATTTACGATCAAATGAAAAAGCATGGGTTTTTTTTATTCACATGCGTGGTATACCGTGCCGTGCATTTTGAATTAGTAATGTCATTGTCCACTGAGACCTTCATTCAAGCCTTAAGAAGGTTTATAGCCAGAAGAGGAAGAATATCTGTTCTATACTCAGATAACGGCACGAACTTTACCGGTATTAATAATGCTCTAAAAGCAATAGATTGGAACAGTATTATTTCTTTTTCCACTACACAGAAAATTTCGTGGAAATTCAATCCGCCTACTGTCGCATAGTGGGGTGGTTGGTGGGAGCGTATGGTAAGAATGCTCAAAGAACTTTTAAGACGAGTTCCTGGTAAATCTACTGTCGATTATGAAGAGCTCCTGACAGCATTGTGTGACTGCGAAGCAGTTATAAATTCGAGGCCATTACATATATAAGTAATAAGTCGAACGATTTGATGCCATTGACACCGGCAATGTTTATTCATGGAAGTACCACAAGTGAGACTCCAGATCTCGATACCATAGATAGATCTTTTCTAGTTAAATGGCCTAAATATATCCAAAAAAATCGTGATGATCTGAGGCAAAGATTTAAAAGTGAATATTTATCTCTCCTAGTTCATCGAGGATGTAGAAGGAATGATCAACTGAAAATTGGAGATGTGGTGCTCATAGGCAGTGACACAACCAAAAGAATTGACTGGCCACTTGGGATTGTTTTGGAGATCTACCTGGGGAAAGATGGAATCCCGAGAGTTGCAAAAGTGAAAACATCTGTAGGGGAAAGAGTTCGTCCTTTCCAAAGACTTTTTCCATTAAAAATATCATCAAGGTCTGATGCAGAAGTTTTGGAAAAGTCTCATGATATAACAGAATTGTCTGTGGGACCTAATGATTTCACTCTACAAGATTCCGAACCATCCCATTCAGAGACAATTATCTTTACACTCCAAATGTCATAGAGACTCCTCCAATAATAACTAGATCTGGAATGAAAATTAAAATACCTGATCGCCTGGACTTATAAAACAATATGTTTTTTTTTTATAAATTTTTCCTTAAACCATTTTTAACAGTCTTTTGTAATGTTACATTATGTATTGCAGTTATTTGATGTTTAGAATAATGTTGCAATGTTACATTTGTAATTCCACATTGCAAGGTGGGAGTATGTTAGGTATTCCATTAATTTATTCTTATTTTCCTGCCTTTTGGAATATCTAACTAAATTTTGGCTTACCTCCATGGTGTATGATTTAATCAATGTCACATTTTAAAATTGAGAATATGTTTTTAGGTAAACGTATGTGGCAACGATTGTGTTTAGTTATTTAAGTTAATAAATGTTTTTGTTGATAGGCTGTTCCATATTTTCTGAGTGTGAAAAAAGTGTTTTATTTACTTTTATATAAGTATTTAGAGTGATGAGTGTGAATTTATCCTACAAATGAACATAGTTGCAATGTTTTGAAGTCATTAACGAGTTTTTTGAGTAGTTTCTAAATCACGGACATTAAACTGAGCAATTTTCAAGTACGTTATCGAACAACGACACCAATGAGATTCAGCGTTAGGGTCAACAAAACTGCTGTGAACTTATCATTTAAATTGCGAAAATTTACTGAGAAATGGTCGTAGCCTGCATCTCAAAAAATATTTTGGTATAATTCCATGTTACAATTTTGATGCAGCTCTTTCATCATCAAATAAGTACTAAATTGTAATATCCACCTCAGAATCAACGGGAAATGTAAGTTATAGAGCAAATAAATAGGATATTTTCGAAATATAGCAAATAAATTGTTTTAATACGATTAAATAATAATAATAATAATAATAAATGATTTACGTTCAAATAATAGCGAGCTCAATTTTAAATCTAAAATTTATTTCGGTGGTTCATAGGCGAATGACGTCACGAACAAAGCTGCATTCTGCCTCCTGATTTGACAGCTATAAAAATCACAATCTGGTTAATTATTTAAAATTCCTCTCTCGAGAACTCGCTTTACGTATGATTACCTTCATGGCTTAATATTTTTAATCGCCAAAATGAACGAATCGCTATTGTTTGTTTACTTTCGTGGAATGAGATATTGAGTTGTCAGCTTAATTTCAATTTATGTTGTCTCAGAATATATCCATATTTGAATATAATTTATCGCTTAAACATCAATTCTTTTTGGTACTACTTATTTATCCCATCGACCAATTTCGCTAAATTATATAAATCGCCAAACCTCTGGCCAAATTATACAAAATTGGCATAATTTTTAATTTTAAATAACGAAAGAACAAATAAATTAGTATAACATTAATAAAAATACAACTAAAACGTCGAAATAAAAATCAATTGATGACGTAAATACGTGTAACTTGCTAAAAGTCAAGTGAATGTGACATTTACTATCAACCATTATGGCATTTACTAATCTTATAGTTTGGCGATAGATTTTTTATACAAGTAGTACTATGTAGTAGTAATTTAAACGATCTTTAGAAAAATTTAACTTTTGTGCAGTTTTATTGGAAAAAATAATTTTGATTAAAAATGGCTACTTATCATATGGAAAGCGAAGCTGTCAGCCCGTATTTGGAGATAACAGTGGCACAGCTGTCATATACGGAATTAAGACGATTTTTTTCTGACGCCAATGCCATATACGCAACGGGTTCTTAACTGGCGCCAAAGTGTCGTTATTTTTTTGATATGATAACCTGGATGTTGTTGTTTATGCCGTTGATGTTTTCACCAAATTTGCGTCGGAAAAAAATCACGATATGACATCTGTGCCATAACAGTCACATGAGTTAAACTTTTATTATCAGAGATCAAAGAAATGTAATTTAATTTAGTTTAATATATGTGTTTTAAATGAAAGTTATGTATTTTAAATCAAATGAGTCATAAGTTTATATTTTAAATGAAATGATGGTGATGGAAAAATATCTGGCGATTTATCACCTGCGTCCTTTTAACATAAAAGTACCGAAATGGCCGTTTGGAGTGTAAGAAGTGAAGCATTCATCCCGGAACTATTGATGACAGTCAAATGCTTTGCGCTTTTATTAAATAGATATTGAGAAAACATTCGTTGTGAGGGATCACAGGCATCTTAATTTGCCACTGTTGTGTTTTCAGACAAATGAAGTAATAATGGTAGGTCAACGCCATTGCAACACGCTTGCAAAGGAATGTATGTGCACATTTAAATTTCTGAAGTTAAGTTCGAAATGATTCATGCCCCGAAAAAAACTCTACGATATGATACGACGTTGTGACAATAATATTGCTGTTGTTTTCAGGCAAAAAAACTCTACGATACGACGTTGTGACAATAATCTTGCTGTTGTTTTCAGGCAAATGAATTAATAATTGTAGGGCAACGCCACTGCAATACGCTTGCAAAGGAATGTATCTGCCATTAATTTTCATCAGTATTTTTAATTTACATTTCTGAATGTAAGTTCGAAATGATTCATGCCCCGAAAAATGCTGTTGTGTGTGGAAAGAGATGGCAGAGTGTTACTGAGACTTTCGGTATTACATTATATGTGTGCCGGTCTTTGTCGGTGACGTCAATGATTAATTGCCATTCCGCGATTATTTTAGCAGTTAGTAAACCATTTTATGTATGTGGGTGAAAGTGGAGGCTGAATGTCTATATCGCATTTAGCTGTTGGCTCTTTTGCAAGTGCGTCCGCTGTTTCATTAGCCTGAAAGCCCGTGTGCACTTACACGTTACAAAAATCTACTGTATTTTAGAAGGACATAAGCTTAACTTTGATCTCCAGAAGTAGCGAATGATTATTTCTATGGGCATAGATAGCTTGCAGACAAGAAAGATTGTCACTATAAATTTGGACGAAGGGATTTGTGGTGTTTGCCTGAATCTAGTACAGGTTTTATAAGATTGCATAGAATTCTGCCTGATAGAAGCATTGTGACTGTCTAGTCTGCAGAACCACTGATGAATGGCGGTACCCCTTTCCATTGTAGAGAATGATGCTGCCACGCCGGTAGCTGCTCCGAACCCACCAGTAAAAAGAGTAATTATAGGAGATGTAGAGAACTAATTAAAGTTTATGTTTATTTGGAAAGGGGGTGTGTCATCGGATAGTTGTATCTGACAGCTTGGAATTTTGTGATGCTGTATTGTGATGCTTGGAAAGAATTCACTTGCATTGGGTTCGTATTTGAGATGGAGGGTACGCCCCTTCGTGCATTCAAGCATGAGTATTGTGTCGATTGGTGGTATGGCTGTTATGGAATTTAGGCACCCGTGGAGATTGTTTTGTACCCTTGTGAGATTTGTAAGAGAAACATTCCCTGTGGTAAAATTAATTTTTTATTGTTCGCTTTGTTAGTTATCCTTTCATATGCTTAACCCATAAGTTGTTTTCTGTAGTATAGTGCGATGTCTATTTTAAGAATCAAGTTATTTATACACTATGTTTTTGATGTCAGTTGACGTTTAGTTAGTTGTTGTGAAAAGTTATGAGTTTTAGTTTAAATTAATCCGTGTGTTCTAACGAATTTTTGCTTGTGGATTGTTATGCCTGAAAGTTTAAGGTATGGGACATGTTGAACGCTGGACCCGTTGATGTGAATGATTGGGTTCCTGTGGCGTTCCAGTAGCTGGAAGAACACAGGGAGAGCTGAAATTGCTTCTTGCTTCAGATTTAGGTAGATACGCCCCAAGAAAATAAAGGTAAAGCCATCCGAAAACGCTTTGAAGTGGTAACCACATTTTTCTAATCCTTTTAGAAGTAAATTTGATATTAGCAGCAATAGGATACATCGGAGGCAAGAGCCATCTAGACAGCCCTTTTCCAAAATATGTTTTGAGGTGCCAGCACCCCAACTCCTTAGAATGATGCATTGTGACAAGTAAGACTTGGTGACTCCAGCAATATTTATAGGCAGCTTCTTGTAGCTGTTGTATAAGGTCGCGACATTCGAAGTTGTAGGATGCTCTTATAATCATAGTATATCGAGTGAGACGAGGGAAGTTTAATTTCCACAAGTCGCTATCAGCAAGAAGGTAAGATTGCAGAAAGAACTTTTTCGCAAAATTTACTGTCTCTGAACCCGAAGATGCACGGGTGAAAGATATTATTATTTTCTAAAAAAAGGTCAGTAGTTGAACTAGATGCTTTTCAAGCAATTTTTCTACCTTTGGTAGTAGGCAGAATGGTGTTATGGATGCCTTCCAATTTTATGGTTCTTACTTCACTTTGAAAAATGCCGACATTTCAATTTTTACATTGTAAAAGGGGGGGGGGGGGGTATTTCCGAATGAAATTTGTTTTAAACTGGTACTCAATGGTACTAAAACTAATAACTGGTAATAAACAGGTGCTAAACTACTAACTGGTACTAAAACTCAATGTAATGACTTTTTGTGGGTTTTTTTAAATAATTTTCAAGCAGGATTTTTAAAAAACCTATTTCTATATTAAACATTTGTTTGCTAGAATATTGTAAAGTGAAAGCTACTGAAAGATGAGTTCCTGCAGTGACCATGGTTCAGAAGGCGACTTCCCGTAATTCAGGAAATATACCACTTCCCCCTCTCTCAGGACAAGTGGAAGTAAAGATTTTTTTCTTCAAAATTGGAGAGGTAGCAAAGATCACTAAATGGCGTACGGAATAAAAATTTTGAAGTGTTAATATTAATATTTTTTTAATCAAAACCTGCGTTTGTAATAAAAACATATACTCTTTAATTTGGTGTAATCGTTTATTCCTATTTTGTTTAGTTTGGCGGATTCCAGGAAGGTCTAACAGGGAAAAAATACGAATTCGAAGTTTCATAATAATTATTATTATTATTATTAAAAGGTTAACGTTAATACTTATATGTCATCGCTCACGAACTCGGGTTTATTTACATTACTGATAAGGGACTTTAGTCAAGTTCGAAGCGTTTAATGTTATTTTTTACAGATTTTTATATGATTTTAAACTGTTTAATTATATTGTCTGTATTTATGTATTTGTTTTTAATTAATTATGAACATACGTAATATCTTTCTTAACTATATATATTTTTATTTGTCCTTATATGTTTTCGTTATTATTATAATTACTGAACTATTTACTGCAATCATTCTAGTCGAATTCTCAACGCATCTTCCGGTTTGGTTAGATAATAGAAGATTTCTAAGATTAAAGTAATTGTTTTAGCTACTTCTTTATATTCAGCCGCTTTATTTCATCTTCTTCCTCGTAGCGTATTGCAAGAAAAAAATCTATCATTACTTAGAATATTCAAGCACTCTGCATAAATGTCCTTAAAATATTAAATCAGGAAGCTCATTATAAGTTATACACTTTCTGAATTTAGTAATCCTGATGAAAGAAGAAAATTACCTCTGATTATGGTTACGATACAAGAAAATACCAATTACGATGTCTAATAATATTCTCAACGCATCTTCCTGCTTGTTTAAACAATACCGTGTTCTAAAAGTAATGTCATCGTTTTAGCTAATTTTTTATATTCAGCCACTTTATTTCGTCTTCTCCCTCGTTGCGTATTGCAAAAAAATATATCATTACTTAGAACATTCAACCAGACTTTTTAAAACCCCTTAAAATATTCAACCAGGAAGCTCATTATAAGTTATACACTTTCTGAATTTAGTTATCCAGATGAAAGAAAAAATAACCTCTGATTCTGCCTATTTATATCAGAAAGTACAAATTACGATATCTAATAATTTACTTATGATAATTGGTAAACTATCTCGTATAAACATATACTTATATTTGTTACTCCTTAGGAGAAATTTTGAAATATGTTGCGCCAAAATAAAAGTTTTCACTCCACAGTTATCAAAAACATCATTGTTTTATCTTTTTAACTACATAGATATAAAAAAAAAATGTTTTGGTAAAATGAAAGTATGTTAGAATTTTTGTCAACATCTGAAAAAGAGAAATGCATTTCTATTTTCTTGCTTTTGTAAACAGAAATGAAAATTTTTTTTTAAAGAAAGAAATATAAAAATTCTATTGTATGAAATAAACATATTAGAAAATACACTGTGACAAAAGGATTGGAGAAAACATTTTTTTTTTTTCTTGTTTATGATCAATGTTTTTTGAAAAAAACAATAAGCATGATTAATCCAGTTATTCAGTCACTTAAACCTTATCGCGCCATAAATGCCTGTAATCTAATTTTTTTTTGCTTTTATTGTTATATGTTATTGGAATTTTAATTTTAGTAAAACTTCAGAATAATTTATCACATGAAAACTGCAAATAGTATATCTTATTTTACAATTTTACTACACATAGGAATGTTAATCCCTGTTTAGAAACTTAGATTAACAAACTTAATTTACATGCACAGAAATGCTGTGTTTTGAAAGCAGTTACTGAATGAATCATATTTTATCTAGTTTGTTTAAAGAGTCACATTTATTATAGCTATGATTTTAAACTAGTCAGCCGAAAACGCTGACACGCTAAAGTTAAACATATGGGAGCGTTCTTTTCAAATCTCTCGCTTACATTTTAATATTTTGGTTTTATTTATATATTTGTTTAATTATTTATTTTGCATAGAATAACTTAGGTTGATGTCTAATGCTGTACATTTCCTCTTTTTAGATTTTTGTTACTGGTCTTTTTATGAGAACGCATTCACTTTCGGAACTGGTTCTCTTCATTTTGATGTTAGATATTATTGAAAAAGAAAATGACAATCTAAAGAACCAGTGCTTTTATTCTAAATTCACGTGGAAAATTCATAGTGGATTAAAACATTTAATATGACACCAAAACGAATTTACTTTATAAAATGCGACTTTGAAATCAAACTACTTGATAAATTCAGAAAAACCAACACTTAAAAACGCACAAATAATCCATGAAAATCAGCAACCAGCTGTTTCGAATGTACTAGCGAGATTCTTCTTCAGTGCAAGATAGGAAAAAAAGGAACAGCGTGCTAGAAAAAGCAAGACAGAGCAAAATGATAGACAGAGACGCGCTGGCTTATATACCCTATGTGGGTAGGGAAGGCGCCAAAAACAACCAATGAGAGAAAAGCAGCGGAAACGACTGGGTGGACAAGTAGCGACATCTACTGGAGAAGGAGAGAAAAAGAAACAAAAAAAAATGGAAGTTAAATTAATGCTTTCCAAATGCATGGAAAATCAGGAGTACTAGATAAGTAATTGACTAAAGATTGAGAATTTTTAATGATGTGGTAAGCTTCCCAAAAATCAAGATCAAGGTTAGAAGATTGATTTTCCAATATTTGGAAAGCATTAATTTAATTTCCCCTTTTTTGGTTTCTTTTTCTCTCCTTCTCCGGTAGATGTCGCTACTTGTCCACTCAGTCGTTTTCACTGCTTTTCTCTCATTGGCTGTTTTTGGCGCCATCGCTACCCGCATATGGTATGTAAGTCAGCTCTCCTCTGCCTATCATTTTGCTCAGCCTTGCTTTTTCTAGCACGCTGTTCCTTTTTTCCCTATCTTGCACTGCAGAAGGATCTCGCTAGTAGATTCGAAACAGTTGTTTGCTGCTTTTCATGTAATATTTGTGTATTTTTAAATGTTGGTTTTTCTGCTTTTTAATATTGTTGCACAAAGGCTTTATTTGCTATTTTTATGCACTTGATAAATTGTTCCAATAACTGATTCAGAAAAAATCTGATGAGATTTATACTGTCGTGGGATGAAAAAAAAAAAAAAAATAATAATAATATATATATATATATATATATATATATATTATAAAGGATTCTTCCTTCATTAAATTTTAAATTGAAAACAAATCCATCAGTTTTGATTAAGTGCTGAGAATAAAATGCAAAATATCAAAGAAATGCAAAATAGTTTCTTGGTAAAACCTTTTTCATATTTCAGATAAGTTACCCTTCATAAATAACTCAGAACATATGACTTAGAAGTCACACTAGACGAGCTAAAAGAATTCTTCCTTCAACAAACTTAAATTGAAAAAAAAATATCCATTAGTTTTGATTATGTGCAGGGAGTAAAAAGCAAAATACTTAAAGAATTTCAAAATAATTTCTTAGTAAAACATTTTTCACATTTCAGATAATTTATCCTTCATAAATATTTCAGAATATATGATCCAGAAATCAAACTAGCCAGGCTAAAAGGATTCTTCCTTCAACAAACTTTAAATTGAAAAACAAATCGTTTAGTTTTGATTAAGTGAAGGGAATAAAAGGCAAAATACTTAAAAAATTGCGAAATAATTTGTTAGTAAAGCATTTTTCATATTTCAGATAATTTACACTTCATTAATAACTCAGAACATATGACGCAGAAGTCAAACTAGCCAAGCTATGATTCTTCCTGCAACTGATTTATGAAAAAGTATGGTGATCGATGGCAAATTTAATGTCCTTCAATAATAGATATTTTTCCTCGAAAACAACTGATCTTTGAACATTCTGATGATGAGAGATAACTTTCTGGATGTCCATTTCTAGCAAGAAATAAATGGCGAAACATTCCAAGAATTATAAAATACTTTTCAGATAGAAAAGTACAATTTAGTAAAATATATTTCATAATTGAAACAATGCAATGGTATTGTTATATATATATATATATTTTTGTATTTTTATCCGGTGAATAAAAACAAAAGAAAACCTTACTATAAAATTCAAATTTTAATTTTTGGTAAACATATATTTACGGAGTAATAAATAATAATATAGTGGATAAAATGTTAACGATTTTTTTTTTTTAAATAAGGTATTTTTTCCTTCTAAGATTATCTCATATTTCTTAATCATATGACTCAGTTATTATTCTATTAAATAAAATTTGATATAATAGGAAACACAACTTTTTAAACAAAGATTTGCATTTTCTAATGATTGATTTAAAACAAAATATTTTCTTTCCCCAAAGGTTATACTCTTATAATATAGTTGGATTCTAATGTATATGGTTTATTACTTGGGATAGGAAATACGACTGACATTTCTGTGAAACTGTTCTATTAATTCCTAAGGGGTCTCGTCTCATTACTGTTAAACTTCAAAATTTCCAAAATATTAATTTGTTTACATGTTAAACTCATTTTATTTCTGAACATTTCGACATAATTGTTTCCTTGAAATTCCTATTAGAACAGAATCTATGGCTTTTAGAATTATACCCGCTCAATAGCTGAAACGGTGTTTCCGAAACTTTGAAGTTATTTTTTCTCCAAATGACGTTTTTGGGCATAACTCACACGATATGTCATAAACGTCTAACTATTTTTTCATAAAATTTTCAAAACAAATATTTCTTGTTAATCTGTATAAACTGAATATCTCGAATGCTACACGACCAAAATAAGGTGAAAACTGCAAATCGTGATAAGAATATACCGATTGGTCAGTATCTACATTACAATGCATTTCAGACGGGGAGGCATCGCGTAAAGTCGGTTGAATTCAAGACGGCGGCTGTTATTCAAAATGGCGTCATTTTCTAATTTTTCTTAGTATCCATCATATAAATGTGTGTTTCAGGTGGATTTCGATGTTTTTAACGTCGAAAATTTCGTTTTTAATATTTTTCGTCATAGTTGAATGAGTTTATGAATTCTGTTTGTCTGATTGTTTGTCTGTCTGCCTCTTTACCATTCCATGCTCTAACTCGCTTAAATTCACTCAGATTGTCATGTAATTTATGTATGTTATTGAAGTTTACAATAACATGTTCCGATTAAAAATGAAGTGTATTGGTTTTATAGTCCGTTTACAGGGCCCTCAAAAGAATTCCATTACATTATTGTCTATTAATCCGGGTGTTACGGTTGAGAAAACTGCACATCGTGAGAAGAATATACCGATTGTTGAGTATCTACTTTATATTAATACCATCCACATGAGAGGGGGAGGCATCACCTAAAGTCGTAGTTATTCAAGATGGCAGCTGTTATTCAAAATTGCGTCATTTTCTGAATTTTCTTACTATCCATCATATAAATGTGTACTTCAGGTCCATTTCAATGTCAGAAATTTCATTTTTAATACTTTCTGCCATATTTGAACGAGTTTATGTATCCAGTTTGTCTGTTTTTTGTCTGTCTGTCTACTTGCCATTCCATACTCTAACTCGCTTAAATTCACTCAGATTGTCATGTAGTTTATATATGTTATTGAAGTTTGCAATAACATGTTCCGAATAAAAATTGAAGTGTATAGCTTTTATAGTCCGTTTACAGGGCCCTCAAAAGATTTCCATTACGTTATTGTCTATTAGTGCGGGTTCTACGGTTGAGCAAACTGCATATCGTGAGAAGAATATACTCATTGGTGAGTATCTAATTTATATTAATACAATCTATATAAGAGAGGGAGGAATCGCGACAAGTCGTTGGAATTCAAGATTCCGGCTGTTATTTAAAATTGCGGCATTGTCTGGAATTCTTGCCATTCTTCTTCATACTATTCATGGTATAAAAGTGTGTTTGATGTAAAATGTTTGTGCAAAATCTGTAAAAATAAGTGTGGCTGTAAAAAGGTTAGAGTTTCTTGCACATTATTGTGCAACTTCAAAAAGGAATGTGAGAAATACAATGATACAAAGTAAAGTTTTTATATTCTCTAACTTTAACCCGTTAAACGCCAACGCTCCCATTGCGGGAACAACTTTTTATTAATTGTTTCCTCAAAATATTTTTAAACTATTTAAAAAATACATTTTGTATTTAAAAGTTAATAGTATGGAGTCTAATATATATTTTTTTCAGGATGAAATATATATTTTTTCAATTTTTTGCAGATTTTAAAAAAAAGAGAATTTTTCGGTTTTCGACTATCTCAAGTAAAAGCAGTGAAAGGAAATAAAAAAAATTCTTTATTTATTACAAGTACAGTGAACATTTAAAGTCAACATTTCAACTAATAATCCATTCCTTACCCAAAGTAAATATTCTCATTTAAAGTTATATTAGACAGGTTTCTTTGGAATGTTCCCACAAAGGGAGCTTTGGCGGCTTGTGCTTACACTTCCCTCTTTATCTGCAAGCGCGCTTCCATAAAGAAAGTATGTATTTCTAGGCAGTAAGTGAAAAGAAATCTGTTAACTGTTCGAAGAAAAAGAGGTGATTTATAGACCATATGACTATTAGGTATAGTGATTATAAATTGTGTTCAAGGGCATTTTGTATTCATTCTTATGAACAGCAATATATTTCAGTTTGCTTGAGTATGGACGTGTAATATTATATGAAAAAAAAAAACAGAGCCCCTTTGAATCAGATTAGATTTAATAAAAAGCATCACTAACATCTTAAAACAATAAAAGTTATATTTATAATGTTTATCCGTTTTAGAAAAAAAAAAAAAAAAAAAAAAAAAAAAAAAAAAGAAGAAGATGTAAAATAAAAAAGTCCTTCCGGCCAGTGCCGGAAGGAAGAGGTAGCTTTCATATTCCTTATTTTTAAAAAGCCAACTTATATTACTCAAACACACGAAGCTCAATTAAGTGGAAACCGAATGTAGGAGATTCAATACTAATTTTTATCAATACTAAATTATTATGAATGAGAATTTCGCGAAATTAGTCAGCTTTATCCAAGCTGCTTTTATTTAAAGTCACTTATATTTGGCTGCCAAATTCGGCGATTTCTTAAAGTGCCTGCCATTTTAAGAAAACATGGTAGATGAGGCTAACCAGTGAACTTCGTCGAGACCTTAGTAATTGCTGTGCACATGCTCACTCATATAGGAATCGGTTGATATATACGAGTGCTATCGCAGGCAAAAAATCAGATTTTTCAAAATGTCACCCACTTTAGAAATTGAAACTGCTATATCTGAGTCATTTTTTAAGATAAAGACAAACAAAAAATGCTCCTGAATCCTTATATCAAGGTCAAATACTTAAGCAAGAAACATTTTTCAAGTTCTAATTTTTTTGCACCTCACTTTAAATATAATTTCTTTTTAATTTAATGGCCGCCATTTTGAAACAAGATGGCTGATGAAGCTGGCCAGCGAACTTGGTCGAGATATTGATGTATACTATCCACATGCCTTCTTCCATCGAAATAGGCGAATACGTGTGGTATCGCGGGACAAATACAAGATCGTTTCAAAGTGTTAGCCATGATAGAAATTCAAAGTGTTATAATTCAACCACTTTTTAAGATATAAACAAAAAAACAAATTTTCAGAAACAAAAACTGCTCCAGAATCTTTGTATCAAGGCCAAACATATAAAAAAAAATCTTTTTCATTTTCCAATTTTTAAATACCTCATTTTAAATTTTAAATTACATTTTTTTTAAAAAATGGCAACCCTTTTGAAACAAGATGGCGAATGAAGCTGGCCAACGAACTCGGTCGAGACATTGGTATGTACTATGTACAGACCAAGTTACATTCAAATCGGTTCATAAATACGTCTGTTATCGCGTGACAAAAATCAGGTCGTTTTAAAATGTCAGCCACAATAGAAATTCAAAATGTTATAACTCAGCCATTTTTTTAGTTGTAGACGAAACAAAACCTGTTCCGGAATCTTTGTATTAAGGTCAAACACATACAAAAAAAAATCTTTTTCATTTTCCAATTTTTTGGTATCTCATTTTAAATTTATTTTTTTTTTAAATTTTTTTAAATGGCCACCATTTTGAAACAAGATGGCAAATGAAGCTGGTCAACGATCTCGGTTGAGTTATTTGTATGTACTATGTACACACCAAGGTACATCCAAATCGGTTCATAAATACGTCTGTTATCACGTGGCAAAAATCAGGACGTTTCAAAATGTCAGCCACGTTAGAAATTCAAAATGCTATAACTCAGCCATTTTTTAAGATATAGACGAAACAAAAACTGCTCCCGAATCTTTTTATCAAGGTCAAACACATAAGAAAAAAATATTTTTTCAATTTTCAATTTTTTGCTACCACATTTCAAATTTAAATTTTTCTTAAAATTTTAAATGGCCGCCATTTTTAAACAAGATGGCGGATGAAGCTGGCCAACGAACTCTTTCGAGACATTGGTCTGTACTATGTATAAACGAAGTTACATCCAAATCGGTTCATAAATACGCTTTTTATCGCGTGACAAAATTCAGGACGTTTCAAAATGTCAGCTTCGCTAGAAATTCAAAATGCTATAACTCAGCCATTTTTTTAAGATATAAGCGAAACAAAAACTGCTACGGAGTCTTTGTATAAAGGTCAAATACATAAGAAAGAAATATTTTTCCATTTTCATTTTTTTGGTACCACATTTCAAATTTTAATTTTTTTTAAATATTTAAATGGCCGCCATTTTGAAACAAAATGGCTGATAAAGCTGGCCAACGAACTCGGTCGAGACATTGGTATGTACTATGTACACACCGAATTACATCCAAATCGGTTCATAAATACGAGAGTTACAGTGTGACATAGGTCAGATTTATATATATATATATATATTGATATATATATATATATATATATATATATATCAATTTTGAACGGAGGGTGGTTTCGGGGTCTGGGGGTCATGATCGATGAAAATATACCAAAATTTTTTGAAATCGCTTTCCTCCGAACGGCTGCAATAGGTAGCTTTTTGTAAAAAATGCTACCTAAAAGAGAAAAAAAATACAGGATCGCGTTATGAGTGATTGTAAATTATTACTAAAACATTAAAAAAAGAATTTTTTCCAATTTCATGTAACAAGAAATTTGAGCATAAATAAAGGTATAATAAAGTAGAACATAGCAGCTAATTTTGAAATAGACTTCCATGGGCAGATTCATATACGAAATACAAAAAGAAAAATTCCGAATTGTTTCATTTTATATTAATTTTACTAACGGCGATAATTTTGTAGATAAATTTTTCAATATCAGCATGCCTCGTATTGCAGAAGTAATAACAATAATGTATTTTATTAAATAATTTGAATAGCATAGTGCGGTAATAGTAGCGTGAAAACAATTTTTTTTAATGAAAGATGTCTTAATTTCCATTTCTAAAACAATTGCTTTATTTGAAACAAATAAAAGAGAAAATTTAATACATCATTTAGAAATAATATATAATTATAATTAACAGGCGACGAGTCGATGTAATAAACTATTTCAATATAAGTACATAGAGTAAACATAAATTTAAACATATATATATATATATACATATATGTGTGTGTGTTTGTGTGTGTTTGTGCGTGCGTGTGTGTGTGTGTCTATGTAGTGTATAATGCAATATAATGTCACATCAGAGTTTTCATTGGAGGTCTGTAGAAAACGTATCGGAAAATAATAAAAAAATAGTAAGAGTGGCTTTATATTTCTGATATTTTGACTACTCGTTCAAAATAATTTAATAAAAGTGTTTTTCAGATATTAATATTAAATTTTTAATGTATGTATTTTTAGTAATTATTTATATGTTTGTATAAAATTGTTTGCAGATTGCCAAAAAATGATGTTTTTATTAATTTTTTCTAACCGCAATTGCATTGCGGTAGGAGAAAATAACGTGCGGCTCCTTACGATTCGGAGAGAGGTTCAACCCCCATTAGATGCCAACGCTCCCACTACGGGAACATGTTATATATTCTAAACGGTTACAGTTATTTAAAAAAATTCAACTGCTTTATCATATTGGCATCTTATGTATATAAAAAAATATATAAACTTTATTTAGTTAACGCGCTTAATATAGCGGCGCTTAATGGGTTAAATGTAACATGCAATATTTTTAACATCTTGTATAATTAAGGTATTAATAAAAATGCACTTTTTATTTATTTATTCCTTTCATTTTCCTCACTATAAAATACATACTTTAATAATTGAAGAGCTAAGTGGAAGAACATGTTAAGTATAAGTAACAAAAATGATATTTGAAGAAATTTGAAGTGAAAGTTTTTGCTGTAAATTTTAATGATTTATTTTCTATTTGATACCATGTGTTTAAAATATTAACAGGTATGGTACTAAACTCTCTCAGAAAAACTTATTCATATTTAATTTTCAAATATCAAAAATTATTAATATTATTGACATTATTAAATATCAAAATATTAAATATTAATGAATAATGTCTTAAATCTTCAAGACTAAATGTAATCTTAGAATTTCAGCTTCACCATGTGATAGGATACCTCATAACGCTTTCATCCAGAAGATAAAATTTTTTTTTAGAATATGTAGTAAAACATGTTCATCCACCCAGCTCTCCAATTGTCCTATTGTCATTTTAAGCGTATTTCTGATACTAAAATGGGAATTTTTGCAGTTAAAAATATAGAAATTGACATTATAGAGACTTTTATATGATGTATACGAAAAAAATGCAAAAAATTTTGAATGACAGCCGCCATCTTGAATTCCCTTGATTGCACGATGACTTAACTCCTTATATCCATTGTATTAATATGAAGTAGATACTGATCATTCGGGATATCTTTATCACAAAATGCAGGTTTTTCATACCTAGCAACTCCACTAATAATAGTTGATTTAACTGATGATCTTTATAGAATTCGTACACAAGTTACACACGCACGTATTCTTTTTTTTGGTGTATCACTGTAAATAAACGATAAATACCATGCACACCTTATTCTATTGTAAGTATAGCATCGTGTAGTGCACCTCACTGATGTGTGCCAATTTGAATGCGTTTCAGAAAGTATAACATGATTAAAACACATTGCAAACGATTCCCCCCCCCCCCCTCATACACAATAACGTAATGGAATTCTTTTGAGGGCTCTGTAAACGGACTATAAAACCTATACACTTCATTTTTATTCGGAACATGTTATTGTAAACTTCAATAACATACATAAATTACATGGCAATCCGAGTGAATTTAAGCGAGTTAGTGCATGGAATGGCAAGCAGGCAGACAGACAAACAAACAGACAAACTGGATTCATAAACTCATTCAACTAAGGCGGAAAGTATTAAAAATGAAAATTCTGACGTTAAAGACATCGAAATCGACCTGAAACACATGTTTATATGATGGATAGAAAGAAAATGACGCCATTTTGAATAACAGCCGCCATCTTGAATTCTCACGACTTTACGCGATGCCTCCCCCTCTGAGATACATTGTATTAATATAAAGTAGATACTCACCAATCGGTATATTCTTATCACGATTTTCAGTTTTCTCAACCGTAGCATCCGGACTAGAACTTAAAATTTCCTTTTTATTGTTCAAAAAAAAAAATATATATATATATTTTTTTTTTATGATTATACTGTTGAAATTTTCAAAATTTTGCATTAGCTAAATACAACTTTATATTAAAAATATAAAAATGCTTTAAATACAAATGTATTTAAGTTAAGGTTAATTATTACAATCTGAAGTATAAGTAAGCACCAAAAATTTCATTCTAGTTGCAAAATTTACATTGTAATCCAGCTCGTACCCTGCTATATCCATTTTCTGTTCGTCAAATGTCTGACAGTTTGGAGTCCCTTATAAATACTAATTCTGAATTCTGCCAAATATATATATATATATATATATATATAGCTGCAGTTATGTAACACATGAATTCCATGTTCTATAATTATTTATCTGTGTCATAAGCAAAATATATTAAGAAGATATAATAATATCAGAAGTAATTAAAGAAACCCACATTTCTGGATTAAAACTAATAACGTTAAAATTATGTATACAACGTGAAAATATTAAAAAGAAAAAAAAATCATAATAAGAAAGATAAAGTAAAAACAGTGAACTTCAGAAAATTGACTAGGCAAGAAATCTTGTCTTGGTATGGCGCGAGCCATCTTTTATTATTATTATTTAATTTATCTTTCGGAAATGAAAAACAAAATTTTCTCACTTCTTCTGCATCTGGATTAAAAAAAAAAAAAATGGAGTTTTAAAAATAATACATTTTGCAAACTGGGGAGTTAGATATGCTAAATAACAATAATAATAATAATAATAATAATAATTTCTGAAAATAAGAGGAAAATGACTTATTTTGCCTGTTAAATTTGACAAAAAATGGGTTTAAAAATCACTTGTCAATAATTAATGTAGTCATAATGTAGTCACTCGTTTTACCTATTAATTTAGTCGAAAAAAGTACAACGGCTTATCAAAAAGGAATGAAAGCAACCACTCCTCAAGATAGATCAAATCCACTCGTATAGGATTGGTGCATTTTCAGTACTGGAAAGGAGAGAAAATACACTCAGTAGGAGCTGAAATCGATGAAATTTTTAAAGAAAGAATATGACTAACAGACGTGTTTAAACATGACTTTTTTAATCAGTACTTTTTATCACATATTAAAGAGTTTCTCAGAAACAATTTTTAATTATTTAATTTTAAAATTGAGCATTCATTTTCTAGACACCATGCATGCATACTCTTGTTTTTTTTTTTTTTTTTTTTGTTGTTGTTGTTGTTTTTTTTTTTTTGTTTTTTTTTTTTACATAATAAAAATACTTTCTGGAGTAATGCGTACAAAAATTATTTAAAATATCTTCAACCCCATGTAATCAAAAATATTAACACACTTGTCCAGTAATCGTAGAAGACTTCACATTTATAAAATAATCAATGCTTGATTAAAATTCCAAGTTGTCGCTTTTACTTAAAAATCGAAATTAATTTTCTATAAAGCTCACGTGGAGGTAATTTGCGACAGTCTAATTTTTATTTTCCCGTAATAAATCTGATTTATTAAAACGGATGAATAGAAGACAGTTACTGAGAAAAAACTTAAATAAAATAAATATTCCTTTTCATTCTAATAATTATCATTTCCTCTTAATTGCTAAATACGCGAAACAGAGCAGTTCAAAAACTCAACAAATGGTTTTCCTTCATAATTATTTCTTAATTAACAATACCGGATTTAAGAAATAAAATAAATAAATAATATCGCCATTCGACTGTCACAGGTTTAACTTGAGTACTATCAATCCCGCTACAAATACGATCGTCATTAAGAAATGATTTATTTTATTTTTTACAATTAATTAATTGGTAATTATAAATCCATCCATTATATTAAAAAATTAAATGTGATTAAAAAAGAAATGTTTGTCTAAAAACACAAAAAATGTACAAAAACAATAAATGTATTATTCATCACACTGGTATTTCTACGAAAATTCGCTATTATAGTTGTCTTGGTTTTATTTATTTGGTTAATAAATAGTATTTTTTCACTGTTCTAGAAATATTTATCAGTCTGATTTCACTAGTCAAAACCCAAAATTAAAATATGCATTTTTTTATGTATTTATGTATTTAGAATCCTAATCTTCTATCAGAAATTTTCTATCACTTCTGAGTTTTAAAAATTTTTAGAATTTATTTTTTTAACACATTGTAAAATACGTGGGAAAATGTTAATTATAATTTACATTTAGTGGTTAAATAATAAGGAAACGAATGACTATGTAGATTAAAACCTTTATTTGGATGCATTCTGTTGTAAAAAGTAACTATCAAACCATTCCCCATTGCCATCAAGAAAGACATCATCCTGTTTTGAAACATAACATTCTTAATAGCAACATTAGGAGATATTGTGCAGCGGTTTCGTGCTCATATTAGTTCATATTTTGTGTTAAGTAATCAAGAACAATTTTTTACTGATAAATATAATGTTTTGTTCGCATTTCAAACAATGAATTTTTGCCTTATATTTCACTTATGTTTTTACTTAACAGCTCTTTGTCTAATAAATGTGACGAGATTGAGAGAATCTGATTATTCCACTGAATTCAAGACCCTAAAATTAGTTAAAAGCACATATTTACGATTCAAATACAGAAACAAAGTTTTTGAAGAATTTATTTTTTTAACACATTGTAAAATACGTGGGGAAATGTTAATTATAATTTACATTTAGTGGTTAAATAATAAGGAAACAAATGACTATGTAGATTAAAACCTTTATTTGCATGCAATCTGTTGTAAAAAGTCACTATCAAACCATTCACCAGTGCCATCAAGAAAGACATCATCCTGTTTTGAAACATAACATTCTTAATATTAACATTAGGAGATATTGTGCAGCGGTTTCGTGCTCATATTAGTTCATATTTTGTGTTAAGTAATCAAGAACAATTTTTTTACTGATAAATATAATGTTTTGTTCGCATTCAAAAAATGAATTTTTGCATTATATTTCACTTATGTTTTTACGTAAAATATACTTAACTTTGTCTAACAAATGTGACGTGATTGAGAGAATCTGATTATTCCACTGAATTCAACACACTAAAATTAGTTAAAAGCACATATTTACGATTCAGACACAGAAACAATGTTAAAATTTTGACTAGTGTTAAATTGACTAGTGTTAAAAAATAAGTGTAAAATTTGACTAGTCTTTTCACTTATGATAAAATTAACAAAATTTGGGAAAAAACATATCTTGTTTTTTCTTGAATAATACTACTGAGCCATTACTTAAAACAATGTACAGCAACATTTGAGTTAAAAACATAGCTTAAATTAAATAAACATTTTTATATCCAAATACTTTTCGTTTATTCCAAAAAGATTAAATTTTCAGAGAACACAATTTAAAATCCAACAAGCGGTTTTCGCACATTATTTCTGTTTAATCAACAATAACAGATTTTTTTATAGAATGAAGTGTCACATTGTTAGTTAACTTTACCCATTGATTGAAGAGTTTTCCACACGGAGTAGGTATACTATTTGCTTTCAAAATTTGTTTAAAATTCTACAAACACTTTTCTGTTATTACTTTCATTTAATTACTAAACATATTTATATCGATCTTTTTCAATTATAATAACCGTAATAAACTTAAGAATCGTTTGCCTGAAAACATCAAACATTGTACTTCATCAGTGAATAACAACATAGATGAATAGTAGAACATAGTAGAGCATAATGCATTTTTTTTTTTTTAAGATTTGTTATTCAGATATTCTAACTTTATTTCATTTGGTTTAGAAGCATCATTTGCTGACTGTTGAATTTTTCCGACTAATTTCTTTTTCAAAATAATAAATCTGCTACATCTGAACAGTTTAAGGCAACATATAAGGAAAATATATAGCTTAAATAAAATAAATATTCCTCTTTATCGAAAAATTAATAACTATTCCGAAAACCTTATATTTGCAAAAAAGAAAAATCTACGAATTCAACAACAATTTTTTCTTCATGTTGCTCTTTAATCAACAATAACAGATTTATGGCATAGAAGAAAAGATACTTCTGTCATTATTCAACAGTTTTCATTATTTGAATAGTTTCCCATAAGGTTTGGATTTTTGTGAGAAAATGAATTTGAAATTCAAGAAATGTTTACATTCCATTTCTTGCGCTTATTTAATAAACATGGGTTTCAATAAGAGAAAGTGTATTTAAGGTGTTTCAGTACTCTTAATGTATTAAAAAAAATGAGAAAATAATTTCAACATTTAATATCTTAAAATGTATATGATTTAAAAAAATATATTTCAAGAGATGAAGCATATAACTATGTTCTTCTATTTCATATATTTAAAAAAAAATACTATATGTAGAATTAATATTTATAGGGGGCTTCAAACTATCAGACATCTGCCCAGCGGGAAACTGGCATGCAGCTTACGCGCAAGATTAGAAAATCTTCTTTGAGTCTAAAATAAAATGTTTTGTGCCTAATTACACTTTATATTCTATCAATTACCCTGAACCTAAATAAATTTGTATTTAAAATATTTTTATATTTTTAATACAAAAATGTATTCACTTAATACAAAATTTTAAAAATTTCAACAGTATAATCACCTAAAAATATCATTTCTTGGCCAATAAAAACGAAGTTTTAGTTTCAGTGTATGCAGACTAACATTAAACCTTTCTTTTGAAAATTTCATAAAAAAAATATTGAGAAGTTTTCGAGATATCCTACGCGTTATGCCCGAAACGTCATTTTGAGAAAAATGACTTCAATGTTTCAGAAACGCTATTTTAGTTCTGAGTGTGTGTAATTCTAAAAGCCATAACGTCTGTTCTAACAGGAATTTTAAGGAAATAATTGTATAAAATGTTCAGAAAAGATAAGAGTTTAACATATCAAAAAATTAAAAATTTGAAAATTTTGATGATTTAAGAGTTCTGAGACCCCTTATATAATATAACTGGTATTATTCTAAAAGACATAACTTCTGTTCTAATTGGAATTTTAAGGAAATAATTATAGCAAATGTTCAGAAAAGATAAGAGTTTAACATATCAACAAGAATTTTGAAGATTTAAGTGTCCTGAGACCAGCAGCCATACTCCAACTGCGGCCCGGTGACTTTTCATGCGCGGCCCGAGACACAGAATCATTAATCCATACTTATACAATTAATTGAGATCCATATAAAAAGTATTAAAGATCTTCAGCGTTGTTTTATATATTTTTATGGGAAGATAAAATCTGTCCTATTATTTATAATTAACTTAAAGTTATGTTAAAAGCCGTTTCGTTAATCAAAAGTTCTTTTTTCATGTAGTCCTATTTGTCCTACAGTGATGCATAACATTTCTTAATCTTTAACAACAATCAAACATCATTCCAAATTATGTTTGCACAATACATTTCTACAGTTATTATTTTTTTCATTGAGCAAAAGATGGATTTATTAGAGAAAATCTCCTTGGAAATTCTTACATTGTTATAATATTACGTTTCAGACTTATAGACAACTATATTATACTTATAGCTAATATAGGGTATTAGCTATATTAAACCCTAATATAGCTAATACTACTTTTTAGGGTTCAACTTTTGTCGCGGAAAAAATTGACACCGGAAACATTTTGCAACACTATTGTCAACCAGCAAACTTTGCAGCTTATATCTACAGCATTTACAATAGAAAACTATTAGAAAGTTTATTATTTTGAAAGAGAGGTGTTAATTTTTTTGTAATATTTCTTCCGAGAGAAACGTTCAATCCTAGTGATAATATTAACTTTGGTATATTGCAGTGTTTTACTACTTATGTTATTTTAATTACTGTTTTTTAATTCTTTTATAAGTGTGTTGGGGCCCGCCTAAAGTTGGAAACTTATATTTGCGGCCCGCCTAAAGTCGAAAACTTAAGTTTGCGGGCCGCGAGAAAAAAAAAAGGGTTAAGTATGGTTGCCTTAAAAAATATAATTGGTATAATTATAAAAGCTATAACTTCTGTTCTAATGGAAATTTTACTGAATTAATTATAGAAAATGTTCAGAAAAAATAGAATTTGACGTATCAAAAAATTAAAATTTTGAAGATTTAATAGTACTGAGACAACTTTAAGAAGGGATGTTTTCCTCAAAACAAAAAATACTGTACAAAACAATAAACATTTTACTGTTCAGTTTGTATTTCTAAAATTATAATTTAAAGGTTTTTAATTTATGTTATTCAATTAATAACCAGCATTTGATTAATTTTAGAAAATTCTGATTTAATTTATTACTCGGAATGCTAAAACTGATTGATGCTAATTAAACGATATATGACAATCTTCGTGAAAAAATATATCTTAAATGAAATATACTTTTTATTATTATTATAGACACTTGCCAATCCTACTCTTGCTCTCTGTTTTACAAAATAAAGGTGATAACTATTTTTTTTTTCATAGAATACTGTAATAGATATTTTATATTTAATATAGATGAAGATGGGAGTTTCAAAACTCGCCTGGTCCAGAAAATCAAATTTTGGGAAATCGCGAAAATCTTCAAACTAAGTATATTGGTTTTCATTATAAACAGAGATTTTGCAGTGTCACAAATATAGAGGAAACTTGCTTTTTGCGTATATTTTTAGTTAATCTTCGGTACAGATTTACCAATAAAATAGATTGATGGCGAAAACACTTTTTTTTTTTTTTTTTTTTTTTTTTTTTTTGGATAAGGCGAGTTTTGAAACTCATATCCTCATGTTATTTTTTAGATTTCCCGCTAACAATACAAAAAGCATTTTGATATAAAAAATATCTATAATACAGGGTGCTGCCGAATTCGAAAGAGAAATTCAGGTATTAAGAGGAAGAAAAATTGCCATAGAACATGGGGTCTCAAATCATTTATTTAGTCACAAATACAAGATGTTTCACCCTAACTGAGCTTGTGGTGCCAGTAACAATTTTGAGCAAGAAAAAAAAACAGTTCTATGACAATGTAACGATATGTACCTTGTATTGTGTGAAATGTGATAGCATCACGAAAAGTTCTGGGGAAAATATGGTGCTCAAGCAATCGATGATACCGTATGAACTGATAATCGCAATCCAAAATGTGGACAGTCAAGTGCATACAGCTGGCACGTACAATAGAAACTTCTACCACTTTTTTTATATATTATCCCATTTACAACAAAGTTGCGAATATCTGCTAAATGTTTTATTGTAATATACTTCAGTTTTCTGAAAGTTATTCCGTCAACCCAAATTTAGTTAGGACAGAACACCCTGTATTTCTAATTAAATACGTGGTTTGCGATATAATGTTCTACGGCAAATTTCATGCTCTTGATGCTTCTATAACCCCTCTGAATTTGTCAGTTGAATTCTGCACCATCCTGTATATTCCAATAAATTTTTGACATTAATCGAAACTACAATTTTGTATTAGCCGCATTCCTTGATTTATTAGAAGAATATATCTCTAGTGATTTTTCGGCTTACAGCAGACTTTCCTATTCTAATAATTTCAGTGTTTTATGCACGTAGTTCTGTTACATATCTGCTAAATATGCGTTGAATTTGTGTTATTTTATTATTTTGTTTTTAATTCATAAGGAATTAATTTGATTATGCAGTATTAGCCAAAAACAAATGCTGAACCATTTTTAATGTTCTATGTGCAGACGCAGTAATCTTTTGCAATCGAGCTATACAAGCTAGATATAAGTTTTAAAAAATCATGCCTGAATTTATTTTAAAAACTATTAAAAATATCGTTAATTTGAGATACAATTTTAAAAAAATTTGCATTAAAAAAACTAGCTTTTTAATTAGATGGTGTAAATATTGGATTTGTGCAGTGTATATAAGTTTGATAAAATTAAGTAAAAACCAAATATAAACGAAAAAAGTTGGTCAGGTGTTACCACAGTCAAAACGACGTCAGCGTTATTTACCGACATGCCTCGATTTGTAATATAGATATTTATAAATTCTTATTAAAGCTTATACTTGCACAAAAAGCACAATTTAAAAATTGAACAGAAAATTTCCCTTTATATATGTTTCTTAATTAGCAATAACATATTTTAAAACATACACTGTTAAAACACTATTCTTAAAAATAAGTAAATTGTACTAATTATTGAGCACTACCCGATCTTAAAATAGCCCCGAGTACTTAACTCTTAAATTTGAAAAACGCATGCACTCATTATTTTGAGTACATACATGGACTCGAAAATAAGTATGTATAGAAACACACATACACTATAAGGAAAAAAAAAAAGCGAAATTACAGAGAACCGACAAATCACCATTTTTAATTGCGAAAAACTACAATTTTTGGAGTAAAGAACAACGAATTTATCACTTTAATTCTTGTGCATGAGCCGCCTCGTGATTTGAACCCGAGTCCTGTAGGTTGGAGGTTAGTATTGTACTGACTGTGCTACAAGAGCAGTTACCAGCTGCTTCCAAATGACACCTTTTTATGAATCAGGGACGGAAGATCGCTAACAGCAGAGATGAATTATCCCTTTCTTAATTATTCTAATTTCTGATAAAACAATTTTTAAACTAAATTTTCTTCTTTAACATTTCTAATGAAATTGTAAATAAATTTGAAAAGTGTGTATTATAAATTAAAAATTATAACAAAAATAGACATATCTTTAAATAAAAGCTTGGAAATCCCTACTGTCAATTCAGTATAAGAAAAGGGTTTATCAGAAAATTATTATTTTTGAGCACATAGGATTTAAACATGAATATTAAGACTTTAACATACAAAATATGTGTATTCATTTCTGCATACATTTATAAATCAAGTATAAGTGTACACAAATTCAAAATATCATGTACTCGTTTCTGAAGCAATTGTACTTAAAAAAATAGGAGTACATAGAAATGCTCATTTTTAAGTAGATTATTTTTAACAATGTACTTCTTTTTGAAACAATTGTACTTAAAAAAATACGAGTACATGGAAGTTCTCATTTTTAAGTAAATTATTTTTGAGAGTGTAGAAGAAAGAATACTAATGTTATTCATCTGTTCTCGTGCTTTAAAAGAATAAATTTTTATGGACAAATGAGTTTGCAATTCAAAAATATAATTTTCTTTGATTTCTTAGATTTAATTAAAAATTATATTAATATTAATATAGCTGAAATAGAATAACAGAGATCAACGAAGAATTGTTAGCTTTAAAACAATAAATGTCTATTTTTCCGAATTATTTTATTAAAATACCCTTAGTTTTATTTCATTCATGATTTTGGCCATCACAAATTCAAAAGTTAAATCTTTAAAAATATATCTTTTTTATGCATGTATGCTATACGTCTGTTTTCCTGTGCATAATAAAACAATTTCCACACTCAAAAAAATAGTCTTACTTCTTAAAAAAATTCCCATTTTAGCTTCGACAGAATTATCTATATCCTTTTTGTAAATTACTCACTTTTCATGAAGTATGGGTCAGTTTAATTTTTCGTTCAAAATAACATATCCCATTTATCACAATTAAAAAATATAAGAAAAGATCTAGAGAAAAAAAACATATTGTAATTAAAATAAATGGTCCCTTTTATTTAAATGAGGATTTTTCTCTCGAAAGGTTAAATTTCCAAAAGAGTGAAATAATAAAAAAAAAATCATCAAATAGTTTTCTCTTATAATTCCTTCTTAATTAACAATAAGAGTTTTAAGCTATAGTGACAATAATATTATTTTCATTTAGCTGTTTTGTCATTTAAAGACCTTTCTATGAACAAATGAATTCGTAATTCAAGAATATATTTTTCTTTCATTTCATATATTTAATTAATAATACGAGGTTCAAATAGCATGTCAGTGATAAAAGAAGAACAATTAAACAACGACAAAAATTCAATAATTCGATTTTCTCTTAAATTTTTTATTGAACGATTGTTTATTTGTTTTTTTTTTATTAACAAGGCGCGTTCTTAGTCTGTGTTAGCGTCCTCAAACTAAGAACTAATGCACAGAGGAGTATTTGACTCAAAAACCTGGCAAAAAATGCAAAAATTAAGATTTGTTTAACAACTGTAAAACGCATATTTTATAATAGTGGACTATCTGGTGCATCGTTCCATGTCTATTTCAGGAACATGAGTCATATCCGATGGCTCTTAGACTCACTTGAAGAGGAGGTTTCTTTTCAAGAAGACGTGTTTTATTGTTGCATTTCAAGTTTGTTATTATGCTTACTTATGTTTAAATGTACGGCATACTCTCGATTATCCGTGCGCAGACTATCCGGTTTGCGTATTATCCGTGCTAATTCCTGAATCACAATTTTTTTAAAAGATAAACATTTTCACACTTATCATGCATGTAAAATCGATGTTGATGTAAATTAGAATCTTGGCCGGTTTAGCTGATAGTATTGTTAAATCCGTAGGGATCAAATCGAATGCTTTGGAACCTGTTTGACGGGGTAGGGTTGAAGGGGATGTGAGGGATTGGATTGTTGTTTCTACAATAGCCTTTCAGTTATCCTCTCTCACTTTCGCACGTGTTCCTTTAGTTTTTGCGTCTTGTTTATCGTCAGTTACTAACATGAATTTTTTTACTGGTAAAAATGATTAGCGTGAAACGAAAACGAAACGTTTTAAGTGCAAAAAATACTTCAGAAAATTGATAATGAAGAATCAGCTAGCAAATTAGCAAAGAATTATCAAACTGTAGTACAAACTATATGTGGTATGAAAAACGAGAACAACTCATTACCTTCACGAGAGGGAAGTAATTTTTCCCTTCAAATGTTACAGTAGTAATACAGCCTATCGATTAAGGTGAAATTTCAGCAATGAGACAGCACTACAGATCAGAAGTTCTGAAAAAATTGATTTATGAAATTAACACTACCAAATTTTTGGAAGCAATATTCGTTATTCTATGCGGTATATGAAATATCAGCAGGATGGTCAAAGGTAAAATAGTCTACATTATCATGATCATTGAGAAAGATCATACCACTTGATGAACAATTTTCTTCATATATTCAAGAAGAATATGAAACAGTATTCTTGAACAAGCAAAATAATTCGAAGGTTTCGAAAATCCTGACGAAGAAAATTTAAAAGATTAGTTTCAAAAGGATGCATGTGAGCCTGGCTTCGAGAATTTGACAGATGAAGACATCGTTACTTACTGTGTTGTTAAATCTGATAGTGATGATAGTACTGATGCAGAAGAGGTACTAAAAATGGAAAATACAATTCCTCTTTCTGCTGCTCTACTTTCTGTGTAAACTTTATTAGATTGTATGGGATAAATAGGATTTGATTACGGCGACATTACTGTGATTCGTAAAATATGTGTCAATATACGACAAGAGATGAACATTCCTAGTTTGATGTTATACAACATTCAAATATAAGTAATTTTTTATATTTTTGTACTGATGTTGATATTTTCTTTAATAAAAAGGAGGTTTCGGATTATCCGTGTTTTTTTATTATCCTTGCGACCCTTCCCGGGTAATTGGGAGCGCACTTTATATTTTTTGTGGCTTCATAAATATGTGAACTCAATAGATTTATCCACCCTATCTATATTATAAAGGACAAACATATCTGTGCGTAACGCATACGTCATTCTGCGAATGGCAACACTTTGAAATTTGTAATGAAATTTCGGTATTGCAATTTTCGCTACTGCAAATTTTTAAACTTCTAAACATTCCACATTTTAAATGTTTACACCGACGTATGCAGAAAAAAATGCACTTTTAAATGCAATTTGTTTGAAAGCTGTATCTCAATTTATTTTTGAGATATTAATTTTTTTATAGTTTTTAATACCAAATTTCTAATCGTGGCAACTGAAGTACTTCATTTCTGTTAAAAGTGGTTTAGTTATCTTTATTGATTATATTCTTACTGATGCCATTTTCTCATTACATTAAAACTGTCTTTTTTAAAATTTTGAACAGAAAATGACGTTACGCTTTAAAAAAGGCACAATTTCCCTGATGAAGCTGTTATATTTCACTATTTTTTTCATTCCGCTGATATTGAGTTTGAGACAATAGCCAAAGTATTTCAGCGACTGAAAATGACATCATATTTAAAAGAGAACATTAATTTTATTTGATAAAACGAGATCTTTTTCTTTGAATACGTCTAAAAGATATAAAATTGTGGAATTTTTACAAGCAGGTACAGAGATTTTACTAAGACCTCAAATCATGAGTGGGAATTTTCGCATGGAATGTTGTAATAGTTGACAAACGTGACATCAAGTTTGAAAATATATTTACTAATAACCTATTGTGCGTTGAAATGTTTTTAAATGGTTAATATGGATGTGAAACGTAGAAAATGACTTGATTCGGTTTAGATTTAAAGGGGGGGGGGGGGGAATTCTAAGATTATGTCAAGATGAAATCATTTTTGCTGATTTTTCATTCCATAAAACCAAGCATTAATTGATAACTTAATCAAAATTACTTATCTCGATTATATGTGACTGATAACGTATATAAATAAAGTTTATTTTTTCAATAATTTTAACAGTTGAAGTTTATGAAAAAAGTATTTTGTTAATCTTAGGTTAAAATATATCTTTGGAGAGTTAAACTAACAAGTGTAAGATGGATTTTATATATTGTAATCATTGTTGTCGATGTGTTATAAATTTGATGCAACAGTTCCTTTGTAAACATTTTCTTTCGTCGAAATTCGACGGGGTCTACCTCGTATATATAAAATCCTAATGAAACGAATTTATGAAACGAATATATGAAACGACTGATTAAACAACTGATTATGTTTCACGGCGATTTCTCCTAAAATACGGAATACTTTGCGATGAAATTAACACCAAAAATCCGTATTCATTCACCGATCTCAAAACTGGTATTAGAATTTTTAAATTCGAATTAGTTTTCGAAATATTACTTTTTTTCCAATTTTATATACTTTTCTCTAATGATGGCAACTCAAATTTTAATCATAACACATATTTTTTTTTTCATATTTTAGAAAAGGTTGTATTATTTTAAACTAATCTGGAGACCAGTTTGACATCCCTTAAATATATGCTAAGAAATGTATCATGTTACTTTTATTCAAATATTCAATTTGTATTTCGTTATAATTTTATTTAATACAAAACTTTCATTTAAAATAAAACATTTTAAATAAATGGCTTTCACCTATTTCTTTTTTTTAAACGAAACGAAAAGAACAATATTAGGCACAGATATTACATACGCAACGCTGAACCTAATTGGCGCCAAAACGCGTTATTTTGCCTGACATGGTAACCCGGCTATTGTTGCTTATTTATTAATAAATGCTTATTTGAATTTATTTTCTTTTTATTTATAAAAATATGCTGTGAATTGTTTTGTTCTACGGTTATTAATTAAACTTTTATTTGTTTATTGTTATTTCATTAAAAAAAAAATAACAGAAAATAATTTAAAAATATATATTTAACTGGTATTCGAAAACGAGGCTTTCGCCAAATTGTCGTAAAAAAATGCGCGCCAAACCCGGTGCGTATATGACAATACAACAAATCATGACATTTAATTTCAACTTCAAAGCAATGTTTTAATGGTACAACTTCTCCCGTCGACCAATTTTGCGGAATTATATAAATAGCCTAATCACTCGCCAAATTATAGAAATTGACATAATTGTTTTATTTTAAATAACGAAAGAACAAATAAATTTGGTACTTCTTAGTTATCCCGTCGACCAAATTACAGTCGTCAAATTGTAAGATTAATTGCCAATAATGGTTGCCATTAATTAATTAATTTTAAGATTAAATGGCAATAATAGCCAATAAAACCATTAATTCGACGTTTTATTTGTATTTTTATTAATGTTTTACCAATGCACAGATGTCATACACGCTCCATATTGGCGCGATTTTTTTCTGACGCCAAAGTAATATACGCAATGGGTAATTAACTGGTGCCAAAGTGTCGTATGTTGCTTGATATGGTAACCCGGATGTTGTTATTTATGCTGTTGATGTTTTCGCCAAATTGGCGTCGAAAAAAAATCGGGCCAATATGGGACGTATATGACATCTGTGCCATGGTAAAACATTAATATTAGCAATTCTGTGCCTTTACTAATTTATTTGTTTTTTTCGTTTTTTAATATAAAAATTATGTCAATGTGTATAATTTGGCGAGTTGTTTGGCAATTTATATAATTCAGCGAAATTGGTCGACGGGATAACTAAGAAGTACTATAAATTTGTATAACATTAATAAAAATACAAATAAAACGTCGAAATAAAAATTACTTGATGGCGTAAACACGTGTAACTTCCTTAAACTCAAGTGAATATGACATTTACGATCAACCATTATTGGCATTTAACCTTATAGTTCGGCGATAGATTTTAGACATAACCGGCAAAAGATTGTGAATCAAACTTGAAAACAACCATTGGATGTCTTAACAGCAGCTGATTCTGGCGTAAATTTTTGCAGTCAAAGGGAATTGAATGGAAGCCCATTTACAGGGAGATCGCTACAGGTTTTTTCAGTATAATTCAGTCTCCTCTAATCTTTTTAAAAGCGATCAGATTAGCGTGCTTTTAGATTCTGCAGTGTCTGAACGGGGGTTGGCGAGCGTAGCTTGCAGGGGGCAGAGCCCCCTAGTTTTTAATATAAAAAAATAATAATTTGTCCTTTTTAAGCCTTTTTAGCTCTAATTTAGGTATATTAATATAAATATATAGTTTTTAAAGGTGTGGCGGGTTTTACCGGATCATTTTTTAAGTGTAGTCGCATTGCTTATATTTTTGACGGGCAAAAAAAAAAAAAAAAAAAAAAACCACACACATCTTTCTCATATAGTTGCCAATTTTAAATATAAATTGTTTTGGTAATCTGTTAATAAAACTCAAAAACCGGAATCTCTATACTACAAATCAACTTTGCTAAATACTGTAAAGGGTAAATTGGGTGAAGATGCTATAAAGACTTTCTAGTTTTATACTGGATATGTCTGAAACAGGTTAGGATGATTTTATTTGCGTTGGTGATTCTTGGAGTAGCATAATATTCACTTGTTAGTATGCGAAAAGACATGCGGCCTGTTTTTCAGATGAAAATAGGTAATCCAGAAATGCAAATAAGAGTCTTTATTATTTACCAGATCCGTACAAATCGAGATTTCTGGCCGAAAAATAGCCGGTGCTGGAGAGAACGATCTGTCAGTTATTGGATATCTGATTACTATTAATTTAAAACACGAATAAAAGGGACACATGAATTTGTAGTATGGTATCATATTTAAATAAGGTTTAAGTATTTTGTTTTTATAATAAAGGTTAAAGTATTTTTAAAGCATAAATTCCTTTAAAAATAAAATAACATTTATTTTAATCTTTGCAAATAGATTGTAAGACACTGAATCGTTTTGTGTCAGCTCTTGATTTTTTAAAATGGGGTTGATGTCAGTTACTGAACTTTTTGACCATATTTATGAAAAAAATAATTTTTTAATAATACAATGTATATTTTTTGAGAATTTTGTCAAAAATAATTTTTTGATGTATCTCTATTATCGTTTCAAAAAGAAAAAACGGTCAGGTGCGAGTATTACTTACGCACAGAGGGTTCCGTATAAAAAAATATATTGATTAGTAACTGTATTATTACAAGAAATCGATGCTAAAAGAAAAATAAGACTTTGTAAAAAAACTACGCAACGTAGGGTTGGACATAGCTGTATATACTAGAAAAGTATAAATGGATATGCATAAAAATTCAGAGAGATATGACGCGTAAATAGTATAAAATATTGATATTCTGTTTTAAAACTTAGCATTGTACTAAGCACGTTTCGAAAGGAGGTCGCAAAGTTGTAACGGTGCCTTGGACTGTGCCGCGTTTTTCCTGGTGTGTTTTTAATTAACCTTTAAAACATGGGCAGAGTATTGAGAGAGCAACTGAAAGCAATCTATTCGAGAATCCCATAGTAATTATGTGATTAATTCTAATTAAATTAGTATGTTTTTAACAGTTTGACGTTTATTTCTTTTATACTACTACTAGGAATTGCATTACACAAATATATCATTAAAAACTGACATCTAGGCTTTAAAGCGGATGCCACATAGAGTATGCGCACGTGTTTTTATGTATGTCCAAACTGTTCGTGTCTTTAATGGTTAGGCAGCCTAAGAGAGACTGCTCAGAGCCGGCTAGGCCTGCCCCTTAGAGCTTAACGTCTCTCCCGGTATGTTCCTCGACACGTTGGTGCTCGTTAGTGAGTCCAGCCCTGTCCGGCCGTATGCAGACGGACAAACACAAAATGCTCAAGGGGCGGCGCTCAACCGCTAAGGGCGTCTATGCACCACCGACCACAGAACCCAGAATTTATTTGAAAAAGAACAAAGTGGGATTACAAAAATTAGACGAATGCCTTCCCGCCAGGAAAACGCCTACTCGCGACAGAGGGCGGGAGTATAAGAACATTTAAAGTAAAAATAAAATAAAATAAATAATAATAATAATAATAAACATCACTGATCCTGGCCACCGGGGTATGAACTCCTCTCCCGACAAGGGGCGGCAGGAAGGGAAAAGAATGGAATGCGTGGCACAAGTATGATGGCACGAGCAAATACTCAAGCGTCCATTGGAGATGTAATGATTTGCGTGGCACAAGTAAGATGGCACGAGCAAATACTCAGCGTCCATTGGAGATGTAATGCTTTGTGTGGCACAAGTAAGATGGCACGAGCAGATACTCAAGCGTCCATTGGAGATGTATCTCTTGATAGAATGGTCAGAAGCACGAGCAGAGGCTCTTGCGATCGTAGGAAACCACACATTGATGAGTAGGAGAATTTACTGGAGCCTACAAAGAGGACTGGATTCTGGTGCTGTTTGAAGATTGATATGGTGGCAGTGAGACTGGATAAGCAGAACCAGGGCTTAAGTTAAGTTTGTTAAGTATGTAAGGAAATTGTGAATGTGTTTTAATTTGTTGAGTAGGAGGGTGCGGGAAAGGACGTTTTGGAGCCAGTTGACTGGCAGTATGTCTGGACGCCTCAAGTGCCAGTGTTGCGTGAGAGTACAACTGTAGTACGGGTGACTTATAGTGTCATCTTCACCGCAGACGCAAGTCGCAGTGGATCTTATTTTGAAGCGGTCCAGATATGCCATGAAAGGGCCATGTCCTGTTAAGAAGCTAGTGGTGTAGGGTGTTAAATTATATAGTGTGAGAGAAACTTTAGGAATTAGCTTATATGTGTGCCTGCCCTTTTTTCAAGTATCCCAGTGCTCCTGCCATCGCGTCAGTATCCTTGCTCTAAGGACCCTTTTGACGTATGACTGGGGCACTGGGAGGTGTGTGTCTATTGTTTCTTTCTGTGTGGCCTTCTTCGCTAGGTTGTCTGCTAGTTCATTGCCAAAGATACCTTTGTGAGCCGAGACGTGACCTAGTGAGATACGATGTAGGAGATTCTTAAGTTTTAGTTTGATTTGCAGTACTAGAGGATGTTTTGTCCTGTGTGCCTGTATTGCCTGCAGGCCAGAGAGGCAGTCGCTGTAGATGATAATACTATTGCTAGAGTGGGATTCCACCCACTCTAATGCGTTTAGTATTGCGAGCAGCTCCGCTTGGAATACGGAGTTATTATCATCTAGCCTTGCAGACCACTGATGGACCACCACCGTGCCATCCGTGGCGCAGAAGGCTGCGCCCACGCCAGTCTCTGTGCCTGAACCATCAGTGAAGAGTGTGGTGCTAAGGGCAGGTGTGTAGCTGTTGCGCGTTGTGTTTACTTGAAAATGTGAAGTCTCCTCAGCGGGGTGGAGTTGCCAGCTCCTGACTTTGTATTGCAATGTTGTGTTATCTCGGTTAATTACCGACAATTTTTTTTTCGAGAAATATTATCAACAATCCTTTTATACTTTCGCGACGAATGTTACCTCTAGCGCACCTCATCGTCTTTGCTGTACGCCCGCAAATCGAAATTTACGTACAATGGAAAAATGCTATAAATTTTCTCTAAAACTATGTAACTTAGGATAACCTCTATAGTTTTCCTGCAATGTTTAAATTAAAGTTTACTAGCTATAATTATTTTATAATTTTAGTTTCAGTAGATTTGGAAATAGAGGGGGGAGAACATGTTTTTCCCTTGCATTTTCGTCGATTTCTCTGAAACTATATTACATGAAATTAGAAGATATATATTTGTGGTGCACGATACGAAAGCTTTCACACGATATACAAAGATTTTTTTTTCAAGCAAATTAATTAGCTCTGTACTTTTTTTCCTAAATATATTTGTGAATGGTTAATAATCCATAAACATGCGGGTCAGTAGCCTTTATTACTTCAGCCAATTTGAACTTTCCACGTTCCATAGTTTACCAGTAAAATGACTGTGACAGACGGACAGACAGACACGGGAGTGATCTTATAATGGTTCATTTTTCCTTTTTAAGTACGGAACCCTGAAAATAAGTATAAACTGGATTTAAAGTTTTGTGATAGTGTTTAGAACAAGAATGAATTGTTAAGGTGTTAGTCACTGAAATTTCTACCCTATATTTGCAGCGAATAAAAGAAAAGTTTAGTTCTTTTCAATTTATGACAATGAAATTGAAACAAGAAATCTATCAATTTCTGTTAGAATTATATTTATTTGTCAAAACCGAAAAGGAAAATATTATACAGGGTGATTCATAAATATCGAAACAATAGGCTATCTTTTTAAATATTGCCCCTAGGCACATACTTCCAATTGAAAAGTTTCATAAAAAAAGGTGCAAAATTTGATGAGATAAGTTTCAACTCCATTGGGGGGGGGGTCTATATGAGAAAATAGAAAAATTAAATTTTTATACGGGGCCCGTAGAGTAAAATTTTCAATTAGGAATTTTTTCCTTATCTATTCCTGAATTAAACACAAAAAAATTCATTTCGATATCTTTAAAATTCGCAGAGATATCAAAATTCAAAATTCGTGACTTACACCATTTATCCATGCCTCTGAGCGAAGAGTTTTTGACTCATTTTGAATGCAAGATAGGGATCAGCCACAAATTGTACATTATTAAAAGTCGATATAAGACATTGCCTCTCCTTTCGACATAAAATAGGCAGCGTATAGATTTTACGTTAAACTTGTTTTCAAAGTATGCTGGTGGTCTGCACTAGAGGTCTGCACGGGTCGAAATATCTAGGTCCGTTCCGGAACCGACCCATAGGGAAAAAAGTTCGGCCCTGCCTGGAAAAAAGTGATCGTTGGAAAAAAGTTCAAATCGTAGCCTGTCCCGACCTGACTGAATTTCTACATAGTTTTTTACATCGATATGGTTAAAAGTTGTTTCGTATGGAGGAGTTCTGACCAAAAATACTTATTATACCCTTTCTTTTTTCATGTTTATAATTATTATTTTTAAAGAAGTGCCAAAAGCTGTGATTATTTGCTTTATTAATGAATCTCTATTTATATGTAAATGATTCACTTCTCTTTTAATAACGTTAATCCATATTCCGTAGCCCCACCAGTGGCTGAGAGGTTCTGCTCTCGAAGCTGGTAGACGGGAGGTGCTGGGTTCGAACCCAATCGCGCCCGTCGGCCTAATCGTTCGGAGTTTTCGTGGTTTTCTTCGAACCGTGGATTTCCATGCGTTAATACGGATTAGGTTCCCTTAGAAAGACCTCCACGGAAGGCACTCCCCCTAGGGCCTATATCCCTCGTGCAGTTAATTGGCCGTCAAAAATCAACCCAAACCATATTCCGTGTGTTACAGACAATGAAAAATGCTATAAAGTAAAATCTTTTAAGATGGAATCTCATAGGAAAGAAAAAAAAAAAGCGTTATAGACAAGTTCCCTTCTTAGGAGTTGTAAATGTAGTCTATTTTTTCTCAGGTATTATTATATTCATTTTCCATGGATCGACAGATTTTTCCGTTTAAGAAAGGATTCCGTCATAGGCAGATTTTTTTCCCTAGTTTATTGTATTTTAAATTTTTTGCCTTAAAATCTACTATGCTTTAAAAATATGAATTTTAAAATTTTATTGTAAAATAATGGCCATTTAAAAATATATGCATTTGTTGTAAAGTTTTTTGGGCTGAGCCAAATTTTAGTTATTTTTGCACGGGTTAGGTCAGTCAGAGATAATGATTTTAATATGAGTTGTCTCGAGACCGGGACTGAAAATTTCGCCCAGGGGAGACCTAGGAATAAGGAAGCCAGTCCCAGTTCGGTATAACAAGTGGCCGAGAGGTTCTGATCTCATGCTGGTTTCTAACCCAATTGTGTCTTTCGGCCCAATCGTTCGGAGTTTTTAGTGGTTTGCTTCGAACCTTGGATATCCTTGCGTAAATACGGGTTAGGTTCCCTTAGAAAGATCTCAACGGAAGGCACCTTCCGTTTCGGGCCCACATCCTTCGTATCATCCCTCGTAATTGGCCGTCATAAATCACACCAACACCTGCTTCGGTATGAAAAAATACGATCGGCCCGGCCTGGCCGAGTCTTCAGAAAAAAGTCGCCAATCCCGGATCTGGCCCGGCCCCTGTATACAGACTTTTTTATCGGCCTCGCCGGGGCGATAAAAAGCCTGAATTTGTTAGGTCTAAAATTATGAAAAACTCTTAATCGGCATGTTTGAAAAAGCATTGTTTCAAATTCTACATTAAACATTTATTTATGGACATTTAAGTAGTACAAAAAGGTGGTGGAAACGAAAAAGTTAAACTGAATGGAAGTTTAAGCTACCGAAAGAAGTGACTTTTTCACGTGCAATTTTTAAAAATGCATTTAAATATTTTATTAGGAGCCAATGCCAATCAATGTTTAAAACTTTAAATGCGTTTATCTGCATGATGCTTTGTTAATCGTCAATTAAAAAGGTGCAAACTTGGAACATGTCTTTTTTGATTATTTTACATTAATTTTGTTTCGGCAAATTGAAAAAAAAATTACTTTTGAAAGTATGATTTTTTTAAAATAAGTTACATATTTCTTTAAGCAAATATTTTTAATATTTTTAAAAATAAGATTAAAAAAATTCCTAAAACAAAACTAAAATTATACTTTCCTTTTTAATTAAATGAAAAAAAAATTGAAATCCGATGAATAATGTTTTGAGTTATAAAGATTTTAAATTAAATCCGCTTAAAAAAATACTAAACATTTAATTTTTTTAAAAACTTTATGCGAAATATTAGGATGTGATTTTGTTTGCAAATTATACGGTTAACCATCACAAAAAAAGAAAAAAAAAATCAAAATTCTAGTTCAACAAATATATTTTTTACATGTTTCTTAGAACTCTTAAACTAACATTGTTTCTTCTATTGCACACTTTTCAATTTGTGTCTAATCCCTTAAAACCTGATGAATCGTTTAAACGGCCATAACTCTGCGAGTTTTTCAGATATGAAGATGCAATTTTTTGTGCTTAATTCAGGAATGTATAAGGAAAGTTTTCTTGATTGGAATTTTTACACTAAGGAGGCCGTATAAATTAAATTTTCATATTTTTTCAAATAGACCCCCTATGGAGTTGCAACTTATGTCATTAAATTTTGCACCTTTTTTCATGAAACTTTGCAATTGGAAGTATGGGTCTAGGGGCAATATTTAAGGAATTAGCCTATTGTTTCGATATTTATGAATCACCCTGTATATATATATATATATATATATATATATATATATATATATATATATATATATATGTGTGAGCCGTTCACACTGTGCACAAATCGATTAACTCCATCAAATGAAAATGTTTAGTATAAACAGTTAAAGTTATTGTAACTAAAAAAATATTGTATCTATATAATATTTTTTCTCTGGGCCTTTTGATTGAACTCATTAATTTTCTTTTTCAAGGGTAACTTTTTATCACTGTATAAATATATAAAAAACTTCAATGCTCTTTTGTTTAAAAAGAAAATACCACTATATATATATTGGAGAAAGGTATTTTATCATTTTGATCTGTAATGCATCAAAAAGTCATGTATCAACAAAAGTAATTTATCAATAATGTATTTAAAAGATATCGGATAAAATAATTCGAAAAATGTCTTCAGTAATATTTAATATTGACCATATGATAACAACTTTTAAAGAAAAATTATTTACGAAATATATTACGCTTGTAAAATCATTTTAGTTAATTGTTAAATTTCAGGAGCAGATTTTTGTTTCTTTTTAAGATATTTGTGCTTTATAGAATATATTAAAAACAAACTGTGTTTCATGAAAATCATATAACAATCAATTAAATTTCGCCCACCATTAGCAATTTACATCTACAAAAATTATAATAATTCGGTCATCAATAAAGATCAATGAAAAAATATAAATGATAAAAGTAAATAATTAAATTTATTAATAAAAATAAAATATCCATTTTTTATAGTGTTCATTATGTATAGTATTTTTATTATCATATTCTAAGAATAATCTCCTTTGAAGTATGGTAAAGAAGTTAATTTTATCACTTTCTGCAGCCGATGACAAATGTTATGCAATTAAAAATAAAAAGACATTATTTTTTTAAATGGTTATTTTTAGGTCTCTGACATTCACGGGGCATATTTATAATGCAAATTACCGTCAAATAATTTATGATCGCTTTATGTATTTTATTATCTGCTTATCATTATCCACGTACTTGAGTTATGGATATATTTTCTTATATATGGGATAAAAATGAGTACCATTGTATCATATTTGTACATTATGAAATGATCTATTGTATAAAAACAATGCCATAAGAGGAGCTGTTATCTATCGGAATGCGGATATTACAACAGATAACTGAGAAGCAAGACTTTTGAACAAAAGATAATCTGCTTTGATGTACTGACCAGGGTAGGAGAGATAAGGGACATGTGGAGTCCATGGAAATAGAAGGGATACCAAATTTTTAGAATACACACGGTGCAATAAGAGAGTAAGAGGATCAGTTTTAAGTTGGACATGGGAAGTGTGTAGGTTGGAAAGAATTGATTATTCTGTGCGCGCGGGGTGTTTATTGAGAACTGTGTAGCTATCTCGTTGGATAAGTCTAGCTGGGTAGGGTCAAAAGAGACGGAAATAGGGTATTTGAAGTGATAAAATCTAGTTCGTTGATAATATCTTAAAGCGTATATTAATGTTTGGCAAAATATGCTATTTCTTTGTCTGTAACTGAAATTAGTATTTTTGGTTTTAAATGTATAAATATCTTGTAAATAAATCTTCCACTTAATATTATTTGAAATATCTTTGTGACTACAGTAGAACCTCTTTTATCCAAAACTCTTTTAACCGAATCTCTCGGTTAACCGAAATCCATTTTTAAAGCTCCTTTTGTTTTACTATCACATTTCTTGTGTGCAAAATCCATTTTGAATTTTTTTTAAGTATCATATTCCTTGTGTGCAAGTGGTCCTTTCCGAACTACGAGTACATATAAACATTTTCGACTCCCTTTCTTAGAGTTCCTTTGAATTTAACTTGAGCTACCGTAAGCTGCGGAGTGGAACGAAGAAAAAGAAGAAATTAGCAATTCTGAAGCTTTTGAATGTTTTGCAAAAGGTTTGGCATGGCTGGAGCAGCAGAAAGTCTGCGATACTGGTGAACTAATAATATTAAAAAACTCCGTGGTAAAGCTTCAAAACAAAGACAATCGAAACTGCGATAAACAAAACATATTTTCAAACCCTTGTGATAGATGTAAAAAGTACCTAATTTCAAAATTAAAATTTAGGTAATTTATTCTTGTTTCTATTTTGCTATTGCTTTATTTTTATTAAGCACTTGTTACCATAATAAGAAATATTGCATATAGTTATCCTAAATCTTAAAATTGAAGCATTCTCGATTATCCGAAAATTTCGATTTTCCGAAAGAGGGTCGTTCCCAATTACTTCGGATAATCGAGGTTCTACTGTATTTTCAACCTTCTTATATCGAAACCACGAACCTATACCCTTGGCGGCAGCCAGGGTTAATAGACATATAGGCTGGCTCGTTACTAAGGTATCCGCATCACCCACTCTCGTTGCTATGAGGGGTCATGTGTCACAAGAATCCTAGAAAGACCAGAATCTCTATTTCCCTATGGGCTATAGGAGTCATCGATTTATTAAAAAATGTACAAAATTTCATTTTCAAATGCTAACACCCACATTTGACAGTTTATTTTACTTGAGTAAAGTAACTAGGTAAAGCACGTAGTTTGTACACTTTTTCTTAAATCTTCGAAATGTTAGAAGTATTCAAAGTTTAAGGATGCGAAAGTTAAACTTACGTGACAAACTTTAATTTATAGCTTCCCAAAAAATCACCAGACTGGAATCTTTTTCTTTTTTAATAAGGTACAACGAATGGGCCCAAACATAATCTAGGCATTTCTTTTATTCAAAAACACATTTATATTTATAAAAATTATTATTAATAATTTCATATTTAAAAATACTAAGGTATCCAACGCGGGCTTACCAAATTAGTCCACAGGTGAAAAACTTTTTTTTTTTTTTTTTTTTTTTTTTTTTTTTTCTGAAAACTTTTAAAAGATTTTTTTACATTTAACAAGTATATATTTAAATTGCCCACTGACAACACCAAAAAGCATTTTTATAATAAAAATATTAGTAACGTATTCAAATAATGATTGAAATTTATTAAAAGCGATATTTTATTAAACACATTTCCGGAGTTAATAGACGAAGAAATCACCAAACATTTCACTACTTACAGCAAACTTTTTTATTTTGATTATTTTAGGGGTTTAAGCGGGTAGTTAGGTTACATATCTGCTAAATTTGTGTTTTATTTATATTATTTTATTTATTAATGAAATTTAAATTCCGTTATAGAGTATTAACCGGAAACAAATCCTGAATTATTTATAGTGTTTTAAGTGCAAACGGATTAATATTTCGTAATAAAGCTGTACGCGATGAACATAAATTTTAATAAAAATCATTAAAAATAATTTTAAAAACCATAAATAAAAATAAAAGTAAATATATCTCATCATCATTAAAATTCAATAAAAACGATATTTCCCGATCAGTTAATATGGAATAGAATTTTTGTGCGTCCCTGTAAACAAACTTTAAATGCTGATTATTCTGTACTGTTCAGAAAGCATGTTTTATTACATTTCTTGATGCGTTCAGCTGCTATGTACGTGAGCATCGTAACATCAATATAATGAATCGGAAATTATCCCCCCCCCCCCCCCCCAAAGACCATAATGTGCGGAAATCTTCTACGGGTACACTGTAAAGGAACCGTATAGATACTACACACTTCATTTTCAATGCAGAACATTCTATTTTTAATCTCATTAACCCATTTCATGCCATGATCCCCATTTGGGGATCACACGTATTTGGCAAGAAAGTGCTTTTCACACCAGTAAATATGAAGATAAATATATACTTTCTTTCACGAGACAAATTCCTTGATAAAATCGGAAAAAAATTACTCTACTTTTAAAAGTGGTGGGAAATCCAAAATTTATATTTTAACGAAGATAATAATTTGGGCGTTAATGGGTTAACATATAAAATTGACACAGCAGTCCGAGTTATAGCTCAGCTAGACAGGCAAACTGAAATCACAGACTCTTTTCAACTATGTTGAAAGTGTTAAAAAGCATAGAGGAACTCCAACCAGAACGAGCTAGACTTTTTAAGAACTTTTAAAACATTTATACGTCTATTTAAATTTTACTCTTGTAAGTGTCGATTTATCTTTTCATTAAATTATGTATATGAACGAGATATGTATATGAAAATGCCTCATACAAATCTACCCATTAATATTATGTAAGATAGCATAAATTTCACTTATAACATTAAATTCATTTAAGGATTAAAACAGAATGCCATAACCAGTCATGGCAGTCATTTAAGGAATAATACAGAATTACTTATGTATACATAAATAATCCTTTGACATAACGTGTAAGCGCTTTCTGTAATCTAATGGATACATTGTGTCCAGGCCAATTAATTGGACTATTGCAATCGAAAGTTCATAAATAAAGCAGATGACATTTTGTTTAATTCTTATTTTTCACAAACTTCACTTAAATAAAATTTATTAATTTCTAAAGTTTAATCTTCACATTTTTCATTCGATATCGTGTAATGTTTTACAGTAAAGATCATGCGAATAAAAAATTTAAATTGTGCAATTTATAATTTCCCTCTTTTCAAATCTAGATTTGACATTTTAAATGTTTTCGCGAATATTTTCCTTCATAATTATGAAATGAAATAAATTTCATTTACCGATAAAAGGAACGCTATTTCCTGAATAATGAACTTCGTATTTCATGCAATTTCGCTATAACAAAAACAGGTTAACATTGGGCAATTCCACAGTTTAGTCGGTATTTGGTAATTATTCGAAAAGAATAACTTTTAATAAATTAAAAATTTTGTATAAAAATTAAAATTCATATACTATTAGTAATATGAATAATATGAATTAAATAAAATGAAATTTTCATTCAAAGACCTTAAAGTTTGCGAGCGCAAATAACTTAATTAATTACTTAATTGCATAAACAGATAGCTGCTTAAGAAAGCATTTAGGAAGCTAATTAACTAGGAAATAAAAAAATATTTTTTTTTCTGCAACATAACAACGCAAAGCTTTCTGACAAATTTTAGGATTTTTTTTTTTTTTTTAAACATAAAAGCATAATATTATCTGGATTGTTTATTAATGTACTTTTTAATCGAGCAGTTTGTTCTGTTTCTGATAATCAAATTAAATCTTGAGTTATAAGCGAATATTGTCTGCTGATGTCAGATTTTTTCTTCCATGACTGTCGCGTCATGGAATTCTTTTCAAAAGGCAAGTTTGACATCATTTTCTAAAATAACTTATGCTTTTACCGTAAAATGGAAAAAAAGTCTGATTTCTTAATACGAATACCTGCCAGTTTTACATGTTAGCAAGCAAAAATAAATTAAATTTATTATGAAAAAAAAATGAAAATTTATTAAAATTACATAAATTAGGAAATCCACATTTTCAATCTTTATGTTCTTTAATACTTTAAATGCCGTAAAATTTTATATTTTTTAAAGTTTGTAATTGAACAATGAAATAAAAGCATTTGTTTTAATTCATTAGTCAGGAAACTACATAAACTGAAAAATCGCATGATGAAAAATGCAATTTTAAACAAGTTTGTTCAGGGAACTGTACACTTTCAACTATAAATAAGTATAATCAAATGTTTGATATCTATTTTACTTATACTTCCACCAAAAAAAAATTTTTTTAAGTAGAAATAATCCGAATGGATTATACAGTTTGACCTCAAAAATCCGGCAACTTCAAAGATCCAGCTTCATAATCATTTGCACTCTCTCCTCCTTTTTTTTACACTTCCAATTTATGAGAGAAAGAAAAACAGCAATTGTTTACAAATAAAAAAAATCTATATCGAAAGCGTTGAATTAACGACCAGTAAAATCATTGACGCTGTGCTAAATAGAACCGCAGATAATGCAAGTAGCAGCTTAGAGGTAAAAGGACGAGGTGCCCGCGGGAGAAAAGGTGTCACTGGAAATATGCATACATATAACTAGAGAATTAATATCTGCTTTAGAAAAACAAGACTGAATTTTTCAAAAATATATTCTTCGCATGTATAAACTCCAAGGAAAACTTGTTAAAGAGCGGTAGAAAAAATGTGTTGCAAATCAAACTGACACTGATGTTTTGGAAATTATATTAGGGGAAATGACTCCACTGTACCGCTTTTATATTTGTTTCGTAACAGAGAAGATATCAATTAAAGTATGTTATTATTTTTTTCATTTTCTCTTTTTCTCACGTAAATACCACTTGGCTAGGAATTAAAATATGGATAAAGGCACTTTTAATAATATCGAAAGCATGTTTGATATTCTTTCTCAGAGGCCGAATTTTCAAAAATCTGGCTTATTCTCGGCCCCGAAAATTGCCGGATATTCGAGGTTATACCGTAATTATATTTATGAATATCACTTATTATAATATCTTCATAAGCAAAAGGAAAATTATTTGTAGTCATATAGATCTTTAAGGGGTGGTTCTACTTTATTAGTCTAAAATTTACATGATTTTTAACCGGTTAAAGAAAAAGGAGGAAGTTTTCAATTCGACGCATATGTATTTTTACTTGATGTATGTTACCGATAACTCCGAAACTACGCGACTGATTCATATGATTATTATTATTTAATTGAAAGAGCATACTCTTGAATTGGCCCCAATTTAAATTTCATCAAAATTGGTTAGGTACTTTTTTTTAAATTCAGCAAAAATAAATAAATAAATATCTTTAAAAAATTCACTTTTAGAGATTTCCATGAAATATTTTACTTTTTGGTAGTTCTTAAAGCCTTTTTCTCTTTCTTTAAAAAGTTTATGTTATAGCGATTATTTTTTCAGTTACAAAGAAATGATAATTGTGCCACTTTCGGACTTTTTGCATTATAGTTATTGACATTTAACTTATATATTAAAATTTTTGCGTGAAAAGAAATGACATTATGAAAGGACATTAAATTATCTGAAGCTTATGCCAAAATTTAGTTTTATACGTTGATTTAGGACAAAATGGCGGAGATTTCAACAAAAAAGTTGTATTTTTTCGCCATCTTTTTTCCTGTAGCGAACTCTAAGATATAATTAATCAAACAATAGTTTTTGGTGGTATAAGCTCTACGAAAAACGATTATCTTTATTTTAAATAAAGAAATGAAGGAAAACTCTCGAATAAGTAGTTCTCGAGAAAAATGGTCTACAAGTTTCTCAAACGACAATAAATAAATACATACGACAATAAATAAATAAATAAATAAAGTTTTATATAGTGTATGTTCAACCAGCGGCATTACATTGAACGATCGAAGAAGACTTAATGCATACGCCCACGTGCCTGTTTTTAGGTGCGTTCGTAATTATAAAAATAACTAGCACCTATAATCGTCGTTCAGTCCGTCTGTCCGTCCGTATATAACAGAGCAAAAACTACCCAACAGAATGGTCTGAAATTTTAAATGTATGATTGTTGCCATTTCAAATTTTATGAAAACCGGATGTATAGTTTAATTACAGGGATAGTCAAAAGTTTTTCTTTACCTTACGGCCAATGGAAAAAATTATTGCAAGTGCATTTTAATGATGTGACAGCCTTCCGAATGGTCTGAAATTTTAAATATATAATTGCTGCAAAATTTTGTCAAGCCATTCAAATTTTATGAAAATCTGATGTATAGTTTAATTACAGGGACAGTCAAAAGTTTTCCGTTACATTACGGGGAATGGGAAAAAAATATTGCAAGTACATTTTAATGAGGTTACAGACTATGCACTTATGAAGTGCAAAAAAAGTATACACTCAGTACAATATGGGGTGCAAAAAATAGTTATAAAACTAGTTATAGTACGAACGCACCTCATTTTCCACGTTTGACGAGCAATTTCCAACTTGTTTTAATGTTATGTAGCAAGCACACGCGTCGGATAAATGTCGACCCTATTTTGTCTCTCATTATATTTTTGGCTAATTACGCTTAAAAAACCAATCTTCTTCTCTATATTGTAAAATGTATCAGCATTATTTATTTTTGGGGAAACAATTTTGCTTTTCATGTTTATTTTCCTATTTTGTAGCAGTTTCTGTAAAAATCACGTTTTTCTTTTATTTTTTAGAAGGTATAAAAACGATCTGTTTTACAACTTAAAATATCAATTACGTATAATTCCGTGGATAAGCCGCGAATATTTGGACATTTTTTTTTTTTTTTTGGCTCGAAAGTGGGGGGGGGGGGGGAGGCTTCATACATGAGTCTATAAAATTTTCCGAATTTGATATTGTAAAGTAAAAAGGACGTTAAATATAATAAACATAAAAAATTCCTACAAAATTTCTAAAAATACTTTAATACTCCAATCTTATGTAATGAAACAAGTCACCAATCATTTTTTTACTATCCAAATCATTGTCATAATTTTGAAGTAATTTCTCAAAATTGCTTTCTCCCTTTGGTACATCAGAAGGAATGTCGTTAGTATTTAGTTCATCGACATCGCCAACGTCTTCAAAAATGGCATCATCCTCAGTTCCATTCATCGCATTACTGTTGCAGCCATTTTTGAAGGAGTATTTGCATTACGACCATTCTTGTCGTAACTGAAGCCAAACTTTTTTTTCACCCATTCAGGGATAGCAACAATGTTAACCTTTTTTTTTAAAATTACCGCCATTTATCACAGCTGCCCCAGATGATATCCATTCAGTACATTTCGAACGAAGACTGTCATTAAGGGGACCGGGAAAGCAAAATTCTACCAAAATGTCAATTTTTACTTTTTTTTATATCATTAAATCGTTTAAACTTTTATCTTTCCAACGATGTGTCATGTTTATATATAAAAAAATAAGTGTTGAAATTAATTATTCTTTTCTAAGAGTACTTCAGAGCTTAATGGCCATTTAAATCTTTAATTGACATTTTCTCAAAACTTGGATTTTTAATGTTTATGTTCCTTTTTTTCAATATCTATTAAACTTAAGAACTCAGATTTTTTTTTGTACTTATATTATGTTATATTGTATACTTTAACACAGGGATTTAATGATTTGTTGAGAATTATTTATTTTAGGCAGTGAAAACTTACCAAAAATACAAATTTAAAAATAACTTTCCACAAATAATTAATAATTAATTTTGAGTTTCACTTAGAAAGAAAATGGTCAGTTAAAATATGTAAATCATGTTATTCTAACTGCTCTAAAAAATCTAGACGTCAATCTTTCACCATTTCTGAGAAAAAGGTACATAAAGTTGGTGAATTTAACATGGCGGTGATAGGGCTTCCCGGTCCCCTTAAATGACACATTTAGAAATACGTCCGAGTGTTGATGAATAGTAAAGACACCGAGGATCTACCGAAGATCTCTAGGGGATATAAATAATTTCGGAGAGCACTCTTTTGTTCCCATGCTATGCAAGAAAAATGTGCCTTTTTTCGCTAAACTTATCATCATTTTTGTTTAACTTCGGCTTATATACTGATTTCCTAAATTTTCAAAGAACAATCGTATACATACCCATCCATCAATATATACAAGTAACTTTTATCAATATATACAAGTACTTATTTTATTTATGTTAATTAGTTTAGTGTGTATTATCCGGTAAGAAATGAACATATCGAAATGAAACGTTAGTACACGCGCAGGATTATTTAATTCCAAGAGTTATATTTCTCCCCTTCCAGAGAACAAAGAAAGGACATTGCTTCACCCACCCGTTCTCTATCTTTACCTTGAGAGGTATAAGGCAGGTCAGAAGCGTCCTCAAAAAAATTATCCTTTTTTCGAAGAAAAAGTATGATTTGGGTGAGATTTACCCCAGCGTGTGTGCTTACGCGTTAAGAAAATTAAACCTACCTAAACCGCTTTAGAGCAATAATATGTACACTTGAGTGAAAAAAAAATGAAAATTAAATTAAAAATCGAAAATTTTGAACGAAATACGTAGACCAAGAACTTATTTTCTCGAATAACTTAATTTTAATATGGTTACCAAATACTAAAGAACAGTTTTTACTATTTCACTCAATATACGTAAGTTCCAATTGAAAATAATGAGAACAATAAACTTTAATGGAGTACTTTATCAACCCCCTTTTTTCGAAATACCACATTTGACAACAGGAATGTTGACGATATATTGGACTTGTCTGAATTATGACATAAAATAAATTTATTTTACTGAAGAAAATAGAAAATTAGAAAAAAAAATACTAAATTCCCATTTTCAAGTTTTTGGATGACAGACGAAGCAAATTTACATGTGACAGTTTTATTACTTGACGATTCTTTATGTATTATTGAAAAAAGTCAGCATTCTTCGGTTTAAATTTATTAAACAAAAAAAATGAAAAGAAATTAAACTTAGAATAACACGAATTTTAATTAATTAATACAAGTTAAGTTCAATAACTTTAAAGAATCCATATTACAACTAATTTATCTTATGCAAAAATATATGCCTTATACAAATGATTTCATTAAAAAGTTAATATATTTTATAGGTTTTTTTTTTTTTCAACTTCTAAAAAAAGGGTATACTTTTTTACGAAGACTTTATTTATTTTGCTTTTAAAACTATCTGATACTTCATACGCCTAAACAATCAATTATCGACAGAACAATTATAATTATTACCAGATATCATTACCAGAGATTATTACCAGTTATAATTACCAGAGATCCAATCCTTGTATCCCGGTTCACAGAACTTACAGCCCGGTGTATACAACATAAGTGAAAACCATTTTTTTTTTCTATTTTATTGAACACTAAATTATTATTATTATTTACATTTAATATATTTTTTCATATATTCCACAACGGAAAGCATTTTTATAATGAAAAATATGAATTATGTATTTTTTATTTATGAAATATGTATTTATTTTTTTTTTTTTTTATTAAAAATGATACTGTCGTATTAGCCATATACCAGATGTTTTGTTACTCAGGACAGGTTCTTTGATTATGATTATTTCAGTATTTAAGAACGTGGTTTGTTTATCTATATTTAAAATTTTTGTTTTATTTATAACATTTTTTTTCATTGATGAAGTGGTAATTTCATAATGGAATATTAGCTGGAATAAACTGTTGAAAACATTAAATTAGAAAAAGGTTTTATTCGAAAGATTTCTTTTGAAAGTTAATTAATTCTTTTCACGGTTTCTTCTCAAATTTCAATAAATAACCATACTTCAGATTTTAAAAGAGATGCCATTAGGTTATTATATAAAAACTTGTGTTTTCACGCGCCTACAAAAAAAAAAAAAAAAAAAAAAAAAAAAATCATAGAAATATCATGATAATTTATTATAGTTAAATATAAAAACTGTGTGATCTATAGTTTTATAACCATTTTAATATTTTTTATTCTAATTATTTCAATATTGAAGCATGTAGCTTATTTAAATCTATTTCTTTTCTTTTTTTATTTATATATATTTTTTTTTCTTTCATTAAGTGGTAATTTCATAGTGGAATGTTAGCTGGTTTAAAATGCTGAGATCTTTAAAAATAAAAAAATGGTACTTTTAGCCCAGGCAATAGGGAATTTTACCTAGCAAATTAATGGTAGTTCTGGAAATCGGCTTACTTGATGTTTTCTGGATCGCTGAATCCAAATTTGTAACTTCCCACCAAAATTTCCCCCGGCAATCCCCCTGAATTTTGGTAAAAATCCCCCCAAAAAAGGTTTTTATTAAAAAAAAATCAAATTTTTATTGTTTTAGGGGGAAAGTATTTAGAAATTTAGAAAGTAGACAAAATTTGCAACAAATTAGATATATGACATTATGACTTAGGATGAAGGGGAAGGGGGGATCTGCCTCGGAACATGCGCGCGGTGCTGCGTGGACTAAGTTGCGCGATTCCCCTTAACCACTCACACGTTTACATTCGCCCTCCCATCTGCCCTCCGAACTTTCTCTATAAGGTTTACTTTAAGTTTTTTGGGTCGCTGAATCCGAATTTTTAACTTACCCCCAAAATCTCCCCCCCCCCCGAAACCCCCCCAAAATAGTTGTTATTAACTTAAATTTCTTATTGTTTTAAGGGAAAAGCATTACGAAATTCAGAAGCTAGACAAAATTTGCAACAAATAGGATATATGACATTATGACGTAGGATAAGCGGGAAGAAAGGAGGCTGCCTCGGAACATTCCCCGCGCGCTTTTCTCAAAAACCAAATTTTTTCAAAAAATTAATTTTTTGGTGGGTTGTCGTGTGAAATATTGGTGGGAAGTTACAAATTCGGATTCAGCGACACAAAATACATAAAGTGAGTCGAAATCCAGAACTAGTATTAATTTTTACTGGTAAAATCCCCTATTGCCTGCACTTCATAACTTAGTGCACGCAGCGCCGCAGTGCATGTTCAGAGTCAGCCCTCCCCCTACCCGTTTATCCTACGTCATAATGTCATATATACTATTTGTTGCAAATTTTGTCTAGTTTCTGAATTTCGTAACGCTTTTCCCCTAAAACAATAAGAAATTTAAGTTAAAAACAACTATTTGGGTGGGTTTTCGGGGGGGGGGGATTTTGGGGGGAAGTTAAAAATTCGGATTCAGCGACACAAAAAACTTAAAGTAAAACTCATAGAGAAAGTTCGGAGGGGAGATGGGACGGCAGATGTAAACGTGTGAGTGGTTAAGTGGAATTGCGCAACTGAGTTCACGCAGCACCGCGTGCATGTTCCGAGGCAGATCCTCCCTTCCCCTTCATCCTAAGTCATAATGTCATATATCTAATTTGTTGCAAATTTTATCTACTTTCTGAATTTATAGATACTTTTTCCCTATAACAATAATTTATTGCTTTTTTTTTTGCTTTTTTAAAATAATAATGCTTTTTTTAATAAAAGCCTTTTTTGGGGGGCATTTTACCAAAATTCGGGGGGGGGGGGGGGGTTGCCGGTGGAAATTTTGGTGGGAAATTAAAAAATCGGATTCAGCGACCCAAAAAACATATAGTAAGCCTTTTTCCAGAACTACCATGAATTTTGCTAGGTAGAGCCCCTATACGGTCCCTATTGCATGGACTATTTATTTTGTAAGATTTCTTTTGAAAGCGTATTAATTCATTTCACCTTTTCTTTCCAAGTTTCAATAAATAAACCTACATCAGATTTTTTTAAAGGATGTAGTTAAGTGCTTATATAATTTTTTATTTATTTATTTATTTATTTATTTTTACACGTCTACAAAACTAATAAAAAAAGGTCATGATAATTTATTCTAATTTAAAAACAAAACAAATGTGTGATCTATCGTTTTCTTATCATTCTTACAATCAGTTTTATAATCATTTTTTAAATTAAGTATTTATATTAAATTAAATGAAAATATGTAGTTTGGGTGCTTTTATAATCGAGCTAAAATTATTTTTAAAACCATGCAAAATCAGTCAATTGAGATACAGTAAAAAAAAAAAAAAGAAAAGAAATTAGATTTGAAAGCATGTTTTTTTTTTCGCTTATTCGTAAAATGTAAAAATTAAAATTAAACAATGTTAAAAAGTTATTAAATGTCCCCCTTCCCCAAAGAATGGAGAAGAAAATAAAATAAAAAAGAATGAAAATATGTTGTTTAAATCGTGTAACGTTAGCATTACTCGCAAGTGAAAACAAAGTCGAGTTCGAAACGTCAATTGGAGGAGCACCCGGAAAAATTTCTTTATTATTTTAATTAAACTTATGTACGATGAGTACTTATGTAGTACTAGGTTGAGCAAAAAGTTCTGTAAAATTTGTGAAAGTTTCGTTGTTATGCGCAAATTAACAACAAAAGCAACAAGGACTATTCTTCAAAGTAGAGACCATCGTAGTCCACGACATTCTGCCATCCTTCTGCCAGATTCCGAATTTGCTGGAAGTACCATGGCGGCTCCTTGGAAATGAAAAACTCTTCACATGCTTCTGCAACTTCATTAAACAATTCAAATCGGCTGCCCTTGAAAAAGTGTTGCATTGAGGCGATAATAGGATGGAGCGACGTCTGGACTGTAGGCGGGGTATGGAAGAATTTCGACGCTGTCCCTAGTATCCACAGCGGTACAGGTCTTTGGTAGCGGCTGAGTAACCACATCGGCGGCCAAGTCACTTTCATCCAAAACAGATGGCTGGCCAGAATGAGTCATGTCTTTGAGATTAAAATTGTCTTCTTCGAATCGCTTAAACAATCTGCCCACAGTCGATTTTGTCACCGTACCGGCACTTTCAACCTTATTAATCTCATCGACGAATCTCAGAATTGTTAGACCTTTTCTTCAATAATACCGGATCAAAACACGCAAATCATACTGTTCAATAGGCATTTTGGAGCCGAAATTCCTGAACTCCTATAGATATACCACAAGTACTCCTACACTGTAAAAAAAAAAAAAAAAAAAAAAAAAAAAAAAAAAAAAATTGTAAAGTTACTAAAGTTTTTCTAGGAAACTGGAATACCTAGAACTTTTTATGTAACGGCAACAACAAAAATGTTACAGGAATTTTTGTTGTTGCCGTTACATAAAAAGTTCTAGGCATCCCACTTTCCTAGAAAAATTTTTGTAACTATACAGATTTTTTTCTTTACAGTGTATCTACGATACAAATTCGGTTAACTATTAGATTAAAAATTTCCCAGAACTTTTTGCTCAACCTAATATTTACATTAAAGAAAAGTAAATATGTCAATGGGAAACATTCTGCTCCATGGAAAAGGGGTACAGTATGTCAACAAAAAATTCGCTGCTTCTCGCGTCAGATCAACATTTTGATCTAAACTGAAAAGTTTTCAGTAGATGTAAACGCTTACAGTTCATTCTAAACTAAAACTTCTGAGTGAGTATACGCGCAATTGGAGCTAGTATTTCCATTTGACAAATGCTTTTTTTTTCACACAAGGGACCCTGCCCAATAGGTACACGAAAAATTATAACAATTTTATCGGCCAGCGCAAGGTTTAGTATTTTTTAAATATTTGTAAAGTATCTATGATGCAACATGATATTAAATGTGGCATTGCCACAGAAAAACTTTTTATAAAAGTATAATTTCAATTACAAAATTTGAATTAAAATTTCTTAAATTTTCAATCTTAATAATGACGATAACTCATTGAAACATAAGTGGTTTGAAACAAATTTTGAGCATGTTGTGTAGAATTTGATGGTAATCGAAAGAAAACTATGCAAGTAAGTGGCAATGTAAGGACCGTGCGTTATCAGCATAAAAAGGCGTATTTGAAAGGAGGGCTGCAGTTTCTGTGTACCTTACAAATTATTTCGTTTTATTTATCTGTCGTCCAAATATACTTGGTTAAAGTGCAAATATCCTGAAGAAAGGCATTTCAAGAATCGAGATGATTTTTTTTTTTCACAAGGAGTGGAACAAGATGTCATGAATGTGAAAATTTAACTTAAAAATTGAAGAGCTTAGTAGAAGAACATATTAAGGCCGTTCTCAACTGCTCAGCTCTTCAAGCGCAAAATATTTTGGCACATTTACAAATTCATTTTTTAACGGAAAGATATAAAATTGGAAAGCCTAATTGTGGGAGCGATTTGGAATCAAACTGTGTTTTCCATTTTTTTGATCAATAAATTACCTATTGAGTTATAAGCGATTTTGATCACGTGACAAACACATTTTTCACACTTTCTTGAGTGAATATTCTTCTTTTTCTCGGAACCTTGGTTTAAAACACCCACTTTGACACTATTTTCTGAAAGATCCATCGCGTTTTCAAAAAAAAAAAATCGGAAAAAAACAGCTCGATTATATAGTTTCTGAACAACAGCACCTAATATTTTCATGAATTTCCAAACAAAAATAAATTGAAACTTATGTCATAAAGTTGCCCTTTTGGATTTGAGAACAGCCTTAAATACACAAAATTAAATTTGAAAAAAATTGAAGTTAAATTTTTTTGTTGTAAATTTTTATCATTTATTTTCTGTTTGATACAATGTATTTAAAATATTAACAAGTGTGGTACTAAACTTTCCCAGAACATATTTACTTTACAAATATTGAAAATTATGAATATTATTTACATTATTAAATATTAAATATTAATTAATCATGTCTTAAATTTTCAAGACTAAATAGGATCTTGGTATTTTAGCTTTACCATGTGATAGAATAACGCCATCGTCCAAAAGGTTAAAAAAATAAATAATAATATGAAAACGTAGCATAACATATCCTTCCACTCAGCTCTTTAGTTGTGGATTATGTAAAAATTCATTGTGTTTTGCTCATTTGTAAACTAATTATCATTTCTGCGACAATTGCGTTGTTTGAAGTTATTGGAATACTTTTTAACTAAACATTGAGGGATTTTCACTAGTTCCACCATGAAAAATTTAAAAATTTTTTTTATTACTAAACCTTGACAATGGCCAATAAAATTGCTACCATTCATCATCGTACCATGAGAGCTTTTTACGATAAAATTTCACCGAAATCAGGATGTACCTTTTGGGTAAGGTCCCTTGTCAATATCACTCCGCTGGCGTCAGCGTCATTGATATGTTTTCGTTTAATAATATAAATAATACAGAATTTAAGCAATATTTGAATTTTAAAAATAAAGAAACATTTTCATGCGTCATTGAAATCGTTTTTTTGCACAATTAATAATACAATTAATAACACTATTAATAACGATCATTAATAATTTTAAAATATTTACAATAACTATCGAATTACCTCACGCGTAAAACAAATGATTCACTGTAAAAAAAAGGACTAAAACACGGAAATTGTACTGGCAATCGAGACGCCAGTACCGTTTCCGTATTTTAACGGGAATTTTTTCCCGTAAAGTACAGAAAAAATTTCGTTTTCTGGAATTTACAGGGGAAATTTTGCGTTAAAATGCGGAAATAGCACTGGTGTTTCGATTGCCAGTACAATTCCGGTGTTTTAGTCCGATTTTTTTTTTTTTTTTTTTTTTTTAGTGTTATTCGTAAGATTTATGTGGACAGCAATATAATGATTTAAACTGTTTCTTCTCCACTCGGAATAAATAAACCTAATTAGTATTTTTATAAAACATCTATTTATTTATTATAAAGAAATGTTTCAGGTTTTATATGCCAGAGAATTTATTCACTAAATGCAAATGATTGTTTACTATAATTACAAAATAGAATTTTACCTATTATTTTATTCTAAACAAGAAATGTAATAAATATAAAATTATATCGATGTTCATTTTGCGCAAACTTAATTAGTGTACACTTTTCAAATATTAAAACAATTATTATAAATCTTTAGTACAACACCCGCATCTAAGAATAAAAATATAATAATACATTTTAATGGCAAAATTTATCATTTACAAAATTCTACATTTGACAACTGGAATATTTTCACGATTTGACTTTTCTGAATTATGAAATGAAATAAGCTCTTTTTGTTTCTTTTTTTATTAAAGGAGTGAAAATTGTTTTAAAAAGGAAAACATTCAATTCTAAGTATTTGGGTTAAAATAAAAGCAAATAAACATTTAAACAACATTATTGTTTTCATTAGATTTGCCAAAATATAATATATAAAACAGAAAATTTGTCTTTCCGTCAGTAATTCTATATAATATATCCACAGTTTGAAAGCGAGAATTAAGACATGTTACGTACATGTGTATTAAAACACGGCCGAGGCAACTAAAGTAATCCGGAATAATTTATACTTAATTTTTAATTGATGAAAAATCACCAATTTAACAGCAATTTCTTTAGTTATAGTAGTTGCCAACAATTAAAAATCCACAATAAATTCTTACCACAACAATTACTTTTCAATTTCAAGATTTCCACTTGAAAACTGAAAATGAAATGTATAGTTTTACTATTTTTTTTTTTTTAAGTGAATATTACTTTATGGATATGTAATGCACGTCAGTAGGTGAATATCCGGGATGTCCACTCTCAACGGTGTCCAATGACTAGTTCCTAAACGGTTAGCCATAAACATATAGTTCCAATTACAAATATGTTTTAAATGAGGTAAAAAAATATTTAAAAAATGATTTGGGTCAATTAAAATATTCTTAAAATATTACGAAATTTAAATTTCCATACTGTCCCCAGGCCCTATAAGTTATATTTAGTAAAATTTTCCTGTTAAACTGACAATTAAGACAAAAAAGTCTAGCTATTCTACGATTAAAATTGACCGAATAATAGCTTATTAAAGTTGGTGCATATTTTTTGCTGCAAATTAGGTGTCATTCACAAATTTAGCAGAAATATAATTTCATCAGATATAAAAAAAAAAATGGTCGAGGGTAAAATTAACATTGCAATATAAATTTGAAATATTTAATCATTCTGAAATATTAATGCAAAAAATAAACTTGCAATAAACATATAAGGCGAAAAAAAAATACAGAATTGTTGTTAAATAAAATGGCGAAAATTAACATCCTAAATTCTTTACAGAATCATACATATTTTAAAATGTTATTAGATTACACTACTCTGCAAATGTACTTTTTTAACTTTTGGTAATAGATTCTCATGTACTCTGTACCGCTGAATCCGAAAGTGATCTTCATTTTTTACCATCACGTAAAGATATTTTGCAAATTGTAAATTTTAAAGTTAAATTAAGAAAATATAGCGAAAATTTGATAGATTAAAATAGATATGATTTTTGTGATTAAAAGTTTTGATAATTTATTTTGATGAATTTTTTTACAGCTATATCCGAAAATGACCTTCATTTTTAACCATCACGTGAGGATTTTCCGGAAATTATAAATTTCAAAGTTAAAATTCAAATTCCCCCCCACCTCATCGAAACCCTCAGCTGTTTAAGTGTAAGAATCCCAGTATAAGTCAAATAATGTAATAAATTATTGTATTAAATAAAATTAAAAAGCTTAAATCTGCTTTATAGTATCAGATTTTTGCTATATTTTAACTTTGACATTTACGATTTGCAAAAATTGTAACGTGAAGTTTACAAAATAAGGTAATTTTCCTTCAATTAAGAAATCAGTGCTAAAATGTACAGTCGTGGAAAAAAAAAAAAGTAAACACCCCCTACTAACTCCTCAACAAATCATCGTAGAAGAAAGTTACTGGTACCGAACGATTGGAAATAAAGCCTACTTTTGAATGATGTATATAAAATTTTCCTAGGGGGTAATCTACATATTAAAATGAATCCAAACTTCATTTTTTTTCAATAGCAATACCCAATTTTAACGAGATATTTCAAATCTTCTGTTCAAACTATGCCTAGACACCAAATTTCAAGTCATTTGAATGATAAGTTTTTGAATTATAAACATTCAAAATTTAGTGCTTCTAATGTTAAATTACATTTTCATATTTTTATTTATATCTCCCGAAATTATGCTCCTAATGTGCTAATTTTTTTTGTAGTAATAATACTAATATACCCAAACATAAATAAGCCGACTTTGCAATTTTTATAATTTTATGATATGAATTATGAAATTAATATTCGAAAAAATTATGAATTGCAACCTACAATTTTTTTGATGGATTTAGATTTATTAAGTCTTGCTTTATAGCAATTCAAAAATTTCACATTTTTCTTCCAAGTAGCTTTCAAATTGTGCTTAAAAAACGGCAAAATGATGGTTTAAGATGATGATGGAAGTGAGTAGACATTTTGAAATTTATTCTGCTGTACTGTAATCAAACAGGTTTCATTGACGCTTAAACGTGCCTTGATCAAGAAGGCGGCTCTCTCGGTTAACAATCCAGTACGGAACTTCAATTTGGATACAGTCCTTAAAATACGCTCGTTTTAAAATAATTAATTTCTCGGAAACTTATGGTACGAATTGCATAACAATTCGTCTTTAGGCTAATTGAAGGATGTAGAGTTCATTTATGCTGTCAGAATTGGGTACTGCTATTGAAAAAAATAAAGTTATGGTTCGTTTTAATATGTAGATGGCCCCCAAAGCATATTTTATATACATCATTTAAAAGTAGACTTTATTTCCAAGCGTTCGGTATCAGTAACTTTCTTCTACGATAATTTGTTGAGGAGTTAGAAGGGGGTGTTTACTTTTTTTTCCCCACGACTGTACATAAAAATCAATTATCAAAAGTTAAAAAACACAGCCATCTAAAATATTTTATATTAGTTTAACCTTATCAACTTCCCATTTTATTGTAGAGATTTGCGCTCTTAGACCTATCCTATAATTTGACGAAATTGCCATTTCTACATTTTACAGCATTTAAAAAACATATTTTCCCTACATTTTCTACATTTTAATCTTAAAATGCAAGGAAACAGAAATGAATTTCATATAATTTTTTTTCCTCCACAAATTTAGAATATATTTATCAAATGCTAAAGGATATTTTTTTCATCCAATACCGGCAACCCCAAATAATGAGAACAATAAATTATGGTGGCTTAATTTATCACATCCCTCTTTTCAAAATTCCACATTTGAGAAGTGGAATATTTTCATGAATTATGCAATAAAGTAAGTTTTGTTTTATTAAAGGAAAAGAAGAAACTTTGGGAAAATATTAAATCAAATTTGAAATATTTAGATTGAAGGCAATGTAACATTTAACAATTTTAATGTTTTGATGATGATTTCTGAATAAAGAATAAGTTTTTATTAAAAATAATAAAAAAAAAGTTGCACATTAGGAAATGGAATTGAATAAAGGGTTAGTTTCATAACTTTATTATACTTTTCGTGATTATGACTTAATTACTTCATACATAATGAAAAGGTTTCTTTGATAGATTTCTTTTGAAAGCTAATTAATTCATTTCAACATTTCTTCTCCAATTTAAAATAAATACATCAACATAAATTTGTTTACAAAGGCGTTATTTACTGATTTTAAAAATATTAGGATGTCCAATGTGGACCTCCTGGTTTACAGAATATGAGGAGAGACCTTATATATATATATATATATATATATATATATATATATATATATATATATATATATTAGTATATATTTTCAGACTGCCCACTAATAACGTAAGTATCCACATAAGTATCAAATTTTTATTCAAATACCGTTTTGAAATTTATTAAAACCTATACTTTCGTATGAATTAATGGCCTGAAGAAATCGACAAAGATTTCGTTACATACAGTAGTCCTTTTTAATTATAATCATTTCAGTCATTTATGGGCGTTGTTCGATTACATGTCTTGCATTCGTGTTTTATTTAAGTTTATTTATGGTTGTATTTATTGATTGGTGAATCTTTTAATTTCGTTATGGAATATAAGCTGGAAACAAAGGCTATTTCTATTAATTTAATTGCAAACGAATTTATTTTTCGTAATCGTCTGCAAGCGATAGAAATATATTTAAAAAAAAAAATCATGGTTGAAAATTATTTTAAAACCAATAAAAATTGAGTAAATATCAGTACAGTTTTGAAACAAATTTCGATACAGGTTGCGAACAAATCACATTTGACAGTCATTTTATTCCCTATTCGACGGTGTAAAAATTTAAATGTAAGATGTTTAGAAATTAAAAAAAAATGTAGTAAAAGTTAAATTTAATAATCTGGTGTTACCACCGTCAAAATGAGGTTAGCGTTACGGAAAGACCCATTTCCAATACAGACATTTATGTCTTTACATGGCTACGAAATTAATCATAGAAAGAAAATAATAAGGTATTATAATAATAAAAAAATAACATCTATTATTTTATGAGGATTTTTTTTTTAATGAAAGACGTGTGATATAGATTTTAATATTAGACAAATTTCATATTCCACCTTTGTTTTATTAAGGCAGCTTAGCAAACTTTACATTCGACAAACGTAATATTTATTAAACGTTAGAATAATCATTTTCGATCTTTTATTCAACATTTTCGTCTGAATATAAGGAGAATAATAAATTGTAAAGGTATTGTTTATCATTCCCTCTTTCCACAATTCTAATTTTGACAACTGTAACATTTTCACGATAATGACTTTCTTAAACTATGCTATGAAATAAATTTATTTTACTAAAGAATATATATACATTTATATGCAGTAGGATGATGTGCGATACGTTAATTTAATGATAGATTAAATAATTGTAGGATGCAGAAATAGTACGAACTTGGATTTAATCCCTTTAACCCTTTACGGCCGAGTTTCGGCAAATAGCCGCCCAAGCTTTATATACAGGAATTTATTTTTATATTCTATTCACACACTTTAATTTAAAAGTACATTTTTTAGTAAATTTCTCTTGCACATGATGTCCAAGTGGTATTATAATTATATATATATATATACTAGCAGCCTAACGCCCGATACGCTGGTCAGTTTTTCTATAGAAACCTTGAATCAAACGAAATATATCTGTGAATTTGAGCATGCGTTTTAAAGCAATGTGGACATTTACCTGGAATGCCCAATCTTATTGGTGAAAACAATATGAACGTTATTACGCTATTATATCTTTTGAGCCATACAAAATTTAGGCTGTTAAGGGCCAACTTCTTTCGTTGATCATTTAGTGTAGTATTCGGTGAAGAACGATAGAACAATATCTAATACACTAAAAGGGTTCAGGAAAAATTATCAATACAAATCTCATCAGAATCTGTTAATTGGACATACTGAAAAGGCTAATCGTTCATAATTTGGTTCGCCTGCTTCTAAAACATTCAGCCTTAATTCTATAATCAAGCAACCTGACGGCCAAGCAACACCAAGCGAATGATATGCGCTTTATACTAAAACATTCTCTGAAAAATTAACTAACCCACCAAGTTCCATCGAAATCCACTTGGCAGGATCTTTTAAACTGGAAAAGGTACCGAAACATTTCATAAAAATAATCTAAATAACAGTTTAAATCCCGTGAAAATTCATTCAGTGGAACCTTAAAGAAAAGCCAATCTGTCGAAATTTGGTTCATCTGATTTAGATCTTTACCCATAATTATTTAATTAAGCAACGTAGAACATTATATTTTATACTAACATCTTTTCTGTAAATTATCTAACTAACAATGTAAGCCCCATCAAAATCAATTCAGTAGAAGTAAATTTAAAAGTGGCCGGAATGAAATTTTTCTTTGCATTTTATATACATTGAGATAGTTAAATATAGCTATCATAATCGCGTTAACCTGGTTATATAGAACTCTCAGGCATGTAGGGGTAGGTATACGTTGCATCATTTCTGGATTTTTTTAGAAACTCTGCACAACTTCCATAACTATAGCATTCTAGTATACATCCTTTGTCTGTAGTGTATTATCCTCCAATTTTCTTTACTATACTACAGAGAACTTTTTCCGCAGAGCTTCGTAACTAAACAATTTTGAAAGATACCATAAATATTGAAAAAATCCCTAAAATATTATCTAACTAACTGTGCAACTGTCATTAACATCCATTCAGTAAAACTTGAAATCTTTCCTAATCGAGTTCACCTAATTTTAGAACTCCCGTAACTATTACTAACCAACCTGGAACGATGGTTTTTAGATTAAACTATTTATAAACCAAATTTACTATCCAATAGTGTAAGTTCTGCAAAATTATGTACAGTAGAATCTGAATTATAATCAATCGGAATGAAATAGGAATTTACGCTTTACATATAGTAATAGAAGCCTTCGCCTGCTACGCTGGTCGGTTTCTCCAAGCGAAACTTTAATCAAACGTAATATATCGGTGTATTTGATCCTGTGTTTTATAGCAATAAATACATTTATCTCTAATGATCATCCGCGTTGCTGAAAACAATATGAACGCCATTACGGTTTTATATCTTCTAATGTCTCAGACAAAATTTGGACTGTTATGAAGCAAATCTTTTAGTTCATTATTTATAATTCAATATAAAAAAGTACGGAAGAACAATATGTAGCATATTAAAATCATCCCTGAAAATTACAAAATGCAAATCTCATCAAAATCCATTCAGTAAAACCTTTTAATAAGACTAATTTTTCATAATCGGGTTCACCGGATAATGCAACATTCAGCTATAATTCTATAGCAAAGCAATGAAGAACAATATGAGTTATATACTAAAATCTTTCCTGAAAAAAAATATCTAACAACAGTTCTAATTAACTCAGTAGAACCTTTTAAAAAGGCTAATATTTCAAAATAGGGTTCACTGATTAAAGAACTTTCGCACATAATTCTATAACTGAGCAACATAGAATAATATGTGTTATATATGAAACAGTTTCTTTAAAATTTATCTAACAATCCAAATCTTCTCAAAATCCATTGAAAAGAACTCAAGTTATAAGCGGTCGGACCGAAATTGCCCTTTTTATTTTATACTTGAAGTTTATAGTTAAATATATCTTTCATAATCAAGTTAACGTGATTGTAGAATTTTTAGGAATGTAGCATAGACTATACGCCGTAGACCTTCTGGTGTTTTTTAGAAACTCTGCACTCCATAGCTATAACATAGTATATACTCTCTAATATATACACTCAGCCTGTAGATTTTATCCTACTTTTTTTTTCAACTACATCACTGACAACTTTCCTCATAGTTCCATAACTAAAATTGTAGAATGACATTTCAAATATTTCCCTAATATTACCTAACTGTGCAACTCCAATCAAAATACGTTCAGTAGAACTTTAAATAAAAGGTAATCTTTCACATTTGGGTTCACCTAGTTTTGGAACTTTCTCTTGTAATCTAATTTTCTGCAATCTGATTTGTTGCCAAGTTTGTGCTTCAGCAAAACAATAACCCAGAAGAAAACTTCGCTACAGAAAAGTACCTTCCATGCAAGAAGTACCAACCATCCACAAAAAATAAGCTAACTAACAGTGTAAGTCCCATCTAAATACATCCAGCAAAACTCAACTTATAAATGGGTGGAAGGAAAAGCAAATTTGCATTTTATATAATTACAGTAGATGTATCTTTCATAATTGCGTTCACCTTTCTGTATAGCTTTTCCAATAGCTCTATAACTAAAACTAAGCAACGTAGAACACTGTGTGTATACATAAAAACCGTTCCAAAAGCATTACCTAACTAATAGTGGCATATCCTATCAAAATATTATAAAGAATAGGAATAAAATGCAAATTTCCGTTTTAAATATGTAGTAGATGATGATGATACGATGTTTCCATATCTTATTCTTATTTTATTATTTTCATTCAAAATAAAAACATTTCACTCATTTTATTTATAATACATGCTTTACACTAATGTCCATGAAAAAGATGAAAAGTAAAACAATAGGAAATAATGCCATATCTTAAAACAAAGAATTGTTTTTTATTTACATACGCGAAATGTAACTACTGCTATTGGAACTTTTAAAAATGCTAATGGCGATATTTACATACGGATACGGCTGACATAAAAGTACTCACTTGTTCTTCTTATCCAAGAGCAAGTGATAAATCGTGATGTATTACTTCAATTCCAATTTCTTCCATTAAAAAAAGTAATACTTACGCATTATTCGGACCATGAGATAGATCGCCAAAAAAGGTTGACAATTGCCAATCTTGTTTATCGTTTGCCAATTACGTTCAAAAAAGTAATTTAACATTCTTAAATACATAACCTTGTTAAAAATGGCAAATTGTTTTAAGTAAATAAATAAATAAAATATATAACATAAAACTACATATTATAAACTATAATAAATAAAAATTATAATAATAAAATTAATTTAAAACTATACTAAATAAATTATCAAATGGACAAAAAATAAGGGTTGCTGTAATTAATGTAATTGCCATGCTTGGCGCAGTTGTATCTGACATGGCCTGGATGTAAGTACTACAAAATTTTTAAAGTCGTACAAACATTGCTTTCATTTTTTAAATATTTTCGTTTTATAAGGATAACTTCTAAGTGGGTCGCTTCCTTGTATTTTAAATAAATTCAATATTTTTTTTTTCTTTTTCTCAAGTCGTTTGTATTTTTTTTTTCAAACTCATATAGACGGTTCAATTCTTTAACCAACAGATTTAACAAAAAGATTTAATTTGAATTTCTTCCGTTTCTACAGTAACGAATGTATAAGATGAATGAATATTGATGAATTATCACTTATATTGTTAGGTATTTCGACGTTTTGGCGCCAAATACATCGCCAAATTAGAAATATATGAAATATCTCGCGAACTATTGGGCTTAAAAGAATTAAGTTAGTACCATTCGATTCAGCATACAAAAATACACCAAAATATGTTATCAGTTGAAAAATAGCTATAAAATCAGATTTTTAAGGAATTTTTTTTAAGTTCGTTCGATTTTTACCCCCCCCCCCCCCTCCTTAGGGTCGGAATTTTAGAAAATCCTTTCTTAGCGGCACACTACATCATAAGAAGTATTTTTACCCCAAATTTCAAGATATTAGGTTCAGTGGTTTGGGCTGCGCGTTGATTAATACAAAATCCAGACTTTCTTTTAATATATAGATATATTATAAAAAGAAGAATGAATGCATAATTCGAGGAGAAGCAGTCGATCGGCGATATAGGCGACAATGGAATAAAATGGAGAATTAATGGTGCAAGGTATAACAGCGCGGAGCTAGTATGCTAAGTCAGCAATGCTAGAAGAAAACAGCATTTTGACATTGCCTTAGAATTATATTATCACAAGCAGTCGCATCCTTGCATAATAACATGTTTGCAGTCGTGTTGTGGCTGGGTAAGGAAATGGATCAAAACAGTAGGCGTTTCTCCGTTGATCAAAATAAACAAGGCGATTTCAAGTCCAATATTTTTATTGAAGTTAATTCAGTGGAGCGGTTTACACCTAATTAAAATAGCAGTACCACCGCTACCACATTTAGCTGTCACCAGATATTCTTTAAAATACGTCGAACATCAGCAGTTTGACATAAATAATTTAGATAAGCATTTGGAAATACACGAAGAGTCAGACGAGTGACCATGTAATTTTTGACAGGTGAGATTCCTGACGAAAATTGCGTGTAGCTGCTTTTTGTTGCCTAGGGGAGAAATACAAATCAAATCATGATGTAACGCGCGCTTTGAACCAATGTGAGAATAAGGGATACGCGTACATTCTGCGTCATGACCAACGGGAGAGATAAAGCAAAGAGTCCTGACAATTTTAAGCGCCATATATAAGTTTCCATATACGAAGCCAACCTGACGACAGCTGACTAATTTGACGAAATTGCCATTTCTACTTTTTACTGCGTTTAAAAAATATTTTTTCCCCTACATTTCTGTGAATTTTAATGAAAGAATTTTCATTCAGATTACTTTTTTTATTTCAATCTTAAAATGCTATGAAACAGAATCACATTTCATACAAATCTTTTTTTTCCCCACAAACTTAGAATATACAGTCGAGTCTCTCTATAACGAAACTCCATACATCGAATTTCTCTATACAAAGATTTTTTCTCATGATCTCATTAAAAACAGTCTCCATATAGCGAAATATCTATCTCCATAAAACGAATATTTTCATAAAATGTTCTTTATTCAGTTTTAAAAAAAGCTTCCATATCACAAGGAATCAATTTTCCACCACTGATTCCTGATTTATAGTTCAGTGCTGAGTTTTTTTTTTTTTTTTATCTTACTTTTCTACCTTGGAACTTCTTGTTCTTTATGTCCAATGGTTTCATCTACACCGCCTCCTACACACCTTCCAGTATTCTTCTTAAAACAGTGCCAATTGGATTGTTACACATATAAGAGAGGCAATTGAAGTTTAAGGCGAATGACATCGAAGATCATTCAGAAGGTTAATTTATAAAAATAAACTCTCTGTTATTCAAGCACAGCAAGTCGATAGTCATAATATTCACTGCCAGAAAGCTCCCGAGATCCACTGGCATGATACGTGGCCTGATGCGCTCCACAAAAAAGCTGGCGGGAAAGCAGGCGCAAGCACGCTATTGGTTGAATGGAAAATTCTCCCCCGACAGCTTCAGCCGCCAGAGCAGATCACTGTCGCCATTTAGAACACGTTTTGATCTCTCCAAACTAAACCTCTCAACCCTTACAGTTAGAGTAGATGTTTATTGTTTCTGTATTTCTTTAGTGTGAAAGATTCACAAAACTTAATCTGTTTGAATGCGTTTTTTTACTGCTTCCTCAAAAAAAATGTCTCTAAGGAACTGCATAACTCTCTGTGATAAAGGGAAGATATTGAAAGAAATCAATAAGGGATTAAAAGAAAAAGATGTGGCAAAAAAGTTTGAGATTCTGGCATGTACTCTGTAACAATCATAAAAAATAGAGAATCAAACACCGAGCAGAATTCCGATCTTGGTTCGGCGCGAAAAAGAAAGAGGACGTGCCAATACGAGGATTTAGACGAAGCAATATTTAAGTGAATTAAAAGGATAAGGGAACGGAATCTACCACTTTCGGGACCAATGATTTTACAAAAGGCTCTAGAATATGCTTCATCTCTTTGGCACTCTGACTTCCAATCCAGCATTGGTTGGCTAGAAAAGTTCAAGAAGAGACATGGGTTATTCCAGAATACTATCTGCGGTGAAAGTGCGGATGCTCCTGTGAAAGCATGTGAGAACTGGAGTCTTAAAGTAGCAGAAATTCTAAAGTATTCGCTCCTGAAAACATTTTCAATGCTAACGAAACAGGTCTATTTTACAAATGTCTCCGAAACAAGACACTGACATTTAAAGAAGATAAATGTTTTGGCGGCAAACAAAGGATTACTATTCTGTTGTGTGCAAACATGACAGGGAAAGAAAAATTAAAGATGCTAGTCATTAGGAAAAGTAAATCTCCTCGGTGATTTAAAGGCACGAAGTTCTTAGAAGTGGACTATGATTTTAATAAAAAGTCCCAAATGACCACTGAAATTTTTGACAAATGGTTAAAAGGACTTGACAATCAAATTAAAAAACAAGTCCAAAAAATTGCTTTGCTTAGTGATAATTGTCCAGCTCACTTAAAAAAACTGTGGAGAAAAACTGCAAAAGGTTGAAGTTATTCTCTTACCACGTAACTGCACATCAAAAATGCAGTCCATGGACTTGGGGAAAATAAAAAATATAAATGTGCATTATAACAAAAAATTTTTAAAGAACTGATCATAGGTACGGAAAAAAAAATTATTCCACCCAAGACATCATTAGTCTTAGAAAGTGTATTGCGGAATTTTATAAAACTTGGAGATTTGATGTAAAGTTAGTTGGGGTGACTGGACCCACGAGGTAACTGGGCCATAGGCTATTTCATAAAAAAACTGATGATGTTTTTTAAGTTTTAGCTTTTGTGAACAATGCACCTTAATTCTACTTCCTAAAACAATGTGTGTCAGCTCAATCATAACTCTCACAGATGTAATAGGTTGTCAAAAGTTTACGTATCTTTTTTTTTAAATAATGTCAATATGGTTGAACTTCCTCGGGTTTTTATTAAAATACTGTAAATACTTTTATTAAACAATATTTTTATTTAAAGATTAGGCATAAAACTACATTAATATTATTAGGTATCTATACATACACTATATGCCCAAAGATGACCGGTCACTTGCGATTTTAGACGTTTTGTTAAATATCTAGAAAAATACACGAAGAATTAATCTGAAACTGCAGGCATGTAAACAGTATAGTATAAGTCATATATTTCCGTGAACATTTTTTCCCGAAACCCCGTAGGGGACCGTCAACAAATTGATAAAAACGAATATCTTTTGGATAACCCTGTAAAAACTAATGTAGCAAAAGCGTTCAAACTCGAGATTATGAATAAGTGACTTATTGTAATATACTGTGTTCATTTTTATGAGGAGAGCATGTATACTCGTAGAGAAATTAAGGTTTTTATAAAAACAGACCCAAATTTTGCAAAGTTTTTTGCTTATAATTTTCAGAGTTCTTAATATAATTGTTTTCAGAAAATTTGACGAACAACATTGTACACAATACTCTGCAATCAGAATTAAAATATAATAAAAATGGGATGAAAAATGAGCAGGTTTACTAAAAAATGTTTCACTGCGCATGCGCGAATGCAATCAAAATATAATGTGCATAGTATGTTAGCTAAATGTATAGAGCATATTTTGTAAAAGTCTCAAAAACTTAGTTTGAAACGTCTGATAATAATCGTTTATAGAACAAGCTCAAAATCCATTCTTCCCAAAATGAAGCCATATGATGAGGGGTTGTATCCGTATATCCATTTATTAATGCCAATACAGCATACACAATATTGCACGTACTACTGTGTTTGGATACAGACCCTTATCTTTTTGCTTACTTTTAGGAATAATGGATTTTGAGCTTATTCTTTAAATGATTATTATCAGACTTTTCAAACTATGTTTTTGATGCTTTCACAAAAGTTTCTCTATACATTTACCTAACATATTATGAAAATTATATTTTAATTACGTTCGAGCATGCGCAGTGAATCATTATTTAGTAAACCTGCTCATTTTTCATACAATTTTTATTATATTTTCATTTTGATTGCAGGATATTATGTACAATGTTGTTTGTCATATTTTTTTAAAAAAAACTTTTTTTTTTATATTACGAACTCTGCAAATTATAAGCAAGAAAACTTGGCGAAATTTGGGACTGTTTTTATAAAAACCTTAATTTCTCTACGAGTATACATGCTATCCTCATAAAAATGAGCACAGTATATTACAATAAGGGACTTATTAATAATCTCGAGTTTGAACCCTTTTGCTACATTAGTTTTTACAGGGTTATCCAAAAGATATTCGTTCTTTTTCAATTTGTTAACGGTCCCCTACGGGGTTTCGAGAAAAAATGTACGCAGAAATATATGACTTATACTATACTGTTTAAACACCTGCAGTTTCATGTTAATTCTTCATGTATTTTTCTAGATATTTAACAAAACGTCTGAAATTGCAAGTGACCGGTCATCTTTGGCCATACAGTGTATTTACTTCTTGTTTCAAATGTAAGCCCGGTGTCCCAGTTACCACATAAATGTTTCAAGAATGGGGTAACTGGGGCATGTATCCGGAGTAACTGGACCATGCTGGATCCAGTTACCTCAATAGATATAAATAATTTTTTTTAGTTTCTCTTACTACGGGAAATAAATTTCTCCATTGTTTTTTGCTCACAATAAAGAAAATTATGGAATACCTTATTAAAATTACGTAATAAAATTTTAAAAAAGCATATTGTGTGGTATCAAACCAAATTTCTTGACCCCTTGTGAGGCGGCGATGCCGTTATGGCATCACATAATTTTAACCCCAATTGCCACATTAGCACCGGAATTTTATAATGAAAATTTCCCCTTTATTAAGTACGCGAAAATATATTTTTACTTGTTTACAAATAGTTTATCTTGCAAATACTAATGTCATTAAATTATTTCAATATTTTACGAATGCAAGTACCTTGCCCCTGAAAGAGAGATAGCCAAACCTTGAAATTGTGCGATACACAGGGGTCGCATTCTATAGGGAAACCTTTATTGTTCCTACCACTATTTTGAAAATAATATCTCCATTGCACCTTTTTTAGAATATGTTAAATAAAATCATCATGAAGGTAACTCATTAAGGTTTCTGGTAGGAACGATAAAATTTTCCCTATATAATGCGACTCCTGGATACAGATAAAAGACTTAAGTACTTACATAGCCGTTTGATCATAGATTTACCTTGCTATTTTTTCCTTAAAATACCCATGTGACTTTTATACTTATTACCTATACTAAAGTATACAAGTACTTACTTATTTTTTTTTTTGTTTTTGGTATAAATAAATATAATATTTACACTTTTAGTGCTTTTTTTAGACACATTGACAGCAAAGGTTTCCCTTACAACGCTCTTTAGTTGATGTATAATTTACATGATCTGCCTGGTTTAAATTTTTTTTAAAGTTGTTTACACTTTTTCAAACAGGACCTGATATACCATATGAAAAAAAAAAATAAACGAGTGTGGAAAATAGACCCTACTGGTCCAGTTACCCCATTTTTATGGGGCAACTGGACCCATGAGGAAAGAAAGGTGAAATATGCACATTTTTATATTTTTAAATATTAAAATGTAATTTTGATCTTTTTTGTCTGATAGAGGGAACCTAACTGAACACATTTACAGAAGTTTAGACTTTAATTCTAATGAACATTAGCTTTTTGAAGCTGAATTGTCAGAAGCTCCAGAGTCACATTGTAAAATCATGGCCCAGTTGACCCAACTAACCTTAACTGAAAAAAACAAATTACAATTGCTTCAAAAAGGCCGGAAACTAAGGACGAAGAAGATGTGGCTTTAGCAGACTTAAAAGACAATGTCAAGTTTACAATCTCATTATTGCGCAGTATCCTACTGATAGTGATATTTTAATCAGCTTTATGAGCAATGATGGTGAGAGTGATAATGAGCATGAAAACGAAAACGTACAACAAGAAAAAAAACCCATAACGCATTGAAATGATGAGTTCTTTTGATCTTATAAGGAGAGGACTTCATATGGAAGAAAATGTTCCCTATACAATTTTTCATTCCTTGCTAAAGTGTGAACATTTTTTCGAGAGTGGAACGATTTTGAAATCAAAACAGTGAAAAATTACAGATTTCTTCGTCTAAAATTAATGTAAGTTTTCGTTGTGTTTTCAAATAAATGACTGTTCTCTTTTTTTAAACTGTTTAAATAACTAGGACTTCCCTCAGAGGGATTAGTCTGAGCGATATTACTGAGAACATAGATTTAATAATAACATGTGGAAGCAAAGAAAATGAGATGTTATCTTTAATTGTCCATATACTGCGAAAAATTGAAATGATGAAAATAAACGAATTGTAGAATTACAAAATCTTATATATAAATTCGTATACACTGTTTAAAAAAATGGGAAAATCAAACCATTCAAGACAGCCATGCATGGATATAAAATTGAAAGTACGCTGTATATTAAAAGTAAAATAGAAAATGAAACACTAATTTACTTATATCGGAATTTTAACTGTATAAAATGATGTCAAGAGCATAATCAGACGCTCCGCACCAATTTGAGTAACTTTAAATGACAAATATATGATGTTTAAAAAAAATGGACTATACTTTATATGGTGTGTGCTCCCCCGGAATAGTTAATATTGTACAATATCTGTTTTCCACGGATGCAATGAGATTGTCGATAACATTTAAGGAATTCTCTTCTCAAAATCTAATATAGTATCAAAGTACCGAATACATCAAAAGTGGCATGCAATGATTCGTTAGAGTGTGTTTTAGATATGCTCGATCGGATTTAAATGATGAGTGTATGCTGGCCACTACATACGCTGTATTGTTTTGTTTTCAAACATATTCTGCACAAGTTGGGCTGTATTTAGCATGTATTAAATAAAAGAAATCGGCAATGATTACAACATAAAGTATGACACAAGATCTGAATATATCGTCTGCATAACTTTTGAGCAGTCAAAGTGTCATTTGAAGTAATTTACAAATCCATACATATTTATTCAGCAAATCATGCAAGCTAACATACGCCAATATGAACCCGATTACAAAATTTCACCAGAATAAGTTAATATATAAAATATCTACTAATGACAATTGAGAATATGACCTTATGATAAAATGTCTAGAAAAATGAATCGGATAAAAAATTCATATCACATTTAAAACGGCACTTCCCTCTATTAGTGGCCTTGGCGAGAGAGAGAAAAGCCTAGAGAAGTAACACTTTAAAAAGTACTTTCGGGCAACCTACTCACTGTTTCATACAGATCTTTATTCAATATTTACACAATTTATTTAATGCTAGGTGGGTATCTATCAGTTTTGTTGCATTTAAATCGCAAGTTTTGCGGAGGAAATGCAGCATTATGAAATATTAAAAGTTGCTGTACCTAATAATACCAAACTAATGGTAACTGAGATCGCTTTCCGTTAATTTCATCTTTTTAAATTTTAAATTTTTTAGAAACCCTTCATAGATACAATTGTATATTTTAAAACTAACCCGAAGCAAAATTTCAAGATTTTGGGCTCAGCAGTAACAGAGAAGTAGAAAATTTTTGAAATTTTTTTGTTTCTGCACTGTTTTTTATGGCGACATTTTTAGAAATTGTTCTATTGCGAGAATTTACGTCATGATAAATACAGCCATGTCAATTTTCATGTTTATATTCCTAACAGTTCCATGTTCTTCGTTAATTAGGTCATCTTTAGATCTTTTTCCGCTTTGTTTAGTCTTTCTATTTTTTAGAATTCGTTCTACAACGAGCATTTACATCTTATTAATTACTACCATGCCAAAGTTCTAGTTTCTAACCCCATCAGTATCCCAAAAATTTCAGTATTCCAAATAAATCATAGTTTAGAACCTTTCTAGAAATTTTTACGTTTATCCGTCAAATTGAACCTTTTAGAGAGCGTTCATTACGAGTATTTACATCTTAAAAGTAACTACAACACCAAATTTAAAGTTTCTAACCCAATCAATATCGCAGAAATCACAATTTTAGAACTTTTTTCCTCCTGCAGCGATGTAGGTTCTTGCACTGACATAAAATAGTCTTTTTTTCGGAGCAGAGATGGCCACCAACATTTTTTTAAGTTGGCTATGTAGTTTCAGAGATAACACCTCACAAACGTACAAGCATTAATAATATTATATACTTTATAATATTATAACGCTTTATAATATTATAACGCTTTATAATATTAGCATTAGATGTACAGATACAAAAGCCATTTATCTGTTACAAGCTAAAGTGCCGGCGTTGCCCAGAATTTGAAGGATGTTTGTTCTGAAAAATCAATTTCAAAATTTAACATACAACACAAAACAAACATTAAAAAAAGCAATCGAAATCATATGAAAACGCTGTATAAAAATGTATAAATGTATATAACAGACGCAAAAGAATACAGCTATAAATGAACTTATTTCAATTTATAATTGGAGCAATAATGTTAAAATACGCCAATATTTCCCTAATCGGGTTTTTATTATGCTTCAATACATTTTTCACACTCATATGACGTTATACTATATCCACCACGTCCTTTATATTTCCAATATGACGTAATATTTTCCTCTTTCACGTGGAAACCTTGAAATAAAAAAGTTATGAAGTTATATTCACTTTCATTTAAATTTGTCAAACCATTTATTTCATTTTCATATTTCACGTGAATATCTTGCAATAGAAAAGTTATGACGTAATATTCACATTTTTTTTTAAATGCGGCAAACTATTTATTTCATTTTCATTTTTCACGTGGAAATCTTGCAGTAGAAAATTAATTGTTGTAGTAATAATTTTATTGTGTTTTTTAATTGTTGACAACTGCTATAACGAAAAATGTTTAAATTTGATAAGAAATTGCTGTTAAATTGGTGGTTTTTTATTAATTAAAAATTAACTATAAGTTATTTCGATTCCGGATTACTTTAGTTGTCTCGGCCATGTTTTAATACACATGTACGTATCTCTTCACAATTTTGACTTCCAAATTGTGGATTTTTTATAGAATTACAAACAGACAGATAGACAAGTTTTCATTTTTATATATCTCTATTCTATGAAAAGTAACTAACGCTGTCACCACCGCCGCCGCCGCCGTATTTGAATTTTTTGTGACCGGCGGTCTTTCTTCGTTAATATTAAGAAAACTATTGCATACAAATATATGAAAATCGGTGGTATTATAGCGAAATGTTTGATCAACACACTAATGCATACAGTTTTCAAATCGGAGAATTGTTTTAAGAGATATTTAATGCTAAAGTTGGACAGAATCTTTCCATTAAAAAAAAAGAGCAAAAGCTATACATGGGAATTTAATCATTTTTAGATCATTTTATTCAATAGAAGATTCCGGTCTGCAGATTTCATTAATTTTTTTTTAATTTGACTCATTTTTTGAGATTTTATTTCTATTTTAAATTCAAATATTCAGCATTTTGACAGATATGTTTTATATATTTTAGAAAATGGTATTAATTTAAACTGTTGCCAACTGTATAAACAGCACAAACAATAATGTTTGCTTCAAATAAAAAAATTATTTACACGTTACTATTATAAACAGAAAAAAACCTTCAAATTACAATTAAATAATTAGGTATAAAAAGCAGGCACTTATTGGAAATTACGCCATAAAAACTATATTTACATGTGAATTTTAAAAGAGAAAGGATATTGTAAAATAAATTCATTAACATGCGTTAGAAATCTGAAATAGAACAAATTACGTCACATTACACTTATTATGCAAAATGAACAAAAAATAGTATTGCAAAACAGTTTAAATTTAAAAATTGCGCGAGACAAAATATTAGAGGTTAAATATTAGATTTTTCAAAATTTTATTATTTGTCGTTTGATGTGAGGTGTTCAGCTATAAGTATGCAATTTTTTATGTTTCAACATAATTAGGGGCTGAGTTAGAAAAATTGCTTTAAATACACAAGTTAGAGCCCAGAGGGTAAATATTAGACTTTTTCAAAATTTTATTATTTGCTGTTTGATGTGAGGTGTTCAGCTATAAGTATGCAAAATTTCATGTCTCCAACTTAATTAGGGGCTGAGTTAGAAAAATTGCTTAAAATACACAAGTTAGAGCCCAGAGGGTTAAATAATAGACTTTTTCAAAATTTTATTATTTATCGTTTGATGTGAGGTGTTCAGCTATAAGTATGCAAAATGTCATGTCTCCAACTTAATTAGGGGCTGAGTTAGAAAAATTGCTTAAAATACACAAGTTTGAGCCCATAGGATTAAGTAATAGACTTTTTCAAAATTTCATTATTTGTCGTTAGATGTGAGGTGTTCAGCTATATGTATGCAAAATGTCATGTCTCCAACTTAATTAGGGGCTGAGTTAGAAAAATTGCTTAAAATACAGAAGTTAGAGACCGGAGGGTTAAATATTACTTTTTCAAAATTTTATGATTTATCGTGTTATCGCAAGTGTTCAGCTATAAGTATGCGAAATTTCATGTCTCCAACTTAATTAGGGGCTGAGTTAGAAAAATTGTTTAAAATACATAAGTTAGAGCCCAGAGGGTTAAATATTAGACTTTTTAAAAATTTTATTATTTGTCGTTTGATGTGAGGTGTTCCGCTATAAGTATGCAAAAAGACATGTATCCAACTTAATTAGTGGCTGAGTTAGAAAAATTGCTTAAAATACACAAGTTAGAGCCCAGAGGATTAAATAATAGACTTTTTCAAAATTTTATTATTTGTCGTTAGATGTGAGGTGTTCAGCTATAAGTATGCAAAATGTCATGTCTCCAACTTAATTAGGGGCTGACTTAGAAAAATTGCTTAAAATACAGAAGTTAGAGACCGGAGGGTTAAATATTACTTTTTCAAAATTTTATGATTTATCGCGTTATCGCAAGTGTTCAGCTATAAGTATGCAAACTTTCATGTCTCCAACTTAATTAGGGACTGAGTTAGAAAAATTGCTTAAAATACACAAGTTAGAGCCCAGGGGATTAAATATTAGAACATTTTCAAAATTTTATTATTTGTCGTTTGATGTGAGGTGTTCAGCTTTAAGTATGCAAACATTCAATTCTCCAACTTAGTTAGGGGATGAGTTAGAAAAATTGCTTAAAATACATAAGTTAGAGCCCAGAGGGTGAAATATTAGACTTTTTAAAAATTTCATTATTTGTCGTTTGATGTGAGGTGTTCAGCTATAAGTATGCAAAATGTCATGTCTCCAACTTAATTAGGGGCTGAGTTAGAAAAATTGCTTAAAATACAGAAATTAGAGACCGGAGGGTTAAATATGACTTTTTCAAAATTTTATGATTTATCTTGTTATCGCAAGTGTTCAGCTATAAATATGCAAACTTTCATGTCTCCAACTTAATTAGGGGCTGAGTTAGAAAAATTGCTTTAAATAAACAAGTTAGAGCCCAAAGGGTTAAATATTAAGCCTTTTTCAAAATTTTATTATTTGTCGTTTGATGTGAAATGTTCAGCTATAAGTATGCAAAATTTCATGTCTCCAACTTAATTAAATTAGGGGCTGAGTTAGAAAAATTGCTTAAAATACACAAGTTAGAACTCAGAGGGTTAAATATTAGACTTTTTCGAAATTTTATTATTTGCCGTTTGATGTGTGGTGTTCAGCTATAAGTATGCAAATTTTCAAGTCTCCGACATATAAAGTTTCTGAGAACGGGCTCTGTGACAGACGGACAAACAGACAGACAAAGGAGTGAGACAGGTAGGGTTTCGTTAGATGGATGAAACTCTAAAAACATGCTGCGGATGTCTGTAACAACATCCTAAAATTACATTACCATCAGCGATCTACCAATCCCGAATTTAGTTTATATTCGTTTCATATATTCTTATTCTTTTGTGCGGCCCTGTAAAATAATTATCAATATTATATACAGTAAAACCTCTGAATAGCGGACACCCCGACAGTGCAGAATTTGTCCTCTATTTAGAGGTGACCGCTACTGAGAGTAAAACATGTACAGTTATTTAAGAGTTGGTAATCGAAAAAATGTCCGCTAAATAGAGGTATCCGCTAATCGGGTGTGTCCGCTATGGAGGTTTTACCAGTAAAACTTCTGAATAGCGAACTCCTCGGGAGGGCAGAATTTGTCCTCTATTTGGAGGTGTTCGCTACTGAGAGTAAAAAATGTACAGTTATTTAAGGGTTGGTAATCGAAAAAATGCCCGCTAATTAGAGGTGTCCACTAATCGGGTGTGTCCGTTATAGAGGTTTTACTGGATAATAATATCATCCTTTACAAGAAAATTGCATGCTGTATGATAGACAGACAGACATCCAGAGAAAGATAACCTCCGGATCAATAAACACTCATGTCTTTTGTTTTAATCATCCACAATTGTGTGTCATACAACATGCCAGATTTTATACAACAGGCTAAAAACGGTCACCGTGGTACGGAATACTGTATTATTATTTGTTTGCCCACCAAAACTGGTTGCCACGGGTTGTTGCAAGGTTTGTGATCACGTGGTTGAAACTGATCTATTCAATATTGCTGCGTGCGTATTTTTTTTTATTTGCTCCATGTGTCAAACCAGTTGTCTACGAAAACATCAACCGGTGAAAGTGACGCACACCAAATTTCTGTGACGTATGCAGATAAATTGTGCTTTTTTAAGAGTTTTTTCTATATAATTTTTAAACGGTTTGGAACTTATTTTTCATAGTAGGTGCATTCAGTAGGCGACCCTCATAGATACCTTCTGGTGCAATCAGAAACGAAATCCGACAAATATTTTTTGAGTTATGCTTGACGAAAGGTTTTTATTAGGCTTTTTTTTTTAGTAGGACATGGCGTTAATATCCATCGTAGTAGTAAAGTGTCCGGACAGTAATATTTCGCTGAGTATTAGCCTTCGCTTCGCTCAGACAATTAAGAAATACAATATTAGGTTAATATTTATAGTTAAACATTTTAAATTCTTAATTAAACACCTCAAAAAATTTTTGTTGTTGAAAATTTACACATTAAATAGGAATTTTTACTTATTCTCTATATAACGAATTTCACTATATAACGAATTTTTTTACTGGAACAATAGATTTCGTTATGTAAAGACTCAACTGTATTTATCAAACGCTAAAGAACATTTTTTTTTCATCTAATACGGGCAACCTAGAATAATGAGAACAACAAGTTATGATGGTTTAATTTATCACATCCCTCTTTTCAAAATTCCACATTTGAGAAGTGGAATATTTTCATGAATTATGCAATAACGTAAGTTTGTTTTATTAAAGGAAAAGAAGAAACTTTCGGAAAATATTAAATAAAATTTCAAATATTTAGATTGAAGACAATGAAACTTTTAACAATTTTAATGTTGTGATGATTATTTCTAAATAAAGAATACGTTTTTATTAAAGTAATAAAAATAAAGTATGCACATTAGGAAATGGAATTGAATAAATGATTTGTTTCATAACTTTATTATACTTTTCGTGATTATGACTTCATTACTTAATACATAACGAAAACGTTTCTTCGTAAAATTTCTTTTTAAAGTTAAATAATTCATTTCAACGTTTCTTCTCCAAATTAAAGTAAATACATCTTCATACATTTGTTTAAAAATGCGTTATATACTGATTTTTAAAATATTAGGAGGTCCAATCAAGACCTCCTGGATTACAGAATATAAGTGGAAACCTTTTTTATATCTACCCTGTCTATATTATAAAGGACAAACATATCTGTGCGTAACGCATACGTCATTTTGCGAATGGCAACACTTTGAAATTTGAAATAAAATTTTGGTTTTGTAATTTTCTCTACTGCAAATTTTTATACTTCTAAACATCGCACATTTTAAATTTTTACACCGCCGTATAACGAAAAAAATGCTATTTTAAATGCAATTTGTTTGAAAGCTGTATCTCATTTTAATTTTAAGATATAAATTTTTTTGTAGTTTTTATTAATTTTTTTGTAATCGTGGCAGCTGAAGTACTGCATTTCTGTTGAAACTGAAGGGGGAAAAATGAAAATAGTAGATTGCTGCATCTTTTCATTGCCATTTTCTCATAAAAACCGAAAAAAAAATTGAAATTAAAATACGTGCTATGTCAAGAATATCGTCTGTTATAAAACCCAGTGAGTTTTGGCTTTATTTCGTTGTTATTTATCAATTAAATGATTTTGCGTGCCGGCTCCATTGCGAAATATTAATAAACAATTTACACACAAAAAAAGTTCAGAATTTCTCTCCCGCTAATTTTCGACAACGAATTTCAACCTTCATCAATAAATAAATAAAATAATAATATATAAAAAAGCACGAATTTAACATATATGTAGTCGAACAATTAAAATTTTTAGAGCCGAATTGGGAAAAATATGTGCTTTTAAATGTAATTTGTATGAAATAGAGTTGCTAGGTAACTGTTAAAGTAAAAGAGAAAAAATAATATATATATTGAAAACACAAGATAGCTTTTTTAGACATCTTCCTTGAACTTTCTACTGTTCCAATTTTGCTAATAATTCTTTTTTTAAATGAAAGCTGTTCATTTGTAGATGTCCTCGCACTAGCTATTTTTCTAAATATTTTCACTTTTATATTTTTAATTTAATTTGAAAAGATGTTTTGAAATTTCATCAAAATGGTAGCAATTGTATTATTTCCTCTGTTGCAGAAAAAAAGAAATATTGGGGTTTATTTATCCTTATTGGTACCATTTACTCATTAGAATTAAAAATATCTTTATTTTAAGTCTGAACAGAAAATGACGTCACTATTTAAAAAACATTTTCGCTCATAAAGCTAATGTTACAATATATTTTCATTCGGCTGATACCGAATTTGAGAAACTTGGCGTAATGCTTCAGTAAGTGCCATATTTAAAAGAAAACAATCCTTTTCTTTTGATAAAACTATATATTTTTACACGAATACATCTAAAAGACATCAGTTTCTGGAATTCGTACTTCGCGGTACTGAAATTAGACCCTCAAGCCAAAATAATACATTTTCAGTTTTAGCTGAGAAACGGAACTTCACGTTTGAAAATCTATCTATATTATAAAGGAAAAATATGTCCTTGCATACGGCTGACGTCATTTTGAGAATGGTAACGCTTGACGATTAAATTTCTGATTTGCAATCTTTGCTACTGCAATTTTTTGAATTTCTAAACATCGCGCATCTTCAATTTTTACACCCGTTATATAGGGAAAAAGATTTACTTTCAAATGTAATTTTCTTGAAAACTTTATCTTAATTCATTTATTTATTATGTCTTTTTAAATAATTTTCAAGAATAATGTTTTTTAATCTATATCCATTGCGTACAGGCTCCATTACGGAATAAGCCATTTGCACTTAAAATAATATAAATAATTCAGCATTTGTCCCTGACTAATTTTTTATAGCGAAATTAAAACTTCATCAATGTCTTCATCAATCTATTATATTAAAAAGTGACTGTCCATTTGTATTTCACAGCTGTTCCTCCTAGAATATGGAATGTTGGGTGATCAAATTAACGCCAGTTATCCGCATGGGTCCGAGGATGTTAAACGTGGTCGTAGAATTTAAAAATTTGTTTAGTTTTCGAGATATAAATTTTTACGTTATTTTTTATGACATTTCTGTAATGGTGGAAACTAAAATTGCTCCCTTTTTGTGGATAAAAGAGAGAAAAGGGAAAATGACAAGGATTATTAGGTATCATTGTTTGAAATAATTTTTTAATTGAAATTAACGTATATTTGAATAAAAAGTGTAAAAATGATTTTAGTTTTCAAGAAAAATTCACGAAATATGAACTCACACATATTCAAGCTTCAGGAATCCGTTTATTTTAGAAACACAAATTCGACTCTCGACTGGAACATTGAGATAAATTCTGTTGACGTCAAAAGAAAAAAAAACATCGTACGTTTATTTTCATTTAATTTAAAGTCGTAAAGTAGATTTTAAACCATTGCCTTAAGATGACTAATAAAACATTTCAGAAGCGGACATTAAAAATGCGAAAAGGCAAGAAAAAAAAAAGAGAAAAGTTTTAGCGAGAAAAAAAATAATTCTTTAAATATTTATTTTAATTCATAAATATAAAATGCTTCTGAATAAATTCGTCCAAATAAATTCATTTTTGTATAAGTTAACCCAAATGACATCATTTCTACGAACTCCGAAAAAATTCGAAGCAAAATCTTGGAAGAGCGAAAAGCTCTAGGCAAAGAAAGTTATAGAATATGTGCATTTTTATTGGGAAAGTTTTGACTTAAATTGTAAATATAACTTATTATTTGAAATATTACATTTAATAAAATTAATATTGCAATGGCTTTCTAAATTTTCAATAAAGTTAAGATTTCATTTTTCGCAAAAAGATGGATTGTCTCCTGCAATTCAAAAGCAACACAACGGGTTGCTACGCAACTAGTATATATAAAATCCTAATGAAACGGATATTATGAAACGACTGAATTGAAACGAATTTATGTAACGATTCTATGAAACGACTGATTAAACAACTGATTATGTTTCACGGCGATTTCTCCTAAAATACAGAATACTTTGCGATGAAATTAACACCAAAAATCCGTATTGATCCGAGGATTTCAAAACTGGTATTAGAATTTTTAAATTCGAATTAGTTTTCGAAATATTAATTTTTTTCTAATTTTATATACTTTTCTCTAATGATGGCAACTCAAATTTTAATCATAACAGATATTTTTTTTCACATTTTAGAAAAGGTTACTATTTTAAACTAATTTGGCGACCAGTTTAGCCTCCCTTAAACGTATGGTAAGAAATGTATCATGTTACTTTTATTCATAATTCATTTTGTATTTCATTATCATTTTACTTAATACAAACTGAACCATTCAAAATGGCTTTTACTTTTTTTTTTTTTTTTTTTTTTTTTTTTTTTTTTTTTTTAATAAACGAAACGAAAAGAAAAATATTAGGCACAGATGTCATATACGCACCGGGGTACCTAATTTACGCCAAAATGACATTATTTTGGTTGACATGGTAAGCCAACTATTGTTGTTTATTTAATAATAAATGTTTATTTACTTTATTTTCTTTATTTTTAATTACATAAATTGTTTTGTTCCATAGTTAATTATGTTTTCGGTTATTTAATTTTAAAAATAATAGAAAATAATTAAAAAATACGGTTTTACTTAGTTATTCCGTCGACCCATTTCGCCAAATTGTATAAATCGCCAAACCACTCGCCAAATTATTCAAATTGACATAATTTTTATTTTAAATAACGAAAGAACAAATAAATTTCTATAACATTAATAAATATACAAATAAAACGTCGAAATAAAAATCCCTTGATGACGTAAAGGCGTTTAACTTGCTTAAAGTCAAGTGAATGTGACATTTACGATCAACCGTTATTGGGATTTAATCTTATAGTTTGGGGACGGATTTTTGGTCAATGGGATAACTAAGTAGTACCAAAAATACATATGTAACTGGTATTCGAAAACGAGATTTTCGCCAAATTTTCGTAAAAAAAAAAAATCATGCCAAATTCGGTGCGTATATGACATGTGGCCAAATATTAAATGATATAACAAATCATGACATTAAATTTCAACTTCAAAGCAATGTTTTAATTTACCACTCGAAAAATGAAAAGAATGCTAACTGGCGAGTTGAAAAAAACTATTGGCGTGATTTGCACTCTGCTAGCGTAACAGTACCAAGAATTCTTTGCGACCATGGCAACTTTTATATAGTTTTATTCGATTTTTTTTTTCTAATCAAAATGAAAACTTTCGGCACACATGTCATATACGGACCCATATTGGCGCGATTTTTTTTCTGACACCAATGTCATATACGCAACGAGTACATAACTGGCACCATAGTATCTTGTTTTTGGTTGGTTTGTTAAGACGGATGTTGTTGTTTATGCTGTTGATGTTTTCCCCAAATTAGCGTCGGAAAAATATCGCGCCAATATGGGGCCGTATATGATATCTGGACCAAACTTTCATATGAAAAGCGAAGGGATCTGAGTGTATTTATTTATGGCAGTTGCATAACTCGGACTATTATAATATAGGTGAAATGATGGCGATAGAATAATATTTGGCGACTTATCACCTTTACCTCACTAACATTAAAGTACCAAAATGGTACCTGGAATATAAAAAGCGAAGTGGTTCGCCCGGAACTGTTGGTGATATTCACAGGACTTGGGCTATTGTTATAGAAATTGTTTTAAAATACCGGGAGACAAAGACTCTGTACACTTAATTCATTCTATTTTAGCTTCTTTTCAAATGTTTAACTGATCCTCTTTAATCAAACACGAAAAAAAAAAAAAAACCATTGGATGTCTTAACAGCAACTGATTCAGCCTTAAATTTTTGCAATCACAGGGAATTGAATGGAAACCCGGTTACAGGGATTGCATCTGTATCGCTTTTTTTCAGTATAATTCAATGTTCTCTAATATTTTTAAAACCGATCAGATTAGCGTGTTTTTAGATTATGCGGTGTCTGAACGAGGGGTTGGCGAGCGTAGCTTGCAGGGGGCAGAGCCACCTAGTTAATATATATTTTTCAGACTGCTCACTAAATATATATGTATCAAGTGTCCACATAAGTATAAAATTTTTATTCAAATAAAATTTTGAAATTTATTAAAACATATACTTTCGTATGAATTAATAGCCGGAAGAAATCGGCAAAGATTTCGTTACGAACAACAGTCCTTTTTTATTACGATAATTTCAGTCATGTATGGGCGTTGTTTGATTACATGTCTTAAATTTGTGTTTTATTTATGTTTACTTAAAATTTTATTTATTGATTGGCGAATCTTTTAATGTCGTTATGGAATATAAGATGGAAACTAATGCTGTTTCAACTAATTTAAGTGCAAACGGATTTATCTTTCGTAATCGTCTACAAGCGATAAAGATATATAAAAAAAATCATGATTCAAAATTATATAAAACCAATAAAACTTGAGTAAATTGCGGTACATTTTAAAAACAAATTTCGATACAGGTTGCAAAAAAATTACATTTGAAAGCCATTTTATTCCCTATTCAACGGTGTAAAAATTTAAAATGTGAGATGTTTAGAAATTAAATAAATTGTAGTAAAGTTAAATTTAATAATCTGGTGTACCACCTTCAAAATGAGATCAGCGCCGAGGACGGAACCGTTTGTCCTTTGCAATATAGACATTTATGTTTTTACAAGGCTACGAAATTAATCATAGAAAGATAATACTAATTTATTATAATAATAATAAAAAATGAACATCTTTTTTTTTTTTTTTTTTTTTTTTTTTTTTTTTTTTTTTTTTTAATAAAAGACGTGTGATAAAAGAAGTTTTTAATATTAGACAAAATTTATATTCCATCTTTGTTTTAATAATACAACTTAACAAACCTTAGAATCGACAAACGTAATACTCACCAAACGTTAGAATAATTATTTTCAATCTTTCATTCAAAACTCACGTCTGAATATAAGGAGAATAATAAATTGTAAAGGTGTGACTTATCATTCCCTCTTTTGAAAATTCCAATTTTGACAACTGTAATATTTTCACGATAATGACTTTCTTAAACTATGTTATGAAATAAATTTATTTTACTAAAGAATCGATATATTTATATGTCATAGGGTGATGTGCGATACGTTAATTTATTGATATATTTAAATAATTGCAGATTGCTGAAATAATGCGAACTTGAATTTAATCCATTTAACCCTTTTGCGGTCGAGTGTCTGCAAATAACAGGGCAATTTATTTTTATATTCTATTCGCGCCACATTATTTTAAAATCACATTTTTTAGTAAATTTCTCTTAATATATATTCTTGTTTTTTTTTTCTCATTATTATTGAAAACATCCCATTGCTTGACTGTATAAATATATTAACGAGATAAATTTAAGAAATAAGGTTTGAACGATGCTGAGGGTGCAAATATACCTCGAAATTCCTTACCGTCCCGTGTCCTTGTGCTGATTTTTAAGCTTGGAGCTGTCTGTATAAAATTGTTTCAATAAATGTAATTCAATGTAACTTTTTGTTTACGAAACTGGGACTATTGTTTTATATAAATATGTAGCAAAAAATTAACCTGCGCACATTTTTACGGTTGTTATTATTTTTTTAACTCTGTCGCTGGATTTTAGATTCCTTATCGTCCATCTTGCTAAATTTATACAGAAAATCACTTCAGATGCTGCCACAGAATTTTTTTCAACTTTTTTTCATGCAGAAGTATGCTAGAGAAACAATGACTAAAATTATTTGACAGAAAATTTACTGCAATATTTAAATCAGCATTTCAATATCAATTTCAAGCATCGTGGCTTTATTGGTAGTCAAACTGTCCCCACGGATTATTCCTGCACTTTTCCAGGTAAATTACTTTTTATTTAATTTCATTCAATGTAAATAAATGTTGCTAAAAATCAATCAACATTGTGGCTATCACTTAACCTTAACATGATTTGCCTAAAAAAGGTGGTAATTTTCCTTACCGTGCCCTTTTTTTTTTCTTACCGTCCCTTTTTTCCCTTATCGACCCTTTTTTTTCCTTACCGTCCATTTATTCCCCTTACCGTCCCTTCTTTAAAACCCATTTAAGACAATGTTATACTAAAATTTTGTACTAAAAATAGTACATTGTTACTATTTCCTATTTGAATGTTCTGTGGGTACTATGCAAATTCATTATAAGTAAAAATTTTGAAGAAAATAAAAAGTTACAGAGGTAGAACGGTAAGGAAAATTAAACTCGCAAGTTTAACTTAAACCTCAATTAAATAAAAAAATTCTTCGCTGCTGACCCTTTTTCTTTATTTTGAATCATTAAGGCATTCGCCTATAAGTTTAAAATGTTATTTTATTAAGTGTAATTTCACCAGATTTTTATTCCTGAAAGTTAAAATTTTGTGAGAATATGCCAAATATGAATTCGGTTTGTCTGTCTTTCTCTCTTCTTCTGTTTGTCCGTTCTCTAACTAGCGTAAATATAGCTAGATTACCACGATATTGATGAATGTTATTGAGATTGACTATGGCATGATGTATTGAAAATGAAATATGTAGTAGTAACATTTTGAGTTATTTTGCAGGGATTTTCAAACAATTCTGTTTCGTTAAGGCCTATGGGGGAAAATTGTTTGCGGTGGTTTTTAATGATGCTTCAAAATTTAAACACATTGAAATATACATGTATATATATATATACACCAGGTGGATTTTTTAACTAAATTTTGACGATATTGTTAAATAGTAATTAATTAATTTAATAGTGCATTTTAGTTATTTTAAATAATGTAATTACTTTCTATTTATTTTATTTTATTTTATATTAAATGTATTTATCATGGTATTTCAAAATGTATTAACTGCATCCTTTGGTATCAATTACTGTTATTTTTTTTAACTGTTTTATTCACCTTAATCTTTACGATATTTTGGTAGCCATGTGCGCGTGGATATATTGAAAAATACTGAAATATTAATCGGTATGTTGTTTATTATTTCTATTTTATATCCTATAAATATTTAAACAGGTTTTATTGATTTTTCCATTTCATATTATTTGTTTCTATTCTGTTTTCAATTTTAATCAATTCAGTTGATTTTAATGGTTGTTTGGGCACAGGGAAAAATAAATTTTAACTTTAGCTTATTTTTCTCACAGAAAACACCATATTGCTTATATCATTGAATTCTGTGCCCTTGATAACGTAATTGAATCTATAAGCTTTTCCATTTTTTGTCGGTGTCCACTTTCTTCTTTTTTCTTCCATAATAATTCTTATAATAAATTATTTGGCACTTTTTTTATACTTACAGCTTTAATTTATAATATTATGGTTTTTGATGGTGGTAGGTTATGTTTAATTAATGGTTATACATATATATATATATATATATATCTGAAGTGAACTATAACTTGCTGCTTACTATAGAAAGTGGGGTGCTTAATTCATCGTTAATATAGACAGACACACAAAATAATTACGTTACACAACAGTTTTTGGAGAAAAATCGTTTACGGAGTATTAGCTCACAGGCTATCACAGCCTAAGAGCTAATGCGTCCGCAGGTTTTGTATGCACGTATTTACGTATGCGTGTATATATGGTAGCGCAATAACTCTTCATAGAAATATCCGATTTGCTTTAAATTGTTTTTCTAAGTTCATTCCAATAAAGTGCTTGCCTGATTAGTTTTGGTGTTCATTGTTTAACTACAAAAGAAGGGTGGGGAACTAATAATTTAGATAAGTGGGTTTTTCTGTCCGATTTGCTTGAAATTTCGTATACCGGTTTATTCTGACAAGGCGCTTCCCTGATTAGATTTGGAGGTTCATTGATTAAGTATAAAGGGAGTGGAATGGGAAACCTAATTCCCCCTTAATTTAGCAAAATTGGTTTTTCACGCAGAATTATCAGATTTTCTTCAAATTTGGTATACAGGTTTATTCTGATAAGGCGCTTCCCTGATTAGATTTGGAGATTCATTGGTTAAGTATAAAGGGAGGCAATGGGGGGAGCTAATCCCTCCCTTAATTTATTTTCCGAGGGGCGTTATTCTTTTAAATAAGTGTATAATATACAATTAATGTGAATATCCTGTGAGGTCAATGGCACCAGTTTAACTGTGAGTTTTTCTTTTAATTTATTTCATGTTGCTCTATTTCAAACATATTAAAATTGATACATATCTCTGAAGTGTACTGCAAGTGGCTAATATAGGATATGCTGTGGATTTTATTCATCGTTTATATACAGGGACACACATAATAATTCTTTTACAATGCTCTCTATGAACAATAATTGTTGGAAGTACGTTTTCGGTTGTGGAAACAGATTTTAAACTAATATATAAGAGATAAACTAATTTCTTCTTATTATTTATTGTGTATAAATGCTGTAGTTGATGTACAGGGAAGCAGAAAAGTTTATTGATGGAAATTGATAAACAGGAAATTTCAACTGTGCATTATGTTTCCTAACTGAACTAAATTTTGCCATACTATGCATTATATTATAAATTTACACATCATATACAAAACTGCAAAAAAAGTTGATATTTTTCCGCCTATTGATGATGATTTCTAAAATTGTGTTTTCAAATTTTTTATGAGTTTTGCAGATTCTTTATTTAGACCATTTTTCACTTTATTAACTGTGAAATTTTATTATAACATTCTGAATGCGTTGGAAAGAGTTTCATAATCTATGCTTGACACATGATTTTCTGTTCTTGTTTAGATTTTGAAAGGCGTTATTATTATAATTTTAATAATCAAATTATTTCATGATTTATGTGACTAACAGGTTACTTCTTTAATGAGCTATATGATTGTCTATATAATGTATTTACATAATAAATTTCGTCTATTACCATATTCTCAAATAATTAAAGTTAAAATAGTCTTTAAAAAATCTCACTACTTTATAAGCATTTAATTTTTATCTTGATCGTGAAAATTACGCCTAATTCCATCAATTCAATGAAGGTTTATTCCCAAATTCTCGTTTACAATACATTTATCTAGAGTAAACACTGAACTCGACTATGGAAAATTCGCCCCTTTTTTGTGCACTCGATAGAAAATTTAAGTTTTAAAAATGTTCAAACGTTGTATTCACATCGGAAAAACACTTGCGAACATAATTTTAATATTTCTAGCCTAACAAGAAGTGAATGAAAAATCAATTTCAAAATCGCATGTTTACACACAATAATCGCACTGCAAATAGAAGCGTCTTAAATTTAGACACATATGTGACTGAAAAAGAATTTTAGACACTTAAGTGTCTTAATCTGAAAATTAAGACACTATAGATGTCTTAATTTAAGATACATAAGCGTCTTACTATGACCATGGTGTAAAGGAACTGAGAATAATGTCTAAAATATCCGCAAACGTCTTATTTTAAGACACTTCATTGCTTTAAACGTGTCTTAATTTTAGACGTTTTGATTCTTCCGACGCAATAACCACCAGGAGGCACTAGCACTCCCAGTTGCGCATGCGTTTTAGATGTCTTCGTTCGAAGTGGTATACGTTGTAATTCAAACAAAGTTTGTTTTTATGTACGCGTGTATTTTAATTCGTTTTTTGTGAAATGTGAAGTACTGTGATTTTAATTCGTATTAACTTAGATTATTTATTTATTGAATACATACATCTGACGTGTGTGCTCGGCATCAAATGTCTCTTAGAAGCTGTCGTCGATACAAGGGCGGGATAGACACAGAACAGAAGTAGACGACGGTTGAAGATTACACCCGGAAATTCTACAAAGCGTGTGCAATGGGCTTAGTGTTAACTCGTATCAATTTATATCAATAATATTGTGTTATTCATCTTCGTCCTGTCGAAGCTGGCAAAAAAAAAGAAACTTTTGTCTGGCGGGTCCTGTTTTTAGGATGAAACATCTCATTCTTTAAATATGGCTAGTCGGATGTATTATGGGATTACCTTTTAAACTGATGAAAGTCTTTCTCCCTCACTGTGGTTGTGGTAGTTTTTAAAATTTCAAATCGAGGAATATTTCTTACCTCTTGCAGCAACTCAAGTAAGTTTCTTTATAGTACTAAAATTAGTGTATTTTATGATTTTATTTATTGTACTAAACAAAATCCTGCATGAAATTTAATTAGTTTTGAATCTGTTCGCAAAAAACCCCACTAATTCTAGAAGTATATATTTTTAAACTTATGACGTTCTTTTTTATTACGAATTATATATTCAATGTCAGTTCTTAGATTCAATGGATAATTTTTATCTCGCAGTAAATGACGGCCACAAGGAAGTAAAGAAAAAAAAAACTTTGAAAGATGACCTAATGCTTTCTTACTTCCTGGCATAAAACCGCAGATTAAAAAAAGATAAATAAAGTAAATGAGACTCGTCTATTATATGAAGCTGCCTGTAAAAATATACATATGTATTTGATTTGCAATCAACTCTAATACTGATTTTTTTATTATTTTTAATAAAAAAGTAATTTGAAATTTATAGTGGGAAAAAGTAAAAACCTCTAACTAGATTTCGTATTTAAAATTGTGGTAACTTTATTTATATGCACTTATACGAAAAATACAAAAATGACAGATGTTACTGTATATATTTAAGACGAAAGAAGTTTGGAAATCATAAGTTATTTTTTCCTCATGTTTTTAATATAGAATATGTACTTATTTGTTTTTATTGATAGTTGAATAGCTTTTGTGAGTACCCTCTGATCTACATAAAAACTTGCCCATGTGGAAATATAAATTTTTTAAAAACATAATTTTTAAATAAGTATTTTCTTTTTTGGGGGGGGGGGAGGGGGGGGATTTTGCATGAATTTTTGTAAAGCTGATATCTTAAATCTTGCACTGATTATAATGAAAGTTTTGAACTTTTAGAGTAGGACAAGTTTAAAAACGCAAATATATTTAACAAAATACCAAAGTCATTTTTTCCCCAATGTTATTAAAGTAGAATATTTATTTATTTATTTTCATTATTTATAGTTAAATGGCTGTTGTGATTATCAAGTGATGTATATGTAAAATTGCCTATGTGGCAATATATTTTTTTATATTTTCATTTTTTTTTTTTTTTGGGGGGGGGGGGGATTTTTGCAATTTTCGTACATCTGATATTTTAAATCTTTTTCCACATTCAACCGAGTATAATAAATATTTTGAACTTTTAGATTAGGACAAGATTATAAAATATATATATATATTTATCTATGTACCTTAAAAACCCTTAATAGCGAACACTTCGGGACCGCGGAATTTGTCGGATAATTGGAGATGTCTACTTTTTTGAGGTAAAAATATACAAATATGTATGTCTGCTGATTAAAAAAGTATTCGTTAAATAGAGGTGTTCGCTATTCGAGAATGTCCATTAACCTCCACAACGGATACTCCCGAATATCGGACATCTCAATTTAGACAACTATAATGCAGGGTTGCGTTTTTTGCAAAAGTACTTCTTGATTAAAGGAAGGGCAAACTGTGAAGTGCCCCGTCCCGCTACGACTGTAGTGCCCCCAAATTTGATGTGCAATATTTGTAAAGCTTATATTTTAAATCTGTTTCGAAATTGTACTGATTATAATCAATATTTTGAACTTTTAAAGTAAAATAAGGTTAAAAACAAAATAAATTTAAAAAAATCTAATATTTAGATAAATATTTTTTGTTTTTTAATCTTGTTCTACTCCTGAAGTTCAAGATATTGATTATAATCAGTACAATGTCGTAAAAGATTTAAATTATCAACGTAACGAAAATTGTATACCAAAACTGAGAGCACCAAAAAAATCAGGCTGTAATGGGGGGGGGGGGGGGGGCAGGACCACAGCCAAATATTTTTCCAGGATTCAACGTGGTCAAACATGGCTACGTATGATGCTTACAAAAAAAATGGATGCGATTCAGACGTTTGAAGTGTCTGAAATTCAGACGCAAAAAGTGTCTGAAAAAATTCAGACATTTTAAAATGTCTGAAAATTGAACACTCCATTTCAGACACTTAAGTGTCTGAATTTCAGACATTTTAATTTAGAGTGCGGTCAAGTGTGAGTATTACTTGTCCTAAAATGGTTCCGTACAATAAATGTATGAATTAGTAACTGGGCATTGTAGTACACAAATATATGTTTAAAAGTTGTCATATTGGCTTTAAAAGCCGATGGCTCATAGAGTATGCGGACGGTGGCTTTAAGTGGCTTTAAAAAATATCTTGGCTCATTACCAAGAAAATTTTTTTCGAAAATCATTATGAACAATCTTTTTATACTCCTGAGACGATAGGCAGCTCTAGCGATCCTCAACTAGTTTGCTAAACGCCCGAAAATTGAAATTTGTGTTTATCGAGAAAATGAGATTTTCTCAAAAACTATGTGACCTAGGGTAATCGTTATAGTATTCCTGCAAGGTTTAAATTAATTTCTACTACCACTATTTTGTCATAATTTTAGTCTCAGTATATTTGGAAATAGAGGGGTGGGGATATATTTTTTTATTACATTATCGACGATATCTCTGAAAATATAATAAAGAAATGTATTTTTGAGTTCGGCGTTACGAAAGCGTTCACACGATACCCCACACGATATAAAAATAATTTTTTTCAAGTAACTTGCTTAGTTCTCTACATTTTCCCTAAATGTATTTGTGAATGGTCAATAATCTATAAATGTATGGGTCGGAAAACTTTATTACGTCAGCGAATTTGAACTTTCAACGTTTCATAGATTACGAGCAAAATTCCTGTGACGGACGGACAGACAGACACAATCGTGATCTTATAATGGTTTCGTTCTTACTTTTTAAGAACGGAACCCTAAAAATATTGTTCTTTTAAGAAAAGAGTATAAAAAGAAATAAATACGATACATATATATTCTTACTTTCCACAAAATTTATTTGAATATGGTTATTAACTTCTGACGAATAGATTTCAATCTTATAGTCAAAACTTGTAAGTTTTCCGTGGACAAATTTTGAAAATAATGAGGCCATTTATCATATACCTCAGGTTAAAACTATACAGATGACAACTGGAATTTTTCGCGATAATGACTTGTCTGAATAAAGAAAAAAAACTAGTTATCGTAAAGAAAATGGATTTTTTGTTTTAAAAAAATATCAAATTGTCATTTTATAGTATTTGGCTGAAAGTAAAAGCATTTTAATACCTAATAATTTTATTGTTTTGGTGACATTTTCTAAAATTGTCAATGAAGCGTAGTCGTTTGTTAAAATAAAAACGCATACTTGTGAAAATTACAATTTTGGAATTTTCAAATACATAAAAGTAAAAGTACGTGTCATAACTTTAAACTTTTTTATGATTGCGGCTTAAATGTATTATGCATAAAACATGAGCTGCGTCGTAAGCTTCCTTTCGAAAGATAAATAATGAATATTACATACTCATTTCAATTTTCGAGATACAAACCTATCTTATACTTTGAAGAAGTTTTCATTTATTGAATGAAGTTGATAATTTATTATAAATGCAAAATAGAATTTCAGTTATATCACAATTTTTATAGTATAATGAAATATAGTTATACGTGATATAGACCGTTATTTTCCACAAACTTAATTAAAATATATTTATCGGCATCTGCAGAATAATTTTCAATATTTTATTGCATACTGATGACTAAAGATAGTTTGAATAATACAATTTAACAGAGAAATTTATTGTTTTCCTCATTTCCAAATTCTACATATCACAACTATAATATTTTTATGATAATAACGTCTAAATCTAAATTATGCAGTAAAATAAGGCTTATTATGTCAAAGAAAATAATTTGCTTTTAGAAAAATATAAAATCTTGACAGTGAATCTTATGTATAATGTAAAAGCAATATAATATCTGACAATTTTATTGATATGGCGATATTTTCTAAAACAGGGAATTAAGAGTATATTTTATTCAAATAAAATGTATTCTAAAAATAAATATAAATTAAAATTCTTACGTAAGGATTTTAATGAAAAAAATCAAGTTATACGTTCGATAATGCTAAAGATTTTGTTATTCCGATTCAATTGCTGGATGCATAAACACTTGTGCGTATTTGTATGCCTTTCTTTAGGAGTTCAATAATACATTATTCTCTTTCTTCTGAAATTCCATAAGATAAACCTAACTCATATTTTTTTTTGGAAAAGCATTGTTTAGTAATTGCATAAAAATATATGTCTTTCTTTCCGGTAGATAATTAACCTTCCAACAAGCGCGCCCATCATGCCAACATGAAAGATCGCGCTTATTTCCTACATATTCTATTGTAAAATGTAACTGAAAGTAGGTCAAAGGGATGGTACTTAGGATAATTATAATTTATTTCAAAGTATTAAAACTAATCCTAAAGCTACAAGTGTAATAAACATGTCCAACTAACACCCTTCCCTTTCAAGGTTTTTTTTTTTTTTTTTTTTTTTTTTTTTTTTTTTAAGGTGCATATATGCTGCAGCCTGCACGAGCTACCCAACCCGCTACTATGGGATAGCTTACGGAGCCAATCTTTACCCGGTGGGTTGCGGCAGAAAGGCGGAGTCTCATCCCTCATATATCGTGAGCTTGCTTTGCATTTCGGTCCAAAATTTCCTATGGTGATACTTGTCTTTCAGCGGAACCCATTTTTTTTCTTTTTCCGTTCCTCTAAATTGGTTCATGAACTACTTTTCACGACAAGTACCCACCACCGATTAGGCATTTAAATCCAGATTTCCCTACTCCCGAAGCTGGATATGTGTGTGTAATGTGCAGGAGCCAAATCAACAAAGTCAATTAGTTAAGCAAGCGGTGCAACAGAGAAACCAGCATATTACAAGCTCTACAATTAGGTCGGCCAGGGCATTGGTCTATGGATGGCCACCATGCGGCGACCAAGCAGACACCCGCCCCGATGCCAGACAGGTATACTCGTTCGGCTAGGGAAATCTGGCAGCTAGGGGTCTGGTCATCGGTTTGGAGTCAACCGATGTCCGCCATGTACGCTAATGGCGCCTGGTGCATGTAAAATCCGTTGTGGGTGCAAAGTCCTCCAAGTTACCTGTGAATTATACGTCTGGGGTTGCCTTGCCAGGTGAAGGTCTTGTCACCTGATCAAGGTTCTAAATTACGAGACCAACTTCAGTAGCAAAGCGTAGGTACAAAACAACAAGTTCAAAATTTTAAGTAACGGTATTAACTAAGTTCACATCTAAGCAGTAGGCACAGTCGGTAGGATGAAGATCTATGCCTTCGTCAGATTTATTGCCGCTACGTGGCTATTAGGCGATCTCCGCACCATATCAGGTATCAAACCCGTTCAGCTGGGGAGACCCGGCAGGTAGGGCCCTGATTATCGGTTAGAAAGAAAGAGAGAGGAATAGCCAAGGATCAGGTATTCAAAGTGCCTTCAGATCTAAATATAGAAAACAAAATTCATCTCTATTGTATCTCTCACATGCACGAGCTTTCTGGAAGGTTAATCATTGAAAAAAAAAGTTTATTATAATTACATAATGAATTTCGACGGTTATCATATTCTCAAGAAAGGAATGAATAGGAAATATACACATTCTTACATTCCATAAAATATATCTGATTATGGCTATCAAATTCTGAAGAATAAGTTTCAATCTTTCAGTTAAAACTTGTAAGTTTTCATTCGAAAGATACTGAGAATAATACGGTAATTTCTCATATCTCTCTTTATTAAATTGTACATTTTACAAGTGGAATTTTTCGAGATAATTACTTGTTTGAAGTAACCCAGAAAAAAATTGGTTGTCATAAAGAAAGTATCTCTTGTTTTTTTAAAAACTCGGGGGCTCGGCCTCCTACGAGCTACGCTCGCGAACCCCCGTCTAGACACCGCAGACTCAAAATGCACGCTAATTTGATCGGCTTTAAAAAGATTTCGAAAGATTGAATTATAATTAAAAAAAAAACAGTGGCGATCTCCCTATAAACGAATTTCTATTCATTTCTCTTTGATTGGAAAATTTTAACGCCAAATCCGCTGCGGTACTACTTGATTATCCCTCGACCAATTTCGCCAAATTATATAAATCGCCAAACCACTCGCCAAATTATACAAATTGACATAATTTTTATTTTAAATAACGAAAGAACAAATAAATTAGTACAACATTAATAAAAATGCAATTAAAACGTCGAAATAAAAATAACTTGATGACGTAGACACGTGTAACAACATTTCAAAATAAGCTAATATAAAGGGAATTAAGTAAACAGAGTCTTTGTCTCCTGGTATTTTTTAACAAAGCGAAAAGAAAGTTCTTTTAAATGAGACATTTTAAATTAATCGTTTTTTATCTGACGTAATTTTTACCAAGCTATTCTTTCTCTTTTAAATATTCACGTGAAAATACTTTTGTTAGAAATGAAATATTATTTGCGCTTTCCTAAAAAAAATAGTTGAAAAGATCCTCTCAAAATATCAAATAAATGTCTAGCGCAATTTCTAAATTTAAACTGTTTTGCAATATTATTTTGTGTTCATTTTATGTAATAACTATAATGTGATCTAAATATGACGTAATTTCTCCTATTTAAGACTTCTAACGCATGTTAATGAATTTATTATTTTTACAATATCCTTTCTCTTTTAAAATTCACGTGTATACTTTTTATGACGTAATTTTTACTAAGTTCCTGCTTTTTGTACATAATTATTTAATTCTAATTCCAAATGATTTTTTCTGTTTATAATAGTCACGTGTAAATAAATTTTTAATTTGAAGCAAACATTATTGTTTGCGCTGCTTATACATTTGGCAACAGTATAAATTAATACCATTTTCTAAAATAATGTAAAAAATATCTCTAGAAATGCTGAAAATTTGAATTTAAAATAGAAATAAAACCTCAAAAAACGAGTAAAAAAAAAAAAAATGCAATCTGCACTCCGGCAAATTCTAGCGCATAAAATGATCTAAAAATGATTACACTGCCATGTATAGTTTTTGCTGCAATAAAACTTTTCTAGTGGAACTATTTTTTCCAACTTTAGCATTAAATATCTCTTAAAATAATTCTTAGATTTGAAAACTGTCTGCATCAGCGTGTTTATCAAACATTTCTGTATAAAATCACTGATTTTCATATTTTTGTATGCTTTATTTTTCTTAATCTTAACGAAGAAAGACCTCCGGTCACAAAAAAATTCAAAACCGGCGGCGGCGGTGACAGCGGTAGTTACTTTTTTTAGAATAGAGAGATATGAAAATGACATTTTACAGTATTTGGATAAAAGTAAAAGCAATATATTTCGTGAATTTTTTTTCTGTCGTTTTTGTTTTAGAAATATTTGATAAAATAGGAAATAAAGAGAAGTCTTTTGTTAAAATAAAAATGTATGTTTGTTATAATTTGAGTTTTGGAATCTTCAAATAAATAAAAACAAAAGTACGTGTTATAACATTAAACTTTGCATGATTTCTCTTAAATACATTATGCATAAAACATGAGCTGGTTCGCAAGTTTCCCTTCGTAAGATAAATAATGAATACATTTTCTTTTCAACTTTCGAGATAAGGTTATTTCTCAAATTTTCACGAATTCTTTGATTATTGAATGACCTTGAAAAATTATTATTATTGCATAACAGAATTTCAATTCTCATTTTGTTCTCAAATTATGATGAAATATGGTTAGAGTAATATAGACCGTTATTTTCCATAAACCTTATTAAAAAAATTTTATCAGCATCTAAAGAATTATTTTCAATGTTTTACTGAAAGATAAAGGACTGGACAAAAGATAATGTGAAAAATATAATTTAATGGTGTAACTTATCATTTTCCTCTTTTCCAAATTCTACAATTGACAACGATAATATTTTCGTGATAATGACGCCTAAATTATGCAGTAAAATAAGTTTATTATACTAAAAAAAAAAATTAAAAATATATAATTTAATATCTGACAATTTTATTGTTTCTGTGCTATTTTCTAAAACATGAAATTAAGAGTATTTTTTATTAAAAAAATGCGAACAAAAAATAATTTCTATATTATCATATTCTCAAAAAAGAAAAGAATATGAATTATATATTTTATTACTTTCAACAAAAATTTTTTGAGGCAATTTAAATGTATACTTCTGGTCAAAACTGTACCTTTGACAACAGGCATTTTCGCGATAATGTCTGAATAAAACAAGAAAAAAAAGGTTGTCGTAAAGAAAAGAAATAAAAAAATATGAAATTGACATTTTATAGTAATTGGGTGAAACTAAAAGCAATTTAATACCAGATAATTTTATTGTTTTGGGGAGATTACCTAAAATTGTAAATGAAGCGTACTCTTTTGTTAAAATAAAAATGCATACTTATTACAATTAGAATTTTGGAAATTTCAAATAAATAAGACCTAAAATACATGTTATGACCTTAACCTTTTTTAAGATTACGACTTAAATACATTATCCATAAAACATGATCTGCTTCGCAAGTTTCCTTTGGAAAGATAAATAATGGATATTACATTTTATTTTCAACTTTCGAGATATAAAATTATCTTATATTTTGAAGAAGTCTTTCGTTTATTGAATGAAGTTGATAATTTATTTTAAATGAAAAATAAATTTTCAGTTATATCTTTACTTCCAAAATATAATGGAATATAGTTATACGTGATATAGACCGTTATGTCCAACAAACTCAATTAAAATATATTTATCAGTATCTGCAGAATCATTTTAAATCTTTTATTGCATACTCATGACTAAAGATAACGTGCATAATAACCCAATATAACAGAGCAATTTATTATTTTTCTCTCTTCCAAATTCTACGTTTATCAACTGTAATGTTTTCATGATAATGACGTCTAAATTATGCCGTAAAATAAATTTATTATGCCAAAGGAAAATATTTCTTTTTAGAAAAATATAAAGTTTGAATTTCAAGCATTTTTATAAAGTAAAAGCTATTTAACATCTGGCAATTTTATTGTTTTGGCTATATTTTCTAAAATAGAAATTCAGAGTATATTTAATTGAAACAAAATAAATGCAAAAAAAAATATTATTAGGATTTGAATGAAATAATGTCAATTTATACATTTAATAACATTAAAGGTACATTATATGGCCAAAGGTGACCGGCCACTTGCGATTTTAGACGTTTTGTTAAATATCTAGAAAACTACATGAGGAATTATCCTGAAACTCTAGGTGTGTAAACAGAATTGTGTACAGGTCATACATTCCGTGAGGATTTTTTTCCCGAAACCCCATAGCGGACCACCAACAAATTGAAAAAGAACGAATATCTTTTGGATAACCCTGTAAAAACTAATGTAGCAAAAGCGTTCAATCTGTAGATTATAATTAAGTGCCTTATTGTAATAAGCTGTGTTCATTTTTAGGAGGATAGCACGTATACTCGTAGAGAAAAAAAATATTATAAAGTGAGTCCGAAATTTTGCCAAGTTTTTTGCTTATAATTTATAGAGTTCTTAATATAAAAAAAAGTTCTTTTCAGAAAATATGACAAACAACATTGTACACATTACCCTGAAATCAATATTTAAAAATAGCAAAAATTGTAAGGAAAATGAGCACGTTTATTCAATAATGATTGACTGCGCATGCCGTAATGTAATAGAAATGTAATTTGCATAATGTGTTAGCTAAATATATAGAGCAAATTTTAGTCTCAAAAACATAGTTTGAAATGTTTGAAAATTATTGTTGATTGAATAATAGATAGAATAATGTTGATAGAATAATCGTAGTCACACGAAGACATTCGCAAGGTAATATTAAACCTATGGGAGTGTTCTTGACAAACATCTCGCTCGCATTTTGTTACCTTTAAATGATTTTTTTTTTTCATGGGATACCTGAGATCAATATTTAATGTTGTGCTTTTGTACTTTTTCGGGTTCCGTTATTCCCAAAAGGAAGCAAAAAGATCAGGGGTTGCATCCAAATACAGTAATGCGTGCAATATTGTGTATGCTATATTGGCACTAATCAATGGATATATGGATACAGCCCCTCATCTTTTTGCTTCATTTTGGGAACAACGGATTTTGAGCTTATTGTATCAACGATAATTTTCAGAATTTTCAAGCTATGTTTTTGAGATTTTTACAAAAATTTCTATATACATTTAGCTAACGCATTATGCACATTATACTTTGATTGCGTTCGAGCATGCGCAGTGAAACATTATTTAGTAAACCTGCTCATTTTTCATCCAATTTTTATTATTTTTTAATTCTGATTACACAGTATTGTATAAAATATTGTTTGTCATATTATTTTCTGAAAAGAACTTATTTTATATTATGAATTCTGCAAATTACAAGCAAAAAACTTGGCAAAATGAGACTGTTTTTATGGAAACCTGAATTTCTCTACGAGTATACATGCTATCCTCATAAAAATGAACACAAAGTATTACAATAAGCTACTTAATCATAATCTGCACTTTGAACGTTTTTGCTACATTAGTTTGAACAGGGTTATCGGAAAGATATTCGTTTTTTTCAGTTTGTTGAAGATCCCCTATGGTGTTTCGGGAAAAAATAATCGCGGAAATATATGACCTATTCTATATCGTTTACACACGTGGAGTTTCAGGTTAATTGCTTACCTATTTTTCTAGATATTTAACAAAACGTCTAAAATTGCAAGTATACCTTTGGCCATATAGTGTATTTGTCATTCCGATTCAATTTCTGAATACATAAACACTTGTACGTATTTATAAGTGTTTCTTAGGAAGTAAAATTATACATTATTTTCTTTTTTCTCAAATTCCACAAGAAAAACCTGCATCATATTTTTGGAGAAAAAGTATTGCATAATAATTGTATAAAAATATTTGTGTTTTTTTTTTTTTTTTCATTAGAAAATTAATCATTAAAAAATGATGATTTATTATAATTATATAATGATTTTCGACGATTATCATATTTTCAAAAAGGAATGAATATGAATGATACACATTCTTACATTCACAAAATCTCTCTGAATATGGCTATCAACTGCTGAGGAATAAATTTCAATGTTTCAGTCAAAACTTGTAAGTTTTCAGTTAAAAGATACTGATAACAATGGGGAAATTTATCATACCTCTCTATATAAAATTGTACATTTTACAACTGTAATTTTTTGTGATAATGACTTGTCTGAAGTAATCAAGAAAAAAATTGGTTGCCATAAAGAAAATATTTCTTGTTAAAAAAAAAAAAAAAATAGGAAATTGACGCTTTACAGTATTTGAGTAAAAAGAAATGCAATATATTACGTGATTTTTTTTTTTGTATTGTTTGGGTGATATTTAATAAAAAACGAAATAAAGAGTAGTAGTCCAGGGGAAATGTACCAAAAAAAAGGGGGTTACCTTGCAAAAGGTCGGGTAGAAGATTTTTTTTTCTGAATTGTTTATAATGATGCCAACATGAAAAAACCAAGTTTTCTAACAAAATTTCTTAAGGCTAAATTTTCTGTGGCCAAAAAACAAGAAAATTTTGGGACCTTTTTGGGGTTTTTTGAAATATCTCGATACCCGTTGCCGTAGCATAATATTTGTCAATTACAATATTAAAGAAGATAAAATTTTCTACAACTTTTTTATACACTCAATAGCAAGCGCAGTACGCCATTTCAAAAATAGGACAATTTTTTCAATTTTCTTAAAAACCGTGAAAGACGCAGTTCTGCCCCGATTATTCAAATGTTTCACACGGATTTAATCTTGTATGTGAACTTCTATATTTACTAGCAGTGAATTATGTGTTTCAGGGTTAAAATTAGCCTTTTTTGCACCCGTGCAAACATAGATTTTGGCGCCTCCCCCCCACCCCTCTTTAAAAAAGAAAATTTTTCCACGGGAATTTTAATAAATCTCTAATAGCCGGATTTTGAAAATTTTAAGTGTGTAAGCATTAAATACGTAATGCTAAACTACGTAATCAGCTTTGCCAAATATTGATTCATTAAAAACTTGAAAACCGTACCGAAAGGAACCGAAATATATTCCGCTTTAAACAGGTTTCCATTTTAGTAGGTATAATTGTTCATATTCTTTCTCTTGAAAAAATATATACTTTTCCTTTAAAGACCGAATTCCGTGTATACAGATTTCATTTTCAAAGATTTTATGGTAGTTGTCGTATTGAGGCGTTTAAAGTCACAGTTATATGAATTATGGGACTAAATTAGTCACACGAAGACATTCGCAAGGTAATATTACACCTATGGGAGTGTTCTTGACAAACATCTCGCTCGCATTTTGTTGCTTTTAAATGATTTTTTTTTTCATGGGATACCTGAGATCAATATCTAATGTTGTGCTATTGTACTTTTTCGGGTTTGGTTGCTTTTAAAAAAATATATATTCGGACACTTTCATTTTTGGAAAAATGTTTGGAACCCATTCTGAAATTTAATGTATCCTGTTTGAGCTTTAAAGCAATTAATAGATAATCTTAAAGTTTTACATATTTTTGCATGCTAAAATGATATAATCTCTTGTCATATTTATTGATATAAGTGGGAAAAAAATGACAATATGTTTTAAAACTAATCTTTTAAATATGTTTTATAATACTAGTGATCTCAAATATTTTATTAAGAGAATTTATAAATTTACAAGATATAAATGCATAACATTAGTTAGTGAAATAATCTGGTGTCATTTTTATTGTAGCTATTTTATAAGGTAAAAGTATTTCTTTCATAAAAGATATTTATCTTTTGAGTCCCCTCTTTTATATGGAACTACAATTTAATGTTTGCTATCTTTAAAACAGTAAAACATTAAAACATATGTTATCAATAATTGGTAAATAAAACATACCATTGTAGTGGGGAATAAAATATGCTTTTCGCAAATTTTCATGGGTGATTTTCAAAAAAAGTCTCATGTTTTACTGTCCTTTCACATTTGCACAGAAAAATAGTTAAATATCATAATTTTAATTATTGAATTTTAACTATCATGATTATTAATGATAATTTACAGATATATTATTATTTATAAACAAATAAAAAATAAGAAATATATTCTTTTATAGTCAAATTGTCATTACCGTAGGTTGTCCCAACAAGCAATTTATTAGGTAAAGATTTGAATGAGTTCTATTTAAAACAGATGGTTATAATTTTTTTATACATTTTTATTTATTAAGATGCTACTAATTAAAAAAATATTTATTTTCATTAATTAAACTTATCTATAATTCTTAATAATTTATTTAAACTGTGTCCCAAAAAAGAGTGTCATTGCCATGCTTCTGACAAAAAGTTCCTCTGTATTTTTTTAGAAGACAGCACATGCCTTTTTATAAAGGCAAAAGTACTCCTTAAAAGTCAACTTGTTATCAGGTTTAGGTGAATAGAGTAAATAGTTTTATAGTTTCAATAAAACAAGCAAAGACTTTGAATGTTTTGGTGAGTATTCTTTTGTAAGTCGTTACCGTAGCCAATTCTAATCGATAATTACATGAACTTTTATTTCTTAATTTGTATTGTATGAGAAATAGAAAATCATTGTATGGGCCAGAAGATATAATGGCTGCCATTTATGCCTGGGGAAAAATAAAAATATTTTGCTTAATTTGTCATTACCGTGCTGACTTATGTCATTATACCAAGTGCATTAAAATTTAAAAATTAGTTTTAAAATGTTAACTTAGTAATTTGGTCTCTGCTGATGCTTGTATATGAATGTTTATGATGCAAGATAATTATTTACAAACAATTAAAACTTTCTGATTATTTCTGAAAAATGTGATTTGGTTATTCCAAAACATGGACAGATTTTGAAAATGACCCACCTATTCCATTGATACCTGAAATAATATGTATGCATTATAAAATTTATTAAAATTAAGCAATAAATCTTTTTTAATTGAAACTATAGTGCCAATAAGTTACTATATATTGAAAAATACTTTTAAACAATGCTTTGAAATTAACATTGTATACACTTAAAGTTACTGTCTAAATATGAAAATTGTCTCATTCATCTACACTCTGCCCTACTTTTAAAATTATATAAAAATATAAAATGTCTGTCGAGAGGAAAATAAAGACGTGAGTGTGGAAATAATAGATAATTTACTGCTACCAATTTTTAGAAGTCGACATACAATATTAAATCCACGGGAAACATTTGAATAATCGCGGCAAAACTACGTTCTTCACGGTTTTTAAGAAAATTGAAAAAATTGTCCCATTTTTGAAATAGCGTACTGCTCTTGTTAATGTGTGTATAAAAAAGTTGTAAATATGAAAGTTGTAGAGAATTTTATCTTCTTTAATATTGTAATTGGCAAATACTACGGCAACGAGTCTCGAAATATTTCCAAAAAATCAAAAAATGTCCCAAAATTTTGTTGTTTATTGGCCTCAGAAAATTTAGTCTTAAGAAATTTTGTTAGAAAACTCGGTTTTTCCATGTTGGCATCATTATAAACAATTTAGAAAAAAAAATCTTCTACCCGACCTTTTGCAAGGTAAAATGTACATTTCCCCTGGACTATAGACATTTCTTAAAATAAAAATATATGTCTTTTAAAATTTGAATTTTCGCATTTTTAAATATACAGGATGCCCCTAAACTCATGGTACATACTCTAGGGGGTGATAGAACAGAGGTGCCTGATATCTACCCCTTGTACATCTGCCCCCATACGTCATTTTGACGTCACAGTAGAAGGGGACACATATCCAGTGCTACACCATTTCACTTTATTCGAGGATTGTATATCCGACCCCTGTATATATGCCCCCATATCAGAAGGGGGCACATATCCAATACAGAGCATTTTATTTTTCTCAAGAGCTGTATATCCACCCCCTGTATATATGCCCCCATACGTCATTTTGACGTCCCAGCTGAAGGGGACGCATATCCAGTCCTACAGAATTTTCCTTTCGTCGAAGGGTGTATATCCGACCCCTGTATATATGCCCCCATACGTCATTTTGACGTCATAGCAAAGGGGACACATATCAAGGGGGCAGATATCCAATGCTAGGACTTTTACTTTTGGCGAGAGAGTTGGACAACCGACCCCTGTATATATGCCCCTATACGTCATTTTAACGTCACAGCAGAAAGGGACACATATCAAGGGGGCAGATATCCAATGCTAGGACTTTTACTTTTGGCGAGCGGGTTGTATATCCGACCCCTGTATATATGCCCCCATACGTCATTTTGATGTCACAGTCGAGGGGACACATATACATTGCTAGAACATTTTTACGCTCGTCGACAGTTGGATATTCTGCATATATGTCCCCTTCTACGTATAGATTTTATTGTTGCCGCGAAGGCCTTATTTATCTAGAAATCTGTGAAAGACATTTAAAATGTAACTCAAGAATTATGTAATTATATACGAGGACGTGAGTTTCATAACTCACCTTATCCCAACTTTAAAATATCGAGTGTTCTTTATGAATCTATTCTATAGGTGAACCTGAATAAAAAAAACACTATAATCTGAAAAAAAACCCTAGTTTTAACGTGTATGTCTGCCATTGTAAAATATTGGTTTACAATGAAAACCAACGGGTTTTATGCGATTTCCCAAAATTAGATTATCTGGACAGGGCGAGGTTTGAAACTCACGTCTTCATATATACATAAAAAATATATATTGAAAATTTATAAAGTTAAAAAAAAAAATTAATCATTTTGCTTCCATTTTAAAATGTTACAGACAGTTATGGTTCGAATAAATGTTATAGTCAGAAACTACGATATAGTTTCTAACATTGTTTCTTACTACGATATAGTAAGAAACTATGTTAGATACTATATATAGTTAGAAAGAAATATTATTGCTGGTTTTTCATCTGAGGTTCATTCCTGCAGATAGCACATGTGATCAAAATGATAAAGATAAATCATGCCGGTTGTATAGATTATTAAACACTTCCCAACTACTTTTATAATTTACATTTATCCAACTTCAGTTTTTCGAAATACTCTGTACTTTCATGCAATGCTTAACATTACATAAATTTCGTTGAATTTTTCCGAGAAAAACACCATCAAAATGCACTTCAAATAAATTTCTGCTATAGACTCTAATGTATCCCAATTCTTTTGTTTGCCCCCTATAACAACTATAATTGTTAGATACACCCTCTTTTCTCTGAGAAACATTCTGCAGTATAGCTGAACACTGCTCTCGCATAAAAGGAAGGTACTTTCTGACACATTTCTGAATTCATTTATGTTCAGAAAACCATGAAATTACCCTGTGTTCTTATTCAGAAACTGTGTAACCGGAAGACTTTTCCTTTTTTTTTTGTTAAAAGCAAAAGACCTTTCTTAAAAATTCTCTCAATGCCGGCTTTTAAACCAAATTACCGACGCGGAAGCGCGAGAAAGGGTAAAGACTTTTCATCACTAGACAAAAATCGCTTATAGCTCGATAAGTAATTTATTTGTCAAAAAATAGGAAACTCATTTCGATTCCAAATTGCTTCAATAGCTAGTCTTTCCAGTTTTGCCTCTGCGTTTATAAATGAGCCAGATAATGTGTCAAAGTTTCTCGTTTTTGAGAAAGCCATTTTGATAAGCAGTTATAGCTTTTTTACGTTCTCTTTTCTACCCTTTTGTTTCTTTCTGAAACATGCCATTTGAAATTAAATTTACGCGGATTTTTTTTTTTAATTTAATCACTTAAGGCGACAAGGAACATACAACTCATTTTTTTATTTTACTTTTTTTTTTCACTTTAAATACTAATCAAGGGCACACTATATGCATTATGGTATGTATTTATCACGCAAGAAATACTAAATATTTTTTTTTTTTTTTTTTTTTTTTGAGAAAAATAAGGAATTTTCCGGGATGTTTTAAGTGTTAGAAGAACTTTTCAAAATACAGCATGAGCACTCCAGATCAATTCAAAACCCCCAATATTTTCATTCAAGTTTGCTTTATATATACAAATAAAACGCTGCCTCGAATTTTATATATTTGAATATAAAAGTAAGAAAAAAAAACTTTCTAAATTTTATGAAATTCTCAGAATTTTCGCTCATATTGCTGCAATTAACTACCTTTAACTTTTGATCTGTATTTAGTTTTAAAAATTCAAGCATAATAGCAAACAGCTATAGAACATTTCAAAGCATTCAGAGGAAAAATTTTGTGCTTAGAACATTCAAGAAAAAATGGATAGCGACGGAATTTACTGAAAAAAAGACTAATTTTAAGATTTAGTACAAGCGCAAACATTAAAATATAAAAGTTTATTTCTACGCTGACGATGAAATGAACACTTCCGATGATCGTCTGAATTTGGTCGAAAACATTTTGGAATTCTAATTTGATTTTTAAGGTATTTTAAATAATTTTATAATATATACATACACATAAAAACAATTTTATTACTTTTTATTTATATAACTAAAAATATTTAACTGCCGTACTTTAAATTTTAATACGTAACTTTGCTCCAGTTTTCAGTATTTATTTTCAGGATATTGAAGCATAAACTGGGGATATTGTACGATAGGGCGTCGTTATATACTTGATTGTTTTTACACAGGTTTTCTATGGATTCTCTTATAGTGCATGCGTAATAACTGGATGTTGGGAATATGATTTTTGCATGATCAAAATCTATTGCGATATTCTGATTGAAACTTAAACGATTGACGGAATGACACAAAAGAAAAATCAAAGAAAGAATAAAAGAACATAAAGCAGAGATAAAATTTTGTCGTCAACCCACAACTCACTCTCGTTTAAGTTTCTATCAGAATATCGCAATAGATTTTGGTCATGCAAAAATCATTTTCCCAACATCCAATTATTACGCATCCACTATAAGAGAATCCATAGAAAACCTGTGTAAAAACAATTAAGTATATAACGACGCCCTATCGTACAATATCCCCAGTTTATGCTTCAATATCCTGAAAATAAATACTGAAAACTGGAGCAAAGTTACGTATTAAAATTTAAAGTACGGCAGTTAAATATTTTCTTCTACCCATGAAAAGTGACGTATGAGAACAGAGTGATGTCATAAAATAAATGGAACTGTAATTAATAATAATATATATTTCCTTTGCTGCTGCTACTTCTACTTTCAACTCTGGTAATTATTGGTTCTCTCATCTTCAAAACAAAGTGACGTATTTGTATAAATAAACAACATTTAGTTATTAAGATATTCTCTGATGATGAGCTTGGAAAGCTTAAAAGTACTAAGAAGTTTTAAATAAAATGTATATTTTAAACTTGTAAAAACTTTTTCATCACTTTAGTCGCCTTTTAAGTAAGACTGTGGGCTTTTTTAAGTTCACATTATATATTTTATCCATCATCAATTTATAACATTTATAACTAGAAATTAAAAATAGTTTTTCTTTACTTTCTTTTATAAGCATAAAATGTTCATCTTGAAAATTGCGCCTATTCTTTTAATGTATTTCATGTTTTTCCCAAAAAATTCCGTATTAATTTGACATCGAATTCGATTATCAAAAATGTACAGATTTTTTACACTTGGAAGAAAGCGCAAACAAACGAATTTTTTTCAAAAAGACATATTTTTTTTGTCACCTTTTTAAGATAAGGCAACTCGAAAGAAAAAAATAAACATTATTTAATTTCTTATTTTAGAATTTAAAATTTTATTTCTCAACGCATAATCGTAAATTAATTAAAATTAAATTACTATTTCATAAGAATGTATTTTTTTACACATAAAACTTTTCATCCTTTTTATTTCTATTTTTTTTTTTTAAATTTTAATTCGGTAATAAAAACTGTTTTCGGAAACAAAATGTGGAGAAATTATATTTCTAAATTAGATGACGCATGTTTTCATTTCCATAAGTCTTTATCCATCAAATTAAGGTGTTTGTGGTTTAGATGTAAGTAAATTATATTATTTGGATATTAGAATAGGTGTCGATTTCAGAGATTTTTAAGGAGTAAGTGGCTTCTTAAAGCGACAGTGGACGTTCAAAATCGCAAAAAACATTAAAAAAATCCTTTTTTGTTTTTTCGAAAAAATGTTCCGGCAATCTTCTACTTTCCAAAAAAATAATAATAATAATAATAATAATAATTATTCAAATCTGATAATTTTTTTGCAGAGATACAGCTGTTTTTCTAACATAAACAATCGTTAATCTGCACTTAAAATAAAACTTTAAATCCAGTTTTCTCAAAATGAGAATTTTCGTCGACTGAGTAAGTTCAAAATGCTCCATTCGTCTTAATTTTATACTAATTTTTATAAGACTTGTTAATATTGCTGTTGATATACTTTATTACAAAACTTGCTATTAATATGTGTAAAAAAAAAAAGTAATATTTTATCATTGAATTTTATCCGAAATGAACAATATTATATGTTTATAATTATTTTCTGCCAAATTACTTAGTATAATTTTAAAATGTATACCAATTTTTGATGTAATATCATAAAACTATCACAAAAAAAATTACAAGTTTCTGAAACAAAATTTAATGCGCATGGAGCATTTTTAATTTTTACCACTAATTAGCATATTATTAATTAATTACTCATTTGCATATTAATATTTTTTAATGAAATTAAGAAATTTTCTTAATTATTGCACAAATTATCTGTGTATTAAATTTCAAAACGATTGAGCAAAAACTGTAGAAAATGTTTTTGAACGTCCACTGTCGCCTTAATCTGAAAATTCCAGTTGCTAAACTGCGAAAGAAACGCATAAAAGTAATAACGTTTATGTGTGGAAAAAATTCAGGAATACAAAGTGAAAAATAATTTATTTAATATATACACATGTACAACAAAATACATACAAATTACATCAAAATTGTGTACTGTAATCACATAATTCTTTTAACGTGGATATAAATTAAGTGTAACATTAATATTGAACTATGTAGTGTCAGAAGATTAATCTGAGCAGGATACATGTTACAAAAAATATGTATAAAGTAAGCAATCATGGTAGTGGGCAATATTAGAAAAGCAGTATTTCTTTTTTTTCAATTTGTCACACAAGAGTACATATAAAAAATTGTGAATGTGTGATATTTTGATAAATTTTGCGTTATAAGAAACAAAATACAGTTTAAACCTTTTTTTTTTTCAAGAACACACAAGAAAAATTATTTTAAAAAAAAATCTTATCACCGTCTAATTATAGAGGTGATTCTATTCCCAATTTTTCGAAAGTTTAAGGCTTTCGGTTCTCAAAACTCTGACATTAAAAATGTAACGCAACAATATCGCCAATTTCGACAAACGGTCGCCAAAAACTCAATTTCTTCAATCGTTCGCAGAAAAAATCGTCAATTTGGTCAAAGAATCGGGGAAAAATATGGAATGTAGTAAAAATATTGCAAGTAAATGCAAATTTCGTCAAGGAATCGCGGAAAAAATGCAAATTTCACCAATTTCGCCTAGGGATCAGGGGAAGGAACGCGGATTTTGTCAAAAAATCCCGAAAGAAGAAACTAATTTCATCAAAGCATCGCAAAAAAGAAAACTATTTCGTTAAAAGATCGCAAAAAATCCCTCAAATTTCGTCAAAGGATCGCGAAAAAAACGCGAATTACATCAAAACATCGCAAAAAACCTGAATTTCTTCAGAAGAAGAAGAAAAAAGCGAATTTCGACAAAGTATCGCGAAAAAACTCGAATTTTGTGCAAGGGTCGCAGAAATATACGAATTTCATCAAAAGGTCATGAAAAAATGCATAATTAGCGCATGTAGGGGGTTTTCCCTCTTTGCTGTAACCTTTTTAGAAAATCTGCTGCTGATATCAGATTTTTGCTTCTCTAATTGCATATATATGCAATTTAATTGTTGGTATATTCTTATAAAATAAATAGCATCATTTATAATGAAATAAAAACTTGATCTGCTTACCAAAATGTAGATTTATAAAATTGTATGCTCATAAAAAATATATTTTTATATGTCTTGTTATATACTTTAAAATTTCAATTCAAAACAGAGAGTAAGGAACTCGAGAACTAATAGAAAATGGAAAACTGATAACTAGAACTTGAACTATTAATTATGAAGGTTTGATTTCAAAAAACATACATATAGAAGTTTATCGAGGATCTTATACACTTATAATCAGAGTAAAAATATTTTTATAATTTCTTTCAATATGTGCGTGTGAATTGTTCAAATAATAAAAATGTATTCTCAATAAAATTAATATTTCGTATTTCATTTAAAAAAAAATTATATCCATAAAGAGTACACACAAAAATATTGGATTCATAAATGTTTTAAGGAAATTGAGTGAAATTCAATGCGCGCAATATAGACAGTTTCTTTAAACTTATTCAAATTTCAAATTACACTGAAAAATTCCTAAATTTAAAAGAACATGCAAATAAAGAAAATGGATTTTTTCCCATTTCTTGTTTTTAAAATTTACAATTATTTTTTTTATTTAATTTAATACAAATTAAAAATAATTGGATACATAGATGAAAGTATTTGTTACACTAATCAGCGTTCTATTCAACTACCTCAAATCAGTATCATATTCATAGTGAGAACTTTCTCACACACTCAAGAAGTCAAATTTAATCTTAGATACACGAACTTGGCAAGCACTCTTATTCAAAAAATGGGAAATTGAGTAGAGATTTCTATATTTCGATAAATGCAAAGAATATTTTTGTTTTAAATACGAAAAGATGATATTTTGAAACAAATTTTCAGAAGCTCTTACAGAGAAAAGTAAAATGAAAAATAAATCACATAAGATGCAATGAGAAATGTTAATATCACCACGTTACCGTGAGAAATTAATCTCATAAGATGCAATTCATTTATCGAAAACTGAAAACGTTATTTGATTCCAAATTTTTTACAGCTGATGTCTGCTATTTATTTTTCTTTCTTTCTTTTTCTTTTTTTTTTTTTTTATTTATTTAAAAATTAGTTCACGAATGTTTCCCGTTATCGAGTGGGAAATTTTCCTCCCTTTTTAAAATAAGCTTAAGCATATAACCTACTTTTGAACACTTTTGTACGGTGCTGGCCTCCATTTTAAAAAGTGTAAGAATTTTTTTTAAATTAAAGATAAACAAAGGTATTTAGATCACGTTATAGGTGCGGACCCTATAAGAGCAGGCGTCAAATACATTGCATCTGCCACATTTCTCATAGTGGCTGCCCCTCTTTTTGTATCACAGAATATGTAAAAATATCCGCATAAAATTATGCGTTTAAAGAAAAAAGTGCGAAATACCTTTTAAAAAACTTTTTTCAGTTAGTATTTAAAATTATTAAAGCTTTTAGAAATTCTAGACTTCAGAGACACTCTATGAAAAAATGAATTAGCACATTAACTTTCAAATTTTTATGCCTATGGAAAATTTATCATAAAATCATCATTGTATCATCTCTGGAAACACGTAATCTGGTGCAAATAAATATTATACACATATTCAAAATAAAAATTAAATAAAATATACATTTCTGTCGATTTTCTAAGCCCCCCCCCCTTTTTTTTTTGCTGTTTTTATGTTACTGTTATAAATAATAATAAAAAATATTTATAAAAAAATGGAAATTTTCAGTCGAAAAAAAATAAATAAAATAATAATTTTCAAAATTCATAGATGCAATTATTTAAGAAAATGACTTAACATTAGTGACAATATAATAAATTACTGAAAAGCAAATATAATGAATAACGAAGATAGAGCATAATAATAGAATATAACAGAATGTTTGTTTGTAATGTCTACATTTGAGTCCTGCGCAAGTAGGATTGTACCAGAACAGAACCAAAACTTCTGCTTCAAGTCAACTTGAAATCTGACACACTTCAACCCGAATCGAATCGAATCGATCGCGAACCAGGAATGAAAGATGAATTAATTCATATTTTAATACAATTATGGAAAAGTAGTCAATAGTTATGTCATCAATTGTATCTTTTTATGTATTAAAATGAACACATATAATTAATTTTCAAACATATAGTTTTTAATTGAAAATATTTTTGAAAAACTGGTTCAGTCTGAACAAAACTCGAAAAAATCAAAACTCAATATGATCATGAATCATTGAAAGTTAACCTGGTCCACAACGAAAAGAAAAAGCATCAAATAGAAACACAAGTATGGTCGGATTAAAATCTGGTTACCCGAAAATAAGATATGTGCGTTTAAATTATATTTAAAATTACCTCCCTCTTTCGTACATTTTCGGAGTCATTTTGAAGCATACATGAATGACATTCGCAGTACTCTTAAGAATTGAATAACGTTTTTCATTTTTCATAAATAGGATACGTTTGGAATTGCAGTTAATCACACCTTGATGATCACTTTTCCAAGACGATCACTTCACGAAAGTTGGCTTTAACTGTCAAATTTGGTAGCATTTTCTGAATACTTTTTAATCATAAATTGTTGTTGATAAGGACATTTTTTGTGTGTTTGCGATTTATAACATGCAGTTATACTTATAAGGTTTTTAAAATAAAATAAAGCTGATTTTTAGCAAAAAGTTACATAAACATTAAAAAAAAAATTCTGTAAAATTTTGAAATGTTATTTAAAAAAAAAAACAAACAAACAAACAAAAAAAAAACATGATAGCGCAAGCTGCAACAAGCTGAATAACAAGCCTGTTACGTACCAACCATTAAAATAAATTAAAAGAAATGGAAAAACAGCAAGAGTAAACATATTATTAGTGTTTTTTGCCTAAAGAAAAAAAAAATATGCAATTTGAATTTTCATATATCATGTTTTATATAATAAAACATGATATGTGTTATTATGTAAAATAATTATATACATTTTATTATTTATACACATTCATATACATTTATGTAAAATATAATAAAATGTGCGTAAATGAAATATATGTAAACGGATACCTGGTGGTAATAGAACTTTTATGATTTCTGGTAAATGATGCACTTTCACAGATATAAATCTGTCTACTACAGAATACGTTTCGATTTTTTGTTTCCGTCTTAGCAGGTTTCATTAGATTCTTCTAAACTACTTCAAGTAAATTTCACATATACTACTGGAATTAAACTTTATATTTTCTTTAAATTGCGAGCGGGTTGCAGACCCGTCAGTGCCCCCCCCCCCTTCTCTTGCTCAATACCTGCACTTTCTTTTCCAATGGTTCTGTGGTCATCAAGCAAAGAAAGGAGAATTTCAACAAAAGAAAGAAGTGGAGACACGTCAACGACAGCCTGTGAAGTTCTATGTCATCTAGAATTCCGCAGAAGTCAACAAACATGAAAGAGAGCGCCTGACCATATCAAACTTTACGACGAAAAGAAACGCAGTCTATTCGATGCCTTACTTAAAAGTCGGATTCATGCATTTGTAACTTTCCGTAACTAAGCAACAAAGTAAAGTAAATCTGGGCCGTTTTCAAAACTACTGAAGTAAAGCTGGCCCGTTATTATCACAGCAAAGTATCAGATAAGGCGGATAAATTTCAAAAATTAAAAGAACTCAAGATTAACTATATTTGTTAAGAGAAAAGCAAGGAAAAGAAAAAAGGAAATTTCATAAAAAGGGTCAATGTAGGTGAAATAAAAAAAAAAAAAAAAAAAGAGAAATTTTGTATCAAGCATAGATTTTGGTATCTAGCAGTAGAAAATTGGAAGATTTTTAACCCTTTCACCGTCCGAGGGTTTTCCTGTATTTTAATAAGAATGCTTGTAAGTTCCAAGATATATATATTTATTAATCGCAGTTTGGTGCTATAATATCTTTAATACCACTTCTTTCTATATATGGGCTCAAAATAAAATTCTGTTAAAAATATTTTTTTCTACAGCCATTTTAACATGATTTCTAGAAACGGAAAAATCCGGGCCAGACGGTTAAAGGGTTTTAATCATAGTTATTTCAAAATAAGCACCACCAAAGAAAAAATGAAATTTAAAGTTATTTAAAAAGAGTAAGAAAAGAGTAGAAAAGAATAGAAAAACGAAGATTTCTGAAAAGGTTTAATAATAATAATAATAATAATAATAATAATAATAATAATAATAATAATAATAATAAAAAGAGAGAGGGAAATCATGTACCAAGCATCATCGTAAAAAAAAATTATATAACGTTACTCCATAAAATTAGTGGCAACATGCTACCTCCAATTTTATGGAGTAATTTAACTTATATAATAGTGTAATTTGACCTGATATAATTGGCGTAATATTACACATCAGTGCAGAGGTTCTATGGGGGTTCCTCCCCCCCAACATATGTGAACTTCGGATATTTGAGCTTAGAGTTGGGAAATTATAGATTTTTAAACTTATAGATTGGAAATTATTATTACTTATTGGAAATTATAGATTTTTTTTAAGTAAAAAAAAATATATATATATATAGATTTTTTATTATTAAAGGTACACATATATTAAGACAGACTTTAAATACAATAAACCCAACTGGAGTGAAAAATTAGCCGGGGCCAGGAATCGAACCTGGGTCGACAGCATAACGTGCTGTTGCTCTACCGTTAAGCTACCCCTGGCCGATGTCCTAGCCTGACAATTTCTCACTAATAAACCAAGTTGGGGAACGTCGCCGTCCATCTATCAGATAGCTCAGGATGACGTGACAACGATGAATAAATTTATTTTTCCATCGATCCACAATATATATTAAAGCACATAAATTAACGTCTGAATTCCATTTTTAATTATTAAAGGTACACATATATTAAGACAGACTTTAAATACAATAAACCCAACTAGAGTGAAAAATATGTGTACCTTTAATAATTAAAAATGGAATTCAGACGTTAATTTATGTGCTTTAATATATATTGTGGATCGATGGAAAAAGAAATTTATTCATCGTTGTCACGTCATCCTGAGCTATCTGATAGATGGACGGTGACGTTCCCCAACTTGGTTTATTAGTGAGAAATTGTCAGGCTAGGACATCGGCCAGGGGTAGCTTAACGGTAGAGCAACAGCACGTTATGCTGTCGACCCAGGTTCGATTCCTGGCCCCGGCTAATTTTTCACTCCAGTTGGGTTTATTGTATTTAAAGTCTGTCTTAATATATGTGTACCTTTAATAATTAAAAATGGAATTCAGACGTTAATTTATGTGCTTTAATATATATTGTGGATCGATGGAAAAAGAAATTTATTCATCGTTGTCACGTCATCCTGAGCTATCTGATAGATGGACGGTGACGTTCCCCAACTTGGTTTATTAGTGAGAAATTGTCAGGCTAGGACATCGGCCAGGGGTAGCTTAACGGTAGAGCAACAGCACGTTATGCTATCGACCCAGGTTCGATTCCTGGCCCCGGCTAATTTTTCACTCCAGTTGGGTTTATTGTATTTAAAGTCTGTCTTAATATATGTGTACCTTTAATAATTAAAAATGGAATTCAGACGTTAATTTATGTGCTTTAATATATATTGTGGATCGATGGAAAAAGAAATTTATTCATCGTTGTCACGTCATCCTGAGCTATCTGATAGATGGACGGTGACGTTCCCCAACTTGGTTTATTAGTGAGAAATTGTCAGGCTAGGACATCGGCCAGGAGTAGCTTAACGGTAGAGCAACAGCACGTTATGCTGTCGACCCAGGTTCGATTCCTGCCCCCGGCTAATTTTTCACTCCAGTTGGGTTTATTGTATTTAAAGTCTGTCTTAATATATGTGTACCTTTAATAATTAAAAATGGAATTCAGACGTTAATTTATGTGCTTTAAGATTTTTTATTGTTTTGTTGACTACCTTTCTGAGTTCTGTAATAGCAAAATAGTTAAACTTTCAAAAGAAATACAAAAAGCAGCCAGACTCAATTTCTCAATATGTTTCTCTGTGCTACGAAAATATCATACTTCTACCAGACCTGAATTTCTCTACTGTTATCCATCAACAGTGTTTCCAATACATTTCTTCCAAAACTTTGTTCTTTTCTCAAAAATCTAAAAGTATGAGGCTATTTTCATATGAAGTACGATTATGACTCTTACACAATTGAAGACAAAAACTTTCATTAAAAGAACCAATAATTATAATTTTTTTGTTTTTAGTTTCAGCATTTTTCTTTGGAAAGATTTTTTTTTCTTTTCTTTTTTTTTTTTTTTTTTTTGTCTTTTTTTTTTTTTTTGTATAAGTATTATTATTATTAAACACACATTGAACATATCATTTTAGTTGGAAAATAGAGCAATTTGTTTCACATTGTGAAATTTTTGAATTATAAGTTGGAAAAATTTTGAACTTTCCCCTTCACCCCCCCCCCCCCCCCGAAAATAAATTTGTAGCTACGCCCCTGTGTAACGCAACATCAGTTATATCGGTACCCAATAAAATGCAGGCAGAATAATTGAAAAAAAAAATTTTATGGAGTAACGTTACATATTCTTTACAGTGATAATTATAAACTACTTTTAACAATTCCAGAAAATTGTCACGAAACTTCACAGTGAAGCGAAAAAAATAATAACTAATGAAACAATTTAGAAAATTCATAACATATTAAAAATCTAATTTTAGCAATTTCCGTCCAAAGTTGGAAATATAGTCGATTTATTTTTATGCTGGCTATGATTTACAGATTTGTATATCGTTGAACACTTCTAAAACACAGAGTTGTGTTTAATATAACTCAGATGTGTTCAAATAAACATTTCCTACTGCTCCACTAGATGCAGATACAATTTTTCATACCAGTAAGCCAGACAACAAATTTTTTGTTATTTATTGATATATTTTACTATTGCTTTGAGTCGACAATATATATTACAGGTATTTTAAAATTCATTTCAGTTAGTTCAAATTCATAAAACATGTGAAAAATCATCTTCAGAATTTTCTGTCATTAAACGGAAATGTACTCGTATTCCCTTATACTGTCTGCATATTATCTACAGATTTTTATGACACCCCGGATTAAGCTAAAATTTAAATAATCCAAGTAAAAAATGTTTAACACAACTAAAAACAAACTTCTAGCAATTACTAATCATAGACAGCAATGTATCTTGTTCTTTGCGTAAGCCTGTACAGTAATTTATCTATATTCTACAAACATCATACAGTATACTAAATATATGCATAACAAACTGAAAAACCTTTATTGAACAATTTACACCCTTAACAATAACGCTTACAAATTGTTTTATCTAGCTCTATTTTATGCAGATGTAGAACTATACACATCTCGTATTATGCAAAAATTGTGTGAAAAAAGCATAATAGAACGGAAAAAGTATTTTTACTAATTAGTGCTCATAGCCAGTACTGTAACTTTATTATTTTGCGTGTCCCCGTAAATGACTAATAAATGTTATGCATCCAATAATGTACAGAAATCATCTTGTACCAAACTTCAGTAATTTATCAATTTAATTGTGTTTAATATCTAGTAACCGCAGAAAAATGACCCTCTTACGATTTTTCCCACACGCTGCAATGTGACTGAATTCTTTTGTGTAACCCTGTAACTAAAATATAAATTTCATAAGGGGGAGCGTTGATTTAGCGGGCTATTTATTTAATATTACAAAAAGCAACAAAATAAAAATAAAATAAAGAGTTGAAAAAATATATAACTTCTTGAGATGATAGGCGGGGAAATGGAGAAAAGGCTTTTTTTTTCTTCTTCTTCTTCTGGCGGGGAAAGAGTTTGTTTAAATAAATACTTATTTATCATTACTATATGCTTAAAAATAGGACAGGAAAATAATTAAATAATAATAAGCTTTAACTTTTTTAAAACTTTTGCATACTTGGAATAGGGGGGGGGGGATGGAAGAAAGTAAAAATTTAGATAGTCGGTTATTTTTTCGTTTCAATAAAGAAACAAACAAAAGAGTTTTACAGATATAAATTATAAATTTAATGACTTTAATCTTTGGGTAGTGTATGAGAGGGAAGAAAAGGGGAGGAAAGCAGGATTTCGGAAAGGGGGTGGGGGATTTAGACAATAAAAAAAAAAAATAGAAAGAAAAAGCGTGATATTTAAATTGTTTTAAAGAAAACTGAATTTCAGTAAGATTATATCGATCATGTGTTAGACGCAAATGAATGATTTCCTTACTATTTAAGTAGCATTAAATATAATTAAATAATTAATTATTATAGAGGTTAAATGGAAAATACAGTCTATTCTGTTATTCAAAAGACATATAAAAGTTACTTCTAATTTCAGAAGATCTTTAAAAAGCCGAATGTTATGAAACTGCGCTTAAAAATGTTTCCTAAATTTTAATTTGAGGAAATTTTAACACACCAGAATTAAAAAGCATTAAGTGCCACTTTAGTCCAAACACTTGGTAGTAATTATGCATGCCTGAAGAAGGATTTATTCCATCAAAACGCGTTACTTGTTTTATATAGTTCAGCATTTATTTATATAGATTAATAGTTTATTTGTCAAGAAACGTGAAACACTAGCATTCGTCTATTATTTTACTATGTTTATTCGAACTCACTGAACAGTCCTTACATATAATAATATATCACATATATCACACAATAATTCTTCATATAAACACGAAATATACCAATGAAAAAGATTATGGGTAATATGAGTCAAAATTATTTTTTATTATCGTATTCAATAATTAACTATTTATAATAACTATTTTGTTTTCTTTTAGAAGGATGATTATTATATCGAGATACATAAATTAATCAAAACAAAATAAAGCAATTAAACTTTAAGTAGAATAGAATTATTACGGTATTATTGAAATTTTAAGTGTGCTCGAGCAGTGGCGACCGAATTTGTAAAGCCCTGGTCTCAATGGAAAGAAAACAAACAATTAAACTTGCTAAGACGGAAACTTTTAATAAACATATTTTTTTTTTCTTGGTCTCTTTCGCTTTCGTTTTCACAGGTTTAAATAAATTGAAATGTTATTATACTTTTGTAAAAATTAACTCACTTACCTTTTCGCACACTCTTCTCGGAAAATTTCGCTGTTCGGTGTAAGCTCCGTTTTACATCTATGAACAATATCCTCACGAAGATTGATTTTTTCTTTATAAAGTAAATCTGGTTTGCATGTGTGTGCGGATCTTTCTTCAATTTTTTTCTCCACCTCTGGATTCAACAAGACTGCTCTTCCCCGACATTTAATATCTTTGCATGCTAGTTTCCATCTACCGGCACTGGGCTTGTCTTTAATTCTATAAAAAAATCCATCACCATTGGAAAATAATCATCCATTTTTAGCGCCAGGCACTTCGAAAACTGTTTTTTCCGTTTTAAAATTAGAATTATAAGAAGCTTTAGTAACTATAAAATCTGAACTTGAACAAAAAGACACTCCTTCCTTTAAAGGCTGACAAATGTAAGTGTGTTCTTGATGAGTGTTTGCAAAAAAGAAATACACGAATACGACTTCCACATTTGGCTGACTAATTATTTTAGGAGGTGTCACGTACAGTGAAAAGAACTCCCCATAGCTAGAAGGCGTAAAGAAATCATATAGAAAAGAGACACTCGTGTGAACTTTAAAAAATCCTAAACCCATAGCACATCGATCACTCTCAATTCATGAAAACATCGTTAAGTGAATTAATTGTCGAAATAAGTAATTGGAAATAAGACTAATGCCAGGGTAGAACTAACGAATCGGTCCTTTTTACCTCCCATATTGAGAACATGTGTTACGACATGTACTTAACGAAAGATAATTGTTTCTGGAGACATAAGCCAATGGAGCTATGTTGCTAATTTTCTTGAAATTAATAATAAAAAAAAAAAGTTAAAACTTATGTTAAGAGGCTACTTCAGTCAAGTGAAAAGACTCGTTCGCTAATGCTAATCCTATGGAAGAAATTTATAACGATATCTCCGTTACATTTCAATATTTTTAAATGATTTTTTTTTTTTTTTTTTTTTTTTTTTTTTTTTTTTTTTTTTGCATTGGATAGCTGAGATCGATCTGTACAAAGGACGTTTTTTAATTTTTCGATTTTGTTTACAGATATTTTTAACGAGGACGCTTTCATTTTCAGAACCGGTTTCGAAACTGAAAGCATGCTCATAAAAAAAAATCTGTAATAAAAATCGAACAAGTAAAAAACGGCCTGCATACTGATCGATCTTAACTATCCAATGCAAAAAAAATCATTTAAAAATATTGAAATGTAACCGAGATATTGTTATAAATTTCTTCCATAGGATTAGAATTAGCGAACGGGTCTTTTCGTTTGACTGAAGTAGCCTCTTAAGATGGTTCTCAAATGACCTGCTCGCGAAATTTTCTGACACAGTTCCTGGCTCATTTATAACCCGTTTACTTTAATTTGTTGCTTAGTTACGAGAAGTTTAAAAAGTATGCACCCTCACCCCCTTTTCAGTAAAGGTGATTAACGCGAATGGTCTATTGGTATATGTCATTAGCATCAGTGTGACCGTTTTTTCAAGCTAAATGCAGGCTAGATTTAGCCTGACAACAGGCTAAAAATAAAATCAATTGTCCTGCTATCTATTGACGGTTTGTTTTATTAAAAACGTAAAAAAATCATATTTTGAGAAACAAATTCGATATACGATCTTTAGGTTCACTCTAGCATGGTTCAATCAAAAACGATTAACGTAATATTTATTATTCATATACAGGGCTCCACAAAAAACATCGGGTCCATTACTTTCTAAAGGCGTAAATTGTTGGAAGTATCGTATTTGAATTATATTACACTACGCTGGCGAAATTGAAATACTTTGTTCATATACATTATTGTATGTTTTTAACAAAAGATGTATACTTCATACATATTGTTTGGGTTTCATATCTGACGAAACCTTGTCTTTCGTCTCACTTGTCTTTCTGTCTGTCCGACTGTCACGGAGCCCATTTTAAAAAACTATAAATGTTGGAGACTTGAAATTTTGCATACTTATAGCTAAACACCACGCATCAAACGCCAAAACATAAAATTTTGAAAAAGTCTAATATTTAACCCTCTGGGCTCTAACTTGTGTATTTTAAACAATTTTTCTAACACAGCCACTAATTAAGTTGGAAACTCGAAAGCTCGCATGCTTATAGCTGAACACTTGCGATAACATGACAAATCATAAAATTTTGAAAAAGTCATATTTAACCCTCCGGTCTCTAACTTCTGTATTTTAAGCAATTTTTTTAACTCAGCCCCTAATTAAGTTGGAGACATGAAATTTTGCATACTTATAGCTGAACACCTCACATCAAACGACAAAAATAAAATTTTGAAAAAGTCTAATATTTAACCCTCCCTCTGGGCTCTAACTTGCGTATTTTAAACAATTTTTCTAATTCAGCCACTAATTAAATTGGAGACATGAAATTTTACATACATATGGCTGAACACCTCACGTCAAACGACAAATCATAAAATTTTGAAAAAGTGTAATATTTAACCCTCTGTGCTCTAACTTGTGTATTTTAAGCAATTTTTCTAACTCAGCTCCTAATTAAGTTAGAGACTTGAAATTTTGAATACTTATAGCTGAACACTTGCGATAACACCACAAATCATAAAATTTTGAAAAAGTCATGTTTAACCCTCCGGTCTCTAACTTGTGCATTTTAAGCAATTTTTCTAACACAGCCCCTAATTAAGTTGGAGACATGAAATTTTACATACATATGGCTGAACACCTCACATCAAACGACAAATCATAAAATTTTGAAAAAGTGTAATATTTAACCCTCTGTGCTCTAACTTGTGTATTTTAAGCAATTTTTCTAACTCAGCCCCTAATTAAGTGAGACTTGAAAATTTGCATATTTATAGCTGAAGACTTGCGATCACACTACATATCATAAAATTTTGAAAAAGTCATATTTAACCCTCCGGTCTCTAACTTGTGCATTTTAAGCAATTTTTCTAACACAACCCCTAATTAAGTTGGAGACATGAAATTTTGCATACTTAAAGCTAAGGACGTAAAAAAAAAACGTAAAAAAAATTAATTTTAAAATTTCAGTTATACAATCTTCCCACCAAGGATACTAACAGCGAAAAAAAAAGTTTCGTGTAAAATATTTTAGTAAAACATAAATTTCACCATGGCAGAAACGTATTCTGAAAATTTATTTTAATAAAAATATTTTATTTTAAAATAGTTGTTCTATTTCCCGCCAGGGGACACTGCATATATAAACACGTGATAAAATTGTGTTGAATCTGTGCGAACTTTAACTTTAATATAGCTATCATAAATTGAAAAATCAAAAAAATTAATTTTACCGAAGTTTGGTTACCCCATTTCCTCCCATCTTATTCCTTTGTACGGCCTTGTACAATAACTTTAAATGCTATATACATCCTTTTCAAGAAAAGTTATTCTGTAGGAGACTGTAAAAATACATGATAAAATTACATTACCGTCAGCGTTCTACAAACCCCGCATTTAACATATATTAGTTTGATACTTACGTGTTCTTTTGTATGACCTTGTAAAATAACTATAAATGCTATATGCACTATGTCGAAGAAAAACATGCTGTGGGTGACTGTAAGAACATCCTAAAATTGCATTACAATCGGCGATCTACGAAACCCGCATTTAACATATATTCGTATTCTTTTGTGCGGCCCTGTAAAGCAACTATAAATGTTATATGCACCATCTCTAAGAAAAATCATGCTGTAGATGACTGTAACAACATCATAAAATTACATTACAATCGGTGATCTACGAATCCCGCATTTAACATGTATTCGTATTTCGTATTCTTTTGTAAGGCCCTGTATAATAACTATAAATGCTACATGCACCCGCTTAAAAAAAAAAAAAAAAAAACAGGCTGCGGGTGACTGTAACAACATGCTAAAATTACATAACCATCAATGATCTACCAATCCTGCATTTAACATATGTACGTATTCTTTTGTTCGGCCCTGTACAATAATTATAAATGCTATATATATCCTCTTTAAGAAAAATTATTCTGTATGCTAATGTAAAAACATATTAAAATTACACTATCATCAGCGTTCTAGAAAACCTGCATTTAGCGCATATTCGCTTCATACATTCGTGTTCTTTTGTGCGGCCCTGTAAAATAACTCTAATTGCTGTATGCACCTTCTTGAAGGTAAAACATGCTGCGGTGACTGTAACAGCACGCTAAAATTATATTACATTAACAATCTAAAAATCCCGCATACAACATATATTAGTATTCTACTGTACGGCCCTGTACAATTATTATAAATGCTATTTGCGCCCTCTTGATAAAAATAAAATAAAAAATATGCTGCGTGTGACTGTAACAACGTGCTAAAGTTTCATTACCATCAGTGATCTACAAACCCCGCATTTAAAATATATTCGTTTCATACATTCGTGTTCTTTTGTGGGACCCTGTAAAATAACTATTATAAATGCTAAATGCACCATCTTGAAGAAACAAGTTGGTTAAGTGTGATCACAGATCGCACAGATGGTTTCGTTTAATATTCCTTTCAAAACACTTTATCTTTTTGAAAAAATATGTTAGTTCCACATTTTGCAACCAGGGGCGCACTCTATTCTAAATAAAACCTGTATCCGAAAGAAATTCCGTTTTACAACCTATCCGTAGACATATTAGTCGAGGGGATCAGGCCCATAGCACTCGATATAGGTAGGCGTCACCTGGTGGTAAAAAGTGAAACTAAAATATGTAAGGCTGTGGTGCACAATAAGAAAGAGTGGTCAAAGGGCTGTAATAATATAAGACTTTTTGAATTTTTATGATATGTACTGTGATCGCAAGTCTTCAGCTATAAGTATGCAAAATTTCATATCTCCAACTTAATTAGGGGCTGAGTTAGAAAAATTGCTTAAAATACACAAGTTAGAGACCGGAGGGTTAAACCTGACTTTTTCGAAATTTTATGGTTTGTCGTGTTATCGCAAGTGTTCAGCTATAAGTATGCAAACTTTCATGTCTCCAACTTAATTAGTGGCTGAGTTAGAAAAATTGTTTAAAATACACAAGTTAGAGCCCAGAGGGTTAAATATTAGACTTTTTCAAAATTTTATTTTTTGTCGTTTGATGTGAGGTGTTCAGCTATAAGTATGCAAAATTTCATGTCTCCAACTTAATTAGGGGCTGAGTTAGAAAAATTGCTTAAAATACAGAAATTAGAGACCGGAGGGTTAAATATGACTTTTTCAAAATTTTATGATTTGTCGTGTTATCGCAAGTGTTCAGCTATAAGTATGCGAAATTCCAAGTCTCCAACTTAATTAGAGCTGAGTTAGAAAAATTGTTTAAAATACACAAGTTAGATCCCAGAGGGTTAAATATTAGACCTTTTTCAAATTTTTATTATTTGCCATTTGATGTGCGGTGTTCAGCTATAAGTATGCAAGCTTTCAAGTCTCCTACTTAACTAGGGGCTGAGTTAGAAAAATTGTTTAAAATACACATGTTAGAGCCCAGAAGGTTAAATATTAGACCTTTTTCAAAATTTTATGATTTGTCGTTTGATGTGTGGTGTTCAGCTATAAGTATGCAAGCTTTCAAGTCTCCTACTTAACTAGGGGCTGAGTTACAAAAATTGTTTAAAATACACATGTTAGAGCCCAGAGAGTTAAATATTAGACTTTTTCAAATTTTTATTATTTGCCATTTGATGTGCGGTGTTCAGCTATAAGTATGCAAGCTTTCAAGTTTCCTACATAACTAGGGGCTGAGTTGGAAAAATTGTTTAAAATACACATGTTAGAGCCCAGACGGTTAAATATTAGACTTTTTCAAATTTTTATTATTTGCCATTTGATGTGTGGTGTTCAGCTATAAGTATGCAAATTTCAAGTCTCGGACATATACGTATAGTTTCTGAGAACGGGCTCTGTGACAAACGGACAGACAGACAGACAAAGGAGTGGGACAGGTAGGGTTTCGTCAGATGAACGAAACCCTGGAAACATGCTGCAGGTGACTGCAACAACATCCTAAAATTACATTACCATCAGCGACCTACCAATCCCGAAGATAGTTTATATTCGTTTCATATATTCTTATTCTTTTGTGCGGCCCTGTAAAATAACTGCCAATAATATATACAGTAAAACCTCTGAATAGCGGTCACCTCGAGAGTGCAGAATTTGCCCTCTATTTTGAGGTGTCCGCTACTGAGAGTAAAAAATGTACAGTAACTTAAGTGTTGGTAATAAAAAAAATGTCCGCTAAATAGAGGTATCCGCTAATCGGGTGTGTCCGTTATGGAGGTTTTACCAGTAAGACCTCTGAATAGCGAACACCTCGGGAAAGCAGAATTTGTCCTCTATTTGGAGGTGTCCGCTACTGAGAATAAATTATGTACAGTTATTTAAGGGTTGGTAATCGAAAAAATGTCCGCTAAATAGAGGTGTCCACTAATCGGGGGTGTCCGTTATGGAGGTTTTACTGCATAATAATATCATCCTTTACAAGAAAATTGCATGCTGTAGGATAGACAGACAGACATCCAGAGAAAGATAACCTCCCGGAGCAATAAACACCCATGTCTTTTGTTTTAATCATCCGCAATCGTTTCTAAATTTCGTTATACGAGTATTAAAAAAATCTGTTAATTTCCAGTCGATAGACTGACAACTATCTTTTAGCCTGAGTTTTTAGCCGGATTTAGCCTGTTGTATCTGATACAACAGTCCAGATTTTATACAACAGGCTAAAAACGGTCACCGTGATTAGCATACCTGTTTGTGGTTTCCGGAATCTGTCTTCCCTTCTTGGTGAATACACCCCCCCCCCCTTTCCCCCGAATGAAATCCGAAGAAATCATATGCTGTTTGAAAAATAATAATTATCATTTCAAAGAGTCAAAGCGTACTTGATGGATATTCAAATTGTATTTTTTCATGATGAATATGTTATTGATTTGAGTTAGTGGAATAGAAAGCTTCAATAGTGTAGTCAAAACGAATACTTTCATAAAAATACCGAATTATGTTTAATCTTTATTAAATAATAAATAATAATACTAATAACTGTAAATCCTAAATACTTGAAATGAGTGTAATAAAAAATTCAAAATTTAAAAATTTAAGAATTTAGTTTAAATTCGAGTAAGTTTAACTGTGTACAGCATTGAATTTCATCAAAATTTACTTAAAGCATTTTCAGGTTTAATATTTTTATGTGAATTTTTCATGCATATCTGTTTTAAAAGTGAAATATCAAAAGAGAAATAACAATATTAATTTTAATGTAATACTTTTTTATTGTTTGAACAATTCGTACACACATATGGAAAGATATGAGCTAAAATAGGTTTTCAGTGAATATAAATTTATAAACTCTTTGTTAAATTTCAAAATGTATATTATTCAAAATAAAAACTTTATATAAGATATTTAAATTGTAAATATTTGTTTTAAATTTTAAATTAGTGGTTAAGTTCCTAACACTTTGTTTCAAACTAAATGTTTAAAGTATATAAAAAACATTAAAAAATATTTATTTTTATAAACAAAAAACATTATTATATCTTTATAAATTATACATTATAATTCACAAGAATATACAAGAACAACTAAACTGTGGTTTATATACAATTAGAGAATATTTTCACTTGAACGATAGAAAAACGCAATATTTCATCAAATGTGTCCCTTAAAATTTAGGGCTTAGAATAATGCTTACATCGCATAACAAAATAAGAAAAATAATATAAAATAAATAATACAGAGTTTTACGAATACTAATTTCAGGCACATTTCCTTTGAAAGAGACAAAAAAGTTCAAAATTTCGATTGTAAATTTCTATTACCATGCTGTTTTTATATGATAACCTCGGGAATTACACACTAACGTTTATAATTAAGTTATCTCAATAAATATAGGTGAATTTTACAAAATGTTTCAAATAAAAATAAATAAAATGTAAGCAAAATGTTAGTTTCGTGAATCCTCGTTTTTAGTAAAATAAAATAATTAGTAAAATAGGTTTGCGAATTTTATTTATAGAACTACATATAATTGTGTTCGGGCTATTCAAAAATTCATAAGTTATTACTTAATTTTTGCAAAATCTCTTTTAACGAATAATTTTACTGAATTAATTTATTTTATCGAAGCACAAACACGAGAAGTAATAGCCTGGCACAAGGTGCCGAAAATGGTAGACACTTTATTTTTAATCATAGGCGGCGTTAGTTAGAGCTACCAATTTAAGACCTTTAGTAGAAAACTTAATAAATGGTTTAACAATTCGTCAAATAAAAATATAAATAAATAAATAAATAAAATTTATATATACGTGATTTGATAATTTCATTTACATACATTGAAATAAATCTTACTACGTTTCTCTGAAACAAACAAACAAATTTAACATTATATTATTATGAAAGGGTACAATATATGATTTAATAACAGTTAACAGTACTCATTCAAAATATAGCCGCTCGTATATCATGTTGTCTCTTTTATTTCAAACTTTTTTCATTACTTTTAGTATTATTTATTCCATAACGAATGAAAGTATCTGAAAATGCCCATTTAAATTCATCATAAAAAAGTAATGCAATTTATTAAAAGTATATTTAAATATACACTTAAACATACTATTTTAGATACACATGTTTTAATTTCTTTAAGGTTGTTAAACTTAATTCTAGATTTTTCTCAAAAATATATATTAATTAAGACAGATAACACGGAGGATAAATTATCAAAGAAACTGAGTTTGGTTTGGTTTGCGTTTATGACGGCTGATTATCAACACGTGGGATATAGGCCCTGGGGGGAGGGGAGTGCCCTTCGTGGGGGTCTTTCTAAGGGAACCTAATCCGTATTTACGCATGGGAATCCACGGTTTCAAAGAAAACCACGAAAACTCCGAAACGGTTAGGCCGACGGGCGCGATTGGGTTCGAACCCAGCACCTCTCGTCTACCACCTTCGAGAGCAGAACCTCTCAGCCACTGGTGGGGCCAAAGGAACTGAGAAGCAATAAAGAATATGACATGCTCTTTTGCTTATAGTATCTAAATTTTTTTAACAAATGAAAAGAGGGATTTTCTGGCTTTGTTTGTCTATATCCAATTGATAATATCCTTATAACTACTTTCTTTGTGCTAAAATTTATTTTGTACTAAAATAATTTAAAATGAAATTTTCTGTTTCATCCATTTTTTGATATAGCAAATTAGATTGGATAGCAAGTTAGATTAGACTAGCTGAATGATAAGGAATTGCCCACAAATTGTCAATTTTAATTAATTTTTTTTAATTTCATTTTTTATTGATGCTTTAGTTCTTCTTGGATAACCACAAGAAAGAGCCTATACCATGATCAAAAGGGTAACCGGAAAAAAAGTGACCGGAAAAAAACGTGACAGGAAAAAAGGGGACAAAATAAACAACAGCGGAAAAAACGTGACAAGGAAAATACGTGACCGGAAAAAGGGGACAAGGAAAAAACGGGACACTGAAAAAACGGGACCGTTTGGTGCTGCTTGTACTTTGTCCGGTATGAAACCGTTATAAATAATACAAATATTTTAAGTCAATGTCTACAAATGCGAATTTTGAAAAATGGAGTGGAATATTTGCATACTAGAATGCTTGTTTACAGCTCTACTTGATTTTTGACAATCGCGAACGGGAATACGAATATTTTCCGTCGATGTTTAAGAATGCAAATATTGAGAAGAGTCCCGCATATTCGCATATGAAAATGCATATTTACATCACTACTTGATTTTTGATATATGTAAATTAGGAAACAGGATATTTTAGTCCCGCCGTTTTGGTCCTGATGCCATTTCGATTCCTAGCCATTTCGGTCCCTTGCAGTTGTTGTTGGAAGCAGCTATATTGTTAATAACAAAATCTCAAAAATTAAGTTATTTTTATTGACGTAATTATTAGTAACAATTCAAAATTATTTCAATTATTAATTGTTTATATAATTAATTTATCAATTACTTGTTTAAAAAATATTACATGAGCTATATAATAATTACAGGGTAATGCAAATGTAATTTTTTTTTAAATTTTCGTATACTATAATGTCATTAGATTATATAAAAATGCTAATGATTCTGAGGATAAATATGTTGTTTATTTATTTAGTATTTAGTTTATAATATTTTCTTGCTATTTGAATATAATTAATTAATAATATCTAGTTTTTTTTAATTGCAAACTATAACTGTGCTAAAAAAATAAAAATCTAATTCTACATCTGGACAGTAACATCACCTAACATCGTTAAAAAATATTTTTAATTTTTGTACAATATTACATTATTATTATTATTAATTAATAATAATACCATCAGTCAGCAAAACAATTACTTAGACTTAAATTTTTGACTGATTTTTCATTTTTTTGGGAGGGGGGGGGGGATAATAAATAAAAACTTTTGAATAAAAACTTTAATTGATGAATAATTGCTATTAATTAATTATTAAAATAGTTAGTAATTTTAATATAAAAATTAAATTAATGTTTTATTAAATATATTTTTTAATTCAATTTATTCTTAATTTATTAAATTATTAACGTTAATATAAATTACAAATTTCTACTTTAAAGTAAACTCAATACAAATTATATATTCAGTTTATCATTATATTTAATATTAGCTATAAGCTGAAATTTATTCTTTATCTGCTTTTTTATTTTATATTTAAAGTTACTGAGATTTAAAACTATTAATATAATTAATAATAAAACTAAGATAAAAAAAATCATTAAACTTACTTTCTGGGAAAGATGGAGGAAAAAGGTAATTAAAAGAAAATAATAAAAGACAAATGCAAAAAAGCTTAGTTTTGTCAGTTAAAAAATTATTTATTAAGGTATTAATAACATTATCACATAAAATTAAAAATAATCGTTTTATTAAAAGAAATAGTAATAAATAAATAATTTTAATAAAATTTGCTCACAAAACTGTTCTTCAAGGGTGGGAAGACTTAACAAAAGTTGCAAGCAACAATTATAAAAAGAAAGAGCAGAGGGAAGGGGGGGGGGGGTAGATCTATTTATTTTTAACAAAATATTTATTTCAGCACGCTAGTCACACCTAGTAAGCAAATCTCTGTTGATTTCCCAATGCATAATGGTAAAGTAACTTATGAAAACAAATTTATAATATGCAACATTGTATTGAAAATATCAGACATTTGTTACTTTGTTAGTTTTTAGTAATTGTTTATGAATAAGTTCAATATTTATAAATTCCGTGTCATGTTTTTTCGGGTCACTTTTTTTCCTTGTCACGTTTTTTCCGGTCACGTTTTTCCCTTGTCACCTTTTTTCCGCTCTTGTTTTTACTGTCACTTTTTTTCCTGTCACGCTTTTCCGTTCACTTTTTTTCCTAGATTCGGTCAAAAGAAGTATCAAAATCGAAGCATTTTTTCCAAATCTACTCGTTGATAGTCACTAAATACTAACTTTTTTTTCTAAAAATCAATTAATAAAAAATGACAATTTGAGGAAAATCCCTTATCATTCAGCTGCTTTTAGAGAACAACTAAAAATTAGCTCACTCTGACGCCGATATCTTTCTGAATTTTTACGATATTTGACTGGATATTTATAATAAATTGCTCCATAGAGTTGACTATTAAATTATGTAACACCGCAAAAAAAGAAGCACAATTAAATAAACAACCCGCACATAAAACTCTGGAAAATAAATCAACGTAAAATAAAGCACCCGAAAGATAAAGCCGTATAATAGAATGACTTCAACTCTTGGTTACAATTGCCAAGGTTTAATCAAACTAAAACTGCTACAAAAGCATAAAATAGAAAATGAGCTGAAGTTTTTCCTTCGGGACGGGCCGATGGCGATTTAATAAGGCGATAATGAGTTCATAAATATTACCTTTTGAAATTTGTGGGGGAAACCGACTATATATACACAAATTAAATAAATTCATGAAAATAAAAAACACAGATTTTTCGGGATGCTTTGAAAGATAAAAGTATTCATTATGTAAAATATTTGAAAGATATTTTTTTGTATTTAACTCAGAGTGCAACATTCAAAGACAAAATATTATAAATAATAAAATATATATAAACTCGTATTAAAATATTATTAAATTTAATAAATTTTTAATTTATAAAATACTTATATTTTTATAATACTTTTATACTAGATTAATTTTTTTATATCTGAAAAAAAAAAAACAAAAAAACCCTCAAATAGAAAAAAAAGTATTTTTTCATACTGGAAAAGCAACCAGTACAACTAAAAAAATAAAAATAAACTCCAAATTTGATTTTAATACTTTTAATAAGAATGTCAACGATTTTAATCAGACAATTAAAGTTAATGATTAAATCGTGTTTAAAAATTAAAGATTTTTAAAACGGTATAAAAAAAGCATTGAAATATAAAGTGAACCTAATTTGTAAAGTTTCTATGGATATTTTGCCTTAATGAATAACCGAAAAATGCTTTAAATACATGTTTTAGCTTAAATAATTATGTTTATAAAAAATTAAATATGATAAGTTTGTAAAAAGCAAGTTCTTATCTGGCGTAAAAATCATTCAATTTAAAAAAGATATTTAAATCTAATGCTGCTATTTTGTGGATTTCAAATATAACTTCAGATATAAAATTGGTCATTCTCATATTTACTTTGTGTGCATAGTTTAATGGTTTCCACCCATTTTCATAATTTGTTTTGATTAGCAAGCATATACCTGCGTGTAAGTTTTCATTTATGGTGTTAACAGTAATTTTTATAAGTTGAAATGCAAAAATTCTTGAAAAGATATTTGTTTGATTTGTTATTTGTGTTAACTGATGAAATTACTTATGTGAAGTTTTTATTATTTCTGTAATTATATTAATTATAATTTTATTAATCAAAACGTAAAATGTGTAATGTTCTAACTAGAAAAATTATTGTTTAATAACTATTAATTTAAATAGTATTAACAATTTTATATTAAATTAAGTTATTAATAATTTTAATAAATATAAATGTCTGCAGTATTTAATATAGGTTTACATAATTATTACAAAATTTTAACATACATAATGGTATTACTAACTGATAAAATAACTAATTTGCTGATTTAATCTTTTAGTACTAATAATAGTTTTATTAATTAAAGCATAAAAACATAGATTATGACACATGTTTAGGAAAAAAACCTGACAACTGTATAACCTCCTGAATGAAATTTTAAGATGCATTACGCAATCTCATTTTTTTTTTCTTTCGGAATTATAATCAAGATTTTTTTCTTTACTTGCGTGCTGATACTCAGATCTCAAATTGTTTGACTTTGAAACCCATACCATTAACCAAAATTTATCCCTAGAAGGTCTTGGCGGCATTACAATAGTTTGTTCACAATAGAATGTTTCCAGCTCACATAAATAAACAATATAAGAATCACATTTTTTTAATTTAAATAATAATAATAATAATACATTATTATTATTATTCAGAAGCAGAGCTAACACAATAACGTTTCCGAAGAAAAAATTATATTGCTTGCAATTTTTATTTGACAACAACAAATATCTGTATCTCACAAATAATACATTTGAATTTCATGATAATTGGATTAATCATATAAATAATAGATTACCGAAGGGGAAAAGAAGGGATGTAACAGTGAGTTGCTACAAGAAAATCGAAAATGGTTTGCCTATATTTTAATATTTTATATTTCTATATAAAATCTTTAGATGAAAAGTGTTATAATGAACAGTAATGCTGTAAAAAAAATAATAATAATAATTGTAAGCAAATTTATAGACGTTAGAAAAAAACTTGCCCACAAATTTATTTTCTAATAGAGTAAAGCCTGTCTGTAACGGAATCTCACTTTAAACGGGAAAAATCATGTTCTTGCCAAAAAATACCATGCAATTATACCACTTCAGACGTAAAAAACCTGTGTAAAACGGAATTCTTTACTGATAAATTAAGTTTTTGTCTTAGCAGATATTTCTTTATCATACTTGTGGTGGCATTCGAATTATTAACGGGGCCGGCTGTCTCTGTCTACGGTCCTGTTTCGGCATAGTATGTCCTTGAAAGCCGAGTATGCAAAATAAGCGAGATATTATTTTTTATATTACACACTAAATCTTTCCTACATATTTCTTCAAGGCCGTATACTAATTCACAGCAACATCAAAATATGCACGTAAAAGGGGGGGGGGAGACACATATGCAGGAGTCGGATAATCAGCTGTCGACGAACTTAAAAATATTCATATAGCATCGAATATGTGACCCCTCTGCTGTGACATCAAGATGACGTTTGGGGGCATATATACAGGGGTCGGATATCCAACTCTCTCACCAAAAGTAAAAGCCTTATCATTGGATATCTGACCCCTTGATATGTATCCCCTTTGCTCTGACGTCAAAATGACGTATTGGGGCAGATATACAGGGGTCGGATATCCAAATCTCTCTCCAAAAGTAAAAGTCCTAGCATTGGATATCTGCCCCCTTGATATGTGTCCCCTTCTGCTGTGACGTCAAAATTACGCATGGGGGCATATATACAGGGGTTGGATATACACCCTTCGACGAAAGGAAAATTCTCTAGGACTGGATATGTGTCCCCTTCAGCTGTGACGTCGTATGGGGGCATATATACAGGGGGTGGATATACAGCTATCGACGAAAATAAAATGCTCTGTATTGGATATTTGCCCCCATCTGCTATGGGGACATATATACAGGGGTCGGATATACACCCTTCGACGACAGTGAAATTCTGCAGCACTGGATATGTGCCCCCTTCTATCTGTGACGTCAAAATGACGTATGGGGGCAGATATACAGGGGGTAGATATCAGCGTCCCCATAGAACACATCGAGACGAGTAATAGTATAGGAAACCAAGGGTCCCAAACGTATTCCGGAGGAGATAGGGGCCTTTAAAGTTTAGGGTCCAAAATTTCAAATGATTATAAAAAACGGAAAAATTGGTCGATACTTTTGCGATTTTCACTAAAACTATTCTTTATGTCAGTATTTTCTTGAAAATAAATTTTAAAGATACAGTTCAAAAAATGCCGAAAAAGGGCGCTTTAGACTTTGGAGTAACCAACAACTATTTTTTAACATTATATTTTGTATCTGACTATATGCTTTCAAAAGCTTAGACTTAAACTTAAATTTTGAGCTCAAAATCTGAATCGTTGGGAGTGATTAAGTAGCTCAAACTGAACTGTGTTCAGGAGTTAAAATTTCAAATGATTATAAAAAACGGAAAAATTGGTCGATTCGTTTGCGGTTTACACTAAAACAATTCCTCATATCTGTATTGTTTTGTAAATAAATTTTAAAGCTAATGTTTTGTTAAAGCTGACTTTTCCTTTATTAAAATTTTTAAGCATGTAAAAGTGGAAAAACTGGGATTTTGCATTTTTTTTTTTTTTTTTTTTTTTTTTTTTAAGTTTCTAAGCTATTTTTGAGATGAAGGAAAAAAGTCCTTCCGGCCAGTGCCGGGAGGAAGAGGTAGCTTTCATAATCCTTATTTTAAAAAAGCCAACTTATATCATGCAAACACACGAAGCTCAATTTAGTGGAAACCGAATATAGGAGATTCAATACTAATTTTTATCAATATAATGAATGAGAATTTCGCGAAATTAGTCAGCTTTATCCAAGCTGCTTTTCTTTAAAGTAACTTATATTTGGCTGCCAAATTCGGCACTTTCTTAAAGTGCCTGTCATTTTAAGACAACATGGTGGATGAGGCTAAGCAGTGAACTTGGTCGAGACCTTAGTAATTGCTGTGCACATGCTCACTCACATCGGAATCGGTTAATATATAGGAGTGCTGTCGCATGCCAAAAATCAGATTTTTCAAAATGTCACCCACTTTAGAAATTGAAACTGCTATATCTGAGCCATTTTTTAAGGTAAAGACAAACAAAAAATGCTCCTGAATCCTTATATCAAGATCAAATACTTAAGAAAGAAACCTTTTTCAATTTCTAATTTTTTTGCACCTCACTTTAAATATATATATATTTTTTAATTTAATGGCCGCCATTTTGAAACAAGATGGCTGATGAATCTGGCCAGCGAACTTGGTCGAGGTGTTGATGTATACTATCCACATGCCTTCTTACATCGAAATAGGCGAATACGTGTGTTATCGCGTGACAAATACAAAATCGTTTCAAAATGTTAGCCATGCTAGAAATTCAAAGTATTATAAATCAACCATTTTTTAAGATATCAACAAAAGAACAAATTTTCAGAAACAAAAACTGCTCCGGAATCTTTGTATCAAGGCCAAACACATGAAAAAAATCTTTTTCATTTTCCAATTTTTTAATACCTCATTTTGAATTTTAAATTAAATTTTTTTAAATGGCAACCTTTTTGAAACAAGATGGTGAATAAAGCTGGCCAACGAACTCGGTCGAGACATTGGTATGTACTATGTACAGACCAAGTTACATCCAAATAGGTTCATAAATACGCCTGTTATCGCGTGACAAAAATCAGGTCGTTTTAAAATGTCAGCCACAAGAGAAATTCAAAATGCTATTACTCAGCAATTTTTTTTTAGATATAGACGAAAGAAAAACTGTTCCGGAATCTTTGTATTAAGGTCAAACACATACAAAAAAAATCTTTTTCATTTTCCAATTTTTTGGTATCTCATTTAATTTTTTTTATTTTTTACTTTTTTTAAATGGCCGCCATTTTGAAACAAGATGGCGGATGAAGCTAGTCAACGAACTCGGTCGAGATATTTGTATGTACTATGTACACACCAAGGTACATCCAAGTCGGTTCATAAATACGCCTGTTATTACGTGAGAAATATCAGGACGTTTCAAAATGTCAGCCACGCTAGAAATTCAAAATGCTATAACTCAGCCATTTCTTAAGATATAGACGAAACAAAAACTGCTCCCGAATCTTTTTATCAAGGTCAAACACATAAGAAGAAAATAGTTTTTCAATTTTCAATTTTTGGTACCACATTTCAAATTTAAATTTTTCTTAAAAATTTAAATGGCCGCCATTTTTAAACAAGATGGCGGGTGAAGCTGGCCAACGAACCCGGTCGATACATTGGTATGTGCTATGTATAAACGAAGTTACATCCAAATCGGTTCATAAATACGCCTTTTATCGCGTGACAAATTTCAGAACGTTTCAAAATGTCAGCCACGCTAGAAATTCAAAATGCTATAACTCAGCCATTTTTTAAGATATAGACGAAACAAAAACTGCTCCGAAATCTTCGTATAAGGGTCAAATACATAAGAAGAAAATATTTTTCCATTTTTAATTTTTTGGTACCACATTTCAAATTTTAAATTTAAAAAAACAATTAAATGGCCGCCATTTTGAAACAAAATGGCGGATGAAGCTGGCCAACGAACTCGGTCGAGAGATTGGTATGTACTATGTACACACCGAATTACATCCAAGTCGGTTCATAAATACGCCTGTTATTACGTGAGAAATATCAGGACGTTTCAAAATGTCAGCCACACTAGAAATTCAAAATGCTATAACTCAGCCATTGTTTAAGATATAGACGAAACAAAAACTGCTCCGGAATCTTTGTATAAAGGTCAAATACATAAGAAAAAAATATTTTTCCATTTTTAATTTTTTGGTACCACATTTCAAGTTTAAAATGTTTTTTAAAATTTTAAATGGCCGCCATTTTGAAACAAAACGGCGGATGAAGCTGGCCAACAAACTCGGTCGAGACATTGGTATGTACTATGTACACACCGAATTACATCGAAATCGGTTCATAATTACGGGAGTTACAGTGTGACATATGTCAGATATATATCTATATATATATAGCTTTACATAATTCTGTAGAGACAATCATTTTATATATACATCAATATGGTAGCAATAATTATTTCTATTCATAGATTTAATGTTAATTTGCTTTAGTTTAAATTCATATTACTTTGATCTGAGAAGTTAGTTGGGTAAGCGTTTTGGTTGTCTTTGCATGGTTATAGTTGTTCTAGGATTTGGATGTTATGCGGATCTTTTTTGACTTATTTGTTATAAAATAGTCTTGTGGTTTCTTGCTATTATTAATCTACGATATTTGGGTTATCATATTTTGGTTATGGATAATTTGAAGATTGTTTCTGCGTTCTGCTTCTATTATTGTAAATATTGTATATAATGTTTCATACTCAAGTTTTATTATTTAATCAAGGCTAATTTAATTAAATTATTAATTTTTTATTATTAAAATTTCTTATTTTTATGGCAATTATTGCATTTTCCATACATAATTTTTATATGGCAGTTCTTAGTAAACATCTCGATCCTGGCAAGATACACTTAGCATCTATGCAGTGTAGTGCCCGGTACAGGAACAATAATTGAGTTGTTCCTGGATCGTCATCCAGCGACAATTTATACTCTCCCCCTCGTCCTTTATTTTTTCGTAAGTGCTATGATTCTCGGTGCAAGACATGTCCATACGCTGCTCAGACACAAATTGTCTCAGATCCTAATTATTCAAGTTTTTGTAAAGCATTTAATGTTATTTATAGTATAAAGTGCAACTTGTGTAATATGAAATATATTGGTGAAACATCAGGTCCAATTAATAAACGTATCAATTATCATCGTTCAGACTCTAATAATAACAAAGCCAAAAAGATACAATCTACAGCTGAAATTCAACATTTTCATAAACATCAATTTAAAAATACGACAATTGAAATCCTTCAAATTCTAAAAAATAAATCAGAACGTCTTTATATGAATCATCATATATGAAATATTATAACACAATTTATCCTTATGGACTTAACAGTGAAGTATTTAACAGACCTGTCAAAGTCTTCACATCTATAAATAACAATATTGATTATTCTCCAATTTATCCTACTCTTAATCATAATTTAAATGTTAAAACAACACGGAATAAACGCGGAAAGGGTTCATCATCAGTTGTAGTTTCCAAAAAATCTATCACAAAACAAATTAATGATCTTCAACGAAATTACTTAGAGAATTATAACTGGTTGTTAATTCGAAAAAACATCTTTGCTATTAAAAAGAAACAGCTTGTACAACATTTAAATGTCTTTCTAAGTAAATCTTTCTCTAAACATTTCTCTGATATTTACTTTGACCTAATTATGAGTAGGGTTAATCTTTTAAATACTAATTTACAAAAAAAAAAAAAAAAAAAAAAAAAAACACAAAATTCAGAACATGAATACTCAAATGATAATTACTTTTTCAAATCACATATTTAATAAAATTAATATCAATTCTATAATTAATGATAAAAATTGTTTTTTTCCTATCAATAATCTTCATTGATCAAAAACCTTTAAATATCCGAATACAATTGGAAGAAAGATTTTTAACTACAATACATTTTCAAAAAATACATCTGCTGCAAGTAATTTTCCGTGTAACTGCAAAGACCCCACTCTAAAAAAATACATAAACAATGATCATGGACATATAATCACTGGAAATCTTGATATTGTTCATGATTTTAAATTGAAACAACTAATGGGTTATGGTACTAAATATAGACTTCCATCTAAATTTAATGTTAAATCTATTATCAAACAGTTTACATATGATATTGATATTTTTATTTATAAAATTTCTATCTCTTATAATAAGCCTATTGAATATTTTAATCAATGGAAAATATTAGTAATTGAAAAATTAACTATGGCTTTTAAAAAATAATATTGCTGATTTGGTTTCTATTAATACAAAGCATTATTTCCAACAAATTACTAAATTACAAAAAAACTATGTTATTACATATGTAGACAAATCTCCTAACAATTATGCTACTATATGTAAATCATATTATCACCAACTTCTTACAAATTCTATTTCTTCTAATAAGTCATTTCAAAAAACTAATGAAAATGTAATTGTAAATAATCGTACAATTCGAAGTTATTATAAACTATTAAATATTTTATCTACTAATTTTAATTATCCATATTTAGTTCTTATTCCCAAATTTCATAAAACTCCTATTAAATTTAGGACTGTTACTATTGGCTGCAATACATATAATAATAAAGCCAAAACACTTCTCTTAAAAATTCTTAACCAATTATATGTACTTACTACAAACAATGATAATACACATTGTATAAAAAATAGCTATCAACTTGTCAATATTTTAAAAAATCTTCATTGTGTTTATAATATAACGACATATGACTTCAAAGACCTTTTTAATAATATAGACCTATTAGATTTACATAAAATTATAAATGCATTATTTAAAAAGTATTATAAAAAACTGGAATTACCATCTAATATAGATATTGCATATTTTAAATCTTTAACTAACTTCATTATCTATAATAATTATATATTGCAAGATAATACTTTATATTTACAGCATGTCGGTATACCACAAGGCGGTTGTACTTCCAGTTTACTCTCAGACTTATATCATTATGAACGTAATTTTACTAATAATAATCTACATTTATATCGTTATATTGATGACATCATTTTAATTGTTACTGATCAATCTGCAATTACTCGATTTCCAGTTGATTATCCCACTAATTTGGAATTAACGGAAAACCTTTTATCTAAAAATACAATTAACTTCTTAGATCTTAAAATTACAATAAAAGACACTAAAACAATCACAGATTTATATGACAAACGTAAAGAATTTAAATTCACAGTTAATACATTTACAAATTTTAAATCTTGTCTACATCATTCTGTATTTGGGAATATAATACTTAATCATTTATATAGAATAAAATGTTTATGTTCTTCTCCTCTAATTAACAATAATATTACAAAACTAATTTATGATGCATTAAAACATGGTTTTCCAAAAAAATTCATATATTCATTAATATATAATTAGTACTTTTCTTACATGATCTATTAAAACAAATTAACACATGCGTAAACAAAATTACAAAAAAAATTATAAATAAAAATATCTATAAAAAATTAAAAATTGTAAAATAATATAAAAAAATTATTATAGGATGGTTGGGTGGGTAGATGTTAGAGTGCGGAGGAGGGTGGTGTTGTCTGGACAATACGCAATGGTTAATTAAAAAAAATGGGGGCTTTTGTATTATTACTATATTTTTGTTACGTATTTTATATGGATGTTGATTTGATATTTTATATGTAATTGGAGAATTTCATTAATATTATAATTAGCTTAATTATTGATTAATCTAATTTACAATTATTTGTTATTAAATTTTAATTTACTAAGGACAATATCATATTAATTACTAATAGTATGCCATTCTTATAGTGAATAATATACATACAAGTATGTTTAATATAAATATAGTTATACTGTATGCATTAAAATTGGGTAATTATTTTTATTATTATTCCTCTATTCTTTTTAATATTTATTATCGGTTTATTGTTTATGAATGTCCCACATTCATACTTTTTGGATTTTTATGGATGTCTGAAAATAATCCACACTCTATATTTGTGCTTTTTAAGTAATGGGAATTTAAGTATCATTTAACCTTCTATATACTTCCACATGTTTTTTATTTCCTGTTCATTTTATAAATATCTTATATATAATTGATTAAAAAATAATTTTTATATTATTTTTAATAATTATTTATATTAATTATTACTGAATTTATTTTGTTTTATAGCATATAGCTATATGCTATCTATTATCAAAGTTCTAGAATTATTTAAATTCTTAGTTTAGTTTAAATAAGTTAGCTAATAGAATATATTGTATGCTTTTAAATTTTATTAACAATAGTTTTTAAATACATTGTGTGGTTTATATTAGGTTTATAATTCTCTATATATAAGGATATGTTTGGTTTCGCTGTTTAAACAGTTATTTACATTCAAATGCTTACAAATATTTATCTTGCGACAGTTGTTTAATAATAGTAATACTAGATGGCAGCACCAAATTTGTCTCTTTTAGATAGCTCTAATTTTTAATTTTTCTAGCTCCATTTCAGTTATAATTTAATACACCAGGGGGTATTTTTAGCTAAATTTTGACGATATTGTTAAACAGTTATTAATTAATTTAATAGTGCATTTTAAATAATGTAATTACTATCTATTTATTTTATATTAGATTAAATGTGTTTAACAAGGTATTTCAAATTTTATTTCAAAATGTATTAACTGCATCCTTTGATATCATTTACTGTGATTTCTTAACTGTTTTATTCACCTTAATCTTTATGATATTCTGGTAGCCATGTCGCGTGGATTTTTGTAAAATACTGAAATATTAATCGGTATGGTGTTTATTATTTATATTTTATATCCTATGAATATTTAAATACGTTTTGTTGATTCTTCCATTTCATATTATTTGTTTCTGTTCTGCTTTCATTTTTAATCAATTCACTTTATTTTAATGGTTGTTTGGGCACAGGGGAAACAAATTTTTAGCTTTCGCTTATTTTTCCCACAGAAAACACCATTTTGCTTGTATCATTGAATTCTGTGCCCTTGATAACGTAATTCAATGTATAAGCTTTTCAATTTTTGTCGGTGTCCACTTTTTTCTTTTTCTTCCATAATAATTCTTATAATATATATATATATATTTTTATACTTACAGCTTTAATTCATAATAATTGACGGTGGTAGGTTATGTTTAATTAATGGTTATATATATATATATATATATGGATAGATATATATCAGTTTTGAACGGAGGGTGGTTTCGGAGTCTGGGGGTCATGATCGATGAAAATATACCAAAATTTTTTGAAATCGCTTTCCTCCGAACGGCTGCAATAGGTAGCTTTTAGGTAGCTTTCTTTACAAAAAGCTACCAATTGCAGCCGTTCGGAGGAAAGCGATTTCAAAAAATTTTGGTATATTTTCATCGATCATGACCCCCAGACCCCGAAACCACCCTCCGTTCAAAATTCATACATATATATATCAATATATATATATATATATATGAATAAAATGTTTATGTTCTTCTCCTCTAATTAACAATAATATTAAAAAACTAATTTATGATGCATTAAATCATGGTTTTCCAAAAAAATTCATATATTCATTAATATACAATTAGTACTTTTCTTACATGATCTATTAAACAAATTAACACATGCGTAAACAAAATTACAAAAAAATTATAAAATAAAAAAATATCTATAAAAAATAAAAAATTGTAAAATAATATAAAAAAATATATTATAGGTTGGTTGGGTGGGTAGATGTTAGAGTACGGAGGAGGGTGGTGTTGTCTGGATAATACGCAATGGTTAATTATATATATATATAAAAAAATGGGGGCTCTTGTATTATTACTATATTTTTGTTACGTATTTTATATGGATGTTGATTTGATATTTTATATGTAATTAGAGAATTTCATTAATATTATAATTAGCCTAATTATTGATTAATCTAATTTACAATTATTTGATATTATATTTTAAATTTACTAAGGACAATATCATATTAATTACTAATGGTATGCCATTCTTATAGTGAATAATATACATATAAGTATGTATAATATAAATATAGTTATACTGTATGTATTAAAATTGGGTAATTATTTTTATTATTATAACTCTACTCTTTTTAATATTTATTATCGGTTTAATGTTTTTGAATGTCCCACATTCATACTTTATGGTTTTTTATGGATGTCTGAAGATAATCCACACTCTATATTTGTGCTTTTTAAGTAATGGGTATTTAAGTATCATTTAACCTTCTATATACTTCCACATGTTTTTTATTTCCTGTTCATTTTATAAATATCTGATATATAATTCATTAAAAAATAATTTTTATATTTAATAATTATTTATATTAATTATTACTGAATTTTATTTTGTTTTATAGCATATAGCTATATGCTCTATATTATCAATGTTCTAGAATTATTTATTTCTTAGTTTAGTTTAAATAAGTTAGCTAATAGAATATATTGTATGCTTTTAAATTTTATTTACAATAGTTTTTAAATACATTGTGTGGTTTATATTCGGTTTATAATTCTCTATATATAAGGATATGTTTGGTTTTGCTGTTTATACAGTTATTTACATTCAAATGCTTACAATTATTTATACAGTTATTTACATTCAAATGCTTACAAATATTTATCTTGCGTTAGTTGTTTAATAGAAGTAATACTAGATGGCAGCACTAAATTTGTCTCTTTAAGCTCTAATTGTTAACTTTTCTAGCTCCATTTCCGTTATAATTTAATACATCAGGGGGTATTTTTAGCTAAATTTTGACGATATTGTTAAACTGTTATTAATTAATTTAATAGTGCATTTTAAATAATGTAATTAATATATATTTATTTTATATTAGATTAAATGTGTTTAACAAGGTATTTCAAATTTTATTTCAAAATGTATTAACTGCATCCTTTGGTATCATTTACTGTGATTTCTTAACTGTTTTATTCACCTTAATCTTTTTGATATACTGGCAGCCATGTGCGCGTGGATTTTTGTAAAATACTGAAATATTAATCGGTATGGTGTTTATTATTTATATTTTATATCCTATAAATATTTAAATACGTTTTATTGATTCTTCCATTTCATATTATTTGTTTCTATTCTGCTTTCATTTTTAATCAATTCACTTGATTTTATGGTTGTTTGGGCACAGGGGAAAATAACTATTAGCTTTGGCTTATTTTTCCCACAGAAAACGACCATTTTGCTTATATCATTGAATTCTGTGCCCTTGATAACGTAATTCAATGTATAAGCTTTTCAATTTTTGTCGGTGTCCACTTTTTTCTTTTTCTTCCATAATAACTCTTATATTATTATTATTATTTTTTTAATACTTACAGCTTTAATTCATAATATTTGACGGTGGAAGGTTATGTTTAATTAATGGTTATATATATATATATATATATCTGACATATGTCACACTGTAACTCTCGTATTTATGAACCGATTTGGATGTAACTCGGTGTGTACATAGTACATACCAATGTCTCGACCGAGTTCGTTGGCCAGCTTCATCCGCCATTTTGTTTCAAAATGGCAGCCATTTAAAATTTTTTGAAAAAATTTAAATTTGAAATGTGGTACCAAAAAATTAAAAATGGAAAAATATTTTTTCTTATGTATTTGACCTTTATACAAAGACTCCGTAGCAGTTTTTGTTTCGTCTATATCTTAAAAAATGGCTGAGTTATAGCATTTTGAATTTCTAGCGAAGGTGACATTTTGAAACGTCATGAATTTTGTCACGCGATAAAAGGCGTATTTATGAACCGATTTGGATGTAACTTCGTTTATACATAGTACAGACCAATGTCTCGAACGAGTTCGTTGGCCAGCTTCATCCGCCATCTTGTTTAAAAATGGCGGCCATTTAAAATTTTAAGAAAAATTTAAATTTGAAATGTGGTAGCAAAAAATTGAAAATTGAAAAAATATTTTTTTTTATGTGTTTGCCCTTGATAAAAAGATTCGGGAGCAGTTTTTGTTTCATCTATATCTTAAAAAATGGCTGAGTTATAGCATTTTGAATTTCTAGCGTGGCTGACATTTTGAAACGTCCTGATATTTGCCACATGATAACAGACGTATTTATGAACCGATTTGGATGTACCTTGGTGTGTACATAGTACATACAAATAACTCAACCGAGTTCGTTGACCAGCTTCATTCGCCATCTTGTTTCAAAATGGTGGCCATTTAAAAAAAATTAAAAAAAATTAAATTTAAAATGAGATACCAAAAAATTGGAAATAGAAAAAGATTTTTTTATGTGTTTGACCTTAATACAAAGATTCCGGAACCAGGTTTTGTTTCGTCTACATCTAAAAAAAGTCCTTCCGGCCAGTGCCGGGAGGAAGAGGTAGCTTTCATAATCCTTATTTAAAAAAAGCCAACTTATATCATGCAAACACATGAAGCTCAATTTAGTGGAAACCGAATATAGGAGATTCAATACTAATTTTTATCAATATAATGAATGAGAATTTCGCGAAATTAGTCAGCTTTATCCAAGCTGCTTTTCTTTAAAGTAACTTATATTTGGCTGCCAAATTCGGCAATTTCTTAAAGTTCCTGTAATTTTAAGACAACATGGTGGATGGGGCTAAGCAGTGAACTTGGTCGAGACCTTAGTAATTGCTGTGCACATGCTCACTCACATCGGAATCGGTTAATATATAGGAGTGCTGTCGCATGCAAAAAATCAGATTTTTCAAAATGTCACCCACAATAGAAATTGAAACTGCTATATCTGAGCCATTTTTTAAGGTAAAGACAAACAAAAAATGCTCCTGAATCCTTATATCAAGATCAAATCCTTAAGAAAGAAACCTTTTTCAATTTCTAATTTTTTTGCACCTCACTTTAAATATATATATATTTTTTAATTTAATGGCCGCCATTTTGAAACAAGATGGCTGATTAATCTGGCCAGCGAACTTGGTCGAGGTGTTGATGTATACTATCCACATGCCTTCTTACATCGAAATAGGCGAAAACGTGTGTTATCGCGTGACAAATACAAGATCGTTTCAAAATGTTAGCCATGCTAGAAATTCAAAGTGCTATAAATCAACCATTTTTTAAGATATCAACAAAAGAACAAATTTTCAGAAACAAAAACTGCTCCGGAATCTTTGTATCAAGGCCAAACACTTAAAAAAAAATCTTTTTCATTTTCCAATTTTTTAACACCTCATTTTGAATTTTAAATTTAATTTTTTTTTAAATGGCAACCCTTTTGAAACAAGATGGCGAATGAAGCTAGCCAACGAACTCGGTCGAGACATTGGTATGTACTATGTACAGACCAAGTTACATCCAAATAGGTTCATAAATACGCCTGTTATCGCGTGACAAAAATCAGGTCGTTTTAAAATGTCAGCCACAAGAGAAATTCAAAATGCTATTACTCAGCCGTTTTTTTTAGATATTAGCGAAAGAAAAACTGTTCCGGAATCTTTGTATTAAGGTCAAACACATACAAAAAAATCTTTTTCATTTTCCATTTTTTTGGTATCTCATTTAAATTTTTTTATTTTTTAATTTTTTTAATTGGCCGCCATTTTGAAACAAGATGGCGGATGAAGCTGGCCAACGAACTCGGTCGAGATATTTGTATGTACTATGTACACACCAAGGTACATCCAAGTCGGTTCATAAATACGCCTGTTATTACGTGAGAAAAATCAGAACGTTTCAAAATGTCAGCCACGCTAGAAATTCAAAATGCTATAACTCAGCCATTTCTTAAGATATAGACGAAACAAAAACTGCTCCAGAATCTTTTTATCAAGATCAAACACATAAGAAGAAAATATTTTTTCAATTTTCAATTTTTGGTACCACATTTCAAATTTAAATTTTTCTTAAAAATTTAAATGGCCGCCATTTTTAAACAAGATGGCGGGTGAAGCTGGCCAACAAACCCGATCGAGACATTGGTATGTACTATGTATAAACGAAGTTACATCCAAATTGGTTCATAAATACGCCTTTTATCGCGTGACAAAAATCAGGACGTTTCAAAATGTCAGCCACGCTAGAAATTCAAAATGCTATAACTCAGCCATTTTTCAAGATATAGACGAAACAAAAACTGCTCCGAAATCTTTGTATAAAGGTCAAATACATAAGAAAAAAATATTTTTCCATTTTCAATTTTTTGGCACCAAATTTCAAATTTTAAATTTTTAAAAAAATTTTAAATGGCCGCCATTTTGAAACAAAATGGCGGATGAAGCTGGCCAACGAACTCGGTCGCGACATTGGTATGTACTATGTACACACCGAATTACATCCAAATCGGTTCATAAATACGCCTTTTATCGCGTGACAAAATTCAGGACGTTTCAAAATGTCAGCCACGCTAGAAATTCAAAATGCTATAACTCAGCCATTTTTTAAGATATAGACGAAACAAAAACTGTTCCGGAATCTTTGTATAAAGGTCAAATACATAAGAAAAAAATATTTTTCCATTTTTAATTTTTTGGTACCACATTTCAAGTTTTAAATTATTTTAAAAATTTTAAATGACCGCCATTTTGAAACAAAACGGCGGATGAAGCTGGCCAACGAACTCGGTCGAGACATTGGTATGTACTATGTACACACCGAATTACATCGAAATCGGTTCATAATTACGGGAGTTACAGTGTGACATAGGTCAGATATATATATATATATATATATAGATATATATATATATATATATATATATATATATATATATATCAATTTTGAACGGAGGGTGGTTTCGGGGTCTGGGAGTCATGATCGATGAAAATATACCAAAATTTTTTGAAATCGCTTTCCTCCGAACGGCTGCAATAGGTAGCTTTTTTGTAAAGAAAGCTACCTAAAATGTCTGAGTTATAACATTTTGAATTTCTATTGTGGCTGACATTTTAAAACGACCTGATTTTTGTCACGCGATAACAGGCGTATTTATGAACCGATTTGAATGTAACTTGGTCTGTACATTGTGCATACCAATATCTCGACCGAGTTCGTTGGCCAGCTTCATTCGCCATATTGTTTCAAAAGGGTTGCCATTTTTAAAAAAAAAAATGTAATTTAAAATTTAAAATGAAGTATTAAAAAATTGGAAAATGAAAAAGATTTTTTTTATGTGTTTGGCCTTGATACAAAGATTCTGGAGCAGTTTTTGTTTCTGAAAATTTGTTCTTTTGTTTATATCTTAAAAAGTGGTTGAATTATAGCACTTTGAATTTCTATCATGGCTAACACTTTGAAACGATCTTGTATTTGTCACGCGATACCACAGGTATTCGCCTATTTCGATGGAAGAAGGCATGTGGATAGTATACATCAATATCTCGACCAAGTTCGCTGGCCAGCTTCATCAGCCATCTTGTTTCAAAATGGCGGCCATTAAATTAAAAAAAATATATATTTAAAGTGAGGTGCAAAAAAATTAGAAATTGAAAAAGTTTGCTTTCTTAAGTATTTTACCTTGATATAAGGATTCAGGAGCATTTTTTGTTTGTCTTTATCTTAAAAAATGGCTCAGATGTAGCAGTTTCAATTTCTAAACTGGGTGACATTTTGAAAAATCTGATTTTTTGCCTGCGACAGCACTCGTATATATCAACCGATTCGGATATGAGTGAGCATGTGCACAGCAATTACCAAGGTCTCGACCAAGTTCACTGGTTAGCCTCATCTACCATGTTGTCTTAAAATGGCAGGCACTTTAAGAAATCGCCGAATTTGGCAGCCAAATATAAGTGACTTTAAATAAAAGCAGCTTGGATAAAGCTGACTAATTTCGCGAAATTCTCATTCATAATGATTTAGTATTGATAAAAATTAGTATTGAATCTCCTACATTCGGTTTCCACTTAATTGAGCTTCGTGTGTTTGAATAATATGAGTTGGCTTTTTAAAAATAAGGAATATGAAAGCTACCTCTTCCTCCCGGCACTGGCCGGAAAGACTTTTTTGTAAAGAAAGCTGCCTAATAAATAGAAACTTACAAACTTGAGCAATTCGATCTTATATATGTAACACTACACCAGGCATCAATTTCACAGATTTTTTTTAATTCCTTTGATTTTTATAATGTTCTTAATTTTCTCAAAATTGACAAATTTTAAAACTTTACAACTAATTTAAGATAATCCATGGTGTTACTAAATAATTATTGCTAAATAAATATAAAGATAATTTTCCAGAGGTTACTACATTTTAAAAAGATTTAATTTATGTTAAATAGTTTTTTAAGATACGGAGCTTCGAACTTCCAACTTTGAGCGATTGCACACATGCCATTCTATGTCACAAGTGTTTTAAATCCCCAGAACTTCTAATTTTTTTTATTTTTGGTCCAGATATTTTGCAATGCTCTATTTGAATAGGAATTGAAGTTTTGTACTAAATTTTATTAAAATCGGTTACTATGTGGCCACGCTTTTTAAAAATTTTTTGTTCATTTTGTGTGGAATTAGCCTGTTACGATTTTTAATGAAATAAAACCAAGCTATGCGTTCAATAACGCCAAAAACTTTATGATTCCGATTCAATTGCTAAAATCAAAAGACACTTGTCGTATTTATAAGTGTTTCTTAGGAAGTTCAATAATGCATTATTCTCTTTCTTCTCAAATTTCCTAAAATAAACCTTCCTCATATAATTATTTGGAAAAACGTTGTTTAGTAATGGTATAAAAAATGTTGTGTTTCATTCCGTTAGAAAATTAATCATTGAAGGAAAATTATGTTTTATTATAACTACATAATGAATTTCGACGATTATCATATTCTGAAATAAGGAGTGAATATGAATCACACACACACATTCTTACAATCCCCAAAATTTATCTGAATATGGTTATCTACTACTGAAGAATAAATTTCATACTTTTAGTCAAAACTTGTCAGTTTTCAGTAAAAAAATATTGAGAATAATGGAATAATTTATAAATATTGAGATATTGAGAATGCTTTATCATATATATCTGCTTAAATTTGTACAGTACTTGTCTAAATTAAACAAGAAAAAATATTTTAGCTAAGCAAAAAGATTTTTTTTTTGTTTTTGTTTTTGTTTTACTAAAAATATCAATTCGACAATTCATAGTATTTCGCTGAAAGCGTTTTGGTTATATTTGCTAATATAGAAAATAAAGTGTAGTCGTTTATAAATGGAATTATTATCTGAATATTGCTATCGACTGCTGAAGAATAAATTTCAATTATTTATAGCCAAAACTTGTAAGTTTCCAGTTGGATGAAATCGAGAAAAATGGGGCAATATATCATATGAGCGGCCCGGAACCGTAGTAGACCAATTAAAACAATAAAAGTTTGTAAAAAATCACCATAAAATAAAAACAATACATAGGACGCGTTTCGAGCTAAAAATATTATCAGTTCGTCATCAGCTAAAGTTAACACGTTTCCGTAAGGGGACAAGGTCAAAAATGAACTGAAAGGTAGCGAGTAGAGCTTGTAAAGAATGCGACATATGGCGCTAGCTGACAGGAGCACATGCAGAAGACGAAAGTGTTGCCAAAATGATAGAAGAAAAATTTATAGGTAAAAAAAAAGGAAATGAAAGAAATAAGCAAAATTAAAATAAAATAAAAGGAGTAAATTAAAATATATATATAAATATAAATAATAATAATAAATCAAGAAATATAAAAGAATAAAACAAGAAAAAAACAAAAGATTTATTGTTTTATTCTTTTATATTTCTTTATTTATATATATTTTAATTTACTCCTTTTATTTTATTTTAATTTTGTTTATTTCTTTCATTTCCATTTTTCCCCTATCAATTTCTCTTCAATCATTTTGGCAACACTTTCGTCTTTTGAATGTGCTCTTATCAGCTAGTTCCATCTGTCGCATTCTTTGCAAGCTCTAATCTCTACTTTTCAGTTCATTTTTGACCTTGTCCCCTTACGGACAAGTGTTTACTTTAGCTGATCACGAACTGTTAATAGTTTTTAGCTCGAAATGCGTCCTATGTATTGTTTTTATTTTATGGTGATTTTTTACAAAGTTTTATTATTTTAATTGTTGCATATCGCTAGTTTTCTGTGCTGTTTTGCCGTAGTAGATCAAATCCATTAAAAAAAAAAAAAAAAAAAAAAGAGAGAGAGAGGGAGAGAGAGAGAGATAGTCCATTTAGAAGGTGCATTAAATCTGTTTTATCTATTACCATAGTGAACCAAGTCTGTTTTCACAGACTGTCTCATGTATGACATCTGTTTACAGACTTAATTCACTGTGGGAGTGAATAAAACAGATTTTATGCGCCTTCTAAATGGACTCTCTCTTCTTTTTTCAAAATGGACTTGATCTACTATGGTTACGAGTCCCTGATATCTCTCTATGTAAAATTGTACATTTTGTAACTGAAATTTTTCGTGATAATGACTTGTATGAAGTAAGCAAGTAAAGAATTGGTTATCATAAATATATATATTTTTTTCTTTTAGACGTAAAAATTTTTTTTTCATCATAGATATATGAAATTTTGTGGAAATATGCATTTCACCATAAGTATATGGAACACTTTAAAAGAAATTCCCAATCTTATTATAATTTTAACCCTCGGAGCGTCTTGAGGGCATTTTCATAAAAATACTTTTAAAAAACAATTTTCATAAAAATTTTCTTTCCCTGTTTGTTTCTAAAATACACCACATGCCCCTTTATTTGATAGACAACTTGAAATACAATTCTGTTGAAATATTTTTGTCTACAATAAATTAAAGTTGTTTTTGGGAAACTTAAAAATACACCCAAACCGCTCAGAATGTTAATATTTAAAATAATAATAATAATATTTTAAACCGAAATTTTAAAATGCTCCATGCGTCTTAATTTTTTAGATGTTTCCTCGATTTTGCATTTTAATCACTTAAAACTCTATTACAAATAAATCTCTGCATCAATTTTTCAATCTCTTGGATAGTTAGTTTTTTAGAGATTTTTTTTCTGAATTCGATATCGGTTTTCATCAAAATTTTGCCTTTTAATAAGTTAAAAATGAAATTTAACTATCTTAAGGAAGTCGAATTTTAAAATGCAAGCACAGTTTCTTTGCAAGTAATGTCATGATTCAAAAATGATAAAAAAAAAAAAAAAAAAAAAACGCATGCAAATGCAATTATTTTTCGCAAAGTTACAAGCGTTTGAATTCTGTTCACAAACAATTTTTTGGTCCTTTAATATAGTACTTTAAATCTGTTTTTCTCGAAACTGCTCCGTATAAATCCTCATAAATTTTAATCAAAAAGTATGACGAATGGAGCATTTCAAAAATCTAAAAACGTTGAAAAATCAGTTTCGAGAAAACAGATTTAAAGTACTATATTAAAGGACCAAAAAATTGTTTGTGTACAGAATTCAAACGCTTGTAACTTTGCGAAAAATAATCAAATTTGCATGCGTTTTTTTTTTTTTTTTTTTTTTTTTTTTTTTTTTTACAAATGGTTCAGAGCAACTGGAGAATATTAATATACACAAAAATAATGTTCGATTTTTTGGTCGATTTCTACTCAAATAAAGTTCCACGGTCCCCTTAGTAAAAATAAAATCGATGTAATATGTGAAAAGTTTTTTCTTTTCAAATTATCACTATTTCTTTGATTATTAAATGAACTTGACAAATTATTATATGTGCATAACGGAATTTCAGTTCTATTTTAATTCTCAAATTATAATGAAATATGTTTATACGTAATATATACTGTTATTTAAAAGTTAATTAAAATAGGGTTATCAGTATCTACAGAATCATTTTCAGCGTTTTCTGCAATATACATGACTAAAGATAATTTGAATTATACAATGAAAGTCGCAACTTATTGTTTTTCTCTTTTCAAAATTCTACATTTGACAACTATAATATTTTCAGGATAATGACGTCTGAATTATGCCGTAAAATAATTTTATTATGCAAAAGGAAATAAATTTTTTAGAAAGATATAAAATTTGAATTTTAAGTATTTATATAAAGTAAAAACAATTTAACATTTGACAATTTTATTGTTTTGGTGATAATTTCTAAAGTATAAAATTAAGAGTATGTTTATTTAAATTGTTAAAAAAAAAATGCAAAAAAATATTATATTAAAAATAGGTGGTTCAGTCCCCTTAACACTCGCCAACCCCCGTGAATTGAAGTGAATTCACATTGGGACAGCTACGCGGTTCCAGCTCGTTTTACTCGCTCACCACTGTTTGCATCAACTCTAGCCATAATGAATATTACCATAAATCCGTATAACATATGAAATTTACAAATACGTTTAATGCATAAAAAAGAAATGGAAAACATCGTTGCAAATGCAAATAAAAATGCCTTTTTTCTCCCACAGGATGGCTTTAATTCATTTGAAACACTTTGAAAAATACTACGGAGACGCTATGTATGACACTAATGAAATGTAAAAAAAACTTTTTCTGCTGTGTCTAAATGACAATCTTATTCAGAAAGCCGATTCGCTGAATGCACATGCTATCTTAAAATGAACTAATGGTAATACATACAATATCCATAATAAATACAATATCCATACATCAATGAAACGATATGTCTTTAAAAAGAGATTCCCTCTGAATATTATTTTGCTGAATGGATTGGGTGATGTTTGACAGTAAATTAACCGCTGAGAATCATCACTGTGGTTGTTAACAAGTGGCAAGCTATAAATTCAGGCTCATTTTCGCGCCACGTAGAGAAATATCTATATAGCGAAACAGCACCGAAAACTGGCGATATGAAGCAATTAAAATAATAAAACTTTGTAAAAAATAACCATAAAATAAAAACAATACATAGGACGCGTTTCGAGATAAAAATATAACAGCTCGTCATCAGTACAGTAAACACTTGTCAGTAAGCGGACAAGGTAAAAAATAAACTGAAAGGTAAAAAAAAAGGGATCTTTTGGGGTTTTTTTTGTTTTATTCTTTTATTTTTCTTTCTTTATTATTATTATTTATATATTTTTAATTTACTTCTTTTATTTTATTTTAATTTTGTTTATTTCTTTTATTTCCATTTTTTCCCTATCAATTTTTCTTTTATCTTTTTGGCAACACTTTTCTCTTCTGCATGTGCTCCTTTCAGCTAGCGCCATCTGTCGCATTCTTTGCAACATTCTCTACCTTTCAGTTTATTTTTGACCTTGTCTGCTTACGGACACGTGTTTACTGTAGCTGAGGACGAGCTGTTATATTTTTTGCTCGAAACGCGTCCTATGTACTGTTTTTATTTTATGGTGATTTTTTACAAAGTTTTATTATTTTATTTAAATATGTATATAGATTTTCATATTAGGAGTTTTAAAGAAGTAAAAGAAAGTGCACAATCAATAATGTTTTAGATTTTGTGATTATGATTCAATTACTGAATTCATAACATCTTGTGCTTATTCGTAAGATTTCCTTTAAAAGATCGCTAATTTATTATTCTCTCTCTTCTCAAATAGCAAAAATATGAAATGAATATACAAATATATATATAAATATACCTTCCTCATACCACTTTGCCAAAGGCAAAATTTAGTAATTGTATAAAAACTTTTGTTTTTCATTCCGCTAGAAAATTAATCATATGATTTATATATATTAATACTTTCTACACAATTTCTGTGAATAGAGTCATCAACCGCTGAAGAACAAACTTACAACCATTAAGACAAAAAATATTGAGAATAATGGTGCAATTTATCACATCCCTCAGTTCAAAATTATACATTTGACAACTGGAATTTTTCTTGATAATGACTTATCTGAATAAAAAAAGAAAAAAAAATGTTGTCGAAAAGAAAATAGATTTTCATTATTATTAGTATTTTTTTTAAATATGAATTTTTTAAATATGACATTTTATGGTATTTGGGTGAAAGTAAAAGAAATTTAACATTTCACAATTTTATTGTTTTGGTGATATTTTATAAAATAGGAAAGTATGGGTAGTCTTTTATTAATATAAAAATGCATACTTGGTAAAACTTGAATACTGGAATTTTCAAATACATAAGAGCAAAAGTAGGGGTTAAATCTATAAACTTTTCATGATTACGGCTTAAATGCATTATGCGTGAAACATGAGCTGCTTCCTAAGCTTCTTTTGGAAAGATAAATAATGAATTATACATTTTCTTTTCAACTTTTGAGATATAAACCTATCTAAAATTTTGATGAAGACTTATTGAATGAACTTGATAACTTATTATAAATGCCAAACTAAAATTTCAGTTATCTTTTAATTCTGAAAATATAATGCAATAGGGTTATACGCGTGATATAGACCGTTCTTTTCCATAAATTTAATTAAAATATGTTTATCAGTATCTACAGAAACATTTTCAATCTTTTATTGAATACTTTGGACCACACTGTTAAACATTTGCAGCTAACAGTCCAGTCATTCGACCGTTACATAATTATAATTTCTCTATTATGAACATATTATTGCTTATATTATGTTCAGAATATAGTTAAATTACGGTTATTTAATCGTTTTTTTTATAAAAACTGTCGAAAGCCTGGGCAGTTTGCAAATTTTTACCAGTGAAGAGAGAATGTGAATAATACAATTTAATATCTCAATATATTATTTCCACCTTTTGCAAGTTGTACATTTGACAACTGTAATATTTTCATGATAATAACGTCTAAGTTAGCAATAAAAACTGTTTTTGTTACTAAAGGAAATATATTTTTTAGAAAGATATGTAATATGAATTTTAAGCATTTATGTAAAGTAAAAACAATTTAACACTTGACAATTTTATTCTTTTGACAATATTTGCAAATATATGAGATTGAGAATAATTTATAAAAAAAAAACGAAATGAAAAATACATATATTTATTAAAAATTGCATATTAAGGCTTTTAATTAAATGAAATCACTAATACACTGTTAAAATCTATCAGCTAAATCAGTTATCTATCAGTTAATCTATCAGCGCAATCTATCAGCTAATCTATCAGCTAATCAACCAGCTAATCAACCAGCTAATCAGTCCAGTTAGTCGAACGTTTTTAAGGATAACGTTTATTTGATCATATTATGAAGCATATCTCACTGTATTATTGACTACATTACAGTCAGAATAGGGATAAATTACGGTTATGTAACACTTTTCTATTTAAAAAAAAAAAAAAAAAAAAAAAAAACGATTGGATGTCTGGAGAGTTTATTGTAAAAATTTTAACAGTGCATGTTCTGTAACGGTAATAATTTTCTGGTTAGGCTTCAATTACGTAATGCATAAAAACTTGTGCATATTCGTATGTCTTCCTTAGGAAGATCACATTTAGAATTATTTTCTTTCTACTCAACTTACAAAAAATAAACCAACCGCATACTGTTTTGGCAAAAGCGCCATTTATTATTAGTATAGAAATATTCGTGTTTCGATTTAGTGGAAAGTTAATCATTGAAAGAAAATGATGATTTTCTATAATTAGATAATTGGATTTCAGATATGACTTTATTCTCAAAAATGAATGACAGTGATATGATATAAATTCTTAAATTCTGCAAATTTGTATACGCTGTAGAACAGAACAAATATTTATAAATTTCACAGGATTTATTACGGTTTACTAAAATATATTATAGCTGCTTTCGAGTGACCCACGAATCTGAAAAGCACCCCTTTATCATACGAAAATTCGCAAAAAAGATTTTAGAGATTTAATGATCCATTTTTGAAAAAGAAAAATTACTTGTGTTACCCGTAATTTTTTAAAAAGTTTAACAGTAGTTTTTACCGAGCATTAATTAGTTTTCTTAACACAAAATATAAGTTTTTATCATTCAACTTAAGTAAAAATTTTCAGCTGTGAAACGAAATTTTTACATGCAAGAGTAACACGAAAAAGTTAATGTTATTGTTAATATTAATGCTGTTAGTTTAACATACCAGTTTGTTGTACATGCTTTTTGAACACGAATGATTATTTGAAAATTGATAACGTCCGAGAAACCGATACTTCATGTTTAGAAAACTGATTAATGGACTGTAAGAAATAACCAGAAACGTTTCCCAAAATTAAAAAACAAAGATTAGAAATCAAACTTTTAGATTTTCTTTTTCGGAAATGTATTGGTTTCTGGGCTTTTTTGTGATAAAAGAACTATTTTTGGAATAATGGGCACATACTTAATAAACATTAAAAGACAACCTAAAACTTTCGACAAATTTTCGACAAAATTAATAATTAGATGCTAGAATAAGAATTTCTCATTTACCCTTCATCACCCGTGTCTTAAAATAATTAGAAGAATGAAATTTGAAACATCAATTTATCATTTCTGTCTTTACAAACTCCACATTATTAAATACCTTTTAAATTTTTCCTAAACACGAATTAACCTATAATAACCTTTTATTACCTGATGCATAAAACAAGATGTTCTTCTTAAGGTTTCTTTACTTTCTTAAGAGAGCTAACTTATTCTTTCCACTGCTTCTTTCCCAACGTCTGTAAAATAAATCTATCCAATATATATATATAGGGTAACACTAGGATAGATGGCCATAGAGGAGAGATAGCCAGTCTAAATATTTCCAAAACTTGATCATAGATTGCAACATAAACTTTGTTCGTAGGAAATAGTTGAACGAGTTTATTTATTGCGAAGTGAAGTTGTGTTTTTCGATTACAAAAAGTAAGTGTAATTTTAATGATTATTTAATTTAGGGGTTGAATATTTTTTCTTTTTTTTTTTACTTAGGTATCTGACGGTTTTGCAGTACGTACGTTATATATATTTTTTACTGTATCGCCTTTTAAGGCACGTATATAATCTAATCTTTAATTCTAAGCCTAAAACAAAAATTTAAAATTGCTATTGATGCTTTAAATTCGGTGACTATCAGTCCTTCAATTTCAGGAGAGATGGCCACATGAAATCGAGGAGAGATGGCCATCTTTATTCAATATTTCAAAATTATACGGAGTGATGATTTTAAATAAATATAATTAAATTTAAAAAATATATATAACGTTTATGTTTATAAGTATATTAATTGATATAATTGTTTAAATTTTAACTACTATAAATATTTTAATAATAACAATAATATAATAAGACCTAACGATGTATTTCTTTCAGAAAATATTGAAAAACGTCGGAAACTTTTATAACAGAAACTGATAAAGTTGATAAATAAAATAAATTTACGTAATAAACCTAATATTAACGCGAGAAAAAAAACACGACACTCCCAGTAACGATGAAAACGAAGTACATTTAAAATTATCAGATTCTACAGAATCCAAATAAATAGAATTGGACTAGGATCAGTGTGTTGGTTGTGCAAAACAATATAATATCACATCCACAAAGGATGTCTTAGATACAATGCATAGGATACCTGAAGTGGTTCCATGAAACGTGTACAAATTATCAAGACCTTTGTCAAACATGTGGTAAGATTTTGTACAAAGTGAAGTATTGAAATTACACTTCAAATTTTGTTTATTCGAGTTTTATTCACTCATTTTCTATCATATAATTGCATCTTTACAAACTGCTTATATGTTTTTCATGATTAACTATACGAAATGTGTTATTTTTTTCTATTGAACTTCCCCTTTTCTTTATTGTATTGGATGGCCATCTCTCCTCGGCTTGGAGGAGAGATGACCAACTGCCATTTTAATTTCAATTTTGTTTTCAATATTTAAATATTTTTGTTTTAAAATAAGGCGAGTATATGTATAAAAATATTTAATATGCATAAATATTTCTTGTATTAGCATTCTAAGAATTTTTATTTCATTTTTTAAAAACTATGGACATCAATCCCAGAGTTACCCTATATATATAAAAAGCGTCATATATTATTTATTTAGTAAGATGGAATCTTTATATGCCAAGTAAATTCATCCTTGAATAGGCATGATGATTTATTATAATCATAGAATAGAATTTTATCTGTTATTTAATTCTGCATAAGGAAATACAAGATGGTCATTTGTCATTTACATATTTTTTTTTTCCCACGAACATAATTCAAATACTGTCAAAAATAAATAAATTCGTTTTAATCTCTAATTGAATACCCTTAACCGAGAATAATGATAATATTAAATTTTTATGTAGCAGTTCTTCATTTCCCTCCTACAAAAATTCGACATTTAAGTGTTTGGGTAAAGACAATTTATCTCGAAATAATTTATTGTTTTTATGACATTTTCCAGAATTAATTCCATTAAGTCAATTTATTTAGTAAACCACAAAATTACATAAAAGTTAAAAATGACATATTAAAAATTTCAATTAAATAAAGATATGAAATATGATAAATTTAAAACTTTCTTAACTGCAACTTCATTATCTTATACATAACCCAAATAATTCTTCGTAAATTGAAGAGTAAATTTCACATCTAGTTTCAAATATGGAATTTCAAATAAATAAAAACACTTTTCTGCTTATTTTTTCTTTTAATTTAGGTAGATAATATTTTTTAATATTTTACTCATGTTTACGACTCATTAATTGCAGTATTATAGAATTGTTTCTTTCACAAATTTTTTCTGAACTTCAGAAAAACAAACATCCTACCTTTTATTTTTTTATAGATTCTTTTTCTCATCAATATGTAAAAATATTACAGACGCCAATAAAATTAATCATTAATAGTAGCTTGATGATTTGTTATCATTATCTGATAAATCGTTAAATAACATTTTATTCTAAAAAAATGAAATTTGGTAAGTTTCAAACTGATCGATATTTTCCAAAAACTTACTTATAATATAGTGATCAATGGCTAAATAAAAATTTTCAATCTATCATTCAATACAGGAGTCGAGAATAATAAATGTTAGTGCTGCGAATTCCCTCTTTTTTCCAAGCATTTCCTTTTTCCTGACAACTGGACATTTTTTTAAGATAATGATTTGTTTGAATTGTGATGTTAAATAAGTTTGTTTGACTGAAGAACATAAATCTTTTGAAAAATGCTAAATTTTAATTTTACAGGATTTGTGATAAATTAAATGTAATTTCATGTCTGATATTTTAATGACACTTTTTAAAATATGTAAAAAAATTTATTTCGTTTACTAAACTGAATGCACCTTAAAATTCAAATTAGCTTGATAATAATTTTATTTAACTCTTTATTTACTGTCGGTAGTTATAAGTACAATTAAAATAACTTGTTATAAAATTCTTTTAATACATCGATTAGTAGTAATATAGTTTAGAATGAGTTATAGATGCATTACATTATCTTGTTCCAAAAGCATTATTGGTTGCACAAAACAAAAATATATTTAAAAGGATGATTTCTTTTGCTTTTGCATCTTTTTAGCTTTCTTGGCGTTGGGAGTGGGAGAATTTTTCAATTTGGAAATATTTCAATATTTCTAGTGTAATAACGATAAATTTGTACATCCTAATTCTACAAAATACTAAGAAAAACATTTAAAATAAAACATTTGAGTGGGATTATAAATATTGCACAAAATCCCTATAAATTCAAGTTTAATTAATCCTTCTAAATCCTTCAACCCTTTTAAAATCCTTCTAAAATTTATTAAATGATTATGTAAATATTCTAATGTAGTTTCAAAAATTCACGAAAAATGCTTTAGAAGAAATTTTTTTATGAATTCATAATTCAGTACATAAAGGGTTAAATAAAGCAAAATTACGTTTAATATGTTTAAACATTTTACAGTTTCACTTTATTACATTGTGCATAAAACAAATGGGACTTCGAAAAATTTCTTTAGCTATTCTAAATAACGCATTTCTATTTCCTTCTATACTTTTAAAAAATAAAAAGCAACTTTATATATTTCCTAAATGTGTTATTTATTAATTGTATATTCTATTTTTCATAAGCATAGGAAACGATTTATTGTTAAAGCATTGATAATTTATTATATTTAACTAATAGAAATTAGTATATTATTTCATTCGAAAAAAAAAAAAAAAAACTACAATATAGGTAAGTGTCTTAGATCGTTGTTTTTTACAAACTTAATTACAATATGCCTAACAAATGATTAAAAATTTTTCAATTTTTATTTTAATACCTGAAACAGAGAATAATAAATTTTCATCGAGTAATTTATCACATCTTACTTTTCAAAATTCCCACAATTGACAACTGGAATACTTTCATGATAAGAACACGTCTTAATTAAGAAAAACAAAATACGCGTGTGTAACTACAGAAAGGAAATAATAATCTCTTAAATTATATACATTTCAGATTTGAAGTATTTCAGTTAAAGTAAAATCAATTTTAATATCTGATAATTTAACCTTTGTTACATTTGCTAAAATAACAGGTTACGTTAAAATATATAAATAATAATATGTATATAACAATGCATAATAAGTTCCTATATTAGATATTGCATTATAAAAAATAAATATAACATTAATAAATTTATTTTAAATTTTGTTATTACGACCATTACTTTATACATGAAAATGTGTTTCTCCATAAGATTTTTTTTAAGCCCAGTTAATACATTTTAAAGTTTCTTCTAAAATTTCAATGAATAAACATATGTTTTCCATAAAGGCGTCATTTACTTATTTTATAATTATATTTGTGCTTTTAAACGCCTTAAAAACTAATCATTGGAAAATCAATAACATTTGTTATAATTAAATAAACGAATTCTATCTATAGTTTTATTTATTTTTAGAATGTATGATTTGCAAAAAAGATCCTTATTTTGAAAAAAAACTTATTTAAGTAAACTTACACTTAAATTCGACATTCGTTTTATTAAGGCAACTTAAGAAATTTTATATTCGACAAACTTAATACTCGTCAATATGTTAAAATAACCGTTCAATAAGCCGACGAAGAATAATGAGAACTACTGATTGATCGAAAGTTTGTTTTCGTTTTCGGCGAGTTCCGGCCAAAAATCTCAACTCCAGCGAACTCTCGGTTTCAGTGATTAACAAGCGAAATTCCCGGTTCATACAGAATCTGAAGATGGATCGTAAAAAGAAATAAAGGCAGAAAGAAAACTTCTTAATAACACTATAAAAGTAAGGTATTTGCAAGGTCTTAAAGAACTTTTTTCTGCAGGTTCAAAGAAAACGTGCTACCATTTTGAAAGCAGGCACAAAACTTAGATGAGCCAGGCGCAAAGAAGATAGAGTGCCACTTAGACACCAACACCAAGACTGGGAATTAATGGGTAGAAAGAGGGCAGAATAAAGAAATTAACCGATAAGAAAATGGAAGGCATCAGCGCATACTATGGAGAATATTAGCCATGCAGAAGAAGACATAATAGATTGATAAATATCAATTAAAAATATATTAAACAGACTTTATATTTCTTATATTTGTGTACATAATTATTTTTTAATATTTTTTTTTATTTAATCTTATTATTATTATTATTATTATTATTATTATTGTCATTATTATCATTATTGTTATATTATTATTATTATTATTATTATTATTATTATTATCTTTATTGTTATATTATTATTATTATTATTATTATTATTATTATTATTATTATATTATTATTATTATTATTATTATTATTATATTATTGCTGTTTTCTCAAAATTTCTAATTCCTATCTGACTCTGTATGTTTATTCAATTTGTTTCATATTTATCATTCCGTTCTGTCTTCTTCTGATTGGGTAAAGGTCTCCGTGACATTGTCTGATACCTTCTGTTTTTCTATTAGTTATCTTTATTGTTCTATCCTTTTCTATCCCATTTACTCTCAGTCTTGCTCCTACTTTTTCAGTTGTAGCACGGGATATTTGCGCCTAATTGAAGTTTTTACATTTCTGACACAAGCTACATTCTTAGCTCATATTATGATAAAAATTTAAACGCATGACACATAGCTTTCAAAGTTTTTCTCACTCACAAATTATTAATAATTTTTTTAAGACTTTATATATAAAAATGATGAGATTTCTTTTAACGAAGTTTCTAATGACTTTTATTATAAACACGTTTTAAATAATTTTTAATTGAATAAGTTATTATAAATAAGGTTTAATGCTGATTACTCTTTAAAACTACAGAAACGTTGTGTAATCATTATCTGGAGAAATAAGAACATAAAGGGTGTTACAAGAATGGCTTGTGCTGCAAATTTTGGCAAGTCGGGTTGTTTTTTGGAAAAGGCCTATTGTGAAGTGATTTATCATCACCCAGTTTTTAAAAAAGCAAGTTTCTTTTAAATAAAAAATTAAAACAATTAATAAAACTAATATTATTACTTTGCTTATTAAGCTAACCAGTTTTTCATTACTCATCATTGCTCAATGTAAACAAAAGTGGAAGGTAATTACGATCAGAAAAAGTAAATATATTGCTCTACTTCAGGGATGGCGAATGTATGGCACGCGTGCCATAATTGTTACGCGAGGGAATATTTTCGGCACAATGTTGATTCACAATTTAAAATAAAATATAAAAATTAAAAAAAAAAAAACTACACGAACGTATACAAACTGCGATTTTCTGAAATTTTTTTTAATTCTCTGAAGTTAAAAAAAAAATTGGAAAGGAACTTATTGAATCCCAAATTTCTTGAATATAGTTTCAATAATTTATCAAATTAAGAAAATATTCTGAGAATATCAGTCATTATAAGGAAAAATGTAAATGATGGAATTGTAATGACCTGGTTTGTAATTTGTAGTTTTGACAATTGTCTCCGCTACATGTTAATACAAGTCATTATTTTCAGAAATGAATGCTACGACAATCTTAAATATAAACCACTTGCGAATGTACTCGATTTCAGCTTGAATTCAGTTAAAAGTAACTAGGTATGAGCCCCATATTATTTATTTGGTATTCAAGATGCACTCACAGAAAACGCGTTTACTATTTTATTAAATTCTAAAATATGTTATTGTGATTGTTACATGTATATGTTACTCCCATACTTTTTAATCCTAATAAACAAAAAGTAACGGTAATTTTGATTTAATAATTTTGATCCCTCTTTATGTTGTCGGCACGTCATGATCACGTAAAAACTTTTTTTGAAAAAAATCTGGCACGTGGTTGTAAAAAGGTTCGCCGACCCTGCTCTAGGTGGTCAGGACATCATTAATCGATGACGTTATTAGCCTTTTCCTAATTTCTGCAAAATTATAAATTTGAACGTAAGCCGCTCTTCCAGACACCCATTAAAAAGTCTGAAGAAACATGGCTTGGGAAATGGAAGTTGATATTTACGATTTTTTTTCTAAAAGATAAGTTGAGTTATGTATGTACGAGTATAACATATGACGTTAGTCTTAAACTTTCAGTACAGGATTTTTTCTATTTTTATGAAAAAAAATTATTTAAAATCTATATATCGGTCTAATAATGGGGAAAATAGTAAAAAAAAATTAAATTTCAAATTTTCAACTAAAATTTGCTGTATTATGGAGTGTACCCTATGCACACACTTAGGGTTTTAAAATATTGTATTGCTATATTTTACAACTAAATGAGCTTAAATTAATTTATTTTATCTGCTTAACTCTCTGCAACGGTTTTTATATTAATATTTTTAAGTATTCAGTAAAAATAATGAAAGCAAATTTTACCTTAATAGCTAGATCGACATTTTTTTTTTTTTTGTTTCCGAAGAACATTTTTTTTTTTTTTTTTTTTTTTGTCAAATGCAGCCATCTGACATGGACAAAATAAGTGTCATTTCATTCTTTGGACTGTTCTTGATCAAGGATAGAGATCATATTGGCCAAATTTATGGCACATAATAAGAAATACAGTGTTTTTAGGTATGTGCCAGATGTGACTGAAGGTTTAATTTTCTATTAAAATATGTTTACTTCGTTCTTGTTTTGTACAATATATAAGTCTTTAAAACATTAAGAAATTAACAGTCTTTCTTTGACACTTTGCTTTCAGCTATACACCAGCATTATTTAAATGCCTTCAATCGCATGTAATTGAGAGGTGACTGTATTAAAATTAGTTAAAACAGCGATAAAAAATAGATATCTCTGTCACCTATAGTATAAAAATATATACATTTTTTTAGATTTAAAAATAATAATAATAATAATTGAAAACTGCAAACAGCTATCCTTTTCTATTATTTTCATGTAATTTTTGAAACATTCCAAAAACGAACATAGTGTTATTCTCAAAAACATCATATATGAAATACTGCTTTTTGGTCCATTTAAAATATAAACACTAAAATAAATAAGCCGAATTTTTTAGACTATGAATAATCTTGAAATTAACAATGAATAAAAGCTTTTTTTATGAAATTTATAATTTGAAATATTCTGCTTGAAGCGAACGATATATAACACCTACAAAACATCTTGTTTCGATATAACATTTCTAAAGCCTGAAATAAAAACGTATTAAGCAAAAAAAAATTAAAGCAAAACAATTATCAACGTTTTCCTATTTACAATAAGTTATAAGAATTTCTGTATTATGGACTTCAGTTTCATATAACTCCTTGATGTTATCTTCACAGTTAGATATTCTAAATTCATACATTCTAATTATGACGTATTACAGCAAAGTCATTAAATCCTTCACAGGAATGTTTAATGCAGGAAATACGTCAGTCACTGCCTTATGAATTACTTAAATGTATTCGTGACAACCACAAATGCAGATATTCTGAGGGATAATTTTCTATTGTTTTATGAAACTAGGCCTTAAACCTGCAAAGGGTTCAAAATTTTCAATTTAGAAAAGCTTCTTTGAACAATAAAAGTATTCTCTTAGCAAATGCCACCTAGGATTGATGAAATTATGTGATCTTTTTGACGCCTAACTAATATGTAGAACCTGAAGAAAGAGCTCTTCTTAAATTTTCATCGACATAAAATTGTCCAAAGCTGTGGAATCAAAGATTTATTTTGTCATTACAGAATCTGGGGTTAGCTGGTTCTCTCTTTTTTCCTTTTCTTTATGTTTCATTTCTCTTGTTGATTATTTTGCTGGCCCTAAGACATTTCTTGATTTTATCATAATGTATTTTGTTTTGTTTCTTTTTCACCTCAACAAATTCAATTTCATTCTTATTTTTTCTCTACAATTTTTAGCGCTTAGCAGAACTTTTCCTGCCCTTTAAAACAATGTCATTTTAAGAAGCGATATTAAAATATTTCCTTTAAAATATACTATCAGAATTCTCTTTTTAAGAGTTACTATAAGAATCTCTGTAGATCATACAGCACAATTTAGTAAACGGAGTTTTACAAAGCCTCTAAAATATCTGATTAAAGAACATGTGCTTCAAACCAAAAAAAAAAAAAAAAAAAAAAAAAAAAAAAAAAACACACACACAAAAATGATACGAGATAAGTTGTTTTAATATATCTTTGATAATTTGAAATGATTATTTTATAATCTTAAGTAATAAAAACAAGAAAGAAAAATCATGCGTTAAGCATAGATTATGAAGCACTTTCCAACACTTCCTGAATGCTTTAACAAAAGTTCGTTATTGAGGGAAATAAGGTAAATAAGATAACTAAGTAAACATTTCAGAAAACACATAAAACATTTGAAAAACTGATTTCAGTAGTTACCGTCCGTAGCCAAATATGTATTCCAATGCTTTTGAACAGCCCTGTATTTGATCTTTAGGTTAAAATATATACTATATAATGGGAAAATTTAATTTAGCACTAAAACGCATTACAGGCTGAAATTTTTTTTCAACAATTTATAGTATTAGATAGAAACATACTTGAATACTTTTGTATAATCCTTATCACACGCCACTATTTAACTAAAATTTAATTCAAACTAAAACACTCTTAAAACTATTGAAATCACATTTCCAGAAATTATCATTTATAGACGGACATGTATCCTATACTTTGCATGTCCCTGCATATCCTTTTATCTATATTCTACAAACATTTCTTAGTAAACTAAATGCAGTTCAGCGTAAAAATATATAACTCATTTAAAAACCACATTTAAGCAATTTGTGGTCATACCCAGTAGCCCTTACGAATTATTTTGTGTAGCCCTATATATGATTTACAGCATTTATACACACCATACAGTATACATAAATATAGTGAAACATAAAAGCGCATATCATAATTAAAAATGCATTTCCAGTAATCATCGCTAATGTACAGTTTTACGGATACAATCTAGTATCTGAATTTATTTTTTTTTTGTGTGTGTGTCCCTGTAAAAGCTATGCACTTCGTATTATACATGAAATTATTACAGTAAACCTCAGCGATGTATATGAATTTCATTATATATGAAATAGTTTAATGTAATTAAAATGCGCGGTAAACAATTCCCTCTGTATCATTATGTAACAAAATCCGTTTGTATGGCCCTATAAATAAATAATAACTATTCATTGCACCGCACATTCTACAAAATACATATTTTAGTGCACTTCATAAATGCATATCAATTTTTATTATCTTTGAAAACATAAATTATAGTCATTAAAAATCATTTGAAACGATTTTTTCCAATTGGCCATAATGTAAAGGAATACTTTTGACTGCCCTGTAGATGAACTAAACATCCTACAAACTTCATTTAAATATTGAACGTGCTATGGTAAACGTAAATAACATCCAAAAATTTCAGGGCAATCAGAGTATATCTACAAATGTTAGAGTGCGGACAAACGGACAGACGACCGGGAGGAGGAGGGCGGCAAACCGAAGTCATAAACACTTTTCAACTTTGTTGGAAAGTATTAAAAATGAATAAAAAATAAATCCATTCATAAAAAAAGAAACAAGAAAAAAGATAATTTATCTTGCTAAAAATTTACAATTCTGAATTATGGCTAAAACTATTTCAAGAACTGCTGTAATAACGGAGAAAACAACTAAACTTTAAGCATTGTATTTATTTTTGTTGTAACGCAGTTTTTATTTCAAACTATGGACGAAAGTATTATGAATTACTCTTTTAACACAAACATTTGTTACTCTTTTGGCAACCCCCCAGATATAACATAAAAAAATATTTAATCTAAAATCTGTCTTATTCCTCAAAATCAGAGAGCTAGAAGTTGTGGCTAAATATTTTAAGTAGCTTTTATAAAATTAAAACTTTAATATGTTTTCAGTTACTTTTGTGACATTTAATTATCAACTATTAAATGAAGTTAAAATTGCATTTAATGTCTTAGTTAAAATCTTTTAACTATGTAGGTCTGGCAGATATAGTAATAGCTTGTTACTTTGAATACATAATAATTTCATTTAATGGACAGAAATTAAATAAAAAAACTTACGACTGTTATGCTCAGATGTAACTGAATTTTAATACTGTCAGTTTACAGCCCAGTTTCGGTGTAGACTTATTCTTATGAAATTAAAACTAACTCACAATTTCATATACACAAACTCTTTAGACTTAAATTGATGTAACACTCTTATATTTACGTTTAAAATAATTTTTCAACAAAAATGTTCTACTGCCGTGGACGTTCCCATATGTATCATGCATTAATAAATATTGCTTCAGTTGGTCTTTTTGCCGTCCATATAAATTATCTTACTCTAACTTATATCCCCTTAAAAATACAATAGGTATCTATCATGTAGATGACTTTAAACGTTTCTTCACCACCATAGAGAAGTAACAAAACATATCTGTTTTTCCTTGAGTTATATTTTTAGAAGTTAAGTTGAAATGGGTTGAAAAGTCTGTGCGACGGTCACTAATATCCGTTCTTTTTTACTTTTCCCATTATACCAAATCTCATTAATAAAGTGTATAAATTAAATAAACTCCAATCTCATAACTTCATAAAAATGTAAAATTCGAGTATTAAATGTAAAGTATTTCTTATTTTACATTTCTGTATGCGGGGTGTCGGCGGCAAAAACACCGAGCGTGGCTAATATCAGTTTGAAAAAAAGAACGCGACTACTCTCTGGTTAATCACGTATAATTATTGCGAAAATAGTAAACTACTTGACATTAAACCGCATACTTTAAAATAATGAAGACAAATAGCATTACTTATAGTATATCTAAGGTTTAAAAATTATTTAAAATTGTTATAAGAAAAGAAGAATGTTTAAAAATAGGTGATCAGACGCAACGGTCCAGCAAGATTAATTTCTTTTTAACAGACGCCTGAGAAATTCAATCATAAAATTTAGGGCGTCTCTTTATGGTCCACAGTGATATTGGAAAAGAAAACTAGTTGTTGGGGGCCACCGTAATATTTACCCATCATGGATATACATAATATAAAATATGAAAATAAAACATATGATACATGCTAGCATGTTCCTTTATTCATAATTTAATTTACTTGGACACCCTTAAATATAATTAATATAATCCCTTAAGCTAATATTACTTTTTGTTGCAATAAAATATCTCAATTTGTTGATTTTCTGTAAGCAAGTAAACACTAGGTTTACAATGGAAGTCTATGGGAATTTGGCGAAATATTAGAGATACCGTTAATTTGGCTTTTTTTAGACTAATTTTGGTCTCCAAATTTGACGCTTGGCGACAAACTTGGTAGCATTTGGCGACAGAATAGGGTCCTCCCTATGGTAACCCCTCTTATAGGTATAGATATGCATTAAATGCTTGACATTTACGATAAGCCATTATTGGCATTTAATCTTATAGTTTGGCGATAGTTTTTGGGTCGGCAGGATAATTGAGTAGTACCGAATTGCGTAAAAAAAACATACTTATAACTCGAAAAATTATAATCATATTAACTAACAGTTTACTGCGTTGGATTAAGCGTCTCATTTTCAATTAAAATATATCTTTCAATTGAAATTTGAATGAAATACAGGGTCATGAAAAATAGAAAAGGTTTTAAAATATGATCACAAATATCTCGACTTCATTCTTGATGGAAAATTTGTGTTTTTTTATTATCTTTTATATTCAAATAAACAATTTCGAAAATTTTTGTATGCCTTTTATCAGAACGAATACTTCGAGAGTCCGAAAAAAATAGTTCCGGATAATCGAGGTTCCTGATATTCAATAGGCTTCTTGCCATTGTTATTTCCTAAGTACACACCGAATTTCAAGTCTCTATCGCAATTTGTTCGGGAGATAGAGCGTTTACAGACACACACACACACACACACCCAGGCGGACGTCAATTTTTTTTTTTTTTTTTCGGAATCTCCAGTGTCTGAAACGTGTAAATCCATCAAAAAAAATTTCCGATTTTTAAAACGATTACAAGACTTACCCTATACTACGTATGATGGGTAAGTAAAACTAGTCCAAAATTGAATAGATTCGTTCAATTTTGCGAGGCAGGAGTGAATACTTAAACCGTGCCTCTCTTATCCACTATGTCCGCCGGTTGGTTAGGACTTCCTTTTTAATCATTTCACTGCGGTATTCCTAACAAATAGGTTTCATGTTTGTTTGTTTCCATTTTTATTTATAGTATTTTTTACTATAAAAAAAATTTCTGTGATTCATTGTAATTTAAATTGAAATATTGTCCGGAAATTAAAAAAAATTGCACCATCAGAATGTGTTTACAAATATAAAAAGAAAGAAAAATATAGCTCATCAGACATGGATTTTGAAACACTTTCCAACTGTGCCAGAAAAGTATTAAGAAATTTCTTTTTTAAATACAAACAAATGGGATATCAAAATAAGAGATTCTAAAAAACACAGTTCACTAAAAATCAAATTTCAACAATTCCTGCACATATGCGATAATGTTTTTCAATTATTTCGGACAACACTGTATAAGATCTATAGAATATATACACACACCACGGTATACAGTAAAAATTAAATGTTAAAAATGCATAAAATACCGGAAAACACACTTCCAGCAATTATAAGTCTTGCCATACATTTCCTTTCTCTGTAAATGACAGATAAGTTCTCCGCACACCACTACGTATAGAAATTATTTTTGGGTGCAACTCAGAGATTATTTTTAATTTCTTTATGTTTAAAGTCATAGTATTATTAAAATTCACCTCAAACGATTTTTCGAAATAGATCATAATGTAATGGAAAACTTTTGTGCGTACTATAAATGTGGCTTATTCTATATTTCAGAGAAAGCATATTTTAGTCCACATAAGTGATGCATATAAATCTCGTTATGTTTGAAATATCGTAGGGGAGACCGGGGCTAGTTGGCTACAGGGGTAAGTAGGCGCAGGCCTCATAAATCGCCTGTTTTTGGATAGATTGCGCAACCAGTCACAGAGTACCTTTCTTATTGTTTTTTACAATCCTCGATGTAGTTTTGCATCGTTACCTACGTGCAGTGGACATTTATTACGATTTTTCTGTTTTCTGCACTCATGAGTAATTTTTTGTTGCTTCATTCTTTTTCTAATTTCTAATACTTATCTTAATAATTGCGATTTAACTTGCGCAGTTTTTCTTAGTGTATGATTAACTGTACCTACCCCATATGTGATTTACTTGGAGGATTTATGCTTAGAGGATTAAGTGTCCCTTTTGTGAAGAAATTTATTATGGGGCAAGTAGGCGCATTGAACACGGGGCAAGTTGGTTCGGTGTTTGGTGTGCACTGGTAGCTTGAAAATCAGCAAAAAACGAGAAAAGTGTTTGAAATGCAAGATTTTGGGCACACGTGGCTTGCCCAAACGGAGACACTCTATTTTTTATTTGTTGAAACTGTAACTCTGATGATATAGAGTAGGATAGAAGTTACTCAATGTTAATGTTTTATTCATTATTTTTATGTCTGTATAATTTAGAATTCACATTGTACGGCTGTAACGCCTTAGTCTAAACTTACTGGTAATAATGAAATTGATTTCGCTTAATTTCGTGTCTTATTTGAGCTTCATTTAAATTTTTATAAAACGTGTGCAACTTACCCCATCGGTATAGGCAACTTGCCCTGTGACGGGGTAGGTTGGCCCACAATTTTCCTTTTACTTTAGGCTCCCGCTAAACATAAACTACAAAAGCTACAAACTCAAACCTCCGGGTATGTATAGCCAAATGTCTGTTCTTAAAAAGTTTATTAAAATACTTAAAAAGAAAATTTATAAAAATCAAAAACTAAAAACTGCGTCTACTACCCCCGGTCTCCCCTAACGTAAAAAAAAAATCAAAACTCATCGTTGCGCTTATTCTAAATTGTAATTTGATCTAATTTAACCCTTCATTTTAATCTCTATTCTCTCATTTTTCACTGTATTTTTATGATATCGATTCTGTCTAAGCATTTGGCAAAGGAATTCATCTATTTTTCTTTAAAAAAATATTTGTTTTTTAATGTTTTCTAGTATTTTCAGCTTACTGCTGTCGCTTTTCGACCCTCGGAATTTAATTCGCTGCACTACTGCAACCCCATTGGCTGCTGAAGTTGCGCGTCGAATTCGACAGTGAATTTTCTAGGTGAAAAGCCCTTGGGAAGGGGGGGGGGGGACATCACTTTTTCTCAGTCTTTTAATTTTTGAGATAATTTAATTCGCTCTCCTTCTGTAACCCTATTGGTTGCTGAAGTTGACCTTCAAAACATTGTCGATTTTTTCACCAATTCTGATTTTCTTTCACTCATTTTCATTTTTTTCGATGTTCTTAATAGTTTTATTTTATTTTTTGCAAAGTTATTATAGTTAAAAATTTAATTTATATATAAATATATAAATATATAAAAAGGTATGGCTTTTTGGACGTTTTTACTTCCTACCACTCTTCCCTCTGCTTGCTTGGCAAACAACCCAATGCACTGGAGTTTGCGTGCAGATTCCACCAAAATGCTAAACATCTAAGGAACAAGACTAATCGACTGAACACCGTCGATAGAAGGTTAACAACACTGTAAAAAGAAAATCCGTCAGTATACACAAATTTTAGCGTAAAAATTTACAGAATAGTTTCATTTTTCTAAGCAAACAGTGTGATTACCGTAATTGACATTTTGAGATTATAAATCCGTATAAATCCAGCAAGTTTTCCCTAAATTTTAAGGAATATTACTGTATTGCTTTCAAAATGGTACAAGTTCCGCAAATGGTGTTTTGAAATAGTTGCTTTTGTTTCGAAAGCAAAGTAATTAATTGTTGTATATACTTGTCTTACACTCATATTATTTTTATTGAAATCCAATTATTGGCTAAATATGGCTCTATATTGAAAATATATTCAATGATTTTCCAATAATGGCTAAATAGTATGTTTTACATGCATTTTCAAGTAAAACCGATAAAAATTATCTACCACCTATAATATATATTTTTAAACAACTAGGAATAATATATATATATATATATATATATATATTAATAAAAAAGCTAACGTATTTTTACGATATTTAAAAAAAAAAAATGAAATCTTATTAATATCTTTTTAAGTTTGAGATCGGTAAAAAGGAAATGTTACAGTTTATTTTTCATTATGATTTAAAAATAAAGTTTGACTTATTTACAGCTGTTAATACATTTTTTAAAGTTTCTTTTAGGATGTTTTAAAACGAAAAAATCTATTTTTAATTTTAATATTTTTTAATCTATTCGCTTTAACAGATTCGCCATAAAATTTAAAACATGTCTGAAATATAATAATGAAATTATTCTAAAATTGATGTTTATCTAAGTTAAGGAATAAGGTAAATTTTTTTAATACCATGTAGTAATTATCTTTATTTAAGTTTACAGTAGATCATCATACAAATAATTTGGAAAATTTTAAAAAGTACATATTTGAAAAAATATGTTGGTATTCTTGCAAAACTATATGTATAAATAAATAAATAAATAAAAATAATATTAAAATAATTTTTTTTAAATCTTGCAAAAAGGAAGCAGACATTACTCTTAATTCATACATTTATACCTGTAATATTTTAAAGAGTAAAATTTATCTTTTATAAAGCATGAAACTAAAAAGCTAAATATTCAAATTTATAGCGGAAACTGTGTAAAATATTCAGAACTGCATACTCAATTGAAAAATATTATCTCAACGAAAATACCTTCCTTGTTTAACATGTTAGCCTTTGCTTTATAAAATACATCTGATATGAGTAACGATATTTAAACAAGTATTTTGTGAATCCGGGGCGTAATCGTTATAAGCTCTAATCTGGCAGCAGTCCGTTGTTCGAATCCCGTCATGCTATGTGTTGTAGATTTAGTGTTGCTTGAATTAAATTGTTATTTTCTGACCTTGATGCAAACTTGTCCTTGAAATGCGAAGTGTCAAATTCATAAATAAAGTCAAATTTATAATGTTTCTCCTTGAAAAATTATTATATTTTGTCTTTGAGACGGATATTTTTAAATACGGAAACATGAGAAAAACGGAAAAAATTGTGAAAAACAGAATTTTTTCTCAAATTTACAAAAAAAAAAAAAAAAAAAAAAAAAAAAAAAAAAAAAAATCCGTTAAAATACGGAAATAGTACAGTGTCTGGATTGCCTGTACAATTCCCGTGTTTTAACTTTTTTTTTTTTTTTTTTTTTTTTTTACAGTGAAGAGCAATATACAATCCTTGTAGGTACTTCAATGAAATTGCATTTGTTCATTGGTTCAAAATCAAAAAATGCACCGCAAACAATTACTTCCCATAGACCGCAATGTAACGGAATTCTTTTCTATGTCTCTGTAAACTACCTGTAAATGTTACATATTTAATTTTTAATGCCAAACATGTATTGAACTTCATTAAAATATAAAAAGTACACGACAATCTCATATTTACGACAGTTAGAGCACGGACAGACGCCAGGCGACAAAGAACCAAAATTCATAAACACTTTTCAACTATGTTAAAATTTTAAAAAATCTGCATAAAGTACGGAGAAGTTGATAAACGATATCCCCCAGAAGTTCAAATTATTTTTCATGACAGTCATCTGAACAAATCTTTTAGACCATGGTTTTGATTTTAATGATTGGTTTTAAACAAAAATTAACGTCAATCATAATTCATAATGTTTTTAATATGAATTTATTAATAATTTTCATAATAATATATACATTTTTCAACAACAACAACGACAACAAAAATTCTTGGAATGTATCTTAATCTATCCATTGTACATCTTTAAAATATCAAGCGAAAGGAATGTGGGAATATATAAATGAAATTTTGTCTCGTGAATTTAAATTGGGACTTTCAAATTTTAAGCTGTTCTAGCTCTATGATAGTACATTTTATAATCTATAGACTACGTCTTAATTTATACGCTAGATTCACAGTTCCCGCACGGCCCAGTTTTCAAATAGTTCTTTTCTACAAATAGAAATTCGGTCGAAATTTGATTGTGCTCTTGAACAAGGAAAACGCGAACAAATGAAACAAGTTGGAAATTGCTCGTCAAACGTGGCAAATGAGGTGCGTTCGTACTATAACTAGTTTTAAAATTATTTTTTGCACCCCATATTGTACTGAATGTATAATTTTTTGCACTTCATAACGTGCATAGTCTGATACATCTTTAAAATGCACTTCCAATAATTTTTTCGGAACACTTTTGACTGTCCCTGTAATTAAACTATACATCCGATTTTCCTAAAATTTGAAATAGCTCGACAAAATTTTGCAAGAATTATATCTTTAAAATTTCAGACCATTCGGAAGGCTGTAATATCATTAAAATGCACTTGCAATAATTTTTCCCATTGGCCGTAATGTAAAGAAAAACTTTTGGCTGTCCCTGTAATTAAACTATACATCCGATTTTCCTAAAATTTGAAATGGCTCGACAAAATTTTGCAACAATTATATCTTTAAAATTTCAGATCATTCGGAAGGCTCTAATACCATTAAAATCCACTTGCAATAATTTTTCCCATTGGCCGTAATGTAAAGAAAAACTTTTGACTGTCCCTGTAATTAAACTATACGTCCGATTTTCCTAAAATTTGAAATGGCTCGACAAAATTTTGCAACAATTATATCTTTAAAATTTCAGATCATTCGGAAGGCTCTAATATCATTAAAATCCACTTGCAATAATTTTTCCAATTGGCCGTAATGTAAAGAAAAACTTTTGACTGTCCCTGTAATTAAACTATACATCCGATTTTCATAAAATTTGAAATGGCTCGACAAAATTTTGCAACAATTACATATTTGAAATTTCAGACTATTCGGTTGGGTAGTTTTTGCTCTGTTACATGCGGACAGACGGACGGACGGACAGACGGACGGACGGACTGAACGACGACTATAGGTGCTACGTATTTATATAATTACGAACGCACCTAAAAAACTAGTAAAAACGTCAAATTTATTTTTTTTCTTTTGAAACAAAGCGCACATAATTCAGGTGTACCGACTGCAGTGCTTATTGAATTCATACATCTTGAAATTTCTGTATGGAAAGATTGCTATATCAAATTATTTGTTTATTTTTTTTTCCTTTTTATTGGCGCGATGCACATACACATTTGATGCAGTAAATTTAATACTAACAAAATTCCATGCTTTTTGAGGTTAAAAAACAGCGACTTATAAATCCTAATGATCTAAAAAGTACGAGTGAACCTTTCTCCGTACTTCTCACTCATAAGTCATCTAAATTTCCAGAAAAATGTGTTCGGTTATGCGAACTTTTTAAAAAATGTTCTAAAAATGTCATTGTCTTATGTAATGTATAGTACTGCATTTTTTTAGAATTCCGTACTTAAAAAGTAAAAACGGAACCATTATAAGATGACTCCTGTGTCTGTCTGTCTCTCCCAGCCATTTTACTGGTAAACTGTGGAACGTGGAAAGTTGAAATTGGGGGAAGTAATAAAGACTATTGACCCATTTATTTACAGATTAATAAATATTCACAAATATATTCAGGAAGAATGAAGAAGGGATAATTAAGCTACTTAAAAAAAAAAAAAACTTTTCTTTGTATATCGCCTTCGTAACGCTGAACTCAAAAATACATTTTTTTAATTTTACGTATTATATTTTGAGAGATACCGTCGATAATGTAGTGCAAAAATATGTCCCCCCACCCATCTAATTCCGAATCTACTGAAACTAAAATTATGTAAGAATTAGAGGTAGTTGAGGTTAATTTAAACCTTGCAGGAAAATTATAGAGATTATTCTAGGTCACATAGTTTTTGAGAAAAGCGCATTTTTCCGTTACACACAAATTTCGATTTGAAGGCATTCAGCAAAGGTGTTGAGGAGTGCTTGGGGTACCTATCGCAGCAGTAGTATAAAAACATTGTTTATAAAGGTTTTTGAAAAAAAAATCGTCGCTAATTATCCAAGATATTAACCCATAAAGACACGAACGGTTTGGAGGGGTGTATGACAGGTGTGGTGTACTCTACGTACCATCGGCCTTTAAAGCCCAGATAACAACTTTTAATTATATATCTCTGCAATGCAATGCAATGCCTATTAGCAGTGTAAAACAACAAACATCAAATTGTTAAAAACGGACTAATTTAATTAGAATTAATAAGATACATAATGTGGGATTCGATGCTTGTTTGCATTGAGTGGATCTCTCAATACGCCTGCTGTGTCTTTAAAACTAATCTGGAAAAACGCGGCATGGACCAAGCCGGCGTTGAAAATTTGCGAGCATTTCTCGAGGCGCGCTTAGCACAATGCCACGTTCCAAGTTTGAACAAACCTTTTTTTTTTAGCTATACTGTAAAAAGAAAAGATTATTAAAACACTGAATTTAGTTTTATGAAATGCCAAATGAAGTTTAAATATGCACTACTTTTATTGTCAGTACCGAATTAAGTTCATCATGAACATATTCGGATAAGATTTTAAAAGAGTTATATAGAATAGCAATATTTGGTATTATTTAGGTTTAATATCTCTTTGGTCTTTTATGATATACCCATTCATACTTTTCTGGTATATACAGCTATACCCAACCCTACGTTGTATAGCTTTTTACAATGTCTTATTATTCTTTTAGCAACGAATATTTTAATAATACAGCTAATAAATCATCTATTTATTGTACGGTACTGTCTGAGCGCGGGTAATACTCGAAATTGACCATTTATTTTTGCATAACTTGCTTATGTTGTATTATACATTATATTAACAGGGAAATATAAAATAATAACTTCGAAGAAAGAAAAAAATAATAATCCTATATTCATTATTACTTATGGAAATAATTTATTCAGTTTTCAAACAATTCGGATCTCAAATAGTTCTTTAGAGCGAATCAAAAACCGATGTTCCAATCTATCCAAATTCAAAAAGTGAACACAACTTCCATTCGATCGGTATCTCTCTCATCTCTCTAAAATGATTTGATGAAAAAATAGCATGGAGTGGGGCGTTATTTGCCAGGACTGTACATTACTTTTATTAAACATTATCTCTAGAAATATATAATTTTTAAAAAGGATGCACATTAACAGGAAATTGTTTTTAAGCAATATTAAATTCAGGATAGTCGACTATGCACAGTTTTCACTATTTTTTACAAAATAACAGATATTGTTCTCACCTAGATGAAAATTATTTGCAAAGGAAACCGGGGATATAAATCCTTTTCTCAATCGAAAATACAGCATGTCTAACTTCAAACTGCTTCCGTATTTTCGTATATAAGTTTAACAAAATAGAAGACATTTCTGGGAAATTTTCAAAAGGCAAAATTCGTTGTATAGGTTGCAAATTTCCAAATGAATGAAAATGTCCGAGCCAGGATACAAACGAGAGATGTCTTGCCAATGCTCTACCAACTGAGCCATCCCGGACGAAGCTGGAGGACAAATTTACCCAACTAATCTTTAACGACCACAGCATCTAGTCTGATATCTGAATCAGCTCAACAGAATAAATCTATGGTTATTTTTGGAACTGGAGTAAACGCTGCATGTGTAATTATAATACTAGATTATTTTTAACACAATTATTCAATTGGTAAATAAATCATAATAGATCTCAAATCCTAAAATCAGAAATTTACAACTGTTATGATTTATTTACCAATTGGATAATTATGTTAAAAATTAATCTAATAAAAAAAGCAATTTAACAAATTACAACGACCATTTGGAAAATGATTTTTTCAAAGACTAAAATTTAAGATATAAAATATCGCACGGAATAAATCATATATAACGTACGCCATGAATTAAACATTAATAGTGTTATGACACGTAAAAATTGCAAGCGGCAGAAATCGACTCGTACGTATTATCCACCCACCGCCCTCTGAATACTAGGCCTGAGCGCTGGACCAAAAATGGCGGCTGCCGAAGGCGGATTTTTTTCAGCGTGTGTACGGTCCCTTAAATATTCCTACCAATAATTTTTTGAAGTTTTTTCCGCTTCGTTTTTCTGAGAATAAACAAGGTAGAGAAATCTTTTATAAAATACTGGTGTCAACATTTAAGGGACCGTATCTACGCTAAAAGAAGTCCGCCTTCGGCAGCCGCCATTTTTGTGTCATTTTTGTGTGAGCGCTCAGGCCTAGTATTCAGAGGGCGGTGATCCACCTGAAAATTACGTATTATCCAAGCATTTCATTGGCTGTTCAGGAAAAGGCTTTCCCATCGTCAGATTTCCAAGAAATTTGACGGCCAATTTTAAATGAAATTTATTTCGTAAACTTCTAAACATCCCACATTATTACTTTTTATATTGTCGTATAGATAAAAAAATTTATTTTAAATGCAATTTGTTTGAAAGCTGTATTTCAATTTGTTTCTGAGTTATTAATTTTTTTTGTAGTTTTTATTACTTTTTTCTCATAGTGGCAACACTCTGTTGTCTATCTCTATTGAAAGTAAAGGGAAATACAGATTACTGTATAGACCAATCAGAAAACTAATAAAATGATGATTAAACGAATAAAAACCTTCAGATATGCTTTTGATTTCCTACCCTGCCGAGGACAATAACCATTTTTCCAAATGGTTAATAACTTCGTTATGTTCAAAATGCAATGACAGCACGAGAAGAGTTAACATGGCATTTTAATTTAGCCGATTACGTCACGTGTATTTTCAGATAAATCCGAAATTTAGTACAGTGTTGTTTAAATTAAATTGGTGATAATTTATAGGATTTCTCGTAGCGATTTCACATTTCACATAATACAAATTTACTAGTGTTTTTAAATTTTCTAAAACATGTTAAGATTTGCTATTCAGGGAAAGTACAAGATCAGCTTAGAATGAAACTCAGCGTAATTTTGATGGAATTGCAAGCATTGTTTCCCCCACAAAAATTTCCTCTTGAGCAACCTGTATAAACTGAAACAGGAACACATGTAGAAAATTAAGCTAAACATATATGTCATCATAAATTGTCCTTTTACAAATTGTTTAAATAAAAAAAAAAATTAAAACTTTTGTATATTAATGTTATATATAAATGTTTTTAAAAAGATACTTTTAGTAACTATAATTATTACATGTTCTTCTTGACACATGTGCACATGTAAAGTCAAATATTTTTCTTTTGTTTCAAATTCGTTCATTACAAAACAGATTAATTACAAACATTTTCATTAAAAATTATAAATAAAAGTCAAGTATTCCTGTTCAATTTTAAATAAATAATGATAGAAGGTGCATAGAAAAAGAAGCAAAAAATGAGATGCGGAATTTCAATAATATTCAAATATTACAATAAATAAATAAATTGTACAAGGTGACTAACCAAGTACATGTGCATTTAAAAAGTAAACTTATTTAAATTCATAAAACTTTTATTCGATATATAAAAATAGTGAAAAAAATTCTTCCTTTTAAACAATGAGATATTTAAAAAAATGTGATAGCCTTTTAGTAACGCCTTAAAGGGTTTCTTTATTATTCATTTCAAATACTCTGAGAATTCTGTTATTTTTTAAAGTTAGTGTTACAGACACAAAAAATATAAATATTCTACAAAATAAATTAATAATACAAACAAAGATGTTATTTATGTAAACTGCACTTTCGTAATTCTGTAATATCTTGTTGAATTTAAAATATTCCATTTTTCTAAAAATCACGAATTAATATCACACATATCAAATAACACAAAGCCAAGAAATTTGAAAATTCAGCAATTTCACTGATACAATTTCGAAATAAAATGGATATTTTTAATAAAATGTTCGTCAATAGCTTTTTACGGTTAAACTTTCCTCTATTTAAGTATCAGGGATTTTATTCGAACTTCAACTCATTTGCTATTTTGTATTTTAAATATTAACTAAATTAAACTTTAAGATACTTAACTTTAAACTATATAAACCTATTAAATTTAATGTAAAAGTCTCACGATAATATAAAAAATTATTGATTCATTAATTTTAATTCTTATTTCATTTGCATAAACAATACATTTTCTTTTTTATTATGTTATTTCTAAAAAGCTAAAACTGGTTAATCCAAGAAAATTTAAATTTTATAAAAGAAGAAAATAACTAATCAAATTCATGTTGACAATGGTGAAATATCAATATTTCAATAGTTAGAAAATATATTTTCAAAATTAAAAAGGTTTCGCAAGCCAATTTTTCTAAAAACGTCTTAACAAATCCATTCAGTGTATGCATATTGTTAGGAATTCTTCAAAGCCCTTTCACAGATAAATTATTTTTTAATCATTAATGCTATTTTTCTCGTTCAACACCATTTCCATTTTCTTTTATTTTTTTGTTCATACAAATATTAAAGAATGAAAGCACAAAGAGAATCTATCTATAAATATCTAAACTCATGAGATCGATGTGAAATCATTCACAATAAGAATTACGTTTACAAAAAAAATAACGAAAAAGCTTAAAGCATATTTGGTCAGATATTTTGAACGTTGGAAAGAAAAATTTTGAATAGCCAAATTCAAATATTGATCATTATAATACGCTAAAATTAATCTTGAATAAATTATTGCATTTTAAAAAAGTATTTATGAAAAACTGTTCATTTATTTCAGGTAAACAGTTATGTCACTTGAAATATACATATTTTTTAACATGTTTTTAACATGCATTGTTTTATAACAGAAAATTTAATAAAATAAACTTGACAAAAAGCTTGTAATGGAATAAGAAATTTACCCCAAACTAAACATTCATTCGTATTGTAACAAAACTTTTTGTTGTTTATTATTCATTGATAATCTTTTTTTATGATTTAAATTATATTATTGCATCCGCGTGCAAGGTATTTTTCATATAAAATTTAATATAATATAAATTCCACTGGAGATGGAATATCTCCGCAAATGATATTATTGTTTGAAATACAACGAAAGAAATTGTTTGAAATGTATCCAAGTTGATATTTATGAAATTACTTGGTAATCAATCAACAACAGCTATATGCACAAGCTAATAAAAGAAATATTTTCATAAAACATTATGTATTAAGGGGACAGTAGACGTTTAAAAAACTTTCTTTTAATTTTCATAATAGAGATTTGAAATTTTGTGCAAATATACATTTCACCAAAAGTATATAGAAACACCTTAAAAGAAATTCCCAATCATATTATAATTTTAAGATCTTTTAAAAAATTAAAATTTTAAAACGAAATATTAAAATGCTCCGTGGGTTTTAATTTTCTAGATATTTCCTCTATTTTAGATTTTAATCACGTAAAAGTCTATTACAAACAAATCCGTGCATCAATTTTATAATCCCTTAAATAGTTAATTTTTTAGAGATATTTTTCTGAATTCCATATCGACTTTCATAAAATTCTGCCTTATAATAAGTTAAAAATAAAATTTAAATGTCTTAATGAAGTCGAATTTTAAAATGCATACACAGATTCTTTTTAAACAATATCAGGATTCTTCCATATCAGTTTCATGAATTTTGATCAAAAATTAAGTAGCAAAGAGCATTTCAAAAATAAAAAAAGCTGAAACATCAGTATTGAGAAAAACAGATTTAAAGTATATTAAAAGGCCAAAAATTTTTTTTGAACAAAATTAATTTACTTGTTACTTTGCTTAAAATAATCGCATCTACATGCGGTTTTCCACGAATGACATAGTGCAAATAGGAGAATAATAGTACACACAAAAAGAAATGTCGATTTTGGGGTCAAATTTTGCTCAAATAAAGGTCCAAAGCCCCCTTAAACAGACTGAATATTCAAGTTTCAATATCATTTTCAACAGCAAAAATTTAAAAAAAAAAACAGCATGTCTTACGTAGAAAATCCGTGAGATAAAGGAACTTTTTGCACCATTTTCATTTATTTAATGATGAAAATATGCAACAATTATTTCAAGGTTTTCTTACTAAAAACATAAAAGTAAATACATTTTCTAAATGAAAACATGAATATATATATATATATGATATCATAACTCCAAATTAAATACATTACATGTTGTTTAATCATTTTAAAGAAATAAATGCAATCTATCATTCAAGCAATTATTGTTTACTAACAAAGCTCTAATTACCCAAGTTTCTCGAGAAATCTCACCTAATTTAAACTCAAAAGAAAGTTTTAATTAAAACTAAATAAACTCACAAATTTCGTAATAAATGTTGATAATGACAAAAATAGCAAAAATAAAATTAAAGAATTAAACTTAATTAACATTTGTTGGTGCATTTCATTTTTTAAATTTAATTTCAGGAACAATACATTAAATTTTATTATCCTTATAGCATAAGGAAATTAATAATATATTATGAAATTATTAACATGCTATGTACTTACCTATTGCACCATGTTCATTGTTTAATGATGAAAAATGTTCATAATTTACTTCAGTATTTTTTTCAAATGAAAACTAAAAATATTTTGCAAATGTAAATAAAACATGAAAATTGATAGTCGTATCACTCCAAAGTTACCATTTGTAATCGAAACATTTTAAAGAAAAGAAATGCAAATCATCAGTCAATCACCAGCAATTGTTTACCGACGGTGATCACATGACCAAAATTCGAAGACAGGTAATCAGAGATGCTCCGGGAAGCTAGTTCTTTGCTGTTCTGAAAGGAGTTAGTCCTCACATGTTTCAGAAAGGATTCGCTCGCCGCCAAATGGCGAGAGTATATTTCCGAGAAAAGGAGAAGTTATCGCCAAATTTACTAAAAAGGTGATTTGTTAAAAAATAATAGAGAAAAATTCTTTTTTTGGAAACAATGGAATCTGACAAATGTTTCGTAAAATTTCAGCAATTTTGCAACTAAATAGCTTATGATATTTATAAATTAGGAAATGTTCCAGATTTATTTGATTTTTTTTTCTTTAAGTGGAAAGCATAAAAGTAAAATTATTTCTAATTGTGAAGTTGAAGAATGTATAGCCTTATCAATCGAGAAAATATCACTTGTAATTGACACATTTTAATGAGAATAAAAATATATCATGAACGAAATAAATTTTGTTCAAAAGAGATTTGTAATAATGAACGGATATATATCCAAGATTATGAAAAACATATTAAAAAATTATCGATAAACATCATTCGTGAAATTTAACTAATATTTTTGCTCAATATAGTTTATTTAAAATAAATTAAAAATTTTAATTTATTTAAGTATATTTCGAAATAAAAACACGAAAGTAAAACTATTTGCTAATTCTCATAATGAACATTTGGAAATATACCGCTATATCACAAAAAATGTATTTGAAGTTTAAACATTTTAAAGAAAAATAAATGTAAATCACTGCTTAACAAAATTTTGCTAGAAATAAATTATAAGAATACTACGGAGCTGTACCCAGGTTTACCAACAATATAATCCCTCAAAAATGGCGGACAACAGTTCTTTTATCAATACCATTGTACCTCTAAAATGTTTCGCGTACATTCGGAAATTATTGTACCTCAGTATAAATTGCTTAAAAGATGAAATATAGTAAAACATATATGTTATTTATAGCCATATTAAAAGATAATTAATTAAAAAAAAACAAGTTCAACAAGTATTTCAGTATTTTTCCAAATGAAAAATGTTATTCTAGAAATATTTTCTTATTGTAAAGACGACAAGCGGAAAACACATAGCAGTATAATTCCAAAACTATCCAATCTAGGTTAATCAATTTAAAGAAGAATATCATCATTTACGAAAATTTAACAAAATATTGTTTAATGAAGATTTAGGAGAAAACACTCATTTATCGCTAATTTGTTTCATTGTAATGATGGACAATGTGCTTCACTCATTTTACTAATAGTGGGCTTAAATAAAATTGTTTAACTGTTGTCATGTTTAATTTGATAATTACAATCACTGTATTAATTCATTCATTAAACTAATTGATAAAACTTATTTTGTTGAAATTGTTCATTTTTTGGTAATAATGAAAATTTGACAATATTTTGTCTAAATATATTTTACAAAATTTATGTTTTATAAAATGTTGAATATCTCTTACATTTCTTTTCAAATGAAAATTTAAAAGTAAAAATATTTGAATACTATTGTTGTTACTGAAATTGTTGAATTCTAAAATTGTTGAATTCTAAAATTGTTGAATACTTTTTAGAGTATTTTTCAAATGAAAACTAAAAAGTAAAAAGACTTTGAAATTGTTCTTATTGATGAAATTGTTGAATACCTTTTACGGTGTTTTTCAAATAAAAATATAAAAGTAAAAATATTTTCCAGTCATAATTATAAAAATAGGAAAACACGTAGTCGTATACCTCAAAAAACATCTATTCGAGGTGAAATATTTTACACAGAAAAATTCGACAATTTCGGGAACAACAGCTTGACAATAAATACGAACAACAATCAAAACAGTAAGATTCTCATCTCGCAAATCCTGACTATTAACTGAGTTCATAAGAATAAAATACATATTAACCTTAACATTTAACCAGAATTGGATTATATACTCGACTGTTTAAAAGTCTTACATCAATGAAAACCTTAATAATAATTATTATTTTTGAAAGTTGGTTATAAATTATGTTTAATATCGTGTTAAACACAGAGTCTATATAAAAGTAAAATTTTCGGTAATTCGAAAATACTGAAATAAATCTTTATTAGCATAATTTCATTTGAATTTATAATGAAAAGAGATTATAAATGCTATTATTCTCAAAAGAATAAAATATATTTAATCCTTTTTTACTGTAATTACCTAAAATAGTAATGTAATATTTTATTTGTATTTAACTATTAAGTTTTCAGTATTTCGGCTTTTTTTTCTATAGCACTTTTAATTCCGATGTTTTAACATTAAAAGATAATATTAAATATTAATGATTTTTACTAACATGTTATAATTTTTTTTTTTAAATATTTATCTCACTAAGAAATTAAAACCATCATGCATACTTTATAAAATTCAACATCTTGAAAATAAGCAGGTAATATTAAACATAAAAACACACTCTCATATTTTTTTTTCTCCTATTTCCTCTCACGCAAAAAATTTTGAAAATGTGTTACAACATAAAATATAAAACGGAATAACGCGATAAACATTTTTATTTTATGTGATTTAATGCTAGTTTTTCTAGATCTTTTCTTTAATTTCTTTCATATTTCAAGTAAAGTAATTATTTCCCTGTGGCATCAGAAAAGTAATTAAGGTTTTACTCAGAATTTATATTTTATCATACACATTTCTTAGATGCAGGGTAGCTCGTTTAATAATATTGAAAAGCAGTTATAGAGATAATTTTATTAAAGCTAATTTATGCGTACTATAAAAAAGGGATATCAAATACTACTCCCCAGGCTATTAAATACTTCATGGGCAAAATTAATGTTTAAAAAAATATCTAAAGATACCGTAAATATCAAATTAAATCATTTAATGTGCTTGATAATGCTCAAAAAAATTCATTTATTACGAAAATAAATTTCGTCTTTAACAATTATGTTTTTCTATAAAAGTATGAAAACGAAATTCAATTAGCAGGTCTGGGGAAAATCGCAATAAATATTGTTTTTTAATTCTCCTATAAATACATGAGACTTTCTTTATTATTTCTGGCCATTACTTCTTTATTCGTTATTAAAAATTCTTCGTGTGTGTAAGAAAAGAAATGTATTTTTAAAATTGAAAATGAACATTCTAACTTATATAATAAAATTCTAATTAAAAATTTACAAATATATAATCAATGTGCAGTCTTTATACTATATTTGTTGCAAAAAACATCTGTTATTTGTCAATTCTTTAACGAAATTATAACTTCATATTTTGCCATATTATCATTTAGTTTAACAGCAGAAATAAAGCATTTTTACTCGTCTCTCAATATTTTTAACTATTCTCCATTATTCAGGGCTTAATTTGCGCCGGAGCCCACCGGAGCTCAGCTCCGGTACTTCTCTGCTTTTAGTAAATATTGGTCGGAATTCTCCAGAGCTCATAAATACCGGTATCCAGAGCCCAGTACAATTGCGCTTTTTTTTTTTGTATCATGAACGCTGCCCATTTTAAGGCTCTGCTCTGCACATTTACGAAGTCACTTTCATTTAAACGTAGATATAATTGCCATGTATTGTTTTTCTGATTAAATGCAATCGAGCAGTGTTTTCCCTTTTTCTGTAAAAGCATCGAATTTATCCGATAACGGTGTAAAATGTTTAATTTAACCTGATCTTTTAATTTAATTTAACCTGGACTCATTACAAAAGATTGTTAAGGGGAAGGAATTGATTATAGTTTAAGATATGCACCTTTTATAGGAAATTGAAAAATGTTGTTCCATTCTTCAGCATATAAATATTAATTTTTGTAAATTTCTTTCCTTTTTTCATAAAAATACATAGCTGGCGAACTATTCCCTTTTGTGTTAACACTATTTCCGAATATCATACTCCTTACCATATTTAATCCCAGAATTCTGCAATTATTTAACATTAAAATTAGGCACAGATTTCTATTCGGAAGGAGTGATTATTAAAAAGTGGGATGGTTGACATCTAAGTATATGCTGATAGATATATTTAAAATTTTTATTTCGCTAAAGAAAAAAAAATGCCTTAATTTTGAAAATAATTATAAATATGCAGATTGGAGTGACGTAGGGGGAGGGGCATGCTATGGTTGTCAGTAGTGCAGAATATTAGGGCTCCAGTACTTTTTTTTTGTTAGAAATTAAAGCCTGATTATAATATTTCCATATTGTTTAAGTTAATTATTTAAAAAATATTTCGTTTTTTGGCATTAAAGAAGGGATATTTCTAATGCAAAAAAAAATAAATAAATAAATAAATAAAATAAATATAAACATGTCTGTTACGCGCATGAGATTAAGGTAATATTAATTTTAAAACATGTATCTTGTGTAAAATTTTAAAATTCTTTCGAAATATTTGTTTTATCCATAGAAACTAACACTTTTGGGTGTTCTTTGAATGTATATCCACTTATGCACAAACAGTTTATAAATACATCAGATATGAACACATTACACGGTTCATACGTATCAAGTGATTGAGGGGATTTTAGATGTTTTAGTACCAGAAATCTTGTAAATCCCTGGTCGCTATATCTGAAGATAGATTTTAAAATCATTAAATAAGGCAAATATTACTTTAGAAAAATTCTTCTAAAAAATCCTTGAAAGTCCTTGAAGCTTACGAACTCTGCATTAGTAAAATATATTTATATCCCAAAAAGCGAACCCCTCTTTGATCCGATAATGTTGTATAAATTGTGCCAAAAATGAGAGTCTATTGCTTAATATTGTGCCTTTATTGAAAATTACTATTTAATCTCATGGAAAAACTATTAATAAATATAATTATATTATTAATAATAATTATGAGTTTGCTAGCGTTTTTGTGTCCTCTTTTGTGAATTAAAGTAAACTGAAAAAAAAATGTAATTTTACATACCTAAAATTTCAAAAATCTGTATGCTTACTAAAAATTTATCTATACACTGTTAAAAAAACGTGTAAATCTACAAAACTAGTTTTTGTAAAGCTACAGAAATCTGTAGCTTTACAAAACAATCTACTAAAATTACAATGATCTTACTAAACTTTTATCTGTAAAACGTGATGCAGTTACATAAAAAAGTTCTAGGCATCCGAGTTTCCTAAAAAATTCTTAGTAAAAATACAGACTTTTTGATTTACGGTGCAAAAGTGTAACTATTACATGAAGTTTTGTTGTTGCCGTTTAATAAATGTTCTAGAATCCCAGTTTCCTATAAAAATTTTAGTAACTTCGCAGTTTTTTGTTTACAGTGTACTATTCGTATTTTGGATATAAATAGATTGTTCAGATGGCATACAGAAACATTTAGGCTAATGATTCCAACAAATTTTCGTAAATTCTTTCATAAGATTACTTTAAAAAAAATCACTTGAACTTGGTATCATTACTATTAATCTTGGTATCATTACTTGGTCTTATTACTATTAAATATTCTGATTTTTTTTTTTTTTTTTTTTTTTTTTTTTTTTTTTGCTGGTCGTAGTTTTCAGCGAAAAGGAAGACATTCTCGTTGTGTTGGGCAACATTTTGTGTTCTGTCTTCAATCTGTGCCAAGAGAGTGAACGGTTTTGTTAGAAATGTTTAATATTTACTAACTAAAGTTATTCGGCGTGAGCACGTTCTTCCACACTTACACTGTTATATTTACAACAATAATAATATAGGTAAATTAAAATTGCTTGCCTTTTTCTTAGATATCCATTTACTTTCTCGTTTCTAGTACCTTCTACATTTCGGAAATCAGCATCCATATTACACGTGTTTGAAATCAGCATCGTATTTAAAATATATATAATTGTGTAAAATATTTGTTGTGTATAACTTCATTTTCGTATTTCAGCACTTGAAGAGAAGAAAAAAAAACAACAACATTTATTATTGGTTTAAACAAGAGGAGAGAAGAATCTGTATGCCTCTTATTGAGATTCATGAGAAAAACCACTAAAAACATAATACACACATATAAGGATCGTATTTATTAAAACAGGGTGTAGAAACAATTTAGAGAAATTTATTATATGCAATATTAAAGTTATTAATAAGAAAATCTTTCACTATCCTTTTAATTAATGAGTTAATATAAAAAAATGTGTTCATGCGTCTTTGTTTATATAAGTATTTGCGTAAATAATGACGATGCATAAGCAAAATTTACTTCTGAAATGTGGATTTGTTTCTTTTTCAAAACTGCAAACAAACAAGCAAAATATTATGTAGGTAATTTCATGTTTCTTGTATCTACATTAAAAGAAAATCATGCGTCGTTTTCATTTTAAATCGTTCACTTGGTATATCAATACTTTGGAATACTCCAATACAGAATTCATAGAACTGATATTGCAATCATTTCTCGACTTCATAGTAATGTTAATTCTTATGTATTAGAGAAATAATCTTTGTTTTTCCCTTTCATAAGTATTGCAAAAATGAAGAATTAATGAAAACTTGTGAAAACAATATCAACGAAAAATATTCAAATTAGAGTACTTTTAATTAAAGTACTACATGTACAAACGTATCGTTGTGGTTGAAAAGTGAAACACCTATGTCGATGTTCTAAACTATGTCACTTAACTTACATATGATTACTTTAACTGTAAATAATTTGTAGTTATTGCAGACATGAATTAAATTTAAAAAAATGACCGCCTTATTTCTATACATAAATTCATACGATTACTTTTAACATAAATGATCTGCACTTATTGCCAGACATAAATTAAATTAAAAAGATTGCAAAAGATACGTAATTTTTGGTTTAAAACATAAAATTTATGTGAGGAAATTAGAAATTTTACACTAGATTTATATTATTGTGTGTGCCAAAAAATAAAGTCATGAAAATTATATTAAGGAATCCGTCTACTTTAAAAAGGAAGTTTTTGTAAAAATTTTCGCATTTTTTTTTTGTTGTTGTTTTATTTGAAATATCAATCGTTACATTTCCAAATCTTCTGTAATTTTATTTCTATGATTACTAGATAAGTAGTAATGGCCATTTTATAAACAGCAAGTAGTGAGTCAAATACCGGAAGTGGGCGTATCAAGTTCAGGAGAATTGTAAACAATGTCTCTATATATCCTTTTCTTGTGTTTTTCATATAAAAACACAAATAAACCGCAATTGGCACTTCTAGATTAATTTTGTGTGTATCTGAAAGATATAAAAGAAATCTTTAAATGAGATTTCAGGAACATTATTTTTTCAATTTCCTTCATGTTCGATAAACGTCAGTCCATATATATATATATATATATATATATATATTACATATTCAGTCAAATTTTATCAGAATGCTTTCCATATTACTCACTATGTTCTGAACTAAAATCTAAGCTCTATGTGATAATGTAATTATTTTATAGGTACACGAATATAAAAAAATAGTAATTTTTGATTTAAGAAAAATATGGGTTTTTTGACATATTATGAAATATTTCAGCTAATTTTGCAGATATAGTAAAACTCCTAGGTCAGCGAACAGGTAAGTGTAATAGTAGTAATTAGTACAAAGGAAATTGAAATATATTTAGTTGTACTGAGTGTACGCTGTCTGGCGTAAGCATGAAATTTTGCTAAAAAATAAAACAAAAGATAATTTTTTTAAAAGGTTATGAATATATTGCTAGGATTTTTAATTTTTTCATCATTCTGTATTACGATTTTTTTTAAAAATCTATTTATTTAGTCAATATCGTATTTTTGTTTTATCACTCCGAACGTAGGCAGATATAAAAATATGTTAAATTAAAAGCGGCATATTTAGAAGAACGCGCACACACGCATATCATTTCTGTGTATGTGGATGTGAATATTGGCGTATCTATAGAATTAACTATTTATTTAATAATTATGAGAACTATTTATAAAAATAGTTTAACCCTGTTTAACCCGTTCTATGCACGGGAGTTCATGAATTTAATTCTAAAACCAAAATTAAAAATAACTATTCGATTTAGTAAAATATTTGTCTACTACTGCGCATTTTTTAATGAAATTTAATTTATCATGTTACTATGGCAGCAGACGATAAAACGATATCTTTGGAATAAGGGAATAAACAGAATAAAAACGTTTGTTGAAGTTTGTGATAAAATATTTGCCTTTATTTTTTTTAATTAATAATTAAGGGCAATTAAATAATCTCTAATTATTTGCATGTGAGGTAAAAGAATTATCGTAATACCCGCTGCAGCTTTCTACTATTGCAGCGTGGCGTACTTAATATGTATATCTCTAATTATCTGCATGTGAGGTAAAAGAATTATCATAATACCCGTTATAGTTTTTGATATTGCAGCGTGGCGTACGTAATATGTATACCCCACATAGGTTAAAGAACTCGCTCGATAACTGGTTGAACATAAAAAAAAAAGGATTTTATTGTGATTTTTTAATTGTTGACAGTTGCTATAACGAAAAGTGCTTCAATTTGATAGGAAATTGATATTACATTGGTGGGTTTTTTATTAATTAAATGTTAACTATAAATTATTTCGATTACGGCTTGCTTTAGGTGCTTCGGCCATGTTTTAATACACATGTAGATAACATTTCACAATTCTGGCTTCCAAACTGTGGATTTGTGTAGCATTACAGACAAATTTTCATTTTTATATATTAGATTAGAGAAATTTTTATGAGTATAGTCTGAACAAATTATGCGTTATTAAATAACATCTCACTATATATTATACATGTGTATACTATGAGTGATATAGAGACTATATAAATAAAAGTTGAAAAAAAAATGTTTAACCCCTTGCCTGTGATGGCCGAATTCAGGTCGAGCAACGCAAATGCGCCAATTTTGGAATGCCCGACCTGAGTTCGGTCGAGAGAAAAAAAATTGAGTTTCAATTCCGTGAAGCCCGAACTCAGATCGTCCAATGTATAATATGTAATTTACCATTTTCGCAATAGATGACGGTACTTTCTCACGAAAAGTATTTTCACGATTTATTATTCACGAATCAATTTCGCTCCATTTGTCAGATTTTTGTAATTTTGCAGTTCTTCCCAAGTTTCATTCAAACCACATTACCATACTGCACAGTATTTGTGAAATTCAAAGGGATCTGAGGGACATAGAATTCACAGGAATGATAGTTGATATTTAAATAATAATATTGTTGTATTAGTTTACTATATTTATCTTGAAAATTACTCATTTGATTTATTTTGCTATAATTTGATCAAAAATTACAGTAATCCATTAACATTTCCCATATATGTGAAAATATTGAATATAGTAGTTATTTCGTTTATTTTTATTTTTTATTTTCTTTTTTTTAATAATCTATTTCTAAAATTTTGATGATAATAACGAACAAAATTAAAGAGATTTTTTTTTCATTTTTGGTACGTTTTTCTCAAATATATTATTCAGGCAAGGGGGTTAATGATTTTTTTAATTTTTTTATTTATGTAATAGTCTTTTAGTTATATCTATCTATCTATCTATATATATATATATATATATATTTATCTTCTGCTGGAAGTAGGTCTCCCCCAGATTTATCCAATGTTTCCTGTCTAGTGCTTTAGTTATCCAGTTTACAACGGCAACTTTTCTGATTTCATCACTCCATCTTACTTGTGGTCGTCTTCTTGACCGTTTTACATCTCTGGGACACCACTGTAGGATGTTTGTGCTCCACAAATTGTCTTGTCTTCTTGCAATGTGCCTAGACCATTTCCATTTTAGCCGTTTAATTCTTGTCGTTAATTCTTAGCCGTTTAATGATGTCAAAAACTTTCGTTTCACTTCATATCCAGGTTATTCTTTTTCTGTCTCTTCTAGTTATACCTAGCATACATCTCTCCCTACTTCTCTGTGTTGTATGTAATATTTGTACCATCCGTTTTGTTAGCGTCCATGTTTCTGCTCCATAAGTTAGCACAGGCAAAACACATTGGATAAATACCTTTCTTTTCAAACAAACAGCCATGTTACTCTTCAGTGTATTATTGTTCTTCCCAAAAGCACTCCATCCATTTCTTATTCTTCTATTGATTTCATTCATGATACTGTTATCCGACGATATTTCCTGCCCAAGGTACACATAACTTTGTACTTCTTTAATTTCAGTGTTGTTGTAGACGATTTTCTTTTTTGATACATCACCTTAGTCTAGTCCAAGTTTATTTTTAATCGCACAATAATGCTAGCTTCTGCCAAATCTTTTAGCATATTTTCCAATTCTTCAGGACTGTTACTGTATATACGGTGTGTCCACGTATAACCTGACCGAACTTTATTTTCGCAACCGCTGGTCCTAGATGCATACTTCCAATTACAAAAACGGCCAAAATTAGGTGCAGGGTTAAGATAAAAAAAGTTTGAAGCGAATATACAATTTAGTGAAGAATTACAGAATCTAAATTTTTATACGGTCCCCCGGTCCTGTAAGTTATATTTAGTAAAATTTCCCTGCTACACTGGCAAGTAAGGCAAAGAAAGTCCCGTTATTCTATGATTAAAATTGACCGAGTAATAGCTGTTTAAAGTTACTCTATATTTTTCTGCATATTAGGAGTCATACACAAATTTAGTAAAAATATAATTTCTTCCGATATATTAAAGAAATGGTTGAGAATAAAATTAGCATTGTAATAGAAATTTGAAATCTGTAATCATTCTGGCATATTACTGCAAAATGTACAATTTGTAATGAACTTTATAAGAGGATAAAAATCACAGATTTTTTTTTAATAAAAGGATGAGAAACAACAGTCTTAATTCTTTACAAAATGATACATATTTTAAAATGCTGTTAGATTACAATGTCTTTCCAATTTTAGGTTGTGGCATGTTTTTAAGCTTTTGAAAATTGGTTCTTATGTATTTTTTAGCACTGAATCCGAAAATGACCTTTATTTTAAGCCATCACGTCAGGAATTTTCTCAAATCGCAAATTTCAAAGTTAAAAAGGATTCCCCCTGCCCTCCCAACCTCATCGGACCAACGAGCTGTTTAGCTGTAAGAAAGGCAGTATAAGACAAAAAATCTAATAAATTATTGAATTAAATAAAATTAAACTGAATAAAAAAGTCTTACTTTTATTTTATAGCATCAGATTTTTCGGTATTTTTAAACCTTGAAATTTACGATTTGCGAAAAATCTTGACATGGTGGTTAAAAGTGAAGGTAATTTTTTGATTCAGCGTTAGAAAATACATAAAGTGTAATTATAAAGTTAAAAAACACAACCATCGCAAGTTTATGTTATCTAAAACTCTTTCTTAAACGTCTTGACGGTAATCTATCCGAATTTTATTATGTTATCCTCTAATATAACTATGTATAAGATGTTAAGAGTCGAAAATCACAATAATATTGCATTGTCATAGGATTTAAGTTAGTATGTAAAATTTAACTTCCATCGGACGTATGAAAGTAAGTTAAAGTTCGCGTACAAATTTTAAACTGGAAAGACGATCATTGCAAGTTAAATAAAACCTTATGAAAATAACATAATTTTAGTTAAAAGAAATCATAGCCTCAAATCCTTACAAAATAAAACATATGTTAAAATACAATTATTTTAACTAATCTGAAACTTAACTAATAAAAGTTAATCGTAATATTTGTAAGATTTCTTTCAAAGCGCAAAATACCTTGAAATAAGTTTAAGTACTTTATACACGACCCCTGAAAGCATGGTCGAAATCCTCTGTTTTGATATGCAAAAAAGTAGTATAAGTCATGCATTTCAAAGTTTCATAACTCGGTCAATTTTAATGTTAGCTGAATGGAATTTTTTTTGCCTTACTTGTTAGTGTCACAGTAATTTTTTAGTAAATATCACTTACAGGACCGGGGGACCGTATAAAAATTTTAATTTCGTAATTTTTTAATAAATGTTTTTCTTGGCCCAAATCGCTTTAAAAATAATTTTTTATCTTATTTAAACCATTTTTGTAATTGGAAGTATACATCTAGGACCAACGGCTGCGAAAATAAAGGTCGGTCAGGTTATACGTGGACACACTGTATATATATACTTTAATAAACATACTACTTTTTTTTTCAATATTACCTAATAAATAAGGTGATCAATAAAGAGAGTTCTTTTTAATTCAATAATCTAACAAATGCGTAAAACGAGACATAATAGTTTATTTTACGCAGACATTACTGTATACCATCCGGGTACAATGTAAAAAGATAAGAGGAAGTGATGAGACATTAGAAATATTCCCTTATAAACGGCTCAATTAATGTGTAATGAAGATCATCAATTTAAGTATCAATTAATATAAATGTTGTCCTTTGTTTCATAAAGTAAATATATCACATGGTACTTAATTTTTTACATGCGTTTACTTTTATCGTTGTGTCAACACAACGATCAGTGGATATAGGGTTAAGTTGGAACAAATAATGAAAAGTGTTTTTGTGTTGATCAATAGTTATACATTTAAGATAGTGAAGACATACGCAGTAACAATGTTAGAGATAGAGTAACAATGTTAAATATATTTAATGCAAGTTAAGGAACTTGGGAGAAAAAGTTATAAAATGTAATTAAAATTCATATATTAAATGAAGAATAAAATAATTATATTACAAAATAAATATAAAGATTTTAATTATTTTGCACTTTTAAGTTTTAAATCCTTTATAGAACTTTTATTTAAAAACATTCATTGAAACTATATTTTTAAAAAGCAAGAAAATGAAAAATTAATCAATAATATTTTTAATTTAAATACATTTTTTAACGAAAAGTCATGAAAAGTGCAAAACTGAAAGCTAAACTTTTTATAATAATTTTAAACACATTTGTCGATTTCTTTGTATTTCTTTTCTAGAAAACTTTACATAAGGATAATACCTACAATTCCTTGAAGATATTTTGACCACAGACATTTAAAAACATTAATTGACAAGGACGTTTCATATCATTAACGTATAAAATATATATATACATATTGCATCTGTGTGAAAAGTAAAACATATGATTCATGTTTAACAAAATAGGCAAAATCTGGTACCTATTAGTATTAATACGTATTGTATACGTCAGAACTGTAAAAAGCTTTTTAACTTTTCAAAAATGTTGGTTCTGAAATTGTGTTTATATAATTTGATTATTTAAATTAAAGAGAACCCGTTTCTTGATATATAAATTGCGAAAGAAATCTGGATAAGCCATATACTGGTACTATATAATATTTGAAAAAATAAATGATTTTCATCACAATTCTATAAATTGCTTTGGCAAATTCCGAACATACGCATGAAGTACCAGCTTATTTTCATAAAGGGAAATCTATGGAAATTCGTTTAAGGAACCAGGAAACATGTAATGATATGGTTTCATTTCTTATTCCAGAAATTTTGGTCAGCATTTTGAAAGGTCTATCATGTTTCTATGTTTTTCCATCCCTCCCTTCTTTTATTTAATTTGAATAACAGCTGGTGCCACTGGAGATGTTTTTAAAGAATATTGTAAAGGAAATGTTTCCGTTGCTTCTTACAGTTTGAATATAATTTTTGACGATGTAGCATGTAGATTGTTTCCAGCCAAACTGTTGTTTTATAAAACTTTATTCCTGAAGTTGATTTTGAAGATTAACCGAAATGAGTTTTATTTTATTCATGTGCTTTTTTTTAACATCATCTTTAAATTTATGAATAAAATATATGTTGGATAGCAACTTCTATTTTGTAAAGTATTGAGTAGTTATAGTTATTTTTTAAACTGTTTACAGGGATAATAAGATAAATTAACAAAAAATACTATTATATGAATTTCGCAATTCTTATAAATACATTGTAAACAAACGTATAGTAATCCTAGCTGTAAACTGAAAAATTTATGTACTTGCCAATTTCCAATAAGATATATCCAATGAGATATATTTTCATTGGATAATTTTGCAAGAACACTTTTTAATAAGAGTATCTAAGCCTTTGTAAATAGTTAAGATAATAACGAATTTAGACATATTTAGCTTTGACTGTTTCTCTGTGTTTTCTAAATGTGATCGAACAATGTATATTGAAATTACTTTCATTAAATAATAATTCTGAAGCATTACCTTTCATAATAGTTGAAAGTACAACGAGATCATAATGTGTTAATAAAATCTTTATGTATCCTCTATCTTTAAACCAATTTAGAAATCTTCATAGCTATTTATCTCATAAAACATATGTGCGTCATATAAATTGTGTCTTTCATTCTGAAGAATGAAAGACACAACCAGTCTAGTCAGACCTGGCTTTGATTAGAAAGAATATAGCTAGAGTTAAGAAATTAAACATTTATTGAACATAGTCTCCCATGAGACTGATGCACTTGTTACATCGTTGTTGCAGATTTTCTAGTCCTCTGAAATAAACTTCCTTTGACTGGTCCTGAAATCATCTCTCAGCAGCCTCTTTGACATATTCCATGTCCTCAAAATGATGACCTTTAAGGTGTTTCTTCAAGTTCGATAGCAGATAATAGTCTGAACGGGCTAGTTCTGGTGAATAGAGATGATAGTTGATCAGTTGGAAGCACAGGGTCCTCATTTTACTTCCAAAACATTGGACGTGTGTGCAAGTGCACTGTCATGCAATGAAAAAAATCCCATTGGTCAACTTCCCTCGGCTTGATTTTCCTTCAACTTCTCCAGCTGGTTAGTTTAATATTCTCCGGTAATACTACACCCCTGAAGTAGGCAGTCCATTAACAGAATGCGGTCTTTGTTCCGGAAAACTGATGCCATGACCTTTTTGACAGATTTCTGTGTGCGAAATGTCTGTGGCCGCGAGGGCCTCCTATGGCGCAATTCTTTTGACTGTTCTTTAGTTTCAGGATCATAGATGTAATCCAGGTTTCATCCTCTGCATTTGTGACACTTCAGCTTGAACGTCCCTTGCTGACTTCCCCTGTAGAAACAAAAACTTCATAACGTCTTGTGACTCCAAAGACCAAAAACTTTCTTGTGCCCCTACTACCTCAGCTTTCACCCTCAGCAGAAAAAATTCTTCTTATCAGAAACACCTGATATTATTAGAGTTACATAAGAAGATATTAAACTTTCAAATGAGTATAATTTTGTTTTTCTATTTCAACTATAAGTAGTTGAAGCCAGGAACTGTTCAGCACCCCTTATATATATATATATATATAATTTATTACAGCACGTTTTCTCCCATTAAACTCCTGTTATTACATATATTAAGAAATAGAAATTGTTAAAGTTAGCTTAGATACAGAAAATAATCAATATTATGCAAAATAAAGATTATTTTTTCATTTTTAAAAGTATTCAAAAACCAATTGATGACCTACAAAACCAAGTGATTTCGTTATTACGATTTTAAAATTTCAAATATAAAATGTATCCGCTTTCTGGAGGTAGTGCTCATATACTTTCTGTAGAAGAAAATAACAATGTTATAAAATAATATTACATCGTTTAACAATTCATTAGTGTTTTTAAGCTTTTAATAAGTATTCAAACAGAATTTAAAATTAATAATAGCCCAGTCTATCAGGTTTTATTAATTTACCCTCAAAATGTTTGCCAAGCTAATTACCTTTTGGTTTAAAACCACCTCATCTATCTTGTTTGAGCAAATGTAATCTTTATTCTACTCATCTATTCATCTCAGAAAATAGCTGTCTATCGCATAAATTAAAGCTTCGCAGTCGGGGATTTTTAATGCAGTCATATTATAATATTATATTTTTTTTCCATACGTTAACTGTCAGTTCTTTGTGGTTACAAGGCTACAAGGGAAGTATTCCTGAAGCAAAATAAATAAACAAATAAAATTTCTAAAATTTTGATATAATGTATACATTTTTCTTCGTTTTATTGGAAAAGAAATATGTAAGTGATCTAAATAAATGTTATTAGCTGCGTGCCAACCTAATGTGTTGCATTTATATTGCATGAGATTCTTTGACTTCTCGAGGGAAAAGTAAAACCAAAGTTTTTGTACATAAAAAAAGAAAAACATTAATTTTATCAAATACTAAATTTGAAGTAAGAAATAGTACTTTTAATCTAGGTTAAGCAAAACAAGAGAAAATTACGTTTTGTAGATTACGTTATTTTTTATGAAAGACCTTATTTGTCGAAAGTATTAATTTATTTTAAGATTTAGCTTCTACTTCTGGTACTTTATGACGTCATTTTGACAATCGTATAAAAAATATTTTAGCTTTTTCGATAAAATCTTATACTAGAAAAAAAATTATGTAATTTTTACCTGATAAACCATTTTACATTTAGATCCTTTTTTAAACGTTTAAACCACGATCTTTTCAAAATTAATTAATTGAAAAAAGCATATGATTTTTTTTTTTAATTTATTTTAAGATTTGGCTTCTACTTCTGGTACTTTATGACGTTATTTTGAAAATCGTATAAAAATATTTTAGCCTTTTTCAATAATTTTTTTTTTACAAGGAAAAAATTTATGTAATTTTTACCTGATAAACTATTTTACATTTAGATCCTTTGTTAAACGTTTTAACCACGATCTTTTCAAAATTAATTAATTGAAAAAAGCATATGATTTTTTCTTTAATTTGGAATTTTTTACATAGGTTGAATTATTGTTCGCTTAAATTGCTAGGGTTTTAAATCTTCCTCCTTAGTTAAATGTAAAGCTGAAAAAACGTAAGATTAAATTATTTCAAAATATTGAGTTTTGACAGACGACAGATAATACGTCGATGCCAATATTCAATTGTTGGCGGTCGATTTTTATTTAAATAGAATAATTGATTTCTGAAGCTTGAATATGTGAAAATATGCTTTTATTTCCGCGAATTTCTAGTAAAATTTAATTGAATCAAGATAGCTTGCATTGAAATTAAGTCATGTATTTAAACTAAAAATAAATTTTTCTTGAAATTTAATGATAAATTAACATTAAAAATATATAATAAACCGTCACTTTTCCCTTTTTCTTTCTTTTTTTCTATAAAAAATGTGGTAATTTAGTTGCTACCATTACAGAAATGTTATTGAAAAAAAAAATATGCGAAACTAATTAAAATTAAAACGTTGAGACCTTATATAACATCTCCGGATCGATATGGATAACTGGAGTTAATTGCATAGCCCAACAACAGATTAGTTAGTTATAGAAATAGACTAGCAGATTTTAATATAATAAATTTAGATTATTAAAAGTAGTATACAATTTTTTATGCTTCTCCAGTACAAGGACTTTGGTGAGATAGAGAAAATTGATTGACGAAAAACAAAATTTTTAATGCGTATTTTCTTACATCATATACACTGTTTCATATGCAAAAGCTATTATTTCAATATTTATACAATTTATTTATTAAAAAGAAAGCATTTGTCCACTTTTATACGCTAGCTAAAGTAAATTGTACGTAACCATAATAATAATATGTATATAAATAAAGCATTTATATGTGTATAATATACATTCGTGTATAAACAAACCTAAAAGTTCATCAGGATTGTTTTCATAGGTGTTTATATCATTTGGAAACAAATCGGATTTTTTGAAGCCCGATTCGAAGTAAGCTTTTAAAATAGATCACCGAGGTCCCTATAAAAGAAAAGTACCCAGTTTACTTCAGAACAATTAATCTGTCGGAATCCTTATTTTGAGAAATGTGTTCTGTCATCAATTTATTAAGGGGTCTTAGGAATCTTAAAGCTTCAAAATTTTCGAAGTTTTAATTTTTTTCAAAAACTCTTGAATATGTTTTAATGAAATTGTCAAAACATATGTTTCATATTAGTCAGTATAAACTGAACCTAAAATTTCCTTTTTATTGTTCAAAAAAGTATTTTTTTTAGGTGATTATGCAGTTGAAATTTTCGAATTTTTGTATTAGCTAAATATAACTTTGTATTAAAAATACAAAAATGCTTTAAATAAAAATTTATTTAGGTTCAGGATAATTAGTATAATCTGATTTATAAGTAAGCATCAAAATTTTTATTCTAGTTGCAATATTCATTTTGTAATCGTGCGCATAAACTATTATACTAATTTTCTGCTCATCAAATGTCTGACAGTTTGGACCCCCCCCCCTCCCATTAAATGATAATTCTGCATCTTGCAATTTTTTTAAATACAAGAAATGAAATAACATACTTATATCATGTTCATATATACTTCATCTTAGTTAAAATTATGTTTTTAAATCATATATATCTTAAGATATTAAATCTTGAAAGTGGCCTTTTCATTTTCATTTTTTCTAATTTTAAAGAGTCCTGTGACCCCTTAATTTTCCATGGTAGGTTTCCATTTTGGTACCGATATCGCACTAAAAGAAAAAGAAAATAAAAAAACTTTATAGTGTGTTCCAAAAAGATTGAAACGTTAATTAGTTTTCCAATTCTTGGAGATAAGTATTCAACATAAAATGAACTTATGTTCAATGTAAAGCGGGAAATAAGACTGCGTTAATGCAATACTTCTACAACTAATTTTCATATGTTACAATGTTTTTAATTTTGCTGATCGTTTTAAATTTTGTCGACCTTTGTAGACAAAATTTATGAATATTTTGTAATTCATAATCTAACCAAGCAATATAAAGTACCATATACCTGTATCTTTACTGTCTAAAAAAAATTCAGATGAAATGCGTAATCTTCAAGGATTTTTAAGAGTTGATAAAAAAGATATAAAAAACGAATGTGCGTTCAATTTTCAAGAATTTCGTTGAGCAAAATTGTGATAATTAAAAAAAAATAATAACTGTATAAATGCAATCATTTATTGATTTTCTATTTTCCAAACACCAAAAATGCCATGTATTAATGTAAAATTATGCAAGAATTCATGATCACATCGTAATTCTGCGCAGAATTCGTAATTGTTCCAACTGACTATTTTTATTTAGTTTCATCTTTTATTCAGTAGGTTGCAACCTTACACTTCTAGTTCGATATAGGATCCTCATTCACATTGTTCGATTTTGAATAACGAATAATACATTTAGTTTAAAAAATAGAGCTGTGCTGGGTTCTTTTAATTATCGTATTCGAACAAATAGAAAATTTAACAGATTGAAAAATTTTGTCAGTTTTGGATCTCATGAAAATATCATTTAAAAGTTAAGGGCAAGACTATTTTGTTAACGTAATCCTTCATTTTTATCGTATTTTGAATATTGTGTTACAATTTACATTTCGTACATATCTCCAACAGGAAAAAATGTAAAGAGATTTTCAATCGTTTTGAGTTATCCGCTAGACTAACCACAATGGATACGTAATGTACAGTCGTCGAAAAAAAAGTAAACACACCCTAATATCTCCTCAACAAATTACTGTAGAAGAAAGTTACTAGTACCGAACGATTGGAAATAAAGTTTACTTTTAAATGATGTATATAAAGTTTGCTTAAGGGCCATCTACATATTAAAACGAACCCAAACTTAATTTTTTTCAATGGCGATACCTAATTGTAACGAGATATTTCAAATCTTTGGTTCAAACTATGCCCAGACACCAAATTTCAATTCATTTGAATGATAAGTTTTTGAATTATAAACATTCAAAATTTAGTGCTTCTAATGTTAAATTACATTTCCACATTTTCTTTAATATCTCCTGAAATTATACTCCTAATATGCTAATTTTTTGTTTAGCAATAATACTAAAATACCCAAGCATAAATACGTTGGATTTGCAGTTTTATAATTTTATTATATGAATTATGAATTATGAAATTAATAATAAAAAAAAATATGAATTGCAACCTACAATTTTTTGATGCATTTAGATTTACTAAGTCCTGCTTTAGAGAAATCCAAAATTTCACAATTTTCTTCCAAGTAGTATTCAAATTATGCTTAAAAAACGGCAAAATGATGGTTTAAGATCTATGATAGAAGTGACTAGATATTTTGAATTTTCTTATGCTATCCTGTAATCTAGCAGTCTTCAATCATTGCTTGAGTGTCGCTTAAGATGCCTTGATCCAGAAGGAGGCTCTCTCGGTCAACACTGGAGTACAGACCTTCATTTTGGATACAGCCCCTAAAATACGTTCGTTTTAAAATGATTAATTTCTCGGAAACTTCCCGTACGAATTGCATAAAAATTTGGTTGTAGGCTAATTGAAGGGTGTAGAGTTCATTTATGCGGTCAGAATTGTGTACTGCTATTGAAAAAAAACAAAGTTATATGGTTCGTTTTAATATGCAGATGGCCTTTAAAGTAAATTTTACATACATCATTTAAAAGTAGACTTTATTCCAATCGTGTGGTACCAGTAACTTTCTTCTACGATAACTTTTTGAAGAGTTACTAAGTGGTGTTTACTTTTTTTTCCACGACTGTACAAGTGGATTTTTTATGCGGAAGCCAAAGTTTCAATGGATAAACGGGTCGCTCAAACTTTTCTGTCTAGAAAAAGAAATTATTAGACATAGCAATAGATGAAATGGTAATATTAAGTAAAAAAGGCTTGTGTAATTAAAATGCTTGAATTCATATGCATGTAATTTGGTTTCGAAATCGAAAAAAATTCGCTTTAAGATCAATTCATTGCTAATCTATGCATAAAATCACAAATAATTTTAATCAGATATACCTACAAATGGCTTTTAATTCAATATATATATGCAATCTCTTTTATTTAATTTTATATACAATGTACATCTAAATATTTTCGTTATTTCTAATCGGCAATATGTGCTATAAGCGATCTTTGTATTATGGTATGGATAGAATAATGGATAAAACCACATAGCGCCAAACACAAAAATCACAGAGAATTTTATTGCTGGAGACATTCGAACGTACTGAAAGTGAGTATTTGGGTCTCAGTGAAACGTCGTATTTTGTTGTAAATTTGAAAATCTGATGACTCATAATATGTTAGTGCAAATGTGTGGAACATCAGTAAAAATATAATTTGCCTAACAAAAAGAAACTGCTGCGGATGAACAACATATAGGTCGTAAAACGCCAGACGACATAAAGCAAATGCGACTAATTGGCTGGCGGTCGGTGACTGTATCTGAGCATAACATCACAGGTATTTAAAAACGACGTATACAACTCTTGTGACACACAACTTCCTCAATCAATAAAAAAGAGACTTCTCTGAGAGATTTCAGGAGACCTTCGACATGTAGGTAATCTTCCCAACAGCTTAAAAAACAAAAGTTTTTCTCTTAATTACTGATAAACTGTAAATTTTGCCTCATATTGAATCAATATGCTTTTATACTAATACCATATTATTTACGTTTCTTGTGGTGCAATGATTTATCAGAAATACATTCATAAAAGGAAAATTATGATTTAACGAATTTATATCAAAGCGAAAAATAACACATAAAATGAATGTTTTTGCAAAATTTGAGAATGAAATACTCGAGTAAATCTGCGATAATAGTCAAAAATTAGTACAGTTTTTATATTTTAAATTAAATATTTTTTTAAAGTATTCAATTAATTATAATTTATACCAAATATTTTTTTTTAATTTCTAATGCCTTTAGAAACTGTTTTTATATAAGATAAATCATTTTCTAGTACACATAAGTCGCACTGCGCTAAATTTAATTAAAAAATGCTTAAAAAATGTGTTCTGGAGAATTCTTTAAAATATTTTACAGCTTTAATGAAATAAATTCACTCCAGAATATCTAACGATGGCGGTTTCATTCAGATATTTTTCATTACCAAAAACTCAATTGTTCTCAATTGTTATTCATTGTTAATAATGAAATCGAATCTGAAATAACATCTGTACTGTTTATTGTAAATACACTACACTGAAATAATTTAAATGTACTATTGTAATAATTATATAACAGAAAAAAATTATTTCTAATATATATATATATATATATATATATATATATAGGTGACTAAAAAGAATGCAATTATTTTCCATCACAAATATTCTAAATTAAATTTATTAAAACTTATATTTCAAATAATTTTAAAAAGTTACTATACGTTAGGTATTTTTTATGAGTTATTCGGTAGCTATTATGACATTCTGAAATTTATTAAATTGTTTGAGTAACGCTTTCCATTGAATTCAATGAATACTTTATAGCATTAATGAGAGAAATTACCATGGGAGTAGACAAATGTTCGCTCATTAAGTGGAAAATTCTTCATTACCATAAAATTAAAGAGGCTCTTACTATCTGCTATTTGTGCAATTTATCGAATTCGAAATAACTAAGGAATAGTTTAATAGTGAATGCAATATATTACTATTTTCAATAATACTAGATGATATAGCAACCTTATCCGTTCCATTTGCATTCCATGTGATTACTCGTGTTTTTTTTTTTTTTTTTTTTTTTTTGAGAAAAAGAAATTTAATGTAATTTTAAAATTATATATATATAGTCATAATCTAAACTTATTAAATTCTTTGAAATACGCATTTTTTAAGCCGTAACAGGAGTTGAACCATAATTGGAATCCATAATTCGCGGTCTCACAGACCGCTGCTTAATATATGAATTAAATAAACTCGCATGCTTCCCAAAACATGGCATATACATAAAATTAATAGTAACTCTATAATTATTCCTTTTTGGAAAGAACAAAATATTTTTATTTGTATTTTTGTACATAGAAATGGCAAAATCTGTGAAAAATAATACACGTCCAAGTATAGGGTTAAAAAATTAGTCGAATTCAAAAAAGTCTATAAAAAAAGTACTTGGTAACAAACTTCAGTGCACAATGAACACGATAAAAGCAAAAAATATTTAGTAATTAAATAATTTTAGAAAAATCGAATTACCGGAACTTAAATAAACTTTTAGAAAGTCACTTTCACATTTTTTCAGAAACCTCTTAGGAACATTTGAGGCATATAGGACTTTTGCATAGTCTGCAAAAATATTATGTTCTTTCTTTTCAGTTTTGCAATACAAGAGTAACATGTTTTTCGGACACACTGGCATTCTTTCGAGATTTTTTGTTCAGGTACATTCAAAATGTTACCATTATCCATATTTGAGTTTCAGAGTCACTATTGCGTTCGTTTATAACACCCAAATTTTTTGTCACAAACATCAATGTGACCAATATCACTCTCTGCTTCATTCATCCATTGCCGTAATGTTTCTTCAAAGTCAGGATCGCCATATTGCACCTTTATACTAGGACCGGGAAAACAAAACATTTTTTATTCGAATACCAAAACACTCACACAACCGGAGTGATAGGTCTAGGAGAACTCGCTGAAATTTTGGTGTGCTATAACTGAGAAGTAAAAGATACAACAGTGTTATGCATGTGATCACCAACAGCATTCAAGGTCATTTGAAGGTACTGAAAGCGTGTGCCCTTAAAGTACGGAGGTTACACGATATTTACGATAATATATTAAATGGTGTCTCACAGATAGCATAAAACCGGTTATCTGTTAAAATTACGAATTTAGATGTTCAAGCCTATTTTTTTACGGATGTTTGTAACGTACAAAATATAGAACGCAAGGCATAAATGGGTACATATCTTTATTAAACATTTAGGGGGCAGCTATTTATGTAAAGTTCTTTTCAAGGTGATTTTGAAATAAATTGTTTTTTAGTCTCAAATACGATTATTCTTAGATATTATGAATAATACTTATAATGTTATTAGTCTCTGTAAAGAAATAAACATATTTTTTAATAGTTCATAAAAATACTAATTACAGTATATAATGTGCAATTTAAAAGCTTAATTTATATAAATTTATACAAAACGTATAATTATGCCTTTTACCACATATGGATATTTTCATATTCAGTGCGTTTATATTTTATCAAAGAAATGCAAAAATATTGTAGCCTAATTTTTTTTTGTATTTTTATAGTTCATTTTGAAGCATTTTAAAGTGATTTTACAAACAAATTTGAGAAAACAAAAATTTGGGCATAAATGGGTTAATAATTGGAAAATTAAGTAAATTGCATTTTACAAGTTACTTCATTTTGATTAAATTATAATAGAGTGCCTTCATAAGAATACAGCAACATGTGGGAAATAAAATACCATCGGTCCAGAAGGTTTTTAGATAAAACTTTGGATCTTGAAATTATTGCCAAGCTAATATTCTTTTCACTTATCTAGCTCGTCTAGGGGAGTACCGTTAAATTCTGCAGTGTTGTATGCTACGCTTTGAGTACAAACATTTAAACTGAGCTTAGAAAGTTTGTATTGCAATTAAATACAACTTGCTAATTGGTTTTTATAAAATAAAAGTGATATCACAAACACATTAAAAATCTACGCTTCGAATCGCTTCCGCGGTCATCATCATGATTAAAATGATGTTATACAAATCCAAAAGTTCAAAATGGACATAGACGTTATGTTCGCTGTTTGCGCTGATTCAGATTTCAAACCAGATGCTGTGATTGTTAAAGGATTGTTGGGTGAATTAGTCCTCCAGATTCCCCCGGGATGGCTTAGTTGGTAGAGCACAGGCGGCTTAAAGAACAAGACATCCCTAGTTCGAATCCTGGCCCTGACTTTTTTCATCCACTTGGAAATTTGCATAATACTTTTTTATTTACAAATTGTATAATTGGCGTTAAAAAATAACATAATATTTAGTATTTTCTCCCCTCTATGTTAAGTATGCGAATCCGGTACTTTAGTCTGGTGTAAATCAAAAACTAATCAATGTTTTTTTTATGAAATTTGAACGGTTTCAACTGCTTATAAAAAAGTAAAATAAACCAAACCAATTACAAATCTGAAAATTACACATATCTGTAGCCCTTTCAAAAGATCTTTTGAATAACGCTGTAAACGAACCGTAAATACTATTCTTCTGTTTTACAATATTTCGACTTACTTATGTCAACTGCAGTAATGTATCTTAATATTATGTGTAGACGTCCATTTTGACAAGGGTTTTCATTTATTATTATTATTATTTTATTATTTCTTTTGCTTTATGTTAAGTACGGGAATAAATTACTTTAAATTGGAATAAATAAAAAAAATAATTAATATCCTTACACAAAACTTTAAAGGTTTGAACTACTCCTAAAAACAATTCAAATGCAGCAAATCGCGTAAAAATTCGATAATTACACATCGCTGTAACTGTGTCAAGATTTATTGGTCTGTACAAGAATTTAGAAAGAGTAATAAACAGAACATTTAAAATCGCATTTACTGAAAACATATTAGTCCGATTTCGCTTTACTTTTGTTTCCTTTGTCACGTGACACGCCCTATTCCATAGAATGAAGAATTTTCTTTTTATGATAAGTAGAACGCACGATATAGAGGTGTCAAAATCCCGTTTCAGCCAGTTCGCAAAATATAAACCTGACAGAGTACTAAACATTTTCTTTAAAATCGTATGGTGTTAATTAGCAGAAATTCCTTCATTTACAGTTCATTCCAGTGTTGTTTCTTTTGCTTGGCGAGAAACTCTGCCGAGTTCCGATGAAGAAATATATAATTTATACATGTAGTTCATTTCAGTGGAAGTGGGATATTAGCTCATTTGAAAAAAAAAAAAATATATATATATATCCACACTTTTTGTTAATTGAAGAAATAATGGAATTCCAAAAAATCATGTCATTTTTCAGTTTTAAATAAACTGAATTATTTTACGTAACACCTAATGGATAGCTTCATTTTTTTTTCTTTAAAAAACCTTTTCTGCTGATTAAGTATAAAATAATCATTTATCTTTTAATTATTCTCAACTGTAAACTGTAAAATATGTACATGACATGCAAACTGTTTAAAACGTCACCGTGACTTACGTATGACATATTCTGAAAAGAATTAAATTAATATACGATGAGAAATGCCTTGTGATGAATTGTCTAAAATATTTTACACTTTTAATGAAGCATATCCACTCCGGAGTAGACTGGTGTTCCAGAATTAATCAGGATATTCTTTATGACACTAAATTTTAATTGATTCTCGTTACTAACTGAGAATTTTGTAAAAATGAAAATAAGGGAATTTGTTACTGTTAATGAACTACAGTCAACTTACACGTTATCAATTCGAGAGAATCGCTTCTCACATAAAGCATCTGTTTCTGCGAATAAAAAATAAAGAATTTCTGTGCTTACAAATATTATCCGCAGTTACTCGTATGTATGAAATTCGTTGAAATCTATGGAAAACGTCACTGTGAGCTCCACATAACATATTCTGAAATGAATTAAATTAATTAACGATGATAAATGCCTTGTGATGAATTGTCAAAAACATTTTATACTTTTAATGAAGCATATCCACTCGGGAGTAGACTGGTGTTCCGGGATTCATCAGAATACTCTTCTTGACCCTAAAGCAGTCAAATATTTTACATGTTATCAATTCGAAAGAATCACTTCTCACATAAAGCATCCGTTTCTGCTAATGGAAAATAAAGAACTTCTCTGCTTACAAATATTATCCAAAGTTACTCGTATCTATGAAAATCGTTGAAATCTATGAAAAACGTACCTGTCAGCTACACATAACATATTCTGAAATGAATTAAATTAATTAACAATGAGAAATGCCTTGTGATGATTTGTCAAAAATATTTCATACTTTTAATGAAGTTCCACTCGAGTGTAGACTAGTGTTCCAGAATTCATCAGGATATTCTTCATAACACTATATTTAAATTGATTCTCGTTTGTTACTAATTGCGAAATTTATAAAAACGAAAATAATAAGGAAATTTGTAAACGTTAATAAACTAAAGTAAAATATATTACATGTTATCAATTCGAGAGAATCGCTTCTCACATAAACGTCTGTTTCTGCTGATGAAAAATAAAGAATTTCTCTGCTTACATATATTATCCGAAGCTACTCGTTTATATGAAATTCGTTCAGAAAATTCAATATGTTTAACATTTTACACCCAGCCCTTGCTTTGCTGAAGCAATTAGATTTAATTAAATAATTAGCCCGTGTATTCGAATTCATGATATTTTAGGTAGAATTTTCTTAAGAAATACTACCTATTACATTCTCCCCTTTGTTAGAATTTCTGAATTTTTTTTTTTGAAAATTTACACCGATCATGACACCTAGAACCCAAAACCATCCCCAGTTCAAAACGTTATCTACCTATCTATCTATCTATCTATCAATCTATATATATTGCACCCTATATATATATATAGGGTGCAATATGTTATCTATCGCCGACATTTAATTTCTCAATCGTTGGTCGTAGACATATAGTTTCAATTACAAAAATGTTTCAAATGAGGTAAATATTCATGTTGTGTCATTATTTAAAGTAAAAAATCAATTTTATAAAAATTACGAAATCGAACTTTTTATACGGTCCCCCAGTCCCTATAGTTATGTTTAATAAAGGTTTACACATATCCTAATCGATACAACACAAAAAGTTTGACATCTGTACTACAAAAATTGACACAGTTATTAAATTTCAAAGTTTAAGATTTTTGCACATGATTTTGCCTTTCATTGAGGGATCAGTTAAAAGATGAATTAAAGTAATTCGAGATCCAAATCAGGCTGCAATAGCCTTTTTATGGCGAAACGACCTTTAGCCGGTATCGCCAAATCGCAGTATCACCAAAGAAGGTTATTTCATCTAAATATTTCAGCTGGCTTTTAGAGGTTGCATACAAAACGAAGAATGAAATATTGAAATTAAACAGCAAAATAAATATCAATTTATTATAATATGAGAAAACGGTCTACTATAAAATATGGATACATCAAACGCCAGAAACTACTAGAGATACTGCTCAAAGTGTTCTCCTTTGGTGGCAGTGCACAATTGAATGCGTGACAATACTGAGTCCTGGACACGTTAGAACATAGCAGGTGTGCAAACTGTGCGACAATCAAGGATGATGGGCTGCTTCAGACACACCAGAGATGTGGTATCAGTCACATAGACCTATGCCTTGATAAAATCCCAGAGGTAGACGTCTATGGGAGTCAACTCCGGCGAACGCGGTGGCCACTGTACCGGACCACCATATCCAAGTATCTGTTGCGGAATTCGGCGGCCAGATGCGCCAGGACGTTTGATGTTTTATGCTGAGAGGGCCCCATCATGTTGAAACCACACCCGGATTGCATGTCAGAGAGGCAGCACTTCATACCAATCACGTACCGTGTTTTGTAACAGATGCAGCTAACGATCGCCCTTTAAGGGTCCAACAATCTGGGTTCTTCATATACCGCACCACACGTGTCGTACTGTGCGGGCGATGTGGAGGTTTTCCAGAAACCAGTAATGCACATTGTGCACATTTACAATGCCACCCCATGTAAAAATTGCTCATCTGTACTCAGAATTTCACAAAGGAACGACGGATTTTCCTCTAAGGTGTTGAGCCTGAAGTTACAAAATCAAATCACCGTGTGTGGTCAACCAGCACCAATACTTGCATCAGTGTCGGACAGCATGGATGCGCATTATTTGCATGTAACAAATGCCAGACGTGCTGACCACATGTCTTGCTTATTTCCGCCGTGCTCAGTTGTGCAATTAAAAGGACGAATGCCAGCACCTCTTCCGGTGTCACTCGAACATTACACCTGCCCGTCTACTTGTTCTGGGTCATGGTGAAACAGAGACGGTCTGTCTAAGATGATGCAATGCATCAGTTATAGTTTCATGCGTTGGATGTAGATCCTTAAGGAAACGTTCTGAATAAACACTAGCAGCCTCTCAAGCATTTCTTTGACATTCATCTTAAATAAGTATCATTTCGGCATATTGCATGTATGCGTAGCTTGTCACCATGATCTCAGCGTTGACTGTCATGTCCACTGCTAGATGGCTCGTGTTTTATGCCGAACGTGTGCGTTGCGGTACTATTGTAATTTGCATAATCCCAATTTTCATACTCGTTATAGCTCGGCTGGTCGTTTGCATTCCGTTGCCATTTATGTAGTCCTTAGTGAGTATATTTTTTTATTTTCCGGTTGTCGATTCTACCTACATTGACGTTTGAATGTTGTGCGACTCCTTAATCTTAGCTCAAATTTTTAGATGAAATAACCCTCTTTGGTGATTCCCCGATTTGGCGATACCGGCTTTAGGGGGTTTAGCCGTAAAAAGGACGTTACACCTTGATTTTGATCTCGAATTACTTTAATTCATCTTATAACTGATCCCTCAATGAAAAACAAAATCATGTGCAAAAATCTCAAACTTTGAAATTTAATAATTGTGTCAATTTTTGTAGTACAGATGTCAAAATTTTTGTGTTATATCTGTTATTATATGTGTAATCTTCTACTAAATGTAACTATAGGGACTGGGGAACCGTATAAAAATTTAAATTTCGTAATTTTTATAAAATAGATTTTTTACTTTAAATCATGCCACAGCATGAATATTTACCGCATTTGAAACATTTTTGTAATTGGAACTATATGTCTACGACTAACGGTTGAGAAATTAAAGTTCGGCGACAGATAACATATTGCACACTGTATCACTTTTTTATGGATACGATCACTTCCAAATTTTGTAGAAACTTTTTCCAAACTGATATATAAAGTGAAGGGCAGAAAATCTCATTCAAGTTTGTTAATGGTAAAAATCGTACCAAGGGGGGTGGGGTGGGGGGGGGGGGAAATAGGGATGTCTTTTCTGAAAACAGAAAAACCCCAATAACTTCTTAATTATAATATATTTAAAATTAAATTAAAGTTATTATTACTTCTAGAAAAAAGGACAAAAAGTTATGTATGATAGATTTTTGATATCATTAAAAATGGGATCAAGGGGCGCAGAAAATAAAGTTTTAAGAAGGAAAATGTCATAGCTTTGTCGGTCCTCAAGATATCAAATCCACTTAAATTTACCATTAATTGTCTTAATATTATCTACAACTTTTATATTCACAGGCTTAAAATAGGACCAACTCTTACAACAACAAAAAAATAATAAAAACACCAAAGAAAGGGGCGGGGGATTGAAGAAGAATTGCTGCAAAAACATTTCTTCCGAAACAATTAATTTAAGCGGATAATTGCAGAAGCGATTGATTCAATCACACCTAATATTCTTCAAAACACGTGGATTGAGATTGAATATCAACTGGACATTCGGAGAGTTACGAACGGACCCCAAATCGATGTGCATACATAGAGAAAAATGTAACTTTTTCAGACAAATAAACGTTTTAATCAAAATAAACTTGCTGTGATGCCATATCAGTAATGCATACAACAAAAATTAACTGTTTCGGAAAAACATTTGCAGCGAAATAAACTTGTTGCGTTGCTGTTCGTGATACCGTAAACCTCAAATATCTAGGACTCATAGATTACGTATAATTACCATTTGAAATCAAGGGGGGGGGGTGGGGGGGGGTTCATGTGGACACACTGTACGAGGGTTGTCCAATTATTATTGTCCCGAGTGTGTATAAAATATTTGTACTGCGATAGTTGATGTGGAATATTGAAGTCTAATATCTTATATGCTTCAGAAATGTAGCTGTTAACATATTTCTTTTTGTTTTTGGTGTTAGAGATCGCACCAAGCTTGGAAGGGGTGTTGGGTGTGACAGTGAATGATACGTGGCTGCTTTCTTTTGGACTCGGGATCGTAGTGATGTAGTCACGTTTCATCCACTGTCACAAATCTATCACAGAACTGCTTCCTGTCTGGACCCATAAGCTCCAAACCAGCCTTTCTCCCCACCACTCTCTCTCAAGCTAGGTGCTACCTCTCACACCTAAAATGAAAAGAAATATGTTAATATAGCAGCTATAGTTTTGAAATTGAGCGTAAGCATCTAAGACATTAGGCTTTAATATTCCACATCAACCATCGCAGTACAAATATTTTATACACACAGGGGACAATAATAATTGAACCACCCTCTTATTATTGCTTATATATATATATAACATTACACCCCAATTATTTTAATCAAAGCAGTTGGTGAGAACAAGAATATTTGTGTGGACTACATAATATATTATCAAGTTCCTTTTACGTTCTGTGATTGCCATTATCATTCATTCTGATGCACGATAGATGAGCTTATATTGAAAGTTTTGAAGTGACCCTCTAAAAAAACCATCCACAATACGACAACCATTTTTTTTAAAACATAAAGAAGAACTATGTGTATAACAACCATATTCAAAATTTGTGATTACTGGCCAATTATTACTACAGTTAGAGCCCATAAAGGCAAACCTATTTTTTCTTCCAATGAAACCTAAGTCGAACCTTTCAGTAAAAAAAGAATTATGAATGTCGACGCAGCCGTTCAAAGATGATGCGTGGACATCCTTAAAGAATAACTATACAAACAAATGAAATCACCTCCATAGTTGAAAGGACAAGAGTAATCCCAAATACTTGTTAAATAATGAATTCTTTATTGCATGTCTGTTCATGCAACTAACAATAATAAAAATCCAGAATCAAGCATTGATTATGAAGCACTTTATAACACTATCAGAATATTATTAAACATTTAATTAAAATAATAAAACATTGTAAAAAATCACCATAAAATAAAAATAATACAAAGACGCATTTCGAGCTAAAAATATAACAGCTCGTTATCAGCTACAGTAAACACGTGTAGCTGATGACGAGCTATTATACTTTTAGCTCGAAACGCGTCTTTTGTATTGTTTTTATTTTACGGTGATTTTTTACGAAGTTTTATTATTTTAATTGCTTCATATCGCCAGTTTTCGGTGCTGTTTCGCTATTAAACATTTAATTTATTAATACTATGAAATAGATCACAGTCCGTAGTTTAACAGAATTCTTTGCTATGTTTCTGAAAATGCGCTGTAGATGCTGTACACTCCATATCCCATCAAAAACCGCTTGTAGTGGCCTCAGTGAATGTTTTTTTTTTTTCATTATATGATTGAAGTATCATAGCGTCTGTTAAATCAGCAACATCGCAGACGATCATTCTCATAAATCATAATGTAGTCAATTTTTTTTTTTTTTTTTTTTTTTTTTTTTTTTTGCGTCTCTGTAAGTAAACTATAAATGTTACACGCTTCATTATAATTACCGAACATGCCATGTTAAATCTCAATTCTACGCGAGTTAGGGTGCACGAATGCTTTAAATGTTACTTATCCCATACTCATGAGAAAGCACGTTTTAGCCCACAAAGGTGAAGAATATGAATTTCCATATGATTGAAGTACTGTAACATCATTAAAATGCATAGGAAATTTTTTTCCCATAATGTAACGTAAATCTTCTGTATTTCCCTGTACACGAAATATAAATGTTACTCACTTCATTTTCAATGTTTAACATTGTAAACCTCTATAACTATATACAAGTTACCTAGCATTATGAATATATTTACGACAGTTAAAGCATTGGTAAACGGATCTACGACCAGACAGACCGACAGACAAACAGAATTCATAAATTCTTTTCAACAATGTTAGAAAGTATTAAATAATATGCATACGTTTTATGACCCTGATTCGTGCTACCATAATATTACAATTCAAATCCATATAAGTAGAATACCAGTTTCTCTGAAAGCCATATAGTATGTTAATGTAACTTGCATGCATTCCGTTTGAATAATTATTTGTGCCAAACTTCTATGGTATCTATTATACATGTTTTGTCAAACTGCTGCAATATATGATTCTTTGGAGAATCAGTAATTGTTCGGCGTTAACCTTAGACTATCTTTTAATAATGCTCTATAGTATATATAGAAAAAATAAATGTTTTCAGCGAAAATTGAGAACTGCAAAGTCTGCAAATAAAAAAAAATATTTCCTTTCTTATTTTATTTCTTTCTACATGTGTATTTTATTAATATATATATATATATATATATATATATATTAAGTAAATTTACTTTTAAAAAGGTAATTAAATGTAGTGCGAGAACAAAATCACGTAGTTTTGCACCAATTTATGCGTGACGGGATTTTCTATTTCCAACTAAATGAAAAATGTCCAGTGCAAACGTTTAGCGTAGAACCACTGGCTTTGCCAACGCTGTACCAACTGAGACATCCATGACAGATCTTGCAGACATAATTCTCTGAAGTGACTTGTTTCAAATTGCATAAGTCTGCAAAACCCCGAAACTCAAAAAATAACACCCCAGGCATATAAAACTCCATGAATCATTGATGTGTAATGATAAAATTAAATTGCAGGTAGTACTTTGACCTGTTAAGTGAGAGATTCGACGTTCGACTCCCGGCTTGGTCATTTTTTACTCATATTGAATTAAACAATTCTATATGCAAATCTCCATCTATATATGATAAAGATAACTTAATAATATAATAAATTATAAAAATAAATATATTAAATTTAAAAAATCAAAAAACACGACTGCGTGAAAAGCGAAATAATTATTTTTTTCTGATCAATATGAAACTATTTTTTATATTACTTATCTATTTTTTTTTTATTGACTTGTATTGGTGGCTATTAAGTTGTGTTTAATTATTAGTTCCTATCTATAAACACTGTTTTGATGAGGTCTATAGATGTCTATTGTGAAGGTTAGGGTCACAGTAAAGGTACACTGTAAAAAAAAATGACATTTTTACAGTACAAAGTACTGTTCATCTCTTGCACAAACTCGATCACAGTGAATGTGCTGTATCTTTCTTTGGTTTCCTGACTATATTAACATGGAAAATACAATAGTTGCGTAAAATTAACAGTACAATGTGCTAGCAATTTGGACCCCAGCAGTTTGTGCTGTAAAAAAATGCGTCCAAATTGCCAGCGCATTGTGCTGTTAATTTTACGCAACTACTGTATTTTCCATGTTAATATAGTCAGGAAACCAAAGAAAGATAGAGCGCATTCACTGTGATCGAGTGTGTTCTGGCAAATTTACAGTGCTTTTTTTACAGTGTAGAGATCCAAAGTACACAACTTCCAGGTTGTGTAATATTTAAACGTTCTGACTGTAAAATTGTCAATGAAACATCGTCTTCATTTTGAAAGAACTTTCCAATGATATACCACTCAATATGGTACTTAATTTTTTTCCGTCTCTACCGCCATTTTGAATTTATAAAAACAAAACCTAGTCTATAACCATCGGACAGTTAAGACGAATCAATAGAGACCTCATTAATTAAAATCCATCTAGCCGTTGGGATGTTTCGAGGGTATAAAGAAATTCACATACCCAGATACACGTGAAACACATTACCCTTCTTGGCAGTCGGGTAATAAATGTGCAGTATTTGGAAAAATTTGATTAATTAAAGCTCTGCAAAAATTAAAATTCAGCAACATTTAAATAAATGATACACATTACACATGTGTTTGAGATAATGCCCGTTACTCTAATAAAAACATCTGCTTAAAAGCGGTGAATTGTTAAAACGATTGTTTCTGAAAATTTCATTTAAATGAAATAATGCAGTTAAAAAAATAGTTTCTTTAACTAAATTTTCCAATTACTTGCGGAAAAATAGAGAAATTTTTCATGAAAATTATAAGGAAAATAATTAATTAATTAATAATTTTATAATAAACTTTTCAACATCCATGATTATTTTTATATTGTTAATGTTGAGTACTGCTGCTTTAAAAATTAAAAATAAAAATAGGTTTTTCATTTGATATCCACAGCTAAATTGTAAGAGTGCTTTTAAAAATTGAGGAAAAATATATTTTGGTTTTAGACAAGATCCAAATTATTTCTTTTCTCTTTAATAAAATGTAGAAAAAATTCAATTATCTAAAAAATTAACTACTTATGTGAGAAATTCTATCATAAATACACTGAAAACGACCAAAAAAATATCATTATTATAATTCAAATGTATTATTTTGAATTAATTAAAAATACACTAGTGATAACATTACTTTTTCTAGATTTATTTTTTTATTAATTTTGTAATTAATGCATATACCTCAAACCATTAATACGATATTTTGTTTGATAAGTATTCCCCCCCCCCCCTGTACATTATATTAGTTTGAAAAATAGTTTAAGTGATTTGTATCATTAAATAATTATATCCTTTTTTCAATTGTAATGTATTTAAGAGAACTAATTATCCTTCCACTTTATCAGTCTTCAATATAAAACGTATTCACTAATCCTCATATCGATTTATCTCTGACAACACTTGTCCATTATGCAAATTAATGTTCCGTTGATGCTCACATTTATTTCAAGTGCTGCTATTTTGCAGACGGTTTTTTTTTTCTATTAATTTTCGGTATTCATATTGGAAACCTCTTAAATTAGATTAAATCAGAATGAAAGAAAGACCTAAAGTTCATTTAAAGATTTTAAAATAACGTTTTGTAGTAAAACAAATAGTGTTAAAATTTTAGTTTTGTATAAAATCACCATGTATAAGAATAAACTAATCTTTCTTGAAGCAGAAATTACTCATGCTTTTATTGTTATTAGAATAATATTATTCAAGATATAAGTTATTAAATTATGTTTTGAATAATATTTCAATTCTTTTCAAATGAACCGTGTATAATGAAGATAAGCTTTTATAGTGAAAAATATACATTATATATATTGGTTAGTGTAACTTATTATTGTGAAAATTCATCATACGTTTTTATTACTAAAGATCTGACAAATTTATGTCTTATTTCTGATTTTGTAATATTAATGAATTCTTTTAAAATTATAGTTTGTCGAACAATCAACATATCATTAACATTAATATTAATCGTTTGGTTAATTTCAGTTTTCATTAACGATGTAAACTAATATCCGAAAGTTTAAAAATGTCTATGAAACGTCATACACATTTGGCTAGATAAGTTTTGGGAATAAAGTAAAACGTTGGACATGAAAAATGTGTAACTATCTCCTACAGGTTTTTGGAAAATATTTTAAAAATAAAATGCTGTGATATCTTCATTTTTGAACAGATTTTGAATTTATTATTTTCTATACTCCGGTTTAAAAAAATGATTAAAGTAATATAAGCCTAGATCATAGAATCATTCAAAACTACTTTTATAGTGAATGCTTCGACTGAAATCCCATGTTAGTAGAATAATTAAAATACTCCTTCGACATTATAACTAACAGTATAGTATGTTGAAATAATAAGTTTTTATTAATACTTCCCAACATAGTTGAAAAGTGTTTATGAATTCTGTTTGTCTGCGAATCTGTCCGTGCTCTAACTGTCGTATATACACACGTACATGTATTTTTTATGATAATAAAGTTCATTATAGAATGTCTGATGTTATGGAATGTTATGTTAAACGAAGTGCTTAGAATTTATGATTGGTTTACAGGTTAACACAAAATAATTTCTATACATTACGAACTATAGTGAATGTTGCGTACGGTGCATTTTATTTAAAATATTATTTAGGAATCTAGTTTTATTGTACGAAAAAAAAAAAATATTTTCTTAATACAGTCGACTCTTGTTATAACGACCCCCATTATAGCGACCGTTCCATTATAACGACCGATGCAAAATGTCCCGAAATATATCCACTTTAATATATGTTATTTTTACATCCAATAGAACGTCCGGCCAACAGCTTATTTCCCAATACAGCGACCGAACTGACCTTTAATCCAGATTTTTTTCCAAAAAAATTTTTCAATTTCTTTCCCCAAGAACGCATTGCTTACTGCACGGTAAATGTCTATTGTAAAATGTCTTAAAATGACATTTTGAAAAAAAATTTTAAAGACAAGAAAACGTATAAAATTACTTATGTCTAACTGAGATGGAAAATTCTGTTTCAAGAAAATATCAAACGGAGAAAAAATAAACAAATATATCTAATTATTTTTGTAGAAAATAAATGTTAATACGTAAGTAACTATTTTTGTGTGTGTGTGTGATTTAACATTTACTTTAAATTTTATTTTAGAAATATGTAATCATTCTCTTAAATTGATTTTTATAATAATTCATTGTCAAAATTTATTTGATATGAAAGTAAATAATATGTAGTAATAACAGTAAGAACGTTGTATCATAAAATTTCCTTTGAAACCTTAATTTTCATACACATGATTAGAGTTTTTTAGAGTTTATTTTCATCCACTTTTGTTATAGTGATCTTCTATTATAACGACCCTCGTCTTTAGCACGCCAGGGATCGTTATAATGAGCGTCGACTATAATATTTTATAAGTGTTAGAAAGTATTTAATAATCTAGGCCTGATACATAATTTTCATTCTTTTTTAGATATTCAAGAAAAGGTAGAATTCTAAAACGTCCTTCCGGCCAGTGCCGGGAGGAAGAGGTTGCTTTCATATTCCTTATTTTTAAGGAGCCAGTTTATACTATTCAAACACACGAAGCTCAAATTAGTGGAATCCGAATAAAGAAGATTCAATACTCATTTTTGTCAATATTGAATGTGAATGAGAATTTGGATTAATTAGTCAGCTGTATCCAAACTGTTTTTATTTAAATTGATTTAGATTTGGTCGACAAATTCGGCAATATCTTGAAGTGGCCGCCATTTTAAAACAACATGATGGGTGAAGCTAACCAATGAACTTAGTCGAGACCTTAGTAATTCCTGTGCACATGCTCACTCATATTGGAATCAGTTGATGTATACGAAATACAAGTGCTGTCGCAGGCAAAAAATCAGATTTTTCAAAATGTCACCCGCATTAGAAATTCAAAGTGCTATATTTTAACCATTTTTACAAATAAGGAGAAAACAAAAAAATGCTCCGGAATCCTTGTATCCAGGAGGTCAAACACTTAAGAAAGTAATCATTTTCAGTATCTAATTTTTTTTGTACCTCATTTTAAATTTAAATTTAAAAAAAATTAATGGCCGCCATTTTTAAAGAAGATGGCGGATGAAGCTGGCCAGCTAACTTGGTCGAGACATTGCTATATACTATGCACATGCCTTCTCACATCCAAATAGGTTAATAAATACGCATGTTATAACATGACAAACATAAAATCGTTTCAAAATGTCAGCCATACTGGAAATTTAAAGTGCTATAGCTCAGCCACTTTTTAAGATATAGGCAAAACAATAAATGATCCGAAATCTTTGTACCAAAGTCAAACACATAAGAACAAAATCTTTTTCACTTTCTATTTTTTTGTACTTTATTTCAAATTTTAAACTTTTTAATTTTTTTTAAATGGCCGCCATTTTGAAACAAAATGGCAAACTCGGTCGAGTCATTGGTATGTAGTATGTACACTCCAAGTTACATTCAAATAGGTTCATAAATATGCCTGTTATCGCGTGACAAATATCAGATCGTTTCAAAATGCCAGCAACACTAGAAATTCAAAGTGCTATAACCCAGTCATTTTTTAAGAAATAGACGAAACAAAAAATGCTCCGAAATCTTTGTAACAAGATCAAACATATAAGAAAAAAATCTTTTTCAATTTCTAATTTTCTTTGTATCAATTAAAATTTGATTTTTTTAAAATTTTTAAATGACCGCCATTTTGAAACATGGCAGATGATGCAGAACGGCAGATGAAGCTGGCCAATGAACTTGGTCGAGACACTGTTATGTACTATGTACACACCAGTTTACATCCAAATCGGTTCCTAAATACGCCTGTTATCGCGTGACAAAATTGAGATCGTTTGAAAATGTCAGCAACACTAGAAATTCAAAGTGCTATAACTCAGCCATTTTTAAAGATATCGACGAAACAAAAAATGTTCCGGAATCTTTGTATTAAGGTCAAACACAGAAGAAAAAAATATTTTTCAATTTCTAATGTTTTTAAACCTCATTTTAAATTTTAATTTTTTTCAAAAAGTTTAAATGGCCGCCATTTTGAAACAAGATGGCGGATGAATATGGGCAACGAACTCGGTCGAGACATTGGTATGTACTATGTACACACCAATTTACATCCAAATCGGTTCCTAAATACTGTTATCGCGTGACAAAATTGAGATCGTTTGAAAATGTCAGCAACACTAGAAATTCAAAGTGGTATAACTCAGCCATTTTTTTAAGATATAGACGAAACAAAAAAATGCTTCGGAATCTTTGTATCAAGGTCAAACACATAAAAAAAATCTTTTTCCATTTCTAATGTTTTTAAACCTCATTTTAACTTTTTAACTTTTTCAAAAAGCTTAAATGGCCGCCATTTTGAAACAAGATGGCGGTTGAAGCTGGGGAACAAACTCGGTCGAGACATTGGTATGTGCTATATACACACCGAGTTATATCCAAATCGGTTCATAAATACAAGAGTTACAGTGTAACAAAGATCGATTCAATCTCATACAATAAACCTATTGAATATTTTTATCAATGGAAAATGCTAGTTATTGAAAAATTAACTAAGGCTTTTAATATATAATATTTCGGATTTGGTTACTATTAACACAAAGCACCTTTTCCAGAAAATTACTAAATTACAAAAAAACTACGTTATTACATATATAGACAAATCTCCTAATAATTATGCAATCGTATGTAAATCTTATTATAACAAACTTCTTACATCCTGTATTTCTTCTAATAAATCTTTTCAAAAAACTAATGAAAATGTAATAGTAAACAATCGTAACATTCAAAGTTATTATAAACTGTTAAATATTTTCTCAACAAATTTAAATATCCTTATTTAGTTCTTATACCCAAATTTCATAAGATACCAATTAAATTTAGGACTGTAAACATTGGATGCAATACATAAAATAATATAACCAATAAACTTCTATTAAAAATTCTCAATTAAATATATATATACTGACAACAACCACTGATAATACACATTGTATAAAAAATGGCTATCAACTGGTCAATATTACGAAAAATCTTAAATGTGTAAACAATATAACGTCATATAATTTCAAAGATCTTTTTAATAATATAGATTTATTATAGGTACATAATATTATAAATGCATTATTTAAAAAATATCATCATAAACTGGATTTACCACTTAATATAGATATAGCTTATTTTAAATATTTAATACATTTCATTATCTATAATAATTGTATTTTGCAAGATAACACACTATATTTACAGAAGGTTGGCATATCACAAGGTGGATGTTCATCCAGTTTATTATCTGACTTATACTTATATCATTATGAACGTACTTTTACTAATAGTAATCTACATTTATATCGTTATATTGATGACCTAATTTTAATTGCCACTTATCAAACTAACATTTCTCAATTTCCATTAAATTATCCTGCGAATTTAGAATTATCGTAAAACCGCCTATCTAACAATGCAATTAACTTTTTAGATCTTAAAATAACAATAAAAGAAAACAAAACAATAACTGATCTATATGATAAATGTAAAGAATTTAAATTCAAATTTAATATATTTACTAATTTTAAATCTTGTCTTCATAATTCTCCATAATGTAATATAATCATTAATCATTTATATAGAATAAAGTGTTTATGTTCTTCTCATCTATTTAACAATAAAATTAAAAACTAATTTATGATGCATTAAGTAAGGATTAAAAAAAAAACCACATAATTTTTAATATATAATTAGTACTTAAATGATCTTAAAAAATAAATTAACACATGCGTAAAAAAATTTACAATATATATATATATATATATAAGAAAATAATCATAAAAAATTAAAAACTGTAAAATAATAATAAAATATTATTATAGGACGGTTGGGTAGGTAGATGTTAGAGTACGGATGAGGGTGGCGTTGTCTGGATAATACGCAATGGTTAATTTTTTTTTAAAGGGGCATTTGATTTATGGCTAAGTTGCTAATACACATTTTATGAGGGATGTTGATTCAATACTTTTATATATATAATGGTGTAGTTATATATATATATATATATATACATCAAATCAAATTAAATTTATTCATATTCATAAATATTTAATAAAGTTAATGATTAACTTGTATTTAAATTTTAGCCTACTCAGGACAATATCATATTAATTTCTAATAGCATACTATCTTAAATGAGAATAAAATGCATAATGAGGGTATTTTTATGCCTAATGTTATGACAATATGGATTTTATTTTGATTTTATTTTTTTTTTTTTTGGTTTATCCTTTTTAATCTTGTTTCATTTTGAACTGAATTGGCATTCAATGGTTTATTTCTCAGTTTTATATTTGTGGTAGTCCCAAATTCATATTCTTTAGAAAATTTATGGCTAATATGAAGATGAAACCACACATTTTATTTGTAGAACTTAAGGTATTTGGGACTCGATGAATCTGTCTAAGTTCTACAAATTTCCATCATTCCATTTCTGTTATTCCATTTATGCTGTTTTTTAACTATGTTTTTGGAATCTATGTAAAGTGTGTTGGTGGGAACTTCTTAATGTAATTTTATTCATAATTTCATAGTTTTTGTTGGTGGTGGATAATGTTTATTTAATGGTTATATTTTTATAGATATAAATTTGTAGTAAGATTATATATAAAATGTTAATTTATAGATGACTTCAATAACTAGACGTTGGAATAACAACACATACACTTTAATACAATTCTATACTGATAAAGTTCCACCACTTCGTTGATTTATTCTTTAACTACTGTACATTTCTCACTTAAAGCCTATATAATACTTCTTTGGAACAATTTGATTAGGCCTAACAGTGCCTTCCTTGGCATGTCATAAACCGATACTTCGTGAACAATATAATTTTATAGACTGACTCTTTCCTAGTTTTGAATATGTCCAAACCTTGATCTCGTGATCGTGAATTTTCATAATTCGTGTTTTCAAATCATGGAAAATAAAAATATCAGAGCGTCAGTTAATTTGCTGACCATGCACGTCATAAAGAAAATAAAGTATGTATAAATTCAAATCCTACATATATATATATATATATATGTGTGTGTGTGTGTGTGTTACATTATTAGATCTAATTCCGCGATTTCCTTATCTTATTCTAAATTACTACTTTATATTCACTAAATCCTTATTACGCTTTTAGTATTCTTAAATTAAATGTTCCATTTCCCTGCTTTTTTCTTTCTAGAATATTCTTTTAACTCCCATTTTTACTTTACCGCGCATTTCTGAGGTTATCCTTTTTCCCTTCAAATTCATCCGCTTGCTCTGTCCGCACTTTTTTCATGACGTGATATTCTTAATTATTCATCGGTTGAGAAGCGCGAATTTGTCGTATTTCACACTTTGATAACTTCTCTTGGTCGCCGTCTGATAATTTCTATTACCTATAATTCGCTTACCCATAATTAAATACTACGTAGCGATGGTTTAATTAAAATGAATTGCTGGAAATTGCACCGCCGAAGCTCTTTCAATAAAATCCTGAGTTAAATTATGCATTGTCTCAATTATTCCGGAGAAACCTATACTGAATAAATGTGTTACCTGGCATACCACTCGATGACTGCAAGTACTTTCCAATATCCATGTTGATTTACTACGAAACATTCTCTTCTTTAAAATTCAAAATTAGTTATATTTGTCGACGAAAATTCAACTCTACCTGTGTTTGTATTATTTTCAACATTGCATTACTGGTAACATAACAACCAGTTATTTCGCTCACTAGTAAAACCTTCCAATGTTAGAATAATCTAACACACACATATATATATATCAACATTTGAATTGAGGGTGGTTTCGGGGTCTGGGGGTCATGATCGGTGAAAATATACCAAAATTATGATCGGTGAAGATATACCTAATGGCATTAGGTTAATTGAATACTTTACCCACTCGTTTTTATCCATGTCCGTTTGCGCCATTTGCCTTTCATACATAGCCAAGTATAAACTAATATCATTCGTACTATCATATTTTGCTAATAATCTGAGCAATTCATATTGCTTACCTGGATTTGTCCTTGTGTTCACATCGAGGTGTTGTCTTTAATTTTCCTGTAAATGTATTTTCTTAATCTCAAACTCTCTTTCGCGATCTGTTTTTTCAATTCTATTCTCCATTTTCTCTCTTCCATTTCCATTTCCATTTTCAGTTTCTGTTCTTCGATCTCTACTCGTAATTTGTTCTCTACGATCTCTGCTTGTGTTTTTTTCATTTCTCTTTCCTCTTCTGCTTTCTCTTTTCTAGCTGCCATAATTACTTCTAGGCGATCCTTTATAAAATCTTCATCGTAAAAGTCCCAGCTTTTAATCAGCTTTATTAGGACAAGGATTGTCGATTTTTCTGGTGGTTCAATTCCGCATTCCTCGCAGAGGGTTATTATATCAATTCTTTAGCTTTATTCAAGGATCCCATATTTTTCAAAGTTGTACTTGGATAGTTATGATTACGGTTTTTACAGTCGCCTTGTTCATTCACAATAATTCTTTTGACACTGGCGATTGACAACAATTTCTCTTCGATTAATATTTGACTATCTATTCCACTACTATTTGTTTTTTCCTTTTAAGATTTCGTTGCATAATATTGATTATTTATTCCACTGTTAGTTGCTTAATATTCCTGAATCGAGAACCCAAATTTGTAAGAAGATTATATATAAAATGTTAATATATAGGAGACTTGAATAACTATACGTTGGAATAACAGCACATACACTTTAATACAATTCTATAAAGATAATGTTACAACCCCTTCGTATATACCTTCTTTAAATAGAGTACATTTCTCACTTAAAACCTATAATATACTTCTTTAGAACAATTTGAATAGGCCTAACAGTGCCTTTCTTGGCATGTCATAAGGCGATGCTTCGTAAACAATATAATTTTATAGACTGACTCTTTTCAAATTTTGAATATGTCCAAACCTTGAACTCGTGATCGCGAATTTTCATAAATCGTGCTTTCAAATTATGGATAATAAAAGTACTAGAGCGTCAGTTAATTTGCTGATCATGCACGTCATAAAGAAAATAAAATATGTATAAATTCAAATCCTACATATATATATATATCAACATTTGAACGGAGGGTGGTTTCGGGGTCTGAGGGTCATGATCGGTGAAAATATACCAAAATTTTTCGAAATCATTTTCCTCCGAACGGCTGCAATAGGTAGCTTTTTGTAATGAAAGCTACCTGAAATACAAAATATTTTTTTTTTCGTCTCATTAAAATTGGTATTATAAAATTATGCTCAAAATCTACTTAATCTGTAGTTTTTAAAACAAAATATAAAATTACAATTATGTATAAAACTTGATTTATAAACTTTGAACAAAAAAGAAACAGTGTGATGAATCTTTTTTTTTTTTTTTTTAATATATTTTCGTTCTTTATTGAAAGTAATGAAATAGCTGTTTATTTTGTTTTTAAATTTCAATTAGAGAAACATGTATTTATGTTAATATATTTACAATTATACTGCAAACAAATTTTATTTTATTGGGAGAAAATCTTATTACATTTAATGGAACCAGTTAATGAATACTTAAAAAAAAAAAAAAAATTATGAAAAAATTGGAAGTTTTTTCTTTTTTAAGAATCAATTTTGTAAAAAAAGTTACGATTTTCTATATTATATATAAAGTAACAATAAAAGCTAACATTCAATTTAACCCTTAAATGCCTGATTTTTCAAAAATCATTGTAATAATATTTTCGGCTTTCATTTTTTAAAATAAATCATGGGAAAATACTTAAAGATATCATATTTTGTTTTAAGTAGGGTTTACGGCTAAAAACCAGTTTGTTACTAATCGGAAATACTGATCTTTAATTGAAAAAATAATTTTTCTTGATAAAATTCTATAATATTAAACACACAAGAATTTTAGGAACTATAATAAGAAATAAATTTTACTTGCTCACTGCAAAACAAAATAGGGTATTTCGGAAGCTTCCAAACAAAAGAAAAGAATTAAAAAAAATAAATCTATCTTTATTCTCAAATAGCACAAGTGTTGCCATCTATATGTTGAAAATCGATTTAATAATATTTTCAAAATGTATTTTATTGGCAACATTAGGCATTATAGCTTCAATATTATTATAATAGTATTTTAGAAGCATAAATTAGGTATGTTGCCGAAAAGCAACACCCGGCATTTAAGGGTTAAATACCAGCCTGAAATACCAGAATTTGAAAAAAGTCAGCTAAGCAATTTTTGAACTGTTGAATAAAATAATGTAGGCGTTAAGATGAGGGAAATAAATATGAAAATGAACAAAACAGGAATTCTATGTGAATGTTTATAATAATTTTAATAGTACATATGCAATATTTTCGTGGACATTACCAAGCTCTAAAAGATAATATGAATTAAACCTTAATTAATAAACTATTTTAATAATAATTAATTTTGTTAAACTTTAGAAAAGTTAAATATTTCTTGTATAAAATTTATTGAAATGCATTTATATTAAAATTTTAGTTCAGATAAAGCAAGAATTAATAAAACTTTTTGGAATATTTTAATCTGATGTAGTTGGAATCATTTAAAATCTTTGGAACTAATCAAAACACAAAAAGAGAAAATTCTTCACTTTAAATACAGTAAATTGTAATAAAATACAGTTACAAATGTAGTCTAGAGTTATGGGATTAAAAATATTTCAAAATACACCTCACAGTACGATTTTGTTGAAACTAAATTAATATTTCACATCACTATTATCGCCATATTAATGCAAAACGCGGAAAACAAAACTTATCCATAGAGTTCGAAGGTAATTTCAATCTTTTAAACAGTTCCTTTTCTCTTAAATTTGTTTTATATGAAATTTAGATTTTGCCTTTTGCCTTTCATGTAATATTTTTCAGTTGCATATTAAAAGAGCAAAAAATACAAAACTTGTCCTAAAGAAACACTTGTAGTAATACAGTAAAACAGTAAATAAACGTTTAATACATTTTTTTACTTGAGAAATATGGGAAAAACCATGAATTTTATTTTATATGAATGGCATATGAATGCAATAGGAAATAAAATTCGATTTATCAGTTTCTTTTTTTGTTGTTGTTGTTGTTGTTGAAGAGTAAGGAAAGGAACATAATACAACAGGCATTAAACGTGTCAATAAAGGAAATAAATTAATAAAAAATGATCTTGCACTATATTTTCTACACGTTATACATTTTCACAGCTCTGAGTAACAAACTTTAAATTGAAACATATGAATAAAGTTTAGAAAGTTTTTAAAGTGAGTAAATGCAAATACAATACAAAAGGTAGATCTGTTGAAATCCCATTAAGTTATAAATAAATTCCAGTGTGTATAAAGAGAATTATATAGAAACTTCTTTATTTTACAAAAAGTTACTTATTTCCCTGATATATCTTTATAAAATTTGAGAAAAGCAAATATTTCCATGTTCTTTAAAAAACATTTCCAGAATTTCTTTTTTAAAAAAATGCGTTTAAAAAGAATCGTACGATAACGATGTGTTTTTGTATTTATTCAAATTGTTTTAAACATAAAAAATGGGGTACACTATTTTGATACTTGTTCGAGTATAGACAGAGACAGGGATATTTAAACTTTTTTTAAACGAAGTGTTTTACATTTCAAGTTATTTTTGTAAAAGCATTTAAAAAAATTAATATATTTAAAACACTTCCGAAAATCTTTCCATCTTACAGGCATTATATATATTTGTCCTATATACATATATATGAAATATAAAATTTGATTAATTTATTTAAAATGTGAAGCAAAAATTAAAATCATCAGATTAATTTAGAATTTTTATTAGATGGTACTTAGTATTTGGAAATACGCATCTGTTGTTTTCAATTAGTGTTAAGTTGCGAATTCCAACGCACGTTATATTCGAATTCTATCACATGAGAATAGGGAAGGCTTTATAGCATTTGCCGCTGTTAAGTTCAATTTCACGAAATTCTTCCACATTAGAATGAATTATAAATTCCCCCGATAACTAACAACGTGCATATAAATGAGGATATTTAATAATGCTTTATGAAATATATGCTGATAAAATAAATTTAATTTTCTGAGATCAAAATGAGCATGAATTTAGAAAATCATTGTATAATATTTTATTATTATATTTTTTATTATTATTCAAAACTGTTTCTTATAGTTAAATATTTCCATAATAATCTCATACTTTTTTCAATATTTCAACGAGATTATTTTTATCTTCTAAATTCCAAATAATCATCAGTTTGAAAGTTAAGTTACAAAATATTCAAAACTGTAATCTACAGTTTTGAATATTTTGTAACTTAACTTTCCACTCAAATTTATTAGTACTTCATTCGACTAAAATTTTAAGATCTCGGACATGTTGACTGAAATGAAATAAGTTTTGCATGATATTCGTAAAAAACATAAAAAAAATGCACGTTGACTATTGTTTTTTGAAAAAATTGTTTCTTAAACTTAAATATTCTGGTGAGAGTGACTCATTAAATTATAATTAAATTTCCAAGGCTTCTTTTGTGGTACAGACGCTATGTAAATTATTGTTATATGCGATATTTGGAATTTAAAAAATATTCATAATAAAGTTAAAAATAGGAAAATTTTATACATTTTACAAACATCTTGAAATTTTTGAATTATCCAGTATTTCGATTTAAGTGGGCACGTATTATCTTTGTACAGTGTGTTTACATACCACACACACATGAAAGCTGAATCTGTATCTCAAAAAAAGATATTTCCACAATACTGAATTTTTATTAATGATATGGAATTGTTTTCCGGGATATATAGACAGATTTTAATTGTAAAAATATTTATGCGACTTACGTATTGAAAAAGTAAAAATGTTATTTTAAAAATTAAGTTAGAATTTCATTCAGAAGAAATTCTAAAATTTGTTACATTAATCCATTACAAATTTTCTTAGTACATTTGCAGAAATATCAACTTGGGTTTATTTATACAATTAGCTTCCACGTTTTTTATATATTAAATTTTTTAAGCATATATATATATATATATATATTCCTCACACATTATTGAAATAAAATATAACCATTTTTAAACGTATTCACACATATGTATAGATAGATATACTTACTTCTTTTATTTAAGCAAAACATTCAATGTACTAAAAAAAAATAATGCTTCAATCTAAAAAATATATATTTTTTTTTCATTTAGATAGCATTTATAGAGAAAAATTCAATTAAAAAACTATCGGAGCAAGTACAGTGGTAATTTTATTATAGCTAATTTATTTTAACTATCAGAAGAACTTCTTCTAGCGGTTAAATACATCATACAAGAAATAATTATTGGAAGGTACTTTTTTCAGCCAAAAGCTAAAAAATTAAATTAATCAATGTGCTTGTGAATGTTTAATAAGATATATGTTAATAAAAAATATAATTTCGCTTTAAAAATGACTTGCTGCTGATAAAGGTGAAATAGCCTTTAATCCAAACCCATGTGTGAAAGATTTGCCTATTTGTCTAACAAAGCGTTATGATATTTGTATATTTCTGCCTAGAATTATACATTTAACAAGAAATTATGTTTATTCAAAATAAAGAACTTAAATTCAATGAGCATATCATTGATTGAAAGCATTAAATTCTTACGATGACTAATCTCAAAACGTCAGATTTCTATTATAAATAATTTCTCTCTAAAAATAAGCAATTAAATACTACTGGGTTAAATTTGTGTATATTTCAAAATTGCTATATCGCAAAAACTTCTGTAAATATTGTTAAGCATTAAAGAGGAGAACGGTCCAATCAGCAATCAGCATCCCTCATAGCATGCTTGGTCACAGTGACGTCATTGTGACGTCACTGTAAGTCACTGTGGTCACGTCACATCTGTGACCTAAATGCCACCACTCAGTGATGTCACATTGTGACTGAGATGTGAACTTCTTAGGAAACTTTAAAAAATTACAAAAGCGCTTTAAAACATGTTATTTACTGTAAAACCGGCTATTAAAATTTTTTTTGTGACGTCACTGTCATGTCACTGCATGTAACATACGTCACGTCACATATGTGGCGAAAAATCCTCCGTATTGTAAACTCACAGTGTGACAAAAATATGAATTTAGGAAAGCTTTAAAAATGAAGAGACATATTTTAAACAGGCCGTCTTAATGCATTTTGGAGCTTGGATTGGATTGATTTTGTAGTATCCTTTATTATAATAAATAAATCCACTTTTATACTTTCTATAATATTCTCCTTTTCTGTTAATGTTTAACTAGTTTAAGTCACTATTTAAAAATAAATGTTGCTATTTGTTTCTGACTTTTTTTTTAACAAATTTAATATTTTCTGAATATATAATAAAATATACAAAATATATCCAAAACGCATGACATATTTATTCATATTTTAATTTTTTTCCCCAGAAATTTCTTTAAAAAATAGTTATTGTCCACGCTGATTTATTGTACAGGAAATTAATACAGAAAAAAATAAAATATTATAAAGAAAAAAACCTTTCTTTGAACGATAATCTTTTTCTTTTTTTTTTCTTTCTTTCTTTTTTTTTTTTTGGAACATATTTGGTATTTATTACATGTGATACAAACTTTTTCTTTATTGTCCATTAAATTGGTTTTATATACACTAGAAATTTCAATAATGTTTTATTTTATACACTCTAATTATGACTAATACAATTTTTATATTTTACAAAAAAGAGTCAGTCCATTTTTACTTGAATTGATTTCAAATTGATTGAAAGCTAAAATGAAATGCACACACACAAAAAAAATAATAATAATAAAAGAAATCAAACAGAACATTTTAATTAGCCACACTTTTATAAATGTATTACGCATTTAACTTGCAAATCTACAATAACAAATAAAACCATCTGCCCGCGAATTTTGTTTTCTGCAGACGATAACAAGAGGAAACAGTGTATTTATTCTTTTGAATAGTGGCAGCAGCTGGAAACAGTAGCTCTTTTATGAATGTGTGTAGTTGGCACTGGTTTTTTAAATTCTACAAAAGTTATACAGGAACGCGGTCAAGAAATATTTTACATAAAAATCAGTCCGAAAAAGTACAATGTGCAGTGACCGGTTAATCTCAGCTGGTCAATGTCATTGTGTCTAGTATTCGGATATAATTCTTCGACTTTCGACTTTAGTTCTTTGATTGAAATCAATATAAAATTTACTTGCATAACATTTTATGATGTAGGGGAAGACGGAGTACAATGAAACAAGGGGTACAATGAAACATTACTTGTAAAATCAATCAAATTTGTCATAGATAGTTGCAGTTTATATATATGTTATAAAACTATATGTTCCAATTACTGATGTGATTTAGATACATTCACACTTCTACAACAGTAGCTATAGAAGATTATTGCTTTTACACCATTGAAAGTAACTTTCTTTACTAAAAGTAATTTTGTTTATTTTTCCTTGTTGTTATATGTAATAATTATTTTTTCTATACATTGTTATCTTTGGGTTGTTGTCTTCATTCCTCCAAAACCAAACTAAAAAAAATAAATATTAGGAGTTTGAAAATAAATTTTTATTTAGTAACCTCAGTGCGGGGTACAATGAAACACTTGCAGACGGGGTACAATGAAAAATGTTTTATTATAGTAATAAAAGTAGTAAATAGAATATATTAGAAGTAAGAGTAGGAAAACAGAAAAAAAAAGAATTTTGTTCTAACCAAGTCAGTAAAAAAGGCTTTTGTTAAGCAATTCAAAAATAGAAAGAGAAAAAAAGCTAAGAATGTATTGTTTTGAAAACAAACTCTGCCTGCTACAGACTCTGATGATGATCCAGATTTTTTTTCAGGCCCAGCTGGTCATCGAGGTACTAAGAATGAGATATTCACACACAACATGTATGGCACAAGCAGTATCCGTATAAATGGAAACATAAGGAAATATATACCGTTGGAGAAATCATACATTTAAATGAAGTCAAATGTGAAGTACTTGATATACAAAGACTCCAACCTAGTTTTTTTTTTTTTTTTAGAAACTTACATTTAAAAAAAAAAACTCATTCTGTTGAAACTACCACCCCATATTCACCCAGGAGCAACTGAAATATAAACAGAAATGCTAATTTTTGAAACTGACTTGAGCCAGTTTAATATAAAATGAAAGGTATTTCTTAAACTAATAGAATTTCCTTATTTTTCATCTAAGACTATAATATATTTATAAAGATCCTTATTAATCAAGTTTTGTTTTTGTATTTATCTCTTTTTTCATAAAATAAACTATACTGGGTGAAAATTGCTTCTATCATTTGGAGTGTTTCATTGTACCCCGGCATACGGGGTACAATGAAACACTGTAAGGCATTTATTTTTTGTTATTTTTCAAGCATAAAGATATTGTTTAGAACCTAATAAATATTTATTTAGATGGGGAAAATACAAGATTAAAAATATGCATTAATTATATTTTTGTGCATAAAAAATTGTGGATAGGAAAAAAAATTAGTAAATTTTGTTTCATTGTACCCCGTCTTCCCCTATATGACAAAATTTTAGTCATATGACATATATATGTGACATGTGTATAAGGCATATATGAAGCATATCACATAATAAAACACATGAATATTATACAGGATAGGTGTGAAAGTAATGGATACCCTTTCAGTAATTGACACCCTTGAATGTTTTTGGTTTCTAAAAAAATAACCAATAAAAATTTAGCTTTTATTATTATTTTTCATAACTCCCTCTTGCATGTTTTATAAACTGGGTTATTGATGATATACTCTTAATCAAAGCAATCAGGAAGCAGAAAATAATGTTTCGAAGTTCTACTGTTTTTCAGTGAAAATCTTAATGAACCTCTTAAAAGCTTAATTCACTTAATAATTTTATATATTCTTTATTTTCTTACAAAACTTCTATGTTTTTGTTTTGGTAGTAATAGAAAACTTTGAAACGTTTAATTACTGAATGTACAGTATGGACATCCCATGTGGACATTGCTAAAAATGCAATTTAAGTAATGTTCATAGTAGATAAAAATGTTTTGACAAAACTGAAAACCTAAGTAATCAAATTTAATAATTTATATTGCACTTACCAGAATGTTTATAACACAAATTTTATATAACTTTGCTAAAAAATATTTTATAATCTGGTAATAAATAAAACAAATTAGGAATCAGAGAATATTGTTTAAGGACATAGGGGAAAGAAGTGCTCAATTTCTACCCATTAAAAAAAAAGTTACAAAAGTTGTTAAAAATATACTTATTATCTCCTGTCTTAAACGTTTTTCATTCTTCTCTGACCAAAAATAATAAATAAATAAATAAATAAATAAATAAAAATCCCATATTAGTAATTAAATTTATACTTATAGTAGTAAATCGAACTAGTAAATCTGCGGATCAGTGGCCTCAAACATCAGTTCTGAACTTTTATTTTGAAATTATTTTATTTAATATTTAAAACATTCAAACTGCAGTATTATTTCTTTCATATATGTAATATTAATTACTGCAAGTAATATATCAAGTAGTTTCGGGGTGTTTCACTGTTAAAAATAGTGGTAAATATACGAATTTATGCACTAATATTCCAAAAAGTTTTTTTTTCAGATTTTTTTGGATTACCTTCCTAAATCCACCACTGTCTCTAAAATTTGACAACTGTAATTCCCTGTCATTTATTATTTAAAGCATCTATCTAAAATAATTAAAATATTAATTTTGTAATAATCACAATATTGATTTAAACAGTGAATAATTATCACATATATTTTATTAATTAATGATAACTTAATTGTTAAATTTATTTGAAAATAACTATTTTGTTTCATTAGATAGTATGCTTTCGATAAATTCTGATTCTAAATACAGTCATAAAAACAATTATATGTACTATATTTTCTGGAGTGTCCATGACTGGAATTGTGGGTATTTTGATATATTTCTGTTATTTACAATAAAATTTTGATTAATATTGGGAAATGAGACTATGAGAATAGTTAAATATTATTGATATATTAATATAATACTGGAAAAACTGGAATATAAAAATTATAGGTATTAATTATAGTTTTAAAGAAATTCCTTAAGGGTGTCCATTATACTCATCTACCTTATATGACATATAAAACATATATAAGACCTACACATAATATATATATATATATATATATATATATACGTATATAAGTTAAACTATGACTTTGGCTAAATCGCATCTGAAACCTTGGCGTAATCGTACATGCACATACCACTATAATAAGGAAGTACCAAAGCGTAATGGCAGAAGTAGTTGCATCGTCTTCATTTATACTCAATATTTTCAACTAAAATCTGTATGTTGGAAATATTGCGCAAATAATACACGTAGTTTTATCAAAAGATATTTCTATATTAACTTTATCAGGATGATTCTAATTGGTAAATTAATCAACAAAGATTTAATATATCTAACTGAGTGAAAAAGTGTTCAAGTCAGGATTCCAACCTGAGACCTTTGACGTATGCTGCCAATGCTCTGCTAACTGAGCCATTCCGGACAAATTTCATCCAGAGAACTATTATTATGTACTTATATGAGTAGTATGTGTTATTCATACGGGTAGTATGTAAAATAATTAAAGTTTTATTATACAAGGTTGTGTAATAATAATAAGTACATATTCATATTCACTGGGTGAATTGTGTGCGTTAGATTTATCCAGAATAGCTCACTCAGTTGACAGTTGATAGAACATTGGCAGCTTACGCCATTGGGCCCTAGTTCGAATCCTGACCTGGACACTTTTTCACTCAACTGGAAAAATTATAATAAAAGATAATTTTGCTTGAACATCAGCGTTATTGGTCAGAAATATTGGCAAGCTGTACAGTTTTACATATGTGCTGATACCTTTGGGTGTTAACGTGAGTAAAAGCTTTTAAAGAGAGTGCAAAAATACTTAATGGCAAAAAAATTTGCAATAACCTTCTACAAAATGAGAGAAACAAAAACTTTTTTTTTTTTTTTTTTTTTTTTACTTTTCGCCTTGCCGACCACAGCAACAGAAAATAGTCACTGTGTGTATGTTATAAATACAATTAAAGCTGTGGTGTTTTTAGCATGTGTGTGTGAGGGGAATGCATAAATATTTTTCAAAGGCAACATTCATCAAATATTGAAAACAATACAATCTGTTACAGTTGTAAGGCAAGTGAGGGAAATTAAATTTTTAACTTTAATTTAGAAGAAAGTCTGTATATTGTATATGACTATTTATACATGTTACACAGTATTTATTCATAAATTGTGAGTATACGATTTTAGGATTCCAAACCAATTCTAACAGAAAGATCGCGTGCAGTAATAATAATTTCAAACGATCCTGTTCTTTTAAATTGTTAGAAAATCTTGAAAAGAAGTTAAATCGAAACAGAATCATCCAGTGTTAATGACAATTTCGTCACAAATGGCACATATATTTCACAAATTGGTCACAATGCGACTTCAAAGCAATGTCGCTTTCGTCACAAGTTACCATGCCTTACGGGATAATGCATGAGCCTCTGCATAAAATTGCAATTTATGATAAATTGAGCTTTTGTAATTTAGACTTAACCTTGAAATATTAATGTACTTTTTATTAAGTGTGCAAGTTGCATAATGCATTTATTGAAAAAAGGGTGACATGCTGATTTGATGGAAGTACATTTTTGAAAGGGTCAATCCATTTCAAGTGGTCCAGCACTGGTTGCTTGACCATTTAAAAAAAAAAAAATCTGAATTTTTTTGCATAACAACCCTAACATGATGGAAGTTCAAAATGACTATTATTTTAATTTTACTAATTTTTGTTTGTGCATGGCGGCCATCTTTGTTTCATCGTCTGCAGTAATTTCCTCGCATGAAGGAGTTACGAAATTGTAAATACCTCATCCTTTACTTCTCTAATTCGAGTGCGGTTTAAAACAATTTGTACTCAATAAAATGGGCTAAAAAATTGGTAATAGAGTTGTTTCCGAAAATAAATCCTTATTGGTGAAATTTTATCAAAAAGTTTAAGTTTTCTTCCAAAATTTGTACATTTACAAGAGGAAATTTTTCTAGCAAGGAAAACTGTCAACAAGACATAATTTGTTTTACAAATAGGCCGAAAATACTTGTACTCACGCGTCAAGTTCCAGATCTGGGACTTGCTTTCTCTACGCGAAAAAAAAATCCCAAAATTTTCAAAGATCGCACTTTTGAGGTTGTGATGTCTCTGGTGGGGCCAAGATAAAAATCTGAAATTATGGATTCTGATAGTATTTTATGGTACTATTATGCACAAAAAATGTCAGAATGGAGATCTTATTACAAGCCGAGTTATGCGAAGGGCAACATGTCAAAACAGTACTGCCAAACTATTGTTTTGTTGCAGTCACAGGTAAGTATTTATCTTAGAGTGTCATTTAATTTTTTTATTATCTTAAAAAAACAGTAATTACAGTAATAAAGCTTAGCAATTAATTTAAAAAATAATTATGTCTAAAGCCTAAATTTTGTATGTTTCCAGTAATTTTTGTTTTAAGTAATTTTAGTAACTAAAAACAAAAAACCTCAGTAATTTTACATAAAGAAAAAACTATTTTTATACAAGAAATCAGACAAAAACAGAATAGGGAAAGAGAAAAGCTGTTAATGTTGACACACTTGTTGAGACATGATAAAACATGTCAAAACACATTCCGGCTTGTTGGTTTAAAAGCCACATTTCCAATGCTGCTTGCCTATGCCTGTAACTTGTTCCTACCATAAGTATGTTCCTGTAAATGAAACATTTATACGATGTTACCATGCATCAGCCTTAAGTAACTTTCAGAAAGTAAAGATATCCAAAGACCTTTCAAAGTTTATACTGCAGAAAAAAGACATTGTTGCATCGTAAGAAGTAAGCTAGGAATTTTTAATGAAATAAGACTTGAACACAGTGATTTAAAAGTTCATTTCTATGAGCCAACAGGCCCATGGACTTTAATAAAGTTATAAAGAGATGACATGACTTAGTTCTTACAAACAAAATTTTCAGAAAGAGCAGCTCTATGGAACGGACAACAGTAACTGGTCAAACTCATAACATCTCTCCTAAATTATGTGAACATACTTCTCAGATATTTGTTGAACATATGTAGTCTCTGCTACATATGTTCAACATATGTAGCAGATAATCATAACATCTCTCCTAAATTATGTGAACATACTTCTCAGATATTTGTTGAACATATGTAGTCTCTTAGTAAATTAAATATTTGTTATTACACTGTTTTCAACAAATCATATTTCGTGTGTAAATATTGTAATAAAACGGATAAATCTAATTTATCTTAACACATTTTATGCGGGCAATTTTTTGAAAATGAGCACTAAATTTACGTTCACAAATGCCACTGTAAATTAAAACCTGCTCACAACCAATAAGAAGCAAGCATTCTTGGATTACACCTTCTTTTTTCGTCCGTACAAAATTTCCTGTACCATTAATAATTTCTGTCCCCAACCTACAAAAACGTACTAGTACGTGTCCCGCATACAATGTGTTAAGGTACTTTTAATAGTTTTTATTGATATCTTTCCTCGCTATAGCTGAGCTTTCAGTCAAATCTCCATCTTTAAAATATTTGTGCACAATAGTACCATAAAATTCTATCAGAAACCATAATTTCAGATTTTTATCTCGTGCCCCACCAGAGATATCAGAGCCTCAAAAGTCCGATTTTTGAAATTTTTGAAAAATTTGGGATCTTTTTTAGCATGAGTACAAGTACTTTCGGCCTATTTGTAAATTTAAAAAAAAAAAATGTCATGTTGACAGTTTTTCTTTGTAGAAAAATTTACTCTTGTAAACGGACAAATTTTGAAAAAAAAACTTAAAATTTATGCTAAAATTTCACCAATAAGGATTTATTTTCGGAAACAACTCTATTCGCAGTTTTTTAGCCTATTTTATTGGGTACAAATTGCTTTAAAACGAACTTGAACTGGAGAAATAAACGATGAGATATTTACAATTCCGTAAACCCTTCATGCGAGAAAATTGCTGCAGACGATGAAACATAGATGGCCGCCATGCACAAACAAAAATTAATAAAATTAAAATAATAGTGATTTTGAACTTCCATCACGTTAGGGTTGTTGTACAAAAAATTTCAGATGTTTTAAAAATGGCCAATCAACCAATAAAGGGTTTTCTGGACCACTTGAAATAAATTGACCCGAAACAAATTACTTATTTTACGTACTTTGTTACTTTCACCCACTAAAAACACTGTTATTAAGTAATTTAGAAGACTCGATAAGTAAAATTATACATCCGCAAATGCTTTTGAACCTTACATCACGTCAATAAGCCGGAATTATTTTTAGATTCATTCATTTCCATTTTAAGATTTATTTTCCGCCATATCAATTACTTTTTAAGAGTACAATAATTCTATGCAAATTTGATAAATAAAGGCTTTTCCACTTTTATGTTGCGACTTATTGACGTTCCAATGTCTAGCTTCTTTTGAAGGTTGCGTCATGTGAGCGGTTCACTATGTGAATATTATAGTTTGTAATTTACAGCATTTTGGAACATTTTAAAGGGAAATTGAATGAAATGGATAAAACTTTCTAAAGAAGCACGACAAAAGGCAATAGTGTACTACGAATGTTACAACTGTTGGTATTTGTAGAATATTTAAACATAGAGAATATAGACTATATACTATACTTCTATAGTACTATAATAGTACTAAAACTTCAGTATAAATCGAAAAGATATAGTACCTTTCTTTTAACTGTAGAATCCTCGCCTCGGTGCGAAAAGCTTTGTTGCGAAGTAGCTGAGTTAAAAATTCAGTAACCTTTGCAGACTTGCGTTGATGGATTAAGATTTGAATGAAAAGCAAAAACTAATTTAAAGAATAATTGACTTATAACTACGAATCAACATATAAATATTCTAAACAAAATAAATTTATTTTGAGACTAAGTTATACAGCTTATGTTTTACGCAATGATAACCAATACACTTATATTTTAAGTATGTTAAAACAGGTGTTTTCAGATATATTTTTGAAAAAGCCTCATCGAGAATTATACATTAGCTTTTTAATACTTCAACGCAAGACCAAATTTCTTTACTACATCTATATATGTATATATATAGTTAAAAAATTCCAAAAGTAATTTCAAACATTACCACAAACTGTAAACTTTAAATGAAGTAGTGGAGAGTGGGGTATAGTGGACGTAAGTACACATTGGACCACCCCTTATATTTTACTAATTTTTCAATTTTTAAAGCTTTTCTTTTAGGCTAATTGATTACTTATAGCCTCCAGAACACATCGTTAGCTCAGAATGAATCCTTTTATCCTGACTGGTGGTTTTGAGATCATAAAAGTAAAAATTTTCATCATCATACTTTTATTTATTGAGTAATTAAAGGTTATGGATAAATAAGATAAAACAACTTTTTGAATAGGTATTTAATTTAAAAGTTTATATGCTTAAAAGATAACTTTTAATAATATTTTTATGAGTATGTATTGAACTTCAACATGAGGCACAGTCTGCTGGGGTACAGTGGTCCGCAATGAATACTGCTCCTGTAATGAAGAATTTTCAAAATATTTAATAATAGCTTATTCTCTATAAAAAAAAATATTGTTTTAAAATAGTTATTTAACTATATAATAAGGTAAGCAAAGAAAAATTACAATTTATTTAACCATACAATGCATGGAATAGCCATTTGGCACACTTTAAACTTCATGTTATATGTTGTTCAGATTATAAAGTAGCCATCTGACACTTTAGTTTTCTCCAAAATTATGGATAGCAGTTCACGTGTGATTTTTGAAATAAGTTTTCTTGTTCAATATGGCAGGTTTTTTTTTTTTTTTTTTTTTTTTGGGGGGGGGGGGGGGCGGGGGGGGGGTTAAGGAGAGAAATGAATATCATGCATTGTAGAGTTAACATAGTAAGAAATATTTTGTTTTGTATTAACTGCCTTTGAAAAATATAGCTGTAGCCTAATAAGTAACAGATGACCTCACTGGATTGGTTATTTATAGCTTCAGAGCACATGGTTAGCTCATAATGAACTATTTTATCCTGACTATATTGAGCTTCTAATATATTTTTCATCATCATATGTGTCTTAATGTTTGCTGATTTTTTTGTACTTAATTAATAACTTATTTGCAATCACTCCTGTTTTTTATATTGTTATTTTAAAATTATAATAAATTTTTTGGTAATTCTTTAGTTTTATGTTTTTTTGTTGTTGTTTGTTTCAAAATGCTACTTGCAAATTTGCATTATTATATTATTTTGGAGGTAAAGGGGAAATAAAAAAGAATTAGATTATTTATAAATATATTTCTATTGTATTTTAGACAATAACTAATAATGGACCACTGAGCTCCAGTGGGTGGACCAGTGTACCCCGCTTCTGGGGTACACTGGTCCACTTATCGGGTGTATATATATATATATATATATATATATATAAATTTAATGTACTAGGAAGTATGTTCTGCGAAAATTACGAGGCATGTAGAAAGGTTTAAAGAATATTCAAAAATATTTTCAGGTAGATTGGTCTCTCCGTTAAAGAGAAAAAAAATATTAACTGCAAAAATGGTCCACTGTACCCCGGTCTTCCCTACAATATTAACTAAACCATACAATAAAATATTTTAACACAATGAAATCTCTCTAAGAAACACAACATAACCTACATAAACATGAACTAAATCAACCGTAAGAAACAAGACAAATAACAAACTAACTAAACCCAGACACAGGCCGCATAGCTTATGGCACGCAATGCAGGGTTAAAACTGTTTTTGTGCATGCAACATTCCTTGGATTTACCTGTCAAGAAACAAGATCAAAAACAGATTAAACAAAATGAAACTTACCGACCGAAATCAACCAATTTCAAAAGCGATTTGTCTAAACTTCACCCTCCGTAAACCACATGCCTCGAGTAAAGGCATCGGTTCACTTCAGTTCCTGCAAGTCTTTACACAATTATAAGTCATATTTTTAACGAAACTCACAGGATATCCCTTTTTCACAGCAATGCCGTACAATTTAAGAATATCCTCTTTCAAAATGTCTCTATCTGATGTCAATCTGTTCAATCGGTTTAAACCATTAATATAAATATTTCTGAATATCGATATATGGACACTTGATTTGAAATTCAATATTGCAATTGTTTTGAAGTTTTCTCTTTTATCATAAACCGATTTAATTAAATTTTTATTTTCTATTTTGGGATTTCCATCCAAATAATTTGTATTATATCTATTGTGATTACCGGAAAGTTTCAATTCTAAACTTTTTGGATAATAGTTAAAATCATGGTTGGCCTTCATTCCATGTAACTCAATAAGTAAAACATCGTCTATATACCTAAAAGTGATTATGTCTTTATGTAATTGACTTTATTTTCATATATATCCAGATGCATGTCGGCCAAAATTGAAATGCAACTCCCCCACATACGGGTATCTTGAATCTGCTTGAATACCTTTTTGCCCTCATATAAAGAAAATTCTTTAACTACTTTTCCTTGAATATTGTAGATGCTTTTTCTTTTACAAAACAGCAAAAAATCAATCAAAATGATAAGAAAGCCTTTTTCAATTTTTCTGTATCTATTTTCAAAAAGTCATGCAAGAATACTTTCTAAAACTCAAAGCAAAATTGAAAAGTAGCTGATATCGATTTTTTTTCTCTCTCATCTCAATAAAATGTTACATTCATATTTCAATACAAATCGCATCATTATTCGATTTCAAAACCACACTAAAAAACCCTAAAGCAAACTATTAAATATATATGCATTAAATTGCAAAACATTTTTCGTCAGAGAAATGAAATATTAAAGTTTTATGAAAAATTACACGAGTCGTTGATTTTGAAATTGGAACAAGTCTTTATTGTGCATAAAGAAAACATCTAACAGTTACAGCTAAATCTTTTTACAAATTAATGTAAAAGTTTTGTTTTTTATCATTGCACCATAATCTTTTAATGTGTTCTGGGGCACAAAATCCTATTTTTTTACTTATAGATATTTTCAAATAATTTTTTTTGTGTGAAATATGTTTTTATATAATGGACATATTGCATGTGGGAAAATACTGAAAACTGAAAAACATTTTTTAATTAAAATTTAAAAATTTGAACATATATATTTTTTGATTTAACTCTTTTACCACTTGCCTGGTTTGGATAATTTTTGTACTGCTGTGTACAGAAAACTGGAAATTTACATTTATCTTCAGCTTTTTAAAAGTATTAATTATAATGTTCTTAATAAATTTTGAAATGAAAAATATGAAGATTTTTCAGGGGTTAATTTTCATATTTTTACATTTGTCTCTCAAAATCAAAAATCCCGAAGACAATTTACTAGAAGATTAATACAGAAATCCTAGTGAAAATTTCCCATGTGCGCCTTGTAAGGAATTTACATTTATGAAAATCGGTGCATTAGTTTTTGAGGTAGAACTATTGCAGAAATCATAAAAAAAAAATCTACTTAGCAGCGTTCGTCGATTTACTCCAAAAACTAATCAAGACCAATTTAAATCGGGACTAACTGAATTTGAAGTTTGGTGAAAATTAATGTATTATTCTTTGAGATACAGTTATAGGGGAAATCGTAATAAATGCAGCCTAGGAGCACCACCTGTTTGGCGATTTACACTAAAACGTAATCAGCACCAAATTGTATCTAGACTAACGAAATCTGAAGTTTTATAAAAATCCGTGCATTAGTTCTTGAGATATAGCTAATGCGGAAATCGTGCAAAATGCAGAATAGCAGCGACACCTGTTGGGCGATTTACACAAAAAGTCATCAGCACAAGTTTATATCAGGGACTAACTGAATCTTTGTTTTATTAAATTTCGTTCATTAGTTCCTGAGATAGAGCGCTCACAAAATTTGTGTCACACACACACAGACAGACAGACTCACAGACAGACATTTTGTAAAAACATGTTTTTCGGGTTTTCAGATCTCTAAAACGTGTAAATCCGTTGAAAGCCGGAATCCAATACTTTTTTCTTATAACGATACAAGAAAGTAAAAAATTCACTCTGCTATAAATGAATTTAAAGTTCCCGTCAAAGTGCGGGTCGCGTAAGGCATCTCAAGACAAAAAGTGTTATATCTACGGATCTAATCATTAAATAATGATGCGGTTAGAGGATGTAACTCTTGAAAACTCTGCAATTTTTTAAGCCATTAATAAATTGCACCTTTTGAGAATTTTATGTCCCTGACCCCTTTAGGCTAATATCAGACGAACGTCTTTTTGCACGCTTTTTTCCTTACGAATCTTCCCTACACAATGCCGCTAGCATTGTGTAGGGATGATACGTAAGTGAAAAAGCGTGCCAAAAGACGTTCGTCTGACATTAGCCTAAAGGTGTCTCAGGACTCTTAAAATTGGAAACAATGAAAATAAAACACCAATTTCAACATTTAACGTCTGAAAACGTATATGATTTAAAATATATTGTATATTAGGGTGAAAGATATAAGTATGTTATTTCATTTTATGTATTTAAACAATTGCAAGATGCAGAATTAGCATTTACAGTGGGCTCCAAACTAACGGACATTTTACGAGCAGAAAATTGGTATAACAGCTTACGCGCAGGATAACAAAATAAATTTTGCACTAGAATAAATATTTTAGTGCCTACTTACATTTCAGATTATAATAAGTAGCCTGAACCTAAATAAATTTATATTTAAAGCATTTTTATATTTTTAATACAAATTTGCATTTAGCTAATAAACATTTAGTAAATTTCAACAGTATAAGCACCTAAAAAAAATATTTTTTTGACAATAAAAAGAAAGTGTTAGGTTCAGTTTATATAGACTAAAATGAAACACTCGTTTTGAAAATTTCATGAAAAAATATTCGAAAGTTTTTGAGATATCGTGCGCGACAATCGGAGAAAGGTGACTTCGAAGTTTCGGCAACGTTGCTTCAGCTATTGAGCTGTATTATTCTAATAGCCATAACTTCTGTTCTAATGAGTATTTCAAGGGGAAAAAAATCAATATTTTCAGAAAAGATAGGAGTATAATATGTAAAAAAATTAAAATTTCGAAACTTTTGAAGCTTTAAGCGTCCTGAGACCCTTAATATCAGTATAAATTTGTTCTCAGTAATTTAATGGGTAAACTATATTTCAAATGAATTGATTTTGAATGCGTGGAAAGTGCACTTTGACTAGCAATACAGTGCACTTTGACTAGAAATACTTCTTTTTTATATATATTTAAATATATTAAAACCACAATTAGAATTTCATCGTGAATACTTAAAAAAATTTCACTATCTTAAATAAGGATTATAATTATATGCATAAAACTTATTACTGAATATTTTTCCTCATTTTTCCATTTTTTCTGTAAAATTAAATTATTATTTTCTTTTATGGCATCTTTTCTAATGAAGAATTAAATATTTAAATAAAATAAATCAGTCAAATTTTTGTTATGATAATTATATTCTATTCAAAGAAAATCAACATTTTCAACAAATTATTTCCTGTGAAAGTGAGGCATGCCGATTGGCGCTTAACAAAAACACGATTTCTTTTTCAGCTAACACTGATAACAATTATTGAAGATTAAATTTATATGAAATACGAAGATACACACATAAAAAATGTATAATATAATATTTCCATTACTGTCTACGTATAATTTTCAACTAATGGAAATTCAAATAATTAAATATCTAGCAATTAACATAAAATAGACTTGCGTCACTTTCAAAATCAAGGGTTGAATATACGCAATGAAATATCTTACTCAAATTATATGCACAACAGACTTCAAAAAGGGCAAAAAGAAGAATTTTTTCTGTGTTAAAAATTATTGTTAAAATTAAAAAGTATCTATATATAGTTTTATACGTAGCAGAAAATATACTTCTTATAAAGTTAAGAAATAAAAAGACGTATTCCACAACGTATTCCAAACGCATTTTCCTCAAAAATAATTACAAACGCACTGTAAAACTGGTCGGATGTGCCAATTTCTAAACTTTCTTCTATCTCATATATGTAAACACTTAAAATTCGCTATAACAGTGCCAAAATTAATAGAAAATCTATGCCCATCATGAGGATTCTAAACGTATGAAATTCCATGCATTAGATCTTGAGATATCACTATTGGAAAAATCGTGTGCATCCTGAAAATTGCAGCATACCAGCGCCACTTATTGTGCTTATTTACATTTAAACCTAATCATTAATGTCAAATTCTAACTGAATCTGAAATTTGATGAAAATCCGTGCATTAGTTTTTGAGGTAGGAATATTGAGACAAACTTGAAAAATTCTGCATAGCAGAGCCACCTGTTCGGCGATTTATACCAAAATCTAATTAGGACAAATTTATATCAGGGACTAACTGAATCTTAAGTTTGATGAAAATTTGTGCATTAATTCTTGAGATATAGATATTTCAGAAATCTGGAAAAATTCAGCATAGCAGCGCTACGTGTTGGGCGATCAACAGCAAAATATAATCAGCACCAAGTCTTATTAGGGACTAAAAAATTCTGAAGTTTAAAAAAAATCCTTGCAATAGTCTTTTATATACAGCTGCTGCAGAAAACGAGAAAAATGAAGCATAACAGTGCCATCTTTAGGGCGATTTACAACATAACGTAACCAGGACCAAATTATATCAAGGACTAGCGTAAACTGAAGATTGATGAAAATCTGTACATTAGTTCTTGAGTCATATCTATTGGGGAATCAGAAGTAATGCAGCATAGCAGCGTCTCCTGTTCGGCGATTTACACTAAAATGTAATCGGCACCAATCTATATTAGGGATTAACTGAATCTAAAGTTTTATTATATGTCGTGATTTAGTTCTTGAAATAGAGCGCCCACAAAATTTGTGTCACACACAGACAGACTCACAGACATACAGCCAGAAATTTTCTTAAAACATTTAAATCATTTTCAGGACATTCTAAAACGAGTAAATCCGCCGAAAACAGGAAGTCTAAATTTTCACGAATCCAATGCTTTCTTCTTGTAAAGATAGATTAAAGTAAAAAAGGCAAATGTTTCTCAATTAAAACATAACCGCATACGAAAATATACAGTAACATCTTTAATGTTGCCAATGGTTTAGAAAAGCGTTCTTTGTCATTAGAAAGCTAAGAAACTATTAAAGTGTGTATTATAAAATCACTTTCTTTTGATGCCAGTGATTTTCAAAAAGTTTTCAAAACAGTGTTTATTGTGTATTAATCAATTTCCTCTATCTGGAACATAACTTTTTCGTGTGGTATCAGTTCTTAATAAAAATTTTTCGCGTTCAACAAACGTGTTTTACAGATAAACGCACTAAACTCACAGCATTAACATTAGCATTAACTTTAATATTATTCTGTTTTGCTTGCATGTAGAAATACTCAGATGAAAACAGTTAATTGATCATTCATAGAATTCTAAAAATAGATATTTTGGTTTGAGAAAACTGATAAATGCACCATAAATCTATTCAGAATCGTTTACCGAAATCAGCGCCGACAAAAGAAACTTTGTTTTTATAAATACTTCTTTAAATCTCGAAATTACGTTGTTTTCTCGTGTTTCTTATGATAAAGAAAGCTTTTCGAAATAGTAGATAACTCAGCGGAATGTATTGTATACTTCCATTCTGGGTTACATTGTATACTCGTAGACTAAGACACATTTTTTTTTTCAGTGTAGAAGAAGAGATTGAAGGCTGTTGATCCCCTCTCAGAACCCTACATAATTTAAATGCCTTTATTATTAGAACGGGATTTGTTGCCAGAAGCTGTGATCAATCCCCCCCCCCCCCCCCCAAAAAAAAAAAAAAAAAAAAAAAAAAAAAAAACATTATTTACATTATATGAATCGAATGTGAGACACGTTAACAGGCTAATTCACTCACGCTAAAACGCACTGTTGTTAATGATAATCCTATGGGGGTATTTTCTTTAAATATATAGTTTGCATTTCCATATTTTTCAGTGACTTTTCCTGTGTTATATAGCTTAGAACGATATCAACAAAGACCGTTTTTTGTGTTGAAATGCAAACGATATATTTAAATAAAATTAACATTAGCGAGCGTGCGTTTTCGAGTGAGTGAAGTAGCCTCTTATCCTCCGCGAGATGAAGATAATCTTTAAAATGGCATTATTACACGAGGGGAAAGGGACCGTTACTCTCAGGGGACACAAATTTATCCTATGGTTTCAAAAGGAGGAACAAGCAGCTTTTTATTATTCGAGCAATTTCGTCGCTTATAATATTCATTATTTGATATAATGGACAAATTTCGCACGAAACAGTAAATGAAATGTTTCGGAAACTGATGAGGCAGGAATCTTGATCGTTGTGTTGCAATTTTCGTCGTTTCAAATTATCTCGTATGTTAAAAACTTAAGACAGCACATTCTGAAGTTATCAGGTTTCATGTTTTTTGGTTTTGGGTCTAATTTGTAATTTTTGGTTTTATATAGATACCTATTAATAAATGTATAAAGTGTCACTTGAAAAAAGAGTTCTTTTGTGAGATATGAAATGTTTCATGGTTCCAATCTTATTTTTTCCCACCCATTTTTCCATTTTTAATATACACAGTAAATAATTCTACTTTCCTGATATTGGATTTTTTGAGTCACAAGATAAAGCGAAGTTATTATTGATGTTTAGTAATTTATGATGAATCAAATTTCACAGAATTATTTTAAAAAGCAAATTTCTTTCAACATAATCCCAATTATTAATTTGTTGTAAAATATAAATTAAATTATATAATAATTGCCAATATGTTCAGGTTTAGTGAGAACAAATGCTAACAAACTCTTTTCAAATATTCACAAAAAGTAAAATTTTCAATCAATATAATTTCCAGTAAACACTCACTTGCTAAATATATATTTCGAAAATATAATTTTATTCATCTTTTTTTTTTCATTACTTTCATAATTAAAATCTTAGCAACAAATAAGCAATTTCTGACACTTTATATAATTTTTGACATATTTTTTTTTTTTTTTTTGTTAGTAACTCTTACAACGTCTAACTTTAATCATTTTATATTAAGCGTGACTTCAAAGCACTTTCATCGAATGTTTTTTTAACATATCGCAAACAATATTTAAGAATATTCCATGTTAAGTAAAAAATTACAAATTCTCTTTAATCAAAAATAATAACAAACAAGAAATTTCTAGTGCTTTTTATAACATTTATTTTTATTTTACTTTGTAACGAAAGTAAGAAAATATTTATATCTTAAGGTTTTGTCATAATTAAAAATAAATAAAATTTATTTTTGTATTTATGCCTTTATACAAATCCACAATTAGTATTACAAATCATAAAATGTACTGAAAAGTTTGTTTTATGTTTTCTTTTAGCATTGTAAAGAAACTAACTCGAAATTGTATGCTTTCTTTTATACTCTTAATAAATACTTTAGAGTTTATAATGAAAATTGAACCTTCATCATTAATATCTGTTAGGCCAATATGGCTCTAATGTTTTTATCTGTAACAAAACTTTGAGCTAAACAAATTGTTCTTCCGTTAAAACTCTGTCCAGTTCAAAGTAATTGCGTGATCTTCATAATTATTTACCAGAGACAGTAATTGGCTATTACTTATTTTAATGACTTACTGCTTGGTGTATTTACTTCAGTCATTATTATTGTTATACTAAACATTCTGTCCTATTATAGCGGTCACAGTTTTAAAAGAAGAGATAGCGCTGGGACAAATGTATGCTTATAGAAAAAAATTACAGTGAAGTAAAGTCTAGGGTAACTCTGAAAGTTTTGCAGTAGAAAAACTCGGCAGGCAGTGTGGCATTAGAGGTGACGACTTAGTTAACCCATTTGCAGATATTGTTGAGTTAAAGCAACAGTATAAATAAATTTGCTTGCTTAAATAAACTATAAAGCTACCACTATTTTTGAATTAAAAATTTTGAATTTTTAAATAAGGGAAACTTTGACCATTATAAAAGCGAAGATCATCTTTCAAAATTTGTGGTGACAAACGTTTTTCAGCCAAAAGATTTAAGTCTTATAGTTTCGACTTGGTTATATATAAGCCCTCAACCGTCAGATTTCTCCCGCCAAAACCTTGTCAGGGGGCTGTTCTGTCAGGATATGTTAAATCCAGTTCTGAGTGTCACTAAGGATTTCGATCTCACGAGAATATTTCCGCGTAGTGATGTTTTGTGATTTTAATGTATGTTTAAATAAATAAGACTGTTTTAAAAGAAAATCAAAGGCTTTTCCAACTTTTCAATCTTCATATACAACAATATATATACAGTTTCAATAATTTAAGTATCGAAAATCTAATTTCAAAGATGACGGCCAAAGAGAAAGTGTCTAACAGCATTCTCAAATGAAAATGCTTAAAATCTAAAATTAATTTTAAAAAACCGCACATATTACTTATCAATCTGTTCACCAGACTCTGAATATTCTATCCTCAACAATATTTAATTTGCTACATCAAGATTTCAAGCATCTGAGTACCACGTGAACAAAAAAGTATACAAGATTGTCATGGTGTCAAGAAATTTTGGTAAGACCGGCACCTCCTGATGCCTTTATGAAATTGCTTCAAGAGACGTAACATGGGTTTGCAAAATAAAAGACAGTCTCCAGTTTGTGTGTTTGAAATAAAGAGCCGCCAACAAAAGGCAAGCTGCCAAGGATCATCTGCAACAAATGGTGGTCAAAAGTGACCATGTTACCTGAGTACTTTTGAAAAAGTGTAAAACAGTTATTTTCAACCGTTATGAAGAAATTTGTCTTCTTGAATTTACTCAAAACGTGAAAGAAAATCGCCCAAAGGCAGGAACAAGAAGCATTATTTTTCACCATGACAATGATCAGCACAATCTCCTTCAAAAATAAAGGACTCATTAAAATCTAATAAGAATCCAGCTGTTTGGGCATCGGCCAAACAACCCTGACCTTGTTCCTTGTGATTTTTACTTTGTATCCAAAAGTCAGGTAAAGTCATCGTAACACAAAAATTACAATTTTTAATGATCAGTAAATTTCTTTTCCTTTATTGTTGTTAACAAAAATAACGGCTGATTATTTGTAACTTACGAGCATATGCATACATAAAAATACATAATTGCTTTTACGGAACTTTGTCTGTTTTTATTCTTAATTTTTGCCGGATTTTTACTTTCTGCTATTTTTACACAAAGAAAGTATTGGAATCGTGAAAATTTTTGATATCCGGTTTTAGACGGATTTAGAAGTTATAGAACGTCATGAACACGTTTATAGAAAATGTCTGTCTGGGGTTATGTATGTCTGTCCGTATGTGACACAAACATTTTGAGAGCAAGCACTATCTGGAATTCAAATGCATGGAATTTAATCAAACTTCAAATTCATTTAGGATTTGACATAATTGGTGGTGATAAGGTGTTGATGTAAATCGTCCAACAGGCGGCACTACTAAACTGCATTTTTTACGATTTCCGTCATATCTATAGCTCAAGAATAAATACAGGAAATTTCATCAAACTTCATATTCGAATAGACAGTGACATATATTGGTGCTGATTATGATTTTGTGAAAATTGTCCATCAAGTGGCGTGCTATGCAGCATTTTTCACGATTTCTTCAATTGCTATATCGCAAAAACTAATGCACAGAATTTCACCAAACTTCCTAAAATATTATACCTTGATATAAGTAGACGATGATTAGGTTTGGGTGTAAATCACACTACAGGTTTTGCTTCTATGCAATATTTACCACGATTCCCGCGGTAGTTACACCTTAAGAACTAAAGCATGAAATTTCACAAATCGTAATTTTTGTTAAATCTTGACATAAATATATCCTTATCAGGTTTGGATGTATGCCGTTTTACAGGTTTCGCTGATGTGCTCTGTTTTTCACGATTTCCGTGATAGTTATATCTCAAGAATGAATAGAATTTCATTTCTTTTGGTTACAGATGATTTGATTTATAAAGAAAAGTTTTGGGATGCCCAAAACATATTCGTTTATCTTTATGTCATTAAGGGGGTAGGATACCTTTGAACACGTCGAAAAAGTAAGAAATATCACCATGTTCCAAGCTTCAAAACTTGTGTAATAAGTCAAAAATAAAAATAAAACTTCATTTAAATATAAAGCTCATATTTAAATTTATATTTAAATATCTACCCTATATATATAAAATCCTAATGAAACGAATTTATGAAACGAATACATGAAACGCCTGAAATGTATCGATTCTTTGAATCGACTGATTAAACAACTGATTTAGTTTCACGGAGATTTCTCCTAAAATATGGAGTACTTTGCGATGAAATTAACACCAAAAATCCGTGTTGATCCACAGATCTCAAAACTGGTATTAGAATTTTAAAATTCGAATTAGTTTTCGAAATATTAATTTTTTTCTAATTTTAAATACATTTTTTCTAATGATGGCAACTCAAATTTTAATCATAACAGAATTTTTTTTTTCATAATTCAGAAAAGGTTACTATTTTAAATTAATTTGGCGACAGTTGGGCCTCCTTTAAATCTATGCTAAGAATAATGCTTTTTTTTGTATTTCGTTATCATTTTATTAAATACAAAACTTTCATTTAAAAACGAAACATTTAAATTGATGGCTTTCACTTCTTTAAAAAAAAAAAAAAAAGAAAAAAAAAAGAAAAAAGCGAAAAGAAAAATATTAGACACAGATGTCATACGCACCGGGGTACCTAATTGGCGCACAAATGGCATTATTTTGATAGACATGGTAACCCGGCTATTGTGTTTTATTTAATAATAAATAAATGTATATTTACTTTTATTTATTTTTTTAAATTTATATAAATTATTTCGTTCTATAGTAATTAATTATTTTTTTGCTATTTCCTTTTGAAAATAATAGTAAATAATTAAAAAATACGGTACAATGTAGTAGTTATTCCGTCACCCAATTTCGCAAATTATATAAATCGCCAAACCACTTGCCAAATTGTACAGATTGACAAAATTTTTATTTTAAATAACGGAAGAACAAATAAATTAGTATAACATTAATAAATATAAATATAAAACGTCGAAATAAAAATCACTTCATGACGTAAATACGCGTATCTTTCTAAAAGTCAAGTAAATGTGACATTTACGATAAAGCATTTTTGACATTTAATCTTATAGTTCGCGATAGATTTTTTGTTGACGGGATAACTAAGTAGTACCAAAAATACATATGTAACTGGTATTCGAAAACGAGGTTTTCGCCAAATTTTCGTAAAAAAAAAAAATTGTGCCAAACATGCGTATATGACATCTGGCGAAATATTAAATTATGTAACAAACCATGACATTTAATTTCAACTTCAAATCAATGTTTTAATTTACCACTCGAACAATAAAAAAAAATGCTAACTGGCGAGTTGAAAAAAAGATACCGGTGAGATTTGCACCCGGCTTTTTTTTCTTTCGGCACAGATGTCATATACGGCCCCATATTGGCGCGATTTTTTTCGGACGCCAATGTCATATACGCAACGGGTACTTAACTGACGCCAAAGTATCGTTATTTTGCTCGATATGGTAAGCCGGATGTTGTTGTTTATGCTGTTGATGCGTTCCCCAAATTGGCGTTGGAAAAAAATCGCGCCAATATGGGGTCGGATATGACATTTGTTCCAAACTTTCATATGAAAGGCGAAGGGAACAGATCGTATTTGTTTATGGCATTTGATGACTTGAACTATTATAATATAGATGAAATGATGGGGAAAGAATAATATTTGGCGACTTATCACCGGTGCCTGGATAACTTTAAAGTATCAAAATGGCACCTAGAGTATAAAAAGCAAAGTGTTCCGCCCGGAACTGTTGATGATAGTCACATGATTTAGGCTATTGTTATAGAGATTGTTTTAAAATATCGGTTGACAAAGACTCTGAATGCTTAATTTATTTTATTTTAGCTTCTTTTCAAATGTTTAACTGATCCTCTTTAATGAAAAATAAAAACAACCATTCGATGTCTTAACAGCAACTGATTCTCCATTAAATTTTTGCAATCAAAGGGAATTGAATGGAAACCCGTTTACAGGGAGATCTGCACAGCTTTTTCAGTATAATTTAATCTTCTCTAATATTTTTAAAACCCAATAGATTTTTAGATTTTCAGATTCTGCGGCGACTGAACGGGGGTTGGCGAGCGTAGGTTGAAGGAGGCAGAGCCCCCTAGTATATATATATATATATATATACTTGTAAATTCATAAATAAATATTGAAATGATAAGTTTAAAAATATACGATATGAGAAAAAAATATTGCGCGTATGATAAAATCTGAAAATATGTATATAAAGGAGGAAATTTTGGTGAAAATAAATACATAATAGGGTTAACATTATGCTAAAACCAGAATATTTGAAAAAAATATTGACTAAATAAAACAATTAACAGAAAATTAAAATTTTCCACTTTTAAAAAAATATTTTCAAAGTAAAAAAACAGGGAAAAAAGTTACATTTTTCTGTTTTTAAGTCGTAGATAATACAGAAATAAATAAGTTTTGAAAATTTCTTTTGATTGTCATGCATAGTTTTTTAGTAACACTGCGCGCAGTATCAAAATTTATAATTTTGAATAAACGCAACGCAAAGTTTAACTATCCTATGTAGTCTAAATATATAGTCTTAATAAAACTGCCATAATTAATAAACTAATGGGATTTTTTTAATGTGGTTTTTGCATATTGTTCAGAAATGAATACGGAATCAAAATATATATATATAAAAAGAAAAATTCAAAAATTTGTAGCTTTAAAGGTAACCTACCCCCTTAATAACAATAAATATATTAAAATAACTACTTTATTTCTTAATGCCTAAATAAGAATCTAGGAATCGTTCCATCTCACTAATTATATTTCTTAATTTCGGAAGATATATTAGATATGTTATGTAATAATAAAAAATATATATGTTTTTTGCTAAAACATATTGAATAAATCGACAGACGTAGTTCATTTTGAAAAATATTGACAAGAATAATTATATAAGCTAACAGCAATACTGTTATGTAAATCTCACAATTCTTATAAATATAATATACACAAATGCATTTTATTTCTATCTCTGATCTGAATGGTTTTTGTACTTGCCAATTTTTGATAAAATATATCCAATAAGATATATTTTCACTAGATAATTTTAAAATAACAATTTGTAATATGTGCGGCTACACCAATGTAAATAATTCAGATAATAACGACTTTAAAAATATTTAGCGTTGATTGTTTCGCTCTGTTTTCTAAATGTAATCGAGCAAAGTATATTGTAGGAAATGCAAAATCTACTTTTATTAATAAATTACGAATTAAAAAATACTTTTAATACATTTTCATCTTCGTGCTTTAATGTACTGTTAGAGAGTAACAAGCTCAATCAACATCATTGATCATCTATCTTTAAAAAAACTTAGAAATCTTATAATATTTGTTTATTTCATGACACACACATGTCCATCATGTAAATTGTGTGCTTCATTTTTCAGAATATATTCTTCGATCATTTTTATTACAGGCGTTCGCGAACAAGTTACCGATTGCAAATTTTCACGATTTAAATTTTAGTTGTTTCACATATTTTAAAAATGGAAATTGATGAAGATTGTTTGGAGAATAAATAAAGAAAAATCACTATTATGCAAAATAAAGATACCTTTTTTCGGCTTTAAAAGTAATTAAAACTGTTGAAATGATTTTGTTATTACGATTTTAAAAGTATCAAAATAAGACGAATTCATTTTCTGGTGTTTGTGTTTAGAAATATACCTTATGTGGAAAACATTCTAAAACTGTAATAAAATTAAGACAAATCATTAGTAAAAACAGCGTTTAAAATTAAATATAGTCTCATATATCAAAATTAATTTAATAACAGCCAAGATATTTGCTCACCTAATTATCTTTCCACTTAAAACCACCTCATCTATCTTGGTTAAACAAACGTAATCTTTAATCTACACATCCATTCATCTCAGACAACAGTTGTCCATTACGTTAATTAAAGCGTCCCAGTCGGGGATTTTTGATGCAATCTCTATTATAATATCAGATGCTTTTTTCATTCTTTAATTGTCATTACTTTCTGTATAGAAACAAGTTTACAACCAGAGTATTCTTGGCATAAAATAAAGAAACACACAAACTTTAGATACCAAAGTTACGTGTTCTCCATTTCATTTTTAAATAAATATTTATATGAAGGAACTAAATGTTATTAGCTTCCTGAGAATCTGATCAGTAGCATTTGCATTGCATGAAATCTTTTGAGTTCTTGAGGTAAAAATGAATACAAAATTGATAACTGTTTTAATTTTGTCAAGTTGCGTTCCATATTCCAGGAGGAGAAGTAAAATACAAACAGATAATCAAATTTTCATATGATAGATACGTCGCTGATTGAGATCGTCGCTTCTGAAATGTAGCGACGTTAATGGAAACAGTAAAATAAATATCCTCTGTAATTATTATCTACTCTCTTTAACAAAATATGATCAGGAAATGAACACAATTTTATATAGTGCGTCTCAAAAGTATATGGACAGGCGATTTTTTGAAATAACAGTTCAAAAAATCAAGTCATAATCACGAAAAAAATAATAAGCATATGGAATTATAATACAAGTTTATGACAACAAAGAAATGCAGTATAGGTTATATAAAATTTTTGTAAAAAAATAAAAATCAAAATAGGCTGTCTCAAAAATATATGGACTTTTCGAGTTTTTTGCATTTAAATTCGAATTTTGGATCCGTTCTTTTGAATTATCTTGAAAACCGTATCAAGTAAGCTTCAAACTAGTGTTTGGGGAATGTGTGGCTGTAAAGAGAACCAATTCTGCTCTACGCTTTGCTTTAATTCCTGAATAATAGAAAATTGACGACCATGAGCATATACATATCGTGCAAGTACTCTCCAAAGGTTTTTAATTGAATTTAGGTCAGGACTGATAGCTGGCCAGTCTATAATAGTTACTTGAATCTCCGTAAACCAAGCTGTTGTTGAATGACAGATGTGAATCGACGCATTGTCCTCTTGGAATTTTCAGTATCCCTTCCGAAAATGTTTCCAAATGAAAGTAGATTGCTTTTAAGGACATTTTAATAATCCTCAGAGAACTGTTGACAATTTAGAGAAGCAATATCCGTTGTTTCATTGAAACAAATCGCGCCCCGCACCCTGAGAGAATCCCCTCCTTGTTGTCGACTAATGAACTCCCGAGATTCTCGTCGCAGATCATGCCGATGGTATGCCCAGCCATCAGAGCCATCCAAATTGGTTTTGTTTTCGTCACTGAAGAAACACTTAGCAATTCGTCTTCCCAAGGCTTGTGTTTTTTAGTTCAAAGAACGCGTGCATTTCTATGGTGCACTTTCAACATAGATTCCGCGCACATTCTGCGATATTTATGAATTTTGCTTGCCGTATGCAACGATGAACAGTAGATCTCGTAATAGGAAAAGCTAAAGTCTTCGAAATTTCAAGAAAAAACTTCTTTTGGGTTGAAACAGCTCGAAAAATCTATCTGTCTTGTCGTATAGAGTTGCTTTATTTGGTTGACCTGAACGTTGTTTTGCAATTGCATTGTCACTTTTTGATAAAATTTCATACAGTCTGGATCTGCTACTCTTTATTTGTTTAGCAATATCAGAAATTTTAACATTTGAGTCTTTAAACGCCAAATTTTAGTTATATCAGCAACAGAGAATTTAACGTTGCGAGGCATTTTTCCACTATCCGATAATTGAAGAATAAGCAGTGATTTTATATTTTGCAGTGGGTACTTCACAGGTGTAGAACGCAGAAAATGCAATTTTTTTTGATACGGTGGAAATAAAAGCAATTCTCTTCATTGTCCGTATATTTTTGAGACAGCTTATTTGGAATTTAATTTTTTTACAAAAATTCTGTAAAACCTATATTTTATTTCGTTGTTGTAACAAACATATATTATGATTCTATATGCTTATTATTTCTTTCGTGATTATGGCTTCATATTTTGAGCTGCTATTTCAAAAAATCGCTTGTCCGTATAATTATGAGACGCACTATATTTTACAGTCAGTTATGCATGATGAATATTGAATCGTATTAAACTAACAATTGTTTATGAAAGATTGTTTGTGCCTTGTGATATTTGTTATGAAATATTTTATACCTGCAACGTGTGACTCTATCTTGAGAGTATATTATTTTGAGTGTAATAAATTGATCCACAATCTGATCTACATTTAAAATGCGATTTTCGATCAAAATTTGCATTTACTCTTTATTACATTTTATTATATCCGAATTCTTTACCTTTTTAAATGTGTGCTTATTTTTATTGTAATATAAATTAAACCAGAGTTACAGTGATTTAAAACTTCTTCCTATCTGGTTAATTAAACCGGAAATACCTTTTAAACAAATGAAGTGAGGAGAATTTTCGTTATTTGCAAAAATTTTCTATGGTGTAAAATGTAAATAATAAGGTTTTACTAGCTGTGAATTAAACCGTAAGTGTTTTTTAAATAAACAGAAGTGAGGAGAATTTTCGTTATTTGCAAGAATTTTCTACGCTGTAAAATGTAAGTAATTATTGTTTTACGTTCAGTAAAAATGCGAGATTTCATAAATTTTAATAAATTTCTTAAAATATATTTTTTTCTTAAATATCATATTTTTTGTTTTATTTAGCAGTTAAATAATATAACATTGAATTACATATGTTATTAAAAGTTACAAAGATGTTGCCATCATTTATGACACAAGAATCTGTTTTCTTTCTCTATTCAATACATGTTCAGTGCGAAGCTTTTTTATTATTTCATAAAAAAAACTGCCAAAAAAACAACATACGAGCTTCTAGAAATAAAATAAAACTCAGAACTAAAGAAAACACCACAATTTATAAATGAAGTAAGATTCAGGTGCTATAAATAAGTTTAGTAAAACATAAATGTAAACTTTAAATGCGTTTTACGAAAAATGTACTTTTATCTGAAAATTCCGTACGCAAAACACTATTTCTGAAAAAGTTAATGAAATATCTCTATAAAATTCCAACTGTGAGTGATTGATACGATTGTGAAGGCAGTGAACAAACATTTAATTTCAGAATATATACTTTTGTTTATAGATGTTTTCGTGGAGTGACAACTATGAATTAAAAAAAAAATGGCGTGTAAACAGACGCGATACACTATAACGCATGTAAAATTTACAATATCTCCTAGCTTTTGCTTATCGCATTCACCATTGTTATACAAATTATGTGTAGGGAGAAATTGCATGCGTATGCGACGAAATTTCGATCGGGCGTTTTGCGTATAAAGATAATTTTCACCAAATTTAACTTTAAATTCCTCAATTTACCCAAAAGTAATCAATGTATGGACTATACTTTTGTTTACTTTTCTTCGTGTTTTCCAGTCACAGTCTTACTAAAAATAAGTTTAAACTATAACTAACCCCTCGACTTCCAGGCTTAATTTCTCCGGTGAAGGCTATATGGGGCATTCTCACAATCTTTTGACTTTTGGGGGAAAAATCTGGCGAAATTAAACTCACTAAAATAACATTTTAAACTGATAGACGAAAGCCTTAATAATTTAAAAAAAAATGGTCAGCAACGAAAATTTTTTTATTTAACTGAGGTTTAAGTTAAACTTGCGAGTTTAATTTTCCTTACCATTTTACCAATAAAACTTTTTATTTTCTTCTAAATTTTTACTTATAATGAATTCGCATAGTACCCACAGGATATTCAAATAAGAAATAATAAAAATGTAGTACTTTTAATACAGAATTTTTGTATAACATTGTCTTAAAGAGGTGTTAAAGAAGGGACCGTAAGGTAAAAAAAGGGGATGGTATAGGAAAAAAAAGGACGAAATGGGACAAAAAGGAACGGTAAGGAAAATTACCACCTATTTTTAGGCAAATCATGTTAAGACTAAGTGATAGCCACAATGTTCATTGATTTTTAGAAACAATTGTTAAAATTCGATTATTTTTTTTTTTTTTTTTACCTCGAAAAGTAAAGGACCTTGAGGACGGTAAGACAACCAATCTTGAAACGATCTTGAAACTTCATTTAAATGCTGATTTAAATTCTGCAGTAAATTTCCTGTCAAAGAATTTTAGACATTCTTTCTCTAGCATACTTCTGCATGAAAAAGAACTTGAAAAAAATTCCATGGTTGCATTTGAAGCGATTTTCTGGATAAGTTTAGCAAGAGGGACGATAAGGATGTAAAACCCAGGGACAGATTTCAAAAAATAATATAACCGTAAAAATGTGTGCAGGTTAATTTTTTGCTACATATTTATATAAAACAATTGTCCCAGTTTCGGAAAAAAATTACATCGAATTACTTTTATTGAAAAAATTTTATACAGACAGCTCCAAACTTAAAAATCAGCATCAGGGACACGGGACGGTAGAGGAGTTTTCCAGGTATTTGGACTCCCAACATCATCCAAAACTTATTTATCGCGTTAATATTGTTATGAAATCATGCAATGGGATATTCCCCAGTATATAAAATTTTAAAAAAAATGTATTTAAAAAAAATTATTATTCAGGGACATGAAAGTCAAAAGATTGTGAGAATGCCACATATACCAGGTTATGAGATGTAAAATGTTTGTGTCATAAAACTTACCTTCAACCAGTACCCTGTTGTATCAGTTCCATATCATAGACCAACCTTGATAAACTATGCAACCATTATCATGTAGTGAACGACGTACTATGTGTACATCGTTTGGTGTGTGCGTAATTTTTTGAAATTTTGAAAAATAACAAAATTCTTCAGTATTATATATAGTATAGGGAATTATTTTAAGTAGCATCTATTCGATAACTTACTTTCTTCAAAAAAGCATGAGTAATGTTCTATTACGCAGAGAATAACATAGTTTTCTAAAACATGACGTTTCATGCAGAAGATGTTTTATTTGATACTCTAACAAAAATATACATATTGAAAAATGGGAAATTTTGTGCATACCACACTATATTTATACTACTTTTTGTATTGCAGAAAAAATCTTGCGAATCTTTCAAAAATTTAAATATGTAAATAAAACACTTGACAGGCACAGAATTCATATACGCACCGGATTTGGCAAGATCTTTTTTTGACGCCAATTCGGCCAAAACATCGTTGTCCAATACCAGTTACATATATATTTTAAAATTATTTTTTATTATTTTAAAAAGGCAATAACAATAAATAAAATTTGGAAAATTTGGAAAAATAACGAAATTCTTCAGTTTTAAATATACTGCAGGGAATGATTTTAAATAGCATCTATTTGATAACTTCATTTCTTCTTCTTCTTAAAAAAAAAAAAAAAGAAAAAAAAAACTTTTCTCTTGTATAAAAATAGAAACTGTTTTTCTCTTTAAATATTCTCTCCTGTAATCAGTAAAATATACACATGACATGAAAACGCTTTATAACGTCAATTTCAATTACATATAACATACTCTTAAAAAATTTTAATTAATAAATAATGTTAAATGTCCATATGATGAATTGTCTAAATGAGTGCCCTTCGTGGGGGTCTTTCTAAGGGAGCCTAACCCGTATTAACTCTTTGAAATCCAAGGTTCGGAGAAAACCGCGAAAACTCCGAACGATTAGGCCGACGAGCGCGATTGGGTTCGAACCCAGCACTTCCCGTCTACCAGTGTCGAGAGCAGAACCTCTCGGCCACTGGTGGGGTGCTTAAACAATTGGATTCAGTTAAATAGTCAGTCATGTATTTCAATGGTAAATCTTATAAATTGTGAAATATGTCCCACAAATAGGTAAAAAAAGCGCGTTATTGGTTTCCATTTGGGGATATATTTCAAGTATTTTTTTGTTTTCAATAACATCCATGTTAACCAATAAATAACCATTACAAAATTTCAAAAATCATCTTTTGCAAAATATGACAAATAGTATTTTTCAAAAATAAATTAGTTTTGTTTAAGGGAAGGTCAATTTGGAAAATTACTACTACTTTGATCTGAAATCCAAGTGTTTTTTATTATTTGCCTTTCGATTGCAAAGAAAAGAGATATCAAATTCAGATTTTTTGCATTATATTAATAAACATTTCTCTTCATATTTAAATTTAGTGTAAAAGAAATGAATAATATGCCTTGTGCGATAGGTACCTGCTGGTAGTTGGGCGAAATATTTTTTCAGTCACAAGCATCTTAAGCAAATTTTTTTGCCAAAATGTGAATGGGCATTATTAAATTCACTAGCTCTTACACGAACATTAAGTTTAAAAAGTTGATTTTTGACAAAATGGCGGTCATTTGAAATAAACATATCATATTTTCGCATCTATTTTTTCGTTTTGTAATCTCGAAAATGTAATTAATTAAAGAAAAGTATACTTTCGATGTTATAAGCTCCATCATAAGGTATTACCTTTTTTATTTGAACAAAAAGGTAAATTAATGGTTAAATAAAAAATGAAGGTAATCGGTCGAATAGTTGTCGAGTAAATGGTCGTCAATTTTTGAAAACGATTTTCAATTTAATAATGAGTCAATTTATTAAATGTTATGATATTTATCCAGAAGAAAGAAATTAAATTTAAACTGAAAAAATGTGCAAGAGTACATAACAATGAGGCTATATACCGGGTGAGCCCAAAAGTTCGTTAAAACTTTAAAAACTCATAAAAAAGGAAGGAATTATGATAAAGGGATGCAGTTTGAAAGAAAGGTCTCACAAGGTAGTCGGATTGTTTTAGCAGAAAAAAAAAACAAACATATAGAGGGCGTTGTCGACCCGACAATGACGGCAAATGAACGAGAAAGTAATACGCTCCATTCATTTGTGCTTCCAATATCAAATGTTCAACATGACCTACAGAACATTCTATGACACAACCAGATTGTGTCGCAGTACCTGTTCATTGTGTGAAGGGTCTTCAGCGTGACATGTGATGTTTTAACTTTTTTTTTCTATTAAAAAATCTGACTACTTTGTGAACCCTTTCTTGCAAACCGCACTCCTTTATCATAATTTCTTCCTTTCTTATGCGTTTTTAAAGTTTTAACGAACTTTTGGCTCACCCGGTATATTTTTTATTATATTGCTTTACTTTTGGGGTGCTCCAAATTCAGCTTTAACTAATTTTTCCAACATCATTTGCAAAGACATTATTTAGTTGTTCATTAAGAGCAAATTTTTATACTTCAAACTATAAAAATTGCTACGTATTTTAATGTATAACATTTTATTTAATCAAAAATTCTTTGGATAACGGAAATCAATTATAAAGCTTTAATTTATATTTCCTGTATTTTTGAAAAATTGAAATACATTAATAATTATTAATTTTAAACTTCGCTAGTTGCATGAAATGCTGAGATGTGATTTTCAAATTTTAATTTTTCTTTTTATTGCTAGATATTCAAATGCATTTCGCTATCTTCTTCGTAAATTGAGATTTAATTAAATTTCTATTTTAAAAGTAGAAACAGCATGAGTAATGTTCTATTGCGCAGAAAATAGCATAGTTATCTAAAACATTACGTTTCATGCAGAAGATGTTTTATTTCTCTCTATCAAAAAATAAACATATCCATAAATGAGAAATTTTGTGTATACTATAATACATTTATACTACTTTTATCATTGCAGAAAAAAATTGTGAGGCTTTCATAAATTTAAATATATAATTAAAACACTTGATAGGCACAGATGTCATATACGCACCGTGTTTGGCATGGTCTTTTTTTGACGGTAACTTGACGAAAACATCGTTGTCGAGTACCAGTTACATGTATATTTTAAAATTCTTTTTTATTATTTTAAGGAAGTAACAATAAATAATAAATAACTATAGAACAAAGCAATTTATATATGCTTAAAAGAAAAAAGTAAATAAACAATTTATTAATAAATGAACAATAATAGCCGCGTTACCATATCAGGCAATGTAACTCTACTTTGGTGCCAGTTAAGTATTCTGTTGCGTATATCACATCTGTACTCACTTGACACTCTTTTGTAGATATTTATAAAGTAAGATAGATAAGAAAAATGACATCTGTGCTCACTTGATACTCTTTTTTAGATATTTATAAAGTAAGATAGATAAGAAAAATGACATCTGTGCTCACTTGACACTCTTTTGTAAATATTTATAAAGTAAGATAGATAAGAAAAACGCTTTGTACAGAAAAGCAACAAATATACACATTTAGAAAGCTTACAATAAATGAATAATGTTTTCATTACTTTGATGCAGTTACTAAACAAAACTGAAGTTGAATCACACAAATAATTTTTAAGACAAAATAAAACAAACTTCAATGGATTTTTTCGTACGTTATTGTGTTTATATGTACACCAGATATTACTGCGTTGATATTAATTTTCTTGCATGAAAGTTGACCTATTTTAGACAAATTTTAATAAGAGCTGTTTTGCAGAGCAAAAATTTATGTGGGAACTATATAATGTTATCACATAACTTTTAAATTCAATAACTGTCAATATCACTCAATTTGTAGAACGGTAAATGATCTGATATTGAAAGACTTTACTTTATCTTGTAAAAAAAAACCTCCCACAACGAGACAACTATTTTAAAATCATAAAGTAGAACCATGTGTATTAACGTCATATTCAAAATTTAACTTTTACGAATGTAAAAGTCAATAAAGTAAAACAATAAAAATAACATGGAAACAGACAGAAAGACAAACTTATCGTTTTTGTATTCTAAAGGAATCTACACTGGACTATTCAATAAAATAAGAATTATGACTGTCGACACAGCTGTTCAAAGATTATTTGTGGAAATACTTAAGAAAATAAATATACATGTAAATTTTATAACCTCCTTCGCTGAAAATACTACAGATAGTAAAAGTACTTATTAAAGCATTTTTCCTTTAGGCGATTGCTGTTCTTTTATTTTACAAGAACGAAAAATCTTCAATAAGGCATAGATTATGAAACGCTTTCCAAAACTAATAGAATGTTCTTTACAGATTTCCTTTTTCACACAATGAAATAGATCATACACCGTCTTGTACGTGGGTGGTTCAATAATTATTGTCCCTAATGTATATAAAATATTTGTACTGCGATAGTTGACGTGGAATATCGAAGTCTAATCTCTTAAATGCTCATATACTCAATTTCAGAACTGTAGCTTCTATATTAACATAGTTTTGGAGGGAGGGCTGAAGTTTTAAATACCTATTTTTGGGTTAGTTTTTAAGGAAGGGGGTGAGGGTGAAATGCTGGTTTGGAGCTTATGAGGCTACATTTGTGACGGTGGATAAGATGTGGTTACATCACTATGATCCCGAGTCCAAACGACAGTAGTTACGTTTCATCCACTGCCACAAATCTAGCCCCATAAGCTGAAATCAGTCTTTCATCCCCACTCCCCCCCCTTTCACTCTTCCCTCCAAAACTATGTGAATATAGCGTCTACGGTTCTGAAATTTAGCATATACGCATCTAAGGCATTAAGCTTCGATATTCCACAACAACCGTCGCGGTACAAATTTTATATACACGAGTGACAATAATTATTGAACCACCCTCGTGTACCCGAATTCTTTTGTGAGTCTCTATAAATCACTATAAATGCTACGTATTCCATAATCTATCGAGAAAAAAAAATGTAATGCACCTCAGTGATCATTTTTAATTTCATTAGGTTTGAAGTATCATAACATCATTAAACTGGATGACAAACGATTTCTCCCCATAGATCTTAATGTAATGGAATAATTTTGTATGTCTCTGTAAACGAACTATAAATGCTACACACTTCCTTTTTCATAACAATCATGCTATGCGGAATTTCAATAACATATATCAATTGCATGGTATGCCTGTTATATTTAGGAATGGCAGAGCATCAGTGTTTGTTAAATGCTACTTATTTCAGATTACTGAGAAAGTATGTTAGTTCTGAAAATAAGTATAATATTACAAATTTCCATATGCTTGAAGTGTTGTAACATCAATATTGTAAAATGCATAAAAAAATATTTTCCCCATAACATAAAGAAATTATTTTGTGTATCCTGCACACGGATTGTAAATAATATCCACCTGTTCATCAATATCAAGCATTGTAAAATTCAACAAATAATGAAAATTACATAGCAATCCGAACATATTTACGAGAGTTAGAGCGTGGACAAATGGATCTACGACCAGTTGGACGGACAAACCGAATTCATAAACATTTTTCAACAATGTTGGAAAATATTAAATATTATAAATATTATTTTATGACACTGTTTTGTTCTTCCATAATATTACAATTCAAATTCATTTAATAAGAATGCAAGTTTTTTCTGAAAGCTACGTTGTATGTTAATATAACTTGAATAGATTCAGTATGAGTAATATTTCTGTAGCAAATTTCTATGGTATCTGTTATGCATGTTTCGCCAAAATACTGCAATATACGATTCTTTAGAAAATCAGTAAATGTTGTGTGCCAACATTAGACTATATTTTAATAATGCTTAATAGTAAATAACGTATTGAAAAATTAAACTTTTTCACCGTGATTTTCGAATTTAGACGTATACAAATAAGAAAAATAGATTTATTTTATCACTTTATTTTCTTATACAGCAATAAAACCTATTATCTTTAAAAAAAAAAAAAAAAAAAAAAAAAAAAAAAAAAAAAAAAAAGGAATTTTACTTTGCAAAACAAAGTCACGCAGTTCAAACTAATTTATCCGTGATGGGATTAGGCTTATTTATTGACACCGAAGTGAATAATGTTTACGCTAAAGTGGTCCTAACTTAGAACCAATAGCTTTGAATATGCTTTACCAAATAAGCCGTCCCGGACGAATTTTGCTGTCTTACTTCTCTTAAATAAGTTACTATTTCAAATTACATAAAGTCTGCTATAACGCGCAGCTCAACAAACGCAACTTCCGACATACAAAACACAGTGAACCATAGATCTTGAAATGTTATTCATTGTAATTGTACATTTATTGTTATTATCTTGGAAATCTTCATCAATATATGATAAAAATAAATTAATTTCATAATAAATAAATAAAAAAATATCCTTAATTGCGAAAAAATTGATTCATTTAATTTTAGAGATTTTTTATAATTTTAATAAACAAATACATTTAACAAATATACATATTTAAATAAATATTACACATGTTTGTGAGTTAATGTACTTTTCTCTTATAAAAATATCTGAAAAGAAAAATGGAATGCTCTCGACGTCGTAGATTCCGAAAATTCCATTTAAGTAAAACCATGTAGAATTAAAGCACACATACAAATTAATGTCTGAATTTATTTATTTATTTATTAAATGTAGAGATACATTAAGACAGACTTGAACACAGTTAACACATTAACCCAACAGGAGTGAAAAATTAGTGGGTGCCAGGATTCGAAACTGGGTCAGAGCGTACCGTGCTATTTCATTTTTCACTTAAGTAGCCTGGACGATATCCTAGCCCGGCAAATTCTCACTAATAAACCATGTCGGGGAACCTCATCGGCCGGCAACCGCACGGCACACAATGACGGAAATATAATGAATAATTTAATATTACATCGATCCACAATATATTCTAAAGGATACACATAAATTAATGCCTGAGTTTATTTATTTATTTATTAAAGGTAAGGTCAGTCTGCCTTAATGTGATAACCCCTAAATGCGACAATGTTCTTTTACATAAAATCTTAATGCAACAATCGTAAATAAATGTTATGTAATGAAGCATACGAATTTCAGAAACAAAACACGAAACATTTTTTTGCATGTAAAACGGTTTCTTTAAAAAGAAATTTCCAATCAAATACACATGGTTCATTTTACATCGCCCCCATGTTTCGCAAATGGGACAAAAATTCCCGAAAGTGGCTCACGGTTTTTATTTTTTAACTTTGAAGATCAAATAACCTTATAAATGTCAAGAGTTACGTTGTCAGTTTCAGTTACCTGACCAATTAAACTAAAGAAAAGGCGACCAGTTTCCGGTTTAGAATTCGAAGTGGACTACGCATTTAGGAGAGCTTGTTTTCAGCCTGTGCCTAGTGGCGACATACATATTTCTGTAATATGCCGAAATATTTAGAAGATTAACAAAGAAATTTATATGGGATTTTTTATATATTGTATCAAAATGATATTTAAATCGAATTTTAAGTTTAATTAAGCTGTGTTGAGTCAGCATAATCCTCCATTAATGTTTTCCTTTAACCAGGTGTTTAAATCTGTGTTTAAGACGATCAAAAAAGAAAAATGCGCTTCTTTAAAATTTTTAATAAATGTTGTAATAAATGTAAGTCTATTTCCATAACATAATATAGACATAATGATTAAGCAATTTGCAATAACATATCCATAATTTTACATAATGGAATTTCTGGAAAATCTTGTGTAGATTGAAAACAATTTATGTTTACTTTAATGCGGTTAAGTAAGTTAATTTTACCAACATTATACCATTCGGTAGCTTAAATGCTGTCTCCGATTAAAACGTGATGCAATTGAGTTATTCCTTGGTTTAGGAGTCATAATTTTTGTTAGATTTGTTATTTTATAAAATCTGATATTTTAATTCTGTTTTCACTTTTTATTAGTTATAATCGGCATTTTGTTTATTTGGCATTTAAATTAGTAAAAGATAAAAAATGAATAAAACTATGTTTATCTAAATGAATATTTGTTTCCATATACGTATTTTTAAGCACAGAAAATTTTAATTTTTTTGTGAAAGTGCAAGAAAAATGAATAGGGGGGGGGGGGTGCAACAGAATATCAAGCACAGAGTTTCTCTTTGGCTTAATCAGAATTATTAGAAATAATCTACGATTTTATATATTTCTAAGGCTGATATATTTATCATGTGACATTTTATAATAAAGTTATATGTAATAAATAGTCTAGTTAACAATATTATAAATATATTTGAAATACTCTTTTAACTCGTTAGTTCCACACTGTGAATTCGCACCAACCGAAATGTTTGCGTCTTTAATTAATTCGCATTTCTCATTCACAAAATAAGAATTTTGATAAAATCAAATATTTCATTGGATTCCTTATTAAATTTCGTATATAAATCATGTTGTTATATTTCATTAGCACCAGATTGTCAGCAAAATTATGCGGAGTTGAAGTTACGGAAACCCAAATCACACTGGTGTATAAATTATGGGTTAATATGGACACGCGAATTTCGAGACTTTTAAACGATGTTTTCTGCGACAATCATTTAATTGTAGTCATGGCCATAGCTCCTTGGCAAAGAGGGATGAGAGTTTATTATATTAGTAACACATTTAGTTATTTGAGGGTTATTTATATTAGGCATTATATGCAGCATTTAAATAACTTTTCCATGTTAGCAGTGTAAAATTGACAAACAGCACAGTGCTGCGCCGTGATAAACATTTCAAGAATAATATTGAAAAGTTTAATTATAATAGTCATGTACTTAAATTTTAACAGAAACAGTACCCTGTGAGTTAATAGAGACTTTCATTCATATTTTAATCAAGTGGTCTCGGAGACCGATCACAGTGGTTATGCAACAATTCCTGTCACAGCAGTTAAGGGTTAATTAAATCAAAAAATAATTACAGTTAACACTTAACTGCTGTTAGAGCTACCTTTTTTTTAATTTTCACAGTTTAACTTCTAATTTACAGTTTAACTATAGATATAGAGAAATTTTTCTTCATTTGGGGTCCAAGTACAATTGTTTGAAATGTTTGAAAAAAAGAAATTTTATTAAAAATACAAACAGTCCAAACAGTTTAGTGTAAAAACAGTATTTTATGAGTTAGTCGCGCCTTTTATTATCTTTCAATCGAATGGTTTCACAGACTGCTCACAGTTGTAATGTAGCAATTTTCTGCCACAGCAGTTAATCGTTAAATGAACTTTTTCAGATGAATTGTCATGTATAAAATGCATTATCACATTTAGGACTATGAACGTCTCATTTAGGTTTTAGCTGCCATAAATGCGACAATGCTATATTGTGGTTTTATGCTACAGATAATTATTAAATTTCTACAAAACAAGTTAGTTTTGAACTGGAGATACATTATTCAGTAATTTGTTGCTTAATAAAATATACATTTATATAATAAAATCCCAAATATACCCTAAATGCGACAAAACTACGGGGAATCGTGTCTCATGTAGGCAGACTGACCTTACATATACATTAAGACAGGCTTGAACACAATTAATGTAATAATCCAACAGGAGCGAAAAAATAGCCGGGACAGGATTCAAACCTGGGTACACAGCGTAACGTGGGTACCGTGTTGTTGCTTTTACCAATAAGCTACCATTGTCGATATCCTAGCTTGGCAATTTCTCAGAAATAAACCATGTTGGTGATCGATGGAATATTAAATTATTCATCTTATTTCCGGCCATTATGTGCCGTGTGGTTGCCGTCCAATGACGTTCCCCAACATGGTTTATTAGTGAGAAATTGCCGGGCTAGGATATCTGCAAGGGTAGCTTAGGTTCGCTTGCGGCCACGTGTGTTGTAGCTGATGCCGAGCTGTTATGTTTTTAGCTCGAAACGCGTCCTGTGTATTGTTTTATTTTATGGTATTTTTTTAGAAAGTTTTATTATTTTAATTATTTTAATTAGCTTAGTGATAATAGCAATAACACGGTACGCTGTGAACACAGGTTCGAATCCTGACCTCGTCTAATTTTTCACTCCTGTTGGACTATTGTATTAAAGGGTGTTCAAGTCTGTCTTAATGTATATGTACCTTTACTAAATAAAATCATGTAGTTTAGAAATGAAAATTTAAATTTAACCTAACTACTTTTATTAACTTTTCTAATTATTGGAGGGAAAATAGATAAATGAAGAAGCAAAAATTTCCATGAAAAATATAATAATATATACTTATATCCATGATTATTTTAGAATGTTTACACTGAGTACTGCTACTGCTGGAAGTAAAAGTAATAATATGTATTTGTTTTGATATCCATAGGTAAACTGTAACTTGCATTTAAAAATTGATGGAAAAATATTTTCAAATAAAATCATAAGGCGAAACGCAATTTTTCACCTTGATTCAACACAAAATATGTAATGTGAACTAAAAGTCCACAGCTTTACTCAAAAGCGACTAAAGTAATGGAAAAGATGTTACAAGTTTAAAATGTACATTTTATTTAAAACTTCTTAATACTTTCAAGCTTTCCAAGCTCATCATCAGAGACTATTTTAATAAATAAATGTAGTTTATTTATAAAAATACGTCACTTTGTTTTGAAAATGAGAGAGCCAATAATTACTAGAGTTGAAAGTGGAAGTACCAGTAGCAGTTTCTTGGATTGAATTTAATTAGAGAAAATGTATATTATCATTAATTGCAGTTCCATTTATTTTATGACATCACTATATTTCTCATACGTCATTTTTCATGGGTAGAAGAAAATCTCCAACTACCGTACTCTAAACCCTAATACGTCACTTTGCTCAAGTTTTCAGGATATTGAACCACAAACCATAAACACAATATAAATTTAATAGTCTGTCCACCAAAAAAAAAAAAAAAAAAAGTTAATTTGTACGAAAATAGATCCAACACCGAAGGTGAATTAGCTGGTATATATACCATTCCTTTTAGAACTGACAGAAATAGACTAATGGAGTACATTGGAATGACCAAAAGAAAACTCAAAGAAAGAATAAAATAACATAAAGCAGATATAAAATTTTGCCGTCAATCCACAGCTATCTCGCGTTTACGTTTCAATCAGAATATCGCAATAGATTTTGATCATGCTAAAATCAGATTCCCAACATCCAATTATTACGCATCAACTATAAGATGATCCATAGAAATCATGTGTAAAAACAATTAAGTATGTAACGATGCCCTATCGTACGACATCCCCAGTTTATGGTTCAATATCCTGAAACAAATAAAAAAAAAAAAAAACACAAAAACAAACAAAAAAAAAAAACAAAAACAAAAAACAAAAAAAACAAACAAAAAAAAACAAACAAAAAAAAAACAAAGAACAAAACAAACAAAAAAAAAAAGCAATTAATAATAATATATACATACTCTAATTGATTTTCAGTCCAAGAAAGTGCTACTGCTACTTCCACTTTCAACTCTAGTAATTATTGGCTCTCTCATTTTCAAAAGAGAGTGACGTATTTGTATAAATAAACAGCATTTAGTTATTGAAATAGTCTCTGATGATGAGCTTAGAAAGCTTGGAAGTACTAAGAAGTTTTAAATAAAATGTATATCTTATTACTTGTAATATCTTTTTCATTACTTTAGTCGCCTTTTAAGCAAGACTGTGGACTTTTTAAAGTTCACATTATATATTTAAAATATTTTCATTTTACACAAGGTTTAAATATTTTTTTAATCTGTTATTAGCATAAAGTTGTGATAAAACTGTCTCGCAATTTTTACGTAATCTGATATCGGAAGTTTTTCTATTCAAGAATTTTAAGAAAAATGTGAAAAAGTTCAAACATGCTTTAAAAATAACTACGTACAGTAGAAAATCTATCACAAATACTCTATATATAACCAAGTAAATTTATCATTATCATAATTCGAATATATTAATTCAAATTAATTCAAGTAAATTAATAATAACAGCCCTCTTTCTTGGTTCTCTTTTAAAGTTAATTTTGTAAAAATGCGTATGATATAAAACCATTAATACGACATTTCTTAATATGTAATTAAAAAGAAAAATCCCATACGTTATATTAGTTTGAACGATAGTGTAAGTGATTTGTACAAAGTAATAATTATATCATCTCTTCAGTTGTAAGGTATTTAAGATTAACACAGAACTAATTGTCCTTCCACTTTACCAATCTTCTACTTACAAACTAATTCCCTAATCTTCATATCGATTTCTCTATGACAACACTTGTCCATTATGTAACTTAATGTTCCGTTGAAGGTGATATTTATTTCAAGTGCTGCTATCTTTTCAAACGTTTTCTTTTCTATTAATTATCTGCATTCATAACAGAAACCACTTACCTTCAAATGAAAAAAAAAATACACGAAGTTCATTTAAACATTTTAAAATAATATACTGAAGAGAAACAAATACTGTTAAGATTTTATTTTTGTATAAAATAATAACGTGCAAGAAAAAACTAATGCTTCTTGAAACAGAAATTACACGATTTTTTTTATAATTTATGATATTAATTTTTAAAATTATGATATTAGTTATTAAATTATGTTTTCAATGAGACTTCAATTCCATTCAAATATATATTGTATAATAAAGGCTTCGTATTGAAAAATATGTATAGTTTAGTGTAAATTATTATTGTAAAAATTCATACTTTTTATTATTACACAGTTTATCCATTTATGTATTAATTTTGATATTGTAATATTCATTGATTCTTTTACAATTTCAACATTTCGTACAATAATCAAAATATACGCACCATTAGTAATAAGCATTTGGTTAATTTCCTAACTCATTAACCATGTAATCAAGTATTCGACAGTTAAAAGATGTTTATGAAATCTCATGACACATTTGGCTAGAAATGTTTTGGGAATAAAGCTAAGCATTGGCCATGAAAAATGTGTGACTATCTTATTATCCTATACGTTTTTAACAAATATTTTTATAATAAAAAGGTTAGTATCAAAATTTTTGAACAGAATGTTTATATGAAAATTTTATGATAGTAGAATAGTTAAAATACTCCCTCTGCATAGATATTAACCCCTGTGACGCCTGAACTCAGTTCGGGCAACGCAAATGCGTCAATATTGGAATGCCCGACCTGATTTCGGACATGAGAAAATTTGTGTTTCAATTTCGTGAAGCCCGAACTCAGTTCGTCCAATGCACAATATGTAATTTACCATTTTCCCAATAGATGGCGATACATTCCCGCGAACACTTCGGCAATTTTGCGCCATTTGTCGGATTTTTGTAATTTTGCTTTTCTTCCAAAATTACATTCAAACCACATTACCATACTGTAAAGGATTTGTTAAATTCAAAGGAATCTGAAGGACATGGAATTCATGACAGTTCATATAAATAATAACATTGTAGTATTAGTTTATTTTAATTATCTTGAAAATTATGTCATTTGATTTAATTTGCTATAATTTGAGCGAAAATTACTGTAATCCATTAACATTTCCCATATATGTGAAAATATTGAATATATTAGTTATTTCGTTTTTTTTTTTTTTAAATAATCTATTTTTAACATTTTGATGATAATAATGAAGAAAATTAAAGAGAATTTTTTTTTCTATTTTTGGAACGTTTTTCTCAAATATATTCCAGAGGCATGGGGTTAAAACTGCCATTCTGCTATAGATATGCCAGTCTATATTCCAGTCTGCTAGTATGTTGACATAATAAGTTTTTATTAACACTTTCCGAAATAGTTGAAAAGTGCTTATGAATTTGGCTTGTCTGTAAGTCTCTCCATGCTCTAACGCGCGTAAATATACAAGGCAATGTAATTAAGAAGGTCCATTTTTGAATGTTTGATTTTAAAAGCGAAGTGCGTAGCATTTGTAGTTGTTTTGAAGGGACATAAGAAATAATACATATACATCCCTATGAGGATTATTGTGTGCAGTGTATTTTATTTTAAATATTATTATGAAATCGCATTTTATTTCATGGAATTTGTTTTAAATTTTATTGTATTTCTTAATAATATCTTATTAGTGTTGGAAAGCGTTTCATAATCTATGCGTGACGCAAGATTTTTCATTCTTGTTTTAAATATTACAAAAGGTAGCATTTTAAAATAAAATTTATTAATAAAATATTTCATCTGAAATTGGTATTAAAGAATTACGCTCAAAATCTACTTTACCTGCAAGTTTTGTACCGAAATATTCAAGTACAATTATGCATTAAGAAATCTTAAAGAAAAAACGAGCAGTGTGATGAATAATTTTTATTTTCTTCTGTTTTTACAAGAAAAAAGTATCGGGTTCGTGAAAAATTACGACTTCCGGATTTCGATGAATTTTTTCGTTTTAGAAGGTCCCGAACACGATTTGATGGTTTCTAGAAAATGTCTGTCTGTCACTCCGCCTGTGAGCCTGTCTGTGAGTCTGTCTGTACGTGAAAAAAATTGTGGGCGTTCTATCTCTAGAACTAATATACGGAATTTCACAAAACTTTAGATTCAGGTAGACCTTGATATAAACTGGTGATGATTAATTTTTGCTTTATGTCGCCCTACAGGTGGCGCTGCTATGCTGCATTTTTTATGATTTCCGCAATAGCTCTGTCTCAACAACTAATGCACTGATTCTCATCAAACTTCAGAATTTGGTATACCTTAATAAATATTGGTGCTCTTTATGTTTTTGTGTAAATCGTCCAAAAGGTGGCGCTGCTATAATGCATATTTCACGATTTCGATAATTTCTCTATTTCAAGTACTAATGCATGAATTTTCATCTAACATCAGATTCAATTAGACGTTGACACAAGTTAATGTTGATTAGTTTTTCGTGCCAATCGCTTAATAGGTGGCGATGCTATGCTGTTTTTTTTTTTCACGATTTTTGCAAAAGGTCTATCTCAAAAACTAATAAACAGGTTTTCACCAAATTTCCGATTCAGTTAGATGTTGACATAAGTTGTTGCTGATTAGGTTTTGGTATCAACCATCAACAGTTGGCTCTGGTATGCTGCATTTAACATGATTTACACGATTTTAGGGATAGTCATAACTCAAAATTTCATATCTTTAGAAACCTCTTGATGGTCATAGATTGCCATTTAATTTTGGCACTTTGGTAGAGAATTTTGAATTATTAAGTTGTATGAGATAGACAAAAGTTTTGAGATTCTGAGTTTCTTAAATATATATTCATTTTTTTATTGTATGAAATTAAACAGCTGTTTATTTTATTTTTAAATTACAATTACAGAAATATGTATTTGTGTTAACATATTTACAATTATACTGCAAACAATTTTTTTGTTACTATTGGGAGAAGATATTATTATATTTGATGGAAATAATAAATACTTTTATAAATAAAAATTATCAAAATGTTTCAAATATGTTTTACTTTTAAGAATCAATAATGATTCTTATTTAAAAAATATGAGTTTTTGCGTTACAAATTAAGTAACAAAAAAATATACATTGAATTCAAATACCAGATTGCTAATTAATTTAAAAAAAAAAAAAATCTGCTTTCAATAAGGAATTTCCGAACTGACGAATAAAATAACGTAGGTGTTTAGATGCAGTGAATAAAGATAATAATAATAAAAAGGAATTTTACATAAATTTGTATAGTAATTATAGTAATTAATATTATATATGCAATCTTTTCCGTGGACATTACCAAGCTCTAAGATACAATATTATTAAAAACTTAATAAAATGTTTTAATAATAACTAATTTTATTAAATTTGGGAAATTTAGCTTTTTCTTGGTTTAAATTTGTTGTAATGCATTTGACATTAAAATTTTATCTTAGATTAAGAAAGAATAAACAAAACTTTTCTGAATATTTTTAACTTGATGTAAATGGATTAACTTAAAAATATTGGAATTAAAGCAGAAAAGGAGAACATTATCCCCTTTAAATACTGTAAATTGTGATAATTTGTTATATCTACGATTAATGTATTTACAAATATAATCTAATTTTATGGGAAAAAAATATTTCAAATACGTCTCACCTAATGTTTTTGGTTAAGGAGTCTTGTATCTTTTAAACGCGGCGAAAATTAACGAAAAATGTCAAAGTTTGAATAAGTCTGTCTTCATAACCTTTTTATGTATAAAAGTGAAATTTTGAATATTGATTAAACAGATTGTGCTTTATATTATGCTATCATTAAAAACTGATTTTCCTTTTAAGGAATTTCTGTATTGTTGAAATTAAAATACCTCTTTTTTTACTCCTTAAAGCGTCGCGCGCATGATATCTTGAGAACGTGTGCATGGATTCTTATGAAATTTGGTGTAGGAACTAAGCAAATATATGTGTTTAAAATGATCTACTCTTAGGTCAAAATTATTTCATTAACTATGTTCAAAAAAATTTTGTAAGAAAAAATTAAAAAAAAAAATACATTTTTTAATGAATATAACTAATCATAACTGAAAATATTACCACGGTAATTACTTAAACGTAGATCGTATTAAACACACATATTTGCTTAGCATCTTCACCAAATTTCATAACAATCCATACATACGTTCTCAAGATATCATGCGCGCAATGACTTACGGAGCGAAAAAAAAGAGCTGTTTTAATTTCAACAATACACAAATACTGCTAAAGATTAGTCGGTTTCTACTAGTATTATATTAAAAAGCATAATCTGTTTAATGAGAAGTGAAATTTTCATGTTTATACATAAAAAATTACTGAAGATACTCTAATTCAAACTTTCAATATTTTTGCTGATTTTCTACGAGTTTAAAAGGTACAAGACCCCTTAAACTAAATTCATATTTCACATCATTAATTTTGCCACATAGGGACCAGGTAACTTTGAAAGTGAAAAATCAATTTTTCATTTAATAGCTTGTATTAAAGTGTTATTCTTAAAGAATATTTTAAAAGATACCCCATGCAAAAATTCGCTTTAGAAGGGACGTTATGTCTAAAACAGCTCGAACTCTCGGTATATTATCAATAGGTAATAATTTAATCTTCAAAGTCAATTTTCTCATAACGTTGATTCTTTGATATTGCGCGCATATCTAAGAAATGTCTGGATAGAATTTCATGAACTTTTCACAGAAAATATAAACCTTCTAGATGCACAAAAATGACCTACTATTATGCTCAAGAAATTTAGAAATTATGACTAATTTTATACAAAATTCGTTTCAAATTTTTTTAGATTTATTATTTTACATTCATTTTGTCAAGAACTAATCATTATATATTTTCCAGTGTAAGTCATTTTAAACACATATTATATCCCTATTCAATAAAAAATGTAGACTCATTGAGATAATTCAATTAGAAATCAAGCGAGCAATGCATGTAGGGTGAATTCGTTTATTAAAAAAACATTAAATTCCAAATGAAATTAAAAAAAAAAACTTTAAAATGCATCTAGACATTTTTTCAGAACATTAACATTTAGCATATGTATATTTTAACTCTTCATGTACTGAACTATGAATTCATAAAAATTTTATCTTCTAAAGAATTTTTCGTGAATTTTTGCAACTGCTTTAGAAGATTTACATAATCATTTAATAAATGTTAGAAGGATAAGGATTTAAGTATTTAGAAGAAATAATTAAATTTCAATTTATAAGGATTTTGTTCAATATTTATAACCCCACTCAAATCTTTTATTTTAAATATTTTTCTTAGCATTTTGTAGAATTAGGAAATGTACAAATATAATATTCTGACAATAGAAATATAGAAATATTTCCTAATTGAAAAGTCCCGACCTCCAACGTCAAGAAAGCTGAAAAGATGTAAAGGCAAAATAAATCATCCTATTAAATATATTTTTGTTTTGTGTAACCGATAATGCTTTTGGAACAAGAGAAATTAATGCATATATAACTCTTTCTAAACTGTATTACCACTAATCGATAATCGATGTATTAAATGAATTTTATACCAAGTTATTTTAATGTTACTTATAAGTACAGTCAGTAGATAAAAGGTTAGTGTGTGTTTAAAATTTCATATCCAAAAGTTAATCAGATGCATCGTTATAGCAATCCATATGAGGGTCTCAGTTTCACGAAATTTGTCAGCTTCAAATGTATCTGACCCTTTAATGAAATATTCCCAAAAGAAAATAGATCCATACATTATGAAGGTGATTTCCGTCTTGTTAACTGGTCCTTTTCACAAGAAATATGTTTCATATGAAATTTGAGTTTTTTATTTTTTATTTCCTATTGTATGTAACATTTTTCAGTTCAATATTATAGAGGGAAAATCACATTACTTGTCCTAAGTAGCGCTTAAAACCTGCGTTAAATTAATACATTTTTTCACTTGATAAATACTGGAAAAAAATAAATATTAATGTATACGACTTGCATATGAATGAAATATAAAACAAAATTCCATTTACTATTTCTTTATTTCCCGGAAAGAAAGAAAGGAACATAATACAACGGGGATTAAAAGTATTGGCAAAGGAATTAAATTAGCAAAAATGGCTTTGCAATAATATTTCCAACATGTTATAAATTTAAACAACTATGTGGAACAAACATTAAATTGAATCATATGAATAAAATTTATAAAGTTTTTAAAGTGTCTTAATGCAAATACAATACAAAATGTAGATTTGTAAGAATCCCATAAAGTTGTAAATAAATTTCAGTGTGCATAATGTGAATTATATAAAAACTTCGTTACAAAGTAAATTGCTAGAATGAAATGTCAGTGGTAAATTGCAAAATTGTACAGAAAGTTATTTATTTCCATAACCATCAAATATATCTTTATATTGAGAAAAACTAATATTTTACCAAAGCAGAATTTATTAAAAAAACTGCATTTAAAAAGAATCACACAACAAAAATGTGTTTTCGTATTTATTCAAAGCTTTTCAAAAATAAAAATAGTTTAGTTAGTTTTAACGGAATAATTTGATACTATTAGGTTGAGCAAAGCGTTCTAGGAAATTTTTAATCTACAAGAATAATTTACAAGAATTTTTATCGTATATAGGAGTATTATTGGTACAGTCCAGACGTGGCTCCATCTGATTATGGCCTCTTTCGATGAAGGCAATATATTTCCAAGGGCCGTCGATTTGAATCCTTTAATGAAGTTGAAGAAGCATGTCAAGAGTTTTTCGATTCCAAGGAGCCGCCATGATACTTCCAGCAAGTACAGAATTTGGCAGAAAGTCGTGGACTATGATGGTATCTACTTTGAAGAATATTCCTTGTTGCTTTTAATGTTAATTTTCGCATAACAACGCAACTTTCACAAATTTCCCAGAACTTTTTGCTCAACCTAGTACTTCAAATACAGGCATAAACAGGAATATTTAAACTTTTTTAAAAACGAAGTATTTTACATTTCAAGTTATTTTCGTAAAAGCATTTTTAAAAAAAAATTATATATTTAAAACACTTCCGAAAATTTTTCCATCTTACATGTATTATATATATTTGCACTCTGTACACACATATTAAATATAAAATTGGATTAATTTATTTAAAATATGAATAAAAATTAAAATCAATAGATTAAGCTAGAATTTTTAATAACTTACTACTTGGTACTTGGTACTTAGTATTTGGAAAAACGTATGAGTTGATTTCAATTAGTGTGAAGTTGAGAATTTCAACGCACATTAGATTAGAATTCTATCATATGAGAGTATGGAATGCTTTACAGCATTTGCAGTTAAATTCATTTTCAGGAAATTCTTCCTTATTAGGATGAATTATAAATTCTCCCCGATTATTAACAACGTGAATGCAAAAGATCATTTAAAAAAAAATTATGAAATAGATACCAATAAAGTGAATTTAAATTTTTGATATCAAAAGAAGCACCAGTTTAAAAAGTCATTGTATAATATATTATTATGATATTAGTATCATTCAAATCTCTTGCTTATAAATAAAGATTTCTACACTGGCCTCCATTAGTTAAGGTACAGGGACCAGATGCTTTCGATTGCACACGTTTTGTCGAATATGTACCAACATTATTGGCGAATTGTTCTTGAACATCTAGGGTGTAAAGAATATGTCTAATTTTATATTTCTCGGTGAAGATTTATCGGGTGTACAATTAGGGGCTAATAATAAATTTAATAATAAAATAATATTTGCGATCACCTATGTAAGAGAAAAAGCTGGAAATGGTTTGTCACTGTGGTAGATGACTATTTGGGTCCTGTTCAACGTTTGTATGCAAATGTGTAAGTATAGCACTCATATTCGTGAAGATGTTAACGTCTTTGTGAAAAATTCAAAAGTTTTTTGTTTATAGCATACAGAGTTTTCAACCAAATTTAATATAACTTACCAAAAAACCTGACAAAGAGCGGTAGCAACAGTATACTGCAATTAAAACGTGAATATATTGAATATTTGGTGAGATATGGGTATTTCTATGAAATAATTTTTAACTGCGCATGGGTGGAAGATCCTAAAATTTTTATTATATAATTTCGTAGTCAGCCATTTAGGGCAACTTATATAAAAAGCCCAGTCCAATATTTCGGAAATTTACAAAGATAGGGTCGATATAGTGAGTTGCTTCCTAAAAATAGCTCTATTATAAGGGATTTTCCACAACTTTTCAATGAGCTCACTATATCTTTCTAAGTTTTCACAACATTTAACTCGACTGTTTATAGAAGTTGCCCCAAAATACTGAATACCAAATTATGAAATAAAAATTTTGAAATCTTCCGCGCATGCGCAGTTAAAAATTATCTCATAAGAATGACCATATCGTATCAAATATTCAATATATTCATGTTTTAATTGCAGTATACTGTTGCTACTATTCTTTGGCAAGTTTTCAGAAAGTTGTGTTAAATTTGGTTGAAAACTCTGTATGCTATAAACAAAAAACTTTTGAATTTTTCACAAACAAATTAACATTTTCACGAATATGAGTGCTATGCTTACACAAATGCATACAAACGTTGAACAGGATCTCAATAGTCATTTAGGTTAGACCGGGGCTAGTTGGCCATAGGGGCATGTTGGCCCAGTCGTGATATTTTTAAAGCTTTGCGTTAGATGACATTGCCAGTCCAGTCAAGTATGAGTTGCTTCGCTTTCCTCCCCCAACATCAGCACCATTGAAGTCGGAGCGTGCGTTAAAGAATTATTGAGAATTTTCAAAATTTTGCAAATGTGAGTAAATTTCCTCTCTTATAAATAATCGTTTTTTATTTGTTTGTAGATTACATTTTAGATTTTGATATATAATAATTCAGAAAAATAATTGTTCGTAGTTATTGTAGGACATGATTTTTATTGAAATATTTTCAGAATAATTCCTTACAGTCATGAAAAACAAAAATGGCGATACGGTGTTAGTTGGCCCATTTGGCACGGGGCATGTTGGCCCGCCGGGCCAACATTCCCCGCAGGAATTTGGCTTTGGGGTACTGGAATTTTGATAGTTTTAATGAATTATTTTAATTAATTTATTATTAATTAATAGTAAAGAGTTATTTTATTAATTGAATTCCTGATTATTCCAATCAATCTTTTTAAAAAATGAAGTTATAATATTGTTTATCTCCCCCCCCCCCCCGAATTAAATCAGCTGCTCCTGGTGTACAAAAACATTTATAGCTTTCATAATTATAGAAAAATCCCTGTTGGCTTGGGCAACAAAGAAAAGAATTATTGCACTTAATAGATGTACAGAGGCCTTGATACAATTTATTTATCATCTGGTGTTTATAATAAATCACCTAATTAAGGATGAATGATTTCTTAAATTACTCTACTCTAAGATTTACGGTGTTTTAACACCTAGCATGCATTTATTAAAATTTATTACTGTTTCATAATGCATTAAAGACATTTTTCATGAGACAATAAAATAAATTTTTAAGGCAATTTTTGGTCGAAGTTAATAATTTGAATAACTCACAGTTTTAATATTTAAATTTTTTATTTTAACTTAGGAGGCTATATTGTGTCTTCGTTCGCAACAGATAAAAATTAAGATTTGGTAAAATTTTGATCATTTCTTAAACTTCTACATTATCAGAACACTAAAATGTGACGTGGGCCAACTTTCCCCGCAATAGGGGTAGGTTGGCCCAAGCGATTTGGTGTCAATTTGAGCTTCTAAACTAATACTTATAGTTAATATTTTCAAGCTTTACTATTGTGACTTCTTCCTGAAAGTACACTGATAGTGGTAACATAAAAAGAAATTTAAAATGTTGAATTGTAATTTTTTTTTAAATATTAGAAGAAAAAGAGGGCCAACTAGCCCCGGTCTACCTTACCACAGTGACTAACCCATTTCCAGCCTTTTCTGTTACATAAGTGATCGCAAATATTATTTTATTACTAAATTTATTATTACCCCCTAATTGTACCTCCGATAAATCTTCACCGAGAAATATAAAATCAAACATGTTCTTTACACCCTAGAAGTTCAAGAACAATTCGCCTATAATGTTGGTAGATATTCGACAAAACGTGTGCAATCGAAAGCATCCAGTCCCTGTACCTTAACTTTTGGAAGCCAGTGTATAATAATCTCATACTATTTACAATAATACAATGAAATGCTTTTAACTTGTAAGTTCCAATTAAGCATCAGTTTGAAAGCTAAGTTACAAAATATTCAAAACTGTAATTTAAAGTTAAACATCAAAGCAATTAGCATTTCTTTCGACCAAAATTTTATGATCTCAGACGTATCGATTGAAATAAAATTAATTATGCATGATACCCGCTAACAAAAAATGCATGTTGCGCAATGTTTTTCAAAAAATTGTTTCTTTAACTGAAATATTCTGCTGAGACCTTTAATTAAATTTCCCAGGCTTCTTTTTGGCTACTGCTTTTGTCTAAATTATTGTTATACGCGATATCTGGGATTTTCAGAATTTTTATAAGGTAATAAATACAGGAAAATTTGTTATATTTTACAAACAACTTAAAAATTCTTAATTATCCAGCATTTCCATTTAACTGAACACGCGTTATCTATGTACACTGGATTTACACACACCACACACACACATGAAAACAGATTAGATATCGAGAAAAAGATATTTGTCCAATAAAGAATTTTCTTTTAATTTTATGGGCTTGTTTTGTGTATATACAGACTGCTTTTAATTGTAAAAGTATTTATAAGACATATACATTTATATAAAAAATAAAGTATTTTAAAAATTAATTTAGAATTTCACAGAAAAGTAATTCTCAAATTTGATAGATAAATTAATACATTATTATATATTTTAGTAAATTTACTCACATATTAACACTGGTTCATTCACAGGACAATTAGTTTCCACTTCCTTTGCGTATCCCACATGAAACGACTTTTTTTTATAAAGCATTTTTTTTTCACCTTACGCATTAATCAATTATTTGATTAATGCACATAACTATTTTTAAACGTATTATTTTTTCTTTTTTATTTTATTTAAGTGGAACTTTCAATATACTGAAGCACGTTCCAGATATTTAATGCTTCATTCTAAAAACTAATTTATTTGTTTAATATTCGTAGCATAAGTGCGGAAAAATCCAATAAAAAAATTATCGGGGCAGGTACAGAGATAATTTTATTAAAGCTAATTTATACAAACTACCACCTGAAATTCTTCTAGCTCTTTCATCCATCGTACATAAAATAATTAGGAGAGGAAAAATTTGAAATTCCAAAAAACTATGAAAGTAAAATAAATTAATGTACTTGTGAATGTTTAATAAAATATTAATTAATAAAAAATATAATTTGATCTTTAAAAATGACTTTCTTTTAATAAAGATGCAATTGCCTTTAATTAAAACTCATTTGGGAAAGAATTTCTTATTTTTCCGATAAACTTTTTTTTATATTTGAATACTTCTGCTGAGAATTTGATATTAAATAACATATTATGCTTATATAAAACAAAGAACTTAAATATTTGTATAGCATTAATATGTCATTGATTGACATCATTAAATCCCTACAATGAATAATCTGAAAACTTCAGAATTTTACTGCAAATAACTTCTCTCTCAAACAAGCAATTAAATACTGCTGAGTTTACTTTGCATATATTTCCAATTTTGCGGCACTATTTTTCTCAAAATGTCTGTAAGCCCAAGTATTGGTAAGCCGATCCATTATAGAGGAGGACAGTCCAATAAGCAACCAAAATAAATTTTGAGGATCTACATAAAATTGCAATTTATCTTAAAATTGGTACCTTGAAATTTATACTTTATCTTAAGATTTTAATGCGCTTTTTTCTGCAGTTTGCTAATTCCATAATGCATTTACTGAAAATAGTGCGACATGGTGATGAAATGGAAATAGATTGTGAGTACATTATTTTTAAAGAATTTAGAGGACTCGATAGGAAGTGATCCATCCCTAAATGTTTTTGAATGTTATATCGCGTTTTCCTTTGGGTGAGTGGGGGAGTGCAAGGTTTGCAATAGCATGCGGGATTGCGCGAATCGCGCACAAAATAGGGAATTCACGCATAATTCATAAACACAGTGTAACGCGTCCGGGGCGAACCCATCCTCGAGAAAAGCAATTATCGCGGCCGTGTTAGGCATAAATATTCAAGTGACCGTAAGTTTGCAGATTGTTCAACGTATGGAAATATACACATAATATGCTTTGTATCACATCTATTCTTCGTTATTTTCTCTAAAACATTCAAAATCTATCAAATTATAATGTTTTAAATTCTAAATTAAAAATAACGGATAGCCAGATATTTCCATGTAAACAACGGATAACAAGAGTGCAAGATGAGTTTAACTTTGCTTTGGCGCCATCTTTCGGCAATCAATATAAATGAAAACTTTCGATATCGATTGAAATTAGAGTTTCTTATATGGAAAAAAATAAAGCAGTCGTAATGATATAATTAAAGATCAATTTTTTAAAGCTTCATTTATATAACTTTTAAATTTCATTCAATATAAATAAAATGAATATTATTATTATTATGATGATGACTTTGATTGAATTTTAATTTAGTTTTATTTAGCTTAACATTTATCTGTTTTTTTTTTTTAATTTTGTTTGCATTATAAATGTTTTTTTTTCCCCAGATGTAACTGAAATATAAGATGTTATGATAGCATTAGTATGGCTGAAAATTATCTTTTCACTTATTAAATTATAATTTTGTTTCTTCAAATGTTATTATGTTAAAAATCGAAATTTTATCTGCATTGATATAATTAATATATGTAATACATAACATGGTAATGTGCATTCCTTACATTTTAATTACATTTGATATAAAATATAAAATTTAATTACAATGCTTGGATATAAGCTAAGTTTTAAAAATTGATAAAATTAAATTAATATTTTAGGGAAGAAATAATAATAACTTTTGATTTTATCTATACCAAATGAAATTTTGAAAGTTATATAGCTGAAGATTTAAAAAATTTATCTTTAATTAAATCAATGTGTCCTGCGTATTTTCTTTACAAAAAAAAGCCTACAAATTTTAACAAACGTTCCTTTGTTTATATTAATTGATGATAAATGACTCCAAGTCCATACTTAGAAATGAAACTTAAAGCTTCATTGATGAGTAAAATCCGCTGACTTGATCCCACAGAGTTCTAATACAGTAGTGTCTCTATCTTTTAACTCCGTGACTTGATCCACCCATAAAGAAAAGCGGTGGGACATTCATTATTCAGATTCATTTATTTTTTTAAAAATAATATATTTAAGGGAAAAAAAAACCTTTAATGCATTGAATATTTAATTTTAATATTTTATGAAATCTTCAAAAATTGTGTTTCACTTTGCTAATTATTATTATTGTTGCCATAAATAATGCTGTTTGTTTTGTCTAATTGTTGACGCAGATCAACATTCCGTCATTTTTGTCGGGGCTATACACTAGTAAAATAATAAAATTTGTTGTGTGGCTAATCCCCACCTTTAATTTTTTCACAGGCATGTAATTCTTCCGCGTAATTTTAAAATTTTCGAGAATGCTCACGATCATTTTCTTTTTCAGAATTTCACATTTATAATGCGTAAATTTCTATAAACGATTAAGGGGATATATCCTGCTTTTTGTCAAAGATCTCAGAAACAATTTCTTTCAATTGGACGCTGGAAAAAAATCGCAAATTTGAATAATTGTTTACGAAAAAAAACGCGTATTTCGTGCGAAAAATCTCAAATTTTGTCAGTTGGTCACAGAAAAATTAGTGCTGAATTTTGTAAACTGATCGCGGAATAAAACCGCTAATTTAGACAAACGATCGTAAGAAAAAACGTACATTTCGTGAAACGAATCGCATCTGGTCAGATTAGCTGATGTTTCCCCGGCTCGGGATTCTACCCCCTTTTTTTTATAAGTACGTTTTGATTATCTTAGTTTTAATTTATAACCATCATGGGATTGAATAAAAGTACTTAAAAGTAGAGTCCTGCAACGGATCGAAAAACTAGATTTTACCAAGAGTGCTTTTTTTTTTTTTTTTTTTTTTTTTTTTTTTTTTTTTTTTTTTTTTTTAAGGTGGGTGGAGTGAAGTACGTTTTTCGAATATTGTGAAAGCGTTTGCAACGTTGTTCAGATAAATTTGTTTACCAAACTTAATTTTTAGCGTTATTTGTGCTGTTTTTCTTTAATGCTCTTTTTTATGTCTTATGATACTTTCTTTCTTTTCCACTGTGCTCTTTTTCTTCTCCACTTTTTTTTTTTACCTCGTCGTGCTGCACTTTTTTTCTAGAATCGTATACAAGCTCTACTGTCAAGAAAATTCAAACAAGAAAAAAAATATTTTATGGCATGTTATTTATAGCGTGGATATCATAAATAAACTAACCTTTAATAAAACTATTTTAACCTTTTTTTAATCAATGTGGACCAGATCATTTTAATTACTAGTTGAGCCACGAGAAAGCCAAAATATATTATACAAGCCAGTTGTAAAGTTATTACACCCGGTCAAAAAAAAATAATAATCCCGTACATTTCAAACTACAAATTGCACAGACAAAAAATAACTAGAAATAACCATTAAACTGTAAGTTATATCTTTTTTTTAATATTTAAATAATATTATTAAAAAAATTACGTATTTTCGAAAAAATTGCAAATCGTAATCTCTTAATTTTTTTTAACAGAAATCGATTTCTAAAAGCTTTAAATGATGAAATGGCAAAAATACATTTCATTATGTGAAGTCTGTTTTGAGTTATGCTTAGAAAATCCTCATTGCAATATGTTTTGCAACGATTAAAAATGAGTTGAGTATTATGAGTTTGCAAACTTTAATCCTTTACAATTCTTAAACACCTTGATGGACTGACTTTTCGTTTGATATCCTAAAGTAAAATTTACCGAAAACCAAATATGATGTCAAAATTAGATGTTCAACAATGCGTTCAACGAGATTGCTAATATTTCTGTGTGAAGACGACATCCTAATTTTATATTTTGTAACATAAATTGAAAGAAGAGTGAACCTGAAGGAAATTAAGGCTTCGCCATATGAAAAATGTTGGGTGGAAAATTACTTACAGTATGAAAATCGTTAGCAGATCAAGTGAAATTTGTCAACTTTACAAAATATTTCGTTATATGATGTTAACCAAAATCATTTTAACAATATGTATGACTTTATTTGAGTTTGTGTTCACCAGTTTTGTAATTGGGGCTAAAAAGAAATAAAATTTATCATTTGCATGTTTAAGGAACATGCAAGTACCATAAATGCATCTTAATACAATTAAAGTGTTGAGGTGAATAGTCAAAGATAGGGATAGATTATCATGGTTCTTTCTTTTACGTTCGTCGACATTCATCGTTTTCCCCATTTATACATATTTTCAAATATGCTATTTAAGGACATTTATCGTTCTTTCGCATTATAATTATTCTTTATACCTTTTATTCAAAAGATTACATTCCTTTTTACCGTCGGTCAAATGTTGCCAAAGACAGTACACCTCTGAGTATCAGTAATCAAACTGTCATCTAAATTTTTTAAAAAAATCATTTGTTTTCATATTGGCTCCTGAATTGCATATTTTCTTTCTATTTGATAAAGTCGATTCGTTGACGATTGTATTAAAATTTTCGGTTATGACGAGCTACATTTTTATAACTGTTTCAATGAGAAAGCAGATACTCTGACCCTCGCTTAAATTACTTCCTATTGTACTTTGAAAACTATCACTGAAAGTTTCAGTTATGGATGCTGATTATGAAGATTATTAATTAGTATTGTTTTCAAACATAACCGACAAACAGTAAAGATGTTAACAATTTCGGTTATGACCAATTATATTTTTTATGACTGTCTTAAAGACAAAATAGATACTCTGTTCCTCATTTAGATTACTTGCTATTCTATCTTTAAAACATTTACTGAAAACTTTAGTTGTGGACGTTGCTTATGGAGTTTATGAATTAGTATAATTTTGAAATATCACAGACAGTCAGTAAAGGTGTTAAGATGTTTCGTTATGATCGACCACATTTTTTATGACTGTTTTAAAGACAAAGCAGATACTTTGAACCTCATTTACATTAATTTCTATTCTACAGCGAAAACTTTTGATGAAAAGTTTGGTTCATGTTAATTAACGAGATTACTAATTTGTATTCTTTCAAATATAATTTGCAATCATTAAAGGTGTTAACATTAAATCATATAAAGAGATAAAGTGAGGAAAATAGGAAAATTCTACTAAATTGGTGAATCAGGGTGAGCTACGTAAAGCTGGACGAAAGTAAATAAACTGTTGTCACCCATAATTTTAATAGTAACTCTCGCATTATTAAATCAAAAATTTCAATGATTAAATAAATATAGTTAACATTTTTAACACTTTTCAAAAATGACTATTAAAATATTTGTTGATAAAAAATCGAAGAAATGTGCAGCAATGAATTATGTAAGTTAAAAAAATTCTTTCATTATGGTCTGTGTTGTATGCGGCCGGCCCTTTACATGAATGAAATGCCCGTTAGTTAAAGTATTATTTTTTTAAAAACATGAAAAAGGTAATATCAACATATAAATATTCTAAATAAAATAAAATTCATTTGAGTCTCAATTATACAGTTCATATTTTAAGTAATGATATACACTTCTATTTCAAGAATGTTAAACAAGTGTTTTCAGATATATATTTCAAAAACCGGCATCGAGAATTACAGATTAATCTTTTAATATTTCAACGAAAGAACAAAATTTATTATTACACACATATATACATACATATATATGTATTGCATATACGTTTTCTCTTACAAAACAGTAAAAAATCATTCCTTTTTCCATTTTTCTGTATCTATTTTCAAAAAGTCATGCAAGAATACTTTCCAATACTCAATTCAAAATTCAAAAGTAATTGATATTGAATTTTTTTCTCTCATCTCAATAAAAAGTTACATTCATATTCCAAAACAAATCGCATCATTATTCGACTTTAAAAACACACTAAAAAACCCCCCTAAAGCAAACTATTAAATATATGCGATTTAAATTGTAAAACATTTTGAGTCAAAGAAATGAAATAATAAAGTTTTGTGAAAGATTTGAAGAGTCTTTTATTTCAGTCCTTTTGGGAAAAAAAAGTTATATAGCCAAATTTTATTTCAAATTAACATAAAATTTATATTTTTAAATCAATTTACAATAAAGATCTTTTAATATAAGCATAAATTTGTTCCTAATAATCTATTGGGTCAACGATATTTCAAATGCCTAGATTTTGAAAATAGAGGAAGACCACTTTGAATAGATATATTTTGTAAATTGCAAAATATTACCAAGCACAATCAAAATTTCCTCAAGAATCTTAAAAAAAACTTGACTATCTTTAAGAAATATAATTATAGGCATAAAATTTATTACTGAATATTGTTCCTTTACTTTTCCATTTTTTCTTATAAAATTAAATTAATTTATTGTTTTATTGTATATTTGCCAATGAAGAAAAAAAATAAATCATTCAAATTTTTGTTAGTCTAATTACATTCTATTCAGAAGAAATCCATGTTTTCAATAAATTATTGAGTTTGAAAGTGGGGCAAACAAAAACCATGATATTTTCAGCTAACACAGATAATATTATACAATAGAAGAAAATATTGTAATAGAAATTTGTTGTCGAATTCCGGTTTTCGACGGTTTTACACGTTTTAGGGTCCGCCTGTGTGTCGCTATTGTACCATGGATAAGTGTATAAAGTTATGCATAGTATTGAACCGAATTTCATATGCATGTTTTTGGCTATGGCAAGCAGGTCTTCCTTGAATTTGGAAATATTCCGCATGAACGGGGCGCTGTAATAACTATTTTTGTGATATTTTCATTAATTTACCATCGAAAAGTATATGACGTTAAGTAAGAAGTTAAACGAAATTCCATATATATGTATTCGGCTATTGCAAGCAGGCCCTCCTTGAATTTGGAAATATTCCGCCGGAAAGGAACGCTGTAATAGCGATTTTTGTTCCATTTTGATTATTGTACCATCGAAAGATGAATAAAGGTATGTATAATTTTGAACCAAATTTCATATTTGGTTATTTCATCATTATTGTTTTGGCTATGGCAAGCGAGTCCTCCTTAATTTTGGAAATTTTCAGCCGGGAAGGAACGCCGTGATAACGATTTTTGTTCCATTTTGATTATTGTACCTTCGAAAGATGTATAAAATTATGCATAGTTTTGAACCAAATTTCATATTTGGTCATTTCATCAATATTTTTTTCTGATATGGCAAGCAGGTCCTCCTTGAATTCGAAAATATTCCATCAGAAGGGGGCACTTTAATATCCATTTCTGTACCATTTCCATTGTTGTACCATCGCAAAGTGTATGAAGTTATGCATAGAATGGTACCAAATATCATATAGGTTAACTCTAGGATAGATGGCCATAGAGGAGAGATGACCAGTCTAAATATTTCTAAACTTGATCATAGGTGGCAACATAAACTTGTTCGTAGAAAATAGTTCAATGTGTTCATTCATTGCGACGTGCAGTTGTGTTTTTCTATTATAAGAATTAAGTGTAATTTTAATGTTTATTTAATTTAGTGGTTGAATATTCTTTTTGACTTAGGTATCTGAATGTTTCGCAGTACGTACGTTATATTTTTTTACTATATGGACTTTTAAGGCACACATATAATCTGATCTTTACTTCTAAGCCTAAAACAAAGACGTACAATGGCTATTGATGCTTTAAATGGGGCAAACATCAGTCCTTCAATTTCAGGAGAGATGGCCACCTTTAATCAATATTTCAAAATTATACGGAGTGAGGATTTTAACTAAATATAAATAAATTTAAAATAAATATATAACTTTTATGTTTATAATTATATTAATTGATATAATTGTTTAAATTTTAACTAATATAAATATTTCAATAATAATAATAATATAATAAGACCTAACGATGTATTTGTTGAACTCATTCTAAACTGTCTGCTAATCGATGTATTAAATGAATTTTATAACAAGTTATTTTAATGGTATTTATAAGTACCGTCAGTAGATAAATGGTAAATAAACAGGAACAAATGCGTCAAATACTTGAAATGGGCGTAGGTAGGCTAGGAAAAATATAAACAAGGATTCTATGCATGATTTTCTTACGTTTGTTACATAAAAACACTAATAAACTTTTATTAAGACTTATAGATTGATTTTATAAGGAAGAAACTAAGATTAGTTAGAAAGCTAAGAAATCTTTAAATGCGATTTCTGGAAAATCAATTTTTCCATTATTCCCATGTTCGATAAAATCCATTGCATAAAATATTTTAAACATATTTCAGTAAAAAATTGAAAGAAAGCTTTCCATATTACTCACTATGTTCTGAAATTGAATCTAAGCTATATGTGATAATGTAATTATTTTATAGGTACTCAAATGTAGAAAAAAAACTCGTAATGTTTAATAAAGAACATGTATTTTTTAACATATTTGTAAGCATTTCAGTTAATTGAAGATATTGTAAAACTCCTAGTTCAGTACATAGGTAAGTGTAATAGTAGTATGCAGCACCAAGAAAGCTGAAATATATTTAATCCAATTGATACACTGTTTGGAGTAAGCATAAAATTTTGCTGAAAAAATCGTCCCCTCCCTTTCCCAAAATTTTTAACCCTTTATCTACTGACGATACTTAGAAACTCATAAACATAACACTCGCTTTAAACTCTTATCCCATAGTGAATATTACTAATATTCGAATGGTGTTTTGTAAAAAAACTCTTTTAACGCCACTTTTTTATGATACATGGCAGCAGTAGTTCTAGGTACGTTATTTAGCGAGGAAGGAGGCCATCTTTGATACAGAAGATCTGTTTTATGACATTTTGTATATTGTCACGTTTGACATTTTATTGCTGCAAACATATTAAAGGACATAAGTGTTAGTTTTTTTTTTATGTATTCATTATGTTCTTAGAATACAATTTGACTAGTTATTTTAAGTAAGCGGTGCATGTGTTTGGCTTAACAGTTGAATTACTCGGCGGTACTTATAAGTACTTATAAGTAAAACTTCTTGTTTGCTTTTCGTCTGTGTGTTTATAATGTTATAATTAAATTGCAGTGTAGTAATGTTTTTTCTGGTATTTATTTTCTGCTTTTTTTTTAATAGGACATCGAAAAAGTTGTGATACCGGCTAATTTTTGCTATTTTAGGAATGGCATATGTAAATTCATACATTGTATATGTGGAGTTGCGAGAGAACATGCTGTCCTTTGAATATAGGTGTCACATAAGTAATGCTAAGGCTAAACTAATAACATAGTAAAAAAAACGAAACTAGAGTAAAGCAAGCATAACTAACGTTAAAGGACTGCTAACAAAATCGAAACCTAAAAAACATTGTTTTTTTAATACCATCAAATTTGAATTTTTACTCATTTTTCATGTGTAAAATGAAATAATCTCAATTTAATATTTTTTATTGTTAACTTTAGAATGTCTTCTTGTTAATTAGCATTTTTAAGAGTTTAAATTTGATTTGAAATATCATGTGGATTTTGTGTTACAAGAATATTTTAACCATAGTGTACTGACGGTATTTTAAAGTACCACTTTAATTAATTACTTCAAAGAATTAAATTTCTCACGTGTGAGTATTTTTTTTTTATGTATATCCTTTAATTTTCATTGTAGTAACTGAAAAAAAAAACTTTGCATGAAAAAAATTGCACTAGATCAGGATGCAGCAGATAAAGAATTAAAATGATATGAAGATATTGTTAGGATATTAATCTTTTTCATCATTCTTTATTATAATTTAATTAAAAGTATGTGCATTTATTCAATATTGTACATTAAAAAAAAAGTGCTCCGAACGTAGGCAAATACCTTAAGATACTCCTTTTTTTAAAAGCGTTCTTTTTCATTAGAAACCTAAGAAACTATTATATCTTGCAGATTTAAAGAATCTTTTACAAAATCGCTTCTTTTTGCTGCCACTAATTTTCGGAAATATTTTTAAAATAGTTTTTATAGTATATTAACAAATTTTTTTGAAACCAGAATATCTTAGGATATTTTTTCTTAATTAAATATTTTCAGCTTCGTAATTGAATGTATACATGTAAAATAACAGAGAAATATTAATTTTTTAAATTACTGTCAATGTTGTTAATTTTTGTAAAACATGCTTTTGGAACATGAAAATGCATACTGATAACCTCCGAAAAACCTTGTTAATATATATAGGTGGAATGCTGATCGCAATTAAGCTTCGTTGAGCAAACAGTATTACATAATATGTGATATTTTGAGGGAAAAACAAAATGTATTAATTATTTTTTTAACTTTAAATAGCTGTAACACACTAATATGTTTTAATTTTATGTTAAAATTATATTTTATATTTTTTCCTTGTGTGGTGTCTTTCAAACCTGTCTCGCTTAATGTATCCGTTAATGTTGCACTATATTGATTTATTCTGAATTTTAACAGTACGCTATCAAACAAAACGCAAAAATTTGTTTCTTTTCTCTTTAACAAGCCCACTGCCCTTTTAAAGTTAAAAAAAGAATAAACAACGAATAAAAATCTATTTATTTAATTAATACGTGGTTATATTAATAAAAAATATTTTCCCTCTTGATTAATAAGTACTACGCAAAAAAAAAGTACATAACATATTATGTAAAATGCCTTCTTTATTTCTATCCGCTGACCAGGCCGGCACCTATTGGGCTATGGCCTAGTTGAACGTGTTTGAATGCCTATAAGTCACTGCATGGCGGCGGTCTGCTATTTATTTATTTGTTAATACTTGATGCTGGTAGGTGAGATTACATATTTTTCATAACTATACTGTGGCAGCGATTAAATTTTGTGAAAGATATAGGTTTCTGAACTCCCTCTGAAGGAAAATACATTTCGTTGCAATTATATGTTACTAGTTGTTTAACCCATTCTACGCACGAGAGTTCATGAATTTAATTCTAAAACCAAAATTAAAAATAAAAATCAGTACAACCAAATTAAAGTTTATGAATATAAAATTTTTTTATGTCTATTAAAAATCGGTATTTACACAACCAATATGAAAAGAAATTTAATTTATCATGTTGCTATGCCTGCAGACGATAAAACGATATCTTTGGAATAAGGGAATAAATAGAATAAAAAGTTTTGTTACTGTTTGTCATAAAATGATTTTTTTTTTTTTTAACTTTAAAAAATGGAAGCGCACTAATTATTTGCATGTGAGGTAAAAGAATTATCGTAATACACTCTATAGCTTCGTAGTATTGCAGCGTGGAGTAGGTGATATGTATATCTCACATTGCAGTAAACATTTAGAACTGGTTAGAACTCGCGAAATTACGTGTTTAACATAAAAAAGACAAAAATTCGTCAAAAACATATATATATATATATATATAGTTAATTTTCGAATTTTTTGCCCCAATCGTTCATGGGCCTCCTACCAGCAGCCCGTGTACAACACTTCGTAGCCCTGCGCCCTGTGGTTTTCGAATTTTCGCTGTTACATAGATACGCGCACGGATTTTTAATAGGGTAGATACTTGAACATTTCTGATTTATTTCTGATATGACGATATATTCATCTTTATTTAAATTCTTAATTTGTCCTTCCAGTTTCATTTTTGACGTGAAAATCTTTCAATAAAAAATTTATTGTTGAGAAGGGATTTTTATTTCGGGTTTTGATGCTAATTCTGACTCAATTTTCGACATGAATAATTTTACGTACATATTTTTGACATTTACTATCCATTTTCTTTCCAAACCTTTTTAAAACTTTTTTTTTCTATTTTAAATTAAAAATTAAATCTTTACATTATCTATGCGCAGACGATAAACCTAAAAATAAACGGTTGCTATGTTTCATTTCTTATTTAATATAATTCGTAGAAAACTTTACCATTGCTTAAAAAGTATTAAAGAACTTAGCTGTAAAATAAAGCTGTAAACTGTAAATATAATATACAGATAAAATAGAAAAATTCGTAGCAACAGTTTGTTTGGAGTCTGTTTCCAAGCAAAACGTCATGACTGACGTCATATTGAAAGCATCTATTTTTAATTTTTTTGATATTTCAATTTCCTTCTCCACATGAAAACATTTCAGTCGAAAATTAATTATTGCGTGAGAAGTTATTTTTGCGGATTTCTATTTTTTGGCAACGGAAAAGAAATATAATGAAATGTTAAAAGAAAAATTGAATGTCAAAGGAATTCACTATGGAAATAACGAAATTTTGAAATATTAATAAAAATATTTGAATAAAATAAATAAAAATTAGCCTATGTTCTTTTCAGGGCTATAATCTATCTATATGCAAAGATAAAAATACATTATTTCATCCGTTTTGATGTTGATTTCATTCAAACTTTCGGACACACATTCACATTTATAATATTATAAGAATTTTATAAATACTATAGATAAACATCAAGGTATCCGAAAAGAATGTTAATTCCTGTTTGTCTGTTACAATACCACTTTTTCAATCATAATTACTTACATTAAATAACTTAATAAATTTAATAATAAATAATTCATAATAACTATATTAATTTATCTTCTAATATCATATGCTAATTGTAACAAGCTCTTAATCACATAATTATTGTTTTTTTTTTGTTCGTTTGTTTGTTTAAAACAAAATAAGGATATTTTTTCCTCTATGACTGTTACTCTTTTACAATGGAATAGCCGTTTAATAGAAATATAAATAAAAAGGACGAAATTTAATTGCTAAATATTGATTAAATATTTTTTTAATACATGATCATTTTAAAATTATGTACAGCTTACTGTTATTTTTTAATGAGTGGAATGATACATAAAACTGCAAAACTTTTTCTAGAGATTAAATTATTTATCTGGAAGCTAACATAATGTATCAATTTATTGAAAGTTTTTACTATGCTCTATTCTGGCATAAAGTATTATTTCTATAGGACGACATGATAAGTGATTAGACACATTTTCTTTCAAACAACTCAATTAGACAGTAATAAGCATCTTCAATGTAAGTGACAATTAGTGTAAATGATGCCCATTCATCGAAAAGTAAACATAACACATGCTATCTAAAGTTAGTACAAAGAGTAAATAGCCTTTTACGTTCTGATCAATAGCCTAAATAGAAACACTCAAGATAATGAACACATGCGCAATACCTAAGGCGTCCCTTTATTTTAATGAAAGAATATTAGGTAAGTACAGTTAGAGTTAAGAAACATGTAAGATTAAATGTATGCAACACTAGAACGAATGAAGTTGTAAAAGGTAAATTAAAGAAAGACATTATCAATACTGCCCATCAATTTTATAAATATAGATTCATTCTTGTAAAATAAATATTTAAATATAAAATTTTGGAATTACGTTATTTAAATATCCCATTGTAATAAAGGGACAAAATTCCATATTATTAATCATATTTAAGATGATAATTTCAGTTTAGGTAAATTTCTATAAAGAATATGTATAAAAAATCAATAATAAGGAATGCTAATGTATTTATAACACCTTCATTGCATTTAAACAAAGATCTTTTTCTTTCTGTATAGAATTTATACACACATAGCTTCAAAAAAATATATATAATAATGTTCTTTTAAGGTAGTTTTAATACGTATCACACAGCTTTGTTATTTGAATTAAAATGAAATAACTAATGCTAATTCATAAAATGAAACGTGCTTCAGATATGTGCGACGAACCGCTAAGATCATTTTTTTTAGTTACAAATGTATTTTAAATTATTATTTTTGTGTACGTTCATTTCATTATTGGCGAAAAGCGTAAAGACTAGAACTCATTGCTTTAATTTTTCCAGAAAATTATTTATCGTACTTCATTAGGATTTTCATTCCCATAAATAAAGATAAAATAATTATAATTTACTAAAACAGTGCATGAAATTTATTTAAAACCATTCTATTACATATGAGTATGTTTTAAAAATTTAAAAATATTTACTTATGATGTAGAAACATATCTGAATCTATGATAGATACGTTGATACTATGTTAGCATTTTAATTTAAAGCCCGAGATCATTCAATACTGAACGCCATTTTTTTCAAGGGGAAACCTTAATTAGAAAATCGCTTTTACTATTTTTTTTTTTTTTTTTTTTTTTTTCTCGTTAAGGTATCATCCTTGAAAATGATCACGTTCATGATTGAAAGATCTCGGATTTAATATTGAATCTCGGATTTAATATTGAAGTGTGAATGAAACATCTTTTTACATATGTTTTTAAGATCATAATAGAATAGTTTTAAGTTTTTAAAACGTACTTATATGTAATGGAATGGTTTTAAATACGTTTTATGCTCTTTTAGTATGTAAATTAATAATTATTTTATCCATATTAACTCAAGGTTTATATGACATCCCGCTTTAAACTCGTTTTTTAGTTTTTTTTTTCATTAATAGATTTGTAGGTGCGTATTTTTAATAATTATTAAAGCGATTTAATCATAAATGTGAAATACTTCAATACATATGACATAATTTTTCAATTTTAATAACGTGAAAAATTAAACTTAAGCTCGTACACAAAATGAATTTTACTTTAATTATTTAAAATAATCTACACGCACTAAAAACTGAAAATATATTTTTTAAAGCAAAAACATGTCTGTGAGTAACAGTGACGTCATATAGACGGGGAAAACGGCATGATCTGCAAATGTCGTTATTAATGTAATGTTTAAAATTCCGAAAATCGCAAAATTTAAATGTTTGCACAGTCGAATAGGGGAAAAAGTTCATTCAAATGCAATTTGTTTGAAAACTATATCTAAATTTTCTGTTTTTTTTTATTGTTGTTGTTGTTGTTTGTTTGTTTTGTTTTTTTTGATTTATAGAAATATTTTCAACCATGAATATTTTTTTTTATCTATCTCTATTCAGTACTGCCCGATTACGAAATATTAACCCAGTAGCACTTAAAACAATATAAATAGTTCAGCATTTTCTTACCACTAATATTCCATAATGAAATTAAAACTTCAGCAATAAATGAATAAAATAATATAATACTATAAACAGAAAAAAAACTCAAGAGACTCAGAATTCAACAACGTGGCTAAACTCCTGAGACTATCAGAATCAAAAAAGTTACTCTACGTTTTCTGCTATTAACTCCTGGAATGTGGCTAATAAGAAAGCATAGTTTTTAATAAATTTCACAACTTTATTTGAATAAATAATTGACATGTTAGCTTTCACCTATATTATATAACTTGAGAAAGAAAGGTTCGATACGCAACTTTTCTTAAAATACAGAATTGAGCAAGATTAATATGGATAAAACGATTTCACAGGTAAAACGAGCAATTTGCACGTTAAGAATCATTCTTCATTTACGATATATTGAGATTTTCATAGTTCATACGAGCTATAAAATCCTTTTCACGATCAAAATACCCCTTTATCTCAATGTGATTTTCGACAAAATGTAGAGAAGAATCGAGAAAGAAATCCTTTTCTGCCAAAATGAATTAATTTATCCGTTTTACCGGGAGAAATTCAACCACCACGAAGACTTTCTACCCAGGAAAATGCAAAAGATTGTCCTGAGGCTAAAAGAGTGAAAGAAAGAAGAAAAATAGAAACATATTCCTAATACAACTCCTTTGTAAGTTTGACAATTGAGCCATGGGAAGGAAGTGGCATTTAAGAAAAGCCTTTTTTGTTTGCTTTTTTTAATCGAACTCTGGGCTATATTAATCAAACTTTAAATTTCATGTCTCTTGATGAGTTGTTATAATGTGAAAGATATCTGAAATCCATTGTTTGGGTCTTGTAGTGACTAATGCAATATTAGCTTGTGAGTTTTTCCGGAAATGTTTATGATATTATGCTAATTTTAGCATTAGGGTAATTAGAGAAATTAATAGTTCTAATGATTTTATTTTCGTGTATGTTTTAAGTGTTATCGTATGTTTTTTTTTTATTATTATTTTCACGGGATTGCGAGTAATACGCGACCTCTTACTTATCGTATTAATCGAAATCATCTATACATTGCAAATATTTTACAATTGTACTAAATATACAGTTAAAACGTTTATTGGATATATTTTACGTTAATAACTATTATTGTACATATTGGAAAATATATGATTAAATGTCACTCTTAAATTTGAGAAATTTATCAACAAAAATAAAAGTATAACCATAGAAAGCGTCTTTTTAAGCATGGAAAATTTAAACTGCTAATTATTATTCAGGTAGTGGTAAAAGTAAAATGTACTGTTTAGATATGTAGTTTACATATATTAATGATCTAATTTGAAAACTGCATTTATCTTTAATTAAACGTTTTAACTTATTGTTTAAATCACTCATGATTAATATGTGTTATAGGTTTCCATTTATTTTTTCCCGATAATTAAAATAAATTTAAAGAAAATTTATTCTAGACTTCTACATTTTAATACTCATAATCTACGTTTTGCTATCATAATATCATAGCATAAGACTTTTATGTTGAATTCAGATAAATTGCAATTACCAAAATGTAATTTTTAATTGAAAATAAAAATAAACTAATGTTTTATCATCCTAACTATTTTTTATACGAATTGAATATTTTCAACTGAGCGAAAAAATGCCCAGACTGGGAATCGAACCACGATCCTTGGCTTACAAGGCCAATGCTTTATCGTTTAAGCTAACTGGTCCGACAACAAGCCAGCATATTTCGCTCACATAAAGCAGTGGCCTTGTAAGCCAGGGATCTGGGTTCGATTCCCAGTCTGGGCATTTTTTCGCTCAGTTGGAAATATTCAATTCGTATGATAACTTTACCAATCAGTTTGATTGTGTTAAAATAACATTTTTTTTTTTTTTTTTAGTTGAGTAAACGCATATGTTGATGTAAAATTCATTAATAAGTATCTCTCTCCAAAGTTAAAGAACTTCAATGCAACAAATATTATGTAAAATATACCATATCAAAATATATCATGAATCTTTGAAAAAATATTAATTTGAAGACATTTTATTTTTTTAATTAAAAGAAAATAAATATTTCTTTCTAAAGAAATTAAATAATTTATTAACAAAACATTTTTAACCATGTCTGTAACTTTTAACATTTCACATAAATTTAATTTTCTCTACAAATAACAGTTAATTTTAAATTTTGCTAACATGAAAATTTAATACAATTTTTTTTTTATCGATTTGTTAACCGAACTAAATAACTGAAAAGCAATCTCTTTTACTAATCATTTGATAATTTTAAATAGTTATGTAGAGAATATTTAAACGGAAGACTGAAAGATTCAACAAAAGATTAACTTTGAGTATAAGCAACGCTTAATGAAACTGCTGTATGTAACGTTTATAATTATTTCATTTTTCTCACATTTAAAGATTCTTTAAATAACATTCATTGAACAATGTTTTTAAACAAAATTTCCCCTTTAATTGCTAATGTAGTACTAACAGTAAAGTGGGTTTTCTACAGCTATACAAATTTATGTCGGAAATATGCATTACTACTGTTTATTCAAACATACTTAAAGAATTTTATTCCCATATTTTATTATTTTCATATTCAAAATGACATTTACAAAATAATTTGAAAAGTTTAAATCAATCTATCTTTGTTTTAGAAAAACAGATACACGTATAATGACACAAATATGTAGAGTCGGGTGAATATAAACTAAATCCCCCCCCCCCCCCCCCACACACACACACCCACCCACCCAATAACTCTGCAACTAAAGAAAAGAAAGAAGTTATTAGTATCAAACTATTGAAAATAAAGTCTACTTTTAAATTATGTATATGAAATTTGCCTTGAAGACCATCTACAAGTCAAAACCAGAGGAAATGTTATTTTTTCTATTGCAACACTCAACTTACACAATATATTTTAAATGTTCGGTTCAAACTATGCCTAGAAACAAAATTTTAAGTCATTTGAGGATACGTTTTTGAATTATAAACATTCCGAATTTAGAGCGTGTAATGTTAAACTACATTTTCATATTTTTATTAATATCTCCTAAAATTATAATCCTATTATGATAATTTTTGTGTGGTTATATTACGAAAAACCAAATCATAAATACACTAAATTTATAATTAAATAAAATTATAATATGAATTATGAAATTAATATTCGAAAAAAATATGATTTGCAACATAGAATTTTTTTTTTTTTTGACAGATTTATATTTATTAAGTCCAGCTTTATGCGAATTGTCATTTCAAATTTTTCATCTAAGTAGTTTTCGAATTATGATTAAAATATGTCAAAATGATGGTTTAAGGTCTTTGGGGACTAGAAAAGCATAATTTGAAAAAAATACATTATACTTACTTTATTCAAACATTTGGGCTGATATTAGTCGAAACATATTAAGAGAATTAAATGGTCATATTGGCAAGAAATAATACATTAATGCAAGTGATATAGTCATTCTGCAGCATTTCAACAATCGGGTTCCGAACTTTAATTTTGACACAGCCCCTAAAATACGCTCATTTTAAAATAATTAATTTCTCTGAAACTATTCCTTCGAAATTCATGAAAATTTGTATTTTTTCTAATTGAAGTGTGTAGAATTTATTTATGGTGTGAAACTTGGGTATTGCTATCGAAAAAAAACAAAAACAAAGATTGGGTTCGTTTTGTTATGTATATGGCCCTTTAAGAAAATTTTATATATATATCATTTAAAAGTAGACTTTTTTTCTAATCGTTTGGTACCAGTAACTTTTTTCTACAATAATTTGTTGTAGGGTTGTTGCGGAATTTTTAATTTTTCCTCCACGTCTGTAAGTGTACATTTTGATACATTATATTATTTTATTTTTAACCTTTAATTTTTCTCATGTATGTATCACATGTATCACATGTTATATTTCTTTTTCAATGAGAACATTTTTTTTTTTAATCAATTTATAGTATTACGCAAAATTGTCCTTTTACCGATTGCTTTTTATGGAAAAAGAATAAACCGTCTAGATTTGCTGGTATTCCAAGCAAAAGAAAAATGCATCTGCACTAAATTATAACAGATATATTTCAACTAGTTATCAATGCTATGATATATAAAATGAACAAGACTAATACCAAATAAACAAGATCTTCGATTAATTAAGATACATTTAAATAAACAAAAAATATAAACTCTTTTTTTTAACACAATCAAACTGATTGGTAAAGTTATCATACGAATTGAATATTTCCAACTGAGCGAAAACATTCCCAGGCCGAATATTCAATTCGTATGATAACTTTACCAATCAGTTTGATTGTGTTAAAATAATACTTCATCTACGTATCCATCGTTTATAGGGAGTTCGTTTACCTGCGGTTTAATCTGTTGAGTTGTCTACACGACAGACCAGATATTAATACCAATAAGTTTATCTGAGCAAAATATTCTTACTGGTTGTCGGCCCAGTTAGCTTAAACGGTAGAGCCTGTAAGTCAAGGATCTGGGTTCGATTCCCGCCCTGTGCATGTTTTCGCTCATTTGGAAATATTCAATTCGTATAAACAAAAAGTACCTTTTATTACTTTTTACTTCAGTAGTAATTTGAGTATATGAAACATGGACTGTTTAAAAGAGTTTGTATAGGTATAAAAATGCGCTGCTTTTAGAGCTTTTGTTTAAATTACGACAACATCGAGTTATTAAGTACAATTAGAACACTTTTTTCTTTTTTAGTATTCACAAAAATGTAAATTAGTCTAGACACATGTAATCACATGATTACCCTGGAGGCTACTTCATAGTTAGCACACGATTGGATAAGCACGTAGATACAGTCTGGGAAAAAAACCGCTATAACCAATGCTATTTATCCACAACGTATAAAAGAGAAATAGAAGCGATAGCAATCAAGTCGGAATCATAACAATTTTCTGAATATTAATACAATTTTTCAAATAGGGGTCGTCTAAATCCTACAAATAGCATCAGCTTTCATTTTTCAAGCGTTAACACCTACTTTTGTCAACTTTTTGAGTTCCATGGTATAGAACAACCCTAAAAAGTGTACATATTGCAAACCTTTCCTTAAATGTTTATAGAATTTCAAGATGTGAAAATTTTAAGATGTTCATGTAAATTCACGAGATAAACTTTAATTTATAGTATCCTAAAAATCATACGATTGAAATACTTCTGACTAAATGAACCTAAACATATTTTATTTTAAGTTCAAACACATATTTTTAATCATGTAAAAATATTAATAAATTCATAATGAAAAAAAAATATATATTTGTTACATACATTAATTTTCACATTAATAAAATCATGATCGTATAAAAAAGGACATCAAAATGTATGGCTGCGTACATTTAGAGATCATTCCAACCTTTATTTTTCGGGATGTAGAGGAATATTGCTTTCTGACAGTACAGATCAAGTGGGACGGTTTCATTTTAGCGATTGCATCTAGAGGGAAAAAATTAAACACTTACTGGTCAAATTTTATAAAAAAAAAAAAAAAAAAAAAAAAAAAAAAAAAAAAAAAAAAATCTGCATAATGTTTTTTTTTTTATTTTATTTCAATTTTTATAAAAACAATCGATGACTAGTTGAAAATTCCTGGAACTTATTCCCTGTAAGTTATTAATTATATATATATATATATTTAATTTAGTATTGATAAACTCCAAACAAGCTGCATAAACCATATCTTTATCAGTGTTAATTCGATTCAAGAACTCAAATAAACTGCCAAAAGTATGCGATTCTATTTCAAAAATAGAAAGTTATTCTAATTTTTAATATGTACGGAACTCCCATTTTTTTTTTTAAACATTCTTATAGAAAACCTAGAGGAAGTAAACATAATTTAATGGTACTTATCATATTTGCAGAGACAGCTTTTTATAAAATTATAAGGGTCATATTATAGGGTTATATATCGTGCGATGTTTATCCACGTTTTTATTATTACCTTTACGTACCTATATTTAACCTAAATGCGACCCACTGCGAATATTCAAGCATAAAATGTAGTTCAAACTTTTTACAACTTGACTTGTAGTCAGAGATTTAAATACTAGAGACACCTATTAGAGACACCTATAGAGACACCTATACTATTTCGATATAGTATCTAACTTCAGATACATACATTTAAGCATGAAATGCGCGACTGTTTTTTCCGAAACTATCCGTTCAAAATATTTCGGAATTGTACACGCACACATTTATTAAACAATTTGACTTGAAATCTAAAGTATGAAATTGTGTCTAATAAGAGATAAAAGATTAAGTATCCACAGGTACTACTATTTTACCAAATCGTGTAATTGTTTATTAAAGAATAGTACTTAAATCAAATCCAATAGATCCACGGTTTTATTTTTGAGTATATATTTTTAAAAGTGTAAAATCGTAAAATTAAGTAGTAAATGAATTTACTATCCATAAAATATATCATTTAAACCTTAATTTCTGTGTTTCCCCTATACCCAGTAAATAACATAAAAAATGATTTCAATTCTAAAAAATTAGGACAGGAGAGTAGTTTTGTAATTTACATATTCGATTAATACATTGTTTAGGAAATGCCTTCTATGTAATGCTATAAAACTCTCAATACCTTTAAATAATGAAAAACGTTTCTCTCTCATATTCCCAGGAATTATCATATATTCACTCCAATATATTCTAATTTAATTAAAAATTATATTAACTCTCTTTTTTTAATATGTAGGATTTATCGAAATCTAAATAACAGTGTAATTGTTTATGGTTGATATACTACAATTAGATATTTTAAATGATATCTATTCTTAAAAATAATCTCTCACTTGTATTTTCATTGCAGATTAAAATTATAAGTTTATTTCTCCCTTGAATCAATAACTCTTGGAGTCTCTTTCGATTTCTGTAAATCCATTTTGAGACACACGTAAGGAACTATTAAATGTTTTCGATTAGTAATAGATCTGAGGTAGCGACTTATGCTACGAAATATTCTGTTACTTTGATGAGAGAAATTCTCTAGGGAGTAAAATAGTGATCGCACATTCCGATATACTTAATTTAAAACTATTCTCTTACGTTATGAATGGTAGAATTCAATAAAGTCGAAATAACAACCGAATAGTTTATCGTTAATGAACTGCAGGGAACCATTTAATTATCTATTCGCGAAAATCACATCTTACAGAAAACGTGTATTTCTGTCGATTAAAAATGTAAAATATCTTTAATTTTTAATTAGTCACCATTGCAATAAAAAAAATATATTATTAAATGTAAAAATGTTTAAACTTTTGTAGTTAGCTGACTTTTGTAGTTGCATGACTAAAGCAGTTGGATTCAACTGAATAACTGGCCGTTGATTTCAGTTCTCGGCCTTGAAATAAATTTTCATACAGAGTTGGGCAAATTTTTAATTAAAACTATCTGCAATGTAATTACAGTTTAATTGTATGTAATTAATTATAGCTAAAATTACATGCCGTAAAAAATTCATGCAGTACTGTAACCGGAACCGTCCCCATCCCATTATTTGACAATATTTCTGTGTTTGAATGTGTGTAAATATAATCAATTACATACAATTAACCTGTAATTACACAGAGAATAATTGATATTACAAATTTGCCAAACTCAGTTTCATAAAAATGCATACATTTTAAACTGTCAATTTTCTAACAGAAATCGATTTCTGGAAACTTCAAATATGCGATTACAATTTTATTGTGCATTCTGTCAGCGTTTGAGTTACATAAAAAACTTTCGGCATTGCAGTATGTTTTTCTGTAATTAAAAATGAACTTAACCCTAGGCGTTTCAATTTTACGCATCCAGAATTCTGAAACTACTTGACCATAAAGACATCTTTATAAGTTTGGTATCTGAATGTGAAAATTACTGAAGAATCCATATAAGATGCCGAAATTGGGTGTTCATTGTTCAAATCAAAAATATTACTACATTGTCTATATTTAAACTGATCCCAAAGCAAAATTTATATATAGAATTAATTAGTAGGCGTTATTACTAATAGACATACAAGGTGTTTCACTACCAGACAGCCAAACTTTCAGGAGGTGTAGGTCGTAGAGAGACGACTCGGAGTCACATAGCAATGCATGGTCGGAAATACAATCCTAACGTGATAGAGGGGTTATTAGGGTCTGAATCATAGGGCTAGCAGATTGACATTTAAAGATCATAAGCTTAAAATAAGTCACGAGTTTCCTGATAATGAAGTTCCCCAAAGTTTTCTTCCTACGTGTTTTGTTCTTACCCGAAACACGCCCGGCTTATTTCAAAATATTACGAGATTCCAGATTACCAATGTTTCATTCATACATTACGAAACATCGAGCAACTTCATTATCAGGAAAATCATGACTTACTTTAAGCTTATGTCTTTAAATGTCAATTTTCTATCACTATAATTCAGCCCATAACAACCCCTCTATCTCGTTAGGATTGCATTTCCGACGCTGCATTGCTATGTGATTTCGAGTCATCTCTGTGCCCCTACACCTCTTGCCAATTTGTCGTCTGCTAGTGAAACACACTGTATATAAGTCACTTTTTTATACTGTGATTTGTGAATGAGATAGTTGGACGTGGTGTGTTTTTGATCCATAACTGCACATTAAAAATAGATATTAAGATACAAGATTGAGTATGACCGTATACACAAAGAAAATATGTATGTGAATATGTTTATTAAATATGGAGTTTAATGCAGGAAGGTAATAAATATGTATTTATTAACGCTAATATTTCTGGCGATTAATTGGAATCTACGTATGACGTATATAAAAAAAAAAACTTATGGAATGCTTCAAATGAACATCTTTTATTGAAGTTTCTGGCTATTCATTTCCAAAAATACGATATGGATATTATCCTTTTATTTTCTTAACAATCAAGAACACATTATCGTTCAATAAATTTCTATAAAATACGTTAATCTTTTCAAAACAACATTTTATTATAAATTTTATTACTTTTTAATAATTTTAATAATTTTATTATTTTTAATATTATTTACATTATTATTACTATTATTATTTATTTGATTAAAATATATTAATTATAATATTTTCATGGGATATTGAAAATATTATAAAATTATTATCTTTACTGAAAAATTGTCACTTGTAACAATATTCTGGATATTTTAAAATTTATAATAATTTATATTTGTAATACTAATTTTAAAGTGTTTGTTTTTCCCATAAAAGTGATCCCAATGCATGCAATAACAACGTTCATATGATATTTCAAATGCTTTTCTAAAATACTTTTCTAAGTAAACTTAAAAATTTACCACCGATATCCATATTCATTTAAAACGTTATATACGGGTGTCTACAAATTAGTTGGACAGTTTCGTAAGTTAAGAACTTCCGACATATTAAATGAAATTAACTAGTTGAAAGTAAGACTAGTAGTAATATTGCCGGAGTTTATTCATTGATGACGTTAGGTGTCAAAACTGACGCTATCGTTTAGCGAGCGGTAATCATTCTTTTCGGCATTACGATAATGGAGACGTACAACGGTGCTAAAAAAGCGAAATGCTGTCTTTGGTTTCACGACACTCACTCTGCTGGGCAAGTACGATCCTAACGCCATCTATGAATAAACTTCTGCAAAATTACTACTAGTCTGACATTCAACTAGTTAATTTCATTTAATATTTCGGAATTATTTTCTTAACTTACGAAATTGCCCAACTAATTTATAGACACCCTGAAATATAATTTCGTAAAACATTAGATTAAATTAAATTACCAATTTAGAAACACACTTTTTATTTAATTATTATGCATAACATATCGATAATAATGTATAAAAATACATGCCTAACCACGTATATATGTATGCAATTCCACATAGTAAATTAAATATAAATTTTAAAATCTATTTGGCTCATCAGTAAATTATAAAACGTTAAAAAATATTTTATTACACGAAATATGATGAACTGATTCCACAAATATTTAATCAATGACATTTAAATTACCCGTAACAGTATAAGTTCATCAGATGTAAAGAAGCACAGAAATACTGAAATATCACTTAGTATATTTCAACATTTACGCGTGTAAAGCCGCTGATAGAAACTTCAACTGATGAATATTAAATAACAACGAATCTGCATTTTTATATTAAATTATATTGCATCTGAAAATAGACTTAATGAAGGATTCACTTATATATACATCTTTCCTCATCACGTATAATAGCATCATTGTTCAGTCTTTTATTACATTTCAATATCAGCATTCAAAACTTTAAAACGGTTATACTTTATTAATTTAAAATTGTACTCATGCAAAAAAAGTCCTTGGAAAACGAAAATGATTAACTAAATTAAATATTAAATTTTAGCTACAATTTTAGTTTAATAGTTTTAGTGAATGAAATTACATATTATCAATTTTTAAATTCACAACTTGTGTTATAGTTTGAAAGATAGTTTTGAAGAGATTAATTGCCGAAACGTCAGTGAAGGCTTACTGTGGAGACACGAAAAGTTTTGATTTCCGTTTGTCTGTCTGTCTGTCTGTCCGTCTGTCTGTCTGTCTGTTCCGCGATAACTGCCGCAAAAAGCACCCGATCAGCTTGAAATTAATTGGGCATATTCGTGAGATACCCGGACGTAGCTGTATAGTTTTTGGTTAAATTTGGTTCATTCGTTCGGAAAATATGGAAGATTTTATTTTTCTTTATAATGCTTTTCTACGGCAAGTCAGACGATTTTCAAATTTCCATTTGTTGAAAGAAAATGGCACGTTTGATTAATGGATTTAAATGTCAAATTATGGATACTAAAATTCCAAATAAGGGTTTTAAATTATTCCTATTATATTGAAGTTTTATCAATATATCTATCAGATTTTTTTATTTACGTGTATAATGTTTTGAGGACATTTATACATGTATTCCAATAATATAACGAATTTTTAAATTAATTTTCTTGTTTTACATGATACATATTTCTTTTTTTTTCCTTTTCTTCGTTGCCTAGCGACTGTTATTCGTAGCCTATCATTGCGTCAAATATGAATGAAGTTAGTAAATTACGTTATTTTTGTTGCAGGTACTATTAAAAGGCTATCACAAAAAATATTTTATCGCGCCAAATCGATGCAATTTATGCAATTAACAGTGGGCACGATAATGAATTATTTTCCAGTAGATTTATAGATCTCCAGATATGCATATTTTGGGGGGCTTTTAATATGTTATTGCTATCGCATGGATTAGGATGTTTAAACTAATGTTTAACCATGCTATAAGTGAAAAAAAAGCACAGTTAAAGGCATGTAAATCCTTTTTAACACTTTCCAACATGGATGAAAAGTATTTATGACTTCAGTTTTTCTATATGTCCCCTGCCGTGTTTCTCTACGTGCTCTAACTCGCGTAAATATAGTCGGGATTACATGTAATTGATATACGTTATTGAGGTTTGCCAAAGTATGTTTGGTATTAAAAATGAAGAGTGTAGCATTCATAGCTTAATTACAGGGGCACTCAAAACTATTCCGTTACATTATAGTCTTTGGGAAAAATCGTCTGCGGTGTATTTTAATAATGTTGCACAATTTTAAACGTAATGAAATTTATATACTTTATTATGGTGCACTAGAACCTGGTTACTATAAAATATGTTATGTGTAGCACTTACAGCATGCGTATAGGGAACTCAAAAGTATTCATAATATTACAATCTTTGAAGAAAATCCTTTTGTGGCGTTTTTTAATGATGTTACTCTGTTACAAAATAATAAAATTTATATGTATTTTTGAAACATTTTTGTAGTATATGGGGTGCAAAGCATATGTATTTTTCAGGGTCACACAAAAGTGGTCGATTAAAATGTGGTCTACGGGGGAAAAAAACTCTTCACAGCTTATTTTAACACATTAGCGACGGGAAACGAGAATTCTCGTTTTTATTCAGAATACATCATTGGCTAAGGGAGTGACTTCTACCTTACAGAAAAGACATTTATATTGTGTTGTCCATATTTTTTATAGATTGTAAGACATTATATACTACATCCGTACATTGAAAGATATTTACTGCTGGATAAACATGAAAAACATATCTCAGAAACCAATTACCGAGACACTTTCAGAAGAGGGAGGAGCTTCTACTGTTTTTAAACCCAGATTTAATTAAATTCCCTGTCGTCAGTGTGTTAATTGTGTTGCACTAATTCAAACATTATGAAATTAAATTACATTACTGTGTTTGACTACAAGAAACTTGAATATGATTTGTATCGTATTTATCGTTCATTTATAGGGTCACATAAAAAATTTCGGATACAGTTCTGGTCTATTAGGGATGGTTGCTGAAGAGCATTTTCTATTATGGTGTGCGTTTTAACGTTAAGTAAATTTGTGCTTAATAAGTAGTGCTTAAATATTGTATAGACCATGTACAGGGATACACAAATGAATTCGTAAGTATAAATGAAAATGAGCGCGAATTGCTTCAGTGTGTTTTTTTTTATTATTTGAGTTGTGTATTTCCCAGCCCAATTACATTTAGTATACTAACAAATGTTTGCAGAATTTAAATAGAACCATATACAGGACTCCGCAGAAACTGGATATATGGTGCACACTATGCATACTAATCCCCGGAAATGTGATATGAGCAGTTTTAAGAGGGTTTTTTGTCTGCATTAAATTTAAATGTTATAGACGACGCGTAAAAATCTTCACGTAATATACAGGGCTGTAGAAAAGAATTCATGTACGTTTCCGTCTATTGGTAGAATTTACTAAAGGACATTAACACAATTAATTGATAATTACAAATGTAAATTAAATTACACTATGAAGGGGTTCAGGGGGGCTCTGCCCCCCTGAAGAAATCTACTTTATTATCTAAAAATTACCAGAATAAGTAGCTCATGAGATTTTCAGGATACCATTGCATAACAAGGGGTTTAATTTAACGCTTCTAATGTCAGAAACCTTCGAAATATTTTTTCGTTTTATAAATGTTTATGTAATTTCAAAACTTTAAATTTCGTTTTTTGTAGAAAGATTAATATTACTCAAAGGGTGCTAAACACAATGAACTGTAGAGCTGACGTTGAGGCTCCTGATCTGCAGATTTACTAGTTACTTTTTAACATTCGACGTTTTATCGCTTATAAGAAAATATCTCTTCTTAACATTCTTTTAAAGAGTGAATAAAATCAATGCATTATTGCCGAAACGTCAGTGAAGGCTTACTGTGGAGACACGAAAAGTTTTGATTTCCGGATGTCTGTCTGTCTGTCTGTCCGTCTGTTCCGCGATAACTGCCGCAAAAAGCACCCGATCAGCTTGAAATTAATTGGGCATATTTGTGAGATACCCGGACGTAGCTGTATAGTTTTTGGTTAAATTTGGTTCATTCGTTCGGAAAATATGGAATATTTTATTTTTCTTTATAATGCTTTTCTACGGCAAGTCAGACGATTTTCAAATTTCGATTTGTTGAAAGAAAATGGCACGTTTGATTAATGGATTTAAATGTCAAATTATGGATACTAAAATTCCAAATAAAGGTTTTAAATTATTCCTATTATATTGAAGTTTTATCAATATATCTATAAGATTTTTTTATTTACGTGCATAATGTTTTGAGGACATTTATACATGTATTCCAATAATAAGAATATTTAAATTAATTTTCTTGTTTTACATGATACATATTTCTTTTTTTTTTCCTTTTCTTCGTTGCCTAGCGACTGTTATTAGTAGCCTATCATTGCTTCAAATATGAATGAAGTTAGTAAATTACGTTAATTTGTTGCATGTACTATTAAAAGGCTATCACAAAAAATATTTTATCGCGCCAAATCGATGCAATTTATGCAATTAACAGTGGGCACGATAATGAATTATTTTCCAGTAGATTTATAGATCTCCAGATATGCATATTTTGGGGGGCTTTTAATATGTTATTGCTATCGCATGGATTAGGATGTTTAAACTAATGTTTAACCATGCTATTAGTGAAAAAAAAAAGTACAGTTAAAGGCATGTAAATCCTTTTTAACACTTTCCAACATGGATGAAAAGTATTTATGACTTCAGTTTTTCTATCTGTCGCCTGCCGTGTTTCTCTACGTGCTCTAACTCGCGTAAATATAGTCGGGATTGCATGTAATTGATATACGTTATTGAGGTTTGCCAAAGTATGTTTGGTATTAAAAATGAAGAGTGTAGCATTCATAGCTTAATTACAGGGGCCCTCAAAACTATTCGGTTACATTATAGTCTTTGGGAAAAATCGTCTGCGGTGTATTTTAATAATGTTACACAATTTTAAACGTAATGAAATTTATATACTTTATTAAGGTGCACTAGAACCTGGTTACTATAAAATATGTTATGTGTAGCACTTACAGCATGCATACAGAGAACTCAAAAGTATTCATAATATTACAATCTTTGAAGAAAATCCTTTTGTGGCGTTTTTTAATGATGTTACTCTGTTACAAAATAATAAAATTGATATGTATTTTTGAAACATTTTTGTAGTATATGGGGTGCAAAGCATATGTTTTTTTCAGGGTCACACAAAAGTGGTCGATTAAAATGTGGTCTACGGGGGAAAAAAACTCTTCACAGCTTATTTTAACACATTAGCGACGGGAAACGAAAATTCTCGTTTTTATTCAGAATACATCATTGGCTAAGGGAGTGACTTCTACCTTACAGAAAAGACATTTATATTGTGTTGTCCATATTTTTTATAGATTGTAAGACATTATATATTACATCCGTACATTGAAAGATATTTACTGCTGCATAAACATGAAAAACATATCTCAGAAACCAAATTCCGAGACACTTTCAGAAGAGGGAGGAGCTTCTACTGTTTTTAAACCCATATTTAATTAAATTGCCTGTCGTCAGTGTGTTAATTGTGTTGCACTAATTCAAACATTATGAAATTAAATTACATTACTGTGATTGACTACAAGAAGCTTGAATATGATTTGTATCGTATTTATCGTTCATTTATAGGGTCACATAAAATATTTCGGATACAGTTCTGGTCTATTAGGGATGATTGCTGAAGAGCATTTTCGATTATGGTGTGCGTTTTAACGTTAAGTAAATTTGTGCTTAATAAGTAGTGCTTAAATATTGTATAGACCATGTACAGGGATACACAAATGAATTCGTAAGTATAAATGAAAATGAGCGCGAATTGCTTCAGTGTTTTTTTTTTTTTTTTTTTTTTTTTTTTTTTTTTTTTTTTTTGAGTTATGTATTTCCCAGCCCAAATACATTTAGTATACTAACAAATGTTTGCAGAATTTAAATAGAACCATATACAGGACTCCTCAGAAACTGGATATATGGTGCACACTATGCATACTAATCCCCGGAAATGTGATATGAGCAGTTTTAAGAGGGTTTTTTGTCTGCATTAAATTTAAATGTTATAGACGACGCGTAAAAATCTTCACGTAATATACAGGGCTGTAGAAAAGAATTCATGTACGTTTCCGTCTATTGGTAGAATTTACTAAAGGACATTAACACAATTAATTGATAATTACAAATGTAAATTAAATTACACCACGAAGGGGTTCAGGGGGGCTCTGCCCCCCTGAAGAAATCTACTTTATTATCTAAAAATTACCAGAATAAGTAGCTCATGAGATTTTCAGAATACCATTACATAACAAGGGGTTTAATTTAACGCTTCTAATGTCAGAAACCTTCGAAATATTTTTTCGTTTTATAAATGTTTATGTAATTTCAAAACTTTAAATTTCGTTTTTTGTAGAAAGATTAATATTACTCAAAGGATGCTAAACACAATGAATTGTAGAGCTGACGTTGAGGCTCCTGATCTGCAGATTTACTAGTTTTAAATGTACGAAGACAGTAAATAATTTTTCAATGTATTTAAACTTTATATATTAATATAAAATGCAACTTTATAGGCTTTTATTCAGTACCCTTGCCAAAGAAAATGAGTTGTAAAAAGAATAATGCTAATAATAGAATTTTATTTCATTGTCAGAAGAAAGCCTGTAGAGATTTGTTATCTATTTATATAAAATCCAAGTCTCTGTGTGTCCCTCACTATTCCGGTAGGACCGCCTCATTGAAATGAGCAATTGTTGAAAAATATTAATGCAGGGTTACCACAGTAGCGCCAAATGTTAGCCAACTTGGCGATAGCTGACTAATTTGGCGAAATTCCCAATTAAAACCATTAATCTTTCATAATGGAGGTCACCGAAATTTAATTTAAACTCCACTCTTTTAAGATATTTTTTCGAAATCTATGAGTGAGAATTTAAAGTACATCTTTACATTTTCCTCACGATGCTACTAATAAAATAACCGCCAATAGACAACGGTGTACTGTGTGAGCACCTAACTGCGCGATTTTAATGTGCTTTAGGTACTTTTCCAATATAGGTGCCTTGGTGAAAAAGGAAATTTGGTAACATATTTTCCGGAAACTTATTCACTGTTTCCTTTTATATACACACGCATTTTTTTCGATATTTATACGATTTATTTAACATAAAAAAGCCGTTTCTCTAATTTTATACAGAAACAGATGTAATTTGTACATAAAAACATCAATAATATACATATAAAACAAGCAAAAACGCTCATCAAATTTGTTTTCATAGCTGTTTATATGATATGACAACAAATCTCGATATTTTTCCGTTATACGAACACCATACCAAAATGTATGCTAATGCGCCATTTATTTCAAAATGCTAAAAGATATTTGTAATTTTATGCCAGCAGTTTAATATGAGTTTTATTTTATTGCTTTATTTTATAGCAGTTATTTGTTCACTTATTTTAAGTATATATTTGTGATTTGATGAAATAGTTCGTAAAAGTCTGGAATTTTCAAATGTTATATTTTTTAAATGCTCACTTTAGTATCGACAATGGTTTTTCTTTTATTTTTAAAATGCTTCAATTCACGATTTTGCGCCAACTATAACGCTTGGCGACAATGGTGTCCGCATAACGGATAAGTACCCATGTCTCACTTTCTGCTGCCAAAATTACACCAAGCTTTAAAAAAAAAAATGCCAAAGCCCCTACAGTGGAAAAGTACCAAACTGTCTATTATTTTGCGCTATCCGTGTTATAGTTTGTACTTTATGCAAGGGGAGTGGAGCGAAGAGTTTAAACATTAAATATTAAAGTTTCGGCACAGATGTCATATACGCCCCATATTGGCGCGATTTTTTTCTGACGCCAATGTCATATACACAACGGGTACTTAACTGGCGCCAAAGTGTCGTAATTTTGCTTGATATGGTAATCCGGATGTTGTTGTTTATGCTGTTGATGTTTTCGCCAAATTGGCGTCGGAAAAAAATCGCGTCAATATATGATAACGTATATGACAACTGTGCCAAAGTTTCTTTAAAGCAGTATAAGACTAAAAAGTTAAGAATAAAATAAATGCAAAATAAGATTTAAGAAGAAAGAAAAATCATGCGTTAAGCATAGAATATGAAACACTTTCCAACACATCCTGAATGCTTTAACAAAACTTCGTTATTTAGGAAAATAAGGTAAATAAGATAACGTTACTTCTTAGATATCCCGTCGACCAATTTCGCCAAATTATATAAATTGCCAAATCAATAGTAAGACATTAATAAAAATACAAATAAAACGTCGAATTAATGGTTTTATTGGCCATTATTGGCATTTAATTAATTAATTAATGGCAACCATTATTGGCAATTAATCTTACAATTTGGCGACAGTAATTTGGTCGACGGGATAACTAAGAAGTACCAAGATAACTAAGTAAACATTTTAGAAAACGTATAAAAAAATTTAAAAATTGATTTCAGCAGTTACCGTCCATAGCCAATAGTACCGTTATTACATGCCACTATTTAACTAAAATTTAATTTAAACTACTATTAAAACTACTGAAATCACATTTCCAGATATTATCATCCATAGACGGTTATGTATCCAATTCTTTGCGTGACCATGTATATCATTTTATCTATATTCCACAAACATTTCTTAAGAAACTAAATGCAGTTCAGTGTAAAACTGTATAACTCCTTTAAAAACCATCTTTAAGCAATTTACTCTCATACTCAGTAACCCTTACGAATTCTTTTGTGTAGCCCTGCATATGAACTGTAGCATTTATACACAGAGTATGCATAAATGTAGTGAAACATAAAAGCGCATATCATAATTAAAAATGCATTTCTAGCAATCATTGGTTATGTACAATACTTCGGAGAAAAGTTTCTTGGCGAGAAAGAAGTTTGCCAACGTATTTTCTGGCAACCTATTTACTGCTTCATACTCACAAGCAATTTTTTCCTATGTATACAATTTGGCACAGATGTCATATACGCCGCATATAGGCGCGATTTTTTTCCGACGCCAATTTGGCGAAAACATCAACAGCATAAACAACATTCGGGTTTCAAAAATATATATTCTAAAAACACACTCAAAATATATATTGAACATTTAATTGCTAAAAAGGACGTGAAACGTTAATAAAATACATTAAAAGATCTTAATAATTTGACATGTTTCGATTGAATTTACTCAATCATCATCAGAAAAACAAATAAACACAAAGATGGAAAATGACAATAAACTATTACAAATGAAATTTAAAAATAAATTATTTTATTTATTTTATTTTTAAATTTCATTTGTAATAGTTTATTGTCATTTTCCATCTTTGTGTTTATTTGTTTTTCTGATGATGATTGAGTAAATTCAATCGAAACATGTCAAATTATTAAGATCTTTTAATGTATTTTATTAACGTTTGACGTCCTTTTTAGCAATTAAATGTTTAATATATATTTTGAGTGTGTTTTTAGAATATATATTTTTGAAATATTTTTAATGGACGTATAAGAGAACTTCTGCTTATAATTTAATAACATTCGGGTTACTATTACAAGCAAATAATGACACTTTGGCGCCAGTTAAGTACCCGGTGCGTATATGACATCGGCGTCAAAAAAAAAAAAAAAAATCGCGCCAATATGGGCGTATATGACAGTTTTTTTATATTAAATTGTCGGCACAGATATTTACCCATTTTTATAAAGAAACAGAAGTAATTTTTCCACAGATGTCATATACGCATGGGGGTTGGCGTGATTTTTCTATGACGCCAATTCGGCAGAAATCTCGCTTTCGAATACCAGTTACTTATATGGTACTTTTCGGTTAGCCGGGCGCCAGTGTTTTATATACATATTTATATACATACATATATGTAAATATACATATATATGCATATACATATATTGTGTATAAACACATATAGATATATGTAAATATATATCTATAAATACATACATTTATATGAAAATATATATGTATATATGACACTGGCGCCCGGCTAACCGAAAAGTACCACTTATATATTTTTCAATTATTTGCTATTATTTTGATAAAGAAATAACTATAAATAAATAAAAGTTAGAATAATAACTGTGGAACAAAGCAGTTTATATAATTAAAAAACATAAAATAAAAGTAAATAAACAATTTATTAATAAATAAAAAACAATAGCCGGGTTACCATAGCAGGCAAAATAACACCATTTTGGCGCCAGTTAGGTATCCCGGTTCATATCTGAAATCTGTGACGGAATTTGTATATAAAAAAAATTATACATATTTAGAAACGATTTTGTTATGCATATAAGAGCATATATATTTAGAAACGATTTTTTATGCATATAAGTGCATATATAAACAAAGATAAAAGTTCATTAGATTTGTTTTCATAGCTGTTTATATATTTTCGCAACATATCTCACTTTCTGATGCCCGAATCGCGCCAAGCTTTTTTTAAAAATGCGCTATAATGGAAAAGTACTTAAATAAATAATTAACAGAAATAACAAATTATGCAAACTAAAACTTTTTATTTCGAGATCAAAGCATTGTTTTTAATTTCGATTAAAAGTACACATATCCTTGGATAACTTTAATTGAAATTAGTTTCACAGCTTAATATCTCATTCCATAAACCTAAACAAACACAAGTGATTCATTCATCGTGAAACGTCAAAAATATTAAATCATTGAGGTAATCATTCACAAAGTAAGTTCTCCAACAATCAATGGGCAATATTCTAATGACGTCATAGTAGGTAAAATGGTGGCGGTATCGTTTGTTTATGGTTTGTAATCACAAAGATTTAATTTTGCAATGTCTCTTACTTGCATTATTTTATTGTAATATTTATGAGCTCAGAACAAAAGCCTATTTTTTCATTATTTAGTTATTAAAGACGGAAAAAATCATAAATGCATGATTTGAAAATTTTAAATAATTTTCTTTCTTAATACTAAAAAATAACATCGGGAAGTAACAGCGGGTTTAAGTTAAATAAGTTTAACTTTTTAATTCTGTTGTAATATTCAAAATAACTGTATTTATTAGATTTCAGTACTCAACATCAGGGCCCGATTAAACTTTGAAGTTAGAGGAATTACAATGCCATTTCAGGACCTTTCTTCTGGAGAAGCTTTTCTAAATTCCATATATACATGGAAAATCTTCAGTGTTAGAAATATTATTCCTAGGACTGACATAACACGAGAACGGCCTGCAATTTTACACAAGTTTTTGAAAGCTACTTTATATCATAAATTTTACTAAAAACTGGTTACTTTTTTGTTATAGCGGCCCACACTATTAGGATTATGACAAGTTGCAGCCAATTTCGCCAACGTCGTAACAAAGATCGTGAAGCACACACATATAACACCATATAATACCATTTCATGAAATCGTATACGATAATTTAATAGTTTTTAACCTTACTTCAAGTGTGTTATTTATTTATTTTTAAGGCTCAACTATCTAAATTATCCAATATATGAATTTAAAAAAATGTAAACAAAGATTGAATAGACATGACCGCAAAAAGTTTCAAATCTGCATAACACTTGGAACCAAACTGTGCAGATTAGTGGTCTTCTACTGTACACAGTTTTTCATAAATGTGTTTCGTTCTTAAAATGTGTTATTTTCATCTATCACTGCGGAACAAACGAGAAAACTCATATTCTTGCACATGAGTTGCATATATCTTTATATCTAAATTTCCGTCATTTTTGACGGGCTACCTTTCTAGTATTTAAATATTTTACTGAAACTTTATATAAATTTATTAAAACAAACATAAAGCGAAGAAAATGAAAATAAAATAAATTGCTAAATAAAGTACTTTTTGCACAAAATGAATAAAAATTTTAAATAATCTGAAATTGAATTAAGCTGAAATAAATATTTAATGATTTTTTTTTACCTTAGTAAAAGTAATTGTAAAATATTAACAAATATAAAAAAGAACTACTAAGTTTACTTAATGAATCAACCTTTTTTAGCAGATAACTGTTTTTTTTATTAAAAACATTATACACATATTCATATCTTGTAACTTATAATATTGTGACAATGCAATACATATCAAAATAATTAGAGTGCCAGTTTCTCTGGCTGTCATATGGAATGGAGTTGTAACTTCAGTATATTATTTCAATAATGACTTTTGCAACAAGTCTTCATAATATCTAGTCTTTTATGAATCTTCGGATCAAACTAATGCCATGCAATATTATTTAACCCCTTAAGGATTTCTTAATATTTGGAAAAACCATAAAAAATACCTATTTTTTAATTACAGAAATTGAATAATTATGAGGTTTCTAAATGAAATATGCAATTAGATTTTTTTAAGTCGAAAAAAAAAAGATGTTATAGAACAAATTCGCATTTGTAGAAAAGCCATCATGCGAGAATTCTGTGTCTAAATGTTTGTTTTACACCATACAAATTAATGCGAATAAGACCTTTATTTTTCAGATCTTAGATATTTATTTATCATCACACAAAATTTTACAAATAATATTTGAAATAATATATATACATTAAATTTTAATTATTAATAATTTTTTGAGTGTAGTATTATTCGAAACATGCAATACAAAGTCGAACATCACAATTAGCGCCAAAGACCAAACCCAAAGGAACAATGGAAAAATGTAGTCAGCTGTATGAGCTACCTAGTTGCTTAGCAACTTCACATCCAGTGGAAAGGTGATTGTGTTGCAAAGGTATTAGGGAGCCTTAAAAAATAATGTTTGCACGTGGCTGGTAGCCACAAATATAAAAGATACTTATAAGAATAAGAAAAGATTAACAAAAAATACATAAGTATAAGTATAACATGATTTTATAAAAAAAGAAAAGTTTTTAAAATAAAAAAGAAAACATCCATTAGTTTAAAAAAAAGGAAAGGCTGAAAAGCTACCGGGGGAATTCCCCATAAAAAAAGACTCTTTTCAGAGACCATACAATAGTATATTTAATAGAATGCTAAAAAATATAGCAGAAAAGCAGTTTGATTTTAAATAATATAAACAGGACAGAACAAACAGAAAGGTTAAATAAAACAGAAGGTTATGGAAACTCAGTCTTCATCGTTAAGCAAAAGCGAGTATTTAGGGCGTTTTCTATTTGTGGGGTCGGATACCTCGTAGTCGGGTAGTTCCGCTTTAATTTGGTTAGGGAGATTGTAGACAGATTTATAAAAAATTTTAGCAAGTTTATTTATACGCTGTTTTAAGGAGGTAGTTTTCAGATCCCTGCGGATAGTGGTGTTACGAAGAAAATGATGACCATTACGAATATAACGTAAGTTTTTGTTATGAGCACCGTAAAGATAATCCATATTAGTTTTGCAAGCGAATCACCAGATCCGATAAGCATAAGTTAAAATTGATCTAATACATGCATTATACAAGATGAGTTTATTATGAATAGAAAGAGTATTACTTTTGAGATGAGGAGCGAGGGCCTGAGAGATACCAGCAACTTTGCATCGAATATTAGTTAAGTGCTTTTTCCAAGTAAGTCTTCTATCAAGGGTAACCCCCAGATACTTAGAACCATTAGTCCAAGGAATAGTAGTGTTGTTAATAGTAATACGATTGGGAAATGTTAATTTTCTAGAGAAATAGACAATAGCTGTTTTCTGCTCGTTGAGCTTAACACACCACAGAGTACACCAGCTTAGGAATTTATCTATGTGTTTTTGGAGAATTTTGTATAAGGTGAATGGGTGGTGTGCAGAGGCGTACATTGCCGTGTCGTCCGCGTACAGGGCAAGATAAGTTCTCAGTGTTCTTGAGATATCATTGAAAGATATGTTGAATAATGTAGGCCGAGGACCGACCCTTGTAAAATACCAGAGAGAATAAGGTATAGAGTGGAAAGTATATTATCAAGGCGGACACGAAAGGTGCGGTCGCTAAGGTAAGAACGTATGAGAAAGATAAGTCTAGCATTAATACCAAGCTTAATTAATTTGTATATAACGCCAATATGCCAGACCTTATCAAATGCCTTAGCGACATCAAGAAAACAGCCGCAGCTGGTGTATTCGTGTTTAGTTTCTCACTCAAAAACTCTACAACACGAAGAAGTTCATGTAATGTGGAATGTTTAGCTCTGAAGCCAAATTGCTCAGGAATGAATATTTTCTGTTCGTCTAATATGTCATGTAGCAGGGACCTGATGACTCGCTCAACAACTTTGCTGATAGAGGGTAAAAGAGAGATGGTGCGATAGTTAATCGGGTCTTTAAGATTACAATAAGGTTTAGGAATAGGTGCAATAATAGATGTTTTCCAAGCTTTAGGAAAGTAATAGAATTGAAGGATAGCATTAGTAAGTTTAGTAAGATAAATTTTACAGCTGCAAGGAAGATTTTTAAGAGCATAATTAGTTATATTATCGTATCCAAGGGCTTTTCTATTTTTAAGATTTTTGATTTCAAAGACCTCACATGGAAATGCTAGTTACATTTTTCTGGTTTCAGAAGCTTTTTCCAGCAATTAAATCTCGAGCCTCGATGTTTTTTACATGCAGGGTGGTTATAACTAAAGTTCCACTTTGAAATGGTCATAAAAAGAAAACTACTAGACCAAATGTTATAAAACTTGGTAATAGTTTAAAAGAGGTCATGGGAATTTAATTCCAGCCAAAAACAAGTTCAAATACTCACCACTAGGGGGGATATCGCTGTATGCAACAGTGTTAAACGAAAAAGGACATGAAGACATCTGTTTAAAATGTGTTCAATCGTTTCTGAAACTTATTACAAAGCATTTTCAATGTGGTGTCCACCATTTTCCGAATGCAAGTGAAATCGTATTACTGCATTCTCAACAGTAGGTCTTGGCATATCAGGATGAATGTTACGGACATGTCGTAGTGTCGCATCTCCCAATTCCTCCAAATTGTTTAGAATACCACCATAAACACTGCTTTTGAGATAACCCCATAGGCAAAAGTCACAGGGGTTGAGGTTTGGTGTCAGGGGGGGTCAAGAAGGGGGAATGTTTCGGTCTATAATCCGTTCATTCGTGAAATGTTCCTTAAGTAACTATGTGACACATGTACCAGTGTGCGGTGGGGCCCCTTCCTGCATAAAAGTAGTGGAGTCTAAAATGCCACGTTGCTAGAGTTCAGGTATGACGAAACGTCTTACGATTGACGCTAAGCGAGCTGCAGTCACAGTGCATGTAACAGCTGTAGACTTCTCTTCAAAGAAAAGTGGTCCAATTATGAAACTTGCTGTCATACCACAACAAACGGTAACTTTAGGAGAATGCAGTGGAACTGGGTACACGACATGAGGGATTTTTTTGGCAGAAATCCTGCAGTTATGACTGTTGACATCACCATTTCGGTAAAAATGAGCCTCATCTAACCACAAAATGTTCCAAGCCAAATTTCGTCCACTTCCATCCATGAAAGGAATTCCAAAGCGAAAGATTATCTTGTAGCAGAATCGTTACGTTGAAGTTCTTGAACATGTTTCATTTTGTATGGGTTGAGATGCAGCATTTTACGGACAATTTTGCGCACCGAACTCTATGGTACATCCATTCGGCATGCGACAGCACGTATCATGTGTGCTTCTCATTGTTGTTTCCTCCACTGCTACTTCAACAACCTCCTTGGTTTCCACAGAAGCAAGTTTTCTTCCCCTCCCTGGTGCAACAGATAACAAACCCGCGTATACAAACTTTGTCATCATTTTCTTCAAACGCTGCGGTACCATTGACCCTCGGCGTATTCCTCTTAATGAACGATACCTTTGTAAAACACTCCGTTCATTGCTATAGTCCGTCTCAAAAGTTTAAGCTCAAGGAAAAAATGTCGATTTTTGTTGAATAATAAAAAGTTAAAGTAAATAGAATTTTTTTTATTTGTGCATTTCGCAACTTCATTTAAATAAAACGTATCTTAAGTAGAAAAATTTAAATTACATATTTGTAAAATATATAATTTAAAATTTGTTTAAACGAAACTGCCTCAAAAGTTTATGCACAATGGCAAAAACAACTACATTTAACATTTTTACAAAACTGCTACATGAAAATTATTTTTCCGTTATTTTGGATTAGTTCAAATAAATGCGTGTCCATCGAAATTATTAGTTTTTAGGGTATCTGGTGGCAAAGAGTACCTCTCTACGGCCTCATTGAATTCTTCAAGAGAGTCATGTTTTTTTTTTCCATTGCTGTAAACCTGACGGGTTAAAATGCCTCAGGCAAGACTTTATTCCAGGTCTTAAAGCTGGCCAGCCAAGAATTTTAATTTTTTTTTCGAAAGCCACGGTTATGTAGTATTGGATATGTACATTGTGGAATTACCTTGCTCAAAGATCCATTCAGGACAACCCAAAATGTCACCGGATGGAAGGAAATGTTGGTTCAGCGTCTATTAATATTTTGGGAATTTCGTCTTCCTTTTAGAAAATTGAAAGAGGTCAGGAAGTTGAATCCGAATGCTCCCCAAACCTTAACGGGCTTACTGTCTTGCTGGCTCTTGAAAAAACTCCTTATTTCCTTTCGGAAATCATGCCAATGCATGTTACACCCATCAGGACCGTCTAAGTTCCATTTTTCCTCATCCCTGAATAAAACAGTCAGCCACTTGTACCCCGCAAGACATGTGCTTTTTAGCCCAGTTCATTTTTGCTTGTTAGCGGTGTCATTTGAGACATGGTTTGCAAGCCATTTTCTTTAGTATAATGTAATCACATTCTTTAATAAGTCTAGGTACAGCATCTTTTGACACTTGTACACCGGGATTGTTTTTAATTTGCAGTATGGGCATATTTTATCTAAACAGGAATCTGTGTATTCTCCTATCCGTCTCAAAAAACGTCATACGTGGTTGTCCATACCTTGTTTTCCGGTTGAAATTAACATTTCTAGAGAGTACTTGATATAGATACATTGCTTTGATCAATTTAAAATTTTTAAAATTAAAAAAACACTTTTATTTTGTGATTTCAGTTTAAAAACTTTTAAAATCTTACCATTTGTGGGTTCTTTAATTTTCGGCATTTTTAAAACGAGTGAATTTTTTCACATCATTTTTATATTATTATAAAATTGGAAAATGATGACCTCATTACGCTTATCCAATCCCGTGTTTTTAAAAAGAATTGCATAAAGTGCTTAAACTTTTGAGACAGTTTTTCTTGAAGAAAAAAAAGTAAATTAAATAAAAACTAATTCAATTTTTATTTTAATCAATTACAATTGCTTATTTTATTTTATTTTGATTAAATATTGTTTATTTATCGTAATCTGGTTTCATATAGTATCTTCTTAAAATTTTTTTAACCATATTACATCAATAATACAAACTTTCATTTATATGTCATTAAAGACCAATTATTTTTATTTGATCAGTTTGCAGAACAGCATAACTTATAAATAAAAAAAAAAACAGTAGCTAGATCATTCGTTCCTTTGTAATCCGTTTACGATAAACAAAAAGCTTTGTTAAACTAATTATCTTTCACTTTATCAATCTGCTATGTACAATCCAATTCAGTAATTGTAATATCGATTTATCCCTGACAACACTTGCCCATTATACGAATTAATGCTGTCATGATGGTGATACTTAAATGGTGCTATTATTGCGATTTTCTTTTAAATAAGTGTCAGCCATTAAAATAAACACCACTGACATAAGAACGGAAAAAAATTGTCTGAATTATAATTAGCGCTTTAAAATATTATAATGTAAAATGAGTATGTGTATATGTATAAGACGTGTAAAAGTGATGAGGTAAAATGTATAAAAATACATCAATCCTGAATATATATAAAGATTTTATCGGATTTTAGAAACTATGAATATTTCATTTTATTAAACTTGTGTTCTTCTAAACGTTTCATTTTATTTTTAAGTTTAAGATATTTACTAAAGAGTTTCTTTGTCAAAAATTGGAAACAAAAATCAAATATACATACCGCTTACATAATTAGTGGTCTAAACTACTGAAAGTTCTTTTGCAAGTAAATAACAGACACATATTTTGTTCTTAAAATTATCTCATTGTTTTATAGTTTATGCAGTTTCGAAATTTTGTTAAGATTGAAAACTTTGTTATCATTCGTATTTATCAGTTTGATTATTTTAATATTCCTTAACGATGTGCAAACTATTCGGATATTTTTAAAACCTCAATTATTTTAAGAGAATAAATGACAGAAATTGAACATAAACTTTAGTCATTAACAATTATGAACCATCTGAACAGCTTGTATTTACACATTTATAAAATATACAATTGCTATAAAAAAAAAAAAAAAAATATTTATCATAACTTCAGTTTACTGTCGCCATGCCTGATATTTTGCAAAATGTTCAAAATTTAAAATGGTCAGCACATTTTTGGTTCCCTTATCATTATAAAATATTTTTTGTAGGATTTAATAAAATAACATATTAAAGGATAAACACATCTACTAATTATTAAAGGTGATTTCTTTAAATTAGTGTTTTGCGTGTTTAAAGTATGCTTTTTATTTGAAACAATTAATAAATGAAAAAAAAAATGTATACAAAAAATGCTTTTCTTAAAAATTAAACTAATATTATTCACTTGCGATCACAATGTATGTATCATGAATTACTTTTAAACAGTCTGATATGATATTTAATTTAAAAGCGTTGAACAGTAGAAAACGTAGCGATGCACAGATTTAAAAGATATTATTCACTATTGAAATTAATGCAGCCTTTATTTATTTTTTTTATTTTTAAATCACAGTTATAAAATGTTTATTTAAAATTTAAATTTTATACAGTTTGCAAAATTTGTAATTTGCAAAATTTGCAATTATTTGTAAATCCAGAATTTTGACGTAGTAACTTCTCGTTAATATTGCTAGAAAATCATATTCTGTTGAACAGAAGCTTTTTCCGAGACTAATCTGACAGCCATTGTCTATTAATAAAACATTTCAAAGTAGTTTTTATCCCTTATCCGAACAATTGCAAACTTTTAAGCTTCATACATTATATAAAAATGCTTTTTTTATATATTAAAGATGCTTATGTATTTTCTAGAATACAAGTGTTCATTAAAAGAATCCTCAATAAATATAACAACACATATTAAGAGGACCGGGAAAGCAAAATTCAACCAAAAAAATCGATTTTTACATTTTTATATCACTAAATAGTTTAAACGTTTACCTTTGCAACGAAGTGTCATACATATTTATATATATATATAAATAAGTGTTGACATTATTCATTCTTTGCTACAGCTTACCGGCCATTTAAGTATTTAATTGACTTTTCTCCAAACTTGGATTTTTCATGTTTATGTTTCTTTTTTTTAATATCTATTAAACTTAAGAACTCAGATTCTTTTAATACTTATATTATGTTAAATTGTATAGTTTAACACAGGGATTTCATGATTTGTTGAGAATTGTTTATTTTAGGCAGTGAAATTTTACCAAAAATGCCAATTTAAAAATGACTTTCAATAAATAATCAATAATTAATTTTGAGTTTCACTTAGAAAGAAAATGGTCTGTTAAAATACGTACATCATGTTATTCTAACTACTCTAAAAAATCTAGACCTCTGTCTTTCACCATTTTTGAGAAAAACGTACCTAAAATTGGTGAATTTAACAGGGCGGAGAAACCAATCCCCTTAAAGAAATATGTTATAATCTTTACAGAAGAAAATATTTCTGAATAAAAAAAGAAATTTGTATATATATATATGGGAGGAATTCCAGTCAAAAATGCTACAGGAACTAATGCTGTTAAACTCGTAAATATTTAATTGAACTTCTGGATTATTATAAAAATACAAATATACTGGCTATACTACATACTAGGACACGACATTTAGACATTAATTGATAAAGATTCAATTACGAGTCTGCTCACAGATCCCGTTAAATAAAATAATAATAGCGGGCAACGCGCTATCGAAAAATTAGCCAAGAGAGAGCACCTCTCTCTCCCAACGCAGAAACGTCTCTCTCTCAATTCCAGCGCTCAGCCCTTCGTTTCCGCTGAGCTCACCAACTTCTCATGCGAACTGGACTTTGGGTTTTCCCAGCATCTGGTCTGGGTATTGTTTCGCCTCTACAACTCGGGCATCTTGACGATTCTGTGTCCACACAGATCACCCACCATATAAACTGGATTGGTACCGTCCGACTTCCATGGATCCTGAAAAATACTGGAAAAACACACCAAACAAACAACATGACAAATAATTTCAATATCAAACTACGTATAAAGATGAACACAGTCTTTCCATCAAAAAAAAAAAAAAAAAAACACTGTTTCAGTTCTTTTTGCTAAATATAGTCCAAAAAAAACAAAAAACAAAAAACAATACGCAGGGGAATCCATCACGTGGATGCAGTCCTGTGAACAGTTTTTAAACAGAGAGTTTTTTTTTCTTGTATAAAATAGTCATAAAAAAAATGTTCGGATGACAGCACAGTCACAGTAAAACACAGATAAAAAAACAGATGAGACGATGCAAAAAAAAAAATAAAAACACACAAATATATCAACTTGAATTAGCACTATATTTTTTCTCTTTAGGTTGAAGAAGCCCACGGCTACATGTGATCAGCTGCAGTAGAGGTCACTCTCGGACCCTCTTGAAACACCACTTTCTCGACATCGTATCGATCATTGCGCTTCACATTGATCACTTTGTATGGACCAAGGAATTTCGGTCGTAGCTTCATACCGACCCCGAATTGGGTTCGTTGGATTGCAACTAAATCACCAATTCTATAACATTTCGCTTTTTTGCGTTTACGGTTGAAAGTCTTGCGATTTTCCTCCTTAATTTTTAATATATGTTGTTTCGCGATATTTCTGCTATTCTGTCTTTCCTCGACAAATGCATTTTCATGTCCCTCATCAAGAATTTGTTTTATTCTTAAATCTTCCCTATTTCTAATTTTTACTCCCGTTAAAAGCTCAAAGGGTGTGTATTGAGTGCTTCGGGAAATCGTACTATTCATTATTCGCTGAACAGTCGGTACATATTTATACCACTTCAACGGATCGTCGATACTTAATTTAGCAAGGATTGATATGAGAGTCTCCTGTTGTCGTTCTACCTGTCAGTTTCCTCTGGGTATTCCCGTTGTAATTAGAACATGCTCAATATTTTCATCTTCGAGATACTTTTTTAACTCACTAGAAGTGAAGGAGTCACCTCGGTCGCTGATTATTCGCTCTGGGTTCCCGAATGTAGCTTGTTGAATTTTTAATTTAGAAATTTCCTCCTTTGCAGATGTCGTCTTGACTGGATAGAACCACACGAATTTTGTAAAAGCGTCCACTGCAGAGAATATGAAATTGTAGTTTTTGTTGGTCGAGGGCATTGGGCCTAAGTGATCGACGTGATAAGTTTGGAGAGTGGAATCATGTTTAGGAATGGGATTTAGCAATCCTTCACCATTCCCTCGCTTCCGGTTGTATCGGATGCATTCTACACAATTTCCTATAACAATTTCAATTTTTTTTTCGAAGATTAGGGATATAATAATCCTGCTTTATTATCGCTTCGGTCTTGGCTACAGCGTAATGTCCTTTATTATGAATTTCACGAATAATTTCTTTCTGCATAATTTCGGGTACCATAATTAATTCTCTACCATCTTCATATTTGTACACAATATTTTTCCTAACAAAATAATCTTTACTTTAATTTTTCTCAACTAGTGTTTTGATAGTTTTAATGTAATCGTCTTCGTTTTGTGCTTTGGTTAATTTTGTTGTAATTCATCATGCGAACGTGTTGTGACTAATACGGTGTTACGACTCAACTCATCAACGTGTTTCATTTGACTTCCGGGCCTGTGGACAATTTGATAATCGAATTCTTGTAGGAATAATGCCCACCTTGCTACTTTTGGCGTAAGATCTTTCTTCTCTAATGTTTTTTGAAAGGCAGAACAGTCAGTTAATATTTTAAATTTATTCCCTAACAGATATGTCCGGAATTTCTTTAATGCTTCAATCACAGCAAGCGCTTCAAGCTCGTAACTACTATATTTGGCTTGGGCGGGTGTTGTTTTCTTACTCATGAAATGAACGGGGTGTAAGTTTCCATAGTCGTCTTTTTGTAACAAGACAGCTCCAAAACCTAAGCTGCTAGCATTCATGTGCAATTCTGTCTCTGCCCCTTGTCTAAATATGTGCAACACCGGTTTATCAGACAATTTATTTTTCAATGTTTGGAAAGCCTCTTTCTGACTCGCTCCAAAATGAAATTCGTTCTCCGTTTTCAGGAGATCACTTAAGGGTTTAGCGATTCTAGCATAATTCGCTATATATTTCCTAAAATATCCAGTTAACCCTAGGAAACTCTGGAGTTGTTTTTTATTTTGTGGCTCAGGGAATTTCTCAACAGCTAATGTTTGTGTTTCTGAAGGGCGAATTGTTCCGTTTTCCCCTATGTATCCTAAAAATTCGATCCTTCTTTTCAAAAACTGGCATTTAGAAAAATTGAATTCGAGGCCATACTCTGATGCTACCTGAAACACGCGTTTCAGTTTAGAAAGCGCCTCTTCTTCAGTCTTCGCAGGGACGATTATATCGTCTAAGTACACGGAAATCGTTTTATCTCTTATTAACTCTCTGAGGCATGCATATATGTAGCGTTGGAAGAACTGAGGAGCTGAGCTTAAGCCGAAAGGCATTACATTATACTCGAACTGGGAACTATTTGTAACAAACGAAGTAAATTGTTTACTGTCCTCATCGACTTCTACGTGGAAAAAACCGTTCTTTAAGTGTAATGTGCTAAAAACTTTATTTTGCCCGATATCGTCTAAAATATCATCTATTACCGGAAGGGGGTAATTATCCCTAATTATCTTTTGATTAAGCTTTCTATAATCAGCGCACAATCTATAATTGCCATTTTTCTTTTTGGCTAGAACAATAGGCGCGGCGTAACTCGAACAACTTTCTCGTATAAGGCCTTTATCAAGCCATTCCTGGATTTGTTTATCAACAAACACTTGTTCTGCAAATGCTAATCGCCTGGGTCGGTGCGTAATCGGTATTTCATTGCTCAATATTATTTTAACTTTCAAGTTGGCACCTTTTATTTTCTCAGGCTTGTAATTCTCAACTAAGTTAATTAATTCTTTTTTTAAACCGCAGTCAGTTATGTGAGTAAGATCGATTTCGTTTATATTAGCCGAATTTACCATTTCTGCTAAGTAAACAGATTCATACATAGGAGTGTCAGTTAAACATTCTTCAATCACTGGAGTGTCTATGGAATTTGACCGCAAGCCTGGGATGGTCAGGGGAATGTTTACAACATCTGACTGCAAGACTGATTTGGCCATGAGAATGCTTACAACATCTGAAGGAGGGTCTAACTTCGGAATTTTTAAGGAAACCTCAGTTATCATATTAACAGTATAATTTTTCTCCTTATTTCGTTTACTCATAACTTTAAGGTCATTACCAGATATTTCAAAATTTAATTTACTTAAACAATTATTTCCTAGGATCATGTCGTATTGTAAATCATTTAAAACGTAAATATCACAATTCATACTAACATTATCAATTGAAATGTCGGTATTGAAAAAACCCTTCGGGCTCACTCCTTTTCCGCTAATTCCTGTCAGTTTTACATAATTTTCATTTAATTTAGGGCATCCTAAACTCTTATAGATGTTATCATTAACCATTGTTACGTCAGATCCAGAATCTACCACACAGCTGACCTTTTCCCCCATAATTTCAATAATTTTGAGGATTTTATCCGATGGGCAGGAATTGTTACTCGTAGCGTTCACTGATTTATTATAATTGAAGTTACTTTGCTCAGCTCTGTGCTCGGTTTCTTTGCCTCTAAAATAAGTTGGTCCTTCTTTTCTTCGAGGACATTGATTTGATTTATGGAAGGCGTATTCATTACAATAAAAGCATCTAATTTTGAAAGGGTTAGCGTTATTCCTCGAGTTAAGATAATTTTTTTCATATTTGCTACTCTGCGGAATGTTATTTCTGTTAAAACTTTTGTTTTCAACATTTTGAGTAAAACGCTTTTTAACATCGTTATTCGGACTTCTTCCTGATAATATTGTGAGCCGCTTCATAATCATCAAGTTTACTTACAAAATCTGAGACCTGCGTAAACTTAGGCAAGTCATCAATGAAATGTTCCCTTATTTCAGATGGTAATCTTTTCCTTATTTGTTCAATAACCACAATGTTTTTTAAATCATCAAAGGTCGAAATGTGAAGACCTCAGCCATTGTTCCAAAAAATTAGTAATTTCAAATGAAAAATCTCGCCACGGTGCCGAATTTTCCTTTCTATGCGAAAAGAACTTCTGTCGAAATTGTTCTGCACCCAGCTTAAATCTTTTTAGTAATAACTATTTCACGTAATCATAATCATTAGACAGTTCCTCCTTTTCGCGACCTATTATGTTTACTAATTCCAAGGGTAACAGACCTAGCAAATAAGTTACCCAATTTTCCTTTTCTACGCCCAGGCACTTGATTTGGCATTCAAACAATGTAACGTAAATACTAATTTCTTCTTGATGATTTTACTTTGTAATTAATTTCAAAACATCGGGGCTTTTAATCCCGTACTTAGTGTCGGTATTTCTGTTTTGTGTTTCGCGGCGATCTCTAATTCAAGTTTTTTTTAACTCAAATTCGCGTTTATTCTCTTCTTCTGATTGTATTTTTTTGTCAGACTCTTCCCTTTCAGCAACAATTCCGGCTAGAAGATTTTTTACAACATCTTAATTATAATCGCTCGATTTAATGATCATGTCCTAGAGTTGGGGCTTAGTAGAGCTTTCTGGTGCTTCTAATCCCAACTCTCGTACTACTCCTAAAAGGTCTACCTTTTTTTCACGTACTAAATGCGCCATTATTTTTATTTCCAGTTTAATATCAATTCTTTATAGCAACACAAACATATAAAAAGGAACTCACTTACATTTAAAGGGAAAAATCCTTTCTTGAAAATATAAAACACAATGATAGAAAAAAATGACTCGTGCGAACTTGTACCACCACCGGTACATTCGCTGTATGTAAGTTGAATATATTTTTTCACACGCGTAAGGGAAAAAAACGAATCAAAGCTCACGACAAAAAAAAAAGCACAGTGAGCCAGAAAATAGTAAAACAGCCCACAAAAAATAAATCACTGGTCTGAAAAAAGGATTCGATCACACTAAAAACAAAAAAAAAACAGCCCACAAAAAATAAAGCACTAGGCTGAAAAATAAATTACACACGTGAAAAAACCAAGACACACAAAAAAACACAGTGAGCCGTTCACACACGCGATCCTTCGGCCCGTGAAATTAAAAAAAACTATGGGCATTCCTTGCACACACACTTTTTTTTCACTGAAGCCGAGTGCACACACTGTCACCAGCGGCGAGAACTTATTCTTTCACTTGAGCTGGAGATAGATGAAAGAGTTCTTCCGTTCTTTCCAGCTCAAATATAAAATCAGTCCAGGCAGTAGATAATGCGTAAAGCAAAAGGATATTGTTCCAGTTTTTAGCTCAGATCAGCTCAGATCCGGGCAGTATGTTTCATAAGTGCATAACAGTCTAGCTCAGATTCCGGCAGGGCCCCCGAAAAATTGTGGGAGGAATTCCAGTCAAAAACGCTACAGGAACTAATGCTGTTAAACTCGTAAATATTTAATTGAACTTCTGGATTATTATAAAAATACAAATATTCATCTTGGCTTTATACTACATACTAGGACACGACATTTAGACATTAATTGATAAAGATTCAATTACGGGTCTGCTCACAGATCCCGTTAAATTAAATAATAATAGCGGGCAACGCGCTATCGAAAAATTAGCCAAGAGAGAGCACCTCTCTCTCCCAACGCAGAAACGCCTCTCTCTCAATTCCAGCGCTCAGCCCTTCGTTTCCGCTGAGCTCACCAACTTCTCATTCGGACTGGACTTTGGATTTTCCCAGCATCTGGTCTGGATATTGTTTCGCCTCTACATATATATATTTTTTTTTCATAGCGTTAATAATTTTACAAGCATTAGAACAGCAAAACATTTCTAGACATAACTGATAGCAAAATTTTACTTTAGAATCAAGTGAATAAGTGTGATCACGGATTCCACAGATGATTTCGTTTAATATTCCTTTCAAAACACGTTTTTCTTTAATTAATAAACCCAAATTGAAAATTTATAATTATTAAATCCTTACATGGATCGGGATGACATGGGGGAGGATGGAGGAAGGACAGTGTGAAGAATAACATTATTGGGCACATGGACTTTCATTTAAGATATTACATGACATATCGTAGATCATATTTGAAGTTCGCGATTTTTTAATAGCGCTGTCTGGCGACAGAAAGTCAAAATTGGGTGAGAAGATGCTAATTGTTTTGATTTGTTATGCGGATTTTTTTCTTAATTTATTGGGGAAATTTATGGGGTAATAATGAACAAAATAAAACATCAAAACACTTCCTAGTCGTGAAAAAATGAGTTAAGTGTGTGGAGAATGGGTGCTCAGTAATGCACGCCAAGAGCTTTAAAACGATATATCACACGAAAAAAAAATCAATTTCTTGGTCCTCCCGCACGGGGGTTGCCCCTAATTGTCCAGTTTCGAAATAAACCACAGTCAGATGGCGGGTTCGACGAGATACCTCCTTCGATCAAGCCTTCGAATGAGGTTGAATCTCGCTGTAGTTTAATTAGGTGCTGAGTTAGAAAAATTGCTTAAAATACACAAGTTAGAGCCCGGAAAGGTAAAAAATAAACTTAGAAATTCAACTCATCCCTCCCCCCCCCCACGCACACACTCATTTTTAAAAAAAATTTAAGTGTTATAAAATATCTGAAATTTTAAAATCGATGAATTGATTATTTTTCTTAATTTTGATTTCTTTCCTTCTGCTGAAATTAATATTCGGAAATAGTGGTAACTACTACCACTCGTAAGTAAATGTTCATTTTATATAGCCTATAATAAATAATCGGACGTAAAATAATGATAATTAGTGGAGAAACGCTTAGATTTAAATAACGTGCCATTCAAAAGCATTTCTTTTTCATTTTTAAACAGCGATTTTTGGATAAAATAAAAATTTTTTAATCTATTTTTAGGAAAATTACACATTCGGAATCAGCGTCAAAAAATTGGCATATATGCACACATTAAAAATCTATAAATGCAGTATTTTTAAAACTTTTATACCTTAAAAAACAATCTTAGTCAAAAAATTATCTGTGGTTTTACCAGATGTCTCGTTTTGACGTTTTCACGGAAATGAAATTGGAAATGAATCCGTTCATTACACCATATTTTTAAGTGATAATTACAGTTCAACCGGGAATATTTAAACGAAAATTACATATTCGGAATCTGCGTCAAAAATTACACATAGATGCTTAAAAATTAAATCTATAAATGCAAAATTTGTAAAAACAAATTATAGCAAACCATTTTCTCTGAAGTGTTGATGCCACCAAAATAAACCTTCCTCTACTTCTTTATGCTTACCTATCAACATGGTTTTACTTTTTTTATTCTACTTCTACAGGTTTGGGCAGCATACCTCTTTTCAATTTCTGCTTGATTTTTCTTCTTGTCATCCACTGTACTTTTATCAACTTCTGACACCGAAGCAATAGTTTTTGCCGCTACCCTAGACTGCAGCTGATTACATATGCCTGATTATATATGATAAAGAGTGTAGTTTCTCCTCCATACTCACTAAAACCTCTTTTCGTTTATCACCCATTTCGTTAATCTTCAATAAATAAACTCGAAATTCACCGATAGTCTATACGAACGTAACCAGAAACAGCGGCAAATAACGCCCGCACTTGTTAGCATCTGAAACACAACTGACGTAACAGGTTAACAAGCTTTAACCACCCCCACCCCCTTCCTGTCTATAATTGCTCTGCTGCATCCCTTCTTGCTCCTTCCTGTCGTGAGTCAGCACATTCTCTCAGACGGCAACCTGCCTGTCTCGACCGCTTGCAACATTTCTCATGTTTTTTACTAGACCGGATAGTACGGAGGCCGGATAGTTCACTGTATATAGTAATTAAACAATAACTGTATTTGACGTTTAATATAAATATATGCAGTAATCCAGAAAACAGTGCATTTTTATAAAATTGTATTAAAAAGTCTACACAACCTTCTGGACATATTAAATGCATTTTTGCAATATACATTTAATTATTTTCAAATAATTAAAATTGATAGTATTATGAAAACATATTTTGAATAATAAACCTTTATCTCAGTCTTGTGTCTAATTACATAAATATATTAATTTTTGTCGCATAATATTTCTTTTCTTTGCTGAATTTATTTTACAATTCGATATTTTGACATAGCAAAATATACACTATTGCGAAACTGAAATTATTTCTGAAGTTCTTTTCATATTGTAAAGAAATTCATAGACTTTTGATTTTCCTTTGTAAGGAATTGCTAGGTTTCCAATAATTTTTTTATACATATAAAGAATTATACTGAAAAGTATAAAACAAATTGAAAACGGTGAATATGTGAAAGCATTTTTGTGAATCAGTATATACGAAGAGACCGATGCCGCAATATGTACGTAAGCAGATTTAGATATTCCATTTATTATGAAACGAAAGATTAAAAATTTCAATTTTTGAAAGTTCTTTGTACATGTATCTGAAATTCAGACGTATAGGAATGTCAATGTAAATATTTTTAAAATGAATCATCTTTCGTGCTGTATATTTTTATTATTATATATTATATAAATTGTAACTTTATTATTTATATATAAAGTTACACTTTATATATATATATATATATATATATATATATATAAAGTGTAACTTAAAAAAAAATTCCCAGATGTGTTGTTATGGGAAGTTTACAAATTAGAAAAGTAATTGTAACACTTTTGTAAACGGTAGGACATTGAAGGCTTCTTAAATATCTACCCTATATGTAATAAAATCCAAATAAAATGAATTTATGAAGTCATTTTATGAAACGACTGATCACAGCTATTTTCACAGCTATTTCACTTGAAATATGGAGCGTTTGGCTTCGACATTAATCCGAATGATCCAGATTGATCCAGAGGTTTGCAAAGTGGAATCAAAATTAAAAAAAAAATTGAATTAATTTTCAAGATGTTAATTTCTTTTTCTAATTTTAATGATATTTCTGTAATGTTGGCAACCAAATTACTCCATTTTTGTGGAGAAAAAGAATAAAGGTGCAGATTATTAGATTTCGTCTTTTCCCCAATTTTCAAATTGAAATTAAAAAGTAAAATTATAAAAACAGAAAGAAAATTTAAAAATTGAATTAAATGATCATGTTTTAAAACCAAAAAAATAATCAAAACTGCGTCAAAATATTACACGTAAATATTAAAAAAATCCGAAAATTTTAAAATAATAAAATTATTACAAGCGAAACTCATTTAAAGGTGACAACTACGTCATATGAAAAATGATAAAATATTAAATATCGTCCTATTTAATGTGCCTAAAATAATTAAATTGTTATGAATGAAAGAAAAATTTAAATTACGAATCAAATGATGGCGTGTTAAAAGCAGGAAATAGGGACAATTACCTCAGAATATTACAGTAAATATTTAAAAAGTACGAAAACTTTAAAATATTAAAATTATTAACGTGAAACGCATTTAAAGGTGATAATTATGTCATATGCAAAAGGCTCAAATATTATATATCGTTATATTTAAAAAGCCTAAAATAATAAAATTACTACACGCGTTAAAAGGTGACAACTACGTCATATGAAAAATGCCCAAATATTAAATATCATTCTATTTAAAGTGCCTAAAATAATTAGATTATCATGCATGAAAGAAAATTTTAAATTACGAATTAAATGATCACGCGTTAAAAGAAGAAAATTGGGAAATTTACGTCAAAATAGTATATGCAAATATTAAAATGTATGAAAATTTTAAAATAATACAATTGTTACACGCGAAATGCATTTAAAGCTAATAATTACGTTATATAAAAATGCCAAATATTAAATATGGTCATATTTTAGTGCCTAAAATAATTAAAATATTCCGCGTGTTAATCTTTTAAAGGTGAATATTAGGTCATATTTTAAAATCTCAAATAATAATATTCCCAAACATTTTAAATTAAATAATACAGTCGACGCTCTTTGTAAAGACCCATCGCGTGCAAAAAAAAAAAAAAAAAAAAAAAAAAAAAAACGGTCGTTATAATGGGAGGTCTCTATAATGAAAGTGAACGAAAAAAAAAAACACCTCTAATTAGGTGCAGTAAATTTAACGTTCAAAGGAAATTTAAAAGCTGGAATAAATCTTGGGGACGGTAAGACTACCCATAAAGACACAATGCTTGAAATTGACATTTAAATGCCGATTTAAATTCTGCAGTAAATTTCCTGTCAAAGAATTTTAGCCATTCTTTCTCTAGCATACTTCTTCAAGAGACAAAAGTTGAAAAAAATTCTGTCGCTGCATCTGAAGTGATTTTCTGTACAGTTTTAGAAACAGGGACTGTAAGAAATCTGAAATCCAGGGATAGAGTTAAGAAAAATAATAGCAACCATAAAAATGTGTGCGGGTTAATTTTTTGTTACATATATATAAAACAATAGTCCCAGTTTCGGAAAAAAATTACATTGAATTGCTTTTATTGAAACAATTTTACACAGACAGCTCCAAACTTAAAAATCAGCATCAGGGACACGGGACGGTAAAGGAATTTCCTGGTATATTTGGACCCCTAACATCACCCAAAACTTATTTATCTCGTTAATATTGTTATATAGTCATGCAGTGGGATGTTCCCCAATATATGAAAAAAAAAAAGAAGAATATGTACTAAAATAAAAATTATTATTCAGGGACTTGTAAGTCAAAGATTGTGAAAATGCCCCATCTATGTAACCTCAAAAAATGGGTAACCACAGGGAGCAAGAATACGAAATTTGACACACGGGTTGCTAGTAGGGAGCTCATGCACGACTGGAGCAAAAAATTCGAAATTTTTAAATAAATTTTTTTATGTGTTTGACGAATTTTTGACTTTTTTAGTTCAACCTATAATCGCTCGATTCCTAGCTAGTTCTAAATATTTACTGCAATGTGAGATATGCATATTACGTACGCCACGCTGCAATACTAAGAAGCTGTAGAGGTATTGCGATAATTCTTTTACCTTACATGCAAATATAATTAGAGATATACATATACCGGCACGCTGCAATACTAAAAGTGGTATTACATGTAAAATTTTCAAGCAACAAAAATTGCCTGCGCCTAGTCAGTTTTCCCGCAACACCCGTACCACTTTTTTCCTTTTTCAATCATTTCATTGGCTGTTCTGTAAAGGCTTTTCCATCATCAGATTTCCAAGCGGTTGATTGGCTGTTACTGGCGACACCGCTTCTTTTCAGGCGTCAAAATCACTTCGACACAAAATAGTTGCTTGCTTTCGAAGCGACTCACTTGAAGGCATAACGAAGATTGATAACACCGAGACGCCTGGAATTTAGCATGTATTACGATAATTCTTTTACCTCACATGCAAATAATTAGAGATTATTTAATTGCGCTTAATTATTACTCATTTTTTAAACAAAGAAAAACATTTTACCACAAACATCAACAAAAGTTTTATTCTATTTATTCCCTTATTCAAAGATATCGTTATATCGTCTACTGCCATAGCAACAAGATAAAATAATTGTCTTTAAAAATAATGCACTGTAGTAGAAGAATATTTTTCCAAATCGAATAGTTATTTTTAATTTTGGTTTTAGAATGAAATTAATGAACTCCCGTGAGCAGAACGGGTTAAACACCTAGTTTATATTAACTGCTGAGATGAGAAGTGAAAGCAATAAAAAAATCATCATTTAAAGCACAAATGTATCAGTAATATACAATTTCGTGTTTGTTACAGATATGCAACGCGGTGATATAAATCGTTAACATTTTCCGTATAAAATATTTTTTCTGGCAACTGTATATCAACCAGTACACTGTAAAAAAAAATCTGTGAAGTTACTAAAGTTTTTCTAGGAAACTTGGATTCCTAGAACTTTTCATGTAACGGCAACAACAAAATTTTATGTAACAGACACACTTTTGCGCCGAAAATAAAAAAATCTGTAAGGTTACTAAGAATTTTTTTGGAAACTGGGATTCCGAGAACTTTTCATGTAACTGCAGCCAGGGTTACAAATAAAAGTTTAGTAAGATTACTGAAATTTTAGCAGATTCATTTGTAAAGTTACAGATTTTTGTAGCTTTACAAAAACCAGTTTTGTAGATTTGCAACTTTTTTCGTACAGTTACAGGTGAAAGTTTAGTAAGCATGTAACTTTACATCTGTAGAACTACAGATTTTTTTTTACAGTGTAGTGGACACGTAAAATCCAGTAGTGGACATGTAGGAATTCTTACGTAAAAATCAAATATAAAACAAAATCGCTTACTTTAGGAGCTAATTACATTATAGGATGATTTAAGAATTAGTCAGTGCAATTCATAACATTATTGGCCTATCTTGAAATCGCGTTATTGTCTTCGCCGTATTAAAAACTTGTGAGAGTGAATGCGGTCTAAGCTTGTGTTTACGGCAATTTGTGCCCCCACATCCCTTCCAAGTTCATATTCTATGGAAAGTACGTTGTACCGAATATCAGTAGTGCATATAAATTTCTTTATTTATGAAGCATTGTGAAATCATCAAAACAAATTGCAAGCCACCCCTCCCCCTCATAGATCATGATGTAGTAGAAATAATTTGCGTTTCCCTACAAACGAGCTGCAATTTGTGTACAATAACTATCAATAACTCCTGCAATATTTTTACTTGAAATATGCGAAACAGAAATTCGAGAACTAGATTTTCTGTATCCAGAATCATTAAACAAACGTTACCTCGATCGAGTGAGACTTAGAAACAAATACCTTGCAAGCTTTCGAAATGAATATCTGCATTTGTTACAACGTTCCTCCTTCACTGGGAAAAGCAAGACCTGTTCGAGTTAGTAATACTGCTCTTATCTGTACAAATAATCCTAACAGAATTGATAAGCCTCTTGGAAGAATTCTTGTAGCCAAGAAGTTGTTGTGAACATTAAAACAGCTTCGTGAATTTTAGTTCAATCCCTAAAAAAATTCTCCCCATTTGAAGTGTTTGGACGACAAGAAAGTCGGGATGCTCAAGCTAGACGACTTCTTTTAAATGCCAGTTTTATGTCCACCCGACCGACTCCAAGTGGAATGAGTCTTAGTTGAGTTCTAACTCCTCTGGAAAAAATGGAAAAGGATGAAAATCAACAGATTATATTCCAATGCTCAAACCAATCCCCCCTCCCCCCCCCTACATTGTAACACAATCTCATTCTTTTTATGAACTCTTAAAATTAAACTAAAAATTGATGACTTATCTTTTTCTGTTTCAGTGTAGTCGTGACTTTCATAACCATCATGGATGGACGGGTGTTTTATGTCTGGTAAAATAAATTAATTTTTTTCTGTGTGGGAATGAATATTATAATCTTTAATAAAAACATTCTTTAATTTTTGGATTATCAAACATGGATTAATGGACTCTCAGTATCCGTAAATAGTGTGACTTTTGAAGCTTATTATTTGAGTTTAAATGTATGAACTAAATGTATAGTGTATACTACTAGTATAGGTACCTTAAATACCACAAAATGTATTTGAAGCGTTTGTTTTCTTTACTTGTATAAATAACTGAGAAGTAAAATAAAGCTGAAAAGAAAGAATTAAACTCTGTGAAAAATTTAAACTTGTTTTGGTCAAAGAACTTTGTTGAGAAAATATGTTGGGAATTTAATACTAAATTCATATACTATTAACAAAAATGTGCCAGTTATTCTACTCAAATTATACCAAGGTTTCTGACATTTAGTAAGAAAACATTCATACATCTAAAGGATAACCATATAAAGAAGTGAATATTTACACTGAAAATTTCCATATAGATGGAAGTTTTCTCTTAAGTAAACCTTTTCAATTTCGTTTTACTAGTATTAATTTCCATTCTATATTCACACAAATCTCTTTTCTGTCATTCAAATTCTGAAATTACGAAAACATATTTTTAACTAATTCGAAAGATATATATTTTATATTTAGAATATATTCCATTCTACACTGTGGGTTTTCTATTTATTCAAAAAATAGTGATTAAAATATATTATCATGCACAATATTAATTTAAAGAATATAATCTAAAAGAATCAGAAAGAAAAATGCAAAAGTGTTTGTAACAATTAATACATAACAAACGACAATATATAGAGTAGTTAAAAAATAATAACACAATAAAAGAATAAAATATAAACTAAAAAATCATTTTTACTCTCATTATTCATTTCTAAATAAAATTTAGTTTTTTTATGTACATTTAACATGTTTTGAAATTAATATCATCCGGCTATTTAAAACAGATTTTTTAATCTACAAAATGCGTGATATATAATATTAAAGGGAATGTGAAAATTTTCCAGATGTTCTTAACAGACATGTCAAGACTCTCATTCACCTAGCAGAGACAATCAATCACAACATTTTCCAATACTTTAGCATTGAAAAATTGGATAATTGTCTCACGTTCAGCTTTTAAAATGTTGACTCCTTTTTTAGAAATCTTAAGAAGATATTCTTGTGGTTCAATTAAGATAAAATTTTGCTTTGAAACACATGCTATACATTAAATTGCGGTAACTGAAAAGTACCTCAAAAGTTTTGAAGTTGAGCTTATATCAATCAAAATACACCCAATTAATCAAATATTAAAAAAAATAATTCTTAAACTGGAAACTATATATAGTTTTGAAATTTAACTTAAATCAAACTACCGGTAGTGCCATGAATTATAACAAAAGTAATTAATATAAACTAACAATGAATAGCTGATGTTCTAAGTAATAAAATTACCTTATAGGTCCTACATAACTTTTAAAATATTTTCATTTAGAATGCCGTAATTTGTTTCTAAACGAATTTTACATTGACTGAAATATTTTTTTTTCACGTTAAACATAATTCCAATTTAATTACTACTCTTTTGCAGTAGAAAAATCATAAAAATAAATTAACAATTATAGAGTAATTCAGCTTCGGACTATAACTTCAAAATCTCATTTGAATTGTATGTTACACATCCAGGTGTAAGGTAATAATTTTGCATTTTTTAAATCTCACAATCTACAGTCAAACTTAGCCCATTTGTTTAGTAATTTAGACGTATAAACCTGCAATATGTTATTAAAATTCCTTATTTTGAAATTAAGATTAAAAAATGTAGGTTATATATTTATGATAGTAAAGTATAAAAATATGTATGTACAAAAGAAAGTATTTTGAACTAATTTGAAAATCAAAATGTAGCATTCAATTCTTTACCGTTCGCTTACCCTCGTGCTAATTTTTAAGTTTGAAGCTGTCTAGTAAGTATTGATTCATGAAAAGTAGTTCAACTAAATGTTCTAATATAACTGAAATTATTGTTTCACATAAGTATATAACAAAAATCTGACGGCAAACATTTTGACGATTATTATTATTTTTCGAACTCTCTATGTAGGATTGTATATTCTCCACTTTCACTCGTGTTCAAATTATGCAGAAAATCACTCCACGAGCAGCCACAGAGTCTTTTTCAACATTTTCCCCATACTGAAATATGCTACATGAAAAATGGTTACTGTTCTTTAAAAGGGAATTTTCAGCAGAATTTCAATCAACAATTAATTAACAATTTCAAGTGTTGGGGGTTTATTCACAGTTTTATCGTCTCCAATAATTATTTCTGAAATTTTAAATGTAAATTAAAAAATGTTTGTTAATTTATTCAATATTAATAACTGTTGCTAAAAATCGCTCTACATTGTGACTACCATTTAACCTTAACATAACTTGCCTAAAAATAGATGGTAATTTTTTCTTACCGCTACTGTTCTCTTTCATTAATATATAGATTATAACAGTCTCGTAGTATTAGTACAGTATTAAATATTAATTCAGAAGAAGAACGTGTTTCATTATAGAAAAAATAACAAGAAAGTTTAAAACTGGAATTAAAAAAAAATTCTATTTCATTAAGTTGAATTTTCCACTTTTCTTATTCTTGAAAGTTAAAATTGTGAGAGAATGATTCATACGAAAAATATATCGCACCATCGTTTCAAAAATCGATTTAAATGAAGTTAAGCCTTTTCTGCGGAAACAAAATACAGATATATATCAAAATTCTTTGCTATTTTTTTTATTTAATTGTAAAACGTACTACATATTAAAACAAATTTATGCTTCTCTATTTAAACTGTTTTTTTTTTGTATTTTTGGTTTTCTATATAGAAATAAAAACCGACTAGAAAAATATTTGCTTAATAAATAAAACTTCATATTCATTTTGAAAAACGATACTTCGAATAATCATTTGTAGATTTAAAATAGTTAAATTTGAAAAGATTTACAAAAATAAATAAATTAATTTGAGAATAATAGTAAAATTTAAAAGAAGAAAAATGTTAGACTTAAACAATCATTCATTTACTATAAGTATAAAAATCGATTAGTAAAAAACCTTTAACCTTTAACTGATGTCACGCGGTCTCCCAGACCCCGCGACTCCCAGCTGTAAACACTTTTACAGCTTTTTACTTTTTTGTACTGAAGTTAAATAATATGAATAAAATACTTTTTTCATGCAATTTAATTCACATGCTCCTAAGAGAAGTACAACGACGATATTGTACGATATATTGTATATATAAACGACGATAAGTACAACGATATTGTTAGGACAAAATTTAAGTAAATTCAACCATTTGAGTTATTTTTTTTATTCATTTTATTCGAGGGGTCTGAGAGACCGGATCATATCAGTTGTGTGACAAATTTTAGTCACATCAGTTAAAGGTTAATTGAATATGCACTCATTAAGATGAAAGTTAAATAAAATAGTTAATTACTTCAGTTTATTTATTGTTAAAATTGTCACTTTACAGAAAATTTACACGCGGCATTATATAAAGGTTTCTTTTATATTTTTGTTAAATAATTGATTACATTTTAATTTTTTGTCCATGGCAAATACAATACTTTTAGTTATAATGCTCATGCTCAACTTGCCGTTCAGTATATTTTAAATATATACAAATCTAAAAATTATTAAGTCTCATATATTTGTACAAACTACGTAAAAAAATGAAACCTTCAAAAAAATTACTGTTAATTCTTTGAATGATAACAAGTATTTTTTTTTTTTTTTAACAAAAAAAAAACAGCAACATCGGCATATTAAAATTTTTACACCTTCAAGAACATTTCTGTATTTTTTTTTTTTAATTCAAAGCGTTGTTCATAGCTAATACTGCAACTTTTTCTGAAAAAAAAAATATTTTTTTTCTCCCTTGAATCAATGAATAACAAAATTTATTATTATTTTTTTATATATAAACATTATGTTTAGCATATTAACTGCTATTAACCCCTTGACCACCAGGACGTCATTTCAGTAATCAACGACCATGACGTACACACCATACGTCGTTAACAACGCGGTAATGGTTGCATATTTGAACCGGATTAGACTGTTATGTGCAACTGATAAAACAGGGTGCTGGTTGAAGGTGAGTTTTATGACACATACATTTTACTCTCTAAAAACGACATTTTCAAAACTGAGTCAAAAATACTCAATTCCGAGTATCTCGCATAGTAAAAATGTCTCCGAAACAAAGTTACTCAAGTTTGAAACATGTATATACATATGTATATAATCATTTCTGAAAACATGGACATACTCAAATAAGAGCACATAACGCTTTATTAAGGGTGTTTATGCACGATTGTACATGATGTTTGTATTTATAAAATATTTACATTAAAATCACAGACAATACATAAAACAATTAAAATTATTACATAAAAACACTAAAAACATATTAAAATTGGGACGTTTCGGATCATCACGATCCCTCCTCAGCCAATTATAAACGTTAAGTCAATACTATCAACAGTTACAAGAAAAACACAACAGAAAGTCATCAATTTCAGGTTACAGTCAAAATAAAATAGAATACTCGGCCGGCATTATTTGAAATCAGTTAGTATTCATACATCTTTCATTCCCCAAAATCCTTTTAAGTATCTGTTATGTAATTTTAAACATAGATATTCCATACTGCAGTTTAAAGACATCGTCTACGGAATTCCGTGTGAGCAGTGTGAAACGGTTTATATTGGTGAATCTAGCAGGACACTTGAAATACGGCTTAAAGAGCATAAACAGGCATTTAGATGTAGAAATTTGAATTCAAAGATCGTTCAGCATACTATTGCAACCGACCATTTTCCAGATTTTAATAAAGCTTTTGTGATCCGATCCGGCTGCAACAATTACGCAGGGAGAGTGTTTTTAGAGGCCTGGCATACTAAGACCAAGGATTTAGCGATTAACGAAGCTGCATCTGTGCCGGCCGAGTATTCTATTTTATTTTGACTGTAACCTGAAATTGATGACTTTCTGTTGTGTTTTTCTTGTAACTGTTGATAGTATTGACTTAACGTTTATAATTGGCTGAGGAGGGATCGTGATGTTCCGAAACGTCCCAATTTTAATATGTTTTTAGTGTTTTTATGTAATAATTTTAATTGTTTTATGTATTGTCTGTGATTTTAATGTAAATATTTTAAAGATGGAATTCAGACGTAATATTTTTGCTTATATAATTGAAAATTACGGATCGTTGGTCATGCATCGACTGAGAAAGAGCATCAGATTGTCTTCAAGGATTATTCGTATTAAATCGCAACAAAACTTTCTTTTACGTTGTTAAAGGTCTCGAGTTATTCCAAGGTCATTTGTGGTTAAACATTTAGTTAATTCGGTTTTTGGAAAGAAAATTGCTGTTTCTACAAGTTTTAAGTTTATTTCTGCGGCCTTGTCTCTGAGCTATGGTGTTTTGAAGTCTTCTAAAAGACTACTCCATATTTATCTTCAATCTATTTTTTTTTCGACTATTCGTCCTGCTGATTGCCTGCTTGTTCTATCTTATCTTTCATCAGTAAATGAATCGTTGATACTGAAATTGAAATTGAAGCATAACGCTAAGTATGAAAAACTTGTGTCATCTTACGGTAACTCTGATTCTTCGAGAAAGAGTGTCAATAGTTCCTCCTGGTTATTGAATTTGTCATCGCGTACTTTCTCCGATAGTGAACTGACGCTGCTTAATCACAGTTTGAATTTCTCTATTATTTCTTCTGTAATTGACACATCTGGCCTCCTCTCTGCAGTTGAATCTGCATTAGTTAAACAGCCTTCTTCAGTGCAACATCAAGTACGAACTAAAGTTACAAAATTAATGTTGAAGAGTGATTATAAGCAACCTACTAATTTTGAGTATTACAGTAAATTAATTAAAAATATTTCTGCTGATATGTCGATTGTTATCGCAAAAGCTGATAAGGGCCGTGTTACAGTGGTGCTTAATAAGGTGGATTATATTTATAAATCAATGGAACTTTTGAATAATACTCTTACTTATTTACCTGTTAATAAAGACTGAACGCCGGCAATACAGAGAAACCTTAACAATTTGATTTCTGAGTTATCCAAGTCCAATAAACTGTCTGAACCTACTGCTAAATATCTTCGTTGTTATACAGGTACTGTCACTAATTTTTATGGGCTACCGAAAATTCACAAAGAGGATATTCCTTTACGTCCGATTATTGACTTTACGCGTTCGCCCGTTTATAATCTTTCAAAATATCTTTCGTCCCTTTTAAAGCCATTATCTTTAAATTCTCCATACAGTTTGAATTCCCCCCTCACTTTTCTTAACGACCTTAAAAATTTTGAGTTCCCTCTCGATTGTGTGATGGCCTCATTTGATGTCGTTACTCTTTTTACTTCAATTCCAATTGAGTATGCTTATACAGTTATTGGTGAAATCTGGCCTGTTGACAATGTAAATTTAAATTCTGTTATTGATAAGAGCACATTTTTGAGACTTTTTCAGTTTTGTATGTCATCGAATTGCTTTATTTTTAATGAAAAGTATTATAGGCAAATAAATGGTACTCCAATGGGGTCACCATTATCTGTTATTCTTGCTGAAATCGTTATGCAATATATAGAAACAAAGAGTTTTCATATTACTGGTTGTTTAATTAAATTTTGGCGTACGTACGTGGATGATGTTTTCCTCGTTGCTGAGTTTCATGACCTCCCGGTTATTTTAACGCATGCAAATTCAATTTTTGGTTCTATACAATTTACAATTGACTATGAAACTGACCAACAGCTCCCCTTTTTAGATATATGATTCGTAGAACTTCTGGTTCCACTTCCCAAACCCTTGTAACCACAGTCTATAGAAAACCAACATTCACTGGACAGTATTTAAACATTAATTCAGAATCCCCCAAATCCCATAAAATTGCAGTTATCAGAACCTTGTTTGCTAGAGCTTTGCGTTATTGCAGTACTGAGGAACTTTTCAAAATAGAAAAACAAAAAAATCTTAATTGATTTACAGCTAAATGGTTACCCACTAAGATTGTGCCTTCGAATTCTCAGAGAAATTCTCCTTGCAGACATGAATACCCCTCCACCTTTCCAGCGTACAAAATCAAATGTTTACGCAAGCATACCTTATTATAGCTGCATTTCTGAAAAGATTTCGCATTATTTGAAATCAGTTGGTATTCATACATCTTTCATTCCCCAAAATCCTCTTAAGAATCTGTTATGTAATTTTAAACATAGATATTCCATCCTGCAGTTTAAAGACATCGTCTACGGAATTCCGTGTGAGCAGTGTGAAGCGGTTTATATTGGTGAATCTAGCAGGACACTTGAAATACGGCTTAAAGAGCATAAACAGCATTTAGATGTAGAAATTTGAATTCAAAGATCGTTTAGCATATTATTGCAACCGACACATTTTCCAGATTTTAATAAAGCTTTTGTGATCCGATTCGGCTGCAAGAATTACGCAGGGAGAGTATTTTTAGAGGCCTGGCATACTAAAACCAAGGATTTAGCGATTAACGAAGCTGCATCTGTGCCGGCCGAGTATTCTATTTTATTTTGACTGTAACCTGAAATTGATGACTTTCTGTTTTGTTTTTCTTGTAACTGTTGATAGTATTGACTTAACGTTTATAATTGGCTGAGGAGGGATCGTGATGATCCGAAACGTCCCAATTTTAATATGTTTTTAGTGTTTTTATGTACTAATTTTAATTATTTTATGTATTGTCTGTGATTTTAATGTAACTATTTTAAAGATGGAATTCAGACGTAATATTTTTGCTTATATAATTAATTTGTATTTATATATTGCTGATGGTTGTGAAATCCCAATTGCGAAGTCTTTTCTATACGAATTCACCCGTTCTTCGATTTCGAAGGTTGAAGAATAAAACTTACGCTTTCGCGATTATATTACGACAGCTTTTAAGCGTTCTTCCGTGAACAAGATAAAAATGTAGTTCGCCACATTTCATCTTATAAATTATTACTGAAAGGAGCGTTTCGTTGGAAATCATAAAAAAAAACGATATATTATGAATAAATTCAACTACCCTAGTAGAATGTACTACGTTTATCGAATGAAAAGTAATTTTGTTTGAAACAGAGAATTTCCGGTATTTCAGAATAGAAAACATTGGGTCGTCATATTTGAAACAAAAAGTTTCATAACAAAATGAAAATATCGATTTACTTCGATTTGAAAGTGTCATTTTTCTCAGTGTACCGATTCGAATTTTAGATACGTATAATATGGTAAAATCGGTTTTCTACGTACACGTTTTATACGTATTATACGTATAATCGCGAGCACTAATTTATAGCATACAACGCTAAATTTGTTTAAGCATGACTTCTAATATGTAAAAACGCAAGGCTGTTGGATCAATGGTGTCCAAACTGCGGCTCTTGTTTTACAAAGCTATTTCCGAATAATATAATTCACCTTTTTAATGATATAATTTCTAAAATTAAATATGGCAAATTTTACTGTTCGGAAATAGTAGTGATGCGTGGTTTGCAGGCAAAGAGGTCTGACACACCTGAATTAGAGAAAATTTCCTGATAAAAATGTAAAGGAACCTTGTAGAAAAATAATATTCAAACCGGAATTTATTGTCGAAAATATAAATAATTATTTAGAAACTTTAAGTGAAAGTTGTCTTTTTAAATTATTATTACGAGTTTTGGTACCAGAGAAGTTACAAACAACAATTGTGTAATAATATACATAAATAAATATTTGCTACATGAAACTTCGTTTCACTTTTCTTTCTTTACTTTGACCCTACCTGCCGAGCTATGGCCAAGTTGAAAGAGCTTGAATGCATGCCAATGTCGAGAAATCGTCTGATCGCTGCATGGTGGCAGTTTTTTGGCAAGTACATATGCTGTCTTAATGATAGCTGAACTATACTTTGTTTGAGTTCTTTGTTAGCCGGTTACTTAAAGTAGATTTGAACGTTTGATTTTATGCAGCTCCGCGCACCTTTTCATCATGCCGTGGGAATGGAATACCCGGATTTTAGAAGCCAAACGGATAATGCTAATTTGTAGACAAGACACGGGTAATTTATTAATTGACGGTGACAAAGTAGTGGTGCTGCCGCTCAAATGCAAGTTGCACCTGGGAAGATAATCACGTGGACTAAATACAAGATAAAACTCTGAACTTGAATCGGGTTACTTAAGTTAGGAATAGCCGCTTGTGCGATAATAAGAAGTAAAATATATACTATGAATTAGATTTATTCACTAACTTATCAATTCTGAGTCTTGTTACATGTTATATGATCGTATTGTTCCTATTTATCCGCGTTAGGTCGTTATTGACGTTTTTCCTCTGTGTCCCACTACGGAGAATAATTGTTATTAACTTATTTGTTTGTTGATGGTGTTGTTTGTGGCTTCCGATTATCTACACGAGGTATATACTCCCAAGGTGGAGTGCCCTTGGTGGGGGGTCTTTCTAAGGGAACCTAAACCGCATTTATGGAAGATATCCAAGATTCGGAGGAAAACACGGATAACCCTGAACGATTAGGCCGACAGGCGGAATTATATTCGAACATAGAACCTCCCGGCTACCATCTTTGAGAGAAGAGCCTGTAGGTCACTTGCGGGCCTTAACCGTTTTGTAGATTATCTTTTGCGCTTTTAGCTCTTTTTTGGAGTTTTGTCAAAAGTCGGGTACCAGTCCCATTCTTTTGTTGCTTGACTTTTTTATGCGTTTTGACACTTTCTTCTGTAATCGTCTCGTTTTAAGCTATATGAACATAGATTGCAGTGGTTATTTATATTGTCGGTGGATTGTATATATTTGCAATGTCACAATCTTGGGCGATTATAACTTTTTACGACATTCTTGTCACAATCATAAATTGGTCTCGTTTTGGGTGATAAGAATGGTGCGGCATATCCCTTGACCGTTAGTCCGTCTGTTTTAAATTATGCCTGTCTTCACTATGATGTTGTTGTTTCATTAGTTGTGTATTTTGGAGGTTTCTATTTAGTTTGCTATTTAATCCTTGCTGTTAATCCGTATCTTTTTATCACATTTATCACTTTTACGTTGCATCATTTCCTCTATGATTTTACTCTTTGGTAATCAGCTCATCATTTAGATTTTAACCACATTAGTATTATTTAGACGATTTTTAGTGTAGGGGGGGGGGACACATATGTGATATGTTTATCTTTTTAAATTGGTATTTTGGGGCTTTCTTTTTATTGGTTTTTATTTTTTTGGCCTTTTCCTGTAAAAGAAGTTAAAATTAGTAAGGGGAAGGTGGTGTTTAGTGTTGTTAAGTTTTATTTATTGTGAAATGAGGTCAATGTTCTCTAATAGCTATCTGATCATTATTTTTCCTATTAGTTTAGCATGTTTGTTGTTGGATAAATGGTGGTGATGAAGCTGTTTGTTGTTTTGTTGACTAGATGGTGTGCTCATTTTAGTGGGGAAGTTGTAAAGTGATATTTTGTGTTGTTCATCGGGGTGCCTTTATTCTCACTCGAACTGCCATTGTTTTAGTGTTATTTCCTTTATCTGCCCTTTTAGGTTGGGTATTAGCCTTTCTAGGTGGTATGGTATTACATTAATTTAATGTTGAACTGCATATTCTGCTAAATCATCGGCATTCTTGTTTCCTTGGAGGTACACGTGCTTTTTCCCAACTTATCTTGAATTTATTTTTTGAGTCTTCTTTTTCACTTTAAATTATGTCTATCAGTTCTGTTATTCTGAATAGTTTATTCAGAGCGTGAATGGTTGACTTTCAATCTGTGCGAGTACTGCATTCCTTTCTTGTGCTGTTGCCCCATTCTGTTGTCTTGAGTATCGCCAGTAATTCGTCTTGAAAGACTCTGTTGCACTTCCTAAGTGGAGCTGACTATTTGTTTTCTTCTATTTTTTAATTCTATTTAATTCTATCCCATAGAACCTTATTACGAATTCGTGTCGTTCGTGTATATTAATATGTCTCTTACGTTGTGTCCTAGTATTGGCGCGATTGTATCTGCCAGTTGTGTTTTCAACATGTGTTTTTTTCGATAGTCTTTAATAAGCTATCGTGCATATTAACGGTTTCTCTTAGTCTCGATATTGCCCCAGGTGTGATTCACATTTAACCTGTAGAAGAATTAGATTCAAGTCTACAAGTGCTTGAAAGGCCGCTTTTGGTGTGGTTCTGTATGCATTTACTATGGTTAGCACAAAGTAGTGTTGGCAGCTAGTTAACACCAAATCACTTCTCAAAAATCTACTCAGGAAAACACATTTATGACACGCTTCAGCCCATAGGAGTATCCTAGAGTGATGAAATGGCAGGTCTATAGGCAAAGCAGGCAACTGCTATATCATCAGTTGATTTTTCACTTCTAGTACCGCACTCACATATCAAAAGACATCTTCGTGTTCATTTTAGAAAACAGTGTGAGGATTACAGGGACTACTAGAATACGCATAGATATACCTATGATTTGGTTCCAGTGGTTTCTCTGGATCTTCTCGTGTTTACTCCCTCCGCTACAGCTTTCTTAACCGGTCATGGTCCTTTTGGAGCATAAATCTTCAAGTACCACCAAAAGAGCCGTTTTTCCTTTTTGTACGTGCAGTGATGTTGCTTTTGCCTCTCATTATTTCCATAATTATTCTTTAACAACTTGCTGGCGTTGTCACCGTCCTCTTTGTTTTCCAGACGAACGGCTACCTAGTATTTTATCTTGCCCGTCTTTGCTCTCAAAGACATATTTAACTTTTAATGTGGCTTTTTTATATTAATCGATTACTGAGCCAGGCTCTCGGGTTCTCCTGTATTCACTGCCCAATTTCGCATCGCAGCTTTGTATAACTTCGTCTTTACTACATATTATTGTCTTTTTACAATTTTTTTTACTTTCAATTTTGTTTAAATATTGTATACGCTAACACATCCTCTCTCGCGCGTACCGAAGGGCACAGCTTCTACTGAACGTTATAATTTCTTTAGACCTCATTAAAGGGGACCAGGAAAAACATCTATGCTCTACAGGCGGGAAACCTAGTATAAGTTATTTTCTCTCTTCAGTTATTTTCTCTTGAACCTCTCTTCAGTATATAATTTTGAACTTACCTTTAAATAACACTAAGACGGTTTAAGACTTTAACAAAATTAAAATTCGATATATTTATACAGTATTATAATCATACTCGAGCAAAACTAAATCTTTTCCAAACTAATTATTCCTTCTTTCAATGGAAACTGTACAACCATTTTTGTATGAGAAATAATATCACAGCTTTTAAAAATTTTATTCTCAAGGATAATAATTCAGTAAATAATTTAATATTCAAGTACTACGCATAGTTAAATATACCGGTTTCTTCCATATTTTATAGATACAGATAATTCATTCTCAGAAAAATCCATTTTCTACGGAAACAATTAAAACTTCGAAAGACTTTTTAGATATATAGTAAAAAAACTATGTTTCGGAGAAGAAAATTACAAAAGATTTAACTTTAACTTTAAATTGAATTCTATGCATTAACTGAAACTTGAAAGGTTTTAAGTTTGTCAGGGCTTGAGGCGTTCTTAAAAGTTCCTATCTTTGATACCTCTATTTCAAAACAAAATTATCTGCAGTACGTTTCTTTTGAAAATGCTTAAGGAATATAACACGAAAATTATAGTTTTAAAATAGCGGTAACAAAAATAGTAAAATTTAGGAACTTTGAGAGTTATTCTTTTGGGTTTTTGATTTAACTGCTATAACCAGTAACCTGGTTTTCAATTAAGATTACTATTGGTTATTTGTTTTGATTTTTTTATTTTATAGGAATTTGCCCTGAATTTACAGATTATGACTTTATTAGAAAGCAAAGTTAATTTTCGAAGATTACAAGAGCATTCTTGTCTCCTCTTTTTTAATCTCCATTTTTTAATGAATTTCGATTAGATTTTTATGTAAACTAATGACAAAAACTACACAATTTCTGAAACATTCAACGCACATTTCATATTTTATTTTATAAAGCTACAGCTATCGAAGATAATTAACCCCTTGACCGCCGGGCAAAAGGGCAACATTGTAATGTTGTTTTCTCAGTATTGTTTTTCAAAATCTAAAAAAAAAAAATGATTTTTCCAACATTACATAAAAAAATAATTACGCATGAGAATATAAGCCTTGTGAGTATTAATCATAACAAAATATTTTAAAACTGCATTATATTGGTAGAATTATATTAATTTGAATAATGCTGCTATTGCGGTAAAACATGCAGCCTAGTGAACGGGTACATCAGTGCGCTGTGACGAAAAGGTTAAATAAAAATATTTTTTATTCAAAAATGTAAGTGAATCCCTAAATATAATATGCGAATAATAAATACAATTATTTAATAATAAATGCTTTTAACTATTTAAAACAAATTAATTCAAATATATAATTTCATTTTCTTTTAGTTCAACAGCATTATACGTTGCAATGAGTACAAAGCCTGATACAAGGTTGAATATTTAGTCCAAATTAAGAATATGGGTTTGCCTATCTAGGCTAATTGTAGATTCCCACGGTTCACAACGGTTAGAAATGTGCGTCTTGCCTTACTATTTGCCAATGTACTGTTTGTCAACATATCCCCATAGATCTTTCCTTCAAAGTTCCATTGATCTATTTCTCTGAGGGATTTAAGATATTTTTTTTGCGAAGTCCATAAGACAACAATATAAAATTAAATCTACAATTTTACATAAAATCAGTTAACATTTAAAAATATTCACACCTGACGCTCCATACTGTTTGAATATGTTTGAATGTAAAGAAATTGGGATAGAACTAAGCAGTTTTCTGGATTTTTTTCTTAATTAAAGATAATTACATTGACAATAAACAAAAGTTGTATAAGGGACTTTTATGTATGGTAGTTTGTTAGACATCATTTCAAATTCATGGATGTTGTTATCATATCGTTTGTTTTTATTACAAAAAACTCGATGTGTCAGTTCCTGACACATTCAAACGATAGGAAGTAACTGGTCTTGAAATTATTCGTATTTCAATGTCATCACCGAAATGTTTAGGGTAATTGTCATATGATATTTTTCTGAATGTGAAATTTGGATCGTGTTCTGAAGCACAAGATTTTTTTAAAAGAATCTATAAGATATAATTGAACATGAATAAATCTATATATATATACATACGAAATTTATTTCGCAACTGATAAAACTACTATTATTGATACATTTCAGATTATTTTCCCTTAATTTCGATTAATATACTAATTTATTTTTATTTCGTGTGAAAGTATTACGCTTTTATGCTTTGAATTGTAAAACTTATCAAATTACTTAATGGTTCTTAACACATCAAAAGCACTTAAGAATCTCAGTACAAGGTAAGGTAAAGCAATTATGCTTAATAGACTGCCGCAAGCAACATTGTAAATTAAATAATATATTAATCAGTTTATAACATGAAAAAACTTTAAATTTCGCAGCATAAAATAAAACCAAGCATATTAATTAGATTAGTTCTTTATTGTTAAGAAGAATATTTGCTAGTAATACTTAGATAAACAAACTGTCCCTAATTTTTTTTTTTTTTTTCATTAGGTACCCATATTGAAAATATCTATCACCATAAATGCATATGCAAAAAAAAAAAAAAAAAAAAAAAAATCGTTAAAAACTCATATTGTTGAAAAATAAAGCTACAGTAGACCAAGAATCGGGAAGTAATTTTAAGTGGGGTCCGAATACTTTTGCAAAATTTTATAGAGATCCAGAGAAAAAAACGCATAAGTAATATAAGTACTCATTATTTTTAATTTTTAATTTTTACATACACATACATGTAATATAAAACAGAAAAGTCAGGTATTCGTTCTGAAAAGTCACTACATACACAGGTATACGTTGGGACTTAAAAAAAAAAACCGTAAATCGGAACATTCAACAATAGCGACATTTTTGTTGCAAATGAGGAACTATGCCAGCTTCAGGACATTCATGCAACGTGAAACAATATTTGTCTGTCCGCTCAGCTTGAAACTTTCTATTTTCATTGTCAACTTTATGCTTTTTAGGATGCATATTAATTCACAAAACTTTATTTTAGCACACGACAATAACAACGTAAAGGAACGAAAACTCCGCACAAGATCACAATCTATGACTGACAAGAGGAATCCTTCCACATGCACTCCAACGCAACCGGCCAGTTCCGCCGCCGCGCTTGCGCCCCAAGAAAGTAGCGTTTCACATCATAGCAACTATGCATCACTATTAAAAAATCAAATTAATCGCGCTTTTAATTGTAAAATATAAGAAACATTGATAAGGCAATCACTCAAAAGTATCTGTTATATATAAATATTAATAAATTATTTATTCAAATTGAAAGTTTTACACTCGAAAGTTTTAGACTTGAAAGGTCTAGACTTTGAACTTTCGCGGTCCGGATGCGGGCCGCGTCCCGCCTGTTGCCGATCACGGCAACAGATTATTTAATGATTTCAACGGTTGAGTTATTTAAGGCCTCTGTAAAGTAATAAAAATATTTAAGTAGACAAAAATAACTTTTTACAATAATAATTTCCTTTATTTCTTATTTTATGTTTTTAGTTTTGTATATTAAAGATGCTGTCATTAATTAATTTATTCTTTTTACTTCTAAAAGAGTGAAAATTCGCTTGTCGAAAGTCATTGATCTTACATTCATTTTCACATTGTTTTTAAAGTAAAATATATAATAAAATGTTACTGCTGTGAAAATTATAATACCATCAGGAAATGTCAATCTCGTATATCATACGTACTGTGACGAATAAAATGTTAAATACTAAAACAAAGCAACGAAAATCTGCCTTTTAATGTTCATATGAGTTTTACGATTTCCTCTTTACTGGATTTACACTTTCATGACAAAGTCTCCTTTTCTCTGAGGTACTTAACAATACCTTCAACTGGTCCCTTCTCCTTAGTATGATTAAATCATTTATAGCATCAATCTATAAATGCACTTATTTCTTTTCATGTGCTCAAAAATAGCAAATTTTATCATTAGCCCAGAGTTATCTATTGAATAACTTTTTTTTATGCTTTCAGCTATAGTATGGAATTATTATAATTGCCAATTTTACAGCATTTAGAAAGTTGTTAATGTCAGAAATTGTACGTCAAACATGGCAAACAAGGTGCGTTCGTAATATAACTAGTTTATAACTATTCAGATGTTGGTGCAATAGCTGTTGCACTCTTATAGAAAAATGCATGAATACAAAATATATTACGATTATTTATATTAAATTCAGTAATACGGAAATAAGACTTCATCTTAAATAGGACGTAATCACCACGGCAACCTAGAATCAATACCTATCATGGGATATCATTCACTTAATTACGTATGATAGGATTTAATAGAAGGAAGAAAACTTTTATTAATAACTTTTTAAGTTTCGATTCGATTTTCATACCATTTGAAATGACTTGACAAAATTCTGCAGCAATTATATATATTAAATTTAAAACCATTCGGTTGGGTATTTTTTGCAGTTTGGGTAGAATATGCTAAATTTTATTTTAAAATGCAATTTGAGATAATGTGTATGATTATATTTTTAAAGTATATATATATTTTAATTTATTGTACAAAATACGTTTACAAAAGAATTAAAAATATATTTGCAGCCAATGTATGTTGTGTATATTGAAATCGATATAGTTGCTTTTGAAAACAACCCACCAATAGCATATTTAAAAGTACCTTTTGCATTGTTACTATTACAGCTCCCATTAATAGTCGAAAACTGGTCTAAACACAGTAATAGAAATAATATATGCAGTAAAAAATACGAAATTAAATAAGATGGAACAATGGTGGCAGTAAACATAGAGCTAGAACTCCGTTGCAAACTGGCAAGGAACTATTTACGCATGCGTCATTAGATCGCATGGAACCGACGATTATCCAACAGCAGCCTAACGGAGATGGTTTAGGTTCGTCTGGCAGTACTCTAAATTAGAAGAACCTTTTTTGGCTTTTTGCAAGCACATCACCCCTACCATTTCCTAACGGTTTTCACAAATTGTCAAAGATGAACCAACTACCTCCTCTACAAGGGAAATTTTTAATACAATGAATTATTGTTTATATAAGTGAATGTTATGTTTTATGTTAGTTATTATAGTTAATTAAAAATATATAATTAATCAATTCAAATGACATTTGATTTTACAAGTAAATTACAACATAGAAAAAACTCGTTAAACAGTTACTCTTTCTAAAATGAGGATTATGACGTTTTATGCGAGATGACACAACTGTAAAAATATTCTGTAATTTTTGCAGAGAAAAAAAAGTTTTTCTTTAAAACTTTTTTTTCTCTGTAAAAACATGTGAATTTTTTAATTTTTACAGAAACAAGTAATATAAAAATTTTGCTTTTAAAGTCAATTCCTACTTAGGTCATCAAAGAAAAATTTAATATAATCCCTTAAGCTAATATTAGTTTTTGTTGCATTAAAATATCTCAATTTGTTGATTTTCTATAAGCAAGTAGGTTTACAATGGAAATCTATGGGAATTTGGAGAAATATTAGAGATATCGCCAAGTTGGAGTCACTTTTGGCAACTCATTTTGGTCGCCAAATTTGGTGACAAACTTGGGGGTATTTGGCGACAGAACAGGGTAACCCCCCTTATAGATATGAAGATGCATTAAATGCTTCAATAAACAATGGCCGCCATTTTGTCTCCCATGTAAAACTAAAATTAATTAATTAAAATTTAATTAATGAATTAATATTTGAAAAAAACTGTATTAACATCAATTGTCATACAGTATAAGTTTAAAAAAATTATTTCAACTTGATAGGATGAATAATAAGTATTGTATTAACGATTGAAAATTTGAATAAAATATATAAATAAATAAATAAATATAGGGAGAGTGTGAACTAATAGTAGGAATTGAAAAAAAAATCTTTGTTTTTCACAGAAAAAACTGATTTAATGAAAAATTACAGATATTTTACTGTAAATTAAACGGTTTTTCACTGGCGCCAAAATTGACAGATTTTGGAGATTTGAGAGATTTTTCTTACAGTGCGGTAAAAGCAATCATTTTCCTTTTTTGTTATTAACTTTGTTATATTCCAATTTCCAAAAAGCCTGACATTGAAACTTATTTTTATATATTCATACTCATTTGTTTTAAAACTGGGATATTTTCTGTTATAATATACTTAATGAAAATTTAAACATTAAAATGAGAAATTCATTTAAGAAAATACCATTAATGTTTATTTTACAACTTTTATTAATTGCAAATTTTACAATTATTCAAATAATTAAGAATTTAGAAAATAAAACTTTATCTACAAAGTATGTTGAGAATAAATATTTTCAGTTTTAATTTAACGATGCACTTTTATTTTCTAAAGCCATAAGTATTTCGCAAAAGATTGTTAGATTTTTAGATGAAGAAAAAAAATGCATTACCTAACACAGCAATTGCATCTTGGAATTAGTTTCTTTTATGTATTTTTAAAAGGTTCGTTGTCGCTCTCTCACAATTTCTCTGTGAAATTTTTATTTCTTGTATTATTTATTAGCTATTATTTGCGGGAAAAAAGTAGTAAGTCAAAAGTTTCACCGTGAGTCATATTTTTTGAGTTTACTGGGACTTTTAGCATTATTTTCGTATAATTCTACATTTCTATTCTTAAATTTAAGAAATTTGCGTATGTAGATTTTCGTTTTTATAAGGTTTTTTTTATATTCTAATATGACTTACTATTTTAGAATTAAAGATGCAGAACAAGAGACAATTTTACAATTCGACAATGGACAGATTTATACTCAATTTAGAAAATCGTTAACAAATGTCATAAATGTAAATAAATATAACAAACATCATTGACTATAAACATCTTAAACTTTAAAAATTGTTAATTACTTCTACTATTGTTTATGATTCATAAGGAATCCTTTTCAGCAATAACTATTACATTGTATGCTATTAGAAATGCATGAGTAAGAAAACGCATTGTGATAAACCAATACAAGTTTGCATTAATGCACTGAATCTCTAACATTGTAATTAGTTTCATTATCACGTGTGTTCATATGTTTGAAGGCTTTGTGTGGAATAATTGGAGATAATAAAAGCGGCCTATGACGAGCAATGACAATGTTTGCGCATTTTGAGCATTGTTTTAAAGTATAATAGAGCTACATTTTACTATGATAATAAAAAGTATAATCATATATTAAGAGAAAAATCTGAAATAGTTATTATTTTATGTAATAACAGTTACTTTTAAGTGTAAAATTCATCTGTTCAATAGTTTATTACTGGCGTTATATAGTACTTTAAAATGCACCAAAACGTAGTGTAGATGTCAAAAAGTTTTAAAATATACATGCTCAATATAAATAAGATATCCGTTCAAATATAAAATGACTTTAAAATATTTTCACCTCTCTTACTGGGGTATATTCAGTTTTTCGTCGGATTTCTCGCAAGTTATTCACTTTGAAATTTTCCCTGTCATTTTTCCCTACTTTTAATATGTGTCGCCATCTATTGTCTATTGTTACGTGAATCATATCATTAGATATTTCAGATTTTGCTATAATTATTTCAACGGTTTATCTTTGTAATGCGCAATTTAAACTATTCTACACTGTAAAAAAAATCACTGTATCTTTACAGCAAAAAATGCTGGCAATATGGGTGCCAGCAAATTTTGCTGTCAATTTACAGTAATTTTGTTTTCCACGGGTAAACAGCAAACTTGTAAATTTACAGCACTTTTACATTTAATTTTACAGTAATTTTGTTTTTTAGATTTTACAAAAAATTGTATTTTTTCAGCATATTTTGCTGTTAATTTTACAGCACTTTTAACAAGATAACAGTAATTTTTTAGCCTTTATTATTATTTATTTTATATCGAAATAAAATAAAAAATTGCTAAAAAGGTGCATTTAATGTCAGAAATATAAAAAGATGTTAATAAGATGTTGTTACATAATAAAACAGTTTTTAAAAACTTAAAAATCTCCAAGATTTCGTGCCGAGCGCTTTCGATCACTATCGCTATTCGATCAGTAGGTGATCGAAAGCGCTAGGCATGAAATATTGGAAGTTTATAAAAACTATTTTATTATGTAATAACATCTTATTAATATCTTTTTATATTTATGACATTAAATGCACCTTTTTAGCAAGTTTTAATTTTATTTCGATATAGTTTTTTTTCAAGGTGAATGCGACATTCTAACGGTATATGTTTTTGTTTTCATATATATACATTTTGTATTTATTTTATTTTATTTATTATTATTATTATTATTATTTGTAGATATACGTTTGCATCTTCCTCCCCCCCGCCCTGCAATGTTTGTTTACTTTGAGGTTTTTTTTTTTTTTTTTTTTTTTTTTTTTTGTATACTATGATACATCTTTTAAAAACTAAGAGCCCTATAAGTGTTATCTTTATGTCTACTTATATCATTGTTTTAATAACATTATTATATAATAAATTCTGTTATACATGTGTAAGATACAAATTTAGCACCATAAAGCAAAATAATAAATAAAATAGGAAAATACACCGAAAAAAGCAATAAATCGTAAATTTTAAACTATTGTAACTCATTGTAAAGAATTTTCCTTATGTGAATTTCAAATGTACTGCGTAATATAACATACATTGACAACATTCAAAATATCTAATTTCAGCATCTAGTGCTAATTACTTCTTATTGTTCGATAATTATCAAAAGCAAAATGCGATCTGTTGCTTTTGAATGCTGCGACAATAGTAAGCAAACTCTTGGAATATTTTATGGATCAATAAAGAAGTGTATCCAGCTTACACACAATAAATGATTTAAAAATTACATATAAAAAATGTAAAGAAATGCGCGTAAAAAACTAGCATCTATGAAATGTGAATAACTCCGACGGAAAATCGGACCATAAGTCGTAAAATTGTTTTTGAAATTTTAATAAACTATAATAATACATTAAATAAATAAAAACATTTAAATTAGTACAAAAAGCGCACTTAAATCTTTTAGACAATTAAAAAATACTGTATAATTTAGATTAGTAAGGCATGTTAAAATACAAATAACGGAAAAAATGAAATTGCGAAAAATATATAATAGCAAAGCAAAACATATCTCAAAAATATTGATTTTTTTTTTTAATCTGGTACTTTGACACATAAGTAAATAATAACTAAGTCCTATGATGGAAAAAAGAAAAGAAAAATAATAATTTTTTCAAATGTAAATTGGAAATATTCTCTTTTGTTATAATTTAAGACAAAATATTTAATCCTTATACAAATGATTCAAAGCTACTGTCAGTCAACGTTTATATATATGTGCGCAAATACAAAATTTGTATCTTACATTATATAAGAGAACTGCCTATTTGATACAGTTATTAAATCAATGATACGAATAAACATAAAAATAAAACTTACTCTGATTTTTTTAAAATATGTAATCCAGAATTGCATATAAGTATCCAAAATCGCCATTTTGAATTCATAATAGGCACATATTCACACCGACGCTAACATTCGTACGACACTACTTTGCTTTGGCTTGACAGTGTGCCTGTAGGGCAGGTATCTCATCTGGAATGCAGTCCAGGCGGTTTTGCCATTGTTTAAATAACAGCAGTTTACTGTAAATCGATACGGAAGTTAATAAAACGCTGTATTTTAGCGATTCACAGCCAAATCAGCTGTAATTTTTACCGTTTTTTTTTACTGTGTAGTTTGCTAATTTTTCGACATTATTATTTAGAGGATTTATTCAGGTCACGTTTATGTTTCTTATTATGTTTTCAGTTTTCTTTTTTATCATACCTATGTATGACATACATTTTCCTTCATTATTTTAAAATTTGATTCTGTATATTCCTGAAGTCTGTAAGTATGAAATTTTCTCGATGTATGTTATAAATATTAAATCATCCATCGCAATAAAATTTTAAAATGTCGAAAAATTAGCAAAGTGCAATAGTTTAAATTACGCATTATTAAGAGAAGCCATCGAAGTCTGAAATATGTAATGATATGGATCACGCAACAATTTACAGTAGATGGCGACACATGTTAAAAATAGGGAACATTTCAAAGGAATATCTAGCAAGAAATGCGATGGAAAGCAACGTTAACGGAAGATACCTCAGTAAGGGAGGTGAAAATTATTTTAAATGATTTTACATTTGTATGGATATGTTATTTATTTTTTAAAGTATGTGTATTTTTAAACATTTATGTATCTACTCTATTTTTGGTGTGTTTTAAATTTTCTATATCTTAGTATATTTTAACGTTATATAACGCATGTAATAAAATGGTGTAACAGATGAATCTTATGATTAATATATGACATTATAAGATAATACATTTATAATTTGTTTATAAATACTTTTAAGTATTTTGTGCAATTGTTGCGGGGAAAATGATACGTGTGAGTAGCCTGGCTACATACCAGATAGATACTCTTCAAACATACGATGCATTACTTTATCACTGCAATTATAATAATCATAAAACAATTAAGTAGGTTCTTTTAAGAATATCTTTCCGCACTCAATAACACAAAACTTTTTGAAATAGTTTCTAAATCCTTTTTAAACATATAAAATTATAATAGTTAGGGACGCATCATTATTGAATTGGTATGTAATCAAACAGTTCTCTTCATTTTTTTTTTTTAAATCTTCAATCTATAATTGATTTTTGTAGTAGGATGTTAGATTTAATAACAACCTTAAATACTATTTTTCGTTGTGTGTTTTCTTCGTAGGCCAACTTTAACTTAAGAGGAGTGAATAATTTATTAGAGAAATTTATATGTTCGAAATATATGTTCGAAATATGTTCTAAATTTGTTCTCCAAATGTACCACTCATTACTTTATCACAGCAATTATGATAGTCATAAAATATTTACGGCGGTTCATATTTCAATACGTTTGAAAACAATATGTCAGGATATTGCCAGTTTCGATTAAGCAATAGCTTTAAATACCATTTGTGGTTGTGTGTTTTCTTTGTAGAACAACTTTTACTTGCGAACTCTAGGAGGATTCAATAATTCATTTGAGAAATTTATATGTTCGAAATAATTAAAATTTATATGTTTTAAATATATATGTACTAAATATGTTCTAAATTGGTTCTCCAAAAGTACCACTAATTATTTTATCCTTGCAATTATAATTGTTGCAAAATAATTAAGGAGGTTCTTTTCTCCGCTCTCAATAAGACGAAACTTTCTGCAACAGTTTCAAAATCATTTTTAAACATAAAATTAAAGTAGTTAGGGACATCATTATTGGAGTGATTTAGAATCAAACAGCTTTCTTTATTTTTTTATGAACGTGTTAATCTTCAATTCTAATTGTAGTTCTTTTTGCAGTAAGTAGGTAGTTGTTTAGTCTTCCGCACTCTCGCGTCCCGAATTGATTCAAAACGCCAACTCCGACAGCATTTCTCAGAACAACTTCTGCCATTAATGAAAAAAGAAAAGAAACGTTATTAATTAGTTTCTTAACAAAAATACCTGCAATTCGATGCTTTTGAAAAAAAAATGAAATAAAAATGTGCCAGTTTATATTTAATAACAGCCTTAAATAACTTAAATTCTATTTTTCGTGTGTTTTCTTCGTAGACCAACTTTAACTGATTGGGATTGAATATTTCATTGGGTTGGGTTGGGTTGATTTTTGACGGCCAATTATCTACACGAGGGATATAGGCCCGGGGGGAATTCCCTCCGTGGGGGTCTTTCTAAGGGAACCTAATCCGTATTAACGCATGGAAGATCTACGGCTCGAAGAAAACCACGAAAACTCCGAACGATTAGGCCGACGGGCGCGATTGGGATCGAACCCAGCACCTGCCGTCTACCAGCTTCAAGAGCAGAACCTCTCGGCCACTGGTGGGGGCGAATATTTCATTGGAAAAAAATTATATGTTCTAAATAACTCTATGCAGTAAAATAACTTACCAATAATAATAAGAAGAAAAACAATGAAAAAACAAATACATTTAAATATAAAATTAACACATTAATTACTTTTTCTTACAAAAACACTACTTACATAAAATATAATACAATAAATAGCGATAAAAAGCCATCAAAAATTGCATTAATGCTTGTGATTATTAAGAGACATTATTTTGAAAATCAGAAAAAGTGTGACAGTTGTATTTTTTGTTTTGCTTGATTTTTTTTATGTTGAAGTAGATCATATTTAATGAATAATGTGCAATTTTGAAGCTCTGAAAAAATTTCCTGTATCCTGTAGAAAATGTCAAAGTTCAAGACCACGAATCCTATTTTTCATAAAATTGAAATGCCAGTATGTTTGGATTGCTATATCTCTGGAAAGCAACAACATCCGAAAATTCTTTTGTCATAAACTATTAGTATACCACTACATGCTTAGTAAAATTTACTTGGTTCCATGGGGCATTGTTAATTTTCATTGTTATGTTGCCACAAAATGCAATCAAAATTACGTTTTTGTCCGTTTTCTGCATTTATTATCTTAGTTAAGCAATAGTACACCAAAATGTTTCTTACAGAATATGAAAGTTTACTATTATAATAAGCTAAGTAATATAGAACTTTACCGGGATATCGATGCTGTTAGCAGATATAACCTGTTAAAGTTCTAAACTTTCAAAATCTTCAACTTTTGAAGTAGTCCTATCTCAAAACAGCATCACAGTTGAATAAAACAAAATATATCAGGTAATATATAGATGTTCCATTTCCTCATAGGGGAAAACACAGGAAAGGGAAACAGAAACGGGATAAATCACTTTCTGATAGGGCTACATACGAGATAGATACTCTTCAAACATACCATGAATTACTTTATCTCTGCAATTTTAATAGTCATAAAATAATTAACTAGGTTCTTTTAAAAATATCTTTCCGCACTCAATAACCTGATATTGGCTCAATACCTGATATTGAGACTGCCTTTTAATAAAGTTTGTAATTTTTTTTTTCTGAAAATATCATGAGACCCCACTTATTTTTCGTTTCCATATTTTTGTACAGATGTTCAACTACAACCTGGATATATTTTGTTTTATTCAACTGTGATGCTGTTTTGAGATAGGACTAATTCAAAAGTTGCAGATTTTGAAACTTTTGAATATTTAACAGATTATATCTGCTAACAGCATCGATATCCCAGTAAATTTCTATATTACTTAGCTTGTCGTAATAGTAAACGTTCATATTCTATAAGAATTATTTTGGGGTACTATTGCTTAACTAAGATAATAAGTGCAGAAAACGGACAAAAACGTAATTTTGATTTCATTTTGTGGCAACATAACAATGGAAATTAACAATGCCCCATGGAACCAAGTAAATTTTACTAAACATGTAGTGTTATACTAACAGTTTATGACAAGAGAATTTTAGTATGTTATTGCTTTCCAGAGATATAGCAATCCAAACATACTGGCATTTCAATTTTCATGAAAAAAAGGTATTCAAGATCTTGACATTTTCTACAGGAACCAGGAAATTTTTTCAGGGATTTAAAATTGCACAATATTCATTAAATATGATCAACTTCAACATAAAAAAAATCAAGCCAATTAAAAAATACAACTATCAAAATATCACTATTTTGTCTGAATTTCAAAATAATGGCTCTTAATACAATCAACACTCATTAATAAAATCGCAATTCTTCCTATTTAAATAATATTTATTAATCTTACAAATTTTCCTAGTATTAAGCGATATATATATATATATATATATATGCTTTTTCAACAAAACAAAAGTAAATAAATCACAAATTCCGCTAAAAACTGGGGTTATATTATTGGATAAAGAAACAGTACTTTTCAGTTGATGAAAACTAAATATTAACACATTGTTGTAGGCTTCTTTACAAATTCATCGACCAGGCTCAGTAGACATGCCGTCGGAAAATCCACAAAAATGATATACTGTTTTAATGATATATTGTTGATAAAATAATTTTCAAGCATACATTTTTTAATCTATATCGCGTGCACGTCCCATAACGAAATAATCAATTTGATTAGTTTATAGGGAATCAGTTTATTTTTAGAAAGAAAAAATCGTCTGTCGGCTGGAACAGTGAGATAAATTCGATTGACGTAAAAAGAAAAATAAATTATCGTGTCTTTTTAAATTTAATCTATATATATAAAAGAAAGTCTGGATTTTGTATTAATCAACGCGCAGCCAAAACTACTGAACCTAAAAGCTTGAAAATCGGGGTAAAAATACTTCTTATGATATAGAGTGCCGCTAAGAAAGGATTTTCCAAAATTCCACCCCTAAGGGGGGTAAAAAAGAGAACGAACTTTAAAAAAATTCCTTAAAAATCTGATTTTATAGCTATTTTTCAACTGATAACATATTTTGGTGTATTTTTGTATGCTGAATCGAATGGTACTAACTATATTCTTTTAAGTCCAATAGTTCACGAGATATTTCATATATTTTTAATTTGGCGATGTCTTTGGCGCCAAAACCTCGAAATACCTAACATTATAAGTGATAATTCATCCATAAGTGATAATTCATCTTATACATCCGTTGCTGTAGCAACGGAAGAAATTCAAATTAAATCTTTTTGTTAAATCTTTTGATTAAAGAATTGAATAGGCTATATGAGTTTGAAAAAAAAAAAAAGTACAAACGCCTTGAAAAAAAGAGAAAAAAATATTGAATTTATTTAAAATACAAGGAAGCGATCCACTTAGAAATTAACATTATAAAAGGAAAATATTTAAAAAATGAAAGCAATGTTTGTACGACTTTAAAAAGTTTGTGGTACTAACATCCGGGCCATGTCAGATACAACTGCGCCAAGCATGGCAATTACATTAATTACAGCAACCCTTATTTTTTGTCCATTTGATAGTTTATTTAGTATAGTTTTAAATTAATTTTATTATTATAATTTTTATTTATTACAGTTTATAGTATGTAGTTTTATGTTATATATTTCATTTATGTATTTACTTAAAACAATTTGCCATTTTTAACAAGGTTATGTATTTAAGAATGTTAAATTACTTTTTTGAACGTAATTGGCAAAAGATAAAGAAGATTGGCAATTGTCAACCATTTTTGGCGATCTATCTCATGGTCCGAATAATGCGCAAGTATTACTTTTTTTAATGGAAGAAATTGGAGTTGAAATAATACATCGCGATTTATCACTTGTTCTTGGATAAGAAGGAAAAATGGGTACTTTTATGTCAGCTGTATCCGTATGTAAATATCGCCAATAGCATTTTTTTAAATTACCAATAGCAGTAGTTACATTTCGCGTATGTAAATTAAAAAAATAATTCTTTGTTTTAGGTTATGGCATTATTTCCTATTGTTTTACTTTTCATCTTTTTCAATGACATTAGTGTAAAGCATGTATTAAAATGCAAAATTGCTTTCCCTTCCACCCGTTTATAATTTGAGTTTTGCTGGATGTATTTGGATGGGACTTACACTGTTAGTTAGATTATTTTATGTGGATGGTTGGTACTTCTCCGTAGCGAAGTTTTCTTCTGGATTACTGTTTTTCTGCAGCACAAACTTGACAATAAATCAGATTGCAGAAAATCAGATTACAAGAGAAAGTTACAAAACTAGGTGAACCCGAATGTGAAAGATTACCTTTTATTTAAGGTTCTACTGAACGTATTTTGATTGGTGTTGCACAGTTAGGTAATATTAGGGATTGTTGCAATATTTGAAATGTCATTCTACATTTTTAGTTATGGAATTATGAGGAAAGTTCTCAGTGGTGTAGTTGAAAAAAAAGTTAGATAAAATCTATAGGCAGAGGGTATATATTAGAGAGTATATACGTTATAGCTATGGAGTGCAGAGTTTCTAAAAAACACCAGAAGGTCTACGGCGGCGTATAGTCTATGCTACATTCCTAAAAATTCCACAATCACGTTAACTTGATTATGAAAGATATATTTAACCATCAACTTCAAATATAAAATAAAAAGGGCGATATCGGTCCGACCGCTTATAACTTGAGTTCTTTTCAATGGATTTTGAGAAGATTTGCATTGTTAGATAAATTTTCAAGAAAGTGGATGATATATAACACATATTATTCTACGTTGCTCAGTTATAGAATTATGTACGAAAGTTCTTTAATCAGTGAACCCTATTTTGAAATATTAGCCTTTTTAAAAAGTTCTACTGAGTTAATTAAGCACTGTTGTTAGATATTTTTTCAGGAAAGGTTTTAGTATACAACACATATTGTTCTACATTCCTTTGCTATAGAAGTATAGCTGAATGTTGTATTATCTGGTGAACCCGATTATGAAAAATTAGTCTTATTAGAAGGTTTTACTGAACGGATTTTGATGGGATTTGCATTTTTTAATTTTCAGGGATGATTTTAATGTGCTACATATTGTTCTTCCGTTCTTTTTTATATTGAGTTATAAATAATCAAGTTAAAGATTTTCTTCATAACATTCCAAATTTTGTCTGAGACATTAGAAGACATAAAACCGTAATGGATTTCAGGTTGTTTTCAGCAACTCGGATGATCATTAGAGATAAATATATTTATTGCTATAAAACACAAGATCAAATACACCGATTTATTTCGTTTGATTAAAGTTTCGCTTGGAGAAACCGACCAGCGTAGCGGGCGAAGGCTTCTATTACTATATGTAAAGCGTAAATTCCTATTTCATTCCGATTGATTATAACCCAGATTCTACTGAACAAATTTTTTCAGAACGTACACTATTAGATAGTAAATAATATGGTTTATAAATAGTTTAATCTAAAAACCATCGTTCCAAGTTGCTTAGTAATTGTTACGGGAGTTCTAAAATTAGGTGAACTCGATTAGGAAAGATTTCAAGTTTTACTGAATTGATTTTAATGACAGTTGCACAGTTAGCTAGATAATATTTCAGGGATTCTTTTCAATAGTTATCATATCGTTCAAAATTGTTTAGTTACGAAGCTATGCGGAAAAAGTTATCTGTGGTATAGTAAAGGAAATTGGAGGATAATACGCTACAGACAAAGGACGTATACTAGAAGAATACTATAGTTATGGAAGTTGTGCAGAGTTTCTTTAAAAATCCAGAAATGATGCGACGTATACCTACCCCTTCATTCCTGAGAGTTCTATATAATCAGGTTAACGCGATTATGATAGCTATATTTAACTATCTCAATGTATATAAAATGCAAAGAGAAATTTCATTCCGGCCTCTTTTAAATTTACTTCTACTGAATTGATTTTGATGGGGCTTACATTGTTAGTTAGATAATTTACAGAAAAGATGTTAGTATAAAATATAATGTTCTACGTTGCTTAATTAAATAATTATGCGTAAAGATCTAAATCAGATGAACCCAATTTCGAAAGATTGGCTTTTTTAATGTTCCGCTGAATGAATTTTCACGGGATTTAAACTGTTAATTATATTATTTTTATGAAATGTTTCGGTACGTTTTCCAGTTTAAAAGATCCTGCTCTGTGTATTTCGATGGAACTTGCTCGGTTAGTTAATTTTTCAGTGAATGTTTTAGTATAAAGCACATATCATTCGCTTGGTGTTGCTTGGTCGACAGGTTGCGTGATTATAGAATTAAGGCTGAATGTTTTAGAAGCAGGCGAACCAAATTATAAACGATTAGCCTTTTCAGTATGTCCGATTAACAGATTCTGATGAGACTTGCATTGATAATTTTTCATGAACCCTTTCAGTATATCACATATTGTTCTATCGTTCTTCACCGAATACTACTCTAAATGATCAGCGAAAGAAATTGGCCCTTAATAACCTAAATTTTGTATGGCTCAAAAGATATAATAGCGTAATAACGTTCATATTGTTTGGGCATTCCAGGTAAATGTCCATATTGCTTTAAAATGCATGATCAAATTTACAGATATATTTCGTTTGATTCAAGGTTTCTTTAGAAAAACTGACCAGCGTAGTGGGCGTTAGGCTTCTAGTTAAAGTATAAAAACAGATTTTCAACTATTTCCTTAAAACCATGATTAAAACTTTTAACATGAAAAATTATATTTCTCAAAGCTTGTAATAAAAATCATAAATATAAAAGACTTTTGAATAAATTCGCCAAATCAAATTCATTTTTTGTTCAAGTTCACCCTAATTACGTAATTTTTACCAGCTCCGAAATTAGGAGCCAACCCTTAGAAGAACGGAAAGTTTTGGCGAATAAAGTTATAAAATATGTGCATTTTTATTGGGAAAGATTTTGGCTTATATTGTAAATAAAATTTATTAATTGAAATACTGTATTTAAAGAAATTAATACTGTAATTGCATTCGAAATTTAAATTAAAATTAGATTTTACTTTACTCAAATGAATCGAGTTACCTCATGCAATTCAAAGGCAACACATCGGGTTGCCATGCAACTCGTTATTATAGTAATCAAAATTATCTAATTGAACTTTCTGGGTATAATTTAGAATTTCTTAACGATAGTTTTAAAAATTACGCATAAATGCGCCAAGCAAACTGTATGTTGTTAATGAATGCAAAAAGCATTAAATGCAAATTCTCATGACAAACTTATATACTGAGTAAAATTTAGATTTATCGTTTAAAAAATATATAAATATTCAATATGCGTTGCTTAATATATAAATAAAAAACACTCCACATAAAGTGATTAATATAAATTCATGTATTGGAATGATTAAATAGGAAGACGCGTCATTAAACTTCATTGGCTTCATTTGTTTGGCGAAAATATGCAAAAAAATTATGAATCTTTACAAATTCTCTATATATGAACATTGGAAGTTCATTGTTCTAAAAATGATGTTCATTTTGTTTTATTAAGCAAGATAAGCGTACAATACCGAGTATGTTTATAAAAAAAAAACATTTTTATGCTGATGAATATTTAAATTTAATATTGATACAAAAATTGGGAATTTTTTCTTTAATATTTTAACAGAATTTCTGAAAAACGGGTCATGGATTTCATTTGTATGTTGTTCATGTAGGTATTTATTAATAATTTTGGTTCATTTTAACCCTCTAGTACGCAGTTTGCATATATGCAAACAACAGTATTTTGAATTTAATAGATTTTTTTAAATTTGTATATTCCTAATTCACTCCAGAAAACTAAAATAGCAATATCTGTTTTAATTAATAACAGACATTCCGTATTTAATAAAGCGAAATAAACCATTGAAACATTCTGTTGTAAAGTCAGATTCTCTGAACTACGTATTGTCTAGAACGTATTCTATCATGGGAATTAAAGGGTTAAAGGTTAAGTTTTATAAAATAAATAATTATATAAAATAAGGTATTTGATATTTTGTAATATTTTAGCGTAAAACAGTCAAACGGCAGTAGTTTTTATTTGTATTACAGATGTGTAACAGATGTGTAACAGAAGAAAAGACTGACGCATTATGTCAAAAATTTATATCTGACTTTTTTTATTATTTTTCCTGTGTAATAAACCTTTCAAAGAATCATATATAACTTTTTTCAAAACAAAATAAAAAATCGCGCATTTAAAGGTTAATATTATATGTATCAAGCAATCCAAACTAGACTAGACATGTTAAATATATCCTATATACTGCCCGTTGTACATAACGTTGTTAAAAATCCTTTTTCTGTGAAAACTAACAGATATTTTATTTTTTATATATTTCCAAAAATTGTCCACCATCTACACTCCCAACAGTCTGCCACTTTCTTATTAACCGCATGCCAGTGGTAATTGTGAAATATTTCGATAGTTCTAACATCCTTAATGATTCTGATTATTTTACTATTTAACAGCGTGGCGTGATTGCATAGATCTTAAAATCCTGTTTTATTTATTTATTTATGTATTTATTTATTTATTTATTTATTTGCGAAGTTTTAATTTCATTTGGCAGTTGCATCAAGGTATATTACACGAAAGGAAACGAATGCTCAATTATTTTTCAATGTTTTAACTGCAAACTGATTAAGCTTCCGTAATTGAGTTTCACGCAGATTTAAAAATACTTACGCTAGAAATTTATTTTAAAATCTATCGAAAAACCCGTATATAGAGTATATATTTCAAACAACTTGCACTATTAAACAATGTAAATGTAAAATTGAGCAATAGTAAAAAAAAAAAACATTTTGAAGCAAAATTGTTTCGTCAAATCGTTACCACCAGTAAATATAGCGCCTCCGGAAACCACGGCATTATTTTGTTTTAAAATAGAGATTTAAGCTTTTCTTATAATTCAACTATTTTTATAGAGAAATTACAAATTGAATATACAGTAACAAAGATGAAAGATTGAAATTCATATAAAGAGCACAAATAAATGCGCTAAAACATTGTAAACATAATATGATTATACTTAACTTTCATTTATTGAAGAGGAAAGATGACACACTTTGTAAGACATTAGTCTGTTAAGCAATTTTTAACTTAAAGAAAAATAAAGTAGGTATGTACAGATGGGTGACAAAATAATACGAACACCCATGAAAAAGGTATGGTCCATTTCAAAGGACCAGAATGCGCATGTCACTTTGCACTAAATTCTGCCACCTAGTGGTTATGAAAGGTAAGGTATCAGTCGCTCAACATCAGTCATTCCTTTTGCATTCATTTACCATACGCTCTGGAAACTCAGTAATAACTGACTTGTCAGAGTTTGAAAAAGGAATGATTGTTGGAATGCGGTGCGCTGGTTGCTCCGCGACGGAATCAGCCAAGTATTTGGGGCATGCAAGAAGTACTGTGTCAACCGTTATAACAGCGTACACGAAATGCTGTAAATTGTCGTTTGCGAAGTACAACAGTGGACGGAAAAGAAAGCTTTCTGAAATGGCTAAAAGAGAGCTGACCCCCATAGCGATCAGAAAGCGCAGGCAATCTTTATCCCAGATAGCGTCATATATAAATAGTCATACCAGAATCCATTTCAGCAAGAACTGTCCAAAGGGAACTTCATGTTTCGAACATTTATGGAAGAATTGCAATTCGTACGCCATTGGTGTCATAGGTGTTCGTATTATTTTGTCAACCATCTGTACCTTCATTCTTACTTATTATGCAAGTTAAAAAATTAAAATAATACAATGCTATATACAATTTTCAATCTTTGTGGGAAAACATACGGACTTTTATAAAATCTACACTGCCATTCATTAGGTAATAGTTTTATTGTATTAGTTTTGTTCTTTCTTAAAAATGGCTTTGACAGAAATTGAATCATTTCACATTTTCTTAAAAACTCTAAAAACGTTAAAATATTTGCAACATTTAATATGTTTATGTTTATTTTACTAAAATGTAAAAAAGTCGAGAGAAGTATTTATTGAGGAAATAATTTAAAGTGCATCTTTGATATTTAAATTCCTGTTAGAATAAAAAATCATGCAAACTTTTTTATAAACATCTAAAGAATATTTTTTAAACATAAGACAGGCAGATTATACTTAATTTCAAAGAAATTTTTATGTAGGAATATATAATGTATACATATAATGTGTATCCAGTATGTACTAGTAAGTTATACCTAGTAAAGTATATAAAGCATATAAAAATGCTTAACAAACCAGTATCTTACTAATGAAGATTTCTTTTGTTTTGTATTTTTAAAAGTGAAAACCTTATTTTTCGAGTCAATTAGGAAAACTACTATGATGATTAATTTTTCATTTATAAATACTTTGTTACCACTCTTCATGAATATTAATATTTCCCTTATTTATTCTTATAATGTTCTATGATTAAAAAAGATGAAACGTACAATAGGGAAATAGTTGTAGTACAATGCTTATAAAAATAAAAACCGTAAGAATCACACAATAGTATCTAGAATTTCCAAATACTATCAGATATTTTACTGCTCGTATTGAATAAATGCAAAAAATATTTTAGTAATGTATCTCAAACTAAAATTAACATTCTAATTGGAAAGGTGTTTAATTGTATAATTCAGAACATAAGAAATATTTTGCATTGAACTTATTTACTTATTTTACACATCTAAGAACAGTTGATTAAATACTAAATGTTATTAAATTTCCTTTTTGATATCTTAAGTGTCCCCTTTAAACGTGATGTTTTCACAAAAACGCCCATTTATTCGAAAATATCAGAGGTATCTAATAATGAGTACTGAGACATATTAGTTACATTAAATGAGACATCTTCTCTTGGTAGATGATAGGTGTTTCTGGACTAACTGTGCTTTAGGATATATCATAGGGATTACATTTGGCTGTATTTCAGTAATGATCATGGAATAAAATTTCATCGTACTTACAATGGAATTGTCTAGCTTAAAACTAACAAGAAATAGAAATTATTATAATAACGAAAATAATATATTCAATGCGTATTTCTGTTTTTATCAGTTTTTGTATAAATTATATGGTAATGATTTAAAAATATGAATTTTGTCTTATTTTTCTTTTCTTTTTTTAAATCTCCAATTCATATCTTAATGTAGTATTTTAATAAAAGGTGTTATTTCACGGTTTATGTTGAAGGTCATTCGTTTCACAACTCCCCATATTTAAGAAAAACTATACAGATAACCTTACAATTATTTCACATGATTAACCTTTCACAAATGAGCGCATTTATCACATACATTTATTTACAATTGAAATACATTTGCGTGGACTGTGAACAATAATTAAAAATGCAATTGTAAGTTTTGATTTGCAGTTGCATTTCACAATTGCACATATTATTTAAACTTTTATAAAAATATAATTTAAACATTTTATAAACATTAAAATTGACAAATTAAAGTTAATGCGGAATGAAATTAATATATACACTTATTTCATTATGTGGTCTATATAAACTTTTCGTCTGCATTTTTCCAAATCCTATGAGTTCGTTTTCGAGTGTTTTAAAAATACTCACTAAATTAGTAATATACAGAAAGTAAAAAAAAAAAAAAAAAAAAAATCATAATTTTCTGAGTAATTTCGAACAGATTTCTGATCTTTATTTTCTGAGATACAAATATTTCATTAATGTAAGAAAATGAGAATTAACATTTTATCGAGAAAAAGAATTAACTATATAATTCAAATTAAAATAAATATTAATCTTCATTTAAATTTAAGTATATTATACACATCGTTCACTATTTTTGAACTGTTGATGGAATACTAAAGATTATTAAATTTTCTCCTTGTTATATGACGGTTGTAAAGGAAACATGATGTTGTGACAACAACGCTTATTTAATTGGAAATATCAAAGACATGCAATAATGAATGCTGCAAAGTGTTACCGTATTCCCCGCATTAGCTGGCATGCCGAAAAATTCGAGGGAGACCATATTTTTTAATATTAGTCCCTGGTCTTTCCCGGCATGCCGGAAAAAGTGAGGATAGTAATTTCAACAAATATCTTAAATCCTTGCTAATAAAAATATTTTAGGGGGCGCGATCAAATATTTAAATCCGTCCCGTTTTCTAAGATTTTAGATGAGGATTTTTGACAGGGTTCTGGGATAAATATTACTTATTTAATATAAAATTTCAAAAGTGTAATTACAACTATTTCCGAATAGTCATTTCAACAAACATCTTAAATTCTTGCTTAAGTCCACCACACCATTGAATAATATATCTACAAGTAGGTTGTTCAATGGAGTTCAAAAACAGTTTTGTTAAGAATATAGTTCGCGCCCTGATAGTGGAACATAGAAAAAAAAGACTCGAGAATGTTTTTTTTTTTTTTTTTTTTTTTTTGCAAGATTTTGCAGTGGGGGCCACAGCACGCCTGCTAAACGTTTCTGTACGCAAGTGTGTCACGGTTCGAGTTTCTTTCGGTTCGCGATTAGATCTTTTTTACGAGATTTTGCCGTACAAATTTCAGGTTCATTTTTATTAGAATATTATTACGGGACCGGGCAACGCCGGGCTGCTCAGCTAGTAAGATAAATATAATCTAATAATCACATAAATATAAAGGTATATATATAGAGAGAGAAACAGAGAGAAAAATAATTATTGGTGTTTTTTTTTTTTTTTTTTTTTTTAATGAAAAATGTTAGAAAAACCAAATAAATCAGCCGCTCATCCGCCAGTAGCGAAACCTCGTATTTTCCGGCATGCCGGTAAATAGGAGTGTTTCCGGCATGCTGGTGTACCTCACTTTTTTCCGACATGCCGGCTAATGCGGGGGGGAATACGGTATTTGGCACATTCAGGCATTTTCAACTGGGAGATGATTGGTGTTTTGAGACTTATTCAACTTTGTACAATATTATCGAAATTCGATTTGATTGTATTTCATTAATAATAACAGAGTAAATGGATTTCATAGTTACAATGGGATTATCTAGCTTAAAATGAACCAAAAGTAGAGATTATGATATTAATTCAAATAATATGTTGAATCCGTAGAAACATATTAATTAATTATGTTACATACAGGGTTTACTAAAAATTCGTCGTTCAGTCTTTAATGCCAGAAATTCGTAGAAAACTTGATGTTGTCACAACAACGCCCATTTATTCGAAAATATTAGAGGTATCAAATAATGAATATTGAGAGATATTTGAAACATTAAATGATAAATCTTCTCTTAGTAGATGACAGATATTTCTGGCCTAGCTGTGCTTTAGGACATATCATAGGAATTATATTTGGCTGTATTTCAGTCATGATCATGAAATAAATTTTCCTTGTACTTACAATTGAATTGTCTAGCTTAAAACTAACCAGTAATAGAAATTATTATATTAACGGAACAATAGGTATGCTTAACTTATATTTCAGTTTTTAATGCCAAAAATTCGTTAAAAACGTGAAAAACTTGTTGTTGTCACAACAGCGTCCATTTATTCGAAAATATTAGAGGTATCTAATAATGAATATTGAGAGATATTTGGAACATTAAATGATAAATCTTCTCTTAGTAGATGATAGGTATTTCTGGACTAGCTGTGTTTTTGGACGTATCATAGGAATTATATTTGGCTGTATTTCAGTCATGATCATGAAATACATTTTCCTCGTACTTACAATGGAATTGTCTACTTTAAACTAACCAATAATAGAGATTATTATATTAACGAAACAATAGGTATGCTTAACCCGTATTTCAGTTTTTAATACCAGAAATTCGTTAAAAACGTGAAAATTTTGATGTTGTCACAATAACGCCCATTTATTCGAAAATATCAGATGTATCTAAGAATGAATACTGAGCGATATTAGGTACTACATTAAATGATACATCTTCTCTTAGTAGATTATAGGTATTTCTGGAGTAACTGGTCTTTAGGATATATCATAGGAATTATATTTGTCTGTATTTTGGTCATGATCATGAAATAAATTTTCATGGCACTTACAATAGCTTAAAACTTACCAGTAATATAATTTATTGTATAAACAAAGTAATATGCTGAACCTGTATTTCTGTTTTTATCAATTTTGAAATATATTATACAGTAATAATTTAGAAATTTGAATTTTGTCTTATTTTTCGTTTTTTTTTTTTTTTTTTTTTTTAATCGATTGCGCATCTTAATGTGCTATTTAAATAGAAAATTGAATTCACCCTTTATGTTGAGCACTTAATTATTTCAGAAGTTTATGAATACTTGATACATAAATTTAGGAACATAAAATGCTAAAATGTTATTGAATTTCCTTTTTGATATCTAAAGATTCTCTTTGAAACATGATGTTTTCACAACAACGTCCATTTATCCGAAAATATAAGAGGTTTCTAATAATGAATGCGAGAGATATTTGGTACATTAAATGTGATTCCATCTCTTCGGAATTAATAGGTGTTTCCGAACTAACTGGGCTTTAGGATGTATAAAAGGAAATATATTTGGCTGTACTTCAGTAATGATCACGGAATAAATTACCACCGCACTTACAATGGAATTCTCTAGCTTAAAATAAACCAAAAAATAGAAATTATTTGTAATAATAAAAATGATATGTTGAATCCGTAATTCTGTTTTAATCAATTTTACAATAAAATTTACAGTGATAAATAAAAATACTTGATGAAGGTTGCGGATGCAAGCTGAAAATACTCGGAGGTTAAATAAAACGTGTTTATTTTAAACTTTTAACATCCAGGTTTTTATGATAATCTTTTAAGCAAACGATGAACTTTTAAAGTTCACATTATAGTTAGACAGTGATAATTTAGAAGTATCAATTTTATGTCTTATTTTTCTTTTTAAAAATCTCCATTGCAGATCTTAATGTGATTTTTCAACCGAAAATTATATTTTATAGTCTATGTAGAAAGTCATTTGTTTCGGAATTCCCCACAGGTAGAAAAAATACAGGTAACATAACAATCATTTCGTATGATTAACCTTTCTAGAATGAGCGAATTCATCACATGTATTTATTTACTTTTGAAATAAATTTGCGTGGACAGTGAACAATAATTAAAAATACAATTGTGAGTTTTGAATTGAAGTTGCATTTCACAATTGCACAAATTATTTAAACTTTTACAGAAATATAATTTAAACATTTTATAAACTTTAAGATTGACAGATTAAATTTAATGCTAAAAGAAATTAACGTATACAAATATTTACTTACGTGGTCTAGATATTTTTCTTCTACAATCTTCCAAGTCGTAAAAGTTAGTTTTTGAGTGTTTTAAAAATGCTCACTAAATTAGTAATATACAGAAAGTTAAAATTTCATAATTTTCTGAGAAATTTCGAACAAATTTCTAATTTTGATTTTCTGAAATACAAGTGTTTCATTAATGTAAGAAAATGATAATCAACATTTTTTGACAAAAAATTTACCTATATAATTCCAGATTAAAATAGATATTAATTTTCATTTAAATTTAAGTACTTTTAAAACCTACTTCAACTGTTGATGAAATAATAAAGATTATTAAATTTTCTCCTTGTTATCTGAAGATTTGGAATGGAAACATGATGTTGTCACAGCAACGGTCATTTAATCGGAAATATCAAAGACATATAATAATGAATGCTGCGAGATATTTGGCACATTCGAACAGTTTCAGCTGGGAGATGATTGGTGTTTCGAGACTTATTCGGCTTTCTGCTATATTATCGAAATTCGATTAGATTGTATTTCATTAATAATCATGAACTAAATGGATTACATAGCTACAATGGAATGGTCTAGCTTAAAATTAACCAAAAGTAGAGATTATGATAATAACTCAAATAACATGTTAAATACGTAATAACATATTAATAAATTGTGGAAAATAGAGTGTTTGCTTAAATTTGATCATTTAGTTTTTAATGCTAGAAATATATAAAATTATAAAACATAACTTGTTAAGTTTTATTCGTAAAAAATCAAATTTATTTTCTTTTACTTGTTATTAAATGCGCACTGCTTAAAAGTATCTTTAAAATCAAGGACCGTAAAGATTTTTCATGTTTTAAGTAAAAAAAAAAAAGTTTTAATTTAAATGGTTTTTAAAATGATATAAAATAACAATTAAAACACTTGTCAATTTAAAGTTTATGGCTAAAACTTATATTTAAAAAAAATGATATTGATCAGCGATATAGTGGATTAACTTGTTTAATGAGCAAATTTCTGGCGCTCGTAGATGCGTCCGAAATTTTCGCACTGCAATCTTTAAATTTATTTTCTGATACATTTTTTCTATTAATTTATGATGAACTTAAATATATTTAATTATTTTAATAAAACAACTTATTTTAAAGAAACATGAGTGTGTTGTGTCAAAATCCTGTTCAAAAGCATTTCGCATAACACCCCATTTATCGTTGTTCGTTTTGTATGTGCCTAGAAAAAAACATGATGGCTTCAGAAATAATATGTATGATGATACATAACATTTAAGTATAATAAAAATTCAGCATGCAATGTCTGAAATCACAAAATCCTATCCAATGATACCTCATTCATCGTTGTACACTACACGCTAGTAAAATTTAGTATGCGATGTCAGATATCATTAAAAATTCTACCAAGTGATACCTCTATCATCGCTGTAAGCGCTACACATTAGTTGAGAAAAAGAGATGTTGACAATAAAATAATATATATAATGATGATGTTTTTTTAGCAGGAATCTGCAAGGAATCCTGGGTATTTACGACACCCGTTTTTATTTCAAGAGAAAAAGAGATGGAATCTTCATTTACTGCATTTTTTGATGGAGATTTGGTATGTGCATTATTTCGGCTTTCTTCAATTTCAATTGGTGAATTTCCTTTAATGGCCTGACTAACTGTCTACAATTCAGATATCACGTCTAAAATATGCCGTGCAATTCCTTTTGAAGGATACTGTATGCATAAGTATAAAAAATGTTATACAAAAATATGCGTGCAGATGTCTAAGTATAATGTATCTATTTTGCGCCGAAATAGTGAGTTTGGCGAGATTGTACCTCGTATGGATACCTGGTGAAACAGATTGCGTGTGTTTATATTATATTAAACGTTGCATGCTTTATAAAATAATTTGTGTATATTTATTAAAAACATTGTGTGTGTTTTGTAATAAAATTGTGGGTTTGTCCGTTTTACAGTGCCAGGGCTTTATAAATTTTTTAAAAAGCTTGCCGCAATTTGGGCTTCAGAAATTGTAAATTATTTCAAAAATGATACAAATAGATGTAAGAGATAAGCTTTTAAGCTAATAGCTTATTATTTCTTACTCAGAAATTAACCGCATTTTACTAATGATTTCGTAATATTGCCCTTGACAACGAGTTTTGAATCATCAGTTCAAATTTTATTCTTGATTGTTCTCTTGTTTTGCGATCATTTGTGGCTTTTCTTTTTTGAATTAATGTTTTTAAATTTTGAGAACATACATTTCGTCCAAAGGATTTGTTGATGCTGACATAGATTCATTATTTCAGATCTTATTTCATTAGTTAAATTATTTTAGTTACAATTTGTTTTACGATATATTTCAAAAAATTATCATTCCCTACATATATTTAATTATTTACTATCTAAATGATTTCGCCTTCCTGATGTTTTTCCGTTCGCCAGTTTTGAAAGTTTTAATTTTTTAATACTTCATATATTGGTGATTACGATATTGGTACATTATGGTAGACACAATTCATTAATGATTCGTTAAATTAAAAATAGTTGATCCTGATTTATTATGTGTAATGTCAGTGTAATGTGTTGATACTCAATTTATTAATTTTTATATTTTTATGAAAAAAAGAAAAAGATGATGAATTGTAATATTATATAATGGTTATATGTATATATATATATATATATATATATATATATATATATATATATATATATATATAAAACCATTAATTAAACATAACCTACCACCATCAAAAACCGTAATATTATGAATTAAAGCTGTAAGTATAAAAAAAAAGTGTCAAATAATTTATTATAAGAATTATTATGGAAGAGAAAAGAAGAAAGTGGACACCGACAAATAATGGAAAAGCTTATATATTGAATGACGTTTTCAAGGGCACAGAATTCAATGATATAAGCAAAATGGGTGTTTTCTGTGAGAAAAAAGGCTAAAGCTAAAAATTATTTTTCTCTGTGTAAATTACTTAATTACTATTTAACAATATCGTGAAAATTTAGCTAAAAACTCCACCTGGTGTAGGAAATTACAACTGAAAAGGAGCTGCAAAAGACAAAATTTATAACTTATCGTCAAAAGACAAATTTTGGTGCTGCCATCTAGTAGTATTTTTATTATTCAAATGTTAAAAGATGAACAATTGAAAGCATTTGAATGTAAAAATTTATCAACAGCAAAACCAAACAAATCCTTATATATAGATAATTATAAACCTAATATAAACCTCACTATATATTTTTTTAAAAAGTATTGTTAATAAAATTAAAAAAAAAAGCATTCAAAATATTCTATTATCTTACTCATTTAAACTACACTAAGAATTTAAATAATTCGATAACATTGATAATATATAGCATATAGCTATATGCTATAAAATGAATTCAATAATAATTAATAAAAATATATATTAAAAATAATATAAAAATCGTTAATAATAACTATTATATATAAGATAATTATAAAATGAACAGGAAATAAAAAACATATGGAAGTATATAGAAAATTATCAGATACTTAAATTCCCATTACCTAAAAATCTCAAATATAGTGTGTGGATTATTTTCATACATCCATAAAAATCCAAAAAGTATGACTGTGGGACATTCAAACACATTAATCCAATAATAAATTTTATAACACAAAGTGAAAATAGATCAATATTAAAAGGAATAGAGGAATAATAATAAAAAAAATTACCCAATTTTAATACATACAGTATAACTTTAGTTATATTAAATACACTTATATGTATATTAATCACTATAAAAATGACATACTATTAGTAATTAATATGATATTGTCCTTAGTAAATTAAAATTTAATAACAAATGATTGTAAATTAGATAAAACTTTAATTAAGCTAAATATAATATTAATGAAAGTCACCAATTACATATAAAATATGAAACCAACATCCTTATAAAATACGTATTAAAAATAGTGATAATACAAAACGCCCATTTTTTTTAAAAATAAATTAACCATTGCGACAACACCACCCTCCTCCGTACTCTAACATCTACCCACCCATCCAACCTATAATAACTTTTTTATATATTATTTTACAATGTTTAATTTTTTATAGATATTTTTTTATTTTATATATATATTTTTTTTGTAATTTTGTTTACGCATGTGTTAATTTGTTTTAAAGATCATGTAAGTAAAGTACTAATTGTATATTAATGAATATATGAATTTTTTTGGAAAACCATGATTTAATGCATCATAAATTAGTTTTTTAATATTATTGTTAATTAGAGGAGAAGAACATAAACATTTTATTCTATATAAATGATTAAGTATTATATTTCGAAATACAGAATGATGTAGACAAGATTTAAAATTTGTAAATGTATTAACTTTGAATTTAAATTCTTTACGTTTGTCATATAAATCTGTGATTGTTTTGTTGTCTTTTATTGTAATTTTAAGATCTAAGAAGTTAATTGTATTGTTAGATAAAAGGTTTTCCGTTAATTCCAAATTAGTGGGATAATCTACTGGAAATTGAGTAATTACAGATTGATCAGTTTCAATTAAAATTATGTCATCAATATAACGATATAAATGTAGATTATTATTAGTAAAAGTACGTTCATAATGATATAAGTATAAGTCTGATAATAAACTGGATGTACAACCGCCTTGTGGTATACCGACATGCTGTAAATATAAAGTGTTATCTTGCAATATATAATTATTATAGATAATGAAGTTTGTTAAAGATTTAAAATATGCAATATCTATATTAGATGGTAATTCCAGTTTTTTATAATACTTTTTAAATAATGCATTTATAATATTATGTAAATCTAAAAGGTCTATATTATTAAAAGATCTTTGACGTCATATGTCGTTATATTATATACAGAATGAAGATTTTTTAAAATATTGACAAGTTGATAGCTATTTTTTATACAATGTGTATTATCATTGTTTGTAGTAAGTACATATAATTGATTAAGAATTTTTAAGAGAAGTTTATTGGCTTTATTTTTATATGTATAGCAACCAATAGTTACAGTCCTAAATTTAATTGGAGATTTATGAAATTTGGGAATAAGAACTAAATAAGGATAATTAAATTTATTAGATAAAATATTTAATAGTTTATAATAACTTCGAATTTTACGATTATTTACAATTACATTTTCATTAGTTTATTGAAATGACTTATTAGAAGAAATACAATTTGTAAGAAGTTGGTGATAATAAGATTTACATATAATAGCATAATTATTAGGAGATTTGTCTACATATGTAATAACGTAGTTTTTTTGTAATTTAGTAACTTGTTGGAAAAAATGTTTTGTATTAATAGAAACCAAATCAGCAATATTATTTTTTAAAGCCATAGTTAATTTTTCAATTACTAATATTTTCCATTGATTAAAATATTCAATAGGCTTATTATAAGAGATTGAAATTTTATAAATAAAAATATCAATATCATATGTAAACTGTTTGATAATAGATTTAACATTAAATTTAGATGGAAGTCTATATGTAGTACCATAACCCATTAGTTGTTTCAATTTAAAATCATTCACAATATCAAGATTTCCAGTGATTATATGTCCATGATCATTTGATCATTGTTTATGTATATATATATATATATGTATGTATGTATGTATGTATCTATAATTTATATATTATTGTTTTTTAAATACAGTTTACCCCTGATTATATAATTTTAAATATATAAGTGTTTTTTTATATTAAATTATTTGTATACATATTAAAATAATTGCTTGTGTATATGAAACAGTGAATAGCTTTCCAGAAAATGTGCATGAAAAATTTCCTTCTCTCGGCAAGCTCATTATCCCTAGCTCGCTAAAGTTCCTATACCTACAAAGTATGCTCTGTTTTTTTTTTTTTTCCTTAATGAATTGTTTTATAATATAAAAAAAAGACATGCTGTTTTCGTAAGCTAAGCCTAACGGATGCACGAAAGCAGAGTTTTGTAGTCAAAATAGCTCAATAAAAAATTGCGCCGACTGCGGTGCGTCTGATACATCGCACAGTGAGACGTTTTGACTATCTAGGTGGACAATATTATTTCGTTGAAGTTTAATTAGTTTTGGTGGTTTTTCGAATGCATCACTAATAAAATACTCAAACAGTAATAAATATTTCATTTATTTAATAACAATGTCTCAAAAAATAAATATATAATGCATTACAAAGAACGCGTTAAACATGATTATTTTACTGTTAAGTAAAAAAAAAAATAACAATAATGCACACATGTAAGTTAACGCTCATTTCATTACTTTATTTTTGTCTGCTCAGAATTGTTGGAGAAAGTTGTGTAGTGATCCTAAAAATTAAAAAAAAAAATGAACACATATCATATTTAAAAGAAACTTTTATGTTTTGTGCGACCCTGTGAAAAATTTAAATTCTACCCAAATTATTTTCTGTTGAAAAAATGCTTAGGTGTAAATTAATAACCTATGTAAATTTTATTCAATTTCAAATGAAATTTCTACTCATAGACGGTAATGTATCCGAATTGTTTATGTGGCCCTGTAAAAGAACTATGACTGCTATACACTTTTTTTTTCAATTTAAAAAGTGCTATTGTGCATCTCATTAACTTCTAGCAATTTTGTTGAAATTTAATTAAAATTCCTGCTTATAAAAAACAATTTTTCCGAATCTTTTGTGTTACACTGTAAAAAATCCATAATTGATACTTTCGTCAAATTATAATGAAATTGATTTGTCAATATAAAAACACTTGAAGGCAACGTTTCAGCTTAACAGGTTAGCTGAAATTGGTTTAAAAATATTTTGCAAGATTTAAAAAAAAATTATGCGGCCCTGCAAAAAAAGCGTAACTGCTGCGTACCATAAATTATAAGAGTATTGCATTGTCATCAGGATTACGTATATAAGCAACGTTTCAGCTCAATCGGATAATTGAAATTGGTTTAAAATTAATTCACTTGAAAGTTTAAACTAAAACTTTATGTATCCCTGTAGAAATAATATAACTTCTACGTTCTTCAAATAGTAAAAATATTATATTGTCATTGAAACTAGAGATGTATTCAATGTTTCAGCTCCATCGGATAATTGAAAGTTGTTTAAAACTGACTTGCAAGATTTGAACTAACATACATACACTGTAAGTTAATATAATGCTTGCATATTAATAAACAATAATTTGCAAACTTTTGAAGGAATTTTTTAAAGTTTCTAGTACTTTAGAAATGGCACATTGATTTTTAAAAAATGTTTATTGCTGAATAATCCTGAATAATATATTAAAAGTCAAGATGAAGTTTGTAAACAACATCCTAGATCATCCAGAATTACAACCTTTGAAAAAAGCGGTTTGAGCGGGTTTAACCCTTAGCGCTCCGGCAAATCTTACGCAAATATTATTCGATCGGCACCACTTTTTAAAAAGAAGTTTCCTTCAAGTACAAAATTTCAAATATACTCTGATTAAACAAGGTAAATTTTATTTTCCTTTATTACTGGTGCCAGAAACAAATTTTGCAAAGAAAGATTATGTCTTCGCAGCGGAGCCAGCGGAGTGGTAAGGGTTAATGGCGCTTATTTTCAAACAAAAATAGATTAAACCTTACCTTGACAAACCTGTGACATATGTCCAGCAAACCCGTGCTTTTAAATAAAACAGAATAGTCACGACGTTCATTCGAATTAAGAGAAAACTAGTACAACCGCTGAAACTCTCTCAAACCAAACCTGCAAATGACATCTTTACGGTCAGAATTAATCAAGAACTCGGATTTTTTCGGCAAAACACGTACGGATCTTGACAAAAGAGACATTCATCCACGCGGATTTATTAGATTCCGAGATAATAATAATAAAAGAAATTTTGTCCACCTAGATCATCAAACGTCTCACCGTGCATCGCTCCGGAATAAATTGCAGCTTTGTCTCATTCTCGGCAATGTCTTTACAGTTTTAAGCATAACCACAGCCACCTGTTTTGAGAGTGAGGATGTTATTTATTTTTTGGTTGCGCCAACCATAATCTTCATTAAAAAATAAAGAATGAAACAACTTAATCTTTTTTGTATTAATTGTTCTGTGTTGGCTGGCTATATCTGATATTCTTCTGTATTAACAGCATAATGAAACATCTAAAATTATGTACATACAGTTTTTGTAAACCCTAAACAACTGTATATTCAATTGGAAGATAATCCTTAAATTACGCAATCTACGGGTTCTCCTATAGAGCCCGCATATACACAGTCATGATGAAACAAAGAAAAATAAACAACAGTTGACGCACAAGAAAAAATAAAATACAACCTTGATTAAAAGCAGATCATTTTTTAAGGCACGCGAAAGAAATAATTAACAACCATATTTTAACTGCATTAACCCCTTAATTCTGACTCCCGTCATATTCACGGGTTGTGACTTTTTTTAGATTTATCCAGATTTGCTTGATTCCCACCAGTCTTATAAAATAGTGTAATTAAATTTATTATGGTATCATTTTAATTGTAGTTAAATAAGATGAAACTTCCTTTTTCAAAAAGTGGTGCCAATGAGCAATTTGAATTTTAAAATCGTAATTTAATGCGACCGTTAAGGGGTTAAAGGAGGATGTCATCGTTTCGGTAAAAACGCAGGCCAAAAAATATAAATTGAATACATATAAAATGCAATTTAACCTAATATAACAAAGCTTAACTTTTACACTACACTTGATATACGACTTGTTTAACCATTTTAGGGGCGGTGGTATGTTTATGAAACCACTTAATTTTAATTCCCAAACACCACATTGGCACCAGTATTTTGGTAAAATATTTTCCATTTAATATGAAAGCGAAATATATCCTTTTTCTTATTTTGAATTAAATTTGTTGGTAAATTCAGGTGCCATTCATTTCTTTCAACATTTTAGCATTGAAAACTGCTTTGCCCCTGAAAGGGTTAACCGTGTGATAGTATCTATTTTTCTAAACATTTTAAATTTAATTTTGCTTTTTAAACATAAATATCAAATAAACCAGTGCAGATATATCACACTTCATTTTTTTTTTTTTTCGTACTATTTATTTTTTATAATCATGCGGTATTTTATTTTTGTGGCAAAACTGATTTAAGGAAACCTATCGTTTCATTTCTGAAAACAATACTGATTTATTTTTAATTAATTGCAATTTTTAATAAAGTAACGTGTTTTGACGAAATGTGAGTGTACTATGTCAGAAGGTAGTTAAAAAACTTTTTGAATGATACCTCATTCATTGTTCTGCGTTTTATAGATGCATACAAAAGAGGATATTAACAAAAGAAATAACATACATGACACTTCATGTTTTATGATGTATTAAAAAAGTAATTTTTTTTTTGTATTGCTTTTACGCTAGTGCATACGCTAGTATTTTTTTCTTTAAGTATAAAATATTTCCTGCAGTAGTTTTTTTTTTTTTTTTTTTTTTTTTTTTTTTAAAGATTTAGATTTGTTAATAGAAGCCGCGCGTTTCATAACAGCGCAAGTCCACTCTTTGGCACTATATGAGTTATACTTATCGTTGCAATCGTCTAACTCAGCTCTATCGTTTGAGATTAAAAACAACACAAGTTCCCGTATCTTCAGCATGTTACTGACGTGTTTAGTTTCATCAGCACACTCGTTCATGGACCTATGTTGTTCTGGAAAGGAAACTTCCGACACAAGTGCAGCTGTGAATCATAAAACCACAACATTCCACTGTCTGGATAAAAATCATACAAAATGCATCAAGAAAAGTTAATGTGATTAACATGAAACAAAGAGTGATTAAAGATTCTAAGACTGGTTTTTCTAAAGTTTAAGAGCAGTCTTCACTTACTAAAAACTAGAAAAATGGAAAGTGACATTTTATAAAACGATTGAATACAGATACAAAACCATAACTGCAAGCAAGTAATCGCCGGGTTACTTCAAGGCTACACTAGATACCGGGTTTGCTCATTCATTACCATGACGTGACAAAGTGTGGCTGGCAGCTATCAACGACATACAGCAATTGGTACAAAGTTGCATGCCCATCGTTTTGTACCAATCGTTGTATGTCATTGATAGCGGCCAGCGACCATTTGTGACGTTATGATAATGAATGAGCAAGCCCGGTATCTAGACTCGCCTTGGTTTCGAACAGAAACATTAATGGTGACAGGAAAAGTAAAATTTGTTGAGAAAAATTTGGAGAGAACATATAGAGCTGAAATGCCCCTGAAAGCTGCTAAATACTGAAAAATACCTGTTCTTAATGTTACCTCCAGAACAACCTTAATTTCAAAGACTTCTGAACCAGTATGGTAAAGCTCAGACTTCCAATGCTGAGGAATCAGGAAGTGAAGTGTGAGATTCTGATTAATAAGTAAAGGAAATATATGAGTAAACTAAATTTGTTGTTTGTTTTATTACATTATTGTGAACGAGTAATATTAAAAAAAAACAAAATTAAAGTCAATTCCTACTTAGGTCATCAAAGAAAAATTTAATATAATCCCTTAAGCTAATATTTGTTTTTGTTGCATTAAAATATCTCAATTTGTTGATTTTCTGTAAGTAAGTAAACACAATTGGTTTACAATGGAAATCTATGGGAATTTGGTGAAATATTTTAGACAACTCCAAGTTGGCGTCACTTTTGGCGACTAATTTTGGTCGCCAAATTTGGCGGTATTTGGCGACAGAACAGGGTCCCTCCTATGGTAACCTCACTTATAAGCATGGTGATGCATTAAATGCTGCTCAATAACCAATGGCCGCCATTTTGTCTCCCAAATAAAAATTAATTAATTAATAAATATTTGGAAAAAACTGTATTAACATCAAGTGTCATCCACTACAAGTTTAAAAAAATTTATTTGAACTTGAGTGGATGAATAATAAGTATTTTATAAACGATTGAAAATTTGAACAAGATATATATAGGGAGAGTGTGAACTAATCGTAGGAATTGAAAAATAGAGACTAGGTTTATGCACATCGACTGTTTTTTGCTTCTTTTTGACACATTATATTGCTTAAAAATAAGTATATTCCTTTTCCAAATCAGAGTTATTATCAAACTGGTGGACTGTTTTAGCAAAGTTTCACCTTTAGAAACATATATGGCTTAATAAAGCATAAATTGGATTGTTCCAACACATAAAATGATCAAAATTTTACAGTGACTTTAACAAAAAAAAACAAAAAAAAAAAAAAACAAAAAAACAAAAAAAAAAACTATATCACTTTCACTTGAACTCAAACCTTAAGGAAGATAACAGAAGGGGTGACTATGCAAATTTTGACAAAATTATGTGTACCTTATAACTATATGTTGAACACACGCCCAATAGAAAAAGAGGGAGGATATCCCTATTGGTCAAGAAACACAGGACTTTCTCCCCCTTTACTCTTTCAGAAAATATTTTTTTCTTTTCTGTCTCTCTCTCTCTTCCCTGCCTGAATGAAGAAGAAGCGGATATTCAGTGATGAACGAACAGCATCTTAAAAAGGAAATGCATTTTTGACAATTCTGTCATCACGCTATTTTAAAGTTTTAATAATCTCGTTGTGAAATCATCTTAGAAATCATGGAATGATGCTGTAAAAGAGGCTTCTTTATGACTGATGACTAAACGCTGCTGGTGTGTTTCAAATATCAGAATGGACGATGGAGACCAAGATTCAATGAGGAACAAATTATTTTCTTAACGGTTCCATTGAGTGAAATTACACTGTGATAGCGCATTTTAGTGAAAGAGTGAGAATGGTAATAAATCACTTTTGCAATTACTCAAGTATTATGTATCCAAGTTTTATATTTAATTTTATTCATAAAATCTCAGGATTTTCACTTAATATGAAATACTTAAAATTATTTAAATTTTGAATTCTTGTAATATATATATAAGTGTGCATGTAAATAAATCTTTGTTTAAACTAAAATTTATCTTCTTCAATTTATGTCTCGCATTTAATTGTCTAATTGTTATTTTGGGAATTATTGATTCTTTTACAGAGTAGGTTATAAACTAGGGCCATGTTACAAATAAATAATAATCTCTTCGGGTCACCTAAAATCTCTGTGTAATTCATAAGGCTCTTGTGCATCGAAATCACACAGCGCGAATAAGTTTAATTTACGTAATTTTAATTGATGCAATAATTTATATCAATTTAAATTGCACACAAGAGTCCAGAATAATGGTGCACTCACTATTCGAAATTATCGCGGTTAACAGATTCTTAATTCCCAATCTTCTTTGTATGCTGGATTTACATACTCATCTTGGTAATTTTATTGCTAACTGATTAGTGTGCACAGAGCGTTCCAGTATATATACTTATTTATGGTAACGTACCTCTTCTATTATTTTTTAATATATAGAATTAGGGCATAGGTTATTGCTTAAATAATTAATTATAATTATCTCTTTTAGATTAATCAATTCAGGCATTTGATTTGCACACTCCAAAAAAAAAAAATAATTCTCTTAGTACATAACATTTAGTTGTATTCTATATACAAAAAATAAAAAGAATATATGTAAAATTAGAAAAAAAAATCTTTTAATTATCAACTAAAGATTCTTTACTTTAGCAGACATTTACTTCAATAGAAACTTTAATTATTTTCGCATTTTCTTTATAACTTCTACCCTGTTGCTATTCTCACTCTGGATAATGAAATTGGCATTTGGTATATGGCATAAAAAAAACTGAAATATATACATTATTTTGAAAATTATGATATCATAACTGTTGAAAATCACACTACCATATCTGATAATTACTAAAAAAATAAATAAATAAAAATAAAATACTGAATTTCAATACAGATTGGTTAAACATTTTTCAACATCTCATTAGTAGATAATTCAGTGCAAAATATTATTATATTTAATTTTAGATTTTCACACTTTGAAGTGAAATTATTTGCTATATACAATAATAACAGTAATAATAATAATAATAACAACAACAATCTAACTTTGCACAACTTCTCATTTTGTGTGATATTTAATTTACTTTTATATATTATTTTGCTTATTATGTTTATAACCATTTATTTTATTATTTATTTATTGAAAACATATAAGGGCACATATTTATCAAATGTGTATGGGTAGAAAAGGGAATAAAACCACAACTCAAAGACGAAACAGAGGCGTAAAAACAAGGTTTCAAAAAGAAAATTTCATTAAAAACAATCAAGTAGATCAAGAAAATTCTACTGCTCACATTAATGATTCAAAAAATTTAATGTTCACTGTTGCTTCTCAAACTGAGAAAATTAATAACCTAGACAACCCTGAATTTTTTTTTTGATAATTTTTCATTAGAAATCTCATCTCAAAGTTCTAACAGCACTGATCCTTCTCTGAATAACGAAGATTCTCACTCCAGTGCAAAAATGACTTCACCAAAACCACAAATGCTGGTCGGTTTAATTAACTGTTTCGATGGTACTAAAAATACAAACATTGATAACTTTCTATTAAAAGGCAGAGGATCTGCTAAATAAAACAGACTACTCACCGGGAGACAAAGTAACAATATTAAAATGTAAAATCACTTCCTTAGCTAAAGAAAAATTAATGAAGGATCTGTCTTTGTTCAATGAAACAAATCTTGAAACTTTCAAAACTAAATTGAGACTTTTATTTAAACCCAAACTTAATTTTTCTAGCGCTCAATCACAATTTAATTCTGTTAAGCAAAAACCTGGTCAAAATCTCACAGATTTTCTCTTAGAATTTAATTTTGCAGTAGATCAAATGATTAAAATTGCGGGTGATACGGCGGACTCTAACAAAATGACAGATCAATTAAAACTGTCAAATTTTCTAAAAGCAATCAGAAGTGATATTAGCAATGATATTCGCAAAACGTGCCCCACCTCATTTCAAGAGGCATGTGACATTGCACTTAAGTTAGAAGAGGGATTTATGCAATCAGAATTTTTTGAAATTAACAACATTCAAGTTCAACAAAACTCAGAGACATTAAACACACTCATAAAGATTCACTCAGAAACTTCAGAGCAAGTACAATCTCTAGTTACTGAAGTAAACAATTTAAAATTAAAACTAAACGCCCCTTATCAAAAAACAGAAGGATAATTTTGCACCTACTGCAAAAAAAAATCTCATTATGTTGACCAATGTTGGAAAAGAAATGGGAATAGACAGACGCAAACACATAATTCAGAAAATAAGAAAACATTTCAGAATTACACTAATAACTCTCAGGATAATTACCGGGACAATAATTTGCAGGCGCAAAGACCTAGCTTTCTGAATCAAGGGGGTACATATCAAAAGTTTGGAAATTATGCAAGTGGATACCAAAACTATCCACCACCTGGATTTTACCCTACGCCATACAGCCCCTACTTCCCCTATGGGAATCAGATGGGTGATTATTATCATTCCCACTCAAACCCGAATTATCAGACGCATCATTCTACGCGTCATAATGGTTTTAAAGGTGAGAATAATCAATATAAAAAAGGTATCGCAATGATCAATTCACTCAAAAGGATTCTAACCAAACAGAAAACAATGAAAACAAAAATCGCACTGGGTCTAATGACAGTAAACAACACAAAAATAATGCGAATAAAACGCCGGAAAACCAGACGGGAGACTTAAAGAAAGCCCCTGTAAGGCTCCCGAAATTGGGCAAAAAATTGTAGTGCATCAATGTGAGAATGTACCATACCCTTAATCACTTACTGATTCATCTATAATAGATTTCATCATATGTTACAATACACACTTTGTAAGTGTAACTACTTTCTTTAAGAATAAATGATACAACCTAAACATGGGTAAAAAAAAAAAATATTATGTCACATTCTATATATAGAGAGAGTTAATACAACTGTGCACAATTGTCATAATAGATATTGTTTCATTAATGTAATGTTCGTGGTTTGCTGTCACATAATGTGCAGCAATGAAATGTATACATTTCAACACCTTTTTCTGTAATGTGAAATCACGTCACTCCATATTACTGTGTTATTATGTAAACTCTCTTTCTGTTTCCGTCTGACTTACCTTGGCTAAAGCCATCCTTACTTACTTACGCATTAGCTTTATATGAGTATTGTAAGCCCTATTGGTAATGGACAGCATCTGAAACAGACAAGAAAACATAAAAATAAATATACAAGCATTTCTTAACCATTTTTCAATTAACATCTCAGGCGGCTGATTTTCTCGTAACCTTTTCCTCCTCTCGGCACATCTTGACTAGCCGAACAGGGACAGAATACTGTCACTCTCTTCAAGACCCTCCACTTTCGGTGAATTTTAAAAAGTCCCGGATGGCATGCCTAAAGCAATGTTTCAAGGTCAGGGAATATGGTGCAATTCTGATTCTCTGACGAAAAAGGGGGGGGGGGGGGTAATCTCTTAAAAGATGGGTTACGTACGCATAGTCGAGAATGCTCCTCTCAACTGTGTCTCTGAATCTCTAGGTAAGACATATGTCTTCATCCTCCTAGAGAGGAGAATTATCTATGCTGCTTTAAACTGGGCAAAAAGAGTAATAATCTGCTTCTCTTTCACAATTTCATTATCTCTCTTTACATTTTCTACATATGATATAATGTAATAACTTGCAACTTTTGATTTATATATTGATAACAATTTTAAAGTATTTTATATGACTTATATGTATACTTTGTCATTTTATGTAATATGCCAAAATGATTAGCATGTGAAACCGAATGTCAATTACATTATTTGCGTAGGTTTGTTTTTCTTTCTTTTTGGTAATTTACTCTAATTAAATAATTCATTTCTTTTGGTCTCTCAAAAAAAAAATAAATAAATAAAATAAATAAATAAAATTCTATATACTCAAAATTATGGAACTGTTATTAATATGTACCCTACTTCAGACATGATGTCACCTGTGATTAAGCTATCAACATGTCATTATGAAACCGTTATCAATGTGTATTCAACCTCAGACATGACGCCACCTGTGACTTAGCTATCAACATGTCATTATGGAACTATTATTAGTGTGTATTCAACTTCAGACATGATATCGCCTGTGTAAAAGCTATCAACATATTCACATAGAAATTATAACAGAGACTGTATGTTTTATCACTAGAACTTTCAACATAAAGGTTACTTTCAACGCTTGCAAATTTATGAACATTTAGTTATGTCTGCAGGACTCTTGCAGTTACTTTTGATTTCAAAATGAATTACATTCATTTTTTTTTGTGGATGGGTGAGATGGTGGACTGTTTTAGCACAGTTTCACCTTTAGAAACATATATGGCTTAATAAAGCATAAATTAGATTGTTCCAAAAATTAAAATGATCAAAATTTTACAGTGACTTTAACAAAAAAAAAAAAAAAAAAAAAAACACATATCTTTCACTTGAACTCAAACCTTAAGGAAGATAACAAAAGGAGTGACTATACAAATTTTGACAAAATTATGTGTACCTTATAACTATATGTTGAACACACGCCCAATAGAAAAAGAGGGAGGATATCCCTATTGGTCAAGAAACACAGGACTTTCTCCCCCTTTTCTCTTTCAGAAAATATTTTTTATTTTCTCTCTCTCTCTCTTCCCTGCCTGAAGGAAGAGGTGTCGGATATTCAGTGATGAACGAACAGCATCTTAAAAATGAAATGCATTTTTGACAATTCTGTCATCACGCTATTTTAAAGTTTTAATAATCTCGTTGTGAAATCATCTTAGAAATCATGGAATGATGCTGTAAAAGAGGCTTCTTCATGACTGATGACTAAACGCTGTTGGTGTGTTTCAAATATCAGAATGGACGATAGAGACCAAGCTTCAATGAGGTACAAAATATTTTCTTAACGGTTCTATTGAGTGAAATTACACTGTGATTGCGCATTTTAGTGAAAGAGTGAGAATGGTAATAAAGCACTTTTGCAATTACCCAAGTATTATGTATCCAAGTTTTATATTTAATTTTAATCATAAAATCTCAGGATTTTCACTTAAAATGAAATACTTAAAATTCTTTAAATTTTGAATTCTTGTAATATATATATAAGTGTGCATGTAAGTAAATCTTTGTTTAAACTAATATTTATCTTCTTCAATTTATGTCTCGCATTTAATTGTCTAATTGTTATTTTGGGAATTATTGATTCTTTTACAGAGTAGGTTATAAACTAGGGCCATGTTACAAATAAATAATAATCTCTTCGGGTCACCTAAAATCTCTGTGTAATTCATTAGGCTCTTGTGCATCGAAATACCACAGCGCGAATAAGTTTAATTTACGTAATTTTAATTGATGCAATAATTTATATCAATTTAAATTGCACACAAGAGCCCAGAATAATGGTGCACTTACTATACGACATTATCGCGGTTAACTGATTCTTAATTCCCAATCTTCTTTGTATGCTGGATTTAGATACTCATCTTGGTAATTTTACTGCTAACTGATTAGTGTGCACAGAGCGTTCCAGCACAAACCAATTTAACAGATTAATGAGTTCCATAATAACACAAGTCCAGTATTTTCCTTATTTTATTATAGACAAATTATTTGTAATACTTGTTATTTTAATACTTAGTGACATTTGTAATTTAGCATAGTGTAACTATGAAAAATATCTGATTTCCAAATTCAAATTTCCAGGAAATATTCAGTTTTTCTTGATTTTCTCAAAATTTATTCAGCTGGATTTGTGTGGTTACGGATACATGGCTTTAATTGTTTTTTGCTTTTTCAATGTATTATGTTTTTACAGAAATTTTTCTGCTTTTATTTATTTATTTATTTGCCCAACAAAGTATTTTCAGCCTAATATTCATCTGTTACACATTTTTGATGGAATCTCATACGTAACTCTATTATGAAACAGCAGTTCGCTTAAGTAACTTATTATGCTGATATATTTGTAACATAATTCTTCCTATATAACATAATTTTAATGTATGTTTTTCTTTTTTTTTTTTTTTTTTTTTTGGAACTGTAATACATGGAGATGGTTTTTTTTTTTTCATTGATTGAATAAAGTTAAGTCTTTTAGGTTTATGATGTGATCTCTTAAAATAAACATAAAAAAATAAACGAAATGTGAATCTAATATGCAAAAGACATTTTAATTCTTTTAAGGAATTATGTATAGTTGTTATCAACATATAAGGTTTGTCTGTGAAATACTAGTGGAATTAAAAAAGTTATAGGCATATATATATATGAAAAGATCCATATAGTTATTTAAAAGGAAAGTGAATACAAAGTAATTAGATTTATAAATTTCTGTATTAAAAATATCGAAAATAGAATCATATTTCAAAGTGCTTAATCTTGTATGAATTAGAATATGATACTGTCTTTTACTTTCACCTCAACTGTTTTTAAGTGTATACAGATGCAAAAAATTACTCGAAAATTGTCTTAGACAGCTTTCTGAACTTGCAAAATATATAAGGTGTCAATACAGCACTCTTCATTGTCTTGCGATGAATTCTATTATTGAGCTTAAAATAATTTACAACAATAAGTCTTTTTTCAATTATAGGAAATACCTGAATAATTATATTGTAAGGAAAAATTGTTCGCACTTTATCTTCATAGTCAGAGCTTATAGGGAATTTTTATAATAATTACTAATTAATTGTATTGAAAATAATCTACAGATAGAAATTACCATTATAACGCGTCTTGTCTAAGTGAATCCTACACTCATAACAAAAATAAATGCGTAAACTTACGCATTAAAAAAGGTATACTGATGATACAAAAACGATTTGTCTATATGCATAAAGTGGCATGTAAATTTCCAAATACGCGCCTTGTGTATCAGTTTCAAAATACACATTGTTCGGTGTATTTTGATGATAACTCATTAAGATCCTGAAGTGTCTAAAAAAAGTTACTAAATACCTCTAACATACACAGTTAAATGCATATATTTCACATGAGTACACATATCTATTAGGGTGGAGTGCTGGCATATGGATTTTTTTTCTCCAAATCAAGATAGGGCGGTGTGGGAAAGTTGCTCTATAATAACCTTATTATGAATAAAAAATATCTTTGAAAAATATTAATATTAAATACTACCCCAAGGTCATTGAATATTGAGAAAAAACGTAAAAGTTGTACATTTTTTCATTTTTTATCTCAAATACACAAACTAATATCATTAATTTAATTTAAAAGGATGATCATAGAATTATTATTATTATATATTTATAGTAAAATTATGCAATATTTATATCAAATTCGTTTTTATTATACTAATTCAACGACTATACTTTTTTAAATATGTGAAATTTGGGTAATTGTAATGGTTTTATATGTTTTACTTAACATATGTAAGAAAATATAATTTGAAATTATTCTTAAATAATTATGGTAATAAGGTAAAAATATTCATAAGCTATACCTTTCCTAAATCCAAAGGCAATAGATGAAGACATTTTACCCAAGATTGACCTATTCCCTTCTCACAGCCAAGCCACTGAAAGATGTGTGAAACTTGTTACGGATTTTCTTCTTCTGCTGTTTGTGGTCCCTTGAGACGCGATGGGTTCATTAAAACTTGTCTGGAGTCTCGGAAAAAAATGCTTGTATTTGAAACCAAGAAACAGTATGGACTACTATAAAATGGTAACTTCATTGGTTGTAAATTGTAATAGTAAATTATTTTTACCTTATTACTATAGTTCTTTAAGAATTATTTCAAATTATATTTTCTTACATAGGTTAAGCAAAAAAATATAAAGCAATTACACTTACCCAAATCTCATATATTTAAAAAAGTATAGTCGTTCAGTTAGTATAATAAATGCGGATTTGATATAAATATTACATAATTTTACTATAAATATATAATAATAATAATAACAATAATTCGATGATAAATCTTTCAAATTAAAGTAATATTGATAGTTTGTATATTTGAGGGGAAAGATGGGAAAATGCACAACTTTTGCGTTTTTTTTTTCTCACTATTCAATGACCATGGGGCAGTATTGAATATTAATATTTTTCAAAGACATTTTATATTCAGAATAAGGGTATGATAGAACAGTTTTCCCACATCGCCCTATTTTGATTTGGAGAAAAAAGAATTCCATAGGCGAGCGCTTTTACGTTTTTTCTCAATATTCAATAACATTGGGGTAGTATTTAATCATAACATTTTTCAAGCATATTTTAAATTGAGAATGCGGATCTGATAGAGCAAATTTCCCACTCCGCCCAATTTTGATTTGAAGAAAAAACAATTCGCTCCACCCTAATATCTATGTGTAATATGCAAAAACGGCAGACTTTTGTATACGCAGTATACAAAAATCCAGCCTTATAGTTTGGGACGTAAATTGTGAACTAAATGTTTATAAGATATTCCAAGAAAAAATTGCAAGAGGAACAAACTCATGTGTTCGGTGTGTTTGCTCTCTTTCTAACAGATTTATTTTAAGACCACACAATATAGTACCTTTAATTAACAAGAAACAGGATAATCTGAAATCATATTTACTGCATGCCATCTGTCTGTTTAAATTGTTTTGATGCATTAAAGTCGTATAATCACAATTTATGAACATAACCTGTATAATCTTAATCAATGCCCTATAAAATATTCTTTTGTAAAGTACGGCAATCGAACGCCAGTACTTTCTAAGTATTTTGTCGGATTTTTTGCTATCAATTTTAGTCATCAGTTTTCAAAAATGCATTTACATCAAGAGGAAAAATTTGCTATTCAATTCAATCTACAGTAAACGAGCAATACTTAAATGAACGGGATGCGGACTAAGGAACTGCAACTATCCAATGCACCAGCTTTACAACTCAGCTACGATTACACAAGCCGGGTTTTCAAGTATCGATATTTATTGTGTTCACATAAGTACATATATTTCTGTGCAATATTCCGTTCTTAGACATATTTCTGTATAATATTTTTACATATAAGCCTGTGTAATATTCTGTTCTTACACATAATCCGTGTAATATTCTGTTCTTACGCGTATATTTGTGTAATGATCTTACATATACTTATGTGTAATATTCTGCTCATGCATATATTTCTGCGTAATATTCAAAATACACAGAAATTTGTGTAATATACAAAATGTGTAAATTTGCAATTACACACCATTTCGGGTTAATCCGTACAATTTTCTACATTTAAACATTTGCTTGAGTTTTTGAAGGGATCACAAATTACACACTTCAATTTAGCAAATAAACACACATGACATTAATACAGGTAATTTTTTACGAAAAAGGTATAAATTTTAAGAAAAAAATGTAATTATATAAATCTACCCATATAGTACTTATGTAAAAGTGACTGAATTACATACATTTTTTTAGAGCGTATGAGTCTAGATTAACATAAAATGAGAGAACATTAATACTGCTAAAAAACGTTTGAGACATTTTACAAATGATTAATGAAATTCTCTTACATTTTTAAATACTTACTACTAGAATAAAACGGAAAAGAAACGCGGATAATGTAAAATAATTGATTTAATTTCTTCGAGAAAGGTTTGCATAGAACTAAGTACATTAGATGCCAATTTGTCAAGTTTTCACTATAAATTTTATGAATTAAATATTTTTTTCATTAACTCTCCCAAGTGCATCTCACAGCGAGAAATTCTGTAGTAGAGACCGTACATATTGAATATAAATTGAAGAACCATTTATGAATCAAAAGATCAGTTTCGGTTGCGCAGAGAGATATGGCTGCAATAGAATTTATCTTGAAGTCACCTGTGAAAACTTTCATTAGATAAACAGTTAAGTATTAAAAGAAATTAAAACATAAATATATGACACTCTAACTGCAGTAAAGAAAACCCCAATTTCTTATTCCTTTAAATAGGAAGATTTGAATATTTTTCCTTTTTAATATTGTTGACGCATGGAGATAGATTTATCAATGAGGATATGATATGAACGACATCTATAGATTCCAAATGCACGTACAAGTATCATATTAAATACTTCTAATGTGATTATAATCACAACTTCTTCCATGAAACCAATTCTACGGTCGTAATAGAGAGAGGAAACATTGTTAAATATGCGACTGAACATGGGATATGGAATTTATGAAAATAGAAATTTTATACTTAAACGTGCTACAGTGAAATTTCAAATAATGTAGCTGGCTGAGATATAAAACCATAAGTTGACCAGCAAAACTCAATTATTACTATATCTAGATGAAAACGCACAAAATTTTATAGAATTTTTGTATGCTTCTTTAATCTGATTTTTGATGACAAATGACAAAATATAAATAATAAAAGATCCAGTTCCGAAAATATATCAAAGGAAAGTTAAATTAAATTAAGAAAAGTAATAGATAAATTATTAGGTTAGTAAATAAATTATTAAAATCTAAAAATTAGATATAGTTGAAAGTAAAATTTCAAAAAACGGGGCAAAAGATACCATGCATAGTAATTTTATATAAAAGTAAACTGCAAACAAGATTTAGACGATTAAATGTAATTTTCTTTATTGAAAAAAAAAAATATATATATATAATAGTTCAATTTTCTGTAAACTGTTCTAGACTTATTTTTTGTATATTTTTGTTTTTAATTAAATGTTTTTATGTATTTTTTTTAATTTAATTTCTCTATTTTAATGTAGTCAAGTCTGTCTAGTGTTTCATAATTAGTTTTTTATGTAACTTATTCAGACCAAAAGAGAAAAAAAAATACAGGAAATTAAACAGTAAAGTTATTTTAGTTATTTTTTTATCGACAATTTTATTACAAAAAGCCTTTAAAATATCGCAAAATGTAATAAAAAAACAGGTCTTTCAAAAGCAGTTTAATTAACGAATTTGAATAGTACGTATGCATAAATATTTAAAAACCTATTTTAAATATTTTTATAAAGAAACATAAACTATTAATAGGTATAACAGTTAACTAAAGAGTAAAAATAACGCACTTTTATAAGAATTTAATATTTATCTTAAAAATAACGCCTAATTTATGACTGCAGTTCACGTTATTCCAAAAAAATCCTTTGCAGTACATTAATTTTGCTTGGGCTACGATTAGGAAAATTCACCGCTTTGATTTACGCTCGATAGTAGCGGTTGATTTTATTTTCTAGTATTACAATATTACAATATTTTAGTTGTAATCTTTGCCTTGGCTAATAGCAGAATTCTTGTATTAAGTAAGACGAAATGTATAATACGGAATTGTTGGTATTAAAAAATATGTCGTTAAATGACTCCATATTGAAGGGAGTGAAGGATATTTTCCAAACAAAGGATTATGGTAGACACTCATTATTTTTGCTTCCCTAAATTTTATAGTACTTTGTTTAAACCAAAAAAATACAGCACAGATTTTATCCTAATGAAGTAAAGACGTTATGTTGCTTCGTTTCTTATAAAGAGCATTAGCAATATTTTTCAAAACCTTTTGACCGCTAAGTGACTATTAAACCCTTTTTATTTAATTGTAGACGTTCTTAATACAAGAAGAAATATTTTTAAAACAAATATTTTCAACGAGACGCACATTTAAATAAAAAAAATAGTTCCAAAATTTTATCAGTTTATTACTACGTTTTGATAAAAAACAAACTCCATAGTTTATTTGATTTATTATTAGGTTTTAAAATATTTATTAAATAGAATCTTGTAAAAGAGTTGTACGTAATAAAATTATGAAATTACACGGGAAGAAAAATTTATTGTTTCATTAACCAATAAAATTAACTACTAAAATAAAGTCTGTTGAAAAAGCTCATATTTTAAAATAGCAAGAACTCTTAACCAGGCAAAAGTACAGTTGATCAATAGACAAAAAAATAACACCCGATATATGATAACCTCCAAATTTTTTATAGGAAAGGAAAAAACGAAAATAGCCTTTTGACATTAAATCATGTATTTTGTCAGTGTATGTTTTAAAGATAAGCTTAGGGGTTCGTTTATACTGAAATTGTAGCAAATTCGGTAATGTTCAAGAGGAACAAGAAATTTTCACATCGTGTTTGAATTTTTCGGTACATTGAACCTTACGCTAGTAAATCAGAAATTATTCTGTAAGTTGATAGAGGATTGTAAATGTTTTAAGATTGAAACTCCAAACGTTAAATTAATTTTTAATCGCTGCAAGTCAGATTGAAATGCAGTTATTTTTTTAAACATACCAAAAAGCTATTCAACGGAATTAGATGTCATTTTGGAATCTCATATTTGAAGCTTCTAGAAATATAGAAAATTGTCTTTTTCAATAAGTTTACTTTCCGTTTTGGAACTGGTTCCGAATTTGAAGTATCTACTGATAAATATGTAACCTGAATCGGAAAATTAAAAAAGTATCCGGTTGGAGATCAGCCACAAATATCCTATGCAGAAAAATATCATTTAAAAATACTGAAATGCGAAGGAAAAGTTTGAAAGGAAATCTGCCATTGGTTTAAAGAGAGTCTTCGCGTTATTAATGTAGATTCCTGAACTTAAGACATTGTAACGCCTACAGAAATCTTTGTTTTTGTGCATTTAAGATAATGTGACTTACACCGTTGTGACTTTGAGCAGCTTATACAACGCTAAATGTGAAATCGCCGAACGTATAAATCGCATTCTATGCAAGAGATTTCCATTTCAGCCCCAAATCTTTACCGATTAAGTGAAAAAAAGCGTTTTATTTATAATTTTTCTATAACTTTCTTTTTAACTATTATTACATTTTTCTATTTAAAGGGTTCGTGAACCCCCGGGTGGTCCCGAATCAATCCGGCCTTGGCGCGAAAGGATGACCGGGGGTACGGTCGAGGTCACCGTGGCACTCCTTTTCTATTTTCGGAATGGAGACTAAAGCGGGGACCCAGAGTAGTTCCGGTGGCCGATGGAGTTCCACGTCCAGTACCCGGACATCGTCCGAGGGTGCAACGTGAGCCTGGGTAGCCTGTCGCTGGCATGTCATCGTGTGGAGACAGCCGCCTTGGGGACTGACAAGCAGTAACCGGCTCGACCAAGGTGAATGGGGCGAAAGCATGAATTCCGGATTCGCCGAATGGTCATTAATCAAATAGGTAATTAAGTACTTCCGTCCGAGTCCGTACTAGTCCGAGAATCATTAAGACGGGGAAATGTAAGGGATCATATAGGAGTCGCATAGTGCCAACGTTCAGTTCTGAATTTCAGCAAGATAAAAAAATTCAAAATAATACCTGTCACGCAAGAATTATATTAAAACTGAACCAAAGTTCGTTTGTAGTTCTAGGCACAAAAACAGATAATCTTAATGTATGCAATACTTTCAACAATACTTTTTAAATAGAAATTTTACTAAAATATGCACAAATTTAGATCCAATCTTAAGTTGTAGATATAATATCTACAACGTATATTCGATATAATTCGTAAACATTGCTTGCAAAAACATTAACTAATGTAAAATAAATCTTGTGCGCAATTTAAAAAAAAATGGCTTTTTTCTTTTTGAGAAAAATATCTTTAAAAGTGTCTTTTTAATCATTGTTTGCAGGGAAAATGGCGGACACATTTTTTTAGTCATAACTTACGTACTAATAGAAATATTTCTATGCAAAATCCTTTAAAATGCAACAAAATACTATATTGTTCCTTCATATATAATTTTTCGAAAAATCTGATTAAACAGCTCTAAGTCTCTGAAAATTTCAAGGTAATAAGATTTCAATTATTTTGCGGCTAACAAAAAAATGCTTCATTTTCTTTTATAATCAAAAATATTTAAATTACATATACATATATATCAGTCTTTTTTAAATATATATAACTACTCAATTTAAGGTAATATTATCTCTACAATATATAACTCTTTTCAGATAGCCTAGTGAATTTTCACGAGAAATAATATATATATATATATATATATATATATATATATATATATATATATAGTTATAATGTGTTGATTTTAATCCATGTACTTAAAGTTTTGCATGTAACGGTTTGCACAAAATAAAATCTAAAACTGAGTTTTAAATTTTATTTTGTGCAAACCGTTACATGCAAAACTTTAAAAGGTAAAAGAATTAAAATAATTTTAAAAAAACTAACTGATACATTCCATTTTGTAAAAACATGGTCCTTCCAAAAAATTTGTTGATGCAAATTTTCATTAATTATGTCAAAATTTAGTGTCCAAACTCACCAATCAGTACAATACTTCTTTAAACTATATGCTTTCTTTGAATCTTAATGTGCTAAAGTTCTGTAAATTATGGACATTTTGAGACTAAAACTTTACTAATTTAATAAGATTTCTACACATTTAAATTTTCATTAAATTTCATTAAAATTCTACACATTTGCTTTTAGTAGGTTCTAAGGTAAAAGTCCGTGAACCGACAAATTACCACTAATTCAATATAGAAAAATTGTCTTATTTAATAGCAGAAACTTTGCAATTAAATAAGGCGATAAAGAGTTAATATTCCTTTTGAAAATTATGGTAGAAAACGACTACATATATACAAATTAAATAAATTCATGTAAATAAAACACAAAGATTTTTTGGGATACTTTGAAAGATAAAAGTATATGTAAGATAGTTGAAAGTTACTTTTTTGTATTTAACTCAGAGTTTAACATTCAAGGACAAAATATTATGAATAATAAAATATATATAAAGTCATATTCAAATATTATTAAATTTAATAAATGTTTAAAAAAAACCTCAAATAGAAAAAAACGCATTTCTTCATACGGGAAAAGCAGCCAGTACTATAAAAATAAAAATAAACTCCAAATTTGATCTTAATTTGTAAAATAATAATAATAATAATACTTTTAATAAGAATGTCAACGATTTTAATCAGACAATTAAAATTAGTGATTAAATCGTGTTTAAAAAATTAAAATTTTTTAAAACGGTATAAAAAGGCATGGAAATATAAATGGGCACCTAATCTGTAAAGTTTCTATGGATATTTTGCCTTAATGAATAAACGAAAAATACTTTAAATACATGTTTTAGCTTAAATGATTATGTTTATAAAAATTAAATATGACAAGTTTGTAAAAATCAAGTTCGTAAAAAGCATTCAATTTAAAAATTATATTTAAATCTAATGCTGCTATTTTTGTGGATTTCAAACACAACTTCAGATGTAAAACTGGTCATTCTCATATTTACTTTGTGTGCATAAAAAATGGTTTTCACCCATTTTCATAATTTGTTTTGACTAGCATAAGCATTTACATGCCTGTAAGTTTTGATTTATGGTATTAACAGCAATTTTTATAAGTTGAAATGCAAAAATTCTTGCCATGATATTTGTTTGATTTGTTATTTGTGTTAACTGATGAAATGACTTATGTGACGTTTTTATTATTTCTGTAAATATAATAATTATAATTTTATTAATCAAAACATTACTAATGCGTAATCATCTACAAAAAAATTAACAAGAGTTTTCGCAGCAGGCGCCAAATAGTGTTGCTGCGGCGCTGCTTAGATAGGAGATTTCAGATATTTTTTTTAATCTATTAAATAAAAAATGTTTTGTCTTTGAGTCTATCCTGTTTTATGTAAAAAAAGGTATGTCGATGATAAGAAAACGTTTTGTCTACATGTGGTGTGTAAATTGACTAAATACATTCTGAATACACTATTTTGTTGTCTTAAAACTTACTAGAAACAACAAACTCATCCCGCATCTGAGTGTATTCTTCATACAGTTTTGTTTTGCGATCAAAAAAAACATTTACTTCACAATTTACACATAGCAAAGTTTAAAGACAAAATTATGTACACAAAAATTTGTCTTTTATAAATATTACAATAAAATGTATGTTTTGCATATTAAGCAGAAATATGTGTAAGAGCAGAATATTACACAAAAATTACACACTCAAATGCTTATTTTGAAATTTACACATTATGGGTAAAATTGTATTTGGCAATTTACGCACCAGTTTACACATATAGACAAATTGTTTTTGTACCATCGATATACCAGTTTTATGTTAAATTTGCACATTTATTTTTTAGAGTGCATAAAGGAAAACATCCCATACAATTTTTAAGATTAGCTACGTGCTGTGACGCAGAGAATTTACAGAAATCTTTAATTTATTTGTACTGCAAAATAAAAAATGTAACAGAATTGTCTTGAAAAAATGTCTCTTTCCTCCACTGTCGCGCCCGGTAATTATATGCAAGAAACTTGCCTATACAGTGGTGCATTTGTTACGTCCGATTATCTGCAAGTAACAACAACGTTAAAGTGCTTTACATAAACTAAATCTTCCTCCCCCCTGCTCCCTAACACACACCACTGTCACTTACTAGATGGAAAGCTTTAAAAATGGCTATTTAACACTAGAACCGCCGTAGCGGTCATTTTGACCGGTAATAAATAAAACTATTTCGATTATTACCAGAAATTTCTTTCTAAAATAAGTTTAAAACGTAACCCCAGAGAAATAAGTTAAATAAATGAGTTAAATAGTTTGAAATAAAAATTCTGGTGTAAGATATTTTTATAACACTTCAGTAAAATTTCCGGCGATTCTAGTGTTAATAGTCCAGGGGAAATGTACCAAAAAAAGGAGTTACCATTCAAAAGGTCGGGTAGAAGATTTTATTTTTTTAATTTGTTTATACTGAGGCAAGCATGGAAAAAAACAAGTTTTCTAACAAAATTTCTTAAGGCTAAATTTTCTGTGGCCAAAAAACAACAAAATTTTGGGACTTTTTTTGATTTTTCTTAAATGTCTCAAGACTTGTTTCCGTAACATATTATTTCTCAATTACAATATTAAAGATAATAAAATTCTCTACAGCATTCATATTTACAACTTTTTTATACACTCAATCGCAAGCGCAGTACGCCATTTCGAAAATAGGACACTTTTTTCAATTTCCTTAAAAACCGTAAAAAACGTAGTTCTGCCCCGATTCTTCAAATGTTTCCCACGGATTTAATCATGTATGTCAACTTCTTTATATTGGTTGCAGTAAATTATGTGTTTCAGGGTCGAAACTAGTCTTTTTTGCACCCGTTGCAAACATGGATTTTGCCCCCCCCCCCTCCCCTTAAAAAGAAATTTACCACGAGAATTTTTATAAATATCTAATAGCCGGATTTTGAAATTTTTAAGTGTGTAATCATCAAATACATAATGCTGAACTACGTAATCAGCTTTTCCAAATATTGATTCATTAAAACCTTGAAAACCGAACCGAAAGGAACCCAAATATATTCCGCTTTAAACAGATTTCCGTCTTAGCAGGTATAATTGTTCATATTCTTTCTCTTTAAAATATATAATATTTTCTTTAAAGACAGGATTCTGTATATACAGATTTCCTTTTCAAAGATTTTACGGTAGTTGTAGTATTGAGACATTTAAAGTCACAGTTATATGAATTATGAGACTAAATTAGTCACACGAAGACATTCGCAAGATAATATTTAACCTATGGGAGCGTTCTTGATAAATATCTCGCTTGTATTTTATTACTTTTAAATAAATTTTTTTCATGGGATACCTGAGATCAATATCTAATGTTGTGCTTTTGTACTTTTTCGGCTTTATACCTCTAGATGAACATGATTAAGGTATCTCTTTTATTGAGGATAAGGATATTCATTTGAAACTGGATGCTAATAATCCTACAACAGTGCCATCAAACAGAAAAAAATATTGTTAAATAGCCTTATAGAAATTAGTATTATTAAAATACATTTTTTCAATTAGCTTATGCAGTCATACTGCTTGCCTTTTTTTATTGTGTACGGAAAGTGGGGTTCAATGCGAAAACAAAAATGTTTATACGGTCTACAATCATAAATAAATTGGTATTTCATTTGATAAATGGTATCACTGAGATCATTAAACAAATATAGTTTCAAAACAGTACATATTACAGAAGATTTGAATATTCCACGAATTGTATTTTTCAACAACCAAAGTAAGTTTTTCTGTTTGAGCTTTAAAACAATTAATAGATAAAACTGAAGTTTTATATATTTTTGCATGCTGAAATGATATAATCTCTTGTTATATTTATTGATATAAGTGCAAATTTGTTTGACAATATTTATTAAAACTAATCTTTTAAATATTTTTATGAAACTAGTGATCTCAAATATTTTACTGACAGAATTTTTAAATTTTACAAGAGATAAATGCATAACATTAGTTAGTGAAATAATCCGTTGTCATTTTTTTTATATACCTATTTTATAAGGTAAAAGTATTTCTTACATAAAATATATTTATTTTTTAGCTCCCCTCTCCCCCTTTTATACGGAACTACAATCCAATGTTTTCTATCATTAAAACAGTAAAAGGTTAAAACATATGTTATCAATAAATGGTAAATAAAATATACCATTGTAGTGAGGAATAAAATATGTTTTTCGCAAAATTTCATACTTATCCCACTGATCCTTGGAAAAATATGTATGCATTATAAAAATTATTAAATTAAACAAGAATTCTTTCTTAATTGAAACTATCGTGCCAATAAGTTACTAAATATTGAAGTATTCTTTTAAACAATGCTTTGAAATTAACATTGTATACACTTAAAGCTACTGACTAAATATGAAAATTGTCTTATTCATCTACACCCTGCCCTACTTTTAAAATTATATAAATTTATTGAATATAAAATGTCTGTTGAGATGAAAATAAAGACGTGGGTGTGAAAATAATAGATAATTTACTGCTATCAATTTTTAGAAGTCGACATACACGATTAAATCCGTGGGAACATGTGAATAATCGGGGCAGAACTAACGTTTTTCACGTTTTTTAAGAAAATTGAAAAAAATGTTCTATTTTTGAAATGGTGTACTGCGCTTGCCATTGAGTGCATAAAAAAGTTGCAAATATGAAAGTTGTAGAGAATTTTGTCTTCTTTAATATTGTAATTGACAAAAAATATGCTATGGCAACAGGTCTCGAGATATTTTTTAAAAAAAATAAAAAAGTCCCAAAATTTTGTTGTTTTTTGGCCACAGAAAATTTAGCCTTAAGAAATTTTGTTAGAAAACTTGGTTTTTCCATGCTTGCCTCAGTATAAACAAATTAAAAAAATAAAATCTCCTACCCGACCTTTTGCAAGGTAAAATGTACATTTCCCCTGGATAATAAGATGGTTGAGAAGTTTTTTCATTTTTGAATAAATGAATTACATCTTGTGTTAAAAGTGATTGTTGTCACAAGACGCCAGTTTTTTTCCTTTCTCTCACTGTCGCTAACTAAAATGTGATTCAAAACACTAACTTTCACTTTTCACAGTATTTTCTAAAAAATATTCTGCCTTTACCGAAAAATGAAACTGGATTAACAATTTCTGCATAAGAGATCTTGACAATTTTTGTTAACAAAATAAATTGAAAAATGTGTTAGAAATAGGTAGTTTAGATTTGAAAACAGACTTAAAAGCCAACTTGCATTTTGGATTATAAAAGGGAAACGTTTCATAACAAATGTTTCAGAGTGACATCGTTTTCATCTATTTTAAATCACATAGGTTTCGGGATTAAAACCTATGAAATACAGAATCTTTCTAATGTGAAGAAAACGCTAGTTTTTCGATTTTATCTTCTTAAATTCGGCATCGAATAGCATAAAACTTTTTTTTAAAATCTTTTGATCATCAACCTAAAAAAAAATTAGTAATATCAAAATAGGTTAAAAGTTTGTGACCCAGCACTTGATCTTATGGCTCTAAAATTTTTATAGATGGATCTTAAAACTAATATTAAATCTTGAGTGAAGCTATGCTATTAATTAATAGATATATGCATGATTTATCTCATCATTTTTTTTTCTATTTGTAATCGTATATGCAAAAATTATGTTCAACATGAAAAGATGTATGAAACTTTATTCGCTGATGGTTTTTCATTCAGTCTCTCATAAATTTAAAATGAGTTTTATATTAAAATTCGAATGATATCTTGATGTGACTTTAATAGGTTTGTTTTAAGATTCAATTTAAATTATTTTTCGGTTTTTTCTTCCAAAATATATTTGCACGAATCACTAATTAATCACGTTATAAAATTTTAAGAATCAAATCCAAAATCAATATTAGCGTCTTCAACTTATCTAAATCCTTTGCTTTATTGAATCAGATTCAGCTCAATAAACATGTTTTTTTAAACGGCTATTATGATATTTAAAAACAGAGAAAACAAATAATAGATGTCTGGGATAAATGAAAATCGTTCTCTAATTTCGAAAAAAAAAAAAAAGACAACGGGCACAAAATCGCGAGGAAAAAACTAAAAACTATGAATGATTATTTCGTATTAAATGAGTATTAAAAATTTAAATTTACATCTTCTTTTGTCATTGCATTCAGATTCGCAAAGATACAATAATACGTGGTTAAAGGAGAAAGAAAGACTCCTTATCTCTGCTCGGTAATTTAATTTTTAACACTACCCTCTTTTTTTATCACCATTCCTTCGTTGGGGTGTCGAGGAATGAGAATGACAGGAGAAACTGCAGGGGGTTCTGGGGAGATTTTTCGGCGAAAGAGGAAGAAATCGGGCGAAAGCGGTCCAGCCTTCTCTGAGCGCGTAAGCGGGTGGGGCTCGGAGCTGCCTTGATGTGAATCTTAAAGGCTGCTGAGCGTTGCGGTGACTCAGAGGTTCTCGACTTAGCGTCGTAACCCTCTGTCTTGGAAGACAAAGGGCTTGCGAGTCGGGAACTAAGATGCCTCTTTGGTCTAGGGTTGTTGAAGCAGGTGGGCATGTCAGTGTCAGGTGAGCTAACGGAGCACAGGTGGCCACCACAGGGTCCGGCCGGGCCAAAAACTTTTTGTTTTTTCTCTAGTTCGACACCCGGAAGTTGATTGTCCACTGGGTGGGGCGTTGTCCCTGGGATTCCAGGGAACGACGTTCCTAGGGGAAGCAGCGACCCCTTGTGGACGATCCGATCGGGTGTTGAACTTTTAATTTTCCATTTTTTTATAACTATCTACTAACAATGTATCTGTGGGTGTTGTCCTCGGGCTCGGATGTTGAGTCGAGAATGCCTTGAATATCTGGGAGGTTTTGTTAGACGGCTTCCGCAGCGCTCTTGGTTCCGATCGAGCTCGAAAACCTTTTTGCTTTTCTTTCTAATCTGTAGCCTGATGTTGAGCCATGAAGCCACCTTGTAAATACGCGTCGAGGGTCTATCATATACACCTCTCCGTGTGATGGATCGTTACCCCCTTTTTCAAGGCGGTCCGATAAGCTGCAGATTTAACTTTCCTATTTTTTGTTTCTATCTTTTTACTAACTTATCGAGCAGCCTGGCGTGGACTAGGAGGTGGAGAGAGTCCCATAGGGGACACGAAGCCTCTGGGTCCGTAGGGGGTCTCGAACTGGGTTCGGGCCTAGTCCTTGACTAGTGGGTGGCGGAGTCCCCCACGGGACACGTAGCTCACGCGTCCTCATGGACACGGACCTATTTTGTAAATATTTTTGTAGTGCATTATTATGTTGTCTTCCTGTGGGTTCAGGTCTTCCTAGGTGTAGTCAAGGGGTGGACCGATCAGGTGCGTCGGGATGCCGTTCGTCCGCCTACGCACGTTTCGGTATTCTGTCTTGACTCTGCCGGGGACTTCCTGGGCTCTAAAGTCTATCACCGCACTTTATTGACCTCGTCCGGGGTCGTGAGTTAAAGCCCCTACTTCCGTTCTTGGTCCGATGTTGCGGTGACGTGTTTATATTTTAGGTTAGTTGTCTTGATTGCTCGCTGTTGGCTCGCTGCGTTCCATAGGGCGTTCTGCAGGATTGCATTACCTGCTCTGAATAATCCGTTAGTATCGTGGTGGGTCTAAGTGGTGGGTAATGTGTTTATGTTAGGTTAAGTTTGTGTTTCTTTTCTTCTGCCTTGTGGCTTCGGCCTGCCGGTTGTTCTTATTTGGTCGAGATTCGGGTGGGGTCCTGACCGGGTCGGCGCAGGTGGCCGCCGGGGCTGCGGGGAACTAACTTTCCTTTTGTTTTGTCTTTCTACTAACCTTCCATCCGCGGGCTGAAATCGCAGAAATAACCTTTATATGAGCTTCTCAGTTTCGGCACGCGGTAAAGTAAGCCGGTGTGGAGTCCCCCTCATTAGTTTCCGAGCACGGGCTCTTCCTATGAAGTGTCCCGCGATTAGGATTCGATGATGTGACGGTGGCTCTGCAACGGGTCGAACCTGTTCCGACCCCTCTTTAGAGTTTTATTGAGCCGGGTTTCTTCGTAGCGTTCGGACGTCGGTAGTTCAGCTCGGGGGGCCGTCATTGACTCACTTGAGTGTGGGTCCGTGGTTCCCCGTATAGTGCAATGCCCCAGAGGAGACTAAAGCGGAACAATCCTGCTTGGGATGCTCTACTTTATAAGACTATATCGGTGCAAGTCCTGAGTGACCGGCCGGTGTCTGGTGGAGACCCCCTTGCAGTGGGTGCCGTGGCGGTCCTTTTGGTGGGCACCGTGCTGTGGCCAGTAGTGGTCGGTACACGTATATAGTTAGCTTTCTATTTAAAAGATTGGAATATATTTATATTTTATTAATTTTTAATTTTTCGATCTAAATCTTTAATCATTCCGTATTTTATATACTTTCATTTAACATACTGTAAATATAAATTCGATGAATGAAATAAAGACACTAGAAAAAACTTGTAATATTATGCAATATATTTTTTAAAGCATAGATGCAAAGATTTAAATTGCAAGATGCTTGAAAGAAAATGTCTCAAAGATTTATTTAATGCTATTGCCTGAACAAGGGACTATGTTACAAGGGATTATTTGCGATTCGTACGTTTCCATAAATTTGTAAGTAATTCTAGTTTTTCGGAGAAAGTACTTTTTATAAAGAAAACAGTGCCGGCTTTATCTAAGGGATGTAAAAATAATTTATTGTTTCGTTTATTTTGAAGAATGTTATCAACATTTAACACATTTTATGAGCATGTGGCTACTAAATGCTTTTTTACTTATTAAAATGACTATTTTATTAATATAAAAGGAGAAATACTTTATATATTCAAAATAAATACTTTTAATCGACAAATATTCCGATTTTCTATTTAATTTGTCTGTATTTCACTAGGTTTTAACAAGAAATATTTGATAATTTAGCTTATTTATTCCCGGGTTTTAGAATATTCATTAAATGAAATACCACAAAACAGGAATCCGTAACGAAGCTACATAATTTTGTGTAAAGAAAAAATCACTAATAATACAGAAAAACTATTTTCTAAACTGTTAAAAATTTTGCAGCATTCTGGCAGGTCATTCGACCGTTTTTTTGAAAAAACGGTTTCATAACCATAATTTAACTATATTCTGACCATAAAATGGCCAATAATATGGTCCGAATAGTGTTAAAATTACAGTTGTGTAACCGTTTTCGGAAAAAACGGTCAAATGACGTGCCAGAATGCTGCACATTTTTAACAGTGTATAATTCCGTCTCTTTAATATTAGGTTTTATAGTATTTATAAATTAGAACATTGTAAAAAACAAATGCCTCATTAACACTATGCAATGATATGTGCCAAATATACAGAGACTAATAAATTCATCAATAAAGTTAAATACTGAAATAAAGTCCGCGTACAATTATATATATATTCCTGATGCTAACATCAGCTATTTTTAATTTTCCATCTAATTCTTTTATTTTTCATGTATCCATATCACAAAAACCCCGTTAACAATTTCTCTGGAAAATAATAAACCTCAATAAAATTTTCTTATGCAATGTTTAATTTTACATAGATGTTCTAAATATATTTAAATTCTGATTTATTCAATTACCATGTATGGATTAATTTTATACACAGAAATTGCGACAAATTGAGTTCGAAACATCACAAAATAAATATAAATTCAATAAATTGGAAAAGTATAGACAGTAAGCACGATCGGTTTTTTTTTTTTTTTTTAATATAGTACACAAAATAGACGGGAGTTTCTGATAGCAAACAATATTTTTGCAAGAATAACCGCAATTCGAGCAGCATTTGAATGATTATAGTGTTGCAAAACCGTTAAAAAGAGATGGTTTTCGATAAGAAGTTCTTCTAATCTGTCAAGTAATGATCTTTGGACATCAAAAATCCATATAAATGAAGATAGATGGAATATATTGGTTATAGATTGTTAGAAGATTAGTTTGGGATATAAGAATTTCACCAAATACCGCTAACCTAATGGTCTGTAAATAAGACTGATTCTTTGAATCAGATTATGTACCATAGATTCTTACGTGTTACAAAAGCCTAAATGTAAAAGAGAGAAAGAGTTTGTTCCCTTATGACTAGAATTATTTATTTAGAAATTTATTTATTCTTTTTGGAGTGGGTGGGGACGGGATTTTATTGATTATTTATTCTTTTGATGAAAAGTAACAAAAGGCTGTATTTGAAATCTAAAATTTAAATATTTTGAGGGGGAGGGAGTATTCAGATGATTAAATATTTATTGTTAGAAGAATGCAATAAAAAAATATTAAAAATAAACGGTCAAGTGCGAGCATTACTCGCGTACAGAGGGTTCCGTAGAATAAATATATAAATTTGTAATTGTATTAAAAAAAAATAAAGTTGCTAAAAGAATACTAAGACTATGTAAAAAACTATACAGCGTAGGGTTGGGTATAACTGTATATATTAGAAAAGCGTAAATGGGTATACCATGAAAGTTCAAAGAGACATGGAATCTAAATAATATCAAATATAGCTATTCGTATAACTCTTTTTTTAATATTATCCTAATCTGTTTATGATGAACTTTATTCGGTACTGACAATAAAAGCAGTGCATAGTTAAACTTCATTTGCCATTTCATGAAACTAAATTCAGCGTAGTAATAACCTTTAATTTCTACAGTGTAGTTAAAACAAAACCTTTGTTTAAAGTTTAAATTTGGCATTGTGGTAAGCGCGCTTCGAATAGATGTCTCAAAGTTGCAACGCCGCCTTGGTCAGTGCCACGTTTTTCCAGATAGGTGTTTAAGTAACTTTTGAAGTCACTAGAGGTGTATTGAGAGATACAATCAATGCAAACTATCGCAAATCCCACGGTTTTTATGCGATTTATTCTAATTAAATATTTCGAGGGCGATGCCCTTAAAAAACGGACACGTAATTTTAATTCCAAAACAGACAAACGGCACCAAGAATATTTAATTAAAATTTTCCCTTTATCATGTATGTGAAAATAAGCAAGTTCGCATTTTCTAATAAATTCGTTTATAAATTCTGGCGTCAGTTCATTTTTTCATACGTTTATAAATAGAATTACTCCTTGCCGGAAAGGATTAAGGGGTCGCAGGACTCTTAAAGCTTCAAAATTTAAGAAATTTTAATTTTTTCTTAGATGTTAAACTCCTATTTTTTCTGAATATTTTGATATAACTGTTTCCTTGAAATTCCCATTAGAACAGAAGTTTTAGCTTTTAGAATCATACCCACTCAATAGCTGAAGCGGCGTTTCCGAAACTTTAAAGTCATTAATTTCCAAATGGCGTTTTTGGGGCATAATGCGCAGGATACCTCAAAAACTTCTGAATATTTTTTCATGAAATTTTCAAAACATATATTTCATGTGAGTCTGTATAAATTGAACCTAAAATTTCCTTTTTATTGTTCAAAAAAATATTTTTTTATGTTATTTTACTGTTGAAATTTTCAAAATTTTGTATTAGCTAAATGCAACATTGCATTAAAAATATAAAAAAGCTTTAAATACAAATTTATTTAAGTTCAGGGAAATTATTACAATCTGAAGTATAAGTAAGCACCAACATTTTCATTCTAGTTGCAATATTTATTTTGTAATCCTGCGCATAAACTGTTATGCCAATTTTTTGTGCGACAAATGTCTAACAGTTTCGAGCCCCCTGTAAATACTAATTCTGTATCTTGCAATTTTTTAAATACATGAAACGAAAGAACATACTACATCTTTCATCCCAATTAAAATTGTGTTTTAAAATCATATACATTTTAAGACATTAAAAGTTGAAAATGATATTTTTTTCATTTTTTCCGCTTTTTTGAGTGCCGAGACCCTTAAATTAGTATGTTTTTAACAATTTGACGTTTATTGCTTTTATACTGTCACTGGACATTACATTACACATATATATCATTAAAAGTTGTTAACTAGGCATAGAGTATGCCGCCCCTGTCCTTGTGTATGTCCAAACTGACCGTACCTTTAAGGGTTAATATCTCGGCTATTTACCGATGATTTTTTTCGAAAATCATTATCAACAATGCTTTTATTCTTCTTCAATCCGGCAATGCTCAACAATTTTTCTGAATGCCCGTAAATCGAAATTTGTGTATAACTGAAAAATGCTAATTACTCAAAAACTATGCGACCTAGGGTAATCGCTATAATTTTCCGGCAAGGTTTATATTAACGTCTACTACTTCTAATTTTTTCATAATTTTAGTTTCGGTAGATTCGGAATTAGATGGGGGGGGGGGGGACATATTTTTGCGCTACATTTTCAACAATGGCTTTGAAAATATAATACATAAAATTAAAAGGAATGTATATTTGAGTTCAGCGTTACGAAAGCTTTCACACGATTTCCGACACGATATACAAAGAAAATATTTTTTTTTCAAGTAGCATAATTAGTCCCTCTACTTTTTTACTAAATATATTTATGAATGTTTATTAATCTGAAAATATGTGGGTCAATTGTCTTTATTACTTCTCCGAATTTGAACGTTCTACGTTCCATAGTTTACGAGTAAAATGGCTGCGACAGACAGACAGTCAGACGGACAGTCACAGGAGTGATCTTATAATGGTTCCGTTTTTACTTTTAAGTACGGAACCCTAAAAATGAAAAAATAACGAAAAATTTGAAAGATATTAAATTTTGTCTTCTGGGTACGACAGGGTAATTAGAAAGGAAAATTAAAAATTTTTGCAAATTCTAGAGTTTGCGTGCTTGGAGGGAATGAATTTTGTTTTATTGGGGAGGGGGGCTTGAAGTGGAAATTTAGATAAATAATTTATAAAATAAAAAGTCGAAACGCGGACGGCTCTCATTTTTTCTTTATTAAACTATGATTTCTCTCTCAAATATGAATTTTTTGCATACAATTCAATCATAAAAAGTAAATTTTTAGCATAAAATTTATTCCATTGAAAATTATTCCGGATTAGCATATGTAGTTCTTTTTTTATTTCTTGTAATATTTTTTTGCGCAAATTGATATACAATGGATTGTAAAGTGATTGGTTCACCACAAAAGATTTTAATTAAATAATTACATTATAATATTGAATTATATTTTGTGCAAACTCTAAAACTCTGACAAACGCAAATGATTGTGAAAAATAATTATGGCATACATATTTAGAAAATGTAAAGCAATATATGAAAAATATATGTTGCAAAATGGTGGGTTCACCGAAAGACATCTCTAAAATTTGTTTTAATACATATAATATTTTCCTTAATTCTTTAAAAATGCTCCAAAAATATATGTATTTTTTTAATTGAATTAACACGTTTCTAAAAGTGATAAAAATAGACAGTAAATCTTTGAAACAAAATTGTTTATTCGCTTGTGGTATTGTATTGTTTTCCATCTGCATATGCAGCTCTTGAGAATTCCCACTATGGGGGTTTAATAAAGATTTAATGTAGGCCAAATTAATAAATTTCGCACCAATGGCTAGATAAACGTAGAATATGTAAAGTGAAACTTTGCTGAAACATAAAAATGGCCCTTCAATTTCTTCAAAAAAAATGGTAACAAATGGTTAAGGACCTTTTGGTAATCTCAAGCATTCATCTGATTATTTAGAAATAAGATATTTTGTTTTGCCTTGCCATCCAAACTCTGCCCAAACCAACACGAAAAACACTCTTTTATGCGGCTTGAAAAAAAGGATCTCCTCGCAAATCATGCCAGTAAATTTGCCAACAATCTGCTATTTACAAATTGAACATTTTTTATTATAATCTATTCCATATTTTTCCAAAAAAATTACTTACCAAGATAAACAGTTTTGTTTGTATTTTTCAGATAATTTTATACCTTCCATTTTTGTACAGAGTGATTTTTTTTTTAAGTTGTGAAAGTAAAACCCCATAACAAAAGAACCACTTATCCAAATGACCTGAACTTTTACCAGTCCACTCCCAAAGAAATGCCAATATTTTAGGTGCAATTAAAAATCGCACCGACAGATGGCGCTCTAAGTTAACAGAAACAAAGCATATCGTCAGTGACAAGAAAACGGTGGACGGAACTTTGAGAGAAAAAAAAAAAAACTTTATTACTCATATCAAAATATACAGAATGCAGTAATTGGGAAAAGGAACTGCGAAAAGCATCGCAGAAACAGAACGAAATAAAAATATGGAGTAAAACATTCTTATGGAACTGCCCAACTAACGGAAGGGATTATAAATGTGCTGTACATCGTTTTTATTTACTAGAGTTGGAAATGTGAAACCACATGCTCCACAAGAGAGCGAAGAGTATCCGGCTGAATGCTTTGGATCTGATGCACAATGCGTGCCTTCAGGTCAGCTAAGTTCGTAACACCACTACAATACACAATATTCTTTAGGCACCCCCAGAGCCAGAAACCGCTGGGATTGAGAGCAGGAGATAGAGCAGACCAAACTGTTGGGAAATTGCGCCTTATAATGTGATCATTTCTGAATGTTCTCCGCAGCAAATCATTAATTTATGCGATAATGTGTGAAAGAGCACCATCTTGCAGAAATACGGTGCTACCCAGACACTGATGCTGCTGGGGGGCTGAAATGACGTAACTTGGCAACAAAAATTCATAGCGATTGGCATTAACAGTGCCGGTTACAGCTCCTGCAGGAGTGACTTCGTCAAAAAAAAAGAGGATAGTGAAGAGAATGAACAGGTAAAGGATGATAAATGTTCAGATTTTCTATTGCCCATATTCGGCAATTCTGTGTATTGACTGCGTTCTGGAGGTGGAAGTGGGCCTCATCTGTCTACAAAATGTTACAGGTCCATGAAATGTCCACATCCATACGCGCAAGCAATTGCAAAGCAAAATGTCCTCGTTTTGGAAGGTCTGCAGCAAACAATTCTTGCACATGTGTTATTTTATACGGATAGCATCTCATAATTTTTTTGAAAACATTGTACTGTTGTTCTGCAATCCCTCGTGCACTGCTGCTTCCCGCACCGCTGCTGGGTACTTCTTCTAATCCAGTAGCTACGCTTTCCACAGCTCTCACATTAACTGGTTTCCTTTCTCTACTGGGTTTTAGGCTCAGTGAACCAGTGTGTTTAAATTTCAAAACCACCTTCCGCAGACCTTCTCTAGTAATTGAAACTTTCATTAAATTCTTAAGTGTCCTAAATCTCCTAAGGGCAGTTGCTGCGATGTCATTATTCTGATAATACATTTTCACTAGCAACACGCAGTCCGTCAATGGCACAGTCGTTGTGAGGATATTCGTAGAATAATGAACACGAGGTGTGCGAGCTTCACGTTTTTATCGCCACTGTGCGTGTGCCATGCACAGACTCGTCTTCAGACTTTACTGCATATACAGTGCCATCTGTCGGTGTGATTTTAAGATTTTTTAACCACACCTAAAAAATTCTCATTGCTTTGGGAGCATACTGGTGAAATTTCAGGTCATTTCGATTAGCGGTTCTTTTGTTATATGGTTTTACTTTCTAAACTTTAAAAAAATCTCCATGGACTTTTAAAAATTCAATTTCTTCAAATTCTTAGAGAATGCATGAGGTAAAGGCAGGAGAGATTGCGAGGTCGGAGAGATTGCGCACAAAAAAGTCGGGAGGAAAAAATAGAGTGAGTGCGCAGCGACTCCTGGTAGTTGTACATCAGCAGTAGTAGAGTTTTCACTTAAATGTGCACGTTTATTGTCTCGAGCATGTAGGATAAAGACAAGCTGTTTTGTTTTATTTTCCTAGGTTCGTGCTTTAATTTTCATAACTATTCGTCAGAATTTCTATATAATGTCAATGTTTCAAAATATTTTTAACTTATATGATTTCTCATAAGCTACTGACATGGGCTGACGGTATGAACACCAACGGTTCGTTTTAGAAGCCTTCATTATTAATCGAAAGCCCGCGCAATCTCTCCTACCAAATTGGAGAGTTTGCGCATCTGCTACTTAGGAGAGATAGCGCATTGTTCCCATCAGTTTCCATGCAAAGAGAGATTATGCAGCTTATTGATAAATTTGCTAAATTTCAAATTACATGTAAAACATATGAATGAATCAATTTTGAAATAGGTTTTGAAAAGCACATAATTATAGAAACTAAATTTGGCAATAAATTAATCTGCTAAAAATACTTTCTTAGATAAAAATATTTGTTAATAAATTAGTAATACAGTTGCTATTAAATTATTTTCAGATAAATATTCTTGTTAATAAATTAATAATACATTTGTTAATAAATTAATTATATAGTTTTTGTTAATTTATGAACAAATAATTTAAAATTAAATTAATTTTGTTAACTAAAGATACATTTTTTAATAAATGTATTTTTCACTTTCGTTAATAAGTTAGCAGGAAAAGTTTGGCTTACCTGGTTTACGTGTTGGGAAAGCTCAAGATATTAGCAGAGCTAGTGCAGAAGGATGATAAAAAATGAATAAAAAAAAAGGAAGGCCAATAAGAATGAGTGCACTGAATGTCTGGAACTGTACCAGAAGAGAACTTCGACAAGTGATTGGATTCAATATATTACTTGTAGCAGTGATTTTACGAAAGCTGCACCATTTACAACAATAAGTGCATCGATTGCGGAAAACATTGAAACTGTGGGAATGAAAGTGAACTAATTTTAAGTGAAACATATTATAAAGTAACTTAAGTTATTTTGCAAGCTTATCTGGGCTTGCTTTTTCTGACTCTTTATTTTTTTCATAAATTAAAATTCTTTTCTTAAAATGTTTTCCTTACTCTGATTATTTAATCATTAGATTGAAATGTTCACACCTAATACAAGAATATCTGATCACAAAAACGTTTCTACTATGTATTTAAGTGTAATTATTATCTTTAACAATTTAATTGTAGCTATTGTTAATAAAAATCTCTCATACCTATGTGCGCATTCACACCAATCCTGTAAGGACAGATTGCGCAAAAAGCTTTCTTGTTTTGATTACAGCTGTTCTATTAAGTTGCAGCATAACGACAAATAGCAATGGAAATGCATAAAAAACAAATGAAGTCAAAATTATTCATGGATAGATTAGCAAAAAAAAAAAATAATAATAATATTTAGATTTTTAATTTTTATTCTTTTGAATTGTGCGCAGACTCTCCTAGCTTTACTTTACTCTCGGATACCTGAAATGTCTTTTTATCTTTGCTAAAGATACGAAAGATTTGCTTTCGAATTCTTAGTGTTGTCTTCGTTTGATGAATATATCTTACATATATATATTTGGCATTGCAGGTGATTTACTTGTACCATAAGAATTTTTTTAATAGCAAAAATTATTCAGAATGTTTTAAGAGACATTTAAAATTCGTGTCATTTCTGAGTTAGATTTATCACATTTCATACACACTTTTATTTCAATACTTTTGTTTTCCTGTAAGTTTATACAACCACTGTTTAACCCTAGAATGCAGTATAATTTTATTTTTTAGTACGTGTTCATTTATGTTCTTGAATATGGGAACACTAATAAAAAAATCAATTGCAAGAATTTTAGAAGGAAAAATACCTTTTTTATTACATTTTACATGTGGCACATTATGTATGATAACTCCTATTTGATATCACATAGAAATAATTGATTATATAGAGTGTTTTAAATTTTACTTTTCTTTGAATGCGTAATTGTTTTAAATAAGACATCCATGAGATTTTTCGTAATATATTAATATGTATTTATTGTATGATTGCATTAATATATTTTATTATATATATTAAATATTATATGCAATATATAATATTGCATAATAATACATAATAATGTAAGAAAATTAAGTATGAATGTCTAATCTTTAAATTCTAGGTTTGTTTTGGAACTTTTGTTTTATAAGGAAAAAACGGCACAGAAATTATAAAGAAAACTCAAAAACATGAACAAATTATACAAATATTCATGCCGATCAATCATCTTATCTATTATAAATAATGATCGCCGTTGTTCTCTTTACTCCAAGCTTTCATATAAAACAAAACAAATATTAATCATTAGTTTTAAAAACCTCGCATATTTTTATCGAACTAGAAGAAATAATACATACTGGACAATTGCACCATAAAATATAATAAATAAAGACACAATATTGCTTATTGGTACACAAAACACGAACTTTAATAAGCTAAAAATTAACTTCTACGTTTCGAGCTGTTTTTACAGCCGTCTTCAGGAAAATATGATGGTAAAAAGGTTCAAAAATCAGTTACGAAAGCTTCCTGTGCAAAAAATAATTAGTCGAAACTTGACCAATGATTTGAATACGAAACTGTAGTGTTGCCATCTAGTGAAAATAAATAATTATTAATGAAGCGATATCAAATGAATCAAAAAAGGTCGATTTAAGAAATCACGAAAGACCATCATCTACACAAAAGGGACGAAACCACGTTCAACTGAGTTTTCATTCGAGTTTTGGCATCATAATACAAGTTTAAGCTGAAATATTATAATTAGATGTAGAATTATGACTTTATGATATTGTGCCAGATTTTTGGGATATTATAGGATTAATTATTGTTACAAGATTTATCTTCACGTGCAATGATTTCAACTGATTCTCTAATTTTACTTTCAAATGGGCTATTGAACGGAACTATAATTTTTGCTTCAGCAAAGTTAGTATGGCAGACTTCATTAGCTAAGTAGAACCTAGAAAGAGCTGTATTGTGTTTACGATGTTTAATGTCTCTGCGATGCTCCATAATCATTACTGATAACTGCTGATTTGACATGCCGATGTAGACTTTTTCAACATTATTGGATAAAGTGATAGGGATTTCATATATACCCGATTTTTGATCCATTGGGATCCTATCGATACAGTAACATTTTTGTTTTTAATAAGAACATTCATAGACAACTGCATGGTGCACCGATGGGATCACCAGTTTCTGGTTTATTTGCAGAGTTAGCTTTAAGACCTCTAGAATATAAGATTTTTGATACGTTTAATTTGAGACCCGAATGTTAATTAAGATATGTTGATGATGTTTGCATGTTATGGAATTACAGTTTATCTGATTTATCTGATTTTTATCAAGATATTCTTAAATTAAGTAACTGTATAAAATTCACCCTTGAAATCGAAGAAAATGCTTCACTTCCATTTTTAGATGTTCAAATTAATACATGCAGCTCTGGATTAAACTTTTCAGTTTATAGAAAACCTATTAAAGAAAACACTGTTATCCCTTTTTCAGCAAACGTACCTTTTCAATATAAAATTTCTGCATTTCAGTCATTCATTAAAAGAGCATTTATAATTTGCTCATATGACCAATTAAATGAAAAAATCGAGTTTATACAGAAAATAGCATTTGATCATGGTTTTCCATCAGAATATATAGATAAGATAATTCAGAAGTACAACGCTCCCCCTCCTTCAAGTCAACGACAGGATAACAATCAACTTCAGGTCTACAGAAAATTTCACTACATTCTCACTATATTCGAAAAGCTAAAAAAGATCATACAGAAATATAATATAAAGCTGGTCGCTATTCTACCTCCTTACATCATTGATATCGTCAGTAATAAGATCAATAGGATCCCATTGGATCAAAAATCTGGTATATATGAAATCCCTATCACTTTATCCAATAATGTTGAAAAAGTCTACATCGGCATGACAAAACGCAAGTTATCAGTAAGGATTATGGAGCATCGCAGAGACATTAAGCATCATAAACAGAATACAGCTCTTTCTGGGTTCTACTTAGCTAATGAAGTCTGCCATATTAGCATTGCTGAAGCAAAAATTATAGTTCCGTGCAATAACAAATTTGAAAGTAAAATTAGCGAATCAGTTGAAATCATTGCACGTGAAGATAAACCTTGTAAGGATAATTTATCCTATAATATCCCAAAAATCTGGCACAATATCATAAAGTCATAAATCTACATCCAAATACAATATTTCAGCTTAAACTTCTATTATGATGCCAAAACTTGAATGAAAACTCAGTTGAACGTGGTTTTGTGTAGATTACGGACACTCGTGATTTCTTAAATCGACCTTTTTGATTCATTTCATATCACTTCATTAATAATTACTTATTTTCACTAGATGGCAACACTACAGTTTTGTATTCAAATCATTGGTCAAGTTTCGACTAATTATTTCTTGCACAGGAAGCTTTCGTCTCTGATTTTTGAGCCTTTTTACCATCATATTTTCCTAAAGACGGCTGTAGAAACAGCTCGAAACGTAGGAGTAAGACCAAAGTTAGACGGGCGTCTTTTTTGCTGCTTTTTTGCTCAAGTATTATCCATTCACAATGCTAATAGCATTGTGAATTGATAATACTTAAGCAAAAAAGACGCCCGTCTGACATTGGTCTTAATTTTTAGCTTATTAAAGTTCGTGTTTTGTGTACCACTATGCAATATTGTGTCTTTATTTATTAGAAGAAATAATATATTGAAGAAATAACGCAATATGCGAAGCACAAATTTCAACTATAGCAATGCATCTGGAAACTTCTGTGTTTCATATCTCTCATGAAAAAGTATCGAACATTTTTTTTTTTTCAAATAAAGAATTTATTTATATAGTTCTTATTGGTTGTTATTAAAGAAAGTCTGACTCGCAATTATTTATACATTGATATCTACGCCAAAATTTTTCTATTTAAAAGTTTACATATTTAATTTGAGCAATACATATACATACACTAAACATGTTTGAACGACTATACGTGTTGCGGGAGGTTTTTTAACAGTGTAACAAAAAAATATTTTTTTGTTTTCATTTACAACACCCTCATATACAGGGTGATTCAAAATTCATGGTACAAACTTTAAGGAATGGTACAGGACACTGTAACAATCATTTATTGTACGGGAATGTAAGGGCGCAAGTGACGCTTTGAGGTACAAACACCAGGGGGCCAATTTGGCCCTTTGTTTATTTCAAAATTTCTCAATCCTACCAGAAAATTCCTATACTATTATTTTATTTATTTAAAACAAACATTTCATAATTACATAAAGGAAAAATTCTTCTTTGAAATTTTTCTGTAAGAAATCGAAAATTTTGAATAATAATAATAAAGAAAAAAACCCCGCAAAACTAGCAAATCTGTCAAACACGGGAAATACATAAATAGAAATGGAGTTTTTAAATTTCGATTTCATACCGGAAATTTTCAAAGAAGAATTTTTTTGTATGTAATCAGGAAATGTTTGTCTTAAATAAAGAAACTTTTGTGGTATGAGTTAGAAATTTTTTATTAAAAAGGGGGTCAAATTGGCCTCCTGGTGTTTGTACATCAACGCCTCACTTGCGCCCATGCGTTCCTATACAATAAATGATTGTTACAGTGTCACGTGCCAACCCTTAAAGTTTGTACCATGAATTTAGAATCACTATGTTTACACACCTGCAGTTTAAGGTTAATTCTTCATGTATTTTTCTAGATATTTAACAAAACGTCTAAAATTGCAAGTGACCGGTCACCTTTGGCCATATAGTGTATGCATCAAACTGCTCAGTCATCAACAAATTTTGTGAATAAAGTTTATTTGAAAATATTATGAATGACTATTGCTCACTGTGAAAAATTTGCAGCAATTTATCCAGCAGTACGATAGACTTTATAGAAAACGGTTACATAACTGTAATTTAGCTTTTATTTGACGATGATATGGTCAATAATACTGCAAGATACACTTAATAATTTGCTCAAGTAACCATAAACTTTAAAAAACTGCTAAATTGCGAACAGTTTGCTTCAGATATTTAATAGTCTTCGTCAGGATCAAATAACATTACAGTTAACCCCTTGGGGACGAGCGACACGTATACGTGCCGCCTGAAGCGCTCAGAGTACTTGTTATTCCTCACCAGTAAAATTTTACTGTAAAATTTGCCTTATTTAATCAGCGAATTTTCTCGATTCAAAAAGACACAAATTTCTGTTTTTAAAAAACGGTGACAAAAGATTAAAAATTTCGTAAAAGGTTCCCGTCCCGAAGGGGTTAAATAACCGTTATCTATAAAAACGCTCAAATGACTGAACAATTTGCTGCATTTGTTTTTCTCTTTTTGCAATATAGACTTTGTTTCTTCTCAGCATGTGTGTCAAATCTTATATTTGATTTCAACATATTTCCATCGAACCGATTTTCTTCGAATTCTGCTCATGAGGCTACTGTCGAAGTCAAAGCAACATTCCAGCGTATTCACAAGTCCGCATCACATCAGGAAGAGGCTTTAAAAGGAAAAACCCGCTCTTCGCACACCAGAATAATGTTACACAAAGAAGTCAAACACATGATAATGGCAAAAATAGAGTTAGAACAGAATGGTAGCGATAGAAATAGACAATTCTACAGATTGTGTGTACATTTTAATAAATTGTATGTGTTTTATAAAATGTTAAAAATTGTGCGTGTTTTATAAGGAAATTTCGCGTGCATTTTAATGGCCTTATGTGTGTTTTAATAAATCTTGTGTTTTTATAATAAAATTAACTGTATCATAATAAATAAATCAATCATTCTGTTCTCGCGCGCTTGTCCTAACAGGATTTCGTAAACTTGGTTTTCTCTCCAAAATAGCGCAAAAAAAATCGCGTCAAACCCCGTGTGTCTGTGAAATTTGTTCCACAAAAATGTAGTTTCTTCATTATAGTCACAACAATAGAATAATGGAGCCTCAACAATGGTTACAAAAATGAAAATTACTTTCACTTAACTGTGCTTACTAAAACGCACCATTAGTATAAATTTAACTAAATGGGAGTTATAGCAGTGTTTAAAAGAAGAAAATTCAGGAATAAAAGCGCGTCATATTTAATTTTTACGATAAATTACTTGTCTGATCTCTGCATTTCAAACCAATTAAAATTTAATTAAAATAAACCAAAAGCTTAGTTTAACTAATTATCTTTCAACTCTATCAATCTTGAATTTGCAAACAAATCCAGTTATTCAGTGCACTTCAGATCCATTTTCTTATTAAAACAATTGTCCATTAAGCACTTTCGTAATCCGTTGTGGGAGATACTCATTTTAAGTGCCATTATCAGTCAAGGAGTATTTGATTATTTTAATTATCTGCTTTCAAAATGAACACGATATTAATTTGAATAAATGAAAGGTCAGAAGTATGTTTTGAAATAGAAGCAAAACATATTAAGGGAAAATAACTATCATTAAGAATACTTTTTAGCTAAATATTAAAGAAAAAAATATACTATATTATGCATAAAATTATTTTCTAATTTGACACTAATATAGAAAATATAATATTCATATTAAACCATGCTTTACTAAAATATTTTAAAATGTGCGTTTAGAAAATTCATTGCTAAAAATAAAAAGTTAATTATCAACCTGTTAACTACCACAAACAGAGTTTAGTCTACTCAATTTTGTTTGGAAATTCTGAGAAATTAAGTGATTAGTAGTGAAATTTTAATTTTTTTTTTACTCATATTGCCATGATTTGGCATTTCGCGGTTGATACAATTAATTTTCATAAACAGTGAAAATATGTTATTGCTATACTCTCATTATTCCATTTGTTACTATGATTTTAATTTCTTGATACCTGAAGTTAAAATAACAGTACAAAAGCAGATTCCTTCCATTTGTATAAATAAAATGTCATCATAGATGACATTTCTAAGGACCCTTTTTATGGAATTGATATTTTAAGGAACTGGCAATTTTGGTTCTGAAATATAGATGTAAAATGACTAGTCCCCTTAAAATATCGATTTATTTATCAATAACCAAATTTCACGCAACAACATATTTGAGGACTTTAAACAAGTGGATGATTTGCAAATCTCCAAATTTTTTTATTGTAATGAGTTTAAATTAAATAATTAGAAAAATTTCTCATTGTTTTGAGTTTATTTTGCAAACGCTGATGAAAAGAACATTTATTTTATTAGGAAATAAGCCTTATTTCAGCTATATAAAAGCAAAGTAAAAATGAAAAATAAGTAAACAATTTTCGTGAGGAAAAGAATAACGGTCTACATTTGTATACCTCAGATCTGAAGAGTTTAGAGTCACTGATTAAAACTTTACATTTCTATATTTTATCTCCGATTAAAAGATACATCTACCCTATCTATATCAAATCTAATGAAACGAATTTATGAAATAACTTTGTGAAATGATTTTATGAAACGACTGATTAAATGACTGATTGTGTTTTACAGCTATATCTTCTAAAGTGTGGAACGTTTGGCGGTGAAATTAACTTCAATTTTTTTGTATTGTTTAGGGTGGGCTGAAATTTTTTTTTTCGATTTTCGATGATGGGTAGTGCGGAAAAGTTGCCACTGGTGGCACTAAGTTTGCGGCTGCAAATGGCTTGAAGTTTTGCTCAAATGCTGATTTTTGAACTTTTTTAGCAAAAATTTTTTAAATGCTAAATTAAATTTATTTTAGCTTAATTTACTTGAGATGTCATGTTTAGAGAACGAAATGTTTAAATATGCTATGATTATGTATTATTTAATAGTTATGTGCATTTCGAATTACGCGATTTGTATAGCTTTTTTCGCGTATAAGTGAGCAAAAATTGTAAGTATAAAGGTTAGTGGTTAAGAGGTTAGAGCAGTAGTCTTGTATACCGTGGTCCCGGGTTCGATTCCTGGCTCTGGCTAATTTTTCACTCCAGTTGGGTTTATTGTATTTATTGTTTGTATGTCTGTATAATATATATATATACCTTTAACTGTTGAATGCAGGCGTTATTATGTGTGTATGTGTGTTTTAATATATATTGTAGTATGAGTGTTTATTATATTGTAAGTATTGTTTGGTTCGTTCGTCGGTTTCTCTGTTTTGTCTTTATTAGGTACCTCGCTCTTCCTTTTGTTTCTCGATGCGTTCAGAGACACATATTTGAATGCCGGACCAAAGCATGTCTTGACAACAATTCTGGTAGGAGAGGAGAATGTGGAGTAGAAACCAATGAAAACGCAATCAGTCATAATGAGGATGAGATAGAGATAGAAAACAGGAGATGGGAGTAAGTGAGAGATGGAATGTTAATTATTTTTATGCTCTAAAATACAGATATTCTCAGAAGATTTAAATAGTAGGAACTTTGAAGCAGCCAGTTCGTCTGAATCATAATTTGAACCAGAGCCGTCAAAAGCAGACTCTCCCAAGCGCATATCCCTTTTACACACAGCGTTCGCCGCATTTAAATCTGGTATATCATGTAGGTAAATAGCGTTAAGAGCTTCATCTGTACTTAAGGATGCATGAATTGTGACAACAGGGAATAAGGGTTTCGTTATGGATAAAGACTTGGTACGGAGACAGAAAAAGAAACTTGGAAAAAAGATACAGGATGAGGATAATACCTTTGAGATGATGTTTCATTCTCAGTGGAAACTCTTGATTTTCTTACTTTAATCCTTATTTCTATCATGCATGAAATGGGAGTTTTCGGTAAATGCTAGTTCATTTGATTGCATTTATTCCATTTTCCTGCGTATTGTCAAGGAAATCGTATATTCCTTTTGCACGCGTTAAAGAAAACCTGCATTTTAATTTTAAAAGCTGAAACACTTTGCTATAATTATGCCAATATAACGCCAAATAAAATTCAATTTCGCGAGTTTTAAGAAAATTAACATTGTTGGCGCGAAAGTAATCATTTAAAGCACATACATTTTCAAAATTACAGAGTATCGAGAACTATTTTATGAAATCAATACAAATATACTAAAAATAAAAGCGCAGATAATTATTATAAATAATTTTTTTTTCAAAATTGCATTTTTTTAATTGCGTTACAATTACATACATGAAATTGTAAGGGTCTCTTGGCACTGCACTAAACATTGCCAGTTTTGAGTCATCGAAAAATGAAGTTAAAACATAATTTTTCTTAATAATAAAAAAATATTTTCCATTCAAAAACCAGTAAATTATTTTTTTTTCAATAGTTACAATTAAAGAATATTTAAAGCCAAAAGAGATTCGCGTTCAATACATAGTAAGTCACAATGTTTGGCGCGGTTTGCAAAAAAGAAAATTGTTACTTTTCCAGTATAGGGGACTTGCTTAAAAAAAAAAAAAAAAAAAAAAAAAAAAAAAAAAACTAGGCGCAATGCGGGGGTCAGAACTTTCGATTTGTTGCCAAATGACATAAACAGTTATGAAAAAAACCTTGATGGACTTTTTTGTTTAGTTATATATATATTCTAAATATCTATTATTAATGTTTTTATATACAAATTACTTCTGTTCCTATATAAAATTAGATAAATGGCGTCTTTATGTTAAATAAATTGTATAAACCTTAAAAAAGATGTTTGTGTATACGAAATGAAACAGCGAATAGGTTGCCAGAGAATATGTTCCAAATTTCCTTCTCCGCCAAGGCTATTTTCTCTATTTTGCTAATGTCCCTATACTGGAAAAGTACCAAAAAAATCTTTGCACGTTCCGGATTGAAATAAATGGCGCAATAGCATACATTTTAGTATAGAGTTAGTATAACTTAAAAGCAGCGAAAGGTCACCAAAAAACTTTGTCCCAACTTACGCCAATTTTCTATAAATTAGAGTGTGGAATATGTTCGCTTTATAAACACAGAATCAATTTATCCATTTTTTAACGCGTAAGCACACGCGCTGGGGGTAAATATCACCCCACTCACATTTTTTCTTCGAAAAAGAAATGATAAAGGTGATATCAAAGGACGCTTCTGAACTTCCTTGTACCTTTCAAGGTCAAGGTTGAGAAAGGTTGCGTAAAGGAATGTGTTTTCTTTAGTGGCTTTAAGGGGAGAAGTATGCCTTTTGGGTTAAATAATCCCGCACGTGTACAAACTTTTCATTTCGATATGTTCATTCGTTACTGGATAACACACAGAATCAATTTATCCATTTTTTAACGCGTAAGTACACGCGCTGGGGGTAAATATTACCCCACTCACATTTTTTCTTCGAAAAAGAAATGATAAATTTATCAAAGGACGCTTCTGAACTTCCTTGTACCTTTCAAGGTCAAGGTTGAGAAAGGTTGCGTAAAGGAATGTGTTTTCTTTGGTGGCTTTAAGGGAAGAAGTATGCCTTTTGGGTTAAGTAATCCCGCACGTGTACAAACTTTTCATTTCGATATGTTCATTCGTTACTGGATAACACACACTAAAATAATTTTACTAAAAGAGTGACATACAAGCTACCTATATATGTTTATGAAAATGTATTAATGTAATTAATGTAAATTTTATTAAATTATTCATGTTTTAATAGGTAAAACAAACCGTTTCATATTTATAAAAAACAGCGATTTTTACAGAAACTGTTACAAAATCCGAAAATAAATATGAAAAGCTTGATTTTTCCCTAAAAAGAAGTAGTACATTTTAAAACGCATTTAGCCAAAAATATAATAGGTGACAAAATGTATTAATGAGTTACCCCACGCGTGTGGTAACTTTACAAAAACAGGTGCGTGTGCTTACGGTTAAGTTAATTATGCGCTAAACGACGTTCGGTAACATGTGCCAATTGTCTGTAGACACAATTATGTAATTTATCCGTACCAAATACGCCAATTCTCTATAGACTTGATTACGTAATTTATCTCCTTAATTAATGTTTACTTTATAAAGGACACCTTTTTGCAATTTTTCTGATTTTTTGATCAATGGTGACAGTTAGATGTAAATATGTTAGTCATTATCCTGGTATTTTAGCTTGACATACGAAATATTATTATAAATATACAATAAGAGCAATATTTCTGATATTATTTACAGGTGAATTGTATAATATTTTCAAAAACTTTTGATCAATTTGCTGCATTTAGCTGTTTTCAGACTTTTTTTAATTTTAAATTATCATTAAGTCCCCAAAACAGAAAATTTCCCTTTTATAGTTTTTTCGAAGTTTTATTTCATTTCTTATGATTGTTTCTTACCCCAGCTTTTTGTGTGTTTGAGTGTTTGACATAGGATACTGCATAGTCCCTTAAGCCTGAAGAACGTAGGTACGTAGCAGAAAAATTCAAGAGGTCACACTATGTATAAAACTTAGTATAAGGACTAGTCTGACGGACAGTCCTGTGTAAAGTACAGGTCAATATTCCAATATGGGGATTAGCAATAAGTATGAGGTCATCAGAGCTCTTGAAATACACTGGTGAACCAATGTTTCTGTTGGTTGGGCCGGTTGATTGAGGTCATTTGTTGGTTAGTTGGTGCTGTTGTTTGGTTAGTTGAAAATGGTTGATTAAGTTCCTGAAAGGATCTGCAAAAAGTGTGAAATTGTATAAAAAACTGGTGGAACTAGAGAGAAAGTAAATCTCGATCTAAAAAAGTTACAGGAAAATAATGGCAAATAGTTTCAGTCTGAAAAAGTAGTAGTGCGTAGAAAAGTAATGGAACCAGATTATCTGTAAAGCTCATGAAATTACCCAAATTTTTTATGATAACTGAAAATGTGGACTAAGCTTTACTGATGCCTTATATTCAGAATCATATTTTGGACTCAAAATGACTACCGGGCATAGTAAATAGAATATTTAGCTACGTACTAAAAAAATTCTGACAGGCCCAGAATTGTGGACATGATTCCATCAAGTCAAGCTAAACTCCACAAAGCTGAAATAATGTAAACCATGAAGTAATATTTTAAGTATAACATTTATATAGTCAGGCAGTTGAGGAATTGTTGTTATTAGCATTTCTGATAAAACACATCTAACGTAATAATTTTTATTTCATGTAATTACTGTGAAAAGGGAACCTCATGTCAATGAACTTCAGCCAGACAAGTAGTTAGCGTAGGTTTAACCGTACATGATTACGGTTTTGGGCTTACTTTGGGCTTATCAGTGACCCCTGTAATAGAATTTGGCCCATACTTCGTACTGAACTAACCTCTCAGGTTCTCGCTCATTACAAAATCAGCCTCTAACCTATTCTTATGAACCCGAATTTTTAAACTGGTTATGAATGTTTGGAACACAGAATGTGTTAAAAATGCCTTTATTTCCCTGATTGATTTTAAGGCACCAGTAAAGCTCAGTCCACATTTTTAGCTAAGAACAAAAATGTGGGTAATTTCATGATCTTTACACATAATCTGGTTCCATTACTTTTCTACGCACTTCTTACTTTTTTAGATTGAAACTATTTGCCAATTTTTTGTCAAAATATGCGGCTGAGCTCTGCTAAACAGCATTATCGCGCAGTTTGATGAAGATCGTTATATATTTTCTACCACCAAAGAATATGGTTGTAATTTTTCATCTCCAAGGCATTATCTTCATCCTGTATCTTCTTTCCAATTTTCTTTTTCTGTCTCCTGACCAAGTCTTTATCGATGACGTGATCCTTATTCCCTGTTGTCACAATTCCTGCATCCTGAAGCACAGATGAAGCTATTAACGCTATTTACCTATATGATTTACCAGTTATAAATGCGATGAATACTGAGTGAGAAAGGGAAATGCGTTTGCGAGCGTCTGCTTTTGAAGATCCTTGTTCAAATTCTGATTTAGACGAACTGTCTGCTTCAAAGTTTCCACTATTTGAATCTTCTGACAATATCTGTAATTTAGAGCAGAAAAATAATTAACATATCATCTCGCAGTTTCTCCCATCTCCTATTTCCTCCCTCATCCTCATGATGACTGGTTGCGTTTTCATTGGTTTCTGCTACACATTCTCCTGTCTTATCTTTCCAGAATTGCTGTCAAGACATGCTGTGATCCGTCATCCAAATATGTGACCCTGAGCGCATCGAAAAACAGAAGGAAGGGAGAGGAACATAAGAAAGAGAAAATAGAGAAACCGACGAAAGAACCAAATAATACTTACAACTTTTGCTCACTTATAGGCAAAAAGGCTATAAAATTATCACAAGCGAAACGAATTTCAAGTTTGTAATTACATCATATGTAGAATGGCTAAATATTAAATATCGTAATATATAATTTGCCTAAAGTAATTAAATTATTACACGTGAAAAACTTTTAATGGTGAATATTATGTCATGCTGATAATATCATTCAATCTTCCGTAACCTGGTAATATTTTAAACAGGGTGCATTAGTATGTTTTCAGAGGCTGCGAAACCTAAAAGGGGGTTAGCAGGCGTAGCTCGCAGGGGGCAGAGCTCCCTAGTTAATGAATAATTTCCTTTAACCTAGTTTAAAAATTTTAGTTAAACATCTCCACATTTTTAGCATTATTTTATGTTATATTAAAAGTATTTGATCTATTTACTCCTAATTAATTTAACCCATTCGCTAGGAGCGTCTTTTACAGAATTTCTATCTTTTATCTCCGGTTTTTCAAAACAGAAATTTTTGCCAAATTGAATCGGGAAAATGTTCGAATTAAATAAAGCAAAAATTACCATAAAAAATTACTGGTGAGGATAATCACGGATTCTTATCACCTTACGCGGCACATATACCTGTCGCTCGTCCCCAAATGGTTAAGAGTAGCATATTATTTTGATAAACATATTAACTTTCACTCCATCAGTCGTCTAAGTCGACTTTTGTGTGTTATATAATTTAATGATCGGATGCTGGGGTTAGTTAATGCAAGTGCTATTGTAATAGTAAATAAGTTTATTAAAATTTCTTATCTACTTTGAAAGTAAATATCACTGTATATAGAGTGCATGGAGAGTATAGAGTATTAAAAAGGTATACAAAAGTAAAATAAACTTCGGTTAGAAAACTTTTTCCAAATAAATCTTTCAATCATTTTGAAAATGAATTAAATATAAAAATTGTTCATAAAAAATAAAACGAAAATCGATTGTAAACTGAATTTTAGGTATATATAGATACAGTATATATTTTATATAGTCAAACCTAATTTAATACTAGTTTTAAGTTAAATACTAAATATGTTTTATGTAATTCAAATGAACTTTAAATCGATTTTAAGCTTCATGTAAAATTAAAATCTTTCTTTTAATTATTAGTACTCATTTTACCTCCTAGAGCGTTTATCTTATTTTAATCTAATCATATAGTGTAACATTCGTAATTAGGTTCTTAGCCAAATAGCGTATTTTACCAAACATAATTTGGGCTTATGATTTTTTTTTAATCCTTCAATGGTAATCCTATTCAGTTTAAAAGCCTAGCTATGATGGTAATACATAGATGCTTTTACAAATGCGAATGATTAATCGGATATGGAAAAATACTTTTTGTCATTTTAATTTGCCTTGACCATGGGAAATAAATTGCCAATCATGGTACTATGCCACTTAAACGTTCGTTACTTTGTATTTTTCTAGCAAACAAACGCTCCTTTATGAGAAAAATTTAAAGTATTTCATGAATAAGTCATTTTAAACAAATATTGGCTTCAAATTAAGCTACAGTTTTCAAATAAATATTGTTTTATTATCTAGTTTTTTTGCCATTTGTATGATATAAAAATTAAAATTATGATATTATGTAGATTTTACTGTATGAGCGGTAAAGTCGATGTAACAAGTCATTGCCATCGTTATTGTAAAATTATCATCATGTTTTTGGATATACCCTCTAACATTTACTCGATAACACATTTCAAATGACAACGATAAAATGCGCATAGAAAGAAATATGAATTTTTTGATAATAAGAAAATATAAAAAAAAAATTAAACGTTTAACGTTCTTCACTACACAATAATATTAACAATGCATTTATACGTTTATGTCTGTGCATCAATAAAAATCTACTACCAAAATATTTATATTCTTTTTTTTCTTGTTTACTTTTATTCTTATTAAGTGCAGCTCGAATATTCTTGCACAATCCTGAATAGTCATTGTAATTTGATGTATTTGCAGGATACTCAAGAGATCTCTAAAGATTCGTAAGCACATCACAGTTTTGCAACTAAGCATAAATACATATTGTTTGATCAGAGAAACATCATATAATGAAAGTGGGAAAATTGTTTGCTACATTTAAGAGACAGTTTGAGAGGATTAGTGTTTTTGGACGCTGAAAGATGTTCTGCATTGAATTTAATTCAAATGGTCATACTTCACAGACAAGCTCAGTTTTATTTACAGTCAGGACAGTAATCGAAATTGTTTAGCTTTGAATTGACAATTTTAGAGAAATATTTCAAACAAATGCATGCAGACTAAAATATTTTGTCACATATTTAGTTATTTGCTCAATGAATTCTACACTGCACGCTGATACATATATGAAACAATTAAAAGATTTTAAAGATACACATACATTTTTAACGTCAGAATTAAAATATTTAAACTAATTTTGATACACTAGACACTAGAAAGACTTGACTACATTAAAACAGAGAAATTAAATTAAAAAAATAAATATAAAAATTTAATTAAAAACATAAATATACACAAAAAGAGACGTTTCGCTGTGCAACGCACTGCCTTATCAGTACACACATCTACAATAACAGAATATCGTCCTGGATACAGTCAAAGTCGAAGTTAAGATTATTCTTTAAAAAATCTTTATGCTTTTTAATTTTACTTTAACTAGGAATATTTTGTGTTTTTGAAAGAATGACTTTTACTTTTACTTTCACTGTGGACAGGACATGTTTCGATTTTCTGTTGTTGTAGATGTACACAGATCTACATCACATGTACATGCTGATGAGGCTGTGCGGTGCACAGCGAAATGCCTATTTTTGTATGTATTTTGTCTTTAAATGTTTTACATATAGTTTTAATTTAATTTCTCTGTTTAAATGTAGTCACATCTGTTTACTGTATCAAAATTAGTTTAAATTAAAATTTTACCATTATTAATAACAAGGGGATAAACCCAGGGTTCCCGGATTACGTAACGTAATACATGTGAAAAACATCATGTATATGTTTTCAGTTGTTAATATATTTTTTCTCTGCACATACTAAAGGCACATCGATGAAAGAAGTATTTTCAAATGGCTTTTACATACAGTAAAACAAGTAGTTTGACTTAAAATATGTGCAGTTAATCAAAAAATACTGAAAAAAAAAACACATAAGCAAATATGAAAGATTGCAGCGAGAAAACCTCTCACGGTTTAAATTGTTTTTTTATGATAGCTCTCATACTTTTTTTCATAATATATATATTATTAGAATGCTCATTAACATTACTAAAAGCCCTATTTATATGAAAAATAGCAATGTTGCGTTCATATTTAATTTTGAAACACATTAAAAGTAGTATTTTCCTCTTGGCCTAACACTAGGATTTAGCAGTCGAAGAAATCTCTATTTACATTCAGCCTTTTTGATTTTGTTAATTTCAGTGATTTGTGCGCCAAATACCATGTCCTAAATTTGTGTTTTATTTATTGTTTGATGAATATTGAATTTTCCTTCTGGAATATAAGCTAGAAACAAATGTTGAGCTATTTATATTAATTTAAATACAAACGGATTTATCTTTCGTAATCGTCTGCACGCGATAGAGATAGGTTTGGAAAAAAAAATCATGCTTGAAAATTATTTTCAAAGCAATAAAATTTGCGACACAGTTTTCAAACAAAATGCGACACAGTTTTCAAAGACGTTGCATTTGAAAGTACTTCTTTCCCTATTCGACGGTGTAAAAATTGAAAAAGTGCGGTATTTAAAAGTTTAAAAGCCTGTAATAAAAGTTGATAAAATTTGATAAAAGTCAAACTGAATCGTCAGCTTTTGCCACAGACAAAATGCGGTCATTGTTACACACGGACACGTTTGCCCTTTATGATATACATATTCACTTCCAGCCTAACACTATATTTTAATAAAATGTTCGTCTTATTTAATCAAAGGGATGTGCTATTAAATAAAACGAAGATTTGCTACTTTTTCTGTGATGAAACATTTGTGTTATATATGCTTTAATATGAGTATAAAAAATACTTATAATACACAGTCCAGTCACATTAATATGACCACCTGTCAAAAATCAGAATAACCACATTTCGTAGTGAGGACCGCTACGAGACGTGCAGGAAGACAGTTAATTATGTTCTTGAAGGAGATCAATGGGATGTTGAGTTAAGCCGACTGCAGTGCCGTGGTCAACTGCGCTAGGTTACGTAGTTGAGTATCCATGGTGCGAACAACCTGATCCAGTTGGTTCCACGGATTCTCAATTGGGTTTAAGCCCGGGAGTTTGCCGACGAGGGGGGTACGGTAGACTCATCCTGGTACCCTTCGAGCCACGCACGTACACTGCGTTCTGTATGACACTGTCCTGCTTGTAGATGCCATCATTCTGAGGAAAAACAATTCGCATGTAGGGGTAGACATGGTCCGCAAGGACAAATGCGTACTTGTCTTGATCAATCGCGCCTTCCACAATGATGAGTTCACCCAGAGAATACCACGAAAATATTCCCCAGACCATAATGCTCCCTTCTACAGCTTGAACCCTTCCGGTAATGGTTGAAGGGTGTTTGCTTTCAGACGTTTCTCGCCGTATACACCCACGTCCAGCTGTCCGATGGAGCATAAAACGTGATTCATCTGAAAAAGCCACATGTCGCCACTCAGTGGACATCCAGGCGTGCAAATTCCAACCTTCGTCGCCGATAAACAGCAGTCTGCATAGGTGCATTAACCAGGCGTCTGCTGCTACGGCCCATATGAAGCCACGTTCGCTGAACCGTTGTTGAGGAGACACTGTTTTTAGCCCCTTGGTTCATCTGGGCGGTCAGTTGCTCAACGGTTGCACGCCTATTCACCCGAACGCATTTCCGCAGACATCGTTCACCTCTGTCATCTATGACCCGTGGTGCCCCACATTTCCCACGTCGTTGCTTTTTCGATAGTGCCATTTTGCCATGCATGGAATACCTTTACTACGGTGGCACGCGAACAATTTACAAAAGTAGCCGTTTCGGAAATGCTTCCAACTTTGGCCCCTGCATTACACCAAAAATTGCAATGTTTTCCGATTCCCTCGGACCCCCTTTATACAAGCTCCACTGCAAGTGCTGCCACCTGTCTTCTGTGATTGGTTATTTCACTTTGACGTCGAAAGTAGATGGTGGTCACATTAATATGACTGGAGTATGTATAAAATAATCGAGCAATGTCTGTTTAAAACTTCCTAAAAAATAAATACGTACATTTTTTTCTCATTATTATAAACGATAATGACAATCGTTCACCGCAATCGTTCATAATCTTTCAACCATTCATACACCTCAATGCTTTGTCTCTTAAACAACCATGATCCGATATTCCCTTTCTAATTTCAATCGTTATTCCTCGACTTACCGAAACCCAGGAAGCTAAATATCTTGCATTTGGTTCGTAACGTTCCATAAAATTTTCTCTCTGAAATAGACATAGAGTTTTTTTACGACTTTTGTCTGAAAAAAATAAATTTTCGATATTTTTACTTTAGAAGAAATACAGGTGGTCATAAAAAAACTTTGCCGATATATGGAGCTCTAGCGACCGGTACGTTATTTCGACCGGTCCGAAATTTCAGATATAGTTATTCAAAGGTATGAGCTCGGAATTCTGTGAGCGGCAGCAAATTGGTGCTCACGGTTACGGTTATAGGTACAGAAACTCGAAATTTTCGAATGGCATTGCCCATTTTTTCCTGCGCAAAATGCTCAGTGCATGCGAAAACCCTAAAGAGTGTTGGAACTGTACGAATATCACAATATGTGGACGCGTTATGAACGCACAAAAAAAAACAATTCTGTGAACGGCCAAAAAAAAAAAAAAAAAAAAAAAAACACGATCGGGGCGCACGGATGAAATTTGCATATGACTGAGTCAATACTCCAATCACGGATTACAACACAGATCGGATTAGAGAAACCTTTTATCCGTATTACACATTTTCCACATGGGTGCCATCACAGGTAACTACGCATTGCAAGCAGGCGACTGTGGACAATACAGTCGAACATAACATAGCATGAGGAATGTTTCCAATCTCACGTTTGATAGAGTCTTTCAAATCCGTTAAAGTATGCGGATTGCACATGTACACTCTAGATTCCAGATACAATTTTTGGTGTTGACGATGCCAGTTAAGGTCAATTGTGCTTCGTTCGTCCATAATATGCAAAGATACCAGTCGTTATCGTCATCATATCGTATAGGAAATTCATTTGCAAAGTCCATACGTTGTTGATGGTCCCCGCGTCCAACATCTGGACGCGCTGGTACCGGTATGGAAACATGCGTATTACAGAGCGCAGTAGCTTTAGAACCATAGGTTTCGGTATATCCAAGGTACAAGCTGCATTTGATGCACTTCCATAACAGTATCCTCAGGAATATTTGGTCGTCGGATCGCGGACTATCACAGGTGCAGCCAGTTTTTTCGAATTTCTTTACTAAATCACGCAGAGCTTGCGGGCTACATGGACCATCTATTTGGCGATGGTTTCGACGATAAACACGCAAGGTTTCCACGGTATTCATCCCATTTTGATAATAGAGTTTTATCAATTCACCACAAACTTTTGATGGCAGAGTCATTTCGTCGGCATGAGCGAGCCCTCGACTGAAAAACTGACATTCCCACCTCGCTTTTTATCCGTTTTCTACGCTGAATATCTGGCAAATGGCGTTCTGTTATTGGTGTCTGGCCTCTGTCATATGAAAATTTCCTCCCTGCGCCCTCATCGTGCTTTTTTCTGCCGTTTGCAGAGCAGTTTTTTGTGCGCGCACACCGCGCCAGTTTATTACGATATACGTATCGTTCCAATGCTCTTTACGGTTTTCGAATGCACTGGGCATTTTGCGACGGGAAAATATGGGCGTTGCCATTCGAAATTTTTGAGTTTCTGTACTCTGGATCGGTTGAACGGACCAGCCGCTAGATATCCATATATCGGCAAAAAATTTTTATGACCACTCTGTATTATGTATCCATTGCTTTTTATTAAATAATCTTTAAAATGTACGTATTTAACTCATTTTGCTAATTTTCCATAAGTAAATTTAATCGAATCTGAAACAAGAATGAAATAAACTGGTAGACATGCTAAATTTGTAAATGGTTTTGAGCAAGTTTGTATAAGGAGGGCTGCAGAGTAACATAAACAGAGGGCTAGAAAATAAAGACAAACCACAAATAACTGCATCGAAACTCAATAACAGCAGGCGTCTGCTGTACACGTATTCAAGCAATGTTGTGTAAGATTTCAAAATCATGAACTCATTGCATTATTTTTATGCAATGTGACATCTCAAGAATATCAGCATACCAAGTACATCTTAGGAAATGAGACAAAGTTGAAGTATTAAAATATAGTAATAAAATATTTTTATATAAAGAATATGATTAAATATCCTGCATTGACAACCAACCATTGTAATTAAAATAAAACAATCGTATGATGCAATCAGAAAATTTTGGACCTTTCGTCCCAAATGATAGAGAGATACTGGTCTGTTTACGAAATGCCTGATGCTTATATCCTTTAGTATTGCCAGTGTGCTACTTTTTTTAAAAATTCATATTTCTTGATTGGCAACAAATTTTTCAAATGTTAAAATTTGCCTTATTTAATGACATATTAATAAGACGAAAGGAAGGGCATTTTATCATTTAAAAACAACGGTGCGAATCAAGAGATCTCAATTTTTAAAAAGTAGCCCACTGGCAACACTGACCTCCTTGTGAAATCTACACACAAGCGAACGCTATTTTGGAAAGACAGACTTAAAAGCTAGATACTTAGCGAGTTGAGCAAAGTAATGTTTATTGACCAGTCAACATCATATTTAATTTATTATTCTCTTTGCACACGGTATATTGAACCTGGAATGTCTTTATACTATATTTTTATTTTGTATAGTTTAAGAGGAAGAAGAACTATGATGTAACCAAGCCCAATGTTAGACGTTCACACAGTCCTCCATGTTTTTCACAGACTGTGGGTTACTCTACAGAATGATCTTAGATGAATTTAAAGAAATGATGTTCGACTATTCCCGGGTAAAGCAGAGTTACAATTCTCTCGCTTTTCGTGGCATATAACATAAGAATTCATAGCCTTTCCATGATCGATGATTTTTTTGCAAGTAAGAGTTTTTGCTAAATGGAGTAGCATTAAGTATCCTAAACTAAATCCGTGAGAGTGACAGTTGAAAGAAGATCTCTTAGTGAGGTATTTACTAAAACTTCTACCTGTTAAACAAAATTTCTACAGAGAAAGTCTCCGGACATTCTGTTCCCGTGCTCAATTAATAGAGAGCGTGAAAAGTTGTTCCATAGATTGCATGGCCACAGGAGGTATCTACATCGCTTTCTGTGCTTGATCTGCATTGTCGTTTTAGTTTGTTTGTTTTCATTAGAAATGAAAATCATGATTTGGTATCTTACGTTTTAAAAAAGATTAGTTTAAAGTCAAAGAAATTACCGTAATTTATGTGTATGATACGCCTTGATGTGACACACTGGTATTAACCCTTTATGTACTGAATTATGAATTCATGAAAATTTTATCTTCTAATGCATTTTTCGTGAATGTTTTAAACGACATTAGAAGATTTATATAATCATTTAATAAATTTTAGAACGATTTTAGAAGAATTTAAGGATTCAGAAGGATTAATTAAATTTGATTTTATAGGGATTTTGTGCAATATTTATAACCTCACAAACCTTTTATTTTAAATGTTTTTCTTAGTATTTTGTAGAATTAAGAAATGTTCAAATATAATGTTCTTACAATAGAAATATTTCGAATTGAAAAGTCTCCCCCCGCCCTCCAAAGCCAAGAAAGCTGAAAGATGCAAAAGCAAAAGAAATCATCCTTTAAAAAATATTTTTGTTTTGTGTAACCAATAACGCTTTTGGAACAAGATAAATTAACGTATCTACAACTCATTCTAAATTGCATTATAACTAATCGATGTATTAAATGAATTTTATAACAATTTATTTTAATGGTACTTATAAGTACCGTCAGTGGATAAACGATTAATGTCTCATGTCTGAAACAAAATGGAGCAAAATCAGGAAAAAAAATTCACACAGATTTAATAATTTAAAACTTAAAGGTTATTAAAATTATATAGCCTTCAGAATATTTTTTGTCGTTTCGTAAATGTAATAACAACACTGTCGCCCAATTTTTTTATTTAGTGAATAATGGTTTTATATACAAATGCCATTTAAATCCCAAATAATCATCTACTACGTGCGCATCGATTTGATATAAAAAGATCGGGAGGCATAAGTGAAAAAATACAGTTTATTTTATAAATTAAATATCTAGTAAATACGACTTATGCATGTGTGTTATTTCATTATGAATAAGCATTTTAAATATATGACCATCTATACTAGTCATACATTAATTTCGGACATGAGTTTTGAAGAAAAATAATCAAAGTTTTTAAGGAACGTGTTTGTTTTATATCATAAATTGTTTATATTTGTATTAGTAAAAACGTGAAATGACAGATTTGAGCAAATAATATTTTTTTACAGGTCTTCTATTTGAAAAGCTGACATTTTTTAAATGCAATTTTATATGTTGACATTTCTAAAAATATATCTAAAGAATGGCTCGTAAATATGAAAAAGAACAATACAATAAACTGTTTGAAAACAGCAATAAGGATGACTGGCTTCTGATACAGAAATTAGAAAGATTATCAAAAAATCTTTAACATAAAATTTCTATCTAAAGGGTTTATTTTCAACAGATATTTTGAGACGGATAAAACATTTAATGTCGTTTTATTAAAACCTGTGTAATGCAATAATGAAAAATCTGTCATAAATGTTTTATACGGGATCTTAAATTATTAAACGGGGTTAAAAATATTAAAAATTAATCAATTTTCTATACCTCTAACTCAAACATTTAATGTGTTTGCATACAAATCAGCCAGACGATAGCAATCTGTTTAAAATATCTATCCAAGTACTCAAAAAAAAAAAAAATAATAATCGGATTTCAATAATTGAAAGTACGTTTCAGATGATTTCCTTTATTATCAAGAAATGAATTCTAAACTTTATATTAAATTAGCATTTACTTCTTCTTCGAATGTGGAGTGCTTTATTTATTTTATTTCTGTTATGCTGTATTTATAGAAATCCAAATACAATATAAAGTTTATCTTATATCTAGTTATCTTATATCTAGTTATAGAGAAACTTTATATATAAATAACATATTATTTATGATTATGTAGTTATAAAGAAAGTTACTAAAGAACATTTCAGTCTTATATAATGAAATAAGAATAAATTAAAATTGTTGAAATATCTATTGGTATAGCTCCTAAAACCTTTATTCTGAACAATTGTATATAGTAAATTCATGTGTATACGTACCTCCAAATGTACTACATAGTACTTTTTGAACAATAAAACACTTAAATCTTTGAATTAAATATTTGCTTCGAATAATAATTTTAATTTCATCTGTTATAAAAACTATGAATAAAATAGGAAAGAAAGGAAGCTTTTTCATAGAAACTATTGTAGCTTCTAGGGGTTTAGGAATAATTGAAAGATAATTTTCTTTATTTAAATGCAACTTTTATGAAGAAAAAAAGCAAGGGATGTTTTTTATTTATTGTTTAGTATTGACATATAAGACTGTATGTCTAAAATATTTAAGAGCATCGTACAGTTTAAAATATTTTACAGTTTTATTTTATTTAACTTGGCTTTAGTATGTAAAGATTTTGCAATCGATATTTTATTCATTTTCCAATATGCTAGAATTGCAAAAATTACGTATCAAGGTATGGTTTAGATATCAATGCAAAATTTGAATATTTTAAGAACTTATATGTAAATTAATAAATTAATTTTAGGTATTTTTCCGGTAGCTGACCTCGTGTAACAAATTATAAAAAATACCCTTTATGGTTATAATGCGATATAAAAACAATGTAGTTACTTATACACCAAATCATGGTTGCCAAAATAAGCTAAATGGCTATTAAACTGCAGTTATGACATATTCTAAAGACTAAAAAAATTGGAAATATAAATAAAAAATTTTAAATGTTTAGATTTTTTTAAATACTCTTTTATCATTCAATTGTTTAATATTATTTAAATTGTAATTACGCTTCGAAAAAAGTATTCACAAATCCTGAATACATAGGTTAGTTAAAGATATTTCTTCATTTACCATATCAAATTAGAAACAGAGCATATTTTTTGTATAAATTTCTTAGATCGCACCGTCTATGAAGGGCAAATCAAAGAAATGAATTTAATTTACCTGCCCACACTAAATTAACGCACTTCAACTTTTATGGAATATCTGCCATAAGTGTTTTATACATAATGTTAAAAAAGATTGAAAATTAAATAATTTTCTATACCTCTAACTCAAATATTTAATTTGTTTGCATAAAAATCAGCCAGACAGACGATAGCAATCTGATTAAAGCATCTATCCCAGTACTCAAAGGAGTTTTTTTTATTCGGAATTCAATAATTGATACGCTTCAGATGATTTCCTTTAATATCAAAGAAAGAGTTCTAAACTTTATATTAAATTACCATTTACTTCTTATTCGAATATTGAGTGATTTGTTTATTTTATTTCTATTATGCTCAATTTCTAGAAAACATAACACAATATAAACGTTATCATAGATTAATTTTATATGTAAATAAAATATTATTTATGATTATGTATTTATAAAGAAAATTACTAAAGAACATTTCAGTCTTATATAATGAAATAAGAATAAATTGAAAATGCTGAAATATCTATTGGTATAGCTCGTAAAAATTTTATTCTGAACAATTGTATATAGTAATTTCATGTGTATACGTACCTCAAAATCTATTACAGAATACTTTTAGAATAACAAAATACTTAAATCTTTGGATTAAATTTTGGTTTTAAATAATAATTTTCATTCCATCTGTTATAAAAACTATGAATAAAATAGAAAAAAAAGGAAGCTTTTTTATAGAAACTATTATAGCTTTTAGGGGTTTAGGGATAATTGAAATATAATTTCTTTATTTAAACGAAATTTTATTAAGAAAAAAAGTTGGGGATGTTTTTTTTTTTTATTTATCATTTTATAACATTTAAGACTTTATGTCTGAAATATTTAAAAACTACATCCAGTTTAAAATATTTTACAGTTTTTTTTTTTTTTTTTTTTTTTTGTTAACTTATAAGGCTTTAGTATGTAAGGATTTTGCAATCCATATTTCATTCGTGTTCCAAAATGCCAGAATTGCAAAAATTATGTACCCCGGTGTGTTTTAGGTGGCACTACAACATTTTAATAATTTAAGAACTCATTTATAAATTAGTTTTTATTCTTTTTTGCTAGATGTCGACCTCGGGAGAGAAATTGCACAAAAGTCTTTATTGTTATGGAAACATTGGAGTAACTGATGTGTCAAACTACGCACGTAAAACCTAAGCGCAATGCATGTGAAACTGCAGCAATAAAATATTTTAAACAGTTAAAGTAGAATACATAAATTAAAAATAAAAATGTTTAGATTTTTTTTAATCGAGCTAACCTGGGCGGAGTTGCCCGGGTCCGTCAAAAAACAGCACGAAATTTGAAAAAGCTTTGAAAATCAGTAAAAAAAAAAAAAAAAATGCTGCACGAATTTTGAATGAACTTCGAAAAAAGAAAAAAAAATCCTATATTGGGGAAGAAGATTGAAACTGGATTCCTTTTACAAACGTGGAAAAATCGTAGCAAATCGCGAAAACACACTACAATTCACATAATAAAATCATGAAAAATTCGAAAATTGCTGTACGAAATCCGAATAAACTTTGTTGAAAAGAGGACAGAATTTACTATGTTAGGTCAAAAAATGAATCGCAAAAAATAGCAGAAAAATGCAAAAAACCGCTAAAAATCGCATTAAAAAATTCAAAAATTGCTGTACTAATTACGAATAATTTTTATTAAAAAGAGGAGAAAATGTACTATATTGGGTTAAAAGAATGAAACAGTATTCATTTCACTGATGTGGAAAAATTGCCGCGAAACATAAAAAAATTCCAAAAGTCGCATAAAAAATAAAATTAATAATAATCAAGAAATCCAAAATCGGGCTTCGAGGTGCAAAACTACATACTTAGAGGTACTTTCTCCCCAAATTTTGTAGCTCTACGTGCAGTGGTCACTTCAGAACATAGTTGACACATACACCCAAACTTCTTTCCTTATTACAATAGAAGATACTTTTTTATCATTAAATATTTTAATGTTAATTACATTTTGATTATGCTTCGAAAAACAAATCACAAATCCTGTTTAAATAGTTAAAATAAAGTTTTTTTTTCAGTTATCATATGAAAATGGAAATAGTACATAGATTTAAATTTTTTAATAAATTGTTTTTATCGCGCCTTCTATCAAGCATAAAATAAGTAAATTTACTTTCATTTACCAGCCTCACTAAATTAACTTATTTTAACATTTATTTATTGTGAAAAAAAAAGAGATTTACAATTCCGAAATTAGGTGTGATTTTTAAGATAATTATCTCACGTCTAATAAAGAGTGGTTTTTAAAAAACTAATTTTACGTTTTTCCCTAATGGTTAGTCGTAATTTTGTAACTCTCTCTCAAACCGAAGTAGTAGAATTTCAATAAAACCCATTGATTTTCATTCAAAAACATCTTTCTCAAACATTTGCACTCCTTTACTGATTCAAATATTGAACAAATAATGTATTTTAAAACACACTTAAGAGGATACTTTATAAAAAGCCGAAAAGTGAACAAAACAAAGGGAAAATCTTTTCACTATAACAAGATAAGTTAGTAAATAATTAATTTCAACTAAAAGTATAAAGTGTCAACAAGTAAGGAAATTCATTTATTTATAATTAATTGCAATCTATAATTCATTCTAAAACATTGAAAGGATGAATAAATATTTAATAAAAGTATTTTTTACGCTTACATGAAATATTTAATAAAGTTAATTAATTTAACTTATTATTTTTTCATGTTTTAGTAAAAAAATTAAAAAAAAAATTGTCCCATGCTATAGTATTTTAATTCCTCGAATACCTTTTTATTCATAATTTCTTCATTGTTGATTTTTATTCATAATTTCTTCATTGTTGAGAAATAATTTACAAAATTATTAGTATTCATAGGCAATTAACACGAATGTAGTATAAACAAACAATTTTACTCAAAAAATATACATATCGTGTTTATGTGCTGTACTGTAAATTGACCTAGTTAAATCTAGAGAAAAATAATATCCATGATTTACTATTTGTCTCTTTTTTTATTGGTTAACGATTGTATTTAACTATTAAAATGACAATTTATCCATAAAAGAAAGAGTTTAGAGCGATGGGTTTACAGTTTTCTTTGTAAATACATAATATTTCTTTTTTTTTTAAGATTAAATTAGCAATTTTAAAGATTAAATAGAGCTTCAAAATTAATATTTCTAATACATTCTCCAACATAGATGAAAAGAGTTTATGATTTCGATATTTCTGTCTGTTCGCCTGCCTCAGCTCAAAATCAAGTGAATGCACTCCGAATGACATGCAATTTTTATATGTTAATGAGGTTCACTATACAAGGGGGGAAGACTAGAAAACATGAATTCTGCGTTTTCAGAATTCAGTGTCGCCCCCGGCATTTCCATTACTTCATTTTTTTCTGATTTTTTTTCTCCATTATAAATGAAGTATTAGGTGAAGATGAAAGAGCAGACGTAAAAAGTTAGAACTCTGATTTTCTGGTCAGAATGGGGGGGAAAAAGGCCATTTTTTTTCGGCTTCTCTTTCATCTTCACATAACACTTCATTTATAATGGCTGTTTCATAATAATAGAAGCCACCAGTCCATCATAAGAAAATAACTCGGTTAAGCGGGACTCAACTGCAGTACAAAACTTATTTCAATTTTAAGACTTAAAGCACACGTTTTCTGTTATGTAAAATGATGTCATTCGCATCCGCTTAAGAATTCAACATTTACAATATACTCCTAAACATCTACAGTAAAGCATGCATAACACATCACTATCGCGAAATAAAGCACAAATGCAGCAAAAAGATTCCGTCATTCATGAAAATCGAAAAAAAAAAACAACAAAAAAAAAACCGGCTATCTAATGATTCATAGATACTTACAATTAAATATAGTATATAATAGCTCCATTGTTTTAACAGAAATCATTCGTTTATATTTTTTTTTCAAAATAGCACGTATTTTAAATACATTTTCTTTCGGTTGTTACTAGAAAATGGCAACAAAAATATATAATTACTATTTTAAAACTATTTTTCCTTTACTTTCTACAGAAACTACTTCTGTTTCCAATATTAAGCAAATGGCTCCAAAAACTACAAAAAAATTAATATTTCAAAAATAAATGGAGATACAGTTTTCAAACAAAATGCATTTAAAAGAACTTTTCTTTCCAATACGACGGTATAAAAATTGAAAATGTGCGATGCATTGAAGTTTAAAAAATTGCTAAAGAGTATTTAATCGTAATGCTTTGTTTTACGGCTAGCTTCTGTAAAGTAACGCTATTTTTGGACACAAAATAAGCTGGGAGAAAGAAATAGCATACCGTACCAGAGGCTAATAAAAGAATTTATGAAAAGAAGTTTGAACTACCTGGTAACATATTCTTTCAAAACATAACTCAGCGCATCGCTGATTGTTTTATTACTTTGCTGATTCTTATTATATCTTCTTTCAAATTGGTAAAAAATGTGTTTATTTTTGTAATTCTTTATAAATAAAAATATTATAGTATTTATAAAAGTTTATAAATACGGGGTGACTAAAATTAAACTGAGTGTACTCAGAGGCTCATAGCTCTGGTTCTACTGAACGGATCCGAAAGAAACTTCAGATATATATTATGTAAATCATACGGCCGAGGTTTCGTAAAAATAATTGAAATTTCGCCATCAGATGGAACCGTATTGTTAAAACCATATTCATATGAGTGGCTAGTTCAATTTCGCTATAAAAGCAGTACACTTATGTTTCAAAGAAAACATTTGTCCGCAGTGAACATACCGCTGAACAAGAAGGAACATGCCTTGATTGTAAAACATTTTATCAGAATGAGAGCAATGCTTCCCTGCTTATCGACGGATGAAAAATATTAAGGAGAGGACCCATGTCTGTAAATGCAGTTAAATGCATGATTCGTAAGTTTGAAAAAACTGTTTCTTGGGATGTTACACCGGGAAGAAGATAACGTGCAACTTAGCCGGCGATTTTGGAGGAAGTTGGAATTGCAGCAGCTAAAGCATCTGCAAATTCTTCAAATGCTACTGTAGGTGGCCGCTCAATAGCATGAGCATTGGACACAAATATTATATTATATAAATCATACGGCCGAGGTTTTCGTACAAATAATTGAAATTTCGCCATCAGATGGAACCGTATTGTTAAAACCATATTCATATGAGTAGCTAGCTCAATTTCGCTATAAAAGCGGTACACTTATGTTTCAAAGAAAACATTTTTCCGCAGTGAACATACCGCTGAACAAGAAGGAACATGCCTTGATCGTAAAACTTTTTATCAGAATGAGAGCAATGCTTCCCTGCTTATCGACGGATGAAAAATATTAAGGCGAGGACCCATGTCTGTAAATGCAGTTAAATGCATGATTCGTAAGATTGAAAAAACTGTTTCTTGGGATGTTACACCGGGAAGAAGATAACGTGCAACTTAGCCGGCGATTTTGGAGGAAGTTGAAATTGCAACAGCTAAAGCATCTGCAAATTTTTCAAATGCTACTGTAGGTGGCCGTTCAATAGCATGAGCATTGGACATTCCGTGGCCAACCATGCTTATGATTTTACGCAAAATTCTGAAGCACTACCCTTACAAGATGCATATCGTGTTACAGTTGAAACCGCAAGATCACTCTGCACGGCTTGATTTTGCGTTGCGTTTCTGGCGAGCATGCAAGTGGATGTGTACTGGCCATCGAATACATTATGGAAAGATGAGATTGATTTTCAATTAGATGGTGCTGTGAACACACAGAATTGCCACGTATGGGGTTTGACCAATCCTCATGCCGTGCAACAACAGCCGCTACATTCTCCATATGTCACGGCTTAGTGTGGATTCACGGCGAATTTTATTTTGGGTCCGTATTTCTTCGAGGAAGTCACAATGAACGTGTTTTTTAGGCGTGCAGTAACAGGTGACCGATACAGCAGACTCCTAGAGAATCATGTTGTCCCGGTGTTAAGACAAAGAGGCTGTTTGACTACCACAATATTTATGGAAGATCGAGCAACTGCTCATACAGCGAGATGTGTAAAGAATGTGATTCAAGCCAACTTCTCTGAGGAACATGCCATCTCGCGTACTTACTCGATTTTCTAGCTAGCAAGGTCACCAGATAGGAACCCTTGTTACTTCTGGCTGTGGGGTTTTCTCAAAGATCATGTTTATCAAGGACGTGTAACTAATTTAGCGGACTACAAAACAAGTATCGTACGCCATGTCTCTCTCAATCCTACTGATATGTTGCGTGCAGCGGTTGATAACGCGGTGGTACGCTTTCAGCATATTGTTGACCGACAAGGTATGCACATAGAGCTCACAGGTGTGTAAATAAATAAAATATTCCATTATTCTTTGATTTTTGAATTGTTATCTTTTATTTTACATTGTTAAAACGCCACCTGGAGACGAAATTTAAAACTTTTTTTTTTACGAAAACCTCGGATGCTTGATATACATAACGTATATCTCAAGTTTCATTCGTATCCACGCGGAAGAAATATGTCTGATATTTATCAGACAGAACTCGTATACTGCACCAATTGAAATGAAAATGAGCAAAATGAATGGTAAAATTACAAAATACTATATCTATGCTAATATAATAAAGAGGTAAAATGGTTTATTTATAGGAGGTAAGCTCTGGAACTACCGAACCGATTCCAAAAATAATGGTATCAAAATGATATTGTTAGTTCAACTTAGAACATAGGCTATATCTTATGCCCGTGCCACAGACCAAAAGGGGATGCAGGAGCAAAAAAATTCTAAAAATGCGATTTTTTGTGTTACTGAAGGCCTAGAAACTGGAAATTTGGAATGGCAGTTATTTATAAGATACTAATGTATAAGATACTAACTAAGGACATTTCTTTAAAAAATCGAAATTAAAAAAGGTGTGAAAATGCACGAAAAGCGTTTTAAAGAAACGTTCTAAATAGCGATTTTTACGCAATTTCAGAAAGTACCAAACCGTTTTAAAACATAATGGTGTCAAAATGATGGTGACAATCCTTGCTCCAACATAGGCTACATTTTACGTCGGTGACACTACCCCTAAGGGGGGTAGCAAAAAAAAAAAAACGTTCGAAATTGCGCTTTTGTGTTACTGAAGGGTCCAGATACATGGAATTTGGCATGGTAGTTACTTATTAGATATAAATGATCAAAGATTATTTCTTAAAAAATTGAAAAATTAAAGGGCTGAAAATGCGCAAAAAGGGTTCTAAAAAACGTTCTGAATGGCGATTTTTACGCAGTCTCAAGAAGTACCAAACCGATTTAAAAAATAATGGTGTCAAAATGATGGTGACAACACTTGCTCTAATATAGGCTACATTTTTAGTCGGTGCCACTACCACTAAAGGAGATGCAGGAGCAAACAAACGTTCGAAATTGTGACTTTTGTGTTACTGAAGGAGCCAGATACATGAAATTTGGAATGGTAGTTACTTATAGATGTAAATGATCTCTAAGAACATTTCTTAAAAAAAATCGAAATTTAAAAGTGGTGGAAATGCGTGTAAAGAGTTCTAAAAACGTTCTAAATGTCGTTTTCTACGCAATCTCAGAAAGTACCAAACCTATTTCAAAAGTAATATTTGGAAATTGTTGATGAGAGCCCTTGCTCCAACATAGGCTCTATTTCATCTGGGTGTCACTACCACTTAGGGATTGCAGAAACAAAAAACGTTCTAAATTGCGATTTTTGTATTACTGAAAGGCCTAGAATCCAGAAATTAGGCAGGGCCGTTATTTATAAGAAACAAATGATCTCTAAGGATATTTCCTAAAAAATTGAAATTTAAAATGGGTGAAAATGAACGAAAAGTGTTCTAAATAACTTTCTAAATTGCGATTTATTAGCAATCTCAGGAAGTACCGAACCGATTTTTAAAAAAATGGTGTGAAAACGATGGTGACAGCCCTCGCTCCAACATAGGCTGTATTTGACGTCGGTGCCATTTCCTCAAAGGGCGTGCAGGAGCAAAAAACGATCTAAATTGCGTTTTTTGCAATACTGCAGGGGATATCAACTTAAAACTAGTCATGGTAGTTACTTATAAAACATAAATGATCTCTAAGAACATTTCCTAAATAATTCGAAATTTAAAAGGGGTGAAAACGGACGAAAAACGTTCTAAAAAACGTTCTAAATTGCGATTTCTACGCAATCTCAGAAAGTACAAAACCGATTTCAAAAGTAATGGTTGTAAATTGATGATGACAGCCCTTGCTCTAATATATGATCTATTTCATGTCACTACCACCTTGCGATTGCATTTTAAAAGAACGTTCCAAATTGTGATACTGAAGGGGCTAGCAACTTTAAATTTGGCATGGTAATTACTTATGAGATGTAAATAAGCTCTGAGAAGAATTCCTTAAAAATTTGAAATTTAAAAGGGATGAAAATGAACGAAAAGCGTTCTAAAAACGTTCTAGATAGCGATTTCTACGTAATCTCAGGAAATATAAACCGATTTCAGAAGTAATGGTTTCAAATTGATTGTGACAGTCCCCGCTTCAACATGGCGTATATTTTACGTTGTTGTCACTATTACCTGGGGTTTACAGGAGCAAAAAATGTTCTAAATTGGGTTTTTGTGTTACTGAGGCGGTCTAACTTTTTAAATTTTGAATGGTAATTACTTCAAAGATGCAAATACTTTCTAAGAATTGTCGAAAGAAAATCCCAAATCCAAAAGGATGAAGAAAGCGAAAAGCGTTCTAAATTACGATTTTTATGCAATCGTATGAAATACAAAACAGAATTCAAACATAATGGTTGCAAATTGCTGGTGATAGAACCTGCTCAAGCATAAGCTATATTTTATGTCGAGGGTTGCAGGAGTAAAAAACTTTCTAAATGCGATTTCTGTGGTACTGGTGAATCTAGAAACTTTAAATATAGCACGGTAATTACTTATAAAATATAAATGTCCTCTATGAACACTCGAAAATAAATTAAAAAGGGGTCAAGCGTAGCGAAGGAGAGAAAAGCATTCTAAAAGAGTCCTAAATTACGATTTCTGTGGAATATCAGGAAATAATAAAAGAGTGATAGTCCCTGATCTTATACGAGCTTATTTTATGCAGGTGTCACTACCACCTGGTTGGCAGGAAGAACAAGAAAGCCTTTAAAACATTTAAATTCCATTTTCTATAGAATATTTGAAAATAGCAACTGATTTTAAGGTTAACGTTGGCAAATTATTGTTGATAGTCTCTGTTTCAACATTTTTCGAGACATTCTAATTCAACTCTGTTTCGTCATTTCATGTTGGTGCCACTAACACCAGAGAGGTGGTAGACTGTTATACAAGAAGCTTGGAATTTCAAATGATGGTTAATTTTAAGATGTTAATGTGTTAAGATGGTTTTAAAAAAAATTCAAAACTTCAAATTAATAGTGAAATGAGCGTATGAAATGAGCATAAAAGTCTCAAAATACTTTCTAAATTATCATTTAATTGGAATTAGTTTTAGTTCTTCATATTAATTAAAATCCCAGTTCTGTCTATTGCACTTTTATAAGGAAGTTTAGTCAAACTGTGGCTTAATTTGTAATTTTTGAATTATTTAAAAAAGTATTCTTCTACTAAAAAATAGTCATGCAAATACATCACTTGGCATATTTCGACTATTACGCGAGCAAAGCCGCGGGGTTTGCTAGTGCAATATACACTGTCAAAAAAATGGCAAAGCAAACTAGCAAGACAGTCATTCATGGGTATAAAATTTGATGTGCGTAATACATTAAAATTAATTGATAAAATAAAACACTAAAATATCTTATATCGCAATTCTTACTCCTTGAAATGATGTCAAAACCATAAACAGACGGCTCCGCACATAGACGCCATAAACAGACGCTCTGATGTAAATATGACGCTACTATAATACTTAATGGTAGACCTAATAAATGAAAATCATTTTATAATTGCAGAAATGTGCCTCACGCTTACTGCCTGCGCTTTTATACCGAAAATTCTGTAGTAAACATCAATAACAATCTAAATATAATTCGCAAGTATCAGAGAAAGAAATGTCGAACAAACAAATTGTCAAAGCGAACTCATAAACGCTTTAAAACTATGTTGGAAAGTGTTAATTAAAGTTTAATGTATCATCACGTACCCTCTCGATTACATAGTTTGCTTACGCATCTCCTCACTTTTAATAATATTTTAGGCGACAGAATCATTCTATCTATTTATTCTTATCCAGTTAAAGCGCAATAGAATGTTTTGTTAAACTAATTATCTTTCGAATCTAGCAATCTACTGTCTAGAAACCAATTGAGGAATGTTTACATCCATTTATCCCAGACAACACATGCCTTTATGTAATTTAATGATCTGATGGTGGATATAGTTAATGAACGTGCTTTTCTAATTACAGAAGTTTTCCTCACGCAAACTGTCTGTAATTAAAGTAAATAACACTTAATAAGCATAAAACAAAGGCATGGCGTGGGATCAGAACTAAAAACAGAATAATTACCCTTAAGTATTTTGTTTAAATCTTCCTATTAATGTAAAGTATGCAAAAAAGGTGATATTTTCTTGATTCAAAGATTAAAATTTAAAATATTTATAGTTTTTTAAATCACAATAATTATAGATAAAAAATAGAGTCTCCAAAATGTTTTACAGTCGGATCTCTTACGCGGACATCCAGTTGTCATGTCCCGATTTTCTGTATGTGATATTAATGTAAATATACTCCTGATTTTACGTCGTTGAATAATTTTCAACTCAGGATATCCCACGGTTTAGGAAAAGTGTCCATTTTCCACAATCAATCTTATAAGCATGTAAATTAAGCGTAAGAAATGTCTAAGCCAAACATTTTACAAAAGGTGTCTAGAACTAGGGGGCTCTGCCCCCTACGAGCTACGCTTGCCAACCCCCGTTCAGACACAGGAGACTCTAAAGCATGCTAATTTGACCGGCTTTAAAAAGATTTCGGAAGATTGAATTATAATTTAAAAAATAGTGGCGATCAACCTATAAACGGGTTTCTATTCATTTCTCTTTGATTGAGGAATTTTAAGGCCAAATCTGCTGCTGTTAAAAGATACATTGGATCTTTCCGTCTTTGATTAAATAAAATTAGTTAAACATTTCAAAGTAAGCTAGTATAAAATGAATTAAGTAAACAGAGTCTTTGTCTCCCGGTATGTTTTAACAAAGCGAAAAGAAAGTTTTTTTTTTTTTTTTTTTTTTTTTCTAAATAAGACATTATAAACGTATCGGATTTAATCTGACGAAATTTTCACTAAACTTTTTTTCCTCTTTTTAATAATCACGGTAAAATACTTTTGTTAGAAATGAAATATTATTTGAGCTGTCCTAACAAAAATAGTTGAAAAGATCATCTCAAAATAGCAAATAAATGTCTCGCGCAATTTTTTAATTTAAACTGTTTTGCAATATTATTTTTTGTTTATTTTACGTATTAAGTATAATGTGACGTAAATGTGACGTAATTGATCCTATTTAAGACTTCTAACACATGTCATGAATTTATTATTTTACAATATTCCTTCTCTTTAAAAATCACGTGTAAATGCAGTTTTTATGACGTAATTTTCAATGAGTTCCTGCTTTTTATATTTTCTGTTCATAATAGTCACCTGAAATAAATTTTTAATTTGAAGCAAATATTATTGTTTGCGCTGTTTATACAGTTGGCAACAGTTTAAATTAATACCAATTTCTAAAATATGTAAAAAATATCTCTCGAAATTCTGAAAAAGTGAATTTAAAATATAAATAAAACATCAAAGAATGAGTCAAATTAAAGAAATAAATACAGTCTGCACAGCGGGACATTCTAATGCATAATATAATCTAAAAATGATTAAATTCTCATGTATAGTTTTTGCTCCGATAAAACTTTTTTTAACGGAACGATTTTGGCCAAATTTAGCATTAAATATCTCTTAAAATAATTCTTCGATTTGAAAACTGTCTGCATTAGAGTGTTTATCAAACATTTCTCTATAATACCACCGATTTTCATATTTTTTATGCAATATTTTTCTTAATATTAACGAAGAAAGACTTCCGGTCACAAAAAATTCAAAACCGGCGGCGGCGACAGCATTAGTTACTTTTTTTAGAATAGAGAGATACCAATTGAGATAAATGAGAAATTTTAGTTCAATCATTTATCTGAATAAATAAACCCAGATAAGAAATAAAACCATAATACTATAAATGATCCACTTAAGCTTCATATAGACGTAACAGTCTGCTCTCGGATATTTTATTATGGTCAGGCGGCGCTTTCTTGTGATTATATGACTTTTTTCATCCAACAAAAAACCGAAGCATTGCGTTGCATTGAAACAATCAGAAATTATCTAATCCATTTCTGATACAACGAATATCGATTACAATTCATTGTATAATTTTACGAAAAAATTGTAGAAGCACATCTAGGTATAGGCAAAGAATTCATCAACATTTCATGTAACAATAAAAAAAAACAAGTCATCTTAAATCTGATTTTTATTCTTTTCCATTTCGTTTTTTGTATTTATTTTGTTTAATAATAATGTTTTTTTTTTTTTTTTTTTTTGCTTAAAAGTGCGAGAACAGTTATGAATTTAAAATTGTCTTAAATTAATTAAAACACAGCTTTTTAAAAACATATTGTTCTTGAATTCCGGTTACCGCGACACTCCGCTTATGACGACACTTTTTTCAGGTCATTAGAATGTCGGGATAATGAGGTTCGACTGTATTTATTTTTTAATGTAATTCAGAATTTTAAAACATAGATATACTACTAGTCAAATATTTTACTATAAAAGATGTTTGTTCAAAGTTCTTAAAATGTTTCACTACTTCTGCAGTGGCATATTTAGTTGCTTATATTAGAGAATGAAATTTTTTCTTTTAGTAATACACATTATATTTTTATTGATGCAATAATTTTAATGGCCATAACAATTTGGAAGATTTACTATAATATTTAGATGTTTCTAAGGATATATTTAAAAATAACATCAGGAATTTGAAGCTATGTTTATACATTGATTGACCGGAAGAATGCCCTTACATAAAAGTGGGCAATTATTTGATGCATTTAAGGTACTGTTTTACTTGCGAGCGGATTAGCGTTTGAAGACGCTTTCAGAATACATGTAGTGGGTTATAATTTAACTTATTAGTATTCACTGACATTTGCAGACTACATTATATTCAGGGCAATAATTAAATGTGTTTTGCACTGAGTAAATCATCATAAAGAACTCTTTCACATTCAGATATCTTGACTGAAATCATTTCTCACATAATAAATATTTTGCCTAAATAATCAATTGTATTTTTTTTTCTAAATACTATATAAGTATTCAAAATAGTTCAATTGCTAACCAATATTGTTAATATCTTATATATCACGATATCGGATGTCTAACTAGATAGGATCGGATACATGTACACTGTAAGAAAAAAAAATATATTTTTTATACCAGCTCATATATTTCTTAAGTTTTACGGAATTGTAATATAACAACTTCCTACTTACCAATGATTCTGAAAAATGTTCCTTTACCTTCAGAAACATCTGAAACCAATATATTTGTTGCTTTTAAGGAAGCATCTTTGAAAGAAATATTTATTTTGCTGCCCGAAATTTTGGGGCACGTTTTCGAGTATTCTTTACTTTGTATTTATCAGTTTTCTTGATCCGAAACATCGAATTTCCATAGGCTATCATTTCTCAACATTTTCATATTCAAGAAATATGACGAATTACAGCATTAACATTATCATTAAAATTAACAATATTAACATTAAAATTACCATTATTTTTTACTCTTCGATGAATATATTCTGTTATGCTGCTCATAATGCTTACTAGAGAACTGACGATATAAAAAATACACAGTAAAAATAACTCGGAAAATTTCACCTAAAATTACCGACGACAAAAAATCTTTTGTTTATTAAACGCTTGTTTAAACATCGGAAATACATTCAATGATTTCTAAAGGTAAGATATCTTTTATTTTAATGGCTGATAACTAGAAAAGTTAAATTATAATTTTGTAAATTTTAAAATAGATAAGGTCTACTTGTAGATTCAGAAACAGTGTATTTATTTTACAGCATTTTTGTTGATTTTTATTGCACAATTTTAAAACATATAATTTTAATCATTGCCACCGATATTTCAAAAATATATTTCATGAATGTATTACTGAAAGATAAATATATAATCTATATTATAAAGGACAAACATATCTGTGCGTAACGCATACGTCATTTTGCGAATGGCAACACTTTCAAATACAATTTTTGTTTGCAATTTTCGCTATTGCAAATTTTTAAACTTCTAAATATCGCACATTTTAAATTTTTACACCGTCGTATAAGGAAAAAATTGCTCTTTTACATGCAATTTGTTTGAAAGCTGTATCTTAATTTATTTTTGAGATATTAATTTTTTTGTAGTTCTTAGTACCAATTTTGTAATTGTGGCAACTGAAATACTCCATTTCTATTAAAAATAAAAGGAAAATAGTCATGGTTTATTTATTTTTATTGACTATATCCTTATTGATGCCATTTTCCTATTACAAATAAAAGTAACTTTTTTCTAATTTTTGAACAGAAAATTACGTCAGCCATTAAAAAAAAAACACCCTTCTTTTTCATAAATCAAAAGATTGAAGAAGATATTTCAATATTTTTACATTACGCTGATACTGAGTTTGAGAAGATAGGCAAAATGATTCAGTGAGTAAAAATGATGTCATATTTAAAACAAAACGATCCTTTTCTTCGATAAAACTATATATTTGACCAATACTAAATCAGCATGCCCTCTGCTTTTTTTTTACGACTACACCGCTGCTTGAGATTAAAACTTAAATTTTATGCGAATGTTCACATGAAAAGTTGTATCGGACAAATGTGCCTTTAAGTTTGGAAATACATTCATTAATAATGTATTGCGCGTTAAAATACCTTCAAATTGTGAATTTGAGTGGTGCGTATGTAAATTACGAGAATGTGAAAATAACGTACAGTTTAGATTTTATGGGGGAAAATTTTATGATGTGACAAAGCGAAATCCTTTTTACTGATTTTTAATCCCGTAAAAACAGACGTAAGAGCCTCAGTCGATAACTTCAACATAATTACTCATCTTGATTACGTATTCTAATACAGTTTAATTTTTCAGTAATTTAAGCAGTTGAAGTTTTTGGAAATAATATTTTGGTAATTTTAGGTTAAAAACATTATTTGTTTTAAGAGTTAGATAACCAATGCAACGTGGATTTTTTATTGTAATTTTTTGTAGGTTTATTATAAATTCTATCTAACAGTTCCATTCTAAATATTTTAATTCGTCGAATTTCGACGGTTTCCAACTCGTTTTTTTAATGGCGAAACGAAGAGGCATACATTTGCGAATGGTCTTGGAGAAGAGTGAGGAAAAGCAAGAAGGGTGTTACGAAATTGCGCTGGGGAAATCTAAAAATAGCCCAGCCTAGGTCACGTGGTTCACTACGTGTGTTTGCGTAAGAACGCAGATTGATACTAGAATTCTTTTAGTTAAGTAAAAAAAACTTGAATTGTGTTCGAACGCGAAAAATGTTTCCTCGTAAATGTTTAGTAAAGAAATCTTGAAATGTTTGGTCGGGAAAAAATATTTTCTCGGAATTATAATATTTATGTGAACAAGTGTGAGTTAATGCACGGAAGTAATGCTTGAATATATTTCTTCGAAATGAGCAGAATATATATGTTCTTGGCTGGGATATGTATTTATCATAATCTCGGAATTTATTATGTTATTCAATATTAATTGTTCTAAATGTTGTGATGTGGTGCTGTCAAATAAAACACAAAAGGAATCTCAAGATTTATTTACTTCACAAGAATTGTGTTTAATGAAATATGTTTTTTTGTGTTTTCTCGAAATAATTTTATTGCTTCGAACAATGTTTCAAGATAGTTTTGAAAAGAATAAAATTTTCAAAGGGAGCTGTAACGTCGCATGTTCTAAAGAATAGAAACATGTTTGTAACAACTTCTTTCTAACTCAGTGATGTCAGAAGCAACCAGACAACTAAACTTGTTCTGAAAACGGAGTTAAACAAAAGTGTTTACGGGATCAAAATTCTGAAATCGTATTTTTTTACTTTTTTTCATTTATTTTTTTACGTAATGCGACATCCAATAAGCAACGGTATGTCGAAGAAAATATTCTTCATAAGATTTTAGATATTGTAGATACATAGAAAGAATTTAAAAAAATAATCTGAATTAAAATCTGGATTAAGAAATCCTGCAATTACATAGATTTTACTCTTCGAACTAAAAATATGAAGGGTAACAATGTTATTCAATCAAGCAATTAACTTCTTATCCAATTATAAGCATATTTTTGAAACAATAAACAAAACGATAATTAAATGGCAATACTGCTTCTGCAATCATTTATCAATACTACTTGAATTCCAAAAGTAATAACATGTAAAAAATTGTATGAAGTGATATTATTATACACCAACAATTAGATGATTAACAACAAAAACTTTTACGAACTGTTTGCAATTTAAGATAGCTTTTACGATGGTTTTAGTCATACTGGCTGTTACAAATATGCAGAGGGCGAATTGGGATATCAATTTCATTGTTAAAATCTTCAGAAGTCACAAACAGAGATTGCAAGAGTTAGGAATACCCAACAATATGTTATGCCCAGCCTATAGTAAATATTTGAATGCACCTCACGCCAAGTCTGGTATTTTTGATTGACTTAAAGAGGAAGAAGATAACAGACAAGTATCTTTGTACGACTGTGTGCAATAATTATAATGATTTAAAGGGAAAATATACACAGAAGATAGGGAGAAATTGGTCTATGTGTCTCCATTTGAAATATGTGCACAGACGTGCCCTGCTAAAGTGGAAACAACGTCACAAAAGCTATACGAGCAACCAATAGGACGATTTTTTTTTTTTTTTTTTTTTTTTTTTTTTTTTTTTTTTTTTTTTTTTTTTTTACGATCCTATAATCTTTTTTTATACTGATTCTCACTGTACAGTGTATGTGGAAGCTGTGATTCATTTACTTCTCTTATTTATCAAGCACCGTTTTACAGAAAGAAAATAGATAATATAAGTAAGAAATGTTATATAGCCACAGAGTAATTCTGTATTTGATAGGGTGTGTTTAACTATTCCGAAATTCGGAGATGACATTATCTAACATTACTTTAATCTATTTTCATCTCGTGCAGCCGGATAAATATTGTTTCAAATTTCTGGCTGATTATACTCAAACTAACCACTCTCCCATGATTGATGATTTCTATTAAGTTAGTATTTCCATCGAGTACAGCAGTGAATTTAGACGAACGTTATACAGAATTTTTATGAGATATAATTTCGTAAAGTATCAGAAATTTTCCATTTATTAAACAGCATGAACGTAGCACGACACATACGAATACGCAAACAATATATTTTTTAAAAAGTTTCAGTGTATGAAAACAAAAATATTTTAATATCGTTTATACGTCGAAATTTTAAAAAAAAGTCATTTGAACAGTAGCTCTTAAACAGAAAAAGAAGCAAAAAATAATCTGTATGAAAACAGAAATAAAGGTAGTTGTATCTCAATGCAGATATTATTTTTAAAAATTCAATGAATTAAATTTTTTACCTTAAACATTTCTTCATTATATGTTTTTTACAAATGGTGAAACTTTGGAGTGACATGAAACATTTAGACGCGTTCTATACATGTATAAAAATTACATATGCTTCACATCGGGTTGAAACGTGTATTAAAAGAGGCAAAAGTTTTAAGGCTACTTAGGGGTTGGTCCCATTAGATTTGGTAGGAATGGATTTACTTATTGTAATGCCCCGAATTTAATGTAGGACGGATAGCGTCAAATAATAGAGTCTACGGCCGAGGCGCAATTTAATTCAGAAATATGTTTATTAAATAAACAAGTTATATCATTTGTGGGTTAAATACAACATTAAAAATAATGAGTTCGTCACACTGTTAAGGAATTCGTTGATATTGATGAAATGATAATTTTTTGGTGAGGCAAAGTCTTTCATAGCATTGAGAAAGTCTATAATTCCGATCCGTGATGGATCCCAAAGTCCACAGATTTCAAGGTATGAAAATAGTAAATTCAGTCCGCATTTCCATGCGAAGAGCAAATTTAAGTCTAAGCCTGACTTCAATAAAGATGCCTTCGAAGATTCGAAGTAACTTTTTCGGTGATAATCATCTTGTTCCGTTCACCGTCACTTGACCTACTATCTCTCTGAAATTTTAGACCCAACTCAACTGGTCTCCCAGCCTAGGTTTTAAAACTTTTTTCTCCTTCTTTCTCAACAAAAGGAGTATCCTTTTGACTATTTAACATATCTCAGCTGTTTGCATCATCAACAAGCTTTGTTCGGATAGGCTCTCTTAATTTTCTCACGCATATGAGCGCTCATCCGCTTTTACTTTCATTTTCAACCTGTGAGGTTAACCGGATAAGACCACAGGTAAAAACCATTAGCGGTAAAGCTATTTTCTTCAGCTCTCTTTAGAAATATTTGACACTCGAACTTCAAGATAGGAAGACCGATCTGAATGTATCATTCATTTTGACTCCAGCCGAAATATGTGGGTACTTTGAAATAAGAAGTTAAGTTTCTAACACGTGGGGATACCTATCTGAGAGTTTTTCTTGTGATAAGTGATGTTCTCACATTATGTTACATAAAAGAGGCTATCCAATACAGATTATTCTTTATTAGCCGTATAACAACGGCAGTGCCCTCCCTCTATGTTATATCATTAATACGATGAACTATTGATTTTGTGGTTTCTAATCTAAATTTAAAGGAATTCGAGGTAATTTTTAGGGGAATTCTTTCGTGGTGCCTAGCATTTACAGTGAAACATCCTTTCATAACTAGGGATAAAATATTTGCTTTTTTGTTTACTAAAAGACAGCCAAACTAATGTAATCGAATTAAAACATGTGCTCAAAATGTAATTTTAATCCCAGAATTTTTCTGAATCAGAGAATTTTTTAATTGCATTTCAATAATAAACAATATCCTAAAGATCTTTTCGTTGAAAATTAAAGAATGAATTCTAAAGCTTGTAGAATATTAGCATTCATCCTTTACCCGTAAATCAATGTTTCATAAAATTGTAAATAATAATATCCAAAAATTTCTTTCATTCTGCAGCAAAAATTTACTATTTTCTCCAAAAGAAATTATATTACATATTTGTGTCTCTCCCTCCTAAAACATAAAATATTATACCGGAAAAAAAAATATTTTTATGAGATACCTTAGTAGAAGAGAAAATTCTATCACAGTAGAATTTAAATTTGAAAGAAATTTGAGATAATTGATTACGCAAAAGATTCAAAATATAAATATTCATCAATACTTTATTTCATTAGTACAATAGCCATACAGTCAATGCTTATTAAAACAAATACCACGTAAATAAACCTAATTGAAAATTGGTTGATAACAGTTATTATGATTTCTGACCAATTCAATGTTTGTTAAAACATTTCTTATTGCTATAACTTTCGTTAAAGTATTTCCATAAAACGTCATAAATCCAAGGCTATATAAAATAAAATAAACTTGAAAGATGAATACTAGTCTTTTAAAAATATTATGTGACGTGCATTGAAGATAATTTATTTTCTTTTAACGCTTCATATGCTTTTTAACTAATGCTTGTACACTATGCCAAAGAATAGAAAATAAAAATAAATTCAAGAGAGCACCTCACACACTTTAATCGTCAAACTATGGCAGAGAAAAATACTTTTTTTTCCGAATAATACATATTTAATGTCAAAATTGGGTCTTCGTTTTTAAAATTTGAAAGATAGTTAAATTTCAATACGAAAACTGCTAACTAAGCTTTTTTAAAAAATACAACAGAAAGAAAATATAAACATCAATCGAACGGAGATTTTTATATTTTTCTGCAAAAAGTTTGCAATTAAAATGTATCAGATGTTTTCTCTCTCTAACTTTTTTCAGACTCTGCATATATAGAAAGTAATGTATTTTTTCTATAGCTTTCTGTTTACATTTGTTTGTACCTTTTTCTTTCTTATGCATATCATTTACTAACGTCTCTAAAATATTTGTGTAGTTCGTTCTTTGAAGGAATAGGAAATGTGTTTCCACATAACAAATTCGGATAAAAGATATTCTTAAAATAAGAATTAAATTTTTGTATTATACATTGAGATATCATGAGTAAAATGGTCGATAAAAAGACCTGTAACAATAGAGATAAAAAAAAAACTTTAAATGTTGTGATCAAAAATTCGACCGACAAATTAAGACCGGTGATAGAAGGCATCAAAAGCATGAAAAATTAACATAAAACATGGGGTCGCAAATCACCTATTTAATCAAATTTACAAGGTGTTCTACCTTAATTCAATTTGTGTGGACGGCAATAACTTTCAGAAAACTGAAGTATATTGTAATAAAACTTTTAATAGACATTTTCATCTTTGTTTTAAATGTGATAGTATCGAAAAGAAGTGATAGAAGTGTTCATTATGTGGGCCAGCATTATGGACTTGACGCTCAACATTTATGACGACGATTGCCAGTTCATACAGTGTCATTGATTACTGGAGCACCCTTTTTTTCAAGAACTTTTCTCGATTTATAACATTTCACACAAATCAGAGTACATATCGTTGCATTTTCATTGTAATATTTTTAATTTTTCTCAAACTTATTACCATCAAAGCAAGTTTAGTTATGATGGAAAACCCTGCATTTGTGACTAACTACGTGGTTTGCTGTCCCATGTTCTATAGTAATTTTTCATCCTCTTGATACGTTCTATCACGCCTCGTAATTTGTAGATGGCATTTTGGAATACCCTGAATATTTAAGAAATTTAAAGTATATTCATACACATACTACTTTGGACTAACTAACTTTTACATAATAATTATGTAACACAGGTGAAAACAAAACAATGCTACTAATTAGCATTTTTTATAAAATAACCGTGCTCATATAAGATTATGTGATACTTTTTTCTGTAAACTGTGGGAATTTCATAAAATTAAAGAATTTTATGCTTAAAAAATCCTGAAATTATTGTACGTTTTAATAAAATTTTGGAATATGGCACAAGCCTCTATTTCTTCCAAGAAAAGAGTAAAAAGTGTAGTTTAGTAAAGTATAGTATAAAAGTAAAGTTTAGCGCAAATTAAAATAAAAGTAAATTAATACTCAATGATGAAGAAAAAGAATTTCTGGAAATACAGAAAGGCGGTTTTTAATTTGGATAATCCAGATGCGATACAAAATACAAAGGCGAATTTAAGGGGATAGGGGGGGAGGGGGCAGATGGGACTTGTGTCCCGGGCGCCAGAACGAAGGTGCGCCAAATGTAGATTTTGTTTTTCGATTTTTCTCATATCTATGTTTAGCATGATATTGTTAAATTCGTCCTGTCTGTCTTATACCAAAGCGCTGAAGAATCTAAGGATTATATGGCATAAGGATCCTGTATAAAGCGGAATTTTTTTTTCGATTCTTTTCGATTCCGTTTCCAAGATTTCAATGCATCAATATTTAACAAAGCAGATTGCGTACATCAGTATTACATATTTTATGGTTACATATTTTAAATTTTAAAATAAGTCGGCTATTATAAAATTAGTAAAATTCTCTTTGTAAATATATTTTGTGGAGGACGAGGTCGGGCTCTAAAGTCCGTGTTTGCCCCGGGTGAAAATAAGGCTAGTTTCGGCCTTGCAAAATATTTGCCGAATTGTACTAAGTCTCTGATACAATCTAGACAATAATGTAAAATATAAATAAAGCTCACTTATGCAGTACAAAAAATATCATACGCTTGTATTGAATATATTAAAATTGAGGGAAATATTTCTTAGTTAATTTAATAATAAAAATAGGATTTTCTAAATTTTAAGTTCCCTTATTTTTATTTTATGTGTTTTATTTATATTTACTTTTATATTATTTTAAATTCAAATCGTATTTTCGCATAAAAAATTAAATTTATTGAAATTAAACAGATTATTAAACTAGACACTTTGAAGAAATTTTAAACTTATTTGCTAATGAATTATATTTAAAAAATCACGGTTATAATGTATCTTTAGACAGGTGAAATTTATCAACTAAAAATCACAAATAAATTACTCTATTAAACATCTGGAGTAAGCTGCCTAATAATTCAACCTTTTTTTAAATTAATAATGGTTACCTGACTATATTATAAATCCTTCTTATTATTGTTAAAGTTCTGCTGCAAATCGTCCCTTGAAGAAATTTTAAACTTATTTGCAAATGAATTATATTTCAAAAATTGCTGTTATAATAAGGATAATAATTGTCTTTATACAGGTTAAATTGATCAACTAAAAATCACAAATAAATTACGCTATTAAATATCTCGAGTAAACTACCTAGTAATTCAACTTTTTTTAATTAATAATGGTTACTTGACTATACTATGAAGCCTTCACATTATTGTTAAATATTTGCAGCAAAGTGTTCACCAATTCAACCATTTTAATTATAACATTTTTTTGACTATATTATGAAGCGTTCTTATCACTGGTAAAAATCTGCAGTAAACTCTTCAGTCATTACACCGTTCATAAAGGGTTGGGTTGGGTTGATTTTTGACGGCCGATTATCTACACGAGGGATATAGGCCCGGGGGGAGAGTGCCCTCCGTGGGGGTCTTTCTAAGGGAACCTAATCCGTATTTACTCATGGAAAATCCACGGCTCGAAGAAAACCACGAAAACTCCGAACAATTAGGCCAACGGGCGCGATTGGGTTCGAACCCAGCACCTCCCGTCTACCAGCTTCGAGAGCAGAACCTCTCGGCCATTGGTGGGGCCCGTTCATAAAGATAACGGTTACTTAACCAAAGTATAAAACGTATATGACCTAATTATTACCAATTCTATGTCCAGAATATACTTAGATTACTGTTAAATAACCATTTTCTATAAAAACGGTCGACTTACTGTACAGTTAGCTGCAAAAAATTTAACTATGATTGATTGGAAGCAATTAAAAGTACGGTTAAATAATCGTTATCAATAAAAACAGTCGGGTGACTGGACAGTTTGGCATAACATTTTCAATAGTGATTGATCAGAAACGATTAAAATTATGTTTAATTAACTGTTATCAATAAAAGCAGTCGAATGACCGCAAAGTCCACGGTAAATTTTTCACACACACTATTAAAAATTTGCTGAAAACACTCCAGTCATTTTACTGTTTATATAAAAAACGGTTACATAACTATAAATTAACTGTATTCTGACCATATTATTGCTCATATTATGGTCAGAATAGAGTTAAATTACGGTTGTGTAGCTGTAAATGGTCGAATAAATGGACAGTTTGCAGCACTGTTAAATTGCCTACACTGTTAAAAATTTTGCAGCATTCTGGCAGGTCATTCGACTGTTTTTTGAAAAAACGGTTTCATAACCATAATTTAACAATATTCTGACCATAAAATGGCCAATAATATGGTCAGAATAGTGTAAAATTGCGGTTGTGTAACCGTTTTCGGAAAAAACGGTCAAATGACCTGCCAGAATGCTGCAAATTTTTAACAGTGTAGTCATTCGACCTTTTTATAAAAAACAATCACATAACCGTAATTTAACTCAGCTGTGAAAAATTTAATGAGAGAATTTTTTTCATAAATCATCAACTGTTGATATTGCCTCTAAATGTCTTAAATCTACATCTTTTAATGTAACAAATAGTTACTCGATATCATTTGCATAACTTTTTTTTTTTTTTTTTTTTTTTTTTTTTTTTTTTTTTTTACATTTCTTATACTTATGGTATTTACACTTGTTTGGATTTCCGAGGAATCCAACCCAAGACCACTATTTGAGATCAGAAAATGTATATTTAATATTTAAATCGCATATATTACAATCGCATACATTCTCGTTTAATAGTAAATTTGTAACATTTTATATGATTAAATAAGCGAAAATTTCTATTAAGAATTTCTTGCACAACTGTACGATAATATCGAAAACATATTCTCAATTGTAATTATATCAAAAATTAAAAACTATTTGCGATTATTTATATTTTTTAAAAATAAATTTCTATAGAGAAAGAATCCATTTATTCTATAGTTAATGAATATTTGTTTAAAGTATTTTCTGGTTTAATTGATTTAACATATTGTAATGATTTCAAGTTTTTTTTTCTTTAATAGCATTTAAACATAACATCATATTTTAATGAAAATTCTGCTTAATTTTTGAAGAAATAATTTAAAGATATATGCAATGTTTGTTTCATGTAAAAAAAAAAAAAAAAAAAAAAAAAAAAAAAAAAAATCATATTTCTCATTTTAGTCTTTTTTAACTGTAAAGCAACTTATTCCCTAAAATATAACATAACAGGTTATTTATTAAAAATTAGTCTTTTAAAGATACAAACGATCTAAAAGAAATTGCATGAAAAGCACTCACATAAGCAAACTACAAAAGACCGAAAGATTAATGGCAAAAAAAAAAGTAAACTTTAGTCAGCATTTAAAAAAGAATTGCTTTCTTTTTTTCGGTCGTAATAGTCGTAATTAAATTTTTTGCTAAACTCTGTTCTCATGTTTTGTGCATCATAGTGCTTTGCGCATTTTTCTAATGGTTTTTCACGAAATTAACGAAATTATTTAATAATCTGTCTTTTCTCCTGGTTTAAAATAATTACTAGAATTAAAATATTCTTTTTGAATTATATTTTAGTTGCTTGCTAGAGAATTAATAAAGGGAATTTTTTATTTTCAAATTTAGATATCTGGAATATTTGAAGCCTAAGTAATTTGCTTGAAATTTATTTAGTATAATGACAGCTCTATTTAAAAACACACAGATATAGATTTATGTGGTTCATTTAAAAAAAATCTCTTTAATAGATGCTTAAAAACAATTTAACTGAAAATTTAAGTTATAGTTAATTATTGTTCATGAGTTAAAATTTCACGATTTTTCCATAAAAAACAAAACAAAAACAACAACAACAACAAAAAAAAAACCACTTTTTTAAGAATTCTTATTGATGTCTCCAAAAATTATCAAAATTTTTAGAAAATTTCTTTTAAAACTATTACAGTTTAATTCCATTTCAAAGTATCATATTTAATGTTTCAATAATGACAGCTGCCTGCTTCTCTTAGGGTAAGGTGCCCTATTGTCGTCCCCCAGTCACTTTTAGGACCTAGGAAGTTGTAATTTTCAGTGAAAATCTACCAAATTTGCATTTTAGATAGACTAACTACTCACGCACATAGAAACATAGGCAAATACGTACACAAAAATTTTATCAATGCGAAAAATTGTTTTTTCAAAAGTATTTAAAAAATGCAAAGGAAAAAAAAATGGTCCCAATTTCGTCCTCCCAAAAAATCCAATACTCAGAGGCTTAACTTATAACTAAATCAAAAATTAGTTCTAAATGAGTGAGTAATTTAATTTCCATTAAAGTAAGGCGCAAAGAAATATACTAATTATCAGTGGAAGAATAATATAACGAAACATTTTCTATCCAAACATGAAGGAAAAAATTGAAAAAAATGTCATGAAAAAGGATCCCTAATTTTGTCCCCGGGACGACAATAATAATTGCAAGGAGGACGAAATTGGGACCATGCTACTTCCCAATATGACGGTGCTTCAGTTCCCGTAAGATAGACTGAGCGTCCTAAAACTCACTGTATGCCACTGTAAGCATCTTACTAACGTAAAATTAATGCAATGAATAATAAATAAATACTTACAGTACAGTAAATAACGTTCTACTAAAGACGTAATAAGAGCTCAGGTCTTCTTAAAATAGGAAATTCGATGTCTTTAATTTATGTATGCGTCCTGGTGAACGAAACTTTCAAACATGACGCCTTTTAACTTCCTTCCCTGTGCCTTGCGTCATAAGTGGCGCCACATTCGCAGAAGCGGAGAAGTTAAGGGGAGCGAAATTAGGAGAGGGTGACGAAATATGCGCACTTTACCCTACTTTTAGACATGACATAACTGTTGTGTTTCTCACTGTGTTTTGTAAATATTTGTAAAAATGACATATGTATTTTCAAACTAAAGCCCACATGTATATTTTTAAATAAGTAAGGGTTTTCAAGAACTGAAAATAAAAAATTAAATTTATACATTTTATGTACATTGTAGACACAAATCCGTGTTCGCCAGTTCAATTTTGTGTATTTTTCTTTTAACATATTTTTTTTTTTCTGGCGACTATGTTTTTTTAAATATGGCACAAAGTAGTAAATATGCATTTGAAAATATAATTAACAGATCTTAACGCTAAAATTCTAATTAAATTGTCACTTTCTTTAAGGTTGTAATATTTAGCTTTAGCTTTGCATTGCAAAAAAAATGTTTTCTTAGTTTGGCAGAACAATTTTCGATTTTGTAAAGGGAAGGGGAGTTATACACCTATAAAGACATAATTTTTACATGAAAATGACAGTTTAAATTCACATTTATCGCAGCTATTTTGAAATTTATAAACGGTGCATTCCGATACTATAACGTTAGGAAGCCACAATTAACCCAAGAAATGCTTGCTTAAAATTAGGGAAATTATATTTGAAAATAACCGTACTATTTCTTACAGTGAGAAATTCATTCAATTTTAAATGTCATTCCTTATTATCATTCGGTTGTGAGTGATCCAAAAATTTCCCTTAAGGGGGCTGGTCACTGAGGTTCGGAATTCTGCTCCGTAATGCTAAGTCTATATATCTTTTGATGCATTCGTATATTTAAAATATCATCTCGGGGAATTCATATTTTTAAAATCTTTTTTCTGTGTACGCTTCATAAAGGATGTTTCTTTATTATGTTTTCAAACTATTTCTAAAATCTATGCTGAATTTAATATTTTATGTGTTAAAAGCGAGCAAACTGTGAGTAAGATTTTAACAATTCATATAAAATTAAGTTTATATTTTAAAAATATTTTGAGAACTAAGAAAAAAGGAGACATATTTTAGGAAGTGTGCACAAAAATTAGAAGTTAAAAATATTAATTTCCCGGGGAGATATTTTAAATATACGAAAGCATCAAATGCCCGTAGGAAATCGGAAGCTAAGTGACCAGTGCCCTTAAGGGATAAACCAAGAGAATAAATCAAAAAGCACATTATGAAACCATCATAATAAATCTAGACAGTACTTGAAGGAAATTACCTATTTGAAAAATGACCTATTATACACTTGACTAATGTTCTTTTTATACACGTTTAAAAATCATTTTAAGGAACTTTTCGTTGATTTATTGAAAGAATATGATTTGTAACTTGACGTCAAAAGATAAATGACTTAATCTTGTTTTCCGAAGTTCATAAAATTTATGTCGAAGACGGATTTTAAAACATGATTGAGCGGTTCCACATTTGACAATTTCTGAGAAATATATATTTTTAAATTTTAGCGATTCGATCATCTTGAAACTCATATTATGCAATCGATACAATCGCTATGTTGGAGTTCGATGTTGTTTTATTATCTTTACATATCTACGTATAAACTTAAAAATAAATTTCAAATTTTGTGGCATATTTTTGAAAACATTACGTATTTTATTATAACTCTTTAAATCGGTGATAAATGGCAGTTTTTGATAGTATGCAGCATATTTTTGAAAAAATTATGTACTTTATAATAACACTTTTAATCAGTAATAAATTGCAATTTCTGATATTATGCAGAATATTTCGAAATAAACATAAGATTAATTCACAACATTTCATATTGTTAATGTAATTATCTTATAAACAAGATACAAAATATCTTGTCATTTTTTTTTCAATTTACCGAGAATTTGGTAGCACATTATATCAAGCTAAATTATATTTCTTTATAATATACCCAATTCCAATTTTTCTTTAAATTATTCATAATAAAAATAACATTTTAAATTTATAAAAATAATATACAAATCTAAGGACATTTTGAGTTAATCAAAGTTTGTTATTATAAATCGGGTATTCAATTTTAGGAATCAATATATAGTGAACGAAATTTCGCTAAAAATAAGGCTCAGAAATGATAAATTCCTATATGAACTTTATTATGTACCTTTCGGTTTGATTCCTATTAAATTGCTTTTATAATAAAGTAATCTTTTATTAAAACAAAATAAATCATGGTTATTACAAATCCATAATTTGTTGAAGTAATAAATCATAATGTAATAACTTATAATTTATAATATATCATAATATGAGCGTTTAATGTAATGTTTCATTCACTTTGTTGAAATTGGGAAAGCAAAAAAGGAAAATGATATAGTCTATCATTCAAATAATTTTTTACTTGTCTACTTGTCAACATTTATACATCGAAATAACTCACAAAAATCACCACTTCTCGAGATTTGGTTATGCTAAGTTAACTAAAAGTCTTATATTAGAATATCACTTAAAAGATAGAGTAACCCATATGGGCAAGAAAATTTTACTCGCATATTTCAGTAGTCTCTGTTTCCGATCGGATTTATGTGTTACATGTGCAGTGGTTGGTCATAAAAATGTGGGGAACCGTCGAGTAATTATTTTTACAAATACAGAACCTAAATAAAATCTTTATTTTTTTAAATCACAATGTTATTTGATTTCTCAACGAAAAACTGATCAAGGAACGATAGTCCAAAAAGGCACCGTTTTCCAGAAAAATGCTAAAGAAAAAAATGATATCACTTTCTGTGAAGAGAAAATAAGCATTTTGGAGAACATGAACTTTGGTACTTCTGTTATGCTACCATGTTTAAGCGAATAGACGCTTGGAATAACCTCTGTAAACACTGAAAAACACTAACGTGAGCCGTTATGTTCACAAAATTTGATTAAGCAGCAATGCATCTACATACTTTCTTGACCACTATGATGGTGGATTGTATTAATTCGATTAATCCATATTTCTCTGAAGCATTCCTTGATATATTTTTTGCTGTGTTTACCCTTTTGACTATGTTCCCATGCAAACATCAAGTGACATCTAATATGAATTATATATATATATACGAGGGTCGATCCAGAAATAAGGTTCCCTTCAAATTTACAGATAGACAACTTTGCTTATTCTCATAGAAATTGACATAGTTGGAAAGAAGAAAGTTTGCCCTATTTTTCTGTATAATCGCCACACTTTTCTACGCATTTTTTTAGACGGGGCTCCAATTTATGTATCCCAATGTCATAGAACACCGCCGCCAGCCCATTGAGGAAGCGTTTGACCTCTTCTTTGACGCCATCGTCTCTCCGGAACCGTTGGCCACCAAAGCGTTTTTTAACCAAAAGAACAAGTGATAATCACTAGGTGCCAGGTCCGATAACCGTCATCTCGATAACCGCCTAAGAAACTGACGGTCTTCCACTCCGTTCTTCATCGTGAACTTCCTTCCGACCGGCACTAAACTCCCTGCACCACTTTCGGACATGTTGAACGCACAGACTTCTAATAAAAGTAGTAGACTCCCAATTCCATTGTTCTTTCGGGAAAGTTTTGACTCCAACATCTTTTGCTTTCATCGCCAAAAGGGTGCCGTATTTTGGCGGTAATCCCTTTATTGGCAAAGCAAAAGTGCGGTCAACTCAAGACAAACGCTGACAGACGATGTTTCGGCGGGAATCTGTAGAGAGAGATTCCGAGGAGAAAAACCGGTTTGTCGCGCTAAATCTGCCGTCCATCACGTGATGGAGGGCAGAGATGTAGGAGACAAGAAAAGGTTGCCGATTTGGAGTCTACTTATATTAGAAGTCTGTGGTTGAACGGACATACACTTCTCGCCATACACCTCTGTCAACTGACGACGAATATCCACGGGTGGAGTCCTTTGGCGTGCAAAAAGCGAATTACGGAAAGAATCTCGCACTTGGCGGGATCAACAATGGGAACCTCTATTTCAGACGGAGCCAAGAATGAGCGGCGCAGCGAAGCGTGGTCGGGGGAATCTCGAGTGCGGGAACAGCTGCGGTCAGTGCTGTTGCCGTATTTCACCTCGCACCTTCCCGTGGGGCATGAGCTCTTTGGGAACCTTTCTTCTGGATCGACTCTCTTACATATCTATATATAAATTTGTAGAAGTTTTTGTTTGTAAAATGCTAATTTATTAACGACTTGACTAACTAGATGTTGGAATAATAACACATAAACTTTAATACAATTCTATAGAGATAAATTTACTTCACTTAATCGATAGCTTATTTAAATACATTACATTTCCGACACAAAACCTATGAATTATTTTCCTTCGAATAAGCCACTTTGGCCTAATAAACTTGGCACTGCAAAAGTCTATGCTTGATGAACAATATAATTTTATAGACTGACTCTTTTCCAATCTTTGAATATATCCAAACATTGATCTCGTGATCGTGAATTTTCATAACTCGTGCTTTGAAACCGTGGATAATAAAAATATCAGAGCGTCAGTTAATTTACTGATCATGCACGTCATAAAGTAAAAAAAAAGATGTTTAAAATTAAATCCTACAAATCGGTCATCCTGACATGATGGCGTCTCGAGATCAGCATCTTGGCTTATTATTTTTTCATGTTTACAGCTAAACTTTCGAAACTTTTATATATTTTTCTGTCACAAAATTTTGATTACTTGTTCAGTACACATACACATATACTTAGACTTATCCAGGAGTTTAACCCATAGACCATGGTTTCATGTATTCGGCTCCGGTTGACGCCTTTCCTGGAACTTCATGATCTCCTACCTTCTCTACTTCACACTGATCATGATTCTTGGCGGCCGTTATTTCATATGGCCATAAGTATTTTTCTTTAACACGTGCACGCCGGCGCCGATATTCATGTTTTTCGCTGTAAGACGGCGCTCGAATTCATATTTATCGCTTCATCTGGCGGCGCGGTACTGTGGCTTATTCAGACACTGTATATAATGACCCGCCACTCTCATATTTATTGAATTGTACTCAAATATAACAAGAAGAGTTGATTGTGAATGTCTGAATGTTCGTAAGGAGTAAGCAAATTACTTAGAGACATGATTTTATTGACTACATATGTACAAATTTAATATAAAATGTCTGACAATCTAAAGAAATATAGACTACATGATGTAAATGCATTTAAAGTCATGCCTTTAGTTAATGATATTTTTTGAATGAAAACGACAATTCTCGTTTCCCGTCGTGAATGTGTTAAATTTATAATAATGAATTGTCTTTATTACTGAATTTCCAAATATTCAAGTGTGAACCACCTGTAGTGCACGCCGTCTATAGCATTGCCGAGTGTGACCCACCTGTAGTACCCTTCTATGGAACAGTAGAGTGTGATCCACCGGTGATGCACGTAGCCGGATGCGACAGTCAAGCGTGACTCACCGGTGATGCACGCCGCCTGATGGGACAGTCAAGTGTGACCCACCTGTGATACACGCCGGCGTGAACTTGTTAAGTTTGATAGCATTTCCAAATTGCGTTCTCTTTATGGCGACGATATCTCCTATTTTATATTTTCGTGGCTGTTTTCTTTTCTTATCAAACTGCACCTTGTTTTCTTCTTGTATTTTGAGTATATTTTTCTTTGCTTTTCTCTCATGGCTTCGCGTTCTTCCATAATACATTCGGTAAATTCTTCTTCCAAAATCTTCTTAATATTTTGCATGTCATTATCTTTCATCTTAACTCCTGTCATTAATTCTAATGGACTATACTTGGTGCTTCGTGTTACTGTGCTATTGATAATTCTTTTTAATTTTGGTACATACTTATACCACTTGAATTCGTCCTTATATACTTCAGGTTAAATTAAAGTTTTTCCTGTAGATTTTGTTGCGTTATTATTTTCCTTTCTTTAACATTTTTTGTATTATTTTCAATAGGATAATCTTTTATTTTTTCATTAGAATCGTTTTTGGACTTTTTCTTTCTAATCATTTTTCTTTTAGTTCTTATTCTAATCTTTTTGTGTTTAAAATTATTAGTATCTCCACAAATATTCATTGAACTGGTTTTAATTTCTGTTTTCTTCCCAGTGGCTTTACTTTCGGATCTCTCCTGTCCAGTGATGTCGATCTTCTTATCAGTTTCTTTTTCCTTACTCGGAATCACAGGTGGTGCAAAGTCTGAGGCGCTCCATCTGATAATGCCATAATCTAAATACTGTCGTACTTGTTTAATGATGATTTCCTTCTCAACTAGAGATAATCTCTTTGGACGTTCGCAGATAGGTTTTTTTTTTTTATCTGACAGTAGTATTTTCGTGTTTAATCCAGTATCTTTTATTTTGTTCGTTTTGCAGGATTTTATTAATCCTCGTATTTATTCTCTGTTACCTAAATTTGTAATACGAGTTCAATCCATACCGCCATTTTCGCAGTCGATATTAACCATATCTCCACAACATCGATTATCGTTGCTTATATTTGATGTGGATACTTCATCTGTTTTGAAAGGGACTTTATTAATTTTAATGTAAACTACTCGTACTGTAATGTTTATTATTCTAACAACATGTTCCTCTACTTTTAACACCCGGCCTTCGATTGCTTTTCTACCAATTATTAAATCATACTCAGCTTCTTGCACGTAAAATTTATCCTGTATTTCTATACCATCTACATAAATTTTATGCAAGAAAAAACACATTGGCTTAATTTCTTCTCCACCTATGCACGATATAGATATATTGTCGCTGGTTAACTTTGGCGCGTTTATTGCAGCATGATATCTTGAATTGGCGATTGAAATATCACTCCCTGTATCAATTATTATGTTTGTTTTTATTCCTTGAATATCCAGGATTCTTCCTTTCTTACGATTTAACGTGCCCATATTAACTACTTTTCTTTGCGTGCTTTGGTTCCAATCTTGGTATTTCGTTTCTCGCCAATTTTGAGTACGTCGAGGGTTATGATTTGAATATTATTGTTGTATTTTACTCCTCATGGTACATTTCCCACTCACGTGACCAGATCTGCCGCAACTATAACATATTATATGCGCCTCGTTTCTTCCATGGTTCACATTGTGCTTCTTATCAACTTGGCGCCTTTTTGAATTAGCGTAGTCAGCCACTCTCGATCGTTTATCCTCAAAACTCCCACTTGTGTTCCTTATAGATTGTTTATTGCAAACCCTTCGTGCCGTTTCGTAAATATCTAAATTGTTTACTAATTCGTCAATCTTTTTTATTACTATCAATTCCTCTGCAAAAAGTGTCTTTGTTTCTGCAGGTAAATTATGCCTAATTTGATTAACTACAATTAATTCCGATAATTCCTCGAAGTTATCTATTTCAAGACCGTCAATCCATTGTTTGAAATACACTTTAATCTCATAAGCGAAATCGCGCCAATTTGCCGAGTGCTCCTTTTTAAGTGAGAAAAATTTTAGCCAAAACTCTTCAGGAGATAGTTTGTATCGTTTTAAAAGAATACTTTTTATGTAATCATAATCATGCATCTCGGGTATATTCTCCCTGGTTATTATGTTAATCACATCTAATGGCATTAGGTTAATTAAATAGTTGACCCACTCTTTTTTATCAATGCCTGTCTGCGACATTTGTCTTTCGTACATAGCCAAATCTAAACTAATATCATTCGTACTATCATATTTTGTTAACAATCTGAGCAATTCATATTGCTTACGTGTATTTGTTCTTGGGTTCATATCGACGTATTGTTTTGAATTTTCCTGTAGTTGAATTTTCTTAATCTCAAACTATCTTTCGCGATCTTTTTCTTCCAATTCTATTCTCCATCTTCTCTCCTCCATTTCCATCTTCAGTTTCTTTTCTTCAATCTCTGCTTGTGCCTGTAGTTTCTTTTCTTCAAGCTCAGCTTTTTTCTTTTCTAACTTTCTCTTCAAGCTCAGCCTTTTCTTTTCTAGATGTTATAATTACTACTAAGCGGTCCTTTATAAAATCTTCGTCGAAATCCTCCCAGCTTTTAATTAGTTTTATTTGTATATGGATCGATGGTTTTTCTGGTGTTTCGATTCCGCATTCCTCACAAAGATTTATTATATCAATTCTTTTAGTCTTGTTTAGGGTTCCCATATCTATTTTTCAATATTGTACTTTACAAGTACGATCGCAGTTTTTACGCTTGTATTGCTACACAGCACAGTCCAAACTTTGGAATTAGTAATTTACATCAATTTCGTTCTGATTCATATTTGACTATTTATTTTCTTGTTTTGCATAAAATCCCGATTATTTATTTCACTATTAGTTGCTTAAGATCCCGGCACCGAGCCGCCAAATTTGTAGAAGTTTTTGTTTGTAAAATGCTAATTGATTAACGACTTGACTAACTAGATGTTGGAATAATAACACATAAACTTTAATACAATTCTATACATATAAGTTTACTTCACTTAGTCGATAGCTTATTTAAATACATTACATTTCTGACACATAACCTATGAATTATTTTCCTTCGAATAAGCCACTTGGGCCTAATAATGCCTCCCTTGGTACTGCAAAAGTCGATGCTTGATGAACAATATAATTTTATAGACTGACTCTTTTCCAATCTTTGAATATATCCAAACATTGATCTCGTGATCGTGAATTTTCATAACTCGTGCTTTGAAACCGTGGATAATAAAAATATCAGAGCGTCAGTTAATTTACTGATCATGCACGTTATAAAGAAAATAAAGGATGTTTAAATTTAAATCCTACAAATATATAATATTTGTGTGCATCTTCTTTATACGAATCGACAATTTTCGACTGAATTGAAGGAAAGATGACATGGATAATGGAGCAATGAAACAGTGTATGTAACTTCACGGACTGCATGAGTGCTGGGCAACTTAACATCCAATGTATAGGTGAAATGACTTGCAGAGAACAAAAGGGTACCATTGAAGGATAAAAAACAGTTAACTGTAGTAAAAACTACATGAAAGTAAGAGGAAAGTAAAAGTTATGAATAAAAAATAGAAATAAAAATGAGTTTAGAGATTTAAATAGTTGAACATTATAATGAAAATTAAAGAAGTTATAAAAAAAAATCCCATTAGATAAAAAAAAAGACAGACGAAAATCGGCTGAGGATCGAACTCAGGATTTAGAAAGACACATAAAATACAGACAACCTTATAATATTTCCGGGTCCAAATTTTACCCCTTTTTTTATCACCTTCTCTAATTTAGACACATCTTTCTTCCTTTTCTTTTCAAATGATTTGTTTTCCCCAACGCCACACTTAGAAAGTTGCTGCATAATGATAGTAATCAAACGTGTGACTTTTTTACTTAGACGCTCAGCAAACGCAAAATTTCTTGACACATTTCCGGATTCATTTTTTAAGGGAAAGATGCAAAATTGGCAGCCCTGACAATTGAAGCAATTTGGAATCGAATTGCGGTTTTCATTTTTTGTCAAAAAATTACTTATCGAGTTATAAGCGCTAGCTATATATTTAAATAGCTAATATATTTTTTAATCAACTAGTACTAGTCACGTTTTTATACGGCGATTTGCTGGAGAGTTCCTTGAGGTTGATCCCTTTTACGATATTTTAACGATATATACTAAAGAATGAACATTTTGTGTAGAAAATACGATGAAAGCACCAAAAGTGCAAGAATTTCACAGAATTTTAATTAGTGTACCGTTGTATTGTCAACTACATTCAAAACTGTGGCCGAGAGGTTCTGCTCTCGAAGCTGGTAGACGAGAGGTGCTGGGTTCGATCCCAATCGCGCCCGTCGGACTAATCGTTCGGAGTTTTCGTGGTTTTCTTCGAACCTTGGTTCTGCAAGCGCTAATACGGGTTAGGTTCCCTTAGAAAGACCTCCACGGAAGGCACTCCCCCCACCTTAGGGCCTATACCCCACGTGCTGATAATTGGCCGACATAAATACAACCAACCAACCAACCACATTCAAAACTAGTTGGATGTGCCAATCCCAAAACTTCCTGCTATCTCATACATCTTAATATTTCAAAACGTAATTACAGATGTTATCCCTTTATCTACTGACAGTACCTATAAGTAGCATTAAAATAACTTGTTATAAAATTCATTTAATACATCTATTAGTTGTAATACAGTTTAGAATGAGTTATAGATACAGGACATTAACTTGTTCGAAATGCATTATGGGTTACACACACACACACATACAAAAAAAAAAAGGACGAAAACCGATAAAATTATACAAAAATCGCTATTACAGTTACCTTTCCGTCCAAATTCAAGAAGGACCTGCTGGCCATAGCCAAAAACATACACAAGCAATTTAGCGCAATTCTATTCCTAACTTCATACACTCTCAGAAATGAATACTCAGATTTCACGAAATTTTCTTGGTTTTTGACGAAATAGCTTCTTGGGAAATGCTCCGAGCTAATGTTTCGTCAAATTGAAGGAATTACTTTCTTCACTTGCTTGATGACATACATTTCTTCAAAAGTTTCGTCAAAAGAGTACTGATGCTGCCATCTATCGAACAGTTTGGAAGCTCCGGCATTTGTTGACAGGAGGAAGAAAAAAATCCACCTCGTTTTCCTCGGGGTGATTCGAACCCGCGGACTTTGCCGTGGGAGACCGTTACTCTTCTGACCTGGCTAGTTAGGGCTTGTACAGATGTGCTTTTAGATTGATGTAATGAATTCTGCTACTCGTTTACATTTTTATAAGTTAGATTGTCATTTTATCGGTGCTGCTACGATTTTTTAAAGTTTTAGGTAAAGCTAATTTATTATTATGGTTTTTTCATGGTCAAAGAATAATTATAACATGGCTTCATTAAATAATTTATCAGTGAAATTTACTTTGCTCAATGAATGGTTAGAATATGGTCTGGTTAATTTGTTGCTCACAAATAACGAATTGTGATGTGCATATTGCGTGAGATTTTATCACTTTGAGTAGGTGGATAAGATTTTAACACTTTACTGCTTATAAATGAGAGAGGGATCAATTATGTTTATTTTTAATTTGATTGAAAACAGAATATACTTCGTAAATAAATTTAAATATATATATATATATATATATATATATCCTGGAAGTATGAAATTTTATTGACATAATATTCTTTTTGAATGGTTTTGAAGAACGCAGGAAATTTATGCTTTTCGAAATAAAAAATGACGAACAACAACATATAAATAAACAAATAAAAATAATAAGCATTCCTAAAAAAATTAACAGCTAAAAAAATAACTAATGAAGAAACAATAACTACCTATATTTCAGTATTTTCTGAAAAGCACTAAAAAGTGCTCTTTTAAAATAAATTATTAAAGCACTAACATACACAAGCAAATATCTGCTTGCTAAAATCGCAGGGTTTGAGGAGGTACAGCAACTGTTTCCTTAAAATGCATTGAGTCTGACCGTGATAGAGGCAAAAGTTTCGTCAAATATTTGAGAGTTTATGTTTCGTTAAAAGTCCCTTGATGTTGATAGGAAATGATCGTCAAAAACGACGAAATACAGCTCGAGTATTTCTGAATCGTCAAAAGTTAGAGGTTTATTTCTGAGAGTGTACACTTTTCGATGGTAAAGTAAAGAAAAGGACACAAAAATCGCTATTATAGCAACCCCTTCCGGCAGAATATTTTCAAATTCTAGGAGAAACTGCTGAGCACAGCCAGATTCGTACACAAAAAAATTTGTTCAATTCCAGGCATAACTTCATACACTTATTGGTGGTACAACACAGAAATCGCGCACCTTTCCGGCGGAATATCTCCAAATTTAAAGAGGACCTGCTTGCCATAGCCAAATACATACACAAAACATTTGGTTCAATTGTATGCATAACTTCATACACTTTTCGGTGGTACAGTAATTAAAGTTGCACAAAAATCGTTATTACAGCGACCCCTTTCGGTAGATTTTTTTTTCAAATTCAGGGAGGACTTGCAGGTCATAGCCAAAGACATACACAAAAAATTTGTTCAATTCAACATGTAACTTCATACACTTCTCTATGATAGAATAATGAAAATGGTACAGACATCGCTTTTACAGCGCCCCCTTCCGGATTTGTTCAAATTCAGGGATGACCTACTGGCCATAGCCAAAAATATACACAAAAAATTTGGTTGAATTCAACGCATAACTTCATACACTTTTCGATAGTATAATAATGAAAACAGCACAAAAATTGCTATTACAGCGCTCCCTTCCGACAGAATATTTCTAAATTGAAGAAGGACCATAGCCAAATATATGCACAAAAAAATTTGGTTCAATTCTATGCATAACTTCATATACTTTTCGATGGTACAATGGCGACACAGACAGACATTTTGTATAAACATGTTTTTTGGGATCTCTGACCCCTACATTGTGTAAATCCGACGAAATGCAGAAGTCGAAATTTTTTTTCGATTAGAATACTTTCTTTTATTGCAGATAGAAGAAAGTAAAAATATATCTTCTAATTACGTGCTGGCTGGATGCGAATGCTTGAAATTTTCATTACATCTCGTGGCATTATATTATTTACGGTGGATGAAGTGACACCTATCTTCATTCAATCAGTGTTAAATTAAACCATCCACTTGTCAGAACACAAGTGATCCCATAATTTGAACTGAATTATAAGATTCAGATCATGAATTCCTATGCAAAAATCATTTGTTGCAGAGCATCCCGCATTTGTGACTAAATAAGTAGTGTTTGCCTCCATGTTCTGCGGCAATTTTTAAGCCTCTTGAGGCCAACTATACTATCACCCCTGTGAATTTGTCGGTCGAATACGGCAACACCCTGTATATTGCAACAATTAAAGTCGTTATTTTTTTCCTAAATTAGTAGTCTTTTAAAAATGTTTATGATAATTTCACCATTTAATATATTTAGATGTCGAAAATTTTACTAATAAATTTAACTAAATAAACATTCATAAAAATTTTAAATCACAGTTCATTTTTCAAAAAAAAAAAAAAAAAAAAAAACTTTTAACTTGATTCTTTCCGAACAAAAAGTCTAATTAGAACGATATTTTAAAGAAAAATGTTAAAAAATAATAGCAATATTTTTTATATGATAATAATTCTTAATCATTTATAATAATTATTAATAAATCTTAATAATTGTCGCAACTTTTAAGTGATAATTAGTCATTTAAACGATGTAGGATCATTTATAGATAGAAATAAACAAGATAATTGCTTCAGGAGTGATTTTTTTCTTTAACATACAGACACACACAAAATAAATCCTAAAATATTGACAGAAACTTTCTAAGAACAAGTCGAAGAATAAAAATTATCAAAAACTTCCAAATAGCTGTTAGAAAATATGTACGTCTTACTATACAATGAAACTTCCATTTAGCGAAGTCTCGTCGTTACTCTTGAATACTTCGTTATGAAGAAAATTCGTTAAATAGAAACGAACTCTAATTCATGAAATTTGTATAATAAAATACACATGCATAAAATAAAAAATACACATAAAATGGAAACATTGAAAATAATGTATTTTAATTCGGGCAGTATTTTTTTTTTATGCAATATAGACACATAACAAAAATTGAATTAGAATAATGTCTAAAAAATCACATAATAAAGAAAGGTAAACAAAAACTGAAGGGTAGCGTAACTTATCTTTTTTTTTTTTTAATATTCCATTTAAAAAGTCTATAATATTTCTTTGTACAGGCTTCTTATAAAAAATACACTGTTCAGAAAAAAATTCGCACTTTTGTAAGCATCTGAACAATTCATCTGTGACATTTTCGTGAAACTGGAATCCCCTTCTTATTGTATCGAATGCTTTTCAAATTTCAAATGATTAAATAAATAAATAATTGCCTTTTCATACAATCCGCTGAAACAAATTAATACATGCATCGCAACAGCAACCTCTCTGTTTGAATGTTGTACACGCACAGAAATGTAATAAACTTCGTTATATGGAATATATTTTCGTAATATGGAGATTAATTTACATGTTAAAAGTGTTCAAAGTCAAGTTTCAACAGAAAATTTCGTTAAGTAGAAAACCTCGTTTAATAGGCACTTCGTTAAAGAGAAGTTCGACTGTATATCGTACAAACTAAAGCCGTCAAAAAACCCTCAATTAATTTTGAACGGATACAGTTAGAATGTTGTGAAACAAGTGTCTACTTATAGCAAGACGTTTAGGCACTATCATAGTATAAAAATGGCTGCAGCACCTGTAGTTACAAAATTTGAACGTTATCGATCTTATGTCTAAAAATATGAGAAATAGCGAAGCAAAGTCAACTGCAAACTGTAATAAGAAATGATTACAGTTTTGCATGATTTCTTATACATAAGGAAAAGTCGATTAGCCGTCCTGTAATGTTACTCTTTTGATAACCAATCACTACCTTAAGGCTGTTCTCAACTGCTCTGCTCAACAAGCGCAAAGCGTTTTTACGCATTTACAGATTCATTTTGTAACACAAAGATATAAAATTGATAGGCCTGACTATGGAAGCGATTTGGAATCGAACTGTGTTTTCATTTTTTTTTTTTTTTTTTAATCAACAAATTACCTATTGAGTTATAAGCGATTTTGATCACGTGACACGACATTTTTCTCCCCTTACTGACTGGATTTTAGGTAGATTTCGTATGAAATACTACCTATTGGGATCGTTCCTATGTTGGAATTTCTGAAAAATTTTTGCAGATCTACACCGATCATGACTCCTAGAACCCAAAACCACCCTCAGTAAAAAACTTTATATATCTATCTATCTATCTATCTATCTATATATATATATCACTTTCTTCTGGACACGATAACTTTCGTAATTCTGCACCAATCTCTTTCAAACTGATACATAAAATCAAAGGGCATAAAATCTCGGTCAAGTTCGTTAATGGGCAAAATCGGACCAAGGGGATGGAAATAGGGAGGGGTTTTGTGAAAACCGAAAACCCCCCATAACTTCTTAATTTTTGTACTTATCAAATCAGTTTAAAGATTTTATTACTTGTAAAAGTAGGACCAAAAATTTATGTATCACAGATTTTTGATAAAATTAAAAATGGACTCAAGGGGCGCAAAAAATAGGGTTTTTGGGAGAAAAAAAATCATAACTTCGTCAATTCTCAAGATATCAAATTCAATTAATTTTATTATAAATCTCCTTAACATTATCTATAACTTTTATATTCACAAGTTTTTGATAGGACCAATTCGTACCGCAAAACAAAAATTAAAAACGAAAACAAAAAGGGGGTTTGAAGAAGAAAAAAATCCATAACTCCGTCAATTCAAAAGATATAAAATCCCCATGAATTTATCATATATCTTCTTAATATTGTCTACAACATCTATATAGACAAGTTTTGGATAGGACCAATTCTTAGAGCAAAAACAAATTAAAAATACATACCTGTTGAAGTAAAAAATGATCTTAGTAAGGGTGTATTCAAATCCAAACTGCTTATTTTCTGACTCATTTTACAATTCGTTTTTGCTCTCAAAGGCTTCCAATTGGTACGTTTTCTTACTCAGAAACTATATAATGTACCGTAATGGTCGATTTTTTGATAGAGACAGAATATATTTTAAAAAAATGCTGTTAAAGTGGGCATTTTGAACAGAATTTCCCGAAGGGGATTGTGTTGGAAAAATCATTGCATTAAGGATGCACTCAAATCCAAACTGCTTATTTTCTGACTCATTTTTAAATTCATTTTTGCTCTCAAATGCATTTAATTGGTAGATTCGCTTATTCAGAAACTATATAATGTACCGCAATGATCGATTTTTTGATAGAGGCAGAATATATTTCAAAAAATTATGTCAAAGTGGGCATTTTGAATGGAATTTCCCGAAGCAATTGTGTTATCACTTTCTTCTGGACACGATAACTTCCGCAATTCTGCACAAATCTCTTCCAAACTGATACATAAAATCAAGGGACATAAAATCTCGGTCAAGTTCGTTAATGGGCAAAAGCGGACAAAGGGGATAGAAATAGGGAGGGGTTTTGTGAAAACCGAAAAAACCCCATAACTTCTTAATTTTTGTACATATCAAATCAGCTTAAAGTTTTTATTACTTCTAAAAATAGCGCCAAAAATTCATGCATCACAGATTTTTGATAAAATTTAAAATAGGCTCAAGGGGCGCAAAAAATAGGGTTTTTGGGAGAAAAAAATTCTTTACTTCGTCAATTATCAAGATATCAAATCTAATAATTTTATTATACATCTCCTTAATATTATCTACAACTTTTATATTCACAAGTTTTTGATAGGACCAATTCGTACCGAAAAAAAAAGAAGGTTGAAGAAGAAAATTTTTCATAGCTCCGTCAATTCACAAGATATAAAATCTCCATGAATTTATCATATATCTTCTTAATATTGTCGTCAACATTTATATAGACAAGTTTTTGATAGGACCAATTCTTAAAGCAAAAACAAATTAAAAATACATAGCGGTTGAAGAAAAAAATCGTCTTATTAAGGCTGCATTCAAATCCAAACTGTCTACTATCTTACTCATTTTTAAATTCATTTTTGCTCTCAAACGCATCCAATTGCTAGATTCTCTTATTCAGAAACTATATAATGTACAGTAATGATCGATTTTTTGATAGAGGCAGAATGTATTTCAAAAAATGATGTCAAAGTGGGCATTTTGAACTGAATTTCCCGAAACGATTGTGTTAGAAACGAAAAATATTGCCTTACTTATTAATCAAGTTTTAATTAATTGAAAGAAAAATAAAAACACAGGTCGCTTATAAATCTTTTCAAAAATCACGTCTGCACGTTTCATATTTTTTTAATTAAAAATTAATCTGAAAATGTGCCAGAAAATTTCGAGTTGTTGAGTATGGAAAAATATTTTTTTAATATCGCCTTAACATGATTCTGATAAAACCAGCTATTTTATAAAAAGGAAATAAAAACTCGTCAAAAGCAGACAGATAAAACTGTTAAAGTGGATTTATATCTATTAATGATTTAGTTTTTGTTGGTGAAATTAGTATACTTAACTTCGAAATCTACCTCTGCCTGTAGGCCGGGCCGGCAGGGATTTTTTCTTCTTTCGTTCGTATGTTCAGTTCAAAATGCCAACTTTGACAGTATTTTCTGAAAGATCTATTGCGTTTACAAGAAAACGGAAAGAACAGTTCGATGACATAGTTTCTAAAAAACAACACCTTCTAGTTTCATGCGTTTCCGTACAAAAATGAATTAAAACTTATGTCAGAAAGTTGACCCTTTGGATTTGAGAACAGCCTTAACATTCAAGAGCGCCACTGGGTATGGGATATCCAGGTGTGAATTAAATGTGTTTCTCCCTCATAAATGTTAATGTTGAGGGGATAACTGTAGGCGAGGGAAAAAGCCTACTATCCCCACTACAATATCCTCCAGTATAACCATCTTTAGATGTGAATACTAACTGAAATATAGACAAACGTATTTAACCTACGGGTATATGCCACCCCGTGCTGTTGTAAAGTCAGTATTTTATCAATTTATCTGAATAAATTTTTTACATAAATTATGGGTTTTATTTTTATTTTAAATTGTTTATATCATCAGAACGCTGAAATAACTTTTAAAAGATAATCCTGACATAATTTTAATATCATTACTTAGTTTTATTTTATTGTTTAGTTCTAGTGTATAACGTTAAAAATCTAAGTTAAAACTTTTCAGATTGCTACACAGTTTGTAGTAAGTAAATCATAAATATCACATTTTCTATAGTATTTTTATTGAAATATATGATTTTTAATTCTCTTAATATTTATTTACCTATTTCTTTCCTTTATAAATATTTGTATTAATAAAAAATAATGCCTTTATATGGTCAATTAAGCATATTATTTTTAAACCACTGAATTTTACCTAACCAAATAAATATACTTTTTAAATTGAAGCTGAATGACCTAATAAGTATTTAAAAGTATAATCAATTCTTTTTTAATCGCCGTTGGTATAAATTTTCTGCCTACTAATTTTGACAAGATATGATATTTCGAATTAAACACCATATTTTGAATTATTTTTAAGGAATTTTGCTTCTTTTTCTATTATATCAAGAATACTCTTGTGTTTATAATCATTCTATAAACATACTCTTTTTTTGCACTGTCTGAGGTTCGTATTGAAAAAAAAAAATCCTTTAAATCGGATAAATTAATCGTGAGATATTAAGGGTTCAAGACAGACGGGTATGACATACCCATGTGCTCCTGAATCTGGAAGCCGTGATTGTGCGTCTATTGGGGTTTGAGCAACTCACTTATCGCTTGTAAAGCGTGGCATTATAAAAAAAAATATACATAGGTACTTACTAATAAAGCTTATACATGTACAATGAGTACAGTGTAATTAAATAAGAAAATCTCCATAAGTAAGCTAAATTCAGTGGAGAGCGCAAAGGGTATGTTATAACGCTATTTTTAATAGATATTTTTACATTACAGAATTGTGCGATAAGTGGTTAGAGATGTCTACCTGCCTGGAAGTTTCCATCGCCTGTAAAAAGTGATGTGGTTTCGAGTTCTCATAATTTTTTTTATATTTATAGAAATTCATGAACCTAAATAATATTTTTAAGCAAAATTTCAGTCTTTACATAATGTAAAAATAATTACTTATCTATCTATATTATAAAGGACAAACATATCTGTGCGTAACGCATACGTCATTTTGCGAATGGCAACACTTTGAAATTTAAAATAAAATTTTGGGTTTGCAATTTTCTCTACTGCAAATTTTAAAACTTCTAAACATCGCACATTTTAAATTTTTACACCGTCGTATAAGGAAAAAAATGATCTTTTAAATGCAATTTGTTTGAAAGCTGTATCTAAATTTATTTATGATATATTAATTTTTTTTTTTAGTTTTTAATACTATTTTTGTTATTGTGGCAACAAAAGTACCCCGTTTCTATCGAAAGTCATTGAAAGTAAACGGAAAATAGTCGAAAATAGGTGATACGGTATCTTTTTGTTGCCATTTTTTCATAAAATCTGAAAAAAAATTTGCGATTAAAATATGGGCTATATCAAGAATATTGTCTGTTATTCCGTGATAATGACGTCATATGCATACTTTCCTATAGACGAAGTTTAAGACTTGATTGTAAAAGTGGATTGCTTTATCGGATGCAAATGACGTCATTTTATTAAAAAGCGCGTATTTTAATTCTTAAACCTGAATTATGTTTTGTAGAAGTGCGTCATTTTCACAGCCCCGCTGCTTTGAAATTCTTCGAGGGTGAAATGGCTTCACTTTTGAAAATAACGTAATGGAAATACACACTGATAAAACGCAATGTTTTACAAAAAATTAGAGTGTCTTTATAGAAGAGAGAGGACATGCAAATAATAGCGATTTATCTTACAGAAATTGATGATTCTCGCCTGAATGGATTTGCTTCACCGAGTTAGACAAGCAAACAAATAATTCGTGGTTTAAAATTGCTATTTTTTAAGACATTCTACTATAAATTTACCAAAATAACATAATTTACTTAATTCAATTTTTCCTAATTTTATATAATCTATATAGTGTCTCAAGTATGTTCTTTATTCATCTGCCCTGAGCTTTCTGCTGAACCAAATTTACTAATGAATTTTTTAACTGAATGCTGTTCATTTTGTGTGCCCGCCTTAGCTGTTTTTTTTAAATATCCCATTATTATATTTTTATTTTAAAAGTATTCTATGAAACTTCTTCAAAATGATTGTAATAAGATAGCTTTCATTATTGCAGAGAAGAGAGAAATAATGAGGTTTATTTAACTTTATTTATGTGATTATCTGATAAAAATTCAAAATTGTTGATAAAAGTTGTTGTATAGGGTTTAGTGGCGCAAAATCCTATTAATGATTTAATGTTTTGAACTGAAAATGACGTACTGCTTTTGAAAACACGCATTTTTCCTCATAAATTTTCTATATTGTTTTTCCTTCTGCATGTGTACTGATACTAAGATTCAGACACTAGGCGAAATGCTTAATTAAGTGAAAATAAAGTCATATTTAAAAGAAAACGATCATTTTCTTAGATAAAACCAAACATTTTAACTGAAATGCGTCTAAAAAACATAAATTACGGAAATTTTACTCTCCAGAATTGAGATTAGAACCTCCAGTAAAGGGTGCGTCTGTTCAAATAAAATATGTTGCTGTTAATCGAGATTTCAAGTTTTGAGTAAAATGATTTTTAAATGATCAAACAAAATACAAATTTTTAAAAAATGATGAATATGGATATGAGAATTGCGTATGCAAATTTTGAGAAAGTGAAAATTGCTGTTTTTCATTCCGGAATACCAAGCATAAGAGCTTCAGTCGATAACCACATCCTAATAACTGATCTTTATTATATTTTACTGATATTATAAAGAACAAACGTATCTGTGCGTAACGCTGACGTCATTTTGCAAATGACAACAGTTCACGATCAAATTTCCGTCTTGGCATTTTCGCTACTGCAATTTTTTAATCTTCTGACCATCATACATTTTCAATTTTCGTCGCATAGGGAAAAAAATTACTTTCAAATGCAATTTGTTTAAAAACTGTATCTTAATTGACTGATGTATTATATTTTCTAAAATAATTTTTAAGGATGATTTTTTTTTAAAGTTTATCTTATCACGTGCCGGTTTCAATACATCATAATAATAAACATTCTGAACATAAAGCAACAAACATTTTTCAGCATTTGTTTCTGACTATTTTTGCATAACGAAATTAATACTTCCTTTATAGACAAATAAATGAATAATATTTAAAAAAAACACCAATCTTACATATTTGTGAAAGACAAATTAACGAAATTAATACTTCTTTTATAAACAAATAAAAGAATAATATTGTAAAAACAGAAATCTAACATATTTGTAATCGTACAATTTAAATTTTTAGATCACCAAATAGGATTTTTTTATCAAATGGAATTTGTTTGCAAAGTTCATCTCAGTTTATTGATTGTCTATGGGTTTAAAAACAATTTTAAAGCATGAAATATTTTTTAATTTATCTATATCGCGCGGAGCTCGATTACGAAAGATTAATCCGGTTGCCCTTACAAAAAAATAAAGATTTTTTTTTTTTTTTTTGACGGCCAATTATCTGCACGAGAGATATAGGCCCAGGGGGGGAGTGCCCTTCGTGGGGGTCTTTCTAATTGAACCTAACCCGTATTTACGCATGGAAATCCATGGCTCGAATAAAACCATGAAAACTCCCAAAAAAATAAAGAGTTCATCATTTTCTCACGGCTAATATCCATTTAAAAAAAAACTTCCCTATGAATAAATAAATAAAATAATATAAATAAAACACAAATTTAACAGAAATGTATAAGCTCTGAAATTATCAGAATATAAAAGAATGCCATAAGTAGCAAAATCTTGGTCAAATAACTCTTAGCATGCGGCTAATAAGAAGATATAGCTTTTGATAAATTTTAAAAATTTATTTGATTGTACAAATCGTATTTTCCATATGAAAAATGCTTTTTTAATGTAAGTGGGCAATCTAAAAAATTTATTGCATATAAAAAATTTAAATAAAAATTAAATTTTCAATAAAAAAAAAAAAATATTTTCACCTATATTCTTTAACCCGGGAAGCCCGGGTACGATCCCCTAGTACTAATAAAAGAATAAATCGCTCTGTGTGTGTGTCTGTCTGTCTGTGTCCGATGGCTAGCGAAAACAACCGCACGTAGAAGTCTGAAAATTCAGATGTGATTAGTCCAAAACAGGTCCTGATACACCTGATGTTCGGACTTTTAATTTTTTAAGGGCCGGGGCCCCTGAGGCCCTTTCAGTTTTTATACACTAAAACGTTAATAACATGCCTCTTTTCTATCCGATCTTCTTCGTTTTTGGGGTGCATTTTCCTTTCAGTTTTTGCCCCATTTCTACATTTCAGTTAAGACCCTGGCACCCATGCCAGGGGCCCGGTACAGGGCCCCTTTCAGTTTTTATGCACTAAAACGTTAATAACATGCCTCTTTTCTATCCGATTTTCTTCGTTTTTGGGGTGAATTCTCCTTTTGAGTTTCTGACCCATTTCTACATTTCAGTTAATACCCTGGCACCCTTGCAAGGGGAACGGTACAGGGACCCTTTCAGTTTTTATGCACTAAAACGTTAATAACATGCCTTTTTTCTATCCGATCTTCGTCGTTTTTTGTGTGAATTCCTCTTTCAGTTTTTTCCCCATTTCTACATTTCAGTTAAGACCCTGGAACCTTTGTAAGGGGCCCAGTATAGGGACCCTTGAAGTTTTAGTGCACTGAATTTTTAATAACATGCCTCTTTTCTATCCGATCTTCGTCGTTTTTGGGGTGAATTCTCCTTTCAGTTTGTTCCCCACTTCTACATTTCAGTTAAGGCCCTGACACCCTGTCAAGGGGCCCAGTACAGGGCCCCTTGAAGTTTTAGTGCACTAAATTTTTAATAACATGCCTCTTTTCTATCCGATCTTCTTCGTTTTTGGGGTGAATTCTTCTTCCACCGCTTAGTGGCGCGTTATTTCCTCGGGTTTAAGTGCCCAATTTCAACGGGATTAGCTTCCTTCATCTTAGATTACAATTCAGCTACTTTCTGTATTATGAAATTTTATCTTTGACTTTAGTTACCAACATTTTCTATCATTAAAGGCGCATTTTTTTTTTTTTTTTTTTTTTTTTGGTTTCTGTGAGCTTGATTCCTACGAGGTTTGGCTCACTTAACTTAGTTTTCGATTGTCTCCCGCACGGGTGGACACTTCCGGTAAATGCTGCCATATGTAGTGGGGATCTAGATTACAGGTTCGTTCGGAAAGATGTTTGATGGGAACACATTAGACGCCGCGGAAGACAATGGAGCCTCCGAAATTAGGTTCATTTAAAAGAATTTCCGAAGTTATAAAATCATACAAACTTAAGTTTTGTTTACGGTTATTGTTTACAAACCCCGATCAACGCCGGGCGGGTATGCTAGTAATACAATATAATAAAAAATACATTTCATTTAATATTGGAATTTTTTTTCACATGGCATGACACAATCTGTAAGATAACTTAGAAAGGATATATGAACATAAAACTTATTTTAAATTATATTAGATTAAGTTTTAACACAATTATCTTCTTTGTAAATAAATCATATGAGTTGTAAATTTTCCAAGAGTGTGAAAAATGGCCGAGCCAGGATTCGAACCAGGGATTTCTTTTCTGAAGTCGCACATGTTCTGCCATTTGACCCATACCGGAAGAATCTGTAGGACCTAATACACAAATCTAACCTTAAAGATAACAGAATCTGTTCTGATATCTGAATCAGCTCAATAGAATAAATCGCTGGTTATGGAACTGCAGTAATCGCTGTATGCGTAATTATGCATACAGTAATTACGCATCCAGTCGTTTTTGAAGTTCCATAACCTGCGATTTGTTCTGTTGAGCTGATTCAGATGTTATACCAGATCCTGTTTTCATTAAGGTTAGCTGGGTGAATTAGGTCCTCCAGATTTGTCCGGGATGGCTCAGTTGGCAGAGCATTAGCGGCTTCAGTCTATAGATCACTGGTTCGAATCTTGGCTCGGACTTTTCACCTACGTGAAAAATTTACAACTCTTACTTTAAATTACGTCTGAATTATATTTTATAGAATGAATTAATAGAATTGAGATAGTGAAACATTTTCATTATTTTTAATAACAAATTAATTAATTTAAAAAGTTATATTTTTCATATTTAATTAATTTTTTTAAATAGTTACTGTAAAAGAATTTATATATCATTATATTAGATACCTGCCTAGTACCTTCCAGTGAATTTTACTTAATAGAATTAACAAAAAGTGTCTTCCTATGTATCTTCCTTTAACTTTTCCCACGAGTGTATTTTTAAGTATCCATTAAAAGTCCTAATTACTAAAAATATTGTATTTGTGCAATAAATTAAGTATTTTTTGTTGTTTAATATTGTATTAAAGTAAATAAATAAAAAAAGAAGGTAAACAGAAATCATATTGACCAATACTAAAATAAAGGTAAATGGATATAATATTGTGCAATACTAAAGGTAAGGTAAATGGTAATAATATTGTGCAATACTTAAAGAAAGATAAATGAAAATTGTACATTATTAAAAAAAAGTCAAATATAAATAATTTTTTCAATATTAAAATAAAGGTAAATGGGAATAATACTGCGCTTAAGATTTGGAATTCATTTAAAATAATTAACAAAAAGCCCTTCTTTAGCCCCTTAATTCTCGCTCCCGTCATATTCACGGACTGTGTCTTTTTTTCAGTTTATTCAGATTTGTTTGATTCCCACCAGTTTTATTGAATAGTGTAATTGACTTTATTATGGTATCATTTTTCCTGTCATTAAACAAGGTGAGCATTTCTTTTTCAAAAAAGTGGTGCCAATAAGCAATTTGAATTTTTCAACCGTAATTTAATGCGACCGTTAAGGGGTTAATTTCTTTGTTTAAATTTTCCCACCAGTGTATTTTTATGTATCCATTAAAGGATTTAATCAGTATAAATGTTGTAAGTGCCAAAGAAATTAAGTGATTTTTGTTCTTTAATATTGTATTAAAGTAAATAAAACAAAAAGAAAGGTAAATAAAAACCATATTCTCCAATACTAGAATAAAGGTAAATGGAAATATTACGTTGAGTAAAAAGTTTTCCGCCAAGGGGAAATAACTTTGCGGCAACAGCTGTCATTCGCGTGGTTGTCAAGCTTTCTACAAACCGGATTTTGCATTCGAATGTTGAATGTTGGAACTACTCGACTGTGTAACTTGTTTGTTAAAATATTATTATCTTGTGCTTAAAAAATCTGTTTAAAATGGAGCTATCACGTAAACAGATCAGAACGATTTTGTACTATGAGTTCCGTAACAAACTCAGTGTGACGGCATGCTACAAAAGAATTTGTGAAATTTTAGGCATCAATACCGTTTCCTATGATACAGTCAAAGTTTGGTTTCGGAAGTTTAAACCTGGAAATTTCTACACTGAAGATGAACCACGTTCTGGCCGTCCTATTGAAGTAGATTGTGAGGAGTTAAAGCAAATCATTGATCAAGACAGAAATGTTTCAACACGAATTATTGCCTTAGAGCTTCAAGTTTGCCAAAAAATAATACTTAACGCTCTGAAACGCATAAACCGAATGTTTAAGTTCAACCGCTGCGTGACTCGCAACTTGACTGCTGAAGACAAGCGCAAGAGAAAAAAAAAATGTTGTTTTATTCTGCTCAGAGATCAAAGGAAAGAGAACATTCTGAACAGAATTATGACCAACGGGTGATAAAAAATGGGTGTACTACAACAATACAAGCTGTAAAGGAGAGCAGTCAGCACGTGGGGAATCAGCAAACTCGGTAGCAAGACGTGCCCTAACTAACAAGAATGTGCTTCTCTGCATCTAGTGGAATTATCGGAAAATTCTGTGCAAAAGAGTACCTGAAAAGCGGACATACTATCAACAGTACAATATACAGCAACATGCTAATCAATGTTCGTGATGCCATTCGCGAAAAATGAAGAAACGAGTTCAGAAGGAAGGTGGTTCCTTTTTATCAATATAACGCCCGGCCACATGTTAGTATGATGACCAGCTGGACGCTCTATAAGCTGGAATGGTATTTGATTCAACATCCATCATGCAGCCCAGACATGGACCTTTCGGATTTTTATCTCTTTTCATATCTGCAGTGTCATCTGGATGGCGCAATCTTCAATTAAAATGCGGAGGTCATAAATGGGGTCGACCTCTTTCTGGACTCGCGAACGCCATAATTCTTCGCACAATAAATTTTCAAGTTGCCAAGACGTTGGCAGGCGGTTGTAAATTTGAATGGAAATTACTATCCTCATTAGCTTTGCTGTTTTCGTATGTATTTATCATTTTACATTAAATAAATTTTTGGCGGAAAACTTTTTACTCAATGTAATAATATTGTGCAATACTAAAGGTAAGGTAAATGTTAATAATTTTGTGCAATACTTAAAGAAAGATAAACGGATATTGTACAATATTAGAAGAAAGGTAAATGCAAATAATGTTTTTCAGTACTAAAGATGAGGTAAATGGTAGTAATATTGTGCAATACTTAAAGAAAGATAAATGGAAATTGTACAATATTAGAAGAAAGGTAAATGTAAATAATGTCTTTCAGTGCTAAAATAAACGTAAATGAAAAAGTATTGTGCTACAGATTTGGATTTTACTGAAAATATTTAACAAAAAGACTGTATTTATGTTCTTTGTTTAAATTTTCCCACCAGTGTATATTTAAGTATCCATTAAAAGACCTAATCACTATAAATGTTGTAATTATCAAATAAATTAAGTTATTTTTGATCTTTAATGTAATATAAAAGTAAATAAAAAAAGGTAAATAGAAATCATATTATCCAGTACTGGAATAAATGTAAATGCAATTAATGTGCAATACTAAAGATAAGGCAAATGGTAATAATATTGTGCAATACTTAAAGTAAGGTAAATGGAAGTTGTGCAATATTAGAAGAAAGGTAAATGTAAATATTTTTTTTTTCAATGCTAAATTAAAGGTAAATGGAAATAATATTGCGCTCAAGAATTTGTAATGACATTTTAAATTTCTAACATTCTTTTTATGTTTATTTAAACTTCTAATATTTGTTTAGTTTTGTAATTATTCTGCAAAATGGGCACCAAAATTATGAATATAGCCATAAAATCATTAAAGATAAAAAGTACTACAGTCTTTTAAAAAATTGATTTAAATAATTTTAAACATTAATACAAATAGCCTTAAAACATTGAAAACTTAATTCGAAAACTACATATTTATTCCTTTCATGAATATAAAAATATCAACATTTTAAGCTAATCATGTAAAAAATATTTAAATATTAGCACATTTAGATATTAAATAATACATTTTTATTAACCTATTAAAAATATTTCGATATTAGTATATTTCGATATTAAATATTACATTTTACTAACCTATTAAAAAAATACAGTTAAAAAAAGAAAAAGAACCGGCTTCTAAGAAGTAAGGACATTGTCCCTTTTATTTGCTCAGCACTCAGAAAAAAGAAATTATTGCTACCAATGATTACATAGATCTTCATTTTACAACTCTAAGTCAAGTAAAACGAAAAAAGAGAGAATTTTATTTTTAAAAAGTACGTGACTTATGCATCTACCTTAAGATTTGTAATTGTTATACTTTAAATATTATTAAAAAAAAACTTTAAATATTAAACACCTATGGTGCAGTATTGGCAAGATTTTTATGTAAATTCTGTTTTTTTACTTCAGTTATTCAGGAATGGTTAAATAATATTTATAAACTTTAAAAACAAATTACGTTGTCAAAAATATCAATTTACATAAATTAATATTGAAAATTGTGTTATTCTGTTACTTAAAAAGTCAGAAAACCCATACACATTTGGATTGATATTTGGAGAATCGCCAAAGAAAACAGGGCTGCCACAGTTTCTATTTTTATATTCTGTTCACACCAGTATTTTTCTAATAATTTTTGAAATATATTTCTCTTGCAAAAGATGTCAAAATGCGTGTTAAGGATTTCTATTTTGAGAAAGTGGTGCCAGTTAGAATTAAAAAATAGTCGCATGTGGCAGCCCTTAGAAAATAGAAAAATACATGTAGGTAATAAAAATTCGTTTAAATACATTATTAAACTATTTTTTATTACACATCATATAGATTGTTATTATGCATCAAATAGTAGTATATGTAGAATATATATTGTTATTATCATTATTTTTATTATTTATATATATATATATATATATATATTATTTTTATATAGATTATAGGTTTATTAAAAGAATATTAAATTGAACATCATTCCTTTGACTTTATGTTTATAAATCTCCAATTTTATGTGCAAAAGTACGATACATCATTTTTATGAAAAAAAAAATAGTATTATTTTCTTCTTTCCATAATTGAATTAATATTGCTACATCAAAAACATTTTATGTTATTTTTATTTTTTCAAAATGTATTTATAAGGTAAAATTTAATTGACTTTATATTGAAATTTTAAAAATAACTCTTTCCCAGATTTAATATAATAGCCGTATTCTGATTAGTGACGGTTTCTATATGCTTAATAATTTTAGAGACAGTTACCAAGGCATTTATTAGCTATAGTAGACAGAATTAATCAGAAAATCATCTCTTGGAAGAGAGTGTTTTGAAACACTAGAGTTTTATCAATCATTGTCAAAAGTTAATTTATTATCTTTCATCAGCAAACGTGGGAGGCATTAGTGAAGGTGGGCGGTATTAATAATGGAATAGCGTGATTTTAAATATATTTCAAATGGTTTTCTATTTTAAACATTATAAGTATAGAAGATCAGTGTGTTTCGATTGACAATTGCTAGCCAAATCTATTATAAATTATACGTGGTGTATTACTGTAACTTAAAGTTTTGAAACTGTTCAAGTTTCTTCAACTGTTCAAATTCTTCAAACTGTTTAATTTTCTTCAAAATTCTCTAAAATTGAGAGTCTATTCGCTTTATTTTAAAGACGTATATTACCTCTCCTTTATGTGGTAATAATAAGAAATATAATATTTTTACAAGGAAAGGGTTGGCATCTATTTCGTGAAGCAAAAACATGTCCTTCACTAGCGCAGACTCATAATCATGTTGTCTATGACATAAGTCATCGCTTTCAAATTCATCACACATACATTCGCTTCTGAAAAAAAAAAACCACACACACATTTTTTCAAATAATTTTTTTAAAATGTGACTTTTTTTTTAAACATGAATTTTTTAAATCTATCTTAAATATAAACAATTGTTTATCCTAGAAATGCAAAGTGAACGTGAACGACGTTAATAAAACTATAAGTGGAACACCGTGATAAAAATTCATTATAAATTATATAATTATGTATAATAAATATTCAAAACTAAGAAGAATTCTTAAGAATGTATTCTCTTTATTATTTAGAGTCTATAAATTTCTTCTAAAATGTGACTTTTTTTAAACATAATTTTTAAAAATCTATCTGAAGTATAACTCAGCCTCGATAAAATGAGGGCCAAGCTTGCTTGTCAACTAAACACCGAGAGTCTCGAGTTAGGCTGACCACCTGGCCGGGACTCATGCTGCATAGCACGTCGCGATGAAACAGAGGTGGCACTGTCAGGCCAGATCCTTCTTAGATTGTTTAGCCACAGAGAAAAGCATTTGCATTTTTTCTTAAAAGTATTCTCCCCTCTTCAACTTTTTCTATCTCTTCTACGTTGGAATTCATTAATCGAATTAAGGATTTTAATCTTCCTAATAATGCAATTTTGGCAAGTTTTGACATTGTGTCATTGTTTCCGTCCATCGATGTGGAAGAAGTTATTCTTTCCATAGGCTTATCCATTGATGGGTTACCTCATTTAAGTGATAATATGAAATTTTCTATTAAGTCGGGCTTAAACTTAATTAAGGAAAGTAATGTATTTATTTTTAAAGATAAATATTTTAAACAGCAGAAAGGAGCTCCTATGGGTTCACCTATTTCTAGTATTCTGGCAGAATTCAAATTGCGTCCTTTAGAAGAACTCATCTTTAAGAAACTTTTTCCTATACCTTCATTATGGTTACGGTATGTCGATGACATTTTTATTATCTGGGAAGATGGGAAACAATCCTTAGAAAATTTTTTTGACGAAATTAACCAACTTGATAACAATATTAAGTTCACGATGGAGTTAGAAAACAATAATTCGCTTCCTTTTCTTGATGTTCTCCTTATTAAAGAAAACAATTGTTTAAAACGGAAAATTTTCCGGAAATCTATGAAATTAAACAATGTTATTCCCGTCACTGCAGCTGCCCCATGGAATTATAAGATTGCAGCATTTAGGTCATTTATCCAGCGTGCATTACTTGTTTGTTCCGATGAATTTTTGGATGATGAAATCAATTTCATCGTTAATATTGGATTATGTCATGGTTTTAATTCAAGCCTTATCTATAAATTGGTTGATAAGTATAAAGTTTCCGTTTATCCCCCCTCCCCCAAATTTAATCAAGTTTACCGAAAGGTTCCTTATTTTCCTATCCTTTTTGAAAAGTTAAAAAAGTCTTTCATGAAATTCAACATTCAACTTGTTGCCTCTAATTCTATGACTTTGTTTAATCTCCTGTGTAAAAAAATAGATCCAATTCCTTTTTCATCTTTTTCTGGGGTGTATGAAATTCCCTTTTAATTTTCTGATGGGACCACCTCGTCCTATATTGGTATGACTAAACGTCGATTTTTCGAAAGATTGCAAGAACATAAAAACGATTTGAAGTTTCGTAAATTTTCTACAGCACTCTCAAGAAGCTACCATAAAGGACTCATTTCATTTATAGACTTTGACCATGCTAAAGTTATTTCCAAACAAGTTATTCCGCGCAATGCTATTATTCGTGAATCTTTAGAAATTCGTCTAAGAAACCATGAAGTGTGTAATGATAATGTTTCCTTTCACATACCAGAAATATGGCTTTCAATTTTGAAAAGTCAATGAAAATTCCATTTTTTCAGCTAGTCTTTCTTCGTTTGCATCTTTGATTAAAAGATGGCGCCACTGAACTCTTTATTTGGGAGTAAGAGGTTTCCGTTAGAATGTTTTGAATTTTGAATTGATTTCAAAATGTAGCATGTAAAGAGTTTGTTGTCGATTTATATTTCAGAAAATTTTTCTCCTGATGAAGGTTTTAAAGAATAAACCGAAACGTAGAGTTTTATGTTAAACTTGTGTATAAATTGTACGTTGGATAGCAACACCTATTTGTTTTGTATCGATATTACAACGTAAAGTCCTTTATTATTATTATCACAGAGTTTAGTTTTAGTTATCTGAAGTATAAACATTTATTTATCCTAGCAATGCAAGATGTTACCCTAATTATAATTTGATTTTTTTCGTACTTTCCGAGAACTCATTCTTCCCAGTCTTCTCTGACATAGAAAAGAAACACTCACATTACATACACATATATATATTATGATTCCTAAAATTACAAAATAGTTAAACGGATTCTTTTGAATGTAGATATATTATAAACGAAGTTCGACACAGGCTGATTACTATATAAAATTTATTATTTGAATACATAATTTATATATTTCATATGAAAATTCATTTACTCATTTTGATGTACACTGTAAAAAAAAAAAAAAAAAAAAAAAAACAACAAAAAAAAAAACACCGTAGATTTTCCAAAACGAACTCAATCACAGTGAATGTGCTCTACCTTTCTTTGGTTTCCTGACTATATTAACATGGAAAATACAGTAGTTGCGAAAAATTAACAGCAGAATGTGCTGGCAATTTGGACGCATTTTTTACAGCACGAAATGCTGGCGTCCAAATTGCCAGCACGTTGTGCTGTTAATTTTACGCAACTACTGTATTTTCCATGTTAATATAGTCAGGAAACCAAAGAAAGATACAGTACATTCACTGTGATCGAGTTTGTGCGCGAGATGAACAGTACTTTGTACTATAAAAATGTCGTTTTTTTTACAGTAGTTAGTAGGCAATCGTAGAAAAATGCTAAATATGAAAAAACCTATCACAAATATAGTTTAAAAAGTTACAGTTAAAAAACATACATTTAAAAAAGCAATTCCACATATTTTAGACATAGAAAATGTATTTTGTAAACCGCGTTGTTCAGGTGTTATCCCTTTATTATATTAAACAAGTATTTTAAATAATTCCATTAAAACGCAATTATTTTAAGTCGTGAAGATCAATAAAGAAATCAAGAAGCAAGATTCCCTTTACAATTTTTTCTTCAGACACCTTATTTCTCAATTTTATAGTTTAAATATGTAATGTAGTGTGAATTTATAAGAAGAATAAAAAAATACTTATAACCAAAATATTCCCGTTTTGCGAAGAAAAATACCGAACTTTTCGTTAAAATAAATAATAATATTTTTATCATTGTAAAAAATCATATGTAACCAATTCAAACTTATATACTGTAATGAGAAATTATTATTATTTGCTTTATTGAGAAATATGTAAAAGATTATCATTGATTCATTCAAAAAATAAGAATAACACTGTAGTATATGTTATTTATAATGTAATGAAAATCAATAACAGCATTTCTAAACTGTCATTTATCAGGAATTAAATAATATTAGATAAAGGATTGATAAATTCTTAAAATTAATTTTGTATCGCTAGGTAAGGGTAGAGAACAGGATTTATCTTTTATTCCATAACAAATTACTTTAACTTAATAATCATATAAGAAAATAGAAAATGAAATTAAAGATACATGTAATTGATACATGAAATATTTTATAACGGGAATTTAAAAGAAAAGTATTATAGAAGGCTGATATTCATAGCCTTTTTAGGTGCTTTCGTAATTATATAAATACCAAGCTCCTGTAGTCGTCGTTCGATCCGTTTGTCTATCTGTCCGTCTGTCCGTCAGTCTTTCCATCCACATATAACAGAGCAAAAACTATACAACTGAATGGTGTGAAAATCTAAATATATAATTGCTGCGAAATTTTGTCGAGTCATATCAAATTTTATGAAAATCGGATGTATAGTTTAAATACTGGGACAGTCAAAAGTTTTCCTTTACATTACGGCAAATGGGAAAAAATTATTTAAAATGCATTTTAATTTTGTTACTGCCTTTCGAAAAGAATGAAATTGATATGCACTACTGAAGTGCAATAAAGTATACATTCAGTACAATATGCGGTGCAAAAAATATTTATAAAGCTAGTTATAGTACGAACGCACGTCATTTGCCGCGTTTGACGTGCAATTTGCATCTTCTTTTATGTTTTGTCATCCAAAAGTTGACTGAATTTACTTCGAAATGATTAAACACTATTCCTACAGTAATTGGGGGAAAGTAGGGAAAAACCATATACAGTCGAACCTCGTTATCCCGACGCTCTAATGACCAGAAAAAGGTGTCGACATAAGCGCAGTTGGGGAAAATTGTTTATAAAAAGCTGAATTTTTAATTAATTTAAGACAATTTTAAATTCATAACTGTTCTTGTAGTTTTAAGCAATAAAACGTTATTATTAAACAAAATAAACACAAAAACAAAACTGAAAAGAATAAAAATCACATTTATGATAACTTGTTTTTTTTATTGTTACATGAAATGTTGATGAATTAAGGTTTGCTTATCCCTAGATGTGCTTCCTACAATTCTTTTTGCAATATTTTACAATGAATTGTAATAAATAATCATTGTTTCAGAAATGGATGTAAGATAATTTCTGATCGTTTCAATTCAGTGCAATGCATTGGTTTCAGTCGGATGAAAAAAGCCATGTAACCACAAGAAAGCGCCGCCTGACCAAAACAAAAAGACCGGGAGTAGTCTGATACGTCTATCTGGAGCTTAAGAAGGTCATTCAAGTGTGTGGGTTTACTTATTAAGATAAAGGACTAAAATAAAATTTCTCATTTATGTCAATGGGTATTTTAGACACATTTTTGAAAAGTTTGGCTAAGAAATTTCTTACCGGTTAATTTCCTTGCTTATAAGATGGATTATGAAAAATGGACAATTTTCCTAAACCGTCGGGATATCCGGAGTTGAAAATCATTTAACGACGTAAAATCCGGGGTTTATTTACATTAAAATCATATACAGAATAACGGGACTTTCAAAAACTGACGTGATAAGCAGAGCGACGTGAAAACCGGGTGTCGGGATAAGAAGGTCCAACTGTATTCGGTTGAAAACGAAGATATCAGTTTTTAGATAGTTTGAGTACCCTGCATTCGAGACTGCTTGAAATACTTAACTTTAGGAAAGAAGGTGAAGAGTCTATTACGATATCTCCATACTGGCATTTGTAAAATTTCTGTATTTAAATGGTTTTTTTTTTTTTTTTTTTTTTTTTTTTTTTTTTTTTTTTTTTTTTTTTTACATTTGGTTTTTAATATATATTTCAAGAATGTTATGCGTCAGCACATTTGAAAGTACTGAAATTATGCAATCTGTATTTGATAAAGATTTATTTTCGAAAATGAAGGTGTTGCTGGATAACAAAAGGTTATTTTTATTTACCCACGTTTTCATGATCTATAATCGGATGTATTACGTAGGACAAAAATGGATATTTGGAAAGAATAATTGAAGAACACGTAAATAATACTTTTAAAAAGACAGTCAGAACTACATAGTCAAGAGTGATTATGACTTTTATAAATCTAATTATATGCTGAACTTATTTTCTGCAATTTCTCAAATTGCAATTAAAGAAATTTTTACAGTAGCGCTCAAAAGTATTTTGACAACCTTATATTCTCTCTTATTTTATTTATTATAAAAATGTAAAAGAAAATATATTCCCTATATTTGAGAACACTGTGACTGCAGTTATTTAAATGTATCAAGTTTCAACTTGTTTGTTTACATTCGGCGCCACCGAAGAAATGTGACTCCGCCTTAGCTCAAAAGTATTTTGACAATTAGTTTGCATTTAATTGTTGAAGGTGTCAGTGGCGCTATAGCTTCGATTAGTGTTTTTATTGACTTATTGTGATTATTTTTAAGGATCAGGAATGCCGAAAAGTAAAAAAAAATATTGAAATGATTCTAGAAAAGCCGCTGTAAATGCTCTTTAGAAAGGTGGACTGCAAGCAGAACTAGCTCGTTCTTTTAACGTGTCTCGGCAACTTGTTACATGGAATAAAGTTTTTAGTAAACAGAAATACATCGAAAATAATCCTCAAAGTGGCCATCCGAAAAAAAAAAGAACTTGAAATATTGACTATATTATAAAAATGATATCTACAAGTGATAGTCGTAAGTCCGCTGTAATAATAAAAAATGAAAGAAGATTACGGCATAGACATACACGTTTCATCAGTTAAACGACGTCTAAACCTCTATGGTTTACATGGTAGAAGACCAGCAAAAACACGTTTGTTATCTACTAAGAATAGGAAGGCTAGAGTTCCATTTGTAAAACGGCATAACCCTTTCTGGGGCAAAGCAATTCCATTGCGAAAGTGTTTAAATTAATGATTGACACCGGAATTTGAAACCAAATTTTTTTTTAAAATAAGAAAAAGCTGTATTTCACACACATAATAAACCGAATTTTTTTTAACCAAAATTCTTGCTCAATCATTAATTTCAACACTTCATCAATAGCATTGCTTTGCCCTTGAAAGGGTTATGCCGTTTTACAAATGCAACTCTAGCCTTCCTATTCTTAGTAGATTAGAAACATATTTTTGCTGGTCTTTTGCCATGTAAACTATAGAAGTTTAGGCGTCGTTTGACAGATGAAACGTGTATGTCTACGCCGTAATTTTCGTTCAATTTATTTTTAATTATTACAGCGGACTTACGACAATCACTTGTAGATATCATTTTTATAATACAGTCAACATTGCATGTTGTTGTTTTTTTTTCGGATGGCCACTTTGAGGCTTATTTTCGATGTATTTCTGTTTATTAAAAACTTTATTCCATGTAATAACAAGTTGCCGAGACACGTTAAAAGAACGAGCTAATTCTGCTTGCAGTCTACCTTTCTTAAGTGCATTTACAGCGGCTTTTCTAGAATCACTTCAATATTGTTTTACATTTCGGCATTCCTGATCCTTAAAATTAATCACAATAAGTCAATATAAACACTAATCGAAGCTATAGCGCCACTGACACCTTCAACAATTAAATGCAAACTAATTGTCAAAATACTTTTGAGCTAAGGCGGAGTCATATTTCTTCGGTAGCGCCGAATGTAAACAAACAAGTTGAAACTTGATACATTTGAATAAGTGCAGTCATAGTGTTCTCAATTATAGGGGATATATTTTCTTTTACATTTTTATACTAAATAAAATAAGAGAGAATATAAGGTTGTCAAAATACTTTTGAGCGCTACTGTATTTTATGATTAAATATAAAATAACTGGACGCAAAATATAAATATTATTAGTTAAATTCCTTACGAGTTGTAAAAAATATACACAGTTTTTCTTTTCAACAGAAAATCTAAACTTTTTCATTTCCTGTAAGATTAACATATCTATGAGTTTTGCGCTACCTGTGGTGGTAAAACCGTCTGATTTGTCTTTTTATAAATAATCATTTATTCTTAATAGCGTGATGAAGTAATCATATATTTAAAATTGTATTGCGGCAAAACGATAAGAGCAGAATATTTACGCACAGTTTTATTAAATTTTGTTGAAAATTATGGCTTCAAAAAGCAACTAACAAAGTATATGGTCTTACACTATTTTCTTTTATATGAGTCAAAAATTAAATATAGACTAACATTTTTTCAGCCTATATAAATTTAAATTTTATTTTTAAACTGTTCATTTTATATTCTTTTCAGGTATTGAATATGTAATTTTCATAAAAAAAAAAAACTTTCATTAATCAGCTGAACAGACAAATTATTCCATAATGAAAAACTTTTCGACGAAGAATATTAATTTAAGATCGTTTGTTAATTAAAATATAGAACAAATTTAATGATATTTTTAAATAACCAATGAATAAATATTCAATGAACTGATCATGTATTTAAAGTCATATTATGTTACAAAATATGTAATTAGTGTGCACTCAAAGTTGTATTAAATTCTATTGGAAATATCTGCCTTTAACGGGCAACTAATAATAAGGTATGCCGTTTACACTACACTTTTAAAAATTTGCAACAAACTGCGAAGTCATTCGCCTGTTTTTCTAAGTAACGGTTACTTAACCATAAATTTATCCATCTTGTCAAGAGTATTGTCAACAACGTTCAATATGGTCAAGAATGTATATATTCATAGTACTTTCACAATATGGTCGAATAATCTTTATTTGCATAAAACGATCGAGTGAGTGGAAAGTTTGCTCCTCATATTTAACAATGTACCTACATTTATACAAATAAAAATTAAATTATATACTATCATACACTGTTGGAAATTGATTTATGAAAACACGGTTTTTTAACAAAAACTTCTATAATATTCATTAAAAATGAAAAAAAAATCCATACATACATATACATAGTATGTATAAAAAACGAGTTACAAAAATAAAATTTCATGCATAGTGTTAAATATAAACAAAAAGTCAAAAACTAGATTTTCGTAATATGCAAACATGGAAATTGATTTATGAAATATCACATTTCATTGGCTATTCCGAAGCAATGTAACAAAAATTTGCATAAAACAAGGTAACGTGCCATGTACATTAGACATATAAAGCGTTATATATTGTCAGCAGTACATTTCAGTCATACTTTTCACGATAGGTAAGCGAAAGATGTCTGAGGAAGAAAGAGCTAAAATGAAATCTGGAATGCGGAAAGTCTGTTCCGGAAATTAGTAAATTAATTAAAAGATCGGTTGGTGTGATATATAACTAAGAAGAATAGAAAAAATACAGCAAATTATAGCAAAAATTTTAACAAATAAGGTAATCCAAATTAAGAAAGAGAGAGAAAAGGGGGATTCTTCAACTTGCATCGAAAGCCGGTCCCAATTAAAAGCAGATTTATGCAGATCTATCCTTTCCTGTTACTTCAAGAAAAGTTAGGCAATTTTTACATTATTCACGGAGCTTGAGATGGTCGGAAAGGAAATCTGGTCCAAAGTTACTTCTGTGTCAGAAGCAGATGCTTTTGTAGTATTGCGAAAAGTACATGGCAATGGGTGACTATTGGAAAAAAGTCATTTTCTCCGGAAAAAAAAAAAAAAAAAAAAAAAAAAAAAAAAAAAAAAAGAAAGATTTAGTCTGGATGGCACGGATGGATTGAAGTATTATTGGAGGGATTTCCGAAAAGAAACAAAATGTAAATTCTTGGGAAATTTTTGTGGCGCCAGTTTCACGGTTTGGGCAGCGATCGCTTGTGATGGCAAAACTGAAATTGTATTTTTAAACGGCAGCCATAGTACTTTTGATTACAGTTTAGTTTTATAAATATCACTTCTTCTATTTGCATGGTAATATTATGGTTTAGATTACACCTTCATGCAAGACAATGCATGCATTCACATTTCAAATGCAATGAAAGATTGGTTTGACGAACAGAATATTGTTCTTTGAGATCATCCCCCTATTAGTTTTGATCTGAACCCCATCAAAAACTTTTGGAGATAGCTTGTTCGAATAGTTTATGCAAATGGGATGCAGTAGACATCAATTGCTGAAAGCTTCAAACTCTCAAAACTGGAAATTAATTAATCAGAAATACATTCAAAATCTTGTTTTATCAATGCCATCTAGAATAAAAGAAACTCTGAGGAGTTAAGGCTGTTTTACTAACTTTCAATTTCAATTAAATGTGATATTTCATGGATTAATTTCACTTAATTGTGATATTTCATGAATCAATTTCCATGTTTTATGTTACTAAAATTTAATTTTTGATCTTATGTTTTAGTTTATTAATGTGTATGAAATTTTATTTTTGTAAATTATTTCTTGTACATACCATGCATGATGTATTAAATTTCATTCATTTTTAATGAATATTGTAGAAGTTTTTGTTAAAACACGGTGATTTCATAAATCAATTTCTACCAGTTTATTTCAAAGATAATAAACAAAATATTTCTGACTATTAAAAATATTTATTTATAAGTTATGCATGTGTTAAGTATTTGATATTTTTACAAATCATTTCAGTACGTATTGAACAAAACAATAATTTCATAATTGCAAGAAAGTGTTTCAAAGAAGAATATTAATTAAAAAGTAATTATTAATTGCTGTATCGAAGTATTTTAATAAGAGGAAAAAATAAACAATTAAGAAAATTGAGCTTGATTGTTCAGGTCTTTTCAAACTTTCAGTAAACAGAGACGTATCTCAGCAAGGGAATAAAATTGTTTTGAAAATTTTAACACATATTATTTCATTATAATGATAGTTGCGATGCATACACGTCTAGATAATTATGCACATACTTCTGATAGTTGCATTCGTAATACTATACTAAGCAGTACCCTTCATAAAAATAAATAGCAGAAAAAGCATAGACTTTTTTTTTTGGGGGGGGGGGGAGTATTTAACAATTGTTATATGGAAAAGCCAAAAACCTTACTGAGCCTATAATATTCGTCTAAAAAAGCTAGTAAACATTGATGATGATAAATCAAAGCATTATTTATACGGAAATTCTATTAAAAAAATCTGTTAACAAGAAGAGCTTCCTAGGTCACGATAAAACCATTAAAGCAGGGATTCACAAACTTTTTACGAGATTGACCACTTACAAAAATGTTTGGGTTGTCGAGGACCACATCAGTAATACAGAGAAAATTGTGCATCGGGGAGATGAGGGGGGGGGGATAACTTTTTATTCTTGATGAATAATGATTTTTTGCATAAAAAAATAAAAGATAGAAATAAATAATTATATGCACAACTTCACACCTGTATGAATTGCCGTACAATATTTTATGAAGACTAACTACTCCTTCTTGATAAATGTAAACTTGAAGAAATAAAATTGCACAAAATTTCTAAAAAAATGAATGTTATTGAAAATTATAACTTTAGAACAACTAACTTAGAACTTAAAGAACAACTTTATTTTAAATAAAAAGGAAACTTGATTATTGAAATAACAAAGCATGATGGACGAATTATTCTATTTTTTCTACGACCTATTAACAAAATTCATTTTTTTTTTCTTTTTGTCAATCAAACGCGAGTGATTAACGAAATTTACGATTTTTATCGACGCCCGATTGACAGATTTTGTAGTAATTTTCCATTGCCGATTGGCATAATTTGCATTTGTTTCAAACAACCAATTTGCGATACCTTCGATAAATTGACGAAATTCGCAGTTTTTTCAGCGAAAATGTTCAAAATTCGCAATTGTTTTACCACATGATCGAATCAATGAAATTTGCGATTTTTCCTGCTCACCATCGAATTATTTTGCGACTTTTTTGGTCTACGACCAGCCTACGAAATTTGCAATTTTTTTCCATAAGCGATTGACAAAATTTGCGATTTTTGTTCATGAGTGTTTGGCGAATTTTGCGATATTTCCGTGACGGATTGGTAATATTTGCAATTTTTTCCAACGACCAATTGACGAAATTCGTCTTTTTTCCTTATATATATATATTGATGAAATTTGCGATTTTTTCCACCAATAAATTGACAAAAGTCGCAAGTTTTTTTCCGCGCATGATCGACGAAATTTACGAATTTTTCCTGCAACCAATGGATTTCTATTTCACGATATTTTGTGTGACTGACACACAAAACTTGCAATTTTCTTCCATAAGCGATGCACGAAATTCGTGAACTTTTTCAAAATTCACGAGCGATTCAAGAATTTCGAGATACGTTTGTGACCAATTGACAAAATGTGTAATTTTTTCCATCAATTGTCGAAATTCGTGATATTTTTACTGCGACAGAGAGACGAAATTCGCGATTTTTGCGCTCCCGTTCAACGAAATTCGTGATTCTTAACTGACTGGCGAAATTTGTAATATTTTTTTCCGCGGAAAAAGAACGAAATTTGCGATTTTTTCTCGCAATAAGCTTACGAAACTCGCGATTTTTACGCAGCCAAGGAACGAAATTCAAAATTTTTCCACTCGTCATCGACAAAATTCGAAATTTTTCCGTACTAGATCAACGAAATTCGCGATTCTTGACCGACTCTGACGCTATATGTAATTTTTCTCGCGGCAAATTAACGAAATTCGCGATTTTTTCTCGCGACGATAAACTGACGAAACTTGATTTTCCCACATTCGGTAAACAAAATTTGAGATTTTACCTCCCTGATCGACGAAATGCGCGATTTTTCCGTTCTCGATCAACGAAATTCATGATTCTTAACTGACTGACGAAATCTGTAATTTTTTCCTGCGGAAAACTGGCGAAATTCGCGATTTTTCCACGCTGTAAACGGACGAAATTCGAGATTTTTTCGAAGCCAATGAACGAAATTTGCATTTTTTCAGTACCTCATCGACAAAATTTGCGGTTTTTTGTACCCAGTTAACGAAATTTGAGATTTTTCCGCACCGAATAGACAAAATTCGCGATTTTTCTGCGCCCGATCAACGAAATTTGCGATTCTTAACTGACTCTGATGGAATTTGAAAGTTTTCCTGCTGCAAATTGACGAAATTCACGATTTTTTTCTTGCTGTTGCAGCGGATCAACGAAATTTGAGATTTTTCCGTACATGATCGACAAAATTCGCAATTTTCCGAAGTCGATCAACGAAATTTGCAATTCTTAACTGACTGACGAAATTTGCAATTACTTCCCGCGGCAAATTGACGAAATTCGCGGTTTTTTCAGCGACATATGCACAAAAAATTGCGATTTTTTTCAATTTACAAATTGACGAATTCCGCAGGCCACAGATTGTGCATCCCTCCATTAAAAGGTACGCATTTACTACAATGATCTACAATGTATTTTATATAGAAGCATGTGCGATGGGAAAGCATAAATTATGTAGCTAATGTGACCAATGTTGTATTTTTATTACTTCCTGATTATCCTATTATAATTTAGTTACAATTCTGTTAAAAACTTTTTTTTTTTAACATTAATCAATATCCTCATTATAATATGATGTAAATTCTTCTTCTTGCGGTACAATTTTAACATCGAATATGAAAAAGATAGCATTCCATTCAAAACATTTCATTTTATAATCACAATTAAGCTTAAAATTTCTGTATAGAACCTTAATATAATATATCTTATCAAACTAACTATATCAGCACAAAATAATTTTGAAAAGTAATATAAGAATAATAATATCATATTCATGTAAATGTTAAAATATAGAATGAAGTTTATAAAATTCCGAGATAAATCAAGACAGTTTAGCTCATTATGATATGAGGTACCTACAGCAGATCGGCTTTGGACTGGCTTTGGTAAGCTTTACTTTCAGCAAAAACATCGAACACGGTATGAACACTGCTGTTACATTGCAAATTGATATTTAGATTTACAAAATTACCTAATGTTGGCCTAATGGTCTGTAGAAATGGTCGGTAGTTACCTAATGGTCGATAGAAAATTTCAGCCCTAAGACAATTGGATTTCTTAATCACTCAAGTTCAAATTTGAATATTGAACGGTTTTTAGGTCTAATGCAAGTTTTTTAACAAAAATGTTATTACATATGTTTGTATAGAAATTAATCAGAAATAAACATTAACTTGTATCTATAACCTACTCTCCACTTTTGCTGAATAAAAGAAATTAAATTTTAATCAAAATTATGCACCGCATGAGGAAGAATAGTGCAGTTTCCCCGAAGAAAGTGATGTTTAAGTGTAGGTTTTTAAATAGAATTCAGATGCTTTCATTAGATCATTAGATTATATTTCATATTATTATTTAACCCTTGCAGTAACGCAATTTCTTTTATGTATAGAATAATTTCATTTTAAAGAAAAGATATATTATTTTGTTATAATATACAAGGAATTTTCTCTTCAAGTGTGTATTTTTTCAACACTATTTTTATCGAGAAATTATAAGCCAACAAAAAAAAAAAAAAAAAAAAAAAAAAAAATTCTAAAAAAATGGTCAAGTGCGAGCATTACTCGCGTACAGAGGGTTCCGTAGAATAAATATATGGATTTGTAATTGTATTATAAAAAAAAAAAAAAAGAATACTAAGACTTTGTAAAAAACTATACAACGTAGGGTTGGGTATAACTGTATATATTAGAAAGGTGTAAATGGGTATACCATGAAAGTTCAAAGAGATATGGAACCTAAATAATATATAATATAGCTATTCGTATAACTCTTCTTTTAATATTATCCTAATCTGTTTATGATGAACTTAATTCGGTACTGAAAATAAAAGCAGTGCATAGTTAAATTTCATTTGGCATTTCATGAAACTAAATTCAGCGTAGTAATAACCTTTATTTCTAAAGTGTAGCTAAAACAAAACCTTTGCTCAAAGTTTAAATTTGGCATTGTGCTAAGCGCGCTTCTATTTGAGGTCTCAAAGCTGCAACGCCGCCTTAGTCAGTGCCGCATTTTTCCAGATAGGTGTTTAATTAACTTTTAAAGTCACTTGAGGCGCATTGGGAGATACAATCAATGCAAACTATCGCGAATCCCACAGTATTTGTGCGATTCATTCTAATTAAATCTTTCGAGAGCGATGCCCTTAAAAAACGGACACCTAATTTTAATTGCAAAACAGACAAACGGCACCAAGGATATTTAATTAAAATTTTCCTTTTATCATGTACGTGAAAATAAGCAAGTTCGCATTTTCTAATAAATTCGTTTAAAAATTCTGGTGTCAGTTCATTATTTCATAAGTTTATAAATAGAATTACTCCGTGCCGGAAAGGATTAAGTGGTCGCAGGACTCTTAAAGCTTCAAAATTTAAGAAATTTAATTTTTTTTTTAGATGTTAAACTCCTATCTTTTCTGAATATTTTGATATAACTGTTTCCTTGAAATTCCCATTAGAACAGAAGTTTTGGCTTTCAGAATTATACCCGCTCAATAGCTGAAGCGGCGTTTCCGAAACTTTAAAGTCCTTATTTTCCAAATGGCGTTTTTGGGGCATAACGCGCAGGATACCTCAAAAACTTCTGAATATTTTTTCATGAAATTTTCATAGCGTATATTTCATGTTAGTCTGTATAAGCTGAACCTAAATTTTCCTTTTTATTGTTCAAAAAAATATTTTTTTAGGTGATTTTACTGTTGAAAATTTCAAAATTTTGTATTAGCTAAATGCAATATTGCATTAAAAATATAAAAATGCTTTAAATACAAATTTATTTAAGTTCAGGGAAATTATTACAATCTGAAGTATAAGTAAGCACCAAAGGTTTCTTTCTAGTTGCAATATTTATTTTGTAATCCTGCGCGTAAATTGTTATGCCAATTTTTTGTTCGACAAATGTTAACATTTTCGATACATTTTAAGACATTAAATGTTGAAAATGGTCTTTTTTTCATTTTTTTCACTTTTTAGAGTCCCGAGACCCCTCAAATTAGTATGTTTTTAACAATTTGACGTTTATTGCTTTTATATTGTTACTGGACATTACGTTACACATATAAATCATTAAAAATTGTTTACTAGACATAGAGTACTCCGCTCCTGTCCTTGTGTATGTGCAAACTGATCGTACCTTTAAGGGTTAATATCTCGGCTAATTACCGATGATTCTTTTCGAAAATCATTACCAACAATACATTTATTCTTCTGCAACGATAGGTATATTCAGTGATGCTCAACAATTTTTCTGAATGCCCGTAAATCGAAATTTGTGTATAACAGAAAAATGCTAATTACTCAAAAACTATGTAACCTAGGTTTAACCGCTATAATTTTCAGGCAAGGTTTACATTAACGCCTACTACCTCTAATTTTTTTTTCATAATTTTAGTTTCAGTAGATTCGGAATTAGATGGGGGGAATATATTTTTGCGCTACATTTTCAACAATATCTTTGAAAATATAATACCTAAAATTAAAAGGAATGTATTTTTAAGTTCAGCGTTACAAAAGCTATCACATGATATCCCACATGATATGAAAAGAAAAGTTTTTTTTTCAAGTAGCATAATTACCCCCTCTACTTTTTTACTAAATATATTTATGAATGTTTATTAATCTGAAAATATGTGGGTCAATGGACTTTATTACTTCCCCGAATTTGAACTTTCCACGTCCCATAGTTTATGAGTAGAATGGCTGTGACAGACAGACAGACACATGAGTGATCTTATAATGGTTCCGTTTTTACTTTTCAAGTACGTAACCCTAAAAAAGAAAAATCATTGCGATATTGATTTATGCTTCCATAAAAAATTACATTATTAATACATCATGTTTAAATGAATATACAATACGAAAATGTTTATTTTTCATTAAGCCAGGAGAAAGGTGAAGTGTAAAATAAAATCTTTAGACTCTTTCAAAGCCTGGCGTATAAAATGTGCGGATCTATATCAAATGAAAAGATTCTAAAAGAATCTTACAAATTCGATCGTTGTAATTATCAATTTAATTTACCGCATAATAATTGATAAGAAAGAATATATATAATATTAGAAAATAAAAATTAAATTAAAAAATATATTTTTCCCTTTAAAGTTTAAAAACTAGTTGTAGTGCATGAAAAAGCAACAGTATAAATGGAAATTGCCACAAAAAAGTACAACTGCGAAATTTTACCAGTGCAAATGTTCTAGCTTAAGATGCTTTCAACTGTACTGAGATAATTACTGATGTATTTTAATTCATACACATTTCGATGTGTCTTTAACCTGTTCCGAATATCTATATAATATCAATAATTTTATGAATATTAACAATCACTGTAGTTAATAAAATATAAGTAATTTTTGTTAGTAAGTAAATATGTGTCTACAGACAAAAATAACATATGATATTAAACATTTTATTAAATTATGTATTTTAATAAAAAAAAAATTTCCAAAGTAAGAACTTTTTAAAATTAACATTAATTTTTTAAAAATTTAATTAGAATTTTTTATTGAAATAATAAATACGATATTTATTTTTATTTATTTCTTTTTTTAAAGATGAATCTACTGAAAATAGAATATATAGTACAATAACTAACAAGCAGACTTTCTAACTAATTGCGAAATATTAGAATTACAGGGATATTTTTTTCTTTTAATTTGGTACGATTTTCTCATAATAAAATGAGATTATAAAGTATAAAACCTATATTTAATAATCATGTTCTCTTGAACATCACAAACCGAAGTGAATTGCTTTTGAATTTATAATGTTTGTATCGCATTCGTAGTTGATCCGTTTAATATATACTAATAAATTTTGGAAATCAATCAATAATTTTATAATTAATGATTCTATCTCGAATCATAATATCAATCACTTTACACAATTATAGTAACATTCCATGTTACGGTTCATAAATGAAACGAGAAGGCAAAGTGGCATATTAATGTATGTTGTTACAAATGCAAATATCTATCACCGTAATTTAATTAATATACGTAGGTGGCAAAATGTTTGAATGATTTATGTGAAATAAATAACATGAATGGAGCAGGTAGATAGAATAGGAGAGTTAAGTTTCATTAATGTATCGCATGGTAATAAGTATTTTTGTTGTAGGAAGACTCAGTGATGATTTTATCAATGTAAAAAGGACATCTTTTTTCATAGTTTGCAAATTGTTCTGCGCAAAGGCTATGTTTTAAACAACATACAATAAAATTTTATACAAGAATTATTTTCTTTCTGTGAATAAAACTATAAGAAACGTGGAACTAAATCCTATGGAATGTCAACAAACACATATAAATACTGTACATGTAAATGTCTGCAAACAACTTACTTGACTCAAGAGAGCGCCTGACAGTTAGATACGCATTTAAGGTTACGCAAACTTCAGCTATCATTTTTAGAAAAAAAAAATGTGCTTTGGAGAGGAATACATTGCGTTGACTTTAAGAGATTTCTTTTAGATGGAGATGCATTTTAAAACATTGAAAATCATGCATTGGCTTAAATTAAATATTTCATTTTATGTATATATCACACTTTGAAGGATAACATTTTGTCCATAGGAAAAATTGGCCTACTTAAAATGGCCTTTTGCGGATTTCTAACCATCAAACCTTTTTAAAACTTTGATGAATGGTAGTACTCTTATTACTCACAAAACTGTATATTTATCTTATAAAGAAGGAATAGTCACAGAATTACAAATTATGGAATTCAATTGAATGGTACAGAATCAGATTTCCTTTAGAGAATTTACGAAACTGCGAAACGTAAAAAAAAAAAAAAAAAAAAAAAAAAAAAAAAATCCAATTTCAAGATTTCTTCTGCTCTTTAAGAAGACTAACGATTCTTAAAATGTTATCATATACGATTACAAATTAATAATTACTTGATTTTTCTGAAATATATATTTTATATGCAAGGAAATATTCTTTAAACACTGTACTCATTACACGGAAAAAACTCAAACAAAATTGAGTAATTTCAACAAAACAGTTTTTTTCCGTGTATAGGAAGACTGTTCATTAATAGTCATACACATTAAACTTTCTGATTAATCATCAATATTAGAAAATCCATCTTTGAAACATAATATATTTTATATTCCATGTGTAAAAATAATGTTTTAGAAAAAGGAAATTGTTGACCTTCTTATGTGATAAAAAATTATCGTTGTGTTTACATTGTTTATAAATAACTGAATATAACATGACTATTACACCTATATATATTTTTAAAATAGCGCACAATTTTATTAGTTTAAATTTCATGATTCAAAAATGCTTGAATAGGATACCAAATACATTTTGGGAAAGCTTTAAACTTATCAATCAGAAGTATAACGAAAAAAAAAAAGGTTAAAATATATCAGAAAAGTACGATTTCACAAACATATAGAATGTAATTAATGTGAATAATAGTATAATGGGCCATAATACATAAAAGCGTCATCTTGCTCATATTTATTACTTTCAAGAACTCGATAATACAAATTATCATTTATTAAGACACTTCCTTAATGTGCGTCTTTTGAAAATTGTAATTATATTCATCAATTTAATTGACAATTAGTAGAAATTACGCCCATTAATTAAAAAAAACAGATTAAAGCATATTTTATCGTCATAATTTGTCTTAATTATAATGTATTTTAAACAAAATAAAGGGAATGTTATATAATCCGGTATTTAAAATAAAAGTTGTATTCGAATTTTTAAAACGTAAATATTACTAGATATTTTCCCCACAACTATCAAATTTAACAGAAATCTATACTAATATATTAATTGAAGTGTTTATATTGTTTTATTGGACACATACATCAGACTTGTGTGCTTGACAACAACGCCAGCTTATAAGTCATCGTCGATATGCAGGGACTAGATAGCACAATGAAATTTACAACACAGAGAATTTTTAAATCCGGGAGCTTCACAAAGAGTGTGCAATGGAGCCAGCGGGAGTCGAACCCGACAAGCCTCCTACGCTCTAAAGCGATTAGCAGCGTGGTGTCTTAACCACTCGGCCACGGAAGCCCCGAATTGAAGTGTCTGTCTGTGATTTTTTGAAAAACACATATTTAGAGTTTAATTCGATTATTTTGACGATTTATATGTAAAAATAACATTTAAAAGAAATGTCTGTATTTCTGTATGTTTGCCTGTAATGGGCTCAAGTTTGGTTACTGTATAAAAACTAAATTTAGCAGAGATACGCAAAGAGTTCTATTGTCTACAATCTGCCCTTTATCGCATTCCAGTATCTAAAAAAGCATTTCATAAACCGGGAAAACGAAAAAAAAAAAATAAATAAACCGAGGAAACAATTAACCAATCCTGCAATGTTCAAAAACTCAGGAACTTCGTAAGGAATCTTGTGAGATTGAAAGGTGTAATTAATATTCATAAATCAGAATTCTAGTTACAAACAGCATTTTGTTACATTTCGATATCTAAAATAGATTTTGAAAATGAGGGAAAAACAGTGAAAATCAATCAATCAACCAATCTTCCAATTCTCCATAAATTGAAAAATTATTGATCAATTTAAAGAATCTTACCGTGGTTGAATGTTTTTAAGATTTATAGATGATAATAATTACATTTTTAGCTTATATAGTGGGACTTACGCATTTTAACTTAAAAACTGGATTAGTAAGTTTATTTCCTCAAAAACTTAAACGACCTTATGAAATACAAAAGAAGCATAACGGGTTCTTATGCAGCTATTAGTTATTAGAATACAGGTATTTCATTCAATTTGAAATCTTTAAATTGTACGCAAAAAGATTTTTGCTTTTTTTTAAGCTTAACCTCATTGATATGGTTGTGCAATATTAACATGAAAAATAAGAGTAATCTATACTAATAAAAGAACAAATTGTTCTGTCTGTCTGTGTGCGATGAATAGGAAATCTACCACACGTAAAAGTCTGAAAATTTAGGTGATGATATGTACAAGCGATATCCAGACCCATGGTTCACAAGCACATCTATAAAAAACTCCAACAAGCATTTAGAGGACACAGCTTTAGGGGAATGGCTGTGAGAGTACAGTGGAAGGGGATAAATTTGCAAACTGCCCGAAGGCGTGCCCCGGAGGTGCGCAACAGTGGAGATGTGCTCCCTTTACAGTCAGGAGGGATAGTGCTTAAGACTTTGTTACAATCACCCACGAATTGGTGAGCATACGATAAGGACATGCCTAAATTGGACATTGGCGATAAATACGAATCGAGTAGGCAAAGTACTAGTAAAAAGAGGAAGTTTCACATTGAGTTATGTTATACGCCATGGCGGGCTTATAGGGTCGTGCGATAATAAATTCCTGCGGCTTTTGCGGAATAACTGAGAAATAGCTTTACACATAGATTTACATGTACGTTAGAACATTTTGGACTAAAGGTTTACATTACTCAGAACAGCATCTAGAAAATATCTGATGTAATAAATTTATACCAATGCAAGTTTAAAGCTATGAGAGAAATCAGCGCACAGTTCTGTGTTAACCAGAAAATATGCATTACATATTGTCGGCTGGGATTCATTTCTGTTTTATTATTTTTTTTTATTAACGGGAATCGACTGCCGGTTAAGATTTTGTTTCTGCATTTATCACTGTGAAAATGAAGCGAAAAAAAGGGAAAGTAAGAAAGCAAAAGCGCACGAAGTTTAATTGATTAATTTAACTTACAGAAGAGTGAGGGGGGGGGGAAGTGAATAAATACAGATGTATGATATTAAGTGTAAAATGTAAAATTTAATTTAATATTTTATTTAAGGGGGTGGGGGATAATAAAAATTACAAAAAATAAAGGATTAAAGTTAAATGTTGATTTTCCGAGGGGGGGGGGGGGTAAAAGAATATATATTACGGGAAAATCGTTATATATATCACCCAGTACCACCAGAAAAACTATAATGCTTGCAGTACAGTTTTTACAGATGTTGTGTACTTTGTCTGGCCCATACGCATAAGTACATAAAACACATTTAACACATTAATAAAGATAAACCTCTACACATATAACAATTCCTGTTTGCTTGCAATTTGTTAATTATTTGCATAATGCAAAACTTTTCAGGTCATGATCAATGGCGCTTTTTTTTATCTATATTCTTGGTAATCACTGGTCCTTAACAGTCTCCAAGAAAGACGAAATCGTAATTTTAATAGTAATAGGATCCTTTATATAATTATTTTATATTTGTTGTTTTAGACGCTGGTAACGGACTTGTTTTTTTTCCATGACCAAATAAGTGATGTAATTTTAAATATACTGTCAAAAACCGTTGTAAGTTTTCGTAAAAACACAAACAAATTTTACTTCACCCTTTCTTATCATATAAATAAAAACATACATTTATTTTACTTAAATAGGTGTCACAAATAAAAATTAAAATATGTTGACATGTTTCGGTTTAATAGTAAAAACCGTAATCATAACACATACATAATCAATAGAAATGAATGACACTGGGTACCAAAAAATAATCTAAAAACCAAAAAACTTAAAAATGCAAAACATTGCGCCCTCTATGATCTCAAATAGCCTACGCTACCGCGGCTCCCTCTATCAGACTCCCTTTTTAAGTATTTATTAAGGAATTCCAACAAAGAAGAAGTTAGAAATATAATGTTTACTGAATTAGATAAATACATGAAAAGACCTTTAAATCTTAGTACATCTGAGCTTAACATCATTAAGAGTCTGAGGAAGGATAGAGAGGTATTGTTCATACAAACTGATAAGTCCAACAGGATTGCTGTTTTGGATCGAATTGAATATAAAGATAAAATGCAAAAAGCTATTAGTGAATTGGATTGTACATTAATTGAAAAATCTCCTTTGAATAAAATCCACAAAAGTGTGAAAGAGATTATCGAGAAAGGCAGTTGGCCAGGTAATGTTAAAGTTGGATTGTTTATTAATAAACGGGGTGTGATTCCACGTATGATTGGTAGATTAAAAGATCATAAGGAGGGGTATCCACTACGCCCCATCGTTACGAGGTGCCAAGCACCGACTTATTATTTGGAAAAAGCGTTCGTGCTCATTTTGAAAGAGTTACTGCCGCCATCAGATTATGTTGTGGACTCCACTGCAGGATTTGTTGAAAGCATTAGGACACTTGAGATTCCTCATGACTGTTTATTAGCGAGTATGGATGTTAAATCACTTTTTCCATCAATTGACATTTTTGAAGTTTGTCGTGAAATTAATAAGAAAATTGATAATGCAGAAATGTATAGTGATAGCATAAAATGTACTCTGAAAGATGGATTGCAGTTAATTGTACAAAGTAACTATTTTATTTTTGACAGTAAAATTTATAAGCAAAACATGGGTGCCCCTATGGGATCTCCTATTTCGGGTTTTTTAGCAGAGTTTAAAATGAGACCTTTTGAAGAGAATATTTTCGTAATGTTTGAGAGAGTTCCTAAATTTTGGGAGAGGTATGTTGATGATGTGTTTTTAATTTGGGAGGGGGGGGGGGTTGAGTCTTTTATTGATTTTGTTGATGGAGTTAACAAACTAGATAGGAATATTCAGTTTACTTTTGAATTAGAAAATGACCGTGCTCTTTCATTTTTAGACGTGTGCCTTAAAAGAGAGGGGTCTGTTTTAAAAAGAAAAGTTTATAGGAAGGATATTAGTAGCCAGCATATTATTCCAAATTCAGCGTATTCACCTTTTGGGTATAAATTCTCAACGTTCAGGTTCATGGTTAATCGTGCGTTTAATATTTGTTCAGAGGATTTTTTGGACGAGGAGTTGAATTATATTTTCAATATTACTAAAGTAAATGGTTACAAAAGAGAGAAGATTAATAATTTGATTAAAAATTATAAGTGTAAAGGTCATTCACAGGTTAGTTGTACTTTGGTTGATAAGGTGTGCGAGAGGGGGGAGGTTAATAGGTTTAAAAGGTTATCGTTTCCAAATATCAAGGGTAATTTTGAGAGACTTAAAAGTAAATTAATGAAGTTTAAGTTAGAATTAGTTGCTAAACCACCTCCTAGGTTGAAACATCTTCTGTACAGACCTTTTAATCCGGTTGCACAGGATGATCTCGCAGGGGTGTATGAAATTCCATATGAGAATGAGCGGGGGGATATTAATTATTATATTGGTATGACAGGTAGAAAGTTTGGGATTAGGAGGAAAGAGCATGAATCTGATATGAAATTTGGTAGGGATAAGACTGCGTTATCAAGGCTGTTTTTAAAGAGGGGGTTAATATTTGTTTCAGAGACAGTAGATTATTGTTTGTTTCGAGTTTATACCGCAAGTCAATCATCCGGGAATCTATTGAGATATATTCTAGGAGGGATACTGTGTGTAATGATTCTTTATCCTTTGATAGTCCAATTTTATGGTTGGAATTCCTTAATAAATACTTAAAAAGGGAGTCTGATAGAGGGAGCCGCGGTAGCGTGGGCTATTTGAGATCATAGAGGGCGCAATGTTTTGCATTTTTATGTTTTTTGGTTTTTAGATTATTTTTTGGTACCCAGTGTCATTCATTTCTATTGATTATGTGTGTGTTATGATTACGGTTTTTACTATTAAACCGAAACATTTCAACATATTTTAATTTTTATTTGTGACACCTATTTAAATAAAATAAATGTATGTTTTTATTTATATTTAAATATACTATTACGTTTCTTCTCAAAATAAAAATAAACATAATATAAATGCAAGGAACAAGAGACACAGACACAAATCTAAAGTGAAACTGAAGAAAAAGACATATGTATGTCTGTAATTAAAGAGTTAAATGAAGTACAATTAAAAAAAGGAAGTGAAAATGAATAGAAAAAAAAATATAGTTTTGTGCACAAAGCACAGGACTACAAACAACGGATGCATATACCACGCCCATAAACGGGTGTAGCCCCTAATCTTGTTAATTAACAAGTATGATGGCATCTCTTTAAGACATCAGCCCTAAAGGAGGAGTGAGTTGCGAGACCCATATATCAAGCGATACTTAGGCCCCTGCTCCCCAAAGACCACATTGATCTTCAAAGGATCAATCGTCGATGAATCTTAAAAAAAGTTATGTTTGTTTAATTGGAACACCAATTGAAGGGGTTGTCTCTCAACACAATGAAGTTTGGACTCTTAGGGCAATAATTTTGAGCGAGAACAAACCTTCAAAGGGAATAAATAAATAATTAAAAAAAACTGAGATATATATCGCATTTATCAAATTAAAAGGTCAGTAAGAGCTTGCGGAGAGATTGTTTATCATGATCAGATAAGTACTAGAACCGCAAGTGTTTCTTAAATTAAGGTATAATTTTGTATTAACTACAATTTATCAAGAGGGATATTAACTTTAGCTGTATTGCATAATATTAAATGCTGTGTTTAAAACATTTAGTGTAACTGCAATAGTTCTATAATGGTACAAATTACTTTTTTAAAAAAAGAATTGTATTGTTAAGTGATGCTAGCACAAGAAATCACCTAAATCAATTAACACGTGAGGTATATAACAAGAGATTTTTACTTAATCTCCAAATTTAAAGGAATAAGCCTAATATGTAAATGTAGAAAACAAAAAAAGTGAGATGAAGACAATAAAAACATCATGAGTGTGAAATTTAAAATGGCATGCGAAGGGGTAGCTTTCTATAAACTGAGAAAGCTTTGTTGTTAAACAAAGTGATAGTGACAAGAGAATACCATGTCTTAAAAATATGAAAAGGAAAAAAAAATTAAGAGTATGATAAAATATAAAGTTTAATGAATGTTTATGTTGCAATATTAAGAGTAACCCTAGTATAATGAGACACAGCAAAAAAGACAAGAATGTGAAACATACCTTAATGTGAAAAGTTGAAATCTTGAAAAAAAATTAAATGTTTTCAATTTAGTGTGCAATGTTTTTTTATCTACCAAAACGAATGTCAATGAACAAACTTGTAAGAGCATATCAATGAACCGAAGAAATATATGTGTATTTCACTGAACCGAAGTAATGTAAAAGTATATCAATGAACCGAAGCGGTGTAACAGTATCAGAATAAATCGAGGTAATATAAGAGTATATCAATGAACCGAAGCAGTGTTTGTCAGTGAGCAAAGGTTAGCTTCAACGATTTAGTTGTATGTTTAAATGAACACAATAATCTAAGTACTTCAATGAACAAAAGTGTAAAATTATTTCAATGAACTAAAGTGTGGGGGTATTTCACTGACTTAATAAAAAAGGAAAAGTAATTCGATGCGAAAGTGTGTGTACGAATGAAAAGTGTAAAATTAATGCGACGAACTAAAGTGTGTGTAAAAGACGAAATTCCTATGAACTAAGAATTGTCACAAAAATTGAAAAAATGATAGTGCTATTAGTCCCTCATGTACACAAGGAACTGAAAACGCAATGAACTAGAGTAAGGTTTTTCTGTGCACAAAATAAACTATGAACTAAGATGTGATTTCCATGAACAAATTTTTCATGTACACATGGAACCAACAACAATGTATCACAAGTAGGAAAAAATTGTGTAATCAAAAAAAATTTTTTTTAATGTGGTTTTAAGTAAAAAAAAAAAAAAAAAGAAAGAAAGTGTAACCATGAAACGCTACTTGTGTGATAAAATTTAACTCATTAAAACTAAAACAACATAAACAAGTAAAACTTTGATCTAAACTTCTAAAATAGATCTAAAAAATGTAACTGGTGTAACAGTGAAAACTTAATGTAGTGTTAATGTATACACTTTCAGCTACAACTTTCCAGAATGTGAAAATCAACATGTCTGGCGGCCCGCATCAGAGAAATTTTCACTTATTGTCCATTTCGTCATTCATTTAACTGCTTGCCGGATAAACAATCAAATTAACAAGCAACCCACTGTACACTTGTGTTTACTAAAAATTTTCAAAAAAAGTTTTTTTTAAGACTAACTTCAAACTTGAATTATTACTAATTAATGTCGAATGATAGCATATTTATGTGAATGTATAAGAAAATGGAAAGATTGAAAAAAATGATGTAAATACTAACTCCTTCGAATTAATGCGTGCTATATAAAAATAAAAATGTAAAATATATATTATATATGTCATCATCATCATCATCATCATCAACCGTTTTCAATCCATTGCTGGATGTACGTCTCCCCCAGATTTTTCCAATGTTTTCTGTCTAGTGCTTTAGTCATCCAATTTACACCGGCTACTTATCTGATTTCATCACTCCATCTTACTTGAGGTCGTCTTCTTGGCCATTTTACATCTCTGGGATACCACTGTAGGGTGTTTGTGCTCCATCTATTGTCTTGACTTCTTGCAATGTGCCCAGCCCATTTCAATTTTAGCCGTTTAATTATTTCAATGATGTCAAAAAATTTCGTCTGACTTCTTATCCAGGTTATTCTTTTCCTGTCTCTTCTAGTTATACCTAGCATACACCTTTCCATACTTCTCTGTGTTGTTTGTAATCTTTGTACCATCCGTTTTGTTAGCGTCCATGTTTCTGCTCCATAAGTTAGCACAGGCAAAACACATTGGTTAAATACCTTTCTTTTCAAACAAAGAGGCATGTTACTCTTCAGAATAATATTGTACTTCAGAAAAGAGCTCCATCCATTTCTTATTCTTCTATTGATTTCATTCATGATACTATTATCCGATCATATTTCCTGCCCAAGGTATACATAACTTTGCACTTTTTTAATTTCAGTGTTGTTGTAGACGATTTTCTTTTTTGATGCAAATGAATTGAACATCACCTTAGTTTTTTCCAAGTTTATTTTTAATCCCACATTAATGCTAGCCTCTGCCAAATCTTTTAGCATATTTTCTAGTTCTTCATGACTGTTACTGAAAATTAAAATGTCGTCAGCGAATCGGAGATGACTTAAATATTCCCCATTTATTCTAAACCCTTTGTTTTCCCAATCCAGTTTCTTGAAAATATTTTCTAAGACAGCAGTAAAAAGCTTAGGCGAAATGGTGTCTCCTTGTCTTACCCCTCTTCCAAGCTTGATCTTTGCTTTTCCTTTGTCCAAGCGGATGGTTGCTGTTGCTTTCTTATAAATCTTCTTTATAATATTGATGTAAGGTTTGTCTATACCAATGCCCTCCAGAGATTCTACTACTGCTGATGTGTAGACCGAATCAAATATTTTTTCATAATCAATAAAGGCAAGGCATAGAGGTAAATTATATCCCTTATGTTTTTCTATGAGTTCCCTTACCGTTTGGATATGATCCATTGTGCTGAATCTACTTCGGAATCCTGCTTGGAATCCGCACCTTCCACCGGTGCAGTCTGTTAGTACTCTTGCCTAATGCATGGGGAACGAACGCGGATGTGCTTCCTCCAACCCGCTTGGCCAGCGTGGAGGAATTTGGCCACCTACCCCCCTTATTTTATCATGAATTCACAAAACAAGTCACGGCCCTTAATTCCCGGCGGTCTGAATGTTCCTGGTTATTATATATGTATATATATATATATTTCATCACTACTTTAAAATGCAAAAACACCATAACTCAGAAAAGAAGGTGTATATCTCCAATATTTAACTATAAAAAACTTTAAAAAAAACAAGTTAAAAGACAGGTAAAAAACAAAAAAAACAGGAAAAAAACAGTCTGTTCTTCTTCAGTGGGAGGACAGACAAAACCTTAACTCCACCCCACTGCTAAAAATTGTAATTTTCATTAATTATAAATAATATATATATATATATATATATATTTACAAACAAAATTTTTACATGAGATGTTTATTGAAATATGTTGCAGTTGTTTTACCCGTTTTAGTCTGATGAATTTTTTAACAGATGGGCAGGAGTGTGCAAATGCTGTGTGGAAAGTATCGAATTCTATGTTATTGCTTTCATTATTCCTAATGCAATTAATGCATTTTGGAGGATTTATGCACCGAGGATCACTGTGTGATAAAGCACAGACATAACACCTGATGTCATTATGACATGAAATAGCAAGATGATTATACGTCTGGTATCTAAAACAGCGTTAATACTTACATATTCTCTAACAGGGTACAATTTTGATCGTATAAGAATTTCTTTATGCCCAAGTAATTGCCTAGCTTCCTGTGGCGCAAGCTCAGAAATCCAATAGCAGGAATTAACATGTAGGATTTTGTACTTTCTAACAAAATTGATATTAGGTTCGGGTATCTGGATTAAATCCGAAATGCCAAACAAAATATCAGGAATATTTAAATTTTCAGGAAGGTCACAAATGATGACACGAATAGGATTTGTTACATTAAATCTAGCAGAGCATAAAGAACTTAGAAATTGCCGATTTCTGTAAATTTTTTCTTGTGCTGACATTTAGTGTATTGTTCGAAACAAAGATATGAGTCTTTAACATTTTCCAGTTGTGGCAATTTCTCGTGTTTACAATTATAAAAGGTGTCTGTTTGTGTCGCTTTATTTAGGGCAGGTGGAGGGAATTTGTTGTTGTCTTTTACCACTTGATCAACCCGAGTTTCACCACTTTTAGTTTTGAATTTATGTAGAGCTGTAATTTCATGTAATCTCTATAACATTTTCTGATTTACCACAAATAGATTATCTTTCCATGTTGCAATTTGGAATAATCATTTTTAAGGATTTGATGATTATCCTTAAGAACTTTAAAATTGAATTTAATTACCTAAAAGAAATCAGAAAATCTTTCAGATAATATTGCAGTATTTTCAGCCTGAATTAAATTTTGAATTGTCGTGGCCTCCCTAGTAATGAATTCTGAATATTTTAATAGGGTTTCCTCAAAAAATCTAGCCACGGAGAAGTATTAGTGATTGAAGTATCTGATTTAACAGGGCTGTTATTCTGAATAGACATGTTGCCAGTCTGTGATTTTTTTTATCTTTTGCAAAATTAAATTTCTTGATTTTTTTGTATATGGTTATAAGAAAAGTCCAAGAATTAAGAGGGGGGGGGTCTTTTTCTTCTTAGAGAAAGCTAAATTAAATATTGCAGAACAAATACAATAAATGCTGCAAAAAATGGTAAGTATGCATAACCGAATATCATATGAAAGGAAAAAGTACGCACATAAGAAATTAAGATATGTAAACACAATATAAATAAAATATTTAAATTATGCACAAAAGAAAAGAAATTGAAGGGGGGAAATGCAAAAACAAAAAAAAAAAAAACATTAAGTTTAAGAAGACAGGTTTCATCCACAAATCCTTTTTTTAAAACAAAAGCCTATATTTGTAAAAATCCAACTGGATTAAAAATGTCCAAAATGCAACAAATTAAAAAAATGTTATCAGAGAATTAAATTGTATTTCTGGTTTACAATACAAAAATCAAACTATGTAAGAGTAGAGCTACACATCGTGAAAAGAAGTGCGCAAATGTCACACACAAGTGCAACTTTGCAACCGTTGTAAGCGTAATATGGACATGTTTACATAAAAATATTAAGTACTGCAAAACTTCGAGCAGAGTAAAACTTTTTTTCTGCTGCCTATCCGCAGAAATGGTATGCATTCAAAATGTGCCAGCGGAGCTAAAAGGTTAATTTTAAAACTTTCTTGTTAGAACGAAAAGAAATACTTAGTAAAAGTAAAGAAACGGGCAAATGAAAAAAAAATCACATAAAGTAAACCATAGGAAGTATTTTACATTACCACACAAAATAATAAATTAGATATTATCAAAATTACTGAATTGCGTATTACTTACTTTTTTTACTATGATAATTTGCACTTAAAAAAAATAGCTTGGAAAGAGAAGTATCTAAGCAAAAATGCTATATTTAATAACTACGTTTTAAAATTAGATCAGAAGTAACTTCTTCGTTCAAGCTGTCAAATATAAACAAACAATAAATTATCTTGTGAAAATGCAAGTGTTACCAAAGTAAAGTATGAAAAGGGAAAAAATGAAAAGAATCATAGCTTGAAAAAAAAAGTAATTTACTGTGATAAAAAGGAAAGAAAAGTTACTTTAACTGATTTCTCTGTTCATACTTAAAAGAAAACGGATTTTTGTTCGTGTTTTTGTTTTTTATTTTAGTGACAAAAATTCTTCTTTCAAAATACATATACTTAGTGCCAATTTTTTTCACTTTTTTGAGAGCATCTTTCCTTTTAATCCCATCATCATTTTTGGGATCGTTTTTCCATTGAGTTATTTTCAACAACCTACATTTCCGTTAAGAACATGGACCTCCCTAGGGAACCACAGGGATCGGTCCAGGGCCCCTTGAACATTTTGTGAGCCAAAACTTTTTCACCCGCCAATTTTCTCACCTTCTCAGTGCATAATTTTAAAATTAAGTTTTGGACTCTTCTTCCTGGACCAACACCCTTGTTGATACAAAGTGTGTTCCGCAGATTTTAGTTTCATTTTCACAGAAAAAAGACTGTAATAATAATTATTATTACAGTCATTACATTATTATTATTTTATGTGTACTAAAATTGAGTTATAATTGTATTATTAATTTTGTTATTATATTTTATCCAGTATGTGTATGCATTTAAATGTATTTAAATTAGAGAGTTGAAGTACATGAGATGTTTACGAAAACAAGACAAGTAAGGTGGTACAGGGGTATCGCCTTATCAGCGGGCATGCATCTAGAGAATGCAAGGTTGTCAACGGAGTAACGAGTTGGAAGAATGGGTAGATAGTTGATGTCAACTTACAATTTATTTGCAGACTTATTAGAAGTAATAAATGGACCACACAACATGGTCCCGTGGCGATATCTCCTAGAAATCTCCCTAGCACGAGGAAGGGATCTGTGGAAGAGAGTGGCCAGCCTACCAAGAAGGTCTTTGCGAATGAGAAGGAGGCGATTTGAAGGTAAGGGCGCGTGCCCAATGAAGTGATCCTGAGATGTTACACAGGGTTCCAGTGCCATGCCTCCTATTTATACTGGAGAGTACACGAATTTAAGAAAGCATTCGAACATAAGTCGGTAAGAGATGTAGTCGAACATAAGTTAGTAAATGATCGAGTTGAACAGTAATATGCAAAGCTTAACATAAATAGTAGATGATAGAGTTCCGATGAAGTATGCAGTCGTATTAAGTTGATCTCCCGTGCAGTCATCGCTCTTATTCAGAGAGCTACTCATTCTGAAGTGTGCACGCAGTTTTATGCATAAGTGTTAGCCATGAATCCTTATTAATAATTGTTATACTTCTTCTGCCAACCTGGACAGATGTTATGCCCAAAGTTTCATCAAGTGGTCTACTAGTTTAATAGGTATGACCACACAAATTAGTTTGGTATAAAGCTAATATATTGTTGTAGCTGAGCTGCGAGAAAGTAAACAAGTAGGTTTATTTTAGTTTGTGCGCGGGAGTGAATTTACAGCTTATTGAACTTTATGTGCTCCATAACTGGACCACCTATGGAATGTTTCTCAACTGCCAAAGTGATGTGAGAAGGTATTTTTCATTTTAGTATTTTGTTTCAGTGTAATTTTTTGTACGTGTACAAGATGTACGAGGAGGGTATTGTATGCTCAATTACATGTAAGTGTCAAGAGTCATATTATAAGTAGTAAAATTGATTATTTTAGCATAAGTAAAAGAAAAGCATTTTCTTCTTGCATTTGTGCGACCGTGTTTGCTGACACAATTTCATCTTTTAAATAGGGTTGTTAATAAATATTGTAGTATGTTAATTTCTAGTATTTATTTTTACAACAATGAGTCATAATTATTTTCTTAATTTTAAGAGTTTTTTTTCAGGAAGAGTTTGGTTAATAAATAGGAAGGTATGTTAATGACTAATTTCATATTCTTAAATTATTTTGGACGGTTGGTTCTCGACCGGGAATGCACACACTGGTGTGAGATCCATAAGCTAACTTCGTCTTCGAAAAATATTCACAACGCATTTATGTTTTTGGTTAAGGCCACTGCCTCCCTCCTTAATTGGAATAATTGAGGGTTTTTAATTATCTCTGAAATTAGCCAGGATTTCGTAACGATCACAATGTTTTTAGTATTATTTATGATGTTTATATTAACACTATGAGTATCAGGTAAAAAAGTGATTAAGCCTACTAATCTTGATTCACTCTAGCTAATTGGGTTGAATCTCCCCTCCCTCCTTCTTCTTCTATTTTACCACCAATTTTTAATATGCTAATTTTCCCCTTCCTCTATATTTCTGGGTTAGAGTTTAAGGGGTTAAATGGTTTGCTGTAATGAGCCCAGATCCTCCCAGCAACCCTCATATTTTTATTGCGTCGTTATCGTTAGGGTCCTTTTTTAAACATTTACCCAAAATTTTGTGCATTTCTTTAAAATATTATTCGAACGAATAATCCACAACCTATGCTTAAATTTGAGTAAATGATGATCTAAAAAGCTAAGTACAAAGACATTTTTTCATGTTAGGACCCTGTTTTTGAATATCATTTAGCCCTTTTCGTGACCCCTTATTACAGATCCCATAAAAATGGTCCGATTCATAAGCTCTTTTTTTTTTAATTCTTAGGCACTCCAGGTAGTACATGAACGACAAAAAAATTTCTCAGACTTCAGTTACTACCAATTTTGAATGTTAATCGCCTTCTTGAGGCCCTTGGTGAAGCTCCTTTAAAAATTACCCGAATTGTTTGCAGTCTTCTTTAAGATAGTTCCAGCGTCTACCGATTACTTTAATGACTACTAAAAATATATTTATACCCAACAACACGCCAGTTAAATCCCTGATCCCCTGTTTCCTGGTGCAGGGCCCTTGAACTTTTTGTGCGCCATGCATATTTCACCCCCTTATTTTCTCACCTTCTCAGTGCAAAATTTTGATTTGAGTCATGGACTCTTTTTCAAGCACCAACATCCTCATATTTTTTATTGGGGCCTAAGGCCTTTCTTAAAGCATTTAGTAAATTTTTTACACATTTGTTTAATATATTATTTAAACGAATGCCCTATGCTTAATTTTGATTAATTTTAGATCTAAACTGTTAAATACTAAGACATTGTAACATGTTTTTATGTTAGGGCCCTGCTTTGAACTATCAGTTGGCTCCTTTTGGGGCCCTCTATTATAGCTCCCTTTAAAAGGATCCGATGCAGTAGCTTTGTTTTTCTAACAACTTCTTAGGTACTCCAGATACTACATGAACAACAAAAAAATTTCTCAGAGTTCAGCTACCACCAATTTTGAATATTTATCTCCTACTTGTATCCTTTGTTACAGTCTCTATAAAAACGATCCTATTTTATAAAAATTTTCTGTAACATAGTTTTAGCATCCTTCAGCTACTATAAAACTACATTCCAGCTAAGATCATGGCTCCCAGATCCCGGTCCTTCTTTTTATCTCAGATACCACATTTTCCGAGCATTAATCTCCTTTTTCGGCAAAAACTTACATTTACTCAGTACAGCCGTAAATTAAAAATCGCGTTATTTTAAAGGTAACTTTAAATAAGGAATTTCATCCGCTTATTAAATATAGTGTTAATGTTAAAAGTAATTTGGGAAATTTACAGGAGCGAACGCCTTCAACCGCTTGGAGGTGTATTCTTTCCTCGAGTTCTAAGGGCGTAATTTCAATGGGAATTTGTATCTTCATCTTAGATTACAATTCGGCTACTTTCTGTAATATGAATTTTGTCTTTGTCTTCAGCTACCAACATTTTTGAACATTAATGGTGCATTCTTTTTTCGGGTTCTATTGGCTGGATTAATACGAGGTATGTGTCTCTCAACTTTGATTTTGATTGTCTCCTGTATGTACTGAGCGTTTCCGTTGCATGCTGCTTTAGGCAGGTCCAAGATTCATTCAAAAAGAGGTCTATTGGAAACACACTAGATGGTGCGGAAGGCAATGGGGTCCCCGAAAATAGATTTATTTAAAAGATTTTCAAATGATGTAAAATTATAGAAACTTGAGTTTGGTTTATGGTTATTATAACATGTCCCGGGCAACGTCGGGCGGGTAAACTAGTATTTCATATAATTGCTATTTTCCATTCAAATCCTGTTCAAATGTTACGCGAATATATATATTTTTTATTATTCATCGCATTAGTAAATTAAATTTAATAATGATCTATTGAATCATATTTAAAAAGATGCATTCCATTTGCGAAAAAAGTCATCAGGCATACTCATATTTGAATTATTGTTGTGTTTAGAGACTAGCCTGTATTTGACAAGCTATGGCATATTTGCTTAGTTTAGCAAAGTGGCATTTGTCATGTACAAAGCAGTTGAGAATCCATTGCGAATTGGCTTGAATATTGGACTGTTCAGAAATTAAAATTCCCTGGTCTTGAACATAGCATATAGCGCTATTTTTTACTTGGTGGTAACATCTTGAACTTTTATTTCTGAGATATAAAGTTTTAAGGACCTTTTTTTTAATATTTCCTTTAAACTTTTCTTCCATTTTTTTTCCCATGCAGACGCTTTACACGGAAACGAAAGATTTTTTATCTTTCTTAAATGCACCTATATATGCATTTCGAACTTTTAAATTTAATTGTTAAAAAAAGAATTTCTTTTTTAATTTTTTTGTTGGTGTTGTTGTTTGTTTTTATTTTCGAGACAATCTTAACAGAAAATAAGTATATGTAATAATGTAAGAAAATTTCAATTTCAAAATTTAATTTGTAAATGTTAAGCTGTGTAGTAAAAAAATATTATTACACAGCCTAAATTTTTTTAAATAATTTTGAAACTAAAATTTCATTGCATATTACTTATTTTAAATTAAGCTGTGTAATACTAAAAATATTATTACACAGCTTTAATTTTATAAAATAAATTTTGAAATTGAAATTTACTTTCATTATTAAATATACTTCTTTTATTTTAAAATTTTCTCGAAAGTATTTTCCTTTTAATATTCAACAAATACTTTAAACCGTTAATGAGACACGAAAAAAGTTTCAAATTTCATCCTTGATATCTGAAGATTGCTTTTGAAACTTGCAGAATGATTCAGTACGATCTTTGTTTACTCGAAAATTTCAAAGGCATGAGATAATGAAGGTCTTAAGATAGTTGGCACATTTAATGAGATGGATTATCTTGGGACATGTTAAAAGATTTACCCATTTACGAAATTCGGTATATTATTGAAATTTGAATTGCTTATATTTTAGTAATGATAGAGGATTAAATACAAATTACATAGAATGATCCTTATTTTTGAAATTGAAGATATTTTACAGAGAGCTCTTGTTCTTTTACATAAATTGAAGATTCTTATTTTATCTAAAGAAATGATTTCTGCAAAGCTTTAAGATTCAACCCGTGTCTCACGCTGCTCTAAAATATCAACCTGCGCGGCGGTTGATAACTGTTCTACTGCCGTAGACTTATCCCACTTAGGATTCGTCCGGGATAACTCAGATGGTATAAAAAAAAAAAAAAAAAAAAAAAAAAAAAAAATTGGCCAGTCTTCCTGTGAGAATCGGAAAAATAGTTGCCCCTATCGTATCGGAAAATTTTCCGCCCCAGCTCGGAATAAAATCCGTAAAAAAAGGGAAATAGTCAATAAAAAGGTTTTTTACGGATTTTATTCCGATTTTACGGACTTTATTCCGATTTTACGGGTTTTATTCCAAGCTGGGTCGGAAAGTTTTCCTGTACGATAAGGGCAACTATTTTTCCGATTCCTACAGGAAAACTGGTCTTATTTTTTTTACAGTGTGCCTTGAGTGAATCTTAAAACAAGTTCTATATTTTAAATAGATCTCTGTGCACTTGAAAAATAATTTAGAAAGGATTTTTTCTTCAATATGAATGCTACCATTGTTTAAAAGTCACAGTTTAAAGTTTTTAAATGTAGTGTTTTACTTTCTTATTTATCAAAATTATTTTGTAATCGCAACAACTATGTAACAGTCATTAAAAAACATCAAAACGAGTACAATCTGTACACTATTAAAAATCTGTAGAAAAGAGTCTTGTCATTTAATAACTGTTTTCAAAGAAAATGGTTATAGAGGAAAAATGTATCTGCATTCTGACCAATGAGAACTCTTCAAATTATGGACAAGTAGATGTTATCTAACGGTTGAATGACTGGACAGATTGCTGCAAATTTTTAACAGTGTAGCTTACAATTTTACTAATTACTTAGTTTATCGCCACCTATCCAATAAAAGTATACATTAACTTCTACTACAGAAGTGTTTTACAAAAACTTTTTTTTTTCTTTTTCGCTCTTCTTATTCGTCTAGTTATTCAGAAATTTTAGAAATTGAAGATTAATTTTATTTAAAAAAAAATTCTTATACACGTAAGAAAAAAAGGACTCGACATAATGTGACAGCAGCGTTAGACAAATGAAATTAGTGAGACGGGTACCTTAGATTTTTTTTAACAGCTTATGTAGAAGCAGTTTATTTTAATGCAAATAACTTTATGCCCAATTATATATCCCTTAAAGAAATGATGGAAATTTAAAATAATTTTTCTTTTTTTATGCTATTCCACCAAAATTTTTTACAAAGAAGTGATGTCTAAAAAAAAAAAAAAAAAAAAAAAAAAAAAAAATGAAAATAAAAATTAATTTACTGAAAAAAAAATCGAAAAGCTGTTACTTAGTTTATTATTATTAATACTATTTTGCTAGTATTATTATATCATACGTTCAACTTACAAAATAGTTCCTGATTTTTGTTTTTACTTTAATATTTAAAAGTGCTTCCTTTAAAAATTCTACATCCGTTTTTCAATCCGACGGACAACGATTTAAATAAAATAAGAAGAAAAAAAAACTCAGTTTTAAGGGGTCATATAAATTTTAAAATGTCCAAAACTGAAAAAAAGGGCCATATTGGTCATTTTATATCTTAAAAATTATACTTTACAAAATAAAAAAAAAATTAAGGTGGTAAGAGATAGGATAAAGTGGGGACAGACGCCGCAGTGGGACAGATGCCTCAGAGATTGCGTCGGCGACACTAGCACTCCCTAGACATATTTAAGAAGTTCGTATTGTTCCTATGCGCTGTGTGCTGTTTTGTATGCGTTTACACCGCTTAAATGTAAGTATTTACATATTTATGCCATTTTTTTATTCGTATCTGCAGGGTAAGTTGATAAAATTATTCTAATAAAGATTTATTACATATTTTAAGCCAAATAAGCAGAGATTTCATCCCCAAACCGATTGCAACAGTAGACTAGATCCTCGTAGAATACAGACATGTGCTTCCCTTTCTCTCGCGTCGCTCACGTAACATAAAATAGCGGCGCGGCATCTTACCCACCACTATGGGACAGATTCCGCACCAAGGCTCAGGGACAGATGCCGCAAAATATATTTTTGTTTTTCGGAACAATAAATTCATCACTGCGATTGAACTAGAACTTAGATCTTAATAAACGTATATTAGTGCATCCTAGTGCTTATCAAAATATTCTCAGCAACAATGTTGGTTCACGCTGTGTTAATAAGAAAACCTAGGCATTTTACAATTCTCACCATTTAAACTGTTAAACAAAATATCTCCTATACCAATGGTCAAAAGACCTATACAGCCAAGTAAGAGAAAACAAAAGTATGCAAATATTACAAGTACAAAGTTTATAAACAATAAAAAAGAAGAATCAAATAAAAAGCAAAAGAAACAAGAAAGCGCCAAAGAACGACAGCTTTGCGGAAGTAAAATGTGTAAAAAAAGTAAGGGAAAGATCAACTTGAAAACACCTTACTTCAGGAAGAAACTAAAATATGAGTCATCTCCCGACAATGACGAAATTAATCCTGTTATAGATTCTGATGGCAGTATTGGAAATTGATGAATGAATGTGATTAATGTCTTGAGTCTTATCAAGAAACAGAGTCTAAAGCGGACAGAATTCAGTGCATCAAATTCAATCGACTGCTGCATGAAAAGGGGTCACTTTACTTTTGCAAAGGGGAGTGTGGGTAATTGCTGGCGAATGGCAATACGAAATCAAAGAAAGGCGAAAAATACTCAGACTAGGGCCTAAATAGAATAGAGCTAATACTTACATTAAGAGCAAACTGCTATGTTCATCTGGATGTAAACCAGTGATTTATATCTTTTTTTAACTATGCTGTCTATTGTTTCCAGTTATTATGCTATCCATTCAAATGTAAATTCAAATGTTTTTATTTTCATTTCCATTTTTTGTCCTAAGTTTTATTTTTTGAGCTTACACTTTTGCATTTTCGTTAAACTCTTCAAAATTTAGTGATATGTACAATTTTTGTAAGTTTACTGTTATTTATTTTCATTTTAAATAGTTTGAGAAAATAAATATGTGATTCGCTTGAAAAAAAAAAATAAACAGCCTAGCTTTTTTCTACATCTGTCCCACACCCCATGCGGCCCCTGACCCAGCACATAAAAATGATGTTAAAAAATGACGTTTGGTAAAATAATTATGCCTACTTTATTAAGAGGATTTTAACTTGTTTAACGTAAAAATTAGATTCCAAACGGTTTGATTAATGATACCCGGTGCTTAGTTTGTTGTTTTTTGCTTTATTGTACATTTAAAAAGAAGAAAAGAAAAACCTTGGCACCTGTCCCCACTTTACCCTACATGTTTCTTGTTTCATTTGATTTTTTTCACTTCATAATAGGGGAAATATATTTTTATAGGTTTTTATAAAGTTGTCGAGAATAAAATCTAATCACAGGTTGCACGCATGATAAAAAAATCATCTCTGAATGTAAAATAAAAGTCTTCGTATCTAATTATGCATGAGACACTTTCGTTTGCACTAAGCGTAAAATAAATGTTTATTTATAGTAGTTTTATATTTTAAAAACAAAACTGCATTTTGCTTACATAAAAATTTAGAAATATAACAATAAGTTTTTTTTTTTTTTTTTTCAACAGAAAAATATGAAGATTTTGGTTCAGTTTATCGATTTTAATATGTACTATATATTCTTAAAATTTTATGAAAAAATATCGAAAAGGTGTTTGACTACTTTACTCGTAATGCCTCACAATTACATTTGGAGAAACATTACTTTAGAATTATCTCTTTGAAAATATTTCATATTTAATAACTATTGACGGGATAAGATACCTTTGAACACGTCGAAAAAGGAAAAAATACCACTAAGTTCTAAGCTTCAAAACTTGCGTAATAAGTCAAAAAAAAAAAAAAAAAAATCAAACTTCATTTATATATAAAGCTCATATTTATATTTATGTTTAAAAATATATATATACTTGTAAATTCATAAATAAATATTGAAATGATATATTTAAAAATCTATAATAATAAGAGAAAAAAATCTTGCGGGCATGAAAAAATCTGAAAATATGCATATATTGAGGAAATTTTAGTGAAAATATATACATAATACCTTTATACTAAAATCAGAATATTCGTAAAAAATATTAACTAAATTAAAAATTTAACAAAATATTAAAATTTTTCCATTTTAAAAATTTTTTCAAAGTAAAAAACAAAAAATAAAATAAAATCTTACTTTTTTCTGGTTTTGAGTTGTAGATAATACAGTAATGAATATGTGGTGAAAAGTTTTTTTGATTGTTATGCATAGTTTTTTGGTAACACTGCGTGCAGTATCAAAATTAATCGTTTTGAATATGCACAATGCAAAGTTTAATTATCCTATGTAGTCTTTAATATGTAGTCTTAATAAAACTGCCATAATTAGTAAACTAATGGGAATTTTTTAATGCGGTTTTTTGCATATTGTTCGGAAATGATTACGGAATCAAGATATGTATTAAAAAACTTTCTAAAATTTTGCAGGTTTAAAGGTACCTTACCCCCTTAAAAGTATATAGCATTTTGTATTAAAGTGTTCAGAAATACGCATTTTTTTTTTCAAGAATTAAATATTTTCAATATTTAAAAGTCCTACGGTCCCTTAAATCATATGTTAATAGACTTTATTAATAGATCCATGTGCTTAATAAATTCAAAAATCAACGTACATATTCAATGTAATTTTTAGAATGATTGTCACCCATTAACTATATTGAAATTTTCAACAAAATTTAAAGCGTCTGGAAAGATGTATAACATACCATCTACATAGGATATATTGTACTGCCAAGCATTACTACAATGAACCGCAAAGATGAAAATGTAAAAAGTATTTCCGAAATAATAATAATAATAATAAACAGTCAGTTAAATAGATAGTTCCAAACTAATTTAATATTTGCTAAAACAAATAAAAATACATAGAAATGGCATATAATTACTTTTATTTATTTAGATCAACATGTTTCATTGCATTATATATGCAATAATTCATATATGCAATGATTCAGCCTCCATGAAGTTTTCAAAAATTTGGAAAGAGATGCTCTGCAGAATAATGAAGCAGTAGTATGAAATAATTTACGTTCACTATTATCCATTTTTAATATTGCAGTTATTTTCATTATGCATGAGTTCGCGTGATTTTTGTTCTCCAGTTTTTAATATAAATTTTTTTGCGAAAATGTTCATATCAATATAGATCTTGAGAATGTTGCCGTTAGAGGAATGAAGCATGTCGATTTGAATAAATAAAGGTATTTATTTGCCTTTTAAACATATTCTTATCGCTTTTAGGAAATATTAAGTTAGTTTAATGTTTCAAGTGATTTTCTGACCTAATTTTGTAGATAGTTCTATTTAAACCGATACGGAAAATTTAATAAATTAATGGTTAAACATTTTTAAAGCTTTTTCTGTTATTAAACTCCTTCTGCAATGAAACCGGAATTACTTATATATATATATATATATATATATATTATACATCTTCTATTATTTATGTCCTTAACATTGTTTTATTAACCCATTTGTGCCTGAATTTTTGTTTTCTGAAATTTTTTGGTAAAATGACTTTAAAATGTTGCAAAATGCATAAGAAAAATACTAAAAAAAATTACGCTAATTTTTTTCTTTGTATCTATTTGATAAAATGCAAACGTACTAAATACCGGAATATGAGTAATACTTGTAATAATATAATATGCATAATTATGTGTTTTGTCTAAATTTATGTAAAATAAGGTGTTAAGTTGTTTTTTATACACCATAATTAGACTTTTTTATGAACTACTAAAAATATATGTATATATTTATTTCTTTACAGAGACTAAAAACATTATATGTATTTTTAATAATAAAATAAGAATAATTGTATTTGAGGCTTAAAAACAATTTATTTCATAATCATCTTGAAAAGGACTTTACGTAAATAACTGTCCCTAAATGGCTAATAAAAATATGTACCCATTCGTGCCTTGCGCCCTATATTTTGTACGTTACAAAAATGCATAAGAAATAGGCTTGAACATAGAATTTCACAATTTAAAAAAATACGTACTTCAAAGAAGTCTACAAGCTAAGATTACGACTTATTTATTTGTATACTTGATAGAAAAAACACAAATAAACGTATTTTTTGTTGCAAAACAAATCCCTTTCAGAATTAGATAAACTCATTATAAATCAAGATAAACTGTTTTTCAAAAAACACTTAATGTCTGTCATAAACAAGACTTGATTACTTTTTCACCGATCATGTCAGGAAAATAGAAAACGACTTCCTTGTTTATCTAATGTGTCAATCAAAAACTGCATAGACATTTAGATTAAGAAGCTGCAATTTAGACAGCTCAAAGAACTATATTATTAATTTAGTGACTTTAAATCACAATAAGTGATTTATTAATATATATAATCTTGACTTTTTATTTATGTTATTCATCAAGCATAAGTAATGTTTTTGTATATTATACTTTTTAAGTGAGTGTGAAGTAATGTAACTGGATAGGAGCAAAAATGTACGCTCTAGTTTTGTATTTTAAGATATATAAAAATAGTAGTTTAAACCAAAATATTCTGCAAAATTCATGGGATACATATGAGTAAAAAATACATACAATAATAAAAAAATCAAAAGTTCTTATAGGTGCAGCTACACAGGATATTTCAGCTTTATCATGGATTAAACCAAACTTTTATTGGATATACAGAAAATTACTGTGTTAACGTGGACGATCATGAAGCAAAAGGTAAGCAGATTTACTTTATCTTTATATTATGATTTAATGTGATTATTATTATATCACGTAAGTCTCACTTTTTATCATCCAACAATGATTATGAGACTGACGCGCAGCCTTCTTAAATATTAAATATAAGTATATGATAATTTAATAAAAGGGTTTATTTGAAAATTAAAAGGTGGTAACAGAATTTTAAAATGACTTCGGCGAAAGATGCACAGATAATAGAGAATCTCAACTCGAATAATTATAATGTTTGGAAATTTAAAATCGAGATGCTTCTCATAAAAGAAGATCTTTTTGAGATCATTATTGGTGAACCACCAAACCCAATTACAACCGATTGGTCCAAAAAGGACTGAAAGGGAAGGTCTATAAATAACCTCAGCATTGAGGATAGCCAGATCGTCATCGTAAAAAAATATTAAAAAGGCTAGAGATACCTGGAACACTTTAAAAGCAATTCATGAAAGAAGTAATTTGTCTTCAAGCTATACCTTTTACGCTAGTTGTATAGCACAAAATTACATGAAGGTGATGATATGGTTAAGCATATCACAAACATACTTGAGTTTATCGACAAGTTATCAGCAATTGGTGTAACTATAAAAGGTAATCATAATTCAGCACATTTGCTGTGTAGCTTACCGGCTTCTTATGGCACACTGATAACGGCACATGAATGCCGAAATGAAGAAGAATCGACACCTACTTTTATAAAAAGTAAATTGATTCACGAATATAATCGCAGAAGCGATAGTTCGGCATCATCCGAAAATACCGCTAGGGCATTGAAAACTATGAAGAATTTTAACAACGCAGGTTAATAATTGATTAATGCGGGATATAAGAAGGAACAAAAATACTGTTCAAATTGTAAATTCAAAAACCATTCCACTAAAGAATGCTGGTATAATAATAATTATAAAAATAAATAAAACAATCGTTCACATAATATAAATTACAAACAGAACTACAAGAAATTTTTAATTCTTCTCTTGTTTTCCAAAAGGATGATACAAATGTTACAAATGATTATGTATTAAATTCGGATAAAAATGCCGATTGTAATGAATATGAAAGTCATCAAGGTAATAAACACTGTATGTTTATAATAAAACCGCACCATAACAAAGCGTGGATAGTTGACAGTGGCAGTTCTAGTCACATAACAAATGATCAACATTTATTTACAGAAATGAGATCAAATGAAAAAAAAAACTAATGTTGTTATAGCAAATAGAAACAAATTAGTTTCTTATGGATCAGGAAATACACTAATAAAAACAATAACTTCAGACGGTGAAACATAGGACATAACACTTAAAGATGTTTAATTTGTTCCTGATATTGAATAAAACCTATTTCCCGTTAGTAAAGCTACAGAAAATGGATGCGAGATTTTATACAAAAAGGATAAATGTAACTTAACGTTTAACGAAATACCCCGCGTGGAAGGGGTAAGGAAAAGTAACTTATATGAAATTCAATTAGCAAATGAAAGCCCAAAAATAAACTATGTAAATAAAACTTTCATCTGTCAATTGCATCGAACTAAGGCACAGAAGGTTTGGCCAGAAAAATGTTGCATCTATCAAACAAATCGAAGAAAAACACCTAGCGAAAGGAATAATACAAATAAATAAATGTAAACATGACACAACTTGTGAAACTTGCATCAAAACAAAGCTTACAGATACGCCTTACCCAGAATTAGCAAATTATAGAGCCACTAAACGATTGGCGTTGATACACTCTGACGTATGTGGGCCTTTCCAAACACCATTCATAGGTGGGAAAACATACTTCTTAACATTTGTAGATGATTACTCTAGATTTACCAATCTGTATTTATTATCAAAGAAATCAGAAGTTTATGAAAAAGTTAAGGAATTTGTTGTCTTATTTAGTAATAAATTTGGTGAAAAGCCGAAAAATATAAGAACAGACAATGGAGGGGAATTTAACAATTATTTAGTTGACAATTATCTTAGAAAAAATGGCATAAAGCACCAACACACTGTTCAGTACTCTCCGAGCCAAAATGGTGTAGCTGAACGTATAAACAAAACTTTAATTGAAATGACGAGAGCTTTGCTTAGCGAAGCAAACTTGCCTCAAAAATTCTGGGGTGAAGCTAACAGTACGGCGAATCACCTACAAAACCGATTGCCTACAAAAGCTAATGAAAAGTCCCCGTTTGAGCTTTGGAATGAACGACCACCAAATTTACATCATCTTAGAGTGTTTGGCTGGAAAGCCTTTGCTTATGTCAATAAAAATAAACAACAAATATTAGATGATAAGGCAGTTGAAGGTATTTTTTTCGGCTACGGTAATTACTCCATAGGGTACCGTATTCACACAAGTGGTAAAGAAATAATAATCGCCAGAACAGTAAAGTTTCTAGAAAACAAAAATATACATGAGAAGGTAGAAACACAATTAAATTTGAGAGAAAAAACATCTGATTAAAATGACAAATCACAGAATAAAACACCAGAACCAAGGCGGTCAGATAGTTCAAATAAAGGAGTCCCTCCAGACCGATTCATTTACATGACAACTCACGAACATATAACAGAACCAGAAAATTTCATGACATAATGAATATTGAAAATCCAGAAGAAAAACAACATTGGTTAAATGCGACACAAGAAGAGATAAATTCTCTTAATAAAAATAAAACATGGACACTAGTTGATCCCCCACAAGGTAAAAAAATAATTGGATCCAGATGAATTTTTAAAACTAAATATGATGATCAAGGAAGAATACATAAATATAAAGCGAGATTAGTGGCAAAATGATATTATCAAAAATATGGCGTTGACTACCAAGAAACTTTTGCCCCTGTTGTTTCATGTACGAGAATTAGATGTTTTATAGCAGCAGCAGCTTACCACAAATTAAAAATTAATCACGTAGCTATAAAAACGGCTTTCCTGTATGGTAATTTAGATGAAGAAATTTACATAACTCAGCCAGAAGGCTATATTATTCCAAATCAGGAGAACAAAATCTGCCGATTGAATAAATCCATTTACGGATTGAAACAAGCAGCCAGGGCATGACACACTAAGATAACAAAATCATTAAATGATTTAAAATTTAAACAGTCTAATTGAGACACATGTTTATACATTCGAAATGAAGGAGAAAACAAAACGTATATTATCGTTTATGTCGATGATATCCTTATAGCAGGAAAAGATGATGAAATTAAAGACATAATAGAAAAACGTACGCGAGAATATGAATTAAAAAATCTAGGAGAACTAAATTATTATTTAGGAATCAAAATAGAGCAAACAGCAGAAGGTTACGAATTAAGTAAAAAAGCTAAAATAGAAGAACTAGTAAAAAAGTTTAAATTAGAAGAAGCTAAACCAGTCGGTACTCCTATGGAACCTATTTTTAATAGATCAGAAGATATTGACAGTTTATTGCTAAATAATGTTAAATACAGACGGGCGATAGGTTCATTACTTTATATCGCATCTGTCAGTAGACCTGGCATTTCTGCAGCAGTGAATAGTTTAAGTAGAAGAAACGAATCCCCGCGTGAAAAAGACTGGATGGCTGTTAAAAGGGTAATACGATATTTAAAGTGCACAAAACAGCTAAAGTTGCAGATAGACACTAAAACTGAACCGCTTTTAAAGCCTTTTGCGGATGCCGACTGGGCAGGCGATACTAGCACAAGAAAATCAACCAGAGGCAATCTTTTTACTTTACGTAATAATGCAATTCAATGGATTACAAAAAGGCAATGGTGTATTGCTCTTTCATCAGCAGAAGCTGAAAATGTTTCAGCCGCAAGTTCAAGGCAAGAAATTATATATTTATTGAAACTCCTGGAAGATTTAGATTTAGCATAGACAAAGCCTATTCAAAGTGAGTAGTTTTCAAAAAGAAGTAAACACATCGACATTCTTTTTCATGCTATAAAACAACTCAAAGAAGATGGAATAATTGAATTAAATTACTGTAAATCGAAATATATGATTGCTGATGCACTCACTAAAACCATTCCCAAACCTGAATTAGTGAATCAAAGAAATTCAATGAACTTGTTTATCTCATCAATCTGAAAAGATTAAGGGGGGCACGTTGAAAATACTAATCTCTTTCAGAATTAGATAAACTCATTATAAATCAAGATAAACTGTTTTTCAAAAAACACTTAATGTCTGTCATAAACAAGACTTTATTACTTTTTCACCGATCATGTCAGGAAAATAGAAAATGACTTCCTTGTTTATCTAATGTGTCAATCAAAAACTGCATAAATATTTAGATTAAGAAGCTGCAATTTTGACAGCTCAAAGAACTATATTATTAATTTAGTGACTTTAAATTACAATAAGTGTTTTATTAATATCTATTCTAGACTTTTTATTTATGTTATTAATCAAGCACCAGTAATGTTTTTGTATATTATACTTTTTTAGTGTGTGTGAAGTAATGTAACTGGATAGGAGCAAAAATGTACGCTCCAGTTTTGTATTTTAAGATATGTAAAAATAGTAGTTTAAACCAAAATATTTTGAAAAATTCATGGGATACATATGAGAAAAAAATGCACACAATAATAAAAAAAAAATCAAAAGTTCTTACAGGTGCAGCTACACAGGATATTTCAGCTTTATCATGGATTACACCAAACTTTTTATTGGATATACAGAAAATTACTGTGTTAACGTGGACGATCACGAAGCAAAAGGTAAGCAGATTTACCTTATCTTTATATTATAATTTAATGTAATTATTATTATATCACGGAAGTCTCATTTTTTCTCATCCACCACTTTTTACATTTCGTCATCTTAAAATATGAAAAACCTGTAATCTCCGAAAAAAGCCTTTATTTAAGCAACTAAATATCCATCTAATTCTGTCGTCTTTCGGTAACACATAAATACATTTATAAATAATTATTTCAAACAATTCTCATATTATAAAGAAGAAGAAAATTAGTCAAACTCATTGAAATTCGAAGCGTCCCAAAAATGGGACGCTAGACATAAATGGGTTAACTCCTGTATTCAGATTTTAAAATCATTAATTTCAAAACTGAAAGTATGTGGTTCACAAAATCTATGAAATTCCATGGGAATTCTTATTTTACTTTTTTGATATGCAACTTGAAAACTGACAATCAATTTTACGTGTCACTAATCAAAGTTTTTTATTATGTAGAAGATCATTGAAAGTACTCTTCATTGACTAATCATAGTTGTAAGGTAAATTTTTATTTTGTTATCTCTTTAAACATTTTTTCTTAAATTAATTGAAATGAAACGGCAAGTAAATTGTGTAAAATAGAACACATAATAAATTCCACATTTTATTTTTTTAATAAATGATATGGAAATTTTAACTATAAAATTTATATTATAAAATTAATCCGTTTGGCCCATTGTATAGTGAATATTTTCTCCAACATTTATGCATTTATCTGACATAGCTTTCCCTCAATTTCAACAGATACTGATATTCTAAAGATTTTCGAATTTTATCTTTGGTCTTGTGCTCTTGTTTGAAACCCAGATCATGTTATTGAACAAAATCGTTATCAAATCTGCTTTTGTTTACTTGAAAATTTCGCAGACATGAGAAAATCGAAGCTGGAAAATATTTCGGGCAATTAATGAGATAGCTTCTCTTGTGACATGATAAGTCAGGTTGGTGACATATTCGGGTTCTTCTACATATTATCGAAATTTAAAGAGTTTAATCTGAAATAATCCTTCAAAAGAAATACATTTTATGAATTCCACACTAAGTATAATACTGTAACACAGGAAATATTTTATGACAGTAAAATAAATATTTTATGAGTTAAGGTACAAAAAGAAAAACAGAAAACTCTGAAAATGCTTGAAAAGCGTTAAAAATTATAATCATAAATTAAAAATGTGTATACGATAAATTTTTCAATAAATTAACATAAGAATTGTCTACTTGTTTTTAATATATATTTAAAAAATAATTTAAATATTTTGTTGCAATTGAACTATTATTTATAGGGTTATGATAATAACGTAATTTTACAAAAAAAAAAAAAAAAAAAAAAAAAAAAAAAATTCATTTTTTTTATAAATGTGTTAGAAATAAAAATGTTTAAAAAGGTCCAAGATCATAAAGTGCACCCTCTTTTTGTTCTAAAAGAGTAAGTTTTTGAATTGGAATTTTTATTGAAAAGGACGTTTTAAAGGCAGACATATAACTTAAACAGCTTTGATTTTCCTTTCCTTTTTTTTTTCTTTTACATCTTTTTCAACACAATTTGCAAAACACAATAATAAACAATCAACACAACAGTCACCAAATTACGCTTTACTTCTTATTCTACTCACTTTTATATTTTACTATCTGCAATTTTTTTCTTATAAAGACATTAGTTTGTTGTGTTTTCTCAAGAACATTTTAGATCCAATGAGATTTTTAATCTGATACACATTAAAAGTATATTTTTTAAAAGAGATTTCAAATAATCAGATAAAATTTAATAAAATATATATTGTAAAACGATGTAGTACGTTAAAATTATAAAAATTACACATAAATATACAGAAATCAACGGTTTCAAACCTCTTCTGGGCCATCACACCCAAAGTGAAAATAATCACGTTAGATACTAGAGATGGCACCAGAAGACAGTTTAAACCGTTAATTTACGTATATCTTGTGTATTTTTAATATTTTTAACCTAGTACACCAATTAGCATTGTATATTGTTTCGTATTTTATGTAGTAATTTAAGTATTACATGGTGTAATACTTAAATTATTATAAAGGTCCGTACCTTTATAATAAGGAAATTTCAAATTTCAAATTTTAGTATACGTGGTACGATCCAAATATTCGGGGACTGCGGCCATTTCTGACGACGAAAGCAAGTGCCGAAAGTTAAACAGCTTGAAATGTATTCTCACAATCCCTCCCCTACATTCCCAGGTTGGTTTAGCCCATGTCATGTGACCGAACCGCAAGCGCAGCTGTTATGTTCCGAAGTTAATCACCTTGCTCAGCGATGTAAAAAATGTGACTTTACTTAACAGCGCTCAACATTAAATTTTGTCAAGGCTTAGGTAAAACACCAATGGAGACTTTGGAAGTCACCCGGCTCACCACGATTGAAAAATTTCCTGCAGGATCGAAGCAAAGGGGAAAATAATGATGGTGGTATTTTTTGATTCTCAAGAAACTGTGCATTCAGAAATTATTCCCGAAGACCGAACAGTTAACAAGGAGCAATATTTATGCATTTTACGTCGTTTGAGGGAATGCATTCGTCGTGAACGGTCTGAATTCTGGCAGATTGACGACTTCTGCATGACAACGCACCAGCACATCGATCCCAATTGATAAAACACTTCCTTACCAATACTCAGACTAATGTGCTGCCACATCTCCTTATTCACCGGATTTAGCTCCGTTTGACTTTTAACTGTTCCGATCAATGGAAAAATATTTAAAGAGACGCCATTTTGTGTCATCAGATGAGATGAAAGCAGCATTTTAGGAGGCCTATTGCGAACAAGGGCTTGTATAGAAGTGCTTCCAGAAGTTATACGAACGCTGCCAAAACTTGTACCGTCACCCAAGGTGACTATTTTGAAGGTGGATGTGCTTCGGTGCTGTGGACTATTCAAGATAAGGTTTTTTACATCCTGCCTCCGAACTTTGGATCATACCTCGTATAGTTTTAACTGGCTAATGTATGATATAATGTATACTTCTTTTTATTATTTATGTATGTGTTTTGCAATTATTTCATGGCATATCCAATTTGACATGTATTTTTGAAATAATGAAGACTAATCGGATTTATTCTTTATATTTAAATACCTCTTTGAAACATATTGTTGAATCTAAAATTTCTGAAACCGGAACTAATGAAGACTGAAAGCTATTTGGCATATTTGATAACATAGTTTTTCCTGAGATATAAGTGTTTTGACACTTATTTTATGTAATATCCAAATTAAAATTGAATTTTAATGATAATCACGAATTGAGCACGTGTGTATCATACATAAAAAATGTAGTAACAGAAGTAAATATATAGGTAAGTTTGTTTTCATTGAAAACACAATTAAATTAATAAGTTAAATAAAATGTTCCATAACTTAAATAAAAAGTATGTTCTACACTTGGATATATATTTGTAATTGAATCTATAAATATGTATTACAGAGGGAAATATATTTTCATGAATGAAGATGAATTTATCATAGGTTGTTTACCATATTTGCTTGAGTCAAATTTTAGCGAAACAAAGGTGTTTTGCTCTTCAGGGTAATTGTCATGACATTTCAAGAATCTTCCAAGAATCTTTGCATTTTTTTTTTCGTTTTGTTTATACACAAAATCTGTGAGAAAAAAAGAAGACGCTGTTTTTGTTATTTAAAGCAGATTTAAGTTTTTAACATCCAAAAAATTATTATATTTTTATGTATAAACAAATGAAGAGTCATGATGGAAAACGATGATATTCCAATATTGTGAGCTTTGAGGTGACAATTTGATCTGTTAATTTCAAAAGATGAGCTAATGTTTGGTTAACTTGTGTCGTTCTAGATGTGAATTTTAATTCTTTTTAACAGATTTATTAACAATTGAAACATCACACTACACGCACAAACATAAATTATCGACTATGATTAGCATATAATGACTTACAGTTGGTTGGATTTATTATCCATCGCGTGAATTGAGCATAGTGTAAAAATGACGTGTGGATGATTATTTGATCCAACAATGACTTACAGATGAAACAGCACCGAAAAAACTGACAATAAATCATAATTAAATAATAAAACTTTGTAGGAATCACCATTAACCCTTAAATGCCGGATTTTTCAATAATCATTGCAATAACGTTTTTTGGCTTTCATTTTTTAAATAAATCATGGGAAAAATACTTGAAAAAATCCTATTTTGTTTTAAGTATGGTTTACAGCTAAAAAACTGTTTGTTACTAATCGGCAATACTGGTCTTTAATTGAAAAAATAATTTTCCTTGATAAAATTCTATAGTATTAAACAAACAAGAATTTTAGGAACTATAATAAGAAATAAATTTTACTTCCTCACTGCAGAACAAAATAGAGTATTTCGAAAGCCTCCAAATAAAACAAAAAGAACATGTGGCAACAATTGAAAAAATAAATCTATCTTTATTCTTAAACAGCACAAGTGTTTCCATCTACATGTTGAAAATCGATTTAATAATATTTTCAGAATGTATTTTATTGGCAACATTAGGCATTATAGCTTCAATATTACTCTAATAATATTTTAGAAGCCTAAATTGGGTATGTTGTCGAAAAGCAACACCATGCATTTAAGGGTTAAACAAAGGAACGCACAGGACGCGTTTAAAGATGAAATTTTAACAGGCCGTACTTGTCAATGATCTCTCATCCTCTCATTTTCTCTGTTCAGCTTGGTAATTACTTTTGTAATTAGTCTTTTCTCTTTTCATTTTATTATTTAATATACAATAGGTGATCGGCTAACGAACTTAATCCTTTCTAAAACAATGTTCGCTAACCGAATATTTCGTTAACCGATCATAGATTTAGTATACATTTGTATGGGAATTTTTTTTAATTCGTTCTTAAAAGAAAAATAATATAAATCTGCCCTTTATAACAGTGTTAATATACGCCCTTATTTTATATGCACAGATCGTATTTTGATGGCTTTGTCGGTGTCGTGTTGTATTAAAAAAAAAAAAAAAATGCCATGCTCTTTTGTAAAAGTTTTAGGATTACATTCATCGACTACAGCATTAAATCATATCAATTTGCCATTTTGATCTTTCAAAAACTCTTCAGTTCTCTAAAAGATTGTGTTTATTGCGAGGCCCGACAAATCTGAAGTGGAGTCTAGAGCCCGTTAATAATTTTTGAACTAAATATTAATTGAAATAGTTAATTTGCAATTAAAAATATTTCTTTAATAAGATACACAAAATATAAAAATTAACGCTTCTAATCTATTCATTCTAATTTGGGGACGCTAAAATATGGGACCAGAACCTCCGGGCGATAGCCCATGAATTAATCAGGCCCTATGTATGCAGCTGTTAAAATGTTCTTTAAGTCGACAATTGATGCAATTCATTACAGCTCAGCAAATCGGAAACACAGCATTGCTTCTTTTTGGCTTTCTTCTGTGGGGGCTCGTTAACCGAACATATGTTCGTTATCAGAACATAAAATTCTCTCCTGAAAGCGCTCGTTAACCAATCTGTTCGTAAACCGAACAGTTCGTTAACCGATCTGTTGTATATATATAATATATATATATTCTTTTATTTCTTACGTTTTTTTTTAAGTTTTCTATTTTAGTTTAATTTTTTAATTTACTTGTTTAATTTTATCTGTTTATTCATTTTTTATTTTAATTTGTTCAATTCTTTTTATTTTCTTTATTTATTTCTTTTCTGTTAAATTTTTTATCATTTTGGCATACTTTGCTCTTCTGCATGTGCTCCTCTGTGATTATTGTTTATCTTGCAGCTAGCGCCACCTTTCGGATTCTTTGTGAGTCTTCCCTTTGCCCTTACAATTTATTTGTGACCTTGTCCCATTACAGACGCACCTTTACATTCGCTGATTACGGACCATTAAAATTTCCAATCCGAAACACGTCCAGTGTGTTCTTTTGTTTTGAATTCTTTTACACAATGTTTTATTATTTAATAACTTAATGACTTTTTTACAGATCGCTTGATGGTTGAGCCAAAATATAGGAAACCTTGTATCGAATCAAAATTGAAGGATGTCCTGTAAAAAACACTCTTGGAAATAGGTATAAAGGAAGATGAATGCGATGGTCTAAGCCCGAGAAAAACTAAAACAACACAGAATAACGAGCTTGTGAATATCATCTTTTTTACTGGTTAACACTTTAAAAAGCTGTTTTGGATGAGATTAATTCTAAATTAATTCGTCACTGAACTTTAATTTAAATCCGCTTATGTATATTATCGGCCTTGATTGCGGTATATCATATAGACTAACTATTGTGCCATAAATACTAAAAAAAACATCATTATGATTAAAAATCATTATAAAAAGTGTTTTTAACATAAAACTTCTCTGTCACAAATATAAGAAATTTAAAAGATTAAAATAAATAATCCATAATTTCTAAATATCGTGCGTAACACTATTGTAGAGGTAACTGCTATCGATTTTGTAATCATACGAATATTGCAACATGTGCTTATTTTCCCCTTCGCAGTATGAATAAAACTGAAAAAATAAAGACATCTTATTTTTCTTCAAAACATTCATTATAATTTGTACTATATTTTCATTTTCCTATTTTTTTTCACTTTATTATGTTTGCCGTTTAAATTGAATTTTTAGTTTACATAAATAGATATAAAAGCATTATTTAGATGATGTCTAAATACATGAATGTAAAATATTTTTTAGGAAATTTTTATGCTTGAAGGAAGACTCGTGTATATGTGTTAATCATGGGGAAAGTATACAACAGGCAGTATTTTTTTCGTAATGTTTGTGTTACATTACCGAATATAAAATACAAAACATTTGTTTTATAAAACATATAAGTATTACTCAATTTAAACAATATTAAACCATAAGACTTTTAAGTAAAAGTTATTTTTTTTTTACTTTTTTTCCCCCTCAAGAAACAGTAATATACAAATGTGTGAGACTCAGTTATCTGAAGAAGAACAAATCTGAAAAATAAAAAGTATATTGTAAAAATATTAAACGAAATATGGGAAGAATTTAAATTAATAACATTTAAAAATAAAGTGGATGTACGCAATGTACTGTTCTTATTTACATGTATCTAGTAACAAGTTATCGACTTATTATAACGGCATTAGTTTTGATATTTTTTCTATTACTAAGAGGATTTAAAATCAGTGAAATAACTCACAAGTTTTTTTCATTATATATTTAGTGATACATAAACTAGTAATGCCTACTTTGTATAACTCGACTTACATATTTTCTAAATGAAAAACAGTATATTGTAGAATTCGGGACTTTTAATGCAACCATATCGAGTTGGAAAGTAACGGACTGATTTTGTATACGCGCATTTAGAATTGGATGTTGACATATTAGCACTATTTATCCTTGTGTAAAATGACACACTTTTAAAGATTTGATTTATATATCTTTTGATTATATATTTTTAAATGTAATAAACATAAAACTTCATTGCATAAAAATTATTTATAGTTATTTCACTGTAAAAATTACGAATATCAAAATCTTTCAAAGGTGCCCTTTGATACCGGTAGAAATAATGTTAAAAATACGTAACTGAAAGAGCATGGTCTTTATGATTTTAATTTTATTTTGATGTTTTTTTTTTTTTTTTTTTTTTTTTTTTTTTTTTTTTTTTTTCTGGGATGATTGAAAATGCAGAGCAAAACATAAAAATTTATTAATTAATTACAATCAAAGAGTGATTTCTGAATTTTTATATTTGCTAATTGAGATCAATCTATCCCTTTAAAAGCAGATAATTAATCAGGAAATATTAGATTAAAATGATGTTGAACCCATACAAATGCGTAATCTATTGCTTAAAATGATATCAATCCGGGAGTTGTAAATGAAATTTAACGTACTACAGCTCTCATTATATTAAAGGGAAATGGGGTTTGATGGCAGCATTATATTTAAAAGCATTTAAAATTTTTAGATAGGTCTGCATTACCTGAGTTACTAACCGAAAAATATTTCATTCCCCCGAAAATGTATGAAAATGTATGAACTATTTATATTGTTTCAAGTGCAAATAGATTATTTCGTAATGGATCCGCACCGGATGGAGATAGATTTAAAAATATCGTGTTTGAAAATTATTTAAAAAGGTAGAATAAATCAGTCAAGATACAGTTTTCAAACAAATTGCATTTGAAAGTAGATTACTTTCCGATATGACGATGTAAAAATTAAAAATGTGAAATGATCAGAAAATTAAAAAATTGTAGTAGAAAAAATTGAAAAACTGGACTGTCGTCAAATGTTGCCATTCGCAAAATGGCTTCAGCATTACTCACGGACACGTTAGTACTTTATAATATAATTAGTCCCTCTTGTATTCAGATTATTTTGTCCCTATCTATAAAGAAATGAAAAATATATAAAAAACACAAAACTGCAAAATGTATAAAAAACAGGCCGTAGTGCATATCCCTTATCTTTTTTCTTTGTTATATTTCAAGTATCAAAACATCACTAAAATGCATCGCATCCGATTTTTTTACGACAGATCGTATAGTAATGGAATTAATTCTCCTTGTGAATGAACTATAAATACCTTTCGTTCTGTACTCCTGAGAAAGAATGTTGTAGTCCCAATTAGTGTTGCATATAAATCTCATTATTTTTAGGGTTCCGTAATTAAAAAGTAAAAACGGAACCATTATAAGATCACTCCTTTGTCTGTTTGTCTGTCTGTCTGTCTGTCACTGCCATTTTACTCGTAAATTATGTTGCGTGGAAAATTCAAACTGGGGGAAGTAATATAGACTATTGACCCACATATTTTCAGATTATTAAGTATTCATAAATATATTTAGTAAAAATGTAGAGGGGCTAATTAACGTACTTGAAAAAAAAACTTTTCTTTGTATATAATGTGGGGTTTCGTGTGAAAACTTTTGTAACGCTGAACTCAAAAATACATTCCTTTTAATTGTAGGTATTATAGTTTCAAAGATATCGGCGAAAATGTTGCGCAAAAATATGTCCCCCCCTCCCTCTGCAATCTAATTCCGAATGCAATGAATCTAAAATTATGAAACAATTAGTGGTAGTATAGGTTAATTTAAACCTTGAAGGAAAATTATAGCGATTACCCTAGGTAATTGATTATAAAATGAACGAAGAAAAATGTTGTGGAAACATATGCTACTCAAAACACTTTTGTCACATCTGTAATGTGGACATTTCAACAGGACAATGCCAGTATCCATGTTTCTCCATCAAGAAAAGCATGATCTGAAGTGCTAATGGTGTCCAAGCTCTTGAGTGACCTTGTAATATTCCATACCTGAATCCAATGGCAAAATATTTGTTGTGTTTTTCTGCAGTCTATTTATAAAGATTTTCGATAATATCGAACCAAATATGAACTCATTAATAGAATCAAGATTGCTTGGAATAATATAAAAATCAAATCTGTATCTAAACTTAGTGAAACGTTGACAGATAAACTGATCAAGGTAATTGAAAAAAAAAATGTGCATTTATAAAATATTGACTTTAAAAATTCATTAAAAAATCGGCGACATTATATTTATTTCCAAAATAAAGTGTATTTTTTTTAAAAAAAAGTCATTATTTTAGTAAATGTAATTTTTTTAATTTTAGAAAACCCTCTATTTCTATTAATTTTGACTTACATAAATTCTGATACTTACTTCTTATCCTTATATTTTCTAGAAATGTTTTGCAATATTGTTTTTTCACACGACCTTAAACATTTTTGCAGGGTCTCAAATGGAGTGCTTATTTTGAAGCTAAACGGTTAGATCGTCTTCAGAAAAGTATTGTTACTCAGTAAAATTAAATTTATTCATTGTTTAAATAAACGCGGCTAAATTTAGAAAAGATTTGGAGGATTCACAGGGCAAAAACAAATTTTAATTCTTCAGCAACATTTAGGGATAAATAACATTTTAACACAAACTATTATTATTTATTTTTTTCTATATTCTGTTAATATCCATAATGTCAAGCCCGCTGAGATTAAATGCTAAAAAACTCCTAGTCATAATGAACTAATGTTTATCACAGTGAATTTGAAGAAAGTCGCAAAGAATAGTTTTTCTAAACTGAAAACTAACATAATTAAATTAGATTGTACAATAAATAATAAGCTCGTGATGATTTCTTCAGAATTTTACTGAGTACTGAAAGCAAAAAATTCATCAAAGCGAAAGTAATTAAAAATAATAATAATAAAACCGAATTGAATAGAGTGCTTACTTTTATTATTTACTTCTTGACGGCCTATTGGCATATTTAGTGAGAGCTGTTCCTTTTAGAAAAGAGTTTTCCATTTGTAAAATTCCATTTTATTATTATCAAATTCTTTTTTAGGTATATAATGCCCAGCAAAGTTCGCGTTTGACAGATAATAGATATTAGTTTATCCGTAAAGCCTATTTTTTCTAAACTGACGAATGACAAAAAAAAGATTATAATTTACAAGAAATAAGCATGTGATGATTTCCTTCTATATCCTTCTATATATAAAAAAAAGTAACGCTTTGGAAATGGACCAATGAAAATCTGCGTAGATACCGAGAAACATATCTGATTGGTCAGTGCTTTCTAACGCAATAGTGAGGGATACCAAAGGGTTAGGAACCGGCTCTGTCACCAAACGTCGCCGAGTTTGTCGCCAACTTGGCGATATATCGCAAATTGTACGACCAAAATGAGTCGCCAAAAGTGAAGCCAACATGGCGATATTTCCAGTATTTCGCCAAATTCCCATAGACTCCAATTGAAATCCAATAGACTTTACTTGCTTGCAGAAAATCAACAAATTGAGGTATTTCAATGCAACAAAAAAACTAATACTAGCTTATGTATAGAGCTTAATTGAACTATTAGCATTATTTTTAAGCACAAACACTAATTATTTACAATATTCGTAACACTATATATATAATTTTATATTTAATAACCCTGAAATTATGAAACTCTGTAAGCTCGAATGATTATGTGCTTGGAGATAAGGAAATAAAATTGTCAGGAGTTGGGGAGGAGTGTGTTTTTACCGTGGGGAATCTAAAAATTGAATGTATAGAAAATAAGGGATCGCGAAGCGATCCGCAATGGAAACGCGAAACAATTACGTCTGGGGGTGGCTAGAAAATAGGGATTACTTCGCGATACCGAATGGAAACACGAAGCGATTACGTGGGGGGTTGGTGAGCGTAGCGAGCAGGGGGGTGGAGCCCCCCTAGTATAAAAAAAAGGAACGATTTAGAAATGGACCAATGAAAATCTGCGTTGATACCACGAAACGCATTTGATTGGTCAGAGTTTTCTGAAGCTATAAGAAGGGTTACCAAGGGGGGGGGGGGGGCTATATCGCTAAGTTTGTCGCCCACTTGGCGATATACAGCCAAATTTGGCGACCAGAGATATTCGCCCAAAGTGACGCCAACTTGGTGGTATTTCCAGTATTTCGCCAAATTTCCGTAGACTCCCATTGAAATGCAATAGGGTTTACTTGCTTGCAGAAAATCAACAAATTGAGATTATTCCAATGCAACAAAAACTAATGTTAACTTATGAATAGAGCTTAATTGAACTATTTACATTATTTTTAAGCACAAACATTAACTATTTACAAGATTCGTAACACTTTATATATAATTTTATATTTAAAAATTCTTTTAATTATGAAACTCTATAAGCACTAATGCTTATGATTTTGAAGATAAGAAAACAAAATTTTCAGGAGCTGGGGAGAAGCGTGTTTTTACCAAGTGGAATCCAAAAATTAAATGTATAGAAAATAAGGGATCGCGAAGAGATCCAGAAAGGAAACGCGAAACAATTACGCTAAGGTGGACTAGAAAATATGGATTGCTTTGCAATACCGAATGGAATCGAGAAGCGATTACGCGGGGGGTTTGTGAGCGCAGCGAGCAGGGGAGCGGGGCCCCCCTAGTCTTCTAAATTTTACCGTATACTGAAATCTCAGATTCCCTAAGACACAAGTAATTAAAAAGTATATTAATAAAACCGACTTCAATAGAATTATTACTTTTATAAATTACTTCATGTACCCCTATTGGCATATCTGTGAGGACTGTTCTTACAATAGAGTGTTTTTCTTTTGCAAAAATATTTTATTATTATCTAAATTATTTTAAAACAAATAAATGTCAGCATAACTAACGATATAGATGTCAGTTTATTAAAGACTTTGGCGGATCTCCTATAAAAGTAAACTTTGAAATGTACTAAGATATTTTATAAGCCCTTTAGTTGAAGTCTCTCAAGGGTTCTCAGGACTCTTAAAGCTTGAAAACTTCCGAAAATTTAATTTTTTTAGATGTTAAACTCCTATCTTTTCTGAATATTTTGATATAATTGTTTCCTGAAAACTCCCATTAGAACAGAAGTTCTGGCTTTTAGAATTATACGAGTAACCGCTCAATAGCTCAAGCGCCGTTTTCGAAACTTTTAAGTCATTTTTCTCGAAATGACGTTTTTGGACATAACGCGCAGAATACCTCAAAAACTTCTGATTATTTTTCCATGAAAGTTTCAAAACATATGTTTCATGTTAGTCTGTATACACTTAACCTGAAAATTCCTTTTTATTTCTCAAAAAATATTTTCTTTAGGTGATTATACCATTGAAATTTTCAAAATTTTGAATTAGTTAAATAAAACGTTATATTATAAATATAAAATGGCTTTAATGCAAATTTATTTAGATTCAGGGTAATTATTATAATGCGAAGTATCAGTAGGTAACAAAATTTTCATTCTAGTTGCGAAATTTATTTTGCAATCCTGCGTGTAAACTATTATACCAATTTTCTGCTAGTCAAATATCTGACAGTTTGGAGCACCCTATATGTTAATTGTGCATCTTGTCATTTTTTAAATACATGAAATGAAAGAAATGACTTATATATTTCATACACAATAAAAATTTCGTTTTAAAAACCTATAAATTTTAAGATATTAAATATTGAAAAATGTTTATTTTTTTTTAATTTTTCCGAATTTTAAGAGTCTTGAGACCCCTTAAATATATTAGGCTCCACTACTTTTTTCCCACACATAAGCAAATTTCACGAAAACATTTTGCCACCTCTTTTGTAAAATATTTTATTTGCCTGTCCTTATTGCCATTCATTCCTTAAAAATGTTAAAAATTGCACGTCAAACGTGGCAAATGTGGTGCGTTCGTACTATAACTAGTTTTAAGAATATTTTTTGCACCGCATATTGTACTGACTGTATATTTTAGTGCACTTCATAAGTTAATATCAATTTCATTCTGTTCGAAAGCCTGTAACAACATTGAAATGCACTTCAAATATTTTTTTTTTTTTTCCCATCGGTGGTAATGTAACGGAAAACTTTTGACTGTCCCTGTAACTGAACTATACATCCGTTTTTCATAAAATTTGAAATGACTCAACAAAATTTTGCAATAATTATATATTTAAAATTCCAGACCATTCGGTTGTGTAGTTTTTGTTCTATTATATATGCGGACGGACGGACCGAACGACGACTATAGGTACTACGTATTTATATAATTGAGAACGCACATAAAAACAGTTAATGTTTTTATCCGGATTTATTAAATAATTTTCCCGCTTCTGTAAGTTTTGGCACATTTTAAATAGTTTTATAATGAGATAAATTATCATATATTTTTAAAAAATTGAAGACAAGTCAAATAATTTAACAATTTGTGAAAATATTTATCTTTAATAATTTTTATGCATAGATAATTTTACGCATAGAAAATACAAGATTTAAATTTCTTTTTATTTAACTTTATTAATTAATTTTTTTAAATATTTTGAAATTCAATTTGTAATGTAATAAGGTGATAGCTTTCTACAAGATATTCTTAATTTCAATTAAACACTCGAATATTTTATTACATAATGCTATATTTGTCAAGTATGATCTCAAAAACCTTTTTTTTAATTAAGATATTTTAAGTAACTAATTATTTCTAAATGAATGTTTTAAAACCTAATATTTGATTAAAATTATAATATAAAGAACTATCTTATAATTCAAAGAAGAAAAACAAATTTAATTAATCTAAAGTGTTCTTAAAACTTCGTAGCTTTTGATTTTTAAGATACGGTTGAAAATCATTAGCATAAGTTAATTATACTTGTACATATAAATTTTATCCGTATCTTAATACTTTTAACTTAAAATTCATGACATGTGTCGTTTCACGTATAGAGGAAGACTACTTCTGAAACAGTTTGTCTAGTAATTCTCATTAAATGCTTCATATTTTATAATTTATATATCAGTAAAAGAAATGTGTAAAAATTAAAAAAAAGATTTGTGTTATCGACGAATTTTTATTAAATCAAGAAGCAGAAGAATTTTGAAATTATTGTTTTTATAAAGGAAATTAAATTACAAAATATCTTTATGTAAAACTTATATTTATCATAAAAAAACACGCTTATCTAAAATTAAAATAAAAAATTTAAAAATATGTATTAAAATTTATATTAAAAATGCAATTTTCAAAAAACATCTGTAAATGTAACTAGATTTTAGGAAAGCAGACAATCATTAAACAATATTTACGGAAAAACCGATAAATATATAATACCACTGGTTTTTAGGTAGATTAAGTACTACCTACTGCAATTTCCCCTATGTTTGAATTTCTGAAAAATTTTTGCCGTTCTGACCCTTAGAACACAAAATCACTCCCAGTTCAAAACATTAGATCTATCTGTCTCTCTCTCTATATATCTATCTATATATATAAAAGAAAGTCTGAATTTTGTATTAATCAACGCGCAGCCCAAACTACTGAACCTAATATCTTGAAATTTGGGGTAAAAATTCTTCTTATGACATTGAGTGCCGCTAAGAAAGGATTTTCTAAAATTCCACCCCTAAGGGGGGTAAAAAATCGAACGAACTTTTAAAAAATTCCTTAAAAATCTGATTTTATAGCTATTTTTCAACTGATAACATATTTTGGTGTATTTTTGTATGCTGAATCGAATGGTACTAACTAAATTCTTTTAAGCTCAATAGTTTGCGAGATATTTCATATATTTCTAATTTGGCGATGTCTTTGGCGCCAAAACCTCGAAATACCTAACATTATAAGTGATAATTCATCCATAATTATTCATCTTATACATCCGTTACTGTAGCAACGGAAGTAATTCAAATTAAATCTTTTTGTTAAATCTTTTGGTTAAAGAATTGAACCGGCTATATGAGTTTGAAAAAAATAAATAGATACAAAAGTCTTGAAAAAAAGAAGAAAAAATATTGAATTTATTTAAAATACAAGGAAGCGATCCACTTAGAAATTAACATTATAAAACGAAAATATTTAAAAAATTAAAGCCATGTTTGTATCACTTTAAACATTTTGTGGTACTTACATCCTGGCCATGTCAGATACAACTGCGCCAAGCATGGCAATTACATTTATTACAGCAACCCTTATTTTTTGTCCATTTGATAGTTTATTTAGTATAGTTTTAAATTAATTTTATTATTATAATTTTTATTTATTATAGTTTATAGTTTATAGTATGTAGTTTTATGTTATATATTTTATTTATGTATTTACTTAAAACAATGTGCCATTTTTAACAAGGTTATGTATTTAAGAATGTTAAATTACTTTTTTGAACGTAATTGGCAAACGTTAAACAAGATTGGCAATTGTCAACCATTTTTGGCGATTTATCTCATGGTCCGAATAATGCGTATTACTTTTTTTAATGGAAGAAATTGGAATTGAAATAATACATCGCGATTTATCACTTGCTCCTATGGATAAGAAAAAAAAATGGGTACTTTTATGTCAGCCGTATCCGTATGTAAATATCGCCATTAGCATTTTTAAAATTGCCAATAGCAGTAGTTACATTTCGCGTATGTAAATTAAAAACAATTCTTTGTTTTAAGTTATGGCATTATTTGCTATTGTTTTACTTTTCATCTTTTTCAATGATATTAGTGTAAAGCATGTATTATAAATGAAATGAGTGAAATGTTTTTATTTTGAATGAAAATAATAAAATAAGAATAAGATATGGAAACAATCATTGTTGATTTATTACTTGTGCCCGGCTAACATAAAAGTATCACAAAAGCCATATATTCACCTTTCTTTGGGTAGTTGTTCATGGAATTTCTGGTTAATCTTCCGTAATCGGATACTTCTTCAATCGGTGTATAAATTACAATGTTGAAAGCATCGTTTATGTATGAAGCGAAAACTTCATGATGAATTCTATTACAGAAAATCGCATCATCATCATCATCTACTACATATTTCAAACGGAAATTTGCATTTTATTCCTATTCTTTATAATATTTTGATAGGATATGCCACTATTAGTTAGGTAATGTTTTTGGAACATTTTTTTTTTTTTTTTTTTTTTTTTTACACACAGTGTTCTACGTTGCTTAGTTTTAGTTATAGAGCTATTGGAAAAAAACTATACAGAAAGGTGAGCGCAATTATGAAAGATACATCTACTGTAATTATATAAAAGATGCAAATTTGCTTTTCCTTCCACCCGTTTATAATTTGAGTTTTGCTGGGTGTATTTTGATGGGACGTACACTGTTAGTTAGATTATTTTTTGTGGATAGTTGGTACTTCTTGCATGGATGGTACTTCTCTGTAGCGAAGTTTTCTTCTGGGTTATAGTTTTTCTGAAGCACAAACTTGGCAACAAATCGGATTGCAGAAAATTAGATTGCAAGAGAAAGTTCCAAAACTAGGAGAACCCGAATGTGAAAGATTACCTTTTATTTAAAGTTCTACTGAACGTATTTTGGTTGGAGTTGCATACTTAGGTAATATTAGGGATTGTTGCAATATTTGAAATGTCATTCTACATTGTTAGTTATGGAACTATGAGGAAAGTTCTCAGTGGTGTAGTTGACAAAAAAGTAGGATAAAATCTACAGGCAGAGAGTATATGTTAGAGAGTATATATGTTATAGTTATGGAGTGCAGAGTTTCTAAAAAACACCAGAAGGTCTACGGCGTATAGTCTATGCTACATTCCTAAAAATTCTACAATCACGTTAACTTGATTATGAAAGATATATTTAACTATCAACTTCAAATATAAAATAAAAAGGGCAATTTCGGTCCGACCGCTTATAACTTGAAATCTTTTCAGAGGGATTTTGAGAAGATTTCCATTGTTAGATAAATTTTCAAGAAAGTGTTTCATATATAACATATATTAATCTACGTTGCTCAGGTATAGAATTATGTGCGAAAGTTCTTTAATCATTGAACCCTATTTTGAAATATTAGCCTTTTTAAAAGGTTCTACTGAGTTAATTAGCACTGTTGTTAGATAATTTTTCAGGAAAGATTTTAGTCGATAACACATATTGTTCTACATTGCTTTGCTATAGAATTATGGCTGAATGTTGTATTATCTGGTGAACTCGATTATGAAAAATTAGTCTTATTAGAAGGTTTTACTGAACGGATTTTGATGAGATTTGCATTTTTTAATTTTCAAGGATGATTTTAATATGCTACATATTATTCTTCCGTTCTTTTTTATATTTAATTATAAATAATCAACTAAAAGATTTGCTTCATAACAGTCCAAATTTTGTCTGAGACATTAGAAGATATAAAACTGTAATGGCGTTCACATTGTTTTCAGCAACGCGGATGATCATTAGAGATAAATGTATTTATTGCTATAAAACACAAGATCAAATACACCGATATATTTCGTTGGATTAAAGTTTCGCTTGGAGAAACCGACCAGTGTAGCGGGCGAAGGCTTCTATTACTATATGTAAAGCGTAAATTCCTATTTCATTCCGAATGATTATAACGCAGATTCTACTGAACATAATTTTGCAGAACTTACACTATTAGATAGTAAATTTGGTTTATAAATAGTTTAATCTAAAAATCATCGTTCCAAGTTACTTAGTAATAGTTACGGGAGTTCTAAAATTAGGTGAACTTGATTAGGAAAGATTTTAAGTTTTACTGAACGGATTTTAATGACAGTTGCACAGTTAGTTAGATAATATTTCAGTGATTTTTTCAATATTTATCATATCTTTCAAAATTGTTTAGTTACGAAGCTATGCGGAAAAAGTTCTCTGTGGTATAGTAAAGAAAATTGGAGGATAATACGCTACAGACAAAGGATGTATACTAGAATGCTATGGTTATGGAAGTTGTGCAGAGTTTCTTTAAAAATCCAGAAATGATGCGACGTATACCTACCCCTACATCCCTGAGAGTTCTATATAATCAGGTTAACGCGATTATGATAGCTATATTTAACTATCTCAATGTATATAAAATGCAAAGAGAAATTTCATTCCGGCCGCTTTTAAATTTACTTCTACTGAATTGATTTTGATGGTGCTTACATTGTTAGTTAGATAATTTACAGAAAAGATGTTAGTATAAAATATAATGTTCTACGTTGCTTAATTAAATAATTATGGGTAAAGATCTAAATCAGATGAACCCAATTTTGAAAGATTGGCTTTTTTTTTAAGGTTCCGCTGAATGAATTTTCACGGGATTTAAACTGTTAATTAGATTATTTTTTATGAAATGTTTCGGTACATTTTCCAGTTTAAAAGATCCTGATAAGTGGATTTCGATGGAACTAGCTCGGTTAGTTAATTTTTCAGTGAACGTTTTGGTATGAAGCACATATTATTCGCTTTGTGTTGCTTGGTCGTCAGGTTGCTTGATTATAGAATTAAGGCTGAATGTTCTAGAAGCAGGCGAACCAAATTATGAACGATTAGCCTTTTCAGTATGTCCAATTAACAGATTCTAATGAGATTTGCACTGATAATTTTTCATGAATATTTTTAGTATATTACATAGTGTTCTATCGTTCTTCACCGAATACTACACTAAATGATCAACGAAAGAAGTTGGCTCTTAACAGCCTAAATTTTGTATGGCTCAAACGATATAATAGCGTAATAACATTCATATTGTTTTCACCAATAATCTGATGTTTTCAATGCTTTAAAACGCATGATCAAATTCACAGATATATTTCGTTTGATTCAAGGTTTCTTTAAAAAAACTGACCAGCGTAGCGGGCGTTAGGCTGCTAGTCTATATATAAAAGAAAGTCCGGATTTTGTATTAATCAACGCGCAGCCCAAACTACTGAACCTAAAGTCTTGAAATTTGGGGTAAAAATTCTTCTTATGACATAGAGTGCCGCTAAGAAAGGATTTTCTAAAATTCCACCCCCAAGGGGGGTAAAAAATCGAACGAACTTTTAAAAAATTCCTTAAAAATCTGATTTTATAGTTATTTTTCATCTCATAACATATTTTAGTGTATTTTTGTATGCTGAATCGAATGGTACTAACCAAATTATTTTAAGTCTAATAGTTCATGAGATATTTCATATTTTTCTAATTTGGCACTATCTTTGGCGCCAAAACCTCAAACTTTCAAGTAATAATTCCAAAAACTCATTCTCTTCATTCTGTTACTGTAGCAAGGTAAGAAATTCAAATTGAATAGTTTTTTAATCGATTCTTTTGGTTAAATAATTAAAACAACTGTCAGTTAGGAAAAAAAAATACAAAAGCCTCATAAACTAAAACAAACAAACAAAAAAAACTTTTGTACTTTTTCGTTCTACCACATCATGCCAAAATATGTGGTATCGTGCCATTTATTTCAACCCTAACGTGCAAACGATTTTCATTGGAAACCGTGCCAAACATTAACATTTGCTATTTATTGAACCTGAATAATTTTTATGAGTATTATTCCATCGTAATCTCATAAAACTTTTTAATTAGTTATTTTATGAATAGAAAATATTTATTATTAATTATAACTTACATTTAATACTGATATTGACATAGATTTTATCACTTGGCAGTTATCTGATGATGAGGAAGCTACAATAAAATTATTTCAGAAGTTAGAAATTATACATATAATAATGTTTTGTTCAAAAAACCATGAATGTTTTCATTCAAAGAATGAAATGTTTACTGAAATGTGAGACATACGTATTACGTACGCCACGCATTTTTGTTGCATTTTTGAAATTGACGTCATTCTAAGCAGAAAATGCGCATTTATATAAATAAATAAATAAATATATATATATATATATACTAGCAGATCTACCCGGCTTCGCTCGTGTCACTAATAAGGGCCCTCCCGGGTAAAATACGTTAAAATGAAATAATACGGCAATGACAATAACTGAGATTGGTGCATTCCCGTCCAAGAATCATTAAAAAGACCGATAAGAAATATAAGTAAAATAGTCTTAATTGCGTCTACTATTAACTATACCATAATAATATATATTTCAAACAAATGTCATAACATATATTAAAGTACAATTATTTGCTTAAAAAACGTCATTTCAAAAAAAAAAAAAAAAAAACATTAAAAATATTAAAAATGTACATATTTCGACTCTTTCATTGAGTCATCTTCAAAATATACAAAAAAAAAAAAAAAAAAAAAAAAAAAAAAAAAAAAAACCTACAAACACAATGCCAATTGTGACATTATACTGATGATGGCAATGACCTAACCCATAAATTTTGCTTTTACTAAAAATTTTTTTTTAACGTATGATCATCATACAATTTCGTTTTTCACACTGTCAAATAGAAAAAGTTTCTCTGAAATGAAATTTATTTGAAAATTTTAATCTCACTTTTTTCATGTGAATGAATTTTAAAGCAATTTTCAATCATGGATATTTTTTGATTTGCATGCAGTCAGGGATAAGATTTCCACGTTTTTTCACACCAGTATTTTGTTAGAGTAAAGGATATTTCATTTAATCGGAACACTCTCTTGATTTAACAGAACAACATTTTCTTTAAGAATATACCGGTGTGCAAAAACGTGGAAATCTCATCCCTACATGCAGCCCAATTACGAAAGATATACCTGTTTGCTCTTAATGCAACATTATAAAGTAAAGACATTGATGAACTATGAGTAACTCTAGCATCATATTGTTGGTGGCAACAACCTAACCCAACCATAAATTTAACTTTTACTGCAATTTGACCTTTAAACATCGCACATTTGATTATTCCAAAATATAATAGAATACAAAAAGTACTTTCAGTAATATTTGTTTGAAAAGCTTATCTCAATTTACGGATTGTTTATCCATTTTAAATTAATTTTCAATCACGGAGATACTTTTAAATATACCTGCAACCCAATTCAGAAAGATATATCCATTTGCTATTAATGCAATATTATGAAGAAAAGACATATCTATGAGTAACGCCTAGCACCATATTGTTGGTGGCAACAACCTAACCGTACCATAAATTACGCTTTTATTGCAATTTGATCTCTAAACATCATGCATCCCATTATTTCAACGTCTAACAAAAAAGTCTGTGAGTCATGAAATTTTGTTTAAAAAAGAAAAAAAGCTTACCCTAAAAAATAGTAACTATAATTTCTATTTAATGTAAATCGTACAAAAATCGTATTTTATATAACCGTATTCGATACAAATCGTAGAATGTTATCACTGCATTTCAGGTATTAAAACATTTATCTAAATGATATAATTAAAGATTACAAAGAAATTGGGAATAAATTATAGCATCCAGTTTTTAGAGCCAGTTTGAAATTATATTGATGACATTGACGTCATATCTAGCAAACGATTTTTTTTTTTTTTTTACTATTATCATTTTACTTATTTGATTCTTGATATTGAAACGACTTCATTAAAATAGATTTTTTAACATTCAACTAAAGTACTTCTAAGGTCATTTTAAAACATGCTTAGTTAAAGTTTTTACATAAATATATGAAAAATGTGCATTTTCTGATTAGAATGACGTTGATTTCAAAAATGTAAAAATATAGCAGTCGAGTCTGAATTTTTATTGGCTAATAAAACAAAGTACTCGAGTTATCAATTTTTTTTAATTATTGAGCAGTTTTTTAGATGTGTGCCAACAGGAAAGAAGCTATTGAATTTGAAAATTTAAAATGAGATATTTCTATAATGTTAAATTATGAAAGATGATAGAAAAAGGGATAAATATTGGTCTGATGATTTTTTAAAGGTGACAGGGATCTATTCCACGTTCTAAAGCCTATGTACAGCAAGTTTCGTGCAAATCGGTCAAAAATTAAAGATTTGTATACACACAGAGAACGGCTTTTATATATGTGGATATATAATAAAAACTTTAACTATGAGAGTGGTAAATTGACGCAAAACCTTAATTTGAATGTTTTTTAAATTAAAACATCTACTTTAATACAGGCAGTCAAATTTAAGGAAAACAATTTAGGAAAAGAAAAAAAAAGGCTAGCTATGACGTCATATTCTATCAAATCTTTTCAACGCGTAGTCAAACTCACTGTAAATAAATGGCTCCTATATTTTGTTTACTACTTCGGTTGTATACAATAGCCATATCTTATAGCTACATTATAGTTAAGTGTTTTATTGGTTTAGATTCAGTGGCAACATTTTCTGTAATTTATAGTAAAAAGAGAGAAGTTATTTCCCTTTTCAAAAAAATTCTTGACTGATGTCACGACTTAAAATTTGTGGAAAATGACAACATTTTCATCTAATCATTGTAGATTTAATTTCTATCAATGAAAAATTTAAGCTCACGTTTAAGAGTGATATTTTATTTAGAGTAAAACCCCTCTTATACTTTAATTAAAGCTTATAATTACACGTAAAGTAAAAGTTTTAGCTTTAAGCAAATAAAATTTCAAAATTTCCAAATAAAATTTCAGAAACTGCTACCTCATCTGGATGCTTTATTGTATTTTTTCCCGTATTGTGAGATATAGTATACTTTTGTTACGCGTGCCAAAGAAAACATGTAATTTAATTTTAAAAGTTAAAAAAAATACCAAAATTGTGTCAAAAGAATATCCTTTTTCTGAATGTGAGTTTTTTTCATAAATGTCAAGTTAAAGTTGTTCATAAAATTAAGGCTTTTCTCAAATCCAAAGGAGGTACTTTCTGGCACATTTTTTAACACGTTAAACGCCACGTCAGTCACCGGTGACTGAGTCTTTCCGTTTTAAACGCGTCATTCATCGATGACTGACGTCTAAAATATAATATAAAACTAAAAAAAATATATATATTGTTTTAAGTAATTACTGAAAATTTATTTAAAATTTACCTACCTTTTATTTATTACAGGATTATACATTCTAAAAAATTACTTAAAACATTGTAAATTTTTCAGCGCTTCAGTGTCAGTCACCATGGCAATCAACGTGTTAACAAATTTCTGTTAGGAAACGCATTACATTGGCAGGAGTTTTTACTTAAAAACTATGTAATCGAAAGAGTTTCCATTTTTGGTAAAGGCATAAGATCTTTCAGTTGGTGTTTTGAACTGAATTTCGGACGCAACACCGCGATAAAAAAGAAAAACCGGTTGTTCGCGTGACCACAATTGCTCGTAACTTGATAAGTAATTTATTTATCAGAAAATGGAAAACTCATTTCAATTCAAGATCGCTTCGATAGTCAGGCCAACAAATTTTAAGCCTTCACGTTTAATGAGTGAGAAAGTTTTGCGTTGTTGCGTAGGGACTGGAGAGCCACCATAAGCATTATTGCAGGTTAATATTTTGTAATCGAATTGCATGCAAAATATACTCTTAAAACATAAGCGATGCTACATTGTTTTAAACAAAAGTGCATGCCATAATAGGTGTCAGGCACATTCATTAAAATACGAATACACCAACTAGCGCACAGCTCGATTACTGAAAATTAACCCGTCAGCACTTAAAGAGATAAAAATAGTTCTGCATTTTTCATTCAGGTAATAAGACTAATCTTTCATAATTGGTTTCACATGATTATTTAACCTTCCCATATGACTTTCCTATGACTAAGCAACGGAAAACAAATCTGTTCAGAAAAACTCAAGTCGTATGCACCCAGAACGAAATTCCCATTTGCCTTTTACATACTTATTAGATTATTTTGAATAGTTTGATTTGATATTTGTTAAAATCGTGTTTTATTTTATTTTATTTTAGGCGTTTTAATTTTGTTTCCCAATTTAGTTATTGAATATTACACGAAAATATACAAATTCTGAATTATTTACAATGCTTTTGAACAATTGAGTTTAATATTTTATAATATTTTGTATTTAAAAAATATTCACGCTTGAAAATTACTTTAAAATCCATAAAATATCTGTAAATTGAGATAAACATTAGAAACAAATATTACTGAAAGTACTTTTGTTTTCTAAAAGACGTTGGAACAATCGAATGTGTGATGTTTAGAGGTTAAATTGCAGTAAAAGTTAAATTTATTGTTGTATTAGGTTTTTACCACTGAAAATATGATACCAGCGTTACTCGTAGACATGTCCTTCCTTTATGCTATTGCATTAAGAGTAAACGGGTACATCTTTTGTAATCGAGTTGCACGCACCTTTAAAAATATCCATGCTTAAAAATTACTTTAAAATCATTAAAATCAGAAAATTGAGATACAATTTTGAAACAAATTTCATTTGAAAGAACTTTTTTCTATTAGACATTGTAAAAAATGAAATTCTGTGCTTTTTAGGAGTTAGAAAACTCGCAGAAAAGGCACAATTAATGGATTATGTTGTTGCCATCGTCAGTATGATGTCTCTGTTTTTACTTTATAATGTAGATATATGCCATACAAACGAGAATTTCACTAAATGCATTTGATGGAGTTTTTTATTTGTACTGTCAGAAAAATCATATATTTTTCTCTTACATCCGTCAAAGAAAACACGCTTTCGGTTATTAAATCTCAGGGATTTTACTGTGATTGCGAGCCAATAACTTCATGTTTTCTGATTGCCTTTATAACGGTTTGTAGATAGGAATGCACAAATTTCAGTTGCTGTGATAGCGGTATTATTTCATTTAAATTTATTTTACTTGGAAGGTTCTTTATAATTGACACGGGCGAAGCCGGGTATTTCTGCTAGTATATATATATATATATATATACCACTTTTTTATGGACACGATAAATTCTATAATTCTGCACAAATCTCTTCCAAACTGATACATGAAATCAAAGGGTAGAAAATGTCGGTCAAGGTCGTTAATGGGCAAAATCGGACCAAGGAGTTGGAAATAGGGGGGGGGGGGGGGGGGGTTAGTGAAAACCGAAAAAAAAGTAACCCATAAATTCTTAATTATAATACATATCAAATCAGTTGAAAGTTATTATTACTTCTAAGAAAAAAGCCAAAAATGCAGGTATCACAGATTTTTAATAAAATTAAAAATGGGCTCAAGGGGCCAAAAAAATAGGGTTTTAAGGAGAAACAAATTCATAACTTCGTCAATTCTTAAGATATCAAATTCACTTAGATTTATTATAAATCTTCTTAATATTATCTAGAACTTTTATATTGACAAATTTTTGATATGTCCAACTCTCACCGCAAAAAAAAAAAAAAAATAATAAAAAATAAATAAAATCGAAAAAAAAAAAATGAGAAGTTTGAAGAAGAAAAAATCCATAACTTGGTCAATTCACAAGACATCTAATCCGCTTAAATTTATTACGCATCTTCTCAATAGTATCTACAACTTTATATTGACAAGTTTTTGATAGGACCAACTCTTAGAGCAAAAACAAATTAAACAAAAATAGAAGTTGAAGAAAAAATTACCGTATTAATATTATTCTGTTAAAACCAGAAACTGTTAAAACGAAAATATTATCGGGTTAAGGGTGTACTCAAATCCAAACGGCTCATTTTCTGACTCATTTTTAACTCACAGGCTATCAAAGCCTGAGAGTTTATTTTCCCGCCGGTTCTGTATGTAGGTAACGCGATAACTCTTGATAGAAATATCCAATTTGCTTCAATTTTTTTTTCTAAGTTCATTATGATAAGACGCTTAGTTTTTGGGATTCATTGGTTAAGGATAAAGGGGGGGAAAGGAGGCTAGTATAAATGGATTTTTCATGCAAAAATATTCGATTTGTTCCAAATTTGGTTTACCGGTTTATTATATTAAGGAGCTGCCTTGATTAGATTTGGAGGTTCATAAGTTACACATAAAGGGAGGAAAGGGGGGCTACCCCCGCCCCTTAATTTGAATAAATGGGTTTTTCATGCAAAAATATATGATTTGCTCCTAATTTGGTATACCGTTTAATTATGTTAAGCAGGTTCCCTTATTAGATTTGGAAGTTCATTACTTATGTATAAAGGGGGGAAAGGCGGTATACCCACCCCCTTAATTTAGATAAATGTGTTTTTATGTAGAACTATTCGATTTGCTCCAAATTTGGTATACCGGTTTATTATGAGAAAGAGCTGCTTTGTTCAGATTTGGAGGTTTATTGGTTAAGTATAAAGTGGGAAACTGGGACTAGTCTCCCCCCTTAATTTAGATAAATGTGTTTTTCATGCAGAATTAATCGATTTGCTTCAAATTTGATATAACAGTTTATTCCGATATGGCTTCCTTCATTTTATTTGGAGGTTCATTGGATAAGTATAAAAGGGGAAAGGGGGGCAAGTGTCTATTCCCCATTATTTAGATAAATGGATTTTTCATGCAGAATTATCTAATTAGTTTATTTTTTTTTTTTTTTCTAGGTTCATTCTGATAAGGAGCTTTTCTGATTAAATTTGAAGGTTCCTTGGTTCAGCATAAAGAGAGAAATGGGGAAGCTAATACCAACCTAAATTTATTAGCTCACAGGCTATCAAAGCCTGAAAGCTTATGTCCCTGCCGGTTCTGTATGTACGTATGTACGTAACGCGATAACTCTTGATAGAAATATCCGATATGCTTAATTTTTTTTTCTATGTTCATTCTGATAAGGCGCTTCCCTGATTAGTTTTTGGGTTCATTGCTTAAGGATAAAGGGGGAAAAGGGGGATAGTCCCCCCTCACTTTAGATACATGTATTTTTCATGTAGAATTATTCGATTTCCTCCAAATTTGGTATTCCAGTTTTTTATGTTAAGGAGCTGCCTTGAATAGATTTGGAGGTTCATTAGTTACATGTAAAAGGAGGAAAGGGGGGCTAACCTTCCGCCCTTTAATTTAGATAAATGGGTTTTTCATGCAGAGTTATTCGATTTGCTCCAAATTTCGTATACCGGTTTATTATGTTAAGGAGCTGCCTTGATTAGATTTGGAGGTTTATTGGTAAAGTATAAAGGGGGAACGGGGGCTGGTCCCCCTTTAATTTAGATAAATGTGTTTTTCATGCAGAATTATTCGATTTGCTTCAAATTTGATATACCAGTATATTCCGATATGTCTTCCTTCATTTGATTTGGAGGTTCGTTGGTTAAGTATAAAAGGGGGAAAGGGGGGCAAGTGTCCCCTCCCCTTAATTTAAATAAATGGGTTTTTATGCAGAATTATCTAATTTAGTTTAATTAGTTTTTTCTAGGTTCATTCTGATAAGGAGCTTTTCTGATTAGATTTGAAGGTTCCTTGGTCAGCATAAAGGGAGAAATGGGGGAGCTAATACCCCCCTAAATTTAGCGAAATAGTTTTTCATGCAGAATTATCTGATTTGCTTCAAATTTGGTATACAAGTTTATATGTTAAGTAGCTTCCCTGATTAGATTCGGAGGTTATTTGGTTAAGTATAAAGGGGGGAGCGGGGTCTAATCCCTTCATTTATTTTTTGAGTTGCATTATTCTTTGAAATTAGAGTATAATATACAATGCGTGAGTAACCTGTGACTCAATGCCATCAGTTTAACTGGGCAATTTTCTTTTTATTAAATTCCATTTTGCTCTCAAACGCATCCAACTGGCAGGTTCTCTTATTCAGAAACTATATAATGTGCTGTATGGGTAAATTTTTTGATAAAGGCAGAATATATTTCAAAAAATGCTGTCAAAGTGGGCATTTTTATCCGAATTTCCCGAAGCGATAGTCCTACAAACGAAATAAAATGGTGGTACTCAGAAAATAATTGTTTGTAAATCAAGTTCTAATTAATTGAACGAAAAATAAAAACACAGGTCGCTTATAAATCTCTTCAAAAAATCACGTCAGCAAGTTTCACGTTTTTACTTTAAAAAATGAATTTGAATTTGTCTCAGAAAATTTTGAGTTGTTGAGCGTGGAAAAATATTTATTTTTTAATACCGCCTTAATCTGATTCGGATAAAACCAGCTCTTACAGAAAAATGAAATTAAAAATTCGTGAAATGCGGGAGGATAAAATTGTTAAACTGGATTTTATCTCTAATCTTGATTTTGTTTTTGTTGTTGAAATTAGTACTTAACTTCGAAATCTACCTCCTCCTGTAGGCCGGGTCGGCAGGGATTTTTTGACTTGAAAACGAAACGTTTACCAATAAAACTATGTGCTTTATAGAAAAACCTACCGAACAATTCATTGTACATTTATCAGAATTTTTATGCACTGTGATTACATTTTTAATTGGAATTCTAATATACACAAAAATTCAGGACTTATTCTTCATAATATTATTATAATAATATTATAATAACGGTAATATGGTAACATTATTGTTGCTGAGATATGATTTTGGAACTATATCATCAAATACTCATAATGAACTGTTTAAATTTAAGAAAACGCAAGTAATATAAATTCTGCGTCATTTTAAGTACTCTACGATATTCATTTATTAAAAGTTTAAAATAATTTTCTTTGTAATATCGGATGAAAATTCAGTTTAAAAAACATATCCTTGTTTAATTAAAGAAATGTAACTCGATCATTAAACATCGTATTAAGTTGGTGCAAAAATAATGCATGATTTTACAATGCCACACATTATAAAAATTTAGCAAACAGAATTTATTCCTAGTGGTATGTATTATATATTAGTTTAAAGTTTACTATAAGCACATTCATTAAAAATTAATTGCTTTATTTATATATTTATTTTAGGCTATTATTGACTTCAGAAGCTGAGATGTCAAAACAAGATTTTTGCCAAATTTGTTTTTACGAGTTTAAATCGGCCGAATTACATCACCAATGACGTGAAGCATTAATGAAGTTTGGGCCGAGGGTCGTATAAAAGTAATTAAAGTTCAGCGTTCGTTTCAAAAATTTCATCGAGAAGATTTCGGCCCTCAAGACAAGGGTGGTCGCGGGCGTTTCTCTGTTGTTGACAATGAATAACTGAAGGCGATAGTCGAAGTTGATCCAACCAAAACAACTCGAGAAATTACGAATAACCTAAACGTTGACAATTCCAGTATCATTCGCCACTTAGAGCAAATTGGCAAGGTGGAGAAAGTCGAGACAATGGTGCCGCACGAGTTGAATGGCAACTCACTCGCACAATTGACCCTGTAAAAGTTACACGCTTTGGCCTACGAAACCCTAACTTTCACGCCGAACTCACCGGAACTCTCGCCAACCGACAGCGAATTCTTTAAGGGAGTTCTCAAATCCAAAAGGGAAACATAATGACATAAATTTTAATTTATTTTTTTGGGAAATGCATGAAACTAGTAGTTGTTGTTGTTCAGAAACTATGTAATCGAGCAATTTTCACGTTTATTTTGCAAACGTAATAGATTTTTCAGAAAATAGTGCCAAAATAGGCGTTTTGAACCGAATTTCTGCACGAAAGTAGAATAATCACTCAAAAAAGGGCGAAAAACGTGTATGTCACGTGATCAAAACCGCTTACAACTCAATAGGTAATTTATTGATAAAAAAATGGAAAACACAGTTCAATTTGAAATCGCTTTCATGGCCAGTCTTTCCGTTAAAAAATGAATTTGTAAATGTGTCAAAAGGTTTTGCGCTTGTTGAGCAGAGCACTTAAGAACAGCCTTAAGCACCTAGACAACTTTCAGGGGGGAAAGTTTCACTCACTCAAGATGAGAGTTCCTTCAGAGGGTTTGTTGTCTCCAGAATCTTAGACTTTTCTGTCACAGGAATCATTAAGCTCGTTTCTCGTTGGCAAAAATGTATTGATTGTAATGTCCCTGGTTTTGATAAAATATATTTCGTTTGAAAAAAGCTATAGCGCTTTAAATTTTCATTCAAAAATCATGCATTATTTTTGCAGTAACATAATATTATGGTATATTTTTATGTTACTTTATATTACGTTATTTATATATTTTTATGTTACTTCATATTGTGAATTAAAAATTTAGAAATTATGAATTAAAAATCAATTATCTTTAAATACATAGTAAGCTGAAATATTTTTAATCTCTAAAAATCCTACACTTAATCATAATTAGATGGTATTTACAATTCAAATTAATTTCACTTGACAAGTTATTAAGTTATTCCATTTATTAGAAAATTATTTCGAAAGAAGTGTCTAGGTAAGGATTAAGCGATTACTTTAGATTCCTATATTCGAAAGAGAAGAGATAGGGTGAGAAAAATTAGAAATATCATATTTCATTAGAGAAGTTTTAATATACCCTTTATTTTATTCCAAATAAATTTCGTTGACTTCATTTACGCATTTCATGAATGAAGTCATGAAAACGCATAAAATATGACATCAAAGATTTTTTTTAATAAAACAATTTATACTTGCACCATCTTTACCATCATCAATTTAATCAATACTTTCCTATTTTGTCTCTGGCTTAATAAATTTCTTCTGCAATATTTGTAAAAATTTTAAGCTTATCAGGTTGTAATTTACAAATATTACTTTCAAAAATTCTCAGATAAATCAATTAATATTAATCAGTTTTAGCAAAAATATTATTGGATAAAAAATTTAATAATGGTAATTTCGTATTTAAAATTGTTATATCTATTTTTATGAAACTTTAAAATTTTAAAAATATTTTCATATTTAATTCTAATATTATCAGTAGATTGCTATGTGATAAATATTCTAAAAACTAAGTAAAAAATACTAGTAAAATGCTTTATACTGTTCCGGTGAGATGTGATTACTATACACTTACGTACAGCCCCTCGCTCACGCCGCGTTTAAGACCGGCGCTCGGCAACCCGACAATATCACTTGCGCATGTGTATCGCTCTTCAACAAAAGTCTCCCTCACAGAGGATGGAATGTGTAGCGAAGCGATCTTATCGCACTTCAACAGCATAAAAGTTAGAGTAACTGACTTGACCGTTTTTCTGAGCGGTATGTCGGTCGCCTAATGTTCATGAACCCCCTGTTTCAATCCCAACCCAAAGAGAGTCTTGAAAAGTTTAAATTAAGACAAACATATCCTAATGGTAACCATTTACGTAATTTGATGGATAACCCAGCTGTTACCATATTTGAGAAAAACTATTTCTTAAAGAAAACCTGTTAATGAAATCCAGTACTTTTTTACAGAAATATAAACGTAAAATTATTCGCATGCCAAAATAATGTACGCAATGATTGCTGACAAATTGATAAAGCAATACGGCTACATTTGCGGATTGGATAACAGGGTGTTATGAATCCAAGAATAAAATGGGTCGAAACCGTTATTTAATAGCGTAAATCTATTAAATTAACTCATTATTGCAATCGCCTTCCCTTAAGAGCCTTCTTGGGAGCTCTAAAAACGTAATCGTGCAGTGAAAATTCAGGGCTATACGGAAAATACGCCTAAGACTTCCACTTCCCATAGTAATCGTTGCAAGAAATCTCTGCACACGGTAGCCACAAGAGGGGAGGAAATATTATGTAGAAAAATCCCTTTTTGGACAGCATGCAATGATGAAGGTTCTTGATAACTGTTTTCAACTACTGCAATGTGCTTCTGAGAATTTTGAATTATCCAAAATTCGAACTGTTTGAGTCATCTTGTTTCAACACTGGCTCATAGCAAGCTTCCACAATCATTGATATAGCTTACGTTCGTTGCACTCAGAACCGTCTACTGCCGCATGCGCAACGTTTTGCCTCTTATAACGATGCACTATCGACAGCGTTACTTTCATCTGGTGACCGTTATAAATAATTGAATTGAATATATTTATATTTAAATATCATTATTCTTTTGAAATTTGATTGTTGGTAGATTTTTCTTACTTTGTGATAATTTTATCCACACACGTTTAATTACACGAATACATAGCTATTCATGTTATTTTGAATATGTCACTCTATGTGGTTACTATTTATGGGTTTCTTTGTATTAGTGTCTATAGACTGGTGTTGACTTTAGTTGTGAATTCATTGAGTTCTTTAGTTTGATTTATTAATTTATTTATTATTTGAATACATATATTTTTTATCCTTCGGAATATTTAGATACGGTATTGTTATCTTGTAAACACACTGGCTTATGTTAATTTCATTGCTTTCCTCGACATTATTTGCTGGGAAACAATGTGTAATGAAATCAAGAAAGAGATTTAAAAAATCCAATCAAGAAATATTACTTTCAATATGAGTGTGTTTGAAAAATTGTGTTACCCGAGGTTTTTATGATCCATATTTGTGGGTTACAAATGTAAGTAATAGCTAGAGTAAAGAAGACGTGTTCCCAATAAATTGGGCTAGTTATACCTCCTTCCACTGCAATAATTTTATATAGATTTCTAAGTACTTCGAATATCAAAAGAAGAGGACTTTTTTCTTTCTGATCATCTTCTCACTCATTTATAACGTACGGTTGCTGGCTTTTATTTTGACGGAATTTTTATCTTTGTTGCAATATCGTAATATATATATATATATATATAAATTAAATGAATTTATCACGGTATTTCAAAATGAATTAACTGAATCCATAGGTTTTAATTTCTATATTAACTTAACTGTTTAATTCACCTTAATCTTGTCGTGCTTTTGGATACCATGTGTAGAAGGATATTTTGAAAACAACTGGGATTTTATTCGGTATGTTGTGTAATATTTCTATTTTTTATGCTATAAATTAAATATTTAATAGGTTGTATTGTTTATTCCATTTCATGCCATTTGATATTAAACTGTTTTCATCTTGAAAATATTCTCTTGGTCATATTGGTTGTTTGAGTACAGGAGAGAAAAAAATTTCAGTTTTTAGCTTTTTTTCTCACAAAAAAAAAACCGTTTTGCTTATATCATTGAATTCTGTACTCTTGAAAACGTAATTCAATATATAAGTTTTTCAATTATTTTTTTGTATCCATATTCTTCTTTTTTTCTTCCATATTAATTCTTGCAATTAATTATAAGGCACTTTATTTTATACATACAGTTTTATATTATGGGATTGTGGTATCCATTTTTATTGTCATTTCATTCACAATATTGTGGTTTTTGATGATGGTCGGCAATGTTTAATTAATGGTTATATATATATATATATATATATATATATATATTTCATCAATAAATAAAAATGCAAATACACCCTAACTTTGGAAAGAAGGTGTATTACCAACAATAATTAACTATAAAAATCCCAAAAACTTCAAATTTAAATTACACAAGCAAAAAACAAACACAGGTAAAAAATTGTCCCTGTTTTTACCTGTGTTTGTTTTTTTCCTGTTTAATTTAAATTTGAAAATTTTGGAATTTTTATGGTTAATTATTGTTGATATACACCTCCTTTCCAAAATTATGGTGTATTTGCATTTTTATTTATTGATGAAATACATTTTGTTGCATTTAATATGAGCTGCTTTTGTCGCCTGCTATGCAATAATTTTTTCATTAAGAATATATATATATATATATATATATATATATATATATTCTACAAACACTATAATAATCTGAAAATCGTTTAAATGTCACTGAAAGAGAGTAATATATATCTATCTATCTATATATATATATATATACACTGCTCAAAAAGATTAGGAGAGCAAGCAAAAATCTGAAGAAAACAGTGCAAGACAGCCATGTATGGGCGTAAAATTTATAGTACACGTATATCAATGCGCAATAACGAAAAAAAGACGCAAAATTTTCTTTAAGATGGAAAGAACGTGAAAAGATTGTTTGGGGGAAACAATTTGGTTTCATATAAATGATAAAAAAAGGGTAGTGTTTAGAAGTGATGCAAGATTTTTAATATGGCGTGTGGTCTCCTCGAACAGCTAAGACTGCTTCACGCCTGTTTTCCATGGATGCGATGGGGTTAACAATAAGAATGTGTCGTTTGAGTATGTCCCAAACATGCTTGACCGGAATTAGGTCAGTAGAACATGCTGGTCATTCTATACGCTGTATTGTTTTAGCTTCAATCATGTTTTCCACAAGAAGAACTGTATGAGGTCTGGCATTATCATGCATGGAAAAAAAAGAAATCACTAATTGCTGCAACATAAAATACGACATTAGGTCTCAGTATCTTGTCTGTGTAACTTCGAACCATCAAAGTCCCATTCCGAATGATATGCAGGCCCGTAAGTCCACCTATACTGATTCCAGCCCATAGCATCAACACACCTCATCCTCGTGATCTTTCAAACGAATATTGTGGGATTATTTTGAATGTGGGACGAATGTGGGATTATTTTGAGTACCTCTTTCTCTTCATGCCAAAACACATCAGGTGTGACATCCAGACTGAATCGAGACTGATTTGTAAACAGAATTTGACTCCAACAACGTTGCCTCCAAACTCGATGTTCAGTTGCCCATCTTCTTTGACCGCACAGTTACTTGAGGTCAACGGAATACAGGCCTTTGGCTTACGTGCATAGAGACCATCTTGGTGAAAACTATTTCGGACTGTTTGGCTGGACACCCTTCGTCCTGTTGCCAATGACAACTGTGTTTGCAGCTGAGTAGCATTGGCCGTTCCGTCTCGACGAGCTGTTAACAGGATATATTGGTAATCAGATTCCGTGTTAGCACATTTCCGACCTTGTAGTTGTCGATGCCTACCATTCCATGCGTCTTGGAATAGATTCCACAGCCTTTCATGGACATTTCTTGAGACTACAACAGCGTTCACTACACTTTGTTGTGTTTCCCCAAATTCAACTATCCCGATAACATGCCAATCCATGGATTGCGGTAAATCACGTTGTTGTGACATTTTCAAGCCACCTTTTCTCAAAACACAAGCTGAGCAATTGAATTTTACAACTGAGACAGTGAAACAGACGTTTCTGCAAAATCCCGATTTCTGCACTTATCTCCTTTTTAAAGATTTTGATGTCATAAACTGTTATTTACATGCGAAGTTTTCTTTATCTGTTTTCTACAACTCAAATTAAGGATGTTCTATTTTACGTTACTTGTCGGTGTAACTATTTGCTTAATTTCATTAAAACCATCTACTCCCCTAATTGTTTTGAGCAGTGTATATATATATATATGTATATTACTCTCTTTCAGCAACATTTAAACGATTTGGAGATTATTACAGTGTTTGTAGAAATTATATCTTTTATAAAACATTAATGTTTATCTGGTAAAAAAATTAATAAAGGATATTACAGGATTTTTAAATTTATTTTTAGTATTAATATTGTTTAAATCTATTATAGTTCTTTGTGTTATACATCTTAAATTATTTTTCTTCACGTATGAAAAATTAAAATAAATGAAATTGAATATTAGTATTAAAATTCTTACTAATTAAAAAAATAATAAAACTTAAAAATCAAAATTTTGCGGAAAAAATATATTATTGCATTAAAGAAATAAATAGTTACGTATTCATTTTTGTGATATTTTAAGTACACGATATTTATTTAGACTAAAAGAAACTAGTATTAAATTATTTGAACCAACATTACTTTTCTGAATCTACAAATTGTATCATTAATTATCTCCTAATGAGTGCTTTCTTAAGTAATATAAAAGCGAATCATGTCAGCAATTAGGATTTGCCATACAAAAGTAATTAATCAAAATTATATTAATAATATTTAAAATGTGAATTCAAAAAGCAGCTTAAAACATTATAGTTATTTTCTGTCCAGTAGGAATTTTGAATTACTCTCCTTTTAAATTCTGATTAATCAAGTAATTTATAGGGGTAAATTGTTGGGACTGTTTTTAGTATTAACGCATTCGGACTACTATAATAAAACTTAATAGCTTAATAACATGAAAAACGTTTTCTAAGAAATAATTTGTAAAACATATAACATGTTTCAGAAAACAATTTCAACCAAAGTCGAAAAAAAAAAAAAATAACTGAAAATTTTGTACATCCCTGTATATCATGCATGTCAAACACGTGTCCCTGGGCCACAACTGACATGCCGACTACTTCTCTGTAGCCCGTCAAGCCTTTGGCATCTTACCTATTAGTAATTTAGTTGTTCGAATGCGTGTGCTGAAAATACTCTATGATCTTGGAGGCGGTAAACATCGGAAACATATCAGTGAAGCCAGTTAGGCAGGCCTTTATTTTATTCAGAATGCTACCACTCTTTTTAGACAGTAATTTTTGTCATTTATTTCATCTTTAAATATGGAATATTTCTCTTCAGAATGTGGTAACATTCTGAATAGATAAATAAATAAAAATAAAAATCCCGTTCATCTAGCAACACTGCTGTATACAGACAGATTGAATTCAATTTAAATTTTAGTTCCAAGAGCTTACGTATAGACAAAGATAACCAATCGGAACATACCGAAGATTGGTGTCTGTCTTGTGTCTGAAAATTTAAAGATTCATAAAACTTTTACAGTATTTTACTTATAATGTTTATGAATTTTATGTCAAAATGAATATTTTATTATTCTCTTCGATTTTACCTATGCTGTATTTATCAAATAAAAAGAAATGTATATAAAAATTTACAAAATTTGGCGCTAATTAAGAAAAGTTAGAGCAATCAAAAAATTAAAAAACAAAATTTAAAAATTTTGAATACATTGCTTTGAAAGTGACATAAATTATCACTTTTGTGCTTGACACAAGATGGGATTTAGTCAAACATGAATAGTGGATTTAAATTCTTTAATTATTTTCATTACTTAGGTGTCTAAATGCATCATTGTTAATTAATCCTGCTTGATCCATTTTTTCTTTTTTATTAATATACACAAATTTTACATATTCACATACATCCAGGATTTATTTAAAGCCCTTTACTAGTACTATTAATAAATATGATTAACTGAAGGTGAATATCGCAGATTTTTTGAAAGGAATTTACAATTCCATTATATTAAATTGAAAACTGGAGTTTTATGTTTTTTGGAATTTGGAAAGAATGAAACATTAAGAGGTGCTACAGGACAAAGTATAAAGAAGACTTAAAAATCTGGCCAGATATCGAAAATATAAATTGTCGGAACTGAAACTGATACTTCTTAAAAGAGAAACAAGGTGCTTTCATCCAGCCTATTGAAGAAAATTAATTTTCTTTATAAAAACAATTATTGTCTTTATTAAATTAAATATCCCGTGAGTCGAAATTATTACAAAAATGGAAGAAATAATGTTCACAGAGCAGTTAAAGAAATTTGAAAATACTATAAACTTAAGTATACCATTCCTAGAAAGTATTATATATAGCCAGTCGAATATGTGCTTAAACATTTATGAAGTTTATTAATGCATATAATATTCGTACGCTTAATCATCGCCAATCTAAAAAATACTTTGGAAATTCGCATACTGAAGATAAACATCAAACTTATTATTATCATCTGCCTTATTATTAGAGAAATTTGACGGCTTTCCATTATAAAATTTTAACTGGAAGTGTTAGAAAAGCTTACCATTTTCATTTCAAATTCACAAGTTATGAATGTTTTTTTTTTTTTTTTAAGTCTACCAATAGACATAGTACTTGAAGTATTCATTTGAAATTACAAAGCACCTGAGTAAACGTCAACCTCAGATTTCATAATGCCATCATGTTGTTTGATAATATTAGCATTTTCAACTAGAATTTATCACTTTGACAAAGTAATTTTCAAAAAGAAAGTGCATTTCATTTTAAATGTTGTCAGGCATTATTATAAAAATCAAGGGAGTGGAAATTTTTATAATATACTAAAATTAAATTCAAAAGAAGATTTTTAAATTTCAAGAATCGTGAAAATCAGTTAAATCTCCTTATTTCACATCTAAATTATTTTTCAGTCGACAGATTTTTATTACGTATAGTGAGCAATTAGGCATATTTTAGCTATGTGCACTTTAGTAAGGCATCTTTGCGTAGCTGCCAGTCTTTCTTTGTTTTTCAGATAAACATAATTTGAACCAGAAAAGATATTTACTAAATGAAATCAAAGAAGTAGCGCATCGACACAAGACGCAATTTATAAAATACATTTTCTGATTGAGAAATTATATATTTTAAAAAAAATTCTAGAAAAAATGCGGAAGATTGACAGATATGGCTTTGCTAGATAAAGATTAACAGATCAGGGTGTACAATCAATTATTAAAATAAATTCAATTTAAAAAATTCAATTAAATTTTGTAGACTTGGTTGATAAAAAGTAAAATTGGGTATTTATGTTTTCAAAAAATATGACAAAATAAACTATGAATAATAATAACATTGGACTAAATATTACACATTACTTTAACATGGCTGTGTTTTGTATGTACAAATTTTATTCTGTGCAATGATAATAATATTTCCTACATTTTTTATGTGGCCCGCGGCTTTGTATATAATGCTTAATTTGGCCCGCGGTTTTGTGTATAATGCTTAATTTGGCCCGCGGCGGTAAACAAATTTCACATACCTGCTGTATATGAACTATATATTTATCATGTAATTCACTATATGCTAAAATTTAGAACAGTTGTTTTACGCTTAACACACTTGAAAATTCTCCGTCAGCAATTTCCGTCATTAAACGGAAATGTACTTCAGATGTTTCGTGCTGCCCTGCATATGATTTATAGAATTTATACACACTAAATAGTCTGCAATTTTTAAAATTAAAAAAAAGTGTTCCACAACTGAAAACGCACTACCATCAATTATTGTTCATTGTGAAAGAACCATTATTTATTTTGTGTGCCTCTTTATATGAAAGATGAATGCAATGCACATCATATTCAATAGCAAGCATCTTATAGAACTCCTCGGAGATATATATCAATTTAAATATTTTTAAAATAGTGTAACATGAACAAAATACACAATAAACGATTTTTCTCCAAAGACCGTAATGTAACATAATTATTTTTAGTATCCCTGTAAATGATCGATAAATGCTATTCATACCGTATTCTATAGCAATCATCTTGTACTGCAGTTCATAGATATGTATATAAATTAAAAAGTGTTTGAAATTATGAAACATCATTAAAAACCACCGAAAACGATTTTTCCCCATAGGCCGTAATGTAATGAAATTCTTTTGAATGTCCCTGTAACGAAATTATGACTGCTATACGCTACATTTTGCAATACCTAACGTTCAATAATGAACACCAATAACATTTTTAAATTTCATAGCGATGCGGCTATATTAACACCAAAATAATTTTGGCCAGCTAGAATCTCAAAATCACCCACCCTGCATCGTTTCCGTAAGCGATACTGAATGTATCTTAACTTACAGGGCTGCCAGTGATGTGCTATTGGAAAGAAATAAACTAAATCAATTAACATATATTAATTATATATTGAACTATAAGTGTAATATAAAATTGAATTTATGTATAATAAGTTACGGGAATAAAGATATATAATCATTATGTGTTGAACAGCAATTGATCATCATTTGGGTATTTAATCGTTGAAAGTTTAAACAGTACAACAAAAAACACGTCCTCATATTGTTATTTTTGATTTACGATGTCTAATTTTATCAGACTTGTATCCAGTAACTATTAAAATTCTGTTACGAGAGAAGCTATTTTGTAGCTTAAAACAGAATGTCACGCTGTAAATGATTTGGAAAAGACAAGTATAATGAAATATCACTACTAGCTCCAAAAATAAAATAAAGTGTCAGTTTGTATCCTAAGTCACTGAGAATCTGCACAACAAGAATTAGAAACACGTACAGAAGAACTTTGTCGTGAATAAATTTATTTTTTAACAAAAAATTATCTTGTAAATCTGAGGTTACATAATCCTTTTTTTCTTCTCCTTCTCTCACTCTCTCTCTCACTCTAATTCCACTGTACATCAATGAAATTGCCTCTGAAGTAAAGTGTGCAAATCAGGAAACCCATGTATGAAATCAACTCACCGAACACGAATATCACATGAAAAATGTTCATTGTCTCTTGTTTAAGAAATAAAGATGTGCAAAGTTAAAAAAAATTCCAAAAATATGTATTTTTAAATTAATATTTAAAAGCTATGCGAAATGTAACCTATAAACAAAAAATAACTTCTAAAAGCTTCAAATGTGTTAATCTTAAATTACAGCTGATTTCCTCACTTGCTTTTGAGTTATTTTAAAAAAATTACTCGCATTACAGTTTGTTTGAGAACAATATTAACTAGTATGTTGTGGCCATCACAAAGCTTTCTTCTATATAAATCACGTCAATTAAATCATTTAAATAAAGAAATTACATGAATTTAGCACCAATTCATATGAAAGTATATCTGAATTTGAAGTTTGACGAAAATTCGTGCATTAGTTATTAAGTTAGAGCTGTAGAGGAAATTCTGAAATATGTAGCATAGCAGCGTCACCTGTTGAGCTATTTACACCAAAAATAAGGAGCACTAAATGATATCAAGGTATACTGAATCTGAAGTTTGATGAAAATCCGTGCAATAGTTCTTGAGATACAGCTCTTGCGAAAATCGTAAAAATGCGGTACAGCAGCGCCACCTGTTGGGAGATTTACACCAAAAATTAAACATCACTAATTTATATCAGGGACTAACTAAATCTGAAGTTTGATGAAAATTTGTGCATTTTTTTCTTGAGTTAGAGCTATTGCGATAATCATAAATAATGCAGCAGAGCAGCGCCACCTGTTGGGCGATTTTCACAAAAAAGTTATCAGCAACAAACTATATCCTGGACTAATTGAATCTGAAGTTTTATGAAAATCCGTGTAGTAGTTCTTGAGATATAGCTATTGCAGAAATCGTGAAAAATGCCTCATAGCAGCGTCACCTGTTGGGCGATTTTCACCAAAAACTAATCAGGTCTAGTTTATATCAAGGTCTAACTAAATAATAAGTTTTGTGAATTTCCGTGCATTAGTTCTTGAGATAGAGTGCCCACAAAATGTTTGTCACATACAGACTCACAGAGTGACAGAGTGGCAGAGTGACAGACAGACTCACAGACAGACATTTTCTAAAAACCATCAAATCGTGTTCTGGGCATTCTAAAACGTGTAAATCCGTCGAAAACCGTCAAGTCGAAAATTTTCACGAATCCAATACTTTCTTCTTGTAAAGGTAGAAGAAAGTAAAAAGGAATTCAAAATTAGGAGTTCCAAATCTTACATCTGGATATATCTTAAACTACTTCACAAAATGATTTTCTACTTGCTATCTAGAAATAAAATTTATCGAAGAATCCAAATATGGATGTCAAATTTAGTTCTTAATACTGAAAATATCAAAATTTGCTGAAAATTTGTTTTGGGGAAAAGAAGATTTGAGAAGTGTGAACGCCGCAAAAATCGCAGTGGACGGCGTTCCGCGTGTCCGTCCAAGGTCCTTTTACTTTCTTTCCGTCGCTGGCAACTTTCTGACACTTGACCGGAACGGAAAAGTTACCGAAGAGGTGTCACTGGACAAATTTAAAAGCGAAATACATCAAATTAAACAATGCCTGTGCACAATTCGTTACAAAAGCATCAACCTACTGGGTTCCAAGTATGTTTCTAAAATTTCATTTTCTTCACTCTCATCTCCCTGCTAACTGCGGTGTTGTGGGAGACGAACATAGCTAACGATTCCGTCAAGATATATCGCTAATTGTAAAAGATACCATAACAATGGAATGCGTCAATGTTAACTGCTGGAACTCGAGTAGAGTATCCTCTAAAACTTAACTCTAAAGACAAGCGAAAAAAAGAAGAGGACTGATTGATGATATAATGTTTTGATATTGTTTATGAATTCTTAATTACATGTAAAATGTTAAAAAAATATAAAATAATTTTATGGGTTTTTATTTTTTAAATAAAGAGTTTGTATTCTTTGAGATTTAACTTAAAATCGTAACTTTTCATACTAGCCATAATTTTACACAAAGAGCTAACATTATAATTTTAATGGAGAATCCATATACTGTGAAATCATATTAGTAGAAAAATACATCGTTTATTTAAAAGAAAAATAAAGTTTTATTTTGTAGACTAGTGTTTTTTTTTTTCCTTTTAGAAATCGTTTCTCAGTTCATTCCTCCTTTTAAAATACATTTTTCAGTAAGAACTATTTTAAATAGGAAGTAACGCATAAAGATCTCTAATTTTTTTAATGAATATTATTGTATAGTAATTTTAATAAATAGACAGAAATGTGCATGCCTCTTCATTGAAATGCTTTTAGAAATGTTTATTAAAAACTAATCGAGTTACACAACATCATTTAAATATTTTAAAGGAACAAATACAAAAAAAAGGACATTGAAGATTCAGAAACTTATCTAGGTATTATTCTTCGTTTTGATCTAGAAACAATGTTATCGATAAAATTTATTTTCTAAGAAGATTTTTATAAAATTCTCTAATTTTAACTTTAGGAACGAATTGAGAAATAGATTGAATTTATAAAAAGAAAACTAAATTCTTTTGGAACTACATTTTAGTATTTAATATTTATAAGGTAAAACTTCAAATAGCTGAATTTATTAGTCATATTTTTTTCTATATTGAATTCATTGTATATAGAGTTATAATACATTAAAAAATAGTAGTGCATTCTAATTTTGAAAATTTATATCTAGAAAATATAAGATGTTTGGATGAACATATGTGAAGCATTGAAAGTTACACAGAATAAAATATTATAAAAAAAACCCTGAATTTACTCGTTTTTTAGGCACAATTGTATCGTAAACGATTTCATTTTAAACCCAATTACGAGTAATCATACATACTTAAATTTACTTACAGACGATATTAAGTATTACTAATGTACTTTAGAGACTTACGAAGTATAATATGTTATTACTTGAATTTACGTATTATGGATTTCGAGACGAACTTAAAAGAAAAGTGCAATTCAGAAGTATCTTGTCCAAATATTTTGAAAAATAAAATGGTTCATCCCTTTAATTTCACTAAATATATCTTTCGGCGATTGTATCAAATTTGTGTGTGACTATTACAAACCAGAGTCACTTACAATTAAGTTCGTGTAATAACACTTGGCTGAAAACTTTGGGTAGTGTCACGTTTTTTACATATTCATAATTGATTCTTATGTATTTTGTAGCGCTGAATCGAAACACTACCTTCATTTTAACCATCACGTCAGGATTTTTCAGAAATCGTAAACATTTAGATTTTTAAAAAGTCGAAGCATTGTAAAAATCTGATACGATAAAATAGGCGTAAAACTCATTTTTCTTAATAATTTATTTATTCATTGTCTTATACTACGCATTTTACAGATGAACATGTAAAATATTAAGTATTTAAAATCCATACAATTTTATTCCATGTGTGGAAGCTTCAATGGATCTCTCCCATGGTCTGCCTCGCGGTTTCTTTTTATGTTTTCAATTGGGTTCATCTCTGTGTAACACTCAGCAGTAGTCCGACATCATCGCCAAATATTTATTGAACACACCTCTGCAATCTCGTAAAAGCCAGTTACGTCTAAAGTGGTTCCCCAATTGTCTCTAAAATGGAATATTACATATTTACACTGGGTCAATAAATTTCCTTGAACCCTCATCAGACTCCTCAACTGTTTAGCTGTAAAAATCCCCAGTATATTCCAAAAAATTAATAAATCATTATGAAAAAATTATTTTAGATGTATTTTATAGTATTGGATTTCAGCTATTTTTTGACTTTTTAACTTTAAAATTTACGATTTGCTAAAAATTCTTAAAAGATCAATAAATATAAAGGTCTTTTTCTTATTCAGCAATAAAAAATGCATCAAAATCAATTATCAAAAGTTAAAAAACACAACCATCGCAGGCTTGTGTAATTTAATATTCGTAAAAGCGAAATTACATATAAAATCTATGTATATACTCAAAACATGAGTGTGCACTAATCTTAAAAGTTAGATTGTAATACTCTAATATATAAATTAAAGGATAAAAGTATCAGCACATTTTGCTTGTCTTTAACTGCCGATCTTCAACAGTTTGCAGTGGCGTACCCAAGGGGGGGGCTGATGGGGCTACAGCCCCCCCCAAAATTTTCGAAAGTGATATAGAAAGGTGCTGATTTTTCGTCTTTCTTTTATGGAATTTTTTTTAATTTTTTTCCCTTATACAGCGGAAAAGCCATTCTCATTAGTCCCATATTAGTTCACATTGACAACAAAGAAGAGAAAGGGGGCTGATGGGGTTATAGCCCCCCCCCTACCCCTCCCGAAATAGTCAAAAAATTAAATGAAAAAGTGTTTTTTCTTACTTTTTAAAGATAAATCTGTAATTTTTTCTTCTGCCATACAGCAAAATAGCCATTCTCGTTAACACCATATTAGTCCAGGTTATATTAGTTAGAGGGCTGATGGAATTTCAGCCCCCTCCCCTCGAAATGGTCGAAAATGAAATGAAAAAATAGTGCTGAATTTTTTCTGTCTGTTTAAGATAAATTTGCATTTTTCCCCTATCGTTCAACAGACTATGCGCTTCCTTCGCTTTAGTTCCATATTAGTCCATATTGACACCAAAGAAGAGAAAGGGGGTTGATGGGGTTACAGCCCCCCCCCTCCCCCAACCAGAAATCGCGAAAAATTAAATGAAAAGTGTATTTTCTTTACTTTTTAAAGATAAATCTGTAATTTTTTCTTCTGTCAAACACTAAAATAACCATTCTCGTTAACACCATATTAGTCCACATTGACATCACAGCATACCCTAAGATGGGGAGGGGGCTGATGGAATTACAACCTCCTCCTCTGGAAATAATCGAAAATGAAATGAAAAAGTAGAGCTGATTTTTTTCTGTCTATTTGAGATAAATTTGCATTTTCTCCCCTATCATTTAACAGACTAGCCGCTCCCTTCGCTGTAGTTCCATATTAGTGTACAGTGACATCACATTATACCCGAAAAGATAGAAGGGGGTTAATGGAGTTACAGCCCTCTCCCAAAAATTCGAACATGAAATGAAAAAGTTCTGATATTATCCTTTTTGTTTGAGATAAATTTGTATTTTTCCTCTATCATTCAACAGACTAGCCGCTCTCTTCTCTTTAGTTCCATACTAGTGCACAGTGATACCACATTATACCCAAAGAGGTGAAAGGGGCTAATGGGGTGTCCCCTTCCTAAATAGTTGAAAATGAAGTGAAAAAAAGGCTGTTTTTTTTTCTTCTTGTTTGAGATAAATTTGTAATTTTTCTTCTGCTATACAGCGAAATAACACCATATTAGTCCACATTGACATCACAGCATACCCAAAGATGGGGAGGGGGCTGATGGAATTACATCCCCCTCCTCCCGAAATAGTCGAAAATGAAATAAAAAAATATTGCTTTTTTTCTTTCTGTTTGAGATAAATTTGTATTTTTTTTCTCCTATCATTCAACAGACTAGCCACTCTCTTCTCTTTAGTTCCATATTAGTGCACAGTGACACCACATTATACCCAAAGAAGTAGAAAGGGGGTGATGGGTTACAGCCCCTTCCCAAAATAGCCGAAAATGAAATGAAAAAAGGGCTGATATTTTTCTTTTTGTTCGAGATGAATTTGTAATGCACTTGTTTTCTGCAATACAACGAACTACACGTTCTGGCTAGTCTCATATCAACGCACAGTTACACCACAGTATACCCAATGAGGGGAAGGGGCTGATGGGGTTACTTACTCTTCCGAAATAATCAAATATGAAATGAAAAAAAAAATTCCAGTTTTTTTTTCTTTCTTTTGAGATTAATTTTTAATTTTTTTCTGCGACGCAGCTATTCTGGTTAGTCCCATATATTAGTGCACAGTGATGCCCCAGCATACACCAAAGGATTCGATGGGGACGGGGGTTATGACGTTACAGCTCCATTCCACCTCTGAAGAGATCGCAGTGAAATGAAAAAAGGGCTGATATTCCTTCTTTTTCAGATAAATTTGTTTTATTTTCTGGCATGCCACGAATTTGTTTTTCCTGTTAATCCAATATCCTCCTCAGTCCTGCGACCAAATTTACTTGAGACCATAAAATCCATTTTCAAATGACTGAAAAATAGCTCCATCCCTGTTTCACTCGCTAAATGAAAACATATATGCTCATTTCAAGAGACCTACAAATAAATTCGACAAATCTAAAAGTAGTTTATTTAAGGATTTTTTTTAATTTTTCCCATAGTCGGCGGGCGCCAAGATTGTCAATGCGGGAGTATGTTAATGCACAGTAACACCACTGCTAATCTCAAGTCGATTTCGTCTAAATCGGAAATCCGGTGCGAAAGAGTTGACTGTAAAAGTAGCTTATTAACTTTCATTTTTCAGTCGCATCTCCATGCCACACCGAAATATGGGGGTGCGGAGGATTGGAGGGACTAAACCTCTTTTACCTGCCAAAACGGTCAGATTAAATGGTAAAAAAAGTTTACTTCTTACTTTTTAGATCAATTCAATTATATATATATTTGTCATGCATCGCACTTGTCTTTCTTGTTAGTCCCATATTAGTCAGGCACACTATATATGTGCGGAAGAGCTGACTGTGAATGATATTCATTAACTTTTGTTTTTAACACTCGATTACTTCCTCGTATCTGTAAGATACACAGTGACTTCTTGTTTGACTGCAAAGACATCTTTGGAGTTCGGTAATGTTCCCTCCCCCCACTTATCTTCCTATTCTGTCTTAACTTTGCAGCCAGTATTTTTCATCTGGAACGGTTTAAAGTCCTTCTTATTACTTGTGCAATGCACATAATAATAAACAAAGTCTTTATTTTATATATGTGTATGAAAATATTTTGTGTATACAAAAAATATTTTGTGTTTGTTACAATATTAATTTATTGTTAAACAAGAACCGTAGCCAGAATTTAGTTTCGGGGATTGGAAGAACAATTTTATAGATTTTAAGTTATAATGACTTTCTTTTAAATGAAAGTATATATATATATATAAAAAAAAAACAGTAACACTTTTCAACAGATTTCGACGTGGGACGGTCTCAGGATCGGACCCGTGCCCTCCCCCCTTCCCCCCAGATTTGAGTCTGAGTTTAAAAAAAAAAATCTGAAATTCTCAGCAAATTTTCTGAAAGGTTACAGCAGAGGGGAAAAGGAGAGGTAATCCCTTCCTGCTGCTAATTATTTTTGTTGTAGTTTGGGTTAACTCTGTTTATATTCAGGTCAATTTCAGGCTGAGTGGGTTCGGGTTAACCAGATTTCTAAACAGTTCAGCAAAATATTTCAGTTTAAAAACTATACATATAATAATAAACACAGATATTTGTATGTGATTTTAACGCGATCCTTTGATGAAATACAGGTTTTTATCACGACGCTTTGACGAAATTTGCATTTTCCCCGAACTTTTGACAAAATTAGCTTGTTTCCGCGACACTTTGACGAAATTCGCGATTTTTTTCGTGATCCTTTGCCAAAATTTGCGTTTTTTCTGCAGCCTTTTGAGGAAATTTGCGTTTTTTCTGCGGCCCTTTGAGGAAATTTGCGTTTTTTCTGAGGTCATTTGCCGAAATTCACGTTTTTTACGCAATCCTTCGTCGAAATTCACGTTTTTTCGTAGCCTTTTGATGAAATTCGCTTTTTTTCTGCGGCCTTTTGAAGAAATTTGCGTTTTTTCCAGATCCTTTGTCGAAATTTGCTTTTTTCCGCGGGGTTTTGACGAAATTAGTGGTTTTTCCGCAGCCTTTTGACGAAATTCACGTTTTTCTGTGGCCCTTCTTTGTGACCCTGCTTTTTCTTTTTTTTGCGATCCTTTAACGAAATTCGCGTTGTTTCAGCTTCCCTTTGACGAAATGCGTTTTTTTTTAGCGATCCTTTGTCGAAATTTGCGTTTTTTTCTGCGGTCATTTGCCGAAATTCGTGTTTTTTAATGCACTCCTTCGTCGAAATTTGCGTTTTTTCCGCGGCTTTTTGACGAAATTTGCGGGGTTTTTTTCGTCTTTTTGATGAAATTTGCGTTTTTCTGCGGCCTTTTGACGAAATTCACGTTTTTCTGTGTCCCTTTCACGAAATTCGTGTTTTTTCAGCTTCCCTTTGACGGAATGCGTATTTTTTTAGCGATGCTTTGTCGAAATTTGCAGTTTTCTGTGGGCCTTTGACGAAATTCGCGTTTTTTCTGTGGTCATTTGCAAAATTCGCGTTTTTGCGCAATCCTTCCTCGAAATTTGCGTTTTTTCGCGGCTTTTTGTCGAAATTCGCGTTTTTTCTCGTCTTTTTGATGAAATTTGCGTTTTTCTGTGGCCTTTTGACGAAATTCACGTTTTCCCGTGTCCCTTTGACGAAATTCGCGTTTTTTGCGATCCTTTACTAAATTAGCTTCTTTTTCGCAGCCCTTTGACGGAATACGTGTTTTTAGCGATCTTTTTTTCGAAATTCGCGTTTTTTCCGCGACCTTTTGATGAAATTCGCGTTTTTTCTGCGGCCTTCTGGCGAAATTCGGGTTTTTTCTGTGCTCATTTTGACGAAATTAGCGTTTCCTCTAGAATAATTTGACGAAATTCATGTTTTCTCCGCTATCATTTTACGAAATTTGACTTTTTTTCGCGATCCTTTGACAAACTTCGCATTTTATCTGCGGCCGTATGACATAATTCCGGTTTTTTCTTTGATCCTTTAAAGAAATTGGAGATTTTTTTTGAAAACGATTGACGAAATTGATTTTTTTTTTTTTGCGAAAGATTGACGAAATTGATTTTTTTCGGCGACCATTTGTCAAAAATCGCGATAATTTTTTAAGTCCAAATTTTCGGACTGATGACCGAATTTTTCAAATTTTCGGAATATTCGGAACAAAGTCACCCTTGCACCCCCCCTCCTCCCCCCCCCTCTGGCTACGGCCTTATTGAGAAAAATGATTTCTGTTTATAACACAATGCAACGTGTTTCGTAAGATTTAGAACATTATGAAAATTTAAGTCAGCCCACCCCCAAATAAAATCCTGGGTACGCCACTGACAGTTTGATTTAAAGACAGTCTTAAAGAGAATATACAACGCTATTCAAAAACTTTTGGTAAGAAACAACTTAATCTCCCATAAATTTCCAAAAATGGAGCAATTGCAAATATTTGAACATAAAAGTCAGATTTCCGACTGCGTTAGACACTATTTTTAATACAGATGCCAGAAATTCAGATTATTTTCTTTCTAGCTTAAGTTATCGTCCGTTTACTCTAAATGTGGATGCTATCTGAAACATACATTTTGAATCCAGAATTGTTACACTTAGATTCTTTAATCTTATTATACCTATATTATAATCTTTTTATTATACCTATTAGTTATCTATTTTAAATAATTAACGTTATACAGTAGAATCTGGTTACAACGAACAAAACTTTAACGAATTTTCAAGTTTAACGAATATTATTTGGATTGTCAAACGAAATTCTATTACGATATTTCATTATAAATATTCACTTTAACAAATTTTTCAGTATAGCGAAATTAATAAGTGCTCCCCAGTGAATCGTTGTAACGATATTCTGCTGTAATTCAACCAGTTTTCTTTTTTCTCAACTGCGTGATTAGCCAAAATGCGGTATTTTTCACAATTCCTGCAATAGCTCTGTCTCAGGAACTACTGCACAGATTTCTATAAAACTTCAAATTCTGTTAGATCCGGATATAGTTAGGTGCTGATTACAATCTGGTGAAAATCGCCCAACAGGTGGAGCTGCTATGCTACATTATTCATGATTATCGCAATAACTCTAACTTAAGAAAAAAATGCACGAATTTTCATCAAACTTCAGATTCACTTAGTCCTTGATATAAATTAGTGCTGTTTAATTTTTGGTGTAAATCGCCCAGCAGGTGGCGTTGCTGTGCTGCATTCTTCACGATTTCCGCAATAGCTATATCTCAAGAACTAATGCATGAATTTTCATCAAGCTTCAGATTCAGTTACTTCCTGGTATAAATTGGTCCTAATTAGTTTTCGGTGCGAATCGCCCAACAGGTGGCACTGGTATGCAGAAATTTTTACAATTTTTGCAATAACTCTATCTATATAACTAATTCACGGATTTTCATCAAACTTCCGATTGAGTTAGAAGTTGCAAAGTTGTTGTTAATAAGATTTTCGAGTAAATAATCTAAAAGGTGTAGCTGATATGCTGCATTTTTCAGGAAGTATTAACATGAATGAGATAGAAGATAGTTTTGGGATTGCCATATCTGACTAGTCTATATTTAAATGAATTCAGCATTTGTCGTTCATTTACCACTGTCGGAGTTTCCTCTTAGTCCGCACAACTTCGAAGAAAATCCTTATTATTTATATGTTGCCACCACCGATATGATTACGTGATTTCGGTCACGCACTGAGAAGATTGTTTAAATGAAAACCAACGCTTTCAATTAACTAAATTAACAGTTTATTTACACACTATTTACACAACAACAAAAGACTATTTACACTTACAAACTCGGATGTAGATGTTCCGGTTCAACATTAAATTGAATACAGTAAATGCTGGCTGTGTACTGTTAAACTACGTTAAATCGCTCTCACTATACACACGTTAAATTAGCTGTCCGGAGATCAATCTAGATCTCGCAACACATATGTGCTCTAAGCCTAAGCTCTCCGAGCCTCACTCAATCCTACGCCCTCTTTCAGAGCTATCCAAGGAACACCCGTCCACTTTGCGCGCTACGCTCAAACTGATTATCTCAGCCGAAGAGACTGCCTTCCAGCAACCACTTGCTCCTTCTCAATGTAACCCCTCCGGAGTTTTCTACCTGGCTCCCATTTCAAGCTCTTTTCTTCGTTCGTGGAATGCTTTTGTCTTCGCATCTTCCACAGACATCTCAAAAGGTTGGGCACACCCCTCTCCAACTATCTTTTTTCCCCCTCATACCATCTATACATTTTCACCGGCTTAGATCCAGTTTTAGGTAAGGAAAGACTGTTATTTTGAAATTCCATTACACAGCCCATACAATATATAATATATTAAGACAAAAATAATATAGAACCCCAGTTCTAATAGCAGATATTTCTCAGAATCTGACACCCCCCACCTTAGCGGAAAATATGCCATTTAGGGGCTATTTTTCCCCAAACATATAGTAACATCACAGAAGAGTTCAATAGTCTCTTTGCGGGTTTCTTCATTATTATTATTACATATATATATCAAGGTGTCTGAACATTCTCTACTGACATCTCTAATGAACCGTGTACTACTATTATTATTACAGAAATACTACACATGCTAATACACTATAACACTATAACACAAAATTCAAATACAATTACACATATACAAAAAAAAAAATTTAAACGTAATGACAGCCCTTTAAGGTTTGTCCACTATTTAGTCATTGATACCGATGGGCTAGCAATTGGCTGTTCTTCCCAGCTCTTCCTATGTAGCCTCGAAATTCCATCATCATTTAAATGTTGCGCTCCTGGACGATGAGAAATACTCAAGTTCCAGCGTTGCAAGGCAAGAGCCCATATAGTGAGTTTGGGAGACCTTGGGGTTGTTTCAGTGAGAAATTTTAATGGATTATGATACGTTATGATCTCAATTTGAGATCCATAGGTCCACTTTTCAAACTTCCGCAACCCGAAGAGAGCACTCCAAGCCTCTTTCTCTATACTCGGCCAAACACGCTGAGCCCCTGATAATTTCTGACTGGCAAAAGCTATCGGTTTAAACTGACCCTTTTCATCTTTTTGAGTAAGACAACATCCTACTGCCAGGTCTGAAGCATCGGCGTGAAGCTGATATTCCCGGCCTACGGTAGGTGTAACCAAACGCGTCACGTTACATAACTCATCTTTAAGGGTATTAAATGCTTCTTCTTCCCTTTCATCCTATGGTACAGTATTTTTAGCCTTCAATTTAGTTAATTCCGTTAAAGGTATAGCAATTTCTGCATAATTTGGAATATAAGATCGGTAAAATCCCATTAATCCCAACACAGATCTAACTTCCTTCTTAGTTTTCGGTCTCTTTAAGTCCCTTATTGCTCCTATTTTCTCCTCATCAGGTGCATGCGTTCCACCCCCAATTAAATGACCTAAAAACTTAGTCAATTTCTCTCCAAATTTACATTTATCCAGCTTAATCGTGAAATTTCTATTTTTAAGTTCTTCTATAACAGACCTAACATGCTCACAATGTTCTTCCCAGGTGTCGGAGAAAATGATGACATCATCAATATATGCTTGGGCATACCTCCGATGACCTTGAAGAACCTCATTCATATCTTTTTGGAACGTAGCAGCCGCCCCTGATAAACCAAAAGGCATAGTACGCCACTGATAAGTCCCATTTTGAGTTGTAAAAGCTGTCCAATGTTTACATTCCTCCGCCATTTTAATCTGCCAATAACCCCTCAATAAATCAATCGAAGATATATATATTTAGCTGCCCCCGCAGTATACACGATTTCTTGCGAATCTTTCATTGGAAATGTTGGGACCTGCGTTACTGAATTTAAAGCTCTATAATCAATGCAAAGCCTAACAGTTGCGTCTTTTTTCGCCACGCAAACAATTGGATGACTAATTTCTGCATTTGATACTTCGATTAGATTTAACTCTAATAACTCCTGAATCTCTCTATCTACTTCCTCTTTATAAGCAACAGGTACACTATATAACTTTGGCTTTTTCCTTGCCACACCCGGTTTCAAATCAATACGGTGCTCCCCTACTTCCGCTGGTCGCACAAGACCCATAAATACCTCTTTATTCTCCCTCAACATGGACTTTATATCCTTGACTTGACTATTAGATAACCCTTTTATTTCGAACCTTTCTATGTCCCGTTCTACCTCTTGTTCCCGGTTTAGAATAGAAATTTCCCCAACTTCCCCAAATTCCTCATCACCTTCAAAAACAATATTAATTATATTACACTTAGCAATAAATTCCCCTTTATTTTGATACACATAATTTTTGCAACCATCCGCCATATCAACTAAGACTCTATCACGCACTTTCAATTTTCTAGATAAATAACATTCTAGACACGATTTACAAAACTTTTTGTTTCTTTAGCCATACCTTCCCAATAAAAAAAATTATCTCTAAAGTTTTCTTTGCCGCGTGATGTTCGCCCTCATTAGAAACATGCGCTGACTTTAAGATTCCTTCTCTTTTGACTTTAGGCACTACTAATTGAGCTACAGTTTCGCCTAACAATTTCTCTTTATGATACAATAAACCATCTGCAATATAATAATCCCCTTTATCCATTTTGGCTAATTCCCAAACTCTCTCTAAATTTTTACATTCCAATTGAGATTTCTTAAACATATCTGAATTGCTAACGATAACTTTATTATTTTTCTCCACTTCCGTTTTTTCTGCATTCTGACTTTGTAAATTTTCCGATCTCATTTCTATTGCGTAAACATTACAATTATCGCCAGTGGCGTACCCAGGATTTTATTTGGGGGTGGGCTGACTTAAATTTTCATAATGTTCTAAATCTTACGAAACACGTTGCATTGTGTTATAAACAGAAATCATTTTTCTCAATAAGGCCGTAGCCAGAGGGGGGGGAGGAGGGGGGGTGCAAGGGTGACTTTGTTCCGAATATTCCGAAAATTTGAAAAATTCGGTCATCAGTCCGAAAATTTGGACTTAAAAAATTATCGCGATTTTTGACAAATGGTCGCCGAAAAAAATCAATTTCGTCAATCTTTCGCAAAAAAAAAAAAATCAATTTCGTCAATCGTTTTCAAAAAAAATCTCCAATTTCTTTAAAGGATCAAAGAAAAAACCGGAATTATGTCATACGGCCGCAGATAAAATGCGAAGTTTGTCAAAGGATCGCGAAAAAAAGTCAAATTTCGTAAAATGATAGCGGAGAAAACATGAATTTCGTCAAATTATTCTAGAGGAAACGCTAATTTCGTCAAAATGAGCACAGAAAAAACCCGAATTTCGCCAGAAGGCCGCAGAAAAAACGCGAATTTCATCAAAAGGTCGCGGAAAAAACGCGAATTTCGAAAAAAAGATCGCTAAAAACACGCATTCCGTCAAAGGGCTGCGAAAAAGAAGCTAATTTAGTAAAGGATCGCAAAAAACGCGAATTTCGTCAAAGGGACACGGGAAAACGTGAATTTCGTCAAAAGGCCACAGAAAAACGCAAATTTCATCAAAAAGACGAGAAAAAACGCGAATTTCGACAAAAAGCCGCGAAAAAACGCAAATTTCGAGGAAGGATTGCGCAAAAACGCGAATTTTGCAAATGACCACAGAAAAAACGCGAATTTCGTCAAAGGCCCACAGAAAACTGCAAATTTCGACAAAGCATCGCTAAAAAAATACGCATTCCGTCAAAGGGAAGCTGAAAAAACACGAATTTCGTGAAAGGGACACAGAAAAACGTGAATTTCGTCAAAAGGCCGCAGAAAAACGCAAATTTCATCAAAAAGACGAAAAAAAACCCGCAAATTTCGTCAAAAAGCCGCGGAAAAAACGCAAATTTCGACGAAGGAGTGCATTAAAAAACACGAATTTCGGCAAATGACCGCAGAAAAAAACGCAAATTTCGACAAAGGATCGCTAAAAAAAAACGCATTTCGTCAAAGGGAAGCTGAAACAACGCGAATTTCGTTAAAGGATCGCAAAAAAAAGAAAAAGCAGGGTCACAAAGAAGGGCCACAGAAAAACGTGAATTTCGTCAAAAGGCTGCGGAAAAACCACTAATTTCGTCAAAACCCCGCGGAAAAAAGCAAATTTCGACAAAGGATCTGGAAAAAACGCAAATTTCTTCAAAAGGCCGCAGAAAAAAAGCGAATTTCATCAAAAGGCTACGAAAAAACGTGAATTTCGACGAAGGATTGCGTAAAAAACGTGAATTTCGGCAAATGACCTCAGAAAAAACGCAAATTTCCTCAAAGGGCCGCAGAAAAAACGCAAATTTCCTCAAAAGGCTGCAGAAAAAACGCAAATTTTGGCAAAGGATCACGAAAAAAATCGCGAATTTCGTCAAAGTGTCGCGGAAACAAGCTAATTTTGTCAAAAGTTCGGGGAAAATGCAAATTTCGTCAAAGCGTCGTGATAAAAACCTGTATTTCATCAAAGGATCGCGTTAAAATCACATACAAATATCTGTGTTTATTATTATATGTATAGTTTTTAAACTGAAATATTTTGCTGAACTGTTTAGAAATCTGGTTAACCCGAACCCACTCAGCCTGAAATTGACCTGAATATAAACAGAGTTAACCCAAACTACAACAAAAATAATTAGCAGCAGGAAGGGATTACCTCTCCTTTTCCCCTCTGCTGTAACCTTTCAGAAAATTTGCTGAGAATTTCAGATTTTTTTTTTTAAACTCAGACTCAAATCTGGGGGGAAGGGGGGAGGGCACGGGTCCGATCCTGAGACCGTCCCACGTCGAAATCTGTTGAAAAGTGTTACTGTTTTTTTTTTTATATATATATATATACTTTCATTTAAAAGAAAGTCATTATAACTTAAAATCTATAAAATTGTTCTTCCAATCCCCGAAACTAAATTCTGGCTACGGTTCTTGTTTAACAATAAATTAATATTGTAACAAACACAAAATATTTTTTGTATACACAAAATATTTTCATACACATATATAAAATAAAGACTTTGTTTATTATTATGTGCATTGCACAAGTAATAAGAAGGACTTTAAACCGTTCCAGATGAAAAATACTGGCTGCAAAGTTAAGACAGAATAGGAAGATAAGTGGGGGGAGGGAACATTACCGAACTCCAAAGATGTCTTTGCAGTCAAACAAGAAGTCACTGTGTATCTTACAGATACGAGGAAGTAATCGAGTGTTAAAAACAAAAGTTAATGAATATCATTCACAGTCAGCTCTTCCGCACATATATAGTGTGCCTGACTAATATGGGACTAACAAGAAAGACAAGTGCGATGCATGACAAATATATATATAATTGAATTGATCTAAAAAGTAAGAAGTAAACTTTTTTTACCATTTAATCTGACCGTTTTGGCAGGTAAAAGAGGTTTAGTCCCTCCAATCCTCCGCACCCCCCATATTTCGGTGTGGCATGGAGATGCGACTGAAAAATGAAAGTTAATAAGCTACTTTTACAGTCAACTCTTTCGCACCGGATTTCCGATTTAGACGAAATCGACTTGAGATTAGCAGTGGTGTTACTGTGCATTAACATACTCCCGCATTGACAATCTTGGCGCCCGCCGACTATGGGAAAAATTAAAAAAAATCCTTAAATAAACTACTTTTAGATTTGTCGAATTTATTTGTAGGTCTCTTGAAATGAGCATATATGTTTTCATTTAGCGAGTGAAACAGGGATGGAGCTATTTTTCAGTCATTTGAAAATGGATTTTATGGTCTCAAGTAAATTTGGTCGCAGGACTGAGGAGGATATTGGATTAACAGGAAAAACAAATTCGTGGCATGCCAGAAAATAAAACAAATTTATCTGAAAAAGAAGGAATATCAGCCCTTTTTTCATTTCACTGCGATCTCTTCAGAGGTGGAATGGAGCTGTAACGTCATAACCCCCGTCCCCATCGAATCCTTTGGTGTATGCTGGGGCATCACTGTGCACTAATATATGGGACTAACCAGAATAGCTGCGTCGCAGAAAAAAATTAAAAATTAATCTCAAAAGAAAGAAAAAAAAACTGGAATTTTTTTTTTCATTTCATATTTGATTATTTCGGAAGAGTAAGTAACCCCATCAGCCCCTTCCCCTCATTGGGTATACTGTGGTGTAACTGTGCGTTGATATGAGACTAGCCAGAACGTGTAGTTCGTTGTATTGCAGAAAACAAGTGCATTACAAATTCATCTCGAACAAAAAGAAAAATATCAGCCCTTTTTTCATTTCATTTTCGGCTATTTTGGGAAGGGGCTGTAACCCATCACCCCCTTTCTACTTCTTTGGGTATAATGTAGTGTCACTGTGCACTAATATGGAACTAAAGAGAAGAGAGTGGCTAGTCTGTTGAATGATAGGAGAAAAAAAATACAAATTTATCTCAAACAGAAAGAAAAAAAGCAATATTTTTTTATTTCATTTTCGACTATTTCGGGAGGAGGGGGATGTAATTCCATCAGCCCCCTCCCCATCTTTGGGTATGCTGTGATGTCAATGTGGACTAATATGGTGTTATTTCGCTGTATAGCAGAAGAAAAATTACAAATTTATCTCAAACAAGAAGAAAAAAAACAGCCTTTTTTTCACTTCATTTTCAACTATTTAGGAAGGGGACACCCCATTAGCCCCTTTCACCTCTTTGGGTATAATGTGGTATCACTGTGCACTAGTATGGAACTAAAGAGAAGAGAGCGGCTAGTCTGTTGAATGATAGAGGAAAAATACAAATTTATCTCAAACAAAAAGGATAATATCAGAACTTTTTCATTTCATGTTCGAATTTTTGGGAGAGGGCTGTAACTCCATTAACCCCCTTCTATCTTTTCGGGTATAATGTGATGTCACTGTACACTAATATGGAACTACAGCGAAGGGAGCGGCTAGTCTGTTAAATGATAGGGGAGAAAATGCAAATTTATCTCAAATAGACAGAAAAAAATCAGCTCTACTTTTTCATTTCATTTTCGATTATTTCCAGAGGAGGAGGTTGTAATTCCATCAGCCCCCTCCCCATCTTAGGGTATGCTGTGATGTCAATGTGGACTAATATGGTGTTAACGAGAATGGTTATTTTAGTGTTTGACAGAAGAAAAAATTACAGATTTATCTTTAAAAAGTAAAGAAAATACACTTTTCATTTAATTTTTCGCGATTTCTGGTTGGGGGAGGGGGGGGGGCTGTAACCCCATCAACCCCCTTTCTCTTCTTTGGTGTCAATATGGACTAATATGGAACTAAAGCGAATGAAGCGCATAGTCTGTTGAACGATAGGGGAAAAATGCAAATTTATCTTAAACAGACAGAAAAAATTCAGCACTATTTTTTCATTTCATTTTCGACCATTTCGAGGGGAGGGGGCTGAAATTCCATCAGCCCTCTAACTAATATAACCTGGACTAATATGGTGTTAACGAGAATGGCTATTTTGCTGTATGGCAGAAGAAAAAATTACAGATTTATCTTTAAAAAGTAAGAAAAAACACTTTTTCATTTAATTTTTTGACTATTTCGGGAGGGGTAGGGGGGGGGGGGGGCTATAACCCCATCAGCCCCCTTTCTCTTCTTTGTTGTCAATGTGAACTAATATGGGACTAATGAGAATGGCTTTTCCGCTGTATAAGGGAAAAAAATTAAAAAAAATTCCATAAAAGAAAGACGAAAAATCAGCACCTTTCTATATCACTTTCGAAAATTTTGGGGGGGGCTGTAGCCCCATCAGCCCCCCCCTTGGGTACGCCACTGATTATCGCTGCTCATACCTTTCTTTTCACTCAAGTTATCGATACTAATTTCCGAACTTTCTAATTCTTGGGACTCTAGCAATGGCTCCTCGCGATTGACCCCTGACAACTCATTAATCACCTCGGGATGTAAAATTACCTGCTCATTAATATTATCGGTCACTGCGCAAAGTACTTCCTGATGAATTATATTAGTTTGTCCGAATTGCGGAATAGCTAACGGTAATTTAACCAACGGTGATTTAACTGCTTCACCAAATACTCCTTGTAAATAAATACTACCCGCTCCTTTTAATTTCTCTTCCGGTACCAAATCTTTATGAATAACACTAATTTCACATCCAGAATCGAAAAACCTTTTGCTTTTTGCCCATTTACACTAACTTCAATTTTCTCAAGCTTATTTAAATTCTCACAAATAACATTAGTTCTCTATTCGGCCTTTGCCAATATCCTCGCCACAATAGCTCCTTTAGGTAACTCTTTATTTCCTTTTACGACAATATTATTTGCACTCGCTTTCTGTTCTCGACATTCGCTATTATTACTATTTCCCTCATTACTCACTTTATTACAAAAACGTTGGTAATGATCTCTTATACCACATTTGAAGCATCTAGGGCTATATCTCCTAAACTCAGTTTTTCTATCCGAAAAAGAATTAGTCTCATTATTTCCGTTTTGCCTCCAATTACCACTAAATTTACTATCCTCCCTCGGTTTCACTTTTCCACTGTTTACATACCTATCTTTACCCTTAAAACTTTTATACGTAACGGCATAAGACTTATGTTTAGCGTCAAAATAATTGTCATTTTCTTTAGCAATTTTAGAAGCTTCTAACCATTTACTCTGCAGAGTTAACCCAATATATGATGCGGTTTCTTCATCTAACGTGTTTAATAACTTATCCGTAATTATTAACTGGTTGACCTTTTCATATGAGTCAGCAGCCCTAATCTTACAATAATTTTCCCATGTTGCTATTAAACGCGATACAAATAATACATGAGTTTCATTCTGGTTTCTCCTAGCCTTCTTAAAATTTTCCAAACACGCTTTCGGTGTCAGCTCATCTTCCCTTAGAACTAACTCCTTTAATTCCTCATAACTCCCAATTTGTTCCCTAGTGGTATAAATTAACAAATTATCTGCCTTATCTCCTAACATATTTAGTAGAATTTCGGCCTGCTGGTTTTCCGGTACAATTTTAGTTTTGAATGCCCTTTCTAAACTGTTGAAAAATAAATTACATCCCTCAGTCCCTTCCGGTACTTTGATAGACAGTTTTAACACTTTGATCAATTTTTCTATGTTACTTTCATTATTAGATTCCCTAGACCCATTAGAGTTATTTGTCGAACCTTGTACCCTTAGCCTCTCCATTTCTAATTCATGTTCCATCCTCAATTTTTCAGACATCTCTTCTCTTTCTAACTTTTCCCTTTCAACCAATTCTTCACTTTCGTGGTCTAATTTTTCCTGTTTTTCTTCGCGCTCTAATTTTTCCTGTTTTTATGACTTTTCGCGCCCTAATTTTTCCTGTTTTTCTTCGCGCTCTAACTTTTCCTGTTTTTCTAACTTTTTGCGCTCTAATCGTTCCGCAACAATAGTGTTAGATAATTCCATAATAGCCTCCTTGTCTTATTCATCGCTGTCCATTATCTTTTTCTTAAGCTGAAATCTGGTATCATCTTCGTGAATTCAACCCCCAAATTCTTCGGCTATCATCTTAAGATCCACCATTTTTAGTTTCAATAAGAAAGCCATACCTTCGCCGATTACTATTACCACTCTACAATAATATTTAAACCTACCAAATTAATATTTCCTAAATTTCTGCCTTAGTACAGTTACCTCCACTTATTATACTAATTAATACCTTTCAGATAATCAATGTATTATATTTCTAATTTAATCTACTGTATAATCTTGATTTTCCTCAACCATTAATATCACACAATTCACTTCCAATAAAACAAAAGGTAAAACAATAATTTCGATTTGATTACTATGCAATACAGATTCCAATTTATACATTAGATAATAACCTACAATTTACATAATAATACTGATACGTTGCAAATTGAATAAAAGTATTGGTGTCAATAGAAACATCCACATAAAGAAAAATTGTATAACATACACATATAAATTTCTACAATTATCCTCAATAAAATATTTCCAAAATCAATACTGGTCGTCATACTTAAAACAGATAAGATCAAAACCTTCCATTTTTTTTCTCTCACTGTGAGCCATTTTATTTTTTTTTTCTCGAAATTTACTTCTAGCCAATTAAAGTTCTAAGCAAATGTTCATTACTCGTTTGTTATCAACTCTTCAAACTTCAAACAGTATTGCTTCATTTAAATATTACTTTAATAATAATTTAAATTTAAGTAAATTCAATTATTCCTTAGAACTATTATTAACACAATGCATTAATTTTGTTCACTACCATTATTAGTAAAAAAAAAAAAATAAAAAATAAAAAAAAAAAAAAAAAAATTAGAAAATCAATATTAGTACAAGTTATTATGACCTTTTCTTAAAACAATAGTAAATATGGCTCTTAATATCTCCTACCTATCTGAACACAATTATTTGACTGCACATAAATTATCTAGACAAATTTATCTTAAATTGCTGTCAATTATACAACAACAAGTACATATGGTTCGAGAATGTCAGCAGACAGAAATGATCAAAACACCTTACCTTATACATTATATGCTAGGGTACTCCGCTGCTCACACGTAGTTTCACGATGAATTCAATATTTCGCATTTTAAAGTCACTTTGATGCTATTCAACACTCAGGTTGTAATACACTATAACTTGAGACACTGTAGCGATGATAGGACACAAACACTATTTCGGTTCGCCGTAACGACGATAGGGTACAACACTTTAGTTCGATTCGCTGTAACGATGATAGGGCACAACACTTTAGTTCGGTTCGCTGTAACGATGATAGGGCACACACACTCTGTATTTCTGCTCGACGCTTGGTTTATATCTCTCTAAAATTCCGTTCGACGGTCCGGCATTTCCACGCAAGAATTCCACTGGGTGCTCCGGCACTAACACACTGTAACATGGCTCGCTGGTCACTTGTCCAAGACGAATCTGTCCCACCGCTGCCACCAATTTGTCGGAGTTTCCTCTTAGTCCGCACAACTTCGAAGAAAATCCTTATTATTTATATGCTGCCACCACAGATATGATTACGTGATATCGGTCACGCACTGAGAAGATTGTTTAAATGAAAACCAACGCTTTCAATTAACTAAATTAACAGTTTATTTACACACTATTTACACAACAACAAAAGACTATTTACACTTACAAACTCGGATGTAGATGATCCGGTTCAACATTAAATTGAATACAGTAAATGCTGGCTCTGTACTGTTAAACTACGTTAAATCACTCTCACTCTACACACGTTAAATTAGCTTTCCGGAGATCAATCTCGATCTCCCAACACATATGTGCTCTAAGCCTAAGCTCTCCGAGCCTCACTCAATCCTACGCCCTCTCTCAGAGCTATCCAAGGAACAACCGTCCACTTTGCGCGCTACGCTCAAACTGACTATCTCAGCCGAAGAGCCTGCCTTCCAGCAACCCCTTGCTCCTTCTCAATGTAACCCCTCCGGAATTTTCTACCTGGGTCCCATTTCAAGCTCTTTTCTTCGTTCGTAGAATGCTTTTGTTTTCGCATCTTCCACAGACATCTCAAAAGGTTGGGCACACCCCTCTCCAACTATCTTTTTCCCCTCATACCATCTATACATTTTCACCGGCTTAGATCCAGTTTTAGATAAAGAAAGACTGTTATTTTGAAATTCCAGTACACAGCCCATACAATATATAATATATTAAAACAAAAATTATATAGAACCCCAGTTCTAATAGCAGATATTTCTCAGGACCTGACAACCAACTTACTCAAAAAATTCCGTTACATTACTTCCTATTGGAATTTCCTTTTTTTGCTATATATTTTAATAATATCCTATTTCAAGCATATTGAAATTATGTCGTTGAGATACACTAAAATATGCTTTCTATAGAAAAACGCAGGCAAAACATCCATCGTCCATTTGCACGGAGATAGAAAATAATTCGATTACAGTACTGTCTATCAATAATAATTTCTGGAAGTTCGTTTTCTATTGTGGTATGCGTTTTATATTTAACTCATTTTTTGAGTTACTTGGTTTTGCTAAAATCTATAGATCCTAAACAAGCCTACATAAAAGATCCCGAGTACATTTTCGTTTATTGACGGAATTTCATGTAGGGGAATTTCCAACTGTGCTATGCGTTTCCTAATTGAAGTAAATTTTAAAATACTGTAAACACTGTAAAAAAAGGATCTGTAGTAGGGGAGAGTCGCCATATTTGGACCGCCGCTTTAATTGGACCGTTGCCATTCTGCCGTTAATTTTAGGAAGAGACACCATCTACCACTGAAATCCTACTCATAAGAATGACGTCACTCATGATTAGAAGAACCAACCGCCTACCACTTGCCTTTTTCTGACAATTTAAAAAAAACTAAAGTTAGCTGTTTTGATCTAATTTTTTCCTGCTAAACGTAAGTGAATACTTTAAAACTAAGGTCAGTTGTTATGTTTTCATATACATATATGAATTCATTTGTTTATTGCGCATATTTATCATGCGGATTTGTTTGATTTCGTTTTTGTTCTTAGGCTTGAGATTATCTGTTTTAAAAAATGGGACAGTTGCCATAATTGGGCCGATTTAAGTAGCTTAAATTGGACCAGATATGCGATCATAAATTTGAAAAGTAAATAATGAATTTCAAGGACGGTACGCTTTGTATACTTTTTTTTTTTTTTTTTTTTTTTTTTTTTTTTTTTTTAATGGATTACTATCTCTATGCATATATATACTATATACATATCTGAATTAATTTTATATACAGTTTAGGCCTAAACACTAGGTTTATTTTGGTACACTATTTAGATTAAACATAAAAATATTTTTGCATGTTTATGCAATAAATTTGGTTCGCGATTTCTTTTATCTTGTTTGTATTGGTATTTATTTACTTTGAATTCCTTATTTCTACGGCGCATTTGTTTTACAGAGTTGAATTCAAACATTTTCTTCCTGAAGGATATTTGAGATGGCAGACTTCTTACAATTCTTGAGGGTGGAATTACACTTCTTTGCCATTAAAATGCATAAAATCTCAAACCTACTGAGAGGAGGGGTTATTTGAAGGCTCGGGGGATGGGCGCTGAATTCAACACTGTTTGAATATATAATGTTTGCTGTTGATTAATCGTAGCGTATTTTTTTTTCAATAGAACATATTTTTTAAACACCTTTTAAATATAATTGAAAAATGATGAAAACGACACAGGCAAACTATCTGGAAGATAAACACCCGTGACAGCAAATGCTGTTAAAGATATAGGAAACGAAAAGGAGAGAGTAAGTTGTGAATAAATTGACCTGACTTTTGACAAATTTTTCAAATTAAAATAAAATTTGAGATTTTCAAAAAGAAAATAATCTAAAGATTTATTTAGTTAGTAGATGAAAAGATTGACCCTGTGTAATGATGTTTTGCAAATATTCCAAAAATTAAGTTAGTTACACCTGAAAATAAGCGAAGTGGTCCAAATTCGGCTACTCTCCCCTACTACTAGAAAATCGCTAGGCAAATAGGATTCCATGAATTTTTCTAGTAACCAATACAGCATCTTCTTAAGTAACGTTACTGCATTTAACTTAGTAAACAGCATATAGTCTTAATTAGTGAACATACTAAGAAATCGTTAGTAGCCATTACAGATACTTCTCTTGTATCTTCACAAAGAAACTATGCGATCTGGATAGTGTATAAAAAGCCAAAATAATAATAATAATAATAATAATAAACGCTGGTAAGCATCTTTGCATTTTTGGAGAATATCGGAAACACCTATATTTATTAGAGGGGAGGGGGGGGAGCGGATTTATTTCGAGCTATTTTTTCCTCTGCGGAGAACAGAACTGACTATCTGGGGTTTGGGAACCGAATGTTCTACATATCTTGCTACTGGGGCTGTGTTCGTAAACGATTTTAAATGCGAGTAATGGATGATGAAGTTGATTCTGCTGTGTATTTTGGTTTTTTTGTAGGACTGAGCATAAGTTTACATATTCTATTATAATTACTCCAATTTCAGTTGATAAGTTTAATTTTTTATTAGGGATTTTCTATGGTTAATGCAGGATTAGAATATGGCTTGATTAATATAATTCTTTACTTGAATTTTCTTTGCTTAATGAATGGTTTGAATATGTTGCAGAAAAAAAAAAACAATTTCGAAAAACAATCGCATTTTATATAATTTTCAAGTCTTATGAAAATCATTTTTGTTTTTTCGCTCAGAAATTGACAAATCAAAACATATTATTTTATTACTACAATCTCTAAAGTATTGGCTGGTATGTTGCAAAAATAAATTTACATGAAAAGATAGTTCATGAAAAAATAATTATATTTTGCATTTTTCACCATTACTGTAAAACTGTGCTAAAATGAAAATCTTTTCTCGTACTAGAAGGGTGTATAATGATATTGACATATTATTTTAAAAACTTTTTTTACAGACATGAAGAGTTCTTTTTTTTTTTTTACTTCGTGCCATATTTTCCAAAAAGAAACTGTGTGCTTTATCGTTTTTTTGCCGTATAATATATTATTAATATTCAAAACTATCAATTATTACAATGATGGAAATATTTACGGTGCAATTAATTGTTATTTTTTGTATATGTATTTACTTATCTACTTATGAAAAGGTATTATATAATAGGCTGTCTTTTTAAATAACTTTTAAACTTTAAATAGATTGAAATTCATAAACAGTATTATTATTATTTTTTTTTTGTAGAATACATTCAAATTCAAGAAAACAAAATTAAAGAAAAACAGTTTTAAAAAATCAGTTTCCTTACTTATTCCTTAACTCAAAAAAGTAAGCTGATGTCTTTCTTTACAAGAATGCTTTGCGTTCCAAAAGAAGAATAAAAGAAAAGCAGTTTCGTAACTATACATAATTAAATCTACTTTGTAAGACTCTTTCAGAAAATTTATAAGTTTCCAGCATATTTTAATATACAAAAAGCATTATATGTAGAATAAAGTACTCTTTTGTATTTTTAAAAGATGTTCAACATACAGAATGCAGCAAAACTCTGATTTCGCAAGTTTGTTTACTTTTAAAATATATCTTCTGAAATGCAAAAAGCATGGAGTGTTTTTTCTTTCTGTTAAAAAAATGTTTCCATGGTCTGGAATGTATAAAGAAGTTTAAATAATTAAATGGAATTTCATAGATAAATATTTTGAAAATAACACTCACATTTATTTTTTTGTTTGTATTTTATTATTTGTTTTGATCGATCATTTTATTCATTTATTACTATTATGCTTTTTTAAAAATACTTATTCACTTTATAAATGCTTTCAGAGATTTCTTACTTATTAAAAAAAATTTTTAAGAGTCAGATTTCTAATAACTGTAATTTATAAGGAAAATTATACGATCTTTTAAAATTTATTTATTTATTTATTTATTATGTTTAAAGAACACAATCGATGCGTCCAGACTATAAAGTGGAAAAATATAAACAAATTTCCACTCATGATAAACATAATATGTTTTTGTTTAATTACATTTTTCATTACTACTCTAATATTCATAAACGTATACTTATACATACAAATTAATTAAATGTTTTATAGAATTCTAATAAATGAAATGTTGTATATGCTTTGATAAATAATTCAATTTTCTTAATGTAAATATTAAAAAATATCGTCACATGTCATAGCACATTATATATATACATTTAACGTAAAATGCTGCAAAAAAACACAAAAATTCAAAATAATCTGATATAAAGAATTTGGTCTGCACTAGCAACACACACCACAAAATATGAAAACACAAGATGTAAGACATGAATAGAAATGTTAAATTTAAAGAAAAAACGAAAACAATAAAAAGGCTGCGCTATCGTCGACAGATTTAATGTAAATTCAGGTGCTGGATAGGCAGTTTTTTGAGAACAAACATTATACGTGAAATACAACCCTGCACATCATGATTAAAAATCCTTTTCTGTTGCATCTAAAATAGGCGTGAACCTATAATAACTAAGGAAATGAAGAGGTATGCTGCCATTGACTGATTCGATGAAGAACACTCCAATTTATAGAATGATGCATCCTTCAAACTCGCCCGGTTATTCGTCTTTAAAATATGGAGCAAACTGAAGGCTGCCAGATGTGATGTAGGAACAGTTTTATACAGGGAATGACATTGTTGGCGATATGACATTATTAAGACCCCGGAATTCGTCATTCGTATCAATGAAAATCCTACAAAGTCGATGAGGACACTCGCTAGGGAGATGCAGTTTTTTGAGTACAAACATTATAGATGAAATACAACCCTGCATATCATGATTAAAAATCTTTTTTTGTTGCATGTAAAATATGCAAGAACCTATAATAACTGAGGAAATGAAGAGGTATGCTGTCATTGACTGATTGGATTAAGAACACTCCGATTTATAGAGTGATGCATCCTTGAAACTCGCCCGATTATTCGTCTTTAAAATATGGAGCAAGCTGAAGGCTGCCAGGTGTGATGCATGAACAGTTTCATACAGGGAATGACATTGTTGGCGATATGACATTGTTAAGACTCCGAAATTCGTCATTCCTATCGATTAAAATCCTAGAAAGTCGATGAGGACACTCGCGAGGGAGATGCAGGTTTATGAGGTCACCATCCGGTGTTCAATTCTTGAGGACATTCGTTAGAGGTCGTCGTGTTGAAGAGATGAGCGTTCTTGTCCGAGAGAGCAAGGGATAAACACCTGACCAAAGCAACACCTCCTTAAAAAGCTAAAACATGAAGAGGAGACAGGAATGCTGTTTTCCGCAGATGAGAAAAACTTTGTCTTGATCCAGGAAATGAACCGCAAAATGATGGACGGATGTATAAAATACCCGAAGTGGTTCATCCCGTCATGCACACAAAATTTCCGGCCTCACTGATGATTCTGTTGGGCCGTGAGCAAGGAAGAATGCCTGATGCCTCCTCGTGTCTTTCTTGAAGGTGCCACAGTGTTAAAGCTCTGGATTACTTCTATTACACTTGGAAGGTCGTACATTTTCCAACAAGATTCTGCGTCATCCCATATAGCCCATAAAATCCAAAAATGAATGCCAAAAACTTTCATGAACTTTCATGAAAACTCAGGCATTAATCTAATGGGCTATTATGTATGTGGCGTGGTACTTCAATAGGAATTCACACAACACAGTTGCGGATCTCAGAGTAGCATTTTGTATTCAATGGCAAATGTTCCCAACATACATCTGATTAAAGAAAATAAGTTAAAACTGGTGTGAATGAATAAGAACAAAAAAATCTTCTTAAAACGCCATCAAAAAATTTTAAATGCCCTAGGCCTTTCGAAAGATATGATTCTTTCTTCGTCAGGCTTAAAGAAGACGTGCTTCTACTATCAAAGCAGCAGCAAGACTGAAATGAGAGATAAGGGAAAGGAAACAAGCTGAAGAAACATCCAATAGGAAATTAAAAATCAACAGCCAATAGGAAAATAGAAGATAACAGCCAATCACAGAAGAGTATAATCAAAACAAAAGAACACAGAGTAGAAGGGGCAAAAAATGGGAGGAAAAAAAATACATATATTTAAATATGGGAACACATGAAATTAAAAAAATAAATAAACGAATGACATATAAAAAGCAGATTAATATTAATTAATACCAAAATAAATTATATGGTAGTACTGAAAAAATTTTTCCAAGCTGCAGAGAGCATTGTAGAATCAGATTTATCTTTAACAATAACATCACGATTAAGATAAATAGCTAGATTTTCAAGAAAGTCCAATTCAGAGGTACTATTGGCATTAAAGATAATTTTAGCATTTTGAAAATTAAAACTATGGCCGGAATCCCAAGAGTGCTTGGCAATAGAAGATTTAGAAAATTATTGATTGATTACACAACGAGAGTGTTCTTTTAAGCAAATTTCGAGATTTCTTTTAGTTTGAGCATTATAAGATAAATCACAACCATTACAAGGAACTTTATAAATTCACCATTTACGAAGATCAGGAACAGGAGATTTAGTGAATCTGAGGGCACTCACTAAAAACATGCTCAATAACGTTCAACTTCATTACCTACGTTACAAAAGAGTTTATTCCTAATGTATTACGTGCATGTGGGATCTACAAACAAATGATATTATGGGAGATGCCAGGTGTATGATTGTGATGGTGCTTTGTATCCGTATTAGAAATGAGCAAAAATCTTATTAAATAACGCTTTATTCCATCTTACTAGTTTGTGTGTGATGTGCAATGCGTTTATGTTTGCACAGTATTTAGGAGTTTTCATTGAAGCCTTGAGACTCTTCCACGATTGTCACCAGTCCCCGAACGAAATCTTGATTCTTTGAAGTAGAAGACCATATTCCATTCAATTGCGTTCTCAACCAGTGAGATTCCTTTTTCGTCTTTAGAGACGAAAAGCGGCTATCATTGGCAGAATACGTAATTAAAGACATTTGCAAATTTCTTCAGTTTTCTCCTTCACTATGATACAGACAGATAAAGTAGCGCATAAGGACTTCCATCTGGATGGATGAAAATTATGTAGGGTAAAGTGGGAACAAATGCCGCAATTTTACTTTTCTTCTAGTAAAATGTACAATATAGCAAAAATCATCAAACAAAGTACCAGATATCATTAATCAAATCCTTTAGAATCTAATTTCTATGTCAAACAAGTTAAAACCCTTTTAATAAAGTAGTCATAATTATTTTCTAAAACGCCATTTTTTAACATCATTTTTCATGTGCAGGGTCAGATGCCGCATGGGGTGTCGGACAGATGCGGCATGAAGGAAAAAAACTATTTTTTTTTCAAGCATATCACATTTTTATTTTCTCAAATTACTTAAAATGAAAATAAATAACAGTAAACTTACAAAAACTTTCTTTAAATTGTGAAAAGTTTAATGAAATTGCAAAAGTGTAAGCTCAAAAAATGAAACTTAAGACATAAAATGAAATTGAAAAGAAAAAACATTTGAAATTACATGAATGGATAACATAAATTCTGTAAATAATAGACAGTATAATTACAAAAAAAGATATAAATCATTTGTTTACATCCAGTTTGCTCGTAATGTAAGTACTGGTTCTATTCTATTTAGGTCCCACTCTTTTTATTTTTGGCTTTTCTTTTCATTCTTTGATTTTGTTTTTTCATTCGCCCACATTCACCATATTTCCCGTTGCAAGAGTAAAGCGAGCATGTTTCATGCTGCCACCGATTTATTTGATCCACAGAACCTAGACCGCTTTAGACTTTGTTTCTTGATAAGACTTCAGGCACTTAGCACATTCAGAGTAATCAAATTTCAATCCATAAGAGGAAAACTTTCATCAATGTCGGAAGATGACACATATTTCAGTTTCTTCCTAAAGTGGTGTGTTTTCAAGTTGACCTTTCCTTTCCCTTTTTTACACATTTAATTTCAGCCAAGCTGTCGTTCTTTGACGCTTTATGGTTTCTTTTGCTTTTTATTTCCTCCTTCTTTTTATTTTTTATAAACTCTATCTATATTTGCAGCCTTATGCTTTCTCTTACTTTGCTATATAGGTCTTATGACCATTGGAATAGGAGACATTTTGTTTTACAGCTTAGATGGTGAAAACTGTAGAATGGCTACGTTCTCATTCTTCACATATGCTGAACTAACCTTATTGTTAAGAATATTTTGATAAGTAACACAAGTTCCTTTAATGGGCCTTCTTCATTTTGTGACCCAGCCAAATTATCTGACTGGTTTTGAATTGTTTTATTTTATTGTGGTTCATTCATATCATAATCAGTTATGAAAGGTTGGGCTGAAATTGCTGTTTTATCTAACCGAAAAACAAAAACTTATTTTGCGGCATCTGTCTCAAAGAGGTGAGTAAGATGCCGCACAGCCATTTTGTGTCATGTGAATGACGCAGGAGAAAGGCAAGCACATGTCTGTACTCTACGAGGATATATTCTACTGTTACAATCGGTTTTGGGATGAAATCTTTGCTTATTTGTCTTAAAATAAGTAATAAAACTATAATAGACTAATTTTAGCATCTCACCACGCAGGTTTGAAGCATAAAAACTGGCATAAATATTTAAATAGTAACAATTAAGCGATCGAAACGCACACAACACAGAGGCACACAACAAACTTCTTAATTTGGTCCAGGGAGCGCTAATATCGCCCACAAAGTCTGTGGGGCATCTGTCCCACCGCGGCGTCTGTTCCCACTTTACCCTTGTTAGATGCGTTCGTGCGCTATTCAGCGACAAACATGTAAAGAAGTCCTAAGATAGAGCTATGAATGTCACTGTGGCCCACTCTTTCCAACATTTCCTAACACTGTTTTCATTTACCGTAATTATACTTTTTTATTCAATATACTTTTTAAATATTAAGTTTTTTATGTTTTAATGGTTTTTATTTTCCTATATGTTATAAACATGCGCACCACGCATTTTTTACGTTATCACGACGGCTACATTTTACTCTATTAAGATCTGAACAAGAAAGAAAAATCATGCATCAAGCATAGATTATGAAACACTTTCCAATACATTCAGAATATTGCAACAAACATTCACTGATTAATAAGGTTAATGATGATGTATAATTAAAGAATTCGGAAAACACACAATATTTTTGAAAATAAAATTTCATGAATTACCACTAATAATAGGTATAATCTCCAAATCTTTAGTGAAGCCCTGTATATGATCTATAGACTTGTACATATACTAGATAGTATGCTAAAAGTTATATCAGCTAAGAAGCGCATAGCACAGCTGAAAATTCTGCTTTAGCAATTTTAGCTAGTAAACGGAGATGTACTCAAAGTTTTTGCACTGTCTAGTATAGGATATGTAGAATTTATGCACCTTAAGTGAAAGGCAAAATATTAGTTAATTTTAAAGCACGTACCACATTTGAAAATACACTTCCAGCAATTACTGTTAATGGACAGTTCTGTAAACGAAGTCTTTTGTGTGTCCCTGTAAATTAATGATGAATGATATAAACATCATATTCTAAAACAAGCCTTTTGTAGTACACCTCAGTAATGTCAATCAATTTCAATATGTTTTGCATAGTGTAACATCATTAAAATACAAAACAAACGATTTTTCCTCATTGATCGTAATGTAACAGAATTATTTTGAGTGTCCCTGTATATGAACTATAAAGGCTAAACACTTCAGCTTCACTATCGTACATGCCATGGTAAAGCCTCAATCACATACATCAATTGTATGACAATCCGAGTATATTTACGCGAGTTAGAACACTTAGATGCAGGCACTAGACAGACAGACGAATCCAATTCATAAACACTTTTCAACAATATAGAAAAGTTCTAAAAAGTATATTTTAAATGTACAGTCGTGGAAAAAAAAGTAAACACCCCCTACTAACTCCTCCACAAATTATCGTAGAAGAAAGTTACTGGTACCGAACGATTGGAAATAAAGTCTACTTTCAAATTATGTATATAAAATTTGCTTAGGGAGCCCTCTACTTATTAAAACGAATTCAATAGCAGTACACAATTCTGACAGCATAAATGAACTCTACACCCTTCAATTAAAACAAATTTTTATGCAATTCGTATCATAAGTTTCTGAGAAATTAATTATTTTAAAACGAGCGTATTTTAAGGGCTGTATCCAAATTGAAGTTCCGTACTCGATTGTTAACCGAGAGAGCACCCTTCTTGATCAAGGCACCTTAAGCATCACTCAAGCAGCCAATGAAGCCTGCTAGATTACACGACAGCAGAAGAAATTTCAAAATATCTAGTCACTTCTATCACAGACGGCCCCCTAAAACATCCTTTTGCAGTTTTTTATGCATAATTTGAAAACTACTTGGAAGAAAATTGTGAAATTCTGGATTTCCTTAAAGCAGGACTTAATAAAACTAAATCCATCAAAAAAACTGTAGGTTGCAATTCATAATTTTTTCGAATATTAATTTCATAATTCATAATTCATGTTATAAAATTATAAAAATTACAAATTTACCGTATTTACGCTTGGGTATATTAGTATTACTGTTACACAAAAAATCAGCACATTAGGAGCAGAATTTCAGGAGATATAAATAAAAATATGAAACTATAATTTAACATTAGAAGCACTAAATTTTGAATGCTTATAATTCTAAAACTTATCATTCAAATGACTTGAAATTTGGTGTCCGGGCATAGTTTTAACCGAAAATTTGAAAAATTTGGTTAAAATTGTGTATTGCCATTGAAAAAAAAGAAGTTTGGATTCGTTTTAATATGTAAATGGCCCCTTAAGCAAATTTTATATACATCATTTAAAAGTAGACTTTATTTCCAATCGTTTGGTAGCAGTAACTTTCGTCTACAATAATTTGTTAAGGCGGTATAGGGGGTGTTTCCTTTTTTTTTTTTTTTTTTTTTGGTCCACGACTGTATTTCTTGAATTAACATGCTACTCAATGCAATTTTATGCATTAAAAAACTTTTAAATTATCAGAGAAGGAAAAGATTAAAAACAAAAAATCAATTCCAATGTAATTAAATTTTGTGATCTAAACTAAAAAATAGTTTAGAAACTCTTCCAGTCAAATCACTTCAAGTATATCCAAAATAATTCCCACTCTCCGGAAGTTTCGCTTCAGGCATTTCATTCTTTTTTTAGAACATTTTGGAGAAAGGTTTCACTTTGAAACTTTGACTAATGTTTAATGCAGTATCAACACCTTCCATAAATAGAAGATTTCTTGATTTTATTTCATAATTTTGCGTTTTATAAGAACGTTTAAAGTCTAAATTTATGAGTATATTAAAATTTTCTCCAACAATGCTTTTGAATTTTCAATAGTAGCTGAAGAAAATTCCGTGATTCTCTTTGTAGATTTTTCTATATTATTTTTAAACGTCCTGTAAAATTATAATCTATATTAATTAAAAAAAATTAAATTATAAAATAATTCATATGCTGCAGCGAAATTTAAAATTTATTAGTCTACTATACTTGTTCTTCTAAAAATATCTTAAAGATAATATCTAAAAACGAATGTCGTGTCCCTATTTGGAAATATAAGTAAAAGACTAAATTTAAAATTATATTGTATCTCATCATAAATTTATAATTTTTTTTTCTGCAGTTTTTAAATCTATATAGTAGCAATTAATAAAAAAATAATAAAGAACATAGTATTAAAGGCTAAATTAAAAATATAACTGTTTTAAAAGGGTTTTTAGCAAAATCTGCGTTTGAGGTACTGCTGCTTAAAGTCGTTAATAAACGTATTTTAAAGCAAGCAAGTTAATTATACAGAAGTTCGTTCATTTAAATAAATTTTAATTTCGGAATAATATATTTCTGAATGAGAATTTACTTTTTAAAATGTCAATCAAAATATATCTGCTTTGTGCTATAACTTGAATAACGGAATATCATTAAAAATTCTAGCTTTAAATAAAATATTTTGTAGTTTTTGAAATTCTTCGTAGTAAGTTTGACACCGCAGTGATGTCTAAAATTGGAAAGTTTGTGGAGTTGAAATTTATAAGCCCAACAAAAACTTCATAAAATATTTCACACAGACTTTATTTTTTAAATAACAGTCAGAAAATTGAGTACTAATGTCTTAAAAATATTTTTAAAATACAAATATACATTTTTTTTAAAATTAATAATAGTTTTTTTTTATTTTCTTTAGTATTTAATTGATAAATTCATTTTTATTAAATAAATTAGGTGTTGCTATCAACGTACACTTTATTCCCATATTAAAAGATGATGTAAAAGCATATGACCAAAAATCTCAACGTTTCGGTTTAATCTTTAGAACCTTCATCGGGAGTAAAATTTTCTAAAATACAAATCGGCAGAAACACTCTATATGCTACATGCTACATCTGAAAAATCAAACTAGAAAAAAAAGTTCAACGGAAACCTCTTAAATCCTTAAAAACAACTCAGTGGCGCCCTCTGTTACTCAAAGTCAGAAACAAAGAATAAATGGCTTAAAAAACCATGGAAATTGCATAGATCTTTCAAAATAGAAAGCTAGATTTTAGGAATTACAAATGAAACATTGTCGTTACAAATTTCTTGGTACCTTAAACGAACTTCTAATGTTCAGGAATTAAACAGAATTCATTAAACGGAACCACTTGTTTTGAAATAGTACTGGCATGGTCGAAATCAATAAATGAAATAAGTCATTCAAGGAAACTTCTTATGAGTGCTGTAGAAAATTTACTAAACTTCAAATCATTTTTGTGTTCTTTCAATCTTTCAAAAAAACGACGTTTAGTCATACACATATATGAGGACATTGTCCCATCTGTCCATTTAAAGGAGATTTCATACACCTCAGAGAAAGATGTAAATGGAATTGGATCTATTTTCCAAATGTAAGAATATCACGTTTCGCCATAGTAAGAAAATTCAGTTCCTTATAGGACTTATTTCATTTATTGACATCAACCATGCCAGGATTATTTCAAAGCAAGTGGTTCCGTTTAATGCTTTTATTCGTGAATCTTTAGAAATTCGTGTACGGAACCAAGAAATTTGTAAAGACAATGTTTCATTTCTCATTTCTGAAATCATGCATTCTATTTTGAAAGGTCTATGAAATTTCCATGTTTTTTTTTTTTTTCCAGCCGTTCATTCTTAGCTTTTTACTTTGAATAATAGATGGCGCCACTCACTTGTCTTTAAGGATTTCAGAAGTTATCATTTAACCTTTTCCCAGTTAGAAATTGATTTTTAAGATGTAGCATATAAAGCGCTTCTGCCGATTTGTATTTTAGAAAATTTTACTCCTGATGAAGGTTTTAAAGATTAAACCGAAACGTTGAGATTTTTATTCATATGTTTATTTTGCATCATCTTCTAATTTGTGAATAAAGTTTACGTTGGATAGCAACACCTATTTTATTTAGTATTAGATACTACAACGTAAAGTCCTTAATTATTAAATTCCTTTTTCATAGTTGTTTACAATTATTTTAAATCATTTAAAAACGGACATTCAATGCGTTTTTGTAAATCTCTAAAAATTAAGATAGCTATTCTTATAAAATGTTGTACTATATTACTTTAAAAAATAAATTAGTAACAAAATATTTATCTGAACGAAAAATTTCAAATGAACTTTTTTAAATATAAAGTGTCCATAATTAAAAGACCCAATTTTAAAAAACGACCCAAGGCGGACCCTTTACACTCCTCCCTCCTAAACTATGTGAATATAGCAGCTACGATTCTGAAATTGAGCATATAGGCATGTAAGACATTAGGCTTCGATATTCCACAACAATCATCGCAGTACAAATTTTTTATATACATCCGGGACAATAATTATTGAACCACCCACGTAGAATGCACAAATGAAACTTAAAAAAATATATATTAAGTTACATTATTGAATAATAAATTAAACAAGTAAAAACTAAATTTAAAAAATAAAAAAACCCGACTGCGTAAAAAAGCTAATTAATTATTACTTACCAGTGTGAAACTATTTCTTTATATTACTTACCTATTTTTTTCATTTACTTGCATTGATGAATTTTAAGTTGTGTTTAATTGTTAGTTTCTACCTATAAACACTGTTTCATTGAGGCCTATAGATATTTATGATGGTTAGAACTGCAGTAAAGCTGGAGATCCTACCTACACACCTTCCAGGTTGTGTAATATTTAAATTTAGCTTCTCACTGTAAAATAGGCAATAAAACATCGTCTTCATTTTGAAAGACCTTTTCAATGATATGACACACAATATGGAGCGTAATTTTTTTTTTTTTTTTTTATCCGTCTCTACCGCCATTTTGTATTTTGTGGGCGCCATTTCAAATTTATGAAAAAAAACCCTACCCTATAACCATCGGACGGTTAAGACGAATCGATAGAGACCTTATTCATTAAAATCCATCCAGCTGTTGGGATGTTTCGACGGTATAAAGAAATCCACATACTCAGATACGTGTGAAACACATAACCCTTCTTGGCAGTCGGGTAAAAAGATGAATAGATCTAGTGTTGATCAGCGGCCTATTGAGAACAATTTTCTATTATTTAGAATATGTTTCATGCCTAAACATAAAATTCATAAAAAAATATAAATAAATATTAATGAAAAAATCCCTGTTTCCTAAAATAAAAAAAAAAAATATAAATAGCACTCACTATAAAAAAACATTTTAGGAATTTAATAAATAGAATTTTGAATGCCATTGATTGTAACGAAATCTATGTATAAAATATATAAAATAAGTGATTATTACAAAATGTTCTCATATTATACTAAATTAAATAAAAGCATTTAATTCTTTTTAGACAAATTCAATAACTAAAAGTTGTCCAGTTATAAAAGAAAAAAAATATTCAAAGGTTTTTCCGTCACTACTGAAATATACCTTGCACAATTTCCAGTCTCAAATCTTCTTACAATTTGAGAAAAGCTGTTTAAATCTCATTTTTATACTTTGACAGACAGAAAATGAAATACTTTCCGAAATACGAGAAAAAAAGTTGAAATTTGTTTGCTTTGAGATAAAAATATATTCTGATCGAAAAATCTGTTTAAATGTTTTAATTAATATTTCTATAGTTAAAAAAACATTCATACTTTTTCATGACTGTTTTATAAAAAAAAAAATTCAGAATGAATATATGAATATAACTAAATTTTGTTCCTAAGCATTTTAATTAATTATATCTTGTTTAGAAAAAAAATCGGAGTTTCGTTCTATCTTTTGAAATCATTTGAATGAAAGGGATTACTACTCAATTTCGAAATTCCCTCTTTATTTATTGCGAAAGAAAAAAAAATAAATTTATGAAGATAATTACATATATATAAATGTATTGAAATTGTATCATAAACTGTTTAATAAGAAGGTTATGAACATTTTATATATATGTAATTGCAAGTAAAAGATATAAAATTCACATAAAATAAAATAAATGAAATTTGTTGAAAATTTCTATTAATTGTACAAAAATTATCTAAAATTTAAAAATGTTTACTTACGATGCAAGAAGTTTCCCTAAATAAAATTTTCGTTTATTTAAAATAAAATTAAACGAATAAAAGGATAAAAAATATCTTCCTTAGTGTCCTTCCAGTAATCATGTCACGCTTGGAGGGGGGGGGGAGGGGGGTTCGTGAAATTGTGACAGTTTGTGACAAGGGGGTGGGAGGGGGTAAGAAGAAATGTGACATCACACATTTTGGTTAAAATAAAAGTATTAAAATCAGCAGATTAAATTTTAAAGTTATTTTGAAATTAAAGTATTTTGTGTTTATAAAGTAGATTTAAAGCCAAATATATTAAATTCCATTTAAAATTTCAAAATACGATTGTTTTCAACTGCTCTTTCGTGTTAATATTTTATTACTATTTTACATTAATTATGTTTTTGTTATACATTAATCTTATTTCATACAAAATAAGTACATGAATCATTTTTATCGTTATGCTCACAAATGTCGTTAAAATACATAGTTAAAGTTTAAAAATTAAGTTTGAAATATGATCTATAACGTAGTGTTTTGTTTCTGAACTGCAAGTATATGTTTGTGTAATATAACGTGACATGTGACAAGGGGGGGGGGGAGGGGGTATGGTGAAGTGTGACAGTTCGTGACAAAGGGGGAGAGGGGGTCAAAAATATTGGAAAAAGTGTGACATCATTTATGGACCGCCCCTTATCTTAGAATAAATTGTTATATATAATAAATATCTCTAGAATAAATTTCCCTGTCTTACAATTAATAATATTGGGAAACTGAATAGAAAAGTGAGCAATCAAAACTTTTTTTTTATAAAAAGAAATATAAAATTTCATAACTAAAAGTTACTATTTATTTCAAGAATGTTATATAAAAGTAAGCTCAAATAATTGATACAGCACGATGGCTCTGATTCAGTATAAATGTAAGAACATTTACTTGTGTTTGAAATACTCGAAAAGAAATAAATTGTCACATATTGAACATAATTCCAAAGAAGTTATCCTTTTACAGGGTTCGCACTTAAAAAGCAAAAACGGAACCATTATAAAATCACTCCTGGGCCAGATCCATTTTTCTCGTAAACTATGGAAGGCGGAAATGTCGTATTGCCTGAAGAATAAAAGGTATTGACCCACCTATTTATAGATTTTTAAACATTCACACATATATTTAGGAAAAATGTAGAGGAGCTATTTAAGTTGTTTAAAAAAAAAAAAAAAATGTTTCTATGTATATCGTGTGGGGTATTGTGTAACAGCTTTCGTAACGCGAACTCAAAAATACATTTCTTTTAATTTTAGGTATTATATTTTCAGAGATATCGTCGAGAATGTAATGCAAAAATATATCCCCCCCCCCCCTCTATTTCCGAATCTACTGAAACTAAAATTATAATAAAATTAGGGGTAATAGAAGTTAATTTAAACCTTGTAGGAAAAATATAGCGATTACCCTAGGTCACATAGTTTTTGCGAAAATCGCTTTTTATCCCTTTACAAACAAATTTCGATTAGCAGGCGTTCAAAAAATGAGTTGATGAGCACTGGAGGTCCCTATCGTCGCAGAAGTAGAAAAGGATTTTTGAAAATTTTCGAAAAACATTGTCGGTAATTAGCCGAGATATTAACCCTTAAAGACACGGGCCGTTTGAACATACACAAAGACACGGACCGTTTGAACATACACAAAGACACGGGCGGTGAACTCTATGCGACATCGGTTTTTAAAGCCTAGATAAAAAATTTTAATGATATATTTGTGTAATGAAATCCCTGTTACTAATTCATATATTTATTGTACGAAATGCTCTGTACGCGAGTAATACTCGCATTTGACCGGTTATTTTTACCGGGTGTCCTAAAAAGGACTGACTGATTTTAAAATTCAATAACTTGCAAACGGTGACAGATATTTAAAAAATTCTTGCAGGAGGGTTATGCATAAGGTCAAAAGTTTTTTTTACAGTGATTTTCGATTTTAGTTTAAATTACAAACAATAGATGGCGTTGCGATCAATAGACGCTAAATTCAGGCTCGATTTTTGGTACTTCGGGACCCACTCAATACATTTTAACATCCTTTTTCCGCATGGAAGAAGAGAAAGGCCAAAAAATCGAGCCTGTATTAGCGCCTATTGCTTACAGCGCCATCTATTGTTTGTAATTCGAACTAAAATTGAAAATCACTGTAAAAAAACTTTTGACCTTATGCATAACCCTCCTGCAAGAATTTTTTAAATATCTATCACCATTTGCAAGTTATTGAATTTTAAAATCAGTCAGTCCTATTCAGGACACCCGGTATATGCTTTGAACTCTTGCTTGATCAATTTCATGTTATTTTCATGAAATTTTCATTTGTTGTTTGAAATGTTTCTTTAGTGAAATACATGTGAGATAGTTTTAAAAGCAGAAAAACCTGCTAATTATTAAGAATACTAGAATATAACGGGGATTTCTTTAATTTATTAGTAAAATATGATGTTTCTATTTTTCTTTTCTTCCATCTGTGTAAGAAGAAAGTATTGTGAACGACATTTTTTTCGGCTTTCTTTTTTCGACGGATTTACACTTCTTAGGGGTCAGAAACGCCGAAAAACATGTTTATACAAACGTCTGAAAGTCAATGTGTTCATGTATCATCGAAAAGTGCATGAAGTTATGCATAGATTTAAACCGAATTTCATATATACAACCTGTGGCCGTTCGTTCGGTGAATGAATTTTTATTTCAAATACAGTATTTTACAGCATAAAATATAATTTATTGCCCTTTAAAATAATATCCATGAGTGGTAATGCACTGTTGGGAACGACTATATAAATCTTGGTATCTCCTGTAAAACAGTTCTTTAGGAATTGCTTTCAGCTCGGCCGTCACGTTGCGTTGAATGTCGGTGATGTCCGTAAATCTCTTTCCCTTCAGGGCTGACTTCAATATGGTGAAGAGGAAGAAGTCTGCAGGTGCCGAATGAGGTGAATAAGTGGGTGATCAAGTGTCACAACTCGATTAGCGGCCAGAAACTGCCGTACAACCAAGGCGGTGTGTGGCCGGGCATTATCGTGGAGAAGAGTCCAGGAGCCTTGTAGGGCGTACTCGGGGCGAATGCGACGGATCCATTTTAGTAAACGCTTCAGAACTTCGACGTAGGCAACAGTATTCAATGTGGTACTCTATAAGAGGAATTCTTTGTGAATGAGACTCTTAGAGTCAAAGAATGTGAAAAGTATTGTCTTTATGCGCGATTTTTCAGACCGTACCTTGGTTTTTTAGGCGACGACGGACTCCGCCGTGACGGCCGAGCTGAAAGCCATTCCGAAAGAACTGTTTGACAGGAGTTTCCAGGACTTATATGCTCGTTCCCAACAGTGCATTACCACCCATGGAGATTATTTTGTAGGACAGTAAATTGTATTTGATGCTGTACGTACAATACTGTATTTGAAATAAAAATTCATTCACCGAACTTTCTGGCCACAGGTTGTATATACTTTGATATAGCAAGTAGGTCCCACTTGTATTTGGAAACATCCTGCCGCAAGGAGGCACTGTAATAGTGGTTTTTGTGCCATTTTCATTAATTTATCATCGAAAAGTGTATAAGGTTATGAATAAAATTGAACCACATTCCGTACATATTTGTTTGGCTGTGGCCGGCATGTCTTTTCTCGATTTTTCGTAATTCACACATCTTATTCACACATTCACACATTTTTAGTACATCGGTGACTCGTGCAGCAACTGGAACTTCGCATCTTGTTAAGCAGGCGATTCACAAGCAGCTAACGTAAAACAAAATAGAGAAAAATATTGATTTTTACTTTCTTCTGTCTACATTAGAAGAAAGTATTGTAATTGAAAAAAAAATTCTACTACCGGTTTTCAACGTTTTTCGACGTTTTAAGGATTGGAGATACAAATAAAAACATATTTATACAAAATGTCTGTATGTCCGTGTGTCGCCATTGTACTATCGGAAAGTGAATGAATTATGCATAGAATTGAACCAAATTTTTCTGTATGTTCTTGGCTATTGCGAAAAGGCCTTGAATTTGAAAAAAAATATACCCCTGAAGGGTTTCTGTGATAGTGGTTTTTGTGCATTTTTCCTTGTTATACCATCCAAAACTCCTAGAAGTTATGTATACCATTGATACCATTATGTATACCTTTGAAACTATATAACAAAATTTTTTGTGAATGTTTTTGACTATGACAAGCAGGTCCTATTTAAATTTGGAAAAATGCCGCCAAAAGTTAGCGCTGTAATAGCGATTTTTGTTCCATTTTCATTATACAATCAAAAAGTGCATGAAGTTATGCACAAAATTAAAGCAAATTCTTCTGTATGTTTTTGGCTATGGCGAACAGTTCCTCCTCGAATTTGATAAAATTCCACCTGAAGGGTCTCTCGCAAACAGCTGATATACACTGCTCAAAACGATTAAAGGATATTTGAAGTTTTATATAAAATAAAGATATAAACGAAATTTTTTTGCAGAAAATAGAAGAAGAGAATCACAAATGCAAATTTTTCTGGTTTTCAAACTGTGGAGTATGCAAATTTTGAGTTCGACGTCAAAAACGTCGCTTCAGCGGCAGCGAATGAAATTTGACTTTCAACTGGATAAAAGAGAATGAAGACAAGGATGATCGGCATTCAGTGATTGCTTTGTTTCGATGAGTACGATGTCTCAGCGAAGTCATTTGACAGATTCAGAAGCTTTGAGAATTGTTGGTAGGTTAGAAGGGGCCAAACACAAGCCGAAGTTGGAGTGTCACAAAGCCATTGGAGTGTCACGAAGCCATTGGAGTGTCACAAAGTGTCATTTCCAGGATCTGGAACCGTTTTTTGGAGAGTGGATGTGCAGGCCGAAGACCAGTGAAAGGTCGTAGACGGGCAACAACGCCCAATGAAGATCGGTATTTAGCGTTAACAGCTCGGAGACACCGAACCATGAACGCTACTCTTCTCCAACAACACCTTCGCTCGGCTACAGGCACCACGATTTCAACTCAGACTGTCCGAAACCGACTCCATGCTGTAGGTCTGTATGCTCGCCGACCGATGGTTTGTGTTAGATTAACATCAAGGCATCGTCGCGACCGCAGGGAGTGGGCAACCGAGCATGTCAACTGGAGGAGAAATGAATGGAGCAATATTCTGTTTTCTGACGAGTCCCGTTTTTCTGTGCATCCGGATAAAGGCATATTTTCATCTGGAGGGACCGTGGCAGTAGGAATAATCCTGCGTTCGTGCACGAAACTGTCAGATTTGGCGGCGGAGGAGTGTTGGTTTATGGTGGCATCTCCATTGACGTGCGCACTGACCTCTACATCATTCGAGATGGAGCTCTGGCTGGTCGCCGATATAGGGATGAGATCCTCAGACCTATTGTAGTCCCTTACGCTGCAGCAATCGAAGATAACTTCATTTTAATGGACGATAACTGCAGGCCATATCGTGCAAACCTGGTGGAGGATTTCTTTTTCGAGGAAGGAATCGTTCGAATGGAATGGCCAGCGTGTTCTCCAGACATGAATCCAATCGATCACGCTTGAGACGCTGTAGGAAGACGAGTTTCTGGCCGCCAACAACCCCCACAAACTCTCCAAGAACTGGAAAGAGCTCTTCTGGAAGAGTGGGGCAGAATACCCCAACTCGTCATTAATAGCCTCATTGAGTCCATGCCTCAAAAGTGTTCAACGTTGCTTGCCGCCCGTGGAAACCATACCCCCTACTAAAAATGATTTTCTTAACACCTTTTCTTATTCTTTTTTTCTCATATGCACAAATTGTGTTTTTTTTTCCTTTAGTACACAAATGCGCAATAAAATGCATTTTTTTCTGCCAAACATGTGTAATTTATTCTCATATAACCTACTATGTCTGTCGACCATGTATCAATCAGCTAAACAGTTTACTAGATACAAAATCCACCTAAAACTGCAATATCCTTTAATTGTTTTGAGCAGTGTAGAACAGAATAATGAAAACCTATTTATTTTATTTTAATATACATCATGACGGAGATTAACTCGTTTTTTACTTAGGTTAATTGACTGAAGCAGAAATTTATGATGAAAATCAAAGTTGCTATGTTATTGAACTAATAATTTTGAAGTATTAACATGTGTAACAACTTTTTGAAATATTAGGATGTAATAGACACGGGGTTTGAGTGAAAAATTTGAAAGTTTTGGGTTGTATATGCAACTAATTTGTTATAAAAACTAGGAATAGTAACCGGGCTCCCCGGGTTACAGAATATAGGTGAAAATCATTTTTTTTTATTGAAAAGTAATATTTTTTTAACATGCAATAATTTTTTTAGATTGCCAACTAAAAATAAAAAAGCAATTTTTAATATGAAAAATATGAATTATACAATCAAATAAACTTTTGAAATTTATCAAAAGTAATTTTTTCGTATTAGCCGCATATGCTGAGAGTTATTAGCCCAAGATTTTGCTGCTTACGGCATCCTTTTATTTTCGGATAATTTCAGAGCTTTAAGCACGTAGTTCATTTACATGTCTGTTAAATTTGTCTTTTATTTATATTATTTTATTTATTTAATCATAGAGGATGTTTTATTTTTATTTTCAGAATATTAGTCGTAAGAAAATGATGAACACTTTATTTGTTTTAACTGCAAACGGATTAATCTTTCTTAATCGAACTCCACGCGATAGAGATAAATTTAAAAATTAACCCCTCTTATCTGTAATCACCCTTTTTTAAAAATTGTATTTTTATTTGATCATTTTAAAATCATTTTAACTCAAACCGTGAAGTCACGATTGTCAGCAAAATCTTTGCATGTGAACAGTCGCACGCTTAACTCGAGACTCTAATCTCAGCATCGGAGAGTAAAAATTGCCGTAATTTATGTTTTCTTGACGCATTTGTGTTAAAAAGTTTAGTTTTATCTAAGAAAATCATCATTTCTTTTAAATATGACGTAATTTTCACTTACTTAAGCATTTCACTTAGTGTCTGAAACTTAGTACACATACAGAAGGAAAAAAAAGTGGAAACTTTATGAGAAAAATGGGTATTTTCAAAAGCAGTACTTAATTTTCCGTTCAAAATGTTAAGTCCCTAATGGGATTTTACGCTATTAAACTCTATACATTTTTTATCAACAATTTTGAATTTTTATCAGATAATCACATGAATAAAGATAAATAAACCTCATTATTTATTTTTTCTCTGCAATGATGAAAGCTATCTCATTACCATCATTTTGAAGAAGTTTCATAGAATACTTTTAAAATTAAAATATATTAATGGGTATTTAAAATAAGCTAGTGCGAGCACATCTGCAAATGAACAATTTTCAGTTAAAAAAAATGTTAGCAAATTTGGTTCAGCAGGAAGCTCAGGGCAGATGACTAAAAAACATTCTTTTCCTTTATAATATAGATTATATAAAATTATGAAAAATTAAATTAAGCAAATTATGTCATTTTGATAAAATTACAGTAACATGTCTTAAAGAATAGAAATAAAATTTTATTCGTAGAGAGAATTTTGGACAAAAACTTGGGGAACCTGATATTATTTTAAACCTCGGATTACTGCCAAGATCTTCTTTGATTGCTTGTCTAACTCGGCGAAGCGAATTCATCCAAGAAAAAATCATCAAGTTCTGTAATATAAATCACCATTTTTCGGACAAAGAGCATGTATGCTACTGCTCTTTCATAAAGTCACTCTAAATGTTAGTAAAACATTGCGTTTTATCAGTGTGTGATTTCGATTACGTTATTTTCAAAGATAAAACATTTTCACCTGTGAAGAATTTCAAAGCAGCTGGGGTGAAAATGACGTACTTCTACAAAATGTATTTCAGTTTCAGAATTAAAATACACGCTTTTTTTATAAAATGACGTCAATTGCATCCAACATTTACGATCCCGTCTTAAACAAACATCTATAAAACGGTATGCAAATGACATCATTATCGCGGAATAATATACAAACCTAGCAGAAAGCAATGACGTCATTCAAGAAGCTCGGCAAAACAATCTCAGGTATCTAATGATTTATATGACTTCATATTTTTGTTTATAATAGGTACATGTTTTATCAGAAGTCATTTATAATTTTTTTCAAAATACGAAAATATAATTACACACGGATTAATAAAATTGCATTCTTTCAGATTTTTTATACAAATTAATTAAATGCGGAGAAAACAAGTGCCACAAATATTTTTTTTTAATACATTTTTGTAAAGAGATAGTGTTGTATCGTTTGCAAAGTTAAATTTCAATAAACTAAAAATCATTTAACTGATAAATAAAAACGAAATAAAACCAAAACTCATCGGGTTTTATTACAGACGGTATGCTTGACATAGCGCGTATTTTAATTTCATTTTTTTAAAGATTTTATGAGAAAATGGCAACAAAAAGATGTAGCAATGTACTATTTTCATTTTTTTCCCTTTTCTTTCAACAGAAGTGGAGTACTTCAGATGCCACGATTACAAAAAAAGTAATAAAAACTACAAAAACATTAATATCTTAAAATTAAATTAAGTTACAGCTTTCAAACAAATTGCATTTAAAAGAGCATGTGTTTCCTTATACGATGGTGTAAAAATGTTAAATGTGCGATGTTTAGAAATTTAGAAATCTGTAGTAGAGAAAATTGAAAAACCAAATATTTATTTCAAATTTCAAAGTGTTGCCATTCGCAAAATGACGTATGCATTACGTACAGATATGTTTGTCCTTTATAATATAGATAGATACATGTATTAAGGAAAATAAGACATTTTCAATAATGAAAGAAAATGAGAAAAATATTTATCGAGAATGTGTTTGAATATGAATGTACAATCCTTAATAAAAAAGTTATCACATGCTGAAAAACATCCTATAAAACTGCGACTTGTTAAAGTTTTCTTAAAGCCTCGTCTGCATATAGAAACTGTAAAAACTTTTAAACTATCATTAGTAACGCATACGACATAATAACATAACACATATTCTTCCGTAATATTTACTTTGGAATACAAAACGAAAAAGCATTCTATCAAGTAGTTTAGGAACCTTTCAATTTCGGAACCATTAATGTTAAATTCATTTTTAATCGTTGCAAAACTGATTACATTGCGGATCATCCCTTAGCAAAAAAAATGACATAGAATTACAATAAAAAAACCATAAGTGAAATCTTATGGCTTTTTGCCTAAGGTAAAAAATATCCTATGGAAAACCACAGAAACAATGGCATGGAAATGGTACGTATGGTAATTTTATGGCATATATGGTAAATGTCTAAGGAGTTTTTGGGATGGCATTTGTATGGTAATTTTTATGACACTGTATGGTAAATGTCTAAGGAGTTTTCGGGATGGCATTTGTATGGGGTTTCTGAATGAAATCTTATGGAATTGGCTCACAATCTATGGTGTTTTTAAAGCGAAATCTTATGGCATTTAATAGTATAATCTATGGTGTTTTAGAATAAAATCATATGGTATTGATAATTATCAAATAAAAAGGGAGCAATATAAGAGGGAGTGCGGAAGTAATTAGTTAGTACACAATTAATGCTTTAAAATGATGTCTCATTTATGAAATTCCAAGAAAAATTAAGAGAATTACACTCAAGAAAACGGTAAGAAACAGCCAGGAACTTTTGAAGCAAATTCTTTTAAATCCTTTTTTTAATTTTTGTAAATTTCACTTTAAATATTATTCAAGGGTACATTATATGCATTATGGGATACATTTATCACAAAAAAAAAAAAAAAAATAAAAACAATTTTATTTAAAGAAAAAGGAATTTTTTGTAATATTTTAGATGTTATGGAGAACATTTCAAAATGCACCATGCACATTCCATACCAACGAAAATACCCAATATTTTTTATACAAGTTTTGTTTACATATAAGTAAAACTGTGCATCAAATTTTATATATTTGAATATAAAGGTCAGAAAAAAAAATATTTTCTGATTTTTGATCAATTAATTACCTTTTAACTTTTACAATTATATTTATTTAAAAAAAAAAAAAAAAAAAAAAAAAAAAAAACCCTGCACAGTTTTATGACATATATAATGACAAATAGCTATAAAAAATTTCAAAGCAATTGGAGGAAAAATTATGCTCATGGAACATTCTGAATTAATAACATCGACAAAATTTTTATACTGAGAAAAATTAATTTTAAGGCCTAACGAGGACACAAATATCAAAATATACCTTCTAATTGACTAAATTCACATATAACCACAGTTTCAATAAGTTTATTCAATAATTTCATCAAATTAATGTGTTTATACAATTTAAATTTGTGTTTTGAGAAAAATAAAGAACATAAGAAATCATTCGTTGACGACAAAATTTGTAGCGTTACGAAGAATTTTTCGAACTGTTCTATGCACATTTTATAGCAATTAAAATCACCAATATTTTTAATGCAAGCTTGATTTATACATATAAATGAAACTGCGCATCAAATTTTATCTATTTTAATATACAAGTTTAAAAAAAGAAAACTTAGATTTATAAAATTTTCAGGATTTCTGCATCGTATTGCTGCAACTTTTTAACTTTTGAAATTATATTTAGTTTTAAAAAAACTGCACAGTTTTATGAAATATATAAAGACAAACAGCCATAGAAATTTTCAAAAGAAATCAGAGAAAAAATTATGCACATGGAACATTTGAAATAATTGATACCTTTGAAATTTATTAAAAAATTGATTTTAAAAATTTAGTACATGCGCAAACATTAAAATACATCTTGTAATCAACTAAATTTAAATATGCCAATAACTTTATTAAATAATAATTTCATCAAATAAATGTGTTTATTAATTTAAATTTATGTTTTGAGCAACATAAGAAATTGTTCATTGACGGCAACGACCACATAAACATATAAGTACATATATATTTATGTACTTATATGTTTATACATATATGTGTGTACATAATTATCAAATAAAAAGGGAGCAACATAGGAGGGAGTGCGGAAGTAATTAGTTAGAACGCAATTAACGTTTTAAAATGATGTCTCATTTCTCAAATTCCAAGTAAAATTAAGAGAATTACATATTACAAAAGAATTACATATACACACTTATATGTTTATACATATAAGTGTTTAGATATGTATACATGTTTATACTTATATGTTATACACACACAAATACATATATATATATATATATATATATATATACATGTATATGTGTATATATAACACTGGCACCCGGTTAACTGGAAAGTACCAAAAATTGTTGCCAAAAAGAGGCGGTAACGGTTATCAGATGTGTAAAATATTTAAAAGCACGCGCTAGCGCTCCGCTTGGTACTTTTCCGTTATACGGACACTGGCAAAATATACGCTAACGCACCAATTATTTCAACCTTGATCGCGAAAGGGATTTTTATTGTAAACCAAGCGACGTATTGCCATAGTTCATAATATATGCCATCATATACCATATACATATATACCATACGTATATACACATCATATACCATAATACATATATTCGTATAGACATGCCATAGTTCGTAAAAGTCTATAATTTTCAAATATTATATTTTTAAAAGGCTCACGGCACAGATATCATATATATTGGCACGATTTTTTTCCGACACCAATTTAGCGAAAAACTTGTTACCATATCATTTATATCCGGGTTACCATATCAAGCAAAATAATTACACTTTGGCGCCAGTTAAATACCTGGTGCATATATGACATCTGTGGCAGGCTCACTATATTATCAACAATGTTTTTTCTTTTAGTTTTCAAATGTCTTAATTCACGTGATTTTCATTTAGTGCCAACTATTATGCTTGGCGACAATGGATTCCGTATAACAGAAAAATATCCTCCGCTCTGCCAAATTGGACTACAGTCAACAGTATTGTTAGAAAAAAAACCACTGAAAATCGTTTGAAATTTTGAAAAACAGAAGAAAAAAAATCTGTACTTTTCGGTTAGCCAGGCGCCATAGTGTTATATTTACATTCATATATACATATATATGCAGATATATGTAAATATATATATACATATGTATGTATATATTTATGCGTGTGTGTGTACATATATATATTTACATATATGTGCATAGATATGTATATATGAATGTCAATATAACACTGGCGCCCGGCTAACCGAAAAGTACCAAAAAATCTTAGTTTTCAGTTACACAAGGGCAAAAGAAAAAACAACAACAAAAAAAAATTCAGTTGAATAAGAAGGGGGAGTATCTATCTGTCACAGGATAAAGCCATGAAATTCATTAATTGGTTGCAAAGAAAAATCTCAAATTTTATCAGTTGGTCACAAAGAAAAAAAAAAGCCTGCCTTGTGCGACTGAAAAAATTTGTTACCAAAAAGAGCAGCAAGAGTTGTTGGATGTGCAAAATATTTAAAAAGGGCTGCTGGATGCTAAGCCCTGCCAAAATAACCTACAGTCAACACTATTGTTACAAATCACAGAAAATCGCCTGCAACTTTTCAAAAAAACTTATTTTTCAGTTATAAATCAGGTGTTATCAAAACACGTAGTATAACATTATGCAGGCGCTCAGCAGTTTTTATGCAAACAAAGCAAACATACTATGAAATAGTCCATCTACGTATCCATTGTTTATATGGAGTTCCATACCTGCGGTTTATTCTGTTGAGCTGTTTATATGACAGACCAGATGTTACAACCAATAAAGTTTTCTGAGCGAAGTATGGTGGCTGGTTGTCAGCCCAGTTAGCTTAAATGGTAAAGCATTGGTCTTGCAAGCCAAGGATCTGGGTTCAATTCTCGGCCTGGGCATTTTTTCACTCAGTTGGAAATATTCAATCCGTATGACAAACATACTATGACTGACTAGAGGTTCGACTATGTCTGTCTAAGCAGAACTTGATTCCAGAAACACTCGAAACACGCACAATTTACAACTTTCAAGGGCGAGATTTATTTACAGTCAAAGCAGGACTGACCCGCTGCCCTCCCGCCCTTTATCCGAGGCTAATGAAAAAGACAGGCTACCACAGTGCGTCCCAAGTGTCTTTTTTTTTTACAGACCGCTAGAGTGACGTAATGCTCTTTTCGTATGCTTGCATTGGTGTATTCGAACATCGCCTGACTCCAGCGGGCTGAACCCTTTGCTTTCCATATGCAAGGCAATCCTTTCTAAGATAATAAAAAATATATATATATTTTTTTGAATAAAAGTACATAAAAGTTGCCATGATCACAATGAATTCTTAGTACTTTTATGTTGGGGAGGCGATAATCTCGCCAATAGCATTTTATAAATTGCCAGATTTTTCGTGTGGTAAATTAAACCAATGCTTTTGATATTGAAATTAAATATCATGGTTTATGAAATTTATAACTTTTTCTCTTTTTTTTAAGAAATAAGTGAAAGTGATTAATTTTAAATATTTCAGTTTTTAAGTTAGGTATTTTAAATAAAATTAGTGAAAGGATTATATTTTAAATGATACTAATGAAATACGAAAAAATGCGATGGTAACAATGTTTGGCAATTTATTACCTGCATTTGGCTAACATAAAAAAAAAAAAACAGAGAAGAGTTCTTGATTTCTCGATCAGAATCTTCCAATTTGGCGAAGGACTGAGCATTGAGAAAAGTAAATTAAATTATGAATAAAAGTAGCATGATACAATGCTTAGCATACATTAAGGGAGACTAGTTTAAATATATTTTAAAAGCTAAAACTCAATTAAAATCTGAAAATTAAAAATTTGTTAATTAATAAATAAACTAACAAATTTTAAGTTTTTAAAGTGCTACTGCACGCATTTATTTTAAAATAAAATTCACAGAAATATATATACATAAATATTGGAATGAAATGAATAAAAATAAGAAAAAAAATTATTATTAATAGAAAATAGTGTTGTATAAACATAGGTTTTTTTCTAGAAAGAAAAAAACAGGCTGCAAATCTATATATATATTACGCTAACGTACGTGGCACAGAAATCTCGATTATTTATTATTGTTTAATGGCAACGCCCGAGAAACGCACCTGATTGGTTATTGTGTAAGAGTCCTTGGCAGGATTTAGGGGGATCGGGTTTGTTTACGTTTCGGATTTTTGATGCAATATATTTCGCTGCAATTATGTAGCTTCAAAATATCATTTGAAATGCCGGTAAAAAATTTCGGTGAATGCTTGAAAGTGAAGAAGAAGCCGAATTCGAGTCGAATCGAAATAGATCCGGCATCCTAATAGAATTGACCGATAACGGCGCTAAGCGATCGGCAAAATAGGCTTAATAACTGTAGCATGCACGCATTGCTTCTGAAATCCAAATTACTGATTTAAACGTTCTGGGGCATGCATTACTGTGGGTGCAACGTGCAATTTCTGCAAAGCACTGTATTGGAAATGTGAATTAAACAGCAACAAGAAGTTTACAAAATGTAAAAAGTAATTTTGCATGGACAGGTAGTTTTGACTGTACGGACCTGCGATATGAATTTCAGGTTTATTTAAGAATATTATTACGGGCCCCCCAGAAGTAAGATACAATGAAACCTGCTTAGACGGAGACGAAAACGACCAGTGATATATTCCGTTTTATGCAGGTTATTTAAATTGAACAAAGCATAATGGCATTTTTTTTGGGGGGGGGGGGGGGTGGAAGAGCTGGAACATCTTTTTTTTCGTTTATTGCAGGATTCCATTATAAACAGGCTTTACTCTATTAGAAAATAAATTTGCTGGATGGTACTTTTTTTTTAAATCTATATAGTAATATTTGCTTACAATTTTATTATTTCTTTTTCAGTATTGCACTTTATGTTGTATTTGTAATTGCTTTTTCATATAAAGATTTTAAATAAAGAATTAAATTATTGAAAATATAATTACATTTTAATTAAATTCATCAGTTAATTGTGAATAAAAAAGTTTAAAAGTATGAGATATATAAAAGAATTGAAAAACTTAACCTTTGACTTGACACAACTTTGGAACTGAATAAGAGTCGGGCCCTGGTAATTTGCACCATCTCCACCCGCCCCCTTCTGTACGGACCTGCGATAAAAATTTCAGATTCATTTAAGAATATTATTACGGGCCCGGGCAACGCCGGGCGGGTCAGCTAGTAACTAATATATTTACGTGCAGCCACTGGACGCATCACTAACTCCAGGCTCATTTCAGATGCTTTGGGCTAAGTTCGAAATTGGCCTCGCTGTCCACATCAGGGAGCGAACTTAGAACCTCCTGGTCGAACAGCCAGGCTTAAGGGTGTATTCCGATCCAAACTGCTTATTTTCTGTCATTTTAATATTCATTTTTGCTCTCAAACGCATCAAACAGGGAAATTCTCTTATTTAAAAACTATATAATGTGCAGGGCTTCTTAATTTTTTGATAAATGCAGAAAATACTGTAAAAAACGCTGTCAAAGTTGGCGGTTTGAATCGAATTTTCCGAAGCGGGAGATCTGGGAATGAAAAAAAGGGTCATACTGAGAAAATAATTGTTTAAAAATCAAATTCTAATGAATTGAGCTGAAAATGAAATCACACGGCATGTTAAACATGTCTTCAGAAATCACCCCAGCAAGTTTCATGTTTTTACTTTTAAAAATGAGTCTGAAAATGTCTCAGAAAATTTCGAGCTGTTGAGGGTGAAAAAATATTTTTTCGAATACACCCTTAAGAGATGCAGGAACAACAATACTGACACTTGACTCTGCTTTATATGTATATATAACACTGGCACCTAGTTAACTGAAAAGTACAAAAAATATTTCAAATTGGATACAGTCAACAATATTGTTAAAAAACCACTGAAAATCGCTTGAAATTTTGAAAAAAAAAACATTAGCTTTCAGCTGCACAAGGGATGGGGAGAGGCAAAGGAAAAGGCAATAAAACTTGTTAGTTGAATTGCAAGGGGGAGGAATTGTGAATTTTATCTATTTGTCACAGAATAAAACCATGAAATTCATTAATCGGTTGCAAAGAAAAATCTCAAAAGTTTTCAGTCGGTTACAAAAAAAAAAAAAAAAAAAAAAAAAAGCCCTGCCTGCGACTGAAAAAATTTGTTGCCAAAAAGAGTAGTAAGGGTTGTTGGATGTGCAAAATATTTAAAAAGGGTTGCCAGGTGCTAAGCGTTGCCAAAACAGTCTACAGTCAACTATTTTTAGAAACAGTCACTATTTTTAAAAAGCACTGAAAATCGCTTTAAAGTTTGAAGACAAAAATTCTAAGCTTTCAATTGCACAAGAAACAGGGGGGGGGGGTCCATTTTAAAATAAAATATTTTTAAAGGGCTACCGGGCACTATGCCCTGCCAAATTAGCCAACATTATTGTAAAAAAAAGAAAAAACTGAAAATTGCTTGATTTATTTTTCTTTTAACTTTCAGTTTCACAAAGAGGGAGGGGGGGGAACGATGTTTTCCAGTCATCAGGGTGGGAGGGGGGTGCAGGGGATTTGGGAATTTTGTACAGTATACAGGAATTTTGTGCTACTTAAGTATTCTTTTAACCATATCTATTCTAGATTATACACAACATTCTGGAATACATACTACAATTATTTATTTAATGAAACTGGAGCATGTATTACACACACATAAAGATGATCATTTATACATTATAAATTTTAATGGGTCTGAAAAAATGATTATATTTGTTATTAAAATGTTTGAAAAAAACACACACGCACACTAATTTTCCAGTTTTATGAATTTCTAAGCGATTATAGAATTTAGTGTGAATATCAACGTTGGATTTATTTGATTTTAATTTAAAAGATTTTAAATCAGATATATATACATTTTAAAAACTTAAGAAGTTAGTTATTAATTAGCTTGCATTTATAAGTACTTAAAATTATATTTATATTTAAAAAATATATAAACATATTCAGATTACTAACCGTGAAATCTTTATTTTTATTTTCCAAATCTGTCCATAAATAAGTTATATTAACAATTTGTATGTTCACAAGGACATAATGAGATCTCTATATTAATATGAATAAAAATACTTTTGAATGGCCTATATTTAATTATTCCAAAGTTTTCCATATCCTAGCAGAAAATCTCCATTTTTTGTATTAAAAGAAATCACATAAGATTTAAACGTTTTGAAATAGGTAAATATATATGCATAAATCGTTTAATATTTTTCACAAAGTATTCAGTGTGTACAATGTAATGCGTAAAATGAGATTCTTGATTTTTAATTTAGAATTTTTATTTTTAAATGGAAAATTTGATTTAAGTGGGAAAAAAAAGAAAAAAAGAAAAGCATAGATTTTGAGTTCTTAGCCTCTCCCACTTTTTAAATTTACAATTCATTTATGGCAAAATGTAATATTTATTACAAAATACCTTGACGTAAATTTGAAATACATTATTTTAAAAGTTGATTTAAATCAAAGTTTAAAAAGAAAACCCAGGTTGATTTAAATCTTGTTTAAAATCAAGCTGATCAAGCTTGATTAAATATCAAGCTTTTTGATCAGGACAAAAGAGTGCTATTTGTGAAAGCAACGTGCCTAGGGGGGAAAGAGGAAAAAACTTTTTTTTAAAGTCAAACGGCGGTGAATTGTGAATTTTGCCTACCTGTCACATGATGCAACACCGAAATTCATCAATCAGTTGAGAAGAAAAATCTCAAAATTTATCAGTTGGTTGCATGAGAAGAGAGAGAGAGAGAAAAAAAAAAAAAAAAAAAAAAAAAAAAAAAAAAAAGGAGGGCCTCATGCGACTGAAATAATTTGTTGCCAAAGAGAGCAGTAAGGGCTGTCAGATGTGTAAAATATTTTAAAAGGGCATTATTTTCCTTAAAATAAACATTTTTATAAGTACTTCTAAATGAAGTTTTTATTCATTCATAACTTGAAGGTACCTTACAAAAAAATTCACATCCCCCTTCCCAATGATTTGATAAATGTAGCAGCATCACTTATCTTAATACATTATCGTCACAAATGAACATGGACAGTAGCCAAATGAAAAAAATAAGTCTCATACCATATGATTTTGTCATGGGGCTAAAATGCTCAGTCCTCTTTAAATAAACTCACGTACAATCAACAGCATTAGCTTTCCATTTCTTTATCAATGTTTCTTCGGGAGGCATACTACTAATTTTTCGAATTCCCAAAGCAGACAGCAGCTACAAACATAAATGTAAAACATGACAAACATTATAAAAAACAAATTTTCTTTCAATTTTTTCTAAAACACATTTATTAAAAACTTAATTTTATTCAACACACAATTTAAAACTTATATTTAATTAACCTTATTTTACTTTTGCATTTTATTGAAATAAATTGCTTCATTTAAAAGTTTTAATTGTTTTCTTAAAATAAAATTTAAACTTTAAAGCCTACAGTTATATTGCACTAATGAAAAAATCAGTTACTATATACATGACATTTATCGATTCACCAAAAGAATTTCTTTTACATAGTGTTAATTCTAGGTCAATTTGGGCGAGCACAGTGCCTAGTGGCCCTTCTTTGACCTGTCCACTTTATATGCCCTGCAGCCAGGGTTGGCAAGTTTTTGACAGTGTGGCTGGCGGTTTTATCCGGTTTTAATGGTCATGTCAAAGACCCTTTTTTGACATAGTTTTTGACAGTGCAAAACAAAAAATTGAGAACAAAACTATTTAAAATTGTTTTTACAAGAACATCAAATTTACAATTTCTCATAATTTTTAGTTTTAGGCACTTGATTAAACTTTTTGACAGTTTTAGACATCCTGTGTAAAACTCAAAACATGGTTTTGGTTTCAACAAGTTACTTAGAAAAAAGAAAATAATTTAAAGTATTGTTGCATTAAAAATATGAATTAATCAAACTATGAAATATAGTTTAATTTTTAAAAATGAAATTACATGGTGAAAACACTTGTATAATTTAATGTATAAAATTACATATAAATAGTATACATCTTTTTATTTTTATATTGTTTTAATATTAGTCTCATTAAGTGTTTTCACACAAACAAATGATTAAGGATTAAGGCTAGGCTTACACCTACAAATTTGAAATAATATGCTCAAATAAGAAAATGTTTTTAAAACTATTTTATGATGTATAAAAATAAAATTTAACATAAACAAATTGTTCTAAATAGTTAAACTGAAACTAAGATAATAAAATGTAGATATATATATTATGTGTAAATATTGAAATTAACAAATCATCTTAAGTTATTGATTTTAAACAGGGGTCGATGCAGGTTTTATTCTTGTGACCCATTTTGTAAAAAGTAAAAGTTATTTTTGTGAAAAATAACATTTTGTAATGAAAGATGAAATCCAGTTACTCAAATCCGAACAAAGAATTTACTAACAAAAACTTCTTTAAATCCCCTTGCTAAAGTTTTTTTTTTTCGTAACCTGGTTTTATTTACAAATTACACCTTTTAAAAGTTTTTTATGAAAAAGAATGTTATGTAGAGAACCTATTTTATTAAAAGGAATTTCGTGAAGGGGCTCATGTTATTCAATTTATTTTTGTGAAGGGTCCCAATTTATTAAATAGATTTTTGTGAAAGGGCCCTGAATAGGCTCCAAATTTTGCCTGGATCGACCCCTTTTAAAGAACATTTAATTATATTAATTTCATATTAGATTTAAATTACTCAGAGAACATTTGTAATGCAATCGGGGTAAATGTTTATGTACAAAAACATTTTTAGAATAATTAAAAATAGGCCAGGAGGCGACAGGCCACACAATCACCTCATGTAGTTGGGAGGCTGAAATTCCAGAATTAGTTAGAACTCGATTTGCATATTAAAATGCAACTGGTCTGCCACGACATATCTTGGCAGAAAATACCTGCAAACCCAATTGTGCAGGAAAAGAATGATAAACCTACGAGTCAACCACTAAAATCAGGTTTGCAGGTGTTTTCCACCAAGATATGACTTGGCAGACCAGTTGCATTTTAGCATGCTAAATGAGTTCCGTCTAATCTTGGAATTGCAGCCTCCAACTGGATGAGGTGATTGCCTGTGCTGTCACCTCCCGGCCTAAAATCTATGTAAATTATTGTCAGTCAGTAAATACCTACTTTTGCTTTAAAAAGCTTTTTTTTTTTTTTAGCATAAATTAGATTGCTAATTTTTTTTATAACAAACGGAACATATAATTCATAATAATACAGATATAAATTACTTTGAAAAATGCATTTAATAGTATTTTCAATATTTTTAGCTATTTTTCAGAACATGACAATTTACAAATAATTATAATTATGATATATAATTTTATTACAACTTAAATACAGTATAACTAAATAAAAATAATTTATATAACACATAAATTATTATTTAATCAGTTTTTAGCTTGATTTAATATAAAATAATATTAATGAATGCTTAAAAATATATATACATAAGGTTTTTGATGCTTTTCGATAGTTTCTGACGGGTTTTTGACATGACATGTCAAAACCCAATTTTTCACGTCAAAAACCCAACATTGCCTGCAGCCCTATTCAAACTACATATGTGCCCTTGATCCTTACTGCTCTTTTTGATATACCTTTTCTGTTAATTTCCTTGCAAAATATGTTAATTGTAAGAAAAAAATATGAATTTTGTCAATTGGGCGAGGGAATAAAAATAACGAAATCTGCTAATTGGCTGAGGAAGAGGGGGGATCTGAAATTTGTTACAACAGGAGGGGGGAGAATTTTGTCAATCAAACACAAGGGAAAAAAATAAAATTCTCAGATCGAATTGTTGTAAAAAAAAAAAAAAAAAAAAAAAAAAAAAAAAAAAAAAAAAAACAATCTGCCCATTTATCGTTAAAAAAATGAGCACAATTTTCAGTTGCAATCTGCGAATTTCACCAGTGAGTCTCAGGGACAAATCCATAAAATTTTAAGTGGTCATTTGTGAAAAGAAAAGAAAAATTGCAAAATTCATTGAATGGTCACAGGAAAATATCGTGAAATTCTTCGACTGTTTTCAGGAACATGTCGCGAAATCCGCCAGAAATTCAAAAAAATATTATAAAATTCTACTGATAAAAGGGAACTCCAAATAAATCATCTCAAAATAAGCTTTATGAACAGGGCAAGAGTGCCATTTTGGAAAGCAATGCACCCCTATTTTATTAAATCCCCACCCGGCAGCCCATTTTTTCCATATTACAATTGTTTCATAATGCAATGCACGTTATTCAAACCTCATTCATGATACTGACAGTTGATACAGGTTTTAAGCTGTATTTCTTTCTTTTTCTTCTTTTTTTTTCCTTCCACACGCCAAAGGGTTTTTAAAAATCTATATATATAAAAGCCGTTCTCTGTGTGTATGTCCTTTATACAAATCTTTAATTTTTGACCGATTTGCACGAAACTTGATGTTCATACGTTTTAGAACGTGGAAAAGATCACTGTCTACTTAAAAAAATTATCAGACCACTATTTATCCCTTTTTTCTACCACTTCCATAATTTAACGTTATAGAGATATCTCTTTTTAAATCTTTTTTAATTCAAACGTTTCTTTCCAGTTGCCAAACCCTAAAAAATGACACAATAATGTGAAAAAAATAAGGATAACGCTTTCAGTTGGTGTTTTTAACTGAATTTCGGACGCTACAGTGCAATAAAGGATAAAAATCAGTCGTCACGCAACCACAATTGCTCATAACTCGATAAGTAATTTATTTATGAAAAAAGGAAAAACTCATTTCAATTTCAAATCGCTTTAATATTCAGGCCTACAAATTTTAAGCCTTTACGTTTAATGAGTCAGAAAATGTGTCAGAAAGTTTCGCGTTGTTGAGCAGGGAACTGGAGAAGCACCTTAAGCATTTGCAGGTTAGTATTTTGTTATGAAGTTGCATGCCAGATAGTCGCTTAAAACATAAGTCATTCTATATTGTTTTAAACAAAGGTGCATGCCATAATAGGTGTCAGGCACACTCATTAAAATAAGAATACCCTAGCGCACAGCCCCATTACCGAAGATAAAACCGTTAATATACTTAGAGATAAAAATAGTTCTGCATTTTTCATTGAGCTAATAAGACTAATCCTTCATAATTGGGTTCACATGATTATATAACTTTCCCCTATAATTCTATGACTAAGCACCGGAAAACAATATGTTACGCACTGAAATCTTACCTAAAAAACTAATATTGCAAGTCGCATGGAAATCCGTTCTGAAGAATTCAAGTTATATGCACCTGGAACGAAATTCCCATTCTATTTTAAAACCCATAAAAAATCCGTAAATTGAGATAAACATTACAAACAAATATCACTGAAAGTAATTTTGTTTTCTATAACACGTTGGAACAATCGAATGTACAATGTTTAGACGTTAAACTGCAATAAAAGGGAAATTTGTTGTGTTAGGTTGTTGCCACCTAAAATATGATAACAGCGTTACTCATAGACATGTCTTTTTTTTATACTATTGCCTTAAGTGTAAACAAGTTCATCTTTCGTAATCGAGTTGCATTCACCTTTAAAAATATCCATGCTTAAAAATTACTTTAAAATCCATTAAAATTAGAAAACTGAGGTACAATTTTCAAACAAATTTCATTTGAGAGAAATTGTTCTATTCGACATTGTAAAAAATGAAATTGTGTGATGGTTAAAAGTTAGAAAAATTGCAGTAAAGGCATATTTTATGGGTTACAATTTATGGGCACTGACATAGTGTTTTTACTTTATAATATAGATAATACCATACAAACGAGAATTTCACTAAGTGCTGCGCGATTTGGAGGAATTTTTTTTTTTCGTATTGTCAAGAAAATCACATATTTTTCTTTTATACCCGCCAAAGAAAACGCGCAATCTGTTATTAAAGCTAAGGGATTTTACTATGGTTGCAAGACAATAACGCCATGTTTTTTGATTTTTTTGATTGTCTTTATAATATTTTTGAATGGGAATGCAAAAAATTTCAGTTATTGTGATTGCCGTATTATTTCGTTTTAATTTATTTTTCCTCGAAGGCTTCTTATAATTGACACGGGCGAAGCCGGGTAGTTCTGCTAGTATGTCAATAAAGATTAACGAAAAATGCAAAACAGAAAAGTGAAGTTTGAATATTTATGTAAATGTTAGTCAAGTAGTACACTTAATATTAATTTGCAGCTTTAAATTTAAATTCACAAAATTCCTAAAAATAGACCCCCACCCCACCCACTTCACCAAAGAAAAGGCTAAAATATGTTAGTAATCATTTAAAAATTCTAAAGAAAACCTTGAGTAGACATTCATAATTGGAAAAGGAATTATAGTACAACCATTTAATGAGCGTAATTAAACTACCTTCAACAAAGTAAATGCAATATTATAAGTAAATATTAATTGCACTCTAATTTAACTTGGTTTTATGTAATGTAACGAAGGGATTTTGCAATCAATTTTGCACTATCTGGTGAGCTAGAATAACACAAAATATGTACACAAATGTGTAGTACATCATTTTAATATTCTCAGAACTTAATTTTAAATTAATACGTTTTTAAGGCATTTTTGCATTAGCCGGTAACAGGTGATAAACCGATAAATTGCCAATATTGTTTAGGCTTTAGCGTTCGTAAATATTATGATATATTTTAAAATATAAAAAATATCTTTTGATGATATATATTAAATTCTGTACGAATTAGAAACTAAAACATATTGCATTAAACATATCATTTTTTTTTCAATTACATAACAAAATTGAAGATGATATCTAATTCAAAACAGAAAAAACTTTTACCAGTGCTGAAATCGCAGGTTGTTTACAAATATTTTACAAACATATAGAGCATTACAAATTTTAAATGTGTTCGGGCAATCAATAATTAAAATCCACTTTCATTTCAGCGTACCACGTGTAAATGCAACAATCTAGATAAGAATATTGTTATGACAAAGGCATATATACTAAATAAAATTAAGATCACAAAGTAAAAAACAGATAAATAAATACCTGAATACTGAATAAGTTCACTGATTGTACAGCCAGGATGTTTTGATGGTATTTACTTCGTATTCTTTCTCGAAAACAGATGAATTTCCAGACGCACGAGCGCCGCTACGCAGTACGGAAATGGAGGAGAGTCCGGAGGGAGAGGTAAACATAAATAAACTGGCGTTGCAATTTTCAAACTCTAAATGGATGATGGGTAGCGGTCTTTATCCAAGTCAGTTATAAGGACGCAAATTAGTGATACGGCTTTTTTACACAACTTATTTGTAGTTACAAAAAGTCAATATATTATCAACTTTCAAAAGGTTTTGTATATTTTAAGATTTCACCATGCACCATGCTTTGGAATACCATACAATTTATGTTACAAGTAATTACCATATGATTTTACCATACATCATGCTGTGGAATACCATACAATTTATGGTACAAGCAATTACCATATGATTTTACCATACATCATACTGTGGTAAACCATACAGTTTATGGTAAAAGCAATTATCATATGATTTTACCATACATCATGCTATGGAACACCATTGACTATATGGTAAATGTCATTACCCTATAATTTTACGATACAATTTGCTATGGAATACCATAAAAAGAAGAATGTTTACCATATGAATACAGTACGTTTACATATAATGCCATAAAAATGTTATGATTTTCTATATAAAACCATATGTTACCATAAAAAATCCTATGTCATTTTTTGCTAAGGGATTATTTAAGCAAAATTGGAAAAATTCTTCTTGGTATGAGCTGCAATCTTATATTCGGATATTTGAAGCTTCTTTGCTGTTATAAAACTGCCGATTTATTATATATTTTATGATTATAATTATTTTATAACCGATTACTCTTATAAAATTCATAGATTACAATTCACATTTATTTCTAAACATAATTTAGATGATATGTATATATTTAATCATACCTTTTTTTTCAAAAGCATGGTGTAATTCGTGCTTCAGAGAGAGAGATTTGTAGCGAAGACACGAAAAAAATTATGATAGATTATATTGTCGTTACCATGTCAAATTATTCAATATGAAAACAGTAATAACAGTGAGCTACTTTTTGTTTAATTCAGATATTTTGTTTGGTACCACTTTTCTGAAATGGTAAAATTTTCCTTGTTTTCGCCATAGTTAATATGGTCATTAAATAAGTTTAAATAAAGCGAATTTCGCTATTTAAAAAAATTGATGCCAATCATAAATCTGAATTTTAAAAAAGTAGCCCACTAGCAACACTCTTTTCACATTGGATAGTTTGACATGGTACCGACGATATATGAATTTATATACCGGGTGAGCCAAAAGTTCGTTAAAACTTTTAAAAATTCATAAAAAAGGAACAAATTATGATAAAGGAGTGCGATTTGAAAGAAAAGGCTCACAAGGTAATCGGAATTTTTCAGAAGTAAAAAAAAAAAAGTTAGTTAAAAAATCACATGTAGAGAGCTCCGATGACTCGAAATACAACGAACAGGATAACAATACGCTCCATTCATTTGTCTTTCCAACAACAAATGTTCAACATGACCTCTAGAACATTCTACGACGCAACTGTTGTCCTGTTCATTGTGTTTCCGGTTGTCAGCGCCCTATATATGTGATATTTAAATATTTTTTTTTGGCTGCTAAAAAAAAATCCGACTACCTTGTGAGCCCTTTCTTGCAAACCACACTCCTTTATCATAATTTCTCCCTTTTTTATGAGTTTTTAAAGTTTTAACGAACTTTTAGCTCACCCGGTATATATAAGCATTATATATATATATATATATATATATATATATAGGGTTATCACGAATTAGTGGTACAAACATTAAGGGTTGGTTCAGGACAATGTAACAACTATTTACTGTATAGGAAAGTATAGATGCTAGTTACGCGTGAAAAATCAGGAATAAGGCATGAAACAAAAGACAAAGTGTTTATTTATAGCGTCTATGACAAGCGAAATGTTTTCGGAAAATATATGAATCTTAATCTATTATTTTTTGTTGTTTGAATCAATTTCTTGAACCTGAAAATATGTGGATACATACAAAATTGTATCTCATTTGGCCGATCACTGTTTGAGTTACGTTTAAAAAAAAATCAGCCGCTTTGCAATTCGCTTTCCAACGCCTAAAAATGAACTTAACACTAACCGGGAAATTCATTGTCAACTTCGACTTCAGGTCAATAGCTTAATGTTGGGTTGAACCTGAAATCTAATTTACCATTTACTACCTAACCCGTTGAAATGTAACTAAAAGTAGAAACAAAAATGCAGAAGCTCCACCTACCTAGAAACTTGTGGTTAGTTAAACACGCACGTCCAGTTGAAAAAAAAAAAAAAAAGACATTTGTTTTAATTTGCGCTTTGATGCCAATTTTTTTAGACAACGCTTCTGGTGATTCAGTAATTAGACGAAATGTTAATTATAAAAGAAGTTAATATGAAAGAATGAGGTACTTTTAATTTTTAGGGTTATTTAAGCTCTTGGGTTAATTAAGGAACTCAAAATTATATTAACTTGTGAGAAAACTGAGCTTTCAAATTTCTGATTTACTGAGTATATTTGTCAGCGTTATCTATCGAAGGCGAATGGAAAAATGATTCTACAGCACCAATATTAGTATTATATTTCTCATTTTCTGCTTTTTATTAATATAAATCAAAAACAAAAAATATTTTTCTTTTATCTCAGTTATACCCCTCCCTGTCATATATGTTTAAAGCATGCAGTCATTAAAGTAGGAATTTCCATTTAAAATTTAAAAACTATCTGTCGTATTGCATTTTTAGGTATATTTCGTAAGAAACACGACCTATTTCATTGTCCACTGCTTTGGAATTTCTGAAAATTTTCTTCTCACAGAGGTGCTTTATATGGGGTTGCATTTAGTTTTTAGTGTTTATTGGAGAAATTACTAATTAACTTCGAAATCTACCTATGCCTATAGGTCGAGCCGGCAGGGATTATTATTATTATTTGTTTTTATAACGGTGAAGTATTTTTTTGCGACATATTTAAATTCAATGTGTAATGAACTACTTTATTTAAATAAAAAATATTGCATATTATAAATAAATATATGAAAAACTTTAAATGAAAATTTATGTACATATAAATCTAACGATTAAAATCTATATAATGTTTTTTGCAATTAATAAATAAATAAAGGAAAATTAATAAATAAAACTATCGCAATGTTTGCCTTTTTTTCTAATTACTACTGCTAGCATTATCAGAAAACCATTTAATTAATAGATGTCATTACTAATCGGTTGATAAGAGAAACAATTTTTTAGGATGATTTATAGCAGGGTTAGTAGTGGTCAGCACTTGTTATCTCTGGACTGTGTAATTGTAATTAATACTCGGCAACACAAAACTAGGCTTGTGGGCATTTACAGGGTGTTACAAATTTGGCCGTCGAACTTAGAGGGTTGATAATAGGCATCAAGAGGTCGAAAAATTACCATGGAACATGAGATCGAACACCATCTATTTAATCAAAAGTAGTTGTTGTTCTAACGTAACACAACTTTGGCTGACGGTTTTAATTTTCCGAAAGCTGAAGTATTTTATACTAAAACTTTTAATAGACATGATCACATTTAATGTAAATATGATAACACTGAAAAAAGGGGTAGACGGTTCCATTATACGCGCCAGCTGTATGCACTTGAAGCTCCATATTTTAGGCGGTGATTATTAGTTCAACGGTATCATTGATTGTTTTTGCGGATCGACTGGGTTTTCCGGAACTACTTCTGACGGTTTACCGAGGAGCCTGGGGCCACTGCCCCACATCCCCGACAGTAACGCTATGGAAGACTAACAGGAACTGAATCTTGGCAGTACTGGGAAAAATGCTTAAAAATGGGGGGGGGGGGCAAACAAGTAATTCCTGAGCTCAAAATGAAAAGTAAAAAGAGAATTAATTTAAAAATTTACTAACTGTTAATAAAATAGAGTACTGCAGTTAATTAAAAGACTCAATGGATAGTAAATCCCGCGCCTAGCCCACGCTTCATCGCGGGTCCAGGCTACCATGGCTGCACAGATGTTCGCAGTCATTGGCCTTGAAAAAGGCCTTTTGAGACATCGATTCACCACGGATTGGGAGCACCGTCCACAGCTGAGTCTGGGGCTATAATGGCGATCCGCTCGAAAAGCGGGTCTATATATTGATGCAGGGGAAAAGAGGAGGAGCTTAGCTTAGAAGGAAGGAATTTAACTGGCTGAGAGAAGTTGCAATTGGAATCTTTTTAGTTTGTTGAGCAGAGCATTAAGGGAAAACTTTAAAAATTTACAGAATAACTATTAAATAAAAGAGAATTTTAAGGGTTTTAAGATTAAATTTAAAAGATATGAAGAGCATTTAAAATCATACCTAACTTTGGTCTTTTTCTGTTATGGATGTCAAAAATATCGTACACTGGGAGAGTATTTAAAGCACTATTTTCAGAGTTTTCCAAAGAAAGATGAAAGTTAATATTTAAATCTTGAATGTGAGTATTTCATCTGGGGTAGTCAATATCTTTATAGAGATGATAATTTCGAATATAATAAGGCACATCATAAATTAGTCTGATCGTAGAATTTTGAGATTGTATAAGAAGTTTGATGTGACTATAAGCAGCATAACTCCAAATTTGGCATCCATAAGTCAAAATTGGTCTTAGAAAGGAGTTGTAAAGAAGCAATTTATTATTAATTGACAAATCATTGTTTCGAGCTAATAAGGGGTAAATTAGATTTTTAGCTACTCGAAACTTGTTACGCGCGTAGTGGATGTGTTGTCTGAAAGTGAGATTTTTATCAAGAATAATACCTAAGTATTTACAAGTGTTTGACCATGGCAAATCGGTATTATTAAAGTTAATTTTATATTTATTAAGGTTATTTTCAGTTAATTTACAAAAGAGGATGGCTTGTGTTTTGCTAACGTTAATTTTAATACGCCATTTTTGGAACCACTTTGACAATATTTTAAGATGGCGGGAAATTGAGAGAATAGCAAATTTACGGTTTCTATGGGATGCAAACACACAAGTATCATCCGCGAATTTAGCCAAATTAGTAAAGGGGTGGTGGGGCATGTCATTAATAAAAAGGTTAAAAAGAATTCCTGAGATACGGGATCCTTGAGGGATTCCAAAAGGGGCAAAAAGGTTCCTGGAAAATTTATCATTTACTCTTACATAAAAGTTTCTGTCAAGCACATAATAATAAATAAGTTTAATTAAATAGGGAGGGAAGTTGTAATTAATTAATTTGAAAATAAGGCCTAGAATCCAAACTTTGTCAAACGCTTTCTCAATATCTAGGAAGACTGCGCCTGCGTAACTTTTATTGATTTTGGCTGTTGTGATGTGTTCCACCAGTCTATAAACCTGATGAGGGGCTGAAAGCTCCTCTCTGAAACCGAACTGTTCCGGTGCCATGATATTATTATTTTTGACATATTAGTTATTTAGATCTTTTGCGATGAAAGCTTCGGCAAGTTTGCTGAGGGAATTGAGAAGGGAAATGGGGCGATAGCTGGTGGGGTTTTCAGGTAGTTTTGAACTTTTAAGAATAGGGGCGATGAGTGCAGTCTTCCAATACAGTGGGAAATAAGAATATTTTAAAAGGCTGTTAATAAGCAGGGTGATTTTTGGAATATAGGAAATAGGTAGTTTCTTAAGCATTTCGTTAGTGATTTTGCTGACGCCTGTGGATTTTTTATTTTTAAGTTTACTAATTTCATCAATGACGTCAGCATGGGTGATCAGAAAAGAGGGTGGGGGAATGGGACTGCTTATGAAATTCATTCAAATAAGAGTTTCATTTACTTCTCTCTCAGTTTCAAGATTAGTAACAGGGTTTCCCGTGAACTGCAATTCCAGGCTGCTGGCAATCGCATCTGCCTTTTCTTCATCATCGTACACGCAATTATTAGAATTTGGAATATTAATGGGGGGCATTTTAGTGACAGAGCTCTTAAATCTTTTGGCTGCCTTCCATATGCTGGCGTCCTCTGGTGATAGGGATTGGAGATACAGAGTCCAGCTGTCCTGGCGGAGCCGATGTAAAAAGTTTTTGAGTTCCTGCTGAGCTCTGTTCATTATAATTTTGTCCGAAATTCTGCGCGTACGTTGCCAAATTTTCCTAGCACGGTTTTTATTCGTGGTTAATCTGCGGACATGGGGATCAAGTTTATAAAATTCGTTGTTATAAATCTGAATAGTAGCACGATCAACAGCATCTTTGATTTCACAAGTAATGGTTTCAGAAAGAGTTTCGATGTCATTTGTGCTGTTGATCTCGGATAAAATGGGGGGAATTTCATTAATGATATTTTGAAACTGAGTCCAGTTGATTCTGTTGGTAATTTTAGCAGGGGGGGGGGGGAATTTTGACTTGAATTTTTAGATTAATCGGGTTGTGATCTGAACTCAGTTCTGGAAGAGAATCCATAGTTTTGACGTTGTTAAACCCGTTAAAAAGGCCGAAATCAATTGTGCTACTACTGTTGTTAGAAAATCTAGTTGGGGTGGCCGGAAAAACAATGTCCGCAGTTGAATTTTGAACAAAATTATAGATTTTATCGCCATATGCGTTGCTGTTATTGCAGTTCCAGGATGGATGGTGGGCATTGAAGTCACCGATCAGGAATGTGTTGACGTCATGACGGAGGAGGTGGCTAAGATCGTTCATGACGTCACTCTTGCGCTCATTTCCGGGGCAGTAAACTGAGAAGAAAGTAAGGGGATGAGATGATGGAATTTTTAAGGTGACACCTGTAGCGTTGACGATGTTTGGAAGTCGGGCCGGGGTGGCGGGGTAAAAATTTAAACTATTTTTAATGCAGACAGCCGTGCCCCTAATGGGTCGCGAGCTGTTGCGGTAGTTAAAATCATTTCTTAGGATGTGATAATTTGGAATTTTGAAAGAGATGCCAGGTAGTAATTTTGTTTCTTGGAGTAAAACGATGTCTGGGTTGTGCTCCTTTACGAAAGCCCTGAGCTCAGGAATTTTTCCAATAATGCCATCGCAATTCCACGAAAAAATATTCAAACAACCTCTGGAACCCATTAATGGGCCAGAGTTTGCGGTTGTTCGAAGGCTGCCATAAATATGGAGAATTTAGTGAAGTAGTCATTTGTTTCCTTCATTTTTTCTAGGACATTTTGATATTTTAGTATAAGTTGTTTAAAATTTTGAACTTGGAATTGTTGAGCGATTTGGTCCATTATACTTTTTAATGAGTTAAGGTTGAAGTTATCATCAGAAGGGGGTTGGGGATGGGTGCCTTGGGAAGAGGTCTTAGTGGGTTCAATTTTAGGGGTAGCCGCGGTTGCATAAGAGAAGTTGGGGTTGGTTGGAGTTGATCGAAATGTTGGTCTATTAATTTTGGGGAATTTTTCGCAACCGCGGTAAGATGCAGCATGATTAAATCCGCAGTTACAACAGGTTGGTGTTTCTATTTTACCTTTACCTTTTGGACAATCTGGGGAGGTGTGACTTCCGTCACACTTGACACATCTTGAGTTTAGCCGGCAGGTGGCGCTGGAGTGATGCCAGTATTGGCAATTGCAGCATTGCATCACTCTGGGGGGGGGCGATTGTAATTTTCTACGTTTATGATATGGTACAGGAGGGTTTTGAGTTTAAAATTTTCACGGGCGGGTGCTCCGTCTTCGAGTTGAATTTGGAATAGGGGCATCAACTGTTTCGTTTTAAAAGAGGTCATTTGGGCTACTTTAATGACAGGGAGGGCGGATTTTTTGAGTTCTTCACTTATCATTTCAGGTTCCATATCTATAGGCAGCCCGCGTACAACCACTTTAAGGGGTTCGGTGGACTTGTTATTGAGTGGTAATATTGGACTTTTTTCAGCGTCCAAAGCTTTGATGATTTCCTGATAGTCTTGGATCGTGGCAGGATGGAATTTCATAAACATGCCACTGGGGCTGACTGTGAAATTGCGTTGGCTTTTCTCTTTGAAGTTGCATTTTTTCTCCTATTGAATCTGGGGTTTTCACATTAATAACATTTATTTTGGGCGTGTTTACACGCTTAGTTGTAGTTGGGGGTAGTTGGGGGACATTTCTGTCGTTTAGAACTACTTCTGGAAGGTTTTCGTATCTATTGCTATGGGTTATATTAATTAGGTGGGAGATTTTGCTTTTTTGGAATGCGAAGTTATCTTCCTGAATTTCTCTAGCTCTTTTTAGGGTTTTGCTAGCACTATGATTAGTTAAGGGGGTAGTACTGCCAGTAACAGATACCTGATTTTGGTAATCCATTGAAGTAGAATCCAGAGCAGTACTGGTGGTGCCATCTGTTGGGGTCTCATCGAGTGACAGGTTCTGATCCAGGTTGAGTAGGTGAGTGAGTTCAGTCATCTCTTTCTCAATGGTTCTGAGTCTTAACATTTGGTTTTTAAGTCTCTTTTTTCCGGAACATTCCCTCGCTTCTCTATATATGAGAACGGAGCAGGGCGTGGATCAATTGGTGGTTAGTCAGTGAGTAGTAAGGTGGACGCCTGATGCGATAGGTTCAAAGCGGATTTACTTGTCTTAGTGACTGATTTATGTTCTTGTTCATCTGTACTGTGTTCAGATGTTGTGTGCAGAGTCTCTGTGAGTTATTTCGGCTGTATTTTGTTCAGTTATTGGACTATTTTCCCAAGTTTTAGTGTTATTTGTTAAGTTCCAAGGACTCTGTTGCTGTAAGTAGTTGCGAATAAATTGCTTCACTCTTTAAAGTCAGTGGTTCATTTGAGCTTATACACCATATTATTGGAAGAACCATATAAACGCAACAGTTGGTGTCTGAAGTGGGATTTTAGGGTATTAACAAGAACGATGGAAGAACTACTGAAAGAGCTGTTGGAAGCTATCAACGGCGTCAAGACAGAATGTAAAGGAGAAAATAGAGAAATGAGTAGATTTCAGATAGAGAGAAAATTCAGAATGAAGTCAGTAAAATAGGGCAGAGGGTACCGGAGAATGAAAAGCTCCATCTCAAACGGTCTTTGGTCGTGATCTTCGTCTGCCTTACGTACCTTCTCTTTGGCCGTCCTCCTGATGCTCCTTCATCGCCTGAAGAATACGCGGTAAACTCCAGGCACGGGTTGAGGAGATCCATCATCTCGTATAGAACGAATCATCCTGGCATCCGAGGAGATGAAGACCCAGTACGACACGAAGGCAACTGGACATGACCTTCACGAAAGTGAGAATTATGGCTGTGGAATCCCATACGTCGTAAAAGATTATCTCCAAAGTTAAAACAAACTAGGACGGTCCTTACACAGCCCTCAACAGTCTGAATGACGTCGCTTAGCGGATACCAAAAATCGCCACAATACAAGTCCAAAGGTATTAGCATTATAACCGGCTAGCCCTTATTTTGGCCAAATAATTAGAAATTGAAAATTGTAGACCATGGTCACCGAAAAAACTTTTCGTAAATTATGTAAACATTAGTTCTTTATCCATGCAACTTTTATTTTTGTATTTTTTTGTAAAGTAATATGAATTTTTTGAAATAGTCTTTAAGTGTTTTCCTCTAACTCAGGTATTGCACTGCCCGGGAGGCGCAGTTTTTGAGAAAGGGGAAATGTTACGAATTTTGTAATATTAGTTATTGTTGTATTTTTATATCTCAAATATTGTTGTTTTTCTGTAAGCAAGTAAACCCTAATGAATGTCAATGGGAATACAATGATAATTTGGCAAAATACTCGAAATAGCGCCAAGTTTGCGTCACTTTTGGCGACTAGTTTTGGTCACCAAACTTGTCGGTATATTGACAAGTTGGCGACAAACTTGCCGCTATTTGGCGCCAGAGCCGGGTTCTTCCCTTACGTACGGATATGCATTAATGCTGTTCTGGGTTTTTAAAAAGGATTCCAGAAACTTCCAGATTAGAAAGCTGTGAAAGGTTCCGGAACATTCCCTCGCTCCTATATATATGGGAGTGGAGCAGAACGTGGGACAGTTAATGATTAGTCAGTGAGTAGTAATAAGCTTGACGCCTGATGCGAAAGGTTCAGAGTGGGTTTACTTGTCTTAGCGAGTGATCTAAGTTCTTGTGCATCTGTATTGTGTTGAAATGTTGTTTGGTTAGTCTCTGTGAGTTATTTCGGCTGTATTTCGTTCAGCTATTGGACTGTTTTCCCAAGTTTTAGTGTTATTTGGTGGTCCCTTTTGCTTTAAATAGTTGTGAATAAATTGCTTCACTCTTTAAGGACTGCCGTTCATTTGAGCTTATACATCATAATATTGGAAGAACCTTATAAACGCAACAATACATATATATCTGTCTTAATATATATATCATAGTCATCATCAGAAACCGCTTTCAATCAACTGCTTGGATGTAGGTCTCCCCCAGATTTTTTCATTTTTTCCTGTCTAGTGCTTTATACATCTAATTAACACCGTCTAATTTTCTGCTTTCGTCACTGCATCATACTTGTGGTCGTCTTCTTGGTCGTTTTACATCTCTGACATACCACTGTAGAGAGTTTGTGCTCCATCTATTGTCTTGCAATGCATCCAGCCCATTTCCATTTCAGCCGTTTAATTCTTTCAATGATGTCAAAAACATTCGTCTCTTTCTCTTTCTTCTAGTTATGCCTAGCATACATCTTTCCGTATTTCGCTGCGTTTTTTGTAATCTGTGTACAATCCATTTTGTTAGCGTCCATATTTCTTCTGTATAGGTTAATGCAGGCAGAATGCATCCTTTAAAAACCTTTCTTTTCAAAGAGGCATGTTATTCCTCAGAATAATTTTGCTCTTGCCAAAATATCTCCATCCCTTTCTTATATATACACTCATGTTTGTGAAAATTGCATAATTGGAAGGAATAACGCGATTTAGCTGAACATTCCAGAAAATGCGAACTATAGCGTGTTATGCAAATGATTATTCAGTATCACTACTCATGTGTGGGTGGAGCAGTAACCTCTGGAGTGCTGATGAAACCGCATAAATAGAGGGCTGTAGCGAGACGTTGAGAATTGTCTATGGTTATTCGCTAATTCTAAACGTTAGATGAGAAATACCAATGCCTCAGAGAAAGAGGGCGGCATTTCAACAACTGACGGAGCTTGATTGGGGGAGAATCATCTGCCTTGGTGAAGAAGGATTTTCCTGTCGTGCAATAGCAGCTCGTATGCAACGAAACAGCAGGAGAGTTATGCAAGTTTGTAAGCGGATGACCGACGGGCATTGGACACTCCGAAATCTGAGAGTGGACAACAAATAGTGACATGAACGCACAATTATAGACACGTGGTCCGCATGGCGCTGACAAACCGTACAGCTTCATCTAGACAGTTGACAGCACATCGGTCAACTGCAACAGACGTATCACTGACTGCATTGTCGATTCGTCGACGTCTGCTGCACCGTGGATTGCGAGCAAGACCTCCTTTATACAGGATCACCCTCTCGCAAAACCATCTACGCATGCGGCTGGAATGTGCTCATGGACATAAAGACTAGCATGCAAGTTGACAACAAGTTATTTTATCTGACTAACCCCGCTTTAATTTGTGGTACCATCATGGCCGCATTCCTTTTAAACACTATGTCGGTGAACGCTACTTTCCGGAGTGCATTATCGAACGTTATAGTGGACAAACCCCGAGTGTTATGGTCTGGGATGCGTTTGCACATCTTGGAAGATCGCAGATTCTAAGAATTGTAGGTAATTTGAACAGCAATAGTTAGTACATCATTGAATTGCTGGATCCCGAAATCGTTCCTTTTCTTCAAGACATTCATGGAGCCTTATCTACTTTATTTTCGGAGACATTATCTTTCAACAGGATATTTCTCGCCTTATGTTTAAAGAAAGTTTTAAGACTTCATGTCAGCAGATCACACACAGGTTCTTCCATGGCCTACATAGTCACCGGATAGTCGTCCATTGAACATGTGGTGGATGTCATTGATCGGCGTTTCGCTCGTTATCCTCCCCCTATAGCTTCCACAGATGAACGATGGGTACGCATACAAAGAATATGAAATTCTCTTCCCCAGACAGACATTCAAAATCTGTTTGACTCCATGCTATGTCGTGCAGCAACACTTATTGTAGCGCGTGGTGGTAAAACCAAATACTGATTTCGGACACTTAGACAATATTAATATTGTCTTTATGCTTTAAAAATGCTACAGCTTCTACAGATGAACGATGGGTACACATACAAAGGATATGGAATTATCTTCCCTAGGCCGATATTCAAGATCTGATTGACTCCATATCACGTTGTGCAGCAGCACTTATTGTAGCGCTTGGTGACTACACCAAATACTGATTTCGGACAATTAATATAGTCTTTTTGCTTTGAACATTTAATCATTTGTTTGTACCAATACCAATCGTTTATTTATTAAATTTCATTTAATTCTGATAATTCTTTCGTGGTGTTGAAAATTTTCACAAACTTGAGTGTATATATATACACGTATACAGTAGGGTCCACTCTCAACGGTGTCCAATGGCAAATTCCTAAACCAGCCATATACATATAGTTCCAATTACAAAAATGTTTTAAATGAAGTAAAGAAATATTTTAAAAGCAATTTGGTTCAATAAAAATTTTTCTTTAAAAGGTAAGAAATTTAAATTTGTATACGGTTTCCCGGTTCTATAGGTTATATTTAGTAAAATTTTCCTGTTACACTGACAAGTAAGACAAAAAAAAGTCCCGTTATTCTACGATTAAAATTGACCGAGTAATAGTTGTTTAAAGTTGGAGCATATTTTTTGCTGCAAATTAGGGGTCATTCCCAAATTTAGTATGGTTGAGAGTAAAATTAACATTGCAATATAAATTTGAAATCTTTACTCCTTCTGACATATTAATTCAAAATATACACTTTTTAATAAACATATAAGGAAAAAAAAACAGAATTTTTAAAAATAAAATGATTAAAATTAACAGTCTCAGTTCTTCACAAAATGATACATATTTTAAAATGTTATAAGATTACACTAGCCTGCAAAAGTTGGGTTATGTCATGTTTTTTAGCTTTTGATAATTGATTCTTATGTATTCTGTACCACTGAATCCGAAATTGACCTTCATTTTTTTTACCATCACATAAAGATTTTTTGCAAATCGTAAATGTTTAAGCTAAAAAAAGAAAAAATGGCGAAAATTTGATACTATAAAATAGACGTGATTGTTGTGTTTTTAACTTTTGATAGTTGATGTATTCTTTACCGTTGAATACGAAAATTACCTTCATTTTTAACCATAACGTGAGGATTTTTTACAAATTGTAAATTTCAGAGTTAAAAAGCTCAAAATTAAAATATAACCTCCTTTCCCGCCTCATCGGATTCCTCAGCTGCTTAGCTGTCAAAATCTCAGTATAAGCCAAAAAAAATAAATAAATTATTGAATTAAATTAAATTAAATTAAATTAAAGTTTTACATCTGTTTTGTCAAATTTTCTCTATATTTTAACTTTGACATTTACGATTTGCAAAGAAAAAAAAATCTAACGTGATGGTTAAAAATGAAGCTTATTTTCAGATTCAGTGCTAAAAAGTACATAAAAACAATTATCAAAAGTTAAAAGCACAGCCATCTAATCTATTTTACAGTATCCGATTTTTGTATATTTTTATCTTTGACAATGTATGATTTGTGAAAAATCCTGACATGATGGTTAAAAATTAAGGTAATTTTCAGACTCAGTGATAAAAAATACATAAAAGTTAAAAAAGCAACCATTGCAGTCTTGTGTTGTCTAATCTAAAACTTTTTCTTAAACTTCTTGGCGTTAATCTATCTTAAATGTTTTGTGTTATCCGGTAAAATAAATGTAAATGGTAACCACCGAAAACGATTATAATATTAGACTGTAATCGGATTTACGTCAGTAAGTAAAATTTAATTTTATCGATATTTGAAAGTGAGTTAAAGATCGAGTACTAAATTTGAACTGGAAAAACATACCTACAATCGTTGAAGCTGACTAAAAGCTTATAAAAAGAACATAAATTTTGTTAAAATAACCATGAAAAGAAAGTCTCAAATCCTTACAAATTAATACATACATATGTTAAAATACAATAATTTTAGTCAATCTGAAACTTAATAAAAGTTAATTCAATTGTAATACTTGTACGATTTTTTTTCAAAGCGCAGGTACACATGAAATAAGTTCTTCGAATACTTTAAGCACTTAGTATATGACCCCTCAAAGCACGGTCGAACTCATTTCTGTTCATATGCAGAAAAATGTTATAAGTCATGCATTTTTAAAGTTTCACAACTCGGTCAATTTTAGTGTTATATGAACGGGACATTTTTCGTCTTACTTGTCAGAGTAACATGAAAATTTTACTAAATATAACTTATAGGACCGAGGGATGTATAAAAATTTAAATTTCGTAATTTTTTAAGAAATGTTTTTATTTACCCAAATCGCTTTTTAAATATTTCTTTAGCTCATTTAAAACATTTTTGTAATTGGAACTATATGTCTATGACTAACGGTTTAGGAATTAGCCATTGGACACCGTGGAGAGTGGACACCCTGTATATTATTGCTTTTTCGATACAATTTACTTCTCTTTCTAAATAAAAATGGATAAACAGTTTCTTTATCTAAAATAAATTGTATAAATATTGAAAAGATTTCTTGTGTATATGAAACACTAAAGAAGTTACCGGGAAATATATTTCCAAACATCCTTCTCTCGCCAAGGTCATTTGCTCTGGCCATGGCCGCTATACTGCAAAAGTTCAAAGTAAATATTTATTCTGGTAAAAGTCAGTTGTTTATCAGATTTTGCTGATATTTGCGGGTATTTAATTTTTTATATTAAATTCTATTTTAATTAAATTTTGCGCTCTCTATAATGAAAAAAGTGTATTTATAGAAAAACTTTATGTGTTAAAGTGTTTACACCAGAGAAACGAAGAATTTTATACTAATTTTCTTTTAATTCGCAGCCTTTCGGGAAAAACAAAACAAAACAAACCAAAAAAAAAGCAAATTTTAAAACCTTAACATAAATATTTTTCTAGTCGGAAGATTTTTTTTAAATTTAGTAGAAATGTATTTTTACAAATATTATTGTAAGACTAAACACTTTCAGAGTGTTTGAATATGGAAATTTGCTTCTAAAAATCTTTAGAACCCTTCATTTACTTTTCATGTACAGCACTTTAAGTGTTCATTTTAAAATAGCAATTTCTTTTATCAAAATTTGTATGCTCATTAATCCATCAATAAGGTCTTTAGTTCATATATACAAGCTTCTTTTAATATATATATACTATATAATAAAATAAACTTTGAAGTTTGAACAGTTAAAGCACAACGGACAAAACAGAATTTAAATGTGTCTTTCTCCCCGTTTTTTGATCGTTGATATAAAACATATTTATATTTTTTACACTTTGAATATACAAAAGGAACAAATAAGTAAATAACATTACATAAAACTTCCATGTCTGTTTTTGTCAGATTACTTGCATTACATTCTTATTTTTAGGTTATAAAAATACTTCCGGGAACTTTTTCACGTTGACTTTACTTTCATTTGCAAACTATTCTGACATGTTAAGCTGATTAAGTCAATAAAACGAATGTCTTGCTTGATTGGTTACAGTTCGCCATTATCTGTAGTAGAGGATAAGGGAGAATATTTTAAAAGAAAACGTTTTGATCAGAAAATACTTTATAAGTAGGCACACAAATTTTAACTTAAGTTTGGAAGAATAAGATATCAAGGAAAATAAATCGGAAAGGGACATTATTATTATTATTATTATTATTATTATTATTTAAACATATTTCCGTTTAATGCTTATATTTTCACAATGGTAACACATTAAATAACTCAATTTAGGCTATTTAAAGTAGAAAAATGTTAGATTTAATAGTTATTTTTAAAATTTACACTCTTGTATGTAGTAGGATCATGTGCAACGCGTTAATTTATGGAAATTTTCAAATAATTACAAAATGCTAAAATAATACGAACTTGAATTTAATCCATTGCAACCTCTTAATTGTACAATGCACTATAACTAGTTTTAGGGTTCCGTACTTAAAAAGTATAAAAGGAACCATTATAAGATCACTCCTGTGTCTGTCTGTCTGTCACAGCCATTTTACTCGTAAACTATTGAACGCCTAAAATTTCAAATTGGGGGAAGAAATAAAGACTATTGACCCACATATTTACAGATTATTAAACACTCACACATATATTTAGGTAAAATGTAGAGGGGCTAATTAAGTTGCTTTAAAAAAGAATTGCTCCTTTCTATATCGTGTGGGGTATTGTTTGAAAGCCTACGTAACGCTGAACTCAAAAATTATATTTTCAGAGATATCGACAAAAATGTAGTGCAAAAATAAGCCTTCCCCCCTCTAGTTCAGAATCTACTGAAACTAAAATTATGAAAAAATTAAAGCTAGTAGATGTTAATTTACACCTTGCAGGAAAACTTTAAGCATTACCCTAGGTCATATATATTTTTTAAATAGCGCTTTTTTTCGTTATACACAAATTTAGATTTGCAGGCATTCAGCCAAGGTGTTGGGAAGCGCTGGAGGCGCGTATAGTAGCAGAAACATAAAAGCATTGTTGATAATGACTTTCGAAAGAAATCGTAGGTAGTTAACCGAGATATTAACCCATAAAGACACGGACGGTTTGGAAATACATAATGACAGGGACGACATAATCTATGTACCATCGGATTTTAAGCGATTTAACAGCTTTTAATGATAGATTTATGTAATGCAGTGCCCAACAGCAATAAACGTCAAATTGTTAAAAACAGACTAATTTAATTAGAATTAATCACATAAATACTATGGGATTCGCGACTAGTTTTCATTGAGTGGATCTCCTAACACGCCTCCAGTGTCTTTAACAGTAACTTAAGAACCTAGCTGGAAAAACGTGGCAAAGTCCAAGGCGACGTTACAAGTTTGCGACCCTTAACACAATTATGCTTAACACAATAACAAGTTTAAACTTTGACCAAGCATTGTGTTTTAGCAACACTGTAAAAATAAAAGATTATTACTACGCTGAATTTAGTTTTATGAAATGCAAAATGAAGTTTAAATATGCACTACTTTTACTGTCAGTACCAAATTAAGTTCGTAATAAATAGATCGGATAAGATTAAAAAAAGAGTTTACAAAATAGCAATATTTTCTATTATTTATTTTTTCATATCTATTTTAACTTTTATGGTATATTACCCATTCATACTTTTCTAGTATATACAGCTATACTCAATCCTACACTGTATAGTTTTTTTTTTTACGAAGTCTTATTATTCTTTTAGCAACGATTTTTAATACACATTTTACAGTTAATAATTCATATATTTATTGTACGGAGCCCTTTGAGCAGAAGTAATACTCGCACTTGACCGTTTATGTTAAATAAAACAGGATTAACACTCAAAAACAAAAGTTTATACAATATCTGTAGAGCAAACCACTTTATTGCCTGCTTTCGTTCCAATGCTGCATGTGTTGAAAAATAAGAGATTGCTTCTTTTTTGATTTTCAGAGTCTAAAGTGATTGTGCTCGTGATCCGTGCATTTCGCTTTGATACATCATGCTTTCAAATTGTAAACAATAATAAATACCACATAGTTAGTTAACGTGCAGACCACTCACGTCGTAAGTGAAATAAAAGATATTATGTAAATTTTAAGTCCTACAGAACTGCCATCCTGACTTGATGGCGTCTCGATATCAACATCTTGGCTTGCTCTATATTAATGTTTACACAGCTCTATTTAGAGGTATGTTCTTCCTTGCACAGAAAATTCTAATTACAATAGAATAATACATGTCCAACACACACACATCTACATAATTTACGATGACTTATCTAGGAGTTTAACCCATGCGTCACGGCTTCATTACTTCGCTCTGCTTGACGTCTTTTCTGACCTTCTTGACCACTATTTTTTCTAGTTCAAGTCGATCGTGATTGTTGGCTGCAGTTATCCCATATTGCACCAAATATTTTTGTTTCAGCTCCGTAATGTTGCCAGATTGTGTCCTCCTTATAACCATGATAGCTCCTACCTCGTATTTTCTTGACTGTTTTCTTTTCTTTTTAAATTGTTGGATCTTTAGAGTATATTTTGCTTCGCCTCTTCTCTCATGGCTACTGGTTCACACATAATGCACTTGGTAAACCGATCTTCCAAAATTCTTTTGATTTCTGGCACATTGCTAAATTCAAAGGGATTATCCTTTGTGCTTCTCGTTATTGTGCTATTTATTATTCTTTGTAATTTTGGTATATAGTTATGGAACTTGGATTCGTCACCAGGTGCTTCAACTTGAACTAAACTTTTCTTGTGTTTTTTTTCGCCTTGTTATATTTTCTTTTACTAGGGGGCTCAGCCCCCTTGCTCGCTACGCTCACTACCCCCCCCCCCCCCCGCGTAATCGACTCCATTCGGTATCGCGAAACAACCCATATTTTCTAGCCAACCCAGTCCCTAATTTTTTCGCGTTTCCATTCTGGATCACTTTGCTATCCCTTATTTTTATATGAATTCAATTTTTAGATTCCACTTTGTAAAAATTCGCTCCACCCCAATTCCTGACAATTTTATTTCCTTATCGCCAAGCACATAATCATTAGAGCTTACAGAGTTTCATAATTATAAGAATTATATTAAAAATAAAATTATATATGTAGTGTTACGAATATTGTAAATAGTTATTGTTTGTGCTTAAAAATAATGTAAATAGTTCAATTAAGCTCTATTCATAAGCGAATATTAATTTTTGTTGCATTGAAATGACTCAATTTGTTGAATTTCTGCATGCAATTAAACCCTATTGGGTTTCACTGAGAGTCTATAGAAATTTGGCGAAATACTGGAAATAGCGCCAAGATGGCGTCACTTTTGGCGACTAATTTTGGTCGTCAAATTGGGTTATATATCGCAAACTTGGCGACAAAATTGGCGAAGTTTGTCGACAGAGCCGCCCCCTTTCGTAACTCATCTTATAACGTCAGAAAGGTCTGACCAATCAGATGCGTTTCATGGTATCTACGCAGATTTTAATTAGTTCATTTCGAAATCGTTACTTTTATTTATATATAGAAGGGAACATTTCTAAGAATATTTCCAAAAGGTTCATTTTCTATTTTCTAATCAGAATTTTTTCTGATTTTTCTTTTTGACATTTCCTTTCATGCTATCACTGTTTTTTTTTTGTTTTTTTTTAATTATTATTTCTGTTCTCTGCAGGTTTTTCACCTTCTGTTTTTTTTCGGGGCATTTTTGTACAAATCAACTGTTTGCTCTTTTTTTTAGGTTTTTTCTACTCAGATTTTAAGCTTAGAATTATTAGTATCTTCATAAATAGTGGTTGAATTGGTGTTATTTTCTCCTTTATTTAAGGTGGCTTTATTTAGAGATCGTCATGTCTAGAGGTGACTATTTTCCTATAGATTCCTTTTTTTCTTCCGATCTTTTTTCTAACTCTTGCTTTGTACGAGGGCCTCTGACCCCAGTGCATGGGTTATGTAAACGCCCACCGCTATGTATTTTTCTACTCATTCCACTGCGAACATCATGAATGCTTAGACAGAGTATTGAGTGGAAATACAGATTCCTGCCCTGTTTAGTTTTCCCTGAAGATCCCTGAAGATCATATATATTCAGTCTAATAAGCAACACATCTACTATCTTCAACTGATTATCCCAGACTTTAACCATTTTTAATAGTGAATAGCTCTAATTACAATCCCAATTATTTCTTTTAATAGGTTTTAATTAATTTCTTGTATCTATCCATTCTGCTGCTATGCCCGTGCTTTTCATCAAATTACATCTAATTTTCCTTTATTTGGTGTTTATTTTTTCTAAACATTATATTAACTATCTGTTTATGCCAATTAATTAACATAAGCCTTCATTTAGTCTTTTCTTCCTATTAATAATTTTTTCATGTTTTTGTTACCATTATACCATAATATTTATTTTTAGAAGTTGGGTTTCTTTTTATATGCATGTATGTGTATTAGTATGTATGCCAATATGTATGTTCGCATTGCCAATATGTACGCATTTAGGATAGCAAGAAAATATGAATGTATGTAAGTGTGCCAGTTTCTCAGTATGTAAGTAACCAATGTAATGTTAAATGTTGAATTTAGTTATATTTTACATGTAAGGGTTCTCTTAATGGATTCGTTTATCTTATGGACGTTTGCTATTAATGTAGGTAAATAAACGTTAATTTTTAGGTTAATAATTAACAAAGTGTACTAACCCATGTACTAAACAAATATATTAACGCAGTTTATTTTACTGGTTTCTCTCACGCAGTTCTGTACACATATAGGCTGTCTGATCCAGTTGGTACTTGTAAGTATTGTGGAAGAGTGAGTTTCACCCTTTTATTTGAATACGACTCTTTATTAGGTGCGTTAAGGAGAAAGCGGCATGAGTTCCGGACACACTCCTACGGAGACAGCCTAAGCCAATTTCTAATTCGTGGGATAGGATAGAAATTTGGCATCTCTTCTCTCTCTGAAACAATAAAACATGCCTTGTATTTAGGCAGGGGCGCCATTTCAGAACTTTCTTACGGGGGGGGGGGGGAAGTTTTTATTGAGAGTAGTGGCATAGCCAAGGGTGAGGTTTCGGAGGGCGGGGGATGTAACCTCACCCTTCCACTTGAAAACCGATTAAATATTCCGTTTTAAGCAGGTTTTCATATTAAAAGGTATAATTTCAAGATACTGATTGAGAAAATTTTCAGTTTCAGGAGGATTCCGTCATATACAGTTTCTATTGTTACAAGTATCCTTTAAGGCTGTTAAAACAACCTTTCTATAGTACACCTCTCAAGAGCATATAGGTATATATCATTTACTGTAAAACTTGTAAATCAAAAAATAATTCTTTCGCAAACGGAAATAAATCAAGTTTCTATGAAAAAATAACCCATATATTTATGCTTTCTGAGAAAGGGACCTGCCTACAGTGGCTCTTTTTTCCTGACTTACCGATTTCTTTTTGCAGGTTTTACTGCAGGGATGTGGAGCCATTTCAAGAGGTTATTAGAGGGGGGGGGAGTTTTCTTTGAGGGTAAGGATTTGACATAGCGTGCGGGATTTTACCTTCTTAACGTCTTTCACAAGCATAGGATTTTTCCAGGAATATTTTTAATTTTTATGGAAGACCGCGATATTTTTCTTCTTTTTTCAGCTGAATTCGCCAATCGACCACAGAAAAAAAATCACGAATTTTGCCAATTGGACTTAGAAAAAATAGATAATTTGCAATAGAAAAAATATAATTTCCTAAAAGGACAGTGGAAAAATATTGTAAAAATCGTAGAAACAAACAGCGATTGTCGTCAATCGGTCGCAAGGAACAATTGCAGATTTCTACATTCGACTGTAGAAAAAAAAAATTATTTGTCCATCAATCGCGCAAAATAATTGCGAATTTCAAATGTTTATCACAGCAAAAAACGAGAATTTCCTCAAAGGTTTCGGGAAAAAAATCACGAAATTTTTCTTCATTTCCAAGTGCAAATTATCTAGCGGTAACTCGATGCAAGCTAAATCTGAGCACTATTATAAATAAAATGGCAAAATCTTACTTTAAAAATTCCATTTTCTCTTAAACTTTATAAACCTTTTAAAAGGAAAATTAAATGAGGTCGTTGTCACCATGTTATGCTTATTTTACTTAAGAACCTTTTCTGCGAAATAATTCTAATCATTGAGTAAATCCATTTCAAGTGAAAAATAAGATTTTCTACTTTTCATGGAATCTATTATTTTTATTGGATATATGTGAGGGAAGTTTAAGTAAAGTGCTTTATTCTTTTGTTTTATAATTGTCATTTAATAGAATTTATATTGGTCGAATGACACCTTTATTTTGAGAAATATTTTTATTTATTCGTGTTTGGGTTTAAATTAGAGTTTATAAATATATATATTGTTTCCTTCTTATATTCATAATGGATATTATCTATGCCCATATTATAAAGAGGTAAACATTGTTTATTTGTAGGAGGTAAGCTCTGGAACTACCGAACCGATTGCAAAAGTAATGGTATCAAAATGTTGGTGTTAGTCCAACTTAGAACATAGGCTATATTTTTTGTCGGTGCCATTACCCCTAAGGGTGTGCAGGAGCAAAAAACCTTCTAAAAACGCGATTTTTGCGTTACTGAAGGGCCTAGAAATATGAAATTTGGAATATTAGTTACTTATAAAATATAAATGATGTCTAAGAATAGTTCTTAAACAATTCGAAATTTAAAAGGGGTGAAAATGCACAAAAAGCGTTCTAAAAAACGTTCTAAATGGTAGTTTCTACATAATCTCAGGAAATACCAAACCGATTTTAAAAATATTGGTGTCAAAATGATGGTGACAACGCTTGCTCCAAGATAGACTATATTTTATGTCGGTGCCACTACCCCAAAGGGGGTGCAGGATCAAAAAACGTTCTAAAAATGCGATTTATGTGTTACTGAAGGGCCTAGAAATATGAAATTTGAAATATTAGCTACTTATTAGGTATAAAGGATTTCTAAGAACAGTTCTTAAACGATTCGAAATTTAAAAGGGCTAAAAATGCGCAAAAAGCGTTTTAAAAAACGTTCTAAATGGCAGTTTCTTCACAATCTCAGGAAATACCAAACCGATTAAAAAAATATTGGTGTCAAAATGATGGTGACAACGCTTGCTCCAAGATAGGCTATGTTTTATGTCGGTGCCACTACCCCAAAGGGGGTGCGTGATCATAAAACGTTCTAAAAATGCGATTTATGTGTTACTGAAGGGCCTAGAAATATGAAATTTGAAATATTAGCTACTTATTAGGTATAAAGAATTTCTAAGAACAGTTCTTAAACGATTCGAAATTTAAAAGGGGTGAAAATGCGCGAAAAGCGTTCTAAAAAACGTTCTAAATGGTGGTTTCTACACAATCTCAGGAAACACCAAACCGATTTAAAAAATAATGGTGTCAAAATGACGGTGACAACCCTTGCTCCAACATAGGCTATGTTTTATGTCGGTGACACTATTAAAAAGGGGGTGCAGGGGAAAAACGTTCTAAATTGCGTTTTTTGCGTTACGGAAGGGCATAGAATCGTGAAATTTGGAATGGTAGTTAGTTATAAGATATCAATGATCTCTAAAGTCATTTTCTAAAAAAATCGAAATTTAAAAGGGAATCAAAATGCGCAAGAAGCGTTGTAAAAAACGTTCTAAATTGCGATTTCTATGCAATATTAAGAAGTACTGAACCGATTTCAAATATAATGGTGTAAAAATTATGCTGACAGATCTCGCTCCAAGTTAGGCTATATTTTATATCTGTTTCCACTACCCCAGAGGAGATGCAGGAACAAAATGCGCGAAAAGCGTTCTAAAAATATTCTAAATGCCGATTTGTCAGCGATTTCTCAGGAAGAATCAAACTGATTTCAAAAGAAATGGTAGCAAATTGATGCTGACAGACTCTGCTCCAACATAGACGCTATTTTATGTCGGTATCACTATCACCTAAACGTTGCAGGAGCAAAAAAGCGTTCTAAATTTCGATTTTTGTGATCGGTACGGGCTAGCAACTTAAAATTAGGCAAGGTATATATTTATTATAAATAAATGATCTTTAAAAGCAGTTTCGAAAAAAATGGAAATTTAAAAAGGGGAGAAAATGCGCGAAAAGCGTTCTAAAAACGTTCTAAATTGCGATTTATACTCAATCTCAGGAAATACCAAAGCTATTTCAAAAGTAATGGTTGCAAATCAATAGTGATAGTCCCTGCTATAACATAGGTTATATTTTATGTTGCTGTCACTACCATCTGATGGTTGCAAAAGCAAAACATGTTCTAATTTGCGTTTTTTGCACAACTGAGGGGTCTAACACTTTGAAGTATGGCATGGTATTTACTTACAAGATGCAACTGCTTTCTAAGAACAGTCGAAAGAAAATTCCAAATTTAAAAAGTTGAAGTAAGCGAAAAGCGTTATAAATTACAATTTTTATGCAATCTTATCAAATACTAAAGCGATTAAAAAATAATGATGACAAATTGTTGGTGTTCAAACATAAGCTATATTTTATATCTGTGCCACTACCACCAGAGAGTTGCAGGAGCTAAAAACTTTCTAAATTGAGAATTCTGTGATACTGAAAAGGCTAGAAACTTTAAATATGGCATGGTAGTTACTTATAAAATATAAATGCCCTCGAAGGACTGTCGAAAATAAATTCCAATTAAAAAGGGGTGAAGCGAAGGGGAGGTGTGAAAAGCATTTAAAAAAAATCCTCAATTACGATATCTATGCAATTTCAGGAATATAAACCGATTATAAAAGTAATAGTTGCGAATCAATGGTAACAGTCTCTGATCCTACACAGGCCGATGATTCTACCACTGGAAGTTTACAGGAACAACAAACGTTCTATAAACGGCCTTTAAAAGCTTTCTAAATTACGTTTCTATGGAATATTAAAAATAACAAACCGATTTCAAAATTAATGTTGGCAAATTAATGGTGATAGTTCCTAATTCAACATAGCCCTTTCTGTTGAGAGAGATGGTAGGACTTGGAATTTGACATGATAGTTAATTTTAAGATGTAAGAAGATGGTTTCTAAAAAATTCAAAACTTTAAATGAATACTGAAATGAGCGTATTAAATGAGCATAAAGATTTCAACATATTTTCTAAATTATCATTTATTTAGTTTTATTAATTTAAGACTCATTTCTGCCTAATGCAGTGTAATAGTGATGTTCAATCACACTGTGTTTTAAATAGTAATTTTTGAATTGTTCTTAAAAGTAATAAGTAAAAATTTAGTTAGTACCTTTTAATAAAAATTAGACATATAAATATCACTTGGCATATCTCAAATAGTACGCGAGCAAAGCCGCGGGGTTTGCTAGTTACGTATATAAATCAACTTTATAAATAGGGGCTTATACACTTAAAAATAAAGATAATGAAGAATTAGATATTTTAGTCTCAGCTAAATTAAGTTTTTACGAAACAGAATCAGTGAAAATGTTGAGATTGAAAAACATAGAAATGAATACCAAGAATTTTTTGAAAACTTGGATGAAATGTTATCTACCATTCATAAACTCAATTTGAAGGTAATGTAAAAAGGGGTGATATAAACAATGTTGTTTCTAATTTTAATGAGATTAAATTGCCTACCGTATCTCTTCTAGGTTTTTCAAGTATAGCTGTTTATTTGACATTTTCTGAATTTTTAGAGATGCTGTTATAGATAATTAAAAATATGAGTAATTCAGAAGCAACAAAATCTCAAGCGAAATTTAAAGAATGATGGACAAGCAAATGTGCATTCACCAATCAATTTTCATCACTGATCAAACATTCAAAAGAGTTTTGGATCTTTTCGCAGTAAGCTTTTTAAATAAACTTGACATTTTGTTCTTTGATGAAGAAATTATTATAAATGCATGAATCAAATAAAGAATCATATTGCAAATTTTTAAATTTTGATTTTACTAATTGTGTAACGTTATTCCAAATTTTGAACTTAGAAATAGACAAAACAAAATACACAGTACACTTGTTTATTGTGAAGTTTAAGTTAGGTCAAACTACTACAAATTAGTGGCAGTGACCTATAAGGGGTAAGCAAATTCCAACGTTAAATGATCTGCTAGGATTATTTCAAATCATGCTAGATCAATTATGTTGGATAATCAGGCACTAATTTTGCTTTCTAAAAATGTGGCATTATTAGCATTACAATTTCAAACACAGTGTATTTATTGTAATCAATTTTAAGCAATAAGTAAATGTGATTCTTTCTTAAAGTTACTTGTAAATAAAAGAATGAATTTGGTGAGGTCTAATAAAATTTTCTTTAATTATTTAACTCCATTTCATCGTAAAACAAAATGTAAAAGTACAGCTAAAAGTATTTATTGTAGCAAATCTCACCTAACGTTACTACATTTTTAGACTAATTTTCAGTGAACCTTTGATCGTGATCGATTAATTACAAATTAAGCTATTTATAGGGGTTTATATGCAACAGCTAAGGCTATTATAAACTAATTGTTACTGATAGTGATACAAATCAATTAGTCAAGATGTGTCAAACTCTATTATTACTTCATGTCATTCAGATCATTTCTCAGATGCTTAAATGCTGCTCCGTACGGTACTCTTAAAGGCAAATATTTCTGCAGAAGGAGTTCACTTGAATCGAGCATTATTGATCCTGTAACTGAAGCATATTTAATTACAAGTGATTGTCTTGGAATGCTTGCCGCAACAAAGTAGAAAGCAAAAGAGATTTTTCTTGTTTACATACTTCCAGACACCTATAAAAATGGTGTTTCCAAATTTAGAAGTCTCCTCATAATTTCTAGTTTCATACATCTGCCTATGTAGTACGTAAACTTGTGGTTCAAATTCATCATGATTGTTTAGATTATTCTTGGTCTGAATCCTTTAGTGATTTAAAATTAGTACCTATTATATTTTATAAAAGTTCTATCGTTGGCCTTCTGTTAGGAGTTTTCATTACATTGCCCAAGTTAAAATATCAAGTGCTTTCATATGGTGAGGCAAAACATTTTGCCATGAGCTCTGAACGGGAGTGGATCGTTGCGAGAAATGTTTCTATACCTGAAGATTCATCCGTAATTCATGTGAATAATATTCAATTAGGGAACGATCAGTTTGATAATAAATTATGGGAACGCGATTCCGTGTCTACCGCTGATTTACTACTGCTGTAAAATCATATGAGGAACCGTTTGTAAACAATCATACGAAAGATGAAACTGGAAAGTATGCTGTGAAATTGCTTTTCCATTCTTCATCCATACCATCACAATTACATAATTCGAGAAAGTCAGTTATTCGTAGATTAAAATCTCTAGAATATTTATTTACTTCTAATTTGTGAAATGTGATTAGTATAAAAATAAATATCAGGAACTAGACCACTTGGAGCATGTTCCACAGTCATAGTTTACAAAACAGGAAACATAGTAACTCCCTCATCATGTTTATTTAAAATAATCTAGTAGCACTGTAAAACTGTATGTAGCTTTTGATGCATCATCTAATTCTTCCTCCGGATATTCTCTCAAAGATTTAGTGATGAGTGATCCACGTGTACAGCATGATTTATATCTTATTCTACTTCGCTTTAGAACTTTTCTAGTTTCAATGTGTGCGGAAGTTGGAGAAGTCCTTCCGGCCAGTGCAGGGAGGAAGAGGTAGCTTTCATATTCCTTATTTTTAAAAAGCTAGCTTATGTTATTCAAACACATGAAGTTCAATTTAATGAACACTGATTACAGAAAATTCAATACTAATTTTTATCAGTACTAAATCATTATGAATGAGAATTTCGCGAAATTAGTCAGCTTTATCCAAGCTGCTTTTATTTAAAGTAACTTATATTTGGTTGCCAAATTCGGCAATATCACGAAGTTCCTGCCATTTTAAGACAACATGGTGGATGAGGCTAACTAGTGAAATTGGTCGAGACCTTAGTAATTCCTGCGCACATGCTCACTCACATCGGAATCGGTTGATATACAAGAGTGCTGTCGCAGGCAAAAAATCAGATTTTTCAAAACGTCACCCACATAAAGAAATTCAAACTGCTATATCTGAGCAATTTTTTAAGATAAAAACAAAACAAAAAATTTCCGGAATCCTTCTTTCAAGGTCAAATACTTAAGAAAGAAATCTTTTTCAATTTCTAATTTTTTTGCACTTCACTTTAAATAAAAAAATCTTTTAATTTAATGGACCATTTTGAAACAAGATGCCGGATGAGGCTGTCCGGCGATCTTGGTCGAGACATTGCTACATGCTATCCCCATGCCTTCTTATATCCAAATAGGTTAATAAATACGTGTGTTATAGCGTGACAAATGTCAGATCGTTTCAAAATGTCAGCCATTCTAGAAATTAAAAATGCTGTAACTCAACCATTTTAAAAAATATAGGCGAAACAAAAACTGATCCGGAATCTTTGTATCAAGGTCAAACACATAAAAAAATCTTTTTCGTTTTCCAATTTTTTGATACCTCATTTTAAATTTTAAATAAAAAAAAAAGTAAATGTTCCCTTTTGAAACAAGATGGCGAAGGAAGCTGGCCAACGAACTCGGTCGAGACATTGGTATGTACTATGTACACACCAAATTACATCCAAATCGGTTCATAAATACGCCTGTTATCGCGTGACAAATATCAAGTCGTTTCAAAATGTCAGCCACAATAGAAATTCAAAATGCTATAACTCAGCCATTTTAGGTAGCTTTCATTACAAAAAGCTACCTATTGCAGCCGTTAACGATTCCGAAAAATTTTGGTATATTTTCAACGATGATGACCCCTAGACCCCGAAACCACCCTCTGCTCAAAATTGATGTATATATATATATATATTTATATATATCCATATATATATATATATATATGATATATGTCATACTGTAACTCTCGTATTTATGAACCGATTTGGATAAAATTTCGTGTGTCCATAGTACATACCAATGTCTCGACCGAGTTCGTTGCCCAGCTTCATCCGCCATCTTGTTTCTAAATGGCGGCCATTTAAAAAAATTTAAAAAAATTTAAATTTAAAATGAGGCACCAAAAATTAGACATTGAAAAAGATTTTTTTCTTATGTGTTTGGGCGTGATACAAAGATTCTGAAGCATTTTTCGTTTCGTCTGTATCTTAAAAAATGACTGAGTTATAACACTTTGAATTTCTAGCATGGCTGACATTTTGAAACGATCTGATTTTTGTCACGCGATAATAGACGTATTTATGAACCGATTTGGATGTGACAAGAAATGTGCATAGAAAATAGCAATGTCTCGACCGAGTTCGTTGGTCAGCCTAATCCGCCATCTTGTTTCAAAATAGCGGCCATTTAAAAAAAAAAATTAAAAATGTAAATTTAAAATAAGGCACTAAAAAATAATACATTGAAAAATGTTTTTTCTTATGTGTTTGGGCTTGATATAAAGATTCTGGAGCATTTTTTGTTTCGTCAATATCTTAAAAAATGGCTGAGTTATAGCACTTTGAATTTCTAGCATGGCTAACATTTTGAAACGATCTGATTTTTGTCACGCGATAATACACGTATTTATGAACCGATTTGGATGTGACAAGGAATGTGCATAGTAAATAGCAATGTCTCGACCGAGTTCGTTGGTCAGCCTCATCCGCCATCTTGTTTCAAAATAGCGGCCATATAAAAATTTTTTAAAAATGTAAATTTAAAATAAGGCACTAAAATATTATACATTGAAAAATGTTTTTTCTTATGTGTTTGGGCTTGATACAAAGATTCTGGAGCATTTTTAGTTTCGTCAATATCTTAAAAAATGGCTGAGTTATAGCACTTTGAATTTCTAGCATGGCTGACATTTGGAAACGATCTGATTTTTGTCACTCGATAATACACGTATTTATGAACCGATTTGGATGTGACAAAGAATGTGTATAGTACATAGCAATGTCTTGACCGAGTTCGTTGGCCAGCTTCATACGCCATCTTGTTTCAAAATGTCGGCCATTTAAAATTAAAAAAAAATTAAATTTAAAATGAAGTACAAAAAAATTATAAATCGAAAAAGATTTTTTTCGTATGTGTTTGAGCTTGATACGAAGAATCCAGAGCATTTTTTGTTTCGTTTATATCTTAAAAAATGGTTGAGTTATAGCATTTTGAAATTCTACTGTGGCTGACATTTTGAAACGATTTGATTTTTGTCACGCGATAACACGCGTATTTATGAACGGATTTGGATATAACTTGGTGTGTACATAGTATGTACCAATGTCTCGATCGAGTACGTTAGCCAACATCATCCGCCATGTTGTTTCAAAATGGCGACCATTAATTTTTTTTCTATTTTAATTTAAAATGAGGTAAAAAAAATTAGAAATTGAAAAAAAAAAAAAATTCTTGTGTATTTGACCTTGATACAAAGATTCTGCAGCATTTTTTGTTTCGTCTATATCTTAAAAAATGGCTGAGTTATAGCATTTTGAATTTCTAACATGGCTGACATTTTGAAACGATCTGATTTTTGTCATGCGATAACACGCGTATTTATGAACCGATTAGGATGTGACAAGGCATGTGCATAATACATAGCAATCTCCCGGACAAGTTCGTTTGCTAACTTCATCCGTCATCTTGTTTCAAAATGGCGGCCATTTAATAATTTAAAAAAAAAATTAAAATGTGGTACAGAAAAATTAGAAATTGAAAAAGATTTTTGTCTTATGTGTTTCAGCTTGTTACAAAAATTCCGGATCATTTTTTGTTTTGCCTTTATCTAAAAAAGGCCGAGATATAGCAGTTTGAATTTCGAATGTGTGTGACATTTTGAAAAATCTGATTTTTTGCCTGCAACAGCACTCGTATATATCAACCGATTTAGATATGAGTAAGCATGTGCACAGGAATTACTAAGGTCTCGACCAAGTTCATTGGTGAGCTTTGTTGCACCCATTATGTTGTTTTAAAATGGCGGGCTATCACCGATAATTCGGGTTAATATAATTATTAATATAATTCGGGATATCACCGAATTTGGCGACAAAATATAAATCACTTTCATAAAACCAGCTTTGATAACGCTGACTAATTTGGCGAAATTCTCATTCATATTCAACATTGACATAAATTAGTATTTAATCTTCTATAATCGGGTTCCACTAATTTGAGCTCCGTGTGTTTAAATAATATAAGCTGGCTTTTAAAAAATAAGAAATATGAAAGCTACCTCTTCTTCCTGGCACTGCCGGAAGGACTTTTTGTAGATATAGACAAAACAAAAACTGTTCCGGAATCTTTGTGTTAAGGTCAAACACATAAGAAAAAAATCTTTTTCATTTTCCAATTTTTTGGTACCTTAATTTAAATTTTAAATTTTTGAATTTTTTTAAATGGCCGCCATTTTGAAACAAGATGGCGGATGAAGCTGATTCGAAACATTGATATGTACTATCTACACACGAAGGTACATCCATATCGGCTCATAAATACACCTGTTATCACGTGACAAAAATCAGGTAGTTTCAAAATGTCAGCCACAACAGAAATTCAAAATGCTATAACTCAGCCATTTTTTTAGATATAGACAAAACAAAAACTGTTCCGGAATCTTTCTATTATTGTAAAACATGTCAAACATTTTTTTCGTGTACGAGAAAAATTTTTTTTTCATTTTCCAATTTTTTGGTACCTTATTTTGAATTTAAAATTTTTGAATTTTTTTTTAAAGGCCGTCATTTTGAAAGAAGATGGCGGATGAAGTTGGCCAACAAACTCGGTCGAGACATTGGTATGTACTATGTACATACGAAGGTACATCCATACCGGTTCATAAATACGCCTGTTATCGCGTGACAAAAATCAGGGCGTTTCAAAATGTCAGCTACGCTAGAAATTCAAAGTGCTATAACTCAGCCATTTTTTAACATATAGACAAAACAAAAACTGCTCCGGAATCCTTGTATCAATGTCCAATGCATAAGAAAAAAATATTTTTCCATTTTCAATTTTTTGGTACCACATTTAAAATTTTAATTAAAAAAAATTAAATGGCCGCCATTTTTAAACAAGATGGCAGATGAGGCATTACAACGAACTCGGTCGAGACATTGGTACGTACTATGTAAACACCGAGTTACATCCAAATCGGTTCATAAATACGAGAGTTATAGTGTGACAAAGATCATATATATATATATATATATATATCCAGCTGATCTTGGTACAAGATGTTTATTACTATCTCAGTTTGTGGCTTCATGATCCTCGCTGGTTCAATCATCACTCAAATGAAATATCAGAGTTTAATACTAGGAGCGTTCAAAAAGTAAGTTACACACGAAACATGTAAGTCAAAAAAACACTTTATTGTTATGTGCGCTATGATACAACATGACACACATACAACCCACTATTTCTCTACAAAATCTCACAGTTTGTACAGACACTTGTTGGAACTTTGTACTAATTGTTCCATTCCCTGATGATTGCTCCTTGGTCCTGAAGCTAACGTGGAACAGCTGTCTAAACCTAGTTTTTGTTGAAAAATTGCCTCCCACCCAAAATTTCTTTGAACTTTCCAAACACGTCTTCCGCCCGTTGCACCATGTCTGATGAGCTTGCGGCCTTGCTTACCTCTCCACATCGGTTAAGTCTCTTCAAACTGCAGGCACCATTTCACAATGGTTGGACGTGATATTGCATGTAGCCCATACACTAGCGATATTTCACTAGGAATATCCGTAATGCATAATTTCTACCAGGAAATTTCCGAAACGAGAAATATAATTTTGCTGCTATATTTTGCAAAGTTTATTCCGTTACCTGAATACATAATTAATACATCTTTATTCATAAAATTAATCCATGTATGTTCATGTATTTTTCGATTTATAATCAATAGCCGACCATGTGCACCTAGAATTTCAGGTTGTTTAACACCTTGAGGGGCAAGCAATTACATTTGTGAAATGCTGAATTCCCACCGGAATCTTTGAAAAATTCTATTTCAGAATAAGTAAAGGCAATTTTACGGCTTTTTTCTACCAAAGTTAGAAAAGTAAAATTTAATAAAATTTTTCTGGTGTAAAACTTCATTAATCGTAGGTGGTATATCAAGCAGGACGGTCGTTCTGCCAAGCCAAGCTGAAAAAAAATGCTAACCCCGCCAAACAAACAAACGCCAAGAATAAGGCAAGACACCGTAACTGCTTATTATACTGATGACAACTTCTCCATGTTAAATGAACGAAATATGCCAGCGTAAAATTTCCCATATCAAAAGAAGCAATCATCGCAGAAAAATAAAACCAACACTAGAAGGACCTAATAAAGAAGATCTTCAATTTGAGATCAAATGCATCCTCATAAATTAATTATAAACAGAGATATAGATTTTTTAAAATAACGTCGAGATACTGAAAATGATTATTTTATTTTCTTCGTCACAACTTATGTTTAAATCGAGGTAGAGACTTAATTATTGGACATAAAAAAGTAAGGATTGCATTTTTGGACAGATATTTACTCAATCTACGTGCTTTTATAAAATTCAGCTTTAAAAACATTAATTTTCTATTCATAATTAGCGAAAAACCGTTAATTAGTTCTAAAGTTTACAAATTATGCCAAATAGCGATAAACCCGCCAAAATATTTTAGAAATCTTATACTTTTCTTTTATATTATCCTTTTGCAGTGATTTCATCGAAGATAACTATGGCTGAGATTCAGATATATTTTTCGCTGTTAGCGAAATGAGTTTGACCAATCAGAAGCCTGCATGTTTGAGAATATTTGCTGTTTGTGGATCCCGGCCTATCTCATGAAAGTTTTGAGTCATTTTTTTAGTGCCGTGGATGAAGTGCAATGTTTGTAGAAATGTAGGTTAGGATCCAGATAGATTTTTCGCTGTTAGCGAAACGAGAATCGCCAATCAATAGCCTGCATTTCTGCAAACAGCGAAAAGTTCACAAAAATGCAGGCTTCTGATTGATGAATCTCGTTTCTCTGACAGCCAAAAATCTATCTAGATTGCGCACAATGGAGGATATTCCAAATATGGGTTCGAGGCTGCAAAAGTCACGTGATACCGGTAATTTATCCAAGGAAATTCTATCTGATAAGAAGGGAAGATACTACTACTTTGCCTCATGAACCGTTTCATTGGCTAGCGGGGATTTACATTACACGTCTACGGAGCCTTCCCTTCTTTACGATAGAAGTTTTTACCTTGACCACGTGATCAAAATGTAGATGGAATATCCTCCATTATGTTGAACACAATTTTGCATTTCCACATCCAGGTAGGGTATTAATTGTCATAACAACAATACATATTCGAAACTATTTAAGGCAACAGCAACAGTAGTAACAGTACTTTTCTGTATTGCTTTCTCTAAAACACAAATATAGAAATTTAACAAAGAGCGCTCAGAATCAATACCATAACAGAGAGCCTTCATACATAAGAGTGGTGATATATGCACAGGAAGCATGCTCATTTCAAGTTTTTGCCAAAAGTATGGCTACAGCGTCTAGAATACCTTGTGTGGAAATATGCTATCCAAACAACGCTAAAAATTTGTATCCCTTAAATGTGCGACGATACTGCTAAAATCCCAAGTATCGATCACAGCGACATCTGCGGAATTTAGTATTATATTGTATAGACTAGCAATATCTTGCAGTTTGAGAAAATATCCTGCAGATGTCGCTGTGATCTGTATATTTCAGCAGCATCGTTGCACAGTTAAGGGATACAATATTTTAGCACTTTTTAAAGTATTACAGGGATAGCCAATTTCCACACTATATATACAGCGCCTAGATGATACAGTGTGGAAAACGGCTACAAAATAGTGCTAAAAAATTGAATCCCATAAATGTACAACGATGCTGAATAACAAGATGTCGATAGTAGCGCCATCGTAGTGATTTAAAAACGATAGTCATTCTAAAAGAGACTCTTTAACCTATTTCACGTCATTCCTTAACTAAATTAGCTTATAACAGACCAAAATATCTTATATTTATAGTTTCCGATATTTAACATTCTATAATTTTTGAAAACTCAGTGTTTATATTGAAAAGAGTTACGAGATGGCGCTCGTATCAGCATATTGCCGCTGAGCATTGTTGGAGATTTATGGGATACAAGTTTTTATCACTTTTTAAAGCATTATAGGAATAGCCGTTTTCCACACTGTATTTTCTAGGCGCTGTACTATACCTCCGTTATAGGCCTAGATTATATGTTGTAGAAATCGACTATCCCAGCAATACTTAAAAAAGCGCGGAAATAGTGAATCTCTTAAATGTACAAAGATGTTGAATTCCAAACAGTCATTTACAGCGACATCTGTAGGATATTATTTAAAGAAGAAAGAGACATGTGTAATGCACCGCTATAGCGTCTAGAATACATACTGTGGAATTTTGCTATCCAAGCAGCGCTAAAAAGTTGTATCCCTTAAATGTGCACTGACGCTGAAATCCAGGGAGCTGATCGCAGCGACATCTGTGATAAACTTTCAAAGTAAACATCGTATTATTACAGCGGGCTTGACGCCAAGCACACAGGTCAGATGTATGTTAATAAAATGTAAAAAAAAAAAACGCTACAGCGTCTAGACCAAATTATAGCGCCTAGAATATATAGTGTGGAAATTGGCTATCCCTGTAATACTTAAAAAAGTGGTAAAATATTGTATCCTTAAATGTGCAACGATGCTGCTGAAATATACAAATCGCAGCGACATCTGCAGGATATTTTCTATAACTGAAAGATATTGCTAGTCTATACAATGTAATACGAAAATCCCGCAGATTTCGCTGCGATCGACACTTGGAATTTTAGCAGTACCGTCGATCATTTACGGGATACAAATTTTTAGCGTTGTTTAATAAAATATTTCCACACTAGGTATTCTAGACGCTGTTACCAAATCGTCATGAAGTTTTAGGAAATATCCTGCAGATATCACTGTGATCGACTCATTGGATTTCAGCCTCATTTGAAATTTAAGAGATCCAATATATTAGCACTTTTTAAAGTATTACTGGGATAGCTGATTTCCACACTATATATTCTAGGCGCTGTAGCACCGCGGTAGCCTGTCTTTTTCGTTTACCTCGGAGTAGATATAGATGAAGTCATTTGTAGCTGTTCCTAAACTGTGGCCAACAACATATAAGGCCAGTTCATAACGTCACACGGAGTTGATTATCTGTACACGGCAATGGACACAAAAAAAATCAGCTCGCAGCTTTGTACTAATCATCGTGTAAAGATGATCCAACTCTGAGACCAACGAAAAAGACAGGCTACCGCGGTGGGTCCGATTCTTCTTTTTTTACAGACCGCTGGAGTCACGTGATCCTCGATGCACCAAAGAAGGTGCGTGAAAAGAGCATCACGTGACTCCAGCGGTTTGTAAAAAAAGAAGAATCGGACCCACCGCGATAGCCTGTCTTTTTCGTTAGCCTCGATCCAACTGCGTGTGACTTTTAAACATCATGAACTGGCCTATTATGTCATTGGTCGCGCTAACACCCTCCCTCCTGCGTCCACCGTATATAGCGGCATCTTGTACTGGAGACTGCTAAATGGGCTGCTATCGGTCAAAATCAAGAGAGAAAAGGGCAGAAGAGAGGGAAATAACTCGTTTTTTTGGTAACTAGTTTTTCACACGGGAAGATTGACATGTCTGTTCCTCTCCTTTCATAACTTCATGGTGGTGAAATACTCCAAAGCATCCTAAATATCTGAGAAAGTCTTGACTCGCGTCACGAAAACATCACACAAAGCAGGCAAAGCAAAGAAACAAAATCATTCATCGGCTCGTGAATATGAACGAGCCAATGAATGATTTTCTTCTTTGTTTTGCCTGCTTTGTGTGACGTTTTTCTGACACGTGTCAAGGCTTTTTCCAATATTTAAAGGGCGTTGAATAGTCCGGGATCAAGATAGATATTTCGCTATTAGCGGGATGGGATTGATCAATCAGACGTCTGCATTTTTCCGAACTTTTTGATGTTTGCAGTAAACACCGAAAAGCCTGCAAGGATAAAGGCTACTGATTGGTCAATGTAATTTTACTAGCAGAGAAAAATTTATCTGGATCTCGGACATTAACTTTGGTTGGTTAAAACAATTTTGAATAAAATCAAATCAGGAAGCCAATGTTTGTTAACTTTTCTGGTTAGTTTAATTGAAATGTTGCTCGTATATTACTGAAAACTGAGTTACCGTACTTTGGACAAAAAATTGAATATGAGTACACGACTTGTGCATATGTCACCACTCTAACACAGTGTTGCCAGATGGGCTACTTTTTTTAACTCAGATACTTGATTGGCACCACATTTTTGAAATTGTTAAATGTGCCTTATTTAATGACATATTAATTAAGGCGAAAACAATGGGAATTTTACCGTTTATAATAAGTGCTGGCAATCAAGAAATCTGAATTAAAAAAAAGTAGCCCACTGGCAACACTGCTCTAACATATAAATGTTCTGTGTTATGACCATGATTCTAAGTGCAGTTGGTTAAATTTGAGTATCTGGGCATTAGAGAAAGCAATAGTGGCCCACTGTGGCTGAGTGGATAAGACACAATGCCGCTAATCGCTTGAGAGCGTAGGTGGAAGCAGATTCGAATCCCGCCGTGATCCGCATGTGATATGATGTATGTGTTCAATAAATCAAACAAACAAACAAGCAAGCAATAGTGAAAGGTACAGTTGGCATGGAAACAACGACTTCTTTAATTCGTATAGGAAATTAATGATTAGTAGTAAATGACTAAAGTTTAAAATGTAGGCAAATGGTCTGGAAATATCAATGGCTCCCATCTAGTATTTCACAAAATTAATTTAATAGATTCACATGATGTATAACTTGATGCAACTCTTAACTAATGAAAATTCTGCAACAAGACTTATGTAGGTAGATCTTTTGAATGAATAATTCAGAATTCTGAGAACAAAACGAATTTCTTAAGGCTCTTCCTCACACCCCCCTCAAAAAAGGAAATACGATAGAAAGATATAAGAATTTGGATAGCTTCAATATGTCTGTGATCTTTTGTCAGAGTTCAGAAAAAGAGTCTGGGCATAAAAAAAAAGACAAATTTAACGAACGATAAGACTATAGATTTCAGGCAATTTTTAACCGAAAAATATTTAATTCTAATGTATATGCGACTTTAATAATAGACTATTAAAGCTAATCAATTTAGGGGAAATTTTATAGTAAATTAATATCCTCACATTTATGCAAATAGGCATGGATAAACAGACTTGAGTAAAATTACATATTTATTCTTTCTTCTCTATAACACGATCTAAATGAAGATGAAGTTATATGTACAGTTTATATCTCTAAATTTTTAGATTTTTTTTGTCAAAAATGTTCCTTTATTATGTCTAGAATTGCTAGATTTACAGATCTTCGATTCTTTAGATGCCTGCGGGTTTTCATTCTCGGATCAACCGTAGGTATTTGTAAAGGTAAATTTATTTTGCAAAACCGTCAGCAAAAAAAGTTAGAAAAAACAATTAACTGACAGACTAACTGTAAATATATATTTTATTTCGACTCTGTTTTTTACTAAATTTTCATCTTTCGTAGAAAATTTTAAGGAGATATAAATTGAGAAAGACTGATACTTTGAAAGAAGAAATTGACTTTCCTTACTTTTAAATTATTAATCACTATAAAAAATGAATGATAGGTAAACAAAATGTATAATATTGTGTTTGCTTCCTGCTTATAAAAGCTATACAAGGACTAATTTTAATTTGAGCTAGTAGAATTATTTCAGTTATATATCATTTGTTTTAAAAAAAGAACTGATATCTACTAAAAAACAACTTTTCAAAAGTAAAAAATAAGCCAAGCAAAAAAAAAAGAAAAGAAAAGAAAAAAGGTGAAAGTTGTGGCTAAAAAATAGTGTGATATCAAATTTCCAAGCTTATATTGCGGTACTTATTTAACATTTTTTGATAAAAATTTACCATATGTAAGTCGAGTACCTAAGTATGCGTTGATAGAAAGCCTTTTCTCCTTTACTAAATACATCATAACGTGTTTCTGAAAATTAATTTTTTAAAAATTATGCATGATGGGCTTGGCGGCCATCTTTCCATATTTTACACAAATTTCTAAGCACTCAAGCTCGTAACATATTTGCATTATTAAGAATTTCGAAGTTATAGTTTTAGCTACAGACAGATAAATTAAGAAAGTTTTTTATTTTGAAAAAAAAACAAATTGATTTTTACTGCTTTAACTAATTAATTAACCCCCCTCCGAAAAAAGAGAATCATAAGATGAAACCTGAAGTTACTTCAGCTTTATTTTTAGACACAAATTTTTAGGCACTCATTTCCATAAATTAAAAGAATAAAATGTTTGCTTTAGTAACAATTTCGAACTTCCAATCTTAACAATAAACTTGTGTGCTTAGAAATTTGTGTAAAATATGGAAAGATGGCCGCCAAGCCCATCATGCATAATTTAAAAAAAATTAATTTTCAGAAACACGTTATGATGTATTTAGTAAAGGAGAAAAGGCTTTCTATCAACGCATACTTAGGTACTCGACTTACATATGGTAAATTTTTATCAAAAAATGTTAAATAAGTACCGCAATATAAGCTTGGAAATTTGATATCACACTATTTTTTAGCCACAACTTTCACCTTTTTTCTTTTCTTTTCTTTTTTTTTTGCTTGGCTTATTTTTTACTTTTGAAAAGTTGTTTTTTAGTAGATAATATATACCGGTGCCCCTCAAGGGGTTAACATGCAGAAAATAAAATCCTTAATATTCGGACTACAATCTATTTAATTATCCGTATAGTTAGTTTGATCAAAAAATATGATTTTCCATCTAAACTTAAATAGATTACGGCAGAAAAATCATTAAAATGCGATAGCAAATTGATTCTTTTAAATGTGTTACTATATACTAATGGTATCATTCGTATAGGAGACAAATTATGAAAATATTCCGATTTAACCTAGAATAAAAAAATCCAAAGCTTTTGCAAAAGAATCATGGGGTTAAAAACAAGCTTATAATGTACTAAAATCGTGGAAATCTTTCAAAAGCTAGCATTATAAGTGATACAACAAAAGTTTTGTTTCGTAGATGGAACTTTAGTAGTCGTCAACAACGTAGAATTTTTCTAAAATGTAATCTATTGAACATAATTGATTTGTCCCAATTAATGGGAAATCTTTCTCTCAAATTATACAAATTTGTTTTTAGACATAGTGGGTTTAGCTTATACTGATATTTTATATGCTAAATGTGCATTTAAAAGAACTGCGACCAAATTCAAGTCTTATATTTATCTCTTCATTTGAACAACAACAAAGGCAGTTCACCCTGATTTGGTGTCTGAATTGTTTACTAAATTATTCCTTTGAAGAATATGTTCTCTGGATGTGGATCTCTCGAAAAATATGTCCAAATTAAATAGTCTTTGACAACGTTTCCCAATTTAAATGAGATGAGCACACACATTAAAGAATTAATTGTACTGTGTCGAGATGAAAAAGTGCAACATTTCAGCTCTGTTGAGGTCATTGAGTGGTTCTTTATTCCTCTATATACGGCTCATTTTTAGGTGTGTGTGAAGCAATAGTTTAAAGTGCTAAAAAAATATTAATGAAAGTATCTGTCTGCACCTCTTCAAGAGATTTACAACCTTCTTCTTCAGAATAGAAGTGTGTTAAATATCTTGATCTCTCACTGCTCTATCATCCGATCCAGCTGACAGAAATGTGGTCCTATTAACCAATTTCCAGAACCACCGCAAACTACCATGCCCTTGTGTCTTAAAGAAGTACCGCTTCATACAGAAACTGCGTCATCAATTCTGGGACCATTTATGCAAAGAATATTTGCATCAATTGCAATCTCATTCCAAAAGGTGGAAACTGAGACATTTTTAATGTTGAAGATCTGCCATTTGTCCATATGAATAATGTAGCACCATGTCAGTAGACACTTGGTCTCATTGCAGAACTTTTTCTCGGACTCAACACAAGTTTCAAGTTCTAATCGTTAAGACTACATTTGAACATATGTAAAGAAACATAAATAAGGTGTACTTACTCCCGTTGTAATTTTATTTCATATATGTTATTATTTAATGTTTTTGGAACATTCGTTGAGGATTCAAGGTGGGCATTATGTTTGATATTTGAATATTCTATTCATGTTTAATTGCGTTTCTATAGTATATTTGGCGATGTGATTCCAGTAACAAAAATATTTCAATGAATGGGGTAAAGTTTCCTTAGCGTTTTTGTGAAATTTTCGCTTGGATGTACGACCAGACTTAACAAAGTGATAAAATTCTACGGTATCTATAATTTTAAAAAAATTGTTGCATCAGCTCGAAAATATACTTTTAAGTGTTCTTCAAAATACAGTGGTACAATTTATGGTTAAATGTTCACCTATCTTAGAATTTATAATTAAAAATTATAATTTGTGAGAAACTCCTTCTCTTCTAGCTACTTAGAGAGAGTGTTCATATTACTTTATCGTCGATGTTTTTCTGACTTTTTACGATATTACACTGGCTTTATAAATTGCACAATACAGTTAGTTGTGTACTGAATTAGATTTAATTATAAAAAAATACGTTGTTTCATTCGCGCATGAATATAAAAATTTTATTCCGTACAGATAATAATAATCACGGTTTAATTAAAATTCAATATATTTATTTTCTAGTTGCGGTATAATGTTTCAAATTTTCTTCAACTGCTTTTAAATTTCTTGAAAACACGGCATGTTCTAACTTATCAAATATGCACATATCATAATGAAGTGAACGAATATTTTTTCCAACTGGATTAAATAATATCCAAGGTTGGAGAAGAACAGTTGAAGTTTTATTCCAACAGAGCGAAAAATGTCCAGACCAGGAATCGAACCTGGATACATGGCGTGCCGTGCCAATGCGTTACCTGTTAGGCTATCCGGACGATACCTGGCTGGCATAATTCACTCTTATTTGTTGGAGTTGTCTCCGAACTGCAGCGCTAGTTTCATTCATCCGAGCTATAACTATAGCATTTATGAAAGGGTGTTTTAACACAGAAACTCCTGTATACCATGTAATTAGGTCATAATGAAGGGAACGAATATTTTTCCCAACTGGATTAAATCATATCCAAGGCTGGAGTAGCACAGTTGAAGTTTTTTTTCCATCAAAGCGAAAAATGTCCAGACTCGGATGAATGAAACTAGCGCTGCAGTTCGGAGCCAACTCCAACAAATAAAAGTCAATTATGTTAGCCAGGTATCGTTCGGATAGCCTAACAGGTAAGGCATTGGCACGGTACGCCAAGTATCCAGGTTCGATTCCCGGTCTGGACATTTTTCGCTCTGTTGGACTAAAACTTCAACTGTCCTACTCCAGCATTGGAAATGCACATATCTTTTGAATTTTTAAAATACACATTTATATATTTATATTTTTTTCTTGAAAAATACACATAGGCGTTGAACTGAGTGCATAAAATGATATCCTACAGCTACAAATTATTTTGAGATTTTTATCATACGGAGGGATCCGTATAATTTTTATTATTTCAATTGTTTTTTGCCCACTTTTTGCGCTCATGAATAAATAATCACTGAACATATGAGAAATATCATTAGGTAAATATGGCTAAAAAAATATTATCATTAAATTAAAAAAAAAGAATTAACAAAATTGCTTAATTTAGAAATATTTCTCATAAAAGTCTACAATGCAAAATCACTCAAAACAAAAGACCTAATTTCGAAAATTTATTTTCAAAATTATTTGATCCATTTAAATTAATTTCTCAAAATATTATATATTTTTAAAAGTATTTCTAAGAACGCAGAATTTATCAAAAAGCCTATATAATTTACTTACTGTGTTTAATTTAAATTAAAATAATGTAAAATAAACCTTGATTTGTCATGTTTCACCTCTGCTATTTTGAAGAAATCGCCTTTGTCCATCCAATTAATCCATCATAGAGAGATTTATCATAATTTTGCGTAATTGAACTCGCTCCAACAATTCTTTTAACAACTTCTATTAACAGAACACGCATACACAACACAAGCAAAGCAGAAGAAGATTTTCTTTCTACAATATGCGGCGGAACCTTTTAAATATATATTATAAAGGGAAAATTACTTAAATTTCATTTGATTCATAGGTAAGACTATGAGAGGCAAGGATAATCTAATGTTGAAAAAAACGATCTAAAATTCTTGGATTAAAATGTATTAATTTTTTTAAAAATAAATCAACACAGATTCTTAAACAGTTTAATGAATGTTTGCTTTTAAGTATTACTTTGGCTTTTTCAGACCTGCGTCCCACATTATATGAGTCTGTACTCGGATCCTCATAAAAGTTAAACTGTGGGAAATTTTTATTTCACTTCCACAGAAGAAGACATACTCCCCTTACAACAACATTTTAAAATGGCAGTGCTAATAGTTATTTGCTAATAAAATTTTTATTTCTTCTAAAATAACCATTATTTTTTTTTTGTTGTTGTTTTTCGGGCTTTGCAATCTGTTTTCAACTGTCCAGCCATTCGACCGTTTTTATAGAAAACGGTTCTAAAGCAGCAATTAAACTCTAATTTGACCTCATTATAGACCGTATTAGGGTCAAAATAGAGTTAAATTGTGACTGTGTAACCGTTTTGTATAAAAATGGATTAATGACTAGACGTTTGCTGAAAATTTTTTAATAGTATAGACAGTTATAATAAAAAATTAAAGGTTTGTTGGTTGCTAGGAAAGCGCATGCGGCATCCGAACAAAACGGATTTGAGAGTGCTAGTTTTTAAATAAATGTATAGTGTCGCCAAGCAGTCTTTAATAATTTCCCATTTGAAATTAACGTTAATATCACTTTAGCTATCTAAAGAAAGTTTGATATTAGGTTTGAAAAAAAAAAACAATGAGCTAAAAGCACAACTAATGACTGATAATTTATAACACGTGGGTAAGACAGTGCTTTGATCCGATCCTACCATTTACGGTCCGGTACATTAAAAGGGTTTCAGCAGTTCTTCACCCATTGTATTGGTAAATGAGTGAAAGTCCTTTTGTCAAAACCAATTACGTTTTATGTTACGTAAACAATCAAGCGCGCGGCTTTCATTTTAATCTTTTAATGTTAGGTCTATGACACATATCTATTATAATAAATTATGCTCGTGTATTTGTGGGGGGAGGGGCTCTCTGCGTCTGTCTGTGTGCTGTTTTCTGAAGAGATCTTTGGGCACCGAGCAACACGATTCATGGGGAATGTACAGTCGTGGAAAAAAAAAAAGTAAACACCCCCTACTAACTTCTCAACAAATTATCGTAGAAGAAAGTTACTGGTACCGAACGATTGGAAATAAAGTCTACTTTTAAATGACGTATATAAAATTTGTTTAAGGGGCCATCTACATATTAAAACGAACCCTAACTTTGTTTTTTTTTCAATAGCAGTACACAATTCTGACAGCATAAATGAACTCTACACCTTTCAATTAGCCTATAAACATTTTTTTATGCAATTCGTGCCATAATTTTCCGAGAAATTAATTGTTTTAAAACGAGCGTATTTTAAGGGCTGTATCCAAATTGAAGTTCGGAACTCAATTGTTAACCGAGAAAGCCGCCTTCTTGATCAAGGCACGTTTAAGCGTCAATGAAACCTGTTTGATTACAGGATAGCAGAATAAATTTCAAAAATTTACTCACTTCTATCATAGACGGTTCATTAAACCATCATTTTACTGTTTTTTAAGCATAATTCGAAAACTACTTGGAAAAAAAATGTGAAATTTTGGATATCCATGAAACAAGACTTAATAAATCTAAATCCATCAAAAAAATTGTAGGTTGCAATTCATAATTTTTTCGAATATTAATTTCATAATTCATAATCCATATCATAAAATTATAAAAATTGCAAATTCAACATATTTATGTTTGGGTATATTAGTATTATTGCTACACAAAAAAATAGCTCATTAGGAGCAAAATTTCAGGAGATATAAATAAAAATATGAAAATGTAATTTAACATTAGAAGTACTAAATTTTGAATGTCTATAATTCAAAAACTTATCATTCGAATGACTTCAAATTTGGTTTCTAGGCATACTTTGAACCGAAGATTTGAAACATCTCGTTAAATTTGGGTACTGCCATTGAAAAAAATGAAGTTTGGATTCGTTTTAATATGTAGATGGCCCCCTAAGCAAATTTTATACATACCATTTAAAAGTAGACTTTATTTCCAATCATCCGGCACCAGTAACTTTCGTCTACGATAATTTTTTGAGGAGTTAGTAGGGGGTGTTTACTTTTTTTTTTTTCACGACTGTACATGTAATTGTGAAGTTACACGTCTCGAAGCCAGTTTTTTAATCTTTCGGCTAGATGATTTTTATTTAACTGTTTATAGGATTTTAAGCATTTTTAGAAGGTTGTTCTACATCAGAAACAAGAATTCGGTTTCAAAATGTTAGTCGAATATAGTTTATTTTCTCCTCTGCGTTTTTAAATTTTCTGGGATTCTTTTATGCTCTCTTTAAAGGGGTTTTGTGTGTGTGTGTTTGTTTCGCGACGATATTTCGACGTAAAATGTGTCCGATTTCATTTTTTGGTCCAATATAGTAAATGTTGTCGTCTGCTATTTGTGAAATTTTTCAGATTTTTTTATGTGATAATTAGCGTTTTTTCGTGTTTCTGATTTAAAAAAAAAATTCCGCTTTCAATCTTTTAGCCAAATATAGTAAATTTTGCTCTGTGTCATTTTTTTTAAATTTTTCCCTAACTATGCGCGTGTTTTTCCAGCATTTTATCAAGTATCGGTGCGATGACTATTATTTGTGCATGGTAGTTTTTTGGCATTTGTAAAAAAGATCATGTTTCAAACATTTAGTCTAATATAATAAATTTAGTTATCTTCACATTATTTTTTTTTTGACTTTTTTATTTCATTTTCAATTTTAGCGGCAAATCTTAATTTTTTTTTTTTTTTTTTTTTTTTTTTTTTTACTAAATTGGAAAGAATTCTTTGGTAACTTTTACTACCACAGTTATTAAATTTAAATTTGGATTAATCTAAATCATTTTCTATAACAACGTGAACGAACGACTAATCAGAAAGATTGGGTTTAATCTGCGTCTAAATAGAAAATCACACTAATGCGAGCCTCGAAGGAATGGAGACGAGAACTATCGCAACCTGCATGGGTTTACGCTACGGTTGGGAATTGGGCCCTCAACTTCATTTAATTTGATGTTCGTTTTTGAAAACCAACCAGCGTAGCTCGAAATCCCCGCCTGTGATAAGTAATTATTTCTTGACAACACTATCCCTGTATTTATTTATTTAATAATTGCCCAAACCATGCTGGCCATGGTAGCTAACATTTTCCCGAATTTGATAATCATCTGCACGAAAGTACGTCACACATAATCCATTTCAATGGATGCATAGTACGCATTAACATTTTTATTTTGTAAATATAGTTTGACAATAATGAAAGTTACTTTTTAAGAGTGTAGAATTGTTAAGATCATATATGTGTACCTAAAACTACCAACCACCAAAAATATTATTTAAAGAAAATGCTGTTTTCTATGTCATGCGGAATCTTTTTGTTTTTGTTAATGCAAGCGCATGAGTATTTGCCGTATTGTTCTAACTTCGGATTTTAAGAAGTTAAATATGCTACATTTAAGTTTTAAAAAAATAATAATGCATCACTTTGTGCTCATCGCGCAGTTTTTTTTAAATCTATGCAGAAATCTCATTTCTCGTTATGTCATATGCGTATTTTTATACATATTTCAGTGTTTGTAAACATATTCTGTCATTTTTTTTTTGAACGATGTCTCTATTGCATATGATTCCGTGAAAATGTTTGTGCATCTCTTGCAAGTAACAGATTCAAGTTTGCTATTTTGTTGGGGGAGGACAAATAAATGAAACATCAGTATATTTATCTGTAAATAAGGCTTCAGAATGCCGTTCACAAACAATTTTGAAGAGTTCCAGGTTTTGTTGTGCCTGTTTCTGTCGCAAAATGGTAATTTTGTAGCAGAAAATTTATATAAAATTACAGACAATCTAATTAATATATTTAATGATAAAATCTTTAGAGAGAGTTTTTACAAAATGTGTATTAAACAGATCTAATGCATGTAATAATTTTATTAACAAATTTGTGAGATGTAAGGCTATAAGCATTTTTTATAATAATTAGATACAATATTATTGTGTTAAACATTTTAGAGAGGTATGATGAAGTTATTTTTTAACCAAAAACAGTTTGATATATCGCAAAATAATCAGTAAGGGAAAAAGTATTCTAAGAATGTGTATAGAAAAAAGAATTCAACTTTTCAAAAAATGTCTGACAAGATTATATTTGCTAAAGTTACTACAACGATATATTTTGCCACTACAAAATTTTAAATTTCAGCTGCTTGACATTTCTTCCTGCTATCTTGTCAAAGTTTGTTGAAATACGCATTTTTTATCCACTTTGAAAATGTCTGTCGTTGAAAAAAAAAGCTGCAGTTTTTGAGAAAAATCTTTTAAGATAATTTACACTCTTTTCAAATATAAACACATATTTCTTTTATTTATTTATTTATTTATTTGGGGGGAGGGAGTAAATTATCTCAATTTCTAAACTTTATCTACCGACAATGTTTTCGTGTATAAAATTAGTAACTTTAATGTGTTCATGTTATAAATTTTTCTATTTACGAAATTTGAAAAGTATAAAGCATTAAAAATGACTGCAATTATTACAGATTTTATAATTCCAGAATAGTTTTTTTCTCTATATAACCATCATTTAAATCATAGATACCAACATATCTTAATTATACTGGAATCTCATCAAAGGCAAATATGTTTCCAACCGGAGATTTTACTGAATGAAAAATTTCAAAATGAAATCCAAAATGTACTTTATAGAAAGAAGACACATTTTATTATATGTTTTGTATTTTTCGGTTTGAAACATGCTTGTCTTGGATAAGCCTGCGGAATAATTAAGATATGTTGGCATCTATTTTTAAATACAAAAATGTTTAGAAACAGTTATAAAATTTTAGATTCTGTTTAGATTAATTAATAAAAAAAAAATACGATTGAATTTTTTAAATAATTACGAAATTAAAACTTTTACCTCGTCCTCAGCTCTTATAAGTTGTATGTAGTAAATGAAATATCTAAATAATAATACGTATGGAAGAAATTATTCATATATGTATGAAAAAAAAACCCCAATTTTGCATATTTTGAATTCTTGAAAAATATCGTTAATAAGAAAAATTAGAAATTTATGAACACAATTAGACGATTAATGAAATTTTGTGTTCTCTAGAAATACTACAAGATGACGTCAGAATGACGTGTTGGCCTTTTCAAAAGAATGATAAAGCATTGCACTATAAAAAGAATTATGAAGTAATAAATTATATCTTATCTAATAGAGTAAGGTGGGGTAAAATAATTATAAAAACAGCCAATTTTTCATTGAAATTTAATTTGCAAGAAAAATATTAATTGAATTGGTAAAAAAATGACACAGAACAAGCAAATGAACTTCACTCACAAAATTTGAAGAACTATTTCACAAAAAACGTGCAAATTAGTACTAATAAGGCTATTTTAAAACATATAGTCAATTAACTTTCGCCTACGTTCATTCCATTTAAAAAAAATCACTAACCTTCAATTTCTTATAAAACAGAAAAAAATAATAAATAACAGTCATCCACGGCTGTGAAGAAAAAATTAAAGCAGCCCGATATAAAAATTCTAACAATATTGCATTTAATACACACTTCGCTTGCCTTAAATTGTCATTTTTTAAGAAAGTTTTTTGCATGGAGTTCGTTCAGATTGCTATATTTCCAATGAACTCGATGATCTGTATTTTAATGAATCTCAAAGGAATGAATCGGAAACATTCATAATTAAACATTGTTTTTGAATATAGCTTTATTGAAAAAATCAAATCTCTGAAAATTAAAATAAAATGACTGATTTTAACGAAAGATTATTGGGACCCGGATGAGTTCACTTCAAAAGTGTTATACGCTTACAGAATAAAACACATTTTCAACAGAAAATTTATTTGTATTATTAATTGCCAATAGCTGACACCAAAATGATAATTATATAACTTAAATAAAAAAAAAATATCTCAGATTAAATCCTGATTTTTTTTAAACATGCATAAAGAAACCTGTAATACATTTTGATTATTGAAAATCATATTTTATCACATAAGTAAATTGCAACTATTAATTGCATTAACAGATTTTTTTCTCTCAAATTCTTTTATTAAATTACAATTTTTTCCCCTACAAAATATAAAATTTTATTTGCATTGATATATATATTATATATATAAAACCATTAAAATCATTACAAAATACCAACAAAAAGCGTGAAATTAATTCTTATTACGTTCTATAAGAAATATTCATTTTTTTCCCAATGTCTTTAGAATTCAAAGAATTTCAATTTTTTTTTTTTTTTTACTACTGATAGATGCGCCAACAAAGCCTACACGTTCACAACAAATGCGATTCGAACGAATGTTTACTTTTATGCAGGGAGAGATTGAGCTGTCAATCTAATTTCAACTGAAGTCATCTAAGAATATATATATAATTGAATGCAAGTCATCTCTCACATGTTAATTTATTTTAAATAATCTTTCTAAAAACGTAACTTTTATGAAGTTTTATTCGAAAAAATAATTTTGAATAAAAATGGCCGAATGGAATTCGATAATGCGAAGTGGTGTATCGGTATCCGAATGAGTTCACTCCGGAAGCGTTATACACTTAGTGTCATCTATTTATATATATAATCTATTTATATATATAAAATCCAAACGGAAATTTCGTTCCGAACGCCGAGATTTCAATTTCTACCGCATGGAGTTTGACGGAACTTATACCGTTAGATAGGTATCGTTTCAGGGAAGGTTTTAAGCTATAACACATCATTCTACCTAGATTAGTTATAGAATTATTACGGAAAATTCTGTTATTTTGGACTTTGTTACTTCATATTTCCTTAAATATCTGGGCTCCTACTGGTCGCAGAGCTTAGATCTCGCGCCAAAAGTAGGTCCGAAGTACCCAAGCAAACTTTTCCCCGCGATTATTTTGCCGTCTTCCGATTTCCTCTAACTCTATTAGGGGCCCGCGTAGGGTCCCTTTAAAATATTTTTCGTAGTAATTTCAGCAATTATCTTCAATTATTGGTTAAGACCGCCACCCTCCCGATTCATGTATCTACGAAAAGATTTGCATGAAGGAGTTTCGTTCAGATACGCTTTCGTTAAGAATAGAGTGCGCTCCCTGGTGGTGGAATGTGGAACTAACATAACGCGATATTGTTGGAAATCTAACAATGCGATCTGTTTTAAACTTTGAGATAGTTCATAACACATAATCTATTATCTATTCTATCTGTTATCATATCATATTATATATATTATAAAGCAGTAAGATCTAAAAGTTCCGCCCGAATGTTTTCAAAAACTACCCGGTGGATTTTTTTGCAAATAGTGTCATTCGATGGAGAATATTCACGTGGTGGTTTATGAGTAAAATATACAGGGATAACTATGATTTTTGGAAATAAATTTCGTATTTTATTGGTATTTTGAACAAAAAGGTTACCAGCGGTCATTTTTTGGCTAAAGGTTTGTTGGTTAAAGAATTGAAATAGTTATCCGTCCGTTAGAAAATAATACAATTACCTCGCAAATAAGTGAAAATAAAATACTGATATTTAATTAAAAAAGACAACAAAAAAAAGTTTTAATGAGACACAATACTATAAAACGAAAATATTTAATTTAAAGATAAAATAAATATTTTTAATCATTAAAAATATAATTTATTGTGAAATTTTACAATTTATACAATATTTGGCGAATTATCGCCTGCGCTGCGTTAAAAAAATGAATCTGAAAATTTGATTAGACTAATTTTGAATTACAATTTTTTTTTTTTTTTTAGTTCTTTTCTTTCTTTTTTTTTTTTTTTTTTTTTTTTTATCTAACTGCCACATCATGTGATTTACAGGAGAAATAAACAGATGTAATTTAAAAAGTTACTGTAATTGTGAATTACATTTTATTTCTTTCTTTACGATTTCTAATTTATGTTTGTCGCCAAACAATGTTTAGCCAATTTTTTTTAAGGCAAAAATGCATAAGCGTGACATTAGCTTAAGCTTTTTCACAATAATAGTGTTTTTTCAAGTGACAGAGATCATTTTTGGAGTACATTTATATATTCGATTTTAAGTTATATAGATATCAGTTAATATTTAAAAAATGGAATCAAATATCTAAATTTTAGTTTGAATTTCTGCGACACATGCATATTATAAAATAAGTTCATACTTTTTAAAAATCTTTTCGTCGTAATTACGGAAGCATATGATTTTTATACACTACAACTCAGATTAGGATTATTATCCTTTTTTTTTTTTTTTTTTCTTTTAATATTATTGTTTATTTCTTTGTCGATAACGCCAATTTCACGTATAGAAAAATTCGATGCTACTTGGTACGAAAACAGCCATTGTACTACTTAGTTATCCCGTCGACCCAAAATCCATCGCTAAACTATAAGATTAAATGCCAATAATGGTTGATCGTAAATGTCACAATCACTTGACTTTAAGCAAAGTTACACGCGTTTACGTCATCAACTGATTTTTATTTTTATTTTTATTTTTATTAATGTTATACTAATTTATTTGTTCTTTCATTATTTAAAATAAAAATTACATCAATTTGTATAATTTGACGAGTGATTTGGCGATTTATATAACTTGGGGAAATTGGCCGACGGGATAACTAAGTAGTACCGAAAATTCACAATTTCAAAATTTAGGAACTGAAAATTATTCTTAAGGAAATTTATGCAATCATGTGTTATCACTATAAAGAAATTCAACATCTTGAAATAAAAATATCTTGCTGAGAAAAGATTGCAAATCTTTTTTAATTTGTTATTTTTTCATATTTCCCCCTGTGTTAGGTAATATTTTAAAAGATATTGGATGAATCTTAGATATTTAAAGCACATAAATCAACGTCTGAATTCCAATTTTATATCATTATAATTAATTATTAATTGTAATTAATATGATTTATTTTATAATTTTCGATAAACAAGTCACCGCCAAATGGCATGTTTAATATATTATTGGAAGCTTTGTTGGCACAGATGTCATATACGCTCCATGGACCTAACGGGCTCCAAAATGGCGTTATTTTGCCTGACATGGTAACCCGGCTATTGTTGTTTATTTATTAATAAATTGGTTATTTACATTTATTTTCTTTTTTAAAATTATATAAATTGTTTTTTTTCTATAATTATTAATTAAACTTTTTTAATTATTATTATTTCCGTTTAGAATAATAGAAAATAATTTAAATATATATATGTAACTGGTATTCGAAAACGATGTTTTCTCCAAGTTGGCGTGAAAAAAAATCGCGCCAAACCAGGTATGTATATGATATCTGTGCCTAACAGTTATTTACATTATTGTGATTACTTAGTATCAGACAACAGATTGAAGAGTATTTGTTATATTTTTATTACTAGGGGGCTCTGCCCCCTACGAGCTACGCTCGCCAACCCCCGTTCAGGCACACCAAAATCCAAAAAGCACGCTAATTGCACGCATTTGATCGGCTTTAAAAATATTGAATTAAAATTAAAAAAAAAAAACAGTAGCGATCTCTCTGTAAACGGGTTTCCATTCGTTTTTCTTGGATTGGGGATTTTTAAGACCAAATCTGTTGCTGTTAAGAGATACAATGTCTGTTTTCGTATTTAATTAAACACATTAGTTATTTGAAAATAAACTAATATAAAATGAATTAAGTAAACAGTGTCATTGTCTCCCGGTATTTTTTAGCAGCGCTATAAGATAGTTCTTTTAAATAATTCATTTTAAATGTATCGTTTCAAATCTGACATAATTTACACCAAACTTTTATTTCTCTTATTAATATTCACGTAAAAATACTTTTCTTGTTAGAAGGAAATATTATTTGCGCTGTCTTCGAATTCACGATAATAGTTGAAAAGATTATCTCAAAATATCTCGCGCAAATATATTTTTCAATTTAAATTGTTTTACCATATTTTTTGGGCATTTTAAATATGACGTAAAATTCAAGTGTAAATATGGTTCTTATGACGTAATTTTCCTGCTGTGTGGGTGACTGAACATGTAATCATTTAATTATAATTTTAAAGTTTTTTTTTCTGTTTGTAATAGTCACGTGTAAATAAATTTTTAATTTGAAGAAATATTTGATATGATAATTTGTTTCGCTGTTTATACAATTGGCAACAGTTTAAATTAATGACATTTTCTAAAATTTGTAAAAAACATCTCTCGAAATGCTGAAAATTTGAATTAAAAATAGAAATAAAACCTCAAAAAATGCGTCAAATAAGAAAAATAAATGCAATCTGCTCATTGGGAACTTATAATGTATAAAATGATCTAAAAATGATTAAATTCTCATGCATAGTTTTTGCTCAAATAAAACTTTTTTAATGGAGCGACTTTGTCCAACTTTAGCATTAAATATCTCTTAAAATAATTCTTCGATTTGAAAACTGTCTGCATCAGCGTGTTTATCAAACATTTTTCTATAATACCACCGATTTTCATATTTTTGTATACAACAGTTTTCTTAATATTAACGATGAAAGGCCATGCTTAAGCATTCAAATTGGATGCGGATCAACCCGGAATATCTACGCAGATGTTCATTGGTCCATTTCCAAATCAAAACTTTTTTTTATATATAGAAGGATATGTGCTTTGGTGAGATAGAGAAAAAGGCCTTGGCGAGTGAATTGAATTTTTTGTATATTTACTGACGACCTATTTACTTTTCATATACATATAAGCATTTTTTTTCAATGTTTATGATATTTATTTAATATAAAGAAGAGCTATTTATCTACATTTAAATACAAACAAAAATAATTTGTGGTACTACTTGATTATGCCATCGTACAAAAAAAATATCGCCAAACTATAAAATTAAATGCCAATAATGGGTGATCGTAAATGTAAAATTTACTTGACGTTAAACACTTTGCACGTGTTTGTTACGTCATCAAGTGATTTTTAATCCGACGTTTTATTTTTATTAATGTTTTAGTAATTTATTTTTTCTTTCGTTATTTAAAATAAAAATTATGTCCTTTGCATAATTTGGCTAATACTTTGGCAATTTGTATAATTTGGCGAAATGGGTCGACGAGATAATCAAGTAGTATCTAATTTGTTTATAGTAATAATAATAATAATAATATAAATATACAAATAAAATGTTATATATATATGTGTTTGTGTGTGTGTGTTACAAGAGAAACTGGCAGCAATAATTGTAAAAATGGATATCCTTGTGAGTTGCATTCTATTCGCTTATTACCTTGGTTGTCAAACATTGCGATTTTAAGCCAAAAAGGCAAAAAAGTTATATAGGCCCGAGCAACGCTCACAATGATAGAGTTTTTTAAGTGTATGAGCACATTTGGAAGTAAAGTTTTATATTCAAATGTAAATTATATAAAAAGCAGTTACCATTATGGTTGTTAAGTAAAATAATTAAATTTTAGGGTAAATGTGTGCCCCCCCCCCCTCGCCTCTCACACATATAATTAAATCATTTAATTTCAGATATTTAAAATATTTGTCATCATGCTTTACTGTAAAAACACGCTGGTTTGTTGTCCTATGTTTTTTATTCTATTTAATATGCTGGAATAGACAGATGGAAAACAGTAGCAAACCTGCCAGAAGAGGACGTTTATTAAAAAAATGTAATGTAACATGTAATAAGCTTGAATTTAAGCTACCAGAACCACATATAGCGCAAGTTGAAAGGTCGGGAATTCAACAACAAACAAATGAAAACGAACGGTCCGAATATTCTTAAAGTTCAATAATCAATCTCTGCAATCATTGTAATACTCTCTAATTTAATAGTGTGGTGAATAGAGAAAGTTTAATTCCTGTTGTCATAACTATCTCATTTCCGTACCAAACTTTACTTTAAATTATCAACTAAAAGAGTTGTTTCTTAATTGCCCAAATTTCGTCCAAGGCATAAGATAGTATAATATCCCAATGGCATTCGCATTCTTTTCAGCAATGCGGAAGGACATTCCAGGTGATGTTCTTTACTGCTTTAAAGTAGAAGGTTAAATTCAAAATTTCGTTTTATTGAAGGTTCGTTTGAAAAAATGGACCAGCGCAGCGGGCATAGCCTGCTAGTCTATTATATATATAAAATCCAAACGGAAATTTCGTTCCGAACGCCTAGATTTCGAGTTCTACCGCATGAATTTTTGCGGAACTTATACCGTTAGATAGGTATCGTTCCACGCAAGGTTTTAAGCTATAACACATCACTCTACCTAGATTAGTTATAGAATTATTACGGAAAATTCTATTATTTTGGACTTTGTTACTTCATATTTCCTTAAATATCTGGGCTCCTATTGGTCGTAGAGCTTAGATCTCGCGCCAAAAGTAGCTCCGAAGCACCCAAGCAAACTTTCCACGGCGATTATTTTGCCTTCTTCCGATTTCCTCTAACTCTATTAGGGGCCCGCGTAGAGCCCCTTTAAAATATTTTCGTAGTAATTTCAGCAATTATCTTAAATTATTGGTTAAGACCGCCACCCTCCCGATTCATGTATCTACGTAAAGGTTGCATGAAGGAGTTTCGTTCAGATACGCTTTCGTTAAGAATAGAGTGCGCTCCCTGGCGGTAGAATGTGGAACTAACATAACGCGATATTGTTAAAATTAGGAAATCTAACGATGCGATCTGTTTTAAACTTTGAGATAGTTCATAACACATAATCTATTATCTATTATATTATATATATATAAAATCTATTATCTATTCTATTATCTATTAACTATATAAAATCGAAACGGAAATTTCGTTCCGAACGCCAAGATTTCGAGTTCTACTGCATGGATTTTTACGGAACCTATACCGTTAGAAAGATATTGTTTCAGGGAAGGTTTTAAGCTATAACACATTATTCTACCTATATTAGTTTTTAGAATTATGACGGAAAATTCTGTTATTTGGGCGATAAGGTTACCATTTTATTTCTTGGCGAAATTCATCGTTGATAAAAAAAAATTGAAACGGCTATTAAACCTCGAAAAATAAAAGAAAAACTGTTACTAATTTTATTTAAATGAAAAAAAAAAAGAAAAAAAAGAAGAAGAAAATCCGTTTTAATGAGTGATAATATTAAAAAACGGAAACATTTAATCAAAACCTGAAAGAAATATTTGTAATGCTTAAAAATTAATTTAATAAGAAATATTACACTTGATACGCAATATTTGGCTCTTTATCGCTTGCGTTAGATATGGAAACGAATCTGAAAATTTGATTAGATGAAATTTTAACGACATTTACTTTCTGTTCTGTTCTTTTCTTTTTTTTTAAATATCTAATTGTCCCATCACGTGACTTATAGAAGAAACAAGCAGATGTAATTGTGAGTCAAATGTGTAATTACTATTTGTTTCTTTACAATTTTTTATTTTTCTTTTGTCGCCAAACAATGTGATTTTAAGCCAAAAATGCATAAGCGTGACATTAGCTTGAGGACGTTATCACAAATGGTGTTTTTTTAGGTGAAAGAGATCATTTTTTGAGTACATTTTCATATTCAATTATAACTTATATAGATATCAGTTAATATTTTAAAAATTGAATCGAATACTTAAATTTCAGTGTGAATTTCTGCCACACATACAAATGTAAAATAATTTCATACTTTTTAAAATGTTTTTTGCCGTAATTCCGAAAGCATGTGATATTAATAAACTCGAACTCAGATCAACGAATATTACCCATTTTATTTAAGCAAATATTATCTATTTTCTCAAGTCATATCGCCAATTTCATTTATAGGAAAATTCACAGATTCGAAATCTAGGAAATAAAGATAATATTTAAGGAAATTTATGTTTTAATACGATATTACTATGGAAAAATTCAACATTTTGAAAAAAAAAAAATTACAAGTCTTTTGTAATTCGTCATTTCTTCTTCGTCTTTCTTCGTACTTTCTCCTCTGTTATGTAATATTTCAAATGATATTGGACTAATTTTCGATCATCGATTCACCGCAAAATCGCATATCTAATATAGTATATAAAATAAAGTCTGGATTAGGGGGCTAATTAACGCACTGCGCAAACTACTGAATCTAAAATCTTGAAAATCGTGGTAAAAATACCTCTTATGACATAAACTTCTGCTAAGAAAGGATTTTCTAAAGTGTCACCATTAATGGTTTTTGCACGGGGAGGGGAAAAAAATCGAATATCAAAATTATGCGTCAAATGATAGCATATTTTAATGTAGTTTTGTATGCTGAATCGAATGCTACCAAATAAATTTTTATAAGTCCAACAGTTCATGACACATTTCATATTTTTCTAATTTGGCGGTGTCTTTGGCATCTAAACCTCAAAATATCTATCATTACATCCGCTACTCTAGCAACGGAAAAAATTCAAATCAACCCTTTTGGCTAAAAAATAAAAACGGCTCTATGAGTTTGAAATAAAAATGCAAGCATCTTATTTTTTTTAAAAAATAGTGATTTTATGTAAAATAAAAGGGAAAAAATTACTGAGAATTTAGCGTTATAAAACAAAAATGGAAAAGGTACTACTTAGATATTCCGTCGACCAAAAATCTATCGTCAAACTATAAGATTAAATGCCAATAATGGTTGATCGTAAATATCAAATTCACTTGAATTTAAACAAACTACACGTGTTTACGTCATCAAGTGATTTTAATTTCGACGTTTTATTTGTATTTTTATTAATGTTATACTAATTTATTTGTTATTTCGTTATTTAAAATAAAGATTTTGTCAATTTACATAATTTGGCGAATGGTTTGGCGATTTATATAATTTGGCGAAATTGGTCGACGAGATAACAAGTAGTACCAATGAAAATATTTAAGTATGAAAGCAATGTTTGTAACGACTTAAAAATTATTTTCATATATATAAACTCGGTTTATGGCGTAGGATGCCGTCATCCGAAGAATCTACAAGAGTCTTTTTCCATTTTTTCCGGTCATAGGTTCCTCAATGAAAGAAATTGGAATTGGAATAATATTGTGCGATTTATAAATTGCTCCTCGATAAGAAGAAAAAATGGGTACATTTATAAAAACCGTGCGCACATCTCGCTGATAGCATTTTTAAAATTCCCAGTAACAGTAGTTACATTTTGCGTATGTAAATTAAAAATATTTTTTTTTGCTTTTAATTATGGCATTATTTCCTGTTATTATTTATCTTTTCAGTTTTTTAAATCAAATTAGTATAAGGCATGCATTTTAAATTAAATGAGTGAAAGGTTTGTGTTTTAAATGAAAATAATAAAATAAGAATATGCTATGAAAACAATCTGTATTGATTTATTACCTGCGCCCGGCTGACATAAAAGTATCACAAAAGCCACATATTCACTTTTGTTTGAGTAGTTGCTCATGAGAATTCAAGTTAACCTTCCGTAATCGGATACTTCACATATTGGTGCATTAGCTTTAATGTTGAAATTATCGTTTTTGTTTGAAGCGAAAACTTTGCTATGAATTCTATTACACAAAATCGCATCATCATCATCTACTATATATTTACAAAGGAAATTTGTATTTCATTCCGATTGTTTATAATACTTTCGTAGGATATACCACAATGAGTTAGGTAATAATTTTGGAAAGGATTTAGTGTATACATATTGTTCAAGGGTACTTAGTTATAGAGCAACAGTAAAAGTTCAAAAATTAAGTGAACCTGATTATGAAAGTTTAGCCTTTAAAAAAAAATCTACAGAACATATTTTGTTACAAGTGGCCCTGTTGCATGACTTTTAGGAATGGTGTTAGTATATACGATTTCATTATATGTTGATTAGTTACAGAGGTATTAATTCCTGTTGTCATAACGGTCTCATTACCCGACCATAAGTGCGCTGTTTATAATCAACTAAAACAGTTACTCCTTAATTGCTAAATTTTGTCCAACGCTTAAGATAACATTATATCGCAATGGCGTTCGCATCGTTTCAGTAATGTGCAAGGTCAAGCTGAAGATCCATATTGTTTAAAATACAAGTTCAAATTCACCATTTAGTTTAATCCAAGGTTCATTTGGAAATATTGACCAGCGCAGCGGGCATAGCCTGCTAGTCTATCTATTATATATATAAAATCCAAACGGAAATTTCGTTCCGAACGCCGAGATTTCGAGTTCTACCGCATGGATTTTGACGGAACTTATACCGTTAGATAGGTATCGTTCCAGGGAAGGTTTTAAGCTATAACACATCATTCTACCTAGATTAGTTATAGAATTATTACGGAAAATTCTATTATTTTGGACTTTGTTACTTCATATTTCCTTAAATATCTGGGTTCCTATCGGTCGTAGAGCTTAGATCTCGCGCCAAAAGTAGCTCCAGGGCACCCAAGCAAACTTTTCCCCGCGATTATTTTGCCGTCTTCCGATTTCCTCTAACTCTATTAGGGGCCCGCGTAGAGCCCCTTTAAAATATTTTTCGTAGCAATTTCAGCAATTATCTTAAATTATTGGTTAAGACCGCCACCCTCCCGATTCATGTATCTACGGAAAGGTTGCATGAAGGAGTTTCGTTCAGATACGCTTTCGTTAAGAATAGAGTGCGCTTCCTGGTGGTGGAAAATGGAACTAATATAACGCGATATTGTTAAAATTAGGAAATCTAACAATGCGATCTGTTTTAAACTTTGAGATAGTTCATAACACATAATGTATTATCTATACTATTATATATATACATATAATCTATTATCTATTTTATTATATATATATAAAATCTATTATCTATTCTATTATCTATTATATATATAAAATCCAAACGGAAATTTCGTTCCGAACGCCTAGATTTCGAGTTCTACTGCATGGATTTTTACAGAACCTATACCGTTAGATAGGTATTGTTTCAGGGAAGGTTTTAAGCTATAACACATTATTCTACCTATATTAGTTTTAGAATTATGACGGAAAATTCTGTTATTTTGGGCGATAAGGTTACCATTTTATTTCTTGGCAAAATTCATCGTTGATAAAAAAAATTGAAACGGCTATTAAACCTCGAAAAATAAAAGAAAAACTGTTACTAATTTTATTTAAATGAAAAAAAAAAGAAAAAAAGAAGAAGAAAATCCGTTTTAATGAGTGATAATATTTAAAAACGGAAACATTTAATCAAAACCTGAAAGAAATATTTGTAATGCTTAAAAATTAATTTAATAAGAAATATTACACTTGATACGCAATATTTGGCTCTTTATAGCTTGCGTTAGATATGGAAACGAATCTGAAAATTTGATTAGATGAAATTTTAACGACATTCTCTTTCTGTTCTGTTCTTTTCTTTTTTTTTTTTTATATCTAATTGTCCCATCACGTGACTTATAGAAGAAACAAGCAGATGTAATTGTGAGTCACATGTGTAATTACTATTTGTTTCTTTACAATTTTTTTTTTTTTTTTTTTGTCGCCAAACAATGTGATTTTAAGCCAAAAATGCATAAGCGTGACATTAGCTTGAGGATGTTCTCACAAATGGTGTTTTTTTTAGGTGAAAGAGATCATTTTTTGAGTACATTTTCATATTCAATTGTAACTTATATAGATATCAGTTAATATTTTAAAAATGGAATCGAATACTTAAATTTCAGTGTGAATTTCTGCCACACATACATATTGTAAAATAATTTCATACTTTTTAAAATGTTTTTCGCCGTAATTCCGAAAGTATGTGATATTTATAAACTCGAATTCAGATCAACGAATATTACCCATTTTATTTAAGCAAATATTATCTATTTTCTCAAGTCATATCGCCAATTTCATTTATAGGAAAATTCACAGATTCGAAATCTAGGAAATAAAGATAATTTTTAAGGAAATTTATGTTTTAATACGTTATTACTATGGAAAAATTCAACATTTTGAAAAAAAAAATTACAAGTCTTTTGTAATTCGTCATTTCTTCTTCGTCTTTCTTCGTACTTTCTCCTCTGTTATGTAATATTTCAAATGATATTGGACTAATTTTCAATCATCGATTCACCGCAAAATCGCATCTAATATAGTATATAAAATAAAGTCTGGATTAGGGGACTAATTAACGCACAGCGCAAACTACTGAACCTAATATCTTGAAAATCGTGGTAGAAATACTTCTTATGACATAAACTTCTGCTAAGAAAGGATTTTCTGAAGTGTCACCCCTAATGGTTTTTGCACGGCGAGGGGAAAAAAATCGAATATCAAAATTATGCGTCAAATGATAGCATATTTTAATGTAGTTTTGTATGCTGAATCGAATGCTTCAAATAAATTTTTATAAGTCCAACAGTTCATGACACATTTCATATTTTTCTAATTTGGCGGTGTCTTTGGCACCTAAACCTCGAAATATCTATCATTACATCCGTTACTCTAGCAACGGAAAAAATTCAAATTAACCCTTTTGGCTAAAAAATAAAAACGGCTCTATGAGTTTGAAATAAAAATGCAAGCATCTTAATTTTTTAAAAAAATAGTGATTTTATGTAAAATAAAAGGGAAAAAATTACTGAGAGTTTTGCGTTATAAAACAAAAATGGAAAAGGTACTACTTAGATATTCCGTCGACCAAAAATCTATCGTCAAACTATAAGATTAAATGTCAATAATGGTTGATCGTAAATATCAAATTCACTTGAATTTAAACAAACTACACGTGTTTACGTCATCAAGTGATTTTAATTTCGACGTTTTATTTGTATTTTTATTAATGTTATACTAATTTATTTGTTATTTCGTTATTTAAAATAAAGATTATGTCAATTTATATAATTTGGCGATGTATTTGGCGATTTATATAATTTGGTGAAATTGGTCGACGGGATAACAAGTAGCACCAATGAAAATATTTAAGTATGAAAGCAATGTTTGTAACGACTTAAAAATTATTTTCATATATATAAACTCGGTTTATGACGTAGGATGCCGTCATCCGAAGAATCTACAAGAGTCTTATTCCATTTTTTCCGGTCATAGGTTCCTCAATGAAAGAAATTGGAATTGGAATAATATTGTGCAATTTATAAATTGCTCCTCGATAAGAAGAAAAAATGGGTACATTTATAACAACCGTGCGCACATCTCGCTGATAGCATTTGTAAAATTCCCAGTAGCAGTAGTTACAATTTGCGTATGTAAATTAAAAATATTTTTTTGCTTTTAATTATGGCATTATTTCCTGTTATTGTTTATCTTTTCAGTTTTTTAAATGAAATTAGTATAAGGCATGCATTTTAAATTAAATGAGTGAAAGGTTTGTGTTTTAAATGAAAATAATAAAATAAGAATACGCTATGAAAACAATCTTTATTGATTTATTACCTGCGTCCGGCTGACATAAAAGTATCACAAAAGCCACATATTCACTTTTCTTTGAGTAGTTGCTCATGAGAATTCACGTTAACCTTCCGTAATCGGATACTTCACATATTGGTGTATTAGCTTTAATGTTGAAAGCATTGTTTTTGTTTGAAGCGAAAACTTTACTATGAATTCTGTTACACAAAATCGCATCATCATCATCTACTATATATTTACAACGGAAATTTGCATTTCATTCCGATTGTTTATAATTCTTTCGTAGGATATACCACAATTAGTTAGGTAATAATTTTGGAAAGGTTTTAGTGTATACATATTGTTCAAGGGTACTTAGTTATAGAGCAACAGTAAAAGTTCAAAAATTAAGTGAACCTGATTATGAAAGTTTAGCCTTTTTAAAAAAATCTACGGAACATATTTTGTTACAAGTGGCCCTGTTGCATGACTTTTAGGAATGGTGTTAGTATATACGATTTCATTATATGTTGATTAGTTACAGAGGTATTAATTCCTCTTGTCATAACGGTCTCATTACCCGACCATAAGTGAGCTGTTTATAATCAACTAAAACAATTACTTCTTAATTGCTAAATTTTGTCCAACGCTTATGATAACAGTATATCGCAATGGCGTTCGCATCGTTTTCAGTAATGTGCAAGGTCAAGCTGAAGATCCATATTGTTTAAAATACAAGTTCAAATTCACCATTTAGTTTAATCCAAGGTTCATTTGGAAATATTGACCAGCGCAGCGGGCATAGCCTGCTAGTTATATATATAATTATTATGAAGAAGCTCTTAAACAGCCTCATAAAATAAAGAGTATGTATGACGTAATTTTATTTAGATTTCTTTGGAATACATAAAACATGTAGGTGCATCCTCCAAAACAGTAGTTTTTTTCCAAAATATCTTTACTCTATTGAAGACGAGCGTTACGTATACGTGACGCATAAGGTGTTTAAAATCCCTGATTTTTTCCACCAGTTATTTTTTATTGTAAAATTTACCTTATTTAATCAGAGCATTTTCTCGATTCAATTAGGCAAAATTTTCTGTTTTAGAAAACCGGTGATAAAAGATTAAAAATTTTGTAAAAGACGCTCGTCCCGAAGAGGTTAAGACTATCAAAAGTATCAAAGAGTAAAGACAATTAGAAGAAAAGATGTGAGCATGTTATACAACACTGTTAAAAATCTGCTCAAACTGTCCAGTCATTCGGCCGTTTTTAAAGTTAACGGTTACTTGATCGTGTTATTAAGCATATCTGATTATATTATTGACTATAATATGTTCATAATAAATTTAAATTACGTTTATATAAACATATTATATAAAAACAGACGAATAACTGCACTGTTTGCGACATATTTTTAACAGTGTTGAAAAAGAAAATAATTGCTCAAATTATGTGAACAATTTTTTTACGAATTTTTTTCTCTATATTACAGCTGAAGGAAGCTACCCCAGGAAAAATTACAATGGTAACACGTTCTATAATTCCCTGAAATTCTACAAACAATTCTGATTTTACAGAGCGTTTATTGTTTTGGAAATGAATGCTATTGATTTACAGAAGGACTTTTTAAATACGTTTTATATTTTTACATAAGGTATGTCCCACCGAAATAAAGCCACCGTGATTGTGTGCCATAACTACGCACGAAACAATCCTATGAGAACAAAACAAATATATATAGAAATTCTATATACAAATACATATTTACAAGGTGTAACTCACTCTCTGCACCCCCCTGAGCAGGAAAAAAAATTAATGCGTAAAAAGAGAGGGGGAAAAGTGTCCCTCCGAAATAAAGCCACCACCCTTATTAGTGTTTATGGGTAACCCCCGACATTCGAGTTGCTACAGATTAACCGGTTTATGACGTCAGGAAGTTGTCAAATACCTCTTCTATGCCAGTCTAACTTTGTGCTGACATTAGAAGGTTGTATTTTCTTTTTCTCCTGCAGTGTTGCAATGGGAAAGGGAACCCAGCTATCAAAGTTTGAGAAAGGCCGAATAAATGCTTTTAAAGAACAAGGTCTTTCAAATAGGCAAATATCTAAGTAAATAAACCGATCTAAAACCGTAATAGACAATTTTGTGAACCAGGGCAATGCATACGGGCACAAAAAAAGGAGGTTTACTTGCAGAAAAATGACTTCAAGGCAGGAAAGAGATGTTGTACGCCGTCATTCACAAGATGATATTTCCCTAAGACAATTGACCAAAGAGGATAACATCCCTGTGACAAAATCAACACTATTACGGATTATAAAACGTACAAGCAACTTGCGATATAAAGAAAGGAAACAGCAGACCGTGTTGAAAGCTATCCACAAGCAACGGAGAATCGATTGGGCCAAATATCATCAAACCTGGAAGGACCAGTGGCATCGTGTTATATTCTCAGATGAGAAAAAAATTAATTTGGATGGCCCAGACGACCTTGCTTTCTAATGGCATGACATGAAGAAAGAAGAAGAAATTTTCTCTAAAAGACAGCAAGGTGGAGCATCATTAATGGTGTGGTGTGGCTTTGGCTATGCTGGTAAACTTAACCTTGCTTTTCCCTAAGGCCGCATGAAGGCTTCCGATTACCAAGAAATGCTAGAAACCCATTTACTGCCATTTGCAGAGAGAATTGATGGCCTAAGTTGGATTTTCCAGCAGAACAACCTCCCCATTCACGTTGCAAAATCCTCCTGGGAATGGTTTTTGGATAATGGGATAATTAAACTTATTGTTCATCCTAAGAATAATTTTATGCCAATTTCTTTGTTTCTCCAGCTCTTAAACTGAATGGGAAATTTATGGCTGGGTTTTAAACGAGATTACCGACCTGGTTTTACATACTTAAGGATTTCCGACCTTTCCATTGGTCCTCTTATAGTCCATACTGATGCTTGCCGTTTTTATCTGACCCCCCCCCCCTTTTTTTTTCTTTTTTTTTGCGACCAAGAGAAAAATAAAACTTGCGTTTCGAAAAAAACCGTTTCGAAAGATTTCTCTACATCCGTATAGATTTTGCAAGACCATGAAAAGTTGGTTTCTGCAAAAAATTAAAAATAATAGTCTTTGAATGCTTAATTTTGTCAGTAATTTCTTTAAGTAACATTCTGCTGTTGTTATAAGCTAGAATTTTTCTTCTTTTCCTTCGAAAACAGGGAGCATTTTTCCTGTCCCCAAAGCCAAACTGTTTGCTTACGATTGAGCCCAGAATTTCCTTTAAATGTTTGTTAAATCATATGCGAAAATATCCATCAATCACGAGCAGTGGTATTAGTTATTTTCAAATTATTATTTTGATACAACGGAAATTTAACATAACACATATTTTAAAATAGATGTAATATTATGTAAAAATTTTGTAAACGATTGTTTCGTATTAATTGGAATACCGTGAATTTATTTTTAACACAGAGATTTGCGCATTTGTATAGACAATGCGGATTGAGTTCTTTGTTTCTGTGTTGTTTCGAACTTTTTGCATTCTGCTGTATATATTATACATTTCCAAATACCTTCGATTAAAGAAGTTTATACATTTGGTTTGAAAATTTTTATGTGTATGAATGTGTAACGATTGAGGGAATTTTCAAATCGTGATAATTCTTTTTTTTTAATTGCTCATTTTGGTGATGGTCATATTATAAACTTTATCATTTTATGACTTCGGTTCGTATGTCTGCCTGTCTGTTCGTATATATGTCCACAATCTACCATCTCGTACATATAATTTAATTTCCACGTAATAGTTGTATGCTATTGAGATTTACTATGCACTATTAAAAATTTTGCAGCATTCTGGCAGGTCATTCGACCGTTTTTTGAAAAAACGGTTTCATAACCATAATTTAACTATATTCTGACCATAAAATGGCCAATAATATGGTCTGAATAGTGTTAAATTACGGTTGTGTAACCGTTTTCGGAAAAAACGGTCAAATAACCTGCCAGAATGCTGCAAATTTTTAACAGTGTGGCACTTTCGTTATTGAAAAATTATAATTCGTTTACAAAGATACTCAAAATAATTCCGTATGGACTATATAAAAACATCTTTTAGAAATAGTTATCTTACACTTTTTCAAACATAAGGAAATTGATATGAATTTACGATACGTTGTAAAACATGGTTTCTGTTATATATGGAGTGCAAAGAATTGATCGGGTTGACAAATAAGTTCATTCGGTTTATAAAGTTAATAAAAACACAATGGTTTCTACACATCTCGTTTATTTTAATCAATTATATACCGACCGTTATTGCCGATGACCTTTTTCCATCTTTTCACAAAGTCCAAAATATCATGTTCACAGATTTCTGTGACTTATCGGAGTGCGGTTTGGATCCGTCAGTGTTCATAATTAGATAAATACGCTTATTAATTCACAAATACAGCTTGCTTTTGTAAAAACTGAAAGTAAAATCATAATAAACAAGAAATATTAATTATGCAAAACATCATGTAAATATCTTTTTTTTTTTTTTTAGGGTGCACAATGGTTATATTCACTATTTTTCCTCTTCAAAGCAAGCAGTGTAACATTTTGCGACAATTGCCACATTGGAACAACCTACAATGCTAAAATAACACGAAGATGGATACTGATATTTTTAATATAAAAAGGCTGTTTGGAGTTGTTAGTTGGTGATCTAAAAAATATATATCAAATTAAAAAAAAAATCTCCTAGAGTTTTCAATTGAAAAATATTTTTTATCCTGTGTTCTGTAATCCTGAAAGCATGGGCTAGATCATCCAGAATTCATAATTAGATACATACGCTTGTTGATTCACAAATAAAATGTGCATTTAATAAAAACTAACGGTAAAATCATAGTAAACAAGAAATACTGGTTATGTAAAACACCATATATATTTTGTCAAGTGATGCACATTAGTCACGTTGTCGATTTTCCTATTCAAATGAAGCAGTGTAAGGTTTTGCGACAACTGTTTCATTGAAACAACCTACACTACTAAAATAACGTGAACATCAACATCGGAATTTCTTCTCTGAAATTGTCATTCGATCAAAACAGCACTACAAATAGTTACTTTGATGGAATTCTGCCATTAAGACTAATTTCTTAAGAATTGTGGATTTTTTGTGGGACCATGACGTATTAGTGTCAGTGAATGACATTTTCGTCGCGATAGTCACGAGAATACCCCTTAAGTACGACGTACCTACGCGCGTCATGACCTCTTATAATTGAAATACCAGGACGTATCTGCTCACGTCCTCATTTTAAGTCTACACTGAAATGCAATGTTCTGAGCATCAGATTTTTTCCTGCTATTAATTGCTATTGTTATTAGTTCTGTACGAGCTTTATAGCAATTATTGTTTTCGCACTCTATAGATGGCAATACGTGTACCACCGTGTGCTGTATTGTATTGTAACAATAGGTTGAAAAGCTTACGAACTATATTACGAACTATGTATATTTCGGTCGAAAAAACCGAAATATATATAATCGAAATGTAATAGCGTGGAAAAGTTGCCTTTTGTAATAGAGAATAAAGCCGTAAAATATTAAATCGATCGGTTAATATCTTTTACCGCCGCAAGGGAAAAAAAATTCAAAAAATCGGAAAAAACATGTTTTTTTCAAATTTTTTTTTAATTACCCAAATGTACTAATACAATTTTGTAATAGGATGCAATAGCTACATGAAGATATGAGAAATGTCCCGGTAAATGTTCATTATGATGATATCATATCTTTTACTGCTGCAAAGGGACCATACTTAAAAAAAAATTGCAAAAATTTCAATTTTTCCTTTTTTCTAAATTATTATAATTTCTATAATATGTCTAGAAGTAAATAAATATACTTTATATCTATTAATATGTCATAAATTTTGTTAACTATTTGTAATAGACTGGAAAATAAAAAATGTATTCAATTTCCTTGACGATCGCTTTATCTACTGCTGTTTTACTGCATACCAGTAGTCCATGCACCCCCAATCACAAAAATGATAAAAAATGAACAAAGTATTTTAGTGTTTTATTAATTAAAATATAAAGATGTCTAACCGAAATGGGTTAAATAAACTTAAAATGAAGAAGTATTTTCTGTAAATGAATTTTACGACATGACTTGCTTTCATATGAAACTATTATTCCTTGAGAGGCCGAAATTGATCAGATGTGATCCTCCATCTGTTCTGATCCACAAACTCTATCAGCACTTCAGCGACTAATTTCACGCATCTTTCTACTGTTGAGTGGGATAAGGAAAGTTATAATAGGTGGTATCATTAATCGAACATTCTAAACTCACCAGAGTTGTTAGATCGTCAGTCGATAGAGAAACCATAACAGGTAGTTCCGTTAGTTTACAGTTTTGACCGCCGACTAAATCTATATATGTTTAAACTTCAAAGTTCAAGTCTGGAATGGCGATGACACTATTCGAGTCTGCAGAACTCAGTGCTTTGACAGTTTCCTTTATGACTGAGGTCCTGATGTTCTCTCCTTCATATGCTATCATTTCAATGAGGCTATTTTCATGATTTGCGAAATAGACCATTCGTGAAATTACAGAAACTATAAACTTTTGTAGATCATCTGCCAAGTAACGGGGCTACTATAACTATAGTGCACAGATTCTAGAAAACATGATGTATTTATTTTAATTTTGAACCAACTTATGCTCTACACATTGAGGATGTACTCAGACGGTATGACAAGTCAAGAAGAGGGTTTCTCTGTTCCGACGCAGTGTTCCAAAATTCGATTAGCAGTAGTGATCCACTTTGCGTGAAATATTGGTCTAGAGACTAGGCAAATATTGTCAACTGAACACACGCCTGTTGAAAGACTTACAATATTTTGGACATATGCTTGTAATAAGTTGACAAATCATCTTAGACAACAGCTATGTGATCAGATGAAATTGGTAATGATTCGCAAATTGCAAGATATGAACAAATTGGACCACAATATAACAGAGCACCTACCTTTTGTCATCAAGATGTATTATTATAACTTTCCTTGTCCCACTGAATAGTAGAAAGATTCGTGAAATTAGTTACTGAGGTGCTGATAAAGATTGTCGACTAGAACAGAGGGAAGAAAACATCTGATCAATTTCGACCTCTCGAGGAATAATAGCTTCATTTGAAAGAAAGTCATATTATAAAATTCATTTACATTAAATATTTCTTCACTTTAAGTTTATTTATCCCATTTCGGTTAAACCTCTCAATATATTTTAATTAATAAAACACTAAAATATTTTATTTATTTTATATCATTTTTGTGATTCGCGATGCATGGACTGCTGATATGCAGTAAAACAGCGGTAAATAAAGCGATCGTCAATAAAAATAAATACCTTTTTTTATTTTCTAGTCTATTAGAAATAGCAAAATTTATGATATATTAATAGATATAAAGTATATTTATTTACTTCTAGACATATTATAGAAATTAGAAAAATTTAGAAAAAAGGAAATATTTGCAATTTTTTAAAAAATATGTGCAGCAGTAAAAGATATGATATCCTCATAATGAACATTTACCGGGACATTTCTCATATCTTCATGTAGCTATGGTGTCCTATTACAAAATTGTATTAGTGCGTTTGGGTAATTTAAAAAATGAAAAAAAAAACATGTTTTTTTCGATTTTTTGAAACTTTGGCCCCCTTGCGGCGGTAAAAGATATTAACCGATCGGTTTAATATTTTACGACTTTATTCTTCATTACAAAAGGCAACTTACTTTTCCGCGCTGTTACATTTTGATTATAAATATTTCGCTTTTTTCGACCCACCCTAATACACATGTACTATTCGTTTTCTTTTCTACTTAATCCAAACATTCATTTTAAAATAAATCTACCATCAAGGTGGTTCAGTGTAGCTTATTTGTACGAATAATCAACATTTTTTAAGGCACAAAACAAACATTTCATTACAAAACGGAACATAAAAAATCTATAATGTTACTTCGACACATCACATCTAAAGAATTCTAACATCAACAAAAAGATTAATTCGTTTCAGTTCAAAAGTAGACAGTTCAAAGAGAGCATGCGCTGGCTAATTAGCTGTGAGAAAATTAGCCGGAACATCCCACCCGGCGTTGGACGGTTGTCCAACATCATCATAAAGTGGCAAAGGTACTACTTTGGTGATATTTCGACGTAACATACCTGTAGAGGTCTTGCGATCAATTACACGGACATGTCCATCATCACCTTTATAAGTTTTCACAATCCTAGCTAGTTTCCAGTCGATAAACTTATAATTTCCTTCCTTCAATAACACAAGCTGTCCAACTTTAACATTTTGCGAGGACTTTTCCATTTACTGCGGACTTGCAGCTCATTTAAGTATTCTCGTGCCATTCAAGTATTTAAGTATTCAGAGGAGCCAAAATTGCATTTTTAATCTTTGAACTAGTGTCCACCTAGAAGAAAAAGTTAAAGAGTCTAAAATGGCATTATTTTCAGGAACATTCAAAAGAGGACCTCCAATAAGGAAATGACCAGGGATTAGTGGTTGTAGATCATTAAAATCTGCAGACAAGGCGGTCAACGGACGTGAATTCCTAACTTCTTTAATTTGCGTCACAAGTGCTGACAGCTCTTCAAAATTTAAGATAGATGATTTAGTTATTTTCAAAAGGATTCAATTCATAGTTTTTTATATTTGATTTCCATAATCCGCCGAAATGTGGGGATGCAGGGGGTATGAAATTCCATTGAATTCGTTCTTCAGCATTAAATCGCTGAATTTCTTCCGAAGAACAGATTTCATTGAACAATTTGAAAAGAGCACAAGTACCCTTAAAATTTGTGGCATTATCACTCCATATGACACAGGGTTTAGATCTTCGAGCAATGAATCTTCTCAAACAGGCTAAAAATGCTTCTGTGGTCAAGTCCGAAACAACTTCTAGATGAACGGCTTTGGTAGAAAAACAAATGAATATAGCAATATATGATTTTAGAGTTATCTTTGAACGTTTTAAATTAGGTTTTGTTATAATAGGACCTACTAGATCAACGACTGTTATCTCAAACCGTCTAAATGGTACAATTCTATCACGGGGCAAGTCACCCATCAATTGTTGATGAGTTTGGTGGTTTGTTCGAAGACAAGTCACACACCTATTTATAACTTTCTTCACTTGACTTTGACCAGATGGTATCCAATAAAATTGTCTTAATAAAGATAAAGTTGTCTGAGTACCTGAATGTAGGAATTTTTTATGGTAATAATCAATTAAAAGTTCAGTGAAATAGTGAGACTTCGGTAAAAGTATTTGATGTTTCTGCGATTCTGATAAATTTGAAAATTTCAGTCTTCCACCGACTCTTAACAGTCCATCTGCATCTAGAAATACATTTAATTTCAAAATCTTACTGTTATTTGGGAGTGGACGTTTTGCCTTTAAAAATCGAATTTCCGTTTGGAATGCGGAATTTTGAACAATCTTTATCAGCTTCTTGGTCGCATTCTGTAACTCGGAAGTATCTAACTAATCATATTTTTTAATTCCTGAGTTCAATTTACAGTTTTTCAGAAATCTTAAACACCATGCAGCAATTCTTATTAACTTCATAAAAGAAGAATATCGATTAATCAAATCAATGTTTAACTGATTTTCATTTACAATAGTTGATTTTACAACAGTATTTTTCTTTAGTTCTAACTGATCTTTAACTTCAGAAATATCTAATTTATCGAATGTATTATCCCATTTTGGCCAAAGAGATCTGTTTTGCTTCAACCACTGGGGACCTTCCCACCAAAGATGGTTATTTTTCAACTCTGAAACTTTCAAACCTCTAGTAACTAGATCGGCAGGATTATTTTTTCCAGGACAGTGGAACCAATTTAATGGATCACTAAGATTTCTGATTTACTTTATCCGGTTTCTGACAAACATTTTAAATCTTTTTAGCTCACCTCTAATCCAAAAGAAAGTAATAATAGAGTCGGTCAAAAGTAGCAAGTTTCAGGAAAAGCTAATCCTTTAGCAATTTTATTACAAAGCCTAGCAGACAAAAGGGCTCCTAAAAGTTCAAAATGAGGTATAGAGATAGTTTTTAAAGGGGCGACTCGACTTTTTGCTGCCACAAAACTAGTAACAATGTTCTTATTCTTTAACACTGCTCTAAGGTATACTACCGTACCATATGCTTTCTTTGAAGCATCTGAAAAACTATGCAACTCAAAATAATCAACTTCATCAAGGGCAATATCAGCCAAATAATGTCTGGGAATGCTAATACAATTTAGTTCTTTTATTTCTTCAAACCATTCATTCCATAAATTGTCTAGATGTTTGGGTAGGTTTTCATCCCAATCAAGTCCTAAACACCAAATTTCTTGAATTAAACATTTAATTCTAATAGTATAAGGACTTATAAATCCAATTGGGTCAAAAATTCGGCCAACAGTTTGCAATAAATAACGTTTAGTACTAAGTTTATTTGAAAGGAAATTTTCTAGATTTTTAGTCGTAAATGAAAACATGTCACTATTTGGGTCCCAAGCAACCCCTAAAACCTTGGAAGGTATCAAATTCTGATTAGTGAGATTTACGTTATCAGAAATTTCATCAATATGTAAACCATATTCTTTCCATTTCTCACGCAGTTCATGCGAGTTGGTTTTCCATTTTCTAAAAATCATACTAGCTTCTTTAAATATTTCATAGGCTTCCTTACTAATTTTAAATGCGTAATCAAGATTCGGTTGACTTGTTATAAAATCATCAACATACAACGATGAATTTAAAATTTCAAAAGATTCAGGAAATGTTTCTACATACCTTTGTAGATGATGCTTGATGGTAGCAGCCAGAAGAAAGGGACTCGATTTCACACCGAAAAGCACTCTCTTCAGTCTGAATATTTTAAATTCCTTACCTAGATCATCAATCCATGGTTTATTGCCCCCAAAAAAATCTTGTGAAGTTCCTATCTGGTTCATCAATAGCCATCTGCAAAAAAGCTTGTTGAATGTCTGCAGTAATTGCTATGGGAAAGTTTCTGAATTTGATTAAAAGGCTGAACAATTCGGGAATGAGATTAAATCCGGTATATAAACAATCATTAAGTGACAGTTCACCCTTAGCATGGGCACTTTCGTCAAAGACAATGCGAAATTTAGTGGCGGACTTATCTTCACGAATAACTGCTCTATGTGGTAAGTAAAATGAGTTTACATCAGATGTATTGTCAACAGGTTCTATAATATTGTCTGCTAAATAACTAGGTAATATAGCCTTATATTCTGAGAATAACAAAGGGTCATTTCTAAAGGTTGTTCTCAATTTCAAAAATCTTCTGTATGCGACTTCGCGATTGTTATTAAGAGACATTGTCAAATTTGCCTTCCATGGAAATTTTACTTTATACCGGTTATCCTTAAAAACAATATTAGACTGAAAATCAGCCATAATGTCATCGTCGACATTACTAACATCTTGAGTTTCGGATTCAATTCCTAGACTTTCCAATTGCCAAAAATTTCTGATTTGATCGGATATATTCTTTTCTTCAACGATAATTTTCATACTGAACAATTCATTGGCTGACCCCGTATAACCCTGTAAGCACCAGCCAAAAAGGGTTTCGGTAGCTACGAGATTATTCTTTAGTCTTTAGATTCTGCCAGTTACAATATTATAATAATTATCAGTGCCGATTAAAACTGCAATTTGTTTACTAGTACATTCATAACTATCAGCAAGTTGTAAACCTTTTAATTTATTATAAGTTTTCCTAATGTATTTATCAGGATTGGTTAAGCAAGCAGCAGAAATGTGATCTGTTTCCAGAGCTTCAACTTCAATGTGTAAAGAGGGATGTTCCCTATTTACAAGTTTTACCTTTACTACATTATAAGTTTTCTCAGTTGCCCTTTCGGCTCCAAAAGCATAAACAGATAAGGTTTCTTTTCTAATAACCGGCAATTGTAATTTTTGTGAAATGTCACGAATTATAAATGTTCTCATGCAACCATTATCTAATAAGACACGAACTGGCTCATTATTATCATTTTTAGGATCTTTTATTATAACAGAACAAGTCTGCAAAAATATGTTGCAATGCGTGTTTTCATTCTGTACATTACTAGTGGAATTGTTACCACAATGGGAAATATATACTGTACTTTTATCATCGTTTATTTTGGAATCATTTTCAAATTGAAAACAAATAGCCCTATTATGTTTCTTACCGCAAATATCGCCCATTTTGGTATTTTCACAGTCTTTAATTCTGTGTTTGCACTTTAAACATAAAAAGCATCTTCCCTGCTTTTTTAGTATTTCTTTCTTCTGATCTATGGTTAAATAATTACACACTTCACTATTATGATCAACACTATTACAAAATAAACACGGATTCTTATTTACTGAAGTCATTAATTCAGTAGCTGGAACACTATTTTGTTTATATCCTTTCGTATTATATTGATATCGTGGCTTACATTTCAATTGTTTATCTGTAAATTTTGGTCTATATTCAAATTTATTATAATTGGAAAATGATTTCTTACCATCTAAGTCATAGATAGTTGATACCTGTTCTCTACTTTCAACTTCATTTTTAAGAAAACTCATAAATTTATCTATATCCCATATTTCTCCGTCTTTTAGATTTCTATTAAATTCCAAGGTCAAATCTGGGGGTATTAACTTCAGTAAAATTGGGCAAAGTAACCCACTGTATGTATCAGTTTTTACGCCTAACGACTCTAAGTTTCGAATTTGAACTAGACATTTATCATATAAATTTCTTAATCCACCAGTGTCAGAAGAACTTTTCAAACCTTTCATATTTAATAAATTATTTAAGTGACCATGTACGAGCATGTCATGTCTACCATACCTTTGCTTCAAAAGCGATACGGCCGCTGCATAATTATTTTCAGTTAATCCAAAACCATTAATCGTGTTTTCAGCCGCTCTTGCAACCAAACTTTTCAAATACGTAAATTTTTCGATTTCTGTTAGACTTGGGTTTTTATCTATCGCTAACTCAAACTGGTTCCAAAATTCTAAAAATTTGTCGTGTTCCCCAAAAAATCGGTTTATTTGTAGCTTTGGTAATTTTACTCTTTTTAGTTCAGTAGCAGCATGACATGTTCGCACTGAATCAATGTTATTACTATGTGTAATATCTGCATTAGAAGATAAACTTTTAATTTCAAAGTTTAATTTATTTCTGTAAGTTAATATTTTCTGGCCATATTCATCAATATTCAATATTTCGTTTACGACATTTTTAGCATTTATTAGGCTTAAAATGTTATCATCATGTTCATTAATAGTCTTACATTTAACGTTTATCTTATCGACTAATTCTTATAAATTTTCTAAAGAATATTCATTACTAGCTAAATACTGTTCAATTTCTTCAAATAACTTATTTAATAAATTTAGATGCGTATCACGCATCTTTCTCTCTTTATTTTCGTTCATTTTCAAAAAATAAAATATAATAACAAAAATCAGCACTCACCAGTTCCAAATCGAAACAAAACAAAAATATTACGCAGTTATCTTTTCACATCTAGACTTGACGGCGCGATGCTACCACAAATATTCGTTTTCTTTTCTACTTTATCTAAACATTTCAAAATAAATCTAGCATCAAGGTGGTTCAGTGTAGCTTATTTCTACGTATAATCAACATTTTTTAAGGCACAAAACAAACATTTAATTACAAAACGGAACATAAAAAATCTATAAAGTTACTTCGACACATCACATCTAAAGAATTCTAACATCAACAAAAAGATTAATTCGTTTCAGTTCAAAAGTAGGCAGTTCAAAGAGAGCATGCGCTGGCTAATTAGCTGTGAGAAAATTAGCCGGAAGATGTACTACATGTTTACTTCGAACCTGATTTCTGTTTGTATAATATAAATAAACCTTTATTTCATCTCCTTACGTTAATTGTAATCAGAGCTGGGCAGTATCGAAAATACATGTATTTGAAGTACATTTTCAAAATACATCTGTATCTTGTATTTTGTATTTTAAACCGACAAAACGAAAGTATTTTAGTAATTTATTGTGTAATGCTTTTTCCAAGTATTTTGTATCTTGAAAATACTCAAAATACATTTTTGCTAGATTTGCGTGTAAATCGCAAATCAGAGATTCGGAACAGATAAATATAAGTCTGGCTATTTTGTTTAGTCTTTGAATTCGTTTCTGGATGTTTATGTAAACATGTTTTTTCAACTAGCGTACGATAAAGATGTTAATGAACAGGATGTATAGCTTATTCAAGCGCATTTATACGGAATTGTTACAAAAATAGTGTCATAACTGTTAGCTTTGCTGTGAGAATTAAAAAAAAAAGTTCTGTTGTAGGAAGGAAGGACCCTTAAAATTTTTATCGCGTATTGCTTTTTTTTTTAAGTTTAAAGTAGTTTACAAATGTAATGCAATTAGTTATTGTAAAGGCTCATGAAAATCTGGATAATTTGTTGAAGCCCCCGATGAAAATATCCCAAGAGAATAACCTAATTGCTATAATACACGGTGCGCAATATTATACAGAAAAGTTTTTCAATTTGTTAAAAACAAAACGTTCGGTTATACGTGGAACTTTTCAAAGTACAATAAACTTTAAACTCCTTCAAAAGTAAGACTTTCTTGTGAACCGTGAAACATCGATTTTAACAATATTTTCTAGTCCTTTTTAATTAATTGAAGTAAGGTTTCCGGATAGTTTTCCATACCCTTGTTATAGTGAAATTTATCATAAAACAAGTTAATTATTGATTTTTAGTTAAAGATTTGTCTTTACTACGATTAAACATTTATGCCAAGATCCTCGGGAAAAAAAAATCGACTCAGGTTTTTATGCGACTTTTTTATGAAATTAACACACTACACATATATATTAGTGTCTGGTCAAAAAGAAGATTTTCAGGTGTATAGCGAATTTCGATTTTGTTTCGAGTTCCCGCAGAGAGCGAAACTATCTCAAAAGGAAATTTTAAACTATTATTCTATAAATAAATAAAAATTGCATGGTATAAGTGCATACATTATTAATTTTGTTTAATTAATTCAATAAACTCATACCACCTCACGAAGATACTTATGATTATGCTAATGTGAGTATGTGCATGTGTTTGTTTAAAAAAAAATAATAGAATTATTATTTTGTATTGTTTTATGATTAATAATCAAATGCATTAATTCGTTTTTAACTGAGTCAGTTATTTATATATTGTAAGTACAAAAATGGAAATCATTATTCATAGTACAGAGATAATTCAATGTTTATTGTTTGACTTTTGTATTAATAAAATAAAAGATATCAAGAAACTTTTTCTCTTAGAAAATAATGTAACCAGTCTTAAAGAAGTAATAAGTAACCACCTTTAATTTTCAGTTAAATATTTCAGGAGAAATTTATTCATAAACATAGCATCTATATATTTAAATGCAATTTTATCCTATAAATGTTGAAGATATTCATCTTGTTGTGACTGTTTAAGAATTTTTAATGCATTAATTTATTTACTATGGCATATTAGTGGAAGTTTCTATGGGCATTTTCTATAAAAGTGGTAGTCTTATAGAAAAATGTATGATAAACATTCTGAAGCAGACTAAGTCGGAGAATATGCATGGCAATTTAACGATCTTTTGCAATCATATAGAGGACTAGATTGCAGCGTGCAAAGTCCTCTAATTTTTTAAGTTTGTCTATTTTTCTTTTTTTTTTTTTTTTTTTTTTTTTTTTTTTTTTTTTTTTTTTTGCATTTTTGTTCAACATTTCAGTATTTCAATAGCAATTTATTTCATATTTCGTAAAAGTTATTTTTTTTCCTATTGTTGCCAAATAAAAAACAAACAAAAAAAAACACGAAAATAATATTTTAAAAGATTTTACAATTGAAAAATACGTTTACACGTGGATATTAAAAGAGAAAAAAAACTTTAAAATAATTAAATTTTTACATGCGAAAAGAATTAAATGGGGGTGGGGAGGACAAATTACGTCATAAAAACTCAAATAATATTTTTAAACGCTTTTTCATTGAAAAATGTATTCACACATTTATATTAAAAGAAGAAAATAAATTATTATGTGCAAAAAGGGGAAAATTGCGTCATATTTAAACAATATCTTTAAAATATCATATTTAAAACGATTTCGTTATAGCGTCAAATAGAAAATTTTATTTTAAAAGTCCGAGAAACAGTGACATTTTTTACTAACAATTTCATAGAAGCTAATTTTCAAATGCATAGATCTTACTTAATCACGAAAACAGCCACCAGCTGTCGCGATAGCTCTGGAACCCTCTGGGTTTTTTATTGGGTTTTTTACTGGTTGCGTTGAAGGCCAATCGTAATTTTGCATTGAAGATTTTTCTTAAATATATAACATGTTATTTGTGTGCTTGAAAGGAATCTGAATTATATCCGTGAAAACTTTTATATTTCCGATAATAATTTTAAAGTTTACCCGTAAATTCTTTTGTTGTTGTTTACTATATAAAATACTTTCTTTTAGAGACTGGTTTATTATTTTTTTTTAACCATTTTTGTTTCCTTATTTTAGAAATTTATAATTTCAAATGTTTAATCAGTTTTGAACAGTACTTTGCATTTTTTAGTGCAACTTACAAAGTCTATTTTTTTTTTAATTTCGTAATGTATTTTGTACTGTAAATGTATGTGAAAATACATGTATTTTGTATTTTGAATTTTTTACTTTTGAGAAGTATTTTGTGTTTTTATGCTCTAAAATCCATGTATTTTGTATTTTGTATCGAAAATGATTTTCTGATGTATTTTTCTCAACTCTGCATGTATTTAAACAGTTAACATGCAATTAAAAATAATGACATAAACTGCTTTTGACGAAATTTAATATATCTGGTATTCAACATACTGTCACTAAATCTCATATGGTGCTTAAATGGTTAATACAGTATAAGGGTTACGCAGTTACCTTCTTTGAAACGCATTCGCCACTTTGAAAAATATATATTTCAGAATGACTGCTGAATATTATTTATATTATGCAGTTTGAAAAATAAACAATTTTTACGATAATTACATGTAATGTTATTTTTTAATTTTGTCATCATATTTACAAAATGTCCCTTATTAACCCGGGAGAACTCGCTAGTGAGAATGCTCAATTGCTTTTCTTTTACTTTACATTCATATAATATCAACTTTTTTTGGTTGGCTTAGTACTTTTATTCAATTAACAGGTAAAATAATTGAAATAACAGTTGAAATTTTAATTAAAATGAAAAATGGTTTAAATAAGAGTCTTAAAAAAGTACGACGGTGAGAGAAAATCTCATGCAGCGAGTTCTCCCGGATTAAATAGAAAAACGAAAAAATAATAAGCTATAAGTGAATATATTTACACAATATTTTTCACTTATATGTTTATAATCATTGCTGCACAAACTATTATCTAATATTATACGGGTTATATGACCGCTGGTAATGCAGTTACATTAATTTTTCAATACAAGAAAATTGAATTTCATGTGTTGTTTGTCGGGAAGTTAGTCTAAAACGCATGTTTGAAGAATAAGTGATATACTGTCTCAAAAAAATTTTAAACGAAATGTCAACAAGCAGAGTAATGCAAAATTTCAGAGCTAAAATATAAATTAATCAGGTTAAAAATTTACATGAAGCTTTTTTTATTCCAAAGTACATTTTTTTTCTTGATACTGTTATCAAATGTTTTATTTCATGAAATAATAAATGATATTCTTTCTAATAGTCATTTGTAGAAATGTTTATAGTAAATACGTTTCAAAATCAAAGTGTATTTTTCTGAAAAGTTATTGCAGATATTTTATTAAAATACGAAACAAAAATACTTTACATTTTGAGTTTTATAGTTTACTGAGATTTTACCTTTTATCATTATTTTTACAGGAATTCAAACAACTTATTTTTCATTCCTTTAGGTTATTCTTCAGTTGATAAGCAAATATTGGTTTGATGTATATTGAAATACTTGTAAAGCCTTTCTGAAAAACCCCTTGCTCAAACAGCAGCGTTTTATTCAAACATCACATATTGAAAATTTTACTAAAACAACCTTTTTGTGCAGAAAATGCTTTTATTTTCAGCAATTGGCATATTATTCCATATGAAACCTAAGTTAAATAATTTTACAAATTTCTAAAGATCTATGAAGAGATGTAAAAATATCTGTATGTTTATAATTCTTTGATTAATTAAATGCAGAAAGTAGTTAAAAAAAATGTAAAGATGTGATAAGATATAAATCAATAAAAGTTTTAAAAAGAGCATTTTTAAGTAACAGTTTTTTTTTTCACTATCGTATGTTTTACTTGGCTAAATTAAGCGCGTTTAGGACAACAAATAAGAATATATAGAGGAAGTTTGGGTATTATGTAATGCTATTTTATTTTTCTGTATAAGTCCACATAAAAAATTTTTGAGATACATTAAAAGTTAGTAAAAAACTAAATTTGACTATTTCTAAACACATTTTTAATGCATTAATAATAGAAGAAAAAATACACATCAATATTTAGCTTTAAAAAAAATACTACACTTTTCGCGTAGTGGTTATATGGAATAGGGTCAAAAGGAATATTAAAATTCAAGAAAAACTACGATTTAAAAGAATAACCAAAATTCTGCAATGAGTAAACATCATCGATAAATCATCATATTCTTTGAAAACGTTTTCTAATTATTAGACTCGTCCTGAAGTCTAGCTGAAATTCCATATTACCCGATACACCATCTTGAAAAACATAAGCACTTCACTCGTCAAAAGTTAGCGTAGAAAAAAAAAACTAACAAAAACTACTATAACTATAGCTCTTCAACTTTATATTGAACTTGGTTAATATCACTACACAATGAGATTTTATAATTAATACGAATTTTATAAGATTTATATTTAAAAAATTGCAAAAACTCAAAGTAAGATTTTATTTCACAGTTTTACTCCAACAACGGTTATCCAAAATGGACGGAGCATAGTGCCTCGTGGGATTACTTGGACGTCGTACGGCAGATTTACGATTTGATGGAACACATTATACGCCAGATATTGAAACGTTCCATATTGTATGACCATTCCATAATACGCGAACTGCCTCTGTATTTATATAATGCTGTAAAATCCCGAAGTGTGGTAAATCAATTTTTCTAAGGTAGTTTGTAAAAGACCTATGCTGCTTTGCTTATAAACGATTCCGTTTGATATTTTACCGAACCATTTCCGTAAATGTTGAGATTCACCGATTTCTATTGATTAAAGTCCGAAATAAGATATGAAACTTCTCACTTACCTGAACGCGCATCTACCCTCGACCATTTTATGTGTTCGCTCGAATTGCAGCTTAACTTTGAGGACATTTACAATACTGTGTTCGGCTAAGATTTCGAATCAATTTGTTTCTGCGACAAGACATTTTGTGTTTTCTTATTTTTTCTAGAACATTATATTATGCGGACAATGTTGTACAGTGGAAAATATTGTACAATTAGTAATTAGTATTGGAAATCATTGAATAATAAGAGAAACTTTAGCAAGTGACAGATACTATTATATAGTTTTTGATGCTGAAAATGTTAAAGTAGAAAAAACGGCGACTAACAAAATGTGAGAAAATAATAATATTCCCAACATAGGAGCAAAAAGATAAATTTAAAAAGTCATTATCTGGAGAAAAATAAAACATGCCTTATTGCAATGAACGGGCAATGCTCTGACCAAGGCTGCAACAAAGAACCATTGAATAGATTTCGTACTCTCGGTTCCCATTTCCCATGACAGATGAGTCCTAAAAGATAGAATTCTACCGGCCTTGGAAACCAGGTGGGATGAATACGACAAGGTACGCCACACCTATGATATAATCCCCAAAGTATCAAGATATCTATATTTCCTCTCCCAAACCACCACCGCCTTCCTCACAGGACATGGCCCATTTAAAGAATATTTAAAGAAATTCCATTGCGCCTCTTCATCTCTCTGTGAATGTGGAGAGCTAGGCTCCCCAATTCACATGGACTATCACTGTGCCCTGGCGGAAGCCTGGCATTTAAGATATCTCCCTTCTCTCCCCAAATAATGGCTTCTTAATATACTTTCTCGTCCAGCACTGCTGGCAAAACTAAACAAAATTTATGAATATCACATAGAAATTTCCACACTCACATCCAAGCTGTCCAGTGTGACGAGCATTAGCATACTGCTGCACGAACGCCAACCAGGCATCTAAACGCCACTACCAACAACCATCGAAAATTCTGGCCTCTTGGTATGTTCCAGCACGCATTCTTCGCAGCAGCACTCATTTGCACCATGCTTCATTCACATCTCCCGCTTCTTGTTGCAAAGGGGCTGTTTGTGCCCCAGCGGGTAGAGCTTGTTGTGTTACATTGATCTTTTTTTCCTCAGCCCTACCTTTTGTCGCGTGAGGCTCAGGCCTGGCGGATTCGGTTCTGGTCAAGTATTGGCTGAAAATTCCATTTTTTTAAATAAAGGTGACCGGGAGGGACAATATGCTCTACAAACTTGGTATCCTAGTCTGAGCAGTCCCTCTTAAGCAATAAAACATACTTTATTTAGGACAACCCGGAATGGTAAATAATCGCCAGGGCAAGATATCGTAAGTACAAGAACGTAACTATGAGTCTATCGTACATGCTCGTATTTGAGACTATGTGAACCATGTCACAAGAAACAACTACTTCAATACGTAGAATCACAGTCAAGCCAATTGCACATAGTGAAATAATTTTTTGATTTCATTTCGACCTTATAAATATGCTGTACGAGGGTGTATCAATAAGTTTTGCCCTCACATAGAAATAATTGAGTGAAATTTATGAAACTGTTACATTGTATTAGTAATTTTCTATATAGTCACCGTGCACAGTAAAACATTTCTGAAAAGGATATTTCAAAGAAAGGAGGGAGGATGTATTCCAGAAGCCGCGATAGTAGACCCAAAGAGGGTATTCTTCTAACTTTTGCCTACTCCCATATGTGACACACTTTTGGAAAGGTGTGTGACCACTTACTCATGTTATGTACTCCCGATCCATTCCCCCCAAATTTACCTCCCAGGGGGCATGAATTATGTCCGCAAAATTTAGAAAATTGCCCCCCCGGAGGATAAATTTGGTGGGGGGGGGGGGACTCGGAAGGTACATAGCATGAATAAGTGGCCACAAACCTTTCCAACAATATGTCACATGTGGGTGTCTGCAAAAGTTAGAAGAATGCCCCCTTTGGGTCTACTATCGCTCCTTCTGTAATACATCCTCCCCCTCTCTTTGAAATACCGTTTGCAGAAATGCGTTACTGTGCACGGTGACTATATAGGAAAGGACTAATACAATGTAGCAATTTCATAAATTTCACTCAATTATTTCTATGTGAGGACAAAAACTTATTGATACAATCTCGTATAAATCTGAACATGATGTGAAACTTATTTGAGTGTATCAAAATTTGGTTACCAAACATTCTCCGTTCCGAAAAGGAAGATGATTTTGCAAATAATCATAAAGAGTCTATGTAAAATGTGGAATGACATGAAAAGAGTTTATAATAAAGCAAAGCATGGTGAGCCCACATCGTTTTAATCGAGCAGGCGAATTAAAACTTTGGGGATATGCTGGTAACATGTAATTGTACATGGGAAGAAATAGCGCAAAAAAGTTTTGTAATGATTAAAATTTGTACAAGATTTGAATAACGGAGTATATGACAGAGTAACCAAAAAATTCTTTTACAAAGCTATGCTTGATGTTCCTACGAAACTGGAAATTACTATTTTCGTTTCCTTACGTAATTTAACTTCTAACGACACCACCAAAGAAGATTTTGAAAATGTTATAATTATTAATAACGAAAATGTAGTAATATAGCAGATGATGACCAGAAATCAAAATGCTTCAAATGTAAAAGATTTTCTAACAAGTGAGATTTATTATCACTTGAAAAAAATGGAGAAAATTCGGAAATAAAAATTACGATTTTTACTCTGACATTTTAGTTTAATTCATATGTTAAATTCAGTACAATGCAAAACGGCAAGATTAATTGTACAATGTTTTCAGATGAATGTTATTGTAGATTTTTTTTTTCAGTTTATAATAAAAAAGCAAATTATTGAAACTTTAATGAAGGCAATATAGAGTTAATTTAAAATTTCTTTAATTTACTATTCAATCCATATGTACTTAAACAAAAATATTTTAATGCCTCGGATGGCTGCGAAAGGAAATGCAAACAAGTGTTAAACACGCATTTGCGGAACCCTCTGTTAAGGTCATCAACATTTCGGATTTTTACAAAAAGTAGTCTGTAAATGTCACAATTTACCAAAGTAGATTAACAAAATTCAGAAATAAAAACAATTACAACGAATTTTTAGCTTGAACATTTTCCTTTAGTAATACTAGAATTTAACATTTTAAATTATAACTTTCCAGAATTTCGATTTTTACAGGAACATAAATAAACTTATAAAGCGAATTTTTTATGACTCCTTTAAAATTCGACCAGAAAAGTTCAGAATTAATTATTCCTCTTACATTTCCATATGTATGGAGAAATTTTATGAAGTATCGCAAATATTTTATACAATTGCAAATTTTAAGTAAAATAATCTTTAACGTCTGGCTGTTTGTAAATAGAATCTCAGTTTATTTTCTTATGATTTTCAGTTAAACCTTTATGCCCCGACGGTACATTAAAGTATCATTAAAATAACTTGTTATAAAATATTTTAATACATCGTTTAGTATTAATACAGTTTAGAATGAGTTACTTTAACTTCTTCCAAAAGCATTATTGGTTGCACAAAACAAAAACTTTTTTGAAAGGATGATTTTTTTTTGAATTAGCATCTTTTCAGCTTTTTTTATGTTGAAAGATTGGGGCGGGGGGGGGGGGTGAGTTTCAATTCGTAAAATATTTCTATATTTCTATTGTAAGAACATTATACACTATATGGCTATTAATCTCCGATCTCTTTCAATTTTAGACATTTTGTCGAATATTTAAAGACATATTTGTCTAATCTTTCTAGAACTTGGGGATAATGAAGAATATATTCGACTTAACATTTATCAACCGCGATATGATCAGAAGAACAATCAGAGGGCCGACAAAAAAAGAAAGAAAAATAATAATGTTTGGGATCACCGTGCAAAATAAAATGCACGAAATTATCTATTTCTATAGCTTACGAATGTATGGATATTTTACAATATATGTATTCATTTGTGTACGAATAGAACGTATATTTATAGAGATATATCGATTTTTTTAGGCTCAAGAAATTCTTGCATGTTTTTCTTTATATCATGCAAGGTTTTTTACCAAATTTAATGCCAGTTTCAGAAAATTTGACAAAATGTCATAAAAATAATATGGTGGAATTGGAATGCAAATATATATTAAATATTTGATGAAATATTAGCAGTTGTATGAAATATTTTTATCTGCGCATGCGCGCACGATAAAATATGTATATATATATTTCATGATTTGATATCAACTCTATGGAGCTACTCAGAAAAAAAATCCAATCAAATAGCGTGAAAATTCAGAAAGATTTCGGCGATAGAGTGAGCTGAATTTTAGTTGTTCTCTAAAAACAGCTAAATGATAAGGGGGTTTTCATAAATTATCGTTTTCATTTTTTACTTTTTTAAATTTAAATTTTCATTGATGATTTAGTTCTTCTTGGAAAACCACCAGACCCGGCCTATTCCAAGAAAAAAAAGAAGTATCAAAATCTAAGCATTTCTTCTACATCTACTCGTTGAAATTCATCAAGTACAAACTCATTTGCTGAAAGCCAGATTTTTAAAAAAAGCCAATTTGTGGAAAATCCCTTATCATTCAGTAGCTTTTAGAGAACAACAAAAAATTCGCTCACAATATTGTCAATATCTTTCGGAATTTTCACGATATCTGACTGGCTTTTTTATGAGTTGCTCCATAGACTGGACTATCAAACCATAAAAAAAAAATATATCGTGCGCGTATGCGCAGATAAAAATTATTTCATGCAACTGCTCATATTTCATCAAATATTTAATATATTTACATTCCAATTTCAATATATTATATGTACTACATTTTGTCAAATTTTCTGAAATTGTGATTAAATTTGGTAAAAAGCCCTGCATTATATAAACAAAAATTATGCAAAAAGTTTTTGAAATTAAAAAAAAAAAATCGACATATCTCCATGAATATGCGTTTTGTTCTTCCACAAATGAATATATACAGTGGCGGTCAAAAGTTTCCGTCCAGTTAGTTTTTTTTATTTGTTTGCCGGAATGTTTCAGCGCAGAAGAAACACAATTGGTCCTAAAGATAGGGGTAAACAAATGACCTCTGATCATGTGATCATTTTGATTGGATACTGAAGGTACTTGATGCAAAAGGGAGGAATTCAAAATCCGCGTGTGCAAAAGCGTCCGGCCATTCGTCTTTCGTTAGTTTTTGCTATCGGTAAAGTGTTTTTTTGACCGTGTTTGTTAATTAATCAATATGTATAACGCATTTGAAATTCAAAAATTAAAAGTTCAACAATTATTGTTCGTAAACGAGTGGTTTGTTTGTCGCTAAAGAGCAATCCTCTCGAGAGATTGTGGCAAAGTTATCGATCAGAAAATTTACTCTGAACGATATTTAAAAAATATATAAAGATGGCCATGGCCTTCAGGACTTGCCACGGTCCGGGAGACCCCAGAAAACGACTATTCGTGTGAACAGATTTATTAGGAGAAAAACAGTTGATGACCCGCATAAAAAAACCGCTGCGATTCCCCTCGATTTACGGTGTTAAAATATTGTTGAAATAAGTTGGTCTGCCGTGTCAAGACGCTTACGTTACGTAGAACTTTATGGAAGTGTCGGCGTTAAAAAATCTTTCATAAATGAAAAAAATCAGAGGGCCCGACTGGCGTTTGCCAAGGAACACAAAGACTGGTCAAATGTAAACTAGAAAAAAGTACCATTTTCCGATGAATCGAAGTTCAACCTTTTTGGGAATGATGGCAGACACTACATCCGACTACATAAAAACAAAAGTTAAAATTCGGGATATGTTATTCCTACAATGAAGCATGGCGGAGTACACGTTATGCTGCGGGGAGCATATGCTGGAAAATGTGGCGGTCCGTTAGATGAAATTCGCTGCAAGATGAATGATGCAATGTATAAAGAAATCTTGCAAGATCATTCGTTGTCTTATTGGGCGAAAAATAATGGTCACAACTATTTGTCTCAACATGATAACGACCCAAATCATACATGCAAGCTCATCAAGCAGTGGCTTTAGCACAAAAAAAATTACTCTTTTGAAATGAACAGCCCAATCACCCGACCAGAAAACAATAGAAAATCTTTGGAAGGAACTTGTAAACGTGTGCGGAATTATAAAATTCCAATTCAGCCTTATCCCCCCCCCCCAAATTATAAAAACCGTGGAAAAAACTTACCATAGACGATTTTCAACCGTTCCCTGAATCGATGGCACGTCGCTGCGCCGCAGTACGTATTCTTAAATGTACGAAGACAAAATACTGATTGTAAATGTTGTTGATCACTGTCATTTTCTGTTATAAAACAATTTTTTTCCAAACTTGTCAAGGTGGCCGGAAACTTTTGAGAACATGCGTTTTCTTTTGCAATTGATTTTGTCGACTAAATTTATGGATATTTATTTTTTATTCCATAAATATGTTTCTAACTAATATGTCAATAAAGTGCTTAAGTATCACTATGAGATTCATCTTCATATGGGCATACTTACAGATTAACCAAAAATTTTATGCTGGCCGGAAACTTTTGACCGCCACTGTATATAGTACAATATCCAGATATTCGTAAGCTATAGTGATAGATCATTTTGTGCATTTTATTTTATAGGGTTATTCATAGGGTTAATCACAAACATTATTATTTTTCTTTCATTTCTTGTGGGCCCTCTAATTATCCTTCTGATCAAATCGCCATTGATAAATATGAAGTCAAACATATTCTTCTTAATCCTGAAGTTCTGGAGAAATCCGACAACTGTATCTTTGAGTACTCGACAAAATGTCTAAAATTGAAAGTGTCCGATGATTAATGGTCATATAGTCCATTTGTACATTTCCTAATTCTACAAAATACTAAAAAAATATTTTAAATAAAAGATTTGAGTAGGGTTATAAATATTGCACAAAATCCCTATAAATTCAAATTTAATTAATTAATTTTAATTGGCAAAATCTTTCTAAAATTTATTAAATGATTGTGTAAATCTTGGAGTGTTTTTAAAATGTCTTTATTGAAAACTTAAAGTGCTTTATGTTCCTTTAATACGGATCTTGTATCTCTCTATTCTAAAAAAAATAAGTACCGCTGTCACCGCCGCAGGTTTTGAATTTTTTGTGACTGGAAGTCTTTCTTTGTTAATACTAAGAAAAATAATGCATACAAAAATATGAAAATAGGTAGTATTATACAGAAATGTTTGATAAATAGGCTGATGCAGACAGTTTTCAAATGGCAGAATTATTTTAAGAGATATTTAATGCTAAATTTGGACAAAATCGTTCCACTAAAAAAGTTTTATAGGAGCAAAAAGTAGTCATGGGAATTTAATCATTTTTAGATCACTTTTATACGTTTGAAGTTACCGGTGTGCAGGCTGTATTTCTTTTTTTAATTTGACTCATTTTTTGAGGTTTTATTTCTATTTTAAATTCAAATGTTCAGCATTTCGAGAGATATTTTTTACTTATTTCAGAAAATTGTACTAATTTAACCTGTTGCTAACTGTATAAAAAGCGCAAACAATAATGTTTGCTTCAAATTAAAAATTTATTTACACACGACTATTATAAACATGAAAAAAACTTTCAAATTAGAATTAAATAATTACGCATAAAAAGCAGGAACTCATTGAAAATTACTTCATAAAAACTATTTTTACACGTAAATTTTAAGAGAAAAAGGAAATTGTAAAATAATAAATTCATTAACATGCGTTAGAAGTCTTAAATAGGAGAAATTACGTCATATTCACGTCACATTACAGTTATTGCATAAAATGAACACAAAATAATATTGTAAAACAGTTTAAATTTAGAAATTGCGCTAGACAATTTTATTTGATTTGAATTTTGAATTTGAAGACAATTTATTTGAATTTATTTGATATTTTGAGAGGATACATTTCAACTATTTTTGTTAGGAAAGAGCAAATGATATTTCATTTCTAACAAAAGTATTTTCACGTGAATATTAAAAAGAGAAAGAATAGTTTGGTCAAAATTACGTCATGTTAAAAATGATTAATTTAAAATGTCTTTTTTAAAAGAACTTTCTTTTCGGTTTGTTAAAAAATACCGAGAGACAAAGACTCTGTTTACTTAATTCTTTTATATTAGCTTATTTTGAAATGTTTAAGTTATTTTACTTAATCAAAAACGAAAACAGCGATTGTATCCTTGGTACTACTTAGTCATCTCGTCGACCAAAAATCAATCATTCGCCAAACTATAAGATTAAATGCCAATAATGGTTGATCGTAAATGTCACATTAACTTGACTTTACGCAAGTTACACGTGTCTACGTCATCAAGTTATTTTTATTTCGACTTTTTATTTGTATTTTTATTAATGTTGTACAAATTTATTTGTTCTTAATTTATTTTAATTTTCAGAAGTCTCTCGTGCTTTTGTTAATGAGAAAGGACTTTTCTTAAAAAATTAAGTTATAATAAAATCAATTTATCTCCAATGACTACATTATGATTGTGAAAATTTATAAACTATTTTATTCTTGCTGTATTGCAGACGTTTTTAACTTGCTTGCATAACAAATAAATACCTGCATATATGCATGCAGTAATAGGAAAATTGTAAGAAATAAGTTACCCAATTTTAGTATGATTTCGCAAAGCTTATTCGAAAATTTTAAGTATTTCAGATGAGATAAAAATAGGAATAGGAAGGGGTTATACCCTATTTGTCCAACTAGATCTATTTGCATGGGCACAGCTTTCAATTTCTTCTAAAGCACTGAAAATCCCGATATTTGAAATTTTAATTTCAAATTTTCAAATACATTGTTAGTTTCGAAACCAGATTTAAAATTCTATGCTTAATTAAAAAACATAATTTTAAGCAGTTCAGATTGAAAAATTACCAGATATTTGAAGCAATAATACTGCACAGGTACAACTGTAAAAAAGATATGGAAAGAATTGTAGTATCATCTGTATTGAAAGTAAGAATTCAGGTAATTTCCATATATGCATATTAATAAAAACAAGTTGGTAATTGCTCGTCAAACGTGGCAAATGAGGTGCGTTCGTACTATAACTAGTTTTATAATTATTTTTTGCACCCCATAATTGTACTGAATGTATACTTTTTTGCAATTCATAAAGCGCATAGTCTGACACATCATTAAAATGCACTTCCAATAATTTTTTCCCATTCCCCGTAATGTAACGGAACACTTTTGACTGTCCCTGTAATTAAACTATGCATCCGATTTTCCTAAAATTTGAAATGGCTCGACAAAATTTTGCAACAATTATATCTTTAAAATTTCAGACCATTCGGAAGGCTGTAATATCATTAAAATGCACTTGCAATAATTTTTCCCATTCCCCGTAATGTAACGGAACACTTTCGACTGTCCCTGTAATTAAACTATACATCCGATTTTCCCAAAATTTGAAATAGCTCAACAAAACTTTGCAACAATTATATCTTTAAAATTTCAGACCATTCGGAAGGCTGTAATATCATTAAAATGCACTTGCAATAATTTTTCCCATTGGCCGTAATGTAAAGAAAAACTTTTGACTGTCCCTGTAATTAAACTATGCATCCGATTTTCCTAAAATTTGAAATGGCTCGACAAAATTTTGCAACAGTTATATCTTTAAAATTTCAGATCATTCGGAAGGCTCTAATATCATTAAAATGCACTTGCAATAATTTTTCCCATTGGCCGTAATGTAAAGAAAAACTTTTGACTGTCCCTGTAATTAAACTATACATCCGATTTTCCTAAAATTTGAAATGGCTCGACAAAATTTTGCAACAGTTATATCTTTAAAATTTCAGATCATTCGGAAGGCTGTAATATCATTAAAATGCACTTGCAATAATTTTTCCCATTGGCCGTAATGTAAAGAAAAACTTTTGACTGTCCCTGTAATTAAACTATACATCCGATTTTCCTAAAATTTGAAATGGCTCGACAAAATTTTGCAACAGTTATATCTTTAAAATTTCAGATCATTCGGAAGGCTCTAATATCATTAAAATGCACTTTCAATAATTTTTCCCATTGGCCGTAATGTAAAGAAAAAATTTGACTGTCCCTGTAATTAAACTATACATCCGATTTTCATAAAATTTGAAATGGCTCGACAAAATTTTGCAACAATCATATATTTGAAATTTCAGACCATTCGGTTGGGTAGTTTTTGCTCTGTTACATGCGGACAGACGGACGGACAGACGGACGGACAGACGGACGGACGGACTGAACGACGACTATAGATGCTACGTATTTATATAATTACGAACGCACCTAAAAACTGTTCAATATACTTCACAATGTTAACACAGATGTCAAAAATTAATTTTTATCTTAATCGTTAGCGTTTTTTTTTTTTTTTTTCAAATAAGAGCAAAGGCATCTACTATTTGTACCCGAAAAATCAGATCAATTTACGGTACTGGCAAAACCGCTGAGAAAATCTACAGTTGTTTGAGCTTTTGCAGATAGTATCTTCCAAAACATGAGAGATATTTTCATTTCTTTGCCAAATATAGACACTAGGTTTCTTTTAAATATTTGTGGTTCAGAGAATAAAATACATACCAATTTATTCATTCACAAAATTATAAAAAAAAATCATAGTTTTCGGTGTACCAAATTTTCTACTGAACACGTAATAGAAAAATTTAAAACAAATTATGTAATATTTTGTAATTGTAATCAAAATATTTTTTATTAAAAAATATTTTTAATTTTTAATATATACACACACGTATATATAGAGAGAGAGAGGGAGAGCGAATATTTCTCAGTATTTCGTATTTTCTAGAGAATATCTCAATCGAGTAACTTATTTTACGTATGTATTTCAAGTTATAAAATAAAAATAAAACCTTATTTTATAAAAAGAAATAAAAAATTTCAAACTGCAATGTATATACATTTCTTCACATCTTTTGCCATTTGATGCTTTTTCAGACGTCATTATACTTTCATACAAACTTCACTGAAGAAGCAGAGAATTTATAATAAAATATGGTTATCTGTATGTAAGGTATTATGAACCAAAAACGAAAAGATATTTTATAATAATGACCAGAGCTTTCCGAAACATCTGTCTCTCTTTCTCGTTCTTAAATCCTTGGACCTCATTGATTCTTTCATGTTCACCCTAAAAATTACCATTTTATTCTGAATTTATTGTAGAAATTGAGAATATGAAAGAAAATATATTACAATTATTTTTCAAGATATAGCAGAAATAAATGTAAAACAAAATTTTAAAACCATCCAAACATTTCCGATGCACCCACTCTGCCATTCTCATTCTTAACTTTGTGGAGTTTTCGATATTAACCGACATCATTAGACATTCATCTAAACGCATTAGAAATGCACAGAGTTTTAAAAAAAGTCCTCGTTTTGATATTCAATATTAGTGTATAAAAAAGGTGAAAAATAGATAATAGAAACTTCTAAATAAAGTTACTGAAAAGGTAAGAGTGTTTTATATTTAACGTATTGTTTAGTTATCCAAAACGTAAAATGTACGTTGAATATTATCTTAATTTCGAACTCTTTCTTTGCTACATTATCATTAGTGTGTTTCTTTCTTTTTATTTATTTTCGTGTTCAATCTAAATAATATATTTAAAACGTGGGTAACATTTCCGTTCTGGCAATAGGTTTTCTAACATGTTATAAATCGAAAACTATATGCGTATAGTTGCGTAATTTCTAATGTTAATTTTATCATAAAAAGTTGTATATGGAAGGAGAACATGTGTTTGGATTATACGAATTCAATTTTTCCAAATGAGCTGAAAACTATGCAATTGACGACTAGAACCCAGGACATTTAACTTACATTGTTAGTGCTTTACCGTTTCAGAATGCTTTACCTATGTAAAAACATACTTAACAATTAGAATTTGATAATTTTGAAATGTATGTTGATTTTTGTGCCGAGCATTGCAAAGAGAAAGGTAATAGATAAATGAAAGTAACGGTTGAACCAACACAAAAGCAAAAAAAGTTCATACTTAATTAATAGCATAGGACAAAATACAGAAAATGTGGTTTCTTTTCAATCCAAAAGTATACATACCCAGTAATTAAAAAAAAGATATTAATGTTTGTTTTTTGGTTACAAAAGGAAACTAATAATTACAAGGATGTCCGTGTCTTTGGATGATGTCATAAATCCGGGATGACCTCTTTTAATGAGATTTATCAAAGTAGGTTTATCAATTTCCTCCCAGGCTTTTAAGAGTGATTCATGGAGATCGTCGTTACTTTCATATTGTTTGTTGTGGGCATAAATTTTGAGAGCTAAAATTCTCCACAGATTCCCCATAGGATTGTAATCTGGGTAACCAAGTGGCCAACTGAAAAAGGTTACTTTTTGTTGCTTCAACTAATCACATGTACTGAGACTGCTATGTACTGAGGTATTGTCGTGCTGAAAAGTGAACTTTTTTCCTTAATCGCCGGAGATATGGGATAATGTGGTCTTGCAATATTTGTTAGTACTCAATACTATTCATTTTTGATGCTGTGAAGGCCAGCTGAATCTTACTACGAGCACTGACTGCTCCCCCTAACATTAAGCTACGTCTTGTTAAGTTTATTTTAGTATAATCATCTCCGTCCATTTATTAAACCTCGCCAGTCATATTCAAAACCATCAGAACCTTCGAGATTGAATTTCTCTTCGTCACTAAAATAATCTGAAACATAAAATATTATTTTCTAACGTTTGTTTCTTTTTATCTTTAATTCATGAAGAAGAAATAAAAATAGAACTTACGCCTTTCCAGTTTGTGGTCATGTTACTACAAGAAAATTGCAATCTGACTTATTTGAGTCTAGGTTTAAAACATAGAGCAGACTTCATTTTTACAAAAACAAGATTTGAAATACGTTTAATTGGAGAAGACTTTAATTGTTTTGCAGAGATGGAATCAACAAACCTATGTTGATAAATTTTATTGAAAGCATGCCATCCCATATTTATGACATCATTCGACATCACGGACCTCCTTGTAATTATCTGTTTCATTTTATAACCTCATAAACAAACTATTATCTTTCTTATGCTGGGTATGTATACTTTTGTATTGGCAAGAAATCACATTATCTGTATTTTTTCCTACGCTATTAATTAAATATGCATTTCCGCCCTTTTGTATTGTTTCAATTGAAGAGCTAAGTGGAAGAACATGTTAAGTAGCAAAAATTACATTTGAAGAAATTTGAAGTGAAAGTTTTTGCTGTAAATTTTAATGATTTATTTTCTATTGGATACCATGTGTTTAAAACATTAACAGGTCTGGTACTAAACACTCTCAAAAAAACTTATTCATAATTAATTTTCAAATATTAAAAATTATTAATATTATTGACATTATTAAAAATTAAAATATTAAATATTAATGAATAATGTCTTAAATCTTCAAGACTAAATGGTATCTTAGTATTTTAGCTTCACCATGTGATAGGATACCTCATAACGCTTTGATCCAGAAGATTAAAAAAAATAGAAAATGTGGCATAACATGCTCATCCACTCAGCTCATCAATTATCACAGTACATTCAAGTAATGTATTTCTCTTTTCATAACAGTCAACATATTTTTCAGAATTGTCAAATTCTAAGTGGTATGTATAATTTTGTATTGTAGTGTATTGAAAATGCACATTTAATTTTAAAATTTTACAATACAACAGATATTCTACGTTTTAACACGAACATTTCTTCTTTTTTTATGAATGCTGCAAATCGAAATGCGTCTGGTTGACTAATTTGTGTTGTTGTAATCAGTCAAGGTGTGATTGACAATTTTTTTTTTTTTTTTGCAATGTTAGTTCGCAGAAACGTACACATTTGAGCATCTTTCCTTTATTATGCAAACTCAACTGCATCTAGTTCTGAATTCAGCGTATTCTTACAGTTTGAATCCACGTGACGTGGCAGTGTGTAATTTTCTTCGTTTTATGGGGATGCGTAAAAGACATCATTTCCTGGCCACAAGTTTATCAAAATTTATGTGAATTGAAAATTATAATTTGCAGTGGTGGATGTTGTAATGAAAATATCACCAGGAATTTTTTTATTAATTTATTTTGTGCCAAGAAAATGTTAAAATCTTAAACAGGTTTATTTTATGTAATTTCGTTTTAGTTTCTGAAAATAAATTACATCGATTTAATCCTGTCTATCTTCTTTAACAGTTTTAGCATATATACTCGAAAATTATAATTAAACTTTTGGAATGTTTTTGTAGTGTCTAAATTAAGTAATGTCATACTATTCAATATAACCTTTTAGCAAAAATTGCATTGCACTCATGCTATTGAAAATGAACTCTTAATTCGAACATTTTATAAAACAGCAGACATTGCAGTACACCTACCTTTTAACCTAAACTTTTTTTATTTCTTATGAATGCTGCAAATCGACCTGTATATATATATGTATATATATATATATATATATATATATATATATATATATATACTGTGTGTTTGTTTTTGTCTAAGACGTCTACCTTCAATATGAGAATTTTTGTAAAATAATTTATTGGATTATGGAAATAAGAAGAATTAGGTCAGCCGTGCATCACAAACAGAACTCAGAAAATCTAAAAAGGTTCAATCATTTATTCATTCAAATTAGAATTTTGAAACTAAGAGTTTGTACCGTATAGGAAACTAGTAGAAAGTACTATATGTTCAGTTTAACTGAATGTGACTTAGATTTTTTTTTAATTCTTACTAATTGTAGTCTTTAAGCATAGTGCACCAAATTATACCGCGCCTACTGTTTTGTCGAGTTCCAATATACCATGCTAAAATCATGAATACACAGCATGTCCGAGAAAGATCTTTGTTATCTAAACATCTATAACAAAAATACTACAGGGGAAATAAAATGCAGTTTGCTGCAAAAGAATTAAGAAATCTAAGAGTTTGTTTACACTACCTTCAATGTAGCTTTACATGAGCTGCGAGAGAACGATTTTCGGCCGTAATTTTTCGAGTGCTCCCCCAACATTTCCTGTCTCTTTAAACTTCTGCATCTATACATAAATTGAAGGCACACTTGGTGGATCTTTATGGTACATCCTGCGAAACTTTCTTTCCACGGTTATGGGTGATTTTATTTCGGCTAACCCCAATACACACTGCGCTTACTCCTGTGTAGTCGCCATTTTGTTTTATTATTACAACTGCCAAGCAACTAGAGCGAACTACCTCAGGCAATTGATACCAGAAAAAAACTTAAATTTCCTCATTCTTTTACAGAAAATTGCAGTTCATTTCAGATGTTAGTATTTTATTATTAACAGTGGTGTAGTTGTAAAAAGATCAGAGATGGGTCTCTGGCAGCTGGTATACGCACAAGGCAGACGGTATATCCTGGAGAGTATATGCTATAGTTTTTTTGAGAAACAGAGGGAATAGGCTGTCCCTTAAAAAATCCAGAAGGTATACGGCGTGTACCACAGTATACCCTCCACTACATCCCTGGTTATTAATTTTTAGAATGATAAAGAAATTTCTCTGACATGCTGTATATTCCATTTAAATATAAAAGCTGAAAATGCTCCCATTTACGACAGATATACATATTTCGAAATACACCTAATAAATACAAGGTGAACGATTTGAATCCCCTGGTTGTTATTAATACTAAAACATAATTAATAGGTTATTTCAGCTCTAATTTAGCTGTATATATATAAAAGAAATAATAGAAATATAATTGAAAAAAAAAAATTCCCTCTTCCTTTTTTTTCAACTATACACATTTTCAAAACAATTGACAATTTTATACTGAAGATTTCATTTATAACCTTTTTCATGATAATTTTTATCAAATAAAATGCACAGCTTACATAAGTTTAGTAATTTTAGGTCAAATAAATTTAGCCGGATCAGTTATTAAGTGCATTACGCTTGAATTATGACTAATACAGATTCTTAGAGATTCAATAAAATAAAGTCAAAAGGACTATGTGCATGTGTTTTTTGTTAATAAACGATAGACCATAAAAACAGCCTTTCCACGGGGTAACCCCCCCCCCCCCCCCGGACCATAAATACATCCGCTTTACATCATTGTCCTAAGAAAAATGATCCAGTTGAAAGACATTTGTTTGTATGATACATCTGATGCATCAAGTCAATTCCGTTAACCTTGACTTATAATAACCCTAACTGATAGCACAATTAATATTAATTTTGGACTACAAATTAGCCAAGACCTTAATCTGTTGACGTGATTGAAATTTTAACGTACGTTAGTACATTATCAAACGTAAAGCAAACGCTATGAAATTTTATAATAAAGCCCATATTGCAAAACCTAAATTACGTTATAATGACTAAAGGAGCCATATACTGCACACGCAAACAGCAATAAATAGAAAGGAAGGAAACAAGGAAGGAAGCTTTGATTAAATATATTTGTAGAAAGAAATAATGTTACTTTTAATTGGGGATAATTAATGATATATATTCCGCAATTTTTGTTAATTTTGATATCATAACATTAAAATATTTTATATTTCTCTATTTTAATGATAGTTTTCGAGCAACTTTTAGTGAATACTTTTCTTTTTTGTTCTCATTTAATATAAAAATCATGCTATGGGGTTAAGGAAGTTTCGCTTAAAAAGAACTCAGGGCTTTCTTGATTACTTTCCGAACTTTTGAACTGATGAAATGATTTCTTTTACTTTTTCTTAATCAGAAAAGTCTTTAAAATTTGTTCAGACAGCTGAAAATGGAGTTTGATTCCCCAAACTTTTAATTTATTTTATATAAAAGAAGATCATAAAATACATTAGAACCCGTATAACTACGTTGGAAAAAAACTATTTTACTAAAACTTTTGCAATTTCTTTTAAAAGATTAATTTTGCTTATTTTTGAAATCATAAAATCGAAATATCATGATAGGTTACGAAGTGTTAACTAAAAAAATCACAAGTCTTTTTTTATTATGTTTCAAAGTCTTCAATTGATAAAATGGTTTATTTTAGTTTTTATTAATTAAGATTTTTTTCTTTTATTTTTACATTTCTTCAGACAATTGAAAGGGAAGTTTCATTCGTAAAACTTTTTATTTATTTTAAATAAAAGAGGATTAAAATGTCAATACATCTCATAAAACGTTTTTACGGTATTATTTTTTACATTATATGAAGGAAATATTTATAAAATAAAAACATCTATAATATTTGTTCACCCTAATAAAACCTGAGAAACATTTTTAATTTATTATCATAATCACAAGAGAAAAGAAAGTTAATAATCATATGAGCCGTTCAGTGCACCAATCGATTAACTCCATCAAATGAAAATGTTCAGTATAAACAGTTAAAGTTATTGTAACTATAAAAATATTGTATCTATATAATACAGGGTAATTCAAAATGAATATAGCGATTACAAACGGCTATAACTATTTAGTGGAAAAGAATTTATCGATAAGAATAACACAGAATGTAGACGGAACTTCAAAATTTCTTTACGTAAGACGCATGTGCAGTGAAGCGGAAGCCTACTCATGCCCGAGTTGAAACTTCGCAACGACAAGAAACCTGTTCATTGCAGGTGTGTCATTGGTAAAAATGGCGATCCCCGTGCAGAAAGCATTCTGCATTCTAGAATTTAACAAATGTCATTCTGTTATCACAATGCAGCAAGATGGAGCACCCCCACATCGCAGTACAGAGGTTCGCACACTTTTGAACCAACATCTTCCAAATGGTTGGATCGGTCGAAGTAGAGATGCCGACGATGTCTTCTACTCTTGGCCACCAAGATCTCCGGACTTGACACCCTGTGATTTTGTGGCTCCCATGCCCAAAACAATTGAAGAACTCAAAGTATGCATATGTAATGCGCTTGTGTCGGTGACTGAACAAGTGCTTATGAATGTATGGCGTGAAATGGACTATCGCTTAGAATTTGTCCGTGTGACCAAGGTATGTCACATAGAACATCTATGACGTATGTATACAAAATATTGAAGTTCCGTCTACATTCTGTTTTAATCTTATCGATAAATTCTTTTCCACTAAATAGTTCTAGCTGTTTGTAATCGCTTTATTAATTTTGACTTACCCTGTATTTTTTCTCGGGATATTTTGATTCAGCTTATTAATTTTCTTCTAATTAAGGGTATCTTTTTATCACTGTATAAATGTATAGAAAATTTTCAATCTTCCTTTGTTTTAAAAAAAAGGTCACTCAAAATGGAGTTAGCCGGATTGTCTTCTGATCGCATCATATGTGAACTTCAAAACGACATCGAAGACATTACACATCTATTAAAATTTTTAGCTTAAAAGGGCAACTGGAAGGGCTTGTACCAGGGTTGACGAACCTTTTTAACCGAGTGCTAATTTCAATCCAAAAAAATTTTACACGACCTTGACGTGCCAACAAATTTTGTGGATTGAAAAATCATGAAAAAAAAAACTTTAAATAATAACATTAAGATAATAAAAACAAATGGGTTGCATACAGGTGAGGTATTGCACCATAATAATAATTAAAAAATTAGATTCTAGAAATTATTAAAATATATATATGTAATTAATTACGTTGTTGCATCTTGGAAGGAAAGTAATTAATATGAGGTTCATACTCAGTCAATTTCAACAGAATGCAAACAGAACTGGATTTATATGACAACTGCTTTTTATTTGATATTTTGTATTATTCATTTTAGAAACTAATGACTTTTCGGACATAGATAGAAAAAATATTGAAAGATCAAACGCCAACTTTTTTAAATAACTCATAAATTAATTTCTAAGTTGAAATAATTTTATCATTGGTACTTTTATTAATGTGGTAATTTACAGTATTTTAAAAAGCCACAATTAAGATTCTTCAATTTCTAAAAAATCAAATTTAGTCAAGATTAGATCGTCTAGAGTTTCCTGTAGTATCACTGTGTATCGATTTAGTTACAAGTACTTAACGTGCCAAAATTATTCTTTCGCGTGCCACTTTTGGCACGCGTGTCATAGATTCGCCGTCCCTGGCCTATACCTACCAAGTTAAATTAATGTACATTTTCACAGAAACTACCAAAGATAGGTACGTGAATTTTTTATATACATAATATGACTAATTTGTAATAAAGTGAAGTCAATTTTATGAGGAGATATTCTTTAGTTCTTTAAAAAAATGGAATAAATACTCCATTTAAATAAGAAAAAACTTGCATTTTGTCAAAGAAAAACTTTTTTATACAAATTTTGAATTCATGTTTGTAGCAAAAGATCACTTCATATTGATCAGCTATATGTGTAAGATATCAATGCAGGATTACAAACAATATTAGGTACTAATTTCTATAAAAATGTACATCAAATTTCAAAAAATCAACATTTTGAGAAAATTGAGTATAATCTTTATGCATGATGTAAACAAACTGAACTACTTAATTTCTTTTAAATTTCTCGTTGTCGTAGAAACAAAAGTAATATATAATTCTAAAGGGAAAAAATAAATGATTGAAAATATTAAATAAAAAAGAAAAGTGCCCAGCTAAACTGATGGCATTGAGCTCACAGACTATTCACACTAATTGTATATTATACTCTTATTTTAAAGAATAATGCCACTCAAAAAATAAGTGAAGGGGAATTAGCCCCCGTTTCCCCCTTTATACTTAACTAGTGAACCTCCAAATCTAATCAGGGAAGCTCCTTATCATAATAAATCGGTATACCAAATTTGGAGCAAATCGAATAATCTTGCAAAAAAAAAACATTTATCTAAATTAAGGGGGTGGACTAACTCCCTTTATCCTTAACCAATTAATCGCCAAAACGAATCAGGGAAGCTCCTTAACATAATAAACCGGTATACCAACTTCGGAGCAAATCGAATCATTCTGCATGAAAAACCCATTTATCTAAATTAAGAGGGGCGGGCTAACCTCCCTTTTCCCCCTTTACTCTTAACCAATGAACCCCAAAACTAATCAGGGAAGTTCCTTAACATAATAAACCGGTATACAAAATTCGGAGCAAATCGAATCATTCTGCATGAAAAACCCATTTTTCTGAATTAAGGGGGGGGGAGGTGGACTAACCCCGCCCCCCCCCTTTATCCTTAACCAATTAACTCCCAAAACTAATCAGGGAAGTACCTTAACATAATAAACCGGTATACCAAATTCGGAGCAAATCGAATGATTCTGCATGAAAAACCCATTTATCTGAATTAAGGGGGTGGACTAACCCTCCTTTTCCCCCTTTATCCTTAACCAATGAACCCCGAAAACTAATCAGGGAAGTTCCTTAACATAATAAACCGGTATACCAAATTCGGAGCAAATTGAATGATTCTGCATGACAAACCCATTTATCTGAATTAATGGGGGTGGACTAACCCCGTTTTTCCCCCTTTACCCTTAACCAATGAACCCCCAAAACTAATCAGGGAAGTTCCTTAACATAATAAACCGCTATACCAAATTCGGAGCAAATCGAATCATTCTGCATGAAAAACACTTTTATCTGAATTAAGGGGGGTGGACTAACCCAGTTTTTCCCCCTTTATCCTTAACCAATGAACTCCCAAAACTAATCAGGGAAGTTCCTTAACATAATAAACCGGTATATCAAATTCGGAGCAAATCGAATCATTCTGCATGAAAAACCCATTTATCTGAATTAAGGGGGTGGGGTGTGGACTAACACCGTTTTTCCCCCTTTATCCTTAACCAATGAACTCCAAAAACTAATCAGGGAAGCGCCTTATCACAGTGAACCTAGGAAAACATTTTGAAGCAAATCGGATGTTTCTATCAAGAGTTATCGCGTTACGTACATACGTACGTACGTACATACATACATACATACATACATACATACATACATACATACATACATACAGAACGGGCGGGCACATTAACTCTCAGGCTTTGATAGCCTGTGAGCTAAAAATAAAAAAAAAGTTTCTTTTCACGAATTTGCCTTTAAACCGCCCAAAACAATAATATAATAACAATTTAAATATTGTAATGTTATAACTTTAACGTTATAATGACATACATTGTTATAACCCTAAACATTAAATTTGCCTAAGCAACCCAAAATTAGGTTTTTTAAGGCACTTAAAACTTCCTGTTTCATTGAAGTATTAAATTTTTACCAGCAAAATATATTGTTATGGGATAATAGCAACCGGATATTTTTTTTAAAACATTTGGAAATGGTTGTTTTTGGTCGAGGATAGGGCCAAATGATGCTCGCATTTTATTTTTTTTAACGAAATTCAACGATGTTCTTTACATTTAGAAGAATTTTTATTTGAGCAGGTGATAGTAAGGTATAAGATCGTTAAAAATTGTATGAATAGGTAATCTAAAGGCATAAAATCGTTAAAAATTGAAAAAAGTTACAAAATGTGTAGGTGCAAATTATCAGGTATATAAAAATCCAAAGCCAAAGAGCGACGCCGAAATGAAAATCGTCTTGCAAAGCAAAAATTGAGGTCTTTCACTCATTATGTAGGCCATGAAAATCGAGGTCTTCAACTGATTATGTAGCCCATGAAAATCGATTACAGAATAAAAGAGAAACGCGAAAAAGGAAACGATCTAATGTTTAATTGATTGATAGTTAAATTCCATGTCTCGAGGGACTCCAATCCACTAGTACGGCGTTTTTCAATCGGTCGATTCTAACCGGGAAAAATTGATCTCAACGTAGGTAATTTGTCGCAATCTGTGAATAATTCGGTGGAACTGCTTTCGATTTGTAAACTGTTTTTCTTCTCGAAACGGGACTTGGAGAGTTTATCGATGAAGGTTTTGGTCGTCTGAAGTTTGATCTTTGCGATATGTTGTTGAAGAGGATGCGACGGAATTTGGTAGACGAAATTTAGATTTTTCGGTTGAATTTTGTTACGAAGGTGATTTGTCGCGATCTGTGGATGATTCGGTGGAACTGCTTTCGATTTTTAACATCTTATCTTTCTCGGCTTCTCTTGTCGAAATGACCCAAAATTAAAACTGAGTAAATATTAAGTCAAAAGAAAAAAAATCCAAATGGTCGTTGTAATCTATTAAATTACATTTTTTTTTTTTTTTTATAGCTGATGGATTAAAAATATATCTATATTTCGAGATACATTATCCTTAATCTGAAGTTCTACAGTAGCATTAAAGGTCACGGCAATAATTTTATCGACCTTTCAATCTTATTAAATTTCTGTAGCGATGCATGTAATTTCCTTCTTGAGCTGAAATTTGATAAACTAAGAGAAATGCTAAGTATCGAAATTATAAGTACTACTAATAAAATGTTATCTTGCGTAAAATATTAATTATACCTAAATCCGGAATTTATTTTAAAGTGAAAAAAATAATTACATATACTCAGAAATGTGCAGTATTTTCTGAATTTAGATTAAAACTTTTAGAAATATTTTCAAAAGATTACATTTACTCTCTAATCATTTAATTAAAAAAACCATGATATGTTAAGAAGTTTTAATTCCGTGCTTTCTTGATCAAGTTCCGAAAACTTTATTTGATTGAATCATTTCTTTCATTTTTTTTCTTAGTGAAGGAAACTTTTAGAATTTGTTCAGATTGTTCAAATAAGATTCGGCTCTTCAAATTTTTATTTTATTTTCTAAGAAAAGTGGGTTTATAAATATGTTAGAAATTCCAAAAAAGCGAATTTGAAAAAGTTTGTATTTGAAATTGTTTTTTAACAAATGTCTGAGTTTCTATTTTTGAATCAATCATACTTATGTCAAAACTGTTGATCTTTCAACTACTTTATTCAATCAAATTGTATTGTCGAATTCTTACGCGATTTGAAACTCTAACGTATATATATATCAAAAATGTTGTCTGTGTCCTTACATTCATTAAATTTTATTAGGGTTAATGTCTGTAATATCGCACCACCTTTTAAAATTTTATATATTTTTGGTATTTTTAGGGTTTCGTACTTAAAAAGTAAAAACGAAACCATTATAAGATCACTCTTGTGTTTGTCTGTCCGGCTGTCACAGCCGTTTTACAAGTAAACTATGGAAGGTGGAAAGTTCAAATTAGGGGAAATAATAAATACTATTGACCCACATATTTACAGACTAGCATTCACAAATATATTAAGGAAAAATATAGAGAGACTAATTAAGTGACTTGAAAAAAAAATCTTTTATTTGTATATCGTGTGGGGTATCGCTTGAAAGCACTCGTAACACTGAACTCAAAAAATATTTCTTTTAATTTTACGTATGATATTTTCAGAGATATCGTCGAAAATGTAGTGCAAAAATTGCCCCCCCCCCGTCTATTTCCAAATCTACTGAAACTAAAATTATGAAAAAAATTAGAGGTAGTAGACGTTAATTTATACCCTGCAGGAAAATTATAGCGATTGCCCTAGGTCATACAGTTTTTGAGACAATCGCATTTTCCCGTTGCACACAAATTTCAATTTTCGGGCATTCAGCAAAGATTTTGAGGAGCGCTGGAGGTACCTGCCGTAGTAGAAGTATAAAAACATTGTTGATAATGATTTTCGAAAAAAATCATCCATTATTAGCCGAGATATTAACCCTTAAATACGCAGACTTGTTTGGACATACATAATGACATGGGCGGCATACCTTATGTACCATCAGCTTTTAAAGCCTAGATAACAACTTTTAAAGCTATATTTGTGTGCCATGTAGTGCACATGCCCAGTAGCAGTATAAAAGAAATAAACATCAAATTGTTAAAAAATAGACTAATTTAATTAGAATTAATGACATAAATAGTATGGGATTCGTGACTAGTTTGCATTGAGTGTATCTCTCAATACGAATACCGTGTCTTTAAAAGTTAATTAAAAACAAACATACCTGGAAATGCACGGCACGGACACGGACCAAGGCGGCGTTGCAACTTTGCGATCTCCTTTCGAAGCGCACTTAGCACAATGCCAAGTTTAAACTTTGAATAAGGGTTTTGTTTTAGCTACACTGTAAAAAGAAAAGTTTATTACTACACTGTATTTAGTTTTACGAAATGCCAAATGAAGTTTAAATATGCACTACTTTTATAATCAGTACCGAATTAAGTTATTCATAAACAAATTAGGATAATATTAAAAAAAAGTGGTATACAGAATAGCAATATTTGATATTATTTAGGCTTCATATCTCTTTGAACTTTTATGGTATTACCCATTCATACTTTTCTAGTATATACAGGTATACCCAACCATACGTTGTATGTTTTTTTACAAAGTCTTATTATTCTTTTAACAACTATGTCTACTTTTATAATCAGTACCGAATTAAGTTATTCATAAACAAACTAGGATAATATTAAAAAAAAGTGGTATACAGAATAGCAATATTTGATATTATTTAGGCTTCATATCTCTTTGAACTTTTATGGTATTACCCATTCATATATTTTTCTAGTATATACAGGTATACCCAACCATACGTTGTATGTTTTTTTACAAAGTCTTATTATTCTTTTAGCAACTATGTTTTTAATAATACTGTTGATAAATTATATATTTATTGTACGGAATCCTCTGAGAGCAAGTAATACTCGCACTTGACCGTTTATTTTTTTTATTTGATTAATAACTTTCACGTAATTTTCGTAGGTGCGCTATAGTTACTTCATACCACATACAATGAGCTCAATAGCTCAAATAATAAAGAAATAAAAAATATAAAACCACAAAAGGTACATTTAGGACGTTTAAAAAAAATTTTTTCTTATATCGCAACATGTGTATTACTAACATCGCACAGAGCAATATTTGGAATGCTGTTTTATAGTAGTCATAAAAATGGAATAGGGAAGGGAAATAAATTTAAAGGACATTCTGTATTGTTATTATATTTAATAAAGGACTCATTTTTGTCAGCATATGATATTTTACAAAGAAATCAAGCTATAAGTTTTAATTCATATATATGAATGGAAATTAGCTGTTTAAACAGAAATTACAAATGTATGTTTTGTAATCGATAGCTACAGAGATTATTCATGACATCAAGTGCGATGTTTAATACAAATGATCCATTTTTCTCCACGTCTGTCAATTGTATAAAGCTTTTTACAGAAAGGACATTTACAATCATATTTGTTGTCTTTGTCGTCAGTAGACACTGTCAACGGTTGATCAGGATCTTCGTCTGTTTCTTAGAATGTCTCCAATAATGGCTGATATTTCATTTTTTTTCTTCTTTACAATAGCTTCTTCTTAGGTATGATTTTATTTTTGTTTATTTTATTTATTTATTTATTTTTGCATTTTTGGATAAAAAATGTTTTTGCAACTTTAGTCTTTTTCTTTTTGGCAAGCTCTTCACCAAGTTTTACTTTACATGGAATATTTGTCAGAACCGTTTTTGAGCAACTTCGGCATATTCTTTTGTTTAATTAAACGTTTTTCTCATTCAGATGGGGCAAAGAGCTTATATCCATCGGATAAACTTTGCTATCGTTTGGTGTTGGCGAGGAGGATACACAGCTGGACAGCTCTTTTCTATTAAACTTGCCATTTTTGTTTACAGGTGTTTCAAGACCACTGGATACAGGCTGAGACTCAGGTTGTTGATGTCTAATTTGACTTGTTTCTTCTGGACGGCTTGTCAGTGATGGAAAGACCAAGACTTCTGGATGTTTATCTTAGAAATAAGTTTGAGCACAGTTAACCACTGCAAATTTATGGTCTTGGAATATGTTTTTATTCAAAGGGAAAATACATTCATAAAAAAAGTCGAAGTTACAAAAGTTGACATTGAGACCCTTAAATATAATAATTTTTTCGTAATATCGTACAATGCTACATTAGGACTACAGTAGGGGTGCAATATTAGGAAGAATGAAACATCGTAATACGGTCGACTCTACCGATGAAACTAAGATTAGAAAGAGACTTACATCTATATCTAGTTACACTACATTATTATGTTGTTGTATTTACGTTACAATAATTAAGAACAGCACTTACTTTGAAAATGATTTTTCACTGTATGATGAAGTATACAAAAAGTTTTGGATTGCACAGAAGTTAAAAAAATAGCAGAGACTAAATACAACTGCGTATTTAGCCAAGGCGCTCTACGACTTACGCCCTACTACTAGACATTAGTTAAGCCATTTTCGGTCAGGTGGCAGCACCTACTTGACGAGATCATGAGTGGTGCGATATAAGGCAATGGTGCCATATTAGGGGCATTTCCTCTACTAATAAATGGAGAGGACCAAAAGCGGGTGTAAATAAGTTTTCTGTGAAAGAAAATAAAACGTTACCTAAAGGAGCTATTGTGGCAAGGATATCGGCAAAGGCGGAACGGAGGACTAATGTTATTGGTGAGAAATTAAATAAGCTCGAGAAAATTGAAGTTAGTGTAAATTTGCAAAAAGCGAAAAGGTCTGTAGATTCAGGATGTGAAATCAGTGTCGCTCATATAAATATGGTACTAGAAGAGAAATTAAAAAGAACTGGTAGTATTTATTTATAAGGACTATTTGGTGAAGCTGTTAAATCGTCGTTGGTTAAATTACCGTTAGCTATTCCGCAATTCGAACAAATTAATGTAATTGATCAGGTTGTTTATTGCGCGCTAACCGGTAGTATTAATGAGCAAGTAATGTTGCATCCCGAAGTGATTAATGAGTTGTGGCGGGTCAGTCGCGAGGAGCCATTGCTGGAATCCACTATGATTCCATATTTCCTCACAAATAATAATCTTCAGTGTTGCCACTGTATAGGGAAAACTGGAAAAACTAAGGGAATTTAAAAATGAATATTAAAAATAAGAAATTTTACTAAATTTTGGTACTTTGTAAAATTTATCCATTGAAATTTTGAAAATTCTCAGAGAAATTACTCACGGAAAATTTAATTTTTTGCTTAGGAAAGCGCAAGGAATTTGATTGTCGAAATAAGTGGCAATCCTGATCTAAAATACAATAAATAGAAAGTATGGAAGTTAGTATTGATAACTTGAGCGAAAAGAAAGGTATGAGAAGCGATAATTGCAATGTTTACGCAATAGAAATGAGATCGGGAAATTTACAAAGTCAGGACGAAGAAAATACGGAGGCAGATGAAAATGAGAATGACAAAGTTACAATAAGTAATTCAGATATATTTAAGAATCTCCAATAGGATTGTAAAGATTTAGAGAGAGCTTGGGAATTACATAAAATTGATAAAGGGGATTTTTTATATTTTAAATGATTTATTGTATCATCAAGATAAATTGGTAGGAGAAAATAAGGGAGCTCAATTAGATACTATGCCAATTCATGAATATTTAAACAAACTTAGGGGATGCTTAGAAAGAGCAGCAAATGAGGCAAAATTATCATCCGAAGTGCAACAAGGCGGATTGGCATATCGTTACAACTTAAGATCAAAAGGAAAAACTTTTCATCTAGGCGACAAAGTAATACTGTTAATCCGCGGTTCAACTAACAATTTATACTCTAGGTGGAAAGATACGGCGACTATTGTCAAAAAACGAAACAGGCATCCGTTTAAAATTGAGTTAGCAGACGGGAGTAGAAAGCATGTACAGCAAAATAAATCAGAGATTTTATCGCTGGAGCAATGTAGTTAATGTTATTTTTGATAGCGATGAAGAATTTGGAGAATTTGGGGGGAAATTTCCATTTTAAACAGAGAACAAGAGTTAGAACGGGACATAGAAATGTTTGAAATAAAAAGGTTATATAATCAGGGTTGTAAAAAGACCGGTTTTTTTTTTTTAAAACCAGCCCGGGTGGGTTTTATTAAAAACCCCGGGTTAAATGGGCAATTTTCCCTGGGTAAATTGGGTTAAAATGCCAAAATGTGGACTATGATTCCACATTTCCTCACAAATAATAATCTTCAATGTTGCCACTGTATACGGAAAACTGGAAAAACTAAGGGAATTTAAAAATGAATATTAAAAATAAGAGATTTTACTAAATTTTGGTACTTTGTAAAATTTATCCATTGAAATTTTGAAAATTCTCAGAGAAACTACTCAGGTAAAATTTAATTTTTTCTTAGGAAAGCGCAAGGAATTTGATTGTCGAAATAAGTGGCAATCCCGATCTCAAATACAATCTTTGTGAACATTTCATAGTGTAATACATGGGAATGACTTCATAGTCTTAATAAGGATCTCAATATTTTTCTCTGTTCTTAAAATATATATATATATGATCCCTTTAATTTAAATAACAAACAAATTTTAAATTGCAAAGCTATAAATTGTGTGTTATTTAATAAAATATAAATATAACTTTAAAAATAAAACTTGCTCCTTTGAAATTATCATAAGATAGCAAACGTTTATAAAAAAATATCTTACAACAGAAATTTTTCTTATATGTATATACAGGGTGTCCACTCTCAACGGTGTCCAATGGCTAATTCCTAAACCGTTAGTCATAGACATATAGTTTCAATTACAAAAAATGTTTTAAATTGAGACAAAGAAATATTTTAAAAGCGACTTGGGTCAATAAAAACATTTCTTAAAAATTACGAAATTTAAGATTTATATGCTCCCCCCCCCCCCCGGTCTTATAAGTTATATTTAGTAAAATTTTCCTATTACACTGACAAGTAAGACAAAAAAAGTCCTGTTCATATAACACTAAAATGTACGACTGAGATATGAAAGTTTAAAAATGCATGACTTGTACCACTTTTCTGCATCTGAACACAAATGAGTTGGCCATTCTTTGAGGGGTCATATACAAAGTGCTTAAAATATTCGAAGAACTTTTCATGTGTGTTCGCTTTGAAAAAAAATAGAACAAGTGTTATAACTGAATTAACTTTTATTAAGTTTCAGATTGGCTGAAATTATTGTATTTTAACATATGTTTTATTTTGTAAGGATTTGAGACTCTTTCTTTTCATGATTTCTTTTAGCAAATATTATGTTATTTTATTTAACTTCAATGATCATATGCATGATTTCTCAGTTCAAAATTTGTACTCGAAATTTAACTCACTTTGAAATATCCGATCGAGATTAAATTTTACATACATACTGATGTAAATCCGATGACAATCTAATATTATTATGATTTTCGGTGGTTACCATTCATACTTATTTTACAGGATAACACACAAAATTTCGGATAGATTACCGCCAAGAAGTTTAAGAAAAAGTTTAATATTAGATAACACAAGACTGTTATGGTTGTGTTTTTTAACCTTTATGTATTTTTTAGCACTGAATCCGAGAATTACCTTAATTTTTAACCATCATATCAGGATGTTTCGCAAATCATAAATTGTCAAAGTTAAAAAATAACAAAAATCGGATACTATAAAATAGAGAAGATGGCTGAGTTTTTTAACTTTTGTTAATTCATTTTTATGCACTTTTTAGCACTGAATCGGATTCAGCGGTTAAAAATGATACTATAAAACAGATGTAAAACATTTTTTATTTAATTTTCCTGACGTGATGGTTAAAAATGGTCATTTTCCGATTCAGCGGCAAAAAATACACAAAATAATTTAATAAATATAATAAGTTTAGTAAATATAACACTCTTGAAGCTAACTGAAAAGCTTAAATTTGCGTTTTAAATTAAAAGCTAAAACGTTTTAAAATTATAGGGTTCCCAATCTAAAAGTGCAAGTAAATTAGTACAAATATATTTTCTGAGATTCAAAGAAGTGAATAAATAAAACAAAATAACCATAAACTGTTAACTACATCATTTGTTCTTTTCCAGAAATATATTAAAAAACCCGGGTTTTTTACATGGGTTTTTTCTAAAAAACCCATTCCGGGAGAGCAACTGGGCGGGTACCCGGACAGCTACCCACTGCAACCCTGTATATAATAGTCAAGTTAGTGATATAAAGTTCATTTTGAGGAGAAATAAAGAAGAGTTTAAGGGTCCTGTGCAACCAACGAAAGTGGAGGAACACCGTATTGATTTGAAACAGGGTGATCTCAAGGAAAAGGCAAAATTATATAGTTTATCTATTACTTATAAAGAAGAAGTGGATAGGCAGGTCCAGGAGTTGTTAGAGTTAAATCTAATCGAAGTATCAAATGCAGAAAATAGTCATCCGATTGTTTGCGTGGCGAAAAAATACGCAGCTGTTAGACTATGTATAGACTACAGGGCTTAAACTCAGTAACGCAGGTACCAACATTTCCTAGCAATGATTCGCAGGAAATCATGCATACAGCAGGGGCCGCTAAATATTTATCTTCGATCGATTTATTGAGGGGTTATTGACAGATTAAAATGGCTAAGGTATGTATACATTTGAGAGCATTAACACCGCATAATGGGACTTATGAATGACGAACTATGTTTTCGGTTGATCAAAATCGTTCTAAAAGGATATGAATAATGTTCTTCAAGCTCATCGGATTTATGCACAGGCATATATTGACCATCTCATCATTTTCTCAGACAGTTTGGAAAAGCATTGTGAGCATATTACGGCACTTATCGAGGAGCTGAAGAGTCGAAATTTTACAATTAGAATTGATAAGTGTATATTTGGAGAAAAGTTAATGTAATTGGAGTGGAACACATGCGTCAGATGAGGAGAAAACAGGAGCAATAAAATATTTGCAGAGACCGAAAACTAAGAAGGAAGTTATATCTGTTTTGGGATTAATGGAATTTTACTTATCTTATATTCCAAATTATGCTAAAATTGCGATACATTTAACTGAGCTAACTAAAGGGAATGTTAAAAATACTGTGCCATGGAATGAAAAGGCAGAACAAGCATTCAATACTCTTAAAGACGAATTATGTAATGTAACGCGTTTGACTACACCTATGGTAGGGCTAGAATATCAGCTTCATACCGATGCTTCAGACCTGGCCGTAGAATGTTGTCTCACTCAAAAAGATGAAAGGGATCAGTTTAAGCCGATAGCTTTTGCCAGTCAAAAGGGGCTCAACGTGCTTGACCGAGCATAAAGAAAAAGGCTTGACGTGTTCTCTATGGGTTGCGTAATTTTGAAAATTGACAAATGGATCTCAATTCGAGATCATCACTGATCATAACCCATTAAAATTTCTTACTGAAACAACTCCAAGGTCCCGCAAACTCACTAGATGGGTTCTTGCCTTGCAACGCTGGAACTTTAGTATTTCTCATCGCCCAGGAGTGAAACATTTGAATGCTGATGCAATTTCTAGACTGCATAGGATGAGCTGGGAGGAACAGGCAGTGACTACTCCAGCTACGTCAATGTCTAATTAATTATCGAATAGTTACATGTAACAAACAAAATTTTATTTTTTTTCAGTGAATGTGTATTAGAATTGGTATCTTGTATTTATAACAGTGTATTAGCATATTGTGTAATTTTTTTAAGTAATCATATTAGCATACGCTTCATTAGAGATGTCTGTAGATAATGTTCAGAAAACTTGAAATATGTATGTAGTGATAACACAGAAGAAAAATGCAAATGAACCGTTGAACTCTTTTAATTTGCATAAATTTTATATGTATCATATGTTATAGATATTACTATGAGTTTGTGTAAAATTAGCCCCTAAATGGCATATTTTCCGCTAAGGTGGGAGTGTTAGGTTTCTAATGTTAACGAGGCTGTAACTAATTGAGATTACTATTATCTGATATTAAATTTCTACATATTTATAGTATTTCACATGTATCACTTTCTGCGTAAGTAGGTTTAAAGTAATATTTTTCTTATCTTGAAGTTGATCCGAGCTATTATATTTAGAATTTATTGTATGAATAAGCTCCATTTTATCAAAGAATGTGGTGGCAGTCTATCAAATAAAATAACATTTTTCGAAGTCATTACGAGCGGTTATCTTAGATACGGGAAAAATCATGATCGTGTAGACTAAGGAAGAGTGCAACAAAGATCAATAATCTTTTAATGATATTCCTCACTATCAGGAATAGGAGTATTAAGGTATTGTATAAGCCAATCATAGAGTGGTTTCAATTCAGTAGGAATCAGTCCTTCAATTCCTTAAAGAGTAGGAATTTTATCATCGACCGCCATGTCGATAGAATTAGTCGTTGCATCAATGCTTGAAGGCATCATCGACCATGCAGTATAGGTGCACATTCACGGTCACCAGTCGCCAAGTGGCGACTAAGTTTTTTGCTGTGACCACTAACTTTTCGTATCTAAGTCGATACGTTTTTTTCCTTTAAACGATAATTTTTCTTATAATAATAATAATAATAATAATAATAATAATAATAATAATAATAATAATAAAGTTTGATATATATTCTGTTTTTTATTGTACAAAATAGTCTCAAACATTCACAATTTTTTTTATAAAGGAATATGGTCTTCCTCATATTTCCTATTACCATGATTGCTTAGCTTATTCATATTTCTTTCCAACTGCATCTTACCCAACATAATTATGTGACTGTATGTAGTTTAAGATTTACATTATACTGAATTAATTTAAATTTCAAGAATTTTATGATTAAATTAAATATGCTCATTTCGTGTAATTAGTCTGTATTTTGTTGTACATGTGTGTATATTAAATAAATTATTTTTCACTTTGAATTCCTGTGTTTTTTTGTTTAGATTTTTTCCCATATAAACGCCGTTGTTTTTATGCTTCTGTTGCACAATGTGGCCATTGGATTTTTTAGGTTTAGGCCACTGGCTCCTTCCATATTTTGGGAATCTGCACCTATACCATGCAGCAATATTTTAATGAACTTCTGCTACATTGCAAAACGAGTCTCAAGGTAAAAATCGATCACCCCCAAAAATAAATATAAAGTTACAAAGAAAAAAAAAATGTAAGGGCTTCTTTTAAATTTTACTTGCAACAAAAATCACAAATTCATTAGAATCCAAATATCCTGTTTTAAAATATAAAATTAACATCATAAGAATATACATATTTTTGTTACTTACTGTATGCTACTCGGATCATTTTAGTAATAGTGTTTAAGAATAACAGAGTGTTTTTTGTGACAACCTTGTAACACTATCCGCATACATTTTAAACCATATTGCTGACAGAATGGCTCACATTTGACCCGCAGTAAGCGTGAAGGTACTTGGCTTGGTTTTAAAAAATAACTATGCACAAAAATATAATTAAAAAAATTAAAATAGTATTTAAAAAACATAATATAGGCAATTTGCCGAATATAAGAACTTATAATATAGGAAGTCAAAGAAAATTTTGAAAACAGTCAGCTAGAGAATCGCATCTTTTTCTGGTGCTTATTAAAGTAATACCTGATAAATACCAAAACAAGATCCTATAAAAGAAAATAATTAGAAAAAGAATAAATAGTAAATATAAAGGAAAAGTTTCGTGAAGTACATTTAATATACAGACTCCCTACGATTTTACCAAAAAATTAAAAACACCTTTCCGTTCTTACTTTCGTAAATTTAATTAAAAATGATCTATTATTCCCGTTGGCGTTAATAAATTATTTTCTATTTTCCATAAATTAATTTTAACGTTTTTAAAGTAGCAGTATTACGAGATTGATATGTACTAATTTTTAGAAAATTCAATGCGAAATAGTTATTTTACAAATTTATTAAAAATATCGATCCATACTCTTTTTTATGCTCGTGTCAATTTTATCATAGATAATTCAAAATTCGATATTTCAATTTCTTTTTAGTAAAATTTTATTAATTAGAGATTTTAAAAATATTTTATACATTTATTTTAAAATATAATAAGTAGACAGCTTATCTACTAAACATTCTTAATATTAATTAAAGTACTCAAATTGGAATATTTTCAACTACGATTTGGAAAATATTTTGTTGAATTAAGATATTTTAAGAGATTAATTATTTCTAAATGAATGTTTTAAAAACTAATATTTTTAAGTAAAATTTTAAAAAATAGTATTAAAAGAAGCAAAACAGATTAACTAAATGTTAAACATTTTTCAAACTTTTGAATCTTTCACGTTAGGATGCATTGAAAAATAATTTTGCCAGTATCATCTGGTTGTAAGTTTAATTAAATTTAAAAAATCAAAAAACCCGACTGCGTAAAAAGCGAACTAATTAATTATTTCTCATCAATGTTAAACTGTTTTTTTTATATAACTTACCTATTTTTTTATTTACTTGTATTGATGACTTTTAAGTTTTGTTTAATTGTTATTTCCTATCTTTAAACATTGTTTTGATGAGGCCTATAGATGTCTATGATGGTTAGAGTTGCAATAAAGCTAGAGATCCTACCTACACAACTTCCAGGTTGTGTAATATTTAAACGGAGCTTCTGACTGTAAAATAGTCAATGAAACATCGTCTTCATTTTGAAAGACCTATCCAATTATATGCCATTCATTATGGTGCGTAAAATTTGTTTTGCGTGCCCACCGCCATTTTGTATGTTACGGCCGCCATTTTGGCTTTATAAAAACAAAACCTAGCCTATAACCATTGGACGGTTAAGACGAATTGATAGAGACCGCATTCATTAAAATCCCTTCAGAAGTTGGGATGTTTCGAGGGTATAAAGAAATCCACATACCCAGATACGTGTGAAGCACATAACCCTTCTTGGCAGTCGGGTAAAAAACATCGTGGCTTTTAAAAAAATAATTCCCTGTCATCCTTATAAATTCTATTTCCCTTTTCTAGAGGGTTCTAGTTATCCCTATTCAAATTCAAGGGCGTTTTTCTAATTTATCGTAGTCAAACTTACTTAAAAATCTCTGCAAATAAATGCGAACTCAAGAAGTGAGTTTTAGTAACTGTAATTGTAGTTTATGAATTAATTGTAGAAAACAAGTGATAATTTCTCGCAATTTAAGCAATGCATAATATAATGTATAGTTCCATCACCTAGAAGATTATAGTGTAGAAATTATCTATCATTTCTTCTATTCAGTTTATTTGTTTACCTTATTATCATAACTCGGAAATCTATATTCTAGTTTAGGTATCTAGAAAATGACTATCTATTCGGTCTAGACGAAGGTGACGTATTTTTTTTCAGTGTAAAAAAACGTTGTATAAATATTGATCTCATTATATTTATCGTTTTCATTTGTATCGAACTTTATCAATTTAAAATTCATTATAAATATCGTTTCTATTTCTGATTGTCTTATGTATTTTCTGCATTTTCTTAAAAATGATTATTACTATGCTATTTTTCATTAAAATGCTCAACAAAAACTTTTGATTCATATATATTAATTTATATAAATAAAAATTAATATGGATTAAAAAAATTTCCTATAAAAATGTAAATATTGATCAAAACAAAAAGCACGTTTATCAAAAAAGCAACAGAAAAAATGCAAAACTTTTTTATGATCGTATCAATTTTATCATAGAGAATTCAAAATTCGATATTTCAATTTATTTTTAGCAAAATTTTATTAATTAGAGATTTTAAAAATATTTTGTTGAATTAAGATATTTTAAGAGATTAATTATTTCTAAATGAATGTTTTAAAAACTGATATTTTAAAGTAAAATATCAGAAAATAGAATTAAAAGAAGCAAAACAGATTAATTAAATGTTTAACATTTTTCAAACTTTTGAATCTTTCACGTTAGGACACATTGAAAAATAATTTTGCCTGTAACGTCCAGTAAAAAAACATTGTGGCTTTTAAAAAAATAATTCCATGTCATCCTTATAAATTCCTTTGCTAGAGAGTTCTAGTTATCCCTATTCAAATTCAAGGGCGTTTTCCTAATTTATCGTGATCAAACTTACTTAAGATTCTCTGCAAATAAATGCGAACACAAGAAGTGAGTTTTAGTAACTGCAATTGTAGTTTATGAATTAATTCTAGAAAACAAGTGATAATTTCTCGCAATTTAAGCAATGTATAATATAATGTATCTTTTCATCACCTAGAAGATTATAGTGTAGAAATTCTCTATCCTTTCTTCTATTCAGTTTATTTGTTTACCTTACTAGGGGGCTAGCCTCCTATGAGCTACGCTCGCGAACCCCCATTCAGGCACACCAAATTCTGAGAAGCACGCTAATTTGATCGGCTTTAAAAATATTTTTCGTAAACATATTTTCGTAAAATAATTTTTGAGATCATAATAAAATTGATAAATACTAATGGCAACAGAGTATTTGGTAATGAGTGGCAACCGATCAATATTACAGAGCTCAGAAAAAATCATTGGACTTTTATTGCTTATTGGAGTTTATAAATCAAAAGTGTAGAATGTGAACTTTGGAGCATAAAAAGTTAAAGACAGATCTTTCGTGACATTATGAGTCTTAATAGATTAACAAGTATATATTACATGCTGTCGGATTTCATAATGCAACTGAAAGGCGCAAAAGAAGATCAACGAACAAATTAGATGCAATAAGGTAATGCTTTGAGTTGCGTAACAGTCATTTACAGAAACTTATATTCCTAATTGGTATACGACTGGCTTTGAGAAATTGTTTTTCGCGCAAAATGTCCATTCCGGCAATATATGCCGTCTGCATCTTTAAAGTATGGTTTGAAATTTTGGATATTTTAGACAGCATAACCTCGTTTACTGGGAAATGGAAAGTATATACAGGCACACACGACAAGGGAAAACCGTATTAAGGTGAACACGAAGTTAAAAAATTGACAAACGAAATATAAAACCATGGTCGTAATATGACATGCTATAACCTTTTTTTATAGCATATGAATTACTATTGAATCTAGATTCAAATAATTAAATCTTATTGGAACAATTCGAAAAACTACCTGTTTCGTTCAAAAAAAAAAAAAAAAAAAAAAAAGATATTCTGTCTACTTACATTACTCGGATTTCAAGAAAAAGCAACCATTGTCTCTTACTGTCCCAGAAAAGGAAAAGTTGTTACTTTGCTTAGAACTATGCATAATACTTATGATGCTTATACTAGCTGTCAAAAGAAGGCAAATTGTTCCAGACTATAATATATCGAGAAGTGGTGTAAACACAATTGACAAAATGGTGAGAACTTACACTATGAAACGCTTGACACGCAGGTGGCCTTTGACTATATTTTATAATCTTATAGATGTTAGTGCTGTGAATGCATACATAACGTTTTTTGTCATTCAATGCTGAATGTGATCTGATACCGAAGGAAAAACTTAATTTTATTATTCAACTTGCAACAGAATTATTCGGATATGAAGAAAGTGCCGCAGTGCCAACGTGGGTTTCACATGTCCTACATATATATACATATGTACCGTCAAAGAAAAAAAATCAAGATATCATGTTTGTTCTTCTATAAAAGATCGAAAACACAATATTTGTGTGCAAAATGCATGAAAATGTTAGCAGAGAACATTCCATTCTTATTTGTAATTCGTGTAAAACGAAAGTCAAGTATATTGTATTTTTATGTATTGTAACTCTTATTTTTCTACATTTATAGTGTATAATATATATTAATAATAAATATGTTAATTGTAAATCAAAGGATATTTGTTATATTTTGGAATTTAATATATTTTCTATATGCGTCCAATGTAACCGAGCGGTAATTTTTCTACGCTGTTTATCTATTTTATATTTATTTATATATATATTTCTTTTAGTCTGAGGGTTACCAGACTTTTCATTTAAAGAATAAAGTAAAAAACATGAGAAATGGGTTTTATGCATGTGACGCCACACCCCAGAACTGGAGGTTTTGTTTTCTGTTAATCTAGCCGCTGCACCGCGAGAATGACAATATGCGCAGTCGCAAATATCGACAACAAACCAGCTTTATCCTCGACCTAGGTTCCATGCTTCACCGGTTATCCTAATGATCCTATGTAATCCATTTCTTAAACAATGCTAGTCTTTGAGAAAATAGTTTGGCGTCAAAATGGTGTTGATTCTACATGTTTCAACGCCTAAAATACGTTTCTACCAAAACTGTTAAATGTACTGTCAAAATTGTCGATAAAAAAGGGTTGGAGCTCGTGGAAAGAAAACGTTTATTCTTTATACTTAAAGGGACAATAGCACTGGCAAAATATTGTGGGGAACAGTAGATATTTAATAGTAGTTATCTCGGAAAATTATTTAAGGGGACAGTCCCGTAAGGCATGTGACGCCACATCGACGTCGTTGTGAAGTCACACTGTGACTTTGTGACTGTCGATGTGACGTCGCGTGACGTCGATGTGAAGTCATAGTGACCAGAATGTGAAGTCGTTATGGCCGTTTTAGAGCTCGTTTGTGACGTCACATTGTGACCACTTTCTGAAGTCACGGTGTGACCAATTTGTGAAAAGTGTGTCATTTGTGACTATTTTGGCATTAATTTTGTGACGAATCCGTGACGAAAGCGACGATGCTTTGAAGTTGCATTGTGCCCAGTTTGTGATATATTTGTGACGAAATTGTCATTAAGAAGCTACTTCACTTAAGCGGAAAGACCCGTTCGGTAATGCTAATCCTATGGAAAATATTTATAAAGGTATTTCTGTTGCATTTCAATAATTTTAAATGTTTTTTTTTCGCATAAGATAACTAAGGTTGATTTGTACAAAGTACATTTTTTCATTTTTCGATTTTGTTTGCAGATATTTTTCAAGAGGATGCGTTCACTATCGAAACGGGTTCTGAAATTGAAAGTGTCCTCATTAAAAATGTCTGTAAACAAAATCGAAAAAGTAAAAAAGGGCCTTTGTACAGATCAACCTCAGCTATCCTATGTAAAAAAATCAATTAAAAATATTGAAATGAAACCGAGATACCTTTATAAATTTCTTCCATAGGATTAGCACTAGTGAACGGATCTTTTCGCTTGACTGAAGTAGCCTCTTAACACTGTGATGATTTTGTGGCTATATGACTTCTCTTGACGAAAATCTAACAATTAAAAAAAAAGGGGTCGTCTGAAATTATACTTACTGCATGTCATCTTTCTGTTAGAATTGGTTTGGAGGCCTAAAATCGCATACTCACAATTTATGAACAAATACTGTATAATATGCAAAAATAGTCACATACAGTATAGAGACTTTCTTCTAAATTAAAGTTAAAAATTCAATTTTCATCACATATCTTACAACTGTAACAAATTGTGTTGTTTTCAATATTTGAAGAATATTATTATACAATTCCCCCCTCCACATGCTGAAAATTCCACAGCTTTAATTGTATTCATAACTGAAACACAATGACTATTTTCTGTTGCTGTGGTGGGCCAGGCGAAAAGGAAAAAAAAATCTTTTTTTTATTTCTTTCATTTTGTAGTACGTTATTGCAAACTTTTTTGTCTTTAAGTATTTTTGCACTATCTTTAAAAACTTAAAAGCTTTTGTTTACTTTAACATCCAAAGGTATCAGCACCTATCTAAAACTGTACATATTGCAAATACTTCTGACCAATAACGCTGATGTTGAAACAGAATTATCTTTTGTTGTAATATTTCCAACTGAATGAAAACGTGTCCAGGTCAGGATTCGAAATACTGACGTTTTGGCATAAGCTGCCAATGTTACTGGAATGTTAGCATCATATTAAGCATATAAAAAACAAAAAATAGGCGTACAAAATTATTGGCTAAAAGGTATATTTTTTATATTTGCAATAAACATAAAATTACCATACTTCTTATAATACTGTCAATTTTCTAACACAAAAATGTAAAGAATACGAATTTACCTTTGCAAAAAATATATTTTTGACATCACCAACTTTTTTAATTTTATAAAATTTAAAAAGTTGCATTTAGCAATAACGATGTGAAACTGCTCAAATGATAAATAAAACTTTGATGTGAAAGATTAATCACCGTATCGCTGTAGGTTAAAAATTCTATGAGCAATTTATATTAACTGTTGTGTTGGAAGTTGGAAGCAGTAAGAAATAAAATCATTTTTTAAACACTCTGAATAAGTAACTTTGACTTCTGGGTTTGTTGCAGACATACAACAGGGTTTTGTTCCATTCTGTCTACAAATTCTTATTTATTATAAATTCATATTTTGAGCAGATGTTCATTTTTAAAATAAAAGTATGCAATACAAATTGCTTCGGAACATTACTTAACGCAAAATTAAAAGTTTAAGCATGCAAAAATTTTTATTCTATAAAAAGATTTTTTATTCAGTAATTTAATTAGCTTCGAATGTTTACTAATTATATGAATTATTGATTATACATTTTTTTAACTTACAAAAATGTGATTTTAACCAGATAGTTTAAAAAAATGGAAAATAAATGTGATTAAAATGCAATTTAAGTAAATGATTTTAACCATCTTATTAAAATCGTTGACATACTATTTTTTACTTCAACAAAATAAACATTAAATTTATTAAATTTTATTGAATTGATAAAAGTTAATGACGTTTATTGCTTTTATATCATGTTTTTATATGAAATTAACGGAAATCGTGATAAAAGAAAGCAGGAAAAATGATGTCTTCTTACTTATTCTTTCTTGACACCGTCCTGTGTAAATCCATTTTGGTAATCCAAATAGAAGTTCTTTGGAAGAATTATGTCCAATTGCAATACAATGACATTGTCCAGCTGAGATTAACTGGTCACTGCACATTGTAATTTTTTCAGACAAATATTTTATGTAAAATAGCTCTTGACCGTATTCCTGTATAACTTTTGTAAAATTTAAAAAATCCATGCTAACTAGACACATTCATAACACAGCTACTGTTATTTAGATGCTGCCACTGTTCGAAAGAAGAAATACACTGTGTTTTCTCTTGTTATTGTCTGCAGAAAACAAAATTCGCGAGCAGATGTTTTTTTTCCGTTTTATTTGTCATCGTAGATTTGTAAGTTAAATGCGTAATACTTTTATCAGAGCGTGTCTAATTAAAATTTTCTGTTTGAATATTTTTTTGTGCATTTCACTTTTGCTTTTAATCAATTTTGGAACAATTCAAGTAAAAATGGATTGTAAAGTTTCGTTTTCGTAAATTATAAAAAATTGTGTTAGTCATGATTAGGGTATATAAAATAAAATATTATTTAGATTTCTAGTGTGTATAAAATCAATACAATAATGCAAGGCCTTTTGAAAAAAAAAAGTTAAAGTTTGTATCACATGTAATAAATAGTTCATATACATATGTTCATAAAAAATAAAAAAAAGTTATTGGATAAAGAAATTTTTTTCTTTATAATATTTTAATTTTTTCGATATTAATTTCCTGTAGAATAAAACACTTTGTACAACAACTATTTTTTTTAAATAAAATTTCTGAGAGAAAAATCAAAATATGAATAATTATGTCACGCGTTTTACATACATTTTGTATGTATATGTTTTTATATTCAGAAAATATTAAATTTATCAAAAAAGTAAGAAACAAATAACAACATTTATTTTTAAAGAGTCACTTAAACTAGTTAAACATTAACAGAAAAGGAAAATATTATTGAAAGTATAAAAGTGACTTTATTTATTTTAATAAAGTATACTACAAAATCAATTCGATTCAAGCTCCAAAATGCATTATGAAGCCTATAACGTACTGTTTAAAATATTTCTTATTACTTTCAAAGCTTTCTGAAATTCATATTTTTGTCACACTGTGAGTTTACAATATGGTGGTTTTTCGCCCCATTTGTCACGTGACATACGTTACATGCAGTGACATAACAGTGATGTCACAATATTTTTTTTTAATTGGAAGAAAAATATTTTTTACAGTAAATAACATGTTTTGAAGTATTTTTGTAATTTTTTAAAGTTTTCTAAGAAATTCAATCTCAGTCACAATGTGACATCACTGAGTGGTGGCATTTTGGTCACAGATGTGATGTGACCACAGTGACTTACAGTGACATCACAATGACGTCACTGTGACCATGCATGCTATGAGGATGGACCTTTATTTGAGCAAAAATCTACATTTCTTTTTGTGTGTATTATTATCCTTCAATTTGTACTACGTCATTCGTGGAAAACCGCATGAGTAGTGGGGAAAAGAGAGTTCGATTCCGAGGGAGGGACGAGGGAGGTGATGGAAATCGTACGAGAGGGTTTGAGAAGAGTGTTAAGCTCTTATCAGTCGGAAAGGAGATAAGATAGGATAGTGAGATAAGATAATCTAATAGTGAGATAAGAGGGAAAGATCATGCTATAGTAGGAGAGTATTAGTTTAAATGAAAATTATAGATTGTTGTCGAACGTAAGGAATCGATCTAGATCATACTATAGTATGATAGGGTAGATGGGGGCTAAATTTTTAGACGGGGCTTAATTTCTCGTGGCATCTTAGAGTTTGAATGAATGTCCATAAAAAGTAATGTTATACTATAACATAAGGGGTTAGGTCTTTTTGAGAGGAAGCTTATTTTTCGGAATCGACTTAGGGTTTGCATATGAAAATGCTAGGTGGTGCCCTCTACCGGCAGGAATTGGAAACTATTGTAATTAGGTTTTTTTCATAAAAATTTCACTTGGAATCGAACCTGTAACAAAATAGTCTCTTGACTTGATAATTTGAAGTAGGTTTAACTGATGAAGCCAAGAAACTATACCTGTAAATCGAGATTTTAGATGTTTCAAGGCAAAAATCGTGTTTCTCTCATTTATGAGCGTTGGTTGTCAGTTACTTAAGATAAGTCAACAGTACCTATTTTAACTACTACTACACTTTGAGAATTACTTTAATGTATAAGATTTCATCGATTTTGCATGCGAGAGTAGGGTCATTCTACCATCCCTTTGTTTCGAACTTCGTAACAAATTTCATTTTTTGTAACTGATATGCTATGCACTATTTGAGAATTACTTTAATGTATACGATTTTTATTCTTAGTTTAACATATTTTATCGATTCTACGCATGAGAGTAGGTTCCTTTTTACCAAACCCTGGTTTCGAACCTATGAACTATGAGTCAAATTTCATTTTTTATGACTGATACGCTAACCACTTGGCAAACCGTGCCCCAACATTTACTAACATATTTTTGAATACTATCTTTTCTAAATACTTATCATTTTATTATGCTTTCGTTTAATATTAATTTAACTCAACGAGAGTTATAATTGCATCACAAAATTTAACATTCTGATAGCTGAAAATTAAAAACTATGTCTTTTCGAAAAGGAAGTATGTAGGGGGGGCTAAATTTTTAGGGGTTCAAAAGTCACTTTTTTAATAACTGATATGCTATCCAATGCTCAGACTGCATCTCTAACGTTTACTTGCATGCTTTTAAACATTATCTTTCGCAAACATTCGATAAGTAATCAGACTTTTCAACAAAAACTAACTATTATGTAAATAATGATACTCATTGATTTTAAGGGAGATTATTTCACAAGTACACAAATTTTAAGAAAGGAGATTTTTTAACATTCCAATTAAATTAATTATGTACATTACTTTTTAACACACCACTGTAATTTAAATATATTATTTAGTCACTAACCCTGATATTTTTTCAAAGTAAAAGTTTTATAAGCATCGAAGAAATCTCTTATTTTAAATAACTTAATTTTTGATTGCAAACCATTTTCCATGTTTTTGTAAATAAGTTCTTTATGAAGTATACAACAGTTTATTTTAAAGGTCATTAAGCCCGTAGCCTTCCAATTTATTCTTGATTTAATTAAATTTCTAACACAAACGCTTGACTTATATACAATTGATATTATTAAAAAGTATTTACCGAAGTCTAATACTAATGTCTTTTATAAATTAACGATTAAAAAAATACTTTATTCATACAGAAATAATTTTACTTTAGAACTGTTATTCAAAACTTTCCTGCATAGAGTCATGATTTCTTTGTATATCAATAACAAATGCTGTATACATTGAATTATATACTACCAATTCAAGTGAAAATTCTTAAAAATTGCATACATACAAGTATGCTAAATAAAAAAATCTGAAAATACCATTGACTAATAATATAAAGTAGAACAAACAAATCATTTAAATTTTAAAAAATACATACAATATATCAGTAAATTCTGAGTGCTATATTACTATCCTGTATTAAATTTGACGACAAATAGTAATTTTAAATTAAATACTTGAACTACTAAACCATGAAAATTAATTGAAAAGAACTAACAGATCATCTATATTTTAAAAAATACATACAATATATCAGTAAATTCTGAGTGCTATATTACTATCCTGCATTAAATTTAGCGATTAATAGTAATTCTAAATTAAATACTTGAACAACTAAGTCGTGTAAATAAATTAAAATGAGCTAACTAATCATCTACATTTTAAAAATACAAAAATTACCAAAAGAAAAAATATAATGTTTCAAATTTTGTCTAAGTAATTGTAAAATATTTAAAAAACGTTTAATAATATTTCTACATGGTATATACTAAGTATTCATATAATAGATATTAAAAAGAAAATATATAATGCTTCAAATTTTGGTTAAGTAATTGTAAAATATTTAATAATATTTCTACATAATATTTACTAATTATTCATATAAGTTATCACGAGATATTTTTAAATTGTACTAAATATATATATATATATATATATATATATATATATATATATATATATATATATATATATATATATATATATATATATATTGTATTTCAAATTTTGTCTAAGTAATTGTGTAAGATTAAAAAAACATTTAATAATATTTCTACATGGTATATACTAAGTATTCATATAATAGATATTAAAAAGAAAATATATAATGCTTCAAATTTTGGTTAAGTAATTGTAAAATATTTAATAATATTTCTACATAATATTTACTAAGTATTCATATAAGTTATCACGAGATATTTTTAAATTGTACTAAATATATATATATATTGTATTTCAAATTTTGTCTAAGTAATTGTGAAAGATTAAAAAAACATTTAATAATATTTCTACATAATAGTTACTAAGCATTCAACTAATATTATACTAAAAAAATAAATATCGTATTTCAAATTTTGTTTAAGTAAACCCAAAACATTTAAAAATATTTCTACATAATATTTACTAAGTATTCAACAAATATTGTACTAAAAAGAAAAATAAATATCATATTTCAAATTTCGTATGAGTAATTGTGATCAATTAAGTAAATACTTACTCGGCATTCAACTAATATTATACTAAAAAGATAAAAATAAATACCATATTTCAAATTTTGTCTAAGTAATTATCGCAAAATATTTAAAAGGCACTATTTAATAATAGTTTTTACATAGCAACTACTCAACAATCATATAAGTTATCATGAAATATTTTTAAATAGTACTAAAAAGAAAAAATAAATATTGTAGAAAACTCACACCATAACACAAATTAATTAAAAGCGCTGGTTACTTGACATAATAATTTATTTAACACACAGAAGCAGCGCACCGCCGCTTTCTCCGACACTCACATCTCAACACAATACTCAAAGCTTAGTTCAGTTCACTTCACATTATAGTCACTGTAATTTTAATTATAGGTGGCGCGGCATGTCTCGCTACATGGAACATACCGGCCCCCATTGACATGTTTATAACATTCAATAACAATTTTTACCAAGTACTCTAAATTACACAATTAATACAAAAATTCACTATATACGTTAATTTAAATATAATCCTTTGAAAAAAAAATATCAATACAACAAACATACATACAAAATTACCTTTTTTTTTTTTTTTTTTAGTTTTAATTGTCATTGGCATCAGGCATGGGTAGAATACACAATTTACTTATCGACCTTTTAACGGTTCCATTTTGAGTGTTTACTTTAACTACTCGAATTTTGTTATCGTTACCGTGATACACCTCAATAATTCTGCCTAATGGCCACTTATTTGTTGGTAAATTCTCTTCTACTAACACCACTAAATCTCCGATTTTTACATTATCTTTTTCAAATCTCCATTTACCTCTTTGTTGTAATTCACTTAAATAATTATGATGCCATTTACGCCAAAAAAGTTGTAGAATTTTAGTTATTCGTTGCCATTTTTTGAGGCGATTTTCTCTTACATTGGTTAAATCAGGCTCAATAATGGAATTTAACGGCCTGTTTATCAGAAAATGAGCCGGAGTTAGGACTCCAAAATCATTCTCATCATCTGATAATGGACTCAAAGGCCTGGAATTTAGAATTCCCTCAATTTGTATGACTACAGTAAGAAGTTCCTCGTAAGTGAGATTAGCACCTCCCACAACTCTCTTAAAGTGATACTTAAATGATTTTATAGCGGCCTCCCAAAGACCCCCGAAATTGGGTGCCCTGGGAGGGATAAATTTCCACTCAATGCCTTCCGTGGATAAATATGCTGCTAATTTCTCATCAGGTTTTTTTACTAGCTCATAAAAAGCCTTAAGAATCTTATTTGCACCAATAAAATTTTTCGCATTATCCGAATACAATTTGGCACATTTACCTCTGCGTGCAATGAATCTTTTCAATGCAGCAATAAATGATTCGGAGGTTAAGTCTGAAACAATTTCTATATGTACAGCTTTAAATACAAAACAAACAAAAATACAGATATAAATTTTTTGCAAGATAGTTCTACGTGCATACCCCACTTTGACCCTGAATGGGCCACACAGATCTACTCCCGAAATATTAAAGCAGTAGTCCAATTGGACTCTATCCCTGGGCAAATCGCCCATTAATTGATTTGCAATAACTGATTTAGCTTTAAAACATGGGATGCACTGATGAACTACCTTTCGACATGTTGCACGACCATTTATTGGCCAAAATTTTTCTCTTACCAAAGAAAGTAATGTTGAAGCACCGACATGAAGGTATTTTTTATGATAATAATTTATAACAATTACAGTAAAACTATTAGATTTAGGTAAAATCGCTGGGTGCTTTTTCGCAAAATTTAAATCACTATTATCTAACCGGCCTCCAACCCTTAAAATTTCAAATTCATCTAAGTACGGGTTGAGGCTTTTTAGCTTACTACTTGGACTTACCGAACCTTTGGTCTGCAGACTACGTATGTCTGCATTGAATTCTGCCCTTTGGACAGATTTAATTAAATAAATTTCCGCTTGCTCCAAGTCTGAAGTTGATAAAGGCCCACCACACTTATAAAGTGGGTTTCTTGCATTCATGACAAACCTGAAAATATAATTAAGAATGCGTAAAATAGTTATATAATTATTACTAAGATTAATTAAGTCATTAACAAAACAGTTATCTGTAACATTACAGTTCATTACACTAACTCCATTAAAAGGATTTGAATTTGTTTTGAGCTCTTTTTTGAACTCTTCATTAGCTTCTGGTATTATTACTGAATTTTGGTGATAGTTAGTGTTATTAAGAAAAATGGGTCCACGCCACCACAAGTCACAATCAATAAGTTTATCTGGATCCATACCTCGTGAAAGTTTATCAGCCGGATTTTGTTCAGAGCAGATATGACACCACTGTTCAGGACTAGAGTTTTCTTGAATTTTGGCCACCCTATTTTGCACAAATTGTTTGAAATCAATAGGTTCCTTTTGAATCCACGCTAACACAATAGTTGAATCAGACCACAGGAAAACATTAGTAACTATTACTTTCATGGATGATAAGACTCCTTTTACCAGCTTGGTTAGCAAAACTGCGGCGCATAGTTCAAGTCTGGGAATAGTTAGACTCTTTACTGGTGTAACACGTGATTTACTAGCTATTAAGTTCACCATTACATTTCCTAGAGAGTCATAAGATTTACAATAAACTGCTGCTCCATAACAACGTTCTGAGGCATCTGCAAAGCCATGTATTTCAACAATTTCTGGGTTTTCAATTATAATACGTCGACTTATTTGTATATTATTAAGACTTTTAAGCGATATAAGAAATTGATGCCACTCGTCATATTCTGACTCAGGGAGCTCGTCATTCCAGTCAATATTAAGTCTCCACAATCTCTGCATAAATATTTTGGCTTTCGCTATAACTGGGCCAAGAAGTCCTAGCGGATCAAAAATTCTAGCAATTGTCGACAATACTTGTCGCTTGGTATAGGAATCGCTCAATTCTACTTTAACTCTAAATAGGAAACAGTCATCCCTTGGGTTCCACGAAACCCCTAATGTTTTAGTCTCACTGTTGTTCTCAAATTTATACCCTTCTCCAGGTGTCAGCGACAGATTTTTATCACTCGTGCACCATTTATGAAGTTGCATACCTGCCTTCTGCATAATCGCTATGAGTTGCCACTGCAACTCTTTGGCTTCCTCACGCGTAGGTGCCCCACACAAAATGTCATCCATATACATGTTTTCACGAAGAACTGGGGCTGCCAATGGAAAATTATTTCCTTCATCAATTGACAATTGATTGAGCGTTTTCATTGCTAAATATGGCGCGCTGACCGTTCCATAAGTTACCGTTTGTAATTCGAAAATTTTTGGTTCTTCTTCAAAATTATCGTTCCATAAAATTCTCTGCAACGAATGCTGACTAGAGTCAATATTAATCATTCTATACATCATTTTGACATCTGCAGTTAAAGCATAAACATGTTCTCGGAAGCTAATCATAATTGTAAATAAGTCGTTTTGGATGACTCCGCCATTATATTGTAATGAATTTAGGGATGTCCCATTTGTTGTCGCGGCAGAACAATTAAAAACAACTCTGAGTTTGGTAGTTGATTTTTCTGGACGAAATATACCATGATGCGGAGCATAGTACGCAATATCAGGTTCTTTTGCTTCTTTCACCTGTTTCATATGCCCTAAATTTTCGTATTCCTTTAAGAATTCTTTATACAGATTAAAATATTGCTCATCCCTTGATAAGCGACTCCACAGCGATCTGAGTCTTTTGAGAGCAAGATCCCTAGATTGGCCTAAACACGAAGGATTTTTCTTTAAAGGCATTTTCACTACGTATCTACCTTCTGCATTTCTCGAATGCGTGCGCGCAAAATGTTTCTCGCATACCTCAAATTCCTTACTTTTTGGTAACTTTGCCTCAATGTCTTCGACTTCCCAAAACTTTTTTAATGTTTTGTTTAAATCCTCCTCCTGAATTAGCCCACAATGAACTTTAACCTCATCTCCCTGTTCTATGCTTCCACTAGCCACGTATCCAAATACAGTATTTTGAAAAAGCAATTTCGAACTCTGAGAATATATTTGTCCTGGTCTTAATAATTCATAATATATTTCCGCACCTATCAACAGATCAATTTTATCAGGAAAATTAAATCGATAATCTGCTAACATAGTCAAATCAGGGACCTCAACATTTACATTAATCACTCTTTGCGGAATTAAATCTGTAATTTTCTTTACAACTAACATATCCAATTCCCTTTCAAAACTTTTATCTCTATTCGCGATTGCTGTCTTTAAGCAACCCTTTACTGTGATAGATGAATCATCTAAACACGAAATTAAAGTGTTTGTTTTATTAATTTTAAGTTGCAGCCGATTAGCACACTGCGAAGTTATCAAACACGATTGCGAGCCGACATCCAATAAACATCTAATTTCCTGCCATTCCGAAAATTTATCCTTAATGAACAGGCGAGCTGTACTCAATAACACAGTTTTTGTTTTATTTCTTTCGAAGCTAGAGGCGACAGTCTGGCTCGGAGGGACAGAAAATTGTTCTTCGCTTGTTGAACTTTTTATTTCTGCACCTGCTTTAAACACATGACCTCGAAATTTATTTTGATTATTACTCAAATCATTTTCTTCTCTCGGAAAATGAATAAGTTTGTTATGGGGTAGTGAACAATCGCAGTTTTTATAATTGCATTTCTGTACGCAACAATTATAATTTAAACATTTGAAACATGCTTTATTTAATTTCACAACTTCAACTCTTTCTTTTATCGAAAGTTTTTTGAATTGCGGACAAGAATGTAATGCATGATACGCAATCGGTTTACACAAAACACATTTATTATTTTTTGTTTCCGAAAGGAAAACATTTGAGACCCCCCTTTCAGGGCGTGCATTTCGCAATTTATTTCCCGCTATTTGTTTATTTTCACTTGCAAAATTTCTGGAATACGCATTTGATTCATTTCTGTTTTTATTTTTAACCGATAAGAAAATATCGCATTCTCTGCCAAGTTGCTGTGGTTTAAAATATGATTCAGCTTGCTTAATTGCGATATGACTCATTAATTCGCGATCTAACGAATTGAAAATTCTGTCTGAAACAATCAGATCGCATAATGATTTAAAATCATTTACTTCACGCAGACTACAGTAATATAGAAATATTGATTTAAACCTGGATGCAAATTGAACGTAATTTTCTGACGGTAATTTTTGTGTTTTCCGGAAATTATTTAAACACTCTTGCGCTGTAGGTTGAAATTCCTTTAAGACTATAGTTTTTAATTTATCATAACTAATCAACTCCTCCTCTGACAAATAAATCGTTAAATTACTCGCTTTTTCCCCGAGAATGTTTAGAAGAATTTCTGCCTTAAACTCTTCGGGTACATTTTTAGTTTTGAACGCTTTTTCAAGTGATTGAAAGAAAAGGTTAAATGACTCAGCTCTCGTCGGTACACAGATAGTTAATGTTTTAACACTTTTAATAAAACTTTCTAGGTTATTGCTCAGTATTTCAGTTTCCGATTTTTCTGTTAAGGACGTCAAATTTTCGCGGGAACCTCTACGCACTTTGGCCAATTCTAATTCTTTTTCTAACTGAGCTAATTTAATTTTTTCATATTCAGAATTTTGGGAAGGTTCTTTGCGAATATTTGCTATTTCTAACTCTTTTTCTAATTGCGCTAATTTAATTTTCTCTAATTCTAGTTTAGATTTCTCAATTTCTTTTCGCGACTTATACTCCTCAACAACCGAATTGACTACGTCCTTCATTAATTGCTCATTTGAGTAATGCTCACTTTTCTCTATAATATCTCTCAACTCTATAATTTTACTGCTTTCAGGAGCAGTTAAACCTAATTCCTCAACGACAAGCTTAAGCTCGTCTTTATTTAAATTATCAATAACAGACATAATTTAACTAAATCAAAACTAGGAAAATTGCTCTTACCTCAACTCAAACCGCTGCGACAATCACGAAGGCACGAAGTAGCTATTTATGTATTAAATCCAGGGGCACATTTGAAACATTAATATCTCAACACTGAATTCTTCTTAGTCACCAATTTCTCTTATTAGGCACAAATTATCACGACACTCTCACAACAAAGGTGAACTAAACATCTTTACACACAAATCAAAACTACCTCACATTTAGTTCGAATTTGTTCTTATTATCGAATGCACACTAATTATTTTACTTATACTCATCCATTGGGTCGACGGACCTTGTAGAAAACTCACACCATAACACAAATTAATTAAAAGCGCTGGTTACTTGATATAATAATTTATTTAACACACAGAAGCAGCGCACCGCCGCTTTCTCCGACACTCACATCTCAACACAATACTCAAAGCTTAGTTCAGTTCACTTCACATTATAGTCACTGTAATTTTAATTATAGGTGGCGCGGCATGTCTCGCTACATGGAACAAATATCATATTCCAAATTTTGTCTAAGTAATTGTAAAATATTAAATAATAGTTACTAAGTATTCAAATAATATTGTGCTAAGAAGCAAAAATAAATATCATATTTCAAATTTTATCTAAGAAATTGTATTCAATTAAGTAAATATTTCAAATTATGTTTCAGTAATTGCAAAACATTTAACACTATTTCAACATGATATTCACTAAATATTCAACTAATATTGTGCTAAAAAAGACAAAAAATTTATAATATTTCAAATTTTCTCTAAGAAATTGTATTTAAGTATGTAAATATTTACTAAGTATTCATATAATATTGTACTAAAAAGAAAAAATAAATACAATATTTCAAATTTTGTCTAAGAAATTGTATTCAATTAAGTAAATAGTTACTAAGTATTCATATATTATTATACTAAAAAGAAAAATAAATATAATACTTCAAATTTTGTTTAAGTAATTCCAAAACATTTAATAATATTTCTACATAATATTCACTAAGTATTCATATAATACTATACTAAAAATAATAAAAAAATTATAATATTTGAAATTTTGTTTAAGTAATTGCAAAACATTTAATAATATTTCTACATAATATTGACTAGGTATTAATCTAATATTATGCTAAAAAGAAAAAATAAATACCATATTTCAAATTTTGTCTAAGAAATTGTATTCAATTAAGTAAATAGTTACTAAGTATTCATATATTATTATACTAAAAAGAAAAATAAATATAATACTTCAAATTTTGTTTAAGTAATTCCAAAACATTTAATAATATTTCTACATAATATTCACTAAGTATTCATATAATACTATACTAAAAATAATAAAAAATTATAATATTTGAAATTTTGTTTAAGTAATTGCAAAACATTTAATAATATTTCTACATAATATTGACTAGGTATTAATCTAATATTATGCTAAAAAAAAATAAATATCATATTTCAAATTTTTGTTTAAGTTACTGTGTTCAATTAAGTAAATAGTTACTAAGTATTAAACTAATATTGTACTAAAAAGATAAAAATAAATACCATATTTCAAATTTTGTCTAAGTAATGGTGTTCAATTAAATAATATTTACTAAGTATTCTTATAACATCTTACTAAAAATTGTATTCAATTAAGTAAATAGTACTAAGTATTCAACTAATATTCTAAATAAATTTCATATTTCAAATTTTGTCTAAGAAATTGTATTCGATTAAGTAAATATTTACTAAGTATTCATATAATATTATACTAAAAAGATAAAAATAAATACCATATTTCAAATTTTGTCTAAGTAATGGTATTCAATTAAATAATATTTACTAAGTATTCATATAACATCTTACTAAAAATTGTATTCAATTAAGTAAATAGTACTAAGTATTCAACTAATATTCTAAATATTCATATAATATTATACTAAAACGAAAAAATAAATATAATATTTCAAATTTTGTTTAAGTAATTGTATCCAATTAAATAATATTCACTAAGTATTCATATAACATTTTACTAAAAATTGTATTCAATTAAATAAATAGTTACTAAGTATTCTTATAATATTATACTAAAAAGAAAAAAGAAATACATTATTTCAAATTTTGTCTAAGAAATTGTATTCAATTAAGTAAATAGTTACTAAGTATTCATATATTATTATACTAAAAAGAAAAAATAAATATCATATTTCAAATTTTGTATAAGTAATTATGTCCAATTAAATAATATTTACTAAATATTCAACTAATATTACACTAAAAAGAAAAAATAAATATAACATTTCAAAATTTTGTTTAAGTATTTGTATTCAATTAAGTAAATAATTACTAAGTATTCAGCTAATATTATACAAAAAAGAAACAAATATATAATATTTCAAATTTTGTTTAAGTAATTGCAAAATATTAAAAAAATATTTAATAATATTACTATATAATATCTACTAAGTATTCGTAAAATATTTTACTGAAAAGAAAAATAAATATCATGTTTCAAATTTCGTCTAAGTAATTATGTGCAATTAAATAATAGTTACTAAGTATTCAACAAATATTGTCTAAGCATTCAACTAATATTGTACTAAAAAGAAAAAATATATATAATATTTCAAATTTTATCTAAGTAATGGTGTTCAATTAAATAATATTTACTAAGTATTCATATTTTACTAAAACAAATCATACAATAGTGAAGACATCAGTCAAAGTGTTTAAACACATAGTTTAATTAAATTACTCTTGAGTCAACTTCACTTAAATTTATTTTTTTCAATTTCTTATCAAATGAATCTTGAGTTAACTTTATTTTATTAATTTCATATTAAATTCCTGAAGTTATCCATTAAATAAGTTAATTTTCAATACTTTTAATATATTAGAACGTTTAATATATCACCCACCGTTTGTATAAACAACTGTCATTCCCTTATTAATAATGAATATTATCATATGTTAGCATACAATTCTTCAAAAAAGGATAAAACCATTAACGTAATATATATCATTCACCCTGTATATAAAAACTATTATCTTGTGTTACCACACTATTCTTCAAAAAAGGGTGAAACAATTCACATAATATATATCACTCACCCTGTATATAAAAACTGTTATCACACGATCCTTCAAAAAGGATAAAACCGCCATGCAAAATGAATTGTTTAAAACAAAACGTATTCCTATCCTCTTTAATCCGTGTGTTTATTTTTCATAGTGTTCGAATAAATATACTATTTCAAATTTTATCTCATAGAATATTTAAAAACAATATTTAATAGTATATCTACTCAAAAAACCGTATCAGTCATATCAATCAATCAATCATATCATATCATTACTAATATGTATGCTTATTTTGCTATACCTTTTAGAACTTTTATTAGAGTGTTAGAGTATAATTTGCATATGTATAGCTTAAGAAAACAACAATTCTTTAATAAATAAAAAATATAACATAGGTTTAAAACATTAAATTAATAATCTCAACATTATAATTCATACTTTTTTAAATTAAAAAGTTTAAAAAAACTTTATACAATTTAAAAATTAAAACTTTGAAAGAAAAAAAAACTTTTATAAAATTTAAAAATTAAAACTTTGAAAAAAACTTTATAAAATTTAAAAATTAAAACTTTGAAAGAAAAAAACTTTTATAAAATTTAAAAATTAAAACTTTGAAAAAAAACTTTATAAAATTTAAAAATTAAAACTTCGAAAGAAAAAAAACTTTTATAAAATTTAAAAATTAAAACTTTGAAAAAAACTTTATAAAATTTTAAAAATTATAACTTTGAAAAAACTTTATGAAATTTAAAATTAAAACTTTGAAAAAAAAAACTTTATAAAATTAAAAAAATTAAAACTTTGAAAAAAACTTTATAAAATTTTAAATTAAAACTTTGAAAAAATTATAAAGTTTACAAAATTAAAAAAAATAAAACTTTGAAAAATTAAAAAAAATTAAGCTATCAAAATTAAAATAATATTTTAAAAACTTCATAAATTAAGTTTGCAAAAGCGAGTTTACCTGCTTGTACATGTACATGACTTTCAACATGTTATAGTTTAATATATATCTTCTTTTTTGTCGTATAGAAGCAATAGGTTTATATATATATATATATATGTATACACACACACACACACACATACATATATACATATTTAATAAAAATATTTTTAAGTAAAAAGAAAAAAGTTATAATAATTAAAATTAAAAAATAATTATAGAAGTTTTCCAAAATTTAAAAAATAAAAATATAGTTTAAAAAATTAAAAAAAAATTTCAAAAATGCTTTTAAAAAGTTCAATTATATTTAAAATAAAAGTATTCAATCATATCAATCAATCAATCAACCAATCAAGATTTCAAATACAAGTAATCAATGAATCATATTAAGTCAAATTCAAGTCAATTCAAGTATTACCAGTTAGCAGAAAAAATTACAATTTATCAAAAGTGAGTTTGCGTATCTATCTGTATATAAGACTTTAAAACTTTCACTATGTTTTTGTTTAGTATATATGTATTGTAACTTTCACTATGCTTTGGTTAAATAATTATAAATCTTTATGTTATCATCCTACCCTCATTATATCCTATAATTATACACTTCGAAACGTTAAAAGCGATATATTAATAAGTTCCTCAGTTTAAAAAATTAAAAATATTAATTTTTTTTTTTAAATTTCTATTGTCTATTATTTCTATGTCTGTTATTTTGTAAAATCTTAAGTAACATGTTATTATATATTTGCAAGCAAAAATCCTATTAAATAACTTTCTTACTCTAGTGAACAAAGATTGATTTTTATACTGCTAAACCATGAAAATTAATTGAAACGAACTAACAGATCATAATAATATATTTAGAAGTAACTTAAATTTCCTATAAAAGCGAAGTTTTTTATTACATCATTCATAGAATTCAAGTATGAGTATTAACCAAGTTTTATGTATTATAATACGCTATACCAACATTGCAAAACTTAAAAAACAACTATACTTAAACATTCATATAAAAAGCAACAAATTATATATTCATATAACATATTATTATTCGATATATACATATCGAAAAATAGTGGACTTACCGTACTTAGAGTCAGAAAATAAATACTCAGTTAATCAGATTGCAGATCATGACGTAATCGATAAGATATCACGTGCTTCCATCATGCCTTCTGGAATGTTCAATGCACAATCAGACTATGTTATCAAGTCACGAGGTCTAACTGATATGAGTTGTTATCACGACGTCAGCCATTTTCAATTTACTTACTAATACTTAATAATTTACTTACTAATTATTTCATAATACTTATAAAAACTACTTATACTAGAATATATACTAGTATACTAGTATATGCATAGTATAAATTATATAAGTATATAAAACTCGGATAATATTCAAACTTTAATTCTATAAATGATGCAATATAAAAGCTTCAGCTTTTATATTTAATATTAATAATATTAATAACGGTTTAGTAATCAATCAAATATTATCAATGATTATACTTTAATACTATGAAAATCAAACTTTGTTCACAATAGCAAGGAAGTTTTTAATAGGATTTTTGTTTGCAAATACGTGATATCCTGGTACTTAAGATTTCACAAAATAAGACTGAAGAAAATATCCAACCTACATATTAAAGAACTAAATTGTATACATATATATATATATATATAATTGTATATATATGTATTGTATGTAATTGTTTATATATATAATTGTATATATATATATAAACCTATTGCTTCTATACGACAAAAAAGAAGATATATATTAAACTATAACATGTTGAAAGTCATGTACATGTACAAGCAGGTAAACTCGCTTTTGCAAACTTAATTTATGAAGTTTTTTAAATATTATTTTAATTTTGATAAATTAATTTTTTTAAATTTTTCAAAGTTTTATTTTTTTTTTAATTTTGTAAACTTTATAATTTTTTCAAAGTTTTAATTTAAAATTTTATAAAGTTTTTTTCAAAGTTTTAATTTTTTTAATTTTATACAGTTTTTTTTTTTCAAAGTTTTAATTTTAAATTTCATAAAGTTTTTTCAAAGTTTTAATTTTTAAAATTTTATAATGTTTTTTTCAAAGTTTTAATTTTTAAATTTTATAAAAGTTTTTTTCTTTCAAAGTTTTAATTTTTAAATTTTATAAAGTTTTTTTTCAAAGTTTTAATTTTTAAATTTTATAAATGTTTTTTTCTTTCAAAGTTTTAATTTTTAAATTTTATAAAGTTTTTTTCAAAGTTTTAATTTTTAAATTTTATAAAAGTTTTTTTCTTTCAAAGTTTTAATTTTTAAATTTTATAAAGTTTTTTTAAACTTTTTAATTTAAAAAAGTATGAATTATAATGTTAAGATTATTAATTTAATGTTTTAAACCTATGTTATATTTTTTATTTATTAAAGAATTGTTGTTTTCTTAAGCTATACATATGCAAATTATACTCTAACACTCTATTAAAAGTTCTAAAAGGTAGAGCAAAATAAGCATACATATTAGTAATGATATGATATGATTGATTGATTGATATGACTGATACGGTTTTTTGAGTAGATATACTATTAAATATTGTTTTTAAATATTCTATGAGATAAAATTTGAAATTGTATATTTATTCGAACACTATGAAAAATAAACACACGGATTAAAGAGGATAGGAATACGTTTTGTTTTAAACAATTCATTTTGCATGGCGGTTTTATCCTTTTTGAAGGATCGTGTGATAACAGTTTTTATATACAGGGTGAGTGATATATATTATGTGAATTGTTTCACCCTTTTTTGAAGAATAGTGTGGTAACACAAGATAATAGTTTTTATATACAGGGTGAATGATATATATTACGCTAATGGTTTTATCCTTTTTTGAAGAATTGTATGCTAAAATATGATAATATTCATTATTAATAAGGGAATGACAGTTGTTTATACAAACGGTGGGTGATATATTAAACGTTCTAATATATTAAAAGTATTGAAAATTAACTTATTTAATGGATAACTTCAGGAATTTAATATGAAATTAATAAAATAAAGTTAACTCAAGGTTCATTTGATAAGAAATTGAAAAAAATAAATTTAAGTGAAGTTGACTCAAGAGTAATTTAATTAAACTATGTGTTTAAACACTTTGACTGATGTCTTCACTATTGTATGATTTGTTTTAGTAAAATATGAATACTTAGTAAATATTATTTAATTGAACACCATTACTTAGATAAAATTTGAAATATTATATATATTTTTTCTTTTTAGTACAACATTAGTTGAATGCTTAGACAATATTTGTTGAATACTTAGTAACTATTATTTAATTGCACATAATTACTTAGACGAAATTTGATACATGATATTTATTTTTCTTTTCAGTAAAATATTTTAGGAATACTTAGTAGATATTATATAGTAATATTATTAAATATTTTTTTAATATTTTGCAATTACTTAAACAAAATTTGAAATATTATATATTTTTTCCTTTTTTGTATAATATTAGCTGAATACTTAGTAATTATTTACTTAATTGAATACAATTACTTAAACAAAATTTTGAAATGTTATATTTATTTTTTCTTTTTAGTGTAATTTTAGTTGAATATTTAGTAAATATTATTTAATTGGACATAATTACTTGTACAAAATTTGAAATATGATATTTATTTTTTCTTTTTAGTATAATAATATATGAATACTTAGTAACTATCTATATTATAAAGGACAAACATATCTGTCCGTAACGCATACGTCATTTTGCGAATGGCAACACTTTGAAATTTGAAATTTTGGTTTTGCAATTTTCTCTACTGCAAATTTTTAAATTTCTAAACATCGCACATTTTAAATTTTTATACCGTCGTATAAGGGGAAAAATGCTCTTCTAAATGCAATTTGTTTGAAAGCTGTATCTCAATTTATTTTTGAGATATTAATTTTTCTGTAGTTTTTAATACCATTTTTTTTTATCGTGGCAACAAAAGTACCTCATTTCTATTGAAAGTCATTCTAAGTAAACGGAAAATAGTCCAAAATAAGAGATACTGTATCTTTTGTTGCCATTTTCTCATAAAACCTAAAAAAAAGTTGAAATTAAAATATGGACTATGTGAAGAATATTGTCTGTTATTCCGTGATAATGACGTCATATGCACACTTTTCTATAGACGAAATATAAGACTGAATTGTAAGAGTGGATTGCTTTAGCGGATGCAAATGACGTCATTTTATAAAAAAGCGTGTATTTTAATTCTTAAACCTGAATTATGTTTTGTAGAAGTACGTCATTTTCACAGCCTAGCTGCTTTGAAATTCTTCAGAGGTGAAAGTGCTTCACTTTTGAAAATAATGCCATGGAAATCACACACTGATAAAACGCTGTGTTTTACAAAAATTTAGAGTGTCTTTATAAAAGAGAAGTGACATGCAAATAATAGCGATTTATATTACAGAAATTGATGATTCTCGCCTGGATGGATTTCGTCGCCGAGTTAGACAAGCAAACAAATAATTCGTGGTTTAAAATAATATCGTGTTCCTGAAGTTATTGTCGAAAATTCTCTCGAATAACAAAATTTTAATGCTATCCTTTAGGACATTCTACTACAATTTTTATCAAAATAACGCAATTTGCTTAATTTAATTTTTCCTTATTTTATATAATCTATATATTTCAGACAAAAATGGGTTTTTTAGTCATCTGCCCTGATCTTTCTGCTGAACCAATTTTACTAATATATATTTTTTTAACTGAAAGCTCTTCCTCTGCAGATTGTAATCGCACTATCTGTTTTTTTTTTTTTTTTTTTTTTTTTTTTTTTTAAATATCCCCACTTTTATATTTCGCGATCAAATTTTGGTCTTGAAATTTTCGCTACTGCAATTTTTTAATCTTCTGACCATCGTACATTTTCAATTTTCGTCGCATAGGGAAAAAAAATTTACTTTCAAATGCAATTTGTTTAAAAACTGTATTCATTGCCTGATGCATTATATTTTCTAAAATAATTTTTAAGCATGATTTTTTTAAGTTTATCTAATCGCGTGCCAGTTTCAATACATAATAATAATAAACATCTTGCACATAAAGCAACAAACATTTTTCAGCATTTGTTTCTGACTATTTTTGCATAACGAAATTAATACTTCCTTTAAAAACAAATAAAAGAATAATATTAAAAAACCCACCAATCTAACATATTTGTGAAAGACAAATTAACGAAATTAATACTTCTAAACACATAAAAGAAAAATATTGAAAATTGCGTTTTTTCTAACATATTTGTAATCATACAATTTAAATTTTAAGATCACCAAATAGTATTTTTTTTTTTTCAAATGGAATTTGTTTGCAAAGTTCATCTCAGTTTACTGATTGTCTATGGTTTTAAAAACAATTTTAAAGCATGAAATATTTTTTAATTTATCTATATCACGCGGAGCTCGATTACGGAAGATTAATCCGTTTGCCCTTAAAACAAACTAAAGAGTTCATTTTCTTACGGCTAATATCCATTTAAAAAAACTTCCCTATGAATAAATTAAATAAAATAATATAAATAAAAGACAAATTTACCAGACATGTATAAGCTCTGAAATTATCAGAATATAAAAGTATGCCATAAGTAGCAAAATCTTGGCAAATAACTCTTAGCATGCGGCTAATAAGAAAATATCGCTTTTGATAAATTTAAAAAAAATTATTTGATTGTATAATTCTTATTTTCCATATGAGAAATTCTTTTTTACCCGACTGCCAAGAAGAGTTATGTGTTTGACGCGTATCTGGGTATGTCGATTTCTTTATAACCTCGAAACATCCCAACGGCTGGATGGATTTTACTGAATAGGCTAGGTTCTGTCTTTATAAATTGAAAATGGCGACCGTAAAATACAAATTGGCGGTAGAGACGAAAAAAAAATCACGCACCCTACTGAGTGGTATATCATTGGATAGGTCTTTCAAAATGAAGACGATGTTTCATTGACTATTTTACTGTCAGAAGCTTCGTTTAAATGTTACACAACCTGGAAGTTGTGTAGGTAAGATCTCTAGCTTTACTGTCACTCTAACCTTCATTGACATCTAAAGGCCTCATCAAAACAGTGTTTATAGATAGGAACTAACAATTAAACACAACTTAAAAGTCATGCAATACAAGTAAATAAAAAAAATAGGTAAGCAATATAAAAAATAGTTTCTCGTAGATGAGAAAAAATTAATTAGTTTGCTTTTTATGCTGTCGGGTTTTTTGATTTTTTAAATTTATTAATGTAAGTGGTCAATTTAAAAAATTTATTGCATATAAAAAAATATTAGTTTTCAATTTAAAAAAAAATGATTTCACCTATATTCTTTAACCCGGGAATCCCGGGTACGATCCCCTAGTTTACTTAATTGAATACAATTTCTTAGACAAAATTTGAAATATTGTATTTATTTTTTCTTTTTAGTATAATATTATATGAATACTTAGTAACTATTTATTTAATTGAATACAATTTTTAGTAAAATGTTATATGAATACTTAGTGAATATTATTTAATTGGATACAATTACTTAAACAAAATTTGAAATATGATATTTATTTTTTCGTTTTAGTATAATATTATATGAATATTTACAATATTAGTTGAATACTTAGTACTATTTACTTAATTGAATACAATTTTTAGTAAGATGTTATATGAATACTTAGTAAATATTATTTAATTGAACACCATTACTTAGACAAAATTTGAAATATGGTATTTATTTTTATCTTTTTAGTATAATATTATATGAATACTTAGTAAATATTTACTTAATTGAATACAATTTCTTAGACAAAATTTGAAATATGAAATTTATTTTTCCTTTTTAGTACAATATTAGTTTAATACTTAGTAACTATTTACTTAATTGAACACAGTAACTTAAACAAAAATTTGAAATATGGTATTTATTTTTTCTTTTTAGCATAATATTAGATTAATACCTAGTCAATATTATGTAGAAATATTATTAAATGTTTTGCAATTACTTAAACAAAATTTCAAATATTATAATTTTTTTATTATTTTTAGTATAGTATTATATGAATACTTAGTGAATATTATGTAGAAATATTATTAAATGTTTGGAATTACTTAAACAAAATTTGAAGTATTATATTTATTTTTCTTTTTAGTATAATAATATATGAATACTTAGTAACTATTTACTTAATTGAATACAATTTCTTAGACAAAATTTGAAATATTGTGTTTATTTTTTCTTTTTAGTACAATATTATATGAATACTTAGTAAATATTTACATACTTAAATACAATTTCTTAGAGAAAATTTGAAATATTATAAATTTTTTGTCCTTTTTAGTACAATATTAGTTGAATATTTAGTGAATATCATGTTGAAATAGTGTTAAATGTTTTGCAATTACTGAAACATAATTTGAAATATTTACTTAATTGAATACAATTTCTTAGATAAAATTTGAAATATGATATTTATTTTTGCTTCTTAGCACAATATTATTTGAATACTTAGTAACTATTATTTAATATTTTACAATTACTTAGACAAAATTTGGAATATGATATTTATTTTTTTCTTTTTAGTACTATTTAAAAATATTTCATGATAACTTATATGATTGTTGAGTAGTTGCTATGTAAAAACTATTATTAAATAGTGCCTTTTAAATATTTTGCGATAATTACTTAGACAAAATTTGAAATATGGTATTTATTTTTATCTTTTTAGTATAATATTAGTTGAATGCTGAGTAAGTATTTACTTAATTGATCACAATTACTCATACGAAATTTGAAATATGATATTTATTTTTCTTTTTAGTACAATATTTGTTGAATACTTAGTAAATATTATGTAGAAATATTTTTAAATGTTTTGGATTTACTTAAACAAAATTTGAAATACGATATTTATTTTTTAGTATAATATTAGTTGAATGCTTAGTAACTATTATGTAGAAATATTATTAAATGTTTTTTTAATCTTTCACAATTACTTAGACAAAATTTGAAATACAATATATATATATATATATATTTAGTACAATTTTAAAATATTTCGTGATAACTTATATGAATTCTTAGTAAATATTATGTAGAAATATTATTAAATATTTTACAATTACTTAACCAAAATTTGAAGCATTATATATTTTCTTTTTAATATCAATTATATGAATACTTAGTATATACCATGTAGAAATATTATTAAACGTTTTTTAAATAGTTTACAATTACTTAGACAAAATTTGAAACAATATATTTTTTCTTTTAGTAATTTTTGTATTTTTAAAATGTAGATGATTAGTTAGCTCATTTTAATTTATTTACACGACTTCGTTGTTCAAGTATTTAATTTAGAATTACTATTAATCGCTAAATTTAATACAGGATAGTAATATAGCACTCAGAATTTACTGATATATTGTATGTATTTTTTAAAATTTAAATGATTTGTTTGTTCTACTTTATATTATTAGTCAATCGTATTTTCAGATTTTTTTATTTAGCATACTTGTATGTATGCAATTTTTAAGAATTTTCACTTGAATTGGTAGTATATAATTCAATGTATACAGCATTTGTTATTGATATACAAAGAAATCATGACTCTATGCAGGAAAGTTTTGAATAAAAGTTCTAAAGTAAAATTATTTCTGTATGAATAAAGTATTTTTTTAATCGTTAATTTATAAAAGACATTAGTATTAGACTTTGGTAAAGACTTTTTAATAATATCAATTGTATATAAGTCAAGCATTTGTGTTAGAAATTTAATTAAATCAAGAATAAATTGGAAGGCTACGGGCTTAATGACCTTTAAAATAAACAGTTGTGTACTTCATAAAGAACTTATTTACAAAAACATGGAAAATGGTTTACAATCAAAAATTAAGTTATTTAAAATAAGAGATTTCTTCGATGCTTATAAAACTTTTACTTTGAAAAAATATTAGGGTTAGTGACTAAATAATATATTTAAATTACAGTAGTGTGTTAAAAAGTAATGTACATAATTAATTTAATTGGAATGTTAAAAAATCTCCTTTCTTAAAATTTGTGTACTTGTGAAATAATCTCCCTTAAAATCAATGAGTATCATTATTTACATAATAGTTAGTTTTTGTTGAAAAGGCTGGTTACTTATCGAATGTTTGCGAAAGATAATGTTTAAAAGCATGCAAGTAAACGTTAGAGATGCAGTCTGAGCATTGGATAGCATATCAGTTATTAAAAAATTGACTTTTGAACCCCTAAAAATTTAGCCCCCCCTACATACTTCGTTTTCGAAAAGACATAGTTTTTAATTTTCAGCTATCAGAATGTTAAATGTTGTGATGCAATTATAACTCTCGTTGAGTTAAATTAATATTAAACGAAAGCATAATAAAATGATAAGTATTTAGAAAAGATAGTATTCAAAAATATGTTAGTAAATGTTGGGGCACGGTTTGCCCAGTGGATGGCGTATCAGTCATAAAAAATGAAATTTGACTCATAGTTCATAGGTTCGAAACCAGGGTTTGGTAAAAAGGAACCTACTCTCATGCGTAGAATCGATAAAATATGTTAAACTAAGAATAAAAATCGTATACATTAAAGTAATTATCAAATAGTGCATAGCATATCAGTTACAAAAAATGAAATCTGTTACGAAGTTCGAAACAAAGGGATGGTAGAATGACCCTACTCTCGCATGCAAAATCGATGAAATCTTATACATTAAAGTAATTCTCAAAGTGTAGTAGTAGTTAAAATAGGTACTGTTGACTTATCTTAAGTAACTGACAACCAACGCTCATAAATGAGAGGAACACAATTTTTGCCTTGAAACATCTAAAATCTCGACTTACAGGTATAGTTTCTTGGCTTCATCAGTTAAACCTACTTGAAATTATCAAGTCAAGAGACTATTTTGTTACAGGTTCGATTCCAAGTGAAATTTGTATGAAAAAAACCTAATTACAATAGTTTCCAATTCCTGCCGGTAGAGGGCGCCACCTAGCATTTTCATGTGCAAACCCTAAGTCAATTCCGAAAAATAAGCTTCCTCTCAAAAAGACCTAACCCCTTATGTTATAGTATAACATTACTTTTTATGGACATTCATTCAAACTCTAAGATGCCAAGAGAAATTAAGCCCCGTCTAAAAATTTAGCCCCCATCTACCCTATCATACTATAGTATGATCTAGATCGATTCCTTACGTTCGAAAACTATCTATAATTTTCATTTAAACTAATACTCTCCTACTATAGCATGATCTTTCCCTCTTAACTCACTATCAGATTATCTTATCTCACTATCAGATTATCTTATCTCACTATCCTATCTTATCTCCTTTCCGACTGATAAGAACTTAACACTCTTCTCAAACCCTCTCGTACTATAGTACGATTTCCATCACCTCCCTCCTCCCTCCCTCGGAATCAAACTCTCTTTTCCCCACTACTCGCATGCAGATGCGATTATTTCACGCAAAGTTACAAGTCTTTTAATTTTGTTCACATACAATTTTTTGAACTTTAATATACTTTAAATCTGCTTTTCTTAATACTGATGTTTCAGCTTTTTTTTTAATTTTTGAAGTGCTCCTTGCTACTTAATCTTTGATCAAAATTCATGAAACTGATAAGGAAGAATCCTGATATTACTTAGAAAGAAACTGTGTATGCATTTTAAAATTCGACTTCATTAAGACAGTTAAATGTGTTTTTTTTTTACTTATTATAAGGCAGAATTTTGATGAAAATCGATATGGAATTCAGAAAAATATCTCTAAAAAATTATCTATTTAAGGGACTAAAAAAATCTATACACATATTTGTTTGTAACAAAATTTTACGTGATTAAAATCCAAAATGTGGAAAATATCTCAAAAATTAGACGCAAGGAGCATTTTAAAATTTCGTTTTAAAATTAATTTTTTTCAAGATCTTAAAATTATAATAAGATTGGAAATTTTTTTTAAGGTGTTCTATATACTTATTGTGAATTGTATATTGGCACAAAATTTCGAAACTCTATTATGAAAATTAATAGAATTTTTTTTTAACGTCCACCGCCCGCTGATAATATATATATATTTTTTTTATACTTTCGACTGCAGCTAAATTATAAACGGATTCTGCCAAAAGACATAAAATAAAAAATGAATAGTTACAAGATGAGAAAACATATTTATTATTATTATATGTTATTTAACCCTTTCCGGTCCAATGATCCACTGCGGGACCGCCTAAATTTAATTCAAAAATTACAAACGGCACAAAGATCATTTTAATGAAATTTTGCTTATACAAGGAAAGTTTAAAATAACAAGTTTTTAGTTTCTATGAATTTCGTTTGTAAATTCTGGTGTGAGTCAGTCATTTCATCATTTTAGGAACAGGATTTTTCTGTGCCGAAAAGGGTTAAACGCAATTGATTTTCCAGAAAAACAAAACGATTAAAATAAAGCTAATTATAATATCAGAAAAATTAAAAATTTATTGAACTTGGTTCATTGGTTCCTGAGTATGATGTTCGTTAACGAGGGAACTTTTGTTTTGATGCAAAATACTGTTATCATTAAAATGACTTTTTAAGTGCCAAAAATCTTTGATGATTAAAAGGGGATTTCACTTATCAGGCACAACACTATTAGTTTTTCCCACTGGATTTCGCAACTGTTTTTCGGTTATAAAAATTAATAACTTAAAGTTTATTAATTTATGTATAAAAATGATTTCGGGAATGTATCTGAAATTCAATTTTGAAGGGGGGGGGGGGCTTTTAAGATTTAATTAAAAATATATATTTTTGATAAATATTTGTGATTATAATAGAACAGCATACTTTTAAATCTTAAGATGTCAATTTTAAAGACTTTAGTTATTATTTAACGAACACATATATACGGAATGTATTGTAATAACAGTGATTGTGTGCACATATCTGTGAGTGAACACAATAGCGTCTAAATGATACTTCTTAATGAGCCCCATCTGGCAAATACATTCCAGATCATTGTCGTAAATAATGAATGCATTTTCGAATGAATTGGCTTTCGGATTAGAAATTTATATCATTTTCAAAGCTTTTTGCGGCCAATTTTATAGGGTAATCACCAAAGAAGTGTGACAGTGCATAATGAATAATTTTTGTGATGAAGCATTAGTGGCTCAGTGGTGACGTTTGTACTTTAAAAATGGGAGTTTTAGATTTAGAATCCAGCTTATTCCGTTTTTATCCGAATTATATTTATTTCAAAATGCCCCGTACGGAACTCGAAACCAGAATCTTTGACTTATACAGTGAGTTCCAAATGTTTATGGGCAACGTTTTTTTTAATTTTCCAATTGAAAAGAGGAGTACCAATTTCGAAACAATTTATAATTATAAATAATAGCAAGAAAAGAATAATACTATACACAAATAATATTACACATCCATAGACTTTGTGAGAAAAAATAATACTTAAATTTGATTGCCCCAAAAGGAATAGACAACTCATTTTTCCCCTTTAACGTTCAAATGTTTAAGCCGTTTGTTCTAATCACTTCAAAAACTCGATCAGGCATACTCAAAAGAAGAGTCTGAAGTTCTGCCTTTAAAGAAAATCAACTTCGTTCAGATTGCAGCTTTATGTATTGAACCTTTACAATTGACGCCTTTTAGCATATCTAGCTAATCTTCCCCAGAGGTTTTCTATTGGGTTCATGTCACGACTACGGATTGGTCAGTCTGTAATAGTTACATGTTTTTTTCTAAGCTACTGCATTGTAGAGTTAGACACGAGAATGGAGCAATGGTCTTGCTGGTACATCCATCCCCCCCCCCCCCAAGCAACTTTCCAAAAGGAAGTAACTGTACTTTAGGCCTTTTCTGGTAATCTTCGGAACATTTACAACCTTTCAAAAAAGCAATATGGGTCGTTCCATTATAAGAAAAGGCTGCGCACATCATGTGTGAATCCCCTCCTTGTTTTCTACTAAAAAAAGTTCATGTATTCTTGATAATATCGTGCAATTAATATGACCAACCATCGGGGCCATCTAAATTGAATTTCTTTTCATCACTGACAAGAACACTGAAGGATTCATCTGACCAATTCCTGTGATTCCGGGGTCATCTGAACACGAGTGTCCTTATTTCGTTTTGTAAACTTTGGCGAATGACGCATTTTGCAAAAATCAAGAAATGTAGTTGCTAGCTGCCGCTGATGGATAGTGGATATTGGTACTGAAGCCTTTACTTCTATAGAAACTAATCGTACACACAGGTTCTGGGTTGAAATTAATGTCAAAATATCTCTGTCTTATCATATAGTTGTTTTCTTTGGTCGTCTAGAACAGGATTTTGCTTCAGATTGCCACCTTTTGTCTGAATTCAGTAAATACCAATCCTGCTGCATCCAGTTTTTCTTGAAATGTCCACAACTTTCTATCCACGAGCCTTTAAACGATATACTTCCAATATACTCCTTTTTGGAAAACTGCACATTGCGAGGCATCTTTGCAATCAGTAGGGAACGGAAAGACAGATTAGATTTTACCTCAGGACACTATTGTGTCACAAGTACATGACCTTGGAATATGCAAGTTTTAGACATCAGTACATAAAGCAGATTTTAACTCCGGTTATCTGAATTTTTTTTTGGTTTTTTTGGTTCTGAATTTTTTTTTGGGACAGAAGATCTTTGTTTTTAATTTTTTATATTAAATATATGAGTGCTGAAATTTACTTGAGTATTTTATTATTTTTATTTGATCATTATATGTTTTCATAAATATTTTCTTCTTTTTACTCGTTTAGTTCGGTCTTAAAAGAAAAAAATGGTTGTCTATAAACTTTTGGGACGCACTATATTGTTAATGCTCTACCATTAGAACTACTTGAGCTGACAACCGGTGGACATATTTCGTTCAAATAACCTTAGTTTATCTGAGCAGGCATTTTTTCTCGCATTGGGCAATTTTTCGCCCAGTTCGATAAATTGAATTCTTAAGATAACTTTATCAATCAGTATGATTGAGTTAAAAATACTCGTTATTACGTTGTTCTGAATTTTATTTGAATACATGGTATTCTACTGAATGTCCGCAAAGTCGAGTGGAGTAATTTCAGGTTTCCTTTTAAGTTATCAAATTAAACTGTTCTAAAATTCTGAAGAAAATCTTTTAAGGTAAGGTGCCCTATTTTCGTCCCCCCAGTCACTTTCAGGCCCTAAATGTTGCAATTTTCTGAGAAAACCTGCTAAATTTGGATTTTACATAGACTAACTATCCACACATACAGAAACGTGGGTAAATATCTTACAAAAAAATTTTAACAATGCGAAAAATTGTTTTTTCAAAAGTATCTATATATGGCAAAAGAAAAAAAGGGTTCCAATTTCGTCCCCCCTCAAAAAATCGAATACGCCGAGGCTTAACATATAACTAAATCAAAATTTATTTCTAAATGAATAAGTAATTTAACTTACAATAGAGAAACCACAAAGAAATGTACTAATTATCAGTAGAAGAATAACATAACGAATCATTAGTCATCCAAAAGTGAGGAAAATTTTTAAAAAATTGTCATGAAAAAGAATTCCTAATTTCGTCACCTTGACGAAAATAAGAACTGCAAGGGGGACTAAATTAAGACCACGCATCTTTCCAATATAGCGGAGCTTCAGTTCCCGTAAGAAAACTGTGCGTCCTAAAACACACTGTATGCTACTGTCAGCATCTTACCTACGTAAAATACATGCAAGGAATAAGAAATAAATACTTACAGTACAGTAAATAACGTTCTACAAACGACGTAATAAGAACTCAAGTCTTCTAAAAGTATCAAACTCGGAGCCTTTAATATATGTATGCCAACGAAACTTTCAATACTGACCCCTTTTACCTTCCGTTCCATGTGCCTTGCGTGAAAATTGGCGCCACTTTAGAAGAAGCAAAAAGTGAAGGGGGACGAAATTAGGAAAGGGGACAAAATCTGGGCACTTTACCCTACTAAAGATTTTTTACATAAATAAATTGCAATGACAATGCTTATTTGTAAGATAAAGAGTCAGTACATCATATATAAAATAATGTTTACTCTCGTAATTAAAACTGCTTACAATTCAAATAAATATGCGGGAAATTTTGCCTATTTTAGAGCATTCAAAATTTACGGAGCAGGAAAAATCAGTTTAAGGATAATATAGGATAAATTGAAGCTAGGATTATACTAATTAAATGTTTCTGAGTTCTATTCTAATTGAAATGATGAGACAGGAGTAATTCAAATGCCTTATTATCGTGTCAATAGTCTTATTATCGCTTATTAATGTAAGTCAGTTTTCAGTTAATCAGCTAAAGTAACCCTTTTTAAGTTGAAAAGTCCAAAATAAAGTCTAAGTCTGTAGCATGTACAAGTCTGTACAAGTGTCATTTTCGATTTAAAATTTACTTGCTATCAAAATCAGCAATTTTTCTTTAAAATATTTCTTTCACTATATACAATTTTGTGACAATAAAAGTTTTGATAATTTTATTTATTCTTTAGAAAAATAAGGTTCTCATAAAGAAAGCTTTTAAAGATTTTTATAAATGTTTCATAAAATATTTTATATTCATATCCTTATTATTGGAAAATTAATCGAAACGCTTCTATTTCTAGGCTGGCTTTAATAAGTTATTTTGTAAAAAAAAAAAAAATCTCGGAAAATGTTAATATCTAGTTGTAAAAAGTAAATTTTGAAACTTGTTATTTTCAAAAAATATTCAAAGCCAGTTAAATCAATTTATCTATTATTTTAATTATTTAAAAATTACTTTTTAATAATTCGTACGCTGGGAGTTTCTCAAAAAAGCAATCTAAATTTTTAAATTTCAATACATTTTCAGAAATACTTTATTGGATAGTTAAAAACTTGAAAAATATTTTTGAATTTAATTTATATGGATAGCTATTACACATTATTATTATTAAATCAAGTACTAAAAAATTATATTATCAGAAAAGTATTTATCAAGTGATGTGATTTAAAAAAATAGTTTGCTGAATTAACTTATTTTAAGATATTAGCTAATTATTTTTTAAGTTTTTGAAACAATATTTTGAATTAATATTTGAATAATTTGCATTTTTCTATCTATCTATCTATCTATATATATACGGAAAACAATTTTCCTTTTTTATTTGCATCACTATATATGGTTACTTAAACATATTAATTAAAACAAGGTATAATTGCAAAATTCTGTTTTCCAGAACTATTGAAGTCCTTTCAAAATAATAAAAATATTTTTAATAAAAAAATGCACAAAAAGAAAACTGACAAGTTATAGTTTCCTAATTTTTAACTTTCTTTGCCAATTCTTTTTATTTCATTTTTGAATAACGGTTCGCATGTTCAAGAATTATTCCTTTTACACAACAGAACTATTTTCGTGGCAAAATGTTATCTAAGTTTAATTTTAATTCAGCAATTCTTTGTTGTCAATACCGCTCCTGTTTCATTCGAGATTGAGAATCAGATATTACGATATAAATAAATAAATGAAAGCTATACACGATGTTATGACTTCTAAATAGTATATTATCGTGCTGCAATTTCTATAATATTCAAATCCGCTCCTGCGTTGACTACATTTACGAAAATTAGAGCACAGAATGTGCTACACAAAGGACAAGGAAAACAAGCAGGCTTGACAACCATACCAGTTTTTGAGTTTGATCAAATTTGTATGTGACAGCCACTAAAACGGAACATTTCCACAAAAACAAAAAAATCAGAATTCTAGCATTTATTGAAAGTTATGTGTAGACATAAATTTAACTACTCGGATGTAGCAATCCTAAAACTTTCATAATTCTCATACATATTAATATTTCAGAAAGTTGTAACATGTTAATCCTTCAGAATTACATCAATACTACATCAAGTTTGATATTCATCTTAAATTTCTGCTTCATTTCACTAATCCGAGCAAAAACAATTAAATCTCGATCGTAATATAATATAAAATCAATATTTTTCGTTAGTCCGTTATTCATCAGCTGCTTGAGGATCACCGAGTTAGCTGAATGCAAATTGCACATCGTTGAATGAATAGCCGATGTACGACATAACTATAAAAATCGAGAAAATCGCTATTACAGCGTCCCCTTTTGGTGGATTGATCCCAAACTCACGTATAACCTGCTGGCCATAGTCAAAAACATACACCTGAAATTTCGTTCAATTCTATGCTTAACTTCATAACCTTTTCGATGATACAATATTGAAAATGGCACAAAACACGGTATTACAGCTCCCTCTTTTGATGGAAAATTTCCAAATTCAAGGAGGACTTGCTTAACATAGCCATAAGCATTTGTATGACATTAGGTTTAATTCTATGCTTAATAATAAATGCATAATAATAATTCTATGCATATCTTTCTTATTATTTATTGCACAAAAATCTAAAATATGACTAATACCGTAAACATTGTATAAAAATATTCGATATATAAAAATATTCTGTTACATCTTTCCTCATTATATAATGAATGAATTATATTATATAATGATTGTCTATCAGACGACCAGGAAACTACCGGGTGTTCCAAAAAGGACTGACTGATTTTAAAATTCAATAACTTCCAAACGGTGACAGATACTAAAAAAAATCTTGCAGGAGGGTTATGCATAAAGTCAAAAGTTTTATTACAGTGATTTTCTATTTTAGTTCGAATTACAAACAATAGATGGCGCTGTAAGCAATAATCGCTAAATACAGGCTCGATTTTTGGTCCTTTCTTTTGTTCCATGCAGAAAAAGGAGATGGAAATGTATTATCCGGGCCACGAAGTACCAAAAATCGAGCCTGAATTTAGCCTCTATTGATCGCAGCGCCATCTATTGTTTGTAATTTGAACTAAAATCGAAAATCACTGTAAAAAAACTTTTGACTTTATGCATAACCCTCCTGAAAGAATTTTTTTAATATCTGTCACCGTTTGGAAGTTATTGAATTTTAAAATCAGTCAGTCCTTTTTTGGACACCCGGTACCTCCTAAAAGGCTAATAATATTCCGTTTTCATGCAGCTATCCTTAGCTGCCTAATAAATGCTTCAAAGTATTCATTTTTGAACTTCTTTATAGAAAATGAAACAAGCATGTTGCGTTTTATCGCTGCTCCCGTGGTCTTAATTATAATCGTTTTTATATTGAGCTTCGCGCAGACGATATTTTTTCTGATTACGAATAAATTTGTTTAGAAACGCGAAGGGTATGTTTTTGCATTTGTGATGTTAAAATATATGTTGTTATGTCTACAGTTTGTCTCTGCAGTTACTCCTTACACAGAATGAACTTTTATTCCGAAGATATTTAAATGAGCCTTTTATCTCCCGATAAGATTAACTTAGGCAAGCCTAATCCATTTGTATGATTAAATATATTTTTAACTCCGAAATAAATATTGATAATTTTAATATCAATATAATAATATTGAACATAAAAGTTTATAAAAAAGGACTATTATCAATATTTTTTGGCATGCAACTGCTGGGATATTATATTATTTAAGAAAGTAAAATAAGATAATGAATCAATTTAAAAAAAATTACGCATTCCATTAAGAAGCACTTTTACGCGAATTGCTAATTTGTTTGAGAACAGATTAGATGATGAAAATAAAGATATTGAAGAAATTGAGATTTTATATGCTCGATTAGATGAAAAATGGGCAGATCTACACAACCAAGAAAACGAATTGTTAGCTCTTCTTCTTAACGATCAATTATATTCTCAAGAAAATTATGATAAAGGATACGAAGGTTTTAGTGTATGAAGAGAAATTTATTAAGTAAAAAACTAAAGTTAAAATTTTTTTTAAAGGTTTCCGAAACTGAAATTATTCCGAAACGGAATTTTACATTTCCTAAGATATAATTTCAATTATTCGGGGGAGATATTAAAGATTGGTTGTCTTTTTTGGCTCAGTTTAAAAAAATACATAACGATTCTGAAATCGCGAAAGAAGATAAATACCAATATTTGTTGCAAGCAACGTTAAGGGGTTCAAGAGCAAGTGAAATTGTCGAGTCGTACCCCGCTACTGGTGATATCTATGAAAATGTCATTGAATGTTTAAAGGCTCGTTTTGGTCGCACTGATATGTTAATAGAAGTTTATATAAGATAAGTTCTTGCTTTAATGATGAATAATACATCCGAAAAAGGTCCAATAATTCCTCTTTTTAAAATGTACAACTAAATTTAAACATATTTAAGATCATTAAAAATGTTAGGTGTTTTAAGTGAAGATTATTCTGCAATTGTTTATCCACTGATTGAATCGTGCTTACCTGTTGAATATTGAGAATTTGGGAAAGAAATTTAAATTTCATTACTTTAAATTCAAAAGATGAAAGTAATAATAAGTTAGATTCATTGATGAAATTTTTACGGCGCGAAATCGATAGCGAAGAAAAAGTCCGTTTGGTGAGAAGTGAGTTTAATCTAGAAAATGTAAATAAAAATATGTATCCTGTGTCAATTAGGCGAGAAAGAGACATTCCAACGGCTACGGAATTATATAATTCATCGAAAATGAAAAGGGAAACGTGTGTTTTTTGTAACAGATCACATTTAAGTACCGAATGTAGACATGCTGATTGTTTATCTCATTAAGAGAAAAAAAAATACTAATGATAAGGGGGCTTGTTTTAAATGTTTAGAGATAAGAAAACACATATGCCGTTTTTGTAGAACGAAAATACCACCCTGGGATTGCAATTGAGTACATTTCAAAATAATGTGCCCAGCGGAATATAATAATCAAAACTCGATTATGGAAAAGCCAGGTATCGAAATTAAAAAAGACACTGTTTTTTCCAATAAAACAAGTACTCGCCACGTACTTTTACAAATGCGTATCGTCCGTCTTAGATATAATAATAACCTGAAATATATAAGAATATTAATTAACTCAGGCAGCAGTAAATTTTATTTAGCAGCTTATGCACTGCCCGAGATGGGATATGAATGCATAGGGGAAGATAATTTAACACATAGTTTATTCGGTGGCACAGAGACTGTATCATCGCATGAGAAGTACTTGATTAGTCTGGGCGACTTCTTTGATAACCCTCTTTAATCTAATTTAAATGTTAGAGTGATGTAACCGGCTGAGGCAGCGCAGAACCATTTATTAGCGAAATTTGAAACTTAAAACAAAACAATTAAGAAATCCTTAAATACGAATGTTACTATCTGGCAATAATAACTTCAATTGCTCGCACCGTCTAATTATTATTCAGTAATAAAAAGGTTCAGTCGATTTTAGAAAATCATGCATTTGTATTTGTTTTTCTTAATAATTTATCTCGGCATAAGATAAGCAACAACGCTCAATGATGGTGTTTTTGCTGTATTTGTCCATAGAAATTATTTTATTGGCAATATTTTTATTTATTTAATTATTTATTTTTGTATGTTTATTATGTTCAAAAGTTTTCATAAATTTCAAACTTTTAATCTTGAAGTTTTTTCTCTTTATGTAGGAGTTAAAATTGTATCTTATTTTACTTATATTTTGTTTTTGAAAATATCCAGTTATATCTTTGGTTTATTATGTGAATATACCTTCATAGAAACAGTTTTTTTTTTCATTATTATCCTAATACTCTGACGATTGATTTATGCAAATTTCTAACTATGATTAAATACATTTAATACCTGTTCTTAAAACATTTTACGGAACATTTACAAATAATATTGTACTAATATCTATACTATTATTAATTTAATTAAATCCTGTCGCGTTTTTTTTCATTGATTTCTTTAAAAAAATTGAAAACTTCTTTAAATTTCTGGTACGTAATGTTTCTTAAAGAAGTATCATGCAATCAATAGTGAATATATTTTTATTTATTTTCAACACCAAAGAACCATCTTCAAACTAAGTTTTCTATGTATTTTAATGAAGTTTGTCTAATTAATAAATATCAGAATTAAAAAAATTCTTTCATTAAGCTTTAATAATTCGAGTCTAAAAGTATACTTTCTTTTAAGTAACTGAATATGAAAATACATACAGGTTATTAATACACATTCTTGCTGCTATTTCAAACACTCAACTATTTTCTTATAAAAATATATCTTTCTCAACCGTGACTTCAAAAATATTTATCTACATTAAAATTTCTTAAAGTACTAATTAATTTTGAATTAATGAGTCTAAAACTAATATTTAGAATAAAAATATAATTTAAAACATGTCATCCAGAATTCGTTAATCCGAAAGTATATATATTTAAAAGTAAAGTTCATTAAAAATGTTAGATCTTTAAGTAAAAATCCTCAAGAGTATTTTTAGTTGAGAAAATATCTTTTAAATCAGTGTTTCGTAACTACTGCGTTGCTAGAAAATTATATTGATTATAAGCTTTTCGCAAGCAGTGTATTGAAATTTGATTTAAAGTCATCTTATTTCTAGTGAGTTAGCTGAAAGGAAAAAAATAGAGAAAAACAATATTCAGAGCAAACTCAAGATGAAATGAAAATTGAGAGTAGTTTAAATTTCAGAACAAAAGAACACATATGGTCTATTCGTAGTAAGAAACTTTATAAATCCTCTATTACAAAATACTGCTTCAAGATGAACCACACTTTAAAGTTTATTTTTGCTAAAAGAATATTTAAACCCACTTCTATACACGGACTTATATTATATGTGATTTTAAAATATAGTTTAAAATCACGTATAAATGTCATGGTGAGGCTCCCTTTTACTTTCTGTCCAATTTATTCTTACGTGAAGTATTATCAAAATGATCTATGTATATTTTATAAATTAGCACAGCATTGAAGACTATATTCAATTTTGACCACTAAATTCACACCACTATAAGTAACCTATAAATGCAGTCAAATGCGAAAATAAAGCAGCATTTACTGTATGCGTCTTTAACCAACATTTATTATACAAAGAATTTCATTTACATACATACATTTTTTTTTTTAATTTAACTATGAAAAATAAGTTTTCGTATTTGCAATGTCAGGCTATTTCATGATGTGTTACTGTTTCTAATAATTTAAATATGAATGAGACGAGGAAAGTTTAAATGTCATAATATATAGTAGAAATTCTTAGTAAATTCAAAGCTGTCTATAAAAATATTGAAAAAAGACTGATTGTAAGGTTGGATAAATATCTAAATATGCGACTGCTTGTTTTAAACATTTTTCATGTGTACAGTATCTAAAATGTTTTTGTACTAATATTTTGGGGTAGCTGTAGCATATAACATATTTAGAAAGTACAAATGATTTTACCGTGCGTATTATTTTAGTAAATTAAATATTTAAAATTTGACGGGACTTAAATTATTACTCACCTATAATTGACAAAACAGTACATTAATTCACATAACGTATACTTCAAAAATTATTCGAATCCTTTATACAGAGGTAAAGGCCAAATTCCTTGTAAGGATGCTGCAAAAAGTTTTAATTAAAGTATTCTACCTGGAACTTTTAATATTATTATTTATATATCTTATTCCAAACAAACATTAAACACCACACCGTGCATGGTCATAAAATAATGGAACGAAAAGTTCGTGCGTTTGCTCATTCTGAATTACTTACTAATACTTGATGATTTGTTTATGAACATATCTTATGGAAAATTAAAATAAAATTTATGTTTATTTCACAACAAAATGTATTCAATGAGTTGAGTAAGATTTCGAATATGAAGGTGGTTATTAAATTCCCTGCTCAACAACAAAAAACTTTCTGACACATTTTCGAAATCATTTTCAAAGGTAAAGGTATTTTTAAACGACTATTGGAGAGATTTGTAATCGAAATGAGTTTTCCACTTTTTTGATAAATAAATTACTTATTAAGTTATAAGCGATTTTGCTCACGTGATGACAGACACAAAAATCTTAAAGATTTTCGGTAATATTGTCACTAATAAGTAATCATTAGCTTAACTTAGGTTTTGTAAATTTTATCTTCAAAATTTTTCAATACCTCGTATCTATTGTTGCGTGAAACAAAAACTTTAACACCTAATATAAATTCATTGCGTACCAAAGGGGTATTTTCTGAGAAATTAATGTATAATACAGTCAAAGGTGATAAACAAAACAATTAGGGATTCTTAGAAATTAATCCTTAAATGCCGGGTGTTGCTTTTCAGCAACATACCGAATTTAGGCTCTAAAATACTATTAGAATAATATTGAAGCTATAATGCCTAATGTTGACAATAAAATACATTCTGAAAATATTATTAAATCAATTTTCAACATGTAGATGGCAACACTTGTGCTGTTTAAGAATAAAGATAGATTTATTTTTTCAATTGTTGCTACTTCTTCTTTTTGTTTTGTTTGGAAGCTTGCTAAACACCCTATTTTGTTCTGCAGTGAGCAAGTAAAATTTATTTCTTATTATAATTCCTAAAATTCTTGTGTGTTTAATATTATAGAATTTTATGAAGAAAAATTAGTTTTTCAATTAAAGACCAATATTCCAGATTAGTAAAAAACTGTTTTTTAGCCGTAAACCATACTCAAAACAAAATATGATCTTTTAAAGTATTTTTTCCATGATTTATTTAAAAAATGAAAGCCGAAAAACATTATTACAATGATTTTTGAAAAATCAGGCATTTAAGGGTTAATATATAATACAATCAAAAGAGATAAACAAAACAATTAGGGAGGATTTTACATTCAGAGTTTGCGTTTGCGAGATATTTTTTTTAGCCGAATGTTTTGTTATTCATTTTGAAGAAACGTGTGGAAGCAAGGGCCTCTACAAAGGAAAACCAAGTTTATAGTTTCCGAACTTTCCTTTGCTCTGCTACTACTTCTGTGTGTCACACAGTATACCAAACTTTGAGTAGAATTCTAAATACTTCGAACATCAAAACACGAAGTCTTAAACCTTGTACCTCTGATCAGACTTTAAAACACAAGTTACGTTTAATTTATAGTTTTCATTTGGATAAATTTTAGATTCATTGTTATAATTTCCTAAAAAAACATATAAAGTAATCAGACAGTTTTAAATACGTTTAAGGTGATTATAATGTTTGCTTTTAATATATTTAAAAAAAAATATTTTAGCAGCCAAAAACTGAACATAAGATTAAACATAAAATATTTTGATTTTTCCTAAATGTTTTCAAGCATGTATCTTTTAAGTAGGTTTCATTACACTAAACTGCCTATTGCAGCGGTCCGGAAGAAAGAAATTCCGAAATATTTTCATATATAGTCCCCGATTATGACTACCAGAATCCGAAACAACCATCCGTTCAAATGTTGATATATATATATATCTGATATTTTTCGTACTGTAACTCTCGTATTTTTTAACAGATTTGAATGTAACTCGGTGTGTGCATAATACATACCAATATATCGACCGAGTGCATTGGCCATCATCATCCGCCGTCTTGTTTCAAAATAGCGGCCATTCAGATTTATTTTTAAATTTTAAATTTAAAATGAGGTAACAAAAAATTCGACATTGAAAAAGATTTTCTTTTTATATGCTCGATCTTGATACAAAGATTCCGAAGCCTTTTTCGTTTCGTATATATCTTAAATAAACGGTCAGGTGCGAAATAAGACTTTGTAAAAAAATATTAAACATAGGGTAGGGTGTAAATGTATATACTAAAAAGTATGAATGATATACCATAAAAGTTCAAAGAGATATGAAGCTAAATAATGTTAAATATTGCTATTCTGTGTAACTCTTTTTTAATCTTACCCTAATCTGTTTATGATGAACTTAATTCGGTACTGACAATAAAAGTAGTGCATATGTAAACTTCATTTGGCATTTCAAAAACTAAATACAGCGTAGTAATAATCCTTTCTTTTTACAGTGTAGCTAAAGATAAAACACTTCTTCAAAATTTAAACTTGGCATTGTGCTAAGCGCGTTTCGAAAGGAGGTCATAAAGATGGAACGCTGCTTTGCTCCATACCGCGTTTTTACAGATAGGTTTGAATTAACTTTTAAAGACATGTGAGTCTTATTGAGAAATCCACTCATTTCAGACTAGTCGCGAATCCCATAGTATTGATGTGATTAATTATAATTAAAGTAATCTGTTTTTAACATTTTGATGTTTATTGCTAGTATGCTGCTAAAGGGCATTGCATTACACAAATGTATGATTAAAAGTTGTTGTCTAGGCCTTTAAAGCCGGTGGTACATAGATTATGCCAGCGCTTTCATTATGTATCTCCAAACCGTCCGTATCTTTAAGGATTGATATCGTAGCTAATTTCTGACGATTTTTCGAAAATCATTATCAATAATGCTTTTATACGTCTGCTACGATACGTACCTCCAGCGTTCCTCAAAAACTTTGTTGAATACCCTCAAATCGAAATTTGTGTGTAACTTAAAAATGCGCTTTTCACAAAAACTATGTGATCTAGGGTAATCACTATAGTTTTCCTGCAAGGTTTAAATTAACGTCTACTACCACTAATTTTTTCATAATTTTAGTTTCAGTAGATTCGGAAATAGAAGGGGCGAGATATATTTTTCCACTACATTTTTGAAAATACCTCTGAAAATATCATACATAAAATTAAAAGAAATGTATTTTTGATATCAGCGTTACAAAAGCTTTCACAAGATATACAAAGAAAAGTTTATTTTTCTAACTTAATTAGCCAGATTCTTTACATTTTTCCTAAATATATTTGTGAATGTTTAATAATCTTTAAATATGTGGATCAATAGCCTTAATTACATCCCCCAATTTGAACTTTCCACTTTCAATAGTTTACACGTAAAATGGCCGTGACAGACAGACAGACACAGGAATGATCTTATAATGGTTCCGTTTTTTTTTTTTTTTTTTTTTTTTTTTTTTTTTTTTTTTAAGTACGGAATCCTAAAAATGGCTGAGATATAGCACTTTGAGTTTCTAGTGTAGCTGACATTTTGAAAAAATCTGATAATGGTCACGCGATAATACGCATATTTCTAAACCGATTTGTATGTGACTAGACATGTGCATAGTACATAGCAATGTCTAGACCGAGTTCGTAAGCCAGCTTCATCCACCATCTTGCTTCAAAATGTTGTCCAGTTAAAAAAAAATAAATTTTAAAATTTAAAAAGGTAAAAAATAATTAGAAATTGAAAAAATATTTTTCTAATCTTAAACATTTGATCTGGATACAAGGACTCCGGGGAATTTTTTGTTTCGTCTTTATCTTAAAAAATGACTGGGATATAGCAGTTTGAATTTCTAATGTGAGTGACATTTTGAAAAATCTTATTTTTTCAAGCGAGAGCAGTCCTATATATCAACCAATTTCGATGTGAGTGAGCATGTGCACAGGACTTACTAACGTCTCGATTAAATTCATTGGTTAGCTTCGAGCATTATGCTGTTTTAAAATGGCGGGCACATGAAGATATCGCCAAATTTCGCTACCAAAGATAAATCGCTTTAAATGAAACCAACTTGAATATAGCTGACTAATTTCGCGAAATTCTTATTCATATTCAGTACTGACAAAAATTAACATTTAATCTTCTTTAATCGGGTTCCACAAATTTGAGCTTCGTGTGTTTGAAGAAAATAAGCTGGCTTTTTAAAAATAAGCAATATGAAAGCCGCCACTTCCTTCCGGCACAGGCCGTAAGGACTTTTTTTTTAATTTCACATTTCAAATTCGATATATAATATATATTTTTTTAAGCCCATAAGAAATGGCAATCCAGCAATCGCATTAAAATATTGTTTACTAATTATGAACTAAAAAATTAAAAACTAAAATTTTAAAATAATAATAATAATTTAAAGAATAAAAAAAAAAAAAAAAAAAAAAAAAAAAAAAAAAAAATAGATAGATAGATAGAGATTCATTATCTTGAATTTTGAAATGTATGATATTTGTTTCAAGGCAAGGCGAATATTTAATTTTTCAATTATAGCTATTAATCTTATTTTTTTTAAACTGCAAATTATACTCTTTCTCTTGTCTAAATGTATACTTTCACGAGAAATGTAAATGCAAATCATGTCATCAATTAAGCTATGTCATCATAAAGGAATTAAAATTAATGATTAAAATTATGTTAAAAAATAAGTAATTAATGAGTTTTTAAAAATTACAGATATTTTTTCCAAACATTAAGAATCATAAGTTTTTATCTGTGAATTTCTCTTTACTCAAATAGTTCATTAGAATTAAATAGATTTTACAATTTTAATTTCAAAGGAAGGAAAAGTTACATACATAAAGTAATTATACAACAACGCATTTTTTTTTTTAATTCGCTCATTTTTTCATGATGTGAGATATAATCAGTATGATGCTGATAAAACTAATAGGAAGAAATAGAATTACATTTTTTTTTTCGATTGCGTTTGACTAGAGTGACATTAACTAGAACATTAAATTTTATAAGAAAAACCTTTCAACATTTTTGGAAATTAACCAAATATATTTTTGTATTTATCTATTGAACACTTTTTCTTTTACTTTTTGTGGATTTTGATGATTTCTTCTTAAAATAATATTAAATTAAATACACATTTTTGGCTTTAAAAGTGAAGTGAAATACCTACGCGATACTTAGAGAATTTACTGTTTCTTCTTTCCAATGCATTCGATTTTTTTTCTGTCTTATTTGTTCATTACACTATTGATACACTATTCATTGTTCACAGTGTATCAATTGACCTACAAAAATAATAATAATAATAATAATAATAATACCGCGGTTTGCATGAATGATTAATACGAGAGATAATATTTTCTGTACACGGGCTATTACACTCTAAATTAAAATGTCTGAAATTCAGACACTTAAGTGTCTGAAATGGAGTGTTCAATTTTCAGACATTTTAAAATGTCTGAATTTTTTCAGACACTTTTTGCGTCTGAATATCAGACACTTCAAACGTCTGAATCGCATCCATTTTTTGTAAGCATCATACGTAGCCATGTTTGACCACGTTGAATCCTGGAAAAATATTTGGCTGTGGTCCTGCCCCCCCCCCCCCCCAATACAGCCTGATTTTTTTGGTGCTCTCAGTTTTGGTATACAATTTTCGTTACGTTGATAATTTCAATCTTTTACGACATTGTACTGATTATAATCAATATCTTGAACTTCAGGAGTAGAACAAGATTAAAAAACAAAAAATATTTATCTAAATATTAGATTTTTTTAAATTTATTTTGTTTTTAACCTTATTTTACTTTAAAAGTTCAAAATATTGATTATAATCAGTACAATTTCGAAACAGATTTAAAATATAAGCTTTACAAATATTGCACATCAAATTTGGGGGCACTACAGTCGTAGGGGGACGGGGCACTTCCCAGTTTGCCCTTCCTTTAATCAAGAAGTACTTTTGCAAAAAACGCAACCCTGCATTATAGTTGTCTAAATTGAGATGTCCGGTATTCGGGAGTATCCGTTGTGGGGGTTAATGGACATTCTCGAATAGCGAACACCTCTATTTAACGAATGCTTTTTTAATCAGCAGACATACATATTTGTATATTTTTACCTCAAAAAAGTAGACATCTCCAATTATCGGACAAATTCCGCGGTCCCGAAGTGTTCGCTATTAAGTGCTTTTAAGGTACATAGATAAATATATATATATATTTTATAATCTTGTCCTACTCTAAAAGTTCAAAATATTTATTATACTCGGTTGAATGTGGAAAAAGATTTAAAATATCAGATGTACGAAAATTGCAAAAATCCCCCCTCCCCCAAAAAAAAATGAAAATATAAAAAAATATATTGCCACATAGGCAATTTTACATATACATCACTTGATAATCACAACAGCCATTTAACTATGAATAATGAAAATAAATATTCTACTTTAATAACATTGGGGAAAAAATGACTTTGGTATTTTGTTAAATATATTTGCGTTTTTAAACTTGTCCTACTCCAAAAGTTCAAAACTTTCATTATAATTAGTGCAAGATTTAAGATATCAGCTTTACAAAAATTCATGCAAAATCCCCCCCCCCCCCAAAAAAAAATGAAAATACTTATTTAAAAATTATGTTTTTAAAAAATTTATATTTCCACATGGGCAAGTTTTTATGTAGATCAGAGGGTACTCACAAAAGCTATTCAACTATCAATAAAAACAAATAAGTACATATTCTATATTAAAAACATGAGGAAAAAATAACTTATGATTTCCAAACTTCTTTCGTCTTAAATATATACAGTAACATCTGTCATTTTTGTATTTTTCGTATAAGTGCATATAAATAAAGTTACCACAATTTTAAATACGAAATCTAGTTAGAGGTTTTTACTTTTTCCCATTATAAATTTCAAATTACTTTTTTTATTAAAAATAATAAAAAAAATCAGTATTAGAGTTGATTGCAAATCAAATGCATATGTATATTTTTACAGGCAGCTTCATATAATAGACCAGTCTCATTTACTTTATTTATCTTTTTTTAATCTGCGGTTTTATGCCAGGAAGTAAGAAAGCATTAGGTCATCTTTCAAAGTTTTTTTTTTCTTTACTTCCTTGTGGCCGTCATTTACTGCGAGATAAAAATTATCCGTTGAAACTAAGAACTGACATTGAATATATAATTCGTAATAAAAAAGAACGTCATAAGTTTAAAAATATATACTTCTAGAATTAGTGGGGTTTTTTGCGAACAGATTCAAAACTAATTAAATTTCATGCAGGATTTTGTTTAGTACAATAAATAAAATCATAAAATACACTAATTTTACTACTATAAAGAAACTTACTTGAGTTGCTGCAAGAGGTAAGAAATATTCCTCGATTTGAGATTTTAAAAACTACCACAACCACAGTGAGGGAGAAAGACTTTCATCAGTTTAAAAGGTAATCCCATAATACATCCGACTAGCCATATTTAAAGAATGAGATGTTTCATCCTAAAAACAGGACCCGCCAGACAAAAGTTTCTTTTTTTTTTGCCAGCTTCGACAGGACGAAGATGAATAACACAATATTATTGATATAAATTGATACGAGTTAACACTAAGCCCATTGCACACGCTTTGTAGAATTTCCGGGTGTAATCTTCAACCGTCGTCTACTTCTGTTCTGTGTCTATCCCACCCTTGTATCGACGACAGCTTCTAAGAAACATTTGATGTCGAGCACACAGGTCAGATGTTTGTATTCAATAAATAAATACTCCAAGTTAATACGAATTAAAATCACAGTACTTCACATTTCGCAAAAAACGAATTAAAATACACGCGTACATAAAAACAAACTTTGTTTGAATTACAACGTATACCACTTCGAACGAAGACATCTAAAACGCATGCGCAACTGGGAGTGCTAGTGCCCCCTGGTGGTTATTGCGTCGGAAGAATCAAAACGTCTAAAATTAAGACACGTTTAAAGCAATGAAGTGTCTTAAAATAAGACGTTTGCGGATATTTTAGACATTATTCTCAGTTCGTTTACACCATGGTCATAGTAAGATGCTTATGTATCTTAAATTAAGACATCTATAGTGTCTTAATTTTCAGATTAAGACACTTAAGTGTCTAAAATTCTTTTTCAGTCACATATGTGTCTAAATTTAAGACGCTTCTATTTGCAGTGTAGAGATTTCCATATCGTATTCAAAGAAATGTTTTGAGAAAAGCGTTTTATACAGAATCACACCAATCTAGTTAATGTGAATTGCAAAGTAATGCATTTGTGGTTAGGCAGCATGCTGTTTCTAATCTAATTACAAGAAAATATATCTGTACGTATTTTTCTACAAATGCTATGAAAAGCACATTTTTAACACTTTCCAACAAAGTTGAAAAGTGTTTATGCATTCGATTTGTCTGTCTGTCTATCAACGCTCTAACTCCTGTAAATATTCTGGGATTTTCATGCAATTGATAAAGGTTATTTAGGGTCACGAAAGCATGTTGGGTTAATACTTCATTTGCAAGGGCACTTAAAATTATTCCATTACATTGTGGTATATGAGGAGAAATCGTTTGCAGAGTATTTTAATGACATGCCGTATTTCAAATGTATTGAAACTGATATAAACTGAATTTCACTACGATCACGTTAGAACCGGACGTTCATAGCATTTTTATTCATTTACAGGGACACACAAAAGAAACCGGTTACAGTATACTGTCGTTGAGTAATAATTGCTGGAGTGTACGATTTAAAATTCGGTATGCGCTTTTAAATTTAATTAATTTTTTATATGTTACTTGTTATATATAAATATATACCTCATATACTGGGCTTCACGAAAGTATTCACGTACCATTCTCCCTAAAAAAGGAAATTGCTGAAGGGGAATTTTCAACTGAAGTACTTTTGTTACAATATGCTGAATGTGTTGGAAAATGTTTCATAATCTATGTTTGACGCATGATATTTTTTTTCTTGTTAACACTTTCCCAGATAATTGAAAGACTTCTTTTCTCGTAGATATATTTTAAGTGTTTATGAATTCGTTTTATCTATCCGTCTGAAAAATAAATATACAAGTTAGTAACTTTTACATAAATGTATGTGTAATTTTTTTAAATTACACTTTTCTCATAAAATTTACAATTTGGTAAAAATTTATCTCTAATTATATGTGTGTTCATTTGCTTAATGGAAGTGTGTAATATGTTATCCCTTCTAAAACTCAAACAAATGTGTAAACGAAACGTAGAAAATTGCACTGATTTACCCGAATTGGTGTACTAATGTAAATTTACGAATTTTGCGTATTACACAATTATCTGTGTGTTTTGCATATTACACAAATATCTGCACTCTAAATTAAAATGTCTGAAATTCAGACACTTAAGTGTCTGAAATGGAGTGTTCAATTTTCAGACATTTTAAAATGTCTGAATTTTTTCAGACACTTTTTGCGTCTGAATTTCAGACACTTCAAACGTCTGAATCGCATCCATTTTTTTGTAAGCATCATACGTAGCCATGTTTGACCACGTTGAATCCTGGAAAAATATTTGCTGTGGTCCTGCCCCCCCCCCCCCCCCCAATACAGCCTGATTTTTTTGGTGCTCTCAGTTTTGGTTTACAATTTTCGTTACGTTGATAATTTAAATCTTTTACGACATTGTACTGATTATAATCAATATCTTGAACTTCAGGAGTAGAACAAGATTAAAAAACAAAAAATATTTATCTAAATATTAGATTTTTTTAAATTTATTTTGTTTTTAACCTTATTTTACTTTAAAAGTTCAAAATATTGATTATAATCAGTACAATTTCGAAACAGATTTAAAATATAAGCTTTACAAATATTGCACATCAAATTTGGGGGCACTACAGTCGTAGGGGGACGGGGCACTTCCCAGTTTGTCCTTCCTTTAATCAAGAAGTACTTTTGCAAAAAACGCAACCCTGCATTATAGTTGTCTAAATTGAGATGTCCGGTATTCGGGAGTATCCGTTGTGGAGGTTAATGGACATTCTCGAATAGCGAACACCTCTATTTAACGAATACTTTTTTAATCAGCAGACATACATATTTGTATATTTTTACCTCAAAAAAGTAGACATCTCCAATTATAGGACAAATTCCGCGGTCCCGAAGTGTTCGCTATTAAGGGCTTTTAAGGTACATAGATAAATATATATATATATATTTTATAATCTTGTCCTACTCTAAAAGTTCAAAATATTTATTATACTCGGTTGAATGTGGAAAAAGATTTAAAATATCAGATGTACGAAAATTGCAAAAATCCCCCCCCCCCCCAAAAAAAATGAAAATATAAAAAAATATATTGCCACATCGGCAATTTTACATATACATCACTTGATAATCACAACAGCCATTTAACTATGAATAATGAAAATAAATAAATAAATATTCTACTTTAATAACATTGGGGAAAAAATGACTTTGGTATTTTGTTAAATATATTTGCGTTTTTAAACTTGTCCTACTCTAAAAGTTCAAAACTTTCATTATAATCAGTGCAAGATTTAAGATATCAGCTTTACAAAAATTCATGCAAAATCCCCCCCCCCCCCCCAAAAAAAAAAAAAAAAAAATGAAAATACTTATTTAAAAATTATGTTTTTAAAAAAATTATATTTCCACATAAGCAAGTTTTTATGTAGATCAGAGGGTACTCACAAAAGCTATTCAACTATCAATGAAAACAAATAAGTACATATTCTATATTAAAAACATGAGGAAAAAATAACTTATGATTTCCAAACTTCTTTCGTCTTAAATATATACAGTAACATCTGTCATTTTTGTATTTTTCGTATAAGTGCATATAAATAAAGTTACCACAATTTTAAATACGAAATCTAGTTAGAGGTTTTTACTTTTTCCCATTATAAATTTCAAATTACTTTTTTATTTAAAATAATAAAAAAATCAGTATTAGAGTTGATTGCAAATCAAATACATATGTATATTTTTACAGGCAGCTTCATATAATAGACCAGTCTCATTTACTTTATTTATCTTTTTTTAATCTGCGGTTTTATGCCAGGAAGTAAGAAAACATTAGGTCATCTTTCAAAGTTTTTTTTTTCTTTACTTCCTTGTGGCCGTCATTTACTGCGAGATAAAAATTATCCATTGAAACTAAGAACTGACATTGAATATATAATTCGTAATAAAAAAGAACGTCATAAGTTTAAAAATATATACTTCTAGAATTAGTGGGGTTTTTTGCGAACAGATTCAAAACTAATTAAATTTCATGCAGGATTTTGTTTAGTACAATAAATAAAATCATAAAATACACTAATTTTACTACTATAAAGAAACTTACTTGAGTTGCTGCAAGAGGTAAGAAATATTCCTCGATTTGAAATTTTAAAAACTACCACAACCACAGTGAGGGAGAAAGACTTTCATCAGTTTAAAAGGTAATCCCATAATACATCCGACTAGCCATATTTAAAGAATGAGATGTTTCATCCTAAAAACAGGACCCGCCAGACAAAAGTTTCTTTTTTTTGCCAGCTTCGACAGGACGAAGATGAATAACACAATATTATTGATATAAATTGATACGAGTTAACACTAAGCCCATTGCACACGCTTTGTAGAATTTCCGGGTGTAATCTTCAACCGTCGTCTACTTCTGTTCTGTGTCTATCCCGCCCTTGTATCGACGACAGCTTCTAAGAGACATTTGATGTCGAGCACACACGTCAGATGTATGTATTATTCAATAAATAAATACTCCAAGTTAATACGAATTAAAATCACAGTACTTCACATTTCGCAAAAAACGAATTAAAATACACGCGTACATAAAATCAAACTTTGTTTGAATTACAACGTATACCACTTCGAACGAAGACATCTAAAACGCATGCGCAACTGGGAGTGCTAGTGCCCCCTGGTGGTTATTGCGTCGGAAGAATCAAAACGTCTTAAATTAAGATACGTTTAAAGCAATGAAGTGTCTTAAAATAAGACGTTTGCGGATATTTTAAACATTATTCTCAGTTCGTTTACACCATGGTCATAGTAAGACGCTTATGTATCTTAAATTAAGACATCTATAGTGTCTTAATTTTCAGATTAAGACACTTAAGTGTCTAAAATTCTTTTTCAGTCACATATGTGTCTAAATTTAAGACGCTTCTATTTGCAGTGTGTGTATTTTGCATAATGCACAGAAATATGTGCAAGAATATTGTACAGATATATGCGTAAGAACAAAATATTGCATATTAATATGCATACGAAGTTTACACAGCTATTACACAGGAGTATGTGCACTTATGTGAACATACTAAATAAATATCGATACTTGAAAACTTGTATTGTGTAATAGTAGCTGTATAGTCAAGGTGGTGCTTTGGAAATTTTTAACTCTTCAGTTTGTATTCCGTTTCATTAATTGTTGCTTGTTTACAGTAGATTGAATTAAATTGGGAATTTCTTCTCTTGATGTAGATGTGTCATTTAAAACCGATGACTGAAATCGATAGAAAAAAATCCGACAACATACGAAAATAGTCCCGGCGTCACAATATCTGCATTTAAAAAAAAAAAAAATATTTTAGAGTGTATTTATTTAGATTATACAGGTTCTGTGCATAAATTGTGCATGCGATTTTATTGCTTTAAAACAACACTAACAGAAAGATGGAATACAAAAAATATAATTTCATACGGCCCTGTTTTTGTAAATTATTGGTACAATATTTTGTGGTAATAAAACAAATCTGCTGGAAAGAGAAAAAACACACTAAACATCTGACTTTGCTCTTAATTAAAATTTGTTTTGCGATCGTAAAAACATTTAGTTATAAATTTACCCCCGAAACTATACGGTTATGTACTATGAAAGCAAAATCCATCGTTTTTGTATATTACACAATTTACACATGTATATGTGTACTCATTTGTAATTTACACGTTAAACCGTGTATTTCAGAGTTATCTGATAACTTTTACACACTTAATCTGCTTAATGCATTATCAACAAAATACACAGAATATTATATATTTCGAAATTGACACACCAGGCGTGTATTTGGCAAATTACCCGCCAATTTACACATATATACAGATCATTTTCGTATCATCAGCATTCCTGTTTTAATGTGTAAATTCTCAGTTTTATTTTTTAGAGTGCAAGTCGCGTAAATAAACCCGGATTGCCACGTAATTGATAGATATTGTTTAAACCTAAAATGGCATGTTCTGTATTAAAAATGAAATTTGTAGCATTCATAGTTTGTTTACAGGGGCACTCAAAATAATTCTGTTATAGTGCGGAATTGGGAAAACACGTTTGCGATGGCTTTGCACTATTGTTTTTTTGCAATTTTCAAACGTAACGAAGTTGATATGTACAAAATGTATTTCTGTGGCGTTCTGGAACATGTTTCAGATGAACATAGATTGCAAAGCATTTGTCATTAATTTATAGAGTATCACAAAAGACATCTGTTACATAATGCACTACGTGGGAAATTATTTGATTAAGTAATGTGTACTTTAATAACGTTACACTATTTCAAACAACGGTATTTTTTACGGTAGAATAAAATGTGCATAAAAGTTGTCGTTAATTTAAAAGGAAACGCAATAGATTTACGTTACAATACTGTCCACGGTCAAACAATAGTGGAGGTGTTTTTGGCATGCATTTGTAAGTTTAACTAAATTTTTTTATACTATTTGGAGTGTATAAATTCTGATCATATACAGGGCTATATAAAATAACATGGAAGCATTACTATGTATGCGCATAAATTTTTTACAGATATTAATAATTGAGTTATGCCTTTTCTATCTAAAATAAATTTAGTAAATCATTTAGGTGCACTACATGTAGCTTACTATATTATATGACGTGTAGAAATTCTAAAGACCATATAAAGGGCTATATAAAATAATTTGTAAGCATTACTGTATAGGATTGTGAACTATTTAAACTTGTTTGTAATTTATCTATGTATTTTGCATCTAAATTATTGTTAGTTCATCACAGAGCTGCACTGATTTTTTTCTCCCTTGTTTTATATATGAATTTACTTGATTTTTGTTCTCAGAGTTGAACATAAGTCTTCTATAAAATGTGGTATGATTTTTTTCCAATAAAATTAATTCGAATAATATTTTTCGAAATAATTTTTATTAATGTAATATTTATCTTAATCTTTTTTTTTTTTTTTTTTTTTTTTTTTTTTGTTTATTTACTTTTACCGCTTAACAATTGACATTAACAATTGGCTTCCACGACATAAGAATTACCAAACTTAAATACTGGATTTTATATTAATATTTCTCAGATAAATGCAGTATTATACAGTATCTTAATACTTAACAGCAGCATATTATGATAATTAGAATTAAAATTATTTATTATATGCGAAATAGACGTAAAAGTGGGGAAATTTAATGCATCATATCCCTGAAGCACTCTTACTTTTGGTTCGCGCTGTCAGGCTGCATATATTTGCTATTTTCAAAACAAAATTTCACTCTACTAGAAGAAGAATCACATTCATGTAAAAAGAAAATTATAATGCCTGAAAGAATTTAGTAAAGCTATGATGTCGTTAAATAATGTCTCCAATATTATAATACATATCCTGCACCGCTTAAAAAATTAATTACACGAAAAATATCGTCCTTCTAAAAAAAAAAAAAAAATCTTTCCCAAACTAATAGTTACGTGCCATTGCCTTATTATTCCTTAATCTGAAATTAGGAATAGCCGAAACTTCCTAATTTACAGTGATCTAATGGAAATTCTGAAATCAAGATTTTGTTACTGTGTAGACATATGGGCAATACATATAGGCAAACCAAATGCTAGTTCACTTAAGTTTGCCATTTCAAAACTAATAGTTACGTGTCATTTCCTTATTATTTCTTAATCTGAATTTAAGAATAGTCAAAACTTCTTAATTTACAGTGATCAAATGGGAAATTCTGAAATCAAGATTTTGTTACTGTGTATGCATATAGGCAATACATATAGACACACTAATTGATAGGCCACTTAAGTATGTTATTTCAAAACACATACGCTTGATTTCCTCGGTTTGAAGAATTAACTACAATTAAACTCTTTTAGAGCATTAAACTCATTCCCTGAAAATTGAAAAACTTATCTTAAAAACTGTGTCATGCTTCCAACAAAGAGAAACATTAGACATATCGCCACATGTTGCGTCTGCCTGATTTGATTCTATGAAGTATGACTGAACAACACTCCTACTACAGAGTCTAGAAAATGTAGTGTGGAAATCGGCTATCCCAGTATTACTTAAAAAAGTGCAAAAATATTGGATCTCTTAAATGTCAAACGAATCCAATTAACTTAAATCCAATGAGTCGATCACAGCGACATCTGCAGGATATTTTCTAAAACTCCAAGACGATTTGGTCTAGAGTCTAGATGCTGTAATAATACGATGTTTACTTTGAAATTTGAAAATATATCGCAGATGTCGCTGCGATCGGCTCCCTGGATTTCTGCATCATTGCACATTTAAGGGATACAACTTTTTAGCACTGTTTGGATATCAGATATCCACACTATATGTTCTAGACGCTGTACTCCTGCTATCAAATTCTTCAAGCATACGTGAAATTTTCAGCGATCTATAAAAAAAGCTACCTTAGAAATATGATTCAATATTTCAGTCTTTATCTTGTGTATGTTCACAAAGAATAACTGATTTAAAAAGTGATACAGATATTCAAATAATCAGACATTATTCGTTTGCATTTCACATTATATAATGTTATTTAAATAGCTACATTAAAAATTATGCGAAATATTTTAAATCATTAATTATGCAAAATGTCATGAATGAGAAATTGTAAACATAGCTAATTTTAACACTAAAAAAACTAAATTCATTAAAACTAAATAAAATCATAAGACAGTATTTCACATTGATTCATGCATAAAATATACAATATGAACTTTAGTAAAGCTAACTGTTTTACTTAAAAGGAGACTAAAATAATAAAAGATATGTTACCAGTTAAAATATACATTTTGTTTAAAACGGCTTAGTAATTTCTGTCTGTATTTCCCAATATCATCATCAGAGAATATTTTAATAACTAATTGCTGTTTATTTATACAAATACGTAACTTCGTTTTGAAATGAGAGAGTCAATAATTATTAGAGTTGAAAGTAGAAGTAGCGGTTCCTTGGATTAAACTTAAGTGGAGATATATTACCTTCTGTTCCATTTATTTTATTACATCACTTTGTTCTCACACGTCGTATTTATTTTAAATGCGTAGTTGGACACTCTAAGTAGCAGTGTTTCAGATTAAGTTTCGATAGAAGAAAATACTTAATTGCCGTACCATAAATTTTAATACGTCACTTTGCTCTAGTTTTCAAGATTTATTTTCGGGATATTTAACCATATATTCAGGATGCTGTACGATAAAGAGGCGTTACGTACTTGATTGTTTTTACACATGATTTCTATGGATTCTCTGATAGTGGATGGGTAATAATTGGATGTTGGGTATATAATTTTTGCATAATCAAAATCTATTGTGATATTCTGATTAAAACTTAAACGAGAGAGAATCGTATATTGATGACAACATTTTATATCTGTTTATGCTCTTTTATTCTTTCATTTAGTTTTCTTAGGCCCTAGGATGGGAGTGCCCTCCGTGGGAATCTTTCTAAGGGAACCTAAACCATATTTACGCAAGGAAATCTAAGGTTCGAAAAAAAAACCATAGGAAACTCCGAACGATAAGGCCGACGGGCGCGACTGGGTTCCAGCCCAGCATCTTCCGTCTACCAGCTTCAAGAGCAGAACCTCTCTGTCACTGGTGGGGTCACTAGCTGATACATCTTTCTGTGTTGGATCTATTTTCGTACAAATTAATTCCTTTAATTTTCTTGTTAGACAGGCTATTAAATTTATATTGCGCGAAAAGTGAATTCATAGATAAGTTTATTAACGAGAATTGGTGAAAAACCGTTTACTGCACCATTATCTCTAATGGTATTAATCTCTTTTTCTAAATATTTATCTGAACGTACTTTAAAAGGTCGTCTGATGTAAAATTTGTAAACTGCGATTTTATATAAAAATGGCGTTAAACTATTATATGGTATCGTATTATTTGATCAGATCGGTTTCCTATAAACATTTCTATCAGTGTTGAGGTTTTCGTTGTACAGCTACTTGTTCTTTCAACTCTAATAATTATTGGTTCTCTCATTTTAAAACGAAGTGAAGTATTTGTATAAATAGACAGCAATTAGTTATTAAAATAATCTCTGATAATGGGTTTGTGAAATATAGCCCGGAAGTACTAAGAAGTTATAAATAAAATGTATATTTTAACTTGTAACATATCTTTTATTATTTTTGTCGCCTTTTAAATAAAACAGTGAGATTTTTAAAGTTCATATTGTATATTTTATGTTCATTAAAACTATTTCGTGAAGCAAGCGCATTAAAATCAAAGAAATCCAATCATTCAAATATGCATTTGAAATTTCTTGGGAAATATGTAATCATGGTTTCTGCAATTAAAAGCACAAACATGTCTATTAGTAATGCTATGTTCAAAAGTAACACTGGACGTAGCGATATGAACATTTGATTTCCTTACAACAATCTTTGCTTCTAAATATTGCATAATTCCATTGTTTACTTCAGCAAAAAGAGTGCAAAATGTACTACTTTCAAAAAAAAAATTTCAAGGCTTTTATTTATTTCTTCCGTTTTTGATGATTTTTTGTTTAATTTTCAAGCATATAAATTTTTAATCTATCAACAAGGGATTTTTTAAGCATTTGCTTACTAGTAACACTGTAAATAACATTTGCAGTATCATAAAAAATAGGGATATGGAATACAAAGGAGAATATACCTGGTTTACCATAAGTAATAATGTATTGTACTAGCTTTACGAAGGAACTTTTTTCTGGTTAATTATATGATAACTGAAGACTAAATATCGAAATCACGTAATGGATAGGACGTTTTGAAGAAATTCTAAATATTCTTATTCACCTGAGTTAACAGAAGCCATATTTTTTTCTTTTCTCTATTTCTCTCTCCCTCTCTCTGTCTCTCTTTCTTAAATATAAAAAAGTTTTTCCAAATTCTTTATAATATAAAACAGTTGATAAAACATGAATCTACCGATATTCCTTTTAAAATAAACAGTATATTCGAAATTTTATAAAAAAGGACAGAAGTGTATGCTTCCTGTTTTCCAAATGTTTCTAAAAAATGTCCTATCTAAAATATATCAAGTTAAAAAACAATGTATAAAATTTTTGAAAGCGGGAACAACTAGAAAAATCGGAGAAAAACTTGTATTGTAAGATTAAGAATTTTATCTTGATAATCTCCATTTTATCTAGAAACAATGTTAGAGATACCATTTCTTTTGTAAGAAAATATTTTATAAAATTCTCAAAATTTAGCATTAAAAAGGAAAAAGATGTATAGGCTTTTTTCTTATATTAGAGGAAAATTTACTACTTTTTTTAAAAATTAAATTCTGACATTTCATGATAATATTAGTAAACCTAAAGCTAGCTGAATTTATCTCTAGTGTAACATGTCACATAAAACACAATATTTAAACTTGTCGAATAGTGAAATGTTTATTATGGCTAGTTCCATGAGTTTTTGTAGTGTAAGTCACATTGCACATAACTGCTATGCTTGTTGGCTACTGTTATTTTCGAAACGTTTCCTTGGCCTTATTCAATTAATGAGATATCTCTGATAAAATAAGTCATGTTTTCCCATTCTAAAATACTGGTAGCCAAAAATCGTAGCATGTGACTTACACTACAGGTGGTCATGGAAATAGCCTTATATTATAGTTATTATATAGTTTTCATTTTTAATCAGTCGTTGTTTTGCATGCAATTAATTTGTAAAAAATGGATATTTCACTTATTAAATTTTGTCTATAGAATATTAGTACGGATGTTAATATATTAAGATAATTTTATTAATGACAAATTATATCATAACTTCACAGCCAAGTAATAAAAATATATGAGTATGTGTATACGAGTATATGTATATATATACTGGCATTAAATCAAATTAATTTATAGTGAATTTTATATTTTCATTTTTACTTACTCATGTAAAACATATCATTAAATATTTATTTCTAAAAATTATTTCTTGATTTTAGTGACATTATACAAAAGCGTAATTACAGGTAATTTTTTTTACCTTTTAATACATGACTACTTACTCTTACATTTTCGATGTGATTAAGTAACTGAATTTATTCATCTTACGAGATAAAATGACAAGTGATGCGTCCGGATGTGAATGTCGCGATGATCGTATTATAGAAGTCTTACAAGGAGAGGGCCAACCTTGGTAATCACAGATTTTGATTATTTTAATATATGTTGTAGAATAGAGACTCCTTAGTCTCAGGTTCAACGGATTTTATACAACGCTCCTTAGTTCTTGAGAAACGGGGGGTGGGGGGGGGGGTCTAATATTAGCACACAGCTGAAATATTAACTTTGTAACAAAAACGATAGGTTAGTCGTAGCTCAGTTGGTACGGCGTTTGCTGGCAAATCCTCGGGTTCGATACTCGAACGCGCTGCATTTTTCTCCTTTTTTGTTTTATAAATATATTTGTAATTTTAACTCAATAATCTCATTGTCAATTAAAATTTATACTATTGTATATCAACCTATTTATTTTTTTACTTTTAACTAAATAGTTCTATAGAACATCATAAAACTGTTAATTTTTTAAAAATCACTTTTAAAATGTATTTCATATATTCTTTATCGATGCAATGATATAATACAATTGTGTCAATTCGTGATTTTAAAGAAACATCATTGATGCATTGCTTTAACAAGGAAAGTCAATACGATGATACTATTACACTGTTTTTAAAGTAACAAGAATAATTATATTAAAATTTAGCATCATAATTAAATTACAACCGAGTTTTTGCATATTAAAGATTTTTAAATTTGTAATACGTATGTTTCCGTTTTCAATTATTTTGCTTTCCCCTTTATCTTCTTTCTGCTTCTATTTTTATTTTAATTGAATATGTTTTATTTTATCGTAACTAGATGGCGCCACAACAGGTTTTGTAAAGATTTTGTAATTTTTATTATTCAATAATAGATCAATTTCTTTTTAAATATCTTTAAAGGATAAGAAATAATGTTTCAAAATAAAAAATTATAAATTATAATTTAAATTTGTTAACTTTATAATTAATGTACGATATTAAAATTTTTAATTGAGATTATTAAATTATAATTACAAGTATATTTATAAAACAAAAAATGAGAACAAACAACGTAGCGAATTCGGGTACTGAACCCGGATCCGCTGATCAGGCAGCAAATACCTACTGAGGTACGTCCAATATATCCTTTTTGTTGCAAAGTAAGTATTTAAGTTGCGTACTAATATTAGACACCCCAGGGATGACAGGGATGACCGCCCCGGGAACCCAGCTTTCTCTTTAGAGTATAAGTGCAATCCGGGGGGGGGGGAGTATTAGACACCCCAGTATAAAATCCCTTGGACCTGAGACTAAGTGGTCTCTACCCTACAACATATATTAAAATAATCAAAATCTGTGATTACCAAGGTTGGCACTCTCCTTGTTAGTTTGTCTCGGTGCTATGATCAAGACGTAGCATAGTAAAACATTTAAGGAATCTGGGCGACCCAAATTATTATTTTTTGTTTTAAGTTAATTTAAATCAGTTAATCCATAAATACCTTTTATATTAATACATATTATTTAAAAAAAATCATTCAAGTTTCACAGTTTTACGCTTATATTTGTTTGATAAAAATAAATAACAACATAAAAATAAAGCTACTATTTTGGGGGATACAGTACAGAATTGTGCATTCAAGAATTAAACAACACTTTTCTCCTGTACGCGAATTTTCCTAAAATTCATCCAAATAAATTGACCCTTTGCACACCTGGAAATTCACTAGAGGGAACTTCAACTAATGAATTTTATATTGTTAGGGCTGCAAAGAGTTAATCACTGTTAATAAAAATATAGGGGTGTAATGCATGTGTATGCGTATATGGGGCATTCTCACAATCTTTTGGCTTTCATGTCCCTGAATAATATATTTTTTTATTTCATACACTCTTTTGTGCGTTTTTTATTTCATATACTGGGAACATCCCATTGCATGATTGCATAACAATATTAAGGAAATAAATAAGTTTTGGACGATGTGGGGGGTCCAAAAACCAGGAAAACTCATCTACCGTCCCGTGTCCCTGAAGCTGACTTTTAAGTTTGGAGCTGTCTGGATAAAATTGTTTCAATAAAAATAATTCGATGTAATTTTTTTCTGAAACTGGAACTATTGTTTTATATAAATATGTAGCTAAAAATTAACCTGCACACATTTTTAGGGTTGTTATTATTTTTTAAACTCTGTCCCTGGGTTTTAGATTCCTTACCATCCCTCTTCTAAAATTATACAGAAAATCATTTCAGATGCAGCCACAGAATTTGTTTCAAGTTTTTTTTTTTCATGCTGTAGTATCCTAGAGAAATAATGTCTAAAATTATTTGTCAGGAAATTTACTGTGGGATTTAAATCAGTATTTAAATATCAATTTCAAGCATCGTGGCTTTATTGGTAGTCTCACCGTCCCCAAGGTTTATTCCTGCACTTTTCAAGGTAAAACAAAAAAAAAAAAAAAACAAAAAAAAACAACAAAAAAAAAATAATCTAATGTTAACAACTGTTTCTAAAAATCAATGAGCATTGTGGCTATCACTTAGTCTTAACATGATTTTCCTAAAAATAGGTGGTAATTTTCCTTAAAGTTCCATCCTTACCGTCCCTTTTTTTATCATTTCGTCCCTTTTTTCCAATACCATCCCCTTTTTTTACTTTACCGTCCCTTCTTTAAACCCCCTTTAAGACAATGTTATACCAAAATTTTGTACTAAAAATAGTACATTGTTATTATTTCTTATTTGAATGGCCTGTGGGTACTATGCAAATTCATTATAAGTAAAAATTTAGACGAAAATAGAAAGTTATAGGGGTAAAATGGTATGGAAAATAAAACTTGCAAGTTTAACTTAAACCTCAGTTAAATAAAAATTTTTGCGCTGATGACCATTTTTTCTTTATTTTGAATCATTATGGCATTCGTCTATCAGATTAAAATGTTATGTTAGCAAGTTTAATTTCGCCAGATTTTTTTCCCCAAAAGTCAAAAGATTGTGAGAATGCCCCATATATACATTGACATTAAATCAAATTAATTCGTGGTGAAATTTATATTTCCATTTTTACTTATTTACGTAAATTAATTAAATATAAATTTTTTAATACATTTTTTTAGTTTTAATATGATATTACACAAATTTGACATAATTTTCAACAAAGTTTTCATTCTCTTTGTAATATATTCACGTAAAAATACTTTTTTGATTTGAAAGGAAATATTTGCTATCCTAAAATTAGCAACATAGCAACAAGTGTTAAAAAGATCATCTCGAAATATAAAATAAATATCACGTGTAAATATATTTTTAAAGTTAAACTGTTTGAGAATGTTATTACTTTGACAATTTAAATATGTTGTAATTTCCCTCATTTGGTGCTCTTAAGACATGTTAATGAGTTCATCAATTTAAAGTTATCTTTCTTCAATATAAGTAAAAACCCGAAGGTTTTATTTTGGTTAATACCTGTACTGTATTATAATTTTATTTATTACCAATTTTTCTCAGGTATTATTTCAAACAATCGGGTCCTTTATACATGTCTGTGTTATATTCTTATCTCTAAATATAGTAATAAAAATATTGTTATTCATCATTTATAAATAGATTTACTGTTGTTTTTCAACAAAAATTTCTTCTACAATTTATCTATAAAAACAGTATTCTGCATTGGTATAATAAAATAGCAAAGTTTTACTTTTATTTCTAAAAATATTTTCTTCTTAAAATCGTTCACGTTCTAAAAAAATTACTAATTGGTTAGTTCTGTAGAAAACTAAAGGTCCATTTAAGAACACAAGTCTTTATACGTCCATAAAATTCCAATAAAACACATATTTACTCTGCTTCATCAGACTCCATCAGGCAGTATTCTCTCCCCTTTCCTTGTGCTTGAATAACGTTTTCTACAGAACTAACCAATTAGTAATTTTTTTAGAACGTGAATGATTTTAAGAAGAAAGTAATTTTAGAAATAAAAGTAAAACTTTGCTATTCTATTATACCAATGAAGAATACTGTTTTTAGATTTAAATTGTAGAAGAAATTTTTGTTGAAAAAACAACACTAATGTTAGCTTGGGCAACTGGGCAATGATTTTACAATGTGACACTGGAGCTTCTGACAATTTAGCTTCAAAAAGCTAATGGTCATTTGAATTAAAGTCTGAACTTCTGTAAATGTGTTCAGTTAGGTTCCCCCTATAAGACAGAAATGCTCAAAATTACATTTTAATATTTAAAAATATAAAAGTATGCATATTTCATCTTTCTTTCCTCATGGGTCCAGTTGCCCCATAAAAATGCGGTAAGTGGACCAGGAGGGTCTATGTTCCACACGCATTTATTATTATTATTATTTTCATTTGGGATATCAGGTCCTGTTCGAAAAATTGTAAACAACTTAAAAAAATTTAAACCCGGCAGATCATGTAAATTATATATTAACTAAAGAACGTTGTAACGAAAACCTTTGCTGTCAACGTGTCTAATAAAAGCACTAAAAGTGGAAATATTAGATTTTATTATACCAAAAACATAAAAATTAAATAAGTACTTATGTACTTTAGCATAGATAATAAGTATAAAAGTCAAATGTGTATTTTAAGGAAAAAAATAGCAAGGTAAATCTATGAACAAGCGGCTAGCTAAGTTCTTAAGTACTTTATCTGTATCCAGGAGTCGCATTATATAGAGGAAATTTTATTGTTCCTACCAGAACCTTTAATGAATTACCTATATGATCATTTTATTTAACATATTATAAAGAAAAGGCGCGATGAAGATATTATTTTCAAAATAGTGGTAGGAAAAATAAAAGCTTCTCTATAGAATGCGACCCCTGAGTATCGTACAATTTCAAGGTTTGGCTATCTCGCTTTCAGGGGGAAGGCACTTGCATTCGTAAAATGTTCAAATAATTTAATGGTACCAGTATTTACAAGGTAATCTGTTTGTAAAGAAGTAAAAGTATATTTTCGCGTACTTCATAAAGGTGAAATTTTCATTATAAAATTCAGGTGCCAATGTGGCAATTAGGAATTAAAATTAAGTGATGCCATAACGGCATCACCGCCTCTCAAGGGGCCAAGAAATTTGGTTTGATACCACTCAATATGCTTTTTTTATATTTCATTACATAATTTTAATAAGGTATTCTATCATTTTCTTTATTGTGAGCAAAAAACAATGGAGAAATTTACTTCCCGTAGTAAGAGAAACACAAAAAAATTGTTTATAACTATTGGGGTAACTGAATCCTGCATGGTCCAGTTACCCCGGATACATGTCCCAGTTACCCCATTCTTGAAAAATTTATGGGGTAACTGGAACATCGGGCTTACATTTGAAACATAAAGTAAATATGTATAGATACGTAATAATATTAATGTAGTTATATGCCTAATCTTAAAAAAAAAAGATTGTTTAATAAAAGTACTTACAGTATTTTAATAAAAAGCCGAGGAAGTTCAATCATATTGACGTTGTTTTTAAAAAAAAAGATACGTAAGTTTTTTACAACCTATCACAAAAAAGTGAGAGTTATGATTGAGATGACACACGTTGTTTTAGGATGTACAGATTAAGGTGCATTGTTCACAAAAGCTAAAACTTAAAAAACATCAACAGTTTTTTATAAAATAGCCTTTGGTCCAATTACCTCGTGGGCCCAGTTGCCCCAAATAACCTTAAATCTATTTGCAAATGATGAATAAAAAAACTTTTTATTACTATATTTAAGGATAAGCATATAACACAGACATGTATGAAGGACCCCATTGTTTGAAATAATACATGAGAAAAATTGGTAATAAATAAAAGTTATCATATGTATCATGTATTCATATGTAAATACAATTTTTATGGCGTAATTTTCAATAATTCCCTGAATGTCGCGAAGCTTTTTTGAAAATATATGGCGGCATGAGTTATCCCATATTATAGGAGTCAGACTGTAGATCGGTACTGCTTTCAAGACGTGCCACAATAAGACATTTGACGAATCTGGAAGCAAAAATTATTATTATTTTTTTTGTTTTGTTTTGTTTTGAGTTAATTTAAATGACTTAGTAAATTAGTAGTAAGAAGTTTTTTGATAACGCAAAGTGTTTTTTCATTTAAAAAAAATCATATTTTATAGTTTTATGCTTATATTTGTTTCACAAAAATAAACAACAATCTAATATATAAAAAGGAAAATTTGTATGTCTGTCTATAATGCTGTACAAATTCACAGTTTCGAAGTGAGAATTCTGAAATGTTACGTAGATGTGTATTAAAACACGGCTGAGGCAACTAAAGTAATCCGGAATTGAAGTAACTTATAGTTAATTTTTAATTAATAAAAAACAGCCAATTTAACAGCAAGGTCCAACCAAATTTAAACATTTTTCGTTATAGCTGTTGCCAACAATTAGAAATCCACAATAAAATTCTTACCACAACAATTACTTTTCTATTGCAAGATTTCCACATGAAAAAATGAAATAAATGGTTTGACAAAAAAAAAAAAAAAAAAAAAAAAGGAATATTGCATCATAACTTTTCTACTGCAAGATTTCCACGTGAAAAATGTAAATAACATAAATAGTTTGACGAATTAAAAACAAAAGTGAATGTTTCATCATAATTTTTCTGTTTTATGATTTCCATGTGAAAAATTATAATTATTTAATTTGATGGATAAAAAAAAGGAATATTACACCATATTTAAAATATAAAGGACATGGTGAATATATAACGTCATATAAGTGTGATCAAATGCATTGAAGCATGACAAAAACTCGATTATGGAAATATTGGCATATTTTTCCATTATTGCTCCAATGATGAATGGAAATGTTCATTTATATCTGTATTATTTTGCGTCTGGTATATAAATTTATACATTTTTATATTGGGTTTTCATTTGGTCCATGTGTACAACACTTCGACTGTTTTATTATTATTATTATTATTATTATTGTTTGTTTTATGTTGTATGTTAAATTTTGAAATTGATTTTTCAGAACAAACATTCTTCAAATTCCGGGCAACGCCGGGCGCTTTAGCTAGTATAAAAATTAATTTTATAATTGTTGGGATCCAATACCGTCTTCGCTACTGAAGTCCGCATATGTGGACCTTAGGTCTTATCCCTTTGTAATAGAACTATACAACATATCTGAATTTTGATTATCAATTCACATTTGTGATAGTTTAAACTTCAAAATGAATCAATCAGATGTTAGCACATGACTTATTTTCATGTCTAAAACGTTAGTTGAAGTGAGATTTTGAAAAATGTCGTCAACTCAGCGATTGTGTAAAAGCAAATCAGATTTATCTATATTAACATTTAAATTAAGGTGTCATAACTTTTTTTATTGTTAAAAATATTATAAATAACTTCTAGACAACTTTCTTTTTTTTATTTGGTGAAGTTTTCATTTTAACCCTTAACCGGAAACATGAAAATCCCGTGCACAAACAGAAACGCGTCTGTAAGACTGCTAAATTTTAAAACTGCTATAAAATTTAAAAAATAAAAAACCTCTTAATAATTTTACCAAATAATGAACTTAAACATTCAATCTTTAATAGTAATGCATTAACAGGTCTATTGTTTTAAAATAACAGCAAAAAAAAAAAAAAAAAAAAAAAGTTTCGAATGTCAGAGACCGAAAATATTTTTAAATTGTACATTACTGTTCAAAATATTACAATTTCTACATAATAAATAAATAAATACAATTATTTTTATATAGTTTGGTACAATATGAATCAGAAAAAAATAATTAAGCAGTAAAATTAACAAAAAACTTAATAGTAAATAATGCAGCATGTTCTAAATATCTGCATTTTTATGCAATCATTACATTTAGGTTTTGAGCATTGAACACTTTCGTATTCAGAATTTATATATTCATAATCCGCAATAGTTTCAACATCGCACATGTCTTTTCCTACTTCATCAAAAATCGCAAAATAGTTTCTTCAAAGTCTTTACTACAGCTACCCGCTTTGACGAGCCCGCCATTCCAATATCCCACAACTAAAAATGAGCAGGTGTTCCAAATGGGGGGGGGGGGCAGAGGACCAATACCGCAAGGTATAGATTGCGTGTTAAAATTGAGGGCGCATTCATTTTTGTGTAAAGGGTAGATATGTAGATGTAGCCATCTCACAAACAATACGTTTCCGTTTAAGGGTTAAAAGTATCATTTTGTTGACATTTGATGAATCTGGATGGTCAAATTTTTTTTAGTTAATTTAAATCACTTAGTAATCAACAAATACATTTTATAGTAATACACATTGTTTTCAATAAAAATCATTCATTTTTATATTTTTATGCTTATATTTGCTTAATGAAAATAAATAACACTATAAAAACAAAGTTAATAATTTTTGGGATCCAAGAATTAAACCGGGATCATTCAAAAATAAAACCAGTCTTTTCTTGAACACGTGTATTTTCTTTAAATTTATACAAATAAACTAACCCTTTGCATACCTGTGACTCCACTGGAGAAAATTCCAAATTAAGAATTTTAAATTGTCGGGACTTTAAAGAGTTAATAAACGTGTTATTGTAAGATGCAATAAATGGACATATATATATATATTTTTTTACAATATTTTACGATCGTAATATTCCTTCTGGTTCTTCATACATTTTCTTATTAGTTTTTGTACATTTTAGCTTTGATAAATGATAATAATGTCTGCAAGAGTTTTTTTAATTCACGGGCAGCATCTCTCTTTCTGGAGATATTTTAATTTAATCATGCTGGGTTATTTCAAAATTCGTTGACATTCTTTGGCTTTCACCTTTTCTATTCTTGGATCTTTCACATAATTCAATGAAGGTCTTTACATTTGATTTACATTCCTCGAAATCTCAAATGCTCCTTTATTCAAAGCATTTTTCATCTTAATTTATACATTTACTTATTTGGGTTGCAAACAATCTGCCACTTCGTTCGGATTTTAAATAAAAGAAAGTGTGCGTTGAAACTTTTTATTTCATCCTCTTTAAAAAAATCATCATTATGGAAAGGTAATTTTCAAGAAAATATAATTTTTATTTACACGTGGTAATTTTTGTTGTTCTTTGATGATAAATAGCAGTCTTCGAATCCGTATATCAATATTTGATGGTTTTGAACAAAATAAAATCCAAATATGCACTTAAAGTGAATGCTGGGTAAATAAGTAAATTTTGGATCTATTAAATATTCTATAGCCCTTACTTTAAAAATTATGTTAATTTTGCGCTATTTTCTTTCAAAAATCATAAATAAATTTAGCTCGGCTGAAAATTAGACCAGTCAGTTTCCATGAAACATAGTTATTACTTCAACTTTTCAAAAAAATACTTCAGGGTTTTCCTTAAGCATTCAAATAAACATAATAAATGTGTCGTGTTTAAAATATTTTTACAACATTGTTTTTTTTTTCAATCCAAATATCTAAAAAAAAACATTTGTGATCATTTTCTCATTATCTACCACAATTGTCTTTTCATTTCAGTTCATTTTAGAAATTAAATTATAAGAATTAGTAATTAGTAATTTGGAATGATTACATGTGATTACCGTGTGGAACAGCAATATTTGTATTGGATTGATTTTAAAAAGCGGCATATGTAGGGTTATTTTCAAGAAGAACACTAACATAAACGTATAGATTTATCATAAAAACAACAGCAATACAATTACAGGAAATGTTTGAAAGTATAACCAAGAGTTTTTCGTTTTAGAAATATGAAGAGAAAAATAAAGGGTAAAATGCATTATTTAAAATCGTTTTAGAATTGCTAAAATTGAATATGTCTCAATCAGGATATTACAAAACTATGCACATTTGTCTCCGTCTTCACTATTTTTAACACATACTTCCTAAAATAAGTACCTTCACTTTCGGAAAACAAAATGTCACTGTGAAAATTGATTTAAACCCAATTCTTTTAACAAAATTATTAAATTAGTTTTGAGTAACAAAATAAGATCATTATTTGATTATGGGGGGAGAAAATGGTACCACGTGGATTCCCAAAGATTCATCTTTAACATGTATTCATTTCTTAACTAATATATTGAAAATTACGAAATCATCTTTTGGACAGCGAGATCGGAGAGAAATATCCAACAGTGCGTTGTTTGTTGTCAAATCTTTAATGGAATGGCTGCTATTCTGTTTCAAAGTCATACCTATAAATCATTCACGAGGCACCATCTGTTACGAAATCTGAAATAAAATTCGTTTCAACTTTACAACGGTATTTGAGCCGTGCCCTCTTTTCAACTAGATTTTTGATTTAATTCAACTAACACTCACTGTGACAAAGTGGCATTTATATATATATATATATATATTAACAAGCCCGTTTTCAGCGTTTATCGAGTCTATTCATAATTCACAATCACGGCAACTTTTTTTTAATTTTAATACAAAGCATTAATTTTATACATTTTAATTCAAAAATTTGAAATGTTAGTTACTTTTAAAAAAAGAGGTACTGCCTTTTTATGAGGTTACCATGGACTTTTTTTTCCTTAGACTTTCATTCAGTCAAAGACCATTAACTTCAAAAATTACACCTGAATGCAGGCAATCCTAACGTTTCTCATGCCTCAAATGTCTACAAAAGAGGAATATACCAACGAGTTTACGGAACAGAATATTGTTCACAGGGTGAAAAGAATAATCATTTCGAAAAATTTGGAAAACTAGACATATAACAAAATGCTTCATCGGTTACTCATTTTTGGTTTTCACCCGTTTTTCTATTTTCCATCCCAATTATCCGTACATTTCCTTCTAAAAACGGTGCTACATTGCAAAAAAAAAAAAAAAAAAAAAAAAAAAAAAAAAAAAAAAAAAGTTTTACAGTATAACAATGCCCCTCAGCTGTCAGCATTATACCCCAAAAACAACAATAATAAACCGTATAATAAGTAGTATACGGTATATTACTGCTCATTTGCTGTTTATTACTGTTAACTTTACGGTGTAATACTGCCAGCTGGGGTGCCAGTATTATACTGTAAAATAAACATTATTATTTTTCTTTTTGTAGTTTAGACAGTATGTAATGGAAAACACATATGCGATTTCTCAAGCTGTGAGACTTATAGAACAACTCTACATAGTTGACAAACCTTGGGAAAATAAAATATTTTAATGTTATTTTGATGAATGATAATAATATGTAATTTTAAAATATGTCTTGTAAATTCATCGTTTTGGTATTCACTGCGTGATTGGGCGTCTTGAACATATTTACAGGAAATCGCTTGAAGGAGCGTTACGATGAATTGAGATTTCGCTTGGATTGCTGCATAAACTCACGGAAAGACTACCTTGAAGGACCTTGTGACGATTAATTTTATTTTGTAAGTATATTTTTATATAAATACATTCCTGGAACTTTTAAATCGCATCCACTGTAATGTAGGTACTCTAGGTACTTTTCTGATACAGAGTTGAATCAGGAATCATTCACGAAAAACCTGTTAATATATAAAATAAGAATAAAATATTTTCTTTGATATTAACTTTGCGCTTATCAAAATTTTAAATTAGCGCGTGAATAAGACATTCGCTTAAAGATGTCTTTCTGCTAGATATCGAAATCCTATTTAACATTCCATCTGAAAATAAAAATAAAGTACAAGCTTTGAAGCTGTTTTTGTCAGATTTATAGAATTAAATTCCTTTTTAACACTGTAAAAAGAAATTCGACCAGTTTCCCTGTAGGAATCGGAAAAATAGTTGCCCTTATCGTGACGGAAAAATTTCCGACCCAGATCGGAATACAATCCGTAAAAAAAAGGAAATAGTCAATAAAACGATATTTTACGGATTTTATTCCGATTTTACGGATTTTATTCCGAGCTGGTTCGGAAATTTTTCCTGTACGATAAGGGCAACTATTTTTCCGATTCCTACAGGAAAACTGGTCTCTCTTTTTTTTTTTTTTTTTTTTTTTTTTTTTTTTACAGTGTAGCCTTTAAGGTATCTGTTTGCCTTCGGAACATATTTTCAGAATTTTTGTATATTTTAAGTTTAAAATTGCTAATTAACAGAAAAAATGTCATAAAAATGTGACATAAACATACAAATAAGTATTTTAATTTTTTTAAAATTTTATTTTAAAACATAGCGTAAAATTAGACTAAAAATTTTTATTTTCGTGAAACTTTTTAAATTTAAAATTGTTGAAAATAAATACATTTTATGAATTCCATAATAAATATAATAATGTTATACAGGAGCTAGACTATTTATTTGGCAATAAGGTATAGGTATAAAAGTACAAACAACGCTGAAAATGCTTGTAAAACATTAGTAATTCGTGACTGTGCAAATCATAAACTTTTAATGAATCAGCACAAGAATAGTCTACTTCTTTTGAATTCGACATTTAAAACATAATTTTTAAAAAAATGCAGGAATTTGACTAATTTTATTGAGTTATGATGATTTTGTACACAATTATACAAAAAAAAATCACATTTGAAAAAAAAAAAAAACGATTTTTAACTTAGTTTAGTTAATATAATATTTTCAATATAAAAATTTCTGGGTATTTTTTTTTCATCAGGAGTAGTTGAATTCATTATCAATTCACGAAAAACCTGTTTAATATATGGAATTAGAATAAAATTTTTAACTAAAATATTTTCCTTGGCATTAACTTTGCGGTTATAAAAATTTTAAATTGGCGATTCCATAAAATATTATTTTCTGTTAGATATCGAGTTCTTATTACACATTGAATCTGAACGTAAAAATAAATTATAAATTTTATAGCTGTTTTTGTCAGATTGATGGCATTAAATTCTTTTTCAACTCTCAAAATATTTTTTCTGAACTTTTTGATACTGTTTCTTTCTTTACAAAAGCACCGGGCACGTTAAGCTTATTATGTCACTGAAGAGGATTCTGCGTTTGCTTGACTTCTGTTCAAAGCTATCTCTAACACAAAATATTTTAAAAGATAAAAAAATCCGTCAGAAAATAATTTATATACAGAAACTAAATCCACTTGTAAGATTATACTATTAAAAAGTATGAATGCAAATATTTTTTAAAGATTTGGTTTGTTTAAAGATCTTAGACATTTTGTTTAATTTATATATTTTAATAAATTTTGGGAAAATTTTAAGTACCATAATGAAAGAACTAGAAAAAAAAAATATACTTTTTATAATATAACTAGATGCTTTCGTTAAGTTCTTAGATACATATTTTTAATAGCAGAACAGGATTCAATGATACGACGTAAGGAACTGTTATGTTATAAAAACAATGAAGTGCATAAACTGATCGTATATAATAACTGATCACTGATCACTGATATTGATGCAGTCAGAAGTTTAGTGCTCATGCTTTTTTTTCCCATGCGTATTTGTCATGTGACATTTCTGACTAGAGATTTAAAAATTTGGCGCGAGATACAATTGCTGTTGGATGCGAAATTTGAGCAAGAAAGAATCAATTTACGACTTCGAAATTTTGAATATGTCTTGCCGACATGCCTTAGATGATTTCACATAAGGTCGTTGTATTAGAAAGCTATAAAAAGAGCCACAAATAACAAAAGATGTCAGGGAATTTCACGTCTTTGTAGTATAACCGTCACATACATTATCCTTTCGGAAAACAAATACTGTCGAATTACACCTATCCACGTAACAAACCGATTCCTGGCGGACTTAGGCAAGCGGATATACTAAAAAACAGTAGAGAGGCGTTTTCATCAATGATGACTATACGCCCGAAGACCTGTCGTGCATGTCTAATTGATGAGAGTTTACCAGAACATCCATTTGCAATTTTGTAATCAACGTCGTAGTTAGACTGAAAATTGAGCTTGTGTTCTTTTCTTAAACAATCCCAACTGTCAGTTCTGGATTTGAACGAAAGTAGTTCTTTCGAAAGATCTTTACCACGAGGATCAAGAAATGTACAAGAGCTATACACCCGAATTCAATACTTCGCAAAATATTGGACCTTTTCTCCTTCGGGAGAACCGGAATAAAGGAGCAAAAAACATCAAGAGAATCACTCAAAAGCTATCAAAGGCAGTGCTTTTGTCTTGTAATAAATCATGATATTGTTTCTCTAGGTAAAAGCGATAAAAATGCAAGTGGTTCCAACACCAGGCACAAACAACTATGGACATTAGAATGGAGTGAAAAAACCGAAAATCGGAAAATCAAAATACTGCGTAAAGGTTGTGTATGGTCCTCAGCAATAAAACTGCGCAGTTATTTCGAAATCAAATTTTATCTTCCGGTGCCCCTGAGCCCCCCCCCCCCCCCCCAATTTTAGCCAAACTCGTCAAAAAAATCTTGTAGACGGTATAAGTAAAAAGAAAGATATAGCTGGAAAACAAAAATGCCATACCGCGGAAAAGTTGACCATGGTACGAAGAAATATGCCTGCATATTTTTTTCGAAATCCAGTTTTATCTTCCGATTGGCCCGGGTCCCCTCAATTTTTGCGAAATTCTTAAAAATGCCTTTTATATCTTATAAATTAAAATAACCATAACGGTGGAAAATAAAAATGTCATACAGCAGAAAAGTTGCGCATGGTACGTAGTAATATGTCTGCACTGTTTTTTTAGAAATCGCATAACATCTTCCAGGTACCCGGTCATTCGAAATTTTGAAAAAATTGCCATAAATTCCCTTTTATCTGTTGTACATATATAATAGAATGCATCACACAAGAAGCAAGAGTGCAATACAAACATTTTATCTGTGAAAAATATACAAACATTTAAAGTTCAAGAATGAAAACAAACATTTAAATCTGTTAAAAGTGTTCAAAAAATGTAAAGCTCTATTAAATCAGTTCGTGCTAGACGGATGCAGCAGGGGACCATACAGTTATAGTGGGCCGATTAGAAAAATGTTGGACAAGTTGTGAATCCCTTCCCATCGTTTTTTTACAAACTATTCGAGATTACCGTAATTTCCGGTGTATAGCCCGCAGATCAAACAATTCAGTTTGGACCCAGAAATTTTATTCAGTATTTGAAGACCAATATTTACCGGGATCTAAATAGTTACATTTTATTTTTTAAATTTTCTGGGTCGAAACACGATTGTTTGATCCGCGGGCTATACACCCGAAATTACGGTAATTATAACCTCGAAACAGTTATTGAAGATCTCAGTACCGATCAAAAGTACCTGAAGAAATTGATCCTATCTATTAAGAAAGGAGGTTGTTCGATAGACCTTTCAAATAGATTTCCAGGTAGAGTTTCATATAGCAGATGGGTTATCACCGCCAACAGAATTTTGAGACTCTATGTGGTAACTCCGGATACAACATTAAATCTGAAGATATTGACGGAACTTGTAGTTAAGGGGTACGCACGTGTGCTGTTTGCAATTAAGTGGAAGACATCTTTAGGAAACTGTTTATTTTTCCATGGATATCCCCCAGGCACTTAAAGTTATAACTGACCCAGTAATCCAGCATTAAACCTTTTTTTTTCACATCCGGAAAACCTGCTGAGTGGCATGGCAAGGTAACTGATGATCGTAAACACTTCCGCGAACTAGGCTTTCGTATATCCTTAAAGCCTGAACACAAGTGGAGAATTTAGGCAGTTCCAAGTTCCTGCAATCATTTTTAGCGCAGCAGATTATATTGATCTGATTCAGTTGGATAAAGTAGAAGTTATAGAACCACCTATTTTTACTAATCTTCCATCCGATGATTTAAAGATGTACATTGACAAACGTGATCATGAAGATACTACGTCGTTTGCTGAGTTTCCATGTAACACTTAAAGTGTAGAAAGGTGTGTCAGAGAAGTCACTGAAGCTGCTGCGACAGTTCGTGGTGTAAACAACATGGGTGGATTCATAAGATACATTATGCCATATTTTGAGACTAAGTCATATTTTAAGGTTACAATACTCGAACAGGATTAACAATAAACACCAAGCCGCAACATTTCGAATATTTAGATTTTTGTTTTGAAGAGCACGAACAGATTTAATTGAACTTTAAATTTTTTTAACACTTTTAACAGATTTAAATGTTTGTTTTTCATTCTTGAACTTTAATTGTTTGTGTACTTTTCACAGATAAAACGTTTTTATTGCACTCTTGCTTCTTGTGTGACTCATTCCATTATATATGTACAACAGATAAAAATGAGTTTATGGTATTTATTTCAAAATTTCGATTGACCGTGTCCCTGGAAGATACTATGCGATTTCGAAAAAACTATGCAGACATATTACTACATACTATACGCAACGTTTCCGCTGTCTGACATTTTTATTTTCCAACTTTATGTTTATTTCTATTTGTAAATTGTACAAGGCATTTTTGACAAATTTCGCAAAAATTGGGGGGGGGGGTGCGGACCAGTCTACCGGAAGATAAAACTTGATTTCGAAAACACTGTGCAAGCATATTACTACGTATCATACACAACTTTTCCGTGGTATGACATTTTTTTTTCCAGCTTAATCTTTATTATCTTTATTTTTATTTATAACTTCTACAAGGTGTTATTGACGAGTTTGGCGAAAATTGGGGGGCCCGGGGGCACCGGAAGAAAAAATATGATTTCGAAAAATTTGCGCAGTTTTATTACTGAGGACCATACACAACTTTTGCGCGGTATTACATTTTAATTTTCTAATTTTCGTTTTTTTCGCTCCACACTAATGGACATTATTGTTAGATAGTAAAAACTCTGTCTTCACCCACTCTTGGAACTTCACATTAGGACCTGCCCATGCCCTCTTTTCATCCCATAGGATAAAGCAAGACGTTAATTCCTGTTTCTAATCATTCTGTATTTGCGATTTCCATTTTTTGCCCACTTATTGGTAAAATAGTTTCAAAATATTTCTCCTTTTTAGCTCACAGGCTATCAAAGCCTGAGAGCTATTGTGCCCGCCCGTTCTGTATGTATGTATGTATGTATGTATGTACGTAACGCGATAACTCTTGATAGAAACATCCGATTTGCTTCAAAATTTTTTTCTATGTTCATTGTGATAAGGCGCTTCCCTGATTAGTTTTGGGAGTTCATTGGTTAAGGATAAAGGGGGAAAAACGGGATTAGTCCAACCCCTTAATTCAAATAAATGGGTTTTTCATGCAGAATCATTCGATTTGCTCCGAATTTGGTATACCGGTTTATTATGTTAAGGAACTTCCCTCATTAGTTTTGAGGATTTATTGGTTAAGGATAAAGGGGGAAATGGGGGGTTAGTCCACCCCTTTTAATTCAGATAAATGGGTTTTTCATGCAGAATGATTCGATTTGCTCCGAATTTGGTATATCGGTTTATTATGTTAAGGAACTTCCCTGATTAGTTTTGGGGGTTCATTGGTTAAGGATAAAGGGGGAAAAGGGGGTTAGTCCACCCCCTTAATTCAGATAAGTGGGTTTTTCATGAAGAATCATTCGATTTGCTCCGAATTTGGTACACCGGTTTATTATGTTAAGGAACTTCCCTGATTAGTTTTGGGAGTTCATTGGTTAAGGATAAAAGGAGGAAAACGGGGTTAGTCCACCCCCCTTAATTCAGATAAATGGGTTTTTCATGCAGAATCATTCGATTTGCTCCGAATTTGGTATACCGGTTTATTATGTTAAGGAACTTCCCTGATTAGTTTTGGGGGTTCATTGGTTAAGGATAAAGGGGGAAAAGGATGGTTAATCCACCCCTTTTAATTCAGATAAATGGGTTTTTCATGCAGAATGATTCGATTTGTTCCGAATTTGGTATACCGGTTTATTAGGTTAAGGAACTTCCCTGATTAGTTTTGGGGGTTCACTGGTTAAGGATAAAGGGGGAAAAGGGAGGTTAGCCCGCCCCTCTTAATTTAGATAAATGCGTTTTTCATGCAGAATGATTCGAGTTGCTCCGAAGTTGCTATACCGGTTTATTATGTTAAGGAACATCCCTGATTAGTTTTGGGGATTCATTGATTAAGGATAAAGGGGGAAGGGGGCTAGTCCACCCCCCTTAATTTATATAAACGGGTTTTTCATGCAGAATTATTAGCTTTGCTCCAAATTTGGTATACCGGTTTATTATGTTATGGAGCTTCCCTGATTCGCTTTGGGGATTCATTTGTTAAGGATAAAGGGGGGCTAGTCCCCCCCTTAATTTATATAAATGTTTTTTTTTTGCAGGATTATTCGATTTGCTCCAAATTTGGTATACCGGTTTATTATGATAAGGAGCGTCCCTGATTAGATTTGGAGGTTCACTGGTTAAGTATAAAGGGGGAAACGGGGGCTAATTCCCCTTCACTTATTTTTTTGAGGGGCATTATTCTTTAAAATAAGAGTATAATATACAATTAGTGTGAATAGCCTGTGAGCTCAATGCCATCAGTTTAGCTGGGCACTTTTCTTTTTTATTTCTTTTCTTTTTCTATTTTTCACTGCGACTATTTCGTGAACTATTTTATTCAGGAGTACAGTTCCTATATATTTCTTGACTTTAGTAACAAGAGCTTCTGCCATTCTCCTTAAAATTCAGATCCCTAGTCAGGTGTGAGTAGGTTCTGTTAAAAACAACTCGGTAACACAGTAACAGGTAACGTTTAAGTTAAGAAAATAACTCATTTGCCTTTTTCTGGTCTATTGTTTACGAAAGCTTTCTGATTTTATCCTTTATATTATTACACACGATCTATCAGTAGATTGTAGTCACTTACCGCTGTTGCAGATATATTTTTTAATCCTATAATATCGATCGATTTCTAGCTAAAAAATAATTGAAGTTAGTCATTTCGGATGTTAGACATCATGGTTGTGATTTTAATAATTAATTTATATAACTTAAAATGTTACACTTAATTTTAGAACATACGTTTTTGCTCCTCTCTGGATTACACTGAAAAAGAGAATGAAAAAGTATTTCATCATAAAAGAAATTAAAGTCATATTTTTGTCCTTGAATAAAGGGATAAAACATCATTGCACAGTTCGCGTGCAGTCATTAATTTACGAGGTAATTTACCGGCTGATTAACCTCTGAAGCCATGGGAAGCACAGTGTCATTTCGGGGGCCCCTTTTCATTCAAGAAGTGTTTTCTAAATTCGGCATACCCGAAAACTGACCAATGCTACAAATATTATTCCAAGCATTGGCTCATTTTACTTACATATATTTCTTTAAACACCTCTTTTATGTTCGCTTTACATAAAAATTGATTGCAACCAAGAAAAATTTGCAAAAATGGTTTTGCCTTATATTAGCATAAAAATGTAAGTTGTATAAAAAGGTTGAATTCAGCATAGGGTAAACGCACCGGTAGTGGGCCACATAAGGACATTTATCTTATTATTATTAAAGTATTTATGAATTCTAAACGATATATATATATATTTAACGTAGTCCTAACCTTCATGTATCAGAAAAAACATTCAAAGTTTCAAAATATATTATTTGGAAAAAATGAAAAATAAAAAAAGTTACCTTCCTCGATGCTCCAGTAGTGGGCATAGTAAATTTTTGATGCACCAGTAGTGGGCCCCCCAGAAGTGGGCCACTCCAGTTTTGAGTTTAGTGTGAAAATACTGAAGTTATACTTTTTTTTACAGTTCTAGAACAGGATGTTCACAATAATGAAATCATATATAGAAGTTTAGATGATTACGTAAAATAATCTCACTAGTAAATCTGCAGATCAGGGGCCTCAACTTCAGTTCTTTAATCAATTTTAAATTTATCTCACTTTACATAAAAGCTAATGTCCTACAAGCTGCAAAGTAATTATTTTAGATTATATACAGGGAGTCCTTTCGTAATTATAGCTAATTCCCAAGAAGCTTAATTTTAAAAGGTATAATTTTAATTGCTGAAATATTTCATATGTTTTTCATCATGTGAAAATCCATTTCCATCACAGTTTTTGTGATCTATAAGTTATATTTAGAAAATCTGCTTATATGCTTTCACTTGTTAAACAGAAAATATTCCCATATTCTGTGATCAAGACTTTCTGAATTGTGCTACAGTGAATTATATGAATTTTCAGCGATTTCTGACATTAAAATTCATTTTCTGTGTTTTGTACCAGAATGATACAAATGGTAGAAAAAAAAATATATCAATTTTTATCCATAATAATAGTAGACAATTTAGCAACTTTTTTTTTTTTTTAATCAAAATGCATAGTTTTTGTTTTCTCTAAATAACATTCTGTTGTATTTTGTAACTTAAAAAAAAATCCGCCCAATTTGTTATTTCTCAGTGGTGATAAATAATAAGACAAATATAATAAACGGGGTAATTAAAAGCTGAAATGAATGCAAAAAAAAAAATGATTTATCCAAAAACGAATAAGATCTCAAAATGTGATAGGGGATTATAGTCAATTTATTACAAAGAGTACTTTAGGTTGAAACTTACAATGAAAGAGAGGCCACAGACTGGAGCGATAATTTCCTGATTCTCCTTTTTTTCCCATCGGCTATTTTTTTAACTCTTCCTTTTGAATTTTTCTTTTTTCTCCTTCAGTTTTTTTATATTTTTCTGCATCTTTAGCATTTTTAAGGCCTTCTCTATTCTTATAATATTGAAGCATTTAGGGAGAAGCCACAACTGCAGGAATTTTCTCTCTCTTTCTCTTTTTCTTTGTGTTATCTCCCCCTTCTGGCCAAAATAGAACTCTTTTGAAGGTAGATGGTACATTTCTAGATGTTCCACCATTTGAAAGCACTGAATGGTTCCCAGTCTCAGTTGATCGTTCTTGAATGAAAAGGTTTACCTCAGCATCTTCCACAATTGCTCTTTGCTCCTGATCAATAGATGCAGTTACAACAATGTCAATAGGCTATTCAGCGTATGCCGCCTCAACAGATATGACTGGTGTACCCTATAACAAGTAAAATGTAAAAATGGTATAAATAATAGTAAAAAATATATACTCAAGTGTTTAATACCCAAATTGTTTTGCGGTAGATTACCTGAGAAATTGGTTCCATGTTCAAAGTCTCTTTCATCTCCAACCATAAGTAGTAAATATCTGTTTGCTCCACAGAACCTTTCAATTTGCCTTTATTTTCTGAGAAAGATTTTATTTTTCGTCTCCAATTTTATCTTCAAGAACTTCCAAGAAAGAAGCCATTTCTCTCTCCATTATTGGTGATATTATCACATTCTTTGATGTTAGTGTGGATTCAACATTTACTTTTTTTAGATCCCAAGGAACTAGTCCACTTGCTTTGAATCCATTCACATTGGTTGCAGGAGTTAAACGATCTAGTGCTTATTTTAGGACTGGTGGAAACTCATGTTTCTGCATCTGTTTGCCTTCATTAGTTATTCTGAAGTGCACTGCTTCCTGTTGCCAAGCACGTTTAAGAGTATGGAAAACAGAAATGTTCATTGGTTGCATTAGGTATGTGGAATTTGGGGGCAAAGCTACCATTTCAACTCCATGAGCCGAACAGAAGATTCTTAGATTCAAAGACAGGTGAGAAGCATGTCCATCCATAAATAATTTTACAGGTTTTTCTATGCAATGTTTATTTAAATATGGCTCAAAAATTTGAACCTTTTTTCAGTATTGAACCTTTGAAGTATAAATTATTTTAGATATTAATTTCTTTTAATAATCATATGTCTGATAGCTTCGTGAAGTTGTATTTTCCCCGGTCCAGAAGAAGGCGACTTGTGCACCAGTAGTGGGCCCCTAGCCCACTACTGGTTTTGATGAACAAAATACTAAATTAATTATATACAAAGTCTTAGAACCTCAAAAAATACTTAATTAAAATAATGTAAACATAAAAAAAAATTTAGCATGTGCTCCAGTAGTTGGCCACTATGCCCACTATTGGTACAAACTAAGAAATTGCGATCCAGAAGTGGGCCACCCCTTAAAATCAATATATTTTTAAATTTTTAAATTTTCAGCTAATCTAACAAATTATTTACAATGTAATCGAGTATATCAACGGCACTTTAATTCAAAATAAAACGTAATATTAAAGAAACAACGCTTTAGATAAAACCTTATCTCTTAATGAAATCACTAAGAATTTGCCAAAAAATCTGTATTTGAAGGCATTCCAGAAGATAAACAAATATATCTACAGGAAAATAACAATTATTCCAAACTGTTTATGGAAAGTTAACATTTAAGGACTTTAACTAATCAGATTTCTTTCAGTCGTTTTTCTCAAATGGTTTGTGAGCTCGTTTTTAAACTTTGAAAGTTAGTGGCCCACTAAAGGTACGTGGCCCATTACCGGTGCGTTTACCCTATATGCAGAATATAAAATGTCAATATTTTGAAATACTTGAAATTTTGGTAGTAATTTAAATGATTGATGTTTTGTGCTACATGCAAGCCAAATTCAATAATATTCAAATCTAATACGTAAAATAAACATACATCTAACAATACAGCATTGTAATTACATCGCATTAAATTCAATATAAAATATGGGCCCCCTATTTTCTCAATTTCGGGGCCCTTCAAAAATATTTAAGGGAAGCACCTGCTTCTCGTGCCTATTCGGTAATGAGGAACTGTTTACCAGTTATTATTATTGAAGGTAACTTATTATTCATTACGCGCGTTTAAAGATTGTTATTAATCTGAGGAGATTACTTTAGTGTCTTTCAGGTTCATACTGACATGTGCTAATAGACAACAACTGATCTGGTGTGAGAGCAGTAGCGCTTATCGTTCAAAAATTCCCACGAAAAGATTGGAGAATATTGCAGAAGTCTGTACGTTCTTGGTCTAGTTGCAATGCTGGCGATATCAATGTGAAAGGGAGCTATGTTAAATTCCCAAAAATTGGACACACACGTCAGGTCTTCCGATGTATAGTCCTCGTTTATGAAAATTCCTGCCTAGAGTTTGTCGGATATCAGCTTGTCTGTGGTATAAAGAAACTAACTTGCCATTTTATTAGTAGTAGTGGGCCGATCTGTTTTTCGAAATGACATTATACTTATAATCTGCGGCCGTCATACGGCAAAAACGACCCCCGCAATGACACTGTTACGCAGTTCAGTTCATTCAAAAGCTCTCCAAAACCCAGAAACAACGTTGTGTGTGGTGCCATAATCTGTGGTAACATCTGTTATTCTCCGTCTTCGATTTTTCGAAATATACGACCATGCGTAACACGACCAGACTTTTATTGACAAGATATAACCAAACATTAAAAATCGTCAATTGATTCTTTTCACTCATCTGAAAATTAACTAGACACGGACAACAAATCAATTAAATCTCTAATCAGTGTTATCACGAGGTCAAAGTTTGCTTGTGGAAATCAAAGTTTGCATACACGGTATATTCTTTACAGCATGCCAATTATGGTAATTTCCTCATGCTGGTGTATTTGCTTTTTTTGCTGTTTTTGTTACTAATGTATCCGTCCGTAGCAATTGCCCAGCAGTATACAGTGTACATTTAGAATAATGTCGGTAGTATATGGTCAAACATTGCACAAAGAAGTAGCAGAGAAAATGAAAATTATTATATTTTATCTTATTGTTTATTTTATTACATTAACACTAAATTCGGAAAGATAAGATAATACATTTGTTTTTATTCATGCATTTAAAACAACAAGTAAAAACTGTGCGCATATTAGTTTCAAAATTTCATAACTAGTAAATCTGCAGATCAAGAGCCTCAACGTCATCTCTGCAACTCATTGTTTTTATCAAACTTTGCGTAATATTAATCTTTCTACAAAAACAAAATTTAAACTATTTAAATTACACAAACATTTATAAAAGGAAAAAAATATTTCGATGGTTTCAGACATTAAAAGCGTTAAATTAAACAAGTTGTTATGTAAGGATATTCTGAAATTCTCACGAGCTACTTATTCTAGTAATTTTTATATAATAAAGCAAATTTCTTAAGGGGTGCTCTGCCCCCCTGAACCCCCCGTTGTGTGATTTATTTTGCATTTGTAATTTTCTACTGATTGAGTTAATGATTACCCTATATCTTAGATTTCTTTTTACACTGCGATTTATAAGGATAAGCAATAATTCGGTCAAGCATTTTACGTTATCCTAATATCCATACAGCAGTATTTACTTGCCTGCTAACCACAAATACTTGTATCTAATGGATAAAGAACTTTTGGAAATGTAAACTGAAACATCTAATTTAGAAATCTAATACCTTTATAAATTTTGTTTATAAAAAATAATTTTGATTACCATTCTGCAATATTTATATCTAAGATCTAATCTAAATATCAAAAAATGTACTCGATAGCATTAACTTACTAAAATCACCCTAAAGTAGGGGGGCTTCTAAACCTAACAGTTAATAACTCATCATCGTTAAATAGATAAACATGATTTGGCGCCTTTAAGTATTTTTTGTGATTTTCTTTTAATAGTATCTACATTTAATTTAAAATCGTGATGTTACAAATACCGTTGAAATTTGACGCAAACCTATGTTCAGGTCAAATTACGAAAGGTTAACTAACATTTCATTTCCCTTAGCCGGACTTTCTGTTTCATTTTTCGTAATAAGGATTATTTTAATAATTTAATTTATTTTACACTCTACAAGCTGTTACACGGACGTTGTTCACGTAGCATTAAAATAGAGATAAATGCATTAAATAAAACATTTCACTCCCCACCAGACATACCAAGTCTCAAGCTTTTTGCACATCACTATTATCTTAGAGAAAATGTTCTTTTAAATCGCGCAAATGTTTCAATTAAATAAAGTACCATTTTCTGTATTAAAATACTGGTATCCAGAACGCCGGAGGCTTGGCAGCTCTGCTCCTCTTAATAAAAACATATATGATTAACCAACACTTTATCACATTTTATAGGAGACAATACGGAATTTCTTATTTGTATGGCCTTACATATATCTCAGTCATAAAAATGTAAAATTTTGTGCCAATTAATGCACGCAATTGCGAAAATGAAATCGCAAAGAATGAGAAAAGGAAGGCCAAGTAAAATCGTGTAAATCGAGGAATCTTTCTTCGTAGTGCTGGGAAAATACTGCTACAAAAACTATTTTAGGTGGTATTTAGTGTGAAATGTTTATATGTATTCATTCCTGTCCTATATATCCTTTTTTTATTTTTTATTTGCTTATTCCATTTTTCTTTTGCACGTAAAAATCTTACAAATTAAAATGAACTCTTTGGGAGAAATTGTTATTCATTTTTTTTTTTTTTTGGCAACAATAAAGTTTATAAAATTTAACAGAATAATGTCAGTTTATTCTGTATGAAAATAACGAACTTTTTCATTTATAATCAAATAGTTGAATAAATAAATGAAAATATTATTCTATATAGCATATAAATACTATTTTCATTTCTGCGTTTAAATAAATCTATATGCAAATATCTAAACAAAGGCATTCATTAATTCATTCCTTTTGCTTTGATTTGACTTCAAAAAACCATACATACTTTCACATTTATGATATTTTTAGATGAGATGCTGTTGCTACGCAACGGTTAAAAGAAAAAATGAAATATAAGTAAATTCATAAAATAAAATGTTTTATATTATTCGAACACATGTATAAAATTCTATCGTAAGTTATACACCTAATTTAAAAGCTCTGACAAATGTTTTGACAAAATTGCAAACTAATAAGAATAATTTAATACTCTTATTTAAAAATTTCAGCATCCAAAATTTACCATTTAAATCTATTATTCATATGAGCGATTTCTTTCAACAAATGAAAATTTGAAAATCGTCTGACTTCCCATAGAAAAGCATTATATCACAAAATAAAATGTTCTGTATATTCCGAACGAATGAACCAAATTTAACCCAAAACTATACAGCTAAATCCGGGGAGCTCATCAACATGCCCAGGGAATTTCAAGCCGATCGGATGCTTTTTGCGGCAGTTATCGCGGAACAGACAGACAGACTAACAGACAGACAGACTAACGGAAACCAAAACTTTTCGTGTCTCCACAGTAAGCCTTCACTGACGTTTCGGCAATGATTTTTAATGTGACAAACAAATTTTAATTTTTATTCTAAATTCAATCATAAATGTACACTGCAAATGAAAATGTCTGAAATTCAGACACTTAAGTGTCTGAAACGGAGTGTTCAATTTTCAGACATTTTAAAATGTCTGAATTTTTTTAGACACTTTTTGCGTCTGAATTTCAGACACTTCAAACGTCTGAATCGCATCCATTTTTTGTAAGCATCATACGTAGCCATGTTTGACCACGTTGAATCCTGAAAAAATATTTGGCTGTGGTCCTGCCCCCTCCACCCCCATACAGCCTGATTTTCTTCTGTGCTCCTAATTTTGGTATGCAATTTTCGTTAAGATGATAATTTAAATCTTTTACCACATTGTATTTATTATAATCAATATTTTGAACTTCAGGAGTAGAACAAAATTAAAACAAAAAATATTTATTTAAATATTAAGATTTTTTTTTATCTTATTTTACTTTGAAAGGTCAAAATATTGATTATAATCAGTACAATTTCGAAACAGATTTAAAATATAAGCTCTACAAATATTGCACATCAAATTTGGTGGCACTAAAATCGTAGGGGGGGGGGGGGCACTGCCCAGTATGCCCATGCTTTAATCAAGAAGTTCTTTTGAAAAAAATGCAACCCTGCATTATTGTTATCTAAATTGAGATGTCCGGTATTCGGGAGTATTTGTTGTGGATGTTAATAGACATTCCCGAATAGCGGACACCTCTATTTAGCGAATACTTTTTTAATCCGCAAGGCATAGATATTTGTATATTTTTTTACCTCACAAAAGCAGACATCTTCGATTATCGGGCAAATTCAGCTGCCCCGCAGTGTCTCTATTAAGGTACACGGATAAATATATGCATATATATTTTATAATCTTTTCCCACTCTAAAAGTTCAAAATATTTAATATACTCGGCGGTTGAATGTCGAAAAACATTTAAAATATCAGATGTAAGAAAATTGCAAGTAAATTCCCCCCCGCCCCCCAAGAAAAAAATGAAAATTCATAATTTTAAAATTAGATTTTTTAAAAATTATATTGCCACATAGGCACTTTTACATATGCATCAGATGATAATCACAACAGCTATTTAACTATGAATAAAAAAATAAATATTCTACTTTAATAACATTGAGAAAAAAATTACTTCTGTATTTTGTTAAATATATATTGGGTTTTTAATCTTGTCCTACTATAAAACTTCAAAACTTTAATTATAATCAGTGCAAGATTTAAGATATCAGCTTTACGAAAATTTCAAAGAAATCCCGACCCCCTCCCAGAAGAAAAAAAAAATTAAAATCCTTATCATTTAAAAATTAGATTAAAAAAAAAATTATATTTCCACATGGGCAAGTTTTTATGTAGATCAGAGGGTAATCACAAAGGCTATTCAACTATCAATAAAAATAAATAAATATTCTATATTAATAACACGAAGAAAAAATAACTTATAGTCTCCAAACTTCTTTTGTCTTAAATATATATCTTAACATCTGTCATTTTTGTATTTTTCGTATAAGTTTATGTTTTATCTTCTACATACTTCCTTTTATTTCCTGTTAAAAAAGTTTTTGAATGACTAAATATTTACAATATTAAAAAGTAATTATTATGACAAATTAAATTTTACATTATTCTCATAACCATGTAATTAAAGATTACAATTCTACGATAGAAAATCCTTTTCATTAGATATCTTCAAAGAAAAATAAATTTAAAAGCACGAAAAGAAACAAACGCTTATCAGTAAACGCTAATCTCAAAATGACTCATGGAATAGATCTTTCTACACGCAGGGAATTCGAAATAAAGAAATGATTTCGTTTTTCCTGACTCATCGCTGTGACGTCTGTTAGCAGGTCAACAGATTTACACGTTAAAATGTTTAATCGCTTATAAATATATGTAAAAAATACTCGAGATATACATTCTTTTTCAATGATACATATATACATAAATTTATAAAAATTGATTTTTATTCCAAAAGCAAAAGTCTATAAATATATTTTTTTTTATTTCAGTTGTTTTTTTTTTTTTTAACAGAACAATATTCAACTCCGAAAATCCCGGGATTTCACAGAAAAAATCCCGGGATTTTCGGGATTAAAAATAGAGCGGAATCCCGGAATCCCAGGATACGGGATTGTAATCCCTATGTAGGAAGTAAGAAAGAATTAGGAAATCTTTCAAAGCTTTTTTTTTTCTTTATATCATTGTGGTCGTTTAGTGATAGATAAGAATTAGAATTGAAACAGATAAGAATTGAAACTAAGAACTCCCATGGAAAACAAGAGAATGCATTTAACTTAAAATGTGATATTATTACTTTAAATTAGGGGAAACATATGAGAATTTAAAATATATAATTTGTAATAAAAGGCAACGTCATAAGTTAAAAAATATATACTTCTAGAATTAGCGGGCTTTTTGCAAACAGATTCAAAACTAATACCATTTTATGCAAGATTTTGATCAGTGCTATTTAGAAAATCATAAAAAAGAACACTAAATTTAGTACTAAAAAGAAAAATTGTGACACTTACTTTAATCCTGTTGCAAGAAGTAAGATAAATTCCTCTATTTGAAATTTTAAAAACTATTACAGTGAGGAGCAAAGACTTGCATCTTTTTAGAAGGGACGTTATACATCGTTATAAGAAGACGTTAATACATCCGACTAAGCATACTCAGAGAATGAAATGCTTCATCCTCAGAATATACTCCGCCAGACAAAAGTTCTTTTTTACCAGCTTTTATAAAGACGAAGTACAATAACACTAAATCTCGATACAAATTAACACTAAGTACGTTCCACACCACACACACCTTGCCACACACTTTGTAGAGTTCCCGGATGTAATCTTCAAGTGTTGTCTCTATCCCGAATTATATCGACGACAGCTTATAAGAGTCATTGGGTGTCAAGCACGTAAGTCAGATGTATATATTCAATACATAAATAAACTAAGTGAATACGACTTAAAATCACAGAACTTGAAATTTCGCAAAAAAATGAATACGCGTACATAAAACAAACTTTCAGTTACTACAACGTACGTTCCAACGAAAGACATCTAAAACGCATGCGCAACTACAGTGCCCCCTGGTGGATACATTCTTCCTCCCAGTATAGTGAAATTTAATCAATTATGCTTTCTTTATGTCTGATAATTAAAAATATATGATATTTCTTTTCTTATAAATGGCTATAGAATAATTTTACGATAAGGAAAATGTTACTAAAAATTTTACTTCAGAGAAATCCACCTTCCTTTGAGCACTTCGTAGAAAACAATTTTAATTCTTTTCTTCTTTTAATATTGATATATTTCAAATTTATCTCAAAACGGTGTGTGTGTGTCGGGGGGGGGGGGGGAGGGAAGAGTCCATTGAGAAAAAAAAAAGTTTTATTTTCAAAAATGTCGTTTGAAACTTATTTTTGAACGATTAATTTTTATATTTGTTTTTATGTTTGTATCTTTAAACATTTCTTGCCCGAGGAGTTCTGTCAAAGTATTCTTAGTTTGCCTATTTCATGTTTATGTTCTGCATTTTAGAAAAGCGGATTACGCTGTTGACCCCAGACCCAACTGTTCCAAAATCTTGTCCCTCCCTGAATTTCTTTCCACCGGTACATCTCTTAGTATTTAACGGGAGGGTGTGGCTCTTCCTTGGACATACGTGCGTACGTCCATGATTGCGAGTAATTTTTGAAAATAAATATTTTTCATGAAAAGCAATTACTGATTTATTTATTGCGCCAAAAATAACTAAGTCCCAAAACTTTAGTAAGCTAACTATTTCAATTTTCCAGACGTCCCATAATCTAAACAAATTACTTTTTTTTTTTAAATATAAAATTCCAAATTTAATGGATAAAAATATTTTAAACATATGTTATCCATTCGAAAACAATTTTCTGGTGGTGCTGGCATACATATTGCAATACAGTTATACATACAGTCATCACACATATGATACAATTGTATCGCATTTAGACACTTAAGTATCTAAATTTCTAAATGTCTTAATTTCAGACATATCGCCATTTTTCAGACATGTTTATCAGTTCATTTATGCCATGATCATAGTAAGACACTTATGTGTCTAAAATTTAGACACCTGTGATGTCTGAAATTTCAAATTTAGACACTTAAGTGTCTGAATAACTTTTTCAGTCACATATGTGTCTTAATTTAAGACGCCTCTATTTGCAGTGTAATACTTTCAAATTTGAAGTGCATTAAGCTAATTAGGACTTAACAGCAGAAAACTACCTTTTATAAAATTGTAAATTATGTTAGTATAGTAAATTATAAAACGTACCAACTAAATATTGTTTCATTAAATTATAAGTAATAATTTTAATTTGTTATGTCAAGAAAAAGTATGTATGAACCAAATCCTTTACTTTCAAATAATATAAAATATTTCACATCGAATATACAATAATAAAAATATGTTTTTAAAAACACTGATCCAGGGAACCGAAATTTTCTAAAAGGTAAAGGCTGATTTATAACTAAATCTACATAAATTAATCGAATACTCAATTAACTACTTTTTGTCGAATTTGTAATATTTGCTAAATATTTTATTTGGAAATAATTATTATACAATTAATATAAATTCAAATCAAGAAATTATGCTGCTCATACACTAAAATTTAATATTAGATTAAAGATAATGCAATATCCTTTTCCTAGTATTTTTTTTACATAATGAAAGCTGCCAAAAGAACTGTTTGCTTTAAGAATAATACGGTTACGTGAAGTTATAAAATCATTTTATTCGGAAGTATCATGTAATAAAAGTCTACAATGTAAAATCCTTGAAAACACTACATACAGAGTTCAAGAATTTAGTTTCAAAACCGTTTTAACCGTTTAAATTAATATGTCAAATATCTATATTATTTTAATACTTATTTTTAAAAATGCAGGATATATTAATCATATTCAGTGAAATTACATTTAAGATAGTGTATTTAAAAAAAAAAAAAAAAAAAAAAAAAAAAAAAAAAAAAAAAAAAAACATTAAATTAATGTGTTCCTCCTGAACATTTTCGACAAGCTGTCTTTGTCAATTTAATTAATCCGTCATAGACAGATTTGTCATACCTTTGCATAATTGAATTCACGCCAATAATCCTCGTAATTGCTTCTCTTAATAGAACACGCGTACATTACTTAAACCTAAGGATGAATTTTTTAACCAATCTCATGCAGAATCATTTTAATGAAATATAATTATACCATCAGTGAAATTTATTTTGAAATCTCGGTGTGATGTTGAAAAGCAGTGATACGAGAATATTAAACGAAAAATGCTTTTAAATTTTTATATTTAAAATTATTACATTTTATCATTTATAAATAAAATAAATAATAATAAATAATAATTAATAAAATAAAATAAATAAATATATATATATATTTATCTTTAAGCAATTTGTTAAAAGCCTTTTCCCATTCCCATTAGTAATTTATTTTATTTGGTTCTAGGGTGCAGATATGTATCCACATATGGTCCACATAAGCTATTTCTCTCATAAAAATTAAACAGCTAGATGCAAAAAAATACGGAATGTATATTAAATATAATCTCTATATAGCTGAATTTTCTTTTTTCAAAACAGCATCAAACAGGGCAGCACTGATGCTAATTTTCATATAAAATGCCGTAACTTTGGGTTACTTGGATTAAAAAATGACATTTTTTAAACATTTCATTCCAAATTATAGACCTAAAAAACACAAATTGTACATATAAGCAAATTTCTACTAGTTTTAGAATATTTTCCGACTATTTTACTACACTTCTCATGTAAAGATTTTCTGATGCCTAACATAACTGATACATCCAGGAGAAAAAGAAAATTACGCATTTTACGTTGTTCATTTAGCATGTTTAATTGTTAACATAGAACTTTTTTACATGGTAATCGGCAGCGTTGGAAAAGCTGATATTTTGTATTAATACTGGGTTCAGAAAACGAATAGTTACACTAGAAATCTACTTCGGAACGTTTGTAAAAACTGCAAATTGCAAAAGAAACTAAAGGGAAAAAACCTCGTTTCAGAAACGTTCCTATAAACTTTAAAGATTTTTTTGGTTTATAATGTTTCTATTGACAAAAAGAGTGTTTATCTATATCAGAAGTGACTCGGAAGAGGTTATATTATATTTTCTGAAACTTGTTTGCTAGATGAAGAAGAATTTTGCTTTTACACGGTGTAAAAAATGTTTAGTAGTTAACAGATGTGTAAGTATGAAGATAATACATTTCTTTAAAAACATCATGAGAATTTTAAAGGAGACCACTTATAAAATATTTAATAAAATACAAAGATGCACCTGAGAATTTTAGTTAAAAAGTTGAAGAAAGTACATGAATAAGTGAAATGGCTGTCTAGACATCTGGGTGAAGAAATGCTGCCACTAAAAAAGCTAAGAGTTTCAATGAAAGTGCATTAATATTTTGTAATGCTTGTCTGTATCGCGCAGTTGTTGTAGTAGCAAACAGAAAGGAAAACACTATATGTAAAGATATTTTTTAAAAAAATGGTTAAAGAAGAGATTTTACAAATATTTATTAAAATATATGTTACAGTTTTATTGGAAATGTCAGTATAAAGTAATGGAACAAAAGTGATTTTGTTAAAAATTAGATACGACATTTTTTCAGTATATCGTTTGTAAACGATAAACTTATTTTTATTCAATCTTGTTTGCAGTAACTTGTTTCAATTGGATTGTTATTAAAGGTTTGCATTAAGTAGAAGTCATTGAGTAAAACTGTATCTATAAACAAATAGAAATTTAACGGAGTATATCCGGAAATAAAGAAAATGTTTTGCCATCTTTTGCATTATGTTCCCTACAACCCTTTTAAATTTCGCAAGACAAATTCAGGCAAACTTCACTGAAGTAGAATTAAATGGACGAATTGACCCCACTGTCTGAATATTTCCTATTCTATTAACGATTTCATAATATTTCTTAGAATTTCAATCTTGTTTGCAGTAAATTGTTTCAATTAGATTATTTTTAAAGTTTTGCATTGAGTAAAAGTCATTGAGTAAAATGCATCTATAAACAAACAGAAATTGAGCAGAGTACGTCAGGGAATAAAGAAAAAAAATTACATATTTTGCATTATGTCCTCTGCAACCCTCTTAAGGGTGTATTCCAATTCAAACTGCTTACTTTCGGATTAACTTTTAAATTCATTTTTGCTCTCAAACGCATCAAACTGGCAAATTCTCTTATTTAGAAACTACATAATGTGCCGTGCATGTCGATTTTTTGATAAATTCAAAAAATATTGCAAAAAATGCTGTCCAAGTTGGCGTTTTAAACCGAATTTTCCGTAGCGGGAGATCTGGGGATGAAAAAAATGGTTACACTGAGAAAATAATTGTTTAAAAATCAAATTCTAATTAATCGAGCGAAAAATGAAATCACACGGCCTCTTATACATTTCTTCAAAAATCACTTCAGCAAGTTTCATGTTTTTACTTTTAAAAATGAGTGTGAAAATGTCTCAGAAAATTTTGAGTTGTTGAGGGTGGAAAAATATTTCTTCGAATACACCCTTAAATTTGGCAAGACAAATTCAACCAAACTTCACTCAAGTAGAATTAAATGCATGAATTGGCCCCACTGTCTTAATATTTCGTATTGTATTAACTATTTCATATATTTCTTAGACATTCTATCTTGTTTGCAGTTAATTGTTTGAATTGGATTGTTATTAAAGGTTTGTATTGAGTAACAGTATATCTATAAACAAACAGAAATTGAACGGATTATCTCAGGAAATAAAGAAAATGATTTGCTATCTTTTGCATTATGTTCCCTATAGCTCTCTTAAATTTCTCAAGACAAATTCAGACAAACTTCACTCAAGTAGAAATATATGCACGAATTGGCCTCACTGTCTTAATATTTCGTATTCTATTAATGATTTCATAATATTTCTTGGAATTTCTATCTTGTCTGCAGTAAATTGTTTCAGTTGGATCGCTATTAAAGGTTTGGATTGAGTAAAAGTATATCTATAAACAAACAGAAATTGAACGGAGTACGTCAGGTTGGTTGATTTTTGACGGCCAATTATCTACTCTTGGGATATAGGCCCTAGGGGGAGTGCCCTTCGTGGGGGTCTTTCTAAGGGAACCTAACCCGTATTTACGCATCGAAATCCAAGGTTTCCAAGAAAACCACGAAAACTCCGAAACGGTTAGGCCGACGGGCGCGTTTGCGTTCGAACTCAGCCCCTCCCGTCTACCAGCTTCGAGAGCAGAACCTCTCAGCCACTGGTGGAGCCGCAGTATGTCAGGAAATAAAGAAAATGATTTGCCGTCTTTTGCATTGTGTTCCCTACTGCTCTCTTAAATTTCTCAAGACAAATTCAGGCAAACTTCACTGAAGTAGAATTAAATGCATGGACTGGTCCCACTGTCTTAATATTTCGTATTGTATTAACTATTTCATATATTTCTTGGACATTCTATCTTGTTTGCAGTTAATTTTTTCAATTGGATTGTTATTAAAGGTTTGTATTGAGTAACAGTATATCTATAAACAAACAGAAATTGAACGGATTATGTCAGAAAATAAAGAAAATGATTTGGTATCTTTTGCATTATGTTCCTTATAGCTCTCTTAAATTTCTCAAGACAAATTCAGGCAAACTTCACTGAAGTAGAATTAAATGCATGAACTGGCCCCACTATCTTAATATTTCGTATTCTATTGAGCATTTCATAATATTTCATAGAATTTCAAGGATGATTTAATTTATTGATTATAATCTTTTAGGTAATTGAAAGTATTTTAACAAAAATGAGGTAGCACCATAATTGGCATTTTTGAAGTGTCCATTCGTGCTAAAAAACTGTCGCTCAGAATAAGTCTAAGTAACTACATAAGTATTTTATTTATATTATTGCCAGCAAACCATACATAGGTGCATAGGTATAATGTATGCATAGTGAATAAAGTACTTTGGACGAAACTGCAATATTTAGCTTTTTTATCTTTTTTTTTTATACAAAAGTGCAAAATAGGGTTACGTCTTTTTTTTTTTTCTTGCACCAAACACTACAATTGCTGAAATCAGAAAATTTAACTTTGAATGTACACAATCATGTTAATACTGGATGAACTCACTTTGATTTCAACAATATTCGATCATTTCTCACTCAGTATGAAGTATCTGAAATTCTTTTGTGTCCTTTTCACCACAGTTACTACAGAAGCTGTTCAAAAAATTCGCAACGAATTAAATAAAGAATTAAAAAAAAATAAATATTTCGGTGGCGTTTTTCTCGCAAATTTTTATTACTTGTAATTAAATTTATCGTCTGATACTTTCAAATTTATTCTGATTTCAAAATGACGTATGTAAATGAGCTGTGGATTGAAGGATACTTTTTTTTTTTTTTTTTTTTTGCTTTTCTAAGAGAAATATTTTTATACCGTAATTTAAAAATATGTGGAACGCATGACATAATTTATTTTAAGCGTAAAATAAACAATATTAATCGGAAATAATTGAAATACCGTCAATCAGTAAATCCACATACAAAATTAAAACTCTGAATGGAAAATAGACTCTATTCCGAGACTGAAATTTGGTATTCAAAAAGTGTTTATGATTGTCGCAGGTTTCTTCTACAATGGTAAAAGAAAAATAAAATATATGATAAATGTAATAAAACAAATGCATAACCGAAAATTAAAACGCAAAAGAAGTAACATAAAGAGAAAATAAAGATAATTAGAAATGTGCCTGTAGTAAAATTATAAAAAGTCATTCACTGTCACAAAGTCACTGTAGTCAAAGTACTAATACTGTTAGTTCCACATAGGAATATTGTTTTCAAAATGGAATAATTTGGCACTAAACGGAATCTCCGTACCAGTTATATAACGATTCTCTAGGTGATAAAGTTAACTGGTTATTCCTGGTATTCCAGAATTTCTTGCAATTTTTAACTCTTATCCTTAAGTACCGCTTCTCGAAATTTCTTAATATGTATTTTAAAATCAAAACTTAGCAAGTCATCGAAAATGTCTCATTATTTTAGTATTCAGTCTTACACAAACTTAGTGGCACAAAATGAGTAAACTTTAGTGTATTTTTTTACGTTAGTTTAGTATTGCAATGATTTGGGAAACCGTGATGTTTGCAATAAAACAAAGATACTAGTAACCAATTTCCTTAATTTGCATAATAACTTCAATACTTGTTATTGATGCTTGTTCCTGTATTTCTTAATTTGTCTAAAATTTTAAAGACAACCTGTGCATAAAAATGTGCAGCATTAGAAATACGGACGTAAATCGCTATGACAAAAGAAGAAAATTCTTCGGGTATGTATTAGAATAAAATTATTTTAACATAATTATTGCTTTGTAAAATTTTGCATTGCAATTCTATTTTTACCCGACTGCCAAGAAGGGTTATGTGTTTCACGCTTATCTGGGTAAGTGGATTTCTTTATACCCTCGAAGTATCGCAACGGCTCGATGGATTTTAATGACTGAGGTCTCTATCGATTCATCTTAACCATTCGATGGTAATAGGTTACATTTTGTTTTTATAAATACAAAATGGCGGCCGTAAAATATAAAATGGTGGTAGAGACGAAAAACAAATTTACGCATCATATTGAGTGGCATATCATAGGATATGTCTTTCAAAATTAAGACGATGTTCCATTGACTATTTTACAGTTAGAAGCTCCGTTTAAATATAAAACAACCTGGAAGTTGTGTAGGTAAGATGTCTAGCTTTACTGCAACTCTAACCTTCATAGACATCTATAGGCCTCATCAAAACAGTGTTTATAGATAGGAACTAACAATTAAACCCATCTTAAAAGTCACCAATACAAGTAAATAAAAAAATAGGTAAGTAATAAAAAAAATAGTTTCACATTGATGAAAAATAATTAATTAGTTCGCTTTTTACGCAGTCGGGTTTTTTGATTCTTCAAATTTAATTTTTACTTGTTAAAATGAGTAAATTATAATTAGCCGATTTTACTTTAAAAAATTTTCTGTTATAATTTATGAAAAAGTATCCTGGTTTATGGAAAAATTATAATGGAATATTTTTATGTTCGGATTTACACTTAAATGCAGGATCAAAAATTTTTTATGCCCTGAATATTATTAAAAAGATCTTCGTAATTTAGGAAGTGATAACACACGCGAAGACAAATATAAATTTCAATTAGAATCTAGGGTCTGATAGAATTTGCCAATAAAACATGGGATTTTCTGTCAGTGCCGAAATCAATATTTTATTGATATCTTCAACGTAATTATTATATTTTAGAGAAATTCTAAATGGTGTGATGTTCCTTTGTGCTAAATTGTGAGACATCCTGAAGAACGGCTGGATGCGCACTGTTATTCAAAAGGGATACCCGTAGCCAATAATAGATGTAAACTGCGGTACTCCACAGATTTCGGCTGCATTTCAGCCTTCATTGATCACATGACTGTTCGGTAAAAATCAGCGGACTGTCTATTTCGTTTGTTGCGATAACTTTCTATGCACAGCCAGTTACTTTCCAAAATGTAGAGTACCTAGCTCAATGCTGCTTAGATGTGGATAGTGGATATTTCAGCAAAATAAGCTTGTTCATGAGTGCATACCATATCTTCATTATTGTTAAAATTATGAATGCAAATATGGAATCTGTTTGTTCTATGCCTACAGATTATAATGGTATTCATTATCGCAAGTAGTAAATATAATTTTAATAACTGAATTGTGCTTCAAACATTTAATATTTTTCTTTATGTTAATAAAATTAGTCTATCAAGAAAATTATTTTTGTTGTTTTATTTTTGTTCGTAACATATTAATCGACAATAAAACCATGTTTGAATCCATATTTGTTTTCAGCTATTATTCTAGTCGGTTCTTTAAAAAAAAAACAATGATTTAAAGTTGAATACAATTAAGAATTATTCTGAAAGTACGTAAAAGGCACAATTTTCGACAATGAACATATAAATGAAAGCTCTAAATTCCATTTAGACGATTAGATGTGTAAATAAGCTACGTTCTAGCAACATTATAGAAATCGCCTTTAATACGCGACCTCGCTTAATGCTCGACTTTTGTCCACACCCTTGAAACGCGTCTTAACCGGGTTCGACTGTATTTCCATATTCAATGACGTATTGCTGGCCATAGCCAAAAACATGCACAAAAAATCTGGTTTTATTCTATGTATAACTTCATACAATTTTCGATGATTCTCCGGACACACAGACATACGGACGGACAGACAGACATTTCTTATAAGTCTGTTTTTCGGGATCTCTGATCCTTAAAACATGTAAATCCGTCGAATACCGGAAGTTATTTGAAATAATATTTTTGCGGTATACCTTGGCAAAATGTAAAATATATTATTAAAAAAATCTTACAAACATTTAATGGAATTTCACAATATTTCATCTGGCTGAAAGCAATTACTCTAGTAATCGAAATGTAAATTTCAAAATTAATCAGTTCTGATGCAAGATCTCTTATGTTTAGAATAATATTGACAGTTTTATTCAAATTAATTAAATCTGATGAACTTGTCGTCTACTTTAACACATTCTGTCAATGTATTAATGTTTATATAAGAAACTGAATTAGCGTTTTGGCATTCAAATTAAGTTAATAACGAAGTTCAATATCTTAATATGTTAATTTCTGAAAAGCTGTAAAGCCTTCATTAGAATAAGCTATTTATCTTAGGAAATGAAAACTACTTGATGCATTAATTCTTTTTATTTTCATTTGAAAAAGTAGATGAAAGCAATAAGCTTTGGTTTATACTTTTACTCATTTTACTTTTCTAAAAGTCGAATAATATATTTTATTAGCAAAACAAACTCATATTCTTTTCGCTACAGACTTTCTTGACATTGTCAGAAATGTATTGTTTACTTTTGGAAAGCTGTCAAAAACTGAATGCTATTTCTATCCCCATAAATTACTTCTAAATATCTCACAATTTTAAGTTTTACATCATCGAATTATAATCAAAATATACTTTGGAATGAAATTTGTTTGAAAAGTGTAATTCAAATTGGTGACTTTTAAGACATTTTAAAAAATTTTCAAACATGATTTCATTAAATGTATCTCAACAATGTACATTTGTTTTCTAAACTATTGTAATTAACTAAGGGTATAGTTACCAGAATAGGTAAATTACTGTTTCTATGAAATTAAAGAAAAAACGTAGAATGCCCATAAAACCAGAATGAAAATAAAATGCCACATTTTGTTGCTAATCCAAAATTTGTCAATGGAAAGACAGATTGATTGTAATTATGATGAGGTGCTAAAGTCAGAATATTTTCCAAAAAATATTTTACTATATATTCCTTAATTTCTAACTATACGATTATCGTCTGAATATGTTAAGTTTCTACAACTTACATTTATGATTGGGTAACGTGTCTTATTTTTATTTAGATACTTTTTACATTTTTTCCCCTGAATACATTTCCAATACATACAATATGATGTTTAGTTGCTTTAAATAAACACTGATTTTTCGGTCATAATTATATTCATTGATATCTGATTTTTCCTGACAGATTTTTCCTCCCATTTTTACTTTCTTCCATCTTTACAAGAAGAAAGTATTGGATTCATGAAAGTTTTCGGTTTTCGATTTTGACGGATTTACACGTTTTAGGAGTCAGAGATCCTGAAAAACATGCTTTTACAAAATGTGTGTCTGTGAGTCTGGGACTCTGTCTGTCTGTTTGTAAGTATGTGACAAAAATTTTATGGCCGCTTTATCTCAAGAACTAATGAACGGAATTTAATAAAAAATTACATTCAGGCAGTCGTTGATTTAAATTAGTGCTGATTATTATTTTTTGCGTGTGTGTGTGTAATCAGGTGGCACTGCTATGCTGCATTTTTCACGATTTTTGCAATAGCTCTATCTCAAGAAGTAATGCACAAATTTTCACCAAACTTCAGATCCAGTTAGTACTTGAACGAATTGGTTCTGTTTACGTTTTGGTATAAATATCCCAACAGGTGGCACTGCTATGCTGCATTTTGCAGGATTTAAACGATTTCCGCAATAGCTCTATCTCAAGAACTAATGTGCATATTTTCATAAAACTTTAGATTCAATTAATCCTTGATATGAATTAAGGCTGATTACGTATTGGTGTAAATTGCATAACAGTGACACTGCTGTGCTGCGCTTTTAACGATTTCATTAACAGCTCTATCTCAAGAACTAATGCAAGAATTTTCATCAAACTTCAGATTAAATAACCTTGATTAATATTTCTGCTATTTATGTTTTGGTGTAAATCACTGAACAGGTGGCGCAGCTACGCTGGATTTTTTACAATTTTCGCAATAGCTCTACCTGAAAAAGTAATGCACGGATTTTCACTAAACTTCAGATTTAGTTAGACGTTGACATAAGTTGCTTCTGATTAAGTTTTGGATTTAATTGAACAATACACTCTCAAAAAAGTCTGTGAATTGACGCACTTTTTTCCCTTAATTCTTCACGAACATTTACCGTTTTCACTGCTATTTGTCCATTTTTCCTCAAATCACGGAAAATTCCTATCGTGGAAGGATAATTTTAAAAAATGTTCGGTAAACTTTTTACAACCAATAAAATTAGCCTCTTCACGCATGCATGCAAAGAATCGCAGGATAAATTAGTCAGAATATTTACAAATTAGAACAACGACGGTAGTATTTTGTAAATTTTGATCAAAATACAATAATTTCAGGGGTTAGTAGTGGATATACGGAGGTATATACCGTATACGTTCTGGATTTTTTTAAGTAACTCCTTACACCATCTGTTTCTCAAATAAAACTATAGTGTATAGTCTAGCAATGGACGTTACTGACTCCACCACATACTCTCTGCTTATAACGTATACGGTTCTTTTACGACTACAACACTGAATAATTTGAAGTAAGTTTATTTTATACTTTTCAGTTTTTTTTTTTTTTTAATTAGCATTAATGAATGAAGATTGGTACTAAAAAAGTTAACTTCTTATTTTAAACTTTTAAGTCTGTTGCTTACAAAGTATAAATTATGTTTTTCAAAATTTAAGCTAAAATTTAGTAAATATAAATCATCAATCAATATTAGCTATGGCGTAATTGGATAAGTAACAATGTTTTCTGTTTATGTTATATTAAATTGCAGACACTAGTAAAATTTTGCCTTTTTTTGGAACCGTAGAATTATTGCTAGAAACTCCTGAATAAGTGAATTTTAATTACAAAAATCCTGTGAATAGAGTTTAGTGCAGAAATGTTGTCTTATGGTTTAATCGAGCCTTTTTATGCATCTTTCGATTAAGTAGTTGATGTTGCATAACCTTTCTATTTTTATTTCAGTTCGGGACAGGAGGGATCACGTGACATGGTTTACATTACTTTTTCTTGTATCTCTTTGCATAAAAACTGATTTTTTTTATCATTACATTTTATTGATTATTATCATAATTTCTTTTTGTAAAATGACAATAATTCATGATTGGGCTATTTTATTAAGAAATTTACGGATGTTCTAAGTCAGTTTAAATATAGAACATTTACGGTAAAAAGTACAATGTTTAAGAAGTATTTGTCCGATTTCTTTTTCTTATAATAAATGTTTTCTTTGTTTTGTTAATTAAAGATATTTTTCTGAGTTATTCAAACAAATAGTAGCATCAGTTAGATGCTTCGAATCTAGCAATGCTTCTGCTTATTTTTTAAATCGAATTATATGAACTTTTTTAATCTTCTGCAACAGTCTCAGAGGATGCTCATAGTAGCGATACGACAATTTGTGTTACAGTTTTGATTTGCATAAGTGTTTCAAATTTTGATGACTTGCATAAGTGTTTCAAATTTTGAATTTCTCAAGTTCTATCAGGCGTAGAGGTTTGTTTGACGCCTCATTTTAAACAGAATTTCATACGGTTTAATTTGATATGCAAGTTGACTATGCTTGGTTAAAAACAAATATTTTTAAATAAAATAATGAGATAGTGTTTTTTAAAAATTTGAAAAAAAAATTGTTTTTCTGTAATATTACATGTTTAAAATCCTGAATGTTTAGATTGAGATCTCAATGGTATTATCAAATAAAATCTGAAGATTACCATACAAATAAATCAATAAATAAAAGACTAAATGATAGTTTGATTATTATTGTTGGTAATTTTCGGCTTTTATTTCATAACTCTTAATCCTATTTTTAAAATTTCAGGACACAAAACATACAATTTTTAAAAAATTTTTAAAAACACTATCTCATTTTTTTATAGAAATTTCGTAAGAAAACGGAAAATTTCCGTTTCGGAAACGGAAGTTTCCATTACGGAGAATCCGGGGAGAAAAATGGAAAAATTAGTTTTAAGCTCGGATATTTCCTTGACGGAAATTATTTGGAAATTCACAGGGGTAAACCGGCAACTTTCCGTTATTAGATGATTTTTTTTGTGAGAGTGTAGCTGGTACTGCAATGCGGCATTTTACTGGATTTAAACGTTTTCAGCGATAGCCATATATCAAGAACTAATACACAGAATTCCATATCTTTAAAATCCTCATGATGGACATAGTTTAATTTTTCTCTGTGATACAAATTTTGAAGTGAGATAGAAGAAAGTTTTGGGAATGGTGCATCCGAATAGTTTAAATACGAACAAATATCATGCCTCAAAGATATATTAAACATTTATTTCTTACTGTCTACGACAAGGTTTTGATAAAGTTTTTCTTTAAATGAAGTTTTATGTTAGTTCTCTTTATTTAAATAAAACATTAGCGATTTGGCATTTAGTACTTACATGCTTCATTTCTTTAGTTTCATTTAAAACAATTCACTTTACAGTTCCGAAAAAAGCTAATGTTACTTATTGCTTTTATAAAATACTTTCTTTTTCTGATGTAATTTTAATTCACTAGACATCTCAAGAGAATTTATTTCCTTCTCGAATAAGAAACTGATTTTTTTTTTTCTATTTCTACTTAATGAAAGAATAAAAATATTTTAGATATAAAGTATGTTATATGGATGGGATAGGATTAGCTTAATAAATTTCAGTAAATTAAGTTTACTCGTGAAAGATTCATATTTTAAATTTTTCTTGCCTTACATAAGAAAATAATGCTTTTAATATATAATTTAGTCTTTGAAATTATATGGTTACATAATCTTTTCATAAAATATTAATTTAAAATTATGTTTCAATCATTTCTGAGACTTTCCTGTTTTATGAAATATGTATAGAGGATAGATTTCGAAAATATTAAAAAATATGTTATTTTTTTTATCTATCTTATATTCTGCAAACTATTCCACTAAGATATTGGTTATTAACGATAAATTCAATGCCATTATCAAAATAAGATAATTTTACAAAAACAATACACGAGAACATAAAAAAATGCCTGTATGTTTAAGAAATGCTTGACTCCGTTTCTATTAACCGAGTTTTCATCATCAAGCGAATTCACCTACTTTCAACCCACCTGTCTTTTACATTTTGTGATATACAAGAGCATCTCTCCCATGAAAGATTGCCAGTTTGGCTTGCAAGCTTATTCCGAATTCACACAGGAATTTCCTAAAGAAGAATTATTTCATTAAATAATCACGAAATGTCTGTCATTAAATAAATCAGAAGACACTGTTACTATTTTCCTATATGAATTCGAAATTACTAAATAATAATTTGAGTGAATTTGGCACCATTGCTCAAAAGCAGCGCAGATTGTTGGTCGATCTATACAGTTTGTAGAATCGGTTGAGAAATGCTGAAACGGAGCTTGGCTGAGTAGTGTTTAGAAGTGTTTTTTTTTTTTTTTTTTTTTTTTTTTTTTTTTTTTTTTTTTTTTTTTTAATGACAGGTCACAGAGTCCCCTTTAATTTGGACCGGAGCTAAACCCGCCGCTGAACGCGATAAAGTGCTGGTTTAAAAATAAGTGGGTTCAGAAAAATAAATATTAAGTACATATTATGGTCATTGAACAGATCGCCTATTGGCCGTCCCTGTCCGGAAGAAACTTCTACTCGACAGGCAACAGGGACTGAGAAGAATTTGTACTTTGGGAATTGCAACTGACGGCTACTTGGTAAGGTCTGAAAGATCTCTCAGCAAAAATATTTATTTTATGTAACGTTATGTTAAGGATGTACTTGTTTAAGATATTGTGAATGGCAGGCTTCTTAATATGCCACTTTGCTGTTAGTGGGCAAGTGAATCAATAAGGGGAAGGCTACGTCACTGCGCCACAGTCGCAAAGGAATGTGTCTGCGCATTTAAATTTGTCGATTGGAATTTTATAAATGTTTTTATAATGCTTTTTCTCAGATTGAATTTATTTAAATCACATATTTTTTATTATTTATTGGAATATCGAAAAGAATATCGGCTAATGCAAAATTTAGAATAAAAAACAGCATAAAGCGGTTTAACGTACGTTGTGAATTGAAAACGCCAATTAAAGGAATAGAAAATGCTCGTAATTTAGCAAAAGCTTTGATTTTAATCACACCGCAACAATTTGCTGTCAGAAGCAAAGATTATTTCGAATTCTCCTCCGGTTTGCCACAATAGCAGAGCAACCAGATGCGAAACAGCATTAATAAAGTGAACTGGGACTTTGCAAATCGCGTCAAATCTCAGAAACTATCGTGACGAAAAACTCGAAAACACATAGATGCACGCAGAAAAATCTACTTTCAGAAATTCTAAAAATTATTCGGATGCGTTCGGTAGAACTGAGAAAAAATCCGCTAAAAATCTATCAATAAAAAATACTTTTATTTCATTCGAAAGAAAAGCAGAAATTGATTTCATTTCGGAGCGAGCTCAGGTGCTTTTATCTGCAGACGCTCGGTGCCATCCTATAGTGGAGATTTTAAAACGAATGTTAAACTTTTAAATTAGAGATTAAATTTCTATGCATCCGTGTCGTGTGTGGGGAGAGTTTGTTGTGGGTTATTGAGACTTTCGTTTTTAGATTATTTGTGTTTCGGCCTTTGGTGGTGTTGTCCCATATTAATTGCTATTTCGTATTCATTTTAGCTTTTAGTGAGCGTTTTATGTATACGAGTGAGTGTGGGAGATGGGTGTCTATATGTAATTTAGCTGTTGCTTCCTTTGCGAGTGCGTCCGCTGTTTCATTAAGGAGGTCCGGTACAGATTTTAAAATAATTTTTATTTATTAAGTTAAAATTTTGAATTTTTTGTGATGGTTAACCATATCATTTGTAAACAAAATCACATGATAAAACTTCTCATAATTAAAAAAAAATAATTTTTTTTTTTTTAAATGTGGGGTAATTTAAAATTGTTGTAACTCGAAATAGTATATGTAGAATTTCAATTTTTTATCATTTAAATAAACGGAAATATATAACTTTTAATTTAGATTCAGCATTTTAAAAAATATTTATTTAAAATAAAATTAAAAATATTTAAATTAAAAATTAAGGAAAAATAATTTAACTTTAAAAAAAAGAATCACATTTTCAAAAGTAAATATTTTTTTTTCAAATTTGCTGAATCAAAATTAAAGTTAACTAATTTAAACAGAATATGTTTCAAGTTTGAAGCATATATCTTTAATGGATCTTGAGTTATAACAATTTAAATACGAGAAATGGGTGGAAATCCCATCATGAAGAAAAACGCAATTTCACAAGAAGTCGTTTGCTTGACAACCATTGCTTGAAAGCTAGATTTTGAAAAAAAAAACCAAAACGAAAATATTAATATGTTCTGTTCTAATAAGGATAGAAGTATGATCCAAGCGTCATTTTAACAGAAAAAAGCGGACAATTTTTTACTGCAATAAAGCATTTTTAGAAAATTTGAAGATTTTTGTGTCCAGGACCCCCTTATCACAAACGCCCTCGGGCACTAACACACGGCCAAAAACTACTCTATTTTTATACTATTTTGGAGATACTTTAAGCTATTGGTTATTCAAAAAATTGCTATTGGCAATATTTGCGCACGGCTAACATAAAAGTAACCATTTTTCTTTTTATCAAGGAGAAAATGAAAAATAGCGAAATAATGCTTCAATTCCAATCTTTAAAATTAAACAAAATAATAAATTAAAGCTGTACACACTGAGCTTTCATATTTAAATTAAATATTTTCGTTTAATATTATCAAATTCTCATTAAACCTTTTGTCTTTGTTTTTTAAATATAATCATACCATTCGACTCAGTATACAAAAATGCATTAAAATACGTTATCATTTGACACATAAGTATAATATCTGATTTTAAAGGAATTTTTTTTAGCGTTTGTTCCCTTTTTTACACCTCTTAGGAGTGGAATTTTAGGAAATCATTTTTTAATGCGAGAAGTTTTAATGTAAGAAGTGTCCTAGCCTCCTATTTTCCATGGGTCCAGGCCCACTAGTTTGAACTGTCTGTTGATCAGTGCCGGAATCATGACTTTCGTTTATATATACAGATTAGATCAGAGCTGCCTAATGCGAAGTCCACGGGTGACATGTCTTCATTTGAAGAATTACTTAACGCCCTACCAAATCCCTCCCCATCTCTCTTTTTTTTTTCTTTTTTGTTCGATATGATATTTTTTTCCCTTGCAATTAGTATGGTTTCTCAATCAAAGTTTTAGATAAAAATATAAAAATAAAAAAAGAACTAAGAAAATTATAACGAGACTGTAACAAGTCTGTAAGCAAACTGTAACGATAATCTTAAGTAAAATGTAAAACTTTGTCTGTAAGTTTCTGCAGCGTTATATTAGATAATTATTACCTTAAATGACATGAGACTATTACTATTACTATTACTATTACTTTTTTAATTAATAAATTCTTATATTCAGTGCATCTAACATTAATTTTGGAGTTTTTTTTTTTTTGAAATTACTATATATATTTATTTTTCTATATCATTCGAACATATTTAACTTCAGCCGAAAATTTATAAATATTTTTCAAAATTATGATAGTGACAGAATATACTAGATTTTTCGAAGGGCGATTTTAGAAACTACAAGAACTTCGCAAAAACTAATTGCTAAACAGACATAATATGTTTTAAATTGTGAAATAAAGTAAATCATAATTTTATTAATTGTTTGTTGATTAATTATGTACTAATGCATCATCAAAACCTTCTTTCTATAATGATGCATATGATTCGCAATTTTTCATATTTCGCATAGGTACTACATTTTTCCTAACGCAGAGCTTATTTTAAAATATATTTTTAAATACTTTAAGATATTTTCAGAAATCAAGCATAAAATAACACAAAAATAGAGCAATGCAAGTGACGTAAAATACATGAAAATTTTAGGTCAAAGAAGTAGCCATGAAATGTGATAAACAAACAGTTAGGTGTGGGCAGGATACCTCTATATTAGGGTAGCGACATATACATGCATACAGCGCATGCTCAAACTGTTCTCAGGTATTTTCTGTTCAAACTACAGCAAACATATATTCCAGAACTTGGCACAACTCACGTGGGCAAGTTCGATAGGACCAGTGACGTAAGTTAATAAACAATAACTTGACGATAATGTAACGGTGATTCTTTTTGTGTCCATTTTTTATAAAATAAAACCATTGAGTGACATACTGTTATTTGCACCAAAAGAAAAAGTTTCTACCATCAGCGTAATAAACATAAAATAATTTATTGAATGCATTTTTAGGAAATAATAACTTTTTTAATCGCATTGTTTTCTGCGGGCATTTTTTCAATCTATACTCATTATTATTATTTTTTTTATTAAAAAGTTTATTGTGGTTCAAAGCAACATTTTTTAAACTTCCCCATTGTAAAGTAGTTACTTGTTGTTGCACAGGTGGTTCATTTTGCTAAGCTTCAATACTGACTCTAAGGCAAAAAAATCAATTGTTAATTATTTTAAGAAGGAGGCAAGGAACTGCTGAGATAATAGAAGGCAGAAATTTTCTGAAGGTCTTTATTGTGCACCGGGATCGTTTCCACCACCGCCGAGAATTACACGGCCAATGTTGGAGAAGGGAGCGAAGAGTTACATTTCTTTTTATTCACATCATGCGAGTTCAGAAGCTAGTCTGACTCAAAATACACTTTCTCGAAATCTCGAGTGTTGGCAAGCGTACATACAAAATTTCACCAAATACATATACTATATGGCGAGATTAAAGTGAGAAAGACATGCGGCTAAAGTACGATAACTGAAATTGAATGGGGGATGTAACAGAGTGATAAGAAATATTTAACGCCAAATAATTACATAGAAAATATAGCTCATAAACCGCGATCAAAGATTGTATAGGGGTTTACCAGAAATCCCACGGGACTGAAATGTCAGCTAAAGAACGTTAATAAAATAAAACAAATTAAAGACAGGGTTAATAACTGAACTGACAAATATCTCTTGCGTCTGGACCAACGGATAAAAATGTAGAAGTAATTTGTCTGACTAATTTCTGCATATCATCAAAACTTAAGCAGAAGGATGAAAATTAGAATCCAGTTGCTATGCGAAAAGAGGAATTTATTTCTTTTCTTTTAAATGCAGTGCGCTGCGGTTAAAATATTAAAGAGACTGAGAATTGAATGCTTAATTTATGAAGGGAAAAGAGCGCTAAAAACAGATTGAATCCGAATGCATACAGATAATTAAATTTAAGAATTTAAAAAAATGTAATTTTAAAGGGGGGTAAGAGAAAATGTCTTATTAATATGTGGAGGTAAGCGCCTTCACACCCATTACTGTTGTTTTCCCTTTGTATTTTACTTTAAAATTGCAGGCATAGTGCTTTGAGCACGATAGCCAAAATTTACAGGTATCTAAAGGTTAATTCATAAGATTAAACAAATAAATTTCAATATAACCCTGGATTTGATGATCTAATCATTTTTGTATATCACAATTTTTTTCAAATTATTCGCATGCATTTCTAGTCTAAAATAGTATAGTTTTAGAATTTGCTATGTGCTAAAAATGTTTGAAAAAATCAGATTTATATTCAGCCTTAATGAAAACTGAATTTCAAAAGTACAATTACAGTAAACTTTGACCATTACATTAATACTCTAAAAGAAATAATCAATCCAAAAAATGCTTCATCTTTATTTACAGTCTAACATCTTTTTACAAACGAGATCTTTCGTATTGTAATCAATATTTCTACATTCTATTATTATATTATATCATATTGTGTATAAAAATAACTCGGAAATAACTCCGCAAATCTACACAAATGCTTTATTTGATCTTATCTTAAAACCATTCATACGAAATTGCTAGTATCTAAAGTAAAGAATAGCTTCATTAAAACGTGAAATGCATTCTTAGCTGTATGGCTTTTTTTTGTAATTCATTCTATTTTCATAATAAAACTTACTAAGTAAATATTTTATATTTATGTGACAAATGCACTTGGTGTAGTAAAAAAAAAAAAAAGTATTTTCTTTCTAATTTATGATCAACTTTATATATTATAATGATATAACGCATTTAATCCACATAATTATATGTTATGTAATAAAAATTTGATGAAACAAAAAAAGATTTAAAACTTATTTGTTTCCTGTTGTAAAACTTTATTATAAGTAAGAGAACTCCCAATTATAAATACGAATACAAAAACACCTTTTCCGATAAATATAAATATAGTTTCATATTACTATATTTTACATTATATCGATATCAAGAGAAATTTTCTTTTTAAAAATGCAATTGTATAATGCTTCATTGGATCATGATGGGTCATTTTGTCAGCTCGACGAAATCATTATCAATTTCTAGTGAACAGACAGAAACTTGCATTTTTTTCTCTATATGTCAACAAAATAATCATAGACTGTGTTATTGTGAACTTACAATTTTACCTCCTTGGTTAATTGTTACTCACGGCACCCCCACTCGTGCTGCCTGCGACCGTAACTGGCTTGACTAGAAGAAAAAAAAAAAACAGAAGTAAGATTGATATATTGGCAATTGTCCAGGTAAGAAAAAAAAACACACAATATTTTTAAATGCTATAACATACATACATATATATGAGTACGTGACTTTCAAAACTGGCCTTATCCAAAATTTTAAAAATCGAGTTTTCATTATCAATCTATTCTATTGGTGAAACTGCATCGAAAAAACAATACAATCTGCAAAAGACTACTTTTATCGTGTATTTCTGGCATTGTACAGTGGTGGGATTAAAAAAAAAGTAAACACTCCTTACTAACAGAGCCTGATTACCCACGGGGCAAATTCCTACCACTAAAAATAAACAGAAAATTTTGCCTCATTCATGGCAGAAATTTTACATGAATACGGCGTTTAGATAAGTCGAACTTTTCTTTTAAATTTTATTGGTGTAAGTGTCCCCGTTGGTAATCAGGCCCTGCTTACTAACTCTGCAAAAAATTACCGTGGAAGAAAGTTACTGGTACCACACGATTGGTAATAAAGTTTACTTTTAAATGGCGTACATATAATTTTCTAAGAGGTCGTCTACATATTAAAACGAGCCATAACTTTGTTTTATTCAATAGCAGTACACAATTCTGACAGCATAAATGAACTCTACACCCTTCAATTAGCCTAAAAACAATTTTTTATGCAATTCGTATGATAAGTTTCCGAGAAATTAATTATTTTAAAACGAGCGTATTTTAGGGGCTGTATCCCAATTGAAGTTCGGTACTCGATTGTTGACCGAGAGAGCCCCCTTCTTGTTCAAGACATCTTAGGCGCCACGCAAGCAGTCAATGAAGACTGCTAGATTACGGGATAGCATATGAAATTTCAAAATATTTAGACACTTCTATCATAGACGACCCCTTAAACCACCATTTTTCCGTTTTTAAGCATAATTTGAAAACTACTTGGAAGAAAAATGTGAAACTTTGATATCCATAAAGCAGGACTTAATAAATCTAAATCCATCAAAAAAATTGTAGGTTGCAATTCATAATTTTTTTCGAATATTAATTTCATAATTCCTAATTCATATCATAAAATTATGAAAATTGCAAATTAAACGTATTTATGTTTGGGTATTTTAGTATTATTGCTGCACAAAAAATTAGCACATTAGGAGTATAATTTCCGGAAATATTAATAAAAATATGAAAATGTAATTTAACATTAGAAGCGCTAAATTTTGAATGTTTATATTTCAAAAACTTATCATTCAAATGACTTGAAATTTGGTGTCTAGGCATAGTTTGAACCGAAGATTTGAAATATCTTGTTAAAATTGGGTTTTGCTATTGAAAAAAAATAAATTTTCGGTTAGTTTTAATATGTAGATGGTCTCCTAAACAAATTTTATGAGGGAGGCTAGGGAGTGTTGACCATACGGGAGGCTTGACCCATCCATCAGATTTCATATTTAAAAGAATTTTTAAAGTTTTATTATTAGGTGTCAACCAAAGCTACTAGAATGCTCAAACAAGAGTCTTTGTTTCATACAGATAATCCAAATAGGTCCGGAAAAATCAATTGTGAGACATTTTCAACCTAAAAGTTGTGTTTTTTAGAAATATTTTGTAAGCTTTTTTCTGATAAAATATATCATAGAAATTTAAGTAAGAAGGTTTTAAGTAATGCAGAAATATCGAGCTTTCATTCCAGGCATAAAGATTGTACAGTAAGTTAGGCTTAACATAACAGTGTTCTATTCTTTAGAAAAGGGCTTTGTGGGGAGACTTGACCGAGTCAATGTGAGGGAGGTTTGACCAGATGAAATCTTTTTATTAAACATTATGCATAATGAAAGGTTAATGGTCATATATAAAAAAGAATGTAAATTTATTCTGTAAAACCACGGTAAAATACGGTGATGGAAAAAAAAAATGTTTAGATTAAAGAAAGATGTGAAAAATTACTATAGTATTCACTGCAAGAAAAAAAAATAAAAGAAATATAAATGGGAAAGTTGACAGGAACTTTTTCCATTTAAATATTACTACAATAGGTAAACATAAACAATGCAAAACAATAGAAAGGAGTAGAAAGTATGAAAGTAGCAGATTTAAACCTATCAGGAGCGGCTGTATGGTAATGAAATCATTTAATTTTAATTCCCAAACGCCACAATGGCACCAAAATTTTGCTAAAATCTTTTGCATTTAATATGTATGTGAAATATGCCATTTTTCTTATTTCCAAATAAATTTGTTCGTAAATTCGGGTGCCAGTCATTTATTTCAACATTTTAGTAATGAAAGTACTTCGCCACTGAGAGTGATAAAGAAGATAATGATTAGTTAAGTGCACATGCGGCTGCAAAAGAAAATTGCATTGACCGAAAAATTTTTGGAAGATATGTCGACAAATTTCACCTGCATGAATATAGTGAGATGAAGCCAAACTATGTGACAGTTGGAGTTGTCAAGCCGAGTGTCACAAAATGTAGGAAAAGGAGACAAAAAAAAGGCGGAACATTGGTTATAAATTCCGGGCATAATAATACACGAAACCCTATGAAAACGGAACCTGTCTCTAACTATCTTAAATGTTAAAATTTCATTTTCCCTGCCGTGCAATTATATCTGCTCAGGCGAAATTCTGTTTAAAACAAAATTTTTCTCCTCTGACTATCGATTGCGTCTAATCAGGTTTGTTTACGCATCATATTTTCAAAAAAGTTTTTTATAATAATTAAAGCCTGCAACATAAAGTTATATTGCCTTTTTAAAACAGATTTTATATCCCTTCACAAATATTTCAATATAAAACAAAGTGGGTCAAGCCTCCCATATAGTGTGTCAAGCCTCCCATATGTGGGGAGCCTTGACCCATTATTTTCTCATGGTTAAAATCGATCATTTTTCAAATTTCTTATATGTTACACTTATGTAGCAATTTTATTTTGATAACTGATTGTATAAAGAATAAAATGAAATATAAAACTTTATTCTACGTTCAATATTTAAAAAATTAAAAATCATTTTGTAAAAAGTGGGTCAACCCTCCCTAGTCTCCCCTATACATCATTTAAAAGTAGACTTTATTTCAATTCGTTTGGTACCAGTAACTTTCTTCTACGATAACTTGTTGAGGAGTTATTAGTAGGGGGTGTTTACTTTTTTTTTCCCACGACTGTACAATCTTGGTTTACAACAAAAACCAATGGATGCAATGAGAAATTTTTTGTGATTTCCCAGAATTTGATTTTCTGGATAAGGCAAGTTTTGAAACTCACGTCCTCATATATTTTCAAACTAGAACTTTAAAGTAAAATCTTTAGACTAGAAATAAGGTTGAATACTTTAAATTTGTAAATAGCATGTCAAAGTGTATGTAAATCGTTCATGTATATCCTAAGTTTAATTGAAGAATTTGTTAATAATCTCACAACTTTTTTTATTAGTGTCTTCATTTCTCATTATTTTGATATATTTCGGAATAATTTTCAAGAAAAACAGAAATCAATATCAACGCTGTGAATTTTTTCCAAAATACAAGTAGGACTATATTATTTTTATCAATTAATAAGAAGTGTGAAATAGAATTATTAGAATGAGTATTGTGTAAACCCAGAAACGTTTCACAGTTAGTTCTTTAGTTGAATGTTTTGGTAATTCCGTCATATAATTTCCATGACCCTTTATATGAAATATATATATGAAAAAACACATAATTTATATATGATATCTGTAAGGAGATTATTTATATTTTACAGACAATAAACCATCTTCCCTCAATGTATACGCATGTTCAAACATTCTAAAAATACAACTAAAAAAAATTTATGTGCTTTAAAATAAACTAGAAAAAAGTTATAAAAGTATAAAGTTTTCTCTTTTTTTCTTAATTTAATGGCCAAAGTATAAAGAAATTTATTACAAAAAGTATTTTTTATTCCTAAGCAAAATCTTAAAATTCTTGAAATACTAAAAAAAAAATAATAATTTTTTGAGCTGTAATTTAAAATTGTGAAATTTCGTTTTAGTAGTAATAATATTTTTTTTTATTATTATTTTGAAGTAGATAAGTTAAAACACGTCTCTTAAATTGAAAAACAGATAACGAATAATAAGAAAAAGAAGGTATGTTTAGATATCTATCTCTATATCATACTGTCGTATTATCACATTAAATCAAGCGATCATATGTATAACATTTTACGATTCCTAATATTATATTTTGAAATAATGAATTGATTAATGCATTTTAGGTAGATTTTGTAAGGAATACTACCTATTACATTATCCCGTATGTTGGAATTTCTGAACATTACGCCGTATTTACGCCGATCATGACCCCTAGAAGCCAAAACCTCAGTTTAAAACTTTATCTATATATCTATCTGTATCACATTTTTATTATCACGATAACTTTCATAACTCTGCCAAATCTGTTACAAACCGATCTATAAAATCAAGGGGCAGAAAATCTCGGTGAAGTTCGTTAATGGGCAAAATCGGACCAAGGGAATGGAAATAGAGAGGGGTTTTGTGAAAACAGAAAAAAAACCTGTAACATCTTATTTATAATACATATCAAATTAGTTTAAAGTTATTACGCCTTTTTGGAAAAGAGCCAAAAATTTATGTATGGCATATTTATGATATTATTAACAAGTTGGAAATTGCTCGTCAAACGTGGCAAATGAGGTGCGTTCGTACTATAACTAGTTTTATAATTATTTTTTGCACCACATATTGTACTGAATGTGTATTTATTTGCAATTCATAAGTGCATAGTCTGTAACATCATTAAAATGCACTTGCAATAATTTTTCCCATTCCCCTTAATGTAATGGAACACTTTTGACTGTCACTGTAATTAAACTATACATCCGATTTTCATGAAATTTGAAATGGCTCGACAAAATTTTGCAGCAATTGTATATTTAAAATTTCAGCCCATTCGGAAAGCTGTAACATCATTAAAATGCAGTTGCAATAATTTTTCCCATTGGCTTTAATGTAAAGAAAAACTTTTGACTTTCCCTGTAATTAAACTATACATCCGATTTTCATAAAATTAGAAATGGCTCGACAAAATGTCGCAATAATTATATGTTTAAAATTTGAGACCATTCGGAAAGCTCTAACATCATTAAAATGCACGTGCAATAATTTTTCCCATTGGCCGTAATGTAAAGAAAAACTTTTGACTGTCCCTGTAATTTAACTATACATCCGATTTTCATAAAATTTGAAATGGCTCGACAAAATTTTACAACAATCATATATTTAAAATTTCAGACCATTCGGTTGGGTAGTTTTTGCTCTATTATATGCGGACGGACAGACAGACGGACGGACAGACGGACGGACAGACGGACGGACAGACGGACTGAACGACGACTATAGGTGCTACGTATTTATATAATTACGAACGCACCTAAAAATGGGCTTAAGGGGCGAAAAAAATTGGGTTTTAAGAAGAAAAAATTCATGACTTCATCAATTCACATGATATCAAATCCACTTAAATTTATTATTAATCTTATCCACAACTTTCATTTTGACAGGTTTTTGACCGAACCAACTCTTACAACAAAAAAAGAGGGGGGGGGGGGGGTGAAGAAGAAAAATATTCCTAACTTTTTCGATTCATAGGATATAAAATCCGCTTGAATTTATTATAAATCTTCTTAATATTATCTACAACTCTTATATTGAGAGGTTTTTGATAGGACAAACTTCTACAGCAAAAACAAGTAAAAAAAAAAAAAAAAAAAAAAATAGGCGTTGAAGAAACAATTATCGTATTAACATGATTCTTATAAAACTAGCTCTTAGATAAAAATGAAATAAAATACTCGTCAAAAGCGGCGAGATAAAATTATTAAACTGTGTTTATCTCTAATCTTGATTAGTTTTTGTTTGTGAAATTAGTACTTAACGTCGAAATCCACCTGCACCTTTACGCCGAACCGGCAGGGATTTTTTTATTCGTGAGATTAAGTAAAATTATTTTACATGGATTCCGAAATATTTTAAATTTTAACGAGGATTTTCATTTTGAGAGCGAGTGCTGGCTGTTTAAATATGATCGCCAATGGAACTGGTTATCATTTCCTGAAAATATTCGACAAAACAAAGGGTAAATTGAACATCAAATTTCACTAAAGTAGTTTTTTAAGAAGAAATACGGAATTTTATCTATATTTTATTTCTTTAAACTTTAAAAGTGAAAATTTAAATGTCTACTATACATTTTATGTTTGAGTGCGGGGCAATAGATAAAAACAATAGACATTAAAATTTTTTTGCTGTGTAATTTGTATAATTTCACATTTTATTAACTATTAATTGTCTGAGCGAAGCGAAGGCTAATACTCAGCGAAATATTACTGTCCGGACACTTTACTACTAGGATGGATATCAACGCCATGTCCTACTAAAAAAAAAGCCTAATAAAAACCTTTCGTCAAGCATAACTCAAAAAATATATGTCGGATTTCGTTTCTGATTGCACCAGAAGGTACCTACGAGGGTCGCCTACTGAATTACTATGAAAAATAAGTTCCAAACCGTTTAAAAATTATATAGAAAAAACTCTTAAAAAAGCACAATTTATCTGCATACGTCACAGAAATTTGGTGTGCGTCACATTCACCGGTTGATGTTTTCGTAGACAACTGGTTTGAACACATGGAGCAAATAAAAAAAAAAATACGCACGCAGTAATATTGAAAAGATCAGTTTCAACCACGTGATCACAAACCTTGCAACAACCCGTGGCAACCAGTTTTGGTGAGCAAACAAATAATAATACAGTATTCCGTTCCACGGTGACCGTTTTTAGCCTGTTGTATAAAATCTGGCATGTTGTATGACATACAATTGTGGATGATTAAAACAACAGACATGAGTGTTTATTGATCCGGGAGGTTATCTTTCTCTGGATGTCTGTCTGTCTATCATACAGCATGCAATTTTCTTGTAAAGGATGATATTATTATGCAGTAAAACCTCCATTACGGACACACCCGATTAGTGGACACCTCTATTTAGCGAGCATTTTTTCGATTACCAACCCTTAAATAACTGTACATTTTTTACTCTCAGTAGCGGACACCTCCAAATAGAGGACAAATTCTGCACTCCCGAGGTGTTCGCTATTCAGAAGTTTTACTGGTAAAACCACCATAGCGGACACACCCGATTAGCGGATACCTCTATTTAGCGGACATTTTTTCGATTACCAACTCTTAAATAACTGTACATGTTTTACTCTCAGTAGCGGTCACCTCTAAATAGAGGACAAATTCTGCATTCTCGGGGTGTCCGCTATTCAGAGGTTTTACTGTATATAATATTGATAATTATTTTACAGGGCCGCACAAAAGAATAAGAATGCATGAAACGAATATAAACTAAATTCGGGATTGGTAGATCGCTGATGGTAATGTAATTTTAGGATGTTGTTACAGTCATCCGCAGCATGTTTTTCGAGTTTCGTTCATCTAACGAAACCCTACCTGTCTCACTCCTTTGTCTGTCTGTTTATCCGTCTGTCACAGAGACCGTTCTCAGAAACTATATATGTCGGAGACTTGAAAATTTGCATACTTATAGCTGAACACCACACATCAAATGGCAAATAATAAAATTTTGAAAAAGTCTAATATTTAACCCTCTGGGCTCTAACTTGTGTATTTTAAGCATTTTTTCTAACCTAGCCCCTAATTTAATTAAGTTGGAGACATGAAATTTTGCATACTTATAACTGAATATCTCACATCAAACTACAAATAATAAAATTTTGAAAAAGGCTTAATATTTAACCCTTTGGGCTCTAACTTGTGTATTTAAAGCAATTTTTCTAACTCAGCCCCTAATTAAGTTGGAGACATGAAAGTTTGCATACTTATAGCTGAATACTTGCGATAACACGATAAATCATAAAATTTTGAAAAAGTCATATTTAACCGTCCGGTCTCTAACTTCTGTATTTTAAGCAATTTTTCTAACCCAGCCCCTAATTAAGTTGGAGACATGACATTTTGCATACTTATAGCTGAACACCTCACATCAAACGACAAATAATAAAATTTTGAAAAAGGTCTAATATTTAACCCTCTGGGCTCTAACTTATGTACTTTAAACAATTTTTCTAACTCAGCCCCTAATTAAGTTGGAAACATGAAATTTCGCATACTTATAGCTGAAATCTTCACATCAAACGACAAATAATAAAATTTTGAAAAATGTCTGATATTTAACCCTCTGGGCTCTAACTTATGTATTTTAAGCAATTTTTCTAACTCATCCCCTAACTAAGTTGGAGACTTGAAACTTTGCATACTTATAGCTGAACACCTCACATGAAACGACAAATAATAAAATTTTGAAAAAGTCTATTATTTAACTCTCTGGGCTCTAACTTGTGTATTTTAAGCAATTCTTCTAACTCAGCCCCTAATTAAGTTGGATACATGAAATTTTGCATACTTATAGCTGAACACCTCACATCAAACAGCAAATAATAAAATTTTGAAAAAGTCTAATATTTAACCCTCTGGGCTCTAACTTGTGTATTTAAAGCAATTTTTCTAACTGAGCCACTAATTATGTTGGAAACATAAAAATTTGCATACTTATAGCTGAACACCTCACATCAAATGACAAATAATAAAATTTTGAAAAAATCTAATATTTAACCTCTAATATTTTGTCTCGCGCAATTTTTAAATTTAAACTGATTTGCAATACTATTTTTTGTTCATTTTGCATAATAAGTGTAATGTGACGTAATTTGTTCTATTTCAGATTTCTAACGCATGTAAATGAATTTATTTTACAATATCCTTTCTCTTTTAAAATTCACATGTAAATATAGTTTTTATGGCGTAATTTCCAATAAGTGCCTGCTTTTTATACCTAATTATTTAATTCTAATTTGAAGGTTTTTTTCTGTTTATAATAGTAACGTAATAGTATTTCTTTATTTGAAGCAAACATTATTGTTTGCGCTGCTTATACAGTTGGCAACAGTTAAATTAACACCATTTTCAAAAATATGTAAAAAATATCTGTCAAAATGCTGAATATTTTAATTTAAAATAGAAATAAAACCTCAAAAAATGAGTCAAATTAAAAAAAAAATTAATGAAATCTGCAGACCGGGATCTTCTATTGAATAAAATGATCTAAAAATGATTAAATTCCCATGTATAACTTTTGCTCTTATAAATTCTTTTTAATGGAACGATTTTGTCTAACTTTAGCATTAAATATCTCTTAAAATAATTCTTCCATTTGAAAACTGTATGCATTAGTGTGTTGATCAAACATTTCGCTATAATACCACCGATTTTCATATATTTGTTTGCAATAGTTTTCATAATATTAACGAAGAAAGACCTCCGGTCACAAAAAATTCAAAACCGGCGGCAGCGGTGGTGACAGCGTTAGTTACTTTTTATAGAATAGAGAGATATATAAAAATGAAAACTTGTCTATCTGTCTGTTTGTAATTCTATAAAAAATCCACAATTTGGAATCCAAGATTGTGAAGAGATACGTACATGTGTATCAAAACATGGCCGAGACAACTAAAGTAATCCGGAATCGAAATAACTTATAGTTAATTTTTAATTAATAAAAACCCACCAATTTAACAGCAATTTCTTATCAAATTTAAACATTTTTCGTTATAGCAGTTGCCAACAATTAATTTTCTACTGGAAGATTTCCACGTGAAAAATGAAAATGTAATAAATAGTTTGCCGAATTAAAAAAAAGGGTGAATATTACGTCATAACTTTTCTATTGCAAGATATTCACGTGAAATATGAAAATGAAATAAATGGTTTGACGAATTTAAATGAAAGTGAATATAACTTCATAATTTTTCTATTTCAAGGTTTCCACGTGAAAGAGGAAAATATTACGTCATATTGGAAATATAAAGGGCATGGTGGATATAGTATAACGTCATATGAGTGTGAAAAATGTATTGAAGCATGATAAAAACCCGATTAGGGAAATATTGGCGTATTTTAACATTATTGCTCCAATTATAAATTGAAATAAGTTCATTTTATAGCTGTATTCTTTTGCGTCTGTTATATACATTTATACATTTTTATATAGCATTTTCATATGATTCATTCAACAACATTTCGATTGCCTTTTTTAATGTTTGTTTTGTGTTGTATGTTAAATTTTGAAATTGATTTTTCAGAACAAACATAATTCAAATTCTGGACAACGTCGGCACTTTAGTTTGTAACAGATAAATGGCTTTTGTATCTGTACATCTAATGCTAATATTATAAAGCGTTATAATATTATAAAGTATATAATATTATTAATGCTTGTACGTTTGTGAGGTTTATCTCTGAAACAACATAGCCAAATTAAAAAAATGTTGATGGCCATCTCTGCTCCGAAAAAAAGACTATTTTATGTCAGTGCAAGAGCCTACATCGCCGCAGGAGCAAAAAAGTTCTAAAATTGTGATTTCTGCGATATTGATTGGGTTAGAAACTTTAAATTTGACACGGTTGTTACTTTTATGATGTAAATACTCGTAATGAACGCTCTCTAAAAGGTTCAATTTGACGGATAAACGTAAAAATTTCTAGAAAGGTTCTAAACTATGATTTATTTGGAATACTGAAATTTTTTGGGATACTGTTGGGGTTAGAAACTAGAACTTTGTCATGGTAGTAATTTATAAGATGTAAATGCTCGTTGTTGAACGAAGTCTAAAAAATAGAAACACTAAACAAAGCGGAAAAAGATCTAAAGATGATCTAAGTAACGAAGAACATGGAACTGTTAGGAATATAAACATGAAAATTGACATGGCTGTATTTATCATGACGTAAATTCTCGCAATAGAACAATTTCTAAAAATGTCGCTATATAAAACAGTGCAGAAACAAAAAACTTTCAAAAATTTTCTATTTCTCTGTTACTGCTGAGCCCAAAATCTTGAAATTTTGCTTCGGGTTAGTTTTAAAATATACAATTGTCTCTATGAATGGTTTCTAAAAAATTTAAAATTTAAAAAGATGAAATTAACGGAAAGCGATCTCAATTACCATTAATTTGGAATTATTAGGTACAGCAACTTTAAATATTTCATAATGCTGCATTTCCTCCCCAAAGCATGCGATTTAAATGCAACAAAACTGATAGATACCCACCTAGCGTTAAATAAATTGTGTAAATATTGAATAAAGACCTGTATGAAACAGTGAGTAGGTGGCCCGAAAGTACTTGTTAAAGTGTTCCTTCTCCAGGCTTTTCTCTCTCTCGCCAAAACCACTAACAGAGGGAGTTGCCGTTTTAAATGTGATATGAATTTTTTATCCGATTCATTTTTCTAGACATTTTATCATAAGGTCATATTCTCAATTATCATTAGTAGATTTTTTATATATTAACTTATTCTGGTGAAATTTTGTAATCGAGTTCATATTGGCGTATGTTAGCTTGCATGATTTGCTGAATAAATATGTATGGATTTGTAAATTACTTCAAATGACACTTTGACAGCTCAAAAGTTTTGCAGACGATATATTCAGATCTTGTGTCATACTTTATGTTGTAATCATTGCCGATTTCTTTTATTTAATACATGCTAAATACAGCTCAACTTGTGCAGAATATGTTTGAAAACAAAACAAGACAGCGTATGTAGTGGCCAGCATACACTCATCATTTAAATCCGATCGAGCATATATAAAACACACTCTAACGAAGCATTGCATGCCACTTTTGATGTATTCGGTACTTTGATACTATATTAGATTTTGAGAAGAGAATTCCTTAAATGTTATCGACAACTTCATTGCATCCGTGGAAAACACATATTGTACAATATTAACTATTCCGGTGGAGCATACACCATATAAAGTATAGTCCATTCTTTTTAAACATCATATATTTGTCATTTAATGTTACTCAAATTGGTGCGGAGCGTCTGATTATGCTCTTGACATCATTTTATACAGTTAAAATTCCGATATAAGTAAATTAGTGTTTCATTTTATATTTTACTTTTAATATATTGCGTACTTTCCATTTTATATCCATGCATGGCTGTCTTGAATGGTTTGATTTCCCATTTTTTTAAACAGTGTATACGAATTTATATGTAAGATTTTGTAATTCTACAATTCGTTTATTTTCATCATTTCAATTTTTCGCAGTATATGGACAATTAAAGATAACATCTCATTTTCTTTGCTTCCACATGTTATTATTAAATCTATGTTCTCAGTAATATCGCTCAGACTAATCCCTCTGAGGGAAGTCCTAGTAAATATAATATTTGTCTTTTACATAAACCTATTGAAAGATCACATGTAGTTGTTTTATCACGCTTTGCGATAAAATATTATGCTTAAAAAATAGTTTTTAAAATTTAATATTGATATTAGTTATAAAAATAGCAGTTGAAGCAGAAAGTTTATAGTTGTTGTTAATTAATTAATTTCTGATACGTTTTAATTAAATGTTAGCGTACTTTATTATGGAGATGTAACTAAGCTGCGCATCCATTGCGTTGGGATATTTTAAGAACACTTTGATTCTGAAAATTATGAAGTAAATGAAGGTTCTAATTATAGTTTAAACAACATGAGATAACAAAATACAACGTATTTATTAAAATTAGTTTGCAATAATTCTGAGTAATACAATAAATAAGTATGTTAGCAAAAATATAAGCCATAATTTAAAAATACATAGTCAACAAATTGTAAAACTACTTGTCTAAAAACGAATTTAATATGTAAATTAATGCGATATTGGTCCACCATTTTTCTTTACAACCTCAAGCACTAGTTTTTCGTAGAAGTGACCAGGTGATTAAGTACATATTCAGAAATATTGTGCAATTCTTTTACAATGGCTACTTCTAGCTCATTGGAAGCTGAAAACTGTTTATTATTAGCATAAACTTTGCGACTTAATACGCCCCAAAGATTTTCCATAGGGTTCAAGTCTGGATTTCGACTTGGCCATGACAAAACATGATTTTTTTTTTTTTTTAAACCATTGCTGGCAGGATTTAGACACATGGCAAGAAGCATTGTCCTGCTGAAACATACAGTTAGCACCACCTAAAAAAGGTCAAAACGGTATCAAATGATCACATAACAAGCCTGATATTGCGCAGAGTTTATACGACCAAAAATTCGGGTTAAATTGCATAATCCATCGTGACTGAAAGCTCCCCAATCCATTGTTGAACCTTCTTCCATTTGTCAACTGAATCATTGTTTCGGGTCCTTCCTCAAATCACGCGAAAACCATCCGGACCGTCAACATTAATTTTTTTACAGTTGAAAATATGATTTGTTTCTTTTTTTTTGTCCCATGACATGACATTTTTAGTCCATTTCAGACTTTCTTCTTTATGATGTTTCATTAATCTCGCTTTTTTCAACAGTTTAATGCATTTTAAATTACTCTTTGATTTCAGACTCTTCCAAACTGTTACGTGGGAGGTTCTTTTTCTGAAACGATTCGAAATCTCCTGAGTTGAAAGACCTTTTTGAGTTGAGAATCAAAATATTTATCGATCACCCCATGCTGTCAAAATCCCTTTTCTTCCAGATAGTTTAATTTTATTTGAATCCTTTTTACTTTCTTCTATCTTGACAAGAAGAAAGTATTGGTTTCATGAAAATTTTCGAATTCCAGTTTTCGACGGATTTACACGTTTTATGGGTCAGAGATTCCAAAAAACATGTTTTTACAAAATGTCTGTCTGTGAGTCTGTCTGTCTGTACGTCTGTCCGTCTGTCTGTATGTGACACAAATTTTGTGGGCGCTCTATCTCAAGAACTAACGCACGGAATTTAATAAAAATTTATATTCTAGTAGTCCCTGATGTAGATTGGTGCTGATTAGTTTTTGGTGTAAATCGCTCTGCAGGTGGCGCTGCTATGTAGCATTTTGCAGGATTTTCGCAAAAGCTCTATTTCAAGAACTAATACACGGATTTTTATAGAACTTCAGATTCCGTTAATCCTTGATATGAATTGGTGTTGGCAATGTTTTGGTGCAAATCGCCCAACAGATGGCGCTGCTATGGTGCATTTTACAGCATTTACACGATTTTCGTAATAGCTCAATCTCAAGAAATAATGCACGGATTTTCATCAAACTTCAGATTCAGTTAGTGCTTGACATGAATTGATGGTTTGTACCTTTTCGTGTAAATCGCTCAACAGGTGGCGCTGCTATGCTGCATTTTTCAGAATTTCCCCTACAGCTCTATCTCAATAAGTAATGCACGAATTTTCACCAAACTTCAAATTCAGGTATATTTTGATACGAATTGGTTCTAAATTGATGTAATTTCTTGTACTATTTAAATGATTTAATTGACGTGATTTATATAGAAGAAAGTTTTGTGATGGCCACAACATACTAGTTTCTAATTATTTCATTGAGATGATAGTTTTAGAGCGCTTCATTAACCGAACCATTCTCATTCAGATTTACCAACACCCTTATAAGATCAAATTTTTTCTTACTTCATTCGCAGACAACTCTTTACCCCGCGGCATCTTCAAATATATCGTAAATAACACTATCTAAACCTGCACATTTGTTTCTCGGGAATACTTTCACGATATACAAACGCGTACGTTTTATAATGATTCTGATGTGGCGTATAATATGCCAATTGCCTCAGGTGGTCTCATAATTTCTTAACTGTCACCTTATTTACGCTTTAAAAAAATTAGATGATTTTAATAAAATGTAAATTAAATTTTAATGTATTAATTATAACAGAAAACGTTCTACGATCAATTTTAAATACACACGCTAAAAATTTACATAATGTGTCTTCTTTTTCAGAAGTGCACCAATTCGTTAATGATCCAATAATTTCTTAACGCACTATATTAGTGCAAGACTTTTATTTGCAATAAGAAAATTTTCAATATTAATTCAAATTAAAATAATCATTATTGATCTTTGATTTTTCAATAAAGTTAAAAAGAAGAAAGTAGATAAATTCCTCAAAATTGTTTCATTCACTTTCGTACTCATACAACATTTTGAGTAAAACTAAGGCTAATTTCTAACGTGTTTAAATATGAAAATATATATCGTTTCATATACTTGAATTGCTTAGTACAAACATTAATATATCAAAAAATAAAGACTAGTAGTACTTAAGAATTTAAATTTAATGTAAAAGAGATAATTAATAAAGAGATAATTAATAAAAGATTAATAAAAGAGATAATTAATATTTTAATGCAAGAGATAATTAGTCGAAACTTGACCAATGATTTGAATACAAAAATGTAGTGTTGCCATCTAGTGAAAATAAATAATTATTAATGAACTGAGATCAAATGAATTAAAAAGGTCGATTTAACCCGGGAGAACTCGCTAGTGAGAATGCCCAATTGCTTTTCTTTTACTTTACATTCATATAATATCAACTTTTTTTGGTTGCCTTAGTACTTTTATTCACAAAATAGGTAAAATAATTGAAAAACATTTTGAAATTTTAATTCAAATGAAAAATGATTTAAATAAGAGTCTTAAAAAAGTACGACTGTGAGAGAAAATCTCATGCAGCGAGTTCTCCCGGGTTAAGAAACCACGAGTGCCGCCATCTACACATGAGGGACAAAACTACGTTCAACTGAGTTTTGATTCAAGTTTTGACAACATAATATAAGTTTAAGCTGAAATATTGCAATTAGATGTAGAATTATGACTTTATGATATTATACCAGATTTTTGGTATATTTTATGATAAATAATCGTTACAAGGTTTATCTTCACATGCAATGATTTAAACTGATTCTCCAATTTTACTTTCAAAGGGATTATTGCACGGAACTATAATTTTTGCTCCAGCAAAGTTAATATGGCAGACTTCATTAGCTAAGTAGAACCTAGAAAGAGCCGTATTCTGTTTACGTTGTTTAATGTCTCTGCAATGCTCCATAATCGGCATGACAAAACGTAAGTTATCAGCAAGGATTATGGAGCATCGCAGAGACATTAAACATCGTAAACAGAATACAGCTCTCTAAAATATGGTTGAACTTCATCGACTTTTTATTAAAATACTATAAGTACTTTTATTAAACAATCCTTTTTTTTAAATATAAGGCATATAACTACATTAATATTATTAGGTATCAATACATATTTACTTCTTTTTTCAAATGTAAGCCGGGTGTCCCAGTTACCCCATAAATTTTCCAAGAATGGGGTAACTGGTACATGTATCCGGGCGTAACTGGACCATGCTGGATCCAGTTACCCCAATAGTTATAAATAATTTTTTTGAGTTTCTCGTACTACGGGAAATAAATTTCTCCATTGTTTTTTGCTCCCAATTAAGAAGATTATAGAATACCTTATTAAAATTACATAATAAAATTAAAAAAAAAGCAATCTGGGTGGTATCAAACCGAATTTCACGATCCCTTGGGAGGCGATAATGCCGTTATGGCATCACATAATTTTAATCCCTATTTGCCACATTGGCAGCGGAATTTTATACTGAAAATTTCACCTTTATTAAGTACGCGAAATTATACTTTTACTTGTTTACAAATAGATTATCTTGTAAATACTGGTGTCATTATATTATTTCAACATTTTACGAATGCAAGTACCTTCCCCCTGAAAGCAAGTTAGCCAAAACTTGAAATTGTACAATACATAGGGCTCACATTCTATAGGGAAACTTTTATTGTTCCTACCACTATTTTGAAAATAATATCTTAATCGCACCTTTTCTTTAGAATATGTTAAATAAAATCATCATATAGGTAATTCATTAAAAGTTCTGGTAGAACAATAAAATTTTCTCTATATGATGCGACTCTGAATACAGATAAAGTACTTACTTAGCCGTTTTTTCATAGATTTACCTTCCTATTTTTTTCCTTAAAATACCCATGTGACTTTATACTTATTGCCTATACTAAAGTACATAAGTACTTACTTAATTTTTATGTTTTTGGTATCAAAAAATCTAATATTTTCACTTTTAATACATTTTTTAGACACATTGACAGCAAAGGTTTCCCTTCCAACACTCTTTAGTTCATATATATAATTTACATGATCTGCCGGGTTTAATTTATTTTTAAGTTGTTTACACTTTTTCAAACAGTATCTGATATCCCATATGAAAAAAAAAAATAAATAAAAATAAAAAGATAAATCGCGTGGAGCATAGACCATTGTAGTCCACTTACACCATTTTTATGGGGCAACTGAACCCACGAGGAAAGAAATATGAAATATGCATATTTTTATATTTTTAAATATTAAAATGTAATTTTGAGCATTTCTCTCTTATAGAGGGGACCTAACTGAACACATTTACAGAAGTTCAGACTTTTATTCAAATGACCATTAGCTTTTTGAAGCTTAATTGTCAGAAGCTCCAGAGTCACATTGCAAAATCATGGCCCAGTTGCCCCAACTAACCTTATTATGTTGCCAAAACTTGAATCAAAACTCAGTTGAACGTGGGTTTGTCCCTCATGTGTAGATGGCTGCACTTGTGGTTTCTTAAATCGGCCTTTTTGATTCATTTGATCTCATTCATTAATAATTATTTATTTTCACTCGATGGCAACACTACATTTTTGTATTCAAATCATTGGTCAAGTTTCGACTAATTATCTCTTGCACAGGAAGCTTTCGTCTCTGAACTTTGAGCCTTTTTACCATCATATTTTCCGGAAGACGGCTGTAGAAACAGCTCAAAACGTAGAAGTTAACTTTTAGCTTATTAAAGTTCGTGTTTTGTGTAACATTAAGCAAGATTATGTCTTTATTTATTATATTATGCTTTTGTTTAATATTGAATATGTAATATATTAAAGTTCATTCTGAGCTTTGGACGTTTTTCATCCAGGTGTTTTAGAATTTATATAAAAAAATAAAAAATAACAGTAAATTTCACAAAATACATAGTTAATATAAAAAATAGAATTAAGATATATAAAAGAGATGTACATGTATAAATATAGAGTTTGTATAAAGATAATAGTAAGTTATATAAAATTGTATAAAAAAGAATATTAATAATTTATGTAAAATATATAATTTACATAAAAAAGTTACAAAGTTAAAAACGCTATCGTAACATGGGTAAAATAAATGAGCAATACGATTTTTAAAGATTTAACGAACTGTATCTTTTGAGAAAGAATTAGGCTGATATATTTATTTGAAATATTTTGATATCAGGTTTAACATTAAATAATATGAAAGTTACCGCAGTTCATTCAAGAAAACATTTATGGAAAATAAAGTGCAATAAACCGTTTTTACCCTCAAGTGATTATATTAACTTAATGGATTTTCTTTCTCCATATCTTTTTATGCGGTCATATAATAATCATGATGCAGGAAAATACTTCTGGAACAAAGCTGTAAATCTGCGCAAAATATTCTTTGATATGATTAGGCTCATTGAAATGGAAAATTGTGAGATTTCCTCGTCTGAAATGATACTATATTTATTTGTATCACCTCGAAATATTTTTTTCTCAAATGGAGAACATGAATTGCAAAGACAAATAAAAATTATATTCTAAATTTCATATTTTTCCTATGTCTTAAGAAATATACGATTTAAATTCAATTCAAATTCAATTTATCAATTTATCCGTTAAAATTTTTGCACCATAAATTGTTAATAAATTGAGTCCTCTTAATTCGATCTTCATTTTTGGAACCCTTTTTCCATTTAATTACTCTCCCGTTACTTTATTCCAGTTAAAATCTTGGAGCACCTTATGACTCCATACGGTCCGGCCCGGGCTCCTTTCACTTTTTGTGCGGCATGCATTTTTCACCATCTAATTTTCTCGCATTCTGAATGCAAATTTTGCGGTTGAGTCTTGCATCTCTGCGGACCACCTCTTATTTTTACAGGACCCTAGGCCCTGTTTTAAGCATCCCCCCCATTTTTGCGCACTTCTTTAAAATGTTATTGTAATAATTCATATCCTATGCTTAATTTTGACTGATTGAAGATCTAAAGAGCTAAAAACTTAGATCTTTAAACAAGTTTTCAAGTTAGGGTCTTGCTCTTTACTATCTGTTGGCCCTGTTTAGGCCCTTTGTTATAGGTCCCTTAAAAAGAGTCCGATTCACTAGCTTCTTTTTTTAAACAACATCTTAAGTGTTCCCGCTACTACATGAAGGACAAATAAATTTCCCAGACTTCAGCTACCATCAATTTTGAATATTAATCTCCTTCTTGGGGCCTTTATTGTAGCTTCTTTAAAAATTATCCGATTCTGTTACAATTTTCTTTACAATAGTTTCAGCGTCCTCCAGCTACTTTAAAACTACAAAAAAAGTTCTTATACCCAACTACATGCCAGTTAAGACCCTGGACCCCAGGGACCGGTCTTTCTGAATACCTCAGCTACCACTTTTTCAAATATTAATCTCCTTTTTCAGCAACAACTTACGTTTACAAACTACAGCCGTAAATTAAAAATCGCGTTACTTTAAAGGTAACTTTAGATAAGGGATTTCATCCGTTAATTAAATATCGTGTTAATGTTAAAAGTAATTCGTAAAATTTACAAGGGAAGGGCCATTTTCCACCGCTTGGGGGCGCATTCTTTCTTCGGATTCTAAGGACCCAATTTCAACGAGATTTGGTTCATTCAACTTAGATTACAATTTGACTACTTTCTGTATTACGAAATTTTTCCTGAGACTTCAGTTACCAACATTTTCTAACATTAATGATGCATTCTTTTTTTTTTTTAAATTACTACGAGATTTGGCTCACTCAACTTGGTTTTCGATTGTCTCCGGCACGTGTGGAGCACTTCAGGTAGATTTTACCTTAGGTAACGGGGACCCAGGTTACAGATTCGTTCAGAAAGAGACACTGTCTTTGGGAGCACTCTTGACGCTGCGGAAGGCAATGCGGGCCTCCGAAATTAGGTTCATTAAAAAAAAATATCAAAAGATATAAAATCATACAAACTTCAGTTTTGTTTAAGGTTAATGTTTACGAACCCCGGGCAACGCCCGGCGGGTCTGCTAGTATTTTAATAAGTATAAATCTAAATACGTTATTTTATATATTTTTTATTTTGTAAAACTTAATCCTTAAATATATAAATTACTATTTTTAGCATTGTGTTTTTCACTCTTATATTAACAATTACACACCAGAAATTTTATGGGAGATTTTTAAGTTATATTTTTGTAATTTTCACAGGATTAATATTTCTATATAAATATACCGGTTGCTAAGAATTAAATAAAAAGTTATGTAGGTATGCATCACAATGCATTTAAAGGTTAAAAATTTATGCACACATCACTGTTATAAACAGCAAAAAAAACTTTCAAATTAGTATTAAATAATTACGTGCTATAGGCAGGAAAATATTGAACATTACGTCATAAAAATTGTTTTTACACAAGCATATTAAAAAGGAAAGAAAACTATAAAATAATCAGTTATTTAATATGTGTTAAAGGCAATAAGTAAATGGGGGAAATGACGTCCTATTTCAAATGTCCAAATAAGAACACTGCTAAACAGTTTAAATTAAAAAATATGTTTACACGAGAGATTTATTTCAAATTTCAAACACTTTCAAATTAGAATTAAATGTTTACGTATTAAAAGCAGAGAAATATTGAAAATTACGTCATAAAAAGCAAATTTACACGTGAATATTAAAACAGAAAGAAAATTTTAAAATAATAAATTCATTAATATACGTTAAAAGTCGTAAAGGAAGGAAATTACGTCATATTGGCCAAAGTGTTCAAATAATAACATATTTTAAAAGTAATTATATGAAATTTTAACCTCTTCAGTCCCGAGAAAAATCTTCTGCATAGAAAAATTATTTTATCAGCAATTTATGACACTTTTAGCTTCAGAAAAGAGAAAACAAAATTAGTTTTCTCTTTTTTAAATTTTCAAATAGTAAAAATTTATGTCTCCATTTGGGTACATCGGGTCACCATTGGATAAATAAACGCCAAACTTTAAATAAAAAATGCCTCTTTTGTTTTACTTTAAACTGACCTATTTATTGTTTATTAATTATATTTTTATAATATAACGGTATTTTTTCCTGTGTACAAGAGAAAATTCAAACTACACATCATTTGAGGAGAGAACAAAATTGTTTATACCCCAGGGGTTGATCTTCGAAGGAAGATATTAACGGAAGACACATCTCCCAAAAAAATGGGATCATTTGCTCATCAATTGAGCAAAATTTTGGCCTGGGATTTTTAAAACAGTCATTTCTGACCACATTTAGTAAAGGACGTACTCTCCACAGGCGATCTGCGGTATCAGAAGAATGTATTACAGAATCAGCAAAGTGTAATTTTGATAGCAAAAGGAAGAATCTATCTCTTTGCTTTACATTTGCCACTAATGGTATGAGTGACTGTTCATTTGGTTGTTGTGAAGATGGATTTTCTCCATTGTATATACCTTAAATACTTATTTATATTTTTAAGTAGATGCTATTATCATATTTTATGTATTTGAAAACGTATATTTTTAGTTCAAAATGTTAAATATTTTTAATGTTACTAGAAAGTGTGACATCTTTTAGCAGTAAATTCTGTATATTATTTTATATTATTTAAAAAAAATGAAAAAACTCTTTCAAATTGTTTTGTAAATCTAAAAGAAATAAATTATTCTTTCCTAAAAAATTTTGGTGTTAACCGAGTGTATAAAATAGTTACACAGATTTTATTTTCTTTAGCTGGAAACGTATAGTAATGACCCATTGTACCCAAATGGGTACAACATATTTACAGATGTTTTCAACATCCATGCACATATGAACAACATTTATAAACAATTCCAAATCATTCTTGAAACAGCTTAATTTATAAAAAATGCAATAATTTGTTTTAAATTCCCTCACAAATTTGTTTTATTCACTTACTTTGACGTAAAGTCGTTGGTAAATTGCTTCTGTCATCCATCTTGGACATGTCTTCTTTTCAAAGTCATATGGTTCTTCCGTCTTTAAACTTGTAGCGGCATGTATTGGTGATATAGGACACTTTGATGTATCCGAAGACAGATAAGAGGAATTTATGCATTTATTTAAATTTTTGGGGGGTAATTTTGCCTTTTTATTTAGTGTACCCAAATGGGTACCCCTGGAATGAAGAGGTTAAGTTGCACTATGCTATTTCTTAATATACATATATATATATTTGTATGTTTTATATCATTATTTTATTTTTGTTCTATTTATAATTGACTGTGCAAAAGTTATGTTCAACATGAAAAGATTTATAAAACTTTATTCGCTGTTGCTTTTTCATCTACAACTCTCATAAAATCAAAATACAAGTTTAAAAATATATTATATAAAATTTAAGTGACGCCTATATGTGGCTTTAAAAAGGTTTGTTTTAACATTAAATTTAAATTATTTTTGATTTGGTTAAAATATATTTACACATCTAAACAATACTTTTAATTTTCCAATTCACTCTTAACTATATCACTTTCATACAATCTATACTACGCATTGAAATGTATTTATTTCAATAAATTAATTTATCTTTTGTGTCACGCTATTCAAAATTATAAGTAAGGTTTATGTAAATTGTTTATTTGCGTCATTGTATCCAAACTAATTAAAATGTATGCAAATGGATAGTTAGACGCAAAGAAACCATTCACATAAATCTTACTTAAAATTTTGAATAGCGTGACACAAAAGATAAATCAATTTATTGCAATATATTTAAAAAGTTAGAAGAAAACTTTTATGTTCATCTTAAGAAGGCAATATTGGCATAGTCTTATCCGCCCTAATACTGTGATCCCGCATTTTGCTAAAGTGGGAAAATTCTTAACATTTTAAGCCTTTGCGGCATTGTGTTTTTAAAAAGAATGATTTTTTCCCAAATATATTTTAATATTTAATTATACGAGTGATAACATATTTATGGTTTAATATAATGTTTATTGTAGCTCCTGCGAGAATTTTTGTTCATATGCAATTCAATATGTTTTAAGTTTTCCTTTTTTTTCGTCATAAAATTGATAAAGAAAAGTAGAAGCTTTAAAAATTAAGCTATATAGCAAGTTTAATGCATTTTCTTTATTTTACAAGGCGAAAAATGTAACTAATTTTGTATAATGCTTTAATTAGGTAAACTTTAAGGTGCTAACATTAAGACTTACGTTAATTGCGACCCAATATTTTCATACAAACATTCTTTGTTTTGGAGTAGGTTTTTATAACTTAAGCATTGCCCTGCCTTTTTATAAACTCAAATAACAGCGAAAATACAGTTTTGAAGCTTTGATTATGCATGGTAGATCCAGAAAAAGGTATTTTTGTGGAAATGATAATCCAGACATGTATGAAACCAGAACAATGATAATTCCTTTTCAAATTGATCTACTAAATAAATGCACACATAAAAAAAAATATTTTACACTGTTACAAATAAAAAAATATGTAATTATTAGAAATTAAAATTATTATTTTTTTCATTTAGTCAACATAAAACTGTATTAAGTACGTTACATTTTTTAATAACAAAAATTAATCTATCTACCAGAAATTAAAACAAAATCGTAATATTTAGTCAACATACAATGTAGTTACTTTAGAGGTTCTCAGAAAAGAAAAACATTTTGAAAAGTGTTCGAGGAAAAATGTTTTTCTATTTAAAAAAATACATGACAAGATAATATTTATAGATAAACAACAGAACTTTAAATTTTAGATTCTTTGACATGTCTCCATACTATCTTGCCAAAATTTACAGAAATGTGTCTTCTTAAAATGTTTAAAATGTTTTACGTTTTTACGTTTAAAATGTCTATCGTTTGAGAAAAAACTGTAATGTTCAGAAAAAATATCTGAGAAATATTTTGGTAAACGCAACAGTCGGAATATATATATATATATATATATATACATATGCATTATTATTTTTTAAGGCGTTTTCAGAAAACGAATCATGTTCGGTTTTATATTTTGTAGCTCTACAAAACATAAAATAATAGCAGAGGAAAAAATCCCCCCAAAAAAATCTGATAAAAATTATTTTATTTTATTTACTTTATTACATTCAGATCTGTTTCAGCTGTGACTATTCCGTATATAAATAAAGGTTATAATATTGTTTATTTATTTCCCCGTTTTACGTAGAAATACTTCTTAACCTGTTAGTTTGCTTATTAGCTAACTTAATGATTTAGTAAACATTTTGATATTTAAGGAAATATCGTCATTTTAATATTTTGTTAATATTGATAATATGAAAATCCTTTGTTTTAAAGAATATTCAAAATTTCGAAATTTACCATGCAAGATTAAAACTCCTGGGGAAAGTAATCGGCTCTTTCTTGTGAATAAACCGTGTGATTTGAAAACTTTGCAAAGTCTCCTTTTAAACGCATCAAGTAATGTTAACTGTAGTATTTTTTTTATATAAAATCTTTAAAGCTCATTCCTATTTTAACCCTTAATTGCCGGGTGTTACTTTTCGGCAACATACCCAATTTAGACTTCTAAAATACTGTTAGAATAATATTGAAGCTATAATGCCTAATGTTGCCAATAAAACACATTCTGAAAATATTATTAAAGAGATTTTCAACATGTAGATGGCAACACTTGTGCTGTCTAAGAATAAAGATAGATTTATTTTTTCAGTTGTTGCTACATGTTCTTTTTGTTTTATTTGGAAGCTTGTGAAATACCCTATTTTGTTCTGCAGTGTGCAAGTAAAATTTATTTCTTATAATAATTCCTAAAATTCTTGTGTGTTTAACATTATAGAATTTTATCAAGGAAAATTATTTTTTCAATTAAAGACTAGTATTACCGATTAGTAATAAACTGTTTTTTAGCCGTAAACCATACTTAAAACAAAATATGATTTTTTAAAGTGTTTTTCTCATGACTTATTTAAAAAATAAAAGCCAAAAAACCTTAGTACAATGATTTTTGAAAAAGTCAGGCATTTAAGGGTTAATAACGTAATGCCATCCTAAGCTTAGAAATTTAAAACGAATTTAATGAAAATACAATTTCAAATGGAATATTCTTTTGATATCTCTACCGAAATCTGATTATTATATAGGGGACATTCTATTTTTCGTTTTGTTGAATGTTATATATCAACATTTCTCACAGTATTCTACGAAAATAATTGTTTAAAATAAAGTTTTTTTAAAGGAAAATTGAAAGGTATAATGAACAAAAGTAATACAGTCCGCAGCAAACATAAAATATGTGTTAAATGACAAAAATGTATATGCGAAGAATGGTGGGCAAATATTACGATATTCATTTAAGAAAAAAAAAATATATTTTTTTTATTGTTTGAACCTTAAAATAATCAAATAATTTATTTTGAGCTATATCTGATGAATCAGGAGAAACAAAAACAACCTCCGGCTAATGTTGCCAATTTAGAGGATTTCTTTCCTTTAATTCGGAAACCTATCACTACTTTCGAATAGTAATATTCGATTTTTTTAAATTCAGGCAAAATAAGAGGAAGATTATTATATTGAAATAATTGACCATTTTCGAAAAAAATAATCTACTGAATTAGCTTCATGAACTTCGAGAGGATACACTAGGATGACTCTAAACGAAAGTGACAACATATGATGTTCGACTGCGTTTAGATATGATTATTTGTCCACACTATGGCAGACCTAATTTCCATAACTTGGCGATACTCACCTGGATGAATTTGATTGCATGACTGAGACCATTTAACAGGTATTACCTTAGTAAAACTGCTAGTTTAGCCAAGAAGCTTGGTGATTCCATTTTGTACAGAATCGTGTTAACCAATCAAATTTTATATTCGGTATGTCACCACTCTCATATCGAGGGACCTTAATCATCGCAATAACTCTAACACATTTTTTTTTAAGATGAAAATCTTAACTGGTTTAGTATTGTTATCGATATTTTAATTAAAACGTTTTAGTAACATTCAATTAAAATAAACAAAAGTGACTTCATCGTATTAATTTTAATGAGTCCCTGGTATCAAATTAATAAGTTAATCGCAATGAAATGAGGATATTACTATTGAGAAATCTGTCGTTAGTTCAGAATAGTAATATTTGCTTTATGTCATCTACCCATAATAAAAGATAATATTATCAGAAAATAGTATTATATATACTACTAACTGGAAATAGTAGCAGATTTTTTAATAAAAACATCTTCTAAATTGGCAACTTTGTAGATAAGAAGTACTTTATTTAATTCAAATTCAGAACTGAGCACTGAGACTGAGAGCATCAACTATAAAATTCGATTCATTACTTTGCACATTTTAACGCATCTAAAATAAACTAGTCTTTTAAAGAGAATTTTCGTAAGTGAATTTTAATGTTTTATACTGGAATCATTTAGCGTCTTTAATTAAAATATATTTAATGTTTCTGTAAATAAAGTTAATAGGAAAAGTAACATAAAATGCTGCGACTCGCGTGAGAGCGAATGCGGCAGAAGCATTTTAAACGCCGCTTTTAATAGTTTTAAACATTTTTAGAGTTATGGAGCTAAACATTAAATTTCTCACATTAAAGATTTAAAATTTCTTATTTATAAAACTTTTAGACACAAAATTATAAACGCAATTTTTTAAACATCGCTTTTCTTCTGATTTTTTATTTTAGTAGAATAAACATACTAAATTTTTAATTTTTAGGAATACATTAATGAAACTGTTCCAAGTACTGATATACTGAGCGAAACATTTGTCCTTTTAATAATAAAAATATTATCTTTTAAATATTCAGGATATGACATACCTTGAATGCATAATGTTTTACATTTCTCACATTTATTTTACGAAACGTAATTTGCGACATTTTTATCACATAATTTGTAAATTTTTATATGATTAAATAAACCGACACACAGTGAAGTATTTGACCCCAAAACCTGGCCAAAAATGCAAAAATTAAAATTTCGCCAACGATGTAAAAATCATATTTTTTAATAGCTAACTAATTGGTACATCGATCTATGTCTATTTTAGGAGCCTGAGTTATATCCGGTGGCTCCTGGCTTCAGCTGAAGAGGAAGTTTCTTTCTGAGAAGACGTGGTTTTTTGTTGCTTTTTGGCATTGTTGTTATGTTTAAACATAATTTTTTTGTGGCTCAATGAATTGTTGAATTAAAACTAAACAGAGCTTACGTGTTTAACAAAGGTTAGAGCTTAGTGTTAAATTATGAGTTAATTTAAATAGTTTCGTTTTTAATGTAATAAAAAACATTAAATGTGTAAAAGGGTTATTTTTAAAGCGTTTTTGGCTCTGATTTATAAATATCGAATGCTTTTTAAATATGTGCCGCGATTTGCCCAACCATGTTTGAATTATCATTGTATTAGTTATAGTCTTGAGTGTCAATTTCTGCAAAAAAATCTTCCGCATATTGTTGCCATTTTTTTATAATTTTTTTTTCGGGATGACTATTTAAATGTTCTGTTTTGACCGAATTGAAGAGATAAGAACTATATATTTGCTATCGTATTGCAGGTTTTTAGCTCACAGGATATTACTGGAGAGATTTTGCACCTACATATTCTGTCTTTATGTCTGTACGTACGTACATATGTACGTACGTAAGTACGTACATACGCACGCAACTCGATATCTTTTGATAGAAATATCCGATCGCCTTCAAATTGTATATACTTATTTATTTAAAAATGGTTCCATAATTAGTTCTTGGGGCTCATTTGTTTAACATAAGGAGAGAAAGGAGGGAATTAACCTTTTCGAGGGCGGTGTCCTTAAAAAGGGACACATAATTTTAATTCCAAAACTGCAAAACGGCACCAAGAAAATTTAATTAAAAATTTCCTTTTATAATTTACGTGAAAATAAGCAACTTCATATTTTCTAATAACTCCGTTTATCAACTAAAAAGAGCAAGCCATACAGTAGAGAGACCCTACAACTTCTTCTTCCAGCAAGGTCTGATGGTAGTCCCTATAAAAGCCAAGAAGAGAGTGATGAAGAAGAGGAAAAGTTCTGAAGAGTCATTTTGAAACTGGTAATATATTAAATGCATTCAAAAACTAGCAATCTATACTATATAGATTCCAATTTACTGAACCTACTATTAAATATAACACTATTAAACATAAATTAAATGCAATGATTAAATATAACTTAAATGTAATAAGCATTATTAAATGTAAATAATAAGTTTTACATATAGTAAAATTAAATACATTTAATTAAACATTAATAGTGAATAAGACAAACCTATCAACAATTACTTTCCTCTTAAAAACAGTAAATAGTTAAGGTTACAAGTCTCTCAACTTCCAAACTCCCTTCGGTAATGTTAAGACAATGAACATGTGGTTTATTCGTATTTTTAAAATATCTACTTAGTAAATTAATATTTTAACTTCTTTTTTCTTTGTGCTCTTCTTAAATGATTACTCTTTCTTTTCTTAATTGTCAAAATATTTATAAAATGTATATTTATTATTATCTGAAGTGTTAAAATCTTACATACACTTCGTCAGCTTTTAAGATATTAAATATTAAACTAAGCTATGGATTTGTATATATACTTCACAGTATGCTAAAAATTAGTTCAGTGAAACACATAGCACAGTTAAAAAGGTCCATTCAGCCATTTCCGTGAATAAACGGAAATTTACTTGAGAACTTTTGTGCAGCCCTGTATATGACCTATAGAATGTATCCACACCAAGTAATATTTAAAAAACTTTGTTCTATTTTAAAACGCCTATCACAACTACAAACGCACTTCCAGCAATTATTGGTCATAGACTTCAATAGTTAGATTTATTCTTCAGCCATATTCTTTTGTGTGTCCCTGTAAATGAACGATATATTCTATGCACACCCTATTCTATAATAAGTGCCTTAGTACACCTTAGTGATGTATATAAATTTCAGCACGTTTAAAAGTGTAATATCATTAAAATACAGAGCAAACGATTTTCCCCCATAGACCATAATGTAAGGAAATTCTTTCGGGTGTCTCTGTAAATGAACCGTAAAGGCCATAGACTTCATTTAGAATACCAAACATGCCATAGTGATACCCAATAACATCTAAGAATTTCAAGCCAATCGGACTATATTTACAACGAAAAATATTCTTGACCAGGATTTCGGGTCAAATACTCCACTGTGCGACACTAGTTGTTTGGACGTATTGGTGACAGGGTAAAAATCGTAAGCACACAGAATATGATATGCCTTCAGCATTTGTCCTGGGTTATAGTCATAAATTTGGTAGTATGTTAATTTAAAAACAAATATATGTGAATTGTCTCAACCTAAAATCCAAAGCTTTCGTTATTTTATAAATTATGCTATTCTGTTTAATGTTTTTTGGACGTTGCATAATATTTTGTTTAAGTCGATAGTCGTCACAGTGAGAAATTATTTTGTACTTAATACATAGCCATCGTTTTAAAAACATCAAAATGAATTATATTAAGCAAAAGACAGGAGCGACAAATTCAAACGAAAAAAGACTTCAACATACTAGATGGCAACGTTATGAGGCAAAATAAATGCAAAATTTTCATCATGGTAAAGAAAGTAAAGATGCATTCCTTCGAAGAATTAAATCATGAATCTTCAAACTTGACAAATATTTTAAACGGACTCATCACTATTTAAACAATATAAATTATTTTATTTTTGTTGTTGTTTTACATATTTAAAAAAATATATAAAATTATTAATAAAAAAAACCGTACTACAATACTCAAATTTTAGCCAGATCAATTTTGTATTGTTAAATTGTTGCACATTTTCCTCAGGTATGTATAAAATGATTATACCCACAATTTCTATCTACGGTATTGAAATTTAATGTGATCAAATGTCGGGTCACCGACATTTGATTACTGATGGAAGGACATTAGTGTTATGTCAAAACAAAGGTCTTTTGACCATCATTTAATCTATATATTGTTTTATTGTTATTATTATTACTAATGTATTTTATAGTTATTCCTTATCTATCCTTGAATATGAATAAAGGAAATTCTATATAAGCATGTGTGAACTTCTGTAACAGCGGTGGAAGTCCTGTTAAAAAAGGGAGAACTTTTTTATATCTTTTAACAATTGCTAACAAATACTCTGGAAAAATTTTTAACATTTTAATGAGGACATAAACTTTTTCTCTGTGGAAAAGTCAGGCATTTTATTACCCATTTTTTACTGATAATAATAAGAGTTGATTTCAATTGAATAAATTTGAAAAAAAAAATGAATTTGGGTAAACAAATTTAGCAATTTCGGCGTAGTAAAACTAATGACTCCATATAGTTCTTTTGCTCCACAATAATGCTAAAATATATTATCAAAACTATTTTTGTATTCTAAAACAAAGCCATGAAAATCCATTAAAATACATCACTTTCCGCGATATACTTACTTAAATATATCACTTTAAACATGTCATCAATAACCTTGTTATCTTAAACACAAAGTATAGCATACAGGTGTAAGAGGTGTGAATGTTTTGTGCTCCTTTTCCAAGTAAATAAGTTAAGTAAGGCCCAAAACTAAATATCAGCTACATAAATATCAATTTTATTCATTTTCTGAAAACACATTGCTATCTGGCAAAAACACACATCTTTATGAAAAAGTTAAAGTAACTTCATTTTCTATCATTTTGTCACCTTGTTTTTTAATCGAAAACAAAATTTTAGTCTGAAAGATTTCAAAATATTTGTAGATTCTTTTTTAAGAAGAGAGAAGAATTATTATACATTATATTATAAAATTATTTCTATTAAATCTTTATTAAAACAATGTTATTTTAAATGAAATAACTGTAGTAACGCTACTCGACTTGCGAATAGTTTCCAGAAAATTATACATTTAAATAAAAAGTAAAATAACAGTAAGTAAAAACTTCTATCTTCATTTTACAAAAGTGAATTCCTTCTTCGTGACAACGATCTCCTATTCTAACTAAATCAAACATGCTTTTACATAGCTGTGCTAATTAGAATTAGTTATTTTAATTAGCGGGATTTAACTGGAGAAACGCTTTACAAATTTACATGCTTTGGGACTGTAATTTTTCCATTTTTGCAACCTAAATGGTAGTAACAACTGCGACGCACGTTATTCATAAGTATATTACTTGTAAAATAATTTTTCTTCTCGCATGTATTTTTACCAAATAATGTTTATTTTTTATTTATTTATTTTTATATTTTCTATAAAATAACTGAATTAGGCTTTTTTTGGTGGTGGGATTGGGATGATTATCTTAACATGTTAATATTGTGTAAATGACAATGAAATTATGATTAATTTTAACTTTCAAAGTTTAAGATGACGGTACCATCAGTTAGTTTGAGAAGTCTAGTATCGTTTGGGAAGCGTGGTTCAATATACATATATATATATTAATGTTCCTTTGCAAGATATAGTTGAATGTAAGTACCAAGGAATCAAATATGACAATGTCTTTTGAAAAAAAAAATAAAATAAGTTTTAAAAATGCGTTGTATATTTATACATGCTTTGAATAAATTTTTGCCCCATAGTTGCAAGGAATCGGCATTTCCCTAGCACAAAGAAAGTAATGAAGAGATTAAAGAAATTCCGCAGTGGTGTAGTTTAAGCATATTTTTATGCATATGTCAGGTTTGTAGTTCGAATCCAAGGATAAAAATCTAGCCTAATCCAAGCTTATCACTGTTTTCAATTAAATCGCAGATTTCTAATTTAAAAAAAAGTGAAGTTAATTTAAAAAGGGTATTTAGACAAATAGGTGTATGAATAAATGTATGTCTAAATGAAAAACTTATCCAGTGGAAGGGGAAAGAAACAGAGAGAAAACAGTGAATGACTATCATCGTTTTTCTTCTTGAATTTTCATACATGGACTGAAAGACGGATTATATCGAGGGTGTAAGCCAGATTGTAAGCTACTGTATCGACGGTGGCAGATAAAAAGTTCTCTTAGCCGAATGTTAAAAGAAATTTTACATTTTATCTGTTATCTCTTCTACACTGACCCCAAAATATTAACCTGTGTGTGTTAACAAACATCTTCTTTTCTAAGGTTTAAAAAAAAACTTTTAAAGAAGGTAGGAATGGCCTTTGTTCTTTTTTTATGAATTCATTTCTTATTGTCAAATTTGTGATAAATGCTCCGGATAAAAATTACAGTCAAATGAAAGTCTCTATATCCCAGAACACTAATGCTATGAGTACTCTGCAATAACATGATTTACTTTATGGGAAAAATCAAATATATTTCACTTTTTGTGTCATTCTTATGTTCACGCTTGCTTCTTCTACAATCGAAAAGCAAACTTTAATCTGAAATATACTGAAATACTTGTAGATTCTTTCTGTAAGTCCCACTACCTCAAACAGCAGTAATTTGATTTCCAAATATAGACGTTTTCACTAAAGCAACATTATCATGCTTTAAAAATGTCTTGTATGTCCTGTTCCTTGAAAAAAAAAATACTAGAATTAAAATGCTGATGGGAAATATCTTGGAAGCTTTAGATAGCTTTGAAGCGCTGCAATATAAATATATGATGTACACACTATATTTACACACCATAAGTATGCTCAAATCAAGTTTACGAATGATTAAAAGCTACAAATAAAGGTAATATTTTAAAAGTTTACAAGATGTTTTATACACACTCTCGTAAATGTATAGAAATTCAGTTTTTTTTTTTTTTTTTTTTTTTTTTTTTTTTTTTTTTTTACAGTTTTGATAGCTTTGATTATCGAAATATATTTACGAACACTGAAACTAGACGCGCGTTCAATAAAAAAAAAAGAAAATCAAAAGTGTTACTTTATAAAACGAGTAGATGTATTTTCAAAATAGTATTCCATAAGGAAATACCTCTTAAAATAGATATAGGTGTTTGATATACATAATAATATCATGTATTTGTAAACAGTATCTACCGGGTGTCCTAAAAACGACTGACTGATGTTAAAATTCAATAACTTGCAAACGGTGACAGATATTTAAAAAATTCTTGCAGAAAAGTTATGCATAAGGTCAATTTTTTTTTTTTTTTTTTTTTTTTTTTTTTTTTTTTTAACAGTGATTTTCTATTTTAGTTCAAATTACAAACAATAGATGGCGCTGCGATCAATAGACGCTAAATTCAGGCTCCATTTTTGGTACTTCGGGACCCACGCAATATATTTTAACCTCCTTTTTCCGCATGGAAGAAGAGAAAGGCCAAAAAATTGAGCCAAAAAACTTTTGACCTTATGCATAACCCTCCTGCAAGATTTTTTAAAATATCTGTCACCGTATGCAAATTATTGAATTTTAAAATCAGTCACAACATTTTAGGACACCCGGTATATACGTTGTTTCAAAATAATGATATTTCATTTTTTTAAAAGTGTATGAAATTTTTGTTAAAATAAAAAATATAAATTTTAGGGAATTTTTGAAAAAGTAAATATTTCTCTCGTACAAAATTTACAGTAAGTACAAATTTTACAATTTGCACACAGTTTTAGTACACTCTGTAATTTAGTTGAAAGAATGCAATTTATCCCTACTTAAAATAATAAAAACAAATCGAACGGTGCACTCTAAAACATAAGTGAGTAAATTTGTCACTTTTAAATAAGTATCTGTGTAAATTTGTAAAAATACACCTTTTTCATAAAATTTATAATCTTGCCGTAAATATTTACCTGTATTTATGTGTGTTTATTGGCTTAAGGGAAGTGTGTAATTTTTATTCCTTCAAAAACTCAAACTAGTGTTAAAATGTAGACATTTATATTGATTTACCCGAACTGGTGAGTTAATGTAAATTTACAAATTGCTCATATTAAAAAAATATCTGTGTGTTTTGCATTTTACACTAAAATATGTGTAAGAATATTACACATCTATGCGCATAAGAAGAGAATATTACACAAAAATATATGTACGCATTTCACGCAGCTATATATGTAAGAACAGAATATTACATAGAAATATATGTAAGAATATTACACAGAAATATATGTAAGAATATTACACAGAAGTATGTGTAATAGCAGGATATTAGACTTAAATATACGTACTTATGTGCACTCAATAAGTACTGATACTTTTAAACTTGGCATGCTTAATAGTCGCTGAATGGTCATGGTGCTGCTTTGGAAAGATTCAGTTCCTTAGTTCGTAACCCGTTTCGGTACGGATTGCTTGTTTGCTCTAAATCGAATTAAATAGAGAATTTCTCCTCTTGAAGTAGATGTATCTTTGAAAAGTTCTGACGGAAAATGATAAAAAAAAAATCCGACTAAATACGGAAATAGTACTGGCGTCACAATTTCCGTATTTTAACGAAATTTTATTTTACTGTGTTTCTCGTTAAGTTATACAGGTTGTGTTCATAAACTATGATTAAACGACTTTACGGATTAAAAAGAACTTTAACATAAAGAGGACATTCAGTGAACATAATTTCAGACGATTCTGTTTCTTGCAAATTAATGGCACACTATTTTGTAGTATTAAACCAAATTTTCTGGAAAGAGAACTAACACATCAAGCACAAAATCTACATTTCAAATTATTAGGTTATGTACTATGTATACAAAATCCATCTTTTTTCGTATATTACACAGATATATGTTTACTCATCTGAAATTTACACGTTAAGCTGTATATTTCAGAGTTATCTGATAACTTTTTACACACTTAATCTGTTTAATGTATTTTCATCAAAATACACTGAACAATGGGTTGTTTGAAACTGACAAACGAGGCGAGTATTTGGCAATTTTCAAGCTCTTTTACACATACAAATTGTTTTTGTATCATAGTATAACTGTTTTAATGTGTAAATTTTCGCATTTATTTTTTAGAGCGTATCATTTACAATGCAAATGGTGATTTCATTGCAGAACTATTACATATATATATGTAAAGTAATTGTATCATTTTCAATCGCACACGTGAATCTGCATTTCCTATGTTAAACAGTAATACTGAAAATTAGAGTTAGTACTTTTTAATACAATTGTTACAGAAAAATTTAAATTAAAAGATATTCTACAAAATACATGATCGTCTGAAACGTTCTTAATTCTATAGCTTAACACAACATGGAAACTTTAGCGACGTATTAATCTTCTCGCATGAACAATGAACTTTAAATTTTCGTATTTATTCCAAAGATCATATTTATTTCCATGAGTAGATTCTAAAATTTTATTTTGCATACGTTGAAAAATACTTTCATTTATTCGTCGGATTAAGCAACTTTCTTTAATACAGATTTTGAAATAATTTGAATTTTAACGAAGCTGTTCCTTTTGAGATTTACTACCTGGGGCATACAGACTTCAGACGCTTATTATTGAAATTGATTATTATTCCTGGAAAATTTCGAGTGAATTAAAAGTGCGTTGAATATTAAACGTGCATAAAGTTATCATTAAAAATGAACTAAATTGCTTTTCTTAATATTTGGAGATTTTCATTAATTAAAAAAACAAAAAAGTTATTTTTAAAGATGCACAACACTCTTTTAAAACCTTTGAAGACATATAATTTCGTTTTTCAAGGAAGCATGGGAGCCGAAACCAGGCTCCCCGAGTTAGATAACATATTCTACATATATTCTACGATTTACAGAATATAGATGAAAATTTCTTGTCATTGAAAACTGCAACAGACTCTGTAACACATATTTTACAAACTATATATAAAAATCACTTCAAAGCATCAAAGTACTCAATAATTGCTATAAGTGATAAACATAAATTTTAAAACGGCTAAATAACTTTATTTATTTACATTCCGGCGTGTTTCATTGCATCAGACAGCAACATTCTCAAGAAAAAAATATGATAAAAATATTTTCGCAAAAATTCAAATTGAAAAACTAGTAAACAAAAAATAAATAAAGAATTAAAATAAATAAATAACGCGAAAACAAGGCAGTTAATATTGCAATTAATTTTATTAGGCTTGTGTACGTATGATTTTTGTTTTTGTTTGCTAGTTTTTCAATTTGAATTTTTGCTAAAATATTATAACTTTACTTTTTTGAGAATGTTGTCGTCTGGTGCAATGAAACATGTCGAAATGTAAATAAATAAATGTATTGTTTGTCACTTATAGCAATTATTGAGTACTTAGATATTTTAGGTAAATAGAAATTTCGCGTGTACATAACCTATAATACGCGATTCTTCTGTTAAATAGACCCCCCCCCCCCCTCGCCAACAGGAATCGACCTACAGATTTTTTTGACTGTTGGGTAAAGCGTCAATTGTCAACACGAAGTGCCTGTATGACTACGTATTTCTGTCGTGTGATAACGCATTCTTTCGTTAACAGATATTGTCTGTCGACTTTTTGCTGCCAGAAATTTTCTGTTGTTTTACAAAAATATTTTTAACAGTGCAGGCTCCCCGAGTTAGATAACATATTCTACATATATTCTACGATTTACAGAATATAGATGAAAATTTCTTGTCATTGAAAACTGCAACAGACTCTGTAACACATATTTTACAAACTATATATAAAAATCACTTCAAAGCATCAAAGTACTCAATAATTGCTATAAGTGATAAACATAAATTTTAAAACGGCTAAATAACTTTATTTATTTACATTCCGGCGTGTTTCATTGCATCAGACAGCAACATTCTCAAGAAAAAAAATATGATAAAAATATTTTCGCAAAAATTCAAATTGAAAAACTAGTAAACAAAAAATAAATAAAGAATTAAAATAAATAAATAACGCGAAAACAAGGCAGTTAATATTGCAATTAATTTTATTAGGCTTGTGTACGTATGATTTTTGTTTTTGTTTGCTAGTTTTTCAATTTGAATTTTTGCTAAGATATTATAATTTTATTTTCTTGAGAATGTTGCCGTCTGGTGCAATGAAACATGCCGAAATGTAAATAAATAAAGGTATTTTGCCTTTTTAAAAATTACGTTTGTCCCTTATAGCAATTATTGGGTACTTAGATATTTTACATTTAATATATTTTTTTAGATTCCCCATTAACAACACCCAAAAGCATTTTTCTGTGAAAAAATAGTATAATGCATTCAAATAAAGTAAAAATGTATATACTAAAAGTGAAATTTTTATATTAGCCGCATGCCAAGAGTTAATAGAGAAAGAAATCTCCAAAGATTTTGTTTCTTAAAGCAGAGTATTTATTTGTGATTATTTGATTATTTAAATTCGTAGTTACATTAAATAACTGATAAATTTGCGTTTATGTATACTATTATTTACTATTGTATTATCTATCTATATTATAAAGGACAAACGTATCCGTGCGTAATGCTGACGTCATTTTCACGGTGGCATAAGCAAACGTTTAAATTAAAATTTTATTGAAAGCTTTTAAACTTTTAAATACCGCACATTTTCAATTTTTACACAGTCGAATAGTGAAAAAAATGTAGGGTAAGGTGGTCTAAAATGATCCTAGCGGGCAAAATGATCCACATATGTTTTCTTCCAGACAGGTCGCTCTATCTAACAGGTAATATATAAACTAGTTGTGCCAAGTGAAGAAGAAGCAATGGCGGTATTCAAACGAGCGCAGTGTTACGTGTCTGCATAGAATTCTTTGAAAAATTGGGTTTTATAACATCTGTTATAAGGTAAACACTAACTTTCGTATTTATTTAGATATACAGTCTTTCATTTACTGAAATATGACTTTGTTTACTTAAGGAAGTATGTTTTTAGATGTGAATTACACTTGCTAATTTTGTTATGTTTCTTGGCGTCATCCAGTAATATAACATAAAATGGGCGTCCATGTTGCCGGGTGAAAAATTTTCTATCACTGTGGCAACACTTTCCAATTCTGCATGCGCTCCTCTGTGATTGGTGTTTACCTTACATCTAGCACCACCTGTCGCACTCTTTGTAAGCTCTCCTTTAATCCCTTTCTGTTAATTTGTGACCTTGTACCCTTACAGACACGTGTTTACGGTAGCTGATGACAGTCTGTTATATTTTTCAACCCGAAACGCGTCCGGTGAATTTCTTTGATTTTATGGTCATTTATGTAAAATGTTATTATTTTAATTGTGATTTATCGCTAGTTTTTTATTGTTTCAACTGAAGGATGATTGTGCCCTTTTGTGCGGGTAAAATGATCCTTTAGACACTTTTTCAAAAATTTATATTTTTCATTACTCAGTTTGGATTTAAAATATTATTAAGGTATGTTTATAATGCAAAATATAGTGTAAAACATATTGGCAAAGGGCCAAAGTTTTCTTTAGACATGCTATTTTATACAAGTTTTCCCCTTAAGGGAATCATTTTAGGCCACCTTCCCCTACTACCAATTGCAATTTGTTTGAAAACTATTCCACAATTTATTTAAAAACTGTGTTGTATTTTAATTTTATTTTATATTTTTAAATACTTTTCAAGCATAATTTTTTTTTAAATTTGTATCTATCTTGTGTGGACGATTAGGAAAGGTAAATCCGTTTGCACTTAAATTAATATAAATTACTCATCATTTTCCAATGAAATGAACGGAATCAAAAAGTATGTTTGTAAATAGCGATCTTTGGAGATTTCTTCGATGTTAATTCCTGGCGTAAGACCAATATGAAAATATCGCTGCTAATACGTTTGAAAACATTATTTGAACGCATTATAGGAATTTTTCATATTAATATGATTTTTAGTATTGTTATTGGGTTTTACTAAATTGTAACTATTCCGTGTTACTAAAAATATGTTAAATGCAAAAAATCTATTAGAATTGTGAATAAAAGAAAAAAAATACAGTATAATCGTGCGAGGATATTTCATCGCAATCTTTGAGATTATTTTCTGATACGTTTTTTCATTAATTTTTTATTAACTCCAATTATTTTTATCAAGTAACGTGTTTTAACGCTATCTAAGTATACCGTGTCAAAAGTCTCTAGCAGAGCATTTCGAAAAATACCTTATTCATCCTATCGCCTTTAGTATGCGAATAGAAAAATATATGTTAACATCGGAAGTATGATAATTTTCACCTATATACTGTAACCCAGGAAACCCGGGTTTATCCCCTTGTTTATTTAGTGATGAAATTGTAATTTCGTTATGGAATATTATCCAGAAAGGAAGGCTGAACTAATTACCATATATATTAAAACGCAAAGGTAAAAATTTAAAATCTAAATCGAAGCAATTGCGCATGCGTCAACTCTTTTTGGAACATATTCAATTTAGAGAAAAGTAAAACGAGTTCCTACTGGCGTAGCGGTCGAACGTAGCAGTTTAAAGCATTGAATTTTTGTAGAAGACGCAGATTCGAGCCCAACACCAGAAAACAATTATTTATGCGTTATTTTTGGCGATAACTCATTTCAACAATGACATATTTTATTAGGAGGAGAAGTTATGATTTTTATTTTAATATTATTATTTGAATGCTTTATAATTAAATACAATTTAACATTCAACAACATTCGGAAAAAATAATATTATATTTAAAATATTTTGCATGCAATTATCAATTAAATAAATTGAGTCTACACGTTTTGTTATATTTTCTTACCATTATGAAGAATATATATGTGTGTGAGTGCGAAAGAAACATTTTCCGTTCTTTTCCGTAAAAAATAAAATATAAAACACAAAGAAAGAGAAATATTCATATAAGAAATTTAAAATAAATTATCTTGATATGCATGGTTAAAAATTTAAAAATGCATAAAAATGTAAAATAAAATTGAAGTAGTAAAATATATATATATTATAAATCTTTAGCTGCATCATGTTTCAAATTTAGGCTTATGGAGAATGAGACTGGTAAAAATAAAATTCATGGCAGCTTTTAATGGTCAAGTCATGTAGTTAAAAAATATACTATAAATAAAAAAATTAATATTGTAATTAAAAAAAATAAACATAAAAATAAATGAGACCGTAGTTAGTAAAAATAAATGCTCTACCCGGTAGTTTTAGTTAAATTTCTGATCAAAATCATGCATAATTGGCTTTAAAATATCAATTTAAAATTATTTCACTTCATTGAAGATGTTAGACTAATAGTACCATCTATCGCCTTAAAGAAATAGGAATCACTTATGAAATACAGAAATTTGTCACGATTTCAAAAATTAATTTCAAAGCAACTAATTCGAAATTCAAATGAAACTTTCAATTTATTTACCGTCAAATCTTGATGTACTATAATAATCTGTAAATAATAATACTGTAATAGTACTATCTAGTATTTTTTTAAGTGCAAATGGGTTAAACTTAAGTAATCGAACAGCACACAAAAGAGATAGATATTAAAAAAAAATGCTGAAAAATTATTTAAAAGATTATAATAAATCAGTATAATGTGATACAGTTTTCAAACAACTTGCATTTGAAAGACTTTTATTGTTCCTATTAGATGATATAACATTCGAAACAATGTGACTTAGAATTTAAAAATAATCAGTGCAAGGAAAAAAAAAACAAAAAAAAACATCAGTGGCCTGTGCAAAATCCGCATGTTATACGACCCAATTAGTGTCAAGTACGATGGTCTGTTAACTTTTGGTGTGGTATCTGGAAGGGAGCTTTAGTGAGGTCCTTCTTTTTTGATGACACTTTAGCAGGCACAAAGTTCGTACATCTGTTACGTGAACCATTATCTGACTTCTTAGATGATCATATTTCGTTATCACACCTCACCAAGATGCAGTTTCAACACGATGGGACACCAGCTCACAAAACAGCCTCTTCCCGAACACTTCTACGTAGCATGCTTCAAGATAACATAATTGGTTATAGAGGATTGGTAGAATGGCCTCCTTGATCGCCGGATCTAAATCCCCTAGATTTCTTTCTTTGGGATTATTTAAATAGCAAGATTTACGAAGTAGAATCAGTAAGCCGAGTAGATTTGCAGAACCGCATTTTATCTGCCATCACATGTGTGACTCCTGTAACGGTAAAAAATGTTCAAGGCGAATTTCTGTCACGTGTCCGTCTGTGTATTGTAGTCCAGGGAAGACACTTGGAACACATGTAGTAAGAAAGTATGAAAGACGATATTTACCCACATTATTTATTTCTATTTCGTTTTTATTTGAGTTTATTTGCGAGAAAACGATACTCACTATTATTATTTCAAATTACTTTATTAAATTTGTATGAGTTTGTGCACTGTAATTTTATGTATTATACAAAATATACATTTTTATTTTCAATACCAGTGATTAGACAAATATTATACTGTTTTTTGACTTGAAAAACAACCCTTTTGTTACAATCATATCTATCTCTAAAACCTCCTTGTCTTTCTGATAGGGGATATATTCGCATCTCCATTTGTATAAGGTCCCCATACTATGCATGATATCTTTGAACTCAAATTTCTCAGTGAATATTGATCGTACATATACGGAGCTTTTTGTATTTGCAATACTTTTTAATAGACAAGACGTCCCTCAATATAAGTATAGGGACCTGGGGCCTGTATAAAACTTTAGATTCTGTAATTCATCACTAAATTGTTTTTTCGCAAGTATGTATCTAGTACCAACGGTTTCGAAAATAAAGGTCGGTCAGGTTATACATGGACACCCTGTATATATGTTTCAATATATTTTTATATGCTATGAATATATATATATATTATCCTCCTACTTGCAAACTTCCAGTTCTTGTCAATATGATCATATATGTACATACACAATTTGTATATTTACGTAAACCGTTTAGCATTCCGGCATATTATCTGTAACTAAAATTCCTTACATACATTAGAAAACAGTTTTACTTTCATAAAGGAAAAATTATTACAAATACCGATGAATGTTTCACTAACAGACATCATGCTGAAACAATGCTTTCCATTCAAGATCAGAATGTTTTTGTTATAAATGAAATGATTGATTTCTCGTGTTTGAAAGCAAAATATTTATGAAGAAAATAACTGAAAAAAATTAAATTATATGGTAATGAAAAGATAAAACGAACCTTTATGAAGATTAATGATTGATATTATGAATTAAGAAACATTTGGAAATTTAGTCTCGTAATTAAATATCAGAAAGAAAATTGCATTTCAGACATAATTTAAATTTCTTTAATAATGTTAAATAATCATAATCCTTTCAAAGTTGAAATTCTTTAATTTATTTCAGAAACCTCAAATTTCCCTAGTGATTTCTGGCGGTTAGTTTTGAATTTAATCCATGCATTTGTTACTCTGTTATTTTATCCGTTGATTAAAAAGAATATTTTGAGTTGAGAAATGCTTTCTGGAATTAATGAGAGGCTTTGTCTGAGAATATGCTTTTAATGTTACCGTCAAGTGGTACTCTAAATTCCAATGTATAGCATTGAATTGTAAATTTTATTATGCAATAATATTATACAAAAGCTTAAATATGACATTTACAAGCATTTTAGAAGGGAGTATTAACAATTACTTCGCTTTAATTTAATTTTGCATTTTGCATAATATTTGTAGAACATTGAATACCCTCAATGACATTTCAAGAAATTTATTTTTCGTTGGTACACTCTTAGTATAAAACAGCTTTCATTTATTTGTAACTTCTATTCATTATCCGTCTTTTAAAGACAGTACTAATAAGAGCAGGGAATAAAAATTTGCAGCATTTAAAGAGATACTTTGTCTTAGAAACAATCAACATTCTTGTTCTACATAAATCTCATCATTCATCAGATACCAGACGCGGAAACGTTTATCAATATATAATTCCGGTAAAGGAGAACTTACAGAAAGACTCGATTTTAAGGATTTCTCTAAAATACTAGATTTAAATATCGAAAATGGATTTTTGATCGGCTTATATATATATATATATATATATATATATACAGGGTGCAATATGTTATCTATTGCCGACCTTTAATTTCTCAACCGTTGGTGTGTAGACATATAGTTCCAATTACAAAAACGTTTCAAATGACGTAAATATTTTTATTGTGGCATTATTTAAAGTAAAAAATCAATTTTATAAAAATTACGAAATCTAACTTTTTATACGGTCCCCCAGTCCCTATAGTTATATTTAGTAAAAATTTACTTATATCATAACAGGTATAACATAAAAAGTTTGACATCTGTACTACAAAAATTGACACAGTTATTAAATTTCAAAGTTTGCGATTTTTTCATATGATTTTGTCTTTCAATGAGGGGTCAGTTAACAGATGAATTAAGTAATTCGAGATCAAAATCAGTGTGCAATGTCCTTTTAACGGCGAAACTACCCTTAGCCGGTACCGCCAAATTAGGGTGTCACTAAAGAGGGTTACTTCATTTAAAAATTTTAGCTGACTTTTAAGTGTCGTATACAAAGCAAAGAATGAAATACTGAAATTAAACAGAAAAATAAATATTATGTTATTATAATATCAGAAAACGGCCTACTATAAAAAATGAATGCATCAGACACCGGAATCTACTAGAGATACTGCTCAAAGTGTTCTCCATTGGTGGCAATGCACAATTGAATGCTTGAGAATACTGAGTCCTGTACATGCTAGAGCACAGCAGGTGTGCAAACTGTGTGACAATCAAGGATAATACGCTGCTTTAGATAAGCCAGAGGAGTGGTGTCAGTCACATACTAGACCTATGCCATGATGTAACTCCAGAGGCGGAAGTCCATGGGAGTCAAGTCCAGCGAACGCGATAGCCACTCTACCGGACCGCCATATCCAAGAATCTGTTAGTCGAATTCTGTGGCCAGATACGCCCGGACATTTATTGTTTTATGCAGAGAGGACCCCATCATGTTGAAACAACACCCGTCATGCATGTCAGAGGGCAGCTCTTCATACCAGTTACGTACCGTGTTTTGCAGCAGATGCAGGTAACGATCGCCCGTTAAAGTCGTAGAAGATGAGTCCAACAATCTGGGTTCCCCATATACCGCACCACACGTGTCATACTGTGCGGGCGATGTGTAGGTTTTCCAGAGACCAGTAATACACATTGTGCACGTTCACAATGCCACCCCGTATAAACATTGACTTGTCTGTTCACAGAATATCACCAAGGAACGACGGGTTTTCCTCTAAGGTGTTGAGCCTGAAATTACAATAATCAAATCGTCGTGCGTGGTTACCCAGCATCAATGCTTGCACCAGTGACGGATGGTACGATGCGTATCATGTGTATGTAACAAATGCCAGACAACTTGACCATATGCCTCGCTTATTTCTGCCGTGCTCAGTTGTGGAATTAAAAGGACGAATCCCAGCCCCTCCTCCGGTGTTACTCGAACATTACACCTTATCCGTCTATTTGTTCTGGGTTGTGGAGAAACAGAGCCGGTCTCTCAAAGATGGTGCAATGCATTAGTTATAGTTTCATGCGTTAGATGTAGATCCTTAGGGAAACGTTCTGAATAAACACTCGCAGCCTCTCTGGCATTCCTCTGACATTCACCATAAATAAGTATAAGTTCGGCATATTGCATATATGCGTAGCTTGAAATCACGATCTCAGCGCTGACTAGCATATCCTTTGCTAGATTGCTGGTGTTTTATCCCGAATGTGTGGCGCTTCGATACTGTTGTAATTTGCATAATGCATGCTCGTTATAGCTCGGCTGGTGGTTTTTCATTCCGCTGCCGTTTATTTAGTTCTTAGTGAGTATGTTTTATTTTCCGGTTGTCTATTTTACCTACTTTGACGTTTGAATGTTGTTCGACCCAGAAAGGTGTTTAATAATACTTTGAGTAGTATCTCCTGCAGATTCCGGCGTTTGACGTATTCATTTTTTAGTACACCGTTTTCTAATATTATAATAAATTGATATTTATTTTTCTGTTTAATTTCAATATTTCATTTTCCCCTTTGTATACGACCCCTAAAAGTCAACTAAAATTTTAAAATGAAATAGCCCTCTTTGGTGATACTCCAATTTGCTGATACCGGCTAAAGGTGATTTCGCCGTAAAAAGGACACTGCACCCTGATTTTGATCTCGAATTACTTTAATTCATCTTTTAACTGATCCCTCATTGAAAGACAAAATCGTGCGAAAAAATCTGAAACTTTGAAATTTAATAACTGTGTCAATTTTTCTAGTACAGATTTCAAACTTTTTGTGTTATACCTGTTATGATATAAGTAAACTTTTACTAAATATAACTATAGAGACTGGGGGACCGTATAAAAAGTTAGATTTCGCAATTTTTATAAAATTAATTTTTTTTTTACTTTAAATAATGCCAAAACATGAATATCTACCTCATTTGAAACGTTTTTGTAATTGGAACTATATGTCTGCGACCAACGGTTGAGAAATTAAAGGTCGGCGATAAATAACATATTGCACCCTGTATATAGATAGATAGATAGATAGATGCAGAGTTATACATTATCAATAAATAAGAAAAAATGCACATATATTTGTTTTATCGTCATTCCTAGGTCATTTTTATCCCTTAAATCTTTAAAGAAGTTCTGACATTTTCTTATCATTAATGGATATGGATACATTATATGGAGGTGCTGTTCGCTGTCAACGGTGCCCAATGGTTAATTCCTGAATCGCTCGGCCCAGACATATTGTACCACAAACAAAAATGTTTTAAATGAGGTAAAGAAGTATTTAAAAAGCGATTTGGAGCATAAAAAGCATTTTTTTAATTACGAAATTTAAATTTTTATACGGTTCCTCGATTCATTAACTTATATTTAATAAAAATATCCTATTACACTAAGAAGTAAAACAAAAAAAGTGCCACTCTTGAACGAAAAAACAGACTGAGTAACAGCTGTTTAAACTTGAAGCATTTTTTTCCTACGAAATAGGGGCCATTCACAAATTTACTAGAAATATAAATAATCGCCAGGTATTAAAAAAATAATAGTTGAGAGTAAAACTAACATATAAATTTCAAATCTATTTTCATTCTGACATATTAGAGAAAAAAAAAAACTTCTATCGAAAATAAAGGTTAAAAAGTAACAGAATTGTTGTTAAATGAAATGACGAAAAGCAACCGTTGAAATTCCTTGCAAAATTATACATATTTCAAAATGCTATTAGATTATCTAATATAAAACTTAATAAAATTAAATTTATTTTAAAACTTGCTCAAAGTGACTCTCTTCGGCTACAGCATAGAAGTGTACACGCGAAATAAATCCCTGGAATGCTTTGTAGTATTTTGTATATGATCCCTCGAAGCATGGCGTAACTCATCTGTTTTTAGATGCAGAAAATTGGCATATATCATGCCAGTGAAAGTTTCATAACTCGATCAACTTTACTGTTAGATGAATGGGACTTTTCTTTGTCTTACTTATTAGCGTAAAAGAAAATTTTCACTAAATATCACTTATACGAACGGTGGATCGTATAAAAATTTAAATTTCGCAGCTTTTCAATAAATGCTGTATCGACCAAAACGGTTTTAAAAATAATTTTTTACCTCATGTAATACATTTTTGTAATTCAATTATACGTCTATGACTAACAGGTTTAGAAATTAGCCATTGGATACAAATGAGATTGAACATCCTGTATAGGCGAACTCCTTTAATATGGGCATTGCGAAAGGCGATTTGAACGTTAAGAATGGTTCATAATTTAAACCATATTAGGATTTTCAAACTTTTTACGAGCTGCCAAAAACACTACCATGGCTAATACAGACAAAACATCTGTTCATTTCATTCTGATTTTTCGTGAAAAGTAGGTTAGTAAATAGGAAAAAAAGTCCTTTTCTTATTAAACAGTACTCTCTGTCATCGATAATAGTTCTGCATTACAATTGTTTTTTGAAATATAAAAATTTGTCAGTTTTACAAGGCAGCATTTCAACCTCGAAGAAGATCCTCCACCACATCCAATCCCACACACATGCCAAATACCTAAGACTATTTAAAGGGATGTCTTGGAAGTACAATACCGCTAGGTCGTAATAAATACCGCCAATTCGTAAGATTTAAAACTGAATCATAGACAAGAACGAATGTTGAATAAAACCTTTATTTTTCTCTCTATTTTTTAAAATCCGGCCACTGAGCAATATTAATAAGTCTTTTCATGTCTCATATTGCAATGTTAGAATGAAAAGAATAAGTTATAGGGACAAATATTAATGACAATATTAAAAGACTTTTACAATGTTAGCTAAGTTTTGCAAAAGACAAAGGAACTGATCAGTTGCATTATTTTGTTGTTCATTTGGAATTACTAGCTCTTCAGATTTTTTTACTTCATTACTGGGATTTTGCTTAGAAGTTACCCGTCTATAGAAAATAAATCGGGCCAGAACTAAGCGCCTATTGCTCTCAGCACCATCTATTGTTGAAATTCGGACTAAAATCAAGAATCACAGTACAAAAACTTCTGACATCTTACATAACCCTCCTCCAAGAATTTATTTTATATTTGTCAACATTTGGAAGTTATTGAATTTTAAAATCCATCAGTCATTTTTGGGAGACCGGGTACCAGTCTAAAGAAAATAACACTCACAAAGGTAAGGGTGAATATTTTATGGTTACTTTATGATGATAAGTTAATTATAGCTTTTTCATAATTTGATCAATTTATAGTATTAATTAGCTTAATTAAATGTGATTTTAAATTTTTTTATTATCTTCACCGGCATTACGAGTAACGATAATAGGAGAACTTTTATATTTCCCTTGCTTCTCGTATTAACCGAGTTTGACCGTATTTGTTAAATAACGTTACACCTCAAAACTCCATATATGTAATTTTGTATAAAAATATCAATTTTATAAATTCAGATATTTTATCTTAACAATAAGAAACTTATTAACTGATAAAATAAAATAAAAAAACAGGATGAATATAGGATAAATGTTAATATTTGATAATGTACAGGGGAATTCAAAAATGATAGATCAAATATTAAGAAATGCTAGAAAACTTTATAACAAATGTTTTCGTATTGAAAACAGGTGTTGAAATCTATTTAATGTCAAACATAAAAAGAGACTACACTACAAACTACAAACCACAAAAACACTACACACTGATGCCAGATTTCACTTTTTAAGATTAATTAGGGCTCTGTAATCAGATTTTCAATAAACGGACATATTTATTTTAAATGGGATGACGTCATGAGAAGTGATGAAAATGCATTTTCGCACAAACAGTACTTATATCGAGACTTTTTAGTTCGGAATGTAGTTGATAGTACATACGGTGTCACTAACCGAATCATATTGTAGTTACGATATTTCTATGCGATGTCGGTAAAATATCATTGTTCTCTTTAAAGTTATAAACGATAATCCGAAGTGGGCTTGAATTTAGACACCCTGTATTTTTGGCTAACTGCACAAATTTATGTGCATATCGTTATATAAAATTTATTTTTGCATTTATATATATATATATATATATATATATATATATATATATATATATGTATGTATATATGATAAGATATTTATAATACTGAAGCCATTAACGTTGATCGACACATATCAGGATAGAAAAACAGCTCCAAAAAATATCGACAATATGTGATTGATAGATTTCCGCTATTACAAAGTTTGTTTGCTAAACATTTTACGGTGATCTACAGCTTTAAATATCTAAAATTATCTTTTTACACTAAATGCTTGGTGTCACTTTTACTTAATATTGCTGATCCGGATCAAATATTTATATACATTTTGAAGAATTTCAATTAAATAAATTATTAATTTAAAAAACTGGGACATTTAAGAACGTTTTAAAAAATATTTCCAGGGAAATTATACAATATATGAAAAACAAGAACTTTCTAGCAAACTATGCAAAAAAAAACGAATTTTAGGAAAATTAGGACACTTTTTTATGAGGCATTTTAAATTAATCAGAAAAAGAGAAATCATCAGTTTGAGTCACTGTAGAATACGATATTTGTTCTAAAGAAATAAGTTCAAAGTAATTTCATTAGTCAGCTAAAGAGATTGTAAGAATTATTCATTTGCAATTTAAATTTTAGAACATTCCATGGATATTTTAGGGTAAAAATATTGAGGAAATTTGTATTATGTATATTAATTTATAAATAATTTAAAAAATGTCCTTTTCTTTTCTTTCTGTAAATTATTCGCAGGCATATAAGTATGCTTACAAAAGTTTTAAGAAAGTTATTATTGAGTAACTGAAACAGCACCAAAAAACTGGCAACAAATCACAATTAATGTAATAAAACTTTGTATAAATCAACATGAAATCAAAAAAATACACAGGACGCGTTTCGGGCCGGAAAATAGAACTTTTCTGACCTTACCCCTTACGGACACGTCTTTACATTATCAGATGAAGGCCTGTTATATTTTCTAGTTCGAATCGATTATTGTGTATTGTTTTGATTTTATGGTAATTTATGCAAAATTTTACTATTTTAATAGTTGTTATTGAAGTTCTGTTAAGAAATAATAATTATTAATATTTAATACAGACAATATCTCCTTGTACAGACAATATTCTTTAAATAAATTAAAATAATAATTTTTTATTTCAGAAATAATAATAGATATGTGAAATCTTTGAGGGGGGAAAACTTTCAAGAGAGTAAATGTATGAATTTTTGTTCTAATAACATTTATTGCTAAATTTTAAATATAGAAATTTATTGCCATTCAAATTCAATTACCATTCATAAAAAGCATATACCCATATTTTTCTTTTCAAATATAAGTAATAAAAATAACGTATCATGATGTACGATTATTGCATACCTTCCTATTTTTTTCCCAAATATAACTAAAGAAAATAACATATGATGTGTTCCATAATGTCATATCTCTTTTAAACATATGTAATGAAACTAAAATATTATGATGCATTTCATAGTTCCATATTGTTTTTAAATGTAAGTATCGAAAATCGCATATCATGATATATTTCATATTTTTACGCTTCTTTAAATACAAATAAAGAAAATAACATACCATGTTGTATTTTACAATGTTTACCCTCTAATGCCCATGGTAGCATATCTGCTACCATATCTTCGGCTTTAATTTTTAGCACGAAATTTCATAAATAATGTATATTTTAAGTCATTACAACAATAATTGGACCTTTATGTGATATTAGTTATGAAGTTTGAATGGAGATGGAGCACTAAATAAGAAAAAAATTAGTTTGAAGCAACATCTCTAACAAACAGGATAAAATTGCATTGACAGTGGTACATTTTTTATCATATTTTCAAATATTTTATTGACATAAAACCAACTACATCTAATACATAGGTATAAAAAGAGGTACTTCTGTCATGTTATTAAATAAATCAGAAATAAATTACTTGAAATTTATAATTTTCATATACAATAAAATGAAATTATTATTTTTTTACATTTTTGAACAACATATTACAATTCCTTTTTAATACATAAATAAACAAAATTATGAAATAAAACTGGAATTAACATTTTGAACTTCATATCTCTAAATACAAATATAAGAAAACGTTTTTTATTGAGCCATATCACTCAAGTATATTGTATTTAGTAGTATGGTGTACTACGTGCAGATCAACTCCCGTGCAGATCAACTGAGCTGTAATTTCCTATTTTTAAATTATTTGCTGTGTTTATTGTGAGTTAAATTTTATTCTTTGTTTTGCATTTTTGGCAACAATAAATAGTAAATATTTCAGGAAGTAGCTATTACTTTGTTTTTTTATTAATTAACAATGAACTATACTTCATTTAGAATCCGTATTGCTTTATTTGTCTCCGCCATATTTTAATACGCCTGTATGTAAAATTTCATGGTTGTAACTTCTTAATTCCGTATCTCTTTAGAAATATAGACAGAATTACAAAATTTTATTTTCACATATGTTAGATAAAGAAACCACACGTTGCCACCGGCAAAAAATTACAGTTATTTATTGCTTTACATACTACATTAGTGTTCTATATATATAGTTATACACAAAATCAATAAGTAACATGAGGCTTTATTATTATTATTATTATTATTGTGTAAAATTGAATAAATGGTTGAAAAAATAAAATTATATGAAAAAAAAATGATATAAAGTAAACTTCCGATTATCCTTCACTTTATCAACCGCCACCCTTCTTTCCTATTTTTTTCTTTTTTTATATAATCAGAAATGAACAACGAAAATTCAAATGCACAAAAACCAGAATAAGACGGCTGTGTTTTGAGTAAAATGCGACTGGAACAGCAGCTCGAACATATTTCTGCGAATGGAATTACAGACTCGCTTATCTGCGACTGGATTGATATTGGTTATGAATAATTAACAAATGACAAAATTATTGAAAATTTTTTGAATCCAGTGGAATCTGAAGCGGGGGAATGTGATAAATCGAGAAATTATCAACCAGGGATTCAGTCATGTAGGCTATCCTCTCTAAATGTATTCATTGGTTTGAGATGAAAGAGGAAGCAGGTACAACCCAAGTACTTTTATTACGTATAATTCGTAATCTTGCTGCAACAAAATCCCAAACATAATGCAAACAAAAATGTATAATGGGTTACTTTGGATAAAAAAATAGGTATTATATAAAATTTAGGCATTCAGTAAAATTATACGTTTACCATATAAACATTTTTTTTAAGTAATTTTGTCAATGTTGAATTGTACCTGGCATTTTAAAAATGCAACCGATTTGTTTCTGTCAAACCTGTATCTCATTTATACTGCGAAATGTTTTTAAAAAAATAATTGCATGGAGCATTTTAAAGATGCATACATTGCGAAAAATTTATGTTGGGACAAGTGCATTTGAAATACATTATGACATTTTATTTTAGTAATTTATCTTTACATAAAAGGAAATTTTAATAATAAATTTTAAGAATAAACAAGCCAAATTTTGTATTTTTGTTCTTTTCAAAGTTAAAAGTACCCTAACAAAAAATATTTTCACATATAATAAGAAAAATTTTTATGAATAAACCTAAAAAACAAACCAGAAAAGCTTTTTATGAAATAAAATACGTATAAAAATACACACTTGCTTTATACTAAATATAGACATGTATAACGATTTTCATTACGCATGCATTTTTAATAATTCTGTCTTTTCTAAAACAGTAATGCACGTTTTTAGAAACATTTTTATTGCTGTTTCAGATCATGTTTGAAAAAAGAATGTCACATTTAAACAACAGAGAAAATATTAATATATATATAATTCCATGAACAAGTATGTTATCTATGTTCACATTAAGTTAATAAGGTAATAATTAATAAGGTAAACTGTAATTTATAATTCCTATAGCTTTCTTTGAATTGACATTAAATTTCTTTAAAAACATGTTATTCTTGACAAAAAATACAAACAGCGAAATCATAAAGTGAATATATTACATTTAAGCTAAAGAACAAAGGTAATGTAACCATTGTAAAATGACCAATTTGAAAAGCAGGATTTGAATACTTCTTCTAAATATAATTTAATAACATGAAGTAACTACACCTAAAAAAATAGATTAATTTTAAACAGACAAATGCATCATATCCAAACTTTATCAAAGATTTTCTTATTAAATTAAAGGTTTATAAAAATAAGGAACTACTACTACAAATGTATAGGTAAATTAATTCACATAGACCATCCATTTTAAGTAATTTTTATTCAAACTTTTTATGAATTTTATTGGCTTTACTTTGATTATATAAGTTTTCTTCTTTGCAGATATTTCATATGTTTATAATAATTATGATTTTGATATATATATATATATATATATATAATTATTTAAATTTATGATCGATCTTTTTTAATTCAATAAATTTTATATCACACAAATCATAAAACTTTTGTATCATATTTCCTAATTCTTTGTGGACTATAAAATTGAATGAAAATGGAATAAAGTTATGTCATTAAAATATTTATGTGAGCATCAAATATCGTCGTAAAAGAAAGATTGTAGGTACATTGAATATTTATTTTTTTTTATGCATGTGGCATCACAAATTTATCTTAAGCAATAAAAAAGTCATAATTTTTAGTCTATAGGTTATAGTAAAGCCTTTTCCTCCTATTTTTGTGATTTTCTAATTAATTTTCTTCTTAAAATGTCTATGAATGTTTTTTTTCTTATAAAATATTGTTTTTAGATACTCCAGATGACAACATGGTTGTGCGAAAATAAGTTTTTAAATGCACTTTAATATAAAAAATATCAGTTTAAATGCACAATATTTTTCTCCGAAAAATGGAGACTGTGGTTATGACTAAAAATAAATAAATATATAAATCAAAGTAAGTATTAGTAAGATAAAAATACAATGTAATAGATTATCAAAGAAATAGTTAGATAAACATTGATTTTGCCTCCCCTTCCGCCAACAGCGTCATTTGTTTATTTTTTCTGTCATGTTTTCATTGTTTTAATATAATTAAAATCTATATTTTCTGCCTCTTTCACAGATGTTCGTCTGAAGATTGTTTATGTGTGTAATAAATTTAACAGGCATTGGTTTATTTAGCGAATGGGCTAGTCCATTCAGCTGGCCCAGAGGTCCCTGCTCGATCCTTTAATTTTTATACAGAGTGATTAAAAAAAAATTACAAAATGACATGGCAAATCAGTCCTACAGCAAGGATAAAAAATCACATAGAAACATAGGGTCGCAAACTACTTATTTAGTAACAAATACAGGGTTGTTTTATCCTAACTGAACCCGGCTTGACGATAATAATTTCGAGAAAAAAAAAACATTGTAAAGAAAGTGTAACGATATGTACCTTGTTTTGTGTGAAATGTGATAACACCACGAAAAGATCTGGTAAAACGTGTTACTCAAGCAATCGATGATCCCGTATGAATTCATAATCACAGTCCAATATAAAGGGCGTCAAATGCATTCTACTGGGGCGTATAATGCAAACTTCTACCATTTTTGTTAGGTGTTATCATATTTACAATAAAAGTGAGAGTGTCTGTTATATGTTTTATTAAAATATACTTCAGTTTTCTGAAATTTATGACCGTCAACCCAAATTGAGTTAGGATATAACACCCTGCATTTGTAACTAAATAAGTGGTTTGCGACCCTTTGTTCCTATGTGATTTTTTATCCTTGCTGTATTCCTGATTTGCCATGTCATTTTGTAAATGTTTTTTAAATCACACTGTATATAATTTCAAATTCTAAGTATTTATTAAATCCTAAAACTTTTGACGTAGGCAGTTCTTGTCCCACATTCAAAGATAAAATTTACCGAAGAATTCAAATATGTGTCAAAATTTCGATGACATTTTAAATTTTTTCAAATAGGTGTTACTATTTATGTATGTAGATGATCCCATAAGCACAATATACATGATATTGTCAAATAATAGACTTCATTACTAATAGACTGGTATATGTCACATTTTATGGGATGATTTGTGACTTATTAGAAGATATACATTTATTTATTCCAGAACTCTACAACCAGAACTGTACTCTGTTCCTATGTGATTTTCCATGATTGTTGTATGCCTGATTTTCCATGACATTTTGTAAACGATTTTGTTTAATCACCCTGTATAATACTTGCAAGAATAGGGGGGGCACCACGGATAACAGTAAAGTTCACTATTTCACTGTCAGAGGAGAAAATATCAATTCACCATGTTTGTCATCTTTCAGCTCATTATACAATAACCGTATATTGCAAATCCATAGTAATTAAGCAAATATTTTGTTTTGTACATTTGTTTGTTACATTTTTTCATAATTAGCGTTATTCATTTAAATGATATCTTTTTGTACCCGATCTTATACTTTGAACCGGATATACTTGGGATCTCGCACCAAATAAATGCTTTTAGCCTTGTTTTGTAACCCTCTGCTGATTAGGCTGAAAATGAAACAAAAGTTTTCTTCTCACGTAAGGTATGTTATTTTGAGTGGTATTCAAATCAGAAGGATCACTTTCAAGATAAAGACTTCGGAAAATGGTGTTGAATTAATGAATTTAATTTTTGAGGGGTCTTCAGAGATGAATAAAATAACAAATATTTTATTAGGCACTAAAGGACTTCAGTAACTCAATATCAAACTTTTAAAATAATCTATGAAGTAGTTACATTTTTTAAAGTAAGGTGCAAATTTGTCAACACAGGCTGTTTGGCCTATGTTGAGGCTAAGCAGTGATGAAAGTATTGATTTCTGGTCTTTAATATTCCAGTTATGTTTTTACCACAAGTTAGTTTTATTACAAAGTATATTACTGACATATAATGCCAAATTTATACAATCAAGTTGTAACGTATTTATCTTCCTAATTGCTTACCGAAATATTAAAATTAAGGAGCTTCAGTGAAGTTACTTTTACATGTAATATATCATTTCAGACTAAATTATGGATGCTGTATTTTTCGCTATCTCTGATAGTGTTCGAGATGAGGCTAATAACATTCATTGGTGGCACAGATGGCATTATTTTATGATACAGCATAGTCAATTTAATATAGGTAGACAGTTGTTCCGCCATTCTAACTTTACCTGTTTAAGAGCTTACAGAGCGCACCCGAACTTTACATTGACCTAAGTTTAGTTGCGAATCTCATGAAATGTAGATGCTTTGGAACTTCCTTTTCAATCTTATACTGAATAAGCCGAAAATTATACAAAAGTTTTTTCGTCAATAAAGGTACGTTCTTTTGAGTGGAACAAACGCTAATAAAATCAGAAGTTTCACTTTCGACACATACGCTTCAGAAAATGGGATTGAATTTCATTTTTAGAAATTTCAAAGATTAAAAAATTAATAAATATGTAAATGGGTAGTAAACTTCTTCAGTAACTCAATGTAAAGCTTTCAAAATATTGTGTTAAGTAATTGCATCTTTTTAAAGTGAAGGGAAAATTCATCGCGATGTGCTGCATGACATAGGTTGAGAACAAGTGAGGATAAATAAATAGATTTCTGATATTTAATACTACATGTACGTTTTTAAGCACAAGTTGTTTCAGATCACATATTTTCTATATATAAAGATCCGTGTATCATGAACTGTAAGTTGACAAACTTGGCGGTTTTATTGTTTTTCTCCGACAAGGTGAAATAATGTACTCTACTGAAGAATCTCTGGTATCCCAACTATACTATGAGTGACTCTGGTAATTTACAGATGTCCATTTCAGAATTAAATGTGTGTCCTGTCGTTAGTAGATTAAATTACATAGGGTTGAGCCGGACCATACTAGGATTTCGATAATTTGACTGGAATAATCCAGATTTTTATGTAGTATTTCAAATATAATAATCTGTTTGGTTTCGTATATGAAGCGCTCATAACACTAACGTAGATTTTTAAAGTTAATTAAAACGTATATAAAAATCTGCAACGGTGTTAGAAGTAAAACATTTTTATACCATGCATATAAACAATAAATAAAACTCTGAAAAAATGCAAAGGTCAATGTTAGACAATAATGCAAAGTTATAATTATCAAGACATAAAAGTATCTAAGTTAATTGGAATACCGGAATGCATATTTAAATTTTTAATAATATATATATATATATATATATATATATTAATTTTAAAATAAATATAATACCTTAGCATGTCATCACATTTTTATTTTTTTTTCAAAAAATTAATAATTGTTTTATACTGGTATTGTGTTTGTCTTTTACTACTGAATAAAATTAAAATTAAATCATTGTAATTATAAATGTAATTATACTTTCACAACCTTTTTATCTCACTTGGTAATTTTTGATGGTTTCATTTTTATAGAATATATAAGAGCTTCAACCCCAGCATTGTTAATGAACTTTTGTGTTCGCCTATCCTAAATTTTTAACGAAATTACTTTAATGAAATTTTCCCATCTTGTTTTCAACATTAAAATTAATTTATGAGATGCATGAAATGTTACTTTAACGGAAGTTTGCCGTCTCCCTTTCAGAATGAAAATTAATTTAGCAGATGCAAGTAAAAGTGACAGAAAGCTATTTTGTATTCTTCCGAATGGTTTTACTTGTAAAACCTCTGGTTGAATTTGTCAAAAGTTAATGAAGCTGATGCAGGACTTTTTTTAAGTAAGACTTAAAGAAAGAAAATGTTTTATGAAATCGATTTATTAGTTCTCTTTGTGCATTTACGAAATTTAAATTTGTAGCTTGTCAAATTGTAATTATTTTAAAAATACATGCCTGTGTAATGTAAATATTTCCGTAATGACATATTGAACAACTGTTTCGAAGTTCTATTAAGTATGAATTTTTAAAAAATAAAAACATACATAATTAACAAACGAAATTCAAACGATTTTTCAATTTTATGTGCATGGAATTATTTTATTTATTTTATCGATACAGAAAAAAATATATTTATAGTAATTTTAAATATTTCACGTATATCAAATCGAATTATCTAGTTCCATATCATTTATGCTTTATTAATATTTTTAATAAATACACAGAAATATAATAATAAATAACAATAATAATAAATAAAAAAAACTATGATTAATTCAAAAATATATGTAACATTTAGAATCAACAGAAATAAAATATAAAACTTAAGTAAAAAATAAGTCTAACATCCCTGTTACTCAAGTGGCATAACATTGGTGTAATTGCGCCGCAGGCACTTAGTAATAAATATTTCTACGACCAGTATCGCTGACTACTAAAGCATTTATCTATAAATATTATCATAATTCATCCTTCACTAATATCTTAAAAGAATTTAAGTTGTTAATTAGTGCGCTAAGTTACCTTAACAATTTATTGCATGTCTTTGTAAAGCATTACGAAAGAATTTTCAATTTTAGTATTCGTGACATATGTAGAAGAAAACGTACGGTTTACTTACAGATAAGTGTTCATACATTTTTTTATGATTTCAGATAAAGAAATATATAAACAAACATAAGAAATTTATTTTCGTATATGTTCAATCTGACACCCCTTTAGATGAACTATAATATAGCCATGATAAAAGAGCTTTTCTTAAAATATCGATTTTGTTCCACTCTCCGACCACAATCTTGTAAAGTCCATCCAATGTTTTGTTATGCCGCTCCTAAACAACTTGTTTTAGAAGTCCAAATGTACAGGCCTCGAAAATTAAATATATCAATATTTACGTATTGCTATATATGTATATTTTTTCAGGCAAAGAAATTTAGTTTTAAAATGTTTTGGTCAACGAAAGTATAATTTAGAAAGCTGTATCTTACTTAAAATACAGTGTTTCAAAAAAAAAAAAAAAAAAAAGAAAAAAAGAGCGCATTTGCTTCATGCATATTGATCTTCAAATTGACAGAGAAAATAAATTACTTAGCCAATCGACTATAAATAACGACTTCATTCACTGTATGTGGCAGAAAAATAAGCTGAGAGATCATCTTTATACTGAAAATGAACCAAACTCTAAAATTTACAATAGGAACACCTAATTTTGACATTATATTTAGATTTTTCGGTAAATTTTATCTCAGGATATCAAACGGGAATTCATTCAGTCAAGCGGTTTTGGAATTATGTAGTTATACACTTTTGGATTCCTAGCATTAAATTAGTTTGTAATTGTTTTAAAACAGATTGAAATGCAATTAGTGTTTTAAGAATAACTCAAAAACTACTTGACGGAAAGAGCAGTAATTTTGAATCCACTTAGTTGTAGTTTCAGAAATCGATTTATGTTTTTAAAAAATGTTACAGTTGAAATGATTTTCAAGATTAATTAAACATGTATATTTTTTCGTAATGATTTTTCGAAAAGAAAATGAACGAATCTAAATCTATGAATTTTTTTTAACAGAAATCAATTGCTATAACATTTAAATAAGTAAAGTGAAAATTATATGCTATCATAATATAGGAGTTCTTAGTAAGCAATATGAATATAAAATTCAGAATATATATCTTTACTAAATAGGTATTAATATACATAAATGTTAAAACATTTAAAACAATCAAGATGTTAAAACATTGGAGTCAGACGATGTTAAAACCTGAGCGCTTTCGACTAAAACATTAGTCGTCATCAGGGCAAAACTACTACAAGGGGACTACTAAACTATATGGTGATATGTGTAGTTCTCCCCTGATGACGACTAATGTTTTAGTCTAAAGCGCTCGGGTTTTAACATCGTCTGACTCCAATGTTTTAACATCTTGATTGTTTTAAATGTTTTAACATTTATCAATATTAGCACCTATTTAGTAAAAATATATTTTGTGAATTTAATATTCATATTGCTTATTTAGTTTATTAAGGTGAATTTGTCGTTTCAACTTGAAATATAGAGCTTCTATATTTATTTTATTTTATAGTTTCTTAGTCCTGCCCATGAAGGGCATACCCCCTAGGGGCCTATATCCCTCGTGCAGATAATCGGCCGTCATAAATAACACCAACACCATCATAGTCGTGATTTTGGTTTCTATTTGACTAAATTTCCAGTAACACGAAATACAGACTCCAAACCATATCGGAAAAACAAGAAAGCAAATTAATAAAATTACAAAATGCAAATATCTATGAATAAGACTTCGTTTGAAGCTCCATATCGCTCATCAGTAAAACTGCCTTCTCTGGTATCTTCTGGCTATCTTCTCTCTCTATTATTTATCACCTCTCTTTATGATGAAGTGACACTGATTTTTTTTTCTGAAAAGTTCTTTTTTGTTCATCCTAAATATTCAGCTTTTAAAGTATCTACATATCTTTTCAGCAACCAAAATGGTCACCAGAACTCCAAAAATGACAAAATGCGACTACAAATTCGCCTAAAAATTATTCTAATCCATAGTGTAAAGTATGGACTCGTGCACATTCTGTCTTTCATTGTTAGACAAAATGTTCTCAATATTTCAAGAAATGTATAATACTACTGAACTTTAAAATAAAACTCCCGTTCTCGGCAGTTTATTTATAATAATAAATTATCTGAAATACTATATTGCGCTAGTCGATTGATGTGAATGATTTTTAGTTTACTACTTGGAACGTCAATAAGTCTCTTATTTATAGAGGAACGACCTCTCCAGCTTTGTTCTATCTGCAGTTACAACACTCATACGTACATCAGATTATACAGACATAATTGATCAGAGTAGAAACTCCTGTATACTGTATCTTGATGTAGTAGTATGTTTTTACACAATTTATAAATTGTTCATATCTCTGGAGAACTGATACACATTTCCAAAACGTGCCTTTTAGTTACTAAACTATTTTTTGGAGGAAGAAGGCATGCCACTCTGTTAACCAAATGGAATGAAATGATGTCTGTTGACGCTTCATAGCTCAGATGGTGTCCACCCTGTTGTTTTATACAATTCATTTCTGTAGACTGGAAGGAAATCGGTAGATGGGAATACCAGTACAAGTGATTTTTTAAATGCACAGAGACTGTTTGATTCACAAGAATTCTATGAAATTTATAAGTTATATCATCGACCTCGAACTGTAAGGCTGTACTGCGAGTTTTCTGTATCCTGAAATATCTTCTTAAATAGTTAAAATTTGAAATGTGTACCCTGTACCAATATGAAGAGTTTATTTAATCACAAATTGCGACACTCAATTCTGTATTAATGCTTCACAAGCAATTGAGGCTTCATGACTGCATATGGGGGAAGTAATTTCTTTAGGCAGCTTTTTGTAGTAATACATTATCAATAGATTATAATAACTTCTAATAGATTCCTTAGATAAAGTTCCTAATATATCCAAAACAACCCTATCTACAGATGATCCAACATTATAGCATCGCAATTGTTCTGTTGTTCTGACAGTTGAAACTTTTGAATTTCGGAAACTATATTATTCTCACACCTTTTTTAAAGTCGAAATGAGTTGAAACGTTCTCATGTTTTAATTGGGGTCTTAAAAACTCCGATAAGGCTTCCACTCGGACTGTTATGTGCTTCACCTAGAAATATTTGAGTGGCTCACAATCATAGTAGACCAAGTCCACTTAAAAAAAAAAAAAAATGAGATAGTTCATGTAGAAGGCGCAGTTAACTGTGGTCTGTCTACTGCTATAGTGCACCAATTCTATAGTTCACATACTTTCTCATAGATTGCATCTGTGTCAAGAGTTGGTGAAGTAATACAAGAAACCTTTACAACCATACTGAATCAAATACATACTACTCTTTCATCTGTGGTCCATTCTTGTTTAAATCTTGCCTCATTGTTATCAAAAAACGATGTAGATTAAATAACTAATGATTTCAAAACCTCTGATGAAAAATAAACTTTCGTGAATCATCAGATGGATAAACTATGAATGGAAAGTAATATTGTTTTTGATGAGTCCACCCCACCCCCGCACCTCGGTAAACGTACTTACAGCGCTTTTCTTAAAAAAAATCATTTCAAGTAAAAAAAAAACTCTAATCGCATAGTTCGATCTTCGGCCTAGAGAAGGATGTATGTACGACAAAGAATAAGAGCCCTGTGAAAATAAATTCTATTACAATGTCCTCAGCACAAAAATTAATTTACAGTTTAAGCCGTCAAGTACAGATACGCGTAAACTATGTGATGACATATTAATCAAGCTTTCGACAGAAAATGATGAAAACACTAGAAAAAATCTTGGAACCGAAGGAGAGCTCCATTTGCGAAAATCTAAACAGGCTAGAGAGAGAATAAAAACTGATAATATTAAAGCCTCAGATTAAGCTTACTGCTGTACATACGACTTGCAAAAAGCATTTCCCTTTCCAAAGCTGACAACATCCATAGCTTATTATAAACGAAATCTATATGTTTATAACTTTTGGGTGAATTCCATTAATAATAATGTGGGATACATGTACGTCTGGGATGAAATAGAAACAGGAAGAGATTATCACGACATTTCATGCATTGTTGCAAGACACCTAAGAGAGAAAGCGTCTACACATAAGAAAATTGTTCGATATTCTGATGCCAGAGGTTGCCAAAATAGGAATATGAAAATGTCTCTTACGCTGTTGAAACAAGTTAATAGTACAGACATAACAGCAGAGACAATTGATCTCATATTCATGGCATCCGGTGACTCTTTCCTAACGAATGATGCAAAATTTCGTCTGATTAAAGCAGCAATTCGCAAGAAATAACAAAGCTATGTTCCTGGAGACTGAAAGGAAACTATTATTAATACAAAGCGGAAATGTCCTAAATTTGATGTTATTGAATTTAAGAATTCCGTCTTTGTTTCTATTGCAGCTGCGGAACAAAGTATCACAAACAGAAAGAAGGATGCCGGTGAAGCTTGTTTTAGTTGGATGTAAATTCGATGTCTGCGAGTTGTGAGAGATTCTCTCTTCATGTTACTGTTCAAAGAAACCCTCAATGAGGATTAACCTTTTCGCAAAATAAATGTGGAAAAATGGGATCATAAGCGCAAGTTACTTTTTTTGTCAAATGTCAGTCAAGATTCATTGTACGCTTGCCGTAGAAAAATCACTTCAGCAAGAAGTGTTATGCGTTTTCAAACTACACTATAGTTAAGAAAACTGGGTAGAATATATACAAAATTATAAATCATATACAGAGCTGCACAAAATATTACGTGTACCCTTCCGACAATACGCAGTAATTGCTGAAATCTGGTTTTCTAAATGCGTTTTCTAAAATGTTTACTTGGGTATCTTTTTTATTTTATTAAACGGCAAATTTGTGCTAAAGTATTTTGGAAGAGTTGGAAGATGTTGGAAGGTGTTTCATAATCTATGCTTGAAGCATGATTTTTCTTTTTAGTTTTAATTAGGAATAGCTTTGCTATCAAGAAAGGATTGTTATGACCAGGTATCATTGTGCGGTTATATTTAAAGTACAATGGTATTCGAGGATAGTTTCCATATGCATAATAAAGTGGGTGCGCATAGAAACTGTATTCATAGTCACCGGAAATTAATATATTAATTAATAAAAGAGAACAGGCGGAACTGTCACAAACTCTAAAAAAGTAAATAAGATTTTATTATTTTTTTAATTCCCATAAGACTTTTGTAATATGTTATAAGATGATACCGGTATCGTGGACAACAATTCATTACTATCTCTAATTCGTTAGTAATTTTCATTGTTTCACTTAAAACAAGGTTGGAAAATGCATTTTTTGAAACTAATATTCTGAATTAAAAACTTTTAGGACTGTATAATAGGGCATAATATCGTAAAAATTTTTATACATTTAAAATGCGATATATGAAATGGTAATTTAATGTTGATAATAAAGTGGAAATACTAATATAAAATTCAACGCAATGTAGTAAATCTAGCAATGTATAAAATTCAACGCAATTCAACGCAATCTGTGAGCTTCTTATAGCAAAACAATAATAATTATGCAGACAAGCACTATTTTTGCACGTGTAAAAACTTTAAGGACAGCACTTATTTTTATGGAAATGTTACGTATAATTATTATTCATTTGTACGTTAAAAACATCTCTGTATAATCAGTTTTCTGAAGTTTTCTGTAAAGAGTTTTGTTAATCCTCTTTAATAAAAAGTTACGCGTTGCTGACGACTGGCTTTTTCACTAATAGTTGTCACAGATTAATCTCGAAAAATTCAACATTTGAAATTACTGAAAAAATTAATAGCTCCAAAAGTATTATCAAAAGTATCTGTCAGAAAATTGCTGGACAAACTGTGTTAGAAAGACAAAAAGTTGTATTTTTCTTGATATAAATTTCAAATCTAATGATTGTGTCGTTTTTCAAATATTGAATTTCAAAAATTACCAAATTTCACAATAGAATACCATTGAGATAACTTCATGCGCAAAAACATAATGATGACGCAATGTGTCTTGGCGTGTATACTGGCAGCACGAGTCACAAATTATAGTATCCTTATTATTTTGTTGAAATACAAATGTGAATTATGATGTCACGAATGCATGAGTTGTATTTAATTCTCGACAAATAATTGATGCGCCATTTCTTTTTTAGTTGAGAATAATATAGGTTAATTCACGTATGACATCATATTTAAAACGAATATATGGAAGATGCATGGCTTTTACAAGAGAATGTGATATCATGAGTGATACCTAGATGCGCCTGAAGTTATTCATGAAAGTGATTTCATGAAATTACATTTCTTTTTAAAATTTTTTTTCAAGAATCAAAACTATATTTATTTAGGCTTAGGAAACATTTTTTTATGCTGGTATAAAAGCAAAATTTCTCAAGGCTTTCAGTATATTAAAAAAGAAAGCATATTTGGGCGAGATTCATAGACCGGACGGTGTTTAATTTTAAAATTCATTTTTCTAGTAAAACGTGTTTAAAACTCAGTGCAGCACCGGGTATTTCATCCAATTTTATAATAGTACCAAAAGAAAGTAAACTCACTGAATGTGAAAAAGGTATTGTTGAATATTTTGCATTTTCAGGAATAAGTTGTAGGCCTATTATAAAAAAGTTCGGAACATCTAAAAACGTCATCAACAGTTTTTAATGTTCAATTACAAGTAAAAAACCGCTGGAGCCAGAGCAAGAGCCTTGTCACTCAGAGATAAAAGGAAAGTTTCAGAGTTAGCATATACTGAAAAATACTCCAGTAAAGAAATTTTACAAACGACTGCGTTCAAAGAGTGCAAAAAAGAATCTGGAATATAATGAATCCATCTAGTAGTCTTTAATACACAGCAAAATTTTGTAAACTCCCTTTACAGACTAGACATAAACCCAGCTTTTACAGTTTGTAAAACAAGTGATGACTTGGAACGACAATTGGCTGCATGTTATTTTTTCCGACGAAAAAAATGGAACTTAGATGGTCCTGATGGCTGGAAATATAATTGGCATGATTTGAGAAAGGAAAAGAATTTTTCTCAAACCGTCAATTAGGTGGCGAATACATTATGACATGGGGCTGCTTTTCGTTCAACAACATTGAGTCATTAGCATTTCTCTCAGGAAAGTTAATTCAAAGGCATATCTAAAAACTCTTTCTGGCCATTATTCATTTGTTGTAACACTTTTGTCAGAAGAAAACTGGATTTATCAGCAAGAAAATGCGCCTATTCGTACAAGCCGGGGGGCAAGAGTCTGGTTCCAGAAGAAAAATATTGAAGGTTTGCAACGGTCACACAGATTTCCTGATGTGTCAAGAACTCAATCTACGATTGAAGATGAATGGTACAAAACTAGTCCTGAAATATGCCAAAAATGTCCATGAAAGACAAAATATTTGCAGTCATTAAACACAATGGTGGGTGAATAATGTAATTAAGTATTTGTTTCTTCGTTGCTCTGTTGTTTTTGAGTTGCTGTCCTTAAAGTTTTACACAGGTAGAAATAGTGCTTTTTTGTACAATTACTTTTTTTTCGTAAAAAATTACTTACAGATGAATTTTGTTGACTTTTTTATTAGCTTTTCAACTTTATGATATACATTACAGTAAACTTTTTCTAATCTGATTTGAAATTTATCAAAAAATTAATATTTGTTGCTGGCCTTAAAGGTTTTGCACGCACAGTATGTATGTTTGGCTAATGAATCAGCGCATACATTTTTCCTTTGCAAATATGTCCTTTTAACGTAGTTGCTTTAGGTTAAAGTTATTACATTTATACCTGCTGTGTTTTCGGTAGGCGTGTGGCAAAAATTACTTTTCTTTCTTTGAGTCATGTAGGAAAATTAAACATAAAATCGCTTCAGATATGAATGGAACATTATCTTCTAAACTCTGCAAAACATTATAGTAAAACATTTGCCAATTATGCCAATTATTTGTTAGAAAATGCCATATTTCTTGCTCAGAGGCTCTTGTTTTTCATCATTCCAGTAAAAAGCTGTATTTATTCTGATTATTTCAAATAGATTCAACGAGCCTGTTTTATTTCTTTCTCATCTTATTTTTTATGGCTTAGATGATTAATTTAACTTCTAAAAAGAACCTATTTATCAACATAGTTCTCAGAATGATAACTTAATCTTTAACATAAATATGTACGAAGTTAGTCACAAAAAATATTAAAACTTCATTCGTTTTGTCAAAATGGATGGTTCACCAGTCAACTGTTTTAGGTTACTTCGGTGGTATATTGAATAACACATCTGGAAACTGAAGGATTAAAACAGGCAATAAACACGATATCCCGATAGTAGAACTATCAGGACCGTCGTTATGTTATGAAGTAGCCAAATCTTAATCATCTTCATCTTAAGGAAAAATACAGTGAAACCTCCCTGTGCAACCACCTCCATTAAGCGACCACCTCCCTGAACGACCATTTTTTCATGGAACGAAATTTATTTCCATAGGCTCAATACCAATTTTACCTCTATTCAGAGACTATTCCAGTTGAATTCCCTCCATGAGCGACCAATTTCTTTGAAGAAAATGAAACAAATTCCGTTTTTTCCTGATCGCTTGAAGAAGATTTTATTAGAAAAAAAAATTCCGGAGAGCGCATTATTCATCAAAATTCTAAACTAAGTTTAGAATTTTTATTTATTCCGGTAACTTTTAAGAGTTTAAACACCTTTGTGCCTTTTTAGGCAATGAATTTAACTCTGATGACAAATTAAGGATAACGGTCAAGAAACTCCCCTGCCCTATTCTGTCAGGAAACTCTCAAAGAAATAGATAAGGTAATGAAAAGTTCATAGCAAAAGTAGAGCATGTTTTTATAAAGGTATTTCGATTTGAAAGTCATGCTTTTCCCACATTTATAATGATACTGTTAGGCGAACTTGCATAAAATGAAAAAATAGTTCAAAAATCTTGATTACAGAGAGCGCTGATAAAAGTTATACCAATGAGTGCCTAGTATATATATCACAACCATCACATGCAGAAATAAATTCAGTCATAGAACAACCATGATTTTTCAGAAATTCGATAAATCTCGCACTTGGAATTAAACTAATTTCATTTAATGCTGTCTAAATTTTAAACACAAAGCTACCGCAACTTAGAGAGAAGATTAAATAGTGAAATTAATTTGCATTCAATTCTAAGTTAGATTTTACATTTAACAGACATTATTGATTGAAGTGCTTGATTTAAGTTTACATTTTGATACATGGGAAGGAAATGTGAAACTTAATTAAAACATCCATAACAATTTGGTACATTGGAGATACATTAATGAGCAAATTGATGGAGTGAAGTAATTTATTTATTTCCACTCAAATACATGAATAATTACTTAATAATACAGGGATAGACATAATTTACGATATTTATAGATGAACTGAAATATATATTTGTATTCAAAAGTGCCGTTTCGATATTTAAAAAAAAATGCAATTTCTTTTTTTAACAATTTTAATTTTACGGTGAACCCTACACCTTTTTCTACATTTCAACATAATTTAAGCCTATATTAATGTACTTATATTATCATACGATCAGCTTTTGTATCCAATCCTCATAGAAATAAGCTTTCTGCTGTTTTGACCATGCATCATTGCCGTTTTGAAATCATTATCTTCGTTGTACTGCTGAACGCAAATATGCTTCTTTAAGTGCAAGAACAATCGATAGTCAAGTTGGTATCACACTGCTCAGGAACCCAGGATCTTATCGCCTTACATGGTTAGGAAGTAATTCATATCGTCAGTATAGTCCTGACTTAGAGACAAGTGACTACCACTTATTCATCCAATTAAAGAAACAACTTGGCGGTCAGCGGTGAAACAAAAATGACGTCATCAAAATGGTGGTTATGCAGTGTTGGTGCAACAGGAGTCAGGGTTGTATGAGGATAGCATACAAAAGCTGGTCGAATGAAACGACAACTGCCTTGATATTGACGGAAAATATGTTAGAAATTAGATTACGGCTGCGTACAAACACATATTTTACCATAATTCTACATTTTTTTTCAGGAAATCTTTTATTCTGGAACCTTCTGTTGTTAATTCACAAAAGAATGCGGATAATCAAAAAGGGGTCAGGAGATAAGGAGATTAGCTCTACTTGTCAGAAAGGTTCCTCTTTTGCAGAACATCAGTCAGTTTCTTTTTAAAGCCATTAAACATCAAAAACACCTCGTGGCCACAAAAACAGACGCCGATACTGATAACAATAGAATGATGGTAAATTCGCATCTTAAGTTCCAGACTTTCATGTTAAAATAAAATTGTTAAATAAATGGACTTTTGTTCTTAACACTTTCAAACAAAGTTGAAAAGTGTTTATGACTTCGGCTTGTCTGTCCGTCTGTCCGCGCTCTAACTCTCGTATATATTCTCGGATTGTTCTGAATTTTTTTGATGTTAGTGAACTCTACCATAGCACGATCCCTATTTTCAATGAAGTTTGTAGCATAGTCCTTTTACAGGGACAGTCAAAAGTATTAAATTACATTACGGCCAATCGGAAAAAATCGTTTCGAATGATTTTTAATAGTGTTACACTCTTTCAAACAAAAAGTATTCATATGGATTTATGCACTCCACTAAAATATGCATACTGTAGAATATGCGGTGCAAAGAATAATTATTCATTTACATGTCCACATAACGGAATTCTGTTACATAATGGTATAGGGGAGGATATTAATTCTTTGTGGCGTATTTCTATTATGTTAAACTATTTCGTATATAATGAAATTGATATAGGTCGCTGAGCTTTAGCATAAGTTATTTCATGTATAATACGAAGTGCACAGCATTTAAGGGATACACAAAAGATTTCAGATGCTATATTGTATCCGAATTACTGTATATTAGCAATGATTGCTCGAAATGCATTTTTAATTATGATATGTGCTTTTAAGTTTCGATATATTTATGTACACTATATAGTGTGTATAAATGCTGTAGTTCATATACAGGGCTACAGAAAAGAATTCGAAAGGGTAACTGAGTATGAGCTTAAATTGCTTAAAGGTGGGTTTTAAATGAGTTATGCATTTTTATGTTGAACTGCATTTAGTTTAATAAGAAATAAAAATATAAAGATAAAGTGATATATAGGACAACGCAAATAATTGGATACATGGCCGTCTATGGATGATAATTTCTGGAAACGTTATTTCAGTAGTTTTAAGAGTGTTTTAGTTTGAATTAAATGTTGGCTAAATAGTGGCGTGTCATAAAGGTGCTAGGTAAACTATAGGGCTATACAAAAGTATTCAAGTATGTTTCCATCTATTAGTATAAATTGCTGAAGGAGACATTCTAACTTGTTATGCGTTTTCTTGCTAAACCAAATTTTCCCTTTATATAGTATATAAATCAATCTACAGATCAAATATAGGGCTGTCCAAAAGAATTGGAATACATATTTGGCTATGGACGGTAACTGCTGAAATCAGTTTTTCAACTGATTTATGCGTTTTATGAAATGCTTACTTAAATATCTTATTCACCTTATTTCCCAAAATAACGAAGTTTTGTTAAAGCATTTAGGAAGTGTTGGAAAGTGTTTCATAATCTATACTTAACGCATGATTTTATTTCTTCTTTTAATATGAAAACGGTACTTTAAAAAAACCCTCTCACATGCTGTTGGCTACACTTAATTTATGCATATAAAAATTAAGAAAAAAATTTACTTCTGAGAATAAACATTTTTAAGCAAATTTTAAGTGTCAAGCTACGGATAAAATGTTACCGATAAGCTGTATGATACGTAAAATATGCCACTGAATATATGGAAATAAGATGAAAGATTCATGTCCTTTATTAGGTAAAATTAAGTATTCATACATTGGAGGTGTTATTCTAATGTGTGGGGAAAAAAATCTTTTTATGCACATTTTATTTTATTATATTTATTGCAGAATATTAATGCATAAAAGAAAGTAAAAAAAAAAAAAAAAAAAAAAAAAAGTGGAAATTGAGATAGTATGTATTTGTAGAGGTGTGCCGTCGAAAATTGACCTAGAATTCGGTTTATTATTTTGTTATTAAAATATAAGGGAGTGTTACTATATTATAATGTATCTAATTTATATTATTATTTTGCAGCCACAAGCCAAATATCAGCATTGCTTTGTTTTTATGTTATCATGGTCCCTTTGCACTTTACTAAAAATGGGATGCATACTGGGTAGTGAAAATTTTTAATTTGCACATAACAAATTGTCTTGATAAAGGCTTCAAGCTTATTTGGAATATAATAAATATTCTGGGCGTAACAATGAGACCTAAACCTGACATATTTACTTACCAGTCGGATGAAGGGTGCACTGATCGTTCGAGGTTGAGTATTACAACTTCGTTAAATGATTTTTAAAAATGCATAAATAAAAAAAAATCTAAACACAAAAAGTTGAAAAACAATAAAAGCTATAAAACAATTTTGAATTTAAGTTTTCATAATTATGGCTTCAATTATTCATAAAGGCAGTTCTTCGATTTGACATTGGTGATTGTAATTTAAATTATTTTTAATATTTCTAAGCAAAAGACGTAACTGATGAATAATAAAAAAAAACAATAAATGCTAGTTAAATATACAAAACATTAGGCTATGTTTTGGATTAAATATTAAGTGATTAAAAATTACTTTATGCTCTTTTAAAAGTAAAGTACCAAACTAAACCATTTTAGTAACAGTTTTTTAAATTATTACTCAGAGTAAAAGAGAATTTTATAAATTTAATTCATAACTCTATTTGTTTATTCCAAAAGGTTCATACAGCATAAAGACATTTAGTGTTAGTTTTATGATTTTTTTAGCAAAAGTTTAAAAAAAAAACATTAAAAATCAGTTTATATATGAGAATCAATTTATCAATGAATTATTGGAATTGAGTTTCTACAGAAAATTATTTGAAAGTTGACTTGGAAAAAAATGTAAAACAAATTTTGATATTAACATGCAACGTAAGTTACTTAAGACAACGCTCAGTCATTAAAAAGGAAGATGATAGACTTAAGGGATGATCGTAATGTCTAGTATGCGGAATTTAAAAAGTTTCTGTTCAATACCAGTAAATAGCAAAATATAAGTATTTTCCAGATTGAGTTATGAAAAGAAAATTGTAGTTGTTTTACTCATTCATTCGGAGAGAGAAAATATCTCTATTCAGTTAATAACAAGAGCATGGTCATTATAAGAAAAAGGTGAAAATACTAATTTCTGCCGAAAATACATATAAATTTTCTCACAAATTATTTCGAATAGCAGCATCAATAATTACTTTCAAAACTTTGGATGAATTAAAAGGTAAAAAACTCTTAAATGAAAGAATTTAAGAATTTAAATAAATAATTTGTTAAAAATGCTTAATTAATAAAAAAAAACTTATGTTTAAAGTTTAATACAAACAATGGACATTTTTATATCAATAATCATGAAATCGACACACATATTTCCATCGATAAAAAAAAACACCCAAGACAACTTCCTCATTCTATGACAAATGAAGTACAACGATTTTTTATTAGATGTAACAGAGGTCTGAGCGAAGTGTCATCAGCTCATTAAGCATTATTTATTATACCGTTTAAAAAGAAAAACGAAAAAACAATATTTTGAGTAGATAATAGGAAATTTAGTGATGTGATAAAGAAAGAAAAGTATCCATTAATACTTATTGATGATAATTAATTCTCTTTAAGAGAAGTCAATGGTTGCATATGCTACATTTAAAATCTCGATTTTAAGAAGTAGAGAAACAACCCAAAAGCAGTGCAAAGGAAGCTTTCACCAAGGGTTTTGAAAATATATAATTGAATATAGATTATATTACACGAGGGTTTCGGTTCGGACGACACCGATTGTGATCCTCCTCATTGCTGTTTAAATCTCCAATTTTTCTATCTCACAGCAATTCATAATAATCTGGAATACACCGCCCGTTCTTCACAGGGATCCACGACCGCACAAGAATACAAGGTATACAGATTATCTTGACCCAAAGAAAATATCAAACGAAGCATTTATTAAATAAACAAATAAAAATTAAATTAAAAAAAAAACAGCTGCGTAAAAAGCGAACTAATTAATTATTTCTCATGAATTTGAAACTATTTTTTATATTACTTACCTTTTTTTTATTATTATTTACTTGTATTGATGACTTTTAAGTCGTGTTTAATTGTTAGTTCCTATCTATAAACACTGTTTTGATGAGGCCTATAGATTTTTATGAAGGTTAGAGTTTCAGTAAAGCTAGAGATCCTACATACACAACTTCCAGGTTGTGTAATATTTAAATGGAGCTTCTGACTATAAAATAGTCAATTAAACATCGTCTTCGTTTTGAAAGACCTATCCAATAATATGCCACTCAACATGGTACGTATTTTTTTTTTCGTCTCTACCGCCATTTTGTATTTTACGGCCGCCATTTTGAATTTATAAAAACAAAACTTTGCCTGTAACCATTGGATGGTTAAGATGAATCGATAGAGACCTCATTCATTAAAATCCATCTAGCTGTTGGGATGTTTCGAGGGTATAAAGAAATACAAATACCCAGATACGCGTCAAACACATAACCCTTCTTGGCACTCGGGTAAAAAAGGAAAGTGAAGAGAGAGTAAAGAAAACTTTTGAAGCCGAAACGTAACGGCTTCGAGAACGCTTATTGATGAATTACCATGACCGTCTCCAAGAGCAACGAGTTGGTTAATAACTTGATATATCAAATTATTTACCTAACCTGTATATAATTTTATGTATATAATACAAATATCTATTAGTATAGTTGAGCTTGAAAATAACTCAAATTAAAAAACACCTTTAAGCGGTTCATGCTTGTAATGCTTACGAATTCTTTATGTAGCCCTGTGTATGTTCCATAGATTTCATACACACCCGGTTGTGTGAAAAAATCGAATTAAACTTGAAGCACGTACCATAACTGAAAACGCACTTTCAGTAATCATCACTGAAATACCATACTTCGAATACAGCCCCAAAACAGTATATGCTTAAAAGTATGCCGTACATCGCAGAACAACGGTCTTCCTTGCAGAACATTTCAAATTCTGATTTTGAACAAAATTCGACATTCAATTGATGGAAAATCCGCGAAATTCGTCCGTCAATCTCCGGCAAAATAATCGCAAACTTCTTCAGTCGTTCACTTAAAAAGATTGCGAAATTCATCAATTTGTCTATGAAAAAATTTGCGCAATTCGTCAGTCTATCATGAGGAAAAATACGAGGAATTCGTCTGCCGGTTGTGAAAAAACATACGAAATTCATGCAACGGTCACAGAAAAAAATCCACGATTTTTGCCAATCGTAGAAAGAAAATATCTCGATATTTGCCAATCGGTTATGGGTAAAAACAAACCACGATTTTCTCCAATCGGGTGCCTGAAAAACTGAAAAATTTGCCTATGTATTCAAGGAAAATATGGCAAAATTCGCCAATTGATCGTGGATAAATAAAACGCGAAATACGTCGATCTATCGCAGAAAAAGACCACGATTCTTGCAATTCAATCAAAAGAAAGAAAATATCGCACAATTCGGCAATTCGTTGAAGGCAAATATACGCGAAATTCGACATTGGATCGACTGAAAAAACTGCAGAATCCGTCGCTGAGCTGTTGAAAATCCCCAAGATTTTCTGAAATCGGTAACAAGAAAAAGCTGCAAAATTTGGCCTAACGATACAAGGAACATATTGCGAAATTAAATGGTTGCGGGTAGAAAAACGAAAAATTCGTCAGTGGTTAGTCGGAAAAAGTCGAAAATTCGTCGGTCAGCACAGACAAAAAACCCGCTTTTTGACAATTGGTCATTAAAAGCGACATAATTTCCCAATCAGTAGAAGGATAATGATTCGAAATTTGCCCACTGGTTGCAGTTAAAAATAAGCGAAATTCGTCAGTGGATCGTCGAAAAAACTGCGAAATTTTTCTATCAGCAGTGTAAAAAACCTACAATCTTCTCAAATCGGTCGCAAGAAAAAGCCTCAACATTTGATATCAGTACAAGGAAAATTTCCAAAAATTTCCCAATCGGCCTCCGGTGACAATGGGCAAAACTCATCAGTGGGTAGTCGGAAAAAATCACGAAACTCGTCGATCAGTCGCGGAAGAAACCCAAGATTTATTCCAATCTGTCGCAATATTTTTCAACCTATACTACGGAAATATCACGAAATTTGACAATCGATCGTGGGTAAAAAAAACCCGCAGAATTCGTGGATCAGTAGCATGAAAGAACTCGCGAAATTCGTGGATCAGTCGTGTACAAAACCCGCAATTTTACCAATCGGTCATAAGAAAAAGTCACAAAATTTGGCAGTCAATCAAAGGAAAATAGCGCGAAACTCGCCAATCAATCACGGGTAATAAAAAAAACGCGAATATCAGAGAATTGTTGGAAAATATCATGAAATTCTTAAATCAGTCGCGGGTAAAAAAAAAATGCGAAATTTGCCAGCCGACCGGCGGAAAAATTTCAAAAATATTGCGAAAATTGTCAATCAATTGTAGAAAAATCTGCAAAATTCGTCATTCGATCGGAGTAAAATCGTCAGTCGTTTCTTTTGTGTGGGTGTGAGCATTTTACGAAATGTCCTTCGTAATTCTATAAAAGATGAAATTTCACTCCTACATATACAAGAAAAATCTCCCCGTGTTTATCTTCTTTATTTGTACAGAACATGTTTGATCAGCTGAAGGTTCTCTGCATAACGTTTGAAAATATTCAGGTTTGAGGGGATACAGTTTTGTACCCGAATATATGTTTTGGTAAATGAATTATAAATGCGATGCACACCATATGATAGCATTTTATAGTAAACTTCACTTATGTATGTCAATTTCATCAAGTTTGAAATAGTCTAACATAATTAAAATACGCTGCAAACAGTTTTAATCCGAAGATCATGAAATAGCCGAAATCCTTTGTGTGACCCTGTAAATAAATGATAAATGTTTTGCATCTCATGTTCGACAGAAAGCTTGTGTTTGAGTGCATCTTAGAAATTCTTATCGATTTCATTATTTGTAACAGAATAATATAATTAAAATACACCGCAATCGTACTTTCTTCATAGACCATAATGTAACGGAATATTTTGTGTTTTCGTGTGCGCGTACTGTAAGCGCTACACATAGCATATGCTATAGCAACCATCTTCTAGTGCACCTCAATAATGTATATGAATTCCATTATGTTTAATATTGTGTAACACTATTAAAATACACCGCAAATGATTTTTCACCATAGATCATAATGCAACGGAATGCATTTGAGTGCCACTATAAGTGAACTATAAATGCTGCATACTTCATATTCAATACCGAACATACACTGTTCAAAAAATCCATCAATATACGCTAACTTTTCCGTAAAATTTTACGGAATAATTTCATTTTTCTAAGAAAACAATACAATTTCCGTAATTGACATTATAAGAGTATAAATTCAGTAAGTTTTTCTGATTTCAAAACAGTATAAATTCCCTAAACGATATATTCAGAAATAATTGTCATGTTTGGAAAGCGAAGTAATTAATTTTGTATCTACTCTACTTACAGTGATATTATTTTCAATGAAACTTCAATATTTGCTAAATGTTCCTCTATATTGAAAATATATCCAAAGATTTCCCAATGATGTTGGTTTTACGTGGGTTTTCAAATAAAACCGATAAAAGTTATGACGCCATCTATACATGTATATCTAAACTATATATTATTTTAACGCTATAGTATTTTTTTTTCTTTTTTTAAATAAGAAGCTTTAAAATTGTTATATATCTAAACTATATCTTAATTAAACATATTTAAATATCTAAACTATATAGTATTTTAACGCTATAGTATTTTATTTCTTTTTATAATATACATAAAATATATTATAAAAATCCATATATATTCGTATTTATTTAAATAAGAAGCTTTAAAATTAGTTTTTAATATTCTTTACGATGTTTAAAAAAATATAATCTTAGTAATTTATTTTAGGTTTGACACAACTGAAAAGGAAGATTTACAGTTTATTTTTCCTATTGATTTTAAAATAATGTTTCACTTATTTGTAGCAAGCTATTATTATTAAAAAAAAGGAAAAATCTATTTTTAATTTTAATATTTTTTAACCCACTTACTTAAACAGATTCGCATAAATCTTAAAACATATCTGAAATTCAATAACGGAATTATTATAAAAATGACGTTTATCTAAGTTATAAAAGCAATAAAGGAAATTTATTTTAATACCATGTAGTAATTTCCTCTATTTGAGTTGGAGCTCAGTTAATCATCACACAAATAATTTAAAAACGTTCACGCCGTTGCAGTGGGTCACACTCGACTGTCTCTGAACTGTCAAGTCTCCGGCTTTTTGCACAACACTGTTATTTTAGAGAAAATGTTGTTCTTTAAATCGCCCAATTGTTCTAATTAAATAAAACAACATTTTATGTATTAAAATACTGGTATCCAAAACGCCGCAGAATTGGAAGCTCTGAGACAGTCGAGAGTGACCCACTGTGCCGGCGTGAACGTGTTAAAGAAAAATATGTTGGTATTCTTGCAAAAATAAATGAATATATAAATAAATAAATAAAAATAATACTATAATAAAATTTTTAAAATCTTGCAAAAAATGAGCATTTATTACTTATAAGACATTCTTTCATGCATGGAATATTTTAAAGACTAAAATACATCTTTTAAAAAGAATAAAATTAAAAAGCTAAGTATTCAAATTTATAGAAACATTTAGAAATGTACACTCAATTGAAAATTATTTCTCCGCGAAAATACGTTCCCTGTTTAACATCTTGCCCTCACTTCACAAAAAGCATCTGAAATAACTAACTATATTTCAAAACGCCACTCGTGTTCCCGTGGCAAAGTCGTTAAGTTATTGTACTGGCGTTTCGATTGCCAGTACAATTTCCGTTTTTTAACTTTTTATTCTGTTTTTACGATGTACCATGGGAAATCTGAATAACGTATATAAATTACAATGGAGTACATTTAAGCGAGTTAGAGCACGGTCAGTAGGCAGACGAATAAACCGATGTCATAAACACTTTGCAATTATGTTGAAATGTGTTCAATAAAATAGTAATTCAGTAGAGTTTGAGTCTTTTGCACTGCAAACTTGCTGATATATTTTTTTTCATTAATTTTTAAGCAAACAAAATGATTTAATGAAACATGTTAAAAATCCTGTTCAAAATCATTTCCAATGAAACCTAATTCATTATTATTCATTCTATCGCGAGCATATAAAAATATATGGTGATATCAGTAAGAAAATATGTGATTAGAAAAGAATATATTTTGACCATTCTTTTATAGTAGATTAAATTTTGTGCAAGCCAACATTTATTTTTTTATTTTTTATTTTTTAAAAATTATGGAACCTTTCCCCTTTTTCTTATCATTATATTTATCATTTTTTAAAGATTATTTATCATGTAACAATATTAATCTATTTACTTATATGTAATCTGTAATTACATTCATAGGTTAAACAAGTTACTATTGTATTTTAAAATCCATCATATCGTAATTATCCTATTGCACTATTTGTAATCGGAATAATATAGAACATTATTGTATCTTATTGCATTTACTGAATTGTTTTTAGATGAAAAAAAATTCCTACCGGACCTTGGAATTTTGATTCTAATGGACATTTGTGTAAGGATTTCAGGCAAGAGCTCTTTTTCTTGCTCTTTTACTGTAATGACACGAAATTAAAAGTCACTGGATAATATAAATATCACATAAAAAACGAAAACTTATACAAATACATTTTTATGTTAATAAATATAACTATAAAAATATTTTTAGGAAATATTTTTTAGTAAATTGTTCAAAAGATAAATAAATGTTTCATTAATTGCTTAAGTCTTTAAGCTAAAATTAAATGTAAATATACTTGTAAAAAATTTTTTAAAGATCAAAGACTGTTTGGATGAGCTAATTTAGCACATTTTTTATTCAAAATATGTACAAGAAATAGCAATCTTTCCCTTATTTAAGGAAAGGTTTCCCGTGATTAAATAGACAAAATATTAATATTCGGATACTAAATTGGTGGAAAAATACTGATCAAGAGTATGGAGTCGTTTGATTCTCCATCCAGCGGTGGTTCACGGGTTCGACGATATGATGAGATAAAAAAACTCCAACATTATAGGTGAGAGAAAGTGCAATCAATGTTTATTCATTTTCAAATGAAAACAGACAGTTCGTGAAAAGAGCATCAGATAAGAAGATATGTAGAAATATAATTATCCATGGCAAAGAGCTCCGTAACGTCAACAGAAAAAAAATAACAGCGGCCCTTTTTCGGACCTTCCAGCACAGAAGTCGGGAGCTAACTGTACTTTTTTCGTACTGAATTACATGACTTGGCGTATTACATTATCGCCAATTCACAAAGTTTTTGACGCCGGAAATACAGAGACAAAGCATTGTCAGCAGGTTTAGCAGACAAATAATGTGGCAGCCCCCCTTTCAGCACACCCACAGGTTGTGAAGCAACCCTACATATTTCATGAATAAGACGACATGAAGTCTGGTTTTGTTTACATTAACAACAAATTGCGCTTAAATGTGATTGTGAAATCTTTAATGAATGTATGTACATGTAGAAGGCATATGTGCTAAGATAAATGAAATATAATTTGAAACCGCAATTCCAATGAAACACTTTTTTTATTTTTATTTCTTTTAACCGTCAAATTTTAACTGCAATTAAGAGTGGTTTATTTATAACGCAGATAAAATACGATAAAGAAAATGAAACATTAAAAAATTCAGATGCACTTAGGTTGTATGTGTTCTTCATTACGTTTAAATAAAGACCGTTAAGAAAAAGAAATAAATATGCGAGAATGGGCATTTTGAATAAGTGGGAAAAAATATGAAATTACAAATTTTTGTATGTGTTGACTTACGTTCGTAGTGGAAAGGCGGGAGAAAGAAAAAAATAATATATATATGAGGTAGAACTACGTATTGTTTTAAGAAAAAGAACTAATATCATGACTTTACTTGTTGAAAGTAGGTTTTGAGTAACAGGGGGGGGGGGGGGCGATATGTTGCAGAGAAAGCTGGCACAGATCTCCTCGAGGCAACCGAGAAAAAGCTGTGGCGTTACGTTACAGCTTTATAGAAAACCAAACACTTTTTCTTCCACAAATTGTAAATCTTCAAACACAAATATACAAAATAAACACATTAGAAAAATAATTATATAAAAGCTTGCAATTTGAAAAAATATATATATATATATATATTTTTAAAAGTTATATGCGTTTAAAGCATAAATTCAAATAGGTTGCTCAAGTCTTTGGATCCAGTGCAACTTTAAAGTCAGTGAGCAATCACTTTTTTTTGTTTTTGGTACCAAAACTCACCTTTTTACTTTGATCCTATACGGGATCAGCCATTTAATACACATATGTAAGCATTTAAAAGAAATAATAAAAAAGCAATTCAGGTACATTAAAAATGAAAATTTAAAACATATCAAGTATGAGTATTTGTAAATTAAAACTTAAATGTAAACATGAGAAGGATGATTGTGAAAAAATTGAAAAATTCCTGCACGTGGCACAGGACTACAAAAAAAGGAGGTGCCTGAAGCACGCCCATAAAAAAAGTGCAGCCCTAATTGTTGTAAGTTTACAAGTGTTATGGCTTCGGTTTAGAACTTCAGCCCTAGAGGAAGAGGGAATAAAAAGGAAGACTTACATTGCGCACAACATGAGCCTCCTCGCTCCCCAGTAGATCACAGTGATCTGCGAAAGGAGCGCATTTCAGTATGAATAAAATTTTTGTAAGTAACTTGAATTGGAAAACCAATGCACGTGAAAGGTGTCTCTCATCCCAATGCCGCGTGAACCCACAGAGCAAAACTTTTGAAGGGTTCACGACTTCTTGGGGGCAATGATTAGAAAAAAGGGGGAAAACTATGTTGTAGATATCAACTTCCCACAAAGGACAATCCTAAAGTGCTGAGAGACGAAGTGTCATAATCCAATAAAATTATGTTCAAGTCATGTAAGAAAGTATACAATTTAACTGGAGGTTGTAGACATAAGTGACATGTAAATTATAACATTTCTTTTTTTTTATGAAAGGCAAAAGAATATCTAGCTAGACTTGTTACTGTTAAGTTGTAATTAAAAGTGAAAGCGTTTAAAATTAGCTTATTTTGCTTAGCTTAAGTGTGTAAAAAAGAGAAAAATGCAAAGTGACACATAATATTGTTCACACATGATCTTCGAAGCAACACATTCATGGACCAACCACAACATTTTCAAAGATCACCTATAAACAACACATGTATAATCTTGGCCAGAGATTGACAACATAGTGTCACAATACATAAATTCAAAATAAGTGATGTAAATAATATAAAGATTATCTTTGTCTTAAATTATAAGTGTGTGATTGAAAGTTACTAGTGAAATTACTGTATTAACATGACTTGAAGGATCAAACAAATGTCCATAACGAGGTGGTGCAAGGAGTAGTCTATCTATGTGCACACGAAATGCTGTATCATCAGAAGCATGTAACCTTTTTATCAAGAAAGAAACAGGTGAATGTTTATGTGTAACTATGTATGGTCCTGTATATCTGGGTTTAAATTTGTCAATTGTTTTTAAGTATACAATGTCTTTCAAACAGATGTTTCGTAATTTAGCTTTTCGACTGTACATTTTATATATTTTATCTTGAGCAGTTTTAATGTTAGAATATTCTTTTTCATAAATTTTGTGCAAGTCCTCTAATAATTCAAAAATTTCAATATGTTTATCTAGAAAATTTTGATTGCATAAATGATCAAAAATTAATGAAAGGTTCACGACCAAAGTCAAGTAAATTAGGGGAAAATAATGTATTAGAATGTCTTGAACCATTGTAAAGGGATTTGTGTATAAAAATTGCATTTTCAAATGAGTGACCTTTTAGTAATATAGTAGTAACAGAGTATTTAATTGCGGTGTTTATACGCTCCGAAAGACTGTTTTATTGGTGGTGTGAAACAGAAGTATGAATAACCTTTATACCAAGAGTATAATTAAAAATATTATATACATGGGCAGTATACTGGGTCCTAAGACAGACAAAACCACAGCAGGTCTGCCGAAAGTAGTAATGTAACTGAAAATATATTTAACTATTTTAGTAGTAGAAGTATCATTAAGTGGATAAAGTTCTACGTGTCGTGAAAACTGATCAGTGACAGTGAATACATGATTTCCATTTCAGAAAGGTCCAACTAAATCTGTGCTTATTGTGTGGTCAGGGTATCTAGGCGTATAAATGGGTTGTAAACGTGCTGGAGGAGTGTGGTGATGGTTTGCTTGTAAACACTTGACGCATGAGGCGACGAAATTCAAAGTGTCAACGTACATGTTTTTCCAAAAGTATCTAACAGAAAGAAATTCATATGTCTTATGGAAACCAAAGTGAGATAAATGTGAAATAGTTAAGACTTTACTTTTTAGGGTATCTGGAACAACAATATTATAAGAAAAAGAGTTGTTGTTCAGGTCTTCTTTCTTTATCATTAAAACTTTCGAATCAGGATGAATGGTCCTGATATTAAATATTTAGGGAATTTTTGTGAAGATCCTTTACGTAAAATTTCATTTTAAATTGAAGACAAATTAGGATAGTTTTTGTGTTCCATGCAGAAAGTATCATTAGATATTATTTGCGCGAATTCCTTCCGCAAAGTTTCCAAATTTTTTATGTTTTTGAAATCAGGATTTTGCGCAAAATATTTCTGAGCCGGTCCTCGTAATTTACCAATGAGGAATGAAATAGATGTTTTCTCATTATATCTATTTATTTCGGCAACAGCTTTGACCTGATCAAGGAAAAATTGCAATAATTCGTAGTCCCCATCAAATTCAATAACACCAATTGGGATGTTCTTAGCAGCCATTGTAAAAAAAAAAATAATATAAGCAACACAATACTTGTCAATTACTGAGTTTCTGCATAATACATATAAAATAATAATAATAATACTTAATGAAATCAAAGCATATCAAATACTAAAATGCAATGTAAAATTATAGCATTATATAAAATATAAGTAAATGAATTATAGCATAATTTAAAGAAAAGAAAAAAAAATCTTCTTTTAACTTTGTCAAAAAAAAAAAGTTTTATTGTAACCTCTTTAATAGTAAAAAAATATCTACTTAAATCATGCAAATAAACACAATAAAATAAAGATATACATAGGCAAATATCTCTCTTTTTCTAGAGGAATATAAAAATAGTTACATAAAATATTCCCTAAGTTTGTGATAAATCACAAATTAAAAAATGAGGGATTTAAATTGTATGATGAAAACAATCCTCATTTTTTAATTTAAAAAAATCTAATCAATAAAGTTCATGAAAGTCAAGGCAAAAATAATGTAAATCATTTCAATCAAATATAAATAAATACACTGCAAAATATTCTTTCGTGAATAAGAAAACTGAATAAAATATAATGAAATGCAACCACTTAATGTGATTTCAGTAAATCACTGAAAAGAAAGAAAAATAAATTTGAAACAAATATTCAGTTCTCATATTCAATTTACGTGTATGAAAAAAAAAATATCAGTTTTCTCTTTTTTTTTTTTTTTTTTTTTTTTTTTTTTCTTTGAACTGCAAAAGAACTGTTCACGTTGAAGCCAATTTTTTTACTATGGCCTATTTTCACTATACATGGGCCAAAATTTTTTCTTCAGGTTTTTTTTTCCAAAATCACTTTTCAAATCACATTACGCTCGCAGCGTAAATATTGTAGGCACTTTGAAGCACTAAAAACTGAGGACACTTTTATTATCACGATAAAATAATCAAGCTTTTTTTATACACAATTTTTTTCACAAACACATGTTTTCTTCTAACACAACGATCACAAACATAAGACGTAACACACCGCATATTCACAAACTGAAGATTTTATTTTTTACTGTATTCTATGTTCAGCTTTGCATACCGCACACAAAATACTGGTGACACGACACTAAACGCGTTTTCACATTGCCAAAGTTGCGCATAACACCGGTATTTTTTTCTGAAGAGACGAAGGAATCAGACACAAATTCACAGACCCGCGGAAAAAACGAAGAGATGACCAGAAGAAATAAGGAAGCCAGGCGCACCGTAACAAACTTCGGCGAGAGGAGGGGCAAAACAGCACCGCAGAACATCCGTCCAAGGAATGAATTCCGTCACCCGGAAAAATTCAGAACTCTGCAGAGACAGCAAAGGGGCTTTTCCGTGCGACAAATTGGGTGCCTTTCATCTTACGCAGGTCACTGGTGATGGTATGCAGCAGAGAGAACTTAGTTTATGAAGAATATGAATATGAATAGTTTATGAAGTGCGAGTCCTGGTGTATGACAAAACACATCGGCATTAGTGAGCAGGCAGATGGAAGTGAAAATCACCTCTCCATTGATTTCTTTCATTTCATTTTTTTTTAAATCTTTGCGTTGGAGAAAAAGAATTCGACCGATAAAACCAATTACTTATGGAGTCGTTTGATTCCCCATGCAGCGGTGGTTCACGGGTTCGACGATATGGTGGGATAAAAAAAAACTCCAACATTATAGGTGAAAGAAAGTGCAATCAATGTTTATTCATTTTCAAATGAAAACAGACAGTTCGTGAAAAGAGCATCAGATAAGTAGATATGTACAAATATAATTATCCATGGCAAAGAGCTCCGTAACTTCAACAGAAGAAAAATATCAGCGACCCTTTTCCGGACCTTTCAGCACAGAAGTCGAGAGCTAACTGTACTTTTTTCGTACTGAATCACATGATTTGGCATATTACATTATCGCCAATTTACAAAGTTTTTGACGCCTTAAATACAGAGATAAAGCATTGTCAGCAGATTTAGCAGACAAATAATGTGGCAGCCCCCCTTTCATCACACCCACAAGTTGTGAAGCAACCCTACATATTTCATGAATAAGACGACGTGAAGTCTGGTTTTGTTTACATTAACAACAAATTGCGCTTAAATGTGATTGTGAAATCTTTAACGAATGTATGTACATGTAGAAGGCATATGTGCTAAGATAAATGAAATATAATTTGAAACCGCAATTCCAATAAAATACTTTTTTATTTTTATTTCTTTTACCCGTCAAATTTTAACTGCAATTAAGAGTGGTTTATTTATAACGCAGATAAAATACGATAAATAAAATGAAACGTTAAAAAGTTCAGATGCACGTAGGTTGCATGTGTCCTTGATTACTTTTATATAAAGACCGTTAAGAAAAAGAAATAAATATGCGAGAATGGGAATTTTGAATAAGTGGAAAAAAATATGAAATTACAAATCTTTGTATGTGTTGACTTACGGTCGTAGTGAAAATGCGAGAGAAAGAAAAAAAAAATATATATATGAAGGTAGAACTACGTATTGTTTTAAGAAAAAGAACTAATATAATGACTTTCCTTGTTCAAAGTAGATTTTGAGTAACGGGAGGTGGGGGGGGGGGACCGATATGTTGCAGAGAAAGGTGCCACAAACAGTCTCCAAACTTATTTATCCTACTTAAACATAAATATAATAATTTTCAATTTTTTTTTTTTTGTAAAAACAAATATCTTGATAGATTTGATTAAATATAAACTAGTTTGGTAAGGGGAAGGAAGGGTAAAAAGGCCAGTGAGTGCTAATTGGCTATTTGAGGCTTTTCCGTTGTATAGTGTCCCTGCCACCTTGGAACAGGGCCAAACAGTCGTCACAGAGGTTGGTAATATACACTATAAAAAACGGACTAAAATACGGAAATGCTACTGGCAATCTAGACGCCCGCACTATTTCTGTATTTTAAAGGAACTTTTTCCCAGTAAATTACAGATAATTTTTCGTAAAATCCCCCCCCCCCCAAAAAAAAAAAAACGGAAAATTTTCTGTAATTTACCGGAAAAAAATTCCGTTAAAATACGGAAATAGTACTGGCGTCTAGATTGCCAGTAGTATTTTCGTATTTTAGTCCGTTTTTTTTTACAGTGTAGTCTGCGATTTTGAAGTGGAAGACTACATTTTGTAGTTCTTAACTCATTTTATTGCTTTTTTCGCATTTTTTATTTTAGGCACGTGGAATAATTTATTAATTTTAGCTAAATAATATGTAGTGTTATAATTATTTCTCGTATGCTGTATGAAACAACCTTGTAAATGATGTGTGTTTCAGAATGCTAAGTCATGTCTATTAGATGTCAGACCACAGTCTCTGTAATGGCGTCATTTCGGAAACACTGGCTACAAAGAGACCGGGCAAAATGGCCAAATGGCTAGTTTACCCGGAAACTATATTTTATTCATTTTTCATAACAAAATACTTGTAAAAAGTTTTTTCTTTGAAATAAATAAGACGGGCCAATGCAATTACTTCTTCAGAGACAGGCTTATTCTCGAAATTTGCTGTGTGGCTTTCTGCTGGGAAAACTTGCACTCCTCCATTTATCATTTTGATACTCATCTATATATTTAAAACGCTAAGCGTTTTCTTTCGACAACCCGTGAGAAGAAAATACTGCATCAAATTACACCAATCTTTCTTTAAATGAAAGATATTTGGCCATAGATTTGTTATCGTCGATTCGTTTGTTCAAATGTTTTATTAATTAACCATAATTTTAAATTAAATTTCTACAGTTGCGCATGCGCAATTGTATATAAGTACAAGTCTGCCTTTGGAGTGACACGCTGCACGTTTAAGTTCGTCTGCTATTCGATCTTACTGTAAACAAGCTTTTCTTTCTTTCACAAAGTTAATATTATTTAGCTCTTTCAGCATTATTAACAATTAAAAAATGTATTGTGTCTATATTAACAGCTAGATATAATTTATTTCGTGGGTGTCACATTGTTTTGGTCATATTACACACAAAAGATAAACACAGTGATTTGAGGCTAAAAGTTATGGACTCTGTGATCCGTCTTATGAATTGCCAATAGTTAGGCACGAAGGAAACTAGCATATTAAGTTGTAGCTACTTCTTTGAAAAAAAAATAAGGTATAAATAATAAAACGCAAAACTATTTCTGTGAGATCAGAGCTCAAATTCGAGACATTCGTATGTGTCAACTGTTTTTCGAACCTCTTCAATTTAGAAAGAAGTTAAACAAGTTCTTGCTAGCGTAGTGGGTTAACGCAGCGCATTATAGCTCGGAATTTTTGTACAGGACGCAGGTTCGAACCCAAGCATGGCAAAATATCTAAAAATTTTCGTTATATTTTCTGACCATTATCAAGAATATATGTGTATGTGTGTCATAAAGAAAAGTTTGTTATTCATTTGAGTAAAAAATAAAATGGAAAGAAAAAAATATTCGTATAAGAGCTATAAAAAATTACCTTGATATCGAGGTTTAATATTTAAAAAATGTATAAAAATGCAAAATAAAATTCAAGTAATAAAAAAATATATATTATAAATCGTTAGCTGCATCAAGTTTCAAATTTAGGTTTTTAGAGAATGGGACAGATAAAAATAAAATTCATGGCAGCTTTTAATGCCAGAGTAGTTTTAATAAATAAATAAATCAATGAAAATAGATATCGTTATTTTTTAAAAATGAGGTCGTAATAAATAAAAATAAATTCTGTACCTGGCGTAGGAAGCATAATTAGTTGTAAATTATAAACTTAAAATCCTTTCACTTCATTGAATATGTTGGACTAACAGCACCATCTATCGCCTTAAAGAAATAAGAATCACTTATGCAATATAGAAATTCGTTACGTAATTCGTCATTCAATAATTAATTTAATAGCAATTAATTAAAAATTCAAGAATTTATCTAATGAGACATTTAAGTTATTTACCGTCAAATCTTGACGGGCACTAACTAGTTTCTGTTTATTTTACAAAGATTTAATTCGAAAATATTACGAAATATAATTCTTATTCTTAATGTGCGTTAAATTTAGCTTGTATTGATTAAATATACATCCTGATGATTTGTCTATTTACCTGCGCTGACCACTATGCCCAGCCTAGTCTTGCAAAGTAGGAATTTTATAATTTTTCTTAAAGTTACGTGTACATCTTAAAATAAATTTAAAAAAGGGAAAAATAGCAATTGAGACTACAGTTATTACAGTAACTATTGATATTTGTTTCTAAAAGTTTACTGAAAAAAGTAGGGGGGACTAGGGAGGGTTGACCATAGGGAGGCATCACCCACCATTCCGTTTTCATACTTAAACGAGTTCAGAGTTCTGCCAATAGATGTCAACTCAAGCTACTGGAATGCTGAAATAATTGTCTTGTTTCACGCAGATAATTGAAACAGGTGTGGAAAAATCAATTGTGAAGGGTTTTCTAACTAAAGGTTGCGCTTTTTAAAATGTTTTGTAAGCTTTTTCAAATAAAATATATCATACAAATTTAAGTAAGTAGGTTTTAAGTAAAGCAGAAATATTGAGCTTTCATTCCAGCCCTAAAGATTAAGTAAGTTAGTAAAGTAAGTTAGGCACATAAATACATAAAGTAAGTTAGGCTTAACATAACAACGTGCTATTCTTTAGAAAAGGGATATGTGCGGAGGCTTGACCCAGTCGATGTAAGAGAGGGTTGACCAGATGCTCAAAACTCCCTTAATTAAGTGGTTTTGGAAATATTTTTATTATACACTGTGCATAATGAAAGGTTAATGGTTATATATGAAAAAGAATGTAAATTTATTCTGCAAAGCTACAGCAAAATGAGGTGATGGAAAAGAAAATGTTTAAAACTGATTAAAGAAAGATGTGGAAAAATGCTGTAAAAATGCTGCACTTCAAGAAAAAAATTAATAAAATATAAATGGGAAAGTTGATAGGAACATTTTTTTCATTTAAATATTTCTTACGATAGGTAAATAGAAAAAGTGGAAAAGACTAGAAAGGACTAAGAAGTATAAAAGCTGCAGTCTTAACCCTTTTAAGGGCAGTGGTATGTTTATGAAACCATTAAATTTTAATTCCCAAGCGCCCCAATGGCTCCAGGATTTTGTTAAAATCTTTTGCATTTAATATGTATGTGAAATAATGCATTTTTCTTATTTTCGAATAAATTTGTTCGTAAATTCCGATATCTGTCATTTATTTCGACATTTTAGTACTTAAAGTAATTTACCACTGAAAGGGTTAAAATATATTAATGATACGTTAAGTGCTGATGCGGCTGCAAAGAACATAGCATTGATCCAAAAACTTTAAGAAGGTAGTAGACAAATTTCACCAGGATAAATACAGTGGGATAAAGCCAAACTATGTGACAACAGAGCTGTCATGTCAAATGTCACAAAAGTAGGACAAGTAGACAAAAAAAAGCGGGACAGTGGCTCTTAAATCTGGACATAATAATACATGAAACCCTATGAAAACGGGACCTGTCTATAACGGAATACTGCTTTGAATTTCATTTTTCTTGCTGTACAATTATACCTGCTCAGGCAAAATCCTATTTAAAACAAATTTTTTCTCCGCTGAGTTGCGATTGCGTGTAAACAGGTTTATTTAAGATACATATTTTGAAAAATATTTCTTATAACAATTAAAGCGTGTAGCATAAAGTTATTTTTTTTAATTGATTTCATTTCCCTTCACAAATATTTCAATTTAGAATAAAGTGGGTCAAGCCTCCCATATAGTGGGTCAACCCTCTCATATGTGGGGAGCCTTGAACCATTATTTTCTTATGATTATAATCAATCATTTTTCAAATTTCTTACATATTACACTTATGTAAAAATTTTATTTTGATATCTGATTATATAACGAATCAAATGATATATAAAACTTTATTCTGCGTTCAATATTTAAAAAAATTAAAAATCATTTTGTAAAAAGTGGGTCAACCCTCCCTAATCTTCCGTATCATAAAAATTCATCAAACATTAGTCAAATATTAGACAAAACTTTATCCTTTCTTCCCCTACATATATCCCACACAGTTTGCGAATAAAAGTCCCTCTCGTTTCACCGCGTAAAATGTATTTTTATTATTTTTAAGAATCTTCTTTTTGTAATATGAAAGAAAATAATTTCACTTCCTGAATATCAGATTATTCTTTTATGGAAATAACACGCTTGTTTATTTTATTTCTTCTTTTTTTATTTTTACACATAAATTACAGCCGATAAAGTATTTACTATGTTTAACGGTCATAAACGCATAAATATATAATCGTAACAATAAAAGATGGGTTTAATATTTTGTTCACTTTATTAATAACCGAAAACCCATCAAGGATAAAATGATAGTCTGCCTTTCAAATTAGTTTTTTTTTCTTTCATTTGTGACAACTAACGTATGTGATGATAATACATTCTAAAAAAGAAACTGTCGGTTTTCTGAAAAAAAAAAAAAAAAAAAAAAAAAAAAAAAAAAAAAGATCAAACTAAAGTAGAAAAAAAGCTTTATGCATTTTTTTTAATACTCAAAAAAGTATTTACTACTAAAACGCTGGTTTTTTTAAATAAAATAAACTGCTTTTCACTTTGCTTAGAAAACAAAAAAAAAAAACAACCTTTATATAATATACTGTTAACTATTATAACTAATAAATTTTATTTATATTAATTATTTCGAAAAAAAAACTTTACTTTACTTGGATAGTGTAATGAGTTTTTGGAACTCTTCATAACCATACATGGAATTAATTATAATAATCATAATTTATGTCAAATTAATTATCTGACCGCGTAAACATAACTTTAGTCATAATATTTACTGTTAATTTCAAGATATGATCTAATCTTCTCAATGGTTATTGGTTATCTCGGGGCTCTCTTAATTGTCTTGTAATGCAAAGTTCGTAATTTTATGAGGAAGAATTTATAAATCTTATTTTTATTACATTAAGATTATTTTTTAAATGTTTCATGTTTATTTTAAACTAAAGTACTAACATTACGTATTTATTTAATATTATTATATGTAAAACTAAAAATATTTTTAATATTATTATTTTATTTAATATTATTTTTCAAATTCCCTTCTCAGCAACAAGAAATTTTCTGAAACATTTCTGATTCATTTTTAAACGTAAAGGCTACAATATGCAGGGCTGACTATTGAAGCGATCTGGAATCGAATAGCGTTTTCGATTATTTCAAAAATAAAATACTTATAGATTTACAAGGTATATTTTTTTTCACATAACGACACGTTTCCCCCTTTTCCATGATTCCACGTCAGATATTCGGTTCAAAACGCCCAATTATGCAGTATATTCTTAACCATTTTTTGCCTTTATCAAAAAATTGAAAACGCCATTCGATTACATATTATCCGGATATGCATACCTGTAAATTTAACGCGTTTGTGAACAAAAATGAACTCAGAAGTATCAGAAAGTAACTACTTTGAATTTGAGAAAAGCACTGGCCATTTATTTTTTCTTGTGCTATTTTCATAAAAACTAGAAACATTTAGTATAGAATAACAAACATTGTTACTTTTTATAGTAGAAAATACAGAATTTTTGTTATAAGCCATTTCATAGTAATTAAATGAATAAAAAAAGATTTTTTTAAAAACAGAGTAGAAACAAAGGTTACAAATCCAAACAGTAATTTTCAAAAAGAAATTCTGCTATCGTAAGTAGTTATTTTTTTTTAAGATTAAAGCATTTCTCTAATGTTTCACAAAACTATATTAATTAATTATTATCTTATTTTAATTTCCGAATCAGTTTTTCTGTTCTAAGACATGGATTTGTAGTCTAAACTATTTATAACACTTCCCAATATAGTTGAAAAGTGTTAAAGATGCCAGTTTGTCTGTCTTCCGTCTGTTATTCTGTCCTCTGTCTATCTGCCATCTGTCTATCCGCGCTGTAGAATTCGTATAGTTTTGCTCCAGCAGTTGTATCGCCATGAAGTTGCTATATGTTATTGATATCTTATAATTTCCTTATTAGATGTTTAAATCTTTAGAGTAAAAAAATAATGGAGTGCTGAATACAATTTGTAAAATTTTACCTTTCTGCTGATATGTAACTTTCATCAAGAACTCCGAATTAAGAATACCTAGGTCGTTGGATGTTACGTCAAATATCTGAAATGATCATGATGAATACCATTTTAGGTGCATTCGCAATTATATAAATATGTAGCACATACACTGTTAAAAATTTGCAGCATTCTGTCAGGTCATTTGAACGTTTTTTCCGAAAACGGCTACACAACTGTAATTTTAACACTATTCTAACCATATTATTGGCCATTTTATGATCAGAATATAGTTAAATTATGGTTATGAAACCGTTTTTTTCCAAAAACGGTCGAATGACCTGCCAGAATGCTGCAAAAATTTTAACAGTGTAGAGTAGTCGTCTGGTCCGCCCGTTTGTCTGTCCGTCTCTCCTCATAACACAGAGAAAAAAACTACCCAGCCGAATGGTTTGAAATCTAATATGTTGACTTAATCGTTGCAGAATTTTTTCGTGTCATTTCAAATTTTATGAAAATCGAATCAAAACTTAAAAAGATATTAATAAAAGTTTTCTTCATACTATTAAATCCTATCATACGTAACTAATACAATGATATCCGATGATAGGTAATGATTATAGGCTGCCACGGTTATTACGTTATATTATTTCCGTATTACTGAATTTAATATATATAATCGTAATAAATTTTGTATTCACGCATTTTTGCATAAGTGTACAACAGCTATTGCACCAAGATCTGAATATTTGTAAAATTAGTTATAGAATAAATGCACTTCATTTGCCACGTTTCAGGTACATTTTTCAACTTTTTTAATTCCCCCAGTGTCCAGAAGTCTTCATACAGATGCCACTGAACGATATTGTCGCATTTTTGCTGGTGAACCGATCTTTTGTATAAATATTTTATGAGCTAATACTAGCTTTGTAACCGATTGTCTTCATATTTATGTTAAAGATGGCTTAATCATTCTGTCAGTAATGTCGGTGGTTCTGTTATCGTTAAAATTACGTTAATCTTGAAATTTTCAAACACCAACTGTAATTCCCAAAACACAAATATTTGTTTTTTTTTTTTTTTGTTTTTTTTTTCATAAAACCGCTGTTTTTTCTCATACTTTGAAAATTTATCTTTTTACATTATAAACTAATAAACACTTGAAGAATGGTATTTTTGTACCACTTTTTTTTTTTTTTTTAAATTTCCAAATGCCTTGGCTCCAGAATTTTGGATAAAATTTTGTTTTTATTATGTACGTGAAGAAAAACTTTTCCTTATTCCCAAATAAATTTATTAGTGTATTCTGGTGTCAGTCACTCATTTCAAAATTCATCAATGCAAGCCCTTTACCACTGAAACGTTTAACAATTATAAATATCAATGTATAAAAATCAATTATATCAATTAGTAAGAGAAAACTTAATATTATTTGGTACGCATGGGAAATTTCTGTCCGTTTCATTTCCATACACGCAATTAATTTACATAATCATACTTTATGCCAAATTAATTAGCTATCTGAATCCATGAATGTAACTTTTGTTATCATATTGACTCTTAATTTCATTATGTGAACCAAACTCCTCCTCAAAAGTATCTTATTAAATTAATATTCCAATTACACAAGGTTGATATTTTAATGAAGAAACTTATATGATTTTTTTTTTCTCCTTCGTTTAAAATTATTTTATGAATCTTTATATTTTTTGTGTAAAATATTGAAATAAGATGTTAAAATTACACTATATACAATTCATTATTATCTTGTACTATTCTTTGAAAAATTAAAAAATATATATATTATTATAGTTCAAATACTAAATGTTATGTTTTTTAATATTATTAAAATTTTAATAAAATCTTTTTAATATAAATATTATAATTGTATATGGATTCTTTAAAAAATCCTACTTTCAAAGAAAGGTAGAAAATAATGCTAGTTTAAATCAATAATATAAGAAAGTGAAACAAATTAAAAATATTTTTCACCAAATAAGGAAAAAGTAATTAAACAGTTATAGACAAAAATCATATGTACGGCTTTTAAAAGCATATCCTTATTAATTATTATCTTATTTATGAGTCAATTTTGTATTGTAAAATATTACTATTTTTAATTATATTTAAGTATGTACATGGAAACAAATGAATATCTACTTAGCTATCTTCTTTTTATGTGAGACTCTTCCATTGATTTCTTTCGTAAATGCATTTATTAATAATCAATTTCCTTCAACTTTAAGTTAGAAACTGGTACTAGCACTGTTTCGTTTTACATATATTTTTGATATAAATGTCTGCAACTTCATTAACAATCTGAATATTAAAATAAATTATTTATTAAATTAAACTGGTGTCCGGATTTAACTTATAATTAACGCGATTTCCTTTTTTTTTTTCAATTTAATTTAACGATAATTTAACTGATTAAGTAAAATAATGCTATAAAAAGTGATAAAATCTCATTTATAAAATAAATAAATAAATGACATTTTATCACTTTTTATAGCATTATTTTACTTAATCTGTTTATAAATGATCATTATACCTGTTTATATGATAATTTAACTATTAATTTTATGCATGAAATTACTCAATAACATATAAGTTGCATATGACTCCAGATATTTAACTTTTTTCATCTTTATTTAAATATTCTGATTTGAAAGAACAATTCTTAATTTTATAAAGAATGTTAATTTAAAATATTATCATATTTTACTCTATAATGTAACGTCAAAATACATATTCCCCTTTAGTTTAATAATTTAATCAATTTATAATTTAAAAAAATGTGATGCAATGTTAGTGATTAAAACACTTCTACAGTCAAATAGCATTTTATATCTAAATCTATACTCTTTAAAATTCCTAATTAAAACAATATATTTTAAGGCCAAGAAAAGGCTTTAAAATAAAAGTGTTTTATATCCTTAATATCTACATTTTTTTGCTATATTTTTAGTGGAATATATTGCATCTGATAAATATATGTATATGTATTCCGAAATAAGTTAAAGAAAGGTATGTGTTATGGTTAGGAAACGTAACATCAATATCTAAATATATATATATATTTATAAATTTTAGTGAAGAATTCGCTCTTTCGAAAAGCTAAATTGTTCATTTTGGTTGTTTTTCTCTTTATTCCCAATTAACCACGTACTTTTAGATGTCAACCACATACTTTAACCTTTTAAAACATTGAAGGGAGAAAAACCATGAAACAATAAAATCTAATATTTAACAGAAATTTAAAAATTTAGCACCCTGTCCTATTTTATCATTTAAACATTCCCAATTACAACAACGTATTTTATTTTAAAACTATATTTCAAATATCAATAATTTTTATCATCTTTAAATCTATAATAAATTACTAAAAATCAATTTACTTCACTTTATATTAAATATTTATTTATTTTTCAAAAATTTTCAAAAGCTATCTATCAAACCTCAATTTAGTGTTTGATAGCTCCTCGTGTTAAGTTGAAATTTCATATTTAAAACTATTGTATTAATGTTAACAATTGTTATACTTAATACAAATTCTTATAATTGTTAATGTTACGCACAGATGTTATAATTTACTAAAGAAATTACATTTTAACAATTAATTTTTTAAGTTTAAATTTCAACCATTTAATTAACATTTATTATTGTGCGAACCATTACTCTATGTTACGTAAGTTGCATGAGAATACAGGTTTTTAGAGTTTGTATCTACATCTCTTTATTTCAAAATTTCTGTTTGTAATTTAGCTTAATGTTTAATGTGAAATTTTCAAAATATTTAATAAATTAGAATATCATCCTATGAATTCTTGTAATAAATCCTGTAAATATATATATATATATATATATTATTTTTTAAAGACTTATTCAACTTTAAGTATTGTTCAAATCCTTATTTTGTGTTATGTATGTTTTCAGAGATTCTTTATTTGAAAATTGCCCTTAAAAACAATATATTTAATACAAAAAATGTTTTTAGTATGGAAAAATTAAAAGTGCTGTCTTGCTTGCATCTGTTTTTACATGTTAAAATACCTTTATTTAAATTCAATACTTTAATACTTTAGGTTTATAACTGGTCTTGAAGCGAAATCTCTCTTCCCCTCGTATACTATAATGCATATTCTGTGTTAAAGAATTACCTCCCAAATGCAAATGTCGATTTTAAACTAACATATCCGAAAAACGAAACTGGACAAGGTTGCTGTAACGTTATGTAATAATCTACGTGCCATCGTTTCTAAACTTAATAAAACATTTTATAAACTTTCCGTACTTATATATTGATATGTCAATTTCGTAAATACTAGTTTCTGCAATCTCAACCATAAGTTTCTCTATTAAAATAATCTTGTTGTTATTATTTGTATATCGCTTGGATCACTTTAAAGAACACATAGTGTATTAGAACTGAAACATGTTTCTACTTGTATTAATAATGTCATAAATTCATAATTTGACAACAGTGTAATTTCTATTGATCTTTTGAAAAGGAATTTTCAGGAACTTTCCAGTTAACTGGTTCGTTAACTGAGATAACTAGTTTTAGCTCAGTTCAATCTTTTCAATCTTTTTTGTAGAAATAAAATGTTTTTTTCGAAGCATTCTAGCATTTTAACTAAATAATTGCACGCCGAACAGTTGTTGCACTCAGCATCTCATTGACTTGCGTGAGTTCATCTTGCATATCCAGATGATTTTTTGCTGCCACCTATGCCATAGTAGTCTTGTAGTATACTCATTATAGTCTTTTATATCTTGTATATGCACTTGCTGTTGTACACATTTTCATGCCTTTACCAGTTTGATTTTGTAGTGGCATAGTTTGATTATACGACTTAAATATTTTAGAAATGCCACTTTTGCCGTTTGCCTCGAATCGCTTCGTAACTGTAACACTTTTTACTCGAAAGTACTATTTTACATAGCTTTCTAGAGAACCAGTTAACACTTTGTACACTTTCTTTACTTTTCCTATGTTTTACATCCAGCTCTAATATCAATCACATAAAGAACATAAATCTACCATTTCACAGTCCTCAAATGTCGCCCAAAATATGGCATCAGCAGACAAATCTTAGTGTTACCTGAGTAACTCACTGCCAAAACAGGACGACAACTGATTGGATCTCTAAACACTCAACGTGATACTCAACATGTTAAACATGAAATGATGCTATGAGGCAACAAACTTCAATAAAACGCTTTTTCTAAAATGTTTCTACACTTCTGACCACTATTGTATGCGCAGCAAAGAGATACACAGTAGTGTAATCTCTATTCAGCAATCCGCATTAATACGCTCTTTGAAATTTTCAATGTAAATGCATTAAAAAAATATCAAAAAAGTTCTATTTTTAAGCAAACATACTATATACCAAACATGTCAAACTCAAAGACTGGTAGGAGGCAAAAAAAAAAGTTTTGAATACAAGTGCGCAAAAATAATTATACTTTTCCCGTCATATCTAGATCCTTTTCAAACATTTTCTATATAAAAAAATCCCTGCCGGCCGGCCTACAGGCGGAGGTACATTTCGAAGTTAAGTATATTAATTGCACAACCAAAAACTAAATCATGATTAGATATAAATCCACTTTAACAGTTTTATCTGGCCGCTTTTCACGAGTTTTCATTTCATTTTTATATAATAGCTGGTTTTATCAGAATCATGTTAAGGCGGTATTCAAAAAAATACTGTTCCATGCTCAACAACTTGAAATTTTCTGGCACATTTTCAGATTTATTTAAAAAAAAAAATACGAAACTTACTGACGTGATTTTTGAAAAGCTTTATAAGCGACATGTGTTTTTCTTTCAATTAATTAAAACTTGATTAATAAACGACTATTTTCTCAGTAGGGCAATATTTTTCGTTTCTAACACAATCGCTTCGGGAAATTCTGTTCAAAATGCCCACTTTGACACAATTTTTTTAAATATATTCTGCCTCTATAAAAAATCGATCATAACGGTATATTATATAGTTTCTGAAGAAGAGAATCTATCAATTGGATGCGTTTGAGAGCAAAAATTAATTTGAAAATGAGTAAGAAAATAAGCACTTTGGATTTGAATACACCCTTAATAAGATGATTTTTTTCTTCAACCGCTATGTATTTTTAATTTGTTTTTGCTGTAAGAATTGGTCCTATCAAAAACTTGTCTATGTAAATGTTGAAGACAATATTAAGAAGATAGATAAATTCATGGGGATTTCATATCTTGTGAATTGACAGGTTATGGAATATTTTCTTCTTCACCCCCAGCCCTTTTTTTGTTTTCGTTTTTAATTTTTTTGCGGTACGAATTGGTCCTATCAAAAACTTGTGAGTATAAAATTTGTAGCTAATATTAAGGAGATGTATAATAAAATTAATTGGATTTGATATCTTGAGAATTGACGAAGTTAGGAATTTTTTTCTCCCAAAAACCCTATTTTTTTCGCCCCTTGAGCGCATTTTTAATTTTATCAAAAATCTGTGATACATAAATTTTTGTTCATATTTTTAGAAGTAATAAAAACTTCAAACTGATTTGATATGTACAAAAATTAAGAAGTTATGGGGGTTTTTCGGTTTTCACAAAACCCCTCCCTATTTCCATCCTCTTGGTCCGATTTTGTCCATTAACGAACTTGATCGAGATTTTATGCCCCTTGATTTTATGTATCAGTTTGGAAGAGATTTGTGCAAAATTGTGGAAGTTATCGTGTCCAGAAGAAAGTGATATATATATATACATATATATATATATATGTTACATTATTAGATCTAATTCCGCGATGTCTTATCTTATTCTAAATTACTACTTTATTTTCACTAAATCCTTATCCTTAAATAATCTTTATCGTTAACTCTGTTAAATTCCCTTTAATTTAATGTCTCACTTGTCTTAATCGCTTAAATATTACGCTTTTAGTATTCTTAAATTAAATGTTCCATTCCCGCGCTTTTTCTTTCGAGAATATTCTTTTAGCTTCCATTTTTACTTTACCGCGCATTTCTGAGATTATCCTTTTTCCCTCCAAATTCATCCGCGTGCTCTGTTCGCACTCTTTATATGACGTGACATTCTTAATTATTCATTGTTTGAGAGCGCGACCTACGTCATATTTGTATCCTTACACGTGAGGAACAAAAAGTAGATACTCGCTGTGTTTCAGCAGATTTCAGCACATTTGAGTCGTATTTCCAGTTTTCATCCATCCCCTGGTCAGCGTCCTGTTATTCGATTATCTGGAACTTTGTTTAAACCTAATTACTACTACGGAGCGAAGTCTAATTATCTTGGTGGAAACTGCACTTTTTAAAAGATGTTCTAATAAAGGGCTTAGTTGATTATGAGTTGTTTCAATTTCTTCTGGGGAAACTTCACGGAACGATGCATTCCATTGTTTTCACTCGACAATTGCATTTCAGCAATTGGTTCTACTAACATAACAGATTCGATTTATCTGTTCTGACCACTTCTTTTACGCCATTATAGCTGCATGTGATCCACAGCTACTATCGTGACAGTCAGTACGGCATTTTCAACGATGAAGCCAATCCAATGTTGCTAGAATGCAACATATATATATATATATATATATATAAAGGTTTTTACTGAGGGTGGTTTTGGGTTCTAGGAATCATGATCGGTTGCAAAAAGTTTTCAGAAATTCCAACATAGGAACGACGCCAATAGGTAGTATTTCATACGAAATCTACCTAAAAGAACAGCAACAAAAAATTTATGTTTTTTACATAAAACTTGACATCTCGCCTCTGCAACTACATTTTCTATCTCGATGAAATTATCTTCACAGTGACTCGTTTTAAAACTGATGTCGATAATCCTAGATATGAAATGAGAATTATTTCCTTTCATAAATGGAGATGACTGCTCGCACTAATCCCCTCTAAATATATGTATAATTTCACATGATAATTTTCTAATATTTTCAATCCTCGATGTTAAACAGCACAAACAGAACACACTCATCACACTAGATGTCAATTATTTATATTTTGATATTATATGGTACTATAAGTTTGATTTATTTACGTTCACAATTGTAATGCATGTTATATCATCAGTTTTTAATATACGAAGTCTGTGTGATAAGTATTTACCTTTTACTATTTCCGCTCGCAATAGTGTTTCTAAGTCACTGTGTACATTGCAATCAGACAGCTTAATTCACATGCTTGAATTTTTTTCACGCTTTCCAGTGAGCCAGTCGTTACCTGCTGGCTACCGAGTAAGGCGCTATCATACATGTTCGTCGGATTTTGATTTATCTCAAGATGAACAGGTTGAACAAAGGTACTGCATCAAATTTTGTCAAAGCTTGGTGATTCTCTAAGCGAAACAATTCGTAAGATTCATGAGGTATCGTAAAATTCATCAGTTCTGCAGCTCATTCTTCGCACCTGATTCAGAATTTCTTCACAAAACATGGAATTCCAGCCGTTCGCCAACGTCCTTACTCTTCAAGACAAGACTTCTGTTTGTTTCCGAAACTGAAGACGCCATTGAGAGGATTCCATTTTGAGAGTGGCGATGTGATATGCAGAAATCGACGGCAGAGTTGAACACCATTGGAAAAAAAAATTGTAGATGTATTTTCGGCAGTGGAGGGAACTGTGAGCTAAGTGTGTGATGACGCAAGGGATCTACCTTTAAGGAGATTACCGTACCACTCCCGTCAGTTAACTTACATTTTTTTAGACAAAAGTCGGATACATTTCAGACAGGTCACGTACATTTGTTATATTGGTTGGGCAGCAAAAAAGTTTCTTGCTAACCGTGTGAACCCCTATAATCTCAAAAGTTTGACATAATTTAACTATACCAATATGGATAGATCTTATAGCGCAATGTTTTGTTTTCATAAATTATGTGTATATGAATTTGAAAAAGCAGTTCTGTGTCAATTATCATAAATATTTTTCTTAATAATTCAGTAAACCTCATCATATTAAGAAAATTTGTTAAAAAAATATTTTACGATAATAATAGTATTTCACTTTTACTAAAATATAACATAGCATAACATAAATAAATGCTTTCAGATGTTATTCAATTATCACTTTTACTTTCTTTTTCATAAATTCATTTACACGCTTGAGTAGTTTTCATCCGATAAATATTTCTAACCAGAGGCATTTTAAGTATAATAAGAATTCTAAATAACACTTGCCTTCAATTAAATTAAAATCTTTTTAAGTGACACTAAAGTACTATAAATGTTATGTTCAGCAGAAAATAATATTTAATTAAATTGTAAATGCAAGAAAAGAGTTTTTGACGCATGAAACAACATCATTAACGTTACCTATGTAAAATTGAGTTATCTGGCATAGTTTGAAGGCATTTTCTATAAATATTACTAAATATATAAAATTATCTTCTTTGAAATTGCACTCAGATTATAATAAAAGTATAATGAATCAATACATTTATAATTAAATATTTCTTTTGTTTCGTACACTGTAAAAAAATGTGTAAATCTACAGATGTAAAGTTACCGAAATCTGTATGCTTACTAAACTTTTATCTGTACCAATCGAGATTATTGAATGCTCAATCCATTGTTGCTGGTATGACATTCATATACCTAAATTGGATTATCTTTATAAGGAGTATGAATTTTCTAAGCCAAGCCTTAATTTTTATATTTAAAATAATTATGTATCATGATGAAAAGAAAATGAAACAGACTCAGACATTAAATGCACTATGAGCCTTTCCCTTATATAAGTAATATTTTATTAGAAATTATATTTTTGGCTGAAAATATATTTTATCAAATTTTATAAGCGTAATATTCTATTGTTTTCTTAGCTGAACATAATTTTAAGTGAATTAAACAATTTCGCATATTTTATTTAAGAAGACGTGCATATTAAAGACATTCTTTAATGTGCACATTATTAATATGCACATATTAAAAACATTCACACATTCTTTCAAAAGAATGTTTCATTAAATGTAAAATGCAATCTGAAATCTTAGTAAATAATAGAAATAGAATATGATATCAAATCAGTAGTAATGATAAACGAATGGATTATGGGTATTCTCAACTTATGTGATAGATAATTTTGAATAACTATAGTACTTATAAAGCAACTTGTACATTATAAAGCAAGTTGTTTATATGCTTTATAAGCAAACTGTTTATAAAGCAAGTTGTACATTAAAAAAATTCAAAACAACTTTCTTTATAAACAGCCATTTGTATGAAGATATTTTAATGTAAGTAATTTAATTAAATAGCGAAAAAAAAATACCTTAAGAGACTATGCATTTGAAGTGTTGCATCGAATTTGAAATGCGATGGATGGAAATGCATTCCGAAGAAATATAATTGAGAAAACGCATTGAAATGTTATGTGACTTTAAATTAAACTTTACAATAATGTGAAATTTATATGAAAAAAATAATTTCTAATACTTTAAATTAAATTTTTATCAAGGGTAAAAATATTTGCTGAATGAATAATATTAAACTATAAATTTGTTTACATATAAATGAAACAGCCAACTTAAAATAATTTATATAATTTTTTTTCTATCATAATTATTGGTAGTAACTATTCTTTTATAAATTACTCAATGAAATGATGTCTACATAACATTTTAAGGTCAAATTGCTAGGTATATTCTTTCGAATAGATGCGGTTTCGTGTACTGAAATTCCATTGCTTAAAACGTACTGTTTTTCAAATAGGACATAGTTTTAACGACATTTCGTAGGGACTATAATAAAATGAACAAATTTGTTTTCAAATATGAACAAGAAAGAAAATTCATGAGTGAAGCGTAGAATTTTTAAACACTTTAAAACAATTTCAGAATACCGTAACAGAATTTGACCGTTTAAGGGAGCTGGTTACTTAGCTTCCGATTTCCCCTCACTAATTTAAGTTCTATTAACACATAAAATATCAAATTCAGCGTAGATTTTAGAAATATTTTGAAAACTAAGAAAAAAAGAGATATCCTTTAAGAAGAGTATACATAAAAAATACGTTAAAAATATGAATTTCCCGAGAAGATATTTTAAATATACGAATGCATCAAAAGTCCATGACTTAACATTACGGAGGAGAATTCCGAAGCTGAGTGACCAGCCTCCATAAAAGTGAGAAAGAAAATATCTAATTAAGCAATTTCAAAATTTCGTAACATATTTAAAATCAATATTTTAGAATACTAGAATTACTTTGTGCATCACAGTACATGATCTATATATCAGCATATGCAACTTGAATTGTGCGAAAAAATTTATCTTAGTTAGAAAACGCATAACACAAACGGAAATTTGTGTTCAGTACATCTGCAAATAGTCAGAAATATACTCTGAATAATTTTGTACTGTTCTGTATAACATATACAGTTTTTAGTCATCCGACATATTATACTATATTTTAATTCAGGAAAATAACGCATAACACAACTAAAAGCGAACTTTCAGAATATAACATCTATGCTGAATATAGTTGAGCTGGAAAATTCATAACTCAGTTAAAAAATAACTTTAAGGCTGTTCTCAACTGCTCTGCTCAACAAGCGCAAAATGTTTTGACGCATTTACAAATTCATTTTTAACGGAAACATATAAAATCGGAAAGTCTGACCGTGGAAACGATTTGGACTCGAACTGTGTTTTCCATTTTTGGATAAATAAATTACCTATTGAGTTATAAGCGATTTTGATCACGTGGCGAACATGTTTTTCATCCTTTTTTGAGTGGATATTCTTCTTGTGCGCGGAATTTCGGTTCACAACGCTCACTTTTACAGTATTTTCTGTAAAGATCTATTGAATTTGCAAAAAAAAAAAAAAAAAAAAAAATACAGCTCGATTGCATAGTTTCTGAACAATAGCACCTGCTAGTTTCATGCATTTCCGAACAAAAAATAAATTAAAACTTATGTCATAAAGTTGCCTTTTTCGATTTGAGAACATCGAATAGCTTATCGCTTATACACAGAATTGTTCTGTGTAGTCCTGTACATTAAGTGTAAAATTTATACACACCATGTAGAACGCAAAAGTTTAGTTAAATGCGCTTCTAGCTTTTATCGCTTACAGGCACTACTAAAACTAAAGTATTTTGTGTGACCCTGGGCCTGTAAATGAACCATTATTCCCATTATATTTTACATCTAGCACATTGTAGTGTACTTCAATAATGGAAATTAATTTCGTTATGCGTGAAAAATATTATATCGTTAAAATGTACTACAAATCATTTTTAGCCATAGTCCATAATATAAAGGCATCATTTTTAGTACCATATTAAACGAACTATACATGTGACAAGTTTCATTTTCAGCTGCGAATATGCTATGATAAACAACAATAACGTATATAAATTACCCGATAATCCGAGAATATTTACGAGAGTTAGCGCATGAACAAACGGCAGATAGGCAAACTAATGTCAAAATGACTTTTTTTTTTAACTATGTTGGAAAGTGTTAAAAACGTGAAATATAACCCTTAAAAAAGAATAAAAGTAATTGCTGTAGAGAGCAGAAAAATAAATTTTATGCAATTCTGGAAAAATTCAATTTTATTTCAATATAAAATAATGTGTATCACTTTAAATCTTTTGTGCAGAAGTATTCGATTTTCAAAGACGAATTTTTTGTAATATATCAAGAAAATTAATCCCCAAATGAAGATAAAAAATAATTATTGTAATAAAGTTCTTTCATGTGCCATAATTAATCAAGAAAATCAATCACGTTTGACAGACGAATCTGGAAGTAAGACTTTTATTTATCTCACTTATGTATAATCACTATTGATTGATTCAAGGGCATGTAAGCATTCAAATAGGCAGAATCATAAACTTTTGAACATATTTTAGTTAATGACTTTATGATTAGATATAATAAATTTCCTTAAACTGTTTTTTACTTCATGTTTTTAAATATACGTTTTTTTTTTTGTGTGTGTGTGTGTGTATTACGTATTTGGTTGTTGTTCTGATAAGTCTCTATAAAAGACATACAGCTTTATCGCTGCAACTGTTTTATAGAAATTAATAAATAATGTTTCTCTTTCTGAAGTCAGGATGATCAACAAAAATAAAGTTACACAAAATAAATATTTTACACAATTAAACCTACTTTAAAACACAGTGCAGACTTCAAACAGGTTCAATGTTGATGTCGATTACTAAAATATATAGAAGATACATGAGATACTAAAATATACAGAAGAAACAGATTAGATATCTTGGAAAAAGGTAAGCAATTTTAACTTACCTATATTATTATTACTGTTATAAATATAACAAAGTAATTTGAGGGAAAATATGCTCACGCCATTAATATTAATTTGGAAATATAAGGATTGCTAACAATAATCTCTTTTTTAACTATGTTGGAAACTGTTAAAAAGGTGAAATATAACCTTTAAAAAAGCAAAATTGCTGTAGAGAGTAGAAAAATAAATTTTATGCAATTGTAGAAAAATTCAATTTTATTTTAATATAAAATAAAATGTATTACTTTAAATCTTTTTTTTTTTTTTTTTTTTTTTTTTTGCAGAAGTATCAGATTTTCAAAGACGAAATCTCTTTTTTATAGGTTTCATCTATTTCAATATTGTACATTTTGATTATAAAGTTGTCGAAGAAAATCTCATTTAGGTCACCCAATATATGCCGCATTTTACTATGCAACGTTTTGCAACATTGCATCTTTTCTTGTATTAGGCAACATCTACTGAAGTTCATCGAATTTTTTTTGTTTAACAAAAGGCACTTTAATCCTATTTGATCTCGTATTTAGATTTTTATATCCTTCCTTCTTAGATAGTAACCTTTATATGTGGTATATTTTTCTTTTTAAAGTGAAATACATTACAAATTTGCAAAATTTATAAATAAAAATTCAATATTCCAAAAACATATTTACTGATAATCTACGGTTTCAATGTATTAAAAAAAAACAAATACTTTGCATCATACGCATCAGATCACACACATGTTTATGCAGCGAAAGTTTGTTTTTATTTATGTTTAAAACTTTTTTTATAATAAATTATTAAAAATATTCCTGATATTAAAAATTTCAGAATAGAAAGAAGATAAATATGGTAAAGATGTTAAATGAATAATTTAAATATTTTATGACTGAAAAGCATTTTTATATTTCACAGTTATGTTACCCTCCTCAGTTCTACATGTTTAAAGAGGATATTTTATAGAAAACACCGAGGATGAAACATTTTTCATTTATTCGCACTTCTAAAAATTATTATAAATTAGAAAATATATTATAATGTATTAATATATATTATAATATATATTAATATATTATATTATATTATAAATATAGTATAATAAATTAAAATATAAGTTCAAATTTTTAAAACGTGAGAGGATGATTTCGTTGAAGACATTAAGACGACCATTTTCCAATATTATTACAAATTATGAAAAAAGTCCATCTAGATCCAAAGAAAGTCCGTGACATTTAGCCGACAATGCATTTAGTCACCAATAATTAACCGACAGGATATTTAGCCGTGAAGTAGAATAGCCGACACATAATTTAGCAGACATGATAGTGAGCCGACATGTCAGTTTTCCGATAAGGACAATTACCTGAAAAAGGCAGTTATCTGACAGAGGCAAATAGCGGACATGAGCCTAAGTTTATCCAACTGGACTTTCAGTCATCATGTTCCTTTAAATGATACCATAGTACTCGTATACCAAAAGCATAAACCTCTGTAACTCGTCAGACTTGTGAATCAATCAAAAGCAATTGAACAGCATTAATGCATTTTAGATATACATTAAACCTCGATACCTCGTTCTAGTCTTTAACTCTGTTTACATTTCCAGCACACTAAATGACGGTATACGCTAAAACCAATTATGCTCCGTCATCCTTATACATTTAAATTTATATCCAATTCCGCATTTAGGTTTCCATGCAATTCAAGAAAAATTCCGCATGAATTTGCATTAAAACTTTACAATTTTCCTATCGTTAAATGTACGTTTCGGCTAACTGTCCTGTGCATTGAATGTCTGTGACAGAAAAATATTCTTGTCGGCCATCTGTACTGTCACTTAAATGTACATGTCGACTAAATGTATTTATTGATTGAATGTACAGCCAACTATTTCCTGGTGAAAAGATGTCCAGGACTGAAAAAAAACATATACAAAAACAGATGGTAATATTCGCATATTTATAAAAACTGTGAAATTTTTATATTTACTTTATCTTTCAACCAAAATTTAATGTAGGGTATGTCATATTTTTATCCCTGAATTTACTACGTCGTCAACATTTTTTTTTATAAACTGATGTTATTTTATCTAATCTATTGGGCGTATAACAGGTGTTTTATTAAAATCACTAAAATAAATTTCATATTTCGGCTTAAAGGTTTTTCTATTTTTCTACAAATGTAATAATTTAACACACATACCTTTTTCCAGAAATACACCTCTTATAGAAATTCACAATTAGCGTACTTTTTGTTGAAAAACAACAAAAAGGAATAAAATAAAATAAAATAAACATAAAAAGATAAAAAGATAAAAAGATAAAAAATGAAACAAGTGAACTCTTTTAATACTCTACAAAAGTATACTAAGTATACTAAGTATTCCTAAGTATTCAAAAGTATTTTTTAACATGTCAGATTTCAAACAAAAAACAAAAGCGCATTCGATTAAATTTCCAAATAGCAAATTGTGTTCTCAAAATACTTTATATGTTTAGAATTTATCTGAGATTAATGTCTCCATTTCATGGCGGTATTAAGCTCAGGAAAGTACAAATTATATCCATGCATTGCAAGTGTTATTTTTTTTTTACTCCGACATCCGACATTTTTTTACTCTGAAGTAACATTTAGAAAATAAATGCATAACATTTTTTATACAGAATCATCTATTTGTACAGAATTTTTAGAATTTTATTTTCAATATAAAAATAATTTTAAAATAATTAAAGGCGAAGTAAAGTATATCCTTTGTACTCAGTTTGTTTAGTAACAGAATTTGTTTGGATTTCAAATTTATTCCAATAAATATTTTTTCAGATATGAATACATTTTTAGTACATAGGATTTCTTTTATACATAGATTTTTACCAACATTTTTCTTTTTAGCTTTCGTTTATTAAATTTAAAATGTAAATTATTTTTTCAGTTTAACTGTCCAGTTGACTTATTTTCAAAAAATAAAATTTACGTATAAGCAATACTTAAAATCACGGGAAATTTTTAAAGAAATATTTGGCACCCTGGTACATTACTTTTCATACTTGTTTTTCAAAACATTCAGTAAATTTATTTCTTAAATTAAAATAAAAAACAGTTCTTGTAGCTTAATTGTAATAGACATTTTCTAAAATGAATTCAAAAATGTATCCTATAACTATCAGGATTTGAGATATGAAATACTGTTAAAAATTGAAACATTGTTAACATTAAAAAAAAAAAAAAAAAAAACCCTACAAGTTTTTAATTAGGGCAGTGATGAACAAAATATTTTATGTGTATATTTTCAGTATGTATCTTTTATTTTTTACAATATTTTTTGCAAGAATGTTACTTGGAGCTTTTAGTTTCTTTTACAGGGTTCGTAAGGGTCCTGGAATTTCCAGACCAGGAAATTCTTCGGTCCCACTATTTTCTTATAGAAAATCCCTTCTTAAATACGGCGATATTTCGCGCGTTTGAACTAGATTTATTTTTTTATAAACAAATACTGATATTTCACCTGGAAAATAACGGCACCCGTACGAACTCTGTTTTAGTCGAAGCAATTAGTTGTGGTTTAGCAGATGTAAATTTCTAGAATCTTCAAATAAGCAAAACCAAAAATTAAAAGCTTTAATTTTATTAAAGCTTGGCGAGTCAAAAAAATTATAAATCTTAAGTTAGAAAATTAATAAGTAACGTTTAGTATTGAATGACGTCACAAAATTTTCAGAATTTATATATTTTGTAAGTATTTTTGAAAATAATATTCGATAATATTTTTGGTTACAAAAGATTTATGAAAATTATAAAAATTCATGTCTGCTGCAGTTTTTTAACGCACATTAAAATAAAAGTTATTCAGAATACTATGTATTGCTCATGAAAATCGTTCGCGATATTATTATTGCCATTACACGCAAATCTTACCGTTTAACATTATATCTGCGATAATATAGCTTTAGAATTACTGCATTTTTGTTTCCATTATGGTAAATATAAATGCGTATAAGTACTGTTCTTATTTCAAACTCATACTGTCTCTGCTGCAAATCTTCGTGCAGAAAAGAGATTGATACGAATCAATTTGTAATAATGTGTACTAATAAAGGCTATGCTTCAAAGTTGCTTAGGGATCGTCTACATATAGATATCTTATCAAATTTTAAGATTTTCAATGCTAACATCTATTTTGGTAATCATATTTGAATTCTTCGCTAAACTAAACTTTAAGATACGACACAGAACGTCAACCGGCACAGTAGATTAGGAATTATACAGGTTCAAAGTTTGGAACTCCTAATGTTTAATTCATTTTTAATTGTTGCACAGCAGATTGCAAAGCGAGTAGTTTTCTAAGCATTGCTTAAAACTATTTAGCATAATAAGCAGTAATTTTTCATTCGCCTTTTTGAAGCTTCTAAAATTAGACTTCTGTTAAAAAAATGATAGGTTAACATTTATTTATTTTTTTAATTAATTTTGAAATGTTATACCTTTTAAGTTAAAAAAAATAATTAGTTGTAAAATATTAATTGTTTCGCAGAAATCGACTTCTAGGAGCTTCAAATATGCGAATCAGAATGGAAGAACATCCCACTAAGTAGATTGTGTGTAATGTTTGAAAGCTATCCACACTGCCATCTATTTTACAACAATTAAATTTGAATTCATCAATTGGAGTTCTCAATTTTAACCGAAGGTACAATTTACGGAAGAATACAGTTATGACTTTAAAATTAGGTGTAAGTACTGAAAATTTTCACGTTTGATACAAATTCTATATGTCCGTGACACCTAAAAATTTAAATTGTAGCACATATTAGTTTATGTTACTACCAATCGATACGTAGCAGTTATATTTTTATACGATGATTTGTGACAGAGTGAGTACGGGGTGATCATTTTTGTTTCCATTACCGCACATATAAAAGAATAGATCTATAAAAATAAACATAGATACATAGATATGTAGCAAATTAACGCCTTGTAATAATATATTAATTTCAAATACTAAAATGTGTAAATTAAAACCTTAAAACCAGTAAAAATACGTTTATTTCGACTGTTGACTTATGTTTAGACTCACCCCGATACATTTCCAAAAAACAAACTAAACCTTTGACTAGTTTAAGTAAGACTAGACTAGTTTAGTTAGGCTAAATTAAAACTAGTTTTGTTTTTGAATATGACTCTGGGTGAGTCGAAAGATGTCAACAGTCGAAATAAATGTATTTTGACTGGTTTTAAAGTTTTTAATTTACACCTTTTAGCATTTGGAATTAATATAGATCCATAGATATAAGATAAAGTATTTGATATACTGTGATTCATCGAATATTTATAAATAGTACACTAATATATATATATATATATATATATATATATATATATATGTAGCATTTTGCTAGCGACTTCAGATATTTAGGCGACACCAGTACACCTCGACATAAAATGTAGTACAGCAATCAAAACCATCCATCCGTTATATTGAAAATACCGGATTGCAGTCAGGGTGGTGAGAAAAAACAGGCTCGAAAAACATTGGAACAATTTCCCTTGCGTAATGAATATAGAGAGTCATCGTCACTTTTTAAACTGCTTTTATTGACAAAAAATATAGTAAAACACTTCCAGTAGTTATTCCATACGCTCTCAAAAATCGATCATTGCTTCATAAAACGTTAGATGTTATAAGAATAGGATCTGCACATTAGAACGTTCACTCCAAGCGACGCAACTTAATTAGACAATCAGAAAACGTAAAATCTTCTCTCCATCGCCGATGTAACGATATTTGTACCCCGAACAACAACGCGCGGACGGTTACAGAACAGTAACAGACCAATGCTAGAAGAGAGGAGGGGGAGGATGGGACATAGAACAAATTACGATTCGATGGGAAAGGATGACGTCGATAAAGAACTCTTTATACGGCGGCGTCAGAATAAAAGCGCAAATAGCGCTGGCGGACGCATGGAATTGTGGGTATAGAACACGAAAGAATAAATGATATTAAAACATTCGAAAGAAAAAGAATTTAATTTTAGAATAAAATGAAAAAGTAATTTAATGGGTTTTATAAGATTAGGCGAATGGATTAAGGTTTTTTAGAATAATAAAAGAATACGCAACTTTAAATGCATGGAATAAAAGACAAAAGATATTAAGATATTATTAAAGATAGGTAAAAAAGAAAAAATATTAAGAATTTGAAAAGGTTTTAATAAGAAAAAGAGGCAAAAATTTTTAATATTACATATATGTATATATATATATATATATATATATATATATACATGGTCATATAATCACTGGCAATCTTAATATAGTTAGGGATTTTACATTAAGAAAATTAATGGGATATGGGACTAAATATAGACTTCCATCAAAACTTAATATAAATACAATTATAAAGCAATTTACATTTGATATTGATTTGTTTATATATAAAATTTCAATTTATTACAATAAACCTATTGCATATTTTAATCAATGGAAAATACTGGTAATTGAAAAGTTAGCTGATGCTCTTTGGGCAAATGTATCTAATCTTGTTAAAGCCAATACCAAACATATTTTCCAACAAGTTAAAACTATTCAAAATGACTATGTAATTTGACAAATCCCCTAATATTTATGCAATCATATGCAAATCTTATTATCACCATCTTCTTACATCTTGCATTTCATCAAATAAGTCTTTCCAAAAAACTAATGATGATATTATTGTTAACAATCGTAAAATTATTGCTTATTATAAACTACTAAATTTTATTCCTACTAACTTTAACTATCCATATTTAGTACTCATTCCTAAATTTCATAAGACACCATTTAAATTCAGAAAAGTTACAATTGGATGTAATACATATAATAATTATGCTAACAATATTTTATTAAAAATTCTGAATCAAATTTATGATCTAACAACAGAAACAGATAATAAACATTGTACAAAAAATAGTTATCAATTGGTTAATGTTCTTAAAGACATTAAATGTGTAAAAAATATACGAACATATCATTTCAAAGATCTATTTAATAATATAAATCTGTACTGTGTACTGTATAAGAATCTATAAATTAAATTAATTTACATCAATTTAATTTACTATTATTCATCTATTTCAACATATTTTGATTTGTAATGATATACGCTTACACAGTTCATGATATATTGATAAGTTTGTGGCTATGTTGTATTCTGTTGGTATATTACCCCTCACCCCCGAATCAGTAATGATATATTAATTTTATTAAGTGATTAATATAAACAAACTTTTTTATTAATAATAAAGTTACTTATTCGAAATTATTATTAATTTGCTTAATTTTAAATGTAAATATTAAAAAATAAAAATAATTATAACCAATTATCGCACATTATTAAATTGTTAATTGACTATTATCAATATTCTGATGCGTAGTTTTAGAATGATATATTTGTGCCGTCTCAGTGATATTATAGGTTAAAATTTTAGCGATTTAAAAAAAAAAAAAATGCAATTTTTCTACTGTTATATCGACATTCCGCAATAGATGGCAGCACTAAATATTATTACTTCTGATTTTAGTCCTGAACTTATTCATATTTTGATTATCTTAATTTAATTTTCATGTAGTTCTGCTAGATGGCATCATTAAATAATTATTTAGTTTGTTCTAATAATATAAGGAAGCCATGGACTCTTAAATTACTCTTATATTAGTTATTGTCTCTTAATTATTAATTGTTTAATTTTAAACAATTTCTTGTTTTTGTACTTTTAGTATTAATTTATTCCATGATCATTATAATAGCATATAATAATTATTATTATATGGACTATATGTTAATTATCATTGTACATTTTATACTTGTGAATATTTACTGCGGCAACCGTGGAATATGCTTTTAACTCTGCAAGTTATTTGGGCGGGATTTTTTATGCTATGCCAAATTCCGTTAAATGTTTGTGTCATGGTCAATATGTCTTAGTTGTTCTCTCGCTGGGTATGTCTATGATCTATTTTTTTTTTTATGTTTATCATTGTTGCGGATACCACACTGATTAATATTTTTTTTTAATTCAATTTATTTTTCATGGTGGTTTTATAATTTCTAGTGATTAGTCGATCGGGTACATAACGGAATTCAATTTTTTGCTTTTTGCTGAATTCTGTTACAGAAATCGACTAAGTTTTTTGCTTATAAATGTATTTTATGTGTACCCTAGTATAATGTAACCTAGTATAATGTGTACCCTAGTAAATGTAAATGTATGTGTACCCTAGAAAAAGTGAAATACTTTATGAGCTTCCGGCATCATTCATCCATTTGATCTATTGTATGTTTATGATACGGCTTTTTCTGATTCAACATTATTTAACTGGATATTGTATCTTTTGTCTTTAATAGGATTTTATCAAAATGTGGTTTTTTCATACGTTTTATATAGATTTATCACCCGCAATATGCTAGTGAATTAGTGGTATTTAGCATGATTCTGTATTACTAGTTACAGGTTCCATCTTTATTCTGTATAATGTCAGTGTTATGAATATTAGCTAATTTATTAATTTAATTTTAGTAATTGGAAATTGATGACGATTTGTAATATATATATATATTATATATATTATATATATAGTATTATAGTATATATATTAATATATATATATATATATATATATATATATATATATATTGGGCTGTTTAAAAGCCTCTGCTTATTAACCAGGAGAAGACCCTTTAATTGCCTTCGAGGAGGACTTAAAGGAATCGACTGGGAGCGGAGACTTCATGTCCAATCCGCACCTTCCACCGGTGCAGCCTGTTAGTACCCTTGCCTAGTGCATGGGGAACGAACGCGGATGGGCTTCCTCCAACCCGCTTGGTCAGCGTGGAGGAATTTGGCCAACTACCCCCCTTATTTTACCATGAATTCATAAAATAAATCACGGCCCTTAATTCCCGGCGGTCTGAATGTTCCTGGTTATGGCAGCGATCAGAAAGACATGAAGACAGAGGGTGCTAAGAATAACCGGGCTCGGCTAGGCTGCCATAAGTTGATGACCTTGGCTACGTATAATGGACGATCCCTATCTTCGAAAAATCGTTTACAGGAACTTGAAGATGAATTAGAAAAAATCAACTGGGACATCCTAGGATTATGTGAAGTAAGAAGAAAAGGAGAAGAGAAGATAGATCTTGCCAGCGGGCATGTATTATACTACAGAGGCACAGAAGATGGAAGAACAAGTGGTGTGGGATTTCTGATTCATAAAAGGTGGAAGAATCACATCGTAGAATATGATAGTGCATCAGATAGAGTTGCAAGATTAGTAATACAGGTGTCCAGAAGATACAAGCTGCAAATTACCCAAGTTTATGCACCAACAGTAAGCTATACTGATGAAGAAGTTGAGGATTTCTATGAAGAAGTAGCTTCAATGCATCAAAAGGGAAAATGCTACATAAAATTAATAATGGGAGACTGGAATGCTAGAATTGGAGAAAAAGAGAAAGGCGAGTTATCAGTAGGAAATCATGGATATGGGATGCGAAATGAAAGAGGAAACAGATTGATTGAGTTTGCAGAATGTGAACAGTTGTATATCATGAATTCATTTTTCAAGAAAAAGCCACAAAGGAAATGGTCATGGCGTTGTGCAAATGGCTCAACAAGTGAAATCGACTACATCTTAACAAACAAAAAGCATCTTATTCAGGATTGCAGCGTTCTCAATAACTTCAATACAGGAAGTGATCACAGGTTGGTTACATGCAAACTGCTGTTAAATACTAAAGTTGAAAGAATGAAGCTTTTGCAACACTCAAAGAAATCAATCGATATAAATAATCTCCAAAAACATAAAGAAGAATTCCATTTGGAACTTAAAAACCGTTTCCAAGTACTTCAATCAACTTTAGAAGAAGAGCAAGATGTTACAGTAGTGAACAAGAAACTAACCAATACTCTACAAGATATTGCAAATAAGATAGCCGGCGATGCACAAGTAAAGCAGACAAAGAAAATAACAGAAGAAACAAGAAGATTGATGAAGAAACGCAGAGAATTTAAAATAAAGAAAAACGATCCTAAATCAAGAGTTGAATATGCTGAATTATGTAAAACGGTAAGAAAATGTGTTACAGAAGATATCCGAAAATTTAACTCTGATCTTGTCAAGAAAATTCTAGATGATAACAAAAGTTTAAAATCAGCTAGGCGCAAACTTTGTGTTGGAAGAAAAGGTATTTTTGCACTAAAGAGGGCAGATGGAACAATCACCAAAATCAATAAAGAAATAGTACACATTGTCGAAAAATTCTATAACGATTTATATAAATGGGAAGACCAAAGAGAAATCAACCTATATGATCCACGAGAAAACTTAACATAAACCGAAGCCATAATCCCAGTGATGACAGACGAAGTTTTACAAGCCATTAAATTTATGAAAAAAGGTAAATGCCCAGGAGAAGATGGAATTACAGTCGACCTTATCAAAGAAGCAGGAGAAGAATTTGCAAAAATGCTATCCTTACTGTTTTCCAAATGTCTCAAGAAGTCAGATGTGCCAGAAGATTGGAATAATGCTGTGATTGTGTTACTTTACAAGAAAGGAGAGAAGGAAAACATTAAAAACTACCGTCCGATCAGCTTACTATCAGTGATTTATAAAATTTTCTCCAAAGTTTTAACGACAATACTTGAATCAGCTCTGGACTCAGCAAAACCTAGAGAACAAGCAGGATTCCGAAGTGGATTCGGCACAATGGATCACATCCAAACGGTAAGGGAACTCATTGAAAAACATAAGAAATATAATTTACCTCTTTGCCTTGCCTTTATTGATTATGAAAAAGCATTTGATTCGGTCTACACATCAGCAGTAGTAGAATCTCTGGAGGACATTGGTATAGACAAACCTTACATCAATATTGTAAAGAAGATTTACAAGAAAGGAACAGCAACCATTCGCTTGGACAAAGGAAAAGCAAAGATCAAGCTTGGAAGAGGGGTAAGACAAGGAGACACCATTTCGTCTAAGCTTTTTACGGCTGTCTTAGAAAATATTTTCAAGAAGCTGGATTGGGAAAACAAAGGGATTAGAATAAATGGGGAATATTTAAGTCATCTCCGATTCGCTGACGACATTGTAATTTTCAGTAACAGTCCTGAAGAATTGGAAAATATGCTAAAAGAGTTGGCAGAAGCTAGCATTAATGTGGGATTAAAAATAAACTTGGAAAAGACTAAGGTGATGTTCAATTCATTTACATCAAAAAAGAAAATTGTCTACAACAACACTGAAATTAAAGAAGTGCAAAGTTATGTGTACCTTGGGCAGGAAATATCATCAGATAATAGTATCATGAATGAAATCAATAGAAGAATAAGAAATGGATGGAGTGCTTTTGGGAAGAACAGTATTATTCTGAAGAGTAGCATGCCCCTTTGTTTGAAAAGAAAGGTATTTAACCAATGTGTTTTGCCTGTGCTAACTTATGGAGCAGAAACATGGACGCTAACAAAACGGATGGTACAAAGATTACAAACAACACAGAGAAGTATGGAAAGATGTGTGCTAGGTATAACTAGAAGAGACAGAAAAAGAATAACCTGGATAAGAAGTCAGACGAAAGTTTTTGACATCATTGAAAGAATTAAACGGCTAAAATGGAAATGGGCTGGGCACATTGCAAGAATACAAGACAATAGATGGAGCACAAACACCCTACAGTGGTATCCCAGAGATGTAAAACGGCCAAAAAGACGACCTCAAATAAGATGGAGTGATGAAATCAGAAAAGTAGCCGGTGTAAATTGGATGACTAAAGCACTAGACAGAAAACATTGGAAAAATCTGGGGGAGACCTACATCCAGCAGTGGATTGAAAACGGTTGATGATGATGATGATATATATATATATATATATATATATATTGATGTTGCTTGTGAAAATAGAAAAACTGTGTTTAAAAATAAAGACTATATGAATATTTTTCTAATTTGTTTTGCTAAAATTTAATTTACAGCATTCATTATTTACACAAGAGAGGCATAATTTCAAAACATTCATAAAATAAATAAGTTATTGAAGATAGAACCATTGAAAATGATTGGAAAAAATAATACTTTGTATTTTCAAAAAAATGTCAGAATCAAACATTCGAATTTTGACAAATTAGACATGTTTATATCAATTCTGATTTTATTTCATCGTCAGACTTAGGAAACGTATATTCTTTGAAAAATTGTATGTTTATAGCTTTGTATAATTTACTAAAAACATCAGGTACTCATAGACAATTTATAATATGTAAAATACGATGCGAAATTTTAGTCTTTGGTATTACGAAATTATCTATCATCGGAAAATAATCTGATTTATAGTTAAATATGTAACATGATGAAGCGAACAATTCATTTTCACTGTTGATGTATCTTATTTTTAAAAAATTTTGAAACTTTTAAAGCAGGCTGATTTTATATTAATTTTACTGTCGTACTTGGGGGGACAATACATTTGTATTTCCCTTGCTTGCAGTAATTCAGTGTATACTTTGAAGTGTATACGTACTTTTATATCATGTGCCCCTTTCTTAAATTCAAGTATGTATAAATGGGTAATATTTTTTTCCTATACATTTAAATACTATTATAAAATAATACAATATTGTTAATGCCTTTAAACCTAAAAGTAGTATTTATTATATTATTTAGATCATTTCATATAAATTTTATGGACCTCTATTTAAACAATGTAACTATATATATATATATATATATTTATCTTCCTTTTCTGTAGTTTCAGTAAGATAACTATGTTATAGAAAATTAATAAAAAAGGAACATCGTATAAGAATCACATACACTTAATTATTACATTTTTTATAATGACAAAAATATAATTAAAATAATATATTATTTCAAATGCTTTTTAAAAACTAAATGTAACATTTATTACTCAGATTATTATGTATAAAACTTACCGTATATATCCGTGTGTAGGCCGAGTAAACGACTTTGCAGTGAAAAATTGTCCAAAATCGGAAACCTTCTATATAAGCCCATGTTAAAAAATGGTGATAAAAAATTCAGCAAACGAAAACTTAGCACTTGATTGTAAATAGGGGAGATGGGGGCACATTGTTAATACATTGAACAATTTACGAATTTTTCTATTACACTTGTTCTAAACTTGCAATGATGGCTGACTTCCATCTGTAAAACAGTTATTTATATGATGCTTTGAATGGATATAGATACGATTAATATTTTAAGAAAATAAACTTTTTAAACTGATAACTACCGTAAAACTCCGATTGTAATCCCCTCCCCCCCAACTCTTTCAAAAACAAAAGAAGCTAGGGGGGAGGGGTTATAGTAGAGATTTTTTAAATAATTAAAAAACCCTTCTTTATCTATAATTTACAAGCAAATAAGGCAAATACGGGAGAGATAATCTTTCGTATTTCGGCAGATTTCCGATAAATAGTGCTTAAATTCTCCTCCTCTAAAATTTTCCCCAAGCATAAAACCCCTAATCATAATTTAAATTTTTTAATTTCTTTTTTAAAATTGCTTCTTTATTGTTTGATTTTATTGCAACAATACTTAATGAATTATCTACGCCCCCCCCCACCCCCCTCAAAATCTACTCATTTTTCCTTTTATAATCTTTTGCTTAAACATATCACCCAGAAACTAGATATATATATATATATACATATGATAAATTTAACACATAATATATGTATGCTGATACATGCTGATTATGCTGACACATGAATAACAGAATAAAAAGAAGCTCGTCAAAGGATATGTATTCCTTGTGCTCATATGTGCCCCACGATTGTTCACAACTATCCCGCTGATGGGGCACATGTGAACAATTTATTTAATTTATAAAACTATTTAAAAATGTAAGAGAAACTATACAGGTGCTTTAAAAAAAATACCATGCGTAAAAGAAATTTCTGTTTACTACATTAAGTAGTTTTTGTTTATAGAAATTAATCCAGTTATGAGAAAAAAGATATCTGTTCCATGTGCTCCCATCTCTCCTATACAGGGTGATTCAGCTCGTCGGTGACAAACTTTAAGGATCGATAGAGCACACCTAGGCGAACATTTTTGAATAGGGAATGTAGGGTCCCTGACGCGATGGTAAGGCGCTAGGCGCTTTCGAAAATTTGGGTGCCGAAATTCGAAACGTCATAAAAACGAGGGAAATGGTTAGATTTTCTTGCTTGTTGCGTCGAAATGATTCTGTTTGTTTAGACTTTCTTCAGTACCAATTTGATAAGCGTATCTCTTAAAACATGGATAGGGGGCGCTGCAGACTTTGGAGAGCTAGACAACAACTTTAAGCCCGTTATTTTGATAATTTAACACATGCTCGCCAAAGTTTATACTCTAACTTAAAGTTTGAACCCAAAAGTAGAGCCCTGCAAAAAGCGTAAGAGCCGGAATAAAATGTCAAAGTACAGGGTGGTCGAAACTCGAAGGCTCCTAGGAGATAAACAAACAGATTTCTTGACTTATGGCATGCATTTTCATGATTCTGTTTGCTGGGGCTCTCTGAAACTCAGTTGAACGGTACAAAAAGAAACATCATTAGGGGGCGCTTTGGGCAAAAAACATAATTCGTTGACATTTCGGACGCTAACTGGAAACGGGGCGCTACGATCAGTTAGAAACAAAACAAGAGAGTAATTTACTTATCATAAGAAGCTATTAAAACTGCAGTTTGTTTGTTTTTTTTAACAAACATAGCTGGTTTCAATCATGCACAATGCGCGCAATAAAATTTACATAAGGTGCTTTTTGCTGATTTATGCAAAAGATATCGTACCATATCGATATGCAAAAGATACGTAATGCGTAGACGACAACGCGAGATGACGTAGTTGTATGCGCAGACACGTCTTTTGAACGTGCGGTACCTACTTAAGCTTCGGGTTACTTGTCTGCAGATCGGTAGTAGGATGGAACGGTACACAAACTCTGAATTGGCTGACATGCATTTGGCGTATGGCGCTGCTGGTTGTAATGGACGAGCCGCTCAGCGGTTGTACGCCGAGCGTTACCCCAACAGGCAAATCCCCTGCCATGCCTTCTTCGCTCGAGTACACCAGAGGTTGTCCACAACGGGATCTTTCGACGGAGGCAGGCCTGAACGGGAGCGATCAGTGAGCACCCCCGACAACGAAGAGGCTGTGCTTAACCTGGTTGAGGACAACCCAGGTCTTAGCACGAGAGATATCGCCAGACATGTTGGCATTTCGCAAGCAACTGCGTGGCGCATCTTACGTTCCCGGAATCTGCACCCCTACCACATCCAGCGGGTGCAGTTGCTCAGAGAGCAGGATTTTGGCCCTCGAGTGGAATTCTCAAGATGGTACTTGGCGATGAGATCCAGGGATCCCCGTTTTGTAAACAGCATTTTGTTTACGGACGAGTCCACCTTCAGCCGGGAGGGAATGTGGAACGCCCACAACAGTCATGTGTGGTGTGATGAAAATCCACATGAAACCAGAAGCCGAGCAGCCCAGGAGCGTTTCTCAGTAAATGTGTGGGCCGGCATTCTGGGGGATTGCCTCATTGGCCCTTATTTGTTACCTGAACGGCTGACAGGTGGAAATTACCTGATTTTCCTGGATCAAGTGCTGCCGCAGCTTCTGGATGAGGCGCACGTACCCGAAGGTTCGCGTCGCCAGATGTGGTTCCAGCACGATGGAGCTCCGGCCCATTACACGAACGACGTGCGTCTCCATCTAAACGCAAGGTATGGCCAGCGGTGGATCGGGCGTGGGGGTCCAGTTCACTGGCCTGCCCGATCACCAGACCTCACCTGCTTGGATTTCTTCCTTTGGGGTTACCTGAAGGCCGAGGTATACCATACACCTGTCAGCAGTGCTGAAGAACTTGTGGCGCGCATTGTGGCAGCTGCAGGGCAGATCAGAGATACTACTGGCATTGTTGGAAACACACACTCCTCAATGCGACGGAGGTGCGAAGCCTGCATCATGGCCCAAGGTCGAAATTTTGAGCATCTTCTGTAGTGTTATTTTTTGTAAATAAATTTCCAGTATCATTGATGTTTTTGGTCTAAATTTATTCAGAAGTGTTGAGCAGAGGTAGAAAATGTGTTTTCATTATTACTAACTGATCGTAGCGCCCCGTTTCCAGTTAGCGTCCGAAATGTCAACGAATTATGTTTTTTGCCCAAAGCGCCCCCTATCGATGTTTCTTTTTGTACCGTTCAACTGAGTTTCAGAGAGGCCCAGCAAACAGAATCATGAAAATGCATGCCATAAGTCAAGAAATCTGTTTGTTTATCTCTTAGGAGCCTTCGAGTTTCGACCACCCTGTACTTTGACATTTTATTCCGGCTCTTACGCTTTTTGCAGGGCTCTACTTTTGGGTTCAAACTTTAAGTTAGAGTATAAACTTTGGCGAGCATGTGTTAAATTATCAAAATAACGGGCTTAAAGTTGTTGTCTAGCTCTCCAAAGTCTGCAGCGCCCCCTATCCATGTTTTAAGAGATACGCTTATCAAATTGGTACTGAAGAAAGTCTAAACAAACAGAATCATTTCGACGCAACAAGCAAGAAAATCTAACCATTTCCCTCGTTTTTATGACGTTTCGAATTTCGGCACCCAAATTTTCGAAAGCGCCTAGCGCCTTACCATCGCGTCAGGGACCCTACATTCCCTATTCAAAAATGTTCGTCTAGGTGTGCTCTATCGATCCTTAAAGTTTGTCACCGACGAGCTGAATCACCCTGTATAATAGAAGAAAATTCGTTCTCCGAAATTATTGATCTCTGCTGTTCTGGCTTGGTGCGCTGCCAAATCAGTTTAATCGGGACCCGCTCATTTTGTTATGACTTGCTCCTTCATAAAAACCAAACCTTCTATTTTTGATTTGAATTATCACAAGAAATGATCGTTTGATCTTTCAAAAATTGTTGCATCAATGATGTAATGAATGTAATTAGGGATGCTGCCATTTTTTAAGAAGATGGCGATTGCGATGAGGATGAATTAGACACTGTTGATATTCTTTTTGATTTATTAACGAAAGAAAGTGATTTTAAGTAGTTGCTTGAAAAATCTAATAATGATGATAGTGAATGAGGATTAGTAACTTTTTTCATGGTAAAAGAATGGAGTTTTAAAGTATTTATAGTAATTTGTAAGCATTTGGTTATTATGTTTTTTAATTTACCACCTTTTCTGTTTCATTTTACAATATCAATTTTTGAAAATTTTTTAGACTCGTGTATAAGCCGACCCCCATACTTTGGAGGCAAAAAAATGCCGAAAAATTCTCGGCTTATACAAGGAAATATACGCTATACATTACCATTAACGCAAAGTAAAAAAAAATCTATTATATTCGTTTCTCAAACTTTTCTATTGTTGCTTTCGGATAGCAATGTTATGTATCTTATTAGATACATACATACATACACTCAACAACTTTTAGCACATAATTATTACATTTTTTTCCTTGCTTTTAAACTTAAAAATGACATTTATATTTCAGATCATAACATTTCAAACTTATGCACCCAAATTTAAGCAACGGTAAAAAAAAAAAATATTATCTTCATTTTGCATTATTTTCTTTCGTTCTTTAGGATAAGAATGCAAAGCAGAAACTTCATAAAAAGGAATGTCTTATAAGATATATACATAAATAGATACAGCAACATTTAGTACATAATAATGCATTATTTTCAATGATTTCAAACCTAAAAATAACGCTTATTATTCAGATCTTTGCATATCGAACTTTTACATCTCCAATTAAGCAACGTTAAAAAATCTATTATAATTGTTTGTAATTGTTTTCTATGGATTAGTAAAGATAACAATGCAGAAATTTCCTAAAATAGGAAACGTTGTAAGATAGACACTTTTATACAACTTTTAGTACAAAACAAATCAAAAACAAATTAATGCATTTAAACTTGATAATAACATTTATTATTGATATAAATATATTTCAAACTTGTACATCTCCATTTAAGCGACAAAATAAATCATCACCTTCATTTGCCATTCTTTTGTATGAGTTCTTTAGGATAACAATGATATACACAAACTTCTTAAAAAATCCTGATAAGAAAATTACATACTTACACACAAGAACTTTTAATAAAATACAATATTTTCAATTCTTTTAAACTTAAAAACAACATTTAATATTCAGATTATTATATATATAAGATTTTATGCCTCCGTTTAAGAAGATAAAAAAACTACTCTCTGAGGTCGTCATTATTTTCTACTGTTTCTTTAAGATAACAAAGTTATGCATAAACTTCTTTAAAGGGACAGTATTCGAAACTTCAAAACTAAATAACGAAAAGCGATAACAATGAAAACTAAAGAAAATCGAATTTACCCACGAAATTTAATAATACATTACTTCTTTCAACTCTATAAAGATGTAGACATTTAAATATATTTTAGCGTACTTTAGTTTTTGGAGTGTAATGGTGTGATAAATAAAAAGTTTTTGAAATTTTTTTTTTTTGTGTGTATGTCTATTATAAATATTTGTTTGCAGATAAAGTCTCGAACGTATAGAATACAATTTTACAGTAGTTATTCTTCATAATTATTTTTCCTGTTATAAAAATTTAAATGTAGCATATCATAAGAATATATAAGAATTTACTGCCAGTTAACTCTGTAATCAATAGGTAGAAATTTTATTGGACCATTTAAAACTAATATCTTGTTTCATAATGCCTTCTCTTACAACAAATATTAAATCATAGAAAGAATTTACGTGAATGCTTTGATGATAATATATCACCATATTAAATGTTATACGTATGCTGACACATGTAGTGTTTTTTCCTGCAGTTCTGAATGCAACCTTCCTAAGTTAATTTTTCAATATATTTTAAATTTTTATTAATTTGGTTTTATTTAATTAATATATGTCTTAATTGTAAATGTATTTTTTCCGTTTGCCATGCTTTGGCTCCTGCCCGTCCGATTACGTCATCATGCTAGTTCCAATAAAATTGCATGGTCAGACCTTGCTTCACCACATTTTTAATTGCCCACGGATAATTGTGCATGAGATCCCCGGTCAAACACATTTAAGGCTGCGTTTAGAAAAAGGAAGTGTTCCCTCTCATTCTAAAGCAATAAAATGTGTATTTTTAACAAAAGGACGGAAAGTATACTATATGTAACTAAAGGAGGATGTAACTATAGATTCAACAATGAAAAAGAGATAAGAAGATTAGATCAAACTTGGAAAACTTCTGCCTCATGCAGGATGTTTTGCAGTTTCCTTCCAAAGCCATTAAAGACGAAAAACAGCGCGTGAGCACAAGAAAAGACGCCGACACTGAAAGTCGTTCAATGATACAGTTATCTTGTGACCTTAAGTGCTGTTTTCCCCCTCTTTTGTGTAGGGACCCAAACAGTAAAGTGAAGTGTTTCCGATGCTTGCGCATTGTGTTTGCATCAGGTATGGCTACAGAATTTCTGTTTCCATATTATTTAGATTTAATCATTTTTTGAAATTTTCGAATTTAACTTTCCCCACTTTTTCGATCCTGGCCGATGCTCAAATATTTATTTATCAGTTGTAATGGACGTACTATGGTGCAGAAAAATGCATTTTAAAGGCTAAATGATCCGAACTCATCCTGGAAAACTTCGATTGGGAAGAGCACTAGGCATAGGCCATCAACATTTATAGTGAGCTATGTGGCGCCTTTTGCTTATTTAAGTTCTCGGAACCCATTTTCGTTGGGGCCTCTGGTGTTAAGTTTTACTGTGATTCTTGGCACAGCCTCACTTTTCATTCTCCGATTTTGCAATGTCAGATTCCACTGTCAACGAAGTATAGGACACGCAAATTAAAAACTTTGATGCTCTATGCGTCATTTTAGATGGAATTGGAAATGTTCTTCATATGCTTCAAAAATCTGGAATGGCCCTGAGTGCTTCTCCACCAGTTTTTTCAAATTTTAATTTTATTTTGGACCCCCCCCCCCTTTTTTTTAACCATTTGGAAAAATTATTATTTTCCTCTGTCAGGGTAGGAAATAAAAAACATATCTGAAGCGTTTTATTGGTTGAATCCGCATTTTATTCGTTTTCTGATTGGTCTATACAGTAATCTGTATTTTCCTTTTACTTTCAACAGAGATGGATACTTCTGTTGCCACTATGACAAAAAAGTAATAAAAACTACAAAAAAATTAATAACTTAGAAACAAAATGAGATACAGCTTTCAAACAAATTGCATTTAAAAGTAAATTTTTTTCTCTATACGACGGTGTAAAAAGTAATATTGTGGGATGTTTAGAAGTTTAAGAATGAAATTTCATTTAAAATTGGTCCAAGAATATTAATGTTTATTCCATGGCGTACGTAATGAATGACCAGCTCCGTAGAAGTTTAAAAATTTACAGTATCGAAAAATGTAATCCATGGCGTACGTAATGTATGATCAACTCCGTGCGATTTATTATGTCTTAAATTTTAGTCTTTGAAAAAAATCATTTTCCAAATGGTCGTTGTAATTTGTTAAATTGCATTTTTTTTTTATTATTTATTTAATGTTATGTCATTTTTTATTTTCGATGGAGGTTATGCCTGTCGGTAACACAATCCACGTCGGCACTTCTTAAGCACCGCGTTGTTTCTTCTCGAATTATAAAATATTATTTTTTTATAATTTAGTATTATTGTTCGTTTACTACCCATTAACGACAAATAATCCTTTTTTTTTATTTCTCTGAAATGTCTTTTCCTTTTCCCTCCCTACCTTCAGCATAGAAAGTTAAAAATACTTTTAAAAAATGTTTGCCCTATTTGTTTATTGCCTCCCCTAAGTGTCCTGGTTATCTTATTTTTTACTTCGAATCAACAAAAAATCATCATTCTAAATTTTCCAAAGGGAATTTCTAGATATGGGGATGGAGGGGCGGGGATGGGGTGAGAAAGTATTTAAACTTTTTTGTAGTTTGACCAATTAGCACTCTTCTATTAACTTCAGGAACTATTTCTTCAGAAATATATTTCTGTAAATAAACTTTGTCCCAGAAATCATAGGGATCACTCTTATCACTGTCCTTCATTATCATACAGATATGGCAAATTAAATTTAAATGATGGTCTAATTACATTTCCTTTCAAATGATTGCGCATCATATCGATAGAAAAAATTCATCGTCTGGTTTGAATATGTAATTAACCCGTTTTCCGTTAAGAGAAGTAATTATGAGGATTATTGATCAATTATGCAAAGTTATGACAAATCTGCTTATGATAGATTAATTAAATTGACAAAGACAGTTACTCCAAAATGTTCAGGGGAAAGACAGGAATTTAATGTTTTTTTTTTATTTTTCTTTTTTTTTCATTATTGTAAATGCAATTATAGTTATATTCTTCATCTTTATAAATAATTATTAAAATAATACGAATGTTTGACATTATAATTGAAATGGATAATATATTTTGTCTCTTAATTCTTGAATGTTTTGTTTATTGTTTTCAATGGTTTTACATTGTAGACATTTGTTACATGATAATTCTGAATACAACGATTTTATTATTTCACGTTTTTAGTTCCTGTAACCCTACTATTCTTAAAGGGAATAGCTCTTTTGGAAGCTTTCATTATTTGACAAAAAATCACTAGAAATTACATGTTGCATTATCTTTGTTCTAATACTAAATTTTATAATATCAGAAACTTAATTTCTTGATTTGTTTTTATGCTACAATAATTAGTTTTAAATAAATACTTTAACAACCGTTAAATATTCGGCAAAAAATAATGAAATAAACGTTTATTCATTAATTTAAGAAATTCTAGTTATAAATCATCATTTTTAAAAGAATATATTATTGAATTTTTTCAAGTAAAATTAACTCAATTAGAAAATTCCAGATCATGTCTTCAGCGTTTTTTAAATCGCATTTTTCCTGTGTTATATCAGATATGAAATATTTTATATTATTTGAAAAAATTAATTGATTCACACATGCTTTTTCTTGACGCAATAAACGAAAATAATTTTATCTTAAATTAATGAAATTATATTTGGTTAATAAGTTTTACTATTTAATTTATTATACCAATATCGTTTACAAGTTTGTAAAAGGGTAAATTATACGAGGGTGGTTCAATAATTATTGTTCCGAGTGTGTATAAAATATTTGTACCGCGATGATTGATGTGTAATATTGAAGCCTAATATCTTAGATGCCTATATGCTCAGTTTCAGAACCGTAGCTGCAACATTGAATGTATTTTTTTCGTTTTAGCTGTGAGAGGTGGCACTTAGCTTGAAAGGAGTGTGTGTGGAAAAGGCTGGCTTGGAGCTTATGGGGCCAGACCTGAAGCAGTTCTGTGATAGATTTGTGGCAGTGGATGCGACGTAGCTACATCACTATGATGACGAGCGTAGCCACGTCAGTAGCCACGCCAGTAGCAAACGACAGTAGCCACGTCACATTCACTGTCACCCCCCCCCCCTTTTCAAGCTAGGTGCGACCTCTCACACTAAAAACGAAAACAATATGTTAATATAGCAGCTAAGGTTCCGAAATTGAACTTATAGTCATCTAACAAGGAAGGTCTCCATACGGGCATATTAAAAAAAAAATCTGAAAAAATTACACAGTGTTCTTCTCATGTGGATATATATGTTTATAAAAAAGGTTTTGGTGGAACGTCGATAGAACGTTCGTAAAAAAATAATGAAAAATTCATTTATTTGGCGATTTATCATAGGTTGGTGATGAAATGAAATTACGAAAATTACTTTTTTATGTCGTATACTCTTTAAGATAAAAATGTTTCATATTAAGCTTGTTTAAATAAATTTAATGTAAATAACTTTCATTTTGTCGGTTTTAGTTTAATTTAACTATAGTTTTGTCATATATATATCTATATATATATTTATAATCAAAGTTAAATATCAAAGTTTAGGATTTAAAACAAAATTAAAATAAATTAAAATTGTTTCAATATCTCAAAATTAAGTCCAATCGAGCACTGACAATTCAATTTTGTTGCTATGGAAACGACGAATTCTTTGATATTGAAATGAATAACTGGTAAATAAATCTTGCCTTTATTTTGAAATACGCTTAAATATATGAAAGTATTTTTTATATATGAAATTGTTTTTAAAGTAATAAAATTAAATAACAAGCAACATAAATATGTAATACGAAAAAATGTATTTATTAAACTCTCACATTTTTTATGTTTAAATTCATTAAATACTTTTTACACGCATTCTAAAAATCAATTAACGAACAATTTTCAGGTGCATTAAAATCGTTTGCTTTTGGCGAGGAAAAGTACTGCTCGCCAAATCGCGTGACGCTTTCGTTTTTTCACGCCAAATACTCGAAAGTATTTTATTTTTTTACAGACTTTCTACTGTAATTCCTCCGCTAAATTTGACTGATCCTTTATTATATACACAAGTAGTTTAATTGGTAATTTTTTTTTTCAAAATATTCTGAGTATGCCCAGTAAGGAGACCTTCCTTGTAAGACACTAGTCTTCAATATTCCACACCAACCATCGCAGTACAGATATTTTATACAAACTCGGGACAATAATTATTGAACCACCCTCGTAGTGTAAAAGGGTAAATTATTTAGTGTAACACTTTTTATTCATGATTGCCCTTAAGATAAATGTTACATTTTTTTTTTTTCTCGAACATTAAAAGTCACTATAAAACTTTGAAAATAATATCCGCATAGTTTTGAATTATGAACTCGGGATTATTCGTTTTAAATGCATGAATAAAAACAAATGTACAGGGTGTCATAAAAGAAAGTCCCAGTTTCAATGGTTCTATATTATAACAGTTTAATTTAGACTATTTACAACAAATCATACATCGAATTGAAGGTAAACTAACCTAGTTTTTCTTACAAATGTTCAATATGTGCACCTTAAGGGGGTCCAGGGCGCAAAAATCTTCAAATTTTCTAAAAATATTTTATTGCAGTAAAAAAATTTCTTATTTTTCTGCTTAAAAGAACGTTTAAATCATGTTTCTATCTTAATTAGAACAGATATATTATTTTTTTCGTTTTGGTTTGTTTTCAAAATCTAGTCGGAATTTGTCATGCAAACGACTTCTTATGAAAATGCGTTTTTCTTCATGATGAGTTTTTTCAACATTTCGCGTATTTAAATTGTTATTACTCAAGGGCCGTTAAAGATAAATGATTCAAACTTGGAAAATGTCTTTTTCAATTAGTTTACTTTAATTCTGATTCTGTAAATTTGAAAAAAATATTTACTTTTGAAAATATGATTTTTTTTTTTTTTAACCTACATGATTTTTTTTCATTTTTACTTTAAATATTTTTAATTTTTTTTAAACTTAATATTTTTAAAAATGCCGAATCAAAATTAAAACTTATATATTTCTGTTTATTTAAATGATAAAAAATTGAAACTCTACAAATAATATTTCGAGTTATAACGATTTTAAATTAACCAACTTTTTAATAAATTTTAAATATTTTTTTTTAATTATGAAAAGTTTTATCATTTGATTATGTTTACAAATAATATGGTTAACCTTCCCAAAAAATTCAAAATTTTAACTTAATAAATAAAAATTATTTTAAAATGTGTCCCGGACCCTCTTAATTTATACTGCGCACAATCAACCTAAAGTCCAATTCTTCCCACACATTTATTAACAAGTACAGAGTCCTGGAAGCAATAACCACTTCAATTCTGAGTCTCAACTCTGGAAAATCATTAGGTAACGGCTGAACATAGACACGATCAGGCAACAGAAGTTCAAGACTTGGTTTTCGAACAGATTTCTTAGGACTCTGCAGGTTAGGTACTCTGACACTGTCAACATCCTATACGGACACTTTTGATCATTCCTGGGATGTGTGCCGTATGACTAAAACTGCACATTCTGGACATTTGTAAGAAAAACTAGGTTAGTTTACCTTCAATTTTATGTATGATTTGTTGAAATACCGTCAACCGGTGCTACATTGGTCCTTGCTGGGTTACTTTGGTCCATACCATAAAAAAAGATTTTAATCCTTGTACTGAACAAACAATACATGATAATTTAGAGTTTTTGCCCTTAAAAAATATTTTATACTCTACTGTACTCTACTATAACATCTACACAAACATTTCAATAGTTTGGAGATAATTTATTTTTTCAGTGGCAACACAGTAAAAATTTTAACTCTCCAAACTTTCTATAGTAAAACAATCTGTGTAAGCGCTACAAATAAGGTAAATATCAAAATATTACCTTTAGTAACCTGTAACACATGTGTGATCATAGTATTTACTTTAACTTTTTATTTTGACAGAAATGTTTATGTTTTCATAAAGCTAACATGAAAACCACTATTTCGGGGCTACTTTGTGCCAGGCCTCTTTCGGTCCGAAAATAGCCCAAATTACTTAGAAACGCCTTTTATAAAACCAAATCTCTTAAAACAAGTTCTAAGTAACATTTGTTTCAAATGTTGCATTAATTGTTTTTTTCCAGTTGCTGAGGATAACATGACGAAAACTGTTTCTTGTTTCTTTAATATTAATAATTGGTTTATTGCGTTTAAATGTAAAAAAAAAAAAAAAAAAAAAAAAAAAAAAAACATTTGTTTACGAGTTTACAGTGTTAATTTATTAGTAAATGCTATTGCAAGAGGGTTTCAATAAAAATGTATTCATTTACATATGAAATGTATTACTTTTATATGAAACTAAGTGAATGGACCAAAGAAGCCCCCAGTAGGGGCTACTTTGTTCCAAAACTTTAAAAATAGTTAAATATAAAAAAATAAAAAAATTCCTCTTTGAAACCATACAGTTTGCTTCATTGTTTATAATAATTCTCTTCCTTTTAATAAATCACTAGCGATTTGAAATTTAATCTTTTATGTTTTGTTTCTTCAGTTCTACTTAAAACAATTCACTTTAAAGTTCTTTAAAAGGTTACATTTACTTATTGCTTTTATAAAATACATTCATTTTCTAAAGAAATTTTAATTCACTAGGTATCTCATGAGAATCTATTTCTTTCTACAATAAGAAACTATTTCTTTTTTATTTCTACTTAATGAAAGAAGTAAAATACTTTAGATGTAAAGTATATTATACGGATGGGATAGTATTAGTTTAATAAATGTCAGTAAATTAAGTTTATTAATGAAAGATTCATATTTTAATTTTTGCGTAGCTTGTATAAGAAACTAATTATTTTAACGTATATTCTATCGTTTCCTATTTCGTGGTAAGATAATATTTTAGTAAAATATTAACCAAAAAATATGTTTTAATCTTTCCTGAGACTTTCATGTTCTGTGAAATATGCATAAACTGGTATATAACCCCGTCAAAAATGACGGAATGTTGATTTGCGTTTCATTTTCATGAGCCTTCACACAAACAAACAGAATGAAGATTTTATTATTGAATTTTTATTATTTTTATTGTTTGTATTGTAAAAAAGTACATTTTAAAAATGACAAATGATTTCTACATGAACAATGATTTCTGCATAAGAATATTTTTTTTTTTTTTACTGGATATTAAATTTCTGGAATAATTCAGCAATTGGACGAAACAAACAGCAGTATGTATTGCAACAATACTAATAATCAGCAAAATGAAACACAATTTTTGAAGATTTTACAAAACATTAAAATTAAATATTCAATGCGTTAAAGTTTTTTTTTTTTTTTTTTACCCGACTGCCAAGAAGGGTTATGTGTTTCAAACGTATCTGGGTATGTGGATTTCTTTATACCCTCAAAACATCCCAACGGCTGGATGGATTTTAATGAATGAAGTCCCTATCGATTTCTCTTAACCGGCTGATTGTTATAGGCATTTGTTTTTATAAATTCAAAATGGCGGTAGAGACGAAAAAAAAATTATGCACCATATTGAGTGGCATATCATTGGATAGGTCTTTCAAAATGAAGATGACGTTTCATTGACTATTTTACAGTCAGAAGCTCCGTTTAAATATTACACAACCTGGAAGTTGTGTATGTAGGATCTCTAGCTTTACTGCAACTCTAACCATCATAGACATCTATAGGTCTCATCAAAACATTATTTATAGATAGGAACTAACAATTAAACACATCTTAAAAGTCATCAATACAAGTAAATAAAAAAAAAAAAAACAGTTAAGTAATGTAAAAAATAGTTTCACATTGATGAGAAATAATTTGCTCGCTTTTTACGCAGTCGGGTTTTTTGATTTTTTAAATTTAATGTTTACTTGTTAATATATTATTCTTATGAAAAGAATGAATCTTAATAATGCATGGTTGAATCAACCGCTTTGCATTAGCGATGGATGAAGGCACAGAATTGACAGATACAGATATTGTATTAGAGCTCTGTGGGATCACAACAGCGGTTTTACTCGTTAATGGAGCTTTGTGTTTCGTTTCTAAATATGGATTTTGCGCCATTAATCGACAAATAATGTTAAAAAAGGAACTTTTGGTTATTTTTTTAATAGATAATATGCAGGATTTGAATCAAAATAAATTTTTAAAAGCTCTAGTTATATAAATTTAAAATTTCATTCGGCATAAATAAAACAAAAATTGCCAATTATCAGTATTTCTTCCGTAAAATTTTAATTTAATTTTATCATTTTTTAAAAACTTACCTTACAGTCATATGAAATCGCCTTCATTGCAAATAAAATTTATATTTCATATCAAATGTAGTTAAAATGTAAGGAATATACAATATCATGTTATGTACTACATGTATTAATTATATCAATGAGATAAAATTTCGATTTTTAACATAACAAGATTTGACCATAACTTTGGAGAGAAAAAAAAATGTGATTTAATAATGAAAAAATATTTTTCAGCCATACTAATGCAATCATGATAACATATTATATTTCAAATAATCTAGAAAAGAAGAAAAAACTCATTTATCATACAAACAAAATTTAAAAAAAAATAAGCGGATAAATGAAGGTCTTGAAAATTAATAAAAATAAATTAAAATTTTATCAAAGAAATCATAATAATAATAATGTTCAGTTTATTTATATTGAATGAAAAAGCTTTAAAAAAATAATCTTGTTACATTTTTTACATTGTTAACATCCTTACGTCCTGCATTTTTTTTAAAATAAGAAACTCTAATTTCAATCAAAAATTCTTTCATTTATATTGAATGTCATAGATGCACCAAAATAATATTAAAAAATACACGGAATTTTCTGTACAATTCAGGCCGAGGTCGCTAGTGTAGCGAATACAGTTTTCTGAATGTTTTGGAGAAAATAAATATTAATAGATGTGATACAAAGCAGATTATGTGTATATTTCGATAAGTTGGACAATCGGCAATCTTACGGCATAATGAAAACTTATGCCTAACATGGCCTCAGTAAGCTTTTTTTAAAGTTTAGGTTCGACCCGGTTTCGTTACACTGAGTTTTATTATAATGAGATAATAGAGTTTTTAAAAATCTTAAAAAGTATGTTATTTTTTAATTATCCAGCAATTTATTCCATTCACATATACAGTGTGCTTAGGAAAGACCCTTTAACCTGAAAATACTTGCGAACGGAGAGAGGTACAGCTATGCAAGTGAGGTAACTGTATACTAAAGCGACTACGCCCGATTTAACGCAAACGACAGCAGCACCCATAGTGGCAAAATTTGGAAGATAACCATTGCAAATCGAAAACGAAAATATATAGAGCAAAATTTCCAATTATAAAGTTTTAGAGCATCAATTAATTAGCACGACACGACATTTGGTTCACTCGGATAAGATAAATCTTCAGCTATATACCAAAAAATGTCCGAATTCGATGCACTCCATTTTCTGTAAACGTTTCGATAGAATAGCCAAAATTATGAAGAAATACGCTCAATTTATTATATAAAATCGTACCTATCTCAATGCATTTTCATAACATCACACAAAAAAAAAAACAAAAAAGACAAACTATCTCACAGTGATTAAAAGTTAATATTCAGTATGTTCTAAAAGTTCGCCATTGCTCACGATACACGTTTGTATTCGTGAGAGTGATTCTGTATGCACATTCCTCAGCATGGAACGTCTATTGCAAGCCTCTTAAATACGACGACATAAGATTTAACCCTTTCAACAGCGGTGGCTAGACGGTCTAGCCACTTAATTTTAATTCCAAAACTGACAAATAGCACCAAGAATATTTTAATAAAATTTTGCTTTTGTAATGAAAGTGCAAATTTGCAGTTTTTTTTTATTTTATAAGAAATTTGTTTGTACATTCTTGTGTCAGTCAATTATTTCATCATTTTTGAATAGAATTCTTCTGTCAATGAAAGGGTTAAACTAAAATTTTAAATGCATTGGAAATTAAAATTTTACAGACATTAAAGTACAGCGTCACAATCTACAATTGCGCACTGCTACATTTCCGAAATGTGAATATGTAAAGTAGAATCGTCGCTCATCGATTTCGGGCATTTTTGGGTATGCAGTCGACGATTTATCTTATCCGTATGAACCAAACGCCGTAATTAATTGATGCTCTGAAACGTTTTAATTGAAAATTTTGCTCTAACTCTTTTCGTTTTCGATTTGCAATGTCTGTCTTCCAAATTTCGCCACTACGGATGCAGCTGTCGCTTGCATTATGTCGGGCGTAGTCGCTTTACTATACCGTTAGCTCCCTTGCATAACTGTAGCCTTTTCCGTTCACAAGTATTTTCACGTTAAAGGTAATTTCCTGCGCACCCTGTATGCTGTTAACGAATAATTGAATCTGTGCCACTAGCAAATATCCGAAGAAAATGATATCTTTAGAAAACGAAATACAGAATTACAGAATCATATAAAACAAATGCATGTACGTTTAGGCTCTACCAGGGGGCGAGAGGTTCTGCTCTCAAAGCTGGTAGATGGGAGGTGCTGGGTTCGATCACAATCGCGCCCGTCGGCCTAATCGTTCGGAGTTTTCGTGGTTTTCTTTGAACCTTGGTTTTCCAAGAGTAAATACGGGTTAGGTTTCCTTAGCGAGACCCCCCCCCCGGAGGCACTCCCCCACTTAAGGCCTATATCCCTAGTGCTGATTATTGGCCATCATAAACACAACCAACCTACCTGTGTGTTTAAGAAATTCGAACATCTCGTTAGATAACAGAGTGAGAATTGTTAATTTCCAAACTAATGCACCATATTGAAACTCACCTGTGACACTTTTACCTATTATGGCACTTAAGGTTTTTCTCAAATCCAAAGCAGCTACTTTCAGACACATTTCTGAATTCATTTTTGTTCGGAAACGCATGAATTTTGAAGGGGCAATTATTCTGAAACTATGTCATCGAATGGAGTTTTCCATTTTGATAAAGGCATAAGATCCTTCAGAAAATACTGTCAAAATGGGCGTTTCGAACTGAATCCTCGACGCTGCAGCCAAAGAAAGAGAGAAAATCTATCTTCACGTGACAAGAATTCTTATAATTCTATAGGTAATTGATTTATTCATACATGGAAAACGCTATGCGATTTTAAATCTCTTCAATTGTCACGCTTGCCAATTTTATGCCTTTATGCTTAAAAATGTATCAGAAAATGTGTCAGAAAATTTCGCGTTGTTGAGCAGGGAATTTCAGTAACACCTTAAAAGGGCATTTCTGCCAAGTAGCACAGATTGTTGGTCAATCGGTGACAGTTGGTAGAATCGGTTGAGGAATGGTAGGGTCAGGAAATTAGTGTTTAGAAATCAGTATTCGGAAATGGTAGTGCACCCTACCGCCACTAATTTAGATTGTATCTGAACATGTTTCTATGCACTAGAAGTTTGGACCCTTGTTTGGCCTTTGTTACAAATGGTTCGTTGGATAATGGTACGACAAAGTGAGCATTTTGTACTGTGTGTCTGCAAGAACCAACATTTAGGTGGGTAACATTTAGCCAACGTTGTCCCGTCCATTTTATGGTACTAGTGTAATGATTAAACTACTCATACTACTGATATATCATATAACATCTTATGCATGATGTTGGTAGTGACACCAAAGTTTCTGGCACCACCTTGAAAATCATTTAACATAGTGTTCAGTTGTGTTTATAAGTTCAAGGAGGTCATTGTCGGCACTTCTTGCGACAACTTCAACTTTCTGAAACATATAGCGATGGAAGCAGCGTCATATTTTCAAAGTCAATTTTAGTTCCCATTATTTTGTTATATATGATAAATTAGATCAAGACTGGTGCCCACGGTGGCATCTTTTGAACACTCTTTAGGTGCTAATTTCAAATGTTTCCGATTTTTTGTTGTTTGACATGATTTTTTCTTTTTACTTGCTTATAGTGGGTATCCTTTCTGTTTCAAAGCTTTAAATCAGAAAAAAAAAAAAAAAAAAAAAAAAAAGATAAAATTGGAACAAATAACATTTTTTAAAAATTCGATAATCATTGAATAATTGAAGTAAGATTAGGAAAAATCAGAAGACATCCAGTCTTTACGTTCAACTCTTTATCTTTGCTATCACCATTTGTCACCTGCTTCAAAATTTTGGAGAACAGGAGCTTAAACGTTCTTGTATTGCTCAACATTGTTGGTCGTTTCAAAATGGGTTCAATTTTTCCTCAGCCATCATTATCCAAAAATGTTTTTCTAACCTTGATCTTGATTTTTGGGAAGATTACCACATTATTAAAAATTCTCACTCTTTAGTCAATGACTTATCTAGTTCTCGTGATTTTCCAAATATTTTGAAAGTATTAATTTAATTTCCCCTTTTTTCGTTTTTTTTTCTCCCTTTCTCCGGTAGATGTCGCTTCTGGTCCACTCAGTCGTTTCCTCTGCTTCTCTCTCATTGGTTGATTTTGGCACATTCGCTACCCGTATCGGGTATATAAGCCGGGTATATCATGTATATCGCTCTGTCATTTTGCTCAGCCTTGCTTTTTGTAGCACGCTATGCCTTGCATTATCTTGCACTGAAGAAGAATCTCGTTAGTAGATTCGAAACAGCTGTTTGCTGCTTTTCATGTATTATTTGTGCATTTTTAAACATTGGTTTTCTGCTTTTTAAAACAGTGTGAACTTACTATCCGAAAATTGCAGGTCTATTTTCTAATTGATAATTGATATGATTGAAAAAATAAATTTCGCTAAATATATAACACTGTGTTTGAAAATCTGATATTTTTTATAGAATTTGCTACGTTCTAAAAATGTTTGAAGGAATCGGATTTAAACTCCGCGTAAATAAGATCTAAAATACACTTTTAAATGTACAATTATTACTTCAACACTTATATTAAATACAAGAAATAACCAATTGAAAAATGCTTCCTCTTTATTTACAGTCTAACTTCTGTATTCCAACTGCATCTTTTGTATTGTAATAATTATTTCCGCATTTATTGTTAACTTATATCACTGTAAGTATACAAATATCGCAGAAATAAATCCCCAAATCTGTAAAAATGCTTCATTTAATCTTATCTTGAAAACCATTCAAGCGAAAAGTGCGGGTATCTGAAAAAAAAAAAAAAAGAATGGTTTCATTAAAACGTAAAATGCATTCTAAGCTATATTTAACTTTTTTGTAATACAATCTGTTTTCATAATAAAAGTTACTTGGTAAATATTTTAAATTTATGAGAAAAATGATTTTTCATAGCTTTATTAAAACGTAAAATGTATTCTAAGCTATATTTAACTTTTTTGTATTCCAATCTGTTTTCATAATAAAAGTTACTTGGTAAATATTTTAAATTTATGAGAAAAATTATTTTTCAATAATAGAAAAGTTTTTCTTTCTAATTTAAAATCATTTCTATATATTAAAGCTAGGTACACACATACAAAGTTAGGTTTACACTTTAAGCGTTCTAATTGGGCTTTTCCGTCACATAATCATTGAATTCAAAGGCTGCTGTAACACAAAATTGATATTAATGTTAATAATAAGATAAATAAATAAGTAAAGTAATCGTAAACAAATCCTCATAAAATTTCTTTTCATAGCCATTAATATATGAATAATTAAACATGAAAAATTCTTCAGGACGCTTAAAGTATTAATTCACATAATTACATACTCTAAAATAAAAATTTATTGATAAAATCAGCTTGAATATATTTATTTTCTATAGTAAAATTTTAAAATAAATAACAGAAATTTCACGCATACGAACATATACATACGAACACAAAATAATTGTTTTGTGAAAGTTAAATATAGTGCCATGTTTAATGCTGCGTTTTTAAAGGTTTTTTTTTTTTTTTTTTTTTTTTTTTTTTTTTTTTTTTTTTTTTTTTGTAGATCCAGTTTTGAATACAATCGATTTCAGGAGAAATTTTCTTTTTAAGAAATGTGAGTGTAAAAGGCTTTGCGTAATGTGTCACTTTGTCATACTCGACGTAATCATTAGCGATTTCATCTAGTGAACAGTCAAAAACTTCCATTTTGTGTCTATGTGTCAAAGCAGTAACCATATGATACGTTTTTGCAAATTTACACTTTAACCCACTTGGTTTATTGTGACTAGAGACATACCCCACGGTCTTAATAACTTCAACCATAACTAACTTAAGATGTAAGGTGGATGTCTGGCTCAATCAGGCATGATGAAAATAATAATAACTTAAAATGGCAGAAAAGTTTTATTTAAAAATAGACCTTTAAATAAAAAATTTTAGACTAGAAATAAATTTTAATGTATTACGTGTGAAAATACTTTTTCAAAATTTGTGTGTGTAAACCGTCCATGTAAATTTCAAGTTTAATTGAAGAATTTTTTATTAATCTTCCAAATATTTTTATTAGTTTCTTCTTGTGTCATTATTTTGATTTATCTCAGAAAAATGTTCAAGAAAAATAGAAGCCAATACCTAAGCTTGGAACTTTTCCCAAGATACAAGTAATCCTTTTTTATCTTTACCATTTTTTGAGAAGTTGAAATTGGTATAAATGACTCCTATTTTGAAAAGAAATATGCCATAGATTTATTATAATTAATATTCTGTAAACGCAGTAATGCTTAACTGTTTTTCAGTAAAAAGACTGGTAATTACGTCAAATACTTTCATCACTTTTGTCCTTATAATTTTTAATCTTTTAATCCTTCAGAATAAATAAAAAAATCCGACAATTTATTTACGATTTTTGTGAATAGACTATTCATATATTGCAAAAAATAAACCACCTTCTTTCCAATACGCTTACGAAGAAACATACTAAAAATAAAACGTTTCAAAGTATAATTTTTTTCTGGGTTTTTTTTCTTAATTTAATGGCAGAAGAATAACGAAATTTATTATAAAAGCTCAAATTTATATCAAATCAAAATTTTTGATAGGCTAAAAAAAGCATTATAATTGAAAATAATAAAATTCCGCTTTAGTAAAGCTGGTTAATTTTTTTTTTCTTGTTGAAGTACAGAATTTAAAATATATCTCTTCATCCCTTATTACTTGCGCCTGTTTTTATCCCACGATCACTCGCGGGGGTGTTATAAAACCCAAGAACTTTTATCACAATTTTTTAATTTATAATGACTTATATTAATTTGTAAATTACTCGTAATTAAAGTAGCTTACTTTAATTTATTCTAAATTCTGTTCAGAAATAGAAGAAGCATGTGATTTTATAAAATATATATAAAAAGTTTACATATACTATTAGATTAGAGTAAAATTATATCAAAAATATTTACATTACTTTACTTGTACTCTAAAAATATTATTTTACGAATGTAAGTTATACATAAGTTATTTTATGTATGAATTGTTTCGCGAATGTAAGAATATCGCTACGTAGTGCGCAAAATCGATAAAAACGGTAAATACCGCATTAAAAATTTCCAAAAATTCTAAAATAGAGGAGGACAAAATTCGTTACATAAGATTAAAAGTTTGTAATTCATTTTATTAATGTCAAAAATTTGCCGAAGACACGAAAAGAAATATAAAAATAGGAAGTTTAATGGAGAAAAAACGGAAGTTAGTTTCAACCAGATATTTTAAATATAATATAAAATAAAATAAATAATAATAGTAAATTATGTAAAATACATATTTTATGTAAAAAAATAACACCAATTTTCATAAAATATATAATTTATTTAAAAAATAACGTGACGTTATATAAAGTATATATTTCTGTATAAAAGAACAGTTAGTTAAAAACACTATTCAGTAATATGAATGGCATAATTGAGCAACATATTTTTTAAAGATTTAACAATTAGGCTGATATATTTATTTTAAGTATTGTGATACTAGTAATAATAATAAATAATATAAATGTTGCCAGATTTATTTCAAGGAAACATTCATGGAAAATAAAATGTAATAAAACGTTTTTACCCTCAAGTGATTTTATTTACTTATTAGATTGTCCTTCTCGATATCTTTTTATGCGATCATTTAATAGTCATGATGTAGGGAACTAGTTCTGAAACAAATCTGTAAATCTTCACAAAATATTCTATGATATGATTATGATCATTGAAATGGAAAATGGTTAGATTTCATTGTCTGAATTGAAACTATATTTATTTGTGTAACCTCGAGATTTTATTTTCAGATAATGGAGAACATGATTTGAATAGACGGATAAAAGAAATTAAATTATAAACATTTTATTTTTCCGATAGCAGAAGAAATCTAGAATTTAAAAGAAATTAAAATTTAAAGCATCATGTTTTTCGAAATATATTGCATTTATACGAAACAAAGGAGGACATAAATTGCAAAGTCAGGTAAAAAAAGATAAATTTTAAACTTCTAATTTTTCCTGTCTTAAGAAATAGAGAAGTTTAACTTAAAATTCATTTCATAAAATTTTTCGAAATATATTGTAATTGAACGGATTAATTGAGAAGAATGATTGAAGAAATAGATTAAAATAAAAAAGAAAAATACCCAGTTAAACTGATGGCATTGAGCTCACAGGCTATTCATAATAACATTATATTATACTCTTATTTCAAAGAGTAATGATCCTTGAAAAATAAATTAAGGAGGGATTGCACCCCTATCCCCTCTTTATACTTAACCAATGAGCCTCCAAATGTCATCAGGGAAGCGCCTTATCGAAATAAACCGGTATATCAAATTTGAAGCAAATCGGATAGAAAACCCATTTATCTTAACTAAGAGGGTAATTGCCCCCCGTTCCTCCTTTTAGATTTAATCAATGAACTTTCAAATCTAATCAGGGAAGCGCCTTATCAGAATAAACCGGTACACCATGTTTGAAGCAAATCGGGTAGAAAAACACATCTATCTAAATTAAGGAGTTATTATACCCCGTTCCCTCCTTTAGACTTAAACAATGAACATTCAAATCTAATCAGGTAAGCTCGTTATCAAAATGAACCGTTGTACTAAAATTTGAAGAAAATCTGATAATTCTTCATGAAAAATTCATTTATGTAAGTTAGGGGGGAATTGGCCCCCCATTCCCCCTTCATACTTAATCAATTAATCCCCAAAACTAATCGGGGAAGCGCTTTATCAGAATGAACCTAGACAAATTTTTTGAAGAAAATCGAATACTTCTATCAAGAGTTAACGCTTTACATACATACGTACATACAGAACCGGCGGGCACATTAGCTCTCAGACTTTGGTAGCCTGTGAGCTAAACAAGCTTAATTCTAAGCATTTTACTTTTTCTATGTCCGATAAAATTTATAGTTAAAGAAATATTATTGAATTCATCAAGTTTTCCATAATATATTGTAGTTACACTTATCAATGGAGAACATGACTTTCAAATATATTTAAAAGAAACTAAAAAAATTGGAATATTTTATTTTTCATGTTAAAAAGATCAATGGCGAACATGAATTTTGAAGATAGATAAAAGAAAATAGCTTCTAAATATTTTATTTTTCCTATGTTCGAATAATTATAGACTTTAAGGGGAATTAAATATCAGTTCATCAAGTTTTCCAAAATTTATTGGAATTAAAATTATCATAATATTTCTGAAGCAATTCCAATTGTAATGATTATTATGTTCTCAGGTATATTTATACTTACTCGAAATAATCATAGATTAAGCGCGAAATTCCATAAGCATATTTTCCAGCAAATACTTTGCATCATATTTACGTACGGTCGCATTATGATTTTATAGTATTCCCCTTCTACACGTTTCAAAAAAATGCATATTTTGCTTTGGGAGAGAATTTGTGTGTTTTATAAACAACACGCATCGCATTAGCGTCAAATATTCCTGTTTGTAAAGGTAAATATTTATTGTGTCCTGGTGCACAAATACCTTTTTTACAAAATTGATTATGCTGTACTACTTTGAACCGTAGTTTGGCCGTATATCCTATATATTTCAAAATAAGATCTCTAAATACATATTTTACTTACAACGGTAGCTGAAAAGTATCACATATTGTAGTACATATTCGTGTTATAATATCTAGACATTACATTCATGGCTTTAGCTAACTTGGTTCACCAGTTATTTCAGGAAGAACGAGTTAAGTAATCATCCACCCTTCATACAATCTGATTAATTTATATATAGCCTCTTTATTTTAGTAACATGTTTATGGACCGGGAGCCGGCAGTACAGACGATCACCTCATCGAGTTCACGAATGAAATTCGAGGATTGATTAAATCTTGATTCGCATATTAAAACGCAATCGGTCTGCCAAGTCATATCTTGGTGAAAAACACGATTTTAGCGGCTCACTGGTATGTTTACCATTGTGTTTTCCTGCACCAAAATGTATGCACCAAATTAATATTTTTTACCTTTTTTTTTACTGATTTATGAATATCTATTTTTGTTTTAGCTGTCAAAATATTTCTAAAATATTTAATTTCCTGTGGAGATATCATAAAGTTACGAATGTATACTTTTATGAAGTTGAATTTAAGATTTCACTGTCCAACAACCTTAAGAGTTATGTTAATTATTACCCTAAATTTCCGGCCAAAAACTCTTTAAGTTAAAAATATAGTTTATCTAAAATTTTCCGAACGTCATGTTCAACTTGAGATTGAATGATAAAAAGATTTAAATATACAAAAGCAAAATTATGAATTAGCTCACTAAAACGGTGCTAAAAATACATAATATAGGTTTTAAAAATATAAGAACCGTCGAAGATGTTAGAAATTCGACACTCAAGCGATTTCGATTGATTCAAGCAGTCATCATCAGGGGTAAAAAAGTAGACAAATACAAAAAAGTAGACTTTTTTTCAAACTTTAACTTCACATTCTTTGACATGTCATCGTACTATCTTACAGAAATTTACAGAAATACACCTTCGTTTTTTTTTTTTTTTTTTTTTTACTTTAGGTATGTCTATCGTTTCAAAAAAGCTGCAATGTTCAGAAAATATGTTTGTCAAATATTTTGGCAAAAGTAAAAGTCCGAAAACATATAAATTATTTTTTTTATTCCTTAAAATTTCTCAATAAAAGGGGATTTTCAGCAAACAAATTATGTTTTATATATACATATATGTATATATATATATATATATATATATATACATATACATATATTTATGCGCACAAGATAAAATATTAGCAGAAGAAATACTGAAACAAAAAATAAGTAAATGACTTGTATTTCATTTACTATATTATTGCCTCATCCGTCTGTACTATAACTGTTCCTTATATAAACAAGTCGGAAATTATACCTCAAACGTAGCAAATGAAGTGTGTTAATACTATAACTTGTTAAATTTATTACGATTATATATATTAAATTCAGTAATACGGAAATAATATGACTCCTTCTTAAATAGGATGTAATCACTATGGCAACGTAAAATCATTACATATCATGGATATCATTGAATAAATTACGTATGATAGGATTTAATAGAATGAAGAAAACCTTTATTAATATCTTTTTAAATTTTGATTAGATTTTCATAAAACTTGAAATGACTCGAAAAAATTCTACAACAATTATATATATTAAAATTCAAGCCATTCGGTTGGGTAGTTTTTGCGCTGTTATATGCGGACAGACAGACAGGCCAGACGACAACTGTAGGTGCTACTTATTTGTATAATTACGAGCACACTTAATAATGAAAATATTACTGCTTATTTACTTCACAGTTTTATGTTGAAATATTAATTAATCTCTTAGTTTATTGATTAATCGTAAGTTAGTCGATATTAAATAACATAATAGCATGTTAATATGTTTCTTTAATATTGATTGATCCTCTGTTTTAAGAAATATTCAAAATTCAAAAATTTCCCTTTAAAGTCCCTGGGGTGGGGGGGATGGGTTTTTCTTCTGAATAAACCGTGTGATTTAAAAGCTCATATAAAAATGCAAAACCACATTTAAATACGCATCGAGTTGGGTTACTTGTAGTATTTGTATTAATATTAAAATCTGTAAAGTTTATTTGTATATCAATACGACACGGCATCCTAAACTGATATATTTAAAACAAATCTAACGAAAACGTAATGCCCTTTGGAATATTCTTTTCGTTTTTCCCTTCGGTTTTCTTTTCGTGTCTTTCGTTCCTTGGTCCTTTCGTTTTTCCCTTCAGCAGTTTGATTATTAAAATGGGGCATTCTGTTTTTCGTTTGACTGGTTGTAGTATGTCAAAGTTTCTTCTAGTCTTCTATAAAAATAATTGTTTTAAAGAATCTTTTTTAATAAAAACTCGAAAGAAATCAAGTACTACAGTCAGCTACAAACATAACGTAAGCTATATGTTAAGAAACGGGAGAAAAAACTCCGACCTGGATTTTATAGGATTCGTTTTCTGTAATTCGGAAATCTATCAATATTTTCAAAAAGTAATATTCGCTTTTTTATCCGACTGTAAGAAGGACTATGTGTTTCACGCGTATCTGGGTATGTGGATTTATTTATACCCTCGAAAAATCCCAACGGCTGAATGGATTTTAATGAATGAGGTCTCTATCTATTCGTCTTAACCTTCTGATGGTTATAGGCTAGGTTTTGATTTTATAAATTTAAAAGGGCGGCCGTAAAATACAACACGGTGGTAGAGACGAAAAAGATTTACGTACCATATTGAGTGGCATATCATTGGATAGGTCTTTCAAAATGAAGACGATATTTCTTTGACTATTTTACAGCCAGAAGTTCCGTTTAAATATTACGCAACCTGGAAGTTGTGTAGGTAGGATCTCTAGCTTTACTGCAACTCTAACCTTCATAGACATCTATAGGCCTCATTAAAATAGTGTTTTTAGAGAGGAACTAACAATTAAATACAACTTAAAAGTCATCAATGCAAGTAAATAAAAAATAGGTAAGTAATATAAAAAATAGTTTCACATTGATGAGAAATAATGAATTAGTTAGCTTTTTACGCAGTCGCGTTTTATTTGTTTGTTAAATGACTGCTTAAATAATTCGAAAATTGCTATTTTGAAATAATAGTAAAAAGTAGTTTGAAATAAAAAGAGTCTACTGAATTGGCTGCATGAACTTCGACCACATATTTCCAACATTTTTGCCGGGATTCAGTCGAATTTTTGAAAGATAGTTCTGCTGCCTCCAATGACTCTACACCATGGTGTCTCTATATGAAAGTGGCGACCTTTAATGTACGATTGCGCTTTCACAGCGCATCGAGCGTTTTTCTAAACTTTGACAAACCTAAATTACAGAACTCGCCTGGCTGAGTTTGATTATATGCTTGAGACCATTTAACAAGCATTAGCTTAGCGATAATAGTAATAACGGTAAGATGCTGTGCGATTTGCCTTTGTCCAGAATCGCTCAAGCAATCAAATTTTATCACGTATGTCGCCACTCTAATAATGAGGCAGCCTGACACTAACACTACCTATACAAATGACTTCGTCGTAGTGGTTGCCATAGAAGCTTCTTTGGCACGTATCCCTCCATGCGAATTAAATTGTCATCAAAAATGTTACTTTTTTTAATATAAAAATATTTTCTGTTTCATATTTTGATGGATATTTTCAGAGACATTTTGTAGAAAAAATAAAATTAAAAGCAATTAAACTAAAGAAAAAAGAAATATCTTTAAACCTCTTAATTCGAATGGATCTACGATGTCAAATTAATAAAATGTCTGCACTGAAATTTGTCTCTGAATATTACTTTTCACAAATCTACCATTATTTCATCACTCGCCTTATTTAAGTTTGCCTTTAACCATTTCAGTTACAAGACATGTCTGCTCCAAAAATGTTGAAATTGAGACGACAATTTACGGACAAATATATTTTAAGGTAATGAAAAGCTTTTCTTCAGGCAATATTATGAGAGCACAATTAAACAAAAAAAATCTTGGTGCCTTTTGGCAGTTTGCGATAAAAATTAAAGCCGCGCACTATACAAACGGCGCCACTGAAAGTGTTAATGAAAGGGAATATGACTATTCGGAAATAGCATTAGATTTTTTAATAAAAATATCAACACTGATTATATGAATTACTTGGATTATATTTAAATCAAAATCATAAACTGTGAACATTAATATTTTTAAATCACAATCATCACACACTTCAATGAAGCATTAAGCTACTATGGGCGTAAACTATAAATTTCGATTTACATTACTTTGCTACTTTTAAAGCATCTAAAACAATTTAGTGTTTTAAAGAGAATTTTCTAAGCGAATTTTAAAGTTTTATTCTGAAATTACTTCGAGTCTTTAATTGAAATTTATAGTTAATGTTTTAATGTTTCCGTAAGCAATGTTGGTAGGAAAAGTAACATAAAATTCTGTAACATGCTGCAAAAGTGTTTTAATAGCCGTTTTTAATAGTTTCAAGCATTTTAAGAGTTATGAAGGTACAGATGCCGTATTTAGAAACAGTTTTAAATTTTCTTATCTTTAAAAGTGCTCGAAAACGCCCACAAAATTTTAAAAGCAAAATTTAAAACATTTTCTGCTGATTTTATAATTTTTCTAAATTGAACATCTAAAATTTTCAATAATCTTTAGAAATAAATTGATAAACATTATCCAAGAACTGATACACTCATCTAACTGCAGATAACACTCATATTACTTAATTTTAAAGCTATTTTTCATGTATATTTAAAATGACCAAACAAAGAAATAAAACTTATATTTACTTAATAATAAAGTCTTATATTTTTTAATCCTCAGGGCATGACATGAATTTTACATTTTTTTTTCTTTACATTAAGTAATGTTCGACTTTTTTATCGCATAATTTGTAACAATTTTCTGAGCTTTAATAAGGAGACGTTAATTATTTGGATGGATTGGTGATTAAAAAAAAAAAAAAAAAAAAAAAAAAAAAAAAAAAAAAAACTGCACACATCTAGATACGATATCATATGCTTTTAACACGTGATCCTGGATTAAAGTAAGAAATTTAAAATATTTTAATTTAAAAGCAAACATACGATAAGAGTCATAATCGAAAACTTCAAATTTTGGTCATTTCCTGCACTCTGTAATTTTGTTTAAAGCTGTTTAGATGTTGTATATTATTTTCTAAAGGTTGATAAATTCACAATAAATAAATGTTTTGCATTTAACACAAGGTTGATTGAAACCGCTATAAAAAGAGAAATATAATTTAAATATGAGAAAGTGAAAACTAAAGTGACAAACTCAAAAACGAAAATTACTGGAACAGATCTAGCAACGTTATAAGATAAAATAAATTCAAAATGTTCATCATGGTAAAGTAAATACAAATCTAATCATTCAAAGAATTAAAACATAAATCTTCAAAGCCTTATAAAAATACTAAGCCGAATCATCACATCACTTATAAACGTTTTAAAATTAATATATTTTTGTTGTTATTTTACATATTTCAAAGTAATATATATATCTGTATAAATATATAATTCTCAATAAAACAAACCAATCCACAGAATTTTCAAATCTTTAAAATATTCCAGGCCAATTTTAAATTGATAAAGTGTCGCACATTTTTCACAGATATGTATAAAATGATTATACCTACAATTCCTACTGTAAAAAATTATGTAAATCTACAAAACTAGTTTTTATAAAAGCTACAGAAATCTATATGCTTAATTTATACCTGTACACTGTACAGAAAAAATATGTAATACTAAAAAGTTAGTTTTTGAAAGCTACGGAAATCTGTATGCTTACTAACATTTTACCGGTAACCCGGGATAATTACAAAAGAAAAAAAATTGTTGTTGTTGCAGTTACATAATAGATTCTAGGCATCACAGTTTCCTAGAAAAATCATAGTAACCTTATAGATTTTTTCTGTTTTTACAGTGCATCTACATATGGATAATTAATGTGATCAAATGTCGGCGCTCTGATTACTGACAAAAATGCGTAAGTTACTGTTATATCAAAACAAATATCTTTTGACCATCATACTCCTATCCATCTATACTCCTATTATAAAGAGGAAAAAATTGTTTATTTGTCGGAGATAAGCTCAGGAACTACCGAACCGATTCCAAAAGTAATGGTATCAAAATGATGGTGTTCGCCCAACTTAGAACATAGGCTATATCCTATGTCGGTGCCCCTACCCCAAAGGGGGTGCAGTAGCAAAAAACGTTCTAAAAATGCGATTTTTGCGTTACTGAAGGGCCTAGAAATATGAAATTTGGAATATTAGTTACTTATAAGATATAAATGATGTCTAAGAACAGTTCTTAAACAATTCGAAATTTAAAACGGGTGAGAATGCACAAAAAGCGTTCTGAAAAACGTTCTAAATGGTAGTTTCTAAATAATCTCAGGAAATACCAAACCGATTTCAAAAGTAATGGTATCAAAATGATGGTGTTAGTCCAACTTAGAACATAGGCTATATTTTATGTCGGTGCCACTACACCAAAGGGGGTGCAGGAGCAAAGAACGTTCTAAAAATGCGATTTTTGCGTTACTGAAGGGCCTAGAAATATGAAATTTGGAATATTAGTTACTTATAAGATATAAATGGTGTCTAAGAACAGTTCTTAAACAATTCGAAATTTAAAAGGGGTGAGAATGCACAAAAAGCGTTCTAAAAAACGTTCTAAATGGTAGTTTCTAAATAATCTCAGGAAATACCAAACCGATTTAAAAAATATTGGTGTCAAAATGATAGTGACAACGTTTGCTCCAAGATAGACTATGTTTTATGTCGGTGCCACTACCCCAAAGGGGGTGTCGGAGCAAAAAACGTTCTAAAAATGCGATTTATGTGTTACTGAAGGGCCTAGAAATATGAAATTTGAAGTATCAGCTACTTATTAGATATAAAGGATTTCTAAGAAAGGTTCTTAAACAATTCGAAATTTAAAAGGGGTAAAAATGCGTGAAAAGCGTTCTAAAAAACGTTCTAAATGGTAGTTTCTACACAATCTCAGGAAATAGTAAACCGATTTAAAAAATAATGGCGTCAAAATGATGACAAAAATCCTTGCTCCAACGTAGGATATGTTTTATGTCGGTGCCACGACCCCAAAGGGGGTGCAGGAGAAAAACGTTCTAAATTGCGGTTTTTGCGTGACGGAAGGGCCTTGAATCGTGAAATTTAGAATGGTAGTTAGTTATAAGATATCAATGATCTCTAAGGACATTTCCTAAAAAAATCGAAATTTAAAAGGGGGGTCAATATGCGCAAAAAGCGTTGTAAAAAACGTTCTAAATTGCAATTTCTATGCAATCTCAGGAAATACTGAACCGATTTCAAATATTATGGAGTTAAAATGATGGTGACAGATCTTGTTCCAAGATAGGATATATTTTATGTATGTTTCCACCAACCCAGAGGAGATGCAGGAGCAAAAGGAGCGAAAAGCGTTCTAAAAACGTTCTAAATGCCGATTTGTCACCAATATCTCTGTAAGAATCAAACTGATTTCAAAAGGAATGTTAAGAAATTGATGCTGACAGCCTCTGCTCTAACATAGACGCTACTTTAAGTCGGTATCACTATCACCTAGACGTTGCAGGAGCAAAAAAGCGTTCCAAATTTCGATTTTTGTGATCGGTAGGGGCTAGCAACTTAAAATTAGGCAAGGTACTTTTGTATTACATATAAATGATCTTTAAGAACAGTTTCGAAAAAATTGGAAATTTAAAAAGGGGTGAAAATGCGCGAAAAGCGTTCTAAAAACGTTGTAAATTGCGATTTCTACTCAATCTCTGGAAATTCTAAAGCTATTTCAAAAGTAATGGTTGCAAATCAATGGTGACAGTCCCTGCTATAACATAGGTTATATTTTATGTTGCTGTCACTACCATCTGAGGGTTGCAAAAGCAAAACATGTTCTAATTTGCGTTTTTTGCATAACTGAAGGGTCTAACACTTTGAAGTATGGCATGTTATTTACTTACAAGATGCAACTGCTTTCTATGAACTGTCGAAAGAAAATAATTTCAAATTTAAAAAGATGAAGTGAGCGAAAAACGTTATAAATTACAATTTTTATGTAATCTTTTAAAATACCAAACCGATCAAAAAAATAATGATAACAAATTGTTGGTGATAGAACCTGCTCAAACATAAGCTATATTTTATGTCTGTGCCACTAGCACCAGAGGGTTGCAGTAGCTAAAAAGTTTCTAAATTGCGATTTCTGTGATACTGAAAATGCTAGAAACTTTAAATATGGCATGGTAGTTACTTATAAAATATAAATGCCCTCGAAGGACTGTCGAAAATAAATTCGAATTAAAAAGGGGTGAAGTGAAGGGGAGGTGCGAAAAGCATTCTAAAAAAGTCCTAAATTACGATTTCTACGCTATTTCAGGAAATATAAACCAAATATAAAAGTAATAATTGCGAATCAATGGTAACAGTCTCTGATCCTACACAGGCTAAAATTTATGCCAACGATTCTACCACCTGGGATTCAAAGGAACAACAAACGCTCTAAAAAAGGCCTGTAAAAGCTTTCTAAATTACGTTTCTGTGGAATATTAGGAAATAACAAACCAATTTCAAAATTAATGTTGCCAAATTAATGGTGACAGTTCCTATTTCAACATAGCCCTTTATGTTGAGAGAGGTGGTAGGACTTGGAATTTGACATGATGGTTAATTTTAAGATGTAAGAAGATGGTTTCTAAAAAAATTAAAACTTCAAATGAATACTGAAATGAGCGTATTAATTGAGCATAAAAGTTTCAAAATATTTTCTAAATTATTATTTATTTAGTTTTATTTAGTTTTATTAATTTAAGTCTCATTTCTGTCTTATGCAGTGTAACAATGATGTTTAATCAAACTGTGTTTTAAATAGTAATTTTTTTAAATTATTCCTAAAAGTAATAAGTACCTTTTAATAAAATAAAATATTACCTTTTAATAAAATAAAAATTTAGTAAGTACCTTTTAATAAAAATTAGACATATAAATATCACTTGGCATATTTCAAATATTACGCGAGCAAAGTCGCGGGGTTTGCTAGTTTATTCTATACATTTCTTCCATTGTTCTTTTTATTATTATTACTAACTACTAATGTATTTAAAATTATTCTTGATCTGTACTTAAATATGAATGAAAGAAATTATGTGTAAGCATGTGTTAGTGAATTTCGGTAACGCAGGTGCGACATCCAGATATAAAAAGGGCGCAATTTTTTATATGATAAAAATTGCTGACAAATATAGTGTAAAAAATGTTAACATAGTAATGAGGTCATGAACTTTTGTCTGGGGATCATTAAAGCTGTTTACCACTCAGTTTTTACTGATAAGAGTAAGAGTTGACTTCAATCGAGTAAATTTCAAACAAAAAACATGAAATATAGGTTGTACATTAAACACATGAACTGTAGGTGAAAAATCCTGGAATTTGGGTATACACTGTAAAATAAAAAATCTGTAAAGTTACTAAATGTTTTCTAGGAAACGGATTCTTAGAAGTTTTATGCAACGGCAACAACAAAAATTCATGTAAGAGATACACTTTTGCACCGTCAATCAAAAAATCTGTGATGTTACTAAGAATTTCATAGAAAACTGGGATGCCTAGATTTCTTTATGTAACTGCAATCCGGGTTACAGATAAAATTTTAGTAAGACTACTGTAATTTTAGCAGATTCAATTCTAAAACAACTAGTTTTGTACATTTACACCTTTTTTGCACAGCGTACAGGTAAAATTTTAGTAAGCATTAAACTTTACATCTGTAGAATTCCAGAATTTGTTTTTTTTACATTTTAGTATAACTCATGCCTGTCTATATCTCTTTATCTAAAAAAGAATGGTAAATGATACTGTCAAAGCTGTTTTTGTTTTCTAAAGCAAAGCCATAAAAAACTCATTAAATTATATCACTTTCCACCATATACTTACCTAAGTATATCACTTCAAGCCTGCGATCAATCCTCATGTTTTCTTAAGCACAAAATGCAGTAGGGGCAAGAGGTATATACATTTAGTGCTCCTTTTTTGATGAAATATGTTATTGCCCCCAAAATAAATCTTAGCAACATAAATATCATTTGTACTTTATATTTTATTTTCGTAATACATAACTAATATGCAAATAAACATATATTTCTGAGAAAGTTTGATTTAATTTCAGTTTCTATAATTTTCCTTACATCTTACCCTTCAGTCGAAAAGAAAACTATAATATGTAATTCATCGAAATATATGTAGTTTTTTTTTTTTAATGAAGTTTCTCTTAGAGCAAGCATTATTTCTTTTGACATTACATTATTTGAATGAAATATTTGGAGCAACTACATTTGACGCCCGAATATTTTGCAACTATACATTCAAATGAAAAGTACTATAAAAATAAGTAACAACTCCTATACTAATTTTGCCAAAAATAATGGCTCGAAAAGAGACGTCATATTTTAAACAAATCTTGTACTTTCTTATAAAAACGAAAATATTGTTTTTTATTATGACATATTTTTCAAAGATTTTTCATTCCATCCTACAAATTACAGTAAAAATTGAACATGCATTTACATAGCTATCCGAATGGAAATTGTTTTATTACTTGGTGTTTCAAATTTGCAGGCTTTTGAATTGCATATTTACTTCCTTCTATCTTCTATAGAAGAAAGTATTGTAATCGAAATTTATTTCGACTTCCGGTTTTTGACGGATTTACACGTTTTAGGGGTCAGAGTCCCCAAAAACATTTTTATAGAAAATGTCTTGCTGTCCGTGTGTCCGTATGTCCGTGTCTCCGTATGTTGCCATTGTACCATCGAAAACTGTATGAAGTTATGCATGGAATTGAACCAAATTTTTTAAAAGTTTGTAGCTATGGCAAGCAGGTCCTCCATTAATTCGGAAAAATCCGCCGGTAGGGGGCGCTGTAATAGCGATTTTGGTGTGATTTTTATGGAATTTTGAATATTGTACCATCGAAAAGTGCATGAAGTTATGCATAGAATTGAGCCAATTTTTTGTAAGTTTGTGGCTATGTCAAGCGGGGCTTTCCTTAATTTGTAAAAAATCCGCCAGTAGGGGGCGCTGTAATAGCGATCTTTGTGCGTTTTTGTGGCATTTTGAATATTGTACCATCAAAAAGTGTATGAAGTTATGTATAGAATTGAACCTTTTTTTTTTTTTTTTTTAGATTTTTGGCTATATCAAGCAGACACTCCCTTAATTGGGAAATATTCCGCCCAAAGGGAGCACTATAATAGCAATTTTTGTGTAAATTTCTTTCGAAGTTGATATAGTGTTGAACTAATAAAAATTAAATATTGACATTTGTAAGAACTTTTGAAATATTAAAATATATGAGATAGAAGAAAGTTTTGGGATTCACACATCCAACTAGTTCAGTTAAGTAGCGTGGACGTTAGTAGAGAATACGACACACTTCAGTCGTAAGTTCATATAATGATTTGTCTTCTCGCACGTGTTTTTCGTATTAAACTCTGCGAAATGTGCATGCGTTTCATGACGAACGTCCACTTCATGAAAAAAATGCGATGATGATAATGAAAAAGAGATCATTTTATTGTAATTTAGCATATTTTATAAAAGTATTTCTTAGTTTTGTAATGTGAACGTTAGTAGAGAATACGACACACTTCAGTTATATAAGTTCATATTATGATTTCTCTTCTCGCACACGTTTTTCTTCTTAAACTCTGCAAAATGCGCACGCGTTTCATGACGAACGTCCTCTTCATGAAGGAAATGCGATGATGATAATGAAAAAAAGACAATTTTACTACAATTTAGCATATTTTATACAAATATATCTTTTAAATACTTTAAATACACATACTTCGCTCATATTATATAACAAAGTGGAATACTTAAATTTCATGCTCCTTTTTTTGCCTAATAAAACTCACTGTAGTTGTCTTCCTTTGTTTTTAATATATTTTTGTACTAGATTTAGTTATGTTAAGATTTTTAAAAATGCGTCTTGTATAGACATAATATAAATTTGAGCTAATCACTAATTTAATATCTGAGATATAAGTGGAAATGTTATTAGTTATCTTCGCACAATGGTTAAACAATAGTAAAATAGTTTACATACCACACTAATTGACTAATTTATTTGACGGTGAATAAAGTTCGTTGTACAGTTGCCTTGAACAATTTTTCTCAATGGAAGATCAAAACAAATGATTTTTCGTGGTATTGTGTGGTATTGTGTTCACTCACATGCCCATACACATACAGACATCATCATAAAACAACAGACACGTTCACTCTGGACCTGAAAAATGTTTTAAAAAATTCCTTTGTACATGCATGCCTTCAAACATACCTACATACAAAATCATTTTTAAAATAGCGAAATTGTATTCAGAAACTAAAATACTTAAAAATATACCAAAATGTTCATAATATTCTTTACAATACTTTCCTTAGACAAAATGCATCCGGTGAGATAGATGGATTTTCGTATTTTCGGTAAAATACCGAAATTACATGTAAATATATTTTTTATTTATTACCTTTTTGGGGGCTGGTGGGGGTGGGAGGGTGTTATTAATGTCTAAATGGGCATTTAAAAAACGATTATAGTTCACTATTTACGTTTGAAATGACAGTACCATCATAGTTATCTTTAGAAGTCTATTATCATTTGGTATTTATAGTTCAAGACAAAATATAATTAAGGATGCTTTGAAATATATTGTTGAATATAAGTATAAAGGGCTCAAATTTGGCAATGTCTTTCGAAAAACGCAGTTGAAAATAAGTCTATCCAGGCATTGGATATTTATACACATTTTAAACGAATAAATTTTACTCTATAATTATAAATAGCCGACATCCACCTCGCCAGTGTAGAGAATTTAAATAAGAAGTGTAAGTAGTGCCACAATGGTGTCGTTTCAGCACAGTTGTATCAACATCGGATGATTGTGGTTGGAATCCTAAATAAAAATCTGTTCAAGTCTAGGTTACCACAGTTTTCAAATAAAGTGTGGCTTCAATAAAGCAAAGTAATTTTGAAAAAAGAGCGTTTAGCCACAAATGAACGTACTTCAAAACATAGATTCAATAGAAAAATTCATGCAGTGTGTGTTAAAAATGGAAAAAAAAATGAGAAAAAAAAAGGTTAATCACTATCATGGTTCTTCTCTCTTACCTATGGTCTTAAAGAGGATTTTAATCAAGGATGGAAGCATTTTTTGTCATACTAATGTATCAAAAATGGTAGATAAGAAATGTCCTTACCTTCCCTTTCAAACACCTTTTACATTTTATCTCTATTCTTTTTCATACTGACCTAAAAATATCATCTTGTACGAAGTAATAAACTTAAAAATATTGTTTACCCATGTAAAAAAAAAAAAAAAAAAAAAAAAAAAAATGCTTAAAAGGTGTTGGAGTGGACTTTTTATGATTTTTTTATATTGTTATTGACAGCTGTAATATATGCTAAAAATACTCACACTCAAATAAATGTCTGTCTACATCTGAATACTATTCAGAGAACTTTGATAAAACGCAATAACCTCCTTTACTTTATGAGAAAAATCAAATATTTCACTTTTTGTGACATTCTTACTTTCGCGCCTGCTTGTTGTACAATCGAAAAGGAAACTTTAATCTGAAATATATTGAAATACCTGAAGAAACTTTCTGTAAGTTCCACTTCTTCAGACAGCAGTATTTTGTTTTCCAAATATTGAAATTTTCACTAAAGGAACATTATTATGCTTAAAAAGTTTTTTTTTTCCTTCCTTGAAAAATTATTACAATTAAAAAGCCGGTGGAGCATTTCTTGAAAGTTCTAGATGAATTTAAAGTGATTTATGCAGTATTTAATCAACCTAAAATAGACTCAAGTCAAATTCAATAATGATTAAAAACTACAACAAAAAGTTATATTTTAAAAACTTGCTAGAAATTTTATACGCACACTCGTGAACATATAGAAAATCAGGTTTTTTTTAATCTATTAGTAACTTCGATTAACTAAATAAATATATTGATGCGTTTTTCTTGTATCTGGTGTATTAATTAATAACCTAACCTAAATATATATGTTTTTATTATTATTTACGAATTTTTTTTTCGTTCAGTGTTCAATGAAAAAAGAAAATCAAAATTGTTAGTTTACAAAACGCATAATATTCTACAATAAAAACTCTCATAAAATGCAAGAGTTTGTTATAGATAACAATATGATATATTTAGTAGAAATGTTTGAATGTGTTATCAGTATAACCTATTTCAAAATCATGGTATTTGATTTTCAAAAATGTGTGAAATTTTCAATCGAAGTACAAAAATATAAATTTTAGGAAATCATTAAATAAAGAACTGATGCTTTGTAACAGTTTTTACATTAAGTACAAATTTTACACAATTGCACACTATGTTAGTGAATTTAGTAATTTAGTTGGAAGAATGCTATTTATCCCTTGACAAAAAAGAACTTAGTAACTGTAAATATATTACCTGTACACTGTAAAAAAAATCTGTAAAGTTACTAAAGTGTTTCTAGGAAACTGGGATTCCTAGAACCTTTTATGTAACGGAAACAACAAAAATTCATGTAACAGACACAGTTTTGCGCCGAAAATAAAAAAATCTGTAAGGTTACTAAGAATTGTTTAGGAAACTGGGATGCCTAGAACTTTTCATGTAACTACAACCAGAGTTACAGATAAAATTTTAGTAAGATTACTGAAATTTTAGTAGATTCATTTGTAAAGTTACAGATTTCTGTAGCTTTACAAAAACTAGTTTTGTAGATTTGCAGCTTTTTTTGTACAGTTACAGAAAAAAGTTTAGTGAGCATGTAACTTTACATCTGTAGAACTACAGATTTTTTTTTACAGTGTATAAGTTGTTTCAAAATCATGATATTTGGTTTAAAAAAGTATGGAAATATATGTATAATACACACAAGCACACACACACACACACACACACATGTATATATATATACGGTGTGTAATATATTTTTAAATTTTAATTTATCTTAAATCAATAATATTTTTTCCCATTTAATTAATTCCTTCTTAAGATGTTTTATTCCATTCGTAAAGCGAATCGTATTGTTTATTCTTTTTCTAAATCTTCTCTCCATTGCAAAATTCATTTGGCTCAACGCGGGAATATTTTTTTCCAACCTGAAATCTTTTTTTTTTTTTTTTTTTTTCAGATAAATATTTTTTTGATGAAGCTTTATTTCTCTTCGCGCGTTTCCGTACAACTTTTTCTATGTCCGCCAACTAAGCTTGCGGTTTGAGGTCTGCTATTTGCTACACGCCTCCACCGCACTGCAGCTTTTGTATCCCTACACTATAACTAATATAACTAATAAAATACCTTGCACTGTATCAGAGGAGAATTTTTTTTGCTTTTTTCTCTTCTCTGAAAACACGCAGCTTCAGTTCTAGAGAAATTTTAATGCCGTTTTTTACACAAATTAATCAGCGCTCGCACCGTTCCTAAAATTTTCGCACATTGCTACCAGTATTTTAAATAAGAATTCTTCGTGGTAGATTCCTTTAACATCTATTATGGAACTATACAACAAAGATTATCGTTCTAATTTAGTGGTAGCAAAGTGCGAAAATTTTAGGAACGCTGCGAGCCCTGATTAATAGATATATGCTTTTTTGCTAGTTTATTGTGCTGGCTAAATATTGCTAAATCTGCTATGTGAAATATGTCAGTTCTTTAATACTAGAAATGCCTCTAGATATTAATTCCTACATATTGTTGCCTTTCATTTATTAAATAAAGATTTGTTGCAGCAATTGACTATTTTCTTAGAAGAAGCTCTGCCAGTTTGTTTCAGCAACTATCTTGCATAAATATTTCGTACACGTCCTCTACCCACTATACATCTTTTGACTTCATGTTCGGAGTTATGTCATAATATACATGATATATATATCCGAATCCATATATCCGAAGATAATACATACCAGTATCTTAGAGATAGGATCGACAAGCATCATTATGGTCAGTAAAAATTTATATCCTTGTTTTGGTCGCATTGTTAGATGATCTTGCCACTCATGCAAACCATTAATGCATCCTTTACAGCAATGATCTTCTTCACACACACACGCACACACACACACACGCACACACACACACACACATATATATATATATATATGTACACACACATATATATGTGTGTGTGCATGTGTGTATATATATATACTAATTTAAACTTTTTTGAAGTGCACAAGTGAAACCGCATAATAGCAATACGGAAAATTAGAGAAAGCATTCTTTTTTTCAATTGTTACAAAAGAGTGAAAATAAAACAGTGATATTCTTTAGAATATATGATCTTGTGAAACGTTCTTATTTCTATACTTTCAAATAAAGTGGAAACTTTAGCGACCTATTAATCTTCTCAAATGAACAAATCTTTTCGCTGAACTTTAAATTCCCATATTTATTCCAAAGATCATATTTATTTCGATGAGCACATTCTAAAGTTTTATTTTGTATAAGTTAATAAATACATTCGTATATTCTTGGAATTAAGCAACTTCTTTTAATATATATTTTGAAATAATTTGAGTTTTAACGAAGCTGTTCCTTTTGAGATTCACTCCCTGAGGCTTAAAGACATCAAATGCTCATTACTGAAATTTATTATCATTAAAAAGGAACTAAATTACTTTTCTTAAAATTTCGAGTATTTTGTTAGTTAAAAATTGTAAAAGTTATATTCAACGTTTCATAATCTTTTTTAAAGTTTTTAAACAAGTAATTTTGTTATTTAAAGCAAATAAAGCAGGCAACACTTTCCCCCAAGGTCAGAGAACATACACCGAAAAATATTTTTATATGAAAAAAAGTATAATGTATTCAAATAAAGTTAAAAAAAATATTAAAAGCTATATTTTTGTATTATGCACATGCCAGAAGCTAATAGGTAAAGAAATCCACAAGGATTTTGCTTCATACAGCAGCCTTTATAATCCTGATTATTTCCTTGTTTAAATTCGTAGTTACGAATATATATCTATTACTTTTTTGTTTTATTTATACTATTTTATCCTTTATATAAAGATGAAATTTTAATTCCGCCATGGAATAATTGCCGGAAACAAATGCTGAATTAATGTAATGTTTCAAGCGCAAATGGGTAAGTCTTTCGTAATCGGGTTTCACGCGATAAGGATGCACATTTTAAAAATATTATGCTTGAAAATTATCTTAAAATCTATAAAAATAAAATAAAATATGTACAATGAGATACAGTTCTAAAACAAAATTACATTTGAAAGATTTTTTTGCTTTGTTTCCGTTAGACGGGGTACAATTTGAAATTGTTTAATGTTTAGAATTAAAATAAAAGTTTGCAGTAAAATCTAAATTTCTTAGTCAAACGTTGCCACCGTTAATATAATTCCCACGTTATTTACATGCATGTTCTTGCTTTATAATGTGAAGTTTGGAAAACTAATGATCGTAAGATTTACATTGAAAATGATACTTTGTATGTAGTAACTGAGAATTAACCTTTATATACTTTTACTTCTCAGATTACGCCAAAACACACAGATTACACAGGCCTGCGAAATTGGACTTTTTGAAAAATACAAGAGACGTTTTTGCAGATTCTTATGTTATTTGGCGTGCTGATTTCGAAAATGACCTTCATTTGGTCCCATCACATCAGGATTTTTTTTTTAATCGATATCGATATTTTTGCTAAAATCCTATTTGAAAAGGAATTCTCTCGAACAATTTTGCATATATTATTTGAAAAGAGTGGTTTTTATCCATGTAAATGTATGTAAAATAATCGATTCTCCGTGAGGCAAAGTGATTTTTCAGTAATCGATTACTTTTTAATAGGTTTAAGTGTATAGAAACAATTGTTGCCATATCGCATAAGCCGCCTATGATCGAGGATAAAACAAAAAGTTCCCCAAAGTTTAAACTTTTTACATCAAATTATGGTGCAGTTTCTAGAAAAATATCATCTACATACTATTTTAATTTGTTTTTATTAAGGCAACGTACATAAAATAGACAACTGGCCAAGAGGAGCAAATATTATGTATGTGTACATGAAAGTTTCAAACAAATTTTAAACTGAGCAAAAAACAAAACAAAACAAAAAACTTTCTATTTAAGTACGTACTCTTTTTCTATGAAACTTCTTTTTGATGTTCTTTTATGCTCAATCGCAGACCTATCTCGTCTTCGTGTTAACATCCAACAGTAGTCGGCGAACATGATCTCATCCTATCTTTATTTTGAGCGCTCTATATCTTTGGTGTCTTGATGGAGCCTTTCACCTTGTTCTTCGCTGACTGGTCCTATATTTTCGGGTAAAAAAGTGCACATGTGAGTGAAGGAAATGTATTTTGACACTTATGGAGCAACCCAACGGTTAAAATTTGTCCGTCATATTCATTACAATTGGTTTATAGTCAGGATTCTTGTAATTACACAGGCATTTGCTGACGACATCTTTGAAGGCAACCCAAGCTTCTTTTTCGTTTGTTGTCATACTAGTCTCAAATTCTTTATCCTTCATAAGCTTGTGAATATTTGGACCAACAAATATTTTCTCTTTCAACTTGGCTTCGGATAAACCTGAAAGTTTTTGCACAGGTGTTTGAAACAATACAATTTTTGGTTCTACAAAACTGTCCTGAATCACATTCTTGGAGTCTGGTTTAAGATTTTGTCTTTTCGGCCATTCTTTTTTGACTCAATGTTCAGTCTTATCACGGCTGTCCCACTCACAAATGAAACATAGATACTTTTTGTATCCGCCTTGTTGACTAAGAAGCATGGAGATAACTTTCAAATCACCGCAAACGGTCCAACCGAGGTCGGCATATTTAATTTTTTTGAGGACGTAAGCCAGATTTTAATAGCGTTCTTTTAAATGCTCTGAGTATCTAATTGATACAAATGCATACTGACTTCCATGATGAAGGAGGACAGCTTTAAGGCTCCTTTTCGATCACTGTATAAACAGCCTCCATTCATCTTTATCGTAGGTGATATTAAAATTGCTCATCAATCTGTGAACTTCAGAACAATAGACCATATTCTCCTCCTCCTCAAAGTACTACTTAACAAATTCCTTTTCTCGATTCCTGTACTAATAAATTGATACATATGCATACTGACTTCCGTGATGCAGGAGGAAAGCTTTAAGGCTCTTTTTCGATGACTGTATAAACAACTCCATTCATCTTTATCGTAGGTGATATTAAAATTGCTCATCAATCTGTGAACTTCAGAACAATAGACCATATTCTCCTCCTCCTCAAAGTACTACTTAACAAATTCCTTTTCTCGATTCCTGTACTAATAAAAAGCTGCTCCTTTGTCCAATGAGTTTCTTTTTTTCCAATCTGGAACCCAACAATTCTGCTGCCTCTTTCAATAGGCCCAGATCTCTAGTCAGATCACTAAGTTCAACCGGAGAGATGGACTGAGGTGAATCGCTTCCAGAGGGCTTATATTCAATACCGGAGCCTTGAAGATCTGGAAGTCCCGAGTCTGAAGACCCTGAAAAGGTGACTTTACAATTCAATTGAAGGCAAAGTCACCGCCACATCAGATCCATGAGAAATGGAGCATATGGACGATGAAATGTTCATAAAAATCCAACTAAAATTGCATTTTTCAAGAAAACGTGACATGCGAGAACTTTTTCATTATTTGTTTTTAAATTAGAACCAAAAAATACACAAAGATCAGCTATCAATTCCCTTGTATTTTTTTCATCGCAGGCCTGTGTGATCAGTGATTGAAACTCATTTTTGTTAAGCACTTTAAGCATATTAAATGTCTAATAAAAACTTCTTACCAACATCTTTAATACATCTGAAAATGATCTTAAAAGCACGCAAGATAAGACATGACGCATTTTTTATGCATCTGATATGTAAATTAGTTATACGTTTGATGCATTTTTCTGAACCATCAAAAAATATCTATTTCAATCTTCATGGTTTCAGATTTGTAAAATTGGCAGTAGCTGAAAGTACTGATTTTATTTAGCAATCAAATTTAATACATAATTTGTAAATACGTTCATAAAAACATTTGTCTATTTCTGGTATAAATCGACTTCTTTAAGGAGGTATTATGCTTTCAATGACAAATTTTTATACGTTTTTAATTTTTCTTCTCATATTTAATAAAAAATAACAACTTTGATCATTTTCACATAGTTTCTAATCCAAAATGAAATATATATATAAACCTTTTCATCTATAATACCTCCATCTTATGCTCACAGTGGAAATACCATTTGGAAGTTACCGCGTTCACTTATTCGCTCACAAACACACATATCCGTACATCGTGATTACAACATTTTCCATACACTCTGTGTTTGGAAAGTAAAAATAATGGTATTGAATGTTCTTAAACTTTAAAACCTGTTATTGTATCAAAACAAAATGATGTGTAAATAAATAATAAATACAGTAAAGTAGAAAAACTTTTTCATAAAATGGCAGAAAACGTTATAAAAATATAAAATAAGATTAGTTGGGGGCAACTGGACCATGATTTCACAATCTGACTCTGGAGCTTCTGACAATTCAGCTTCAAAAAGTCCTTCCGGCCAGTGCCGGGAGGAAGAGGTAGCTTTCATAATCCTTATTTTAAAAAAGCCAAATTATATCATTCAAACACACGAAGCTCAATATAGTGGAAACCGAATATAGGTGATACAATACTAATTTTTATCAATATAATGAATGAGAATTTCGCGAAATTAGTCAGCTTTATCCAAGCTGCTTTTCTTTAAAGTAACATATATTTGGCTGCCAAATTCGGCAATTTCTTAAAGTGTCTGTCATTTTAAGACAACATGGTGGATGAGGCTAAGCAGTGAACTTGGTCGAGACCTTAGTAATTGCTGTGCACATGCTCACTCACATCGGAATCGGTTAATATATAGGAGTGCTGTCGCATGCAAAAAATCAGAATTTTCAAAATGTCACCCACAATAGAAATTGAAACTGCTATATCTGAGCCATTTTTTAAGGTAAAGACAAACAAAAAATGCTCCTGAATCCTTATATCAAGGTCAAATACTTAAGAAAGAAACCTTTTTCAATTTCTAATTTTTTTGCACCTCACTTTAAATATATATATATTTTTTAATTTAATGGCCGCCATTTTGAAACAAGATGGCTGATGAATCTGGCCAGCGAACTTGGTCAAGGTGTTGATGTATACTATCCACATGCCTTCTTACATCGAAATAGGCGAATACGTGTGTTATCGCGTGACAAATACAAGATCGTTTCAAAATCTTAGCCATGCTAGAAATTCAATTGCTATAAATCAACCATTTTTTAAGATATAAACAAAAGAACAAATTTTCAGAAACAAAAACTGCTCCGGAATCAATGTATCAAGGCCAAACACATAAAAAAAAATCTTTTTCATTTTCCAATTGTTTAATACCTCATTTTGAATTTTAAATTTATTTTTTTAAATGGAAACCCTTTTGAAACAAGATGGCGAATGAAGCTGGCCAACGAACTCGGTCGAGACATTGGTATGTACTATGTACAGACCAAGTTACATAAAAATAGGTTCATAATTACGCCTGTTATCGCGTGACAAAAATCAGGTCGTTTTAAAATGTCAGCCACAAGAGAAATTCAAAATGCTATTACTCAGCCATTTTTTTTAGATATAGACGAAAGAAAAACTGTTCCGGAATCTTTGTATTAATGTCAAACACATACAAAAAAAATCTTTTTCACTTTCCAATTTTTTGGTATCTCATTTAAATTTTTTTATTTTTTAATTTTTTTAAATGGCCGCCATTTTGAAACAAGATGGCGGATGAAGCCGGCCAACGAACTCGGTCGAGATATTTGTATGTACTATGTACACACCAAGGTACATCCAAGTCGGTTCATAAATACGCCTGTTATTACGTGAGAAAAATCAGTATGTTTCAAAATGTCAGCCACGCTAGAAATTCAAAATGCTATAACTCAGCCATTTCTTAAGATATAGACGAAACAAAAACTGCTCCCGAAACTTTTTATCAAGGTCAAACACATAAGAAGAAAATATTTTTTCAATTTTCAATTTTTGGTACCACATTTCAAATTTAAATTTTTCTTAAAAATTTAAATGGCCGCCATTTTTAAACAAGATGGCGGGTGAAGCTGGCCAACGAACCCGGTCGAGACATTGGTATGTACTATGTATAAACGAAGTTACATCCAAATCGGTTCATAAATACGCCTTTTATCGCGTGACAAAATTTAGGACGTTTCAAAATGTCAGCCACGCTAGAAATTCAAAATGCTATAACTCAGCCATTTTTTAAGATATAGACGAAACAAAAACTGCTCCGAAATCTTTGTATAAAGGTCAAATACATAAGAAAAAAATATTTTTCCATTTTAAATTTTTTGGTACCACATTTCAAATTTTAAATTAACAAAACATTTTAAATGGCCGCCATTTTGAAACAAAATGGCGGATGAAGCTGGCCAACGAACTCGGTCGAGAGATTGGTATGTACTATGTACACACCGAATTACATCCAAATCGGTTCATAAATACGCCTTTTATCGCGTGACAAAATTAAGGACGTTTCAAAATGTCAGCCACGCTAGAAATTCAAAATGCTATAACTCAGCCATTTTTTAAGATATAGACGAAACAAAAACTGCTCCGGAATCTTTGTATAAAGGTCAAATACATAAGAAAAAAATATTTTTCCATTTTTAATTTTTTGGTACCACATTTCTAGTTTTAAATTTTTTTTAAAATTTTAAATGGCCGCCATTTTGAAACAAAACGGCGGATGAAGCTGGCCAACGAACTCGGTCGAGACATTGGTATGTACTATGTACACACCGAATTACATCGAAATCGGTTCATAATTACGGGAGTTATGTGACATAGGTCAGATATATATATATATATATATATATATATATATATATATCAATTTTGAACGGAGGGTGGTTTCGGGGTCTGGGGGTCATGATCGATGAAAATATACCAAAATTTTTTGAAATCGCTTTCCTCCGAACGGCTGCAATAGGTAGCTTTTTTGTAAAGAAAGCTACCTAAAAGTGTAAACAACTTAAAAAAAATTTAAACCATGCAGATCACATAAATTATATGTCAATAAAGAGCGTTGAAAGGGAAACCTTTGCTGTCAATGTGTCTAAAAAAAGCACTAAAAGCGAAAATATTAGATATATTTATACCAAAAACATGAAACTTAAGTAAGTACTTATGTACTTTAGTGTAGATAATAAGTATAAAAGTCACATGGGTATTTTAAGGGGAAAAAATAGCTAGGTAAATCTATGAACAAACGGCTACGTAAGTACTTAAGTACTTTATCTGTAACTAGGGGTCGCATCATATAGGGGAAAGTTTATTGTTCCTACCAGAACTCTTAGTGAGTTACCTTTATGATCATTTTATTTAACATATTCTAAAGAAAGGTGCAATGAAGATATTATTTTCAAAATAGTGGTAGGAACAATAAAAGTTTCCCTATAGAATGAAACACCTGTGTATCGTACAATTTCAAGGTTTGGCTATCTCGCTTTCAGAAGCAAGGTACTTGCATTCGTAAAATGTTGAAATAATTTAATGACACCAGTATTTGCAAGGGAATCTATTTAAAACGAAGTAAAAGTATCTCTTCGCGTACTTAAAAAAGGTGAAATTTTCATTATAAAATTCCGGTGCCAATATGGCAATTAGGAATTAAAATTATGTGATGCTATAACGGCATCACCGCCTCTCAAGGAGTCGAGAAATTTGGTTTGATATTACTCAATATGCTTTTTTTAAATTTTATTATGTAATTTTAATAAGGTATTCTATAATATTCTTTATTGTGAGCAAAAAACAATGGAGAAATTTACTTCTCGTTGTAAGAGAAACTCAAAAAAAAATTATTTATAACTATTGGGGTAACTGGATCCAGCATGGCCCAGTTACCCCATTCTTGAAAAAATTATGGGGTAACTGGGACACTGGGCTTACATTTGAAACATGAAGTAAATAAGTATATATACCTAATAATATTAACGTAGTTATATGCCAAATCTTAAAAAAAAAAAAGATTGTTTAATAAAAGTACTTACAGTATTTTAATAAAAAACCGCTGAAGTTCAACCAAACTGACGTTGTTTTTAAAAAAAGAAACGTTAATTTTCGACAACCTATCACAGCAAAGAGAGAGTTACGATTGAGTTGACACACGTTGTTTTAGGAAGTAGAGGTTAAGGGGCATTGTTCACAAAAGCTAAAACTTAAAATGCATCACCGCTTTTAGGTAGCTTTCTTTACAAAAAAGCTACCTATTGCAGCCGTTCGGAGGAAAGCGATTTCAAAAAATTTTGGTATATTTTCATCGATCATGACCCCCAGACCCCGAAACCACCCTCCGTTCAAAATTGATATATATATATATATATATATATCTGACCTTTGTCACACTGTAACTCCCGTAATTATGAACCGATTTCGATGTACTTCGGTGTGTACATAGTACATACCAATGTCTCGACCGAGTTCGTCGGCCAGCTTCATCCGCCGTTTTGTTTCAAAATGGCGGCCATTTAAAATTTTTAAAAAAAATTTAAACATGAAATATGGTACCAAAAAATTAAAAATGGAAAAATATTTTTTTTCTTATGTATTTGACCTTTATACAAAGATTCCGGAGCAGTTTTTGTTTTGTCTATATCTTAAAAAATGGCTGAGTTATAGCATTTTGAATTTCTAGCGTGGCTGACATTTTGAAACGTCCTGAATTTTGTCACGCGATAAAAGGCGTATTTATGAACCGATTTGGATGTAATTCGGTGTGTACATAGTATATACCAATCTCTCGACCGAGTTCGTTGGCCAGCTTCATCCGCCATTTTGTTTCAAAATGGCGGCCATTTAAAAAAATTTTAAAAATTTAAAATTTGAAATGTGGTACCAAAAAATTGAAAATGGAAAAATATTTTTTTCTTATGTATTTGACCTTTATACAAAGATTTCGGAGCAGTTTTTGTTTCGTATATATCTTAAAAAATGGCTGAGTTATAGCATTTTGAATTTCTAGCGTGGCTGACATTTTGAAACGTACTGAATTTTGTCACGCGATAAAAGGCGTATTTATGAACCGATTTAGATGTAACTTCGTTTATACATAGTACATACCAATGTCTCGACCGGGTTCCTTGGCCAGCTTCACCCGCCATCTTGTTTAAAAATGGCAGCCATTTAAATTTTTAAGAAAAATTTAAATTTGAAATGTGGTACCAAAAATTGAAAATTGAAAAAATATTTTCTTCTTATGTGTTTGACCTTGATAAAAAGATTCGGGAGCAGTTTTTGTTTCGTCTATATCTTAAGAAATGGCTGAGTTATAGCATTTTGAATTTCTAGCGTGGCTGACATTTTGAAACGTCCTGATTTTTCTCACGTAATAACAGGCGTATTTATGAACTGACTTGGATGTACCTTGGTGTGTACATAGTACATACAAATATCTCGACCGAGTTCGTTGGCCAGCTTCATCTGCCATCTTGTTTCAACATGGCGGCCATTTAAAAAATAAAAAAATTTAAATGAGATACCAAAAATTGGAAAATGAAAAAGATTTTTTTTGTATGTGTTTGACCTTAATACAAAGATTCCGGAACAGTTTTTCTTTCGTCTATATCTAAAAAAAAAAATGGCTGAGTAATAGCATTTTGAATTTCTCTTGTGGCTGACATTTTAAAACGACCTGATTTTTGTCACGCGATAACAGGCGTATTTATGAACCTATTTGGATGTAACTTGGTCTGTACATAGTACATACCAATGTCTCGACCGAGTTCGTTGGCCAGCTTCATTCGCCATCTTGTTTCAAAAGGGTTGCCATTTAAAAAAAATTAAATTTAAAATTCAAAATGAGGTATTAAAAAATTGGAAAATGAAAAAGATTTTTTTTTATGTGTTTGGCCTTGATATAAAGATTCTGGAGCAGTTTTTGTTTCTGAAAATTTGTTCTTTTGTTGATATCTTAAAAAATGGTTGATTTATAGCACTTTGAATTTCTAGCATGGCTAACATTTTGAAACTATCTTGTATTTGTCACGCGATAACACACGTATTCGCCTATTTCGATGTAAGAAGGCATGTGGATAGTATACATCAACACCTTGACCAAGTTCGCTGGCCAGATTCATCAGCCATCTTGTTTCAAAATGGCGGCCATTAAATTAAAAAATATATATATATTTAAAGTGAGGTGCAAAAAATTAGAAATTGAAAAAGGTTTCTTTCTTATGTATTTGATCTTGATATAAGGATTCAGGAGTATTTTTTGTTTGTCTTTACCTTAAAAAATGGCTCAGATATAGCAGTTTCAATTTCTATTGTGGGTGACATTTTGAAAAATCTGATTTTTTGCATGCGACAGCACTCCTATATATTAACCGATTCCTATGTGAGTGAGCATGTGCACAGCAATTACTAAGGTCTCGACCAAGTTCACTGCTTAGCCTCATCCACCATGTTGTCTTATAATGACAGGCACTTTAAGAAATTGTCGAATTTGGCAGCCAAATGTAAGTTACTTTAAAGAAAAGCAACTTGGATAAAGCTGACTAATTTCGCAAAATTCTCATTCATTGTATTGATAAAAATTAGTATTGAATCTCCTATATTCGGTTTCCACTAAATTGAGATTCGAGTGTTTGCATGATATAAGTTGGCTTTTTTTAAATAAGGATTATGGAAGCTACCTCTTCCTCCCGGCACTGGCCGGAAGGACTTTTTTATAAAATAGCCTATGGCCCAGTTACCTCGTGGGTCCAGTTACCACAACTAACTTTAGATATTTTTTCCTGCTTTTCTTTTTAAAAAATAACAATACATACAAAAATTTTGAAAAAAAAAATTTACCGTGTTTTTTTGGCTTCAGTTTCTACATGCTGTTTTTCTGCTTAGATTAACAAGTACGTTGATAAATGCATTAATTTATGCCTTGTATTAAAGAACTTCTTTTAATACATATTATGAAAAAAGTTAATTTTAATTCTTTTTAGTATCAAAATAACTAATAATAAAAAGAATCACTTGCTTGTGACAATTTGACACATTAGAGATTTCATAAAGATGTTGCTTGCTGCAAATTTGCTCTACACATAATCATGATACCGTATAAAACAAATTTTATTCAAATACATAAATGAATAAATAAAATATAAGTTGCATTCAATTAGTTGATGCAATGAAGAGCAAATAGTCTTCTAGGTTTTATTTTTTTTATTATTTCAAATATGGAAGCTAAATTACTATGTATTCCTGGAAGAGTTGGAACCGCAAATACATTCCTTCAAGATTTCCGGCAAGGTATTCGGATAACAAACGATCTCACAGGAAAATTTAAAAGCGAAATTCAATAAGTTCAAGGCATCAACGAGAGATTTTGGAAGACCTGTGTTGTTTTAATGCATGGAACGAGCTATGGGGCTTCCTTCTGTTTATCTAAAAAATAATAATTTATAAGTTAACCATAGAAAAAATAACAAAGTGTGACACTATTATTACCCGTAAGGCATGGTGACGTCACGGCGATGTCTTGTGAAGTCACACTGTGATTTTATGACCGTCGATGTGACGTCACGTGACGTCGGTGTCACGTCATAGTGACTAGAATGCGAAGTCGTTATGGTCGTTTTAGAGGTCATTTGTGACGTCACATTGTGACCACTCTGTGAAGTCACGGTGTGACAAATTTGTAAAAAGTGTGTCATTTGTGACTATTTTGGCATTAATTTTGTGACGAACATGACAAAAGCGTGACGAAAAGCGGCAATGCTTTGAAGTCACAGTGTGACAACCAACATGTGAAATATGTGTCATTTGTGACGAACTTGTCATAAATACTGTGATGATTTCAAATTAAATTCAAATTTCAAATTAATTGCTTAAAAGGCGCAAAGGACAACATAGTGAAAAAAATTCCATGCCGAGACTCGAACCCGGGCCATCAGTATAGCGCACTGACATTCTACTGACTAAATCACATAGAACGATACCCAGTTTGGACAATTTCTTAATATTATATGTTGGCAAGGCGACAAACACAGCACAAGATGGAATATTTATCGTGAGCCAACGACATGGGACAAACACGAAACTTTATTAAATTCAACATCGATTGAAACTATATTAATACTTGGAAATTTTTCCAGAAAGAAACATTCGCCTTGCATACAATATTTCAAATGAAAATCAAATTTCAAATTAAAAACACGAAACTTAATTAAATTCAACATCGATTAAAACTATATTTATACTTGGAAATTTTTCCAGAGAGAAACATTCGCCTTGCATACAATATTTCAAATGAACATCAAATTTCAAATTAAACAAATTACAAATTAATTGCTTAAAAGGCAATTTTTTAATGTGTTTTGATGTGTTATTGCTTTATTAAATACGAACATGGAATCTAACGGATATTAATACATCTGTTATTTATATTATAAGCCATGATAAGCCTACATGATAAGCCATATTTATTTAAATTTTTTATCCCCGTGTATAGTGTATTTTGTGAACATAATCTAAATAGATTTGGTATGTTTTATAGGAAAAGACTGATCTGGGAAATAGAAAAAACAAGTAATAAAAATCATGCGTTAAGTATAGATTATAAAACACTTTCCAACACTTCCTGAATGCTTTAACAAGACATCGTAATTTAAGGAAATAACGTAAATAAGATAACTAAGTAAACATTTTGAAAATGCATAAAACATTTGAAAAACTGATTTCAGCAGTTACCGTCCATACCCAAATATGTTTTTCAATTCTTTTGAATAGTCCTGTATTTGATCTGTAGATTGATATATATAATATATAATAGAAAAACTTAGTGTAGCAAGAAAACGCATAATACGTTGAAATTCTCATTCAGCTTGTTATACTAATATATGGAAACATAGTTAAATACTTTTGTACAACCCTGTAGTTTACTCAGAACCTTTATCATACGCCACTATTTAGTTAAAATTTAATTTAAACTAAAACACTCTTAAAGCTGCTGAAATCACATTTCCAGAAATTATAATTTATATACGGCAATGTATCCAATTCTTTGCGTGACACTATATATCATTTTATCTATATTCTACGAACATTTCTTAGCAAATTAAATGCAGTTCAGCGTAAAAACTCATTTAAAAACCACCTTTAAACAATTTTCGCCCGTACCTAGTAACCCTTACGAATACTTTTGTGTTGCCCTGTATATGAATTATTGCATTTATATACACCATATACTATGCATAAATATAGTAGAATCATAAAAGCGCATATCATAATTGAAAATGCATTTCTAGCAATCATCGCTAATAAACAGTACATAGGATACATAGTGTCCGAAATATTTTGTGTGTCCCTGTAAATGCTATATACTCTTGTATTATACATGAAAAAATTTATAGTATGTAAACCTTAGCGACGTATATCAATTTCATCATATATGAAATAGATTAACATAATTAAATACGCCGCAAACAATTTCCTCCACCCCTATATCATTATGTATTGGAGTTCCTTTTTTAACCCTGTAAATGAACAATAACTATTCTTTGGATCTCATATTCTACAGAATGCATATTTTAGTGCACTTAATAAATGCATATCAATTTTATTCAGTTTGAAAGCGTGTAAAATCATTAAAAATCATTTGAAACGATTTTTTCCCATAGGCCGTAATGTAACGGAATAATTTTGACTGTCCCTGTAAATGAACTAAACATATCACTGTAAAAAATTGTTCACATTTTAACAGAAAATTTTCCGTTTTTCTGATTAAAAACGGAAATTTTCTGTAATTTATGGGTAAAAATTCCGTAAAAAAACGGAAATAGTACTGGCGTCTAGATTGCCAGTAGTATTTCCGTTTTTTAGTCCGTTTTTTTTTTACAGTGTACTACAAACTTCATTACAAATAGGGATCGTGCTATGGTAAACGTCAATAACATCCAAAAATTTCAGTGCAATCCGGGTATATTTATTCGAGTTAGAGCGCAGACAGACGGTCAGACAAACCGAAGTCATGAGCACTTTTCAACTTTGTTGAAATTACACTAAAGCGCATAAAAAACACTTTATTTCAATGCTTAAATATCTTTTTTCTTTAATGCCAATATTTACGCGTATCGAAAACGTAGATAATGAATTTACAATCGAAGAAAATTTAATAACTGATTCTGAATGTCTACAATTAAATGTTTGATTAAAATCACAAACAGCAAAAAATGCTTACATACAATTAAAAAAAATAAATATACCAATTTGAAAAACACTAAATAATTAGTATTTATAATTGTACTATTTAACAATAACAAACTACAATAGATGAATTAAATGCATTATTAGATTTAACAATTTCTTCAAAATCTTTCCATGTTATAAGGAATTCCTATTTTATAATTTTGGCAAATGTTAAATTTGAAAACATTGATATGAAGATTTGGGATTTTAAATACTAATTTAAAATATTATTAGCAATGAAAAAAAATCTTTTAAAAGTTTCACTACTATAATATGCTAAAAGACATTTTCCCAGTATAATGTTAGTTTCTAAATTCAAACAGTTTCGTAATATCACAATAATCGAATATCATATTTAACTCCAAAATAATAATGACCATATATACTGTGTTAGTAATCTTAAAACTGTAAGATGCCTAAAAAAAATTCAAATCACTGTCACAACATATTTTAATCTCAAGTAACTAAAAATTAATATTTACAATCATTCCACTACGAATGTAGGCATGAATCAGTCTCTGCGTCAGCTTTTTCTTTTTCTTTCTTTTTTTTTCCTAGCGATGACAGATTAAGACATTTTACAGTATCGAATTGGAAAATGTGGCTTCTGAAAATCCAATATGAATTCCAGATCAGTCTCATTCTATATTATATAAAACTATTTAACTTATGTTAATAATCTACCAAACAGGAATAAAAAATTTAAATTAAATAAGACATACCTTTATAGGTCCATAAATATTGTTATAATATCCGTATTTTATTCTAAACAGGCGGACATCTTTCACTTAACTTAAAAAAAGCGTTAACTAATTCCCGCTTCAAAACTTCTCTTATCCTTATTCATTATTCGCCGAAATCGAACGCAGACTATCTATAGCAAGCATATGTTTATTATTATTTTTTTCTTTTTGTGTACAACAGATTTGGAACGATAAATGCGCAATAATTTTAAGTGTCTGTAATTAAAATTTTCCCTCTGAATGAAACACCTGCCCCCCTTTTTTTTTAAAGTAAAGTTTGTTTTACACGTAATAAATCCAAAATAACTTCTTAATAAATGAAAAAAAAGAGTATAGAGGATAAAAAAAAATTGTCTTTATCAAACTGTCATTCTTTTCACATGAATTTTCTGTAGAATAAAACAATTTGTAAAATTACTTTTTTTAAATTCATATCTCTAAAACACAAATTTGAAATACGAATAATTAATTATGCCTTGGGTTTTGTTTAAACTTTGTATATATATTTTTTTTTCCGGAAAATGTTAATTTTATTTTAAAAGTCTGAAAGAAGTAGATTAAAAAAAAAATAGTTACTTAAAATTGTTAAACACTAACAGGAAAAAATATGACTTGAATGCAAATTATAATTAAAGGATACATATATGACTCCACTCTGAACACTCTACGTGCTCTTAAGAGCTGCAGACTTACCTGTAATACATCATTTTTAGTTTGAAACCACAAAAGTGTTTCAAATACCACTGGTCGACAAAAAAAAAAAAAATAATAATCCTCTCAGCAAACTAAATATGTAAAGTGTACAGATTTAATATTCCTAATTCTTCAAAATATGTTATCCAAATTGCTCCAGCAAGTATCATTTTTTCCGAGAAACACTTTTATAATAATAACAATCAGTGAAGGATTATTATATTAAGTTGCAATAATAGATAAAATTGAAATCATCGAAAAAGTATACTTTCACTGTTTTAGATATCAAATTGATAAAATATAGCATGAAAATCTAGTTTGTTGATACTTGTACCTTGCATTTTCCTTATTATGTCCAACTCCCCATCTTTTCGTGTCCGAATTTACTATTTGCTATCCACTAATATGTTTCCATTCCTTATGCCGCTGTAACTCGGGCCTGTTTAAAATACTGTTTAAAATACTTCTCTTCATTTCCAAAGATTTTTGAAGTTTATATTTCTGTCACACTGTGATTTACAATATGGTGGGAGTTTTTGGCATCTGTGTGACATGACGTACGTTACATGCAGTGACATAACAGTGACGTTACAATTTTTTTAATTGCCAGAAAAATATAATTTTACATAAATAACATGTTTTGAATAATTTTTGTATTTTTTTAAGTTTTCTAAGAAGTTCACATCTCAGTCAAAATGTGACATCACTGAGGGGTGACATTTTGATTACAGATGTGACGTGACCACAGTGACTAACAGTGACGTCACAACGACGTCACTGTGACCATGCATGCTATGAGGGTAGTCCTTTAACATTTTACGAGATTTGTAAATATCATATATGAACTTCAACAATCCTAAATTCACACAGCCCCTCCAGTGGCTGAGAGGTTCTGCTCTCGAAGCTGGTAGACAGGAGGTGCTAGGTTCGATCCCAATCGCGCCCGTCGGGCTAATCGTTCGGAGTTTTCGTGGTATTCTTCGAACCATGGATTTCCATGCGTAAATACGGGTTAGGTTTCCTTAGAAAGACCCCCACGGAGGGCACTCCCCCCTCGGCCATATATCCCTAGTGTAGATAATCGGCCGTCAAAATTCAACCAACCAACTAACCTAAATTCACACATTATGAATTTTAAAATACTTCAGAAATTGAGCTATTGGTCATAGGAATACTATGAGATATTTCAAATATTGTTTACGAAAAAACACACAAGACATTATTTAGAAATTGGCAAGGACTACAAAAGGCAGTGATTCAATGGTAAACCAGGATCGCAGTCAGCATTTTTTGTCAAACACACAACGTCATATTGCAAGTGGATCGCCTATTTTCGCTATTTACATCTTTAACAATAATGCAGATGTTGTAAGGACTACAAAAGGCAGTGATTGAATGGTAAACCAGGATCGCAGTCAGCATTTTTCGTCAAACACACAACGTCATATTGCAAGTGGATCGCCTATTTTCGCTATTTACATCTTTAACAATAATGCAGATGTTGTAATGATACCTTCAATAATTTTTCTATGCTTTCAACGAAATGTTAGATAATATTGCAGGTGATGGCAATTGCTATATTTTTTTCTTAAGCACCACTAAGCATAGAATACTCTAATTGAAACATCAGAAGGGGAAAAGTTAGAAATTTTATTTTCTTATTTTGTGTACATATTTAGAATTTAACACAATGTTAAAGACATCTACTTTTTTAATGTTTGTTCACTAGTGTTGTTTTGATAAAATATGAGTTTATTGTGCAAAATGACTGAAATGAATTAAAGGAAAAATGATTAATTCTTACCTATTCTTATTGCGATACATCATTATTGTACACTATGACGCAAAAGTTTAGACAATGAAGAAATTCTTACATACTTTGAAAAATATTTATTCAATTTTCAAATCACTGCTTGAAATTAATGTGCTGTACATATAAACAATATTTATAACAAAGAAAAGTGGAATTGTGCATATTGCAATAAATTAAATGGTAACAAAAATAAACTGCTGTCTCAAAAGTTTAGACACAAATTAAATAAAATCGAAATAAACAATTTTTAAAACCTGGTTGCGCATCCATGCTTATGTATTACGTCATATACACGAGATTGCATGGAAGAAACTAAATCTTGCATAGTTTGTGGATCGATATCGTATCATGCATTCTCAATAGATGTCTTAAGTTCCTTTTCAGAAGAGTATTGTCTAGCGTTGCTATAAACTTTGCGACACATGATGCTCCAAAGGTTTTCTATAGGGTTAAGATCTGGGCTACATGCTGGCCAGTCGAGAACTGTTATATTATGGGAATTAAACCAAGATTTTGAATGTTTTGCAGTGTGAATTGAAGCATTGTCTTGCTGAAATTCCCACTGAGGACCCCCTAGAAGCTCAGCAAATGGCAGTAGGTTTTCTTCTAATGTCTGTGTATAATGCTGTGAAGTTTGACGACCACTGGTGAAGGTCAGAGATACTTGTCCATTATAGCAAAAGGCTGCCCAAACCATCACCGAGCCCCCTCCTTGTCTGCGACTAAAAAAACGTCGAGGTTCCTTCCGCAAGTCATGCCAATACGATAAACAACCATCTGGACCATCCAGATTCCACTTTTTTTCATCGCTAAATATGACTGACTGCCATTTCTCTCCATATGACATATGCTTTCGAGCCCACATAAGTCTTTGTAACTTATGATGTGGTTTCAGAGCTGGTTTCTTCTGCATTTTGCTATAAACGATTGTTCCTTTTTCCAAAATTCGTCTACGAATCGTATCCTTTGATACAGAGAGTCCCGATGAGCTTTGAACTCCACGTACGCTCATTTGTTGAGTACTCGCTAGTCTTTGTATCAGGCGATCCTCTCGTACATTTGTCACACGTGGCCTCCCAGACCGACATTTTGCTTTATATTCGGAACCACTCGATAAAACTCGATAAATGGATTTTTTTGACCTATTAATAATAGCAGAAATTTCAGAAACGCTCTTCCCTTCACCTTTCAAGTGCCAAATCCTTGAAACCTCATTCACTTGAATTTCTTTAGCTCTCGGGATGTCGACTATGAAGCGCAATCGTTTGCAGAACTTAAGTACTCCAAATTTGTGACATCATCGATTCTAAATTTGCATATGCCAGCGAATATTCAAAGAAATTTAGAATAGTGTCTAAACTTTTGCGACAAGCACATTTGAATTTTTATGAAAAAAATTAGTATTATAGCAAATAAAACGACTGTCTTTTGTACATAGCATTTTAAATCAGTTTTTGAATATATTTACAGGTTTTTGTAATTCTGACGTCATAATTCTACATTTTAAAGCTGAATGACGTCATTGTCTAAACTTTTGCGTCATAGTGTAATGCACAGTAATATACACACAGATAGTAATGCACATTGTAAATATGCACAGGGCGAAAACAAAAATACGTAAAAAAATTAACATTTGAAAATTATGAACAATTACATTGCTTAAATCTTTCAGAGTTGTATAGATCGTAATAAGTACTCGCATATCTCTATAGAAAAGAACTCTTTTGATTATGCACAAAAATAACTTCCACCGTTTTGACATTATTACACAGAATTGAATAACAAAGAAACCATAAATGAAACAAAATACGAAAATCAATGCACTTAACAGAGGTGATATATTCTGAAACAATTTAAACCTATTACGTTGACGAAAATGAGATCAACCATAGAAATAAAAAAAGATTAAGTGCAATAACAAAATGCATAGTTTACCTAACTGTATCTTTTTCTACGCCGTATTATATAAAGTCTTACACTATTCGCTTGTTCTTTTTCGTTTTATTATTAGTATTATATTGAAAGGTTAATGTAAACAAATTCCAGTTGAATCCGTATTCTTCTGTACATGTCTGTAATCCTCCAAAAAACATCTTTTTTACACCCAAAGTTCAACTTCTTCTAATTTTCCTGTTACATTTCTTTACAATAATAAATAGATTTCTTCAAGCGCAATAATAAAATACATTGTTTGGCTAACAGTATTTTTTTTCTTATCACTTTATTTAATGCCTACACTAATGATTCCTTGAAAAAAATTATTAAAAAATTAAATAAAAATCTGCTGTAACGCGTATTCATCTGTTAATATCTGTAGTCATCCAAAAGTGTCTTCTTTTCACCCGAAATTATTCTTCCTCTTGCAGATTTTTCTTTTGCATTTCTTATTAATAACTTTGATGTCTAAGTGATGTATTTCAGAAAAAAAAATTGTAAAATAAAAAAAAAGCTTTATTTTTCTCTGTGTTTTTTATTTATCTTGGTAATAAGAGAAGATTTTTAGAGTGAGAGCATCTTCTTAATTCAGATGGATGGCACATTTATCATAATTTACAATTTCAACATTTCAGAAAAATATTCAGTAGAAATGCTATTAGGGAATACAGGGAACTTTTCCCTAAGATGTTTTTTTTTTTTTTTTTTTTTTTTTTTTTTTTTTTTTTTACACGGAGACGTAAGTCATGTTTCGAAAAAAAAAATTCTGAAATTTTCAGATAATTTTTGTGAAATTATTGTTTCATTTACAATATATGACAGTTTGAAAGCAATCACGTACCATTCATAACACTTTATATTATGCGCATGACTGAATGAAAATGATACATTATGGTTTTGGCACATTTCATGAGTACTATAATAGTGGTTCCGTGTTAATTAATTTGCCTTGAAATAATTTAAATAATAAGTCCGAGTTCTGGAAATAAAATTGTTTCTTGAAACTAGAGGAAACTAGTCTGGAAGAAACATTACAGTCTTTTAAAAATTTTTAGTTGAACAGTTGAAGTTTAAGCAGAACACGGGAGTATGGGCGGTGCATTAACCTTCGTATAAAGATAAAAAAGCATATACCTTTGCAGACAGGTGGTCAGAGAAATGATGATTGAAAAATTAAAGCCGCAAATTCTTCTGTAAGTTTCTTGGCATAGTACATTTCGCAAAAGAGCATGAATCATCAGATAACCGATAATAAAAGCTCATGGATAGCTTTGAATTTAATGTGAACCTTCATAATTTAGAATTACTAAACCTCAGCCAAGTAATCCTTTGCTCAAAAATTTTAATAACCCTAAGGGAAGGAACATCTAGTCACAATAATGCAAAGAGACTACCGTTTTGCTCGTTATGGTTATCAGAGAAATAACTGCATAAAGAAAAAGATATAACGACCAATAAGAAACAAAATTAGCTCGGCAGTTGGGATATTTCTTTTAATTCTTTTATCTGACTTCACAGATTGAATTATTGTGGTGATTAACGATGAGACTTTGCATGGAAGCATTTAACAGCAGGAATGCTTAGTTATATCTCTTATCTCTTTATACTGGGAAAAATATGGTTTAATTAATTTTGGTATAATTTTAATCAATGAATGATAGAAACGGACATTTAAAAGAAAGAAACAGCTAATTTAATAATATATATGATTCCCACATCACATATATCTCACCTTTCTTCGGAAATGAAAATTATATAACATGGGAGGAACGATCATGTGCTCTCCCCAATGTTACATGCGATATTTGCACTGAACACTCAAATATGCACTTGAATAAACATACATAAGTAATATAAAATATTGGCACACACACACGAAAATAAATTATACAGTAATTAGCTATATTATAGTGAATTCACAGAAATTTCAAAATACATGCACAAGATTTTTTACACAAGATAAATACACAAGGTTTTTTTTAAATATAAAATGGGGTATGTCTTTAAATTTATATGCTGTCTCATAAATAATCAACATTATATAAAAATGTGCACATTTATATCATAGTCCTGTAGACTATTTGACCTATATTATATGTATATGTAAAAAAGAATTAGATCATATGTCATCTGGCCACACATAATCAAATATTTGTAGAGGTCATAAAATATGAGAATTCCGTATTGATTTTCATCAAAATTTGGCCTTTTAATATGTTAAAAATCAAATTTAATTATCTTAATGAAGTCTAATCTTAAAATGCATAAACAGTTTCTTTGTAAGCAATATCAAGATTATTTCTTATCAAATTCATGAATTTAGATTTAAAAAAAAAAAAAATAGACGCAATAAGGAGCACTTCCAAAAACTAAAAATGTTGGAAAATCAGTTTGGAGAAAAAAAGATTTAAGGTAGCTTGGTTTGCGTACAAAATCGTTTGAGTACAAAATTCAAACGCTTGTAACTTTGCAAAAAATAACATCTCCATGCGGTTTTTCGCAAATCGCTCAGAACAAACTGAAGAATAGTAATATGCATAAAATAATTTTCGATTTTTGGATCGATTTTCGCTCAAATAAAGGTCCACGATCAACTTAAAAAGCAATACAAAAATTAACAATTCTCCTAACTTTTTCACTTATTTGTTAAATTCGATATTTTGAAAAAAAGAAACGCCACAATTTTCTTTGATTTAAAAAAAAATGGCAAATTAACACCCGGAACATCTTGTTTAAATGACATTTTGGAGTTATTGTTTTTTTATATTGCCTGGATCAATGAAATCATCACTTTTTAATTTAAGCGTGATAGGAAATCTGTGTTAACAAAAAAATGCAAGGTGAAAATTTTTATTTTCCTTGAAATGAAATCCTTTTGTTAATTCTTTGAATGTAAGATGTGTGCCATTTTTAAGAAATTAATTTTATATTTTAACTTAAAAAAGAGAAATGCAGTATGTGTCAGGTAAATGTTAACTCAACTTTTTGTTTAATAGTAAGAAAGAATTTTCTCTATATAAATGATAAATTTGAAAAAATATTGAATTGCGCAAAGCTATTTAATGGAAAGATTTTTGCGCTCAACAAAACGTAAATATATCATATGCTCTCATAAATCCTTTTGTCTACACGAAAAAAACTGTTTTGTTGAAACAACTAAATTTTGGTTAATACAGCTCTAACCAAATATTTTGGTTGTTAATTAATTGGGTTAATTAACCAAAATTTAGTTGTTTCAACAAAACAGTTTTTTCCGTGTATCTCAACTCACCAATACCTTTGTACATCAATACAGTTAACCATGAATAAAATTAAATTTCTTAATAAAGGATTTGTGATCGTATCGTCGCTTCTAGGAATCTTCGATAGGAGAAACAAATACCCAATTAACACTTAAATGCTCACCTGAATTAACCTTTCATTATAAATGCTTAAAACAGAGTTTAATTACAAACTTTTATGATTTCGACATTTATAATCTTGCGCTGTGTATTTTCAATGTACCCATCAAAATTCCTTTTAAAGCTGTTAACCTATCTATGCCGTTTTCTGCCATGATTAAAATAAAATGACACATAATGCCATTAATTACACCATTCTTCAAAGTAAATTGCAAAGTAGAGTTTATTTACAAAAACATATAAAACAACACAAAGCACAAAAATTTATCAATATATCATACATATATATTTAGCTCGAGGCTAATTAGTTTTGATGACACATCAGTGTTACCAGATTGGGGACTTTTTTGTCCCCAGATTGCTGATTGTCACCGCTTTTTTTAAATAGAAGTATTCGGCCTATTTAAAAATAGATTAAAAGTCTGAAAAATAAGGCGAATTGTACTATTTAAAAAAGTAGTGACAGTCAAAATTTGAATTAAAAAAGTGCCCAATCTGGCAACACTGTGGCACATACAAGTTGCTGCATTCCTTATTTTACAAATATTTTTCTTTGAATTACTTTTCCTTACTAAGGTAATCAACATATTTTGCTTAATTAATCTCATGTTACACATACACAAAAATAAGTATGCAAATCTATCCACTGACATGCAAGGGTCTTAACTCAATCAATAAATATATTCAAAAATTTATTGAAAAATAAATATATACAAGCTCAAAATCCAGATTGGGGAATATAAAAACGTTATACCTTTTTCATTTACAAGAAAAAACCTCATGAGCATCGCTAGAGATAATTTCGGTAAAATGCACATTCTGAAGACACTCATTAACTGGGGCACAGATAATATATATATATATATTAGACGCCAAAGAGTCAACTGTACGGTATCAGCATTTTATACATACTGGCTTTTCTCTCAAGAGGAAATATTCTAACATTTTTCTAGAGATAATATGTTTCTAACAGTTTTTACTGTATTTTTCTTTCTGAACGCTCGGAATAAGCCTTTTACTCTGCCGCTACGTTTCCCTCCTGGCTTCTTGTGGCTATCCTGAAATTATGCGGGATCAGACAATTTTAATGTCAGTAATTGGAGTATGTGGCTCTCCTCCTTTGAAAATCATATCGTCTTCCAGGCTGTGCTTATCTTACTTTTATTTTTATCGTTAGGTGCATGTCTTGTAAAACTCATCTTCTGCTAGGCGCGGTGTCGTAAATTCTTTTCTTACCATTTATTGTCCAGCTTGGAGATTTATTTCGCCGATCATAAATTTATTCCAGGGTGGTCTGTCTCCGACCATAAATTTATTTCAGGGTGGTTTGTTTTTCACTTCTTGTATCTCGCTTTTTATTTCATAGTCTTTAGGAATAATATTCCATTTTATAGCCTTTTCTTCTTGATTGGATTATGGGAGTTTAATATACAGCACTATTTAAACATTTAAGCATTTGAAACTGCAACCATTAAAATAACATAAAGAAATAATTAATTCTTGGATAACTATTTACACCTGGATGAATTTCACTTAATTGTATAGTTATGCCATAACTTTTCAAATGCAGTTGTTTTGGGTATTTTTCTAAACGATAAAGATCCTTATTGTTTTCAATTACCCGCAAACAACCAAGTCTTAGTGAAAACTTTGTTGGAGCAATTGATGTTAAATATTAGAATTGTGGAGGACACATCCTTAGTCACTATTATTTATTATGCTGGAAACGAGTTTTTGTGCCTATTGCATGCATTGAACTGAAGTTAACCTCCATTAATGGTATTTCTAATCACGAAATTTATATGATAACTACCATTTATAATGCAGATACAAATTTAAAAAAATATTTTGCTGAAGTTTTAAAATAAAGGCAATTTGAAAATTAAAAAAAAGGGGGATCTCAACCACCCTCTGTGCTTAAATAAGCTTCATCCTGAAGATTTCTGAGCAGCCATATATAAATCCCATTGACGGAAAAATATCGAAATTCAAGAATTAGCGCGCATTTCGTATAAGATATACCCGGAACAAAATGTGCAATATTATCAATGTAAATTTTTAATATATTCAATAAAAGTTTACAATACATTTATTTTAAATAAAAATAATTTTGTTTGGATTAATTTGGCTATCTTAAATGGCATGCTGCTAGCTCCTACGGGTGGTCCGGATCAATCTCAGCCTCTCATCTTCTGGCTGAGATTGTTCTCAACTCTCAGTTGGCGGTCAGCAGGGGGTACAGAAGCACATGGGTGTCGGTTATTCCGCATGGGCAGAATATAGTAAGGCTCATCATCACCACCACCCTGGTTCTCTGGGAAACTCAAGAATTGTTGCAAAAGTTCAAATGAGAAGTCGGGAGCCCCCCCCCCCCCCACACACACACAGCCAGGTTTTGGCAGCCTTTGACTATATCCTGATTTAGAAATTGAAGAAATGTTTATCTGAAACAGAGTTTTCTTTAAACAGTGATGTAAAAATAGTTGCTGAGAAATGGCTCAATAAGCAGTGACATGATTTCTTTCAAGGTGGGTTAACCCTTTAAGGGGCAAAGCAATTCCATGAAATAATGAATGACACCGGAATTTAAAAACAAATTTATTTTTAAATAAGAAAGAGCTATATTTCACATACATAATAAACCGAAAAATCTTTTACAAAACTTCTGGTGCCATTGTGACATTTGGAAATTAAAATTAAGTGGTTTCATAAACATACCACCGCCCCGCAAGTGGTTAAACAACTTGGTCCTTTCGTTCAGATGAATGCCTAAATAGATTTGGTGATTATGTGGAAAAGTGATCGGTATGTATACTTCTTTGTATAACCTTTGTATTTTCTGTCTTTTATTAATAAATAATTTATTATTGCCCTTGTAAAAAAAAATTTTATCCTTAGTCATAGTTTCCAAGAGCAATATAATAGAAAAAATACAATGTTTGTTGGTTTTTAGGGTTTCGCTCATCAGACGAAATCCTATTCGTCTCACTTCTCTGTCTGTCTGTCCGTCCGTCACAGAGCCCCGTCTCAGAAACTATATATATTGGGGGCTTAAAATTTCGGATTCTTATAACTGAATACCTCACATCAAACGACAAATCATAAAATTTTGAAAAAGTCTTATATTTATCGCTCTGGGCTCTGACATGTGTATTTTAAGCTCTTTTTTCTAACTGAGCCCCTAATTAAGTTGAAGACTTGGAATTTTGGATTTATATAGCCTCACATCAAACGACAAATCATAAAATTTTGAAAAAGTCTTATATTTATCCCTCTGGGCCCTAACTTGTGTATTTTAAGCTTTTTTTTTTTAAACTCAACCCCTAATTAAGTTCAAGACTTGAATTTTTGGATACTTATAGCTGAACACCTGGCATCTAACGACAAATCATAAAATTTAGAAAAAGTCTTATATTTACTCTTCTGGTCTCTAACTTGGGTATTTTAAGCAATTTTTCTAACTCAGTCGCTAATTAAGTTGGAGATGTGCAATTTTCCATACTTATAGCAGAATACTTGCGATCACACGAAAAATCAGAAAAATTTCAAAAAGTCTTATATTATTTACCGCTCGGGGCTCTAACTTCTGTATTTTTAACAATTTTTCTAACCTCCACCCATTTCACCCGTGGTGCACTTTACTAACTTTTGCCGACACAACTTTGACAAATCTTTCATATTATGCACCATAGCCGTACATATTTTATTTCCAATTTTTACCGCCAGGGGACGCCTACCAATCTCGGGTGCTATGGACCCGATCCCCTCGACTAATATAGCTACGGATAGTTTGTAAAACGTAGTTTCGTTCGGAAAAAGGTTTGTTTAGATAGAGTGCGCCCAATGGCTGCGAAATGTGGAACAAACAGATTTTGAAAAAGAATAAAGTGTTTTGAAAGGAATATTAATCGAAACCCTTTGTGCGATCTGTGATCGCACTTACCCACTTGTTTAAGATGCCAAATTCTATGGATGTCACAAAAGATACAACAAAAAAATTGAAACTGAAAGGTGAACTTTCAATAAAATCTGAAGGTTTAAAAAGTCATTGAACATTAAAAAAAATTAAAACTTTAAAAGAAAAAAATATGTTTCAGTACGTGCTATAAATTACAATTTCGACCGAAAACTAAAAACGGGCGAACACTTTTAATAAGTGTTCAGACTAATCGAATAATTGGAAGACAGGTTTGAAAATATATATATATAAAATAATTTGCAAAAAATCTTCTCTCAATATCTCAAATGTCACAATACTTAGACGCCTAAGAGAATGCAAGGAATCTTGAAAAACGCGTATAAAATCACGATATAAACTTACCAGAATGGATTGGTCTTCAAGTACAGGTCGTACGGAGACAAGTGGGTCACCGTATTATTATTGGATGAAAATGAAATTAAATAAGAATTGTCCTGACGCTATGAATTGTTATTGGCATGACAGCAGGAAAAAAACGCCTATTTTCTTCTGTAGACAAGTTTGTGTCGACTTCCATTTGGCATCTTAGAGGTTCTGAGAGGAAATTTAAACACTACAATAGTTCAATACAGAACTCAAAACATTGGTTTTTCGCGCAAAATGTTGACGTTTTTGATTGACCATGTTTAAGTCGAGACAAAAACTCAATTAAGAACATTTCTACTATCTTAACCCGCGAAATATACAAGAATGAAAAGCAATATAACTCTACTACAGCATTTAAAAAAATTATTGAGAAAATGTGATATTCTTTGCCACGAGTAATATTTTAAAAACTGATTCAAGAGAGACGCGATTATTTGTTTTCCCAAACCAGGGAACTACTATTAATGAATAACATCACGTAAATTTCTTAAATGATGTAATTCCTTAATTGTGTCTAAACTTTTGAAAAACTGTATAGTTACACTTTTTGTGAGTTTTAATTAAAGTTACAATAACGTACCCGTTTAGTCATTTTGAAATGATTTATTCGAAAAATGTTAGATACTCTAATAAGTAAAAAGTACGTTTTTGTTTAATTCAGTAATGTTATTTAAGAAAATAAAAATTTAGTTATGACTAAGAAAAATTGTATGTATATGTATTTATGTTAAAAAGGGAGAAACAACGTTTAAAGAACACGAATGTAAGTAATTTTAAAAGCATATACCTATTTCGAAGCCTCCAGTGCTTATAAATTAAAGATAAAAATAAAACTATGGAATAAAAGAGGGGGGAGGCAGAGACAGAAGGCGCACCTCACATCCCGACCGTCAAAAGTGAAATGAAAACCACTGTTGACAAACAGCCACGGAGTCGGTCTCACACGCAATCAGGGAGACCAATCAAAAACCGCCCAGATGCTCCGGGAGAGTTCAAATAAAGCGGAGAAAAGGGGGGGGGTAAGAGGACGAGTTAAAGAAAATTAAACCATAACTTTGAAAAATTAGGCGTGCTGGACAAAGCTGTTTGAATTTTTCTATATGTGGTAGGCTTCCCAAAAGTCAAGATCGTAAATTGATGAGCATTTTTGTATAATTGAGGCTTCGGAAAATTAAAATTATGATTGTTGGACCAGCAGTGATTAGCAATAGCGGAACGCTTGACATCACAATTTTTGACACAAGTTTTATGCTCCCGTAAACGGACCTTAAAGGGTCTTTTCGTTTGATCAATGTACATTTTATTGCATTCGCAAGATATCTTGTAAATACCCCAATGTGAAAAACGGTCAATTGGATGTTTCAGATTTGTGAACTGAATTTTGTTAAAAGGAGTATAAACTACCTTAAAATTAAATCTTAACGAGATTTTAGAAATTTGATGGCTTATTTTCGGTGACGTCAAGCGTTCCGCTATTGCTAATCACTGCTAGTTCAACAATCATAATTTTAACTTTTCCGAAGCCTCAATAATACAAAAATGCTCATCAATTTACGATCTTGACTTTTGGGAAGCCTACCATACATGGAAAAATTCAAACAGCTTAGTAAACGATTTGTCCAGCCCGACTAATTTTTCAAAGTTATGGTTTAATTTTCTTTAATTTTATAATTCTTTTTCTTTTCGTTTAATTTTCTTCCCTCTTCTTTCTTTTCCTCCGCTTTATTTGAACTCTCCCCGATCATTTGGGCGGTTTTTGATTGGTCTCCCTGAGTGCGTATGAGACCGACTCCGTGGCTGTTTGTCAACAGTGATTTTAATTTCTCTGTTTATGGTCGGGATGTGAGGTGCGCCTTCTGGCTCTGCCTCCCCCCTCTTTTATTCCATAGTTTTATTTTTATCTTTAATTTATAAGTACTGATGATGAGGCCTTAGAGGCTTCGAAATAGTTATATGCTTTTTAAAATTACTTACATTTGTGTTCTTTAAACGTTGTTTCTCTCTTTTTAATATATTGACACAAAGTACAATCCTCTCCCCCTTTCATGTATGTACAGACGTGTGAAAATTATTAGAATAATTGTGAAATTTGCATTAAAAACTTGTTATATTAAAGAAATATTTAAAAAATATTGATACATTTAATATTTAGTGTGCATCCCCTTGTTTTTTATTAAAGAAATGATGGCATACTTGTCTTGGCATACTTTGTATGAGTTTTTGGCAATTAATTTGTATTTTGTTGTCATAATGCCAAAATTGGATGAGTCTTTCTATAAGACCAGTCTTGTTTGTGATGTTGCATTTCTTTAATTTTTTTTTTACAATGGCCCTCTATGGGATTCATATCTGGACTGGTTCCAGGCCATGGAAGTGTTTTCTTTAATTTAATTAAAGAAATGCAACATCACAAACAACAATGTTCTGATAGAAAAAATCATCCAAATTTAGCATCTTGACAACGAAATACAAATTAATTGCCAAAAACTCATACAGAGTATGCCAAGACATATCGAATCTTTAATAAAAAACAAGAGGATGCACACTAAATATTAAATGTATCAATATTTTTTAAATGTATTATTTCTTTAATTTAACAAGATTTTAATGTAAATTTCACAATTATTCTAATAATTTTCACGCGTCTGTATTTATGTGTACGGTCTCTCTTTCTCACTAAACACATTGCGTGGCTATTAATGACCGACACTTTCAATTTCAGACATTTTGTCGAATATTTAGAGATATATTTGCCGAATTTTTCTGAACTTCAGGATTATGAAGAATATGTTCTACTTCATATTTATCAATGGCGGTTTGATGAGAAGAACGAGTAGGGGGCACGCAAAAAATTAAAGAAAAAGAATAATGTTTGCAATCACCCTGTAAAATAAAATACACGAAATGATCTATCGATATAGTTTATGAATATATAGATATCACATAATATATGTGTATATTTGCGGAAGAATCGAATGCAGGAGATGTCATGAGATCAGGAGATATATATATCAGATATATATATCAGGAGATATATCATGGAGATAAATAGATTTTTTTAAAGATTAAAAAAAAAAAAATGTATATTTTTTTATTATATCATACGGGTTTTTTTTTTTTTTTTTACCAAATTTAACGACAGTTTCAGAAAATTTAACAAAATGTAGTAGAAATAATACGGTGTAATTGGAATCTACATATATTAAATATTTAATGAAATATGAGCTAAACGTATCTAACGTATGAGTTGAATGAAATAATTTTTATCTACCCACGCGCTCTCGATAAAAAATATATTTTGTTTTCATGATTTGATAGTCAACTCTACAGAGCAACTCATGAAAAAACGCCAGTCAAATATCTGAAAATTCAGAAAGATATCGGCAATAGACTGAGCTAATTTTCAGTTGTTCTCTAAAAAGAGCTATTAACAGATAAGGGGGTTTCCATAAATTGTCGTTTTTCATTTTTACTTTTTTTAATTTTCATTTTTTATGGATACTTTAGTTCATCTTGGAAAATTACAAAAAAGAGCCTATTTTAAGGCAAAAAGAAGTATCAAAATCTAAGCATTTCTTCTAAATCTGCTCGTTGACTTTCATTAAGTACAAAATCCTTTGCTGAAAGCCAGATAATAAAAAAAGAAAATTTATGAAAAAACCCTTATCATTCAGCAGCTTTTACAGAGCAACTAAAAATTCGCTCACTGTATTGCCGATATCTTTCTGAATTTTATCGATACTTGACTTGCTTTTTTTATGAGTTGCTCCATAACGTTGTCTATCAAATCATGAAAAAAAAATTTTTTTTTATCTTGCACACATGCGCAGATAAAAAATATTTCATTCAATTGCTCATATTTCATCAAATATTTAATATATTTTCATTCGAATTACATGCCAAATTTTCTGAAACTGGCGTTAAATTTGATTAAAAAAAAACCCTGCATGATATAAACAAAAAACATGCAAAAATGTTTTGAACTTTTTTAAAAAGTCGATATATCTTCATGAATATATACTTTCTATTTTGCCACAAATGAATACATATATTTTACAATATGCACGTATTTATAATCATTTGCGATAGATCATTTCATGCATTTTATTTTATATTAACATTATTATTTTTCTTTGATTTTTTGTTGGCCCCCTAATTGTCCTTCTTATCAAATCACCGTTGATAAATATGAAGTCGAACAGATTCTGCATAATCCTGAAGTTCCAGAAAAATTCCACAAATATATCTTTAAATACAGTAGAATCCCGGTTATCCGATTCCCGGATATCCGAAAATCGGCTTAACAGCCCTTAAAATTCCCCAAAGTCCTTTTTAAATGTGAAAAATTTTATTGTCAACACTGTTTTGACCGATGTCAAATGACACCTTTTAACATATTTTGATTTATGATTAATTTTTTATTTGTAAGTTTTAGATCAAAACAATTCCGAATTTATTTTTAGTACATTGAAGAGTTGTTTTAATACTTATTATCTTTAAAAAATAAAAGGAAAATAAATAAAAATCAAAACTTTGAAGGTGTTATTGGACACGGATAGAAAAAGTGTTAAAAAAGCATGTTCTTTATGAAAATAATAAACAGAGTCAACTTAATTATTTTGTCCATTGCGTAATTTCGGGCACTTTATTAGATAGACACGTACGACGCTTCACCTTTTTTACAAAATATGTTGTGATTTTCTTTTGCTTTTCAACTTTGCATTGTTTCAATGCTGCTTTTTCAATGCTGCTTTATCACGGCACCTTTTAAATAACAACACATCTGATGCTGTTGCATCTTCTTGTACTTCAACATATCGATCACAGCTTTTCATCAAACAAGTTTTCACCAAAATCCTCCAGGTTATTTGGAAATTCTTATGGAACCCCGGTTATCCTAAAATTCCTACGGAACCCCGATTAACCGAAAATACTTTGGTCCCATGCTTTTCGGATAACCGGGGTTTTATTGCATTCGGCAAAATGTCTAAAATTGAAAGTGTCTGGTCATTAATGGCCATATACTGTATACTATCACCTGACATTTATACATACTGTTCATATTTATACGTACATCTTATATACTTATATACATCTTGCATGCTTTCGTAACCTTATACATGCATACACTTTAACTGAAAACAGCATTGCATATGCACACAGTATAAAACAACCCTGTTTTCAAAAATTGAAAGTTATAATAATTATAGAGAAATGTTTCACAGTACTAATCCAGATCACGACATTCACTGTAAAAATGCTTTCTATTCATGATCGGTTTTCTTTTATAATAAATGAAATGATATATTTCTAAAGTTTGGAAGCAATAAAATTAACAAAAAAATAACAGAAAATAATGTAATGATAATGAAGTATATGATAATGAAAGGTAAAAACATGTCTTATAAAAAATTAACATATTATGAAATAACAAACCTCTGGAAATAAATACGATTGAATATCAGAATTAAATTACATTTCAGTCATAATTAAAAAAAAAAATTAATAATGTTACATAATCATTTCAAGTCAGTAGCATTTCTTTAATTAAATTCAGAAATCTCAGATCTCCCTAGTAACTTCAGATGATTAATTTTGAATTTAATCCATGCATTTGTTACTCTCTTATTTTATCCGTTGATTAAAGAGAATATCTCGAGATTTGAAATGCTTTCTGGAACTAATGAGAGGCTTTGCCTAAGAATGTGTCTTTATTGTTAGTTTCTAGGGATCCGATTAAGCTCCAATGAATGAAATTTAATTCGAAATGTTATATATTAATAATATACGAAAGCTTAAATAAAAAACCTTAAATATGAAATTTTATTGTATTTTAGAAGAGAGTATTAATAATAACTTCAGTTTAATTTAATTTTGCCTTTTATGTAATGTTTTTGGATAATTGAATACCTTCAATGATATTTCACAGAATTTACATTTCATTGGTAATGTTGTAGTTTTAATTTAAAAACGGGTTTTATTCATTCGTAACAAATCTTTTCAATAAGACAGGATAATAATTTGCAGCATTTAACGAGATAGTTTGCCTAAGAATTCACACTTAACATCCTGTTATATACTAATCTCAATCATCAGTTATTACACGAGAAAGATTTTCAATATATAATTATAGTGAAGCAGAACTTAGAGAAAGACTCTCTTTTAAGGACACGAGAACGATGCCACACGTAAATATCGAAAATGTGTTTTTAGATGGAAGTTTTATAGATAGACAGATACATACGTGAACAAAAAATAAAAAAGAATTGCACAGAGATTTTTTTCAAAGTTATTGTCACTTTTTTTTTTTTTTTTTTTTTTTTTATCAACTGCATCTTTAAGGGTGTTCTCAAATCCAAAAGGGCAACTTTATGACATAAGTTTTAATTTATTTTTGTTCGAAAATGCATAAAACTAGCTGGCGTTGTTGTTCAGAAACTATGTCATCGAGCTGTTTTTTCCATTTTTTTTTTTTTTTTCAAACGCAATAGATCTTTCAGAAAACAGTGTCAAAGGGGACGTTTTGTACCGGGTTTCCGCGCGAACGGAGAAAAAGCACTCAAGAGCGGGCGAAAAATGTGTATTTCACGTGATTCAAAACGCTTATAGCTGAACAGTAGGGTGGTGCGAAAAAAGTGAAGTTGATATTTCCGAGTCGCTATAGTGCGGAAAAATTGCTATTGGTAAATACAAGAAAAAAAAAAAATTCTTCAAATCGGACTTTATCTTCCGATCCCGCAAACCGCCTAAAATTTGAAAAAATTGAAAAATTTCGATTTTTTCGGAATTATTATTTTTTTTTTTTTACGTTTATATATTTTTTATCGCTATAGTGTAAAATATTGCATATTGTATTGTTTAATAATAATAATTAAATAATTGTGTTTAGAGAATATCTTACGATCGCGCAAGCTCAATCAAAAATTCAGTTTTGAGTGATTTTCATGCATTAAGAATATAATCAACTGAGGTCAGTTTGTGGTCTCAGGTTAAGATTTAAATGTTAATTGATACTATAGAGCATATAAGATCATTTTCAAACAACATTAAGCTTACCACGAAGAGTTCGTTCCAGGTCAGAAAAGTTTAGTAGTTCACCCAACTGCCGCTAGCCACGTTGCAAAACAGCTCTGAAGTCGGGTACGCGCTTCCACCTAATCACACCTAACTCCATAAAATTTACAGCAAAAGTCACCTGGATTCAGATGAACTTACATGGTATATATTTTGACAGAAGAAAAGACGATACCCTAGTTATAGAAAGGATTGGATCAAAACAGGTTCGTCGAACTATTAAAGAGGAACACTATTCTATCATAAAAGAACGTGGCTCAGTTTATTTAGGCCATGTGTCTCTAAACTCCGGATCTGCTAAAGGCATTGTAGTTTTCTTAGTATCATGTCTTACTGAACAAAGGATTTCATGAGAATACTTATATTTGGTAGGCTGTAATGCTACAAATGCCAATATTGGATGGAAAGGTGGTGCTATCAAACAGCTTGAAGTGCATCTCGGACGACCACTTCAGGGGATTGTTTGTTTATTCCATTTTGTTGAAATATCCTTTCTGCCATCTTTTTCAACATTCAGATGGTGAAACAACTGATCTAAGATCATTTAGTTGACCAATTGGGTAGAATCTCATTGTTGTGAAAAGCTCTCAGGGATAAATTTTCAATTGACTGATTGTGAAATTCCAAAAGTGGCAGACAATTAGTGAGCAAGGGCCAAAGATATCTTTTTGACGTAAGTCAAGCAATTAAAATTGGCAACTTTCCAAATGACTTATCAAAGTGTGACTCCGTCCCAATTTCAGATGCCAGATGGCTCATTTGTGCAAATAGTCCGACTTTACGCGAGCGTGGAAAACCCAACCGATGCCTTAAAAGCCATATTGACATTTATTTTAAAATCTTACATGCCAGTTTGGTTTTTTAAAAAAATGCATTAAGTTGTTAAAAATATCGTGAAAAATTACCTCTGTTTTTAAGGGCTCTCTATTTTCTAACCAATGAGAACGCTACATAAACACCTATGAAGCGTTCTCATTGGTCAGAAAATAGATAGCCTTTGAAGACAGAGGTAATGTTTCACGATATTTTTAACAGTGTACATTAGGGACGGGCCTATTCATCTGTACAGAGCAATAGAAACATCTGGATACGTGCGTGACAACCTTAAAATGTCTAGTCCCTGTAATTGAACAAAATCCGTTCTTGTCTCAGCCGGAAAACCTACTGATGGTAATGGTGTTGGATAAGAGAGGGCACATAAAAGAGCTAGGGCTAAGAAGAATGTTAAAAGCCAGGCATACTGTTTTAAAAGGTAAAAGTATCAGAATCTTTATCACTCCTACTTAAAACTTCGATGCGGCAGACTATACAGAATTAATTGATTGGAATGTAAAAAAATTATCATCTCCTCCTCTTTCTTGGAGGATAACCAATGAAGAAATACATTTCTTAGTTCAATCATGCGATATCTCAGGCAGGGATGATTAAAAGTTTCCCTGCCACACGCAAGCTGTCAAGCGGTGTGTCAAATTGGTAACAGAAGCATCGTTTAAGGTATGTGGGCCCCAATCAAGAGATGGATTCATCAGGGCCACACTGAAATCAGTGTCCATGATACTAGACAGTACAGCCAAATCGCAGTACAAAGTTACATCTAAAAGTCAGACTTAAACAGAGGAAATTACAAATTTATATCTTATACTGTCACGACACTAGATTTTTAATACAGTGTTTTGACTGTATTATAACAAATAATGTATTTATGTAGTGTAAATAGCAAACACCCTCATTGGTTGGATGAAATGAAGGTTGTGAGTTGAACTCAAAGTGCAACTACCTTCCCGTGGTCAGTTCTGGGTTGTTTAAATATTATCAAATATCTAAACAAGCAAAGAGCTGTACAATTTACATGCAAATGTTAACATTGGACCGCAAACTGACCTCAGGTGATTATTTTCTTTATTCATCAAAATCACTGAAAGTAGAATTTTTCCCAATTTTTATTGAGCTTGCGCGATCGGAAGATGTTCTTTAAACGCAATTGTTTATTATTATTATTATTAAACATTGCAATCTGCAAATATTATTTACTATAGTGATAAAAAATATACATACGTAATTTTTTTTTATTCTGAAAAAAATCGGAATTTTTCAATTTTTTTGAATTTTTAGACAGTTTGCGGGATCGGAAGATAAAGTCCGATTTAAAGAATATTTTTTTGTTTTTCTTGTATTGACCAATCGCAACTTTTCCGCACTATAGCGACTCGGAAATATCAACTTGACTTTTTTCGCACCACCCTACTCAACAGGTAAGTTATGTATAAAAAAATAGAAAAAACAGTTCAATTGCAAATCGCATCCATGGCCAGGCTTTCCAATTTTATACCTTTCCGTTAAAAAGTGATTTTGTAAAAGTGTCAAAACGTTTTATGCTTGTCGGGCAGAGCAGTTAAGAACAGCCTTAATTTAAAGAAGTTTTGTCATTTTCTTAAGCGTTACAGGATACGTTATACAGTGAAACTCGTATAATACGAACACGGTGAAAACAAGGCCACGGTACAAAGGAACAATTTATACTTTAATAATGGCTCATAATTTAATATATATTAAAATTTTCATGATTTTAAAGAGCTACAAAAGCACTATCATGACTGATAAGATCAAAACATCTGTTCATTTCAATGCGATATTCAGTGGATTATAGTGTAGTTGATGCGTAGAATATTTGACACAACCCGCAAATATTCATTTTGCGTTTTAGTGCACTTATAGGTCTTGCTGCAGAAACAGTTTCATGAGCGTAGATATCCCGAAAATCACTTTATTAAACTTTATGTCCATTGGTGACACACAGAATTGGGCAAATTGTGTAATGAGATAAAACTACTCAGCCATCCAAACCTCATCTAACGTCTTCATTCTTAATGGTTTTACGATTTTATGCACATTTTTTACTGATAAATGCAGAGCTAAGTGCTATAATTGCATGTTACAATAAAAACATGCAAATCTTATTTTGCCTGTCCTGTGAAATTTACTTTTGTCGAGATGTGTCACTTTTCTTGCGGGTGAGCGATATGAAATAAATCATTTTCTTATTGAACACTGCTCTCCTTCAGTAATAATATTTCTACATTGCAATTGTTTATTAAAATGTAGTAATTTATCAGTTTTACGAGACATAATTTCAACCTCGAAGGAGACCTCCCCACCTATAACCCTAAGATATCCAAAGGAATATCTCTATGACGTATTTAATCCATGCATTTGTTACTTTCTTATTTATCCATTGATTAAAAAGAATATCTTGAGATTTGAAATGCTTGCTGAAACTAAGGAGAGGCTTTGCCTAAGAATGTGCCTTTATTGTTAGTGTCTAGGGATCTGCAAAGCTCCAATGTATAACATTTAATTGGAAATATTATATAATGATAATATACAAAAGCTTATATATAAATCCTTAAATATGAAATTTAAATGTATTAATAATAACTCCAGTTTAATTTAATTTCGAATTTTATATATTTTTTGTAGATAACTGAATACTTTCAATGATATTTCAAGGAAAAAGATATTTCAAAGAGAGTCTTGAGAGAGTTAAAGAAAGAAAGGACGGATAAGAACGTCTCAAATACCGCCACTTTGTAAAATTCACAATTGAGCCATAGAAAAAAAGGTGCGTTGAATAAACTTTTATTTGAACTTTTTTTTTTTTTAATCCTGCCTCTGGGCCATATTAAAAAACTTTTCATGCGTCATATTGAACTGTTAAAATGGAAAAAATATCTGAAATCAATGAATATCAATGACAATTTTAAGTGACTATTGTAATCTTAGTCGTTTTTCGAGGATCAGGGGAACTGATCAGTTGCATTACTGTATGACGTCCATATTATTTAAAATTCCTTATTCGTGAGATGCTTTGATTCAGTACTGAGATTTTACCAAGAAAAGACCCGTCTAAGGAAAATGACGCTCATAAAGGTAAGACTGAATATTTTATACTAACTTTATGATATTAAATTAACTTTAGTATTGAGATAATTAGGGAAATTATAGCATGAATTAGCTTTATATTGTGTGTGTGTTAGATATTTTTTGTTATCTTCACGAGTATAAAGATTAAGGGTGATATGATGAATTTTGTATTTCCCTTGTCTCTCGTAGTAATCGAATTAGACTGTATTTGTTGAATGACGTTACACATCAAAACTCCTTAAATGTAATTTTGTATAAAAATATAAATTTTATTCATTATTAATTTTCTTACTCATTACATGAATTTTACGTAGGTAAAATGCTGACAGTAGCATACAGTGAGTTTTAGGACGCTCAGTTCATCTTACGGGTACTGAAGCTCCGCCATATTGGGAAGTAGCATGGTCCCAATTTCGTCCCCCTTGCAGTTCTTATTTTCGTCTCAGGGACGAAATTAGGAATGCTTTTTCATGACAATTTTTTCAATTTTTTCCTCGTGTTTCGTTATGTTATTCTTCAAATGATAATTAGTACATTTATTTCTGCCTTACTTTAATGTAAATTAATTACTTACTCATTTAGAAATAAATTTTGATTTCGTTGTAAATTAAGCCTCGACGTACTGATTTCTTTTTCTTTTTCTCTTTTTTTTTGGGGGGGGGCGGGGGGGGATAAATTGGGACCATTTTTTTTCTTTTGCATTTTTTAGATACTTTTGCAAAAACAAATTTTCGCACTGTTAAATTTTTTTGTACGGTATTTGCCTATGTTTCTATGTGCGTGGGTAGTTAGTCTATGTAAAATCCAAATTTGATTGGTTTTCACTGAAAATTACAATATTTAGGATTTAAAAATTGACTGGTGGGGAGTTGAAATATGGGCACTTTACCTTATATATATATATATATATATATATACGTATATATATAAGGAGTATAATGATACACGTTCTGTAAAGAGTATGTTAATCGATTTATATTTTTGCATTCAAACAATAAATGTTAGCAGAAAGCGAAATATTCATATATTTGCTCTTTTTAAAGTCGGTCGTTCTCCAAACAGAAAAACCAATTTGCATGTAATAAGAAAAAGTTTTAAAAATTAATAAACGTTAAAAATAAAATAACAAAGCTTTTAATGAAATCAAATATTTAAAATATGCACGTGCTTTATAATAAATAGCATCATCTATTATGATTTAAATTACACATATGTTTTAAAGAATTCAGTCTATTGTAAGATACTAATGCACAATTTCCGAAATATTTTTATTGTTATTTCAGATATTATGTTTAAAAAAAAGTTACATTTAAACAACCAATAAAGTTATAAAATATACGTAATTTCATAAAACGATTGAATAACCTGAGCTCAATATTTAAATTAATAAGGAAAACTGTATTTTATAATTGTTAACCTCTGTTTGAATTGACATTACTTTACTTTAACAAGATGAAAATCTTGACAAAAGATACAAATAAAAGAAATAATAATATGAAAAAATTATATTTAAATTAAAGAACGAATGTAATGTAACCAGTGTAAGACGACCAATTTGAAAAGCAGGATTTGAATGCTATTTTTGTTTATAAATGTACAAAATAAGAAACTGGAGCTAAGGAAAATCAATTAATTTAAAGCACACAATTACAACATATGCAAATTTTACGAAAGATTTTCAAATTAAATAAAATATTTATATATATATAAAACTAATGTTAAAATATAGCGGTAATTTTACTGACATTGACCGTTAAGTTTAAGACATTTTTATTCGAAATTTTCCTGAAATTTATATGCTTACATCCGATATTAGTTTTCCTCTTTACTTAAATATTATATATTTATATTAATTATGCTATCATTTCAATTTCTTATGTATTCTTGTTATATCCGTGAATTTTGTATCATGCAATATATAAAACTTTTATATCATATTTTCTAATTCATGGTGATCATAAAATTAAACACAAATCCAATAAAGTTATTTTATCAAAATATTTATATGATCGACAAATTTCGTCGTGAAAGCAAAATTATAGCTGCACTAAATATTTATTTATTATATATTTGGAATTACAAATTTATCTTAAGCAATAGAAATGTCATATATTTTAGGCTATAGTTTATTTAGTCCAGCGCTTTTCCTTTGTGATTTTCTAATTTGTTTTCTTTTTAATAGATTTTATTTTATTTTTTTATTTTTATTTATTTTTTTTTTTTTTTTATAGAAACTATAATTTTTATGTAATTGGATGGTATTAGGTTGGGAAAATCTTTTTTTAAATGCACTTGAATATAAAAATATATATTAACTTAGGTGTAAGACACTTTTTCCGAAAAAAAAAGAGACTACTGCTATGACAAAAAATAAATAAATGAATAGAGCAAAGTAAGCATTCATAAATTAAAAACCCAATGTAGTAGAAAAGCGAGAAATATTTAGATAGGCATTGGTTTTAATCCTTCTGTTTTAGGTACATTCGTAATTACATAAATACGTAGCAATTATACTGGCCGTCTGGTCCGTCCATCTGTCCGCCTGTCCGCATATAACAGAGCAAAAACTAACCAAGTGAATGGTTTGAAATTTATTATATAAAATCGTTGCAGAATTTTGTCAGATTATTTCAAATACTTTTAAAATCAAATCAAAACTTAAAAAGATATTAATAAGTTTTCTTCATTTTAGTACATCCTATCATACTTAAGTAATCCAAAGATATCTCATGATAGGTAATGATTCAAGGTTGCCACGGCGATTACGTCACATTTAAGACGGAGAAATGTTATTTACGTATAACTGTATTTAATATATATAACCGTAATTAATTTTGTATTTATGCATTTTTGCATGGCAGGTCAGCTATTGAGTTCCATCCCCGCAGGGAACCAGGCAGGAGACTCTCCAACTAACGCGGCGGCGCACAGTGGGGCAGGAAGCCCCTAAAGTTGGCAATAAATAAAATTTACTTTGAACAAAAAAAGCACATCATGCATTCTTTTATAGACTTTACCTTTACATAGTAAAACTTAAAACTTTTACATAAGCTATAGAGTAATTTATTAATTAATTTACAAAGCTTTTTCAAATATTTTCTGTACAAAGATCAGTTAAAAACAAGAAATTAAGGTAGTTTTATACAACTTAAATATTTATGAATCACCCATAATATCGCATTAAAAATGCAAAAAACTGGTGTTAATTATTCTTAAGAACACCTTAAAGTGAATATCATCTACTCGTTTTGAAGGAGTGAATTCCCCTTTCTCAGACAAAATGTATACTACTATCAAGACAGCAGAAGCAAAACTGTTTCTGCTGTCTTAGTAGTAGCACACACTTTTTGTCTGAGGACAAAGCGCTTATTTCACCGAAACACGTCGTTATTATTAATTTTATAGTGTGTTTAAAAAATTTTTGAATATTATATCCGTACTATCATCTGAGTCATCATCACTGTCACCATCCTGATCACCAGGTACATTGAGAGACGGAGTTTTTAACAAATGTAGGGCTTCTCGTGGCAGATGCTCTAACTTTTTTTTCCTTTTCATTTGTTTGCTGGGGATCACTGGATACGAACTTAGAAGTAAAAAATTGAAAATTTCTCTGTTAGATTTTTCTCGGCTGCACTTTCTCGAGTATACCTTCTGCATCTTTTCAGGTCTTTATTCCTGGCTTCTTGTGCTTCCTCAGTCATCTGTCCTATGCGCAACAGAGCCGAACTTTTAATTTCTGGTCCGTGTATCAAATACTTGTGTAATGTCGGGGGTTTGTTGTACCATGGCACCGTGGATACTTCAAGACAAAATATCTGGCTGTATCATGCGCAAATACACGATAGTTTTTTACATGTATCATATGTATTGGATATTACTATCAAGATTATATGTAGTTTTTTTTTTATCAAATCTACATCAATTCCTGTGATCTAAGCAGAAAGTTCTGGATTCTGAAAAAATCGCCTGGCAGTGTTGCCATCGTTACCGAACCGTTGTTTGACCCACAATTAAGCCACATCGGCTTCTAAATTCTTTTCGAATTCGAATTTTATTTTGAGCTACGATTTCTTTTTCTCTTTTTTCACGAACTTGCCATTTTTTAACGGGTAGCTTATAAGACATGTGCAAAAGACATTCGAATATAGGTCCATGGAGAACTGATAGGCCGAATTCTAAATTCTCAGATTTTACATTTCTGGATATCGTTTTATCAATTTTGTTAAATTGTTTTGACGTTGCGTCACATATGAAGCATGTCATAGTTTAACTTGTTTCTGTCAGAGCGTTATAAACTTTACCGTCTACCACGGAAAAAATTAACTTGTGACTTATTTTTACTTTTCTTGATTTAATTGCTACATCACTATCTTGAATATTTTGTATCTGTTCATCCATTTTATTTTCTTCCGCAACGCACAATTTGTTAGATTCCTTCACAAATTCTGGCATGCAATTTATAGTTGACGCAGGTCGCGGGTTTTCGCATATAACTCTTTTTTCAGATATAATTCGAAGTGGAACTAGAGACATAATAAATACGGCTGAATCACTAGCTTGCGAGTCACAGAAAACTTGTTTGTATGAGCTATGTCCCGAAGACCTATCAAAACCACACTTTGTTATAAGGCACAACTGCTTTAATTCGTCATTTTCAAGTGATTCGCTAACAGGGTCTAGTATTTGTAAGAAGCACTCTGAATTATGATCCAGAAGAGCCTGTAATGTAACTGATGCACGAATTTCTGTTACTTCGATGTTTTTAGGATAACATTCTTTTTTTGCCTCTTGCACAGTTTTGTAAGAGGGAAATTCTTCTGGGGCACTTCTTCTTATGAAATTATACTGTTCGCGAGATAATTTCGCGAATATTCATACAGCCAGAGCATCTTCTCCTGACAAACGCTGTTGTGATTTTACAGACTTTGTATAAGCATTTTGATATTCGATAGCTCGCTTTGGACTTACAGTTACATCTTTTAAAACTTTTGAGTTAACGTAACTTTTAAGCTCATACATGATGCGTACACTAACCAAAAGTAGAAATAGAATCGCGTAATCGTTTTGCTCTTAATCTTTTTTATTGTTCAGAACACCTTTCAAACGGAATATGTGACCGGTCACGTTTACTTTTCAATGCCGCTACAGTTTGTTTTACAAATCGAGGAAATGAAAGAGATTTGTTAAGCTGTTCCATATTAATTCTGAAAAACTTTCCTTTGTCTCGACAGGCCCATTCCAATCGGAATTTGTATTGAAATTTAAAACATTTTAGCTACTTTTTTAAGTCTATAGAACTACTACGTTCGCAGTTAGTCCTATTCTGGAGATCTTTCACCAAAAAATAATATTGCTTTTCAAAAGAATTTTCTTTCAAACGTTTCATGATATTCAGAAGTTCTCTTCTGGTAATACATAATGTATTTAAATTCGTCTAAAAAAAAAAACAATTTGTAATCATGTTTATGTACGTACACTAACAAAATTGAGGATGAATAACTATAAAAATGACCATATAATTAATAAAAAGAAAAGTGCCCAGTTAAATTGAGGTCACTGGCTATTCACACTAACTGCATATTATTTTCTTATTTCAAAGAATAATGCCCCTCAAAAAATAAATGAAGAGGGATTAGCCCCCGTTTCCCTCCCTTTATACTTAACCAATGAACCTCCAAATCAAATGAAGAAAGTGCCATATCGGAATAAACTGGTATATAAAATTTGAAGTAAATCGAATAATTCTGCATGACCAATTTATCTAAATTAAGGTGGGGATCTAGCCCCCTTTCCTCCCTTTATACTTAACTAATGAACCTCCAAATATAATTAGGGAAGCTCCTTAACATAATAAACCGGTATACCAAATTTGGGGCAAATCGAATCATTCTGCATGAAAACCCCATTTATCTAATTAAGGGGGGGGGGGAGGGGTACCACCCTTTCCTCCCTTTATGTGTAACTAATGAATCTCATAATCTAATCAAGTCAGCTCCTTAACATAATAAACCTGTATACTAAATTTGTAGCAAATCGAATATTTCTGCATGAAAAACCCATTTATCTAAATTAAGGACGGGACTAGCCCCCCTTATCCCCTTTTATCCTTAAACAATGAACCCCCAAATCTGATCAAGGCAGCTCCTTAACATAATATACTGGTATACCAAATTTGAAGCAAATCGAACAATTCTGCACGAAAAACATATTTATAAAAATTAAGGGTTGGGCTCGCCCCCTTTCCCCCCTTTATACTTAAGTAATGAACTTCCAAATCTAATCAGGGAAGCACCTTAACGTAATAAACCGGTATACCAAATTTGGAGCAAATCGACTATTTCTGCATGAAAAACCCATTTATCTAAATCTAAATTAAGAAGGTGACTAACAATCCTTTTTCCCCTTTATCCTTAAACAATGAACCCCCAAAACGAATCAGGGAGGCGCCTTATCAAAATGAACTGGTATACGAAATTAGGAGCACATCGAACAATTCTACATGAAAAAGCAATTTATATAAATTAAGGGGGTGGCTAGTCCCCCTTGCTCCCCTTTATACTTAAGTAATGAAATTCCAAATCTAATCAGGGAAGCTCCTTGAAATAATAAACCGGTATACCAAATTTGGGGCAAATCGAATATTTCTGCATGAAAAACCCATTTATCTAAATTAAAGGGTAGTCTAACCCCCTTTTCCCCCTTTATCTTTAACCAATGAACCCCCAAAACTAATCAAGCAAGCGCCTTATAAAAATGAACCTAGAAAAAAAATTTGAAGCAAATCAGATATTTCTATCAAGAGTTGTCGCTTTACGTACATACGTACGTACGTACGTACGTACGCACATACAGAACAGGCAGGCGGGCACATAAGCTTTCAGGCTATGACAGCCTGTGAACTAAAAAAGGGGCAAAAAGGAGCAAACTTTTCTGACATATTTACGATCCTAAAATTCAAACCTAGTAGAAAAAATTATGGTTGACACTTAACCCGCTTTAACTCATAACTAAATCTTTCAATGTTTGTAGACACTGTTAATTCTTTTTTATAAATTTCACTACTATATATTCTAAGCGTCACTTTATCTATAAAAAAAGAGTAACAGTTATTGTATTTTTGTTAGATACCTGTGAAGTTGAAGTTTCCATAGTCAAAAAATGTTACTTTTAAATTATTACAGCGTAATTAACAAACGAATGTTGAAACAAAATTATTGATTTTTTTTTTTCATTTATTATCATCGTGCAATATGCAGTTCAATTTCTTACTTTAATGACGACCAAGATAACTTTGCACACTTTTTAATACTAGGCAGATGTTTAATGACATCTGCTCTATTAAAGTGGTGTATGTCAGAAGTCCAAAATAGAATTTCATTTTTTCGATTTTTTGCAAGATTTGCAGGCTTCTTGCCCAACTGTGCGGCGCTTCGAATCTCAGATGAATTCTCGGTCCGACTCAGATCCTGTGTGCATATGCGCTACTGGAGCTTACCGTGCCCAGTGGGGAGGATCTAGCGGTGTCTCAAATTAACTTTCGAAGGCATTAACAGGTAGCTGTTGCCATTGCACGGGGTCAGGAATATTTGTGCTCGGGAACCTTTGGCGACAGTGAGGTAAAGTAGCGGGAGCCGGGTTTTGCCGGCTTCCCCACTTTCGGGTGGGACTGTTGACTCTCCAAACCCCTAGCAAAGTGGGGTCTATCCCGTCTAAGAGGTACTTTCCGTGCCCTCCTGGGGTCGCTAAGGGCACCTAAATCTGGTCTGTCGTGCGTCCTTCCATGAGCCGCGAGTTGAGCAGGGATACTCGACGAAAACCCCCAGCTAGTCAATGCCTTTGTCATCAGAAGAGGAGTTTCCTTGTCTCTTCGGAGTCCATTAGAGATGCCTTCATGATCCCCTGAGCGAGACGTTGTCTGTGGCGTCAGGAGGGTCTTCGCCGTCCCTCAGGTCTTCTAGCTAGGGTCATCTGCCCCTCCTATCGATTGTTCCTCAAAAATGTCTCTTCCAGAAAATGGTATCTGATCTTGAGGAACTTCCGTAAAGTAACTCCGCCTCCGGAATCCTTGGCTTCGGTTCGTGTGTTCGACTCCTTTGAAGGTGTTCGATTCCTCGGGTAGTCGGGATGAACCGGGTCGGGCATCAAGCGAAAGGACCGCTTGGCTCTGATAGTGCTGGGTAGTGAGGGCTGTCGTTTCCGGCCAGTTCGTCTCTTTGTTTGGGCGATAAGCCGTGTGACGCGCATTGGGCGGTGCGCGGTCTTTGGCTGGGGTCTCCGTGCGGGACACCCTTGGCGGGTAGCCGCAGGCGGCGGCCTTCGGGACACGTCGCGTTTGATTGCCTCCGGGTCATTTCCGAGCGGTGGTGCAAGGTTTGGTTACGGATCCAGGACCGGATGGTGGAACTCCATCATAAGAGCACATCAAATATTGCACCAAGACCTTACTATTTATAAAACTAGTTATAATATGAACGCATCTACGAACGCACAGACGATTTGATTGCTTTAATATAAATGAAAAACTATATTTTCTGAATCTCTGACATATGTTCGTTTGAAGATTGTTTGTATGTGCATACAATTCAACTATTTGTTATTTAGCAAATTGATCAGTCTATGTTAACTAGACCACGGTTCCTAATCTCTCCCTTTTCATTTTGATGTAATAGCTGCTGGCATATAGAAATAATAGTTCAAAATAGGCATCTTCAAATTGTCAGAGTAGTAGTGTAGTTGGGACACCAGGGATTCTCCAGTCACCATTACTATTTCACTGTCGCAGGAAAAACTTCAAATTACCATGTTTCGCATTTTACACTCATTATACAGAAAAATTACTATTTCAAATATGCGATCTAGAGAATCCTTTTGTATTGAAAACGTAATTTCAGTATTAATGATCAGAATTAAAACATTCATCAACACTTGGCCACAACCTAGATCATACAGCATGTCCCAATGAATTTGCCTTTCACTTTTAAAAGATCTGATGATTTAAATAACACATTATTTTGAACGTTTGTCATTAAGCTACTGAAGTCGTTTACTATGTACTGACATATCTGCGAAATTATTCATCTGCGAAATCACAGAAAAAATAAATTAAAAAATCCAACACTATTTTCTGAAACATATCTCAAACGTGACACTTCTGATTTGAGTATACCTTTTGATACCGCTGAAAATAGCATACTTTAATTTACAAGAAAACTTTTGTTTCATTTTTGGCATCTTCAGCATAAGGTTAAAAGGAAGTTTCAAGAATCTGCTTTGCGTGGGATTCTAAACTATATCTCGGTCAAACTGAAGATCCTGTATACTCAGAAATTTCCTAAATGAATAAATCTAGAATTGTGAAACAAGTGTGTACCTACAGTAAAACGATTATGCTTTATCGTATCGGAATAACTGCAGAGCTCCTAGTGATGAAACATGATGTTATTAAGCCAACAAATATGAGAGATAACGAAACAATGTAAATTCCAAAAAAGCAGATCATACTTGATTTATTGCAAAATAGTATCCTTTGCCGTCGAAAGATGTTTTTCCTTATAATAGTAGTTGGTCTTGGAAGCTTCAGGTATAGCAAAGTTCCGTCATTGAACTCCGAGATTAAGTTTTGAGGACCAATTCTTCTTTGAGAGCTCGGTTCCCTTGAGGATCTTGTGGGATTCCAGCGGAGTGATCCCAGGGTCCGCGGTTGTTTTCTCAAGCAGATGGGATTTACTGTCTTCGCGTCGCAATTCGCTCTACTTGGATGCTAAAAGAGTGCATGTCGCTGCTCTTTTGTCTGGAATGCATGTTAAAGGTGAATCCCGAGGAAACCATCCCCGACTAATCATATGTAAAGGGGTTCTGTGAACCTAGTACCGGGAAGTGGTGACTCTTTCTTATTGAAAAATAACATTTGTCATGTAATATATATATATATTAGAAGCTCTTAAATGATTATTTTCTTAATAACTAATCGCTTAAATGCGTCACAATTACTTGTGTACATGTAACATTATAAGACGGGTGTATGTTTTCTAATAAAACTTACAAAAATCTGAGGCGAAAAACTGCATATTGGTGCAGTTAAAATATAAGAAATAAACAATAAGATAAGATTGAGAGAGAAGTTTATCTTACTTTATTTACTGGAAAGCAACTGAATATTTCGCAAAATCATTTCAACGAAGAGCACTTTAAAAAAGTCCATGACGTCTGAATTATGCCTGATAAGGTTCTATGAGAAAATTCTTGACAAAATACAACTCCATTTATAATTTTGGGCTTATTCTGTGATTAACAATTTATAGTTGAGTTATTAGAATTAATCATGGCATCACTTTATAAGAACAGGAATTATAGAAGTGTTGTTCCTGCATTTCGAATCATAGGCACAGATCAAATTCTAAAAGGATAATTACATTGTCAAAAAATACACTAAGAATTAATAAACTAAGAAAAAATATACAATAAGAAAAATACACTAACTTCTGTCTGAAAACTCAAATGCATCAATATTGATAGTACACCAAAGAGGTTCACAGAAGTGAGTGAAAAGAACATTAAGTATGACGACAATTAAGAGTGACGAATTAACGCAGGCAAAAATGAAACTACAGCTTCATTAGCTTAGGGAAATACATATCCCTTAATTTAGTAGACACGGCGCAAACAATATGCTAAAAATGCAAACAGCGGAAACGAGCTGGCGCGAAGTGGGTCGCCAGCGCATGCGCGTTGCGCAATTGTACGAAGCACGGGAAAAGGTGAAACATGACATGCAGTCTCTAAGCCGCGAATTTGTTGAGGAAACTAGAGGTGCTTAACGAGAAAACAACACAAGAACAACACGAGAACAACGCAAAAAAGGAAATGTAATAGTAGCATCACACATGCAAGAACGGTACATTTCATTTTCATCAAAATTCAAGTATGCTCAATTCTTTCACCATCGGCTGCAATGCGCATGGCCTAAATTTCCTTTACATACATTAAGCGCATTTCATTTAAATTTCTTAATAAAATAAGTTCTATTTTGTTTACACGTGTTAGCTTTATTAGAAAATGTGTTACTGACTTTTAATGCCACACTTCTGAAAGAGATTAGTGACGTATTTAAGTCGTGGTTGCTTATCCAAGTATTAATATTTCTGAACTTCTGAAAAAATTATTTTACATGTAAAACTTTATTTCATACGAAATTAAGGATGCTCTATGTTTTTGTAATTGGCATTCTTTTTTCTATACATCATATTGTTCGAGATAGGGTCAATAACTTGTAAATTTCTTCATTGGTGGCGCTGATGGCACCCTTGTATGAACTGCATAGTCATTTTATAGCCGGTATACATTTGTTACGCAATTCTAGATTTAACCGTTGAATAGATATCTGAGTACCCGAAATTTATTATGAGCTGGTATAGTTGCGAATCTCACACAAAATAGATGCTTTGAATAATCCTTTTTTAACTTTATACTGACCTAAAATGAGACAAATTTTTTCTTGTCCGTTAAAGTACCCTATTTTGAAGGGTACTAACGATTATCCAATCCGAAGTGTCTTGTTCGAGATATATGCTGACAAAATGCAGTTGAATTTACGAATCTAATTTTGGCGGTGTTCCAAAGATGGATAAATTCATAAACATTAATGTGAGCAGTAAATGACTTCAGTAGCTCAATGCCAAATTATCAAAGTAATATGTTAAGTTATTACATACTTGTTTTAAAGTAAAGGATAAATCCATTGCGTCAGACTGTATGGTCTAGATTGAGGTTGCGTCGTGATGAATGCATTGATTTATAAAAGATTTTTAGATCACATATTTAATTTGACGAACTTCCAGAAATATGAAATACAGACTACCATAACTGAAAAATCAAGAATACAAATTTATAAAATCAACTAGCAAATCCCGCGGCTTTGCTCGCGTAATATTTGAAATATGCCAAGTGATATTTATATGTCTAATTTTTATTAAAAGGTACTAACTAAATTTTTATTTTATTAAAAGATTTTATTTTATTTTATTAAAAGGTTTTTTATTAAAAGGTACTTGTTACTTTTAGGAATAATTCAAAAATTACCATTTAAAGCACAGTTTGATTAAACATCATTATTACACTGCATTAGGCAGAAATGAGACTTAAATTAATAAAACGAAATAAAACCAAATAAATGATAATTTAGAAAATATTTTGAAACTTTTATAATCAATTAAAACGCTCATTTCAGTATTCATTCCAAGTTTTAATTTTTTGGAAACAATCTTCTTACATCTTAAAATTAACTATCTTGTCAAATTCCAAGTCCTACCACCTCTCTCATCATAACGGGCTGTGTTGAAATAGGAACTGCCACCATTAATTTGCCAACATTAATTTTGAAATCGATTTGTTATTTCCAAATATTCCACAGAAACGTAATTTAGAAAACTTTCAAAGGCCTTTTTTAGAACGTTTGTTGTTCCTCTAAACCCCAGGTGGTAGAATCATCGGCATAAAATATAGCCTGTGTAGGATCAGAGACTGTTACCATTGATTCGCAACTATTACTTTTATAATCGGTTTATATTCCCTGAAATTGCATAGAAATCGTAATTTAGGACTTTTTTAGAATGCTTTTCGCACCTCCCCTTCGTTTCACCCCTTTTTAATTCGAATTTATTTCCGACAGTCCTTCGAGGGCATTTATATTTTATAAGTAACTATATACCATGCCATATTTAAAGTTTCTAGCCTTTTCAGTATCACAGAAATCGCAATTTAGAAATTTTTTAGCTCCTACAACCCTCTGGTGGTAGTGGCACAGACATAAAATACGGCTTATGTTTGAGCAGGTTCTATCACAAACAATATGCATCATTATTTTTTTAATCGGTTTGGTATTTTATAAGTTTGCTTAAAAATTGTAATTTATAACGCTTTTCGCATACTTCATCTTTTTAAATTTGGAATATTCTTTTGACTGTTCTTAATAAGCAGTTGCATCTTGTAAGTAAATACCATGCCATACTTCAAAGTGTTAGACCCCTCAGTTGTGCAAAAAACGCAAATTAGAACATATTTTACTTTTGCAACCCTCAAATGGTAGTGACAGCAACATAAAATATAACCTATGTTATAGCAGGGACTGTCACCATTGATTTGCAACCATTACTTTTGAAATAGCTTTGGTATTTCCTGAGATTGAGTAGAAATCGCAATTTAGAACGGTTTTAGAACGGTTTTCGCGCATTTTCACCCCTTTTTAAATTTCCAATTTTTTCAAAACTGTTCTTAAAGATCATTTATATCTAATAAATATGTACCTTGCCTAATTTTAAGTTGCAAGCCCCTACCGATCAAAAAATCGAAATTTAGAACGCTTTTTTGCTCCTGCAACGTCTAGGTGATAGTGATACCGACATAAAATCTTAGAAATGCTTTATATCTAATAAGTAGCTAATATTTCAAATTTCATATTTCTAGGCCCTTCCATAACGCAAAAACCGCAATTTAGAACGTTTTTCTCCTGCACCCCCTTTGGGGTAGTGGCACCGACATAAAACATAGCCTATGTTGGAGCAAGGCTTGTCACCGTCATTTTGACACCATTATTTTTCAAATGAGTTTGGTATTTCCTGAGATAGTGTAGAAAACACCATGTAGAACGTTTTTTAGAACGCTTTTCGCGCATTTTCACCCCTTTTAGATTTCAAATTGTTTAAGAACTGTTCTTAGAAATCCTTTATATCTAATAAGTAGCTAATATTTCATATTTCATATTTCTAGGCCCTTCAGTAACGCAAAAATCGCATTTTTATAACGTTTGTTGCTCCTGCACCCTCTTTCGGGTAGTGGCACCGACATAAAACATAGCCTATGTTGGAGCAAGGTTTGTCACCGTCATTTTGACACCATTATTTTTCAAATCAGTTTGGTATTTCCTGAAATTGTTTAGAAACCACCATTTAGAACGCTTTTTAGAACGCTTTTCGCGCATTTTCACCCCTTTTAAATTTCGAATTTTTTAAGAACTGTTCTTAGACACCATTGATATCTTACAAATAACTAATATTCCAAATTTCATATTTCTAGGCCCTTCAGTAACGCAAAAATCGCAATTTAGAACGTTTTTCTCCTGCACCCCCTTTGGGGTAGTGGCACCGACATAAAACATAGCCTATGTTGGAGCAAGGCTTGTCACCGTCATTTTGACACCATTATTTTTCAAATCAGTTTGGTATTTCCTGAAATTGTTTAGAAACCACCATTTAGAACGCTTTTTAGAACGCTTTTCGCGCATTTTCACCAATTTTAAATTTCGAATTTTTTAAGAACTGTTCTTAGACACCATTGATATCTTACAAATAACTAATATTCCAAATTTCATATTTCTAGGCCCTTCAGTAACGCAAAAATCGCATTTTTTTGACGTTTTTTGCTCTTGCACCCCTTTTGGGGTAGTGGCACCGACATAAAACATAGCCTATGTTGGAGCAAGGGTTGTCACCGTCATTTTGACACCAATATTTTTTAAATCGGTTTGGTATTTCTTGAGATTGTGTAGAAACCACCATTTAGAACGTTTTTTAGAACGCTTTTCGCGCATTTTCACCCCGTTCAAATTTCGAATTGTTTAAGAACTGTTCTTAGAAATCCTTTATATCTAATAAGTAGCTAATATTTCAAATTTCATATTTCTAGGCCCTTCAGTAACGCAAAAATCGCATTTTTAGAACGTTTTTTGCTCCTGCACCCCTTTTGGAGTAGTGGCACCGACATACAATATAGCCTATGTTCTAAGTGGGACTAACACCATCATTTTGATACCATAACTTTTGAAATCGGTTCGGTAGCTCCAGAGCTTACCTCCTACAAATAAACAATTTTTACCTCTTTATAATAGGAGTATAGATTATACAGAATATCGATTAAGAACACTTTGTACACAGCCTCATCACTAAAACTCACTCCCCGGGAGCACTTTTATCTATGCAACCTCTCTTGATGATGATTTCACATGCATTTTGAGTACGAAAGTTTCCTTTAATGCTCATCCTAGACATCCAGTTTTCAAAAAGTGTTACATATGTTTTTAGCGACCAAAATGTTCACTAAATGCAGCAGATCACCACACTGGACACCAGATGTGCCGACAAACTACATCAATCCAATAATCCAATGATTGGATTTTCCCTTTTATATCCAGACTCTCTCTTTTATTGTTTGGCAAAATTTTCCCATTATTTCTATAATTGTGTAATACTGCTCAGTTTTTACAGAATTGCATGTACTAGAAACTTTTTTTGTAGACCGAGAGCCGGCAGCACAGACAACCACTTCATCGAGTTGGAGGCTAAAATTCCAGAATTAGCTATAATTCGATTCCCATATTAAAGTGCAATTGGTCTGCCAATTCATATGTTGGTGGAAAACACCTAAAAACCTGATTTTAGCGGTCGACTCGTAGGTTTACCATTGCGTTTTTCTGTACCCAAAAGTATGAAAACATGGCGGACTGGGAGCAGGAAAACACAATGGTAAACCTACGAGTCAACCGGTAAAATCGGTTTTTTAGGTGTTTTCCACCAAGATATGACTTGGCAGACCGATTGCATTTTATTATAATAATCGAGTTTTAGCTAATTCTGGAATTTAAGCCTCTAACTCGATAAGGTGGTTGTCGGATGGTTCGTAAGCCTCCTTGAATTTTTCAGACCAGAAAGTTTTTTGGCACCAGTATTATCTTATAGAAAATCTCTTCTTAAGAGAAGGCGAAATTTTGCGCGTTTAACCTAGATTTCTTTTTCTATAAAAAGATACTGGTAGTTTTCCTGTAGAAATAACGGTATCCGTACGAACCACGTGTCTGTGCTGCCAGCTCCCGGTCTTTTGTGAAGATACATTATGTGCACCAATACCTTGCGCTAGCCGACTGATAGGAATGTCTCTTCGGTTTCACTCAAAACTTCTGATTTCTAAAAATGACATCAATAAGACTCTTATTTATAGTGTAATGTCATCACATGATTTGTTCTTCCTGATATCGTAGAGTTTTATAAATGATCGATAACGAGATTAATTATATCTCTGGAGATCTTATGCCTACTTACCAAATGTACTTTATTAGCTTAATTTATTAAGTTATTAACTTAATTTGTTGTGCTAGGAAGTATTGCTACTTGGACAACCGAATCAAATAACATAAGGTAAAAAATGTGTTCTACCTCGTAACGGCTCGTTAGTTACGAGCTACAGAACCCAGCTGTGCACAGTACACAGCTATCCAGCTGTGTTATGCCGTTCAATTCTATAGGCAAGGAAGAAAATCTCTGGATGAGAATACCAGTACAAGTGATTTTTGGAAATGCACAGAGACAGTTCAATTAACAAATGTTTCATAAAATTTATAAACTATATCGTCAGACTCAGGGATGTAGAGCTGTATTTAGAGTTTTCTGCGTCCCAAAATATCTACTTATCTTCGTAAATGATTTAAATTTGAAATTTGTTCTTTGGCGAAAATGAAGTGTTAATTAAAAAAATTGTGGCAGTCAATTCTATACTAATGCTTCATCCACAATGGATGTTTCATGATCGCATATGTGTCAATTAGCTTCTTTTTCAAGTAATACGAGTTGTAACCAGTCGAAATTTTCAAACTAAAAGGTTTAGAAAAGATTTTTAGATCGAATTTATAATAAACTTACAAAAATAATTACAATAAAAAATTCATCTTACATTAAAAATCTTACTCTTAAAACTAATAATATTTTTAACCTAACGTTACCAAAATACTATTCCCACAAACTTCAACTGTTTAAGTTATTGAAAAATTAAAATGCGTTAGAACAAGTAATCACGATGAGTAAATATGGTGAAGTTATCGATTGAGGTTCTTACGTTTGGTATTACGGGATATAAAATCAGCAAAAAAGAATTTCACTTTGTCATATCATAGAATTTTTTCGCCCTAATATTTAAATCTTACATTATTTTCACATTCTCACAATTTACATACGCACCACTCAAATCTGTATTCACCATTTAAAAGTAGTTTAATGCCCAATAGATTATTAATAAATATATTTCCAAACTTAAAGTCACGTTTGTCCTCTACAACTTTTCATGCGAACATTCGCACTCTTGACACGAGTTTCTAATTTCAGTACCCGCGAATAACAAAATCAGAAATTTGTCTTTTAGACGCATTTGTGGTCAAATATTTAGTTTCATCAAAGAAAATGACAGTTTTGTTTTAAGTATGACATCATTTTCACTCACTCAATCATTCCGCCTAGCGTCTCAAACTCAATATCAGCATAATGAAAAAATGTTGAAATATAAAAGATTTATGAGTGAGAATGCGTGTTTTTTTTTGTTTTTTTTTTTTTTTTTTTTTTTAAGGCTGGTGTCATTTTCTGTTCAACAATTTTTAAAAAGTTCCTTTTTATTTGTAATGGGAAAATGACATCAATAAGGATATAAATAATAAAAATAAATAAACCTCATTATTTCTCATTTCTATGCAACAATAGAAGTAATCCAATTGCCACCATTTTGAAGAAATATCATAAAAAGCTTTTCAAGTTAAAAATAATATATAAAAATGGAAATAAATTTAAAAATAGCTATAACGGCACATCTACAAATGAACAGCTCTCATTTAAAAAAAATAAAATAGCTATAAAAATTTGTTCAGTAGAAAGCTCAGGGATGATGACTAAAAAAACAGCGTGGTCGTTTAAATATATAGATTATAATTTAATGTCAATGACGTAATTTTCAGAAATATTTTCATTCGTGCATACCAAGGATCTTTAAATAAATAGCAGAAATTCAGTCTATTTAGATGCACGAATAAAGGTCAGTGAATATGACGTTATCGCTGACATAGTTGTAAACACATATATTATATTCATGGAGCAAATTGATCTGTTTTCTGAATGACGTCGTTTTCGTCATCGGAAACATTTTTAGATATCACTTTTTAATCACAGATTATTTTTTGTTATTTTATTTGCATAGATTACTTAATATTATTTCTCAGTAAGTAATCTGGGTTCTTCCACGATTGGGGCATAATTAATCGCAATCATTTTATTATTGTTAAATTTTAGGAAAACCATTATTTTTTTTTCCTTTAAATACGATGACACATTCACTGGTGAAATCACACCTCTGATTAGTGGAATGTGAACAAGCAAAATAGTTTTATTATAGAGAGAAAAGCTTAATCTGATTGCCACCATTTTAAAGAAATATCATAAAAAGCACTTAAAATTAAAATTAAAATATGAAAATGGAAATAAATTAAAAATAGCTAGGACGAAAACATCTACAAATGAACAGCTTTTACTAAACAAAATCATTATCAAAATCGGTTCAGTAGAAAGCTCAGGGCTGATGACTAAAAAAAACAGCCTACTGATTTAAATATATAAATTATCAATAGAGTGGAACGATTCTATTATATGTCCATGATAATAATAATTCCTAATAAATCGTAAATAATCCTCTCGATATATGAGGCAACGTTATACCAATGCAATAGCCCTTTTTTCTCAATGCTGGACTTCTTCAGCTCCAGAAGAAGGATATTCCATTCAGCCTTTTTCTAAGTTGATCTGAGTAGAAACGTTCTGATTTGTTACTTAGTATCTTAATTACTCCAAACTGGCTTGCGGTCGCTCTGTCATGTGACTCACACAGAACATTTGAATACTCCATATCTTGAGAATCAACTACCATCAATATTTTATTCCACCTTTGTTCTCTCACTTAAAAAATATTTATTTACTTTTAATGTGTTTGGAATCGCACTGCTCCTCCAAATAATGTTCTGTTTCTAACTATATATGGGGCTATATTTTTAATAAGATAAACATCTTCTTTTCTAATCAAGAACGAATTACATATATATCATCTAACTGTGCTTTAGGGGCTTATCTAAAAATTATGATTCCACAGTCGTCAATGTGGTCGCATTAGCATAAATTTCCGATAAATTATCATAAAACATGGTATGTTGAAATAGCAAATTTCCGTTCATAAAGATAACGTCAAAAATGTTGTATAGATTTTACAACAGCCAACAGATCTTGTCGTGTGCCAAAATACTATCTTTCTGATTACCCAAAGCTCTTGCTGGAAATTATGTTGTGCTATGCCACGTTCTTCATTTTTAGACTTGTCATTACACAGAAATGCAAAGTAGAATTAGGCTGACTACAGGAGATCAACTGGAAATTTCTTAGACAAATATTGATTACACAAATTACAGGATGAGCTGTGGCGTTAAATTTAAATGGATCTTAGCTCTCATCCAATTACAGATCCTTGATTATCATTGGCTGCTGACATTGAGAAATGTTTGGGTTTGAAAAAACAGAGAGTATAATAGCTGACGCTGTCGTCTGAATGGAAGCCCTCATACAATATAATCTTTATACAATTTTTTATTACAAAAGCCCCTAGTGAAGGCTGCCTTTCTACTTTATTCTCGACTTCCTAATATCCATTTTTAAATTTAGTCTGTAGAACCACTGGCCTCTATAAAAAGCATTCAACGTGCCATCTATGCGGTATGGTGGATAACTACCTTTCTTCTGGATAACTATCTTTCTTCCCCACATCACCTATAATCTATACAAAATATCATTCTTTCGTTTTTCTGTTCGACCCGTCTAATAGTCAAAGCTCAGTCACCTACTGAATCTTCAGACCGTTTTCATACGTTTGATTGAAAAAAAATTTCACATCATATTCCATTAAAAGAAGCAGCCATCTTGAGTGTTGTTTTATCGGTGGCGGATGCCTCTATTGATTTATTGTTGCTTGATACTAAAGCATTCAACATCGGTGACTCACTGAACTCTTTAAATATATATGTGTTACCGACCAAACCCGATTTTAGGCCAAACTAGATTGGTCTAGGCCAAACTAGTTTATCCTAACGCGCACAGGATAAACTAGTTTTTCCTAGGCCAAACTAGTTTATCGTAACGCCCATAGGATAAACTAGTTTTTCCTAGGCCAAACTAGTTTATCCTAATGCCCATAGGATAAACTAGTTTTTCCTAGGCCAAACTAGTTTGGCCTAACTCTCATAGGATAAACTAGTTTAGCCTGCTATTCATTGGTCTGAACTAGTTCATCCTAGGCCGATTCAATTTGGCGTGATTTTATTGATCTCAAAGACCGGCCCGGAGCCAACGTTGTGCAAAGTATTATTGCTGTCACCCCTGTATAATATATTTTGTTCGATGGGGAGTGGGATACGGTCCCCCTATCTTCCCCATTTCACCTCCGATACAGTTACAAAATATGTTTCATGTGACAAATTGTGTGCTGGAGATCTGTGTATGACAAAATCCTGTTTTAAACGAAATTTTAAACGAATTTTTTTTTTTAATCGGTGGAAATTTGATATAATAATCGGTTTGAAAAAAACATAATTCATTTGCTAGAGACGACGGGCTTGCTAAAAAAGGAACTTAACTATAACGAAGTTTTTTCCTCTCCTATGTAATTCCGTCTTAGAAGGTTTTTCTATATAATTTTTTTTCAGATTTTCAAGTCTCTAAGCCGTGTAAAAAAATTAATGGTATTAGTAATTATTCGGATATTTGCATACAAATAGAGATTCATTAAAAAATCAATATAGTTTGCAATACAATCATTAATATCCTTAATCCACATTCTGTGGCTTGGAGATTTAAAAAATTTAAAAAATCTATATAATAAAAACTTCTAAGATGGAATTGCATAGGTAAAAAGAAAAATCCGTTATAGGCAGGTTCCCTTATTAGAAATTTCATCGACTGTTCTAAATGCTTTATAATATTTTTACAAGTACTAATATCCTCATTTTACATAGATCAACGTATTTTTTTGTTAAACACGGGATTCCATTATAGGCAAATTATTTTTCTCAGGTTTTGCCGTTCTTTAATTTTATTACCTAAAAATGCATCTACTAATCTTAAAATTAGTCGGATGAACCAATCCCAAAACTTTCTTCTTTCTCAAACATGCTAATGCTTCAAAATTTGCTATCACAGTGAAAAATTAAATGGCAATCTATGCTCACCATAAGGATTCTAAAGATATGAAATTCCGTGCATTAGTTCTTGAGATATGACTATCGCTGAAACCGTGTAAATCTAGTAAAATGCAGCATAGCAGCACTTTATGTTGAGTAATTTCCACGAAAACATAACCAGAAACAACTTATGTCAACGTCTAATTGAATCTGAAGTTTGGTGAAAATCCGTGCATTAATTTTTGAAATACAGCTACTGCGAAAATCGTGAAAAATTCAGCATAGTAGCGTCACCTGTTCAGCGATTTACACCAAAACATAATCAGCAGCAATATTAATCAAGGTACCCTTGAATCTGAAGTTTTATGAAAATTCGTGCATTAGTTCTTGAGATAGAGCTATTAAGGGAATCGTGAAAAATGCAGCACAGCAGAGCCACCTATTAGGCTATTTACACCAACACCCAATCAGCATCAATTCATATCAAGGACTAACTGAATCTGAAGTTTGTTGAAAATATGTGTCTTAGTTCTTTAAATAGAGATATTGCGGAAATCGTGTAAATCCTGCAAAATGCAGCATAGCAGCGCCACCTGTTGGGTGATTTACCCCAAAAAGTAAACAACACCAACTCATATCAAGGACTAACGGAATCTGAAATTTCTTCAAAATTTGTGCATTAGTTCTTGAGATACAGCTAATTGTGGAAATCATGAAAAATGCAGCATAGCAGCGCCAATTGTTGGGCGATTTACACCAAAAACTACCCAGCACAAATTTATAGCAGGGACTAGCTGGATATAAATTTTTATTAAATTCCGTGTATTGGTTCTTAAGATAGAGCGCCCATAATATTTGTGTGATATACATACAGACAGACTGACCGACTCACAGACAGATATTTTGTAAGAACATGTTTTTTGGTATCTCTGCCCCCTAAAACGCTTAAATCCGTCGAAAACCGGAAGTCGAAAATTTTCACAAATCCAATACTTTCTTCTTGTAAAGATAGAAGAAAGTAAAAATAAAAAAATTGTAAAAAATATATAAATTTTAATTTTGGGATAATATCGTTTTAAAAATACATGCATTAAAAAAAAAATGTACCTTGCCAAATGTTGCTAATAATTTTACTGAACGGACGGGAGATCCTGCCGGTCCAAACGATTTTCATATGAGCCGGGTTGGAAATTGGACGAAAACTTTCTGCCTGCGCAGACCTCAAAAAGAATGCAGTCCAGTCCCGACTTAAGCCGGAAAAAAATTGAGTTCCGGTCCATCTTGGTCCGAACATCTCGAAAAAAGTACTCCCTGGACCAAGTGTTGGGAAGGAAAATTGGTCGGGTTCGTAAAGACCCTTTCCTCAAATAACCAAAAGACTAGCTTACAAAATTTTCTAAATTTAAACGCTAAACTTCTATTATATTTAAATAAATAAACGAGTTTTTAGTGAACTTCAGTCACTTCCATAGATGTGTTTGAGTTGAGCGGATTCTTTTGAAATTTTTTCAATTTGAGCTTGAACTTGACTTATTTTTAAAAATTGAATTTGAGTTCAAATTAGTTCGTTTTTTTTTTCTTGTTTTTTTTGTGAGCGTACTCATCACAGGATGGCATCAATCAAAGAACGTCAAATTGCATTGGCCTAGGATAAACTGGAAGGTTGGCGCCGAAGCATTCTTTGGGATCAATAAAGCCATGCCAAATCGAATTGGCCTAAGACAAACTAGTTCAGACATATGAATAGCAGGCTAAACTAGTTTATCCTATGAGCGTTAGGCCAAACTAGTTTGGCCTAGGAAAAACTAGTTTATCCTATGGGTGTCAGGATAAACTAGTTTGGCCTAGGACAAATTAGTTTATCCTATGGTCTTTAGAATAAACTAGTTTGGCCTAGGAAAAACTAGTTTATCAGATGCGCGTTAGGATAAACTAGTTTGGCCTAGGCCAATCTAGTTTGGCCGGTAACATATATATTTTTAATTCATAAAGCTTTTTCAATTCTTCATTAATTTTAATCATTATTTCTTACTTCTAAAAGTTTTTCCCACGCTTAATTCATCCAAATATTCAGCAATAATTTTCGATGTTGTTATTCGAATAAATTTGCGTGAGAGTTTAGAATATGCATTATCGTTAAGAAATCAGCAATTTCCCTTTTTTATGATTGTTATTTATGTTGAGAAAATGAACAGGGATATTTTCTTAATGAATGAATAAATTCTTCCGAATGAATTTTTCCGAATAAAATTTCCGAATGAATAAATAAATTCTTTCGTAAGTTACTTTTTAAATACAAACAAATATTTATTTATTTTTTTTTAATTTTGTGAAAAAATAATTAAAAAAACTGATACTAAAATTCTTTATAAAAAATAACGGAGATATGAATTGAATTTATATAATTTTATTTAGCTCTAAATAATAAATTATAAAAATTGATACGAAATCATTTAGTCGGGTATTTTTATTTAAAAGCTAATAAAAATAACGTTTTATCAATTAATTTTAATGCAAAACATAGCCCTAGAGCTTTGTATTTTTAACCAATCATTTATTGTTTTATCCTCATTTTATGTGACGTCTTTGTCTTAAAAATACATAATATATTTAAAATTCTACTTACCAGTGTCAGATAGAAAATTAGGTTTTACGGATAACTGAAACCATGATTGCACAGCTCTCATACATCTGAAATTAAAAGTTAAAATCGCTTTATAAATGTTTTTATTTTATAACTTTTGTTGTTTAGACTTCTTTTTATTACGTATGGCCCTTTCTAGAATCATTTGATAAATTTATAAATCTCGCCCAGGGCAATTAATGCAATTAATGCACTCTTCATCCGACTGATAAGTGTGTAAATTGATTTTTGTACATATTTGTATGCCCGGAGAATTTCTTATATTTCAAATAGACCTGAAGCCTTCACTAAGACAGCTTGACATGTGGAAATTTAAATTTTTGAATACCTATTATGATACATTTTTTAATAATGTGAAAATATTAAAATAAAGCCGATATTGGATAAGTGGCTGCAAAGTAATAATATAAATCAGATACATGCATTATAATGAACATACTTTGTTAACAAAAAAAGAAACCGAGTTATAGGTATTTTTCGACCGTGTTCCGCTAAGAATACATACCATCATAAATTCAACACTTTTTCGACTTTCTTTTACATATTCATATTCTATAATAATTATAGTAATATATATAATACTAGTAAATCTGCAGATCAAGAACCTCAACGTCATCTCTACAACTCATGGTTTTTAGCACATTTTGGGTAATATTAATCTTTCTATAAAAACGCAATTTAAAGTTTTTAAATTACATAAACATTTATAAAAGTCAAAAATATTTCGACGGTTTCAGACATTAGAAGATTTAAATTAAACACGTTGTTATGTAATGATATTCTGAAATTCTCACGAGCTACTTATTCTGGTAATTTTTATATAATAAAGCAGATTTCTCCAGGGGGACTCTGCCCCCGTGAAACCCCCGTTGTGTAATTTATTTTACATTTGTAATTTTCTATTGATTGAGTAAATGATTATCGTATATCTTCGGTTTCTTTTTACTCTGCGATTTATAAAGATAAGCAACAGTTTGGAAAAGCATTTTACGTTGTCCTAATATCCATACAGCAGAATTTACTTGCCTGCTAACCACAAACACCTGTATCTAATGGATAATGAACTTTTGGAAATGTAAACTGAGACATCTAATTTAGAAATCTAATACCTTTATAACTTTTGTTTCCAAAAAATAGTTTTAGATTAGATTGCCATTCTGCAACATTTAAATCTAAGATCTAATCTAAAAATCTGAAAATGTACTCGATAGCATTAACTTACTAAAATCACCCTAAAGTAGGGGAACTTCTAAACCTAACGGTTAATAATTTATCATCGTGTCCACTTCCAATTGACGAAATAGATAAGGAGCATTCTCACAATCTTTTAACTTATAAGTTCTTGAATAATAATTTTTATTTTAGTACATATTCTTGTGGGATTTTTTATTTCATACACTGGGAAACATCCCAGTGCATGACTGCATAACAATATTAACGAGATCAATAGGTTTTGGACGATGTTGGGGGTCCAAATATCCAGGAATCTCCTATATCGTCCCTTGTCCCTGATGCTGATTTTTAAGTTTGGAGCTGTCTATATAAAATTGTTTCAATAAAAATAATTAGATGTATTTTTTTTCCTAAACTGGTACAATTGCTGTATATAAATATGTAGCAAAAAATTAACATGCATACATTTTTACGGTTGATATTATTTTTTAAACTCTGTCCCTGGGTTTTAGATTCCTTACCGTCCCTCTTGTTAAATTACACAGAAAATCACTTCAGATGCAGTCACAGAATTTTTGTCGACTTTTTTCTCATGCAGAAGTATGATAAAGAAAGAATGGCTAAAATTCTTTGACAGGAAATTTACTGCAGAATTTAAATCAGCATTTAAATATCAATTTCAAGCATGGTGGCTTTATTTGTAGTCTTACCGCCCCCGAGGTTTATTCCTGCACTTTTCCAGGTAAATTAGTTTTTAACCATTTGGAAAAATGTTATTGTCCTCGTCAGGGTAGAAAATCGAAAACATATCTGAATCTTTTTATTAGTTGAATCCGCATTTTATTCGTTTTCTGATTGGTCTGTACAGTAATCTGTATTTTCCCTTTACTCTCAACAGAGATGGGTACTCCTGTTGCCACTATGACAAAAAAGTAATAAAAACTACAAAATAAATAATAACTCAGAAACAAATTGAGATACAGCTTTCAAACAAATTGCATTTAAAAGTACATATTTTTCTCTATACGACGGCGTAAAATGTAATATTGTGGGATGTTTAGAAGTTTAAGAATGAAATTTCATTTGAAATTGGTCCAGGAATATTAATGTTTAATCCATGGCGTACGTAATGTATGACCAGCTCCGTAGAAGTTTAAAAATTTACAGTACCGAAAAATGTAATCCATGGTGTACGTAATGTATGATCAACTCCGTGTGATTTTTTATGTCTTAAATTTTAGTCCTTGAAAAAATCATTTTACAAATGGTCGTTGTAATTTGTTAAATTGCATTTTTTTATTGTTATTTAATCCAATGTAAATAACTGTTTCTAAAAATCAATGAACATTATGGCTATCACTGAGTCTTAACATGATTGGCCTAAAAGTAGGTGGTAATTTTCCTTACCATTCCATTCTTACCATCCCTTTTTTTTTCCCATTACCGTCCCTTTTTAACTTACAGTCCCTTCTTTAACACCCCTTTAAGAGAGTGTTATACCAAACATTTTTACTAAAAATACTACATTGTTATTATTTTTTATTTGAATGTCCTGTGGGTACTATGGAATTTCATCATAAGTAAATATTAAGAAGAAAATAAAAAGTTATAGTGGTAAAATTGTAAGGAAAATTAAACTTGCAAGTTTAACTTAAACCTCAGTTAAATAAAAGAAAATTCGCTGCTGACCATTTTTTCTTTATTTTGAATCATTAAGGCATTCGTCTAAAAGTTTAAAATGTTATTTTAGCAATTTTAATTTCACCAGATTTTTATTCCTGAAAGTCAAAAGATTGTGAGAATGCCCCATAAACGTGATTTGATGCCGTAAAGAATTTTTTTGTGATAGCCTTTTAATAGTATCTACATTTAATTTAAAATCGTGATGGTACAAATACCGTTCATATTTGACGCAAACCTATGTTTCAGATCAAATTATGAAAGGTTAACTAACCTTTTATTTCCCTTAGCCGGACTTTCTGTTTCATTTTTCGTAATAGGGATTATTTTAATAATTTATTTTATACTCTACAATCTGTTACACGGGACGTCGTTCACGTAGCATTAAAATAGAGGTAAATGCATTAAGTAAAACATTTCACTCCCCCACCAGGCATGCTAAGTCTCAGGCTTTTTGCACATCACTAGAGAAAATGTGGTTCTTTTAAATCGCGCAATTTTTTCAATTAAATAAAGTAACATTTTCTTTATTAAAATACTGGTATCCAGAACGCCGGAGGCTTGGCAGCTAGCTCTGCTCCTCAAAATCATATATAATTAACCAACACTTTATCACATTTTATAGGAGACAATACGGAATTTCTTATTTATATGGCCTTACATATACCTCAGTCATAAAAATGTAAAACTTTGTGCCAATTAATATACACAATTGTGAAAATGAAATCGCAACCAATGGAAAAAGGAAGGCCAAGTAAAATCGTGTAAATCGAGGAACCTTTCTTCGTAGTGCTGGGAGAATATTACTACAAAAATTATTTTAGGTGGTATTTGGTGTGAAATATTTATATGTATTCATTCCTGTCCTATTTATCTTTTTTTTATTTTTAATTTGCTTATTCCATTTTTCTTTTGAACGTGAAAATCTTACAAATTAAAATTAACTCTTTGGGAGAAACTGTTATTCATTTTTTTTTTTTTTTTTTTTTTTTTTGGCAACAATAAAGTTTATGAAATTTAATAGAATAATGTCAGTTTATTCAGCATGAAAATAATGAACTTTTTATTTATAATAACATAGTTGAATAAATAAATAAAAATATTATTCTGTATAGTATATAAATACCTTTTTTCATTTCTGCGTTTAAATCAATCTATATTCAAATATCTATACAAAGACATTCATTAATTCATTCCTTTTACTTTGATTTAACTTCAAAAAACCATATATACTTTCACATTTATGATATTTTTAGATGAGATTCAGTTGCTACGCAACGGTTAAAAGAAAAAAATGAAATATAAGTAAATTCATAAAATAAAATGTTTTATATTATTCGAACACATGTATAAAATTCCATCATAAGTTATACACCTAATTTAAAAGCTCTGACAAATGTTTTGACAAAATTGCAAACTAATAGGAGTAATTTAATACTGTTATTTAAAAATTTCAACATCCAAAATTTACCATTTAAATCCATTATTCATATGAGCGATTTCTTTCAACAAATGAAAATTTGAAAACCGTCTGACTTGTCATAGAAAAGCATTATGTCACAAAATAAAATGTTCTATATATTCCGAACGAATGAACCAAATTTAACCCAAAACTATACAGCTAAATCCTGGGAGCTCACCAACATACCTCCTTAATTTCAAGCTAATCGGATGCTTTTTACGGCAGTTATCGCGCGACAGACAGACTAACTAACTAACAAACAAACAAACAGATGGAAACCAAAAAATTTCGGGTCTCCGCAGTAAGCCTTCACTGACGTTTCGGCAATAATATATATTTTATTTTATCAATTCATAAACGAATGTCATAAATTTTTAATCTTATATCTAGATATTCATTTGAATATTTTGTTCATAAATTTTATCGATAACTTTTTATTCGCAGATTGAATAGTTAAAATTTCCTTATAAACGTCTACTCCGAGAAGTACATTTATTTCTAAGTTTTTGTATGTATAAGTTATGTGTAGCCCATAGTATGTACAAATGTGCTTTGAATGCAAACATCTATTTTAGTTAATATATAAATATCGTAAATGATATCTAACCCTATAATCTTTAGTAATGTTACATTTATTTAAGTAGAAAGAAACAAAAAATAATTCAAGCAATCTATCACTTTGCTAATTAGTGTACTGCCAATGACCCAAATTTATTATGGATATTTAAATTATGTTTCACGTTTGATTCCCATGTATCTAAATGTAAACTTAAATCATTGCTCTTAATCAATAATGTATGCTAACTGTAAACTGTTAGAATTGAATGCAAATTTATTTCACAATTTAATCTTCTCCCTAAATTGTGGTAGCTTTGTGTTTAAAATTTACATAGCATTAAATGAAATTAGTTTAACTCCAATTTCCAGGTTTATAAGATTTCTCAACAATTATGGTTGTTCTAGAGTGAATTATATTTCTGCATGTAGCAGTTGTTTAAGTGATATGTATACCACACATTGATGTATTACTTTTATCAGTGCTCTCTGTTTATCAAGATTTTGAGATATTTTTCCATACCGTACAAAAAAACTTACCAGTAGTTTACACTAGTCAAGAATTCGAACTTTTGGTCTTTCACAAAACCGGAATTAGATGTTTCTTATACGGTTTTTTTGTGCTGATTCTGAGTCTAGGTTTAGATTTACTCCAGCTGGTGTTGCTTTTGAGATATTTGCATATTTTGATTTATCCAAATTTTATAAATGTTGCCCATTTAGTGCAATTTAAGGCTTAAATCACTATAAGTCTGGGTTTGTTTTGTTTTATGTTATGATTACTGTCTTGATTAGTTTACAAAAACGTTGTTTCTGAGATTATAATGACATATGACCGTGAAATATCGTACATAATTTGAATATTTTTTATGTTTTTTTCTAATAATGTTTCTTGACGTCCAAATATTTCTGCCATACGAACACGCTAATATGTTTCTAAACCATTTTTGCGCTAATCTCAAATCTGGTATATTTTATCACGTGTAGTTTTTGAAAAAAGTTAAATTTTATTTTTTGGTCAGAAAAGCCAGAAATTACTTTTTAGGCTACTTTGGGATCTACTTCAACTAGTTGTGATAGATTCTACTATATTTTTCAATTTTTTTTCGATTAGATAAATTATTGTTTAGGTACCTGATAGGAATATGACAATGTTCCCTCTTTTGACAATGAGGTACGCACCCCTAAAAAGAATCTTATATCAAACTTGTGTCAATAAAGTATAAAAGTACAAATTCAGTATACTCAAACACTAGACAGACTATCAGGAAACATATTGTAGATTAGAAATCAGCATAAAAATCTAGTCCAGAAAAAGATTACGTAAATATTGTAGCAACTACTTTATACGTGATAGTAATGTAAACATTACACTATTGAAAAATATACAAATAAAGCTTAATACCTGACAGGTAAATGTTAAAAATATACAGGTCGTGATATTTATCTGAAGCAAATAGTCCAGTAATCGTTATCTAGAAAAGTTGTTCAATCTCACATTTATTATACCTAAATTTGAATAAAATAGCATAAAAATGTGCAGATTTGCATAAAAATAATATGCAAATTTCTCACAAACTGGACCACACAGAAAGAAACGCAAAGCATATTCGAAATCAGCGCAAAAATCTGATCCAGAATCAACTATTTTCAGTTCTGTGAAAGAACCATTGTTGTGCAGTGTTATTAATATGAAAACTGCAATCACTTCCAATACAGTGATCTTTTTCTTAAAATATGTTTTAAGTTTGCTTTGAACTTTAAAACACCTTGTAGAACCTGGTAGTTTAGTTAGTACGTATACGTATATGTGTATGAGCATGTGCGTGTGATTGAATGTACAAAAATACAAAAGAATGTACATATACCATCAATTATTGTAATACAATAAATATGTACAGATTTATATACAGTATATTTACATACAATGATTAAAATTAATTATTATAGAAATTCTGCAATGCTATTACAACTTAGATGGATAAATGTCAATATTGATTATACACTCATGTTCAAAATTAAAAATGTTTTCAAATTTGGTCGATTATTTCCAGAACTTCTGTACTGATTTTAATGAAATTAGGTATCTACATAGGTTGATATTATGCAAAAAAAGAAATAATAATAACAGTTATAATACACGAGTATGATCATACGCAGGACTCATCAACGTTGGAAATTATAAAACAGAGCTTACAATATTGAACAAAAAATAGGTTAATAGGGAATACAAAGTCCTCTTAAAGTTATACAGCTCTCACATTGTAAATGCATACTGGTAATCAAGAAGTTTATCAGTCCATGTGGCAGTCGGTCCCACTCGTACAGCAACGATGTTATAAGGCTTGAGTTGTTGTGGGAGGTGGAAAGCGAGTTGCAATAGGCCACCCCCCTCTCTCCAGAGTGTTCCATATATGTTGTATAGGGTTAGATCTTTTGATCTGGCTCGCCAATCGATCTGGCAAATATTCTTACTTTACAAAAACAAAAATGCTTCGACGAGATGAACTGTAATTGGGTGCTCGTTGTTGTCCATTAAAAGGAAATCAGTACCAGATACATCCATGAAAAGGCATACATAAGGTTCCAAGATCTCATATCTATACTCACACCAGTCACAAAGTCTTTGCCAAACACATGGAGGGATGTGCGCCCAAGCAGCATGATGTTTGCCATAAAACCTCCGCTGCCATAGTGGTCTCTTTCTAAGACGTTGGGAGGGGGGGGGGTCGGATTGTGGGTCCTTGGTTCTCTCCAGTTGAAGTGCATAGAGAATGAGAGTTTATAATGAAGCTAGACTCATCAGTAAACAGAAAGTCCTACACTTGATCCCTGGTCCAAAGTCGATAATCTCTGCGCCATGCAAAACAGCTCACCTGTGTGCAGAAGTAAGAGGGACTCAAAGAACAGAACTTCTTGCAAACAGCCCTCTAACATGTAGCATTCCGGAATCAGTAACCCTTGAAACTTGGCTTGTTGAGGTCACATAAAGGTCACGAGAGAGCTGAGGAGCTGTTGTACTCTTGTTACGCTTCTCTGTAATGGACAAATAGTGATCTTTTTGGCCATCGTGGTTCTTGGACGACCTTACCCAAGCTTTCTCTTAATGGATCCAGTATCCTTTAACTGTTCTCATAAGTTGCACACGTCGTTGGGCTTTACATTGAAATATCTAGAAATCTGCACTCGAAACTGCCCTGCTTGCAGTCTCACCACTAATTGCCACCTCATTCCATGATCCAAACGTTGGTGGTTGCTCATTTTTACTATCTGCTTTTGAATTTCACCGAATGTTACAAAATAAGAAAAGAAAAGACTAATATATTTTCCTGGTGTACGAAAGAACAAAACTCAGAAATTGCCACTCGCGCTTGTAAATCCTGTTTCTCTACTCGCTCCGGCCATACTCACGTGTACTTGCACGTATACTTGCGTATTCGGCATTAAAAATTTGCATCTTTGTTTCGAAGGTTTAGCAGAGGACTTTTCATGAAATTCGACAAAATATGCAAATTCAATTGATTAATAACATGAGTGTATAAATATGTGTGTAAGTATGGAAAAAAATAAAAATAAATTGCACGAATAAAAGTCATTCTGTTCACTGCAACTCACTTAAGATATTAAACAACTTTACTTCACTACCACGCATAAGCGAATCGGATCATGCTCCTCACAACCCATATATAGGCAAAATAGACATGATTCAGTTGGTAACTGATTGTTGGAGGTCGAAGTTGTCTTTGGGAAAAAAATATAATTTTCATTAAGATCAAGGTCATTAATATCTGGCGATTTCACAACAAGGTCCCGGTCGTTGTACGTAGTATCTGGATATAGTGTTGTGTACTTTTTTCCAATACTTCAGTTTCCATATGTATTCATCAAGGTACTACTATACCAGTGGCGTGGCGTCCGGTAATCGCTGGATGCGGCGATGACCAAGCAATATTTTAAAACTCTTAATAAGCTTTTAAAACTCTACGATCCAGTTTTAGCAGAACATTTGGAGTTCATGTATAAGTGAAGGTAAGATTTAAAGTTTCTTTTTTGAACATTCAACCATTGAATTTTAGAGTTAATATTTTTTCACCACAAACTTAATTAATTGCGATGACCACCGAAAATTTTCAAGCCACGTCGCTGTACTATACCAATCTGACGTAGTTTTTTGGGTGCACCATTCTTTTTGAAAAAAAGAAATGAAGAGGTAATATCTTTATGACTCACTTTGTACATATTTATATTAAACATTGAGTGGCGATTATGACAACAACGTCTGAAATTGGGTTTAATATAGAATTAAAGTTAATCGTTCAAACTATGAAAAACAAGATGACATAGGGAAAACTGACTCTTTGAATCAATTTTAAATAATCAGAATACGAGAGTGGTTCAATAATTATTGTCCCGAGTGTGTATAAAATATTTGTACTGCGATGGTTGATGTGGAATATTGAAGCCCAATGTCTTAAATGTCTGTATGCTCAATTTCAGAACTGTAGCTGCTATATTAACATTTTATTTTTCGTTTTTGGTGTGAGAGGTCGCATCTAGATTCAAGGAGGGGGGAGGGGGGGAGGTTGGGGATGGTTGACAGTGAATGAGACGTGGATAATGTCGTTTGGACTCGGGATTATAGTGATGTAGCCACGTTTTATCCACTGTCACAAATCTATCACAGAACTTATTCAGGTCTGTCCCCATAAGCTCCAAACCAGCCTTTTCCCTAACCCCCCTCTTTCAAGCTAGGGGGCAACCGCTCCCACCGAAAACGAAAAAAATAATTGTTAATATAACAGCTACGGTTCTGAAATTGAGCATATAGGCATCTAAGACATTAGTCTTCAATATCATTAACCATCGCAGTAGAAATATTTTATACACACTCGGGACAATAAGTATTGAATCACCTTCGTACATGCAGATTTTTAGCAAAACCACTCCAAGTATTATCGTAATAACTTTATATTTAAGCAACTTGATTAAAAGCACATACTGGCACTGACAGAAATGAACGTACTGATTCATTAGCTAAAAAACACTGTTAAATAATTCGGAAAATTAGTATAATAAAACATATTTTCCTCTCTTGTTTTATGTGAAACAATGAACAAATCCCAACACATTGGTGATATTAACGGATTACAATCTAAATCCTTTGTATTTACAAACAGTTTATTCCAAAAGTCTCATGAGAATTAAAATTCATAATATCTTATTTTCTTTCTTGCAGTTCATAGCAGTTTTCCCAGTTTTCATTTTTAAATTTAATAATTAATATCTGATGACACTGAGAACAGTTCTTATGGGAACCGTCGGCTTTATACACATGGAAACTATCTTATAATTCCATTGCACTTTAAATATAACATCGCAATAACACCAGACCATTACTGTCAGATCTTCATAACAAACTATTTCTTAAATAAAAGATTAATAGAAAACCTGTGGACCAGAGGTAATATTTCGCATTGCAATTTTCCAGATTTTTTGCCCTTTTTTTCATTAATTTTTAATTATTTGCAATTTTTCGTCAAGCAATATGCTTCATCGAAATATGAATATACTCTTTCAAAAGCCTGTTTAACACAATTTCGAATGAAACCTTATTCATCATTATGCGTTTTACATGGGCAAATAAAAGGTATGTTAATATCAGGAGTAACATATATGATTAATGAATATTAAATTTTAACTATTCTTTTATCGATTAAAATAGATTCAAGATAAACTTTTATATTTTTATTTATAAAAAAATAATGCTATGTTATTACTTTTTAATTAACTTCGTATTCATAATTTTTTTTGGATTTTAATTGTTACAATATTAAATAATAACAAATTACAATATATGTTACAATATTAATGGCGAAAACTATCTACGGGTTTTTTTTTTTTTAATTAATATGGTAAACAATTTTTATTGTATTATAAGATTACCAATTGCATAACAATTCTATTGTATTATTTGTAATTTTAATTTTATAGTATAAAATCTTATCATATTGCTGTAGTATTGCGAATTGTTTTTGCTGAAAACAGATTCCTACCGAACCATGGGTCTTTGATTCTAATAAATATTTGTGTTAGGACTCTAGGTAGACTCTCTATAATGACTTAAAATTTAAAGTCGCTATATAAAAATATATACTTGAAAGTCGCTATATAATATAAATATGTTTTAAGAAAAGTAAAACATTGGAAATACGTTTTTTATATTAATAAATATAAGAATATTAATTATTTTAGAAAATATTCATTAGTAATTATCCAAAAGATAGGAGTCGTCAGATTATTACGCAGGACTTTTAGTAAATAGTTCAACTTATTATTCAAAAGATCTGCAAAATGCTAAATAATTATTATTAAATTATTTATGATTTAAAAAAATAAATACAAATACTTATACTAGTATGATCAGAAGTTCATAAACTGTATTGATGAACCAATTCCTCGTTTTATTCGCAAATACCCACCGGAAATAGTAGAATTTCTTTTATATAATACAAAACATTCAGTTTTGTTTTTTATTTTAAAACATCTATAGACAACCTTAGCCAATTACATAACAAAACCTTAGAACTGTCCGAAGCGGATCTCGATACCCTCGTAAGAGTAGAATTCTCGGAACTACTACTTTGCTCGAAATCTTTATTGATCCTTCCAAAAATTTCTTCACTTAAGTTTATGACCTTCCTAATGAGATAAATGCTGAGCTACCGGAATATGACGCCTCCGAACCCCAGCAACGGAAACGACCCAAATACTCCAGTTTTTTGGATTCCCAGTGAGCTTGTGTTCGCTCTTTTCTACCTTCTCATTTGATAGACTAGTTTTTTGCCCTATCCTGATATGTTTTTATCGTAGAACTTGTTTGAACTTTTAATTCATTAAATCCTTAAAATACCTATTTTTCTTTTTACATCTACGCAGTAGTATTCAGTACAACACTTATACTTTCCCTTTATTTCTCAAATATGAACATTTCTTTGGTGCAATGTATAGGTTTCCATTGCATTGAACTAAATTTTATATTTTTTCTGTATTTTTCAAAAACACCTCTTTTTACTCATTTCTTCATTTTTAAATTCTATCATTTTTCTTTTTACAACTACAAAGTAGTTTATTAAACTACTCATCATTTTATATCATATTTTAACCTTCCTTTTAACTCAATGTAGGCTTATATTTTCTTTTCTTTTTCTTTTTCTTTTTCTTTTTTAGTATTTTTGAAATGAAAATTTCCCTATTTTTTATACTTTGTGACTTTTTATTTAATTTTTCTTTAATTTTTAACTTTTTTAAGTAATTTTCAACTGCATTTTATCTTGCTTCCAAATGCTCATTTATTTTTGCAAGCCATTTCATACTAACACTGGGCTTAAAGATGGCTGCAACTAGGAAGTCTCTAAAAGATGTTCAAATGTTCAATTCTTTTGTCTTGTATATCTCATAAAATAATAATAATTTTTAAAAATGTTAATCTGTTATTTTTTTAAACGTTTAACTTAATATATGGTCATTGAAAAGCGTCTTAGTTTTTTTTTTTTTTTTCAAAGTATAGACTTGGGCTCCTTTTGACTAGGTACACTGTTAAAAATTTGCAGCATTCTGGCAGGTCATTTAACCGTTTTTTCCGAAAACGGTTAAATCAACCGTAATTTAACACTATTCTGACCATGTTATTGGCCATTTTATGGTCAGAATATAATTAAATTATGGTTATGAAACCGTTTTTTTCAAAAAACGGTCCAATGACCTGCCAGAATGCCGCAAAATTTTTAACAGTGTAGCTTTCTCGTTTTGCAAAGAACTAATGGAATATTTTCTTTCTGTGATGTCTGGAAACGTTTAGATTAATTTCTCTTTCGATTCTTTTGGCGCCAACGCCATACGTCACGTGGTATGCGGGCGCGCGCGGAGAGAAGGGTGGATATTTTTTTTTCAGAGTAAAAGTGATTTTGGAGAAGGGTAGCCGAGCCGTGCATGTTGGCCGGCGTGTTTTTTGGATTTGTGAAAACGGAAGTATATCGGGTGCTAAAAGCACCAAAGGATTATAATTTGAGTAGTTTGTAATACAAGTTAATAATATAGTGAAGTGTAGTTCGTGGAGTTTAATATGAAGGTTGTGCACCTTGTGAAACCCTTTCTTTTTTTCAGTGTAAATAGTCATCATCATTGTGTCGTCTTGTAATGTCTTCATGTTCTTTTTAAATAAACTCAATAATCTTTGATTTAAAAAAGAAGTGCTATTTTTAAAAAGGAATACGCCACATGGGATGGTCAGAGGAGCGGCGCCGACTTTACACGCTCTCATTTCCGAAGCACCAGAGCTCCTATTAAAAGTAAGCTGCATGTTTATTTATTTTTAATTGAAGATAGTGTTTGAAGATATTTTAAATAGATAAAGAGAAAAGTATATGATTTATTTTTATGATTGACTTAAGCATGTCAGAAGAAAGTTGCAATTTATAGTATGACATTTATTGCTTGATTTATTTATTTAAGATGATAGTATCGGTTATAAGTAGAGTTTATTATAAAAGTGTTTGAAATTGAAAAAGAAAAATGTTTAGCATTAAAGGGCTGAAAAAAGAAGATTTAGTTGTCGTCGCGACTGAATTAGGATTAAAGGTAGAATTAGAGCATAGAATTGTAGATTTGAAAACACTCATTGAGGGAAGCGACCAATTTGCTAAGGATGCTGAATTTGTAAAGGAATTTTTAATTACCACTGTTTCAGATAGGATAGAAAAAGAAAAACGTGAAGCCGAGTTACTAAAAATTGAGAAAGAAAATGTTAAATCGGAACAGAACACTGCTCTAGAATTAGAGAGAACAAAGTTAGAAGTCATTAAAGCCCAATTAGAAATGGCGAAGATAACAGATGATAAGAATTTGGATTCGGGGGGGGGGGGGATGGACAAAAATCCCATACTAATTCTTTAGAATCTTTAATTAAAAGTGTTAGAACTCTGAGTATGCCAGTCCCGACTAAACCGGAAGCGTGATATTTATTTTTTAGTTCGCTCGAAAAGGCATTCGAAATGAAAAATGTTTCGGAGGAGTTAAAAGTTGAAATTTTACTAAATTTAGTGGGTGAACATGCCGCACATTTATTAGTTTATGTCAATACAAATGAAATGAAGAGTTATCCGAAGGTTAAGGCTTTAATTTTAAAGGAATTTCAACCTACCCCGGAAGCTTGTCTAGAAAATTTCCTTACGGCAAAAAGAATGAAAAATGAAAACCATTTACAATTTGCGAGCAGAATCCGAGCTAATTGGGAATTTTATTGCCAGCTTAGGAAAGTAAATGATTTCGATACGCTTAATGAATTGGTTGTTACCGATAGATTAATGAGTTCATTAGATTCAGAAACGCGAAGTTATGTTAAATTAAAGCAAATGAATGACTGGTTAAAACCACGCCAAATCGCGGAATTATGCGATAATTGGTTTACTTCAAAAGGTAGAACTTTTTCGGAATTATATGATAGACCGATAAAATCCTTTCGCAACTATGATGAACACGGAAGTGTGAATCATGGGAAATATCTCCCACCTCATATCAGAAATAATGTTCTTTCTCGCGAAAGAAAAACTAATGACATTTGTAGGCTATGTAAACAAACAACTCATTTACGTTTCTGCCCGAATAATAAAGATAAAAATAAAATGGGGAATTTTCGAAATCAAACGAAAAAGGAATCGGGTATTGAGAAAAATAAACATGATGATAAATTAGTTGCTAAAGTGACAGCTTTATGTTCTGAGAATGAGGCAATAAATACGCAAGCTTTGCAGTATCAGGATGTCTTGTTAGGGGGGCGGAAAATAAATACATTAATCGATAACGCGGCCGAAATTCCAGTCGTTAATTCAAATCAAATACCGGATTCAATTAGAAATAATGAAAATTCAAAAATTCAGTTGATATCTGCCTTTGGAGAAAAAATAACCGCTGACCTTATAACTTTACCTATAGCTTTAGATTCCGGAGACTCAAATAGTGTAGTTAACAGCGTAGATGTTTTGTTCGCAGCAACAGATAAATTATATGGGTCATGTATTATCACGCCAACGATTTATGAATTATTACGATCAGTTCAGAGTGGAGGGGAAGAAAATAGATTAGATGGTGTGTCTACGGAGGAGTTGCAGTCAGAAAGGGGGGAAGAAATTAAATGTGAAAAAGCAGGGTGTAGTGAAAGGGAGCATCAAAGTATGAATGATGAGAATTTATGTTTATTAAGTCAAAATGAAACTTCAGAAAAAGAGTTAATGATTAGCTGTATTGAAAAGAAAAATAATAGCGAAGATTTAAATGTGGGTCATCAATCAGATGCGAGTATTTACAGGGCGCAACAGAAAAGTTGCGAATCGTTACAGGGAGCTTTCAAAGATGCAGAAAAAGAGAAAAATGGGTTTGTTATAGTAGATAATTTGCTTTATCATAGGGAAAGAGTTTCGGGAAATCAAGTTATGCAATTAGTGGTACCAAAGGTGAGGAGGGGGGAAATTTTAAAAATTGCGCACGAATCAATTTTCGCTAATCATCTTGGCATGAAAAAAACAAAAGAGAGAATTCGTTATTCATTTTTTTGGCCAGGAATGTCGCGGGATGTGGAAGAATATTGTGCGTCGTGTAAGGATTGCCAACTACGGAGCAGGGAGAGGGCTAGCGATCAGATACCCATTGTCCCAATTGAGAGACCGGAACTTCCGTTCGACGTTGTAAATATTGACATAATTGGAAAAATTGAACCTCCGTCAGCGCGTAGGCATCAATACGTACTTACTTTGGTAGATCAACATTCGAGATGGCCAGAGGCAGTTCCGTTACGGACAATTACGGCTAAAGCTACGTGCGATGCATTGTTAGAGATATTTATGCGGACAGGAATACCCCGCGTAATAGCGAGTGACCAGGGTAGAAATTTTATATCAGGGTTAATACAAGAGTTTCATGCTAGGCTGGGGGCGGCTCCTAGATTTGCTACGCCGGGGCACCCACAGAGCTCGGGACTTGTTGAACGATATAATCAGGTATTGAAACGTATGTTGCACCATATAATTCGTAGCGACCCTAAAAATTGGGATAAACACGTCCCTTATCTATTATTTGCGTACAGAGAAATTCCGAATAGCACTACGGGCGTATCGCCATTCAGATTAATGTACGGAAGGGAGGCCAGAGGGCCACTGGCGGTATTAAAATCTACATGGGCAGGCGAAATCCCACTACCTATAAATCTAGGAAAGAGCGCGACCGAATATCTCCAGGAGTTGAAAATTAATTTGGAAAGGGCGGCGGAACAAGCGGCAATAGTGTCGCAGATTAAGCAAAGCTCGTATGCGAAGTACGCTAATCGAAGAGCGATTTACATGGAATTTAGACCGGGGGACCAGGTATATTTATTAATTCCGGACTCCACGAACAAACTTTACGCGAGGTGGACAGGGCCAGCCGAAATAGTGGCGCGTTGTAACCCTGATTCTTACAAAGTGAAATTAATGAACGGTAATGTTAGGAATGTCCACGTAAATAAGATAAGAAAATTTACTCCTAGGGTACAGGCGGTGGGGGTGATCTTCGAAAATGAGGAAGAATTAGGGGAGGTCCGTCCCACCCCCAGTACGAAAGATAACTCCGACCTATTCAATATAGAAAAAGTTGATTTAAGTCATTTAGGAAAGGTGGAGAAAGAAAAAATTTTAGATTTATTGTATAAATATAAAGAATTATTTTCTAGAAAAGTGCAAATAGCTAAGGTAGGAGAGCATAAAATAAGAATAAGTGACGCAGAAAAGAAAAAGCCGTATGTTTACAGAATCCCAGAGGCCTTGAAACCTCAAGTAGATAAACAAATTGAGGAGTTATTGGAACTAGGTCTGATTGAAGAAAGTGAGGCAGAGGCGCCACACCCAGTAGTGTGCGTAATGAAGAAGGATGGGGCCTTGCGCCTATGCGTAGATTTTCGAGCGCTTAATGCAGTTACAGTGACTGATGATTTCCCAATGGAAAATGCCACCGATCTATTGTTCAGTATTGGCAGGGCCAATGTCATAATTACAATAGACTTATTGAAAGGGTATTGGGCCATACCACTAGAAGAAGAGAGCCAGAATCTGGCGTGTTTTAAAACTCACAGGGCTCAGTATCGCTTTAAAGTAATGGCCTTCGGGCTCAAAAACGCAGCTGCGACTTTTCAACGAGAAATGAACAGAGCACTGTCCGAATACAAGGAGTTTGCCAGAGCATATATAGACGACATAGCCGTCTTTTCTGAAACATTTGCTGAACATCTGGTGCATTTAGAAAAGATATTTTCTAAGTTATCAGACTTGAGATTTTCAGTCAACTTGAAAAAATGTGAATTCGCAAAACCGCAGATCAAATACTTAGGACATATCATCGGGTCCGGCAGTCATCGGACCGACCCCGGAAAAGTGGAGACTATTCGAAGGTTAGCAGTGCCTCAAACGAAGAAGCAGTTGAAAAGTATTCTTGGTCTATGTAATTATTATAGAGATTACATTCCTAAATATGCTGAAGTAGCATATCCTCTAACAGAACTGACGAAAAAGAAGAGTCCAGAACAGTTGTGTTGGTCAGAAGACCACGATCGGGCATTTAATGAGTTGAAAACAGGTCTTATCGAAGCACCTAGTCTACATACTCCCGTTATAGGAGTACCATTTGTCATCGAGTGCGACGCATCTGCAATCGGCATCGGCGCATGTTTATCGCAGCGAAAAGACGGAGTATTGTACCCAGTAAGCTATGCCAGTCAAAAGCTCACCAAAACTCAACAGGCTTGGCCGACGATCGAAAGGGAGGCCTATGCAGTCATCTGGAGTCTCAAGAAGTTCGAAACGTGGATTTTTGGTTCACCTGTGGAACTTATCACCGATCACAACCCACTAACTTTCATCACCAAAAATGCACCCCAATCTTCCAAACTGCAACGATGGGCACTAGCACTGCAAAAGTATGACATTGTGATTTCGCATCGACCTGGTGCTAAGTTGATAAATGCAGACGCACTATCTAGACTTGAAACTGTTGAATAAGAAAACAAACTGTGAAAAACTTTCATGAACTATTTGATAAGTGACTGTTTACCTTAAAGTTTTGATTCAAAATTTATTTAGTGTGTTACTACAACTTTTATTTCCTTTTATATGTTTTATTTGTTATTGCATTTATTATTGTTATTATTAAGTATTAATTCTGTTTTATATTAGTAGGTAAGACGAGTTTTAGGCAGAGTGCCCAGATTCTTCAGACATGTAGTTTGTATATTTTTTTTATATGTATTTGTTAACTTTTATTTTTATTTGGGTAATTTGTTTAAAAAAAATTGAGTATAAGGACGTCTCCAGACTAAATTTCAGATAGAAAATTGAGGGACCCCCTCCCCCATTTTCAATCTTGGGTGGGGGGTGTGATGTCTGGAAACGTTTAGATTAATTTCTCTTTCGATTCTTTTGGCGCCAACGCCATACGTCACGTGGTATGCGGGCACGCGCGGAGAGAAGGGTGGATATTTTTTTTTTTTCAGAGTAAAAGTGATTTTGGAGAAGGGTAGCCGAGCCGTGCATGTTGGCCGGCGTGTTTTTTGGATTTGTGAAAACGGAAGTATATCGGGTGCTAAGAGCACCAAAGGATTATAATTTGAGTAGTTTGTAATACAAGTTAATAATATAATGAAGTGTAGTTCGTGGAGTTTAATATGAAGGTTGTGCACCTTGTGAAACCCTTTCTTTTTTTCAGTGTAAATAGTGATCATCATTGTGTCGTCTTGTAATGTCTTCATGTTCTTTTTAAATAAACTCAATAATCTTTGATTTAAAAAAGAAGTGCTATTTTTAAAAAGGAATACGCCACATGGGATGGTCAGAGGAGCGGTGCCGACTTTACATTCTTTCTTCCTTTTTTTTTCTTTATATTTATTTCTCTTTAAATTTCTATTTAAATTTCACATTTTTATCTTTCATATTTTTAATCTTTAATTTTAATTTATTTTCAAATTTATTTTTTCTTTCAATTTATGTAGTTATTTATTTCTTAACTACAGTTAAACTTTTTTTTTTTGGCTTCCTAATGTCTCACACGCTTATTTATTGACTGGCTGTGAAGTTGCCCTGCAACTAGGTAAACTATTGAGAAGCCATACATTGTCCCATATATAAATACGATTCCGAAATTCTGATAGATATATTGAATAAAAAACTCATTAAATTAGCAACAATAATCACCAGTCTCCGAGCATTTGTATCCTGCTTGTACATATAAGTAAATAATTTTCCAACATATACTTTTTTATAACAAACATTTTTATCTGCCTTATACTTATCGAACACAATTTGTTGATCAATAAAATGTTTTATTATTATTATTATTATTATTATTATTATTATTATTTTACAATAGTGAAAACCCTTTTAATGATTTTATTTTATTGATGTGAAAGAAAAAAAATTCCCTTCCTGAACTTCAAATACTTTTTTCATGGAATAATAAATTACTTTTTTTAATTATTTTTCATAAAAGAAACACATAAAAATGTTACGCATAAAAAAATCACAGTCGATAAAATAATAACTAAGTTGATAGGTCATAAAATCACAAATATATAACCGTAATAATAAAGGATGGTTTTATTTTTTTCACTTTATTAATAACCAGAAGCCTGTGAAGGATAAAATGTTAGTCTGCATTTCAAAATAGTTTTTTTCCTTGCATCTGTGTCAACAATCTCATGTAGTGAACATACATTGTAAAAAAGAATCTATCGGATTTCCGAAAAGAATAGTGCAAATTGAAGCGGCAATGAAAAAATCTTTATATGGAAAATAATTAAGTTTTTCTTCATTAAATGCATTTATTTTAATAGTCAAACAATACTAAAACGACGTTTTTTTTTTTTTTTTTTTTTTTTTTTTTTTTGATAAATTAAACTTTTTTTCACTATGCTTAAAAAACAAAAATCCCTTTCTACAATATACTGTTAAATGTATTGTAACTAATAAATTTTAATTACGTAATTGTTACAAAAAACATTACCTTACGTGAAACATGTAGAAAATTTTCAGTGCATTTCATTTCCGTACTTCAAATTAATTATGATAATCGCATTTTGCGTCAAATTAATTATCTGAACGCATAAACATAACATTTATCATAATATTTACTATTAATTTCAAGGTACTATCCGATCTTCTTCTTCGTTGTTGTTTATCTCAGGTCATTCTTCTTCGTCTTTTTACATAAAATTCATAATGTTATGAGGAAGGATGTATAAATTTATTTTATATTAGATTAAGATTATATTTGAATGATTTGCGTTTATTTAAAATCAAAATATTGACATTAGGGTTTGAATTAATATTATTAACAGATTCTTTTTCCTTGTACTATTTATATAAAAACTTATATAAAAATTAAATTTTAACTGCACACATGGTTATATTTATTATAGTGGAAAAATATATAATTTATTTCACTACACCATTGTATAATAATTTAATGGATAAAAGAAATTACTATTAAGAAAGAAAGTAGAAACAAATGTCAAAAACCCCAAGCATTAATGCTAAATAATATTAGACTATAATGTAAGTAGTTATTTAAAAAAAAAAATAAAAAAAAAATAAATAAATATATAAAGCAATTCAGCAAATTACAAGGACCATTTGGAAAATGATTTTTTCGAAGAGTAAAATTTAAAACATAAAAACTCGCACGGAGTTGATCATACATTACGTACGCCATGAATTAAACATTAGCATTCCTGGACCCATCATGAACAAATTTTAAAAGAAATTTCAGTTTTACAATTTTCGGTACTGTAAATTTTTAAACTTCTGCGGAGCTGGTCATATATTACGTACGCCATGGATTAAACATTAATATTCCTGGACCAATTTTAAATGAAATTTCATACATTACGTACGCCATGGATTACATTTTTCGGTACTGTAAATTTTTAAACTTCTACGGAGCTGGTCATACATTACGTGCGCCATGGATTAAACATTAATATTCCTGGACCAATTTTAAATGAAATTTCATTCTTAAACTTCTAAACATCCCACAATATTACTTTTTACACCGTCGTATAGAGAAACTTTTAAATGCAATTTGTTTGAAAGCTGTATCTCAATTTTTTTCTGAGTTATTATTTTTTATTTGTTGTTTTTATTACTTTTTACTCTCGTATGTTTTTGCTATAATACCCAGATTGCCACGTAGCCCATACACTGGTGGAAATTGATTTATGAAATCGCGGTTTTTTAACAAGAACTGCTATAATATTCATTGAAAACGAATGAAATTTCATACGTTATATATGCTATGTACAACAAATAATTTAGAAAATTAAATTTCATACATATTAATAAACTAAAAAATAAGGTCAAAAATTAGATTTTAGTAACATAAAAATATGGAAATTGATTTATGAATTACCACATTTAATTGAAAATAATTGTTAGTAAAGCCGCTTTTATTCATCAGTTTCTTTTATTGTAGATGGCATTGATAAAACAAGATTTTGAATGTTTTCTGATAATTAATTTCCAGTTCTGACAGACTGAAACTTTCAATTCTACAAGTGATGTGTACTGAATCCAATTTGCATAAATCATTCTAAGAAGCTGTCGTCAAAAGTTTTCGATAGTGTTCAGATCAGGACTATTAGGTGGATGATCTATAGTAGTGCTGCACAACCTTTTTGCCAGAAAATTGTTTGCCACCACAAAAAATTTAAAAGTAACATTTCAATTATTTAATAGCAAAGTTTCTGTCAATTAATTAGGAATTTTTTTCTGGATAAAAATAGTGGTACATTTGGTGGCCCGCGGGCCACAGGTTGTGCACCACTAATCTAAAGGAACAATATTCTGTTCGTCAAACCAACCTTTCATTGCATTTGAAATGTGAATACTTCCATTGTCTTGCATGAAGATGTAATGAAAACCGTAATATTGCTATGCAAATGGAAGGAGTGAATTTTCTAAAACAAAACTGTAAACAAAAGAATTCTGGCGACCGTTTAAAAATACAATTTCATTTTTGCCATCATAAGCGATCGCTGCCCAAATCATCAAACTTCCGCCATCAAAATTTCTGCTGAATGTAGATTTTGATTTTTTCAGAGATCCATCCAATAATACGTGAAACCATCCAGGCATCCAAATTAAACCTTTTTTCGTCGGAGAAAATGACTTTCTTCCAATTGCCACCCATTGCCATGTACTTCTCGCAATACTGCAAACGCATCTGCTTGTGATGCAGAAGTAATTTTGGACCAGACTTCATTTTCGACCAACTACAGCTTCGTGAAGAATGTAAGATTTGCCTAGCGCTTCTAGAAATAACAAGAAGGGATAGATCTGCACAAACCTTCTTTGAAGTGGGGTCGGCTTTTGATGCAAGTCGAAGAATCAACCTTTTCTCTCTCTTACTTAAACGTGGATTACATTTTTGTTAAAATTTTTTCCATAATTGGCTGGATCTTTTCTGTAGTTATATATCACACCAACTGATCTTTTAATTAATTTTACTAATTTCCGTAACAGACTTTCCACATCCTATATATGCATTGATTTTAGCTCTTTTTTCTTCAGACAACATCTTTCGTTTACCCATCGTGAAAAGTATAACTGAAACGTATTGCTTCTAAAATATAACACTTTTTATGTCTACTGTGTATGTCACGCTACCTTGTTTTATGCAAATTTTCGTCATATTACTTTGGAATAGCCAAGGAAATGTGATATTTCATAAATCAATTTCCACGTTTGAATATTACGAAAATCTAATTTCTGACTTTTTGTTTTTGTTTAATATTATCTATGAAATTTTATTTTTGCAACTCATTTGTTATACGTACTATGTATATCCCATGAATTTTCATTCATTTTTATTGAATATTATAGAAGTTTTTGTTAAAAAACCGTGGTTTCATAAATCAGTTTCCACCAGTGTATATTTTATTGCGGTTTAGTATGGCATGTTCTCTATTTAAAATGAAGTACACAGATTTCATAGTTCGTTTACAGGGACATTCAAAACAATTCAACAATGTGGTCTATGGGGAAAATGGTCTGCGGTGTAATTATTATGATATAATATTACTTCAAACCTGATGAAATGAACATGCATTTATGAGGAGCACAAAATCAGACTTTTTGTAGAATATGGAGTCCGAAGCATTTACAATTCATTTACAGGGTCACACAAAATTATTAATTACATAATGGTCTACACTGTTAAAAATATCCCTGTAAAATTACGGGCAGAGGAAAGCAGCAGAAATTTGAGTCATACTCCATAAAAAAAAAAAAAAAAAAATCCATGGCCATCATTTTGTGCAGCGAGTAATTTTGCGGGTTTTCTTTATTCGGGTTGTCAGATTGTCATGTTGCCAGGTATGTTTTTACAAAAGAAAAATATTCACTCACGATATCTCTGTAATTCTCTATTATCTCTAGGAATTGACGCCAAAATTAAATAGTAATTCCCAAATGATTATATCTTAACGTTTTTGTAAAATTTAATCTTGTTTATTTTAAAGGGAGATTTTAAAACATAATACCTGCAGTTGTACTCGCATATGATATTTATATTTAATATGATATTTATATGATCTTTATATTTAATTATGTTTATTTTGATAGCATTATTACAAGTCTAAAACATTATAAATATAAACTGCATAAAACTAATTATACATCATTTTCCTTAAAACAGGATATAATGCCCTTTAAAACGCAATAACATTTTACTTACTGTTCCGAAGCACGTAGCACTTTAGATAATCATCACATAATCGCTTTTTTTGGCGAGTTAAAAAATATGTTTCAGTTGCAGTTAAGTGATATTATTTTTCGAAACACGACTAAAATGAAGGGTTACGCTGTAGCGGAGGAAAATGTATTGGGTCGTACCGTATTTTTGTAAGAGATGGGCTAAAACTGTAAGGATATGTTGATTGTTCTTAATTTTCTAAGTATCTAAGGAATAAGGCCGCTTATTTATTTAATGGATCAGACCGTTTCTCAACAAATAAGACTGTTGTGAAAATTGAAGGGCAGACGCACATAAATTTACAGTTTTTTCTGAGAGTGTATGCGAAAAATTTCTTGCAGCGCATTTTAATAGTGTTAAATTATATCAAATACAATAAAATTTTTATACATCATTAATGTTCATTTGAAGATGCCTATTGTAGAATGAGGCGCGCAGAACAGTAGCCTTCATTTAGAGGGACACGGGGAATTTCGATAAATACTGGAAATGCGTTTTCAGTTTTTATAAGGGTTTTTAAGTTAAATTAATTTTTTACGTATTGTACATCGTGTGATCCAGTTCTATAGATTATATATACGGGTACACACACAAAAAAAAATCGTAAACATCCCTGTATATGAGCGTGGATTGCTTAATTAAGTTTTTTTAATTGGGTCATGCATTTTACAACTGAAGTATATTTTCTATACTCAACGATGTGTGTAGAATATAAATAAATTCATACAAATAAACAATGAAAAAAAAACAGTTCTATACAAATAACTGGTTACATTGCCGCCGAATATGGATAGTTATTTCTAAAATGCGCTTTCAGTTGTTATGCATTTTCTAAATCATCAATTTAGAAAATGCATAACCTGTTTCACCTTCTAAAACAGAGAAGTTCCATTACAATATTGTGAAAGTGTTGGAACATGTTTCATAATCTATGCTCGATGCATGATTTTTGGCTATTTTAAAGAAGTATCATTACAAATTAAACCATAAATACATCGAGATTTCTAATTGGAAAATTATAAATTTAGTTTACACTAGATACTAAAAAACATGCCAGCAGACTAATTCTAGTAGTTGCATTGGAAACAATTAGAAATAACACACAAGACAAAAGCCGGAAGGGTTGGGATAAATATTTTTCTTCGAATTAAAAAAATGAATTATATTAATACATTATGACTGACAAAAATGGCAAAGGTACCTATTTAAAAAGTCCTTCCGACCAGTGCCGTGAGGAAGAGGTAGCTTTCATATTCCTTATTTTAAAAAAGCCAACTTATATTATTCAAACACACGAAGCTCAATTTAGTGGAAACCGAATATAGGAGATTCAATACAAATATTTATCAATACTAAATCATTATGAATGAGAATTTCGCGAAATTAGTCAGCTTTATCCAAGTTGCTTTTATTTAAAGTAACTTATATTTGGCTGCCAAATTCGGCGATTTCTTAAAGTGCCTGCCATTTTAAGACAACATGGTGGATGAGGCTAACCAATGAACTTGGTCGAAACCTTAGTAATTGCTGTGCACATGCTCACTCACATCGGAATTGATTGATATATACGACTGCTGTCGCAGGCAAAAAATCAGATTTTTCAAAATGTCACCCACATTAGATATTGAAATTGCTATATCTGAGTCATTTTTTAAGATAAAGACAAACAAAAAATGCTCCTGAATCCTTATATCAAGGTCAAATACTTAAGAAAGAAACCTTTTTCAATTTCTAATTTTTTTGCACCTCACTTTAAATATATATATATTTTTTAATTTAATGGCCGCCATTTTGAAACAAGATGGCTGATGAATTTGGCCAGCGAACATGGTCGAGGTATTGATGTATACTATCCACATGCCTTCTTACATCGAAATAGGCGAATACGTGTGTTATCGCGTGACAAATACAAGATCGTTTCAAAATGTTAGCCATACTAGAAATTCAAAATGCTATAATTCAACCATTTTTTAAGATATAAACAAAATAACAAATTTTCAGAAACAAAATCCGCTCGGAATTTTTGTATCAAGGCCAAACACATAAAAAAAATCTTTTTCATTTTTCAATTTTTAATACCTCATTTTAAATTTTAAATTTATTTTTTTAAATGGCAACCATTTTGAAACAAGATGGCGAATGAAGCTGGCCAACGAACTCGGTCGAGACATTGGTATGTACTATGTACAGACCAAGTTACATCCAAATCGGTTCATAAATACGCCTGTTATCGCGTGACAAAAATCAGGTCGTTTTAAAATGTCAGCCAGAATAGAAATTTAAAATGCTATAACTCAGCCATTTTTTTAGATATAGACGAAACAAAAACTGTTCCGGAATCTTTGTATTAAGGTCAAACACATACAAAAAAATCTTTTTCATTTTCCAATTTTTTGGTATCTCACTTTAAATTTTAACTTTTTTTAAATTTTTTAAATGACCGCCATTTTTAAACAAGATGGCGGATGAAGCTGGACAACGAACTCGGTCGAGATATTTGTATGTACTATGTACACACCAAGGTACATCCAAATCGGTTCATAAATACGCCCGTTATCACTTGAGAAAAATCAGGACGTTTCAAAATGTCAGCCATGCTAGAAATTCAAAATGCTGTAACTCAGCCATATTTCAAGATATAGACGAAACAAAAACTGCTCCAGAATCTTTTTATCAAGGTCAAACACATAAGAAAAAAATATTTTTCAATTTTCAAATTTTGATACCACATTTCAAATTTAAATTTTTCTTAAAAATTTAAATGGCCGCCATTTTTAAACAAGATGGCGGATGAAGCTGGCCAACGAACTCGGTCGAGACATTGGTATATACTATGTATAAACAAAGTGACATCCAAATCGGTTCATAAATACGCCTTTTATCGCGTGACAAAATTCAGGACGTTTCAAAATATCAGCCACACTAGAAATTCAAAATGCTATAATTCAGCCATTTTTTAAGATATCGACAAAACAAAAACTGCTCCAGAATCTTTGTATAAAGGTCAAATACATAAGAAAATAATATTTTTCCATTTTCAATTTTTTGGTACCACATTTCAAATTTTAATTTTTTTTTAAATTTTTTAAATGGCCACCATTTTGAAACAAAATGGCAGATGAAGCTGGCCAACGAAATCGGTCGAGACATTGGTATGTACTATGTACACACCGAATTACATCCAAATCGGTTCATAAATACGAGAGTTACAGTGTGACAAATGTCAGATATATATATATATAATATATATATATGTGTGTGTGTGTGTGTGTGTCAATTTTGAACGGAGGGTGGTTTCGGAGTCTGGGGGTCATGATCGATGAAAATATACCAAAATTTTTTGAAATCGCTTTCCTCCGAACGGCTGCAATAGGTAGCTTTTTGTAATGAAAGCTACCTAAAAATGTATGTTGCAGCTTAACACAGCAATAAAGATTCTGAGATTTTATTTATTTTTAAATTGATTTTAATTTGAGATTTTAAAATTTTATTCTGAGAAGCATTATATCTCATACAGCACTATGTCTTTTGTTATATTTTCTTGATATCTTTCCCCTTTTCGTCAAAATAAAGGGAAAAAGCTCGTCATATTTTAAATGAGCGCATCGACAAATGGCATTAGAAAAGGAAATGCGTAACAATATATTTCTTGTGGCTCTGGTACAATCCTCAGACACAATATATAAACATGAATTATGCATTTTAAAACTTTAAATCGGGTATTACACCATTATCAGCTGGCAATAACGGGAAGCAGAAAGTTTGCTGATGCAAAAGTGTGTTATCTTTGAAAAGAAAGGCTACTTAAATTGATACATCCATAAATGATTCTTGTATATTGTGTATAGCATGCAAATGATTTCTGAAACTAGTAATTAAGAACATGAATCTTCTTTTTAAATCGGATAATTCTGCAATAAAATAGGCAAAGAATCTTTAAAAAAATAGTTATGCCAAAGAAATATTATCGCTATACAAATATGTCGTAAAATGCTTTTCTTTAACACCATATCATTTATAAATTTGTGTTAAAAACATATTTGTGACAAGTATATTAACTGTTTTATAAGATTAAAAATATGCGAAGGTACTTGTCATTGTTTGTTAAGGTCCGTTTAGACTACCCACTGTGAATAGGGGTTTATTTTTTATTTTTTATAAACGTTGTATATTTTAGAGGTACAGGAGGGTATAATCATTTTAGAGATCTTTGGTGGTGCGGGGCCAGGAAAAGGTTAGGAACCACTGACCTATACCAATATGGATAGTTCATAAAACGCAATCTTAAATACTAGTTTATAAATTCTAAAATGAAAATCTTCGTCAATTATTCATAAGGAATTTTCTGAATAATTCTGTAAACATCATAATATTAAGAGGATTTGTTAAAAGCATATTTTAAGATAATAAAATTTCTCCACTTTCACTGAAATATAACCTACACCTCAGGTAAATAAGTGCTCTCAGACCTTACTTAATTAACACTTATGTGCTTTCTTTCTCACTAATTTATTTTCACACATCAATACTTTCCATCAGATAAATATCTCTAACCAGAGGCATTTTAAGTATAATTATAATTCTACATATTTAACATTTGTCTTCAATTTAATTAAAATATTTTTAAGATTAAATAACACACTTTTAAGAATAAGTTACATTGAACTATCGAAAAATGTTATTTCAGATGAAGGAAATCAATATTTAATTGAATTGTAAATAGACGAAAGAGCTCTTGAAGTATGAAACATCATTAATGTTACATTTTAAAATATTTAATATTGTTTTGCGTATATTGAATTAAATCAGATATAATTAATTTTGTTTTAGTTTTCTACGCCTGGAAATTAAATGATTATAGACGATAGTAATTGATATTGATAATATCAGGTATTAACATTGAAATATCAGATTCATCTTAAATCATTATTGACTTAATAATATATAGAATTCTTTTCTGGTATCGTAAAATGTTGGCCGATTTGTTTTAATGAATGATTATCCTAAAAACATTTTAAGAAAGATAACTTGTTTTCAATAGTATTTTGTGGTATTCCTAATGCAATGAAGGTGAACTTTTTCCCGCAGCCATACTCTGTTTTTTTTCTGTCTGTTCATTTCAAATACTATTCCACCAAATTTTGAGGTTGTAACATATCGGGAAGTTATTGCTGTAAAATACATGACATTTAATATCAATGACATTGTGTTAATGTTCGGATAATACTTAAATACTTAAAAAATAATTTAAATAGTTCTTTTTATCTAAATGAACTTCGAGGATGTGACATATGGGCCATTTATCGGAAACTATTTTTAAAATTTGAAAAGTTATATTGTACATATTTAAATTATTTAAAAATTACATATTTATAAATTAATGCATGTTCAATCAATTCTTCCTGCTGTGGCACTCATATATCTAAATAACCTTACCTTATTATAAAGTATCGATTTGCTAACTCACTATTTTTATGTGTTGTTATAAAAATAAAATGAAATATACTCAGAGCTAATTTACGCTATGAAGCTTTTCCTTATTTGGGTAATATTTTACTCGAAAAGCTACTTTTGAATCGAAATACATTTTATCAAAATTTTCTGAATTTTCATAATATTTTTTGCATGCGTCGCTGAACAAAACTTTAAGTAAATTTGCTTGGACAAACACATGTTGTTCCTTTTGTTTAAAAAAATCTGCATATAAAATTTATCTCCTTTCCAATTGAAAATTTCAAAAAAAGTAAAATGTAATAAAAAATCTACTTAAATAATAGAAATGGAATATGATATTAATTCAGTACTAATGAGAATCATATGATTTAAATGTGTTCTCTAATCTTGTTCTCAATTACAAAAGTTTGAACAATACTAACATAAAAATCCCGAATTTCTTGCTTTGTAAAGAATCTTTTGTATGAACATTTTCTAACCTAAATAATTTAAATGTATAGCGTTAAAATAAAATGCGGTAAGAAAACTTGTATTTGAAATCTTGAATCAAATTTGAAACCACATGGATAGATAATATATTCAGATATATAATATATTCAGCGGAAATATAATCGAGAAAAGGCATTGAAAGTTGATCTAATATCACATTAAACTTTGCAGTAATAAAAAAATCGTATAAAAAATCAATTTAAAAGTATTTAATTTAATCGTTTATGAAGTGTAGAGTTTTTTGTTGAATTAATTATTTTAAGCTAAAAATTCGTTTAAATAGTAAAAAACGGTCCATTTGAAATTATTTATGCAATTTTGGTATCATATCTGAAAGAAATAATGGTAAGTAATAATTGTCGCTACTCTTTTCAAACTTTCTTAATGAAATCATGTGTACATGGTATTTTAAGTTCAAAATAGTATGTACAGTCGAACCTCGTTATCCCGACACTCTAAGGACCAGAACAAAGTGTCGTCATAAGCGGAGTGTCGCGGTAACCGGAGTTGGAGAAGAATGTTTATAAAAAGCTGTATTTTTAAGTAATTTAAGGCAATTTGAAATTCATAACTGTTCTTGCAGTTTTATGCAATAAAACATTATTATTAAACAAAATAAACACAAAAACAAAATTGAAAAGAACAAAAATCAGATTTATGATGACTTGTTTTTTATTGTAACATGAAATATTGATAAATTAAAGTTTGCTTATCCTTAGATGTGCTTCCTACAATTCTTTTTCAATATTATACAATGAATTGTAATCAATATTCGTTTTTTCAGAAATGGATGTTAGATAATTTCTGATCGTTTCAATGCAATGCAATGCTTCGGTTTTAGTCGGATGAAAAATGCCTTGTAACCAAAAGAAAGCGCCACCTGACCAGAACAAAAAGACCGAGAGTTGACTGATACGTCTATCCGGAGCATAAGTGGGTCATTCATAGAGTTTGGGTTTATTTATTAAGATAAATGATTGAAGTAAAATTTTTGATTTATCTCAATGGGTATTTTTGACGCTTTTGTGAAAAGTTTGGCGGCTAAGACATTTCTTACCGCTTAATTTCCGTGCTTATAAGATGGATTACGGAAAATGGAAAACTTTCCTAAACCGTCGGGATATCCGGAGTGGAAAATTATACAACGACGTGAAATCCGGAGTTTATTTACATTAAAATCATATACAGAAAATCGGGACTTTGAAAAACCGACGTGATAAGCGGAGTGACGTGCAAACCGGGTGTCGGGATAACGAGGTCCGACTTTATATTACTTGAAATTAATATGTTATCGCGTAAAGAAATTCCACCGCTTTAAACATACTGTTTCTTAAACAAGACATATTTTTAACGAAGCCTGGTAGAGACTAGAATTGAATAAACAACAAATGAAAAAATTGTTTCAAGATTTTAACTGGGAAAACAACGCATAACACAACTAAAAACGTAATTTCAGAAATTACCATCTAAGACGGAATATATCCTGCTCGTTGCACAGCCTTATACATAAATTTATCTTAGAAAGCTGAATATAGTTCAGCTGGAAAATGCATAGCTCAATTAAAAATTAGCTTTAAGAAATTCACGCTTGTAAACATTAATGCTTACGAATTATTTTTTGTAGCCTTGTATATGGAATTTATACACAACATGTAGTATGTAAAAATTTTGATAAATGCATAACTGAATTAGGAATAAATTTAATAAAAAAAAAAAAACGACTGCGTAAAAAGCGAACTAATTAATTATTTCTCATCAATGTGAAACTATTTTTTATATTACTTACCTATTTTTTATTTACTTGTATTGATGACTTTTAAGTTGTGTTTAATTATTAGTTCCTACCTATAAACATTGTTTTGATGAGGCGTATAGACGTCTATTACAGTTGTAGTAAAGCTAGAGATCCTACCTACACTACTTCCAGGTTGAGTAATATTTAAACGGAGCTTCTGACTGTAAAATAGTCAAAGATACATCGTCTTCATTTTGAAAGACCTATCCAATGATATGCCACTGAATATGGTGCATAAAAAAATTTCGTCTGTAACGCCATTTTGTATTTTATGGCCTACATTTTAAATTTATAAAAACAAAACGTAGCCTATAACCATCGGACGGTTAAGACGAATCGATAGAGATTTCATTTATTAAAATCCATTCAGCCGTTGGGATGTTTCGAGGGTATAAAGAAATCCACATGCCCAGATACGCTTGAAACACATTACCCTTCTTGGCAGTCGGGTAAAAAGCACTTCCACCATTTGTTGTTTACAGACAGTACTGAAACAGAAATATTTTGTATCTCCCTATAAATGAACGATAACTATTACGCACATCATATTCTACAGCTAGCACATTGTAGTAGTTTATCCCAATAATGTATAAGAAATTCATTATGTGTTGAAATAATATAATATCGATAAAATGTACTACAAATGATTTGTAACTATAATCCGTACGGCATCGCTTTTAGTGTCATGAAAACGAACTATACTTGAGACACGTTTCATTTTCAGTTGCAAATATTCTAGATTGAACCTCAATAGCATATATCAATTGCACGGTAATCCAAGAGTATTTACTAGAGGTTGTGCGTGGACATACGGCAAGACAAACTGAAGCCATAAACTCTTTTTCTAACTATGTTGTAAAGTGGGAAAAACGCTAAATATAACATTAAAAAATAATTATTGTATACAGTATAACTTCTTTTATCCGAATTTCTTTTAACCGAAACTCTCGGTTAACTGATATCCATTTTTAAAGCTTTTTATTTCGCTTTTACTATCACATTATTTGTGTGCAAAATTCATCTTGAAATCTTTTTTTTTAACTATCATATTCCTTGTGTGCAAGCGGTCCTTTCTGAAGTACGAGTACATATGTGGCATGACTGGAGCAGCTGAAAGACTGTCATGCTGGTGAACTAATAACATTAAAAAATTTCGTTATAGCGCTTCAAAGCAAAGGAAATCGAAACTGCAATAAACAAAGCATTTTTTAACTCATTTTGATATATGTAAAAGGTGCTTAATTTCAAAATTAAAATTCAGGTAATTTATTCTTGTTTCAATTTTGCTTTTGCTTTAATTTTATTAAGCACTTATTACCATAATAAAAAATATTGCATATATTTCTACGTAATCTTAAAATAGAGGCATTCTCGATCATCCGACAATTTCGATTTTTCGAAAGATGGGCTGTCCCAATTACTTCGGATAATCGAGGTTCTACTGTACATTCTGTAAAGTGCACAAAAATAAATTTTATGCAATTCTACAAAAAGTAATTTTTTTTTCTAATATAAAATGAGATTTACTACAATTGTACCTTAAATCTTTAGTGTAGAAGTATCAGATTTTCAAAAACAAAATCTCTTTTTATAGGTTTCATCTATTTCAATATTGTATGTTTTGATAAGAGAGCTGTCGCAGAAAATCTCATTTAGATAGTCCAATCTTTCCTCATCTCACTATGCAACTTTACGCAACATTGCAATTTCCTCTGTATTAAGCAATATCTATTGATGTTCGTGGGATATTTTCTGTTTAATAAAAAACACTTTCATATTATTTGATCTTATATTGAGATTTCCATGTCCTCTCTTGAAGAACCTTTATGTGTAGAAATTTTTCTTTTTAAAGTGAAATACATTACAAATTTACAGGATTTCTATATTAAAAAAAAACAGATTTGCCGAAAAACTACGATTTCTTTAATAATATTTCAAAAAAGTACTTTGCATCATATTAATTTCAGAGGATACAAATGTTTAGGTAAAAAATATTTCTTTCTTATTAATATTTCAAACTTTTTTTTAATAATTCTCTAAAACATTCTTTATGTTAAAAATTTCCAAATAAAAGTTTTAAAGATATGTTAAATTAATCATTTAACTATTTTATGACCGAGAAGCATTTTTCTATTACACAGTAGTTATGCTACTCCACTCATATTCATTTGTTTAAAAAGTTTAGTTTATAAAAAACAATGCAGGTAAAAACATTTTATGATACGCATTTCTATAAATCATCGCAAATTAAAATAATTCATTCAATAAGCTTCAAGAATGTCGAGATTGTGCGAGGATGATTTCATTCAAAACATTATAACGATCCCTTCCGAATAAACTAAAAACTTGTAAAAAGGGAGCCATGTTTGTAACATTTAGCCAACAATGTATTTAGTCGCTAATAATTAGCCGGCAGGCAATTTAACCGAGAAGAACATTCAGCCGACATGCAATTAGCAGACATCATAATGAGCCGATAGGACAGTGGACAATTACCTGAATAACACAATTAGCTGACGGCAACAAATAATTAACAGAACAAACAGCCGGTGACAGCAGTTAACCGACAGAATGATTTTCCGACTTGTATAGTTAATCCACTGGCCATATAGCTGGCAGAAAAATTAGCAGAAACGTAAGTTTAACCAACAGCATTTCCAGTTCACACGTACATGTAAATAACACGATCGTATTAGTATACCAAGAGGATATACCTCTATAACTCGACATACGTATGAATCAATTCATTGCAATCGAATAACGTTAATGCATTATATATATACATTAAGCCTCGATAACTCGATCTACGCTTTGACTATATTTACATACATGCAATACCATTGATGAAAGTATATACTAAAACCACTATACTTCGTCGCCCTCAAAAATTTACATTTATATTCAATTAGGTTTTCACACAATCGATTAAACTCTCTGTGGGAATTTGTAATAAAATATGATAATTGTACTGTCGGATAAATGTACGTTTTGGCTAACTGCACTGTCCATTAAATGTCTGTATCAAAAAAATGCCATTGTCGGCCCTCTATACTGCAGCTAAATGTACATGTAGGCTAAATGCACTTGTTGATTAAACGTATTAGCGGTTGATCGGTTCAGCGTAATTTTTTCGTTCACGAAAACAAAACAAAACAGAACAAAATAAAATAAAAGAAATCTAAAAAAGATAAAAGAAAAGAAAAAATGGACAATTTTAATGTTCTACAAAAAGTAAGTAGTAAAAATACCTTTTTACATGTCATATTTCAAACAAAAACAAAAAAGACACATTTCGTTAAATTTTCAAAAAACAAATAGTGTTCCCAAAATATTTTATATGTTTTTAGAATTTATTTGAGCTTAATCCTCTAATTCCCATTGCAACAAACTGCTATGGAAAAAAAATTCTGTCTTATTTATGCTTTTGTGTGTAAAATATAGTAAAAAAGTGATTTTATTATAGTTAAAAGATTTCTGTATGGTATCATATATGCTACAAGGGCAGATTAAGATGAAATATGAAGGATTACCATATATCAAAAGTATTTTATTTTGTGAAAATAATTATATTTTTACGCGTGGTACGATGTAAAACAATTCCTTTCTTTGTGTGTATATATATAGCTATCTATATATATGTTACGAAACAATTTAATGGGTGTAGTTGAAATATCACATCGTGCTTATTACGTATTACTGGAGTCATACCACATTTTAATCAGCCGTTGGTGATGTTGTAAGCAATCCTACCACTTAGCACAAGCATTGCTAGCGGAGGTATCAACTCTGTGAAAATATAGCAGCTGTAGAGCAATTATAATATTGGTATAGTCCAATCAAACACTTATTATTTCATTATAAAAACAAGGCAGCGTGTGTGAAAGTCGGCTATACTCCGTGGTCGAAAGACTTTAGGAAACTCGGAATGGCAACAGCCAGAGGAGAGAGAGACGAAGTAGTTCTTTGGATGTGTTCGATAAGACGCTCGTGAGATATGTAATCGGGAAGCGTATTATCTAATAATATATATATTGTGTGTGTGTGTGCTGTAATTGTGTTCGTCTAATGTAAATATTAAATGTATTTAATTGGAGCATTTAATCTCTTCAATGTGTTCTTTCTTCATCAATACCGTGGAATACCGAACCGGGGCCATGATAATGGCGCAGTCGACAGGATGGTGATCCCCAGCTTTTAAAAATTATAAGCGGTGTTACTCCAGCAAGAAAAAATGTCATCGCATGATATTGTGGTGAAAGCAAAGAAAGTTGTGCCTAATCTAAGTGAATAATATTCCGTCGATAGTATTTGATTGACAGCAACGAGAGTTCAATGACAGGCCTAGCTATCATACAGGTATTTTTTTTTCTTTCCTATCGAGAGCATATTTTAAATATATGTTAGTAAAATATAGTTATTTAATGTGTATATGTTTTATATTATGTTTCGAAACAACGGGTTAATATTTATTCAATTAATGGAATAAACATGGTATTTTATCAGTAATTAAGTTTGAAAAGTATACTTAAGAATTATATTTTATGGTATATTTCATAATATGAATGCAGAATTATGTATCATGATTGTTAAATTGATCGAATGTTCAGATAGAATGGTGTTTAAAAATAACTATGTTTAGCATGAAAGTTTAAATTCTGTTATTTAAATAAATATTTTCTAGTTATTGTGTTAAAAAAAAAAGAAAAGAAAAGAAAAAGAAACATAAAAATGAGTTAAAATTGCCATTTTAAAAGTTCATAACACGTCTGTCTATGAAGCTATTTATTCTCTAAGAATAAACTTTGCACTAGAATAACTAAAAGTGTTACCTAAGTAAATTATCGTTTGCAGAAAAAAAAAAAAAAAAAAAAAAAAGGGAAAAACAGATTTATTTCAAATGTTTTTATTTATTCTTTTATCTTTGTGATTAAGATAAAAAGGTGCTATTTCAAAGTATGTAGAGGAAGTGTTTTTTTTTTTTGTTTGTTTTGTTACGTATTATTCTGGAATTCTTTGAAATGACTCATTCAGATTAAATTTGAAGTAAAAGTTTGTGTAATCTTTGTTCAGTGAAACTGAGATGTATAAATTTGATTATTACGGATTGGGTTATTTATTTATTTATTTTTAATTGTGGCAGAATATTAAGCATTTGTTTGTTTTGTTTTTGTTGTTGCTTATTTTTGATTTACCAATTGAAAGGAAATATAGAGATTTAATTTGAGTTTTAAATCAAGATAAAGAAAAAGATTTTCATATCTTGGATAGAATTTAATTTAATTAAAAGGTGTTAATTTAATATTGAGATTTATAAATAATTGGTTCGTTTTGAAATATAATTTAGTAAGAGATTGAAGTGTTAAAAAGAAAATTGTTAATGTATTATGTATTTTTGAAGGATGTATTTAAAAATTAATACGCAAAGCATTGACAAATTCTTATTTTGTGAGAACGCAAATATTTTATTTTTTTTTAACTTGACATATTGGTAAAAGTATATTTTAATTATTGCAAAAATTGTCTTCTATATATATATTTTTTTTGTTATTATTGCGCAAATGTGTTTTAATTTAGTCAGTAATACTAATATAAGTATTTAAATAAAATAAATTTCATTCAATTTGAGGGGTTATTTACAAAAGAATGTTCAGGTTTAAATTAAATTTGGTTTAAGGCGTTCTTAGGGAAAGTTCCAATTAGGGTAGAAACACTGTTTGAATATTGCTGATTGCTTCCAATTTATTTTTCAAATATGGCGTTTTTAAGCAAAGGTAGTAGAAAAGAAGATTTACAAAAAGTAGCGATTGAACTTGGAGTTCAGGATGTCGAAAATTTAAAAATTATAGATCTAAAAAAAGCTATACTAGAAGTCGAAGACTACGAAGAAGAATTTGTTAAGGGATTTTTGAGTTCTGTAATTGAAGAAAGGAAAAAGAAAGAAGAAATGGAGAGGGAAGAAAGAATACGTCAAGAAGCGAGACGTCAAGAAGAAAGGGAAGAAAAAATACGACAAGAAGAGAGGGAGGAGCGAATTGCCAGGGAAGCAAAAGAACATGAATTGGAAATGAAAAAACTGGAACAATTGCAGAAATTTCCGGAACAAAGAAATGAATCGAAAATTGAGGTAGCGCCAAAAATTCAATTAGCACAGATTGTCCCGAAGTTTGATGAAAAACGTGATGAGATGGGATTATTTTTGATAAATTTTGAAAGAAGAGCGGAAATGGCACAAGTACCGAAGAAAGACTGGGTAGCTTACTTATTGGCAGTTTTGCCGGTGGAAATTGCAAATATGCTAGCTAGAGAACCCCCGGAAGATGCAATTAATTACGATTTTGTAAAAACTCTTATCTTAAAGCGATACAAGTTAAACAGTGAAAAATTAAAACAATGTTTTTGCAAACATCACAAAACACATGAAAAATCATGGAGAAATTATACACAAGAGCTTTTGAGTTATTTTACCGAATGGATCACAGAATTAAATATTAACACTTTCCAGCAATTAAAAGACTTAATAGTAACCGAACAACTAAAATTCCGTGTGCCTGTAGAAATAAGAGAACATTTCTTAGAAAATTGGCTCACATTTACCACGCCGTTAGAATTGGCAGAAAAACTTGATGATTACGAGAGCATTACCGACAGTTTTAAAAGAAAAGAATTTCCAAAGAAAAATTTATCTAACTCTCGAAATCAAAGTTGGAATAATTACAGTTCGGAATCAAAAAAAGATACGAGAGATGGTAAACCGAAATTTGAACCCAAGACTGAAGCATCTTTCGGAGTGCAACGAGAAAAGAGAGAATTTCGCACAAAATATACCTGTTTCGCATGTGGTAAGGAAGGGCATGTGAAGAAATATTGTTCCAAATTGAATACAGCAAAACAAGATGGAGGAAAAACTTCCAAAAGCGATCTTGAGAAAAGGGGTCTAAATGCAATTTGTTTGAATGTGAATATTCCGGTGGAAGAAACAGATGGGAGACTCCTTAAGGTAGATCTAGGAATCGGTAACCAGAAGTTTCAGGGAATCATCGATAGTGGTGCGGAGATTACAGTGCTGCGGAAGTCGGTGGTGCCGGAAGAGTATTTACAGTCATGTGGAAAAGTATTCTTGAGACCCGCAATAGGGAGTCCTGTAGAAGCAAAGCTTGTTTCCGTTCCTCTCACTCTTCGGACAGAAGATGAGGTTATTCCGTATGTACGAGTACAGGTTGCGGTCGTGGAAGGATTACACGAAGAAGCTTTGATCACTCCCAAGGTTTTCGCTCTGTTAAAAGAACAGCAGAAGTTGTATTTAGGGGATGAGGTAGATATCACCCCGGTTGAAGAAAATAAAGAAAAATCTGTATTCAATGTGGAGGGAAGGTGTCCAGAAGGAAACCTGGAAACAAATCTAAATAATGAAGATGAAGACAAAGAAGCTTCAGATTTGGAACTGATTCCTACTCCGGTCGAGGCAACTGTTTTGCCCGAAAATGTTGGTAACGAGGACCAAAAGGAAAGTTGTTCCGTTTCACAAGCGCAATTGTTGAAAAAGGAGCAATTGGCTTGTTCTACATTAGAAAAATGCTTTGAAGATGCAAAACGGCAGAAAAATAATTATTGGGTAGAATCCGATTTGTTGTATCATAGAGGCAAAGTTGGAGGACAAAATTATGTTCAACTTGTTGTACCTGCCTGTAGAAGAGAAGAAATTTTGAAATTAGCACATGAAACACCAACTGGTGGGCATTTAGCTGCTAAGAAAACAAGAGATAGAATTGCTATGTCGTTTTGGTGGGAAGGAATGCCAAAAGAAGTAAAACAGCTATGCGCAGCTTGCCATGATTGTCAAATGCGCAGAAAAACAAAAGTAACAGACAGAACACCTATTGAAGCGGTCGGAAGACCAGAACTCCCATTTCAAGTAGTAAATGCAGATATTTTAGGACCAATTGAGCCGAAGTCTTCTCGAGGTCATCGGTATGTTCTGGCTATTATGGATCAACATAGTCGTTGGCCTGAAGCAGTCCCTATTAAATCGTTGACAGCAAAAGCAGCTTGCGAAGCGTTTATTGAAGTCTTTGTTAGAACTGGAATTCCTAGAATGATTGCCATGGACAATGGAGGAAATTTTGCTTCAAAACTGACAAAAGAACTTTTGAAACGATTGGGGTGTGTCCCTAAGTTTTCTACTCCAGGTTACCCACAATCAAATGGATTGGTTGAACGATGGGTGGGAACGATGAAATCAATGCTACATCATGCCATAAACTCTCATGGTAGAGGTTGGGACAAACAACTACCATTCCTGTTATGGGCATACCGAGAAGTCCCCAATGCCACCACTGGTGTTGCACCATTCTTGTTGGTGTACGGTCGTCCACCTGTAGGACCATTAGCTATATTGAAATCAAGTTGGGAAGATGAAGTGGTACTTCCCCAAGGAATTGGAGAGTCTGTAGCAGATTATATGCAGAAACTCCGGGAACGTTTAAAAGACGCGGCAGAATATTCAAAGACCGTGGCTGAAACCCAACAGCAGCGATACGTTCATCATCACAATTTAAGGTCGAAAGATACAACATTCTCCGTCGGAGATGAAGTAGTAGTACTAATCCCTGATTCCACTAATAAACTGTGTTCAAAATGGAAGGGACCAGGAGAGATAGTTCAACAAAAATCGGTGCATTCCTATGCAGTCAAACTACCTGACGGAAGTATTCGACATCTACATCAGAACAAATTACGAAAATATATTCAACCGATTAGAGCTATTGGTGTTATTTACGAAGTGGATGAAGAGTTTGGAGAAGTACAGCATGCTCCGATAGAACAATACAGTGTCGTTGACGAAGAACTGCAGAAAAATATTAATTCAGGCAATTTATCACCAGAACAACAAAAGGAACTAATAGCACTTATCCAAGAATATAGAGTGGTTTTTGATGGAGAACTGAAGAGAGCCAAAGTTGGTTCACATAGCATAAATTTAAAACCTGGTGTTGTAAGAAAACAACCACATCTTTATAAAGTACCAGAAACTTTGAAAGCTAATGTAGAAAACCAAATACAGGAATTACTAAGGAAAGATCTTATAGAACCTTCTTCTGCGGAAATAGTGTATCCACTGGTGTGCGTAGCTAAAAAGGACGGAACAATCAGACTGTGTGTAGATTATAGAGAGTTAAACGCCGCCACCAAGATCTCCCCTTTTCCTATGCAGAATTCCGACAACCTAAAATTTAAAGCTGGTTCGGCGAAATATTTGACCTCGCTAGATATTTTAAAGGGATATTGGGAAATCCCACTCGAAGAGAGTAGTCGAGAATTGACCAGTTTTGTGTCACCAAAAGGCCAGTACCAATGGAAAGTAATGCCTTTCGGATTGTCTGGAGCTCCGGCTACTTTTCAAAGAACAATGAATCAGACCTTGAGACCGCATAGTGATTATGCAGAAAGTTTTCTTGATGATATTATAATTTTCTCTTCTAACTGGGAAGAACATTTGCAACATATAAGAGAAATTTTTGAAACTTTAAAATCTCTGAATTTTTCAGCTAACTTGACAAAATGCTCCTTTGCAGCATCTGAAGTCAGATATTTAGGACATATCGGGGGTTCAGGCAAACATGGACCTATTCCCGAGAAGCTAGAAGTAATAAAACATCTCAAAGCTCCCAAAACGAAGAAAGGACTGAGATCCATATTAGGTCTATTTAACTATTACAGAGAATATGTCCCGCATTATGCTAACCTTGCAAAGCCTTTGACAGATCTGACCGGAAAAACTGTTCCAAATGATATTCCATGGTCGGAAGATGCTGAAAAGTCGTTCAATAAGTTAAAGGAAAGCTTATGTGAAGTTACAAACCTTTATACCCCAGACATGTCCAAACCGTTCGAAATAAACACCGATGCTTCCATATCGGGTATTGGTGCCTGTTTAATGCAAAGGGACAAAGACGGCATGTTAAAGCCCATAACCTTTGCCAGTCAAAAGCTTACTCCAACTCAATCAAAGTGGAGCACAATTGAAAGAGAAGCATATGCTGTAATTTGGGCGCTTGGGAGATTCGAAATGTGGACTTATGGAACCACCATAATATTGCATACGGATCATAATCCTCTAAAATACTTAACGGAGGGAACTCCTAAGAACGCTCGATTACAGAGATGGTCGTTGGCACTATCTCGCTATCAGGTTTCTATTGCTCATAAACCAGGAAGTTCTAATGTAGTGGCAGATGCTTTATCTCGCATTTATGAGTAAAAAAAAAATCTGTATATATATATTTTTGTATTATTTCATTATTATATATTGTATAATGTGTATTTGTAATATGTGTATTTTTAATATATAGTGTATAAGAATTTATATATCTTAAGTAGTTTAAGTAAATGCTCTCGATGGGACAGGTGAAGGACTTTTTAAATAGAACTTTTTAATTAGGACTTTTGATAGGACTTTTTAAGTAAGACTTTAAAGAGTAGTTTCACAGTGTGGGACACCGTCCAACATGTAGAAACTGGAGGGAAGGTGTGAAAGTCGGCTATACTCCGTGGTCGAAAGACTTTAGGAAACTCGGAATGGCAACAGCCAGAGGAGAGAGAGACGAAGTAGTTCTTTGGATGTGTTCGATAAGACGCTCGTGAGATATGTAATCGGGAAGCGTATTATCTAATAATATATATATTGTGTGTGTGTGTGCTGTAATTGTGTTCGTCTAATGTAAATATTAAATGTATTTAATTGGAGCATTTAATCTCTTCAATGTGTTCTTTCTTCATCAATACCGTGGAATACCGAACCGGGGCCATGATAGCGTGAGTGGTGAAAAAAGGCGTATGAAGAAACATGGGGTTTTCCCAATTAAACACATGGAAACGTAGTCATAGAACAACTGTTTATTCCATCAGAACACACCAACACTAAACAATTCCCGCAGATGAGAAATCAGAGCATTCCACTCGAGCATAAACTAGTTACTCATGCTAAATAGATGTTAATTTACGAAATGAATATTCTACATGGCTAAGGACACCGGGTAACAGGTTATGTAAACAATCACAGCACAAAAATCTCTCGTTCTGATCTCATGCTCTCGCTATTTATGAGAATGCGTGGAGGAATTCCGATTGAAATGAAAACTTCAAGCTAAACCAACGAAAATCACGAACGAGCCTCGAAGTGAAACGGGGATCCGACACTTAGCCAATGGAGAGCGATCAAGAAACGTCACAGGAAAGAATCCCAGCGAAGCTAATGGAATGATTTCGATGTGAAAAGGATGTCTCCCAGCTGGCGGGAACAAGATATGAAATAGAATAAAAAAGTAAAAATGGCTTTGATAAACATTCGAAAAATAAGTAACTGCGTACAGAACTTTACAGTTTGGTAGACGATAAAGATTAATGAAGGGATTAAAAGTTTAGATTACGTTTTGGAATAAATCTATTATTAAGATACGCGTTTTAAAAATAGAGGAATTTAGCTAGAAATAAATAATAGAGCGTATTAAAAAAAAAGGGAAATAATGAATAGGCATTCAATTTAGAATAATTTAAATGAATAGTAAAAGGTAAAATTTTTATATAACATATATATATATATAAATATATATACATCAAATTTTGCAGTGTAATTTTATTTTTTACTCCATTTTTCAATTGTACACAATAATAATAAGAAAAAACTCATTTTACCTTTAATTTTTATGTACAGTTATATATATATAGCACCAATGTAGTATGTAGCGGAAAATTGTTCAATAATGAATACGACGCGTTCCTTGGATATTCCAATATGGTTTGCGATACACTTTTGAGTGATTCGCCGGTCATTTTGAATCAAATCTTTGATGAGTTTGCGGTGTTTATCGTCTGGGCAGTGATTGGACGTCTGCTGCGTTTTTCATCAACAATTATGCCTTTTCTAGGCTCACAATCACGAAATTTTTACTGCCAATCGATTTACAGTAGACTTATCTACAGCATCGTCACCTTTAAAGGACGATGAGTCTCAGCATGAGTAACTTTTTCAGCAGCTAAAAATTCGATAACAGCATGCTGTTTAACTCGCATGGGCATAGCACTGGAACACGTCTCCATGCTTCCGCATCTCAAAACACACTGGATGAATTCAGCGACTTCCAATATGCGCATACGTATAGAGGGGGATGTTACTTCCACATGCCATCATGCGCGCTTCTGAAGGTCATTTCGTTCTCGCTCTAGAAGTATGTGTGCATTACTTTTCAGTCTACCCTCGTATAAATTTTCAGATATGAATGCACTTTTATTACGTAGGATTTCTTATATATCCAAAGTTTTAACAAGATTTTATTTTAAAGCTTTCTTAAATTAAAATAAAAATGTAAATGAATTTCTATTTGCGTTTAACTATTCAGTTAATTTAACAAAATAATAAATTTGATGCATGTGCAACATTTAACAAAAAGAATTAAACTTTTAAAAGATAATATTTACGGCGTTCAACGTACATTAATTTAAATCCATGTTTTTTAAAACAGCTACTAAATAAATTTCTTAAAATAAATAAATAAATAAATCTTGTAGCCTGACTGTAATAGATGTTTTGGAAAATAAATTATTTTTTCTAAAAAAATATCTTATAACTTTCATTATTTGGGATATAAAATCACTTTAAGACAATTGTGAAATTTATTTAAACATAAAAAATCATAAGTTTCTTAAATAAAAAAATAGTAATTTTTTTTTTTTTTTTTTTTTTTTTTTTTTGCGAATGTTTTATATGCTTTTATGTTTTCAGAATGTATATAGGTTTTGCAATATCATTCAATGAATTTGGAGTAATATTAAAGCTTCGCTGCAAAAGAAGTCTAACGGTGTTCATTAATTTTAAGCAGGAACGTTAAAAAGTAACATTTAGTGGTGAATGATGTTAAAAATTTTACTAGGATTGGATTATTTCTCAGCATTTTTTAAATTAATATTAAATACTATTTTTATTTCGCAAGAGACTTGTGAAAATCGTAAAACTTCATGTGCACTACATTTTTTTATGCTAAAATCATTCACAACGTATTGTATTGTAATTACATGCAAATTATACTTAGTAATAATATAATATCAGAAAAAAACGAAAATTCTGTAAAGGCAGCAACACACAGCGGGGGTGAAAAATGATAAGAACCACATAAAAACAAAGAAATTAGCTCGCATTTTCTATGAAAATGCGCAAATCTTTGTGTTAAAATTAATAACATGATATTCAATTAATAGTAAAGTAATCGTTTACAAAAATTGTAATCATATTTTAAAATCTATTTTAAAATATGTATTTTGCTAAATTTGCGCTGGAGCAAAATGATAAGATCGCAGTATATATTTTGCAACCGCTGAACGTGATCGGCGAATATTTCACATATCATTTAAAATCGCATTTAAAAGAGATTCTGAGCACATTCGTTTAGTTTGCATTACATTTCGAGTACAGGGTGAGGCAAAATGCTTTTTGAAAGTGGCAAATTCTAGCTTATAACAAGATAAAAAATGTCACTTCAAACACTTGCTGATAACATTAAACTTTCGAAGACTGTTATTTTTAATTTCTTACAGAATTCAGCTATTTATGTAACTACAAAATCTACATGGAGGGCAAAAGTTCTTTCGGAACTATCCGAAAGTTTGATTGTTCGCACTGTTCCAGGTAAAATAATGACAACAAAGAAAATTGGAAGCCAGATGAAGACGCCAGCATCAGTATCCACACTGTAAAACAAATACTGCCAATTTTCCGGTAGGTATCGGAAAAATAGTTGCCCTTATCGTACCGGAATAATTTCCGACCCAGCTCGGAATAAAATCCGTAAAAATAAGAAAATAGTCAGTAAAACGGTATTTTACGGATTTTATTCAGATTTTACGGATTTTATTCCGAGCTGGGTTGGAAATTATTTCGGTACGATAAGGGCAACTAATTTTCCGATTCCTACCGGAGAACTCGCATTATTTTTTTTTCAGTGCACTGTAAGAAGAACAATAAAAATGTCGGGAGTTCATAAAAATGTAAATGGTGTCGTGTTTAACATCTGGCAATAAAATAGCCTGCATTCAGTTTGCAGATAAACATCTGAAACAAGAAACGAATTGGTCTAAAATTATTTTCAGTACTAAACAGAAGTTTAATTTACACTGTAAAAAAAATACTGCCAGTTTTCCGGTAGGAATCGGAAAGATAGTTGCCCTTATCGTACCGGAATAATTTCCGACCCAGTTCGGAATAAAATCCGTAAAAATAAGAAAATAGTCAGTAAAACGGTATTTTACGGATTTTATTCCGAGCTCGGTTGGAAATTATTCCGGTACGATAAGGGCAACTATTTTTCCGATTCCTACCGGAAAACTGGCATTATTTTTTTTACAGTGTAGATATTCCGGATGGTATTCATATAAATAAATATACCATAAAAAGAAAATGGCGTATTTTCCACACGTCTATTAGGTGGAGGTTCCCTAATACTTCGGGCTGCTTTTTTCTGAGAAAGTAAACTTATAATTGCTTTTCTAGACGGATAAACAAAATAGTCATACCTATATTCACATGTTAGAATGTCATTTGTTAGACCTGGCTGAAACAATTACCGGCTTTAAATAAATTTTCAACAGACAATGCCTAAATTCCCTCTGAAAAAGACACAAAAAAGTGATTTGAAGTTAAATAAGACTCTCAAAATTAATTGGAAATCCAATGGTCCAAACCTAAAGACCACGGAGAACGTTTGGGGTATTATAGTGCGCACTATATAGCGAAGAATGGTCAAATCGTGCAGTATAACACGAAAGCAGAATGAAAATTTGGCATGTGTGAGGCATCATGTGTTACCTTTCACAAAATCACCTTGACAATATCGAAACCATGTAAAATGTATGCTACAATATTGAACTGAAATTATTAAACACAAAATAAGCTCAATTGACATGTAATATTTCTATAAATTTAGAAAAATCTCTTCCGTTCTTATCATTTTGCTATCCGTGCACATCGTGTAAAAATACAACGTAGCACAGTTATATTTATAAGAATTGTTTTAGAAAGTTTTCTTTATGTTTATATTGTCTATATAGCTTGATAAAATAAATTAATATGGTTTGTACGTGGATTAATATAATAATATTTTTTATTTAGACAAATACATGAACGTTCCTATCATTTTGCATCCCGGTGTATACTATGTGCGTATAAGCACTGTCCTAGGAAAAATATGTAATCCCCTATTCGTACTTCGACCACAGATTCTCGGATAGAAATAAGATTAGTACAAATCGGTTAGTAATTATTAATTCTACACTCCAAAGTTGCTGAGAGGTCATGTTATATAGAAATTGTACCAAACTTTAAAGGTTTTTAATACTAACACATAGTTTTGCCATCAAATTTGAAGGCTTCGCTAAATTATACCTTAGTGTATGAAGCAAGAAGTCATCCGTTCATGTAGTTTCGGAATTATGCCGGTATAAAATTTTTAACTCTTTAACAATTTTAATTCACTTTAATAGTTCACTTTAATAATTTTAAAGTGATTTTGAATCGTCACAAAGCAGATTGTATAGCGGGTAGTTTTTTAAGCACAAATCAAAATTATTTGTTGTAATGAGGTGTAATTTTGGATTTGCGTATTGAAAGGTTTAAAAAAATATTTTTATTGACCAATTCATAGATTAACATTATTTTTTTTTCAAAAATTTATTATGAAATTGTATATATTTTAAGTGAAAAATATGTATGAGTTCCAATTGTTGATTGTTTAACAGAAATAGATTTCTAGAAGCTTCAAATATTCGAATCCAAAATGACGATAATTTCAAAATGTAGATTTTAAATTCTGCTTAAAAAGTATCCGCATAGCAATCTATTTTGCAAATATTAAATTTGAATTATCAGTAGGAGTTACAAATTTGAAACATGCGTAATTACTCGTGAGAATGATGTCCAGCTTGTTACCCGAAAGTAAAATTTACTGAAGAATATAAATATGATATCAAAATTAGGTGTTAGCATTGAAAATTTTCAAGCTAGCTCCAATTTCAATACGTAGGTGACACCTAAACAAAATTTGTGTAGCAGTAGTTATTTGTAGAATTTATTTCTCATTGATTGGTGCCAGTAATATTTTTATAAGATGACAGAGTTAGTAGGTGGTGATAATTTTTGTTTCCATTATTGTACATATAAAGAAAAAGCTATACTGGGTGATTGGTTGTGTTTATGACAGCCAATTATCAGCACGAGAAAAAACTATACTAAAAATCGATAAAAATCATAGATAAATAGATATATATGATGAAATGTTGCGTACCTAATGATTCAGTAAACCTTCATAAATAGTACACTAATATACTTTTTTTTCGTTTGATTTATTAAATGTTTTTCAAATGGTTTTATTAAATGATTTATTTAATGCTTATGGAAATATACAAACATCGTTTAAAAATAAAGATTATATGAATGTATTTCTAAATTCTTTTGTCAAAATTCAATTTATAAAAATCATTACTTCACTGTAAAAAAAATTCCGCAACGTTCCTGGAAAAAAATGGGCAGCTAAGTTGCCCATTATTTCCAAGAAACATTTCTTGAAAATGACTGGAACTTTACTGTATATGTTAAAAGCATTCTACAGAAATGCCAGTAAGTTTCCTGCGAAATACCAGGAATATTTCTGTTGACAGAAAAACATTACTGACATTTCACAACATGCGGGATCCGCAGACGATTTTTACATTTCCAGTTGACAATTTTCGCTTTATTATCATTATTTGTTGGAATGAAAAAATATTTTGAAATTGACATCAAAATTATTATTTATAATTTACACGAAAAAATAAATTTTCAGTTAAAATTCAATAAAGTAAATATATATATGATATATTGTTTCTGAACTTTGCTTAAAATATAAAAATATATAAATGTAAATAATAATTAGAAAAAAAATCTAGACATAAAATATTTTGGATTTTCGTCAGTAATTATGTTGGTTTACAAGTTAGATAAAATACATATAAATTTTCATGAAAAAAAAATCCTAAACGTAATTGTATATTTTTTCCGAAAATAAAAAAAAATTCAAATTTGCAGCAATTCAAAGTGTCAAATATATATCAAATTTAAATCAAATTGTAAAGTGTTAAAATATAAAATTAATTAAAAAAGAAAAAAAAAGTCAAGAGGTAGCATCGAACTCGGGCCGTACAAGTGGTGTGCGAGCCTTCTGCGTCCACACCACGAAAGACACATTGAGAGCTGCAAACTAATGGGTATTTTAAACGTATGCTAAACCTCGACATCTAATTTCTGAAAATCTAAGGCCCATTTGAAGAAATCCTTTCACAAGAATAATTAGAGATTAAGAACTCTAAAACATAGTTTAAATTAATTAAAATCGGTGAGAATCATGTTTGATGGTCCCCTGGTTAATGGAGATCCAAATAATAGGTGTATTTTTTTTACACGGTCTGCTCGTTAAACATTCCACAGACAAGTACGAGAGATAATCTCTTAGCGATGTCACAGAGGTATTGTATTTTCATCTGAATGGTCTTGACAATAGAGACGTAAAGGATTATGTCGTCTATTGATTTATTTGCATTCCATATTGATTTTTTTACATTCATTTAAGGAATTCGTTTCCGACACTCGCGCGCGAGCAACGGATTATAGCAAAAAAAATAATAAATGGCGGCCGCAGCGTTTTGCTGTTTCCAAATTTTGTTCAGGAACGTTTCAGATAAGAAAACCAGAATTTCACAGGAAAGAGCTAAATTATTCTGAAAACCTGAGAAAAGGCGAAACGTTCCTGGATTTTACATGGAACGTTACCATTTTTTTTTACAGTGTTTCACAAGAGTAGCATAATTTCAAAACTTCTCTAAAATAAATAAAATATTGAATATACATGCATTTAGTAATAATGAAACGAAAAAAATTCTGCTTTACATACTAGCAAAAAATATCAAAATCAATCATTCTCATTTTGAACAATTAGTTGGTTTTATGTCAGTGCAGTTTCTATTTAATCTTTACGTTTAGGCAATGAATATTTTACAAAAGAAATCGTATTTTTACAGCATTGTATATCATACTAAAAGCATTGGTAGTCATAGACAATTCAGAATATGTAAAATACATGAGAAAATTTATCTTCGATGTAAATGTATTATCTAGCGTTCGAAAAAAAATCTGATATCTATTCAAATATGCAACAGGTTGAAGCGAACATTTTTTTTTTTTTTTTTTTTTTTAACTGCTGCGTATCTTATTAAGAATTGCTATGAAACTTAAACCGCTGTCTGGTTTTATTTTAATTTTACTTGCGCAATCGAAAACTCCGTAAATTTAAATTTTTCAGGAAGTCAGAATACGCACTGAAAGATATACGCATTTTTATATCATGCCCACTTTTCTGAAGTTCAAGTATATGTAAATAGTATTAGATTTTAACAATTTTTCATACCTTTATATACTATTATATAATAATAGAATATTGTATATGTTTTTAATACTAAAAATTAAATTTATTACTTAGATTATTCCATATAAAGCTTTTTACACTTCCATTTTAGCAAAGTAATATATATATAGGGTAACTTGAGGTGAGATGCCGTGTTGTACAAGATGCCGTATCGCGTAGTTTTCATAAGCGCAGGCGATGTAGGGAAATGCTGCTCAGCTTTAAGGAAGAGGGTTCCCTAGTGATACTTTTTCCATTTGCGTTCTTTTTTTAAATTTTTAAGTGGTACATCTTATTGGTATTTCGTCTTAACACTTCTGGTAAGTGTTGAAAATCTTTCACGTGACTTCTTTATTTCTCTATATGTGTCTTAGTTTAAACACCAGAGATATAAATCTGATGTTTTAGAGAGTACTGGCACCGGACCTTTCTGCAATCCATAAATAGTGGCCAGTTCCTACTTCTTCACGCCAGTGGGGGCACCGGCGACTTGCTCAATACTTTGGGGTGAGTCGACAAAATTTTTTGGGGGTAAGATGCCGTTTTTTTTTTCTTGGGGTAAGATGCCGATTATTTTCCGTTACGGTCAAATGCCTGGTTGTTTCTTCATTGTTTAAATTACTCTTAGATATTAACTAACTTGTCAAATATTTTAATCAGGTAATTTAAATCAGCGATTAAATTGTGATTTTAATCAATTGATTAAAAAAATCATTGATTAAAATTATAAATCTTCTATATGTTTAAAATGACATAAAGAAATATTAAAATCTAAGGTGAACATTATTTGAAAGGTTTCAATATATATTCTGCCTTATAAATAAACATTATTGGCCTTATATATAATTGTTTAGTAATTATTAATTTTAATCATTGTTAAAAATTTTATGTTAAATGCAGTTACAAATGATTTTAATAAATGTAAATATCGTTAATATATAATATAGTTTTAGATAACTAGGGGTTTCTACCTTCTACGAGCTATGCTCGCCAACCTCCATCCAGACACCGCAGACTCTAAAAACACGCTAATTTGAACTTCTTTGAAAAGATTACGGAAGCTTCAATCGTAATTAAACGACTAGTGGCGATCCCCTGTAATCAGGTTTCCATTCATTTCCCTTTGGCTGAGCAATTTTAAGACAGAATCGCTGTCGAGACAGCTAACTGCTAATTTCGTGATTGATTAAATAAGATCAATCCAAAAATTTTAAATTAGCTTGTATAAAATGGCTAAGTAAACAATTTTATAAAGACGCTATAAGAAATTTATTTTAAATTAGACATTTTAAATGTATCGTTTTAAATATGACGTAAGTTTCACCAAAGTTTGTTTTTTCCTTTTAATATTCAAATAAAAATAATTTTAAAGACGTATAAAAGCCAAACTAACTCGGTGTGACATTAGAAACTACGAATTTCCGGGTGCCTCACGTCTTTCTAAAAAGGAATTAGATAAGAAGTCAAATGGTAGAAAGACAGAATCTTCAACTGATGATGATATGGATGATGATTAAATTACCTCCCAAGATTTCAGAACAAGATGATTTTTTTTTAAGTGAATGAGAGTGATTGTTCAGAGTGTCTAACAGAGTGCAATAAAACCACGGGAAATTGTGATGGGATCAAGTGCATTCAGTGAAACTGTTGCTTATATTAAAGCTGCTCAAAGTTCCTAAACAAATGTGCAGTTTGTGGCTGGGAAATTGCTAAAAAGAACAAAGGGACATATGAAAAACATTAACAAAAAATCATGACTCTAAAGCATTTTATCACAGTGGCTTTACCGTAGTTAAACTTGTTATAATGTTTATAAATAGGCATATTTAAGAGCCATAATTCTTTTAAATGTTAAGTAAAATATAATATATTAAATAAATATTACACAACCAAATATATTAAAATAGCATAAATAATTATTAGCAAATAAATATTAATTTATTCTTTTATTATATTGCCAACATTATTTACATTCATATTTTTGTAATTTCCTAATATTAAGTAAGTTAACAACTTTAGTATGTGTAAAATATTAAAGTTACTTTTATTCGTCCCATTATGTTTTATACTGCTTCAAAAAATTATTGTTTTCATCGAAACTCCATAACACATCTTACCCCTAATTAGTTGGCCATCTTACCCATACCTCTGGGTAAGATTCCGAAAAGCAAGTGTTTAGAAAAACAAAATTTTTGATGCTTTCTATAACATCTGTAAAATGAAATAAGTTTTAAATCAAACATAAGAGTCTAAACTTTAACAAGAAATCAATGTATAACAAATACAAACAACAGGCGATTTTTAAAACAATTAAGTCAAAAACTACGGCACCTTCCCCCAATCTACCCTACATATATATAATCAACATTTATCTTTTTTTCAATTGTTCTTTTAGCATAAATTATTATGCAAAAACTTCCCAAAAAGGAACATATTAAAAGAATCACGCAGGCTTAAATATAGGTTATCCGGGAGATAAGTATCCAAAAGTTAAGGCTTATTATTACGAAACTACCCATTAGAATATAATAGTCTTCACCTCCGTGGATTGGAAACCCCTCCAAGATTTTAAAACATTGAACAAAACAAAAGACTGAAACTGTGGATGAGTGCAAAACCGTATCATAGAAGCAATCTGCCTAATAACTCCTGACATGCTACGAAACATTTGGGGAGAACTGGATTACCGTTTAGACATTTGTCATGCTACCAAAGGTGTACATATTGAAGTCTATTGATATTAAAACTTTGTGAGATTCTATTTTTATTTAAATATATATATATATATATATATATATATATATATATATTTTAATTCTAATGGGCAGTTCCGTAAAAATAAGCCATAAATTTTGGATACTTTTAGCTGGGACAACCTCTATAACATCTTTTAGTAAGAGGTATAGAATTTTTAATGCTTTTCGAATCTAAATGAAGCGTTTGTTGTTGGGATCATTGTACATAAAACATATATACCAACATGAACGCAACGTACGAAAATCTATTTTCTTTTGTCAATCTTTTCCATTGTTTCATTGGGATAAAAAGGTTATGCAGAATGTTGCTAAAGAAGAACGTTTTATATGATACATAGCTACTTTCACACAACAACTTTTAGCATATGATAATGTATTTCCTTTATTGATTTGAAACCTAAGAAAAAAGTTTATTATTCAGAGATCATTACATTTCAAACTTATACAACTATATTTAACTAACGAAATAAATTTGTGATCTTCGTTTGTCATTTTCTTCTATTCTTACTTTAGAATTCGAATGTTATGTAAAAAAGTTCTAAAAAGAAACATCTTAAAAGATTTACATACAACGACTTTTAGGACATAACAATACATTGCTTTTTCTATGCCTTTAAACCTAAAAACAACATTTTTTATCCAGATCATTACGTAAAAAACTCCATAAATCCAATTAAGCAGCGTTAAAAAATCCATTATCATCGTTTGTCATTATTTACTATGGATTCGTTGGGATAACAATGTTATACAAAAACTTCCTTTAAAGGAACATATTCTTATGTACACACTTCTATACATTGTTAGTACATAAGAAATATTTTAAATGCTTTTTAATCTGAAGATAGCCTTTATTATTCATATCATTATACATCATAAATATGCACCTCTAATTAAGCAACAAAAAATAATAATCAACTGCAAGTTTCATTCCTTTTTATTGATGATTTTGGATAACAATGACATGCAAAAGTTTCTTAAAAAAGAACATCTTATAAGAAAAATATATACTTACAAATAAGAACTTTTAATATATTACAATATTTCAATTTTTTAAACTTAAAAATAATGTTTTTTATACATATCATTACGTATAAAACTCCATAACTCCAATTAAGCAACGTTAAAAAATCATTATCATCGTTTGTCAATCGTTTCTATGGATTCGTTGGGATAACAACGTTTTGCAGAAAGTTTCTTAAAAGGAACATATTCTTATGTACACACGTTTATACAATTTTAGTACATAAGAAATATTTTAAATGCTTTTTAATCTGAAGATAGCCTTTATTATTCACATTATTATACCTCATACACATGCACCTCTAATTAAGCAACAAAAAATAATAATCAACTGCATGTTTCATTCCTTTCTATTGATGGTTTTGGATAACAATGCCATGCAAAAGTTTCCTAAAAAAGAATATCTTATTAGAAAAATATATACTTACAAATAAGAACTTTTAATATATTACAATATTTTAATTTTTTTAAAGTTAAAAATAACATTTTATACGCAGAGCATTTCGTATAAAACTCCATAACTCCAATTAAGCAACGTTTAAAAATCCATTATCATCGTTTCTCATTGTTTTATATAGATTCGTTCGGATAACAATATTATGCAGAAATATCCTAAAAAAAACATCCTCTTAGATGTATACTTTTATACAATTTTAGTACATAAAAAATATTTTTAATACTTTTTAATCTGATGATAGCCCTTATTATTCATATCGTTACACATCATACTTATACACCTCTATTTAAGCAACAAAAAAATTAATAAACTGCATGTATGTCATTCATTTCTATTTATGGTTTTGGATAAAAATGACATGCGAAAGCTTCTTAAAAAAGAACATCTTATAAGAAAAATGTACACTTACAAATAAGAACTTTTAATATATTACAATATTTTCATTTTTTTAAAGTTAAAAATAGCATTTTATACGCAGAGCATTACGTTTAAAACTCCATAACTCCAATTAAGCAACGTTTAAAAATCCATTATCATCGTTTCTCATTGCTTTATATAGATTCGTTCGGATAACAATATTATGCAGAAATATCCTAAAAAGAACATCCTCTTAGATGTATACTTTTATACAATTTGAGTACATAAAAAAATATTTTTAATACTTTTTAATCTGATGATAGCCCTTATTATTCATATCGTTACACATCATACTTATACACCTTTATTTAAGCAACAAAAAAATTAATAAACAGCATGTACGTCATTCATTTCTATTTATGGTTTTGGATAAAAATGACATGCGAAAGCTTCTTAAAAAAGAACATCTTATAAGAAAAATGTACACTTACAAATAAGAACTTTTAATATATTACAATATTTTCATTTTTTTAAGTTAAAAATAACATTTTTTACACAGATCATTACGTATAAAATTCCATAACTCCAATTAAGCACCGTTACAAAATCCATTATCATTGTTTTTCAATGTTTTCTATGGATTTGTTTGGATAACAACGTTGTGCAGGAAGTTCCTAAAAAGGAACATCTTCTTAGGTACATACTTTTATGCAATTTTAGTACTTAAAAATTTTTTAATGCTTTTTAATCTGATGATAGCCTTTATTATTCATGTCATTACACATAACTCCAATTAAGCAACGTTAAAAAACCCATTATCATCGTTTGTCAATGTTTTCTATGGATTCATTGTGATAACAACGTTATGCAGAAATTTCCTAAGAAGGAACATCTTCTTAGGTACCTACTTTTATGCAATTTTAGTACATAAAAATATTTTAAATGATTTTTAATTTGATGATAGCCTTTATTATTCATATCATTACACATCATACTTATACACCTCTATTTAAGCAACAACAAAAAATAATCAACAGCATGCATGTCATTCCTTTCTATTGATGGTTTTGGATAAAAATGCCATGCAAAAGCTTATTACAAAAGAGCATCTTGTAAGAAAAATGTATACTTACAAATAAGAACCTTTTAAAGTATTACAATATTTTCATTTTTTTAAAGTTCCATAAAATTCCATAACTCCAACTAAGCAAAGTTACAAAATCCATTATCATCGTTTGTCAATGTTTTCTATGGATTAGCTGGGATAACAACGTTATGCAGAAAGTTCCTAAAAAGGAACATCTTCTTAGGTACATACTTTTATACAATTTTAGTACATAAATTTTTTTTAATGCTTTTTAATCTGATGATAGCGTTTATTATTCATATCATTACACATCATACTTATATACCTCTATTTAAGCAACAAAATAAATAATCAACTGCATGTATGTCATTCCTTTCTATTGATGGATTTGGATAACAATGACCTGCGAAAGCTTCTTAAAAAAGACCATCTTATAAGAAAAATATATACTTACAAATAAGAACTTTTAATATATTACAATATTTCCCCTTTTTTTAAGTTAAAAGTAACATATTTTAAGCAGATCCTTACGTATAAAACTCCATAACTCCAATTAAGCAACGTTAAAAAACCCACGATCATCTTTTGTCAATATTTTCAATGGATTCGTTGGGATAACAACGTTATGCAGAAAGTTCCTGAAAAGGAATATCTTCTTAGGTGCATACTTTTATACATTTTTGTACATAAAAAATATTTTAAATGCTTTTTAATCTGATGATAGCCTTTATTATTCATATCATTACACATCATACTTATACACCTGTATTTAAGCAACAACAAAAAAAAAAATAATCAACTGCATGCACGCCATTCCCTTCTATTGATGGTTTTGGATAACAATGCGAAAGCTTCTTAAAAAAGAACATCTTATAAGAAAAATATATACTTACAAATAAGAACTTTTAATATATTACAATTCATTTTTTTAATCTTAAAAATAACATTTTTTACACAGATCATTACGTGTAAAACTCCATGACTCCAATTAAGCAACGTTAAAAAATCATTTATCATCGTTTGTCATTCTTTTCTATGGATTCGTTCGGATAACAATGTTATGCAGAACCTTCCTAAAAAGTAACATCTCCTTAGGTACATACCATACAACACTATACTATAGTAACATCGCCTTGGGTAGTACTTATACAATTTTAGTACATAAAAAATATTTTTAATGATTTTTAATCTGGAGATAGCCTTTATTATTCATACCATTATATTACATCATACTTATACACCTCTAATTAAGCAACAAAAAAATCATCACTTGCATTTGTTGATCCTTTCAATTGGTTGTTTAGGAATAATGACATACAAAAACTTCTTTAAAAAGAACATCTTATAAGAAAAATAAATAAGAAAAATAAATAAGTAAAAAATACTTATAAATAAGAACTTTTGATATATTACAATTTTTAATTTTTTAAATTAAAAATAACATTTAATAGACATATAATTACATATAAGATTCTTATGCTTTCGTTTAAGCAAGATAAAAAAAAAAATAATCTACTCCCTGCATTTGCCATTATTTTCTATTCTTTCTTTGAGATAATAAAGTTATGCAGAAACTTTTTAAAAGGAACAGTATTCGAAGCTTCAAAACTATATAACGAGGAGGAAAAGAAAAGAAAATCGAATTTAGCAACGAAATTCAATAATACAATACTTCCTTCTATTCTGAAAAGATTTAAATGCATTTGAATACGTTTTACTGTAGTTGCTCGAATGAAATGGTATAATAAAAATGATGTTTTGAAATCAGTTTTCGTGTGTATGGATATTATAAACAATTGTTTATATTTAATGAGATGAGTAGAGTACTGTTTTACAGTAGTTTATTTTTTACAATTATTTTTCCTATTATGGAAATTTAAACGTAGCATATCTTACGTAGCATAGCTCACGAATATATAAGAATTTTCTTTGGGTTTTCTGTATAATAAGTAGACAGAAACTTTATCAAAACTTTTAAAAACTTACGTTTTGTATTATAAAATATTCTCTCATTATAGATATAAAATCGCAGACAGTGTTTAGCGGAATCAATTGGTGAGTATATCACGATAATAAATGTTATGCGTATAGTGAACCATATCAGAGATATTTTATATCCGACTTGAAAATAATCAGACATATTTTATTGCAACATGTAGTTGCAAAATGGCTGATATGGATTGCACATATAGAAGACAAATATAATGATCTAAATGAGAACAACGTCAATTTATTAGTATTATTACAATTATCAATTACTTTTTTATTACATTTGATTAAATATTGAAATATCTTACCACTCAATGCAGGAAATGATTTAAACTTTGATATGTACTATTTCGGAATATGGGTTTTAATTGCCAGTACTTTCTCAATACATATTATTCCCTAAAGAATTTAGATGGTACCGCTAAAGCTCGAAAGACGTTAATGTGCATTTATATGCCGTTAATGAGAAAGCTAATATGTAGATTAACTGATTTGCTCCGTTAACGTGCGGAATGAAGAGTTTTCCGAATTTTACCTAGGTAATATGCACATTAACGGCTTCAGTATCGTTAAAGTTCAAAAGTTTATTTCTCTAATTTCCTTTCCCTACTTCTTCCCACTCTCTCTCCCTCCACTTTTAGTTTGGTTTTGCCACACGAAAAAAACTGTTTTGTTGAAATTACTAAATTTTGGTTGATATAGTTCCATCTAAATATTTTAGTTGGAATAACCAAATTTTGGGTGGACAAACCAAACGATTTGTTGAATTAACGAAATAATTTGGTTAATCTAACCAAAATTTAATCATTTCCAACCAAAGTATTTATATGGAGCTATATAAACCAAAATTTAGCAATTTCAACACAACAGTTTTTTCCCGTGTAGCGTCTTGTCTTCACCGGTTGTTTTTATTTCTCATAATTTGCGTTGGCTGCCAGTGAGTAGCATAGCTAATTCTGTTTTAAAATTTGTTTCAGCATATTAGCGCGTGAATTTGTGTCGTGATTTTTTTAAAGCTGATAAATTTAGCTCCTAGTATGGAAGCAAGCACCCAATTGGTGAATAAAATGAACTTTCCAAGCCTCTTTAGCGAAGATTCAAAATATAATAATGTTTTAATGACAAAACGAAAGTTGATTCCATAATTGAAGATGTAAGGCGAATAAAAGTTTCTAAGAAGAAAGAATCATTGCGAGATTTCAAATAATTCAAAGGTATGATGTGCTGACTTTACAAGGTTTTTAAAAACTCATTGCGCCGTTGTCAAATGCACGAAAAGGTGGAAAAAAATTTGTCCATGCCAAAAAATTGTTTGACATATTGTATTCTACTCATTTGTCAATTGGCTACTGTGGAAGAGACAGAATGATCAAGCAATTAAATGCAGTTTATAAAAACATAACAAAAGCCCAAAAGAAATATTTTTTAATTTATGCGAACGTTGTCAACAAAAACATAAAAAAAAAGTGAGAAAAAGGGATTGCTGTACAGCCAATTATTTCATCGTATTTCAATAGAAGATGCCAAGAGGATCTCATCGATTACCAATTTCAACCAAATGGAAAGTTTAAGAGCCCACTTCAGTCACGGGAAAAAAGGAAACAGCTAATGCTAAGTCTATGGGGGCGTTAATATCAAATTTCTCGAATGGGTTTTGATATTTTTTTTTTTTTTTTTTTTTTTTTTGCATAGGATAACTGAGGACAATCTACAACCGGGCTAGTTTTTACTTTTTCGATTTTGCTTTCGGATTTAAAAAAAAAAAATACTTTCACTTTCGGAACCGGTTTGAACCGGTTCTGAATTTGAAACTATCATAATATAAAAAATCTATAACCAAAATCAAAAAAGTAAAAACTAGCCCGGATGTAGATTGTCCTTAGCTATCATATGAAAAAAAAAAATCATGTAAAAATATTAAAACCCAAACAAGATATTTGAAAATAACTTCCCCATACGATTAACATTATCATCCGGGTCTTTTTGAGTGACCAGTGTGGCCTCTTAAATTTCTTCTCGTATACCAAGGTCACATAACAAAATTTGTTGTAATGAAGCCGCTCACATCAAAACGGATATATGAAGTATCTTATAACTTGTTTGATATTTTTCTCTTTTTTGGCGTATCAAGTAGGAATTTTGCATTGTGATAACGGACGCGAATTTTTTAATAAAATCTTAGATTGTGTAACACAGTTGTGGTCAGAATTCAAACATTATTTTTTTAAGACCTCGATAAAGGGGACCGGGAGGGATACCATGCTCAGACTTGGATTTTTTTGTCTGAGCAGTCTATCTTAGGCAATTAAATCAAATGGTTAGTGGCAAACATAGACACAGCCAAAGTCAAGGAAGGGTCGAAAGAGCAAATCAAGACATTGGAAATATGCTCACTACTTGGATGTCTGATAGCCAAACTAACAAGTGGAGTGAGGCCGTACGATTTGTACAATTTATGGAGAATCCTGCCTATCATTCGAAAATTAAAAGAGGTCCATTAGAAGCCATGTTCGGCTGTCCCGCAAAAGCTGGGTTGTTTTCTTCGATTATACCACGAAGTGAATTACATTCGCTAAATACTGAAGAAGACCTTGAAAAATTAGAATATTCACAAGAGACCCTACAGAAGAGGTCATTCTGTTATCCCCTGTTTCTAGAGAATCACCTGTAGAAGTACAAGACTTTGTCGATAGCAATCTTAAACTGCCTTCTACACTTTTGATTGAAGATATAGTTATGAAGAATATTCTGTTTCCCTGCACTTCAAGGGAATCACCTCTGCATGATGAGGCAGTTATCACGAAGTTACCCCAAACTTCAGCAGAATTTGCATCACAATTTCGTACAGAGCCTATGACGTGGTCTGTATTGTTTGCTAGGTCCACACAAGCGCAAATCGCGTAACATGTTTGATCACGTAATTTGTGGTGAAATAGATGATAAAGAGGAAGAGCGTGGTAAAAATGCATTGTGTAACATCTGTAAAAAGACTATGTATCAGACAATACAACGTGGTGGAGCCAAGAAAGGTTTAAAAAGCAAGCAAAGAAAATCTTAGCAGTTTTCAATGCAAAGCATCCAAATGTCGATGAAGGTGTCGCTATGAGAATTAAAGTATCCGAAGTAGCCGGAGCAAAATCTGATGCTCGCTCGATTTTAGCTATTTTTCTTAGTAAAACATAAGACGGCTTTTATAAATTTGGTATACTTGGTATTTAAAAACAATTTTATGCAAGATCTGGATTGAGTGTTCGCAAAGAGAGATTTTTAACGGAAAAAGATGTCCATGCTATAGAAATATCTTTACGTCAAACAGCAATAAAACAATTGTTACTGGGCAGAGTTTCAGAAAAAATGTAACTGCAAATTTTGAAATACCATAATTAGGTGTGCTTGTCGCAAATTTCAGTTGCTATGTAATTGAAAGTGCAACCAATCTTTAGACTGCAATAATAAGTAAGCATAATTTTATACTATATATACATTAATACATTTCGTCAATTGTAATGATATTTTAAACCGTTCGATTCGTTGTATTATAGTTTTTTAATTGATTGATGATTGATTCTATCAGCTAATTTGTTGATTGTTTGCTTGTATTGATTCTTGGGATATCGAAATATAAATAAATAACACTGTGTTAATTTAAGCATACAATTGAACTGTTGCTATCATTCCTCAAAGACCTTATATTCATTTTAACGAGTGTCTAGTAGGTAATGAGAAAAGTATCTACGTAATTTGCAGATTAGCTAGGTAATTTCTGAAATGAAACAATTTTCGGCACTTTAACAGATCACCCTAGTTAATGTGCAGATAACCTAGATAATCTGTAGAATAACTGATTTCTGTACTTTAGCGGTAACATAGATACCAGGATTACTATGGCGTTTACTAAATATTAATAATTACATGAACAAAAAACTTTAAATGCCAAACCTTTTTATAATAGGCTTATTCAGTTTTGCAAAAAGTTTATAATGGAATCACATGCTGAATATAATTTCTCCCTCAACGCAATAAAATAAACCCATTTTTAAAGCTTTATTCGCATAACTATATCGATAAGTTTTGCATAAGAAGCCGATTGTGCGCGGTAACAAACAATTGTGCCAAATTAAGTCAAGCAATTTTATTGAAGGAAGGTTTTGGTGCAAATATGCAAACAATTGAAGAAAGAAAATGACAGATTTTCTGAGTCACCTTCGATGCTATCGCTTTCTGCAGAGAATAGAAAATACAAGTCATAGAAATTCACATATTTTAACTTTGCCATAACTCACAAAATAAAATTCGTCTAAAAATGTAAAAAGTACAGGTAGCAAGTTGCCGGAACACCCTTGCGGTTTGAAAACATTTTTCTGCGATTGGAGGAAATTTCCGTCTTTTGACTAGAGAATTTCAGAAATTTTTGAGCTGAGGCTTGCGAAATTTTCGTCTTTTCATGGAATAGCGGCATACATAAAAATTCCGATTCTACTACGAATAGGGACGAAGTTGGCTGAACAAGCCAGCAATGTGACAAAATGCAACTTTAGATTGAAAGATTTTAGGTATATTGTAGATTGTAGATTGTGGAATTTTATGTAATTTTGGGACAAAATGAAATAAACAAACGAAACATTTTCGAGTTTTAATGAAGTATCACTAATGGAAAAAAAATCGTTTAATTCACGAGTTTCTCTGAGATTTTCTTTGGAAAAATTAAGTCATATTTTAATGAAACACGTTTGATACGGCCGGAACACATAGAAAACAAATACGAAAATCCAAATAAAAACGACACCAATCTAGTAGTGAGATTACATTTATCAATTACTTTTTTATTACATTAGATTGAATGTTAAAAAAATCTAACACAAAGCAGAAATTGGAATGGATATACACGTTTTTAACTTATATGGCTTTCGATTACGGACATATGGTTTTTATTCAAAATTTAATTAAGTGATTCCTGCTCTGATATCTTCGTTTTTGGACGCATCTAATGATTTATTATCAATATTTCCAGCTATGTGTGATTACAAAAAATCTTAAAATAATTATCCAGAACTTAATAAATGCAACAAATAATTACCGCATGTTTGCTAATCATGTAATAATTATTTCTGATATGATAAGGAAATTTCTCAATTATTTTACTCCTTTCGACTCCGATATCCTTTAATTATTATTTTGGGGGAACTTTATTTTTAGGTTTTCAAAAATTTAAAGTGTCAATCCATATTTCAAAAGTTAAGGTTTAAAATAAGTTTCACATGTATGATATTTATTGAAATCTGAATAATATAGTTATTTTGCGTACGATTAATATGATAATAAGATAAGAATAATCTTTGAAGACGATTGGAAAATGTCCTATCACACGAACACAATAATTCTCAGGATTTTTTTATTTTTTATTACACATCATGTGTTTGGATAATTAGCCATTATTTCAAATTTAAAGATAGAAATACATAGGTAAAATAATAGATTCACCATCGATGTAAAGAGACTTTAGAGAAGTAGGCGTATAAACATTTCCTATCATTACTATGTGTAGATAATAACAAAAATAGTTATTAAGACAAATGAATGCTTAACCTAAATTTATCATCCTTTATGGGGATCTACACGCAAACGGTTTAAATTAAATTCAGTGTAGATTCAATGTAGCTTAAAAAAAAATATTCAAAAAATTGTTTTTTGCATTTGAATATACAGGGAGGTTCAAAAAAGATGGGAAAAATTTTAAGAGATGATAGTACACACCCAAACAAACATTTTGTATCAAAGAATGCATGGTCGAAAACTAAACGTAAAAAAGTTAGAAGGCGCCAAAAGTTATGTTCTTATACGAGGCAAAAACACACAATGAACGATTAAGTTAAGTTACGAAAACAAATTTAATGGCATTTGATTACAATAAGTGCTCAAAACATTGACCGGCAGCTGTTATGCACGCAGTACAACGGCGAAGAACAGATTGGCGAATTTTCTGAAACACACCAGGCACCACCGCGCTCGCCAGATCTTTCCTGTCTCGATTTTTTCTGTGGGGACAGCTAAAGGCTCTTGTGTATGAGACTTCCATTGAATCCGCAGAAGAACTTGTCGCCAAGCTTTCGGCTGCTGTAGGGGAAGTTCGCGATAAGCCTGGTGTGTTTCAGAAAATTCGACAATCTGTTCTTCGCCGCTGTACTGCGTGCATAACAGCTGCCGGTCAATGTTTTGAGCACATATTGTAATCAAATGCCATTAAATTTGTTTTCGTAACTTAACTTAATCGTTCATTGTGTGTTTTTGCCTCGTATGAGAACATAACTTTTGTCGCCCTCTAACTTTTTTACGTTTAGTTTTCGACCATGCATTCTTTGATAAAAAAATGTTTGTTTGGGTGTGTAAACCTCTTAAAATTTTCCCATCTTTTTTGAATCACCCTGTATATTGCTTTTAAAATGAAATATTGATGATACATTCTATGTAAATATTCATTTTAAAAATAGTTCTTAACTTCAGAAGATTTTTTTTTTTTTTTTTTTTTTTTGATGGAAAGATTCCATATTATTTTCTAGTAAAAATATAAACTTACAAAGCACAAAATACAAAATTTATTTTGTAGTTGTTAAAAGAATTTAATGTTATGTTAAAAAACTGTTTACAATTATATATTTTTAATAAGTAGAAAAGTTCTACTTTCATATTTCGAAACATTTTTTTTATTTGACGTACTTTCCGAACTTTCTGAACATGTTTCAAGGGATTTTTTTTCCTTACTAAAAAAGATTACAAAATTATGGAAACAGTGCGCTTTTCAAAGAAGTCTCTCATGACAAATTATTAGGGGGGAAATATAACTTGAAAACGCAATTTTGTTACCAAAATAAATCCTCAATCTCTAGGGAGCGTTTTTTATTTGTTTACTTATTTTGTGCCTATCAGACATGGTTTACGCTTGTTCGAAATGAACGACGAAGAGAAATTCGTACGTAATTTTAAGGCCTCGTTCACAATTTTTGTAGATAGTTTGAATTGAAATAAATTTTGCAGTAAGAAAGTGTAATATTAAATTGATATTTGTAACATTGTAAACCAATCTTTTTCTATACAGCTATGAATATATTTACAATTTTTTTTACTGTTTACAAGGAGTATAAAAAGAAAGAAAAATTGTTAAATATACAACTGATTATATGTATGTTATTGTAAACTGAGAAAAATTAAAAAAAAAATACATTGAAAGAGTTTTAATAAAGATAATGCACTGTAAAACAAGACATATATTTCTTTATCTAGGAAGTTCTAATGTACGGTGCGTGTAAAAACTTTAAGGACAGCAAAAAATATTAATTTTTTGATAAATTTCAAATGTGATGATAAAATGTTTGCTGTGTATCATGAAGTTGAAAAAAAAAATTTAAAAAGTCCACAAAATTCATCTGTAAGTATTTTATTACGAAAAATATTGTACAAAACAGCATTATTTCGGCCTGTGTAAAAAATTTAAGAACAGCATAATAAAAACAAAATATTAACGGAGAAACAAATACTTAATTATATTATGCACCCACGATTGTGTTTAATGGCTGTAAGTATTTTGTCTTTCATGGGCATTATTAACTTTTGAAACAATTCGGGACTGGTTTTGTACCATTCATTTTCAATCGTAGATCTGAGTTCTGAAGCTGGTGAAAAATTTCTTCAGTTTTAGAAAATCGTCTTGCTGGATGTCTCTATAATTTCTTGATAGGGATTCGCAGATCAGGACTTCTGCGTAGCCATTGGAAAACTTCAATATTTTTCTTCTGGAACGAAAGTTTTGTCTTACGGCTTGTGTGGATAGGCGCATTATCTTGTTGATCAATCCATTTTTCTCCTGACAGAAGCGTTGCAACAGGTGAAAGATAGACAGAAAGAGCTTTTTGATATGCCTTTGAATTAACTTTTCATGAAAGAAATGCAAGTGACCCCAAGCCGAACGTTAAACGAAAAGCAGCCCCATGTCATAATGTATCCACCACCTAACTAATGTTTTGAGAAAAATTCTTTTTCTTTTCTCAAATGATGCCAATAATATTTCCAGGCATCAAGACCATATGAGTTCATTTTTTTTTCATTGGAGAAAATAACCTGCAGCCATTTGCCGTTCCAAGTCATCACTTTTCTTTTAAATTGTAAACGCTGGGTTTTGTGGCTAGTCAGGTTTACGCAATTTTACTATGTATTGGAAATTCCCAGATCGAATAATTATATTGCAGATCGTTTTCTTGCACACTTTGAACCCAGTCGTAAAATTTCTTTACTTGAGTATTTTTCAGTTGATGCTAATTTTAAAACCCTCCTTTCATATTTCGTTAGCAATACTTTTGGTCTGCATCCAGCGGGTTTTTTTCCCGTACTCGTTCTTCAACCTTAAAAAATTGTTGATGATGGTTTTAGATATTACTATCGTTTTTGTAATAGACCTACAACGCGTTCCTGCAATGCAAAATATTCAATAGCACCTTTTTCATATTCAGTCAGTTAACATGCGTTTGGCATTATTATAAAATTAACAAAACTCTTAATAGAAAACTTCAGAAGAATCACTATACACAGAAGTTTTTAATGTGAAAATTAATAATAATTATATGTAACATTTCTATAAAGAATTGTGGTGTCCTTAATGTTTTTACACAGGCAAAAATAGTTTTTGTTTGTATAATTATTATTTTTTCGCAATAAAAATCTCACAGATACATTGTGTTGACTTTTATGACATTACAACTTTATGGTCAAAATTAAACAACCATTTCAACTATCGCATTTTAAATATATCAATATTTTTACAATTTTTTAATACCCTTAAAGTTATAACACGCACTGTAACCATGAAAGAAAATATACAATAACCTCTTCCGAGTTATCTATGATTCTAAAAAGCTTTGTTTATCTTTAGAAACCGAAAAAACCAGAGATTTAGAAAAACATTGAAGAAAATACATATTCTTTTGCTGTAGATTTTACGTTGTATCAATCAGTTTTCACAACTTGGAATATAGGTTTTTCGAATACTATCAATTTTCATGTAAACATTTTCATGTTCATCAAACATGTTTTACTGACAAACACGATATATTAACAGCCTTAACATTAACAAAAAGAAAAATCAAAATTGTTTTGCTACACTTTGATGTATAAATTCAATTTCGCAGCTGTAAATGTTTAATGGTGAATTAGGCTGTTCTCAAATCCAAAAGTGCAACTTTATGACATAAGTTTTAATTTATTTTTATTCAGAAATGCATGACACTAGCCGGTGTTGTTGTTCAGAAACTATGTAATCGAACTCTTTTTTATGTTTTTTTTTTTTTTTTTTTTTTTTTTTTTTGCAAACGCAATAGATCTTTCAAAAAATAGTGTCGAAGTGGGCGTTTTGAACCAAATTTCCGCGCGAAAGAAAAATATCCATTCAAGAAAGGGTGGAAACGTGTTTGTCATAAGATCAAAATCGCTTATAACTCAATAGATAATTTATTTATCATGACATGGAAAACACAGTTCGATTACAAATCGCTTCCATGGTCAGGGTTTCCAATTTCATATCTTTCAGTTAAAAAAATGTATTTGTAAATGTGTCAAAACATTTTGCGCTTGTTGAGCAGAGCAGTTAAGAACAGCCTTAATTGCATACTAAAAATTATTTACGTTTGAGATAACAGATTCATATCCTATGAAAACTACTAAAAATTACTGAACACGTCCCCGAAAATCAGTGGCAGCAAAATGAACATTGTTTTTCTTTAATAATTTTTTTAATTTTCGAAAATATCGTATATTTTGAGGTTTTTCAGCTTTAAAGATAAGGAACGCTTTTTAGAATCGGGATTAACAGAAAAAAGGTTATTATATATTTTAGTTCCCCGTCATATTATATTTTCGTAGATTAAGCAAGAAACATACTTCAAAAAATTAACTATTTTCTCTCAAAAATGTCCGACCATTTTCCAAATCTTATTATGAAAATATACTTAAGGCTGTTCCCAAATACAAAAGGGCAATTTTATTACATAAGTTTTAATTTATTTTTGTTCGGAAATGCATGAAACTAGCAGCTTGTTGTTCAGAAACTATGTAATCGAACTGTTTTCTGCGGGGTTTTTTTTGCAAACGCAACAGATCTTTCGGCTGTGAAAAAGGTCTTTGTCACGTGATCAAAATCGCTTATAACTCAATAGGTAATTTATTTATCAAAATATCGAAAACGCAGTTCGATTTTAAATCGCTCCCATAGTCACGCCTTCCAATTTTATATCTTTCCGTTCATAAGGCTGTTCTCAACTGCTATGCTCAACAAGCGCAAAACGTTTTGACAGATTTATAAATTCATTTTTAATGGAAAGATATAAAATTAGAAAGCCTGACCATGGAAGCAATTTGAAATTGAACTGTGTTTTCCATTTTTTGATAATTAAATTACCTATTGACGATTTTCATCACGTGACAAACACGTTTTTCGCCTGCTTTTGAGTGCTCTTTCTTCCTACAAAAAAGTTTTTCGCTCTTTCTTGAGCGGTTATTCTACTTTCACGTGGAACTTCGGTTCAAAACGCCCAATTTGACAGTATTTTCTGAAAGATCTATTGCGTTTGCAAAAAAAAAAAAAAAAAAAAAAAAAAAAAAAAAAAAAACGGAAAAAACAGCTCGATCACATGGTTTGTGAACAACAACACTTGCTAGTTTTATGCATTTCCGAACAAAAATAAATTAAAACTTATGTCGTAAAGTTGCCCTCTTGGATTTGAGAACAGCCTTAAATACGGCAATTAAATTTGTATGCTCCTTTGAAATGTGAACTTAATTTTGTATTTCTTTGAAATGTTTGTGTTTTCTATTGCCGCGAAAACTTCGACTCTTCGACAAGTATTATAATGCAGACCGCAACCGGATATGACAATTCGTATTTTTTATAGTTCTTTTTTAAATGGGAAATATATATATATTATTCCAAAATTAATGATAAATTACTGCATGAATGGCGCTACAGCAGCACATATCAAATGCAATAAAGCATATTATATCATTTCAAAATGCTAAAACAACATAACTTCAAAAGGAAGGTGTATATCTGCAGAAATTTTTAAACAATAAAATATTTATAAAAACAAAAACAAAAACAAAAACAAGATCTGCAGAAATTTTTAAACAATAAAATATTTATAAAAACAAAAACAAAAACAAAAACAAGATCTGCAGAAATTTTTAAACAATAAAATATTTATAAAAACAAAAACAAAAACAAGATGCAGAAATTTTTAAACAATTATTTTAAAAAGTGGGGGGTGGAGTTAGTTTTCTGTCTGTCCTCCCACTGATGAAGAACAGACTGTTTTTGTTTTTTTACCTGTCTTTCTTGTTTTTGTTTTTGTTTTTGTTTTTATAAATATTTTATTGTTTAAAAATTTCTGCAGATATACACCTTCCTTTTGAAGTTATGTTGTTTTAGCATTTTGAAATGATATAATATATATATATATATATATATATATATATATACAGGGTGTTGCCAAATTCGACCAACAAATTCAGAGGGGTAATAGTATAGACATCAAGAGTATGAAAAGTTGCCATAGAAAATAGGGTTGCAAATCAGTTATACTTAGTCACATATAATGGGTATTTCACCCTAACTGAAGTCGGCGTGACGGTAATTTTTTTTTAGAAAAATAAAAATATTTCAATAAAAGTGTAAAGATATTTACCTTATTTTGTATGAAATGTGATAAAATCTAAAAAATGTTCTGGAAAAACAGGCTGTTCACGATAACGGATGAAATGATAATCACAGTCCAAAAAGAGCAGCACCAAGTGCTTTTGGCGCATATAATGGATACTTCTACCACTTTTTTGTGTTATCATATTTACAGTAACAGTGAGCATGTGTATTAAAAGTTTTATTATAATATACTTAAGTTTTCTGAAAGTTATTTTCGTCAACCAAAGTTGGGTTAGCGTTGATCACCCTGTATTTTTTGAGTAAATCGGTGGTTTGCGACTACATGTTTTATGGTAATTTTTCATCCACTGGATACCTATCATCAACCTTTTGGAATTATCGGTCGAATTCGGCAGCACCCTGTATATGCAAATTGATATATAGGTAGACAGAGATAGAAATGGAGGTAGTAATATTCTGTGAAAATGATTTTTATGTATGTACTTATCATTTAACAGAGCGTTTTTGTATTCTGGTTATAAAATGGAGTTATGATCTTTTGATGTTTTTGAACGTTATCACAGAACAGAAAAGGGAATTCATAGAAATGTCTTTTCCGATATGTACCTTACATTTTGTTTTGTAGTGTTGAGAGAAAGGGACGAAATGCCATGAATGTAATACCTAATAATGAAGAAAACATTCTTATTCTTTCATTTCTTTAACATCATTTTGATATAAAGCATCTAATATTATTTTGGTGTGTCTTTGAATAGCAAAAGTATTGTCTGCAATACATGTAAAAAATGAATAAAATTGTATTCTTAAACATGTAATTCTTAACAAATGTTCGATTGTAGATAGTTATAATACCCTTTCTTACTTTCTGACTTATTTGATGAAATGTCTTGATCCTTTGATCTCATCTAAAAATATTATTCCTGTATGCGGAGAGTATTAAATATCAGACGATTTGCAAAAACATCTCTGTTGTGACTATCTTACATTTAATAATATAATAAAAGAAAAGAACGAAAAGCTATAAATGCATTGAAAAGTAGAAATAATATTGCAACATGATTTCTTATTCCATTTCATGTTTTTATTTCCCATTATATCATCGCAAACCATTTATAAAATATTTTTCCCTTCTTATAGTGATTTCTATTGCTTACAATATTTGTCTGATGTGAAGAACACTGTAAAATGCAGCGCATTTTTATATATTTTCATTTAGTTAGTCTAAATTCATATTTATATAATATTAGAAACTTGTAAAAATCAAGTTTATTATTTCATATTTAGCAAAAACGTTTTGAACTTTTTGGATTAATACACATTTATACACAAGCTAAAAACATTTAACAACGTTTTAACGCACAGATACATACAAACAGGACACAAGAAAATCATACACGGCCGTTTCGAGGATTCTTGTATCCCTTTACCCAGAGCGAAAAAAAAAGATTAAAATTGGTTCAAAGAACCCCCAAGTACTTTCTAACAAATTGATTAAAAAGGCGAAAGCAAGACTTTATATATCTTAAATAAACGAAGTAATTTACCGAAACTAACTGAAAATAAGGAGTCACTGCACAGGATCCCGCCACACTAGCGAGAGAAAAGGGGTGCTGGTCATATCATTCACTAAGGAAGAAGAATGTCTATGAATATAGTATGCTTCGTAAAAGTCTAGATCCAAAACTTGTTAATTTATCACATCTACACCGTGTCCCAAAAGTTTAGACAATCAATAAAATGTGCATTAACATAAAAAGTAATAAGGTGCAATTAAAATTCGTGAGATAGGTAATAAATAAAAGCCGTTTTGCTGATATACACATATAAATTATGATCAAAGGTTTGAAATTATAAAATGTACCTTAAAATATATCAAAATGTGCTGTCCCAAAAGTATAGACACCTGTAATTTTTTGGGGGGGTTTTACATTTATAAAAGTAATTAAAAACTTACTTTTAATATTTAATTGTATTGTAACATCATACACACGTTGTTCCATAGAATTAACAAAGCATTACATTACAGAAGGAGGTATTTCATACCATGCTTTGTCAATTGCAAGTTTTAAGTCATTTACACATGTATATTGCTTTCCATTTTCATATATTTTACGAGATAAGATCCCCCATAGTTTATCCATGGAATTCAAATATGGACTAAGTGCTGGCCAGTCTAATAGTGTTATATTGTTTTGCCTAAACCATGTTTTCGATGATGCGGAGGTATGGATGGATGCCCCATCTTGTTGGAAAACGCAGATTGGTCCTGCTAGCAACTTCATAATTGGCAGTAAATTCATGCGTAAAATATCATGATAATCCTCTGATTCCATTTTTCTGTCCATAAATCCTAGAAATGATTGGCCGTTGAAAGAAAACCCTCCCCAGATCATTACGGATCCTCCGCCTTGTTGCCTGCTGAAACATTTCTTAGGTTCTTTTCTTAGGTCATGTTAGTAAAATTTATGACCATCAGGGCCGTCTAAGTTCCATTTCTTTTCACCACTGAAGATTGCAGAAATCCATTTTTCATCGTATGACATATGCTTTCTAGCCCACTTTAGAAGTGCATCTTTATGTCTCTGCTTTAAGCAAGGCTTTTTATCTCGCCAAACATTTCTAGGATTTATGGAAAGAAATTAATTCAGAGGATTATCAGGATGTTTTACGTATCAATTTACTGCCAATTATGAATTTGCTAGCAGAACCGGGCTGTGTTTTCAAGAAGATGGCGCATCCATCCATACCTCCACATCATCGAAAACATGGTTTAGCCAAAACAATATCATACTATTATACTGGCCAGCTCTTAGTCCAGATTTGAATCCCATGGAGAACATATGGAGGATGTTATCTCGTAAAAATATATGAAAATGGAAATTAATATACATGTGTAAATGACTTAAAAGTTGCAACTGACAAAGCGTGGTATGAAATACCTCCTTCTGTAATGCAATGCATAGTTAATTCTATGGAAAAACGTGTATATGATGTTATAAAGTTTCGCGGCAATACAATTAAATATTACAAGTAAGTTTTTAGTTACTTTTAAAAATGTAAAAAACCAAAAAAAAATTACAGCTGTCTATACTTTAGGGACAGCACATTTTTATATAATTTAAGTATATTTTATAATTTAAAATCTTTAATCATAATTTATATGTGTATATCAGAAAAACTGCTTTTATTTATTACATATCTCACGAATTTTAATTCTTATTAATTTTTATGTTAATGCAAATTTTATTGATTTTCTAAACTTTTGGGACACGGTGTATACAGTTTAAATATATAGCTGCTAGGATATTCCAACTCTAATAATCCAGAGTTTATTTAACAATGTTATTCTATATTTCAAATGAGAAGCTTATTTGTATAGAGTTTTTACTGATGTAGAAAAAATTTAACTCAACATTAAATCTATAAATTATTCTAAAACTTATTTAAGAAATTATTTATTTTGAGTTGACACATTTTTATACAAAAAAAAAAAAAAAAAAAAAAAAAAAAAAAAAAAAAAAAAAAAAATCCGTGGGTAAAAACTTGGTTCGTAATAACCACAAGAAAATTGTATGGAACACTTTAACTCTAAAATGTTTAATGTAGAAAAGCAAAAGAATTATTCCTCAAAAATATAAATAATTTTCTGTAATTTTCCTCTCGAATAATAATTTGTGGGAAAAAGTTAACACTCTTGTAAATATTTTATATAGATCTAATTTTTGTTTCACTTTTTTATCTAAAAATTTTAGAATCAGTAGGAAACTATCTTGTTAAAAATTGATAAAAAAAAAAGCTAAAAAACACAATTCTTTGTCTAATAATCGATTTAACATTTTTAATTTAAAATTCTAATTCAGAATTTTTTTATGGTTACTTAGTTTTTGTTGAAATTCTTGCTTGAAAAAGAAAATATATATGTAAAGCAATTGAACTTTGACAAAAATTATTAGAAATGTGACACGAAAAATTGGTGAAAAAAGTGAGACGAAAATTATACTGCAAGAGGGTGAATAAAACATTTAATAATTACCAAATTAACATATAAGTGCTTTCTTAGTAACGATAAAATAGTCATTGAGGTCATTGGTGAGGTCTGGTTACACTTTCGGTAAGTAATGTCATAGTTTATGTGACCAACTGTTAGACGACATCTTTAATATTTGCTTTTGTTTTAATATAAGGTACATATATACATTTGACATATCGATAAAAAACCGAGTATTCAATTTCATTCGAAGTTCACACATTGTAACGGTCAATAAATATTGATGAGCCGCGAAAATAGTAAACGTCTCTGTCAGATTAAAAACAGAGATGAATGATCTTTGAAAATTTAAAAGTTAGGACTACTTTAATATCCAGGGATTTATATTAATGTCTGGTTTCTGATATATGAATCATAAAGTAATGTTACGTTATGTAAATAAATAACTGTGAGCAACAACCCTTACAATTAATGATGTTCTTTACTGAAATTAGAAAAAAAGTATAATTACTTTCTTTATTATAGTTCTTGAGACATAAATGTTGTGAACGGCGTCAATAAAATCAAATAACAGATTTCAATATATCTTTTATTCTAGAATAATAAACGCTGTGATTAATAACGTTACCTGGGTGAATTAGTCTTCCAGATTCGTCCAGGATAACTCAGTTGGCAGAACATTGGCAGCTTTAGCCAAGGGATCCCTGGTTCGAATCCTGGCCCAGACCATTTTTAGCCTAGTTGGAAATTTACATCTGATATATCCTTTATAGTTATTTCTTGATCGAATGTTTAAAGTACATATATGCAATTAAACATAATTTTACTTTAGAAAATATTATTTAAAAATTAATAAAGATATGGGCTACCTGCATTTTTTTAACAATGAAATGGCATCAATAAAATTCATCTGACTGCATGTACCGTCAAGAGCCATCTGACTGTTCTTTCTGGAGAGGAATTGATTAACCATGAATTTAAAACGTAAAAGGTGTGCTTCGTGTCGCGTCTTCATGAGCCCCAGTAATGAATTTGCAGATTCATCGGTTTAAAGTTTACATCTTTCTCTTATGATAGGCACCTTTCCGCCTGAACATAAATAAATTAAGATATTGGAAGGAAAACAACATTTAAAAAAAATTAAATTATCTAATGTAACTTGAAATCAGATGAGTATCATAAAAAATCTGCTGAATTGGTTTGATAATTCTTGTAGAGCTTTTGAAAACAAGGAAGTGTTATATAATTAAATATATCATTTATTTTTTTAGGCATCGGCTAGTTATCTTTACTGTTTTTTTAAATGTAGATAAAATTGAATGCTAAAGATATTAAAAATTATAAAATAGGTGCAAAATCAACATGATGCAGCATGTGGTTTCTTGAATTTGGGTTCCATGTGTAAGGAAAATATAACATTTTTCAAAACGTTATGTGTATAATGTATATAATGTATATGTGTATAATGTATACTACATAGCGAAAAATCATCGGACACTTTTTAATTTGGACGTTTTATCGTATATCAAGATAACTATTTGACGAATTATTTTAGAACTTCACGACTATAAACAATATCTTTGGCTACATATTTTTCGCTGACGATTTGATCTATTGAAAAATTAGGGGAGCAACAAAAAATTGAAGAGAAAAATTATTCTTGGATGTTATAAAATGCACAAAATTATCTGTCGCTGCACGTGTATTCATAGAAATATAACGATTTTTTTTTTAATCCAAGAAATTTTTTGGATGTTTTTCATTTATAACACGCAGTGTATTCAACCTAATTTAACGCCAGTTTCAGAAAACTTGACACAATATATTATAGTTAGAATATAAATGTATTAAATATTTAATTAAATATGAGTAGTTCTATTAAGTAAATTTTAATTCCGTAAATTATAGCGAATATATTTTTTTGTGATTTCGAAGTAAATTCCATACAGCAAACATAAAACGGCGCAAACATAACAAGGGCAGTCAAATATATTAAAGAACCATAAAGATACCAGCTATACAGTGAGATGTCTTCGAAAATTAGCTGAATAATAATGAGCTTTCCAACAATTGTCATTTTCTATGAACTGACGTCCAACATTGTGGTTTGAATGTTAACGAGTAGCTTTGGAATGGATGCTTCGATCATAATAACTCTTTTTTTTTGTTGTTAGATTGAGGCTCGTTTTGCTTGGATAGCTACCAAATCATAAAAAGAAATCTTTGGAATCCCTTGCGCAGGCGCAGTTAAATATTATTTCATATTGCTCGAAAGAATCTGCATCTTTTCCTTGCCCGCAATGCAAACACTAAGTCTTAGCGAGAAAGTTCCAAAATTCTGGTTTACATTAACACATGGAAATTATTCCAGAGAGAAACAATCATCTTGCATACAATATTTCAAATGAAAATTTTGGCCTTTGCGCCTCTTAAGCAATTACTTTGAAATTTGATTTTCATTTGAAACTCTGGTTTACAGTTAAATATCTCAAGATAGAGATATCCTAAAAATAAGAAATACAGTGCTCAGCAAAAGTTTAGACAATGACCTATTAAGCTTCTGTACTGCGAAGTATGTAACAAATTGTTGTAACTTAACTGTCATATATTACCGTGGACTTATCCTTTATTCACAAACAGTAAATTTGAAATATACCTTTAATATAATAAATAATGACAAAAAAAATTAACATGGTGGCAAAAGTATAGACAATCTGTCTATTTACAGAAAAATAACCATAAATTAAAATCAAACTACACCTATATTGTGTGCAATTAGTGCAAAAATGTAACTATGAAACTAAACTGCGTGAGGAAACTAAATCCTGCATCACTTGGGAGTCTATTTCGTACCAAACACGTTCAACAGCACCTCGACGTTCATTAACAGAGGAGTATTGTCAAAAAATTGCGTAAACCTTATGAAAAATGATGCCACAAACCTTTTCGATTGGGTTCAGATCAGGGCTACACGCTGGCCAGTCGAGAACAGTAATATTTTGAAAGTTAAATCATTTTTTTGTCAGGCATGTAACATGAATGGGCACATTATCTTGCACAAATACATACTGAGGAACAGCTAAAAGTTCACCACATGGCTGTAAATTATTTTACAATGTATATATGTAGTCTTACGCTGCATGGCAACCATTGAGGTACTCCAGAGATACTTGAGCATTAAAATAAAGTGAGGCCCAAATCATTAAAAGGTCACCTCCTTGTTGACGATGAAACAAAGCCCGAGGCTGTTTACGCAAGTCATGCCATTAGTATTCCAACCTATCAGGGTCATCCAAATTCCGCTTTTTTTTTCGTCACTGAATGTCATAGTACACCACTTTGGTCCATATGACATATCTTTGCGAGCCCACTGCATTCTCGTCAATTTGTTGTCAGATTTCAAGGCTGGTTGCTTTATCATTTTTATGTAAACTAATTTACATCTTCCTTTTATTCCTCTACGAATCGTATCCATTGACACAGAAAGCTCTGACTCACTTTTAATGCGACAAGCAATCATCATTTGTCTAGATGACAGTTTATGAGTCCTTCTACCATCTCGTTTTCTGGCCACACGAGGCCTTCCAGATCGATGTTTTGCTTTGAAAGAGTCACCCTTAGACAGACACCCTTAGATATACTTGATAGACAAACTTCTTTGGACGATTCAAACCAGCTGAAATTTCTGCAACAGTCTTCCCTTTCGATTTCAACTTCCATGCTACAATTACTTCATCTGACTGAAAATTTCTAGCTCGCGGCATCTTCACTAACCAATGCTATTGCAAGGTGCATTTAAATACTTCATACATGTGGCGTCAAAAGTTTGAAATTTGCGTTTTTCAGTGAACAGTTGCCAAAAATCACGAAAGTGTCTAAACTTTTGCAATAAGCAAATTTCACATTTTTCAGTTAAATTAAATAAAATCCGGCATTAAAACCGTTATTTCCGTCCAAAACCGTTATAACCGTCCTAAAATGTTTAAAATATGTTAAAAAATAAGTACAGCCATTTGTATAACCCAAGTGTTCGTATTTTTTATTTGAAGATTAAATATCACCAGTGTCTAAACTTTTGCTGAGGACTATAAATGTCAAACTATAATGCTCTATCAATTTTATTCAGTTTATCAATTTTATGTATATAGTTTATTAATTATTATTTTTAATAATTTATTTTAAGTGTTCCAATAGAAAATAATGCTAAAGCAATTTCAGGTACAACCCAGCAAAGAAAGATACAGTGGACAGCTGGAAAAAAGATGGCTGCCAGAACTGCCATCAGCGGTAAAGTGCAATTGTGCCATTACTTAAATCAGTACAAAAGTGTCCGTTCAAAATGCAGCTGCACCATCACTGATGGCCAACGGCAAGCTAGCATTGGTATGCCATCTTATTACTTCAATCTGGCACTTTTCCTGCAGTGCTAGCGCCTATCCTACTGCTATTCCTTTGCTGGCCCAGCACTTTTCCTTACAAAAATTTCTTACAAAATTCTATTAAATAAAACAAAATTATTATAGAATTATGGCCCTTTTTTCTATAAGCTAATTTCAACCAAGAGCTATAGAAATATCTGTAGAAGTGTATATAACAGAAATGTCTATAGAAATATTTTAACTTTCAGCGGTTCCCATGTGGTCACCATTCCAAGTACTAACCTCGCTCGGTGCTGTTTGGTTTTTGTGATCGGACATGAACAAGTATTTTTAGCGTATTCTACGACCGCTCGTAGTCTTTAACCTCTCATTACACTATTTCAAGTTTGTTTCTTCTGTGATTTACGTTCCCTATCATTAAACTGGTATAGAAATTATTTTATTGTATAGAAATCCTAAATATTTTATACGGTTTTTTTTTTTATTGGTTCTCAATTGTGTAAATTATGAAATCCGAAATCCTTTGTAACGCAATGTAAAATCAGATTGAAGGAGAAAAAAAAGTGCGTTGAAATGAAGAATTTAGTTATTTATTCATTTACTTATTTATTTTGTTGTTGGCAGTGGAGCTATATTATTTACAGTTAAAAAACAATTAGCTTCACAGCTTAAATTGTGTTAAGATATTCATTTCAGATTTTTTCAAATACTCAGTGTCTTCGATATTCGCAACGCCACTTAGCGTAAGGGTCCCCAGCAATAATACTGCGAAAGTTCTTGTATTTCCATTTAGTGATCGATCAGCACAGGAGATAAAACGGGAGCCCACCAGACTTTTATCTGACGATTTCCAACAGCAAAGTTGACTGAAGCTGTCCAGCAGTGGTCATACAGTAGTAGACCATTAACCAGAACTTCTCCATCATTGCCAGAACATATTTTGCAGCTGGCCAGCAATTTCTTCTTTGCTGGGAAGGCTTTATAGCTTTGTTGGAGACTTTGGTCTGCATCTAGAACAAAAAGTCAATTTAGGGTTGGTCCAATGAGATCTCATCAACCCAGACACCACTAGCCGAGCGACACAAATTGGCAATATTGTGGGTAGAGGAATGAATTCTGAATGGCTATGTATAAGTATATAACTGCTCACTCGTAGTAGCCCCTGGTCCCTTGAGGAGCAATGAACAAACTTTTCTCCTTCCAAAATATAGAGGATGTTCTAAGTTTTCTGGACATTGTTGTACTTTATTATTATCTTAGCTCTGCTCCGGTCAACATAGTTGGTCATTTTAGTCCATGTCTTATTTTCTCATGAGAAAATTAATCTTTCAAGTCAAGGTGATTCTTTTTTAAGAGCAAAATTTCCTAAGGTCTTGGTAAGTTACTTTTTCATGTGTTTCCTAAGGCTAATGTCAGACGAACGTCTTTTTGCACGCTTTTTTCACTTTTACAGTCTCCCCCCACATTTGCTAGCATCTGTAGAAAGGCTGTAAAAGCGAAAATGGCGTGCAATAGACGTTCGTCTGACATTAGCATAAAGAAGTACACTACACTCGATGAAATTATAACAAACTTATGTTTGGGGGATTGCGATCATTCAAGATGAACACTTATTACGCTTATTTTGACATAAATACAAAGCCACTTTATGCCTCATGTGATGTTTTTTCTGCTCAGGATTGTGCGAAACCTTCAAGGATTTTTACTGTATTTTATTTAGTATCATGTTATTAAATTAAAAATTAAAATGTACTGCATACTAAAATGGATTGAGGAACTTGTAAATTTATGCATTTTTAATACCTAAATTGAAATGAAAGGTAAAAATTAAGAATATCATTTAAATAACTAAATTGTCTATTACTAAGAATCTGTTTATATTTTAAGTAAAATATTATGTATATATTTTCTAACCCTTTAAGCACCCTAACCATGTTTTTCCGTCACATGGATACTTTCCACTTCTGAAAAGGTTTTTGCAAGTATTGAAATGCAGTAAAACTATAGTTATTTATTAGTTATTTATCGTAAAAGAGAAATTGACTACAGAAAAAAAGTGGTATTAAAAAAGCTCCACTTGTGGTGTGGTTTTTGTTTTAAATTAAGAAGCAAGGTAATCTTATGCTGTTATTAGATAATTATCTGAAAAGGAATTGCATACCCATACTAAAATTTAGATACCTTTATCTTAATACGTTGTAATATGTTGTAACGAACTACGTTGTAGCTGTGTCAATGTTAGAGTTTTTTTTTTTTTTTTTTTTTTTTTTTTTTTTTTTTTTTTTTTTTTTTTTTTGTGCAACGTGTATATAGTGTACAAAGTAAACTGTGTTTACTTGATGTTTTTAGGTAGATTTCGTAAGAAATACTACCTATTGCAGTCGTTACCATGGTGCGACTTTTTAAAAATCCCTTCATAACTTTTCATTATAGGACCCCAGGAACCCAAAACCACCCCCACCTAAAAAGTTTATATATATATATATATATATATATATATATGTATATGTATGTATGTATGTATGTACTAAAATTTGTCCGCACGATAAAAGTCGCAGTTATGCACGGATCGTCTTCAAACTCGCCAGCAACTTTCAGATGGGTGATATCTCGGCGGGGACTGAAAATGGGCAAAATCGGCCCAAGGGAATGGAAATGGGGAGGGTTCAAAATTTTGAATACCATCTTAACAGGATTCTGATAAAACCAGCTCTTTCACAACAATGGCAGGAAAAAAATAAATATTTTTCGTAATAGCAGTTGCCAACAATTAAAAAAAGCAATAAAATTCTCACCACAACAATTGTTTTTCTATTGAGAAATTTTCACGTGAAAAATACAATTAAATAAACAATTTGACGAATTGAAAAAAAAAATTGAATATTACGTAGTAAGTTTTCTAGAGCAAGATTTCCGCATGAAAACTCAAAATGAAATAAATAGTTTGACGAAAAAAAAAATGAAAATATTGCGTCATATTAGAAATATAATGGACCTCAGAAGGTGAATGTAACGTCATGTGAGTTTGAAGAAACGTATTAAAACATGATAAAAACCCGACTATGGAAATATTAATATATTTTAACACTTTGAGGTTCTCTGAATTTGCTTTAGCCATTTTTAAACCTATTCCATATACATGCGTGTGTGTATTCGTGTATATCAGAATTTTCACAAAATGTTTAGCTCCCTAAAGCTCATTCTTAGTGAAGAAACTGGGTTTATCTCTAATCTTGATTTAAGTTTTGTTGGTGAATTTAGTACTTAACTTCGAAATCTACCTCCGCCTGTAGGCCCGAGCCGGGAGGGATTTTTTTTTTTTTTTTTTTTTTTTGTGTATTTACTTTTATTGTACATAGATGGATTTGTATGGATTTTCGGTTAATTTGTCGTGAAGTAATATAAATGCATATAGTGTTTTTTGTTCTTTTAAGAACATCCAGGTTCTGAAAGTAAGTAACCTATCTGAAAAGTTTAGGAAAAACAGCCGAACATCGTTATTATTTCAAATATATTTAATTGAAAAAGTAAAAATTCAATTTAAAAAATCAAAAAACTCGACTGCGTAAAAAACGAATTAATTAATTATTTCTCATCAATGTGAAACTATTTTTTATATTACTTATCTATTTTTTTTTTACTTGTATTGATGACTTTTAAGTTGTGTTTAATTGATAGTTACTATCTATGAAGACTATTTTGATGAGGCATATAGATGTCTCTGAAGGTTAGAGTTGCAGTAAAGCTAGATTTCCTACCTACACAACTTCCAGGTTGTGTAACATTTAAACGGAGCTTCTGACTATAAAATAGTCTATGAAACATCGTCTTCATTTTGAAAGACCTATTCAATGATATGCCACTCAATAGGGTGCGTAATTGTTTTCCCGTCTCTATCGCCATTTTGTATTTTACGGCCGCCATTTTGAATTTATAAAAACAAAACCTATCCTATAACCATCAGACGGTTAAGACAAATCGATAAAGACCTCATTCATTAAAATCCATCCAGCCGTTGGTATTTGTTGAGGGTATAGAGAAATCCACATACCCAGATACGCGTGAAACACGGCGGCCGGGTACGGCGGCCCTTCACACGGCGGCCCTTCTCGGCAGCCGGGTAAAAAGAAGTATATCCCTGACACAGGAAGTACGTGCGGTGCATGTTTGAAGTGTCTTGCTTAAATCGGGACTCCAAATGCTCTGGACACACATATTTTCAAGTTATTTTCTTCGCCTTATCTAACGGCAGAATTATCTGTGATTAAAGATGGCGAAATAAACTTTAAGAAATCATTGGTGTCCAGAAGATTTGGGCACCTGATTTAAGCGGGACACCTGGCAACGCTAGTGATGAATGAGAGACATCACTGAAGTGCAAAGGATTAAATGTTTTTTTTTTTCTTTTTTAGGAAAGGGCTTTTCCCATACCGCGTTTCCAGAGTTACGCTTCTTACAAGGAAGGTCTCCATACGGGCATATTCAGAAAAATCTGAAAAAATTACAGAGTGTTCATCTCATGTGGATATGTTTATAAAAGTTTTTTTGGCGGAACCCCGATAGAACGTTCGTAAAAAAATAATAAAATTTTCGTTTATTTGGCGATTTATCATCGGTTGGCGATGAAATGAAATTTCGAAAAATACTTTTTCATGTCGAATACTCTTTAAGATAAAAATATTTCATATTGAGCTTGTTTAAATAAATTTAACTTAAATAACTGTTGTTTTGCCCGTTTTAGTTTGATTTAGCTATGGTTTTGTCATATATGTATTTATAATGAAAGTTAAATATCAAATTTTATGAATTAAAACAAAATTAAAATTGTTTCAATATCTCAAAATTAAGTCCAATTGAGCGCTGTCGGTTCAATTTTGTTGCTATGGAAACGACGAATTCCTTGGTTTGAAATGAATAACTGCTAAATGAATCATGCCTTTATTTTGGAATACGCTTAAATATATGAAAGTATTTTTTATAGATGAAATTGTTTTTAAAGTAATAAAATTAAGTAACAAGCAACATAAATATGTAATACGAAAAAATGTATTTATTAAACTCTCTCATTGTTTATGTATTCATTAAATACATTTTACACGCATTCTAAAAATCAATTAACAAACAATTTTCAGATGCATTAAAATCGTTTGCTTTTGGCGAGGAAAATTACTGCTCGCCAAATCGCGTGACGCTTTCGTCTTTTCGCACCAAATACTCGAAAGTATTTTATTTTTTTACAGACTTTCTACTGTAATTCCGCCACTAAATTTGACTGATCCTTTATTACATACATAAGTAGTTTAATTGGTATTTTTTTCAAAATATTCTGAGTATGCCCAGTATGGAGACCTTCCTTGTTAGACATTGGCTATGGATAATAATTTTCTAGCCCACATCTCTCTACAAGAGGTTGGGAATCTACGATTCCAGGAACATTTGTCAATCATCTTATAATTTCCAAGCCCGAGATTACTCAAAGCCATAAATTTCAATTAATTTTCCTCAATGTGACAGTTATTAGATTCACGTGATAATTTCAATTTACCTGATTATATTTTGTCTATAAATTGTAATTATCTTTCCTCAAATTTGACAGTTATTAGATTAAGAGCATTAAATGAAATTAATTATGTTTAGAAGATAAATTCAAATTAATGCCAAAATAAGTATTTGATGAGTACATTTAAGTCATTCATCCTAATTAATATTTCTGTACCTGACATTTATTATTAAATCATAAGTATCAATGAACGTTATATTTAGAATTGACTGTCGGTGATGCAATCAAGCTTGAGTCAATCTTGTTGCCGCCACAAATCTATATTAATCAAAAGATGCTAATCATATTTTAAAAAGTTCCCACCTTTTTTAACTATTTCGCCCTCTGCTGAGAAAAATCGGAAAAGGAATATAGAAGAAGGTCCCTAAATGGAAGAGAGAGACAGAGACTTTTGGTAGCATTTGAGTTTTTTTACTGACTCAGGACTATGTAAGGTCTACAAAACTAACTTAATACTTAATGGGCTCCCGGGACTTCTGATTTTACGTGTAAAAATGCCTGTAAGATTAGGATTCTTAACAAAGTTTTTCAATCCTGCAGCAAGGTCCAGAATCACGTTCTTTTAATACACCAATCCAATGGACTACATGGAGGCTTGTTCTTAACATAATATATATATTATAAACGTATATAAATTTGTGAAATATATTTTAACCGTATTAATAGTGTAATTATAACACAGTTTTAAGTGTTAAAAAAGACGTAATTGAGATTCTGTAGGAATAAGTAATATTTCTTTACAATATATATCATATGGATCAATATAACGCTTATAAAATTGAAACTTTAGGAAAAGGTCAATAGCATGTACGTTGTATGCTACTGGAGGTTCACTTTAGATGAAGTGCCAGTGATATAATAAGAAATCAATTTTATTCGGGAATCGCGAAACAAAAGATATGTCACTTGAAGCTTGGAATGTTTCATAAATATAGTTTTAGCTTTGTGATATACCTACAACTTGACGAAGAACGTAGAAAATTATAAATTGAATAGTGTATTCGGTAAACACTAGAATTGACAAAATTTTCGATAATGGGTTTATTCTTTTTTTAATTTTTGAAACAGACTAGATAAGTGCAAACTCCCAATAAATTAATTTATGTTTATTCCCGTTTTCCGCCTTGAAATAGTCTTATAATGCAGAAAGGGAAAGAAAACTCTGAACATCGCTTAGAAGCTAAAATGTGTATTTAAATTTATACTTTAGAGGTTTTCAAATTTTTGTAGAAGGCTTAAACTTTTCTTACTATTTTTTTACTCTCTTGTCTTCAATTTACCTGTTGTGTTTGAATTTTAGAGATATCTGAAAATATTTTTAATTCGAGATTTTTTTTTTTTTTTTTTTTTTTTTTTTTTTTTTTGTAACTGATCAAAATAAAATTTAATAGAAAACCAGATTTTCAAATTTGTACCGTTTTTTCATTTTTATTTATATTGCTGGACAGATAATTACACCTGTTTATTTTCTTAAACTAAAATTTAAGCTGTAAAAATAAATTGACATACCTCAAACATTATCAATTAAATAATTACAGAAACTTTTTAAAACTTGATTAAATATTTTATTTACATTGAACACAACTATATACAGAAAAACATAATATTAATTCAAAAAATAGAAAGCAATACTTTTGTTTGCTTCTCATTATTTTATGTATATTTAATCTTTAAAAAAAAGACAATATTTTCATGTACTCTAATTATTATATTTTTTTCTTTTTGCTAAAAGAATAATTCTCTTTCATTTTTAAATTACCTTAATTATAATTAATTATCGGTTTTGTCGGATCTCAGATTACTCTCTACCATAAAATATCAGAAAAGTATATTTATGATTTTCATATGATCTTAAGTGGTAAAGGAAAAAGTTTAAAGTCGTACCTTTTTTTTAATTTACGGGATGGTGGCCTTTATACATCAAATTCAGAGTTGTCGCGTTGCTTAGGAACATATTCATATGTCATCCGGAATTCGCTTCGTATCAGAGCGGCAACATCGGGATGGCAGGATGCATAGCTACGGACCTCTGTAGAATAATCCTCTTTATTTTAACATCAGGAAGACATCCTCAATTTGGCTTGCTTAGGCTCACTCCGATATGTACATCAGGAAGACATCGTCTATTAGGCTTGATTAGGCTCACTCCGATATGTACATCTCGCCTGGGCATTACTAGGGCTTTCAGGATTCATTGCACGGGCTTTCAGGAGAGCTCCTGCGTCCTCTACATCTTTCTTCAGACTCTCTTTTTCAAACCTTATTCTTCTTGCACACCAACTCCTGCAGTGGGTGGAACTATTTTGTCTAGTCCACTGTTATTGGATGTGAGAAGATTTTTTATTATACTTCGATAGGCCTATTAGCTAACAGTCTGCAAATGGCCCCTTACATATACTTTAATATTATTATCTGCCTTAAAGTTTGGGTGGTCTGAAAAGCCATAAATTTATCCCAACACTTTTATTGAGGCCATAAATTTATTCCAACGTTTTTATTATTTTACGATTTCTAATTATACACCACTTTCCATTGGCTTGTCATAAAACGACACCATGGCGTCTGGCTATTGTTGTTGTCTGAGATCCGAACTCTATTCAACATTATACATTCATTTTACAATACAACAATTTTTTTAAAATATATATTTAATATTTAAAATCAACTTAATAATTTTTGTATGAACTTACACTCCTATTTTACTTAAATATATAAACATTATAATTTTACACTCATAATTATATTTTATAAAAAATATTTATACAAACAGAAATAGCAAATTACGCAATTTTACTTTGATTTAACCAACATGGTGCGGGAACATATCATAGTTATATGTTGCCCAGCATATATTTTACACTAAAATTTGAAAATAAAAAATCTGCAAAAGCCTACTCGCTAGATTGTAATCTTTTTTAGCATACCATAACACCACATTTACATTAAAGTATTTTAATCCATAGGTGAAAAGTTTAAACTGTTCCATAACCTTTTAAGCCTTAAAGAATAAAGATATAATAAAAAGTAGTGCACTTAACCTGCTATGTTTATATAAAAATATTTTACAACGCAAAATTTAATGTATATTTCTCCATAATTGCATAGTGTAAAGTGCTATTTTATAGCTTTCTTTGCGAACCTCATTCTCTTGAAGGTAAAAACGGATATTCTTCGTGAAATAAAAAAGATCTCGTAAAGAATGGTTGAAGAAAAGTCAGTCAAAACTACAAGAACATAAGGAATTGTGATTTTTATAAGACTGCCAAAGGGGTGAATGTCTATAGTGTGAATCAAATTATCATTTTGACAATCATATGTTTCTTTTTAAATATTAAATTGGTTGGTTTCTAATAGTTATATTATGAGTTTAGCTGCTTAGAAGCTCTAAAAGAAAATATAGTCTAAAGTTTTTCATATTTTGCAAGATAAGTATATCCATACCATTTATTGTTACTACATCCGGTCTCACTGGTGTAGGAAGACCGAGTGATTTATTTATTTATATTTTACTAATCATTTAGTAATAAAAAGGAGATATATTAATGATGTACTTAAAATATTGTTACTGTACAATTATAAGTTCAGAGTATGTACGCAAAGCTACATTAAATTCTGTTGAAAATTCTGTCTTCAAAATGCAACTAATAATAACCAAAATAGCACAAAATGCTTGTGTCAGCGTTGGCTAATTGCCGAGTAAGAATTGTTAGCTTTTCCGTATCATCAGCAAACCACCCATTTACCAAAAAAGCCCAATAATGGTCCATCCGTTTTCTGCTCAGATATGTTCCAAATTAGAGGGATATCTACAACAACCACTTTATAACCATTTGCCAACAAAGCTGTTCAGAATACCATCATTTCCCAACGGTTTTCACAAACTACCATCGGTGGGCCACCAAACTGTGCTACTTGGAAGGTATATTGTTTCATATCACGCCAACACCGATCTACTAAATATTCTATTTATATGTGAATACCTGGTACAGCAAAAGAAAAATGTGTGCATTTAATTTTTCTATTGTGCCCGTACATTGCTCAATATTTAACATTTATTTCCAATACCAATAATGCCGTATATTCAGTATGGATAAATATTAATGTATAGAGTAGATTAATACTGATAAATAACGCACAAATGTTTGAAGGTCGTGTATTTCTCATTTAATGCAGTCTTTCTTATTTTTTTTTAGATATTCTGATCTTCTTTCCGTTGTCATTGAGGATTGTGAACGTCTATACTGTAATTTTCTTAATCGTAATGAAGATCATTACATTTTTGTTTTTAAGTGTTAAATTATTAGATTTCTGATAGTAATTTTATTAGTTTAGCTCCTTAGTTAAAGTTGTAAAATAAAGTATAGCCTAAACTTTTTTTCTTTTGAATAAGATTTAAGATATCCATGCTGCTGACCCCTCTGGTATAGTAAGATCGAGTGACTATTTTTTGTTTTAGTAAACATATGTCATGCTCATCAAATCATGAAATCTTGTATTAAAAATTATATTATGATGAAATTTAGTTACCACTTCCTGGTCCTAGGTTCACTGAATCATTTTACATATACGTCAGGAGGAGGGGGGTGTCGGGTTACCCCGAGCACTATTCTTTAGAATGCGTTCTGTACACACGAATTCTTACCCTCACGCTTAGTATTTTTGCACCCAAGTCCAGCGAAGTCTGGCGTCACGACAGTAATTCACATGTACGAGAGAAAATTACCACATGGAATCATTCCTCCGGATTCCTCTAAGACAAAAGTGGACTCATGGGAGAGTCAGACACTGCGACTTAGGCATGTCTCACACTGAACAGACTAGCGACAGAAAAGCGTAAGCCAAGAGACAATTCACCCTGATAACAATGAAGACACCGGTTTGAAAGCAACAACTTATTTATCGCCTATCTTACGGTTTTGCCTGCTCTTCAGCTCAGTGTGAGATCTGCCTTAGTCTCTGTGTTCATGGATAGGGCTTTGCCTGAGCCTTCGAAGACCAACTGCTATATTGATTAAAGGTATTTTCGTCGTCAGAGGACGAAAATGGAGGATCCGCTGACGAGCCTGAGAGAGTTGTGGAAACTATCTACCTGACCACATAGATACGCCTCGCTAAGGCCGTAGGCTGCAAGGTCGGACCACCTGGGCTCAAGCCTAAGAACTTACCATACCTACATGAAATTTACACTGTATATTACTACTGCATATATATGATATTATGATAAAAGTTCAATTTCAGCGTATGTACGTAAAGCTACATTAAATTATGTTTGAAATTCTGGTTTCAAGAAGTATCTAATAATAATCTAAGTAGTAAAAAATGATTGGGACAACGTTTGTTAATTGCCGTTCCACGTTGGCTCACAGCTAACAGTAAGAAATGTTAGTCGTGCTGTATCATTAGTCAAGTAACCATTTGCCAGCAAAGGCCCAACAGTGCTTCATTTGTTTTCTCCTCAAAATCCTGCTCCGTTATGTTTCTAATTAGAGGGATCTGTGCACCAACCATTTACTAACAATACCTTTCCTAATCCTATAAAATTGCAATGGTTACCACAAACTCCCAACGATGGGCCATTAAACTGTATTATTTGGGAAAATATTTGGTTTCACTTTACACCTACAAGATATTCTATTTACACATAAATATACGATATAGCAAATAAATAATAAGAATGAAACAAAATTTTCCTTTGCGTACAGTACAATGCTCAATATTTAATATTTATGTTCAGTACCAACAATGTCGTACATTCAGTATGCATATAAGAAAATGCATAGAATAAATTATCACTGATAAATACCTCATAAATGTCTGAAGGTCAAATATTTCTCACTTAATACATTTCTTTTTTTTTTTTTTTTTTTTTTTTTTTTGTTTCAGATATTTTGATTTCCTTTCTATTGTCATTGAATGCAGGATGATTTAATGAAAGGCGATTCATAGAAACATCCATGCTGGTATTTGCTTTATGTTTACTAATACAATAACTGAAATAAATGAAACTATATGAATATATTGCAAAAATATCGATAAAGCGATTTCTTTTTTCCGTTACATATTTATTGTTATTGTTATTACCTAAGAGCAGACCCAATATTCTTTTAATATGTCTTTGTATATCGAAGATATTTTGTTTACACTTTAGTTCTTTTGCAATACCTACAGTACTTTTTTTATAAAAAGATTTTAAGAATAGTCTTTGAGTTTTAATGTTTTTAATTATTTGTTCTAAATTAATAGTTGCATCTAACCATAACCTTATAAAACTGAAATAAATAAATAAATAAATAATTTAAAGATCAAGGTAGTTTTTTCTTCTGTTTGAATATCAGTTTGCCGAATAAAAGAAAATAAGAGTTATTGGACCACATACTTTAATGAACAACATATTCTACATTAATATTCATCATTTAATATTATTAGTTCATATTCAGTATCAATAATATTAACTCCTGTAAATGTCTGTCTGTGGTCAGTGGGTGTAAAAACTTAGCGAAATACCAAAAAATCATGAAAAATTCGGGAAATCCATTATTTCATATTTCGCAAAGATTGACCGGTAATTAATGGAGATAATAATTGAAAACTCATAAAAAACCCAACTAAAAAGAAATTTCTTTCTCAAAACCGCAAAAGAATGGCACATCTGGTATCGATTACCCAGCCGAGAGACCGTCTACTTTTCTCATTGAAAACGCAGACGGAGGAAATTTTCAATTTTCATTAATCATCGAATATCAAGAAAATTATTGGAGGTATCAATTTGACATGTAGAAAGTTTTTCTGTATCCGAAAATCCAATTTTTTTCGAAAATCAACCAATAATATTTTTCACTTTTTACAAAAAACTGACACATGCGGTACAAAATTTCAGATATCGAGCCAAATGGGGACCAGCATTCATTAAAAATGGAACTAAATATAGCTCCATTTCAAATAGATAAGCCGCCCCATATCTAATTCGAGATACGAAAGGAAATGAATTATTAAACGTTGCCAAATGTTGAAATATTAATTAAAAAGGATTTTATAAAATTCATTGAATTTCGGTGGTGGGCGAGCAGCAACAATTATTAAAACTGCAATAATGATAACTGCTTAAAGTTTTTAGAGTAAATATGCATGTGTAAGAAATAGTAGAAAAATACTTCACATGGGGGAATATTTATTTTACATAGGTGTATAGTACAAATATATATTTCAGTTGCCACCATTTTCGAATAATACGCCAAAAATTTTCTTGGATTCTAGAAGTCCTAATACAACGGGAATTGGTTCATTCATCTTGAGTTAGGGAGGTTTGTTAGGAAAGAGGTTTGTTTAGAACAAAATGCGCCTTTTGGTGATGGAAGGTAAAACTAAAAGATTTCGCGGCGCGTTTGTTGCACTCCTGCTATACGGGGCCGTATGCAGCGGGGATACGCACCGGAGTTTCGTATGGATAGCATTTGCTTGGAACAGAATGCACTCTCTAGAGGTGGAAAACAGAACTAAAATATTTTTCAGCACGTGCACAGACTGCCTACTACGGCTGTAGGCAGTAGGAATCCGTGCATTAGGTTCTTTTAGAGAGAGGTACGTCTGGAACAATATGTGCCGCCCGGTAGTGAGAGGTGGAAATAAAATATTTTCCTGCGCGTGCGCAGCGCGCCTAGTATACAATACCGCGGGCCACGGGGACACATGTCGGAGGCTCGTTCGGAGAGAGGCTTGTTTGGAACAGAAAGCACCTCTGATAGTGGAAGGTGAAACCAAAATATTGGCCGTTGATAGATGCTGATCCTTTCAGTATCACAAAATTTGCAATTTGGAGCATTCTTTGTTCCGGTAACTGCTAGGTGCTAGTAAGACCGAAATAAAATATAGCCTAATCTTAGCTAAGAATAACAGTTTGAAACCATTACTTTTGAAATTGGTTTCGTATTTTCTAAAATTTTATGAAAATTGTAATTTAGAACATTTTTAGAAATTTTCGCTCATTTCACACTATTAAATATGGAATTTTTTTACAAACTGTTTTTAGAAAGCATTTATATCTTATAAATATCTACCATGCAAAATTCCAAATTTCTATTTTTAACAATTGCCTAGAAATTTCGAATGCTTTTCGCGCATTTTCACTGCTTTTAAATTAAAAATTTTTTTCGACAGTTTTTATAGAGGATTTAGATCGTATAAGCAGCTACTATACTAAATGTTAAGTTTCTAGCCTCTTCAGTATCACAAAAATCGTAATTTAGAAATTTTTCTGCTCCTGGAACAGCCGTGTTTTAGAAGCACTGATATAAAATATAGCATATGTTGGAGCAATGAGTATTACTATGAATTTGTAACCATTATGTTTGGAATAGGTTTGGTATTTCTAGAGATTGCATAGAAATCCTAATTTAGAATATTTTCAGAACGCTTTTCGTTCGCACGTTTTCACACCTTTCAAATTTCGGATTTTTTAGAAACTGTTCTAGTTCATTTATATTTTTTAATTTGTACCATTCCAAATTTCAAATTGTTAGCCACTTCAGTATCACAAAAATCACAATTTAGGATATTTTTTGCTTCTGCAACTAACAGATGTTAGTGTCATCGAGATAAAGTACAACCTACGTTGGATCGGGGACTGTCACCATCAATTTGTATCTACTATTACTCTGGAAATCGGCTTTGCATTTCCTGAGATTGCGTATAAATCGCAATTTAGGTAGTTTTATAACACTTTTCGCGTATTTTCACAGCTTTTAAGTTTCGGATTTTTTAGGAACTTCGAGCTTATTTATATCTTATAACTGCCAGGCAAAATTTCAAGTTTCTAGGCTCTTTATTAACAGAAATATCACATTTTAAAAAAGTTTTTTTTTCTTCTGCACGCCCTTTGGGATAGTGGCACCAACGTAAATATAGCATTTGTTGGAACTGGAACTATCACCATCATTTTGACCCCATTACTTTTGAAATCGGTTCGTTAGTTCCAGTGATTACCCCATACCAATAAACAAACACACAAAAGTTACTTCTTTATAATATTAGTTTAGATTGTTAATAAACAAAGACCAACAATTTCTTATTCTATATTCGAAACATGCTTTTTCTTTCTTTCTTCCTTTCTTTTTTTTGGCATTTTTACATTTTTCTCTTACTTTCTTGAACAAACATTGAAATTCCTTTCCTATTTCCATAATCGCCACATAGCTAAAAAATTCGGAAGGTGATTTTCAAACGAGTCTCATGCGATAGAATGTTATTTGAAAAGAAGAGATAGGCTTCAGAAATGAAACCTTATTTTCTAAGAATTAATTTTTCATTTACTCAACATTTATATTCGTTATGAATAAAACGTCTTTTCAACGAGAAAAGTTTACTTCTTTCATCTTTTTTGTAGATAGTATTAAATATGTAACTACATAGTTGTTACAGTAAATGGCATAACAAATTTTGCCTATAAACTACATTTGTAAGCGACTACATTACGTTACTATTAAAAGTGTAATAGTTGGTTTTATAAAGTTTTTCTACATATTTATTGCAATTTAAGAGTATCAAATAAAGGAATAAAGGATTTCTGTCTTTTTAAACTAAAGATCATTGTAGGATATTTTATATTGAACTAATAAATATTAAGTATCATTTAATTTTGTTAATGAAGGAATTCGTTCTTCAGTATACATGATGCTTCTTTGAAGTCAGAGTGCAGTCTAATTTTCGATATGTTTCACTTTTTCGATGCTGATTACGATTCACATAAAACTTGTTGCCTCAGTATCTTTAAGTCATGGATACAAAATGTGAATAAATACAAATACCTCAATTTAATCCAAATAACATTTTGTTTAATAAAATTTTAAATCACGGTGGAAGGAGAAATCTATCTCTTTCTTATTAATGTAAGCTGGTTAATCTGGAGATTTATAAGATATGCTAATATTTTTTTCTGTTATTGTGTAGAAATTTTAATTTTATGAGAAGAAGAACTTAAAAAGTCGCTAAAGAAAACTAAATCTCTCAAATATCTAAGGGGAAAATTTCGAGCATAATCCACTTGGATTCTGTCAGTATATGTATATCAATTTATGCTAAATAATTATTTTAAGTTATTTAGCTTTAATAAATTAAAACAATGCAACAAAAAATAATTCATAATTTCTATTATAAACGCTGCTCATATTTACAAACACATTATATGATTTAAATATTACGAAAATCTTATGGACCCGTTTTTCATCATTTATTTCATGAAAGTTCTGGTAATTTCAACTCATAATCAGTAATGAGGGTCTGTTACTCAATCCATATAATTTAAGTACATGATAAAATTTTAGCAATCTATCGTTATCAATGTATCAATCTGAAAGAGAATCTTTGTCTTATTATGGTAATATTCCCTTATGTAGGAGAGACCGGGGCTAGTAGGCGCAGTTTTTAGTTATTAATTTTTATTTATTTTTTGTTTAAGTGTTTTATGAAAATTTAACTGTACTTTTAAAGAACAGGCATTGGACTATAAATACCCGGAGTTTTGAGTTTGTAGCTTTTGTAGTTTATGTTTAGCGGAAGCCTAAAGTAAAAGGAAAATTATACGCCAATCTACCCCTTCAGGAGCAAGTTGCCTATACCTATGGGGTAAGTTGGAACACGCTTTATAAAAATTTAAATGAAGCTCAAATAAGATATGCAGTTAAGCGAAATCAATTTCATTATTACTCTATATCATCATCAGAGTTACAGTTGTCACAAATAAAAAATCGAGTGTCTCCATTTGAGCAAGCGTTGTGTGCCCAAATTCTTGCATTGCAATCACTTTTCTCGTTGTTTGCTGTTTTTCAAGCTACCAGCATACACCAAACATCGAGCCAACTTGCCCCGTGTTCAATGCGCCTACCAGCCCCATACTAAATTTCTGCAAAAAAGGGACACGTAATCCTCTAAGCATAAATAATCCAAGGAAATCACATATCGGGTGGGTACAGTTAATCATACACTAAGAAAAACTGCACAAGTTAAATAGCAATTATTAAGATACTTATTAGAAATTAGAAAAAGAATGAAGCAACAAAAAATTACTTATGAGTGCAAAAAACAGAAAATTCGTAATAAATCTCCACTGCACGTAGGTAACGCTGCAAAACTACAATGAACATTGTAAAAAGCAATAAGAAAGGTACTCTGTGAGTGGTTGCGTAATCTATCCACAAACAGGCGATTTATGAGGACTGCGCCTACTTACCCCTGTAGTCAACTAGTCCCGGTCAAACAACCCTACTATTATGGTATGTCTTAATATGGTAATATATTATGGAAAAAGTTTCAGCCATTCTCAAGGATGATAATTTTAGGATTGCTTATGTGCCTTTAAATCCTATTTCTAATTTTCTCAGTAACTTTAAACATAAGTATTAGACATTTTACCTTACAGGTGTCATTTATAAAATTCCTTCTAAAGGCTGCATTTCGATCTACATTGGTGCGTCTGGACGCTGTCTAAATTCAAGACTTAAGGAACAAAAAAATTCGTTTAGTAAACGTACTTAAAACTCAAGATTGGTTGCACGTGCACTTGAATGCGACCATGTTCCTGACTTCGATAATGCTCAAGTTGTGAAATCTAATTGCTGCTTTTACATTAGTCGTGTTTTCTAAGAGATTTGGTAGATTGTTCTAGCTGAATTAATGAAGCTACCAAGGTTCAGGATTAGTATGTTGTCCTTGTTAAACCCGTATTTTTAACTTTTTTCATTGTTTTGGTTCCAGTATGTTTTCTGATTATGTACGTGTTCTATTGAGGAGAACGGAATGTAGTTGAAATGTCTTCAATTAATAGATTTAATAATTTTATCTTTGTATGTCTGTAGTCATATATTTTATTTATGAATCTAAACTTATATTAATAACATGTATATCATAACTTATTAGCAAATATATTGGGGTCAAGGTTGATTGTATTTGCTACAACTTTTCTATATAGCAGTAATTATTAGTAGTATTTGTATGAAATTTTATGCTGGCATTGAGGTATTTTAAAATTTTAGTTGGCATTGAAGTACTTTCAAAGGAAGTACGTACGGCTATTCAAATATTGCACCAAAATTGCCAAGACAAATTTCGCCATTTGAATATCTACATTTAATAGACATAATATCTCTATTACAGTAAGCCATACAAACAAGCTTGGCTACAAAAATTAAATTCATATTAAGTCACTTTAAATTTCGTTTAGAAAAACTTTGCTTTACTTTGTGATTGTTTACAATGTAAAATCAAAATTGCATATGTTCTAGACTTGTATGTCTTGTTGTTATGACAATGGATATCTGCGTACGTGAGAGATAAGTGATTTTATCATGTGAGTTTACAGAAATAGAAATGTTAATATTTTTCTTTTTTGGTTTTGCCAAAACTTTTGATTACTTTTATTTTTATTGAGTTACTTTTCTTATTTCACCTAGCCAGCAAAAAAAGAAAATGAGCCGGTTTATTTAGACTGGGGCTGAACTTGGGCTTAATTTTTCTTGGTAGAGTCGGCCTGGTGGGTCTCCAATCGGCTAATACACTATATTGATTTTGTTGTTCAGGCAATGAAATTTAGATAATAATATAGCATTACTTTATTAAGATGTATGTAGTATAAAAAACAATACGATTAAAAACACTTTTACCCTGCACAAAACGGAAACATATCCTGATACCAGAAAACGTTTTAGAAAATTCTTTGTAATTTCATAGTTACTATTTATTCTGAAAATGCTCTTATCGTTAAAGCTTTCAACGAAAACCTCAGAAACTAATACGTTTCAAACTTAAGAGTAAAGACTATTCGAAAATTTACGGAAAGCGAATGAACCTTTGTATTTAAAACATTATTTTGTAAAATTATAGGAGAGACACTGATGTCTAGTCAGCTGCTGTAATACAAGTTACATGAAAGCTGCAGCTTCCTTACACGTCGCTATCAGTCAGTTTGAATATTCGAAATAAAAATTAAACTTTATTAAACTCAATCAGATAAATCTTTGTCATTTTTTAAGTTTTGTTTTCAAGATCTTTCAATTTTACTTTACTAAAACAGGATTTGGGAAAATCTAAATAAGGCAGTTAGGGTATTCAATAAAAATAATATACAAGTATGTGTTATAATTGTTTGAAAATAAATCTTAAAATGTTTCTGATTAAAATAGTTCGAAAATGAAAAAAATAAAAATGAACAAATAAGGACATGAGTTTCAAAACACTTCTTATCCTGAAAACCAAATTTTGGGAAATCGCGAAAAACTTCTGACTGTACCCATTGGTTTTTATTGTAAACCAAGATTTTAAAATGCCAGAAATACACGATAAATCTAGATTTTGCAGATTGTTGCGTTTTTTCGATGTATGTTCTCCAATAGAGTAGATTGAATAGATCCTATAGAATAGAGAAAATTCGATTTTTTTAAATTTTGGATAAGGGGAGTTTTGAAACTCACGTCCTCAAATGTATTATTATATGTTCGTCTTAAGGCGGTTCTCAAGTTCCCTGCTCAACAAACGCGATACTTTCTGACACACCTTCAAACATATCTCAAGCTCATGCTCATTTTTAAAGATAAAGCCACAAAATTGGCAGGAAAAGACTGGCGAAGCAATTTGAAAACGAAACGAATTTTTCATTATTTGAAAAATATATTACTTATTGAGTTATAAACGATTTTGGTCACGTGGCGATAGATTATTCTCCTTTCGTCCGGAAATTTGGTTTAAAACGGCAACTTTAACATTTTTTTCTGGCAGATCTTTGCTTTTACCAAAAAAATGGAAAACGTCTTTCGATTGCATAGTTTCTGAATGACAACACCTGCCAATATCTTGGGTTTCCGAACAACAATGGAAAAAAATTATAATTTTTGCCGCTTTGGATTTGAGAACAGCCTTAAATATAAATAAATATCTTTTTTTTTTTCCTCCTTTAACTACATTTTCTCGTACTTTAGGATATCAAAAGTTCGGATACTCTATTATTAAAAATTCATATTTATGGAACACAATTTATTTTCATATACAGTAAGCTGAAGTCTTATAATGATTTTAAAAACTGTATCATACATTCAAATATTTATTGTAAATTCAGAAAGACGATTTTACTTCCAGTTTCTTGCGCATGGAATCAGTCTTAGATGTTCTTCAGAATATCTAGAATTAAATGATAGACACGTGTAAATTCGAATGCAGTATTAACGGTTTACTTGAAGCAAATACAAAAACGGAAGTCTCTAGAATTTTTTGCTATCTTTTATTTCCATTTACTGAGTTCTATTTTTAGAAGTCCTATTTCCATTCTTAGGAGAAAAAAAAATAGATTTTTATAAATAAATTATATTAGTTAAATAAATTATACTGCTGCAGATAAACTATATTAATAGAATTTTTCAATAACCCTGCTATAAAACGTTTAAAATAATTCGTTGTAAAACAAGTCAAGGGGGATTAAGAATACTCATGTAAATTTAAAAAAAAACGCATATTACAAAATAATGTTTAAATGTTTTTAAATTTTTATCTAAATAGTATATGTTTACTTTGTTTATTATTACACATTAAAAAAATGAAGTATTATCTAGAAAATCCCTATGAAAGAAAAGAACGAATTCTTTATTTGTAATATGTTTGGTAATTTTCGTTAAATTAATATTTTCTTCTTATTTTCATATTCATTTTCAGTAATTTTCGTTGAATTAATATTTTTTGGTTATTTTCATATTCATTTTCAGTATTCACGTTTAAATGTATTTTTCAATTGATATTACTTTATGCGGAAATATTATTATTCAGGCTTTTTAAAATAGCAAGAGTAATAGTATAAACAATAAACAAAAAACGGCCTTTAATATTTGAGTTCTTTACTCATATAATGAAAATATTAAAAAAAAATAAATAAAATAAAAAATAACAGTCAAATTTAATTTTTAAATTATTTGGCAATGGACACCACAATCTACTCAAGTATACCCGTGAAAAGTTAAAATGTTACGATTTGTTTTTAATCCTATAAAACTTATGTAACTGGAATATCTTGATTGATTTCAACATTAAACAACGCTTAAAAAATTCTCCATTTTAAAACTGAATGCTTCATAAAATTTATCATACATTTCACTATGAAACTATCAGTTTTCCTGTTTTTTCAGGATAATCAAGGAAAATGAGAACAATCAATACCGACAACTGCAGCGTCAGTAACTTTTTTTTTTTTTAAGAATAGGGATATGATATCGGTTTTCTTTTTAGAAAATGGAGAGAATCTAACGAAAGTATATTTTCTTAACCTGCATTATATTCTCAAAGACTGTACAAAATATTAATTTCGAAAGTAGCTCTCTCATAATTTTTACAAAAACACTTTTAATGCAATTTTCAATTTTAAAAATTTGCAACACTATACGGCAAAATTTTTTTCGTCGAGCTTATAAAGAACTTATAAAACTTCTTATTATTCAGTGGGAAAATGTTCTACGTTATTATAGTGTGTTTTAGAATCGTGAGTTACATTCCTAAGATTAAAAGAATATATTATTATATTGTTAAGATCAAAAGCGAAATATTTTCTTAATCAAAAATTCAGAAGATAAAGTGATTTTAATTTAATTTTTATCTCAAGTATATTGATTTGGAATACATCTATTTCTTTTAATAATCGTGAGCTTGATGAAAATTCTCTAGGTAATTTTACAAACCTTATGGATTTTACAGATTCAAAGAAAATAAAATATAATAATTTTTGACGATTAAAATTTTTCATGTTGGAAATTTCTTGAAATTTGAAGAATTCTAGTAATACGTATCCTATTTATGCGTAAAAAATAGTTTTTCGAGTTTCGCTTTCAATTTCTGATTCATAATATATTTTACTTCAGCCCATTTGAAATATAGAAAATCCTAAATTTTTGCTGTATTTTTCAAGAAATATCCTTTTTAAATTTAGAAATTTTTAAGTTATTCTACACTAAATATTTTTTTACTGTAAATTTACAGTTCCTTACTAAAATTAGAGTAAAATGCACAGACTTGGGATATCGTCCTTACTTGCAACGATTTCGGAGTTTTAGCTTTAGGATGTTGATAGCACTGTAGGTTGTCGCAGGTTACCTCTGAAACAAGTTATATTTTCCCATTGTTGTTCAGTAATGGTTGGGGCTGCTCCTGACGTTTTGTAGGAATCTGTGTGTACAGTGGCTTGAATACAATAAGGCCTAAGTGTTTAAAACATGAGACATTGTCTCAAGTTAGGCACTGTTGTCTCAAGTTGAAGATTATGAATTTCATTTTTTTTCTCAAATGTTTTCACGTTTTAGACCGCGTATAATATATTATCCTGAAATTTAAAAACATTTTTTTTTCTACCAATCCAGTGACAGATCCATATTAAGAGATACCATACATTTAAATGTTCCTACGTTCCTCTTTAAAAAATGTGTAGAACATATATAATTTTTTAGTCAGCCCAAGGAGCTCTTTACATATATATGCTTTTGTTTTTTAACACCCTTCGTTTTTCATTTTGTTCCTAGTCTGCCTAGTCTTTATTATTTCATATTTGTTAGTAAAGAGCAAATTCTACACTGTAAAAAAAGACAAATGGTTCTTATTCGACGAAAATATGCAATAATCACGAACGCAAATATATAATAACCTCTCCCGAGTCATCCAAGGTTCTGGAAAGTGTTTCTTTATCGTTAAAAACCTTAGAAAACAATTTATTTTCGAAATTTAAAGAAGAATTTATAAAAATAAATTTTATTAGCTGACTGTAATTTTTGGAAGCGTTTCCTAGTAGCTTTTACAATGTATTAATCAGCTCTCTGTACACGCAAAATCATTTTTTAAGATTCCATAATTTTTCAAGTAAACATTTTCAGCTGCATAACTAAATTTGTGCATGCAATTTTAACAAAATAACGTTAATTTTCATATTATTGTTAATGCTGTTAATTTTATGTGTTTGTCTGTGAAACATGTTGCTGAATATCAAAATGTTTACCTAAGAATTAATAGCATCTGAAAAAGTGATATTCCGATTTGAGAAAACTGATTGTTATACTGTAAAAACTACTCAGAAACGTTTCCGAAAACGACGGGCAGCTAATAAAGATTTATTTTTATAAAATCTTCTTTAACTTTTGAAAATAAATAGTTTTCTGAGGCTTTTAAAGTTAAAATAACGCCTTTCGGAACCTTCTGTGACTCGGAAGACAATATTATATATTTTCGTTCTTGATTATACAACCTTTTCTTAAATTAAGAAGCATCTATTTTTTACAAGTATGATGAGTCTCATTTCATGTGCGGTAACTGACTGCAAAAGTCATCATATGTTATTCGACTATTCTTAGTTTTTAATAACGTCGTTCAGAATAAGTAAAATTAGTTAAAAATGCATTGAAAGTTTGTTTTATTTACGAGAAAACACGACCTAGCATTTTATAATGCAAACTATAACCTTATTTTTCATGAATAATTTTTTTTTATTATTATTTTCGCCGCTTTTAGTTGTTTATTGTGTCTAAACATTTTTAAAAACGATGTAACCGGACATGTTTGGAATAAAAAACTAAAAACAAAACAGTGAGGAAAAAAAGAATGTTCCAAGTTATGTTGCTTAAGATCAACTTGAGACAGACGTTAATTTTATTTAAGTATTAAATGAAATACTTAAAATTTGAAATAAATATAGCCCATATACCCTTCAAAACTTTGGTATTTATGTTGATCTTCTATGTTTCATAAAAAGGTTCATTTTACAGAAGTTTTTATCTAACAATTTTAACAAATTATTCAATTTAAAAGATCAGCAATATTACACTGTAGCATTTCTGTTCATCCAGCAAAAACATACAGAATTTGTTATCGATCGGAAAGATGTTCAACTTAATAAATACGATCTTTAGAATCCTGAAAATATTATCTAAAGTTAATTTAAAATATCATTTTAATCAGACATTTTAGATGACAAAATTAAGTTATTTTTAATAACATGGAGAATACTAATTTGATTAAAAAAAATAAAAATAAAAACCTCAAATATAATTTTATTTTTCTTATTTCTTATTTATTTTTCTTATTTCTTATTATATATACTTTTTATTTCTTATATATTTTTATTATTTATTTTTATAAAATCATCTTTAAATTTAGAAAATAAACAGTTTTCTGAGGTTCTTAAAGTTAAAAGTACGCTTTTTGGAATCTTCGGTGTCTCGGAAGAGGTTATTATATATTTACATTCTTGATTATACTACATTTTTGTAGATTAAGAAACATCTGTCTTTTTTTACAGTGTCAATTTTTGTGTCGTAATTGATTGCAAAAGTCATCATTTTTACTTAACTAATCTTAGATTTAACGACGTTTTTCAGAATAATTACAATTCGTTAAAAATGTATTGAAAGTTTATTTTATTTACGAGAAAACATGACCTAACATTTTGTAATGCTAACAATAAATTTCTTTTTCATGAATAATTTTGCTTATTATTAATTTCGGCCTTTTTAGTTGTTTATTCTGTCTATTTTTTTTTTTTTTAAGAGGGAAACTGTCCCAAAAGTTTGGAATAAAGAATAAAAAAAAAAAAAAAAAAAAAAGTAGAACAGAAGAGAAATGCTCAAGTTAGGTTGCCTAATCTTAACTTGAGATATACGTTTCAGGCAGACATTGGGTTTTAAACGAAATCCTTAATTTTTTTTAAAAACATTGCCCAGATACTTGACTGTACTTAAATCTATATCAAAATTATTTAAAAATATTCTTAAATCACAATTTTTTAAGTAAAAGTAAACAAAATTATATTTTAAGTTTAAAAGATCAGCTTTCTTACACTACAGTATTTCTTTTTATCCATCAAAACGTACAAAATGTATTACTGAGCGGAAAGAAGTTCATCTTAATTAAAGCTATCTTTATAATACTGAATATATCATAGGGTTCACAACCATAGTAGACCAAGTCCATTAAAAAAAAAAAAAAAATGATATAGTCCATTTGAAAGGTGCATAAAATCTGTTTTATCCACTCTCACTGTGAACCAAATCTGTTTTCATATACATTTGGCTCTCTGTTTAACGACTTTCAAGAAACCTCGAAAAATCTTCCTTAAATAGAGATCGTCCTTAAACAGAATTTGTGGAAAAATAATATTTGGAAAACATTTCCCTTCACACGTTACAGGCTTAGGACTGTCAATACATTTCTAAATATATTGGTGTGTTTAGAAATGTTTTACTAGTTTATTTAAATTTATTTTATGTCTTCCTTCTTTCTTTCTTTTTTCTTGATACAGATATAATACTACATATTTTTGTTGCACAAATACAAATTGCATTAATTATACTGCATACAAGAACAACAGTACAGCATACAATGTTTCTTACAGTACAATAATAATATTTATAACACATTTAATTAAACAAATTAAGTTTTTAAAAAATCAAAAAGTGTAGATTGTTTCAATGGTGGTCTAATTTTTAGTACCCTTGCTTCAAGCTTCTCAAGAAGGTTGAATGAATCATCTTCCGCATTTGATGAAACAAAGTATACTGGCAAAGAATATCCAGGGCAGAATTCGCAACTGAGTAAGAAGTAGGTGATGCCTCGTTTACTGTATCATCAGCTTCATCACCATCTTCTGCATCTAAAGTTTCATTTTCATTTGCGATGCCTTCATAAATTTGATCTAAATTGATGAAGTCGGTTGTTAAAATGTCTTCGTCAAAATAGATAAAAAAATTTTACGTTTTTAGAGGGAGAAAACGAATCATCACATTCCAACAATTATACCCTTTTCCTTTATCTGTACTCATCTGAATTGCAAGAAACCTCGTTTTTCTATCAGAGGAAGTTCTCTCATTTAACATGTTTAAAGGGATCGGGAAAAAAAACTACGTGAAAATCGTCGTTAAATAGAAACAATTTCGTCTTTACATAGAAATTTTTTTACTTAAAGGAGCCGGGACCGAGACGACTGTACTTTCTCATATATTTTATCTGTTTATTGCAAACTTGATTTACTCTGGGAGTGGATAAAACAGATTTTATGCACCTTCTAGATAGACTAGCTCATAGTTTTTCAAAATGGACTTGGCCTACTATGGTTTTGAGCCATATATCTAACTTAAAATAAGCTCTTAATCAAATATTTTAGACGACAAAATTAATTTTTTTAATAACGTGGAGAATTCCAATTTAATTTTTTAAAAAAACCTCAAATGTAATTTTATCAGGGATGAGAGCGCTCCGACCCAAATGACGGATTGCTACCACTAAATTTTAGTAGTATTTCTTGCTGTATTTAATAACGGAATTCTGAGATTTAATAAAGCAAATAATACTGGTAAAAGTTAGTGGTGAAAATCAACCATTTGTGTCAGAGCGCTCTTATCCCTGTTTTATTAATCTTATATATTTTACGGGTTTAACTACAAGAATTTATACAAAACTCGTTTCATTTAAATGTAAAGAAAACTTGTTTAAGATGCAATTTTAAGTTCTAATTCATATTTTATTATATTTCAATCCATTTGAAATAAGGAAGAGTAAAAATATTTGAGACAGTTTCAATTTAAAATGTTTTTAAAATGTTAGATTCTATTTTAAATGTCTTTTGTTATAGTTTTTAATTGCTAATAATTGCGCAAAATTTTAATATAGAATTTCTTAGTTTATACGCGTCATTTCTTCACAGAAACTTTTCTAAATACTTTTTTCAATTTAAAAAATTCAGCAAAATTTCACTTTAATTTCGTATTGCATACGGCATGTAAAATCTAATTAGAAAACGATATGCAGTTGAATTTCGATGCTTTGGAATCTTTTTTTTTTTTTTTAGATCTAAAGAGAAAATACATTCTTAATCAAAGATTCTTAAAGAATGAAAAGTTAAAGAATTTGTTCTTTATTATTATTTTTATCATATGTATTTTCGAAAAATATATAAATATGAAAGGTAAGTCCTTCCTTTAATAAAGTCGAAAATATTAACTTAATATAAAATATTTATTAACCTCATAAATTTTTCTACTTTTGGTTCAGTGAAAATAAAATATCTAGTAATTAAAGACTATGCACAAGGTTCTAATTTGAACAACTTGAAAAGATACAAGACTTTTAATAAACGTGTTCAACATTTAATATAAAAAAATCTTTCTAAAAATCATTTTCAAATTCTAATTTCTATAATTTTCTTTGATAGATATAAATCGTCACAAAGAATTTAGAAATTTTGGGGATGTTGTATCAAATAATTACTTTTTTAAGTTTAGCAAGTTTTAGAGATAACCTATTTTTAATATTCTTTTTTCTGATAGAATAATTCGTTTCTCAACAATTTTGTCAAAAGTTAATTTAAAAATTTCCTCCTTTATACAGATCATTAAGTTTGCGCGCAAGTTTTATAACACACTATTCTATTTTAAAGTTCATAGTTTAAAGAACGAAAAAATTTCATGTAAAAGTTTTTTTCTAATGCTTTATTCAATTTAAAATTTAAATGTTCGGTAATATTACGCCATAATATTGCTTTTTATCCGACATGTAAAAACTTGTTAGTTAGTGGAAAGATTTTCAATTTAATTAAAGATTTCTTTATATTCTAGAATATATTCTTAAGATCAAAAGGAATATTTGGCTTTAATAAAAAAATCTATGAAGGGAAGAAAAAATGTTTAATCTTATGTATTTGCCAAAAGAATGTGAATATAAAGGGCAATTTCTTGCTTTAAGAACTTTAAATATTACTATTTAAAATCACCGTTTGATTTTTTGAAAATGTAAAATAAAATAACAATAGATTATGAAATGATTTTGATTTTAGCACTTTATACAATTTCAAGAATTATGCTACATTAATAAAACGTATCTTATTTAAATATGAAGAAACATTGTCAGAGATGTAAAACTTAGAATCTCTAGAATATGTGCTAGGAAAAAATACGTCAAACCTTTTTCAAAATACTTTTTCTGGCTGCATTTAAAATTTAGAACATAGTGTGATAAAAATATTGTTAAAAGAAGAATGAGTGCTTTTCCGCAGATCATTTTAAAAGGAATGTAAATTAACACATATTGCAGTGTGTTAATTTAGCTTTAAAAGCGAAATATTTAATAATGGGTTGGGTCAAACTATGTTAAAATGAAGCACTTTAGATAAAGTTGGTCACTTTGTTTTCAAAATTAGCTATAAAATATTTTTTTTTATAAAAACTCATTAAATCTACATCTGTCTTTATAGAAAATGCTTGAATACTGTAAAGAGTAAAATTGGAATTATTAATTAATATATAATATACAATGGTGTCGCAGAACTTCGTGTACAAACCTGGAGGTTAGGTAGAGAACATCGTTAGGAACCATAATTCCATAGGAAAGCATCGGCGAAAAAAGATAGGTGGCGCTGTACGCGAACTGTCAAGGTCTGCACGAGTGGCTTTCTGATTGTAGGCACCGACTGCGTGCGGTCAACATGAATCACATGAAACCCGATCACGTGCCGCACAACAACGCTTCACTGTTAAGGCTGTTCTTAACTGCTCTGCTCAACAACCGCAAAATGTTTTCACACTTTTACAGATTCATTTTTTAACGGAAAGGTATAAAATTGGAAAGCCTGTACAAGGAAGCAATTTGGAATTGAACTGTGTTTGCCATTTTTTGATCAACAAATTACCTATTGAGTTATAAGCGCTTTTGATCACGTGAAAAACACGTTTTTCGCCCGCTCTTGAGTGGTTATTCTACTTTCGCGCGGAAACTCGGTTCAAAACGTCCACTCTGACACAATTTTCTGAAAGATCGATTGCGTTTTCAAAAAAATGGAAAATATAGCTCGATTACATAGTTTCTGAACAACAACACTAGCTCGTTTCATGCATTTTCGAACAAAAATAAATTAAAACTTATGTCAGAAAGTTGCGCTTTTGACTTTGAGAACACACTTAATGTGTGGACGGGTATCCTGGCGGACGGTTTAGTGAGGCCATACATCTTACCACCTCATCTGGACACTCACAAGTATCTCGTTACTGTTCAGGAGATTCTTCTAAAAATGATTAACGATGTTCCCGTACGTGTTTGACGCGCAATGTGTGTTAGCATGATGGTGCGCAATCTAATTACGCAAGTGACGTAAGTGATCATTTGGACCGGACATTTGGAAACATTTGGATTGGGTGTGGAGATACCGTCGCATGGCCCCTTCTCCGTTTAAATTACCTGATTTATCTCCTCTTTTTCATTTTCTCTGGGTTGCCATGAAATAATTTGTGTACGACAAGCCCGTAAATTCTAAAATGGATCTCAAGAAACGAATCTCCATCACTGCGGCGGCGATCAACGCAACAACCGGCATCTTCGCAAATGTTCTCCAGTCCATGTCGCATAGGTTCATGCTTGCATCCATGCATCCATATGTGCTTACGCCAATGGGTGCAATTTCGACCACCTCCTATGATGCTTGTAAGTCATACATTGCACTATTTTCTGTGTAATAATGCGTTTTAAGCTGCTTTCTGCATTGTGGCCTTACTGTGTCTTTGTGTCTCTTTAGCACGTGAGGGTGACGTTTCTGCTCATGCTTTCCTATGTAATTATGGTTCCTAACGATGTTCTCTACCTCCCCTCTAAGTTTGTACACGACGTTTTGGGACACCCTGTATATACTATATATTAACTGTACTAAAAATATTTACTGGATATAATTTTTTTAATTTAACGTTTTTTAGATAAATTTTACATAACGGATATGACTGTAAGTTCATTTGTTATTTTTATTTAACATTGCTAAATGTTCGTAAAATATAATTGCGTTAAGAATTGCGCATTAACATTTGAAATAAAAAAAAATTAGAAATATTTAGTTGTCTTAAAATTTTGAGAAATGTTATTTAAATAACTAGTAATTTCTAATAAAATGTCATGTGATACATTTAATCCTTCTGTATATAAAAAAAAGTTTTGATTTGGAAATGGACCAATGAAAATGCGTAGATATTCCCGGTAGATCGGCATCCAATTTGATTGCTTAAGCATGGCCTTTCTTCGTTAATATTAAAAACACTGTTGCATACAAAAATATGAAAATCGATGGTATTATAGAGAAATGTTTGATAAACACGCTGATGCAGACAGTTTTCAAATCGAAGAATTATTTTAAGAGATATTTAATGCTAAAGTTGGACAATATCGTTCTATTAAAAAATTTTTATTGGAGCAAAAACTATACATAAGAATTTAATCATTTTTAGATCATTTTATACGTTATAACTTCCCGGTGTGCATGTTGCATTTATTTTTTTTATTTGGCTCATTTTTTGAGGTTTTATTTATATTTTAAATTCAAATTTTCAGCATTTCGAGAGATATTTTTGATATATTTTAGAAAATGTTATTAATATTGCCAATTATATAAACAGCGCAAACAATAATGTTTACTTCAAATTAAAAATTTATTTACACGTGACTATTATAAACAGAAAAAAAAACTTTAAAATTAGAATTAAAGGATTACATGTTAAAAGCAGGAAAATTACGTCATAAGAACCATATTTACACTTGAATTTGAAAAGAGAAACAAAATGTTAAAATAAAAAAATTATTATGTGTTAAAACTTGTAAATGGAGGAAATTACGTCATACTTAAAATGGCCAAAAAGTATGGCAAAACAATTTAAATTAAAAAATATATTTGTGCGAGATATTTTGAGATAATCTTTTCAACTATTATCGTGAATTCGAAGACAGCGTAAATAATATTTCCTTCTAACAACAAAAGTATTTTTAACTGAATATTAATAAGAGAAATAAAACTTTGGTGTAAATTACGTCAGATTTAAAACGATACATTTAAAATGAATCATTTAAAAAAACTATCTTACAGCACTATTAAAAATTACCGGGAGACAATGTTTACTTAATTCATTTTAAATTAGCTTATTTTCAAATGTTTAACTAATTTTTTAATTAAATACGAAAACAGCCATTGTATCTCTCAAAAGCAGCAGATTTGGTCTTAAAAATCCCCAATCCAAGGAAAACAAATGGAAACAGTTTACAGAGAGATCGCTACTTTTTTATCGTTTTTTTTTTTTTTAATTCAATATTTTTAAAGCCGATCAAATTAGCGTGCTTTTTGGATTTTGGTGTGCCTGAACGGTGATTGGCGAGAGTTGCTCGTAGGGGGCAGAGCCCCCTAGTTTTGCAAAATATACCTTTCACCCGTTTGATACCGTTTCAATGCATATATATAAAAGTATTTTTCAAGAATATCAATATCCAAGAACAAAAGTGTTTATACGTGGTAATTTCCCTCCCCTCATATCGCCAAATATGTAGAAAAAGTGCTATTTTTTTTTTCTAATGGCAAAAACATCAGCTGTAGTTTTCCTGCGGTTGGACCTGCAAGACCTCAGATTTTAATTGCCTCGATCATTGTCTTTGGAAATAGTATACAGTGACCCATTAGTTCTTTTTCCTATTATAAGAACAGTGTAGTATATTATAAGCATAAATTTCTGACGTGTATTCTGCAATCGACTGTTTAAAGAATAATCTTCATGAATTTCAAGAGCTTCACGTTATTCTTAATTTAAATCAAGATTGGGAGAGCTTAGTTATAGAATTTACGATTCGTTTAAAATCATATTTGGGAGAGCTAAGTTCAAGAATTCACGATCTGTTTTTAAATAATATTAATGTAATCAAGCATATTTCACAAGAAAGTGGCGCAGGTGTTGTTCAGTACAAATCCAAGTCAAGCACAGGATGATTAAAAACTTTGTTAATTCCATATTTACACTTTTAAATATATACATTATATACAGCGAAAACATTTGGATAATATTTGTTAAATAAATTCCACACTGGGAATTCAAGGTGATCTTATTAAAATTTCAGCAATTATGTTCTTCTAAAAAGAAGCCACAAAAATAGCATTTCCTTTTTTTAAAATCAAAACATTTCTTCGATTTGAAAATCATGACAAAAACATACGCAGACTACCTGCTGCGTTCAAGATTCACATTCACAATAAAACTAAACTAAAAAAGAAAGAGTAAAAAAATGTTTTCAAATATCAATTCTCTCGAAGGTCACGTGATCCTTCGCGGCGCCTAAGCAGTCTGGCTGACTGCTCGAGAGAGGGTTGCAAAATATTCCACACTGTTAAACATGATACATTATGATTACAGATAACAGGAGAAAATGTTGAACATCATACCAGGACCTTAAAAGAGAAAGGGCGAATCCCGAAATTCAGGTGTTGAAAAATCAAGCTCAAAGTTTTGCAAGTAGTTCAAGATAGCAAGAGCGAAATTTTATTTTAATCACTGCTGATATACGAATGATTTCTAACGAAAAAAACATGAAGAGAGGGGTTTCAGACCCGGTGATCGCCCTTGCTCCTCTAGAAAAATCAGGCCACGAATTTATTATAGAAGATTATACTACTCGCTTTGGCTTGACACTGTGAAAATATTAAGTGCGAACCGCATCAAAACTACATAGCTACGTGTTGCCAACATCTATCTGACATGGAAAAAACAATTAATAAAATCGATTTTTCGAATTCGCCCTTTCTCTTCCAAGCTCCTGATATTGCACATTTTTAGTCCGGAAATGGAAATATATTCTGAAGTTCACTCTATGTCTTTTACGTATGTTATATAGCCTCTATTGGTTGTTTTTAGGGTTCCGTACTTAAAACGTAAAAACGGAACCATTATAAGATCACTCCTGTGTCTGTCTGCCACAGCCATTTTACTCGTAAACTATGGTACGTGGAAAGTTCAAACTGGGGGATGTAATAAAGACTTTTAACCCACATATTTACAGATTATTAAACATCAAAAAAATATATTTAGAAAAAATTCAGAGGAGCTAATTAAGCTACTTGAAAACAAAATATTTTCTTTGTATATCGTGTGGAGTATCGTGTGAAAGATTTCGTAACGCTGAACTCAGAAATATATTTCTTTTAATTTTAAGCATTGCTGTTGAAGAGATATCGTCGCAAATGTAGTGCAAAAATATGTTCCCCCTATCTATTTTTGAATCTACTGAAACTAAAATTATAAAAAAGTTAGAGGTAGTAGACGTTAACTTAAATCTTACAGAGAAATTATACCGATTACCCTATGACACATAGTTTTTGAGGAAAGCGCATTTTCCCGTTACACACAAATTTCTATTTGCGGACCTTCAGCAAAGGTGTTAAGTAGCTCTGATGTTACCTTTCGTAGCAGAAGTATAAAAGCATTGTTGACAATGATTTTCGCAAAACATCGTCGGTAATTAGCAGAGATATTAACCCTTAAAGACAAGGACAGTTTGGACATACATAATGACAGGGGCGGCATACTATATGTACCATCGGCTTTATAAGCTTAGATAACAGCTTTTAATGATACATTTGTGTAATGCAATGCCCAGTAGCAGTAAAAAAATAGTAAACGTCAAATTGTTTAAAACAGACTAATTTAATTAGAATTAATCACATAAATACTATGGGATTCGAACTAGTTTGCATTGGGTGGATCTCTCAATACGACTCCCGTGTCTTTGAAAATTAATTAAAAACCTATGTGGAAAAACGCGGCACGGACCAAGGCGGCATTGTAACTTTGTGACCTACTTTCGAAACGCGCTTAGCACAATGCCAAGCTTACACTTTGAGCAAAAATTTTGTTTTAAATACAATGTAAAAAGGAAAGATTATTTCTACACTGAATTTAGTTTTATGAAATGCCAAATGAAGTTTAAATATGCACTACTTTTATTGTCAATTAAGTTCATCATAAACAGATTAGGATAAGATAAAAAAAAGAGTTATACAGAATATCAATATTTGATATTATTTAGGCTTCATATCTCTTTGAACTTTTGTGTTATACCCATTCATTCTTTTCTAGTATACACAGCTATACCCAGCCCTACGTTATATGGTTTTTACTAAGTTTTATTATTCTTTTAGCAACAATTTTTTTAATAATACAGTTAACAATTCACATATTTATTGTACGGAATCCTAAGAGAGCGAATAATACTCGCACTTGGTCATTTATTTAACTAACTTTTCACTTATTGCCGAAACGTCAGTGAAGGCTTACTGTGGAGACACGAAAAGTTTTGGTTTCCGTTAGTCTGCCTGTCTGTTAGTCTGTCTGTCTGTTCCGCGATAACTGCCGTAAAAAGCATCCGATTATCTTAAGATTAAGGATGCATGTTGGTGAAATCCCCGGATTTAGCTGCATAGTTTTTGGTTAAATTTGGTTCATTCGTTCGGAATATATAGAACTTTTTATTTTGCGGCTTAATGCTTTCCTATAGCAATTCAGACGATTTTTCCATTTTTATTTGTTGAAAAGAAATGGTTCATATGATTGAAGGATTTAAATGCTAAATTAAGGATGATGAAATTTCCTAATTAGAACCATACATTATTCATATTAGTTTGAAATTTTGCGTATACATTTGTCAGAGTTTTTAAATTCGGTGTATAACTTTTATGGAGGGATTTTATATATGTGTTTCAATAATATAAAATATTTTTTTTTTAATATAAATTTTCTTTTTAAGCACATATTTAATTGTTTTTATTATCTTTTAACTGTTACCTAGCAGCGAACTACACCTAAAAATATCGTAAATGTGAAAGTATTTGTAATTGTTTGAAGTTAAATCAAAGTCAAAAGGGACGAATTAATGCCTTTGTGTCTTTACATATTGATGGAATTTACCACAGAAATAAAGAAAGACTATGTTCTATTTATTTTGTTCAAATATTTTTCTTTTAAATTAAAAAGTTCATTATTTTCATAAGGAATAAATCAACATTTGCTATGAAATTTAACAATCATTTTTTTTTTTTTTTTTTTTTTTTTTTTTTTTTTTTTTTTTTTTTTTTTTTTTGCCGTTGCCACAAAAATTCAATCCCGGAATAAAAATTTATCCTAAACAGTTAATTTTGATTTGAAAGATTTTTATGTGCGAGAGGAAAATGAAATAAAAAATAGACATGAATACGCCTTCATATTAGAAATACAGTGAAAATAAGAAAAGAAGGTGAATTTGATCTCATATATCAAAAATAAAACGAATACGCTTTGAGGTTGAAATAAAAGGGGCTTGTGTTATGATATTAATTCTTATTATTAAAAAAAAATGTTACAAATATCTCATGGTTTATCGTCTGCACACAGCTAACAGAAATGTTAATTCTTAATCGAAAATTCCAATGAGAAAAAAACAAATTTTGAAAAGCAAATATATAGTAAATATCAAAATTATGCACCGAAAAATTATCGTTGTCGAAAATGACGTCATTGTATCGGGAAATAAATATTTTCATTCTTAAAAACCAAGCATTAACTAAATTGCCTGACAAAATGTTTTTTGACGGGTGTTACTTCTTAATGCCGCCTCATTTCAGAAAATATGAATAAAAATTATTTTATTTTTAAAGGAAATTACATTTTCATTCATAAAACCTAAACGTTTAATATAACTGCGTCAATGTAAATCATCTTCTGTGTTACCAGTATTGAAAAATAAGGTTCGGAAGTGTAAAAATAAATCTAAGATTTGCGCTAACCATTAGCGCAATCAATAAAAAGTTACGTATGTAAATTAACAAGACCACGAGGGGTTCAGGGGGGCGGAACCCCCCTGAAGAAATCTACTTTTATACCAGAATTAACAGCTCATGATAATTTTGAAATATCCTTCCATAACGTTTTTAATTTAATGCTTCTAATGTCTGAAAACTTCGTATTTTTTATTGTTATAAATAATTACATAATTTGAAAACTTTAAATTGCGGTTTGCAGGAAACTGAATATTACCAAAGTGAGTCTAAAAACAATGACTTGCAGAGCTGACGTTGAGGCTCCTGATCTGCAGATTTACTAGTTTAGAAAATAAATTCCATGATGTCTTTGCGATATTCTACCTTATCAGTGCTGAAAGGTTCTGCTCTCAAAGCTGGTATAGGGGAGGTGTTGGGATCGAATAAAAGCAATCGTGCACGTCGACCTAATCGTTCGGAGTTTCCCATGGTTTTCTTTATAAAACATAATATTACATTACGTCAATACAGGTTAGGTTAAATTAGAAGGACCTCCACAGAAGGCCCTTGGGTCTATATCCTATAATATATACATATAAATATCCTATCCTATCCTATCCTATCCTAATATCCTATATCCTAATGTGTATATAGATAATCGACCGTCATAAACAGCAGAAATACCTGACAATACTCCCCAAATTTCATGACTATCAGATGAATAGTTTTTTTCCTTAGCGCTCTTAAAAATGTGTACTTTATTTTTTACCACCTTATGTATAAAAAGTTAATATAGTTATAATAATGATAATAAGTTATTATTTTATTTTGCTACTGATGTGCCATTATTGTTTTAACTATGTCTTCTATTTTTTCTATGCTTTGATTGTGCATACAAAAATTGCATCTACAGATGTGATTAAAAAGTATTACCTTCTGCTATCCTAACTGGTGGTTTGGTTTTAGTTTGTTTCTGAATATCTTCTTATATATTTTTAGTTTACCACCCACTGTTAAAAATGTGCAGCAATTGCTGCATACTCACTCCACCACTTTTATAGAATGTTTCTGTTCTGACCAATGAGAATGCCCATAATATAGTCAAGTTACAGTTTCCTATAAAAGCAATGGAGTGACGATGCAGCAAATGCCTCAGATTTTTAACAGTGTCTCTTAAATAAGTATTATAAAGTGATTTATAATTATTCAAATTGATGATTTTTGTATTATTGATCTTTTTATTGCATTACAGCATTGAAGAAAAATATCCTCAGATGTAACACTGAAAAATTTGTACTACTTAGTTTTCAAAACTCATATTGTTACAAATAATTAAACTAATTCAACCGTAACTCTTTATTTATTTTTTCTTATATAAAGGTACCGCTTTCCACTTTCATTTTACAGCAGTTTGGTGATCTTAACATCACATGCATTTAATTTATATTTTTACTCGTAAAGTTAATCTGGAATGTTTGTTTACGTATCATGATCGATTAACAGATCTATAGAACAAAATACACTTTTACGAACACAAAAATAGGCATTGAATCATCTCATACGTTAGAATAGGTTTAGCGTTGAGCACTTGGATATTACCAAATGGGTCACGAAAACTTTATATCTCAACACTATTTTATAAATGCAACATTTCGAAACTTGAAACAATAGATCACATTTATTTTTTAAACTACTGAAATCTATTGAACAAAACTTATGTTTGGTCATTTCCAAACCATTGTCTCAGCGGCATCCAGAACTAAATCACTTTGGAATAACTTTATACTACGTTAAATAGTAGAATAGACAGAAATTTTGAGGCACGGTATTGATTAGATTTATGAATAATCTACATGCTTATATATGCATTAATTTTATAAGTAAGCTAAACTTCGAAAACACCATTCACCAGACCCAGTACAACTGTACCCCTTCTTTTGTGCATGCTCCGATACTTGTCACATGGATAAAATATAGACAAATTTAGCATGTTGTTGTTGAATCATTTTTATTTCCAATTATCAATAATATTACGAGACTCATGAGATTCAATATACGTCTAGTAAAATGATAATAGAAATAATTTAACTGAGTAAATAATAAATATAAATATATACTAATCCACGTATAAACTAAATAAATTGATTTTTTAGGACCAAGTAGGCAATACAAAAATACAAGAAAAAAATTGTAAAACAATTGTTATTATTGCAATAAAATAAATTGCATTTTAACTGGATATGCAGTGACGCAAAATGATAAAAAAGGAAAAGGTTTTTCTATATTTTAAGCATATTATATGTGAATTGTGCTTCTATTGTGTTTAATAATTTCAGTGCAGCATTGGGACATAGAGTTCACAAGTTTTCCAAATTTTCGAGGCGACGATACACTACATTTCTTACAAATCACAGATTTTAATTTTTCTTTCGAGTTATACGGCCCATGTCACCATTTTCTCAGTAGATACTGCACACTATAATAGTCCAAATATTCTCCATGGGATTTAGATCCACACTAATGGGGGCCAATCAAGTGGAGGAATCATATTTTCTTCAAACTACTCACTCTTATCTTTTGCAGAGTGAATTGATGCATTATCTTGTTGAACAATATAGTTACGGCCGGCACTTTATTCAACATGGTTCAACAAATGACATTCTAAGACGTGATATATGTATACATAATTTTTCGTCTTTCAAGAAAAGCAATTCTAACCTTACCTTTTGAAAAAAGGCAACCCAAACCATTAGGGACCTTCACCTAGTTTGCGCGTGAAAATACGACCTTTTCCATTCGAAGATTTTACCAATTTCAATTAATAGCATCCGGATCAACTAGATTAAACTTTTTACATTCATTCAATGTAATTTTAGGGCAATTGTGTGGTTGCTTCAAATATTTCTCTGCTAACTGAATGCGGGCTTTTTTATGGTATGATGCTAAACACGTACAACGACGAAGTTTTACATATTTTAGATTTCCCGACAAGTTTATTGCTGTTCTTGCTCTTCATATACTCCAAGGACGGTGAACCTACGGCACAGCATAGATTCAGGTTCTAAATCAAAATGTAGCAGATTTCACAGAATGCATTAATTAATCTAGATGTTGTCTCTGTTTATGTGAATTCGATTAGTTCGGTTGGTTGTCATTGTCATACAGATTACAGAAGCTGAAATGCAAATTAATGTAGTCCAATTAGCTCAATATTGGCTCACAAAATTTTAAGAATAAATGAAAATTGGGAGATTATTGCAAACAAAAATCTAAAAAATTATACTAAAAAATGCCGATTGTAAAATTATAACAACTAGAAATCCAATTCCAGATATTAAAGCTGCAGATACTGGCGCTTTCTATTTCGATAATATTTTCTCCGAGACATTCGTTTCGGAAATATATAATATGAAATATTCAAGTAAAAACATCTTGTCAAATGAGTCCATATCAACTTGCAAAAATACTAAAAACTACTAATATTTTATAATAACTACTAAATACTAATACTTTAAAAAAATACTAAGTACGAAGCTGATAATTATTTGAAGACACATTATTTGGCAACTAAGATGAGACAACGGAAATAATATTTTAAAAATAAATTTCTAAAGTATAACATGAAATATTATCCATAGTTTTTAATGCTAAAAGTAAAGTTTTAAGTAATTTTGATTCCTTTTTATTTGATCCATTATATGTTTATATTGTTGGCACGTCATGATCAAGTAAAATGCATTTATGTAAAACATGGATGTGAAAAAGTTCGCCGTCCCTGTTATAGTACATGCTGATTCTTTAGTCTTTACTTAGCTTTCAATTTCCTTTGCTGTCAATCTTTCGTTTGCGACCGATCAATCCAAATTCGTTGCGACCGATCAATTTTCGATCATTCCAAACGATTTTTCGGCATTCTTGTGGAATTTGCATTACCACAATTCGTTGGATTTCTAAAAAACTCTTTTTTTTTAGCGTTTAATTTTGTCACCAATTTTTTAAATTCCGATGTTATTAGATGTTGGCCTCTTTGGTAGTGATAAACGAATGCAATAGGCATTTCTTTTAAATGCTTTGTTAAATGATATGCGGAAATATCCACCGATCATGAGACGCGTTTGAAATTTTTACAGCGTAACTTTCATTTTGCGTCAGCTTAAATTTAGAAAAATACATGTTTCAAGATATATTAAAATATATGTACACAATTTTCGTAAACGATTGTTTCAGAATGAATTAGAATGTCATATATTTATTTGTACCACAAAGAAAAGCGCTTTAACATAGAAAATAAGAAATGAGTTTTTTGTTTTTCTATCTTTCCCACCATTTTGTACATCGCTGTACATATCAGACTCGAAGAAGATTCAAACAATAGATTTTAAGAATAATTTTATAAATATATGATCTACTAGCTTAGCTTGCACAGTCGTGGAAAAAAAAAGTAAACACCCCCTAGTAACTCCTCAACAAATTGTCGTAGAAGAACGTTACTGGTACCGAACGATAGGAAACAAAGTCTACTTTTAAATGACGTATATAAAATTTGCTTAGGGGGCCAACTACATATTAAAACGAACCATAACTTTGTTTTTTTTTCAATAGCAATACACAATTCTGACAGCATAAATGAACTCTGCACCCTTCAACTAGTCTAAAAACAAATTTTTATGCAATTCGTACCATAAGTTTCTGAGAAATTAATTATTTTAAAACGAGCGTATTTTAAGGGCTGTATCCAAATTGAAGTTCGGTACTCGATTGTTAACCGAGAGAGCTCCCTTCCTGATCAAGGCACCTTAAGCAGTCAATTAAGCCTGTTAGATTATAGGATAGCATAAGAAATTGCAAAATATTTAGTCGCTTCTATCATAGATGGGCCCCTTAAGACATCATTTTGCCATTTTTTAAGCATAATTTGAAAACTACTTGGCAGAAAAATGTGAAATTTTCGATTTCCTTAAAGCAGGACTTAATAAATCTGAATCCATCAAAAAAATTGTAGGTTGCAAATCACAATTTTTTTAAATATTAATTTCATAATTCATATCAGAAAATTATAAAAATTGCAAATTCAACGTATTTATGTTTGGGTATATTAGTATTATTGCTACACAAAAAATTAGAACAATAGGATCATAATTTCAGAAGTTATAAATAAAAATATGAAAATGTAATTTAACATTAGAAGCACTAAATTTTGAATATTTATAATTCAAAAACATAACATTCAAATGACTTGAAATTTGGTGTCTAAGCATAGTTTGAACCGAAGATTTGAAATATCTCGTTAAAATTGGGTATTTCTATTGAAAAAAATGAAGTTTGGATTCGTTTTAATCTGTAGATGCCCCCCTAAGCAAATTTTATTTACGTCATTTAAAAGTAAACTTTATTTCCAATCATTCGGTGCCAGTAACTTTCGTCTACGATAATTTGTTGAGGAGTTAGTAGGGGGTGTTAACTTTTTTTTTTCCACGGCTGTACATGTAGAACTATTTTTGATTGGGAATAAATAAGTAGGGGAGACCGGTACTAGTAGGCGCAGTTTTTAGTTATTAAGTTTTATTTACTTTTTGTTTAAGTTTTTTATGAAACTTTAACTGTACTTTTAAAGAACAGGCAAGGGGTCAGCTAGGTGGGGAGGCCTACCAAATGACTTAAGCACTCACAAGCCCCACCCAGCGGTTTCCATCTACTACCGCCGTCACCACACACACACACACACAAAAAAAAAAAAAATAATAATAATAATAATAATAATAATAATAGTAATAGTAATAATAAAATAATAATAATAAATAAAAGGCCCGAAGGGACCTACAGGAAAGCCAATTGAGAATATTAAGATTAAATACAATATAAGTACAATATATACACGATGGAAAAATTGGGCTATAAATACCCGGAGTTTTGACTTTGTAGTTTTTGTAGTTTATGTTTAGCGGAAGCCTAAAGTAAAAGGAAAATTGTGCGCCAACCAACCCCTTCACGGGGCAAGTTGCCTATACCTATGGGGTAAGTTGGCACACGCTTAATAAAAATTTAAATGAAGCTCAAATAAGACATGCAGTTAAGCGAAATCAATTTTATTATTACCAGTAAGTTTAAACAAAGGCGTTATAAGCCGTACAATGTAAAATCTAAATTATACAGACATAAAAATAATGAATAAAACATTAACATTGAGAAACTTCTATCCTACTCTATATCATCATCAGAGTTACAGTTGTCACAAATAAAAAATCGAGTGTCTCCGTTTGGACAAGCCTTGTGTGCCCAAAATCTTGCATTGCAACCACTTTTCTCGTTGTTTGCTGTTTTTCAAGGTACCAGCATATACCAAACACCGAGCCAACTTGCCCCGTGTTCAATGCTCCTACTAGCCCCATAAGAAATTTCTTCACAAAAGGGACACGTAATCCTCTAGGCATAAATAATCCGAGGAAATCACATATCGGGTGGGTACATCATACACTAAGAAAAACTGCACAAGTAAAATCGCAATTATTAAGATATGTATATCCGGAGTTTTGACTTTGTAGTTTAGTAGTATTAATTAGAAAAAGAATAAAGCAACAAAAAGTTACTTATGAGTGCAAAAAACAGAAAAATCGTAATAAATGTCCACTGCACGTAGGTAACGCTGCAAAACTACAATGGACATTGTAAATAGCAATAAGAAAGGTACTCTGTGAGTGGTTGCGTTATCTATCCACAAACAGGCGATTTATGAGGCTGCGCCTACTTACCCCTGTATCCAACTAGCCCCGGTCTCCCCTATATAAATTTAAATTTATACCTTTTTATCTTAGATTTCTTATTTGCAATTATTTTATTACTGACGTGTGATTATTACTATATGATTTACATAAAATTTAGGGAAATAAATCAAGCATAATATTTTTATGAAATTTCACACACACACAAAAAAATATATATATAGTTTGATAAAAAATAAATTAACCTTTTTTGTATTAATTAATTTCGTATGCCAATTTATTTCCTTCATATAAGACTAGAATAAGCAAGAAAAAAAATTAAAAATCTGACGATAAAATGTTGGACTATATATGAAGAAGGATAATTAAAACTACATTAACTTACTGATATATTTAAATTTTAGACATGCAAGAGAAAAATCTGAGCACATTTTCTTCAAAGTAAATTTTGATTTTACTTCATATACCGGCAATTTAAATGTAAGGTAGTTCAAAATGAAGGTAGTCAAATTAAAATAAACTCAGACAGCTGTGAAAATTTCAAAGCACTCAAGAAATTCGTAATAAGATGCAGCTGAATTGAAAATGATTTGATGTCTTCAGGAATTCCTAGATTTCGTGTCTGAATATTTTATTTTCACAGAAGACAGAAAATTTAAACATAAGGTCATTGTTCCTAAATGAGACGCTTTTTCCCGTAGTTTTGTCACAATTAACCCATTTATGATTAGCGTCCCATTTTTGGGACGCTTCGAATTTTGATAAATTTGTATAATTTTTCTTCTTCTTTTTAACATGAAAATTGTATGAAATGATTATCTATAAATGTCTTTATCGGTTACCGAAAAATGGTCGCATAAGATGGATAGTTATTTGCTTAAAATGAAGGCATTTTTCGGAGTTTATAGATTTTTAATTTTCAAGATGACGAAATGTAAAAAGTAAGTTTATTTTTATTTCTTCTACCAATCATCCATGTAAATAAGTCATAATCGTAGCTTGTAGACTTCTTTGAAAGATATATATTTTTTTAAATTATGAAATTATGTGTTCAAGCCTATTTTTTATGCATTTTTGTAACGTACAAAACATAGGGCGCTAGCCACGAATGGGTATTTGTTTTTATTAGCCATTTAGAGGCCAGTTATTTATGAACAGTCCTTTTCAAGGAGATTATGAAACAAATCCTTTTTAAGCCTCAAACACAGTTATTCTTATTTTATTAATAATAATAATAATGTTATTAGTCTTTGTAAAGAAATATCTGTATTTTTTTAGTAATTCATAAAAATACAAATTATAATATATAATAAACAAATTAAACGTTTATTATATATATATATATATATATATATATATATATATACAAAACATATAATTATGCATATTCTTAAATTTAGTACGTTTACACTTTATCAAATAAATAAAAAAATAAATAGCGTAATTTTTTTTAGTATTTTTCCAGTTCATTTTGCAACATTTTAAAATGATTTTACCTACAATTTCGAGAAAATAAAAATTCAGGCACAAATGGGTTAAAAGTACAATTAATAATTTATGAAACGAATTTATTATCACATATTATATCTATACTTTACGAGTTGTAAAAAATTAGAAATATAAATGAAATAGTACGAAATATTTTGAAAGTTTTTATGGATAAATTTCAGATTGTGTTTATAGGTGCACTATAAATAATGAAATAAAATTCAGCAACTCAAGATACGGATTTTGTAGCTAACTATGTGCAGTAAATTTATTGTACCGCTACATTGTAAAGGCTTTAAAACTTTTCATATTGCAAAAATGTAGTTCATTTTTACTAACGCTTTCGAAACAATTTCTTATCTCACATAAAAAAAAATTGTGATATCACATTTTTCCTCTTAATTATTCATTAATATACATAAAATAAAATTTTATTTCAGTTATGTCAAGTTTAAGAAGGTGTGGTTATAAATGAGTTAAGCAGAAAAGGACTGAATAATGTGCTTTTAAATCAAAAGTTTAATATTTCACTTAACTTCTATCAAATTCTGAAAGCCTTAATAGAAAATGAAATTAAAAAAGCTGAAAATTGAAATATCTATTATTGAGCTAATGAAGATACTAATAATTTAATTTAATAATAATTTAAATAATAAAAAAATAATTTTATAAACATAATATTGAATATTATATAAATATAAAATTGAATATATTATATTTATATAATTAATACATCGACATTCATACTTTAAACACGTTTAACTTTGATAATGTAAAAAACAAGAAGTAACTAATGAATGACCATTACAACACCTAAGCAATGTTTATTATTTTAGGCAACTATTTTGTTTTTCAGTTTTTTCTTTTTATCTTTCCCATAAGCCTCAATACTTTCTTTTTGGTTTATGGAAAATATGGTTGTAGATAACTTTGAGCTTCATATCTTCCATTTCTGCTGCACCATTACTTTCTGATTGTTAGAGGAGTGACTGAGTTTTTATTAAATTCTTTTTTTTTAACTCGTTCTATATATACTTAGCCATTCCATATATACTTATATTGTTGAGCATTCTACAAAATTTAATACTACAGTTTTTCGATTTTTTTTTTTTTTTTTTTTTTTTTTTGATTTTTTAGTGAAACTGATTTTAACAAAGCCTTAGCAGTGGATTAGATTCACGACGCGATATTTAAGAGCGGGATTCTATTTGTCCTCCAAATTGTTCTTAATAATAATATGACTAGTTTTTTAATGTTATTTCTTTTAAAATATGCACTAATTGTTTATAAAAATTCCAAATGTTCAACAAAAAGTTAAATTCGTTCGGACATACATCTCGCACATTATTGGAGAAGTTGCGTCAGTACCTTGATTATGCTCAATTTGAAAACTTGTTCAGGCAGAATTGTCAGAAACCGTTGCTAAGTTATCATTAGACTTCGTAATTAAATCAACATTAGTGTCAAAATCAGGAGTATAATTCCCCGCTTAAGTCGGAAGATCATCATTAATAGATCATTCATTAACATGAGAATCGTTGTTAAAAATCGATTTATAGGCAGGAAACTCTAATCATTCCTAATAACTGATTTCTCATCAGCCAAGTCATTGGCGGGTACGCCTTCTCTAGAAGTGTTTAATTCATCTATTCATCTTTCTGGGTTTGTATTTTTTTATATCACAGAAAGACATTCGGATCGAAAGTTGATCTTGGAACTGCACTTCGATTGTATTGAAAAATGCCAGATAATTTAAAATCAATTTCATATTTAAGTATTAACAATCTACACTAAAATTTTGAGAGCTTCTGTTATACAGAATAATAAATAATGCAGTGAACCTAAGTCTTTATTCTTTGATTAAGTATACGCTGCTACTATTATGTGATACTTTTTAATAAAAGTCTTTAATTTTTTTTTTCTTTTATCATTTGAAACTTATCTTCAAGTACTCAGCTAAAGGAAATCACTAGTGCAGGAACAAGTAAAAATTCAGCATTTAGTAATTCAAGAAAGCTTAATTGATTTTATTTTCTGCTTTAAGTATCATTTTATTATAATATATGAAAATACCACATGGACATACCTAAATAAATCTACCAAACGCCTCACTGAATTTAAAGAATCTATCTTGTTCTTAAAAGATCTCTGAAAAAAATCAGTCATAAATATACTCAGAATATTCTAAAACATCTCTGATTTCAAATTGCTTCCTTTTTAAATGAATGAAATAGATGTTCGAGGTCTTGGCGTGTATAGGATTAGTTGATATTTAATGTTAAGAAAGAGAAACAGTGATCCCTATTCCTAAAATGAACAATAGTAATATATATATTATTTTTTAATTAATATCAGTGACATGTTTCGAACTTTATTCCCTCAGTTTGGATGTTTCATCATATGTGATTTTCGCATTAATATATGATTTTTGACTTTAGGTACAAGAACTTTATAGCATTTACTGATCGTCATTTTTAGCTAAAATAAACTTATTAATAATGTTATTTTGTAGGTATGAGTATAAGGTCATAAGCGTAACCAGCCTTTTGAACGGGGGGGGGGGGGGGGGTGCCCACACTTTTAACCTGAATATGTTGGATACAAACAATATCTTATATATTAAAACCTACTAAAACGAAAGCTCACGAAAACGGTCGAATTTCCGTTTTAGACAGGTTTTTCTCTTAGAATTCATAATTGTGTGGTATTTCTTTTAAAAAGGGCTCAAACGCGATTTTTGTTTGCGTGAGGGGGTGTGAGAAAGGTTTCAAAACATCAAAAGTAAATCTAATTGTAAAAAAAAAGATATGTAAATCTCCTTGCAGCAGTGAAATAAGACAGTGACTATGTGTGGTCACAAGTGTAAAATCTTTTGGCACCCTCACTTTCGGAATCCGAGTTAAATATTTTACCCAATTAGTTAATTTCGTTCCCTGCTGTTTTTTAATATTTTCCGAATTTTTAAAGCGATTTTTAGCGGGTTTTTTTGCACTTTGAGGCGATTTTTTTACTTTTTTGAAACAGAAAAAACTCTCCGGTAATTTTTGCAATTGCCGTGATTAAATTCGAATTGGAAGAATGTAAAATCGGTTCAAATAAGAAAGCTGAAATTTTAATTTGGCTCGAAAAAAAATAGTGATAATTCAAGATTCGTTTGTTTCGAAGCTTGTTCGGGGGTACGTTGTCGAAGGCACTCCCCCCCCCCCCCCAAAAAAAAAAAAAAAAAAATCCTAGATTTCTTTAATTCTATGTTCGTTAAAAAAAAGGAAAACAGCGAAACTATGAAGTTTTCTTTGAGGGGCAGGGTTTGAAATAACGTGTGGGATCGCGTGATTTGTGCACAGAAAAGGAAAGCCCTGCATAATAAAAAATGCTGTGCAGTATTTCCGCCCTCAAATTTCTTTCACAGATCTGTGATTCTTCAGTGAGTACTTTAATATTTTTTTGAAGTCGCGATTTTTATTTCTTTTGTGGAACTTCTCAAAATCATTTCGTGACTCGGTCCCAGAAAAATGTGAGAATTTCTTCAAACGATCGTGAAAAATATCTTGAATTTCGATAAAAGAGTGCAGAAAGAAATCGCAAATTTCGTCAAAGATTGCGCAAAAAATCACGAATTTCGATAAATGATTCATGAGAAAATGTTGCAAATTTCGTCGAAAAGTCACGGAAAAAAGTAGAGGATTTTCATAATTGGTACGGAAAGACATCGAGAATTTCCCCGATCGGTCGCACAAAACTATAGCGAATTTTGACAAATGACCCCTGTAAAAAAATCAGTTTCGTGAATATAACGCAAAAGAAAAAAAATTCGTCAAAGGATCCTGCTGAAAACGAGAATTTCGTCAAAGGATCGCAGAAAGAAAATGCGAATTTCGTCAAAAGATCGCGGAAAGGAAAAGCAAATTTCGTCAAATAATCGTGTAAAGAAAACACGAATCTCATCGAAATATCGTGCTAAAGAAATCCCAATTTCGTCAAAATATCGCGGTAAAAAATGCGATTTTCTTCAAAGGATCGCGGTGAAAAACACGAACTTTGTCAAAGGTTAGTCGTGAATAATGCGGATTTCAAAAAAAATCGCGTAGAAAGTCGTCAATTTCGTCAAATAATTTTGGAAAAAACTGTAAATATCATGAAATAATCGCAGAATAAATTCGCGAATTTCGTCAAAATTTACTGCTCTGGGCTAAAAGATTGAAACTGAGTCTTTTTCCTAGTTTAAAAAGAACTCTGCGAAACGAGAAGTAATTCCAAAAATCGCATACAAATTTTCAGAGCAAAAATAATTACTATATTGACTTCAAAAACTGCAACCATATACCTTTTACGAATGTCAAAATACGGTCTTGAAACACGAAATTCAACCAACCAATGAACTACAGATTAATTTTAATTTTCTGTGCTATTATTTTTCATTTTCAAAGGAGGAAGGGTCTGTGCACTCCCCCCTTTCCCCCCGGGTTATCGCATTTTACAATTACTGTTTTAAATCAGCATTCCCTTTCAAATTGTTTTGCTTCTTTCTAGACTTTAGACTGCGAAATCAAAGAGACAAATAATTTCTGTTTCTATCCTCGTCAAGAACTTGCGTTAATTTCTCATGAAATTGCAGAAACATGCAATAGAAAGAACGGTGTTTTTTTTTTTTTTTTTTTTTTAAAGAAAGAAAGAAAACGTCAAAGTGGGATTATAACACCTCCATTTTGACTTACTAAGACTAATACAGATTCTTGTAAATATTCAAATTTTAAAAAACATAAAGAACATAGTTTAAAAAAATAACGAGGAATTCTTTTTTCATCACAGTTCAAAACTTAGGCTGTTAGTTTTCTGAACTAAACTAATTAATATTAATACATGGAAATTATTCCAGAGGGAAACATTCGCCTTGGATACAATATTTCAAATGAAAATCAAATTGCAAAGTAATTGCTTAAAAGGCGCAAAGGCCAACATAGTGATAAAGATTCCAAGCCGGGATCAGTGCGCTATACTGATGGCCCGGGTTCGTGTCCCGGCTTGGAATCTTCTTCACTATGTTGGCCTTTGCGCCTTTTAAGCAATTACTTTGAAATTTGATTTTCATTTGAAATAAACTAATTGAACTCTGCTTTCACTTTTTTTTCCTTCTGTAGATTTCGATTTTTTTAAATAATTGGGCTTGAGTCTGCGCAAGTGGGTAAGGGGGGGGGGGGGAGGGGGGGTGCCCGGGCACCCAGGGAACCCCCCCCCCGGTTACGCCTATGAATGTGTTATTAACAAATTCCCTGTTGGTGGTGCGAACACACACCATTTTCCTTTTTCCTAACGGTAATATAGTCCAGGCAATAGAGACCGTATAAAGGCTCTACCTAGCAAAATTCATGGTAGCTCTGGAAAGAGGCTTACTAGATGTTTTTTGGGTCGCTGAATCCGAATTTTTAACTTCCCACCAAAATTTCACCCGGAACCCCCAAATTTTGGTAAAAAGCCCCCCAAAAAATGTTCATTAAAAAAATCAATTTTTTTATTGTTTTAGGGAAAAAGTATCTAGAAATTCAGAAAGTAGACAAAATTTCCAACAAATAAGATATATGACATTATGAAGAGGGATGAATGGAGAGGGGGGAATCTGCCTCAGAACATGCGCCGCGGTGCTGCGTGGTCTAAGTTGTGCAATTCCACTTAACCACTCACATCGTTTACATTCGAACTCCCGTATCCCCTCCAAACTTTCCATACAAGGCTTACTTTAAGTTTTTTGGGTCGCTGAATCGGAATTTTTAACTTCCCCCCAAATAGTTGTTTTTAACTTAAATTTCTTATTGTTTTAGGGGAAAAGCATTACAAAATTCAGAAACTAGACAAAATTTGAAACAAATAGGATATATGACATTAAGACGTAGGATGAACGCGGAGGGGGAGGACTGCATCTGAATATGCACTGCGGTGCTACGTGCACTAAGTCATGAAGTCCAGGTAATAGGGAATTTTACCTGGAAAAATTAATACTAGTTCTGGATTTCGACTCACTTTATGTTTTTTGATTCGCTGAATCCGAATTTGTAACTTCCCACCAAAATTTCACCCGGCAACACACCCAAAAAATTGATTTTTTGAAAAAATTTGGTTTTTGAGAAAAGCGTGCGGGGGAATCTTCCCAGGCAACCCTCTCTCTCCCCGTTTATCCTATGTCATAATGTCATATATCCTATTTGTTGCAATTTTTATCTAGTTTTTGAATTTTGTAATTCTTTTCCCCTAAAACAATAAGAAATTTAAGTTAAAAACAACTATTTTTTTTGAGGGGGGGGTTCGGGGGCGGGGGGGTAAATTTTGGGGGAAGTTAAAAATTCGGATTCAGCGACCAAAAAAACTTAAAGTAAGCCTTATAGGGAAAGTTCGGAGGGGAGACAGGAGTGCGAATGTCAACGATGTGAGTGGTTAAGGGGAATTTCGTAACTTAGTCCACGCAGCACCGCGGCGCATGTTCCGAGGCATATCCCCCCTACCCATTCATCCCGCGTCATAATGTCATGTATCTTATTTGTTGGAAATTTTGTCTACTTTCTGAATTTGTAGATACTTTTTCCCTAAAACAATAAAAAATTTGATTTTTTGGGGGGCATTTTAAAAAAATTTGGGGGTGTTGCCGGGGGAAATTTTGATGGGAAGTTACAAATCCGGATTCAGCGACCCAAAACACATAAAGTAAGCCGATTTCCAGAACTACCATTAATTTTGCCAGGTAAAATCCCCTATTGCCTGGACTAATATATATATATGGATCAACAACATTTTTATTGAAAACTGGATTATTTGTTTTAAATAATTGTTTTTTTTTCTTAATTTCCGGAATCTCTTGTATTTGATAAAATGCGAAATTATACTTTTTGGGACTTTGCAAAACATGCAACGTTGCTGAACTATGAAAAACACAGATTTTTTTTATCTAAAAAAACTGAACTAAAGCTGTGGATTTCCGATTCTTTAAGGATTAGGGCCTATAGTATCCAACCCTGTTTTCTTGACCATGGTGCACAATGTGCTAAACATGATATGATCCATTAAGGTGGTCAACCTAACGCTCTATCCTCACTTAGGACAAGGTTACAAAAATGAGCACTGAAAGTGCATACTTGTGTTTAATTTTTATATAAATTAACGTTACAAATAAATTTCGATTTACTATTTTGATTTTATGGTTTTATTCTTTCCCAAAATTAAGCTCAAAAGTTATAAATACTAATACAGTTATAAGAGATTCTATTTTACAAAATTTTGTGTTGCAGTAATTTTTTTTTTTTTTAAGTTACTTGATAAAAAATACATATTTTTTTCTACAAAAGTAAATAATAGCTTTGTTTTTTTACTTCTTTATTTCGCAGCAAGTATTAAATATAAAGACATTTTCATATATTTAGCCTAATATGTATATTTTATTTAACAAAAATAATTGATAATATATTAAATATCACCTTGGTTAAAATTAGCCTTTATCCCTTATAGGAGACGTAAGAAGAGATTTTTTATTATTATTTCATGTGAAGATTATTATAATAGATATTTTTTTATTATTATTATTTCTTGTATAATAATTTTAGTACAGGTTCTAAAAATTTCTAGTGAAATGCTAAAATTTTCAAGAAATCCTCTGAAAAATGTTTCTTTCAAACAAAAATAATTATTTTAAACTTAGCAAGAATATGATTAAAATGAATTATCATGGTATATTATAATTCAACGGATTATTATTTAGCTATTATAAACGAATGACCATATATATGTAATACTTAATAGAAAATTCATGCTTCTATGATTCCATGCTTTAAACAAATGTGAAGAGGCTGAAACTGAAATGTAAGAAAAACTGCTTTTTTTTTTATTATTATACTAGGGGGCTCTGCCCCCTAGTATAATAGGCGCCCAAGCTAACTGCGCCCAAGCTACGCTCGCCAACGCCCGTTCAGACACCGCAGAATCTAAAAACACGCTAATCTGTTCGGTTTTAAAAATATTAGAGAAGATTGAATTATACTGAAAAAAGCTGTGCAGATCTCCCTGTAAACGGGTTTCCATTCAATTTCCTTTGATTTCAAAAATTGAAAGCCGAATCAGTTGCTGTTAAGACATCCAATGGTTATTTTCGTGTTTGATTAAATAGGATCAGTTAAACGTTTGAAAAGAAGCTAAAAATAAAAGGAATTAAGTGTACAGAGTCTTTGTCTCCCGGTGTTTTAAAACAATTCCTATAACAATAGCCTAAGTCATGTGACTATCATCAACAGTTCCGGGCGAACCACTTCGCTTTTTATATTCCTGATGCCATTTTGGTACTTTAATATTAGCCAGGTACAGGTGATAAGTTGCCAAATATTATTCTATCGCCATCATTCCATCTATATTATAATAGTCCAAGTTATGTAACTGCCATAAATAAATACGCTCTGATCCCTTCGCTTTCCATATGAAAGTTTGGCCCAGATATATATATAGATACGGCCCCATATTGGCGCGATTTTTTCCGACGCTAATTTGGGGAAAAGATCAACAGCATAAACAACAACATCCGGCTTATAAAATCAAGCAAAATAACGATACTATGGCGCCAGTTAAGTACCCGTTGCGTATATGACATTGGCGTCAGAAAAAAATAGCGCCAATATGGGACCGTATGTGGTATCTGCGCCGAAGGTTTTCCATTTCGATTTAAAAAAAAATCATTCTTATTTTTTCCAATAATACTACATAAAAGCATTGTCGCAAAGAATTCTTGGTACTGTTACGATAGCCGGGTGCAAATCTCGCCAATATCTATTTTTCAACTCGCCAGTTAGCATTTTTTTTTTTTCGAGTGGTAAATTAAAACATTAAATGTCAATTAAATGTGAAATTAAATGTCATCGTTTGTTACATCATTTAATATTTGGCCAGATGCCATATACGCACCCGGTTTGGCGTGATTTTTTTGACGAAAATTTGGCGAAATCCTCGTTTTCGAATACCAGTTACATATGTATTTTTGGTACTACTTAGTTATTCCGTCGAACAAAAATCTATCACCAAACTGTAAGATTAAATGCCAATAATGGTCTATAAATGTCACATTCACTTGACATTAAGCACGTCTTTACGTCATCAAGTGATTTTTATTTCGACATTTTATTTGTATATTTATTAATGTTATACTATTTTCTTTGTTCTTTCGTTATTTAAAATAAAAATTATGTCAATTTGTATAATTTGGCGAGTGGTTTGGCGATTTATATAATTTGGCGAAATGGGTCGATGGAATAAGTAGTACAGTATTTTTTAATTATTTTCTATTATTTTTTATTTTTAAAGGAAAATAACCAAAAAAATAATTAACTATAAACAAAACAATTTATGTAATTTAAAAAAAGGAAATAAAGTAAATAAACACTTATTATTAAATAAAAAACAATAGCCGGGTTACCATGTCAACCAAAATAATGTCATTTTGGCGCCAATTAGGTACCCCGGTGCGTATATGACATCTGTGCCTAATATTTTTCAATTCGTTTAAAAAAAATAAAGAAGTGAAAGCCATTTATTTTAACTGTTTCTGTTTGTATTAAATAAAATGATAATGAAATACAAATTGAATTATGAATAAAAGCAACACGATACATTTCTTAGAATACATTTAAGGGAGGCCAAACTTCTCGCCAAATTAGTTTAAAATAGTAACCTTTTCTAAAATCTGAAAAAAAAAAATCTGTTATGATTAAAATTTGAGTTGCCATCATTAGAAAAATGTATATGAAATTAGAAAAAATTAATATTTCGAAAACTAATTCGAATTTAAAAATTCTAATACCAGTTTTGAAATCTGCGGATCAATATTGATTTTTGGTGTTAATTTCATCGCAAAGTATTCCATATGTTAGGAGAAATCGCCGTTAAACATAATCAGTTGTTTAATCAGTCGATTCAAAGAATCGTTACATTTCAGCAGTTTCATATATTCGTTTCATAAACTCTTTTCATTAAGATTTTATATATATAGGGTAGATTAAAAATAAATAAAAAGATTTGAATCATTTAACTCAAACTTTTTATTCTAAGAATTTTGTCTTTCTATTCGTATTCGGTAGATGGCGTCACCAAATACCAAAATTACTCAGTAGAAATTAAGCTTTGAAAGATGATTAGGATGTACTTAGGACTAGGAAGGACTTAGAATGTTTAATTAAATTTGAATTTATATTCATTTTGAGCAATATTTATAACCCCACTCAAATAATTTATTTTAAGTATTTTTCTTAGTATTTTGTAGAATTAGGAAATGTACAAACATAATGTTCTTGCAATAGAAATATAGAAATATTTTCGAATTGAAAAATCCACCCCCCCCCCCTCCCCAACGACAAGAAAGCTGAAAAGATGCAAAGGCAAAAGAAATCATCCTTTTAAAAATATTTTTGTTTTGTGTAACCAATAATGCTTTTGGAACAAGATAAAGTAATTTAGCTATAACTCATTCAAAACTGTATTACAACTAATCGATGTACTAAATTAATTTTATAACAAGTTATTTTAATGGAACTTATAAGCACCGTCAGTAGATAAAAGATTAAATTATAGAAAAAATAAATTATACTTTTAAATATTTTTCGATTTTAGAAAAAACATTTTAACTTGGATTTATTTAATTTAAAAAGCGTAAGTATTTGAAAATGCATTCCCTAATCATAATTGCTATTTTGCATGTTGGTATGCATAAAATCTGTGTGCTTAATTAATTTGTCTTGCACGTACTTTAAAAGTATTTTTACCTGAAAATTTTAACAGATTTTGAATGTTGGGGAATAAATATTTAAAGTAGTAAATATCTCATATTATAATACGAGGAAATCTTGTGTGTGTGTGTGTCTATGCAAATTTTATATAAAAAACGGCTCTTACAATTTGACTAAATTTTGTATCCTACAATTTCGGGGTGCGTGAAGAGCATTGGGCTAGGTCAAAAGTTCGAGAAAATTCTATTACTGGATCATTTTGGAGACACTAAGGGTCAATGGGAATTTCAATGAGAATAAAGGTTGAAACAGTTTTGAAGTTTTAGAATTGTTGGCAGTAAACGAAGTCGAAAAGTTGGCAACATTTCGCCATATTTGGTGACATTTGGGGAAATATTGGTGGCAAGATTTGGCCACAAAAGTGATTTCCAGGATTATTAATGACAAAACACATGCTTGACGCAAAATGAAAGAATGTTGCCAAATTTTGCGATATTTGGAGAAATGTTGAATTTCAGAAACAAAAGGAATTTTCCAGAAATTCCCAATAGGAGTCTAGATACATGATCCAACCAATCAGAGTTTACAGAAGGCTATCGAAAATACAATTCAACCATTCGGGGTACATAGAACTTTCTCAACACATGCTTGCTGTCATATGAAAGAATTTTTCAAAATTTATCGGCAATTGCCGAAAAAATTGGCTTTCAGAATTTGAAGGAATTTTCTAGATATTCCCAATAACAACTGAGATAGGTGTTTTAACCAAGGTACCCTTGGAGTATGTCCTTCTGTTGAAAATATGTTAGTAATGCAAAATTTAGAAATACGTACACATAGTTTTAATATTGATTGTTTCTGTAAAGAGTACAGTTATAAAATAAAAAGCTTTTTTTCCCCCAATGGTAGCGCTTTTACAAAATGTAAAACAACCGTGATTTTTGCGAAATTTTGATCTCACTTATGGCACCGAAATTAAATTTAAATTTTTATTACTGATATGTAAAATTGCTCTTCAAACATATTTAATTACTACTGTAAAAAAAATTCCATTTTTAATAGCGTAATTACTCTCTCAAAAAAAGTGTAACGTGCCGACCCATGCAAAACATTTGAGCACTCGCGCTGAAAGTTTAACATATGCAATGTCGTAATAATTAGGTTAGGCTTTCAAATCGTCTCTGTTTAAAATGTTTTTCCAAGAATTAACCCCGATTTGATCCCGGCACATCTTAACTAACAGCCAGCCTTTTCATCTTTCTAAACAAATATACGCATTTCAAATATATTTTATAGATTCTGTACTTTACATTTATTTTTTTTTTTATATTTAATCTAAATTATTAGACAAACACTCACTGATATTAAATTTCAACGTTTGTTTAAAAACATCGCATTTTATAAAAAATAAATTTTAGCCTTTCTTTCATTTTATTCAATCTCATGTAGTGTTAACATATTTTGTCTACATGAGGGTAAGCAAACTTATATAAAATTAACCATTCATCGATAAAATATGGGAAAAATATATAGGAAATAAAAATAAAATTTAGATAATGTTTTATGTATGTTGGAATTTTAGAAATAGAAGTAGGAAATCAAAGTACATTTTCTTTAAAGCAATTTTTGATTTACTTCAGACGTCGAGAATTTCAATGTATGGTAATTTCTGACTATCAAGTTAAAATAAACTCAGTCTGCAGTGAAAGTTTCAAAACATTGAAGGAATGCTTAATGAAATGCAGCAGCGCTCAAAATGAATTCGCCTATTCAACAATTCACAGATGTAAACGAAAGCCTGAATAGATTTCGATATTGAAAATTTTACTTCGATAGAAAAAATAATTTTTTAAATATATTCACTATATTATAAAGTAGTTGTGAATTCAGGTTGCCATTATTAATTTATGTAATGTTATAAATGTTTGATTTTTCTATCAAATATTCTATCTTAAGGCGGTTCTGGAAAAAAAAATCATCCGCTAAACAACGCAAAAATTTCTGACACATCTTCTCACTCAGTTTTAGGTTCGTTCGGAATTATATAATCATTGTCCTATAATCATTATCTGGTCCGTCCGTCTGTCTCTCCGTCTGTCCGCATATAACAGCGCAAAAACTACCAAACTGAATGGTTTAAAATTTAATATATATAATTGTTGCCGAAGCTTGTCGGATGATTTCAAATTTTATGAAAATTGAATCAAAACTTAAGAAGATATAAATAAAAGTTTTCTCCATTCTATTAAATCCTATCATACGTAATTAATGCAATGCTAAACCATCATAGGTAATGATTCTAAATAGCCGTGGTGATTAAGTCCAATTTAAGATGGAGTCATATTATTTAAGTATTACTGAATTTAATATACAGTATGCCCACTAAAGTCCCTTGCCACCCTCTTAACTTCGGAAAGACTGCTGTTATTTTAGTAAATCTGGTGTCTAGGTATAGTAAAGTATCCATGCGCTACTGAGTGAAACCGCCTGCAGCGCCACTGGTGTAAAACTGCAGAGTTAGCATTCCTATTTCGAAAACGGAAAGAAATAGTCAAAAAAGTGACATACAAAGTTGTAGAGCATCATCGATTTAGTACGAAAAGACACCTTGTGGACATCAATTCCAAGAATAGAACTGTCAAAACTCGCAGTTGTTTTTTCGTGATTTTCGAAACTGCGACGTGACAAAACGATCATAGAAAAAAACCCTAGTTATAACAATATACCTTTATTTGAGATGTTCAAACTTCTTACCATCAGATGCAATGCACATTTGGTACCTTGTTTAAATTTCACATTGCACACGTTGGAGCATTGAGGGTGACACTTTGGCACAAGAGGCCGTAATCGTCGTTTAAGGTCCTGCAATGTTTGTGGAGGGGTCGCATACACCTGCTGTTTCAGGTATCCCCACAAGAAAAAGTCCAGTGGAGTCGAATCAGGCGAACTTGGAGACCAATCTTCAATACCACCATACCAAATTATTTGATCCCCGAATTCCTTGACGAGGTACTGCTTCGCTGTAGATATCTTGTGAGCAGGCGCGCCGTCATGTTGACACCATAGATTCCGAATATTAAACAACGGCAGGTTCTCCACAAAGTCAGATATTACATTCTGTAGCAGTAGTAAATATCTTGCGACCGTTAACGTTCATCGTAAAATACTGGGCCGACAAGCTTGTTGCTGCAAATTGCACACCAAACTTTAATAACCAACCGCATTTGATGACAAACCCGGTAAAACATCTAGGATTTTCCAGCACCTAGTACTGGGTGCTCTGCCTATTGTACATGCCATTCTGTAAAAAGCATGCCTCATCCGTTCACACTATACCTGGCAAGACAGTTGGTTGGACATGCATCTGGTTCATGACGAAATTGCACAATTTATAGCGTCGCTCGGCATCCCCGTCCACTAAAACATGTTGAAGTGTTGGTCGGTATGGATGAGCGCCTAATTAGATTAGGATTTTCCAAACCTGACTTTTTGAGAGGCCACAGTTTTCGCTGATCTCCCTTGTGCTGCAGTGCGGTTTATGCGAGGGCGTATGCTAATACCTCATCTGGTTGAACTTGCCGTCCTACCTTAGCTGGTTTGCCACATCGAGCTCGACTAGTCACGAAGCCTGTTTCCCTTACAAATTTTACAACAGTTAGGGTGGTTTGATGAGAAGGATGCAAGGCAGCAAGGAAACGTTCCCAGTACAACCTTGCAGCTGATTGCGCCTTGCCTCCACATTCATCGTAAAGTGAAACCATCTCACAATACTCAGCTTTGGAAAATCGCTCCATGACCATGAGCATCAACATACAACCCCAAGAAGATCTCTTTTATAGCTGCGTTACATTTCTTACGTATTTAGATACTTCAAAAATCTCGAACATCAAGTGCAAGTTGCGTTGAGTTGATAGGACACTATTTTACTACATATTGTGTACTCTGTTTATAAAGACAATCAGTACAAGGATGCAACCTTCGAGGTTTGAACCGCAGACCTTTTGATTAGGAATCCCAAGCGATATTATTGTGTCACATTGCGGTGTCGCGTTTTGTGCGAAACATGTACAGTTTTGTTTGTAATATCAGTGTATTCAGTATGGATCATTCTAAATGTCTGACCAGTGCAAATCTAGTTCGCTACGGATGTATATATGTTTATTCATTGGCCACAATTCACACTCAGGATAACGTGTCAGCAAGAGATATTTAAATTTTATGTACCTAATTGTGTCTAAGAAAAGTATTTATGTTTACTAAATATGTTAGGGTTAGTGGAACTGTGAAACTGTGATCGATTTTTACTTAATGGAATGAACAATTTAAGATGCTAATTAAATGTTAAAATGGAAAAATTAGTGATAACAAGTCATATAAAAATAAATGAAATTTAAACAGTTAAAAAAAAAAAGAAAATTGAAGAGTAAGCAAATATACTGAAGTTTATTGTCATGGAAGTGCATACTTCTTTCTCTGTGTCATATATTAATGTTTACTTGCAAATATTGTGCTTATTTTTTGTAAATAAATAATCTAGCTTTAATTAATTTTCTTTTCGTAATTATTTCATCAGCAAAATATATGTGTAATCTATTTTGGGTTAAATTAATTTGGTGTTTTTTAGGTACTTTTTAATTTACTTTTGCCCGCCAATTTTAATTTAGTCATTTCAATAAATATTCGATGTTAATTCTAAATGTAAGTAATCATGGTGGAAGGTTTAGAAGTAATAGGGGCATCGAAACTACACAACGCAGTATTTTGATATATTTGAAATTTATCCACTTAATTTTTAATGTGAATAAATCCTGGAAAGAAGATATAACAAACCTTGCTATAAAAAAAGATGCCCATATATGTCCAGCATTCTTACACATTCTTAATAACTAGATCATGCTTAGAACTTTTTAAAAAAATGTGAGTTGATAAGAATTGTGTTTAAAGTGGAAAAAATAATAATATTTTAGAACTATAAGATTTTGAAAAGTAGCAATAATTTACTGAAAAATACTGTAAAAAAATAATAATTTATATGTAAATCAAAAATTATAATCAAATCACACATTGGTAATCATATAACATCCATCTATTGAACAGTTATTAATAAAACTTTAAAAGTAACTATAATACAGTAAACAATAACTTTTGATTAGATTTAAATTCATTAGCAATGAACACTGAGATCTAAATATTTAAAATTAGAATTACACATGAATAAAATACATAATTAACGTACACTAACGCACATTATTAAAATACTAAATACAACTTAATGGGTATCTGAAAAGAAAGAAATAATATTAACTAAGATTTGGTTAATTTCTTCCCCTTATGGGCATTTTTAAACTATCAGATATTTATGGGGCATGCTATGAACGAAAACACAATAGGGATAAGATTGGAATAACGTATTTTATTTTTTTCTGTAAATATTCTAATTTAATTCATATGTAACTTTGATTGAATTTTTGCTTTAAAGTTCAATTAGTGTCACAAAGTATGAATTAAATAAATATTGCCAATGAAGTATTTAATTCCAATTTTTACTATGTTTGCATCTATTTTCATTGTATTTTTCAAAAGATATGATTATTTAAAATTTCCACAAAGGCAACATGAAAAAGAATTCACTCCATAAAAAGTTAATATTCACTCCTATGGAAGAGTGACTATTCACTCCTATCACTGGTGAAAAACGCACTCCCTTTGCAAGAGTGAATAGTCACTCCTCTGAAAGTGTGATTATTTCATCCTGTTTAGAGTGAATATTCAGTTCCCAGGAGTTAGTAATCCCTCTTTCAAAGAGTTAACAATTCTACTTTTGCTCAGAGTGAATAGTCACACTAAAGAGGTTGGGCATATTTTGACTATGCGCTAGAGTGAATGTTTACTCCTCCGAAGTGAATAGCCATTCTTTTTTATTTAGAGTGACATCCTGGTTTTGACATTAACGATTATTTAATAACTATATATAATGAGGACTTAACAAATACACTGTAAAAAAAAAAGATGTAAATCTACAAAACTAGTTTTTGTAAAAGCTAGAGAAATCTGTATGCCTACTACAAATGTATATGTAGTAGGCATAGTAGAAGTTTCGCAGTAAAGAAAAAATATGTAAATCTACAAAACTATTTTTGTAAAGATACAGAAATCTGTATACTTACTAAAATTTTATCGGAAACCCGGGATGATTATATGATTTTTTTTATCAGTTACATAAAAAGTTCTTGGCATCCCTGTTTCCTGGAAAATTCGTACAAACAGTACAAAATTTTCTTCAGTGTAAACGTGAGTCTGTTACATTATTTTGTTTTTCTTGTACTTTCAAAGAAAGTTCTAGGCATACCAGTTTCCTAGAAAATTGTTAGTAGATTTTTTTTACAGTGTAATGCTCTCTTCACATGTACAAGTTCTTAAAATGAGCACCATTTATATAGTAACACAGTTTATTGAATGATGTGTGATTTGCAGTCAAAATAAGTTTAACATTCGATAGAAATATAAGTAATGAAGCTTTTAAATTTTTACAAACAATGAATGCATAATTTGATAAAAAGAAAAGTGCTCAGTTAAACTCATGGCATTCACCTTACAGGCTATTCACACTAATTGTATATTATACTCTTATTTCAAAGAATAATGCCACTCTAAAAACAAATTAAGGGAAAGATTAGCACCCCCCCCCCCGTTTTCTCCCTTATACTTAACCAATGAATCTCCAAATCTAATCAGGGAAGCGCCTCATCAGAATAAACCAGTGTACTAAATTTGAAGCAAATCGGATAATTCTGCATGAAAAACACATTTACCTACATTAAAGGGGGATGATTAGCCCCAGTCTCAATCCCTTTATGCTTACCCAATGGACCTCTAATTCTAATCAGGGAAGCGCCTTATCAGAATAACCTGTATACCAAATTTGAAGCAAATCGGATAATTCAGCATGAGAAACCCATTTAGCTAAATTAAGTGGGGTTAACTCCCCCAATCTACCCCTTTTTATTTAACCAAAGAACTTCCAAATCTAATCAGGAAGCGCCTTATCAGAATAAACCGGTATACCAATTTTGAAGAAAATCGGATAATTCTGCATGAAAAAACTATTTATCTAAATTAAGGGGTAGCGGTAGCCCCCCGTTCCCTCCTTTATACGCCCCCAAAACTAATCAAAGGAGTACCTTATCAGAATGAGCCTAGAAATTTTCTTGAAGCAAATCAGATATTTTTATCAAGGGTTATCGCGTTACGTACATACATGCAGAACCTGTGGACACGTCAGCTGAGCTCTCAGGCTTTGATAGCTGTGAGCTAAAAACTAATAGTTAAAACTGTTTAGCTTCTAAACAATAACACTCTGAAGTAAAAGAAGAATCACACTCACAAAAATATCTTCCTTTAGATATGGCCCATTCCTTATTCATAAATGCTTTTCAAATTTAGTTCTTAAAAATAGTTTCACCAACAATTCAAAATCCAGCCTAACAGCATTATCCAACAGTAGGAAAAAAACAGTAGTATTCAACTTTGCAGAATATTTTACAAATGAAGCATGCATGAAAAAAAAAGAGGACAATGAAGTGAAAAATCCAAAACAAAACAAAAACTGTAAAAAAAGAAAACATTTAAACCATAAAACGACAAGAACCGTGTCACAAAAACAGAATTTTGCAAAAACATAGAAATAAGCCACTAAAAGAATCTGGAAAAAAAAAGTGCAGCAGAAACACAAGATATGAAGAAGCCTAAACATGTAAATTATCTATATCCATAACTTCGGAAACAATATATATATATATATATATATATATATATATATTGAAGCGTATGCGGAACATGACAACCAGAAATGAATCAACTGCAAATTAAAAAACAAATTAGTTGCTTAAAATTTACAGGAATAAACATTGTTTTGGTAAAGTTTATGTTTTATTGGCTATTCATTAGTTGCTTCTAGTTGTTTTTCTACATGGTAACGTTAAAAGTGCTTAAAGTGTGAATGTTTAAGTTTTGATTATTTAATTATAATATGTTTAATATTATGTATTTCAAAGTTCATTTTTATTATTTTGTTTTTTTTTTTTTTTTTGCTGTCTCACTCTTGGTTAGAAACGATTTCAAATTGACATTTTTTCCCTCAATCCTTTTTAATCATGTTTTATTTTAAACTTATTTGTTTTGTTTTTTTTCAATATTTTCTTTCTCTATTTATTGGGAGCGGTCGTCCCAATTCGTGTTTTTAGCTTTTTTATGGGTAATACGAAGATGAAACCACACACTTTACTTGTGGAACTCAAGGCACTTGGGGCCTGATAAATCTGTCTTGGTTCTACAAATTTCCATATCCATTTTCTTCTTTTTTTACTAAGTTTTTAAAATATATGTTGAATTTGTTAAGAGGAACAGTTTTATTGTCAATGAATAAATTTCTTTTTATTTATAATTTTACAATTTTTGTTGGTAATTTGTAATTATTTTTAATGGTTTTATATATATATACATATATATATGCATATTTTGTAATAAAATGCCAAATACATCTAAATGTATCCTTCTATTGGTTTAAGAAGGAAGTAAAAAAGTATGTTTTTGAAATATTTTTAAATTAAAGTCAACAGAAAAAATATGAAATACTATTATTATTCAGTGATTTTAGTAAAATATTTATAATAGATTTTAAACAACGCAATTAGTTTTAAAATAATAAACAAATTACTTCTATTAAAATAATAAATATTACTTTAAATAATTATTGAAACTAACAGACTTTTGGTAGATATATTTTTTCTGAAAAATTTATAAATAAAAATGCTCACAAAAGAGTAAGAGAATTTTTATACATTTTTCTAAATATATTTGTTTTCTGAAATTTGAATCCTAACATCAAAATATTATAAATTTGTATTATACTTCACTATTAACTTCTATAAATTTCTAGATCAAAAGGACGCCATTCTAAATTATGAAACATAGAAATTTTGGTGAAATACCGACTATCATTGAAAGCCTTTGCGAAATAGAAAATATTTGGCGAATGTCGTCGGATATTTCACAGTATAGAAGGATGGATTATTATACGCGTAGCATACTGACAATAGATACATAGACTATTCAAATAGAGATATTTCTGCACTTCGACAGCTTTCTTATTGAATCTTTCAATGCTGAAATAAAGAAACATATGTAACATTTTTTGCAAGATTTACTTCATATTACCTTTTTCTGAGATTTAAGGAATTAAGGAATATTTTACATTGAAAAAAAAAATGAATTTTATGTGGAATTGTTTAAAAAATGATTTTTACTTCCAATGGCAATATAATTTATTGTTTTTTATAATGTGTAATTTATTGTATTTTATCATTAATGTTCTAAATATTCCATAAAATTCAAATTTTTTACAACTATGTTTAGTATATATAAGCAGCGATAAAAAGCGAAGACTCCTTATAGTAGGACTTATAGACTGGAGTTATGTCTCTTAGTCACATGCACAATTATGAGCTTGAAATAAATAAATAAATATTTTAAACTGAAATAATAAATCTAGAGATATCTGAAGAATGATATGTATTAACCCTTTATGTACTGAATTATGAATTCACGAAAATTTTATCTTCTAAAGCATTTTTCGTGAATTTTTGAAACTGCATTAGAGGATTTACATAATCATTTAAAAAATATTAGAAGGATTTTATAAATATTGAAGGATTTAGAAGGATTAATTACATGTGAATTTATAGGGATTTTGTGCAATATTTATAACCCCACTCAAATCTTTTATTTTAAATACTTTTTTTAGTATTTTGTAGAATTAGGAAATGTACAAATATAATATTCTTACAATAGAAATATAGAAATATTGCGGAATCGAAATATCCCCCCTCCCCAACTACAAGAAAGCTGAAAAGATACAAAGGCAAAGAAATAATCCTTTTAAAAATATTTTTGTTTTGTGTAACCAATTATGCTTTTGGAACAGATAAAGTAATGCATCTATAACTCATTCTAAACTGTATTACTACTAATCGATGTATTAAATGAATTTTATAACAAGTTATTTTAATGGTACTTATAAGTACCGTCAGTAGATAAAGGGTTCATCATCTCATTGCCGATCTATAAGTGATTTGAATAGGAAATCGAATTAGCATAAGAAAATCTACTTTGCATTTTAGTTTTTGATGAAGGGCTTAAAAGCCGTTTCAGAAAGTCTACAAAATCGACTGTAGTTCTTCCGGGCATTTTGGAGCTATTACAATGTACTTGCAAAATTATATTCTTGTAATTTGTTAAATAAATCTTTTAAACATTTGTGTTTTTAATCGGTCTCCTTAGTATTAATAACAATCACATTAATAACAACACATTTCACAATCAGTATTAACAACAACACATTTAATGAATTTGAGGATCTTCTTACTTCACGAGAAGGATATAGCTTTTTAATCTTCTATCATCCTAATAACTTATTTTTAATTTTTTTATCCCTTAAGAGTACTAGATGGTAATAAAAAAATTTTAAAAATGAAAAATTAAATTATTTTTAAATCTTTTTTTTTCAGTATGATTTGCATAATTTCATATTTCATGGACAAATTAGTAATAATTTATTACATTTGAAATTATATTCAATTTTTTTTTGATAAATTTTATTTACTATTTATATTCAATTCATCCAAAAGTAATCTAAATAAATAAATAAAATTAATTTAAAATTAAATAACTAATAAATAAAATATGCATTATATCGTTTCGATGAATCTCTACGTATGAACTTGTAGTTAATCATACAAACATGCCTTCTATTTGGCAGAACAAATTTATTTACAGAAATATATAAATATAATTAAGAATTAATTAAAACAGAACTCGCTATCATGTAACGGATTCAAATACTTGCTAATATTTATATTAATCATTAATAATTTAGTTACTATAATTAATTAATAATCAATAAATCGTTCATTAACATTATTGCAATTTTCCAAACTGTTACTGTTATTTTTAACGTAATATTTTAAGGCAATAGAATAAATTACTGAATTACTAACCAGTCGAAGGTACAAATTCCCTACACCAACATTATATAATACACTTAAACAAAACAAATAAGAAAACAAATTCCTGGGAATTAAAAAAAGAACGGCCCGGCACCTGGGCTCAGGTTGCTGGTGATTCCCCATCCGGAATCGGTGATAAGATTCTGTAGCATATCACGCAATATAACACTGTAAAAAAAATGTTGTATTTGTTCCTGGAATTTATGTTGGAGTTTTTCAAGCACCAATGCTTTTTAATCGAATTTAAGAACCGATGCAGTGAAAGCTAATTCGAGCAATAATTGACGAAAAAATCGAATTATTTCTATCACGAGCATTACACAGCCAATAACAACGCGACTTTCCTTAAACTTGAAAAATTTTACAGCATTATTAAAGACAACACTGCGGGGGGGGGGGGGGGGGGGGACGAACTTTTGTTGTAAAATACTGAATTTTTCTTACAGTGAAATAAACTGAGGACCAACAGGTCAAACTTGAAATACATCGATGATTAATTCCATTATTTAAAAATTAAAAGAGTTTATTGAGAGGTAAATTTTCTATAAAACATGTTAGCGATTTTGTCTCTATAAGAAGCAACTTTGCAAAAAACAAAAAAACTTTTAAAAGCTTATGGGGTCCCAGGACTCTTAAAGCATCAAAATTTTCGAATTTTTAAATTTTTTAGATGTTAAACCCCTATTTTTCTGAACATTTTGATGTAATTGTTTCCTTGAAATTTCCATTAGAACAGAAGCTATGGCTTTTACAATGTCCCCCGGCTCAATAGCTGAAGTGGCGTTTCCGAAACTTTGAATTCATTCTTCTCCAAGTGACGTTTTTGGGCATAATGGGCGTGATATCCCCAAAACTTCTGAATGTTTTTTTATGAAATTTTTAAAATATATGTTTCATGTTAGTCTGTATAAACTGAGCCTAAAATTTCATTTTTGTTGTTCAAAAAAATCTTTTTTTAGGTGATTATACTATTGAAAATTTCGAAATTTTGCATTAAATAAATACAACTTTCTATTAAAATTAAAAAAAAAAACGTTTTAAATACAAATTTATTTAGGTTCAGGATAAGTATTACAATCTGGAGTATAAGTAGGCACCAAAAGTTTTATTCTAGTTGCAAAATTTCTTTTGTAATCCTACACGGAAATTGTTAAAAAAAAAATTCTGCTCATCAAATGTCTGACAGTTTGGAGACCCCTGTAAATGCTAATTCTGCATCTTGCAATTTTTTCAATACATAAAATGAAAGAAAATACTCATATCTTTCACCCCAAGAAAAATTTTGTTTTAAAATCATATACATTTTAAGATATTAAATTTTGAATATGGTCTTTTATTTCTTTTTTCCAGTTTTAAGAGTCCTTAGACCCTTTAAAAACTTGAGCTAAATCTGTAAAGTCTAAAGTTTTTCTGAAAAAAACTTGAGTATCCTAATCAATATCAAGTAAAACTGAATTAAAAACTCATATTCTTAGGTGCTTGCAAATTCATAATACAACTGGTATCATACTGCTTTGTCCCATCAGTTACAGAATTGTCAATCCTTACACAGCAATTATTGATTGCTGAATTCTATGGACTTTCATTTGTTATTAGGGTTAAATTATTCCAGTGCTTCGTAGAGGGCTTAATTATTTATATATGATCTCTGAACTGCAGTAAATATTAAGTATTGCTCCTTTATATTTTACTTTGTGGCTTGTGGCCAATTCGCGTTGTAACAAAAACAATACATATGTCATAACCAGCTACTTTATGTTTTAATATCAAATACTAAACAAGATAAACATTGCTAAACAAACGTATACTGTATTCATAAATTTAAAGATGATGTAAGAATAAAAACACATCAAAAATTAAAACTCTGCGTTTCGGTTTAATTTTGAAAACCATCATCTGGGGTAAATTTTCTAAAAACGCAAGGTAAGAGACAATCTGCATGCTACTTCGTCAAAAATAAAATTCAAACTGGAAGAAGTAACGAAAACATCAACAATTCTTTACAAACAGCAAAGTGGCGCCATCTGTCTTTCAAAGTGAATAACAGAAGGCAAGTGTGTCACTTTGAATAACAGATGGCACCACTGAGTTGTTTTTAAAGGATTTTGACAGCCTTCCCTTCTATTATTCATTTTGAGCAACAGATGGCGCCACTGAATTGTTTTTAAAGGATTTTTGATGTTCCATTGCATCTTCCTGATTGAATTTAATTTTTGACGATGTAGCTTGTAGATTGTTTCCGGCTAATTTGTGTTTTTAGGAAATTTTACTCCTGATGATGTGTTTGAAGATTAAACCGAATAGTAGAGTTTTATTTTATATATCATATTTTTTAATTTTTACATCATCTTTAAATGTATGAATATGGTATACGTTGGATAGCAACCTCTATTTTGTTCGTAATACATACCGGGTGTCCCAAAAAGGACTGACTGATTTTAAAATTCAATAACTTGCAAACGGTGACAGATATTTACAAAATTCTTGCAGGAGGTTTATGCATAAGGTCAAAAGTTTTATTACAGTGATTTTCGATTTTAGTTTGAATTACAAACAATAGATGGCGCTGTAAGCAATAGTCGCTAAATACAGGCTCGATTTCTGGTCATTTCTCTTGTTCCATGCTGAAAAAGGAGATGGAAATGTATTATCCGGGCCACGAAGTACCAAAAATCGAGCCTGAATTCAGCGTCTATTGATCGCAGCGCCATCTATTGTTTGTAATTCTAACTAAAATTGAAAATCACTGTAAAAAAACTTTTGACCTTATGCATAACCCTCCTGCAAGAATTTTTTAAATATCTGTCACCGTTTGCAAGTTATTGAATTTTAAAATCAGTCAGTCCTTTTTGGGACACCCGGTATGTACTTTTATGTAACTCCTATTGGAGATAAGACACAATTAAAAAATACCATAATAATATTCATAAAAATACATATGAATTATAAAATATGAAAACTTTATGTCTGCATGAATAGAATGTAAAATTTATATTTTTACAATCATTTATTGATCATCTATATCTCGTTAACCTGACCCTCATGCTCATTTTACATTAACGTAATCTCATGATGTTCTCAGTAAGGAAAGATGCTAGAAATGATGCGTGCGTATTCGCATTGATGAGAGTGAGAATTATTGTTAACATTATTTTTTAAAGAGAAAATCGCGGTAAAAGGTGCGAGAAAAATCATGGTTTAATTGAAAGAAGGGTAGACCGTGACTCGTTTATGCATGGTGAACGTTTACGTAGTGCACTTTTCCCGAAACGAGTTATAACTGGCGCGCTAGCAGTAATGACAGATTGATGGTGCGGATATTCTCACACGTTTTTGAGCGTCAATCGAGCTTCAGTCTAGCATGCGGAAAGGATAACCTATTTTCTGTCAGGGTGACTAAATTTTGTGTTGAACTTATTGAAACTTATTGAGAACTAATAATACTTAGTTAAGGATAAACAAATATATAAACATTAGCAGAATTTTATCCTTTTTTGAGAACTGTATTTTTATGAACAGAAATGTTATCAATTTTCGTTGCACGTTAAAAATAAATCCAAACACGGCGATGGAACACGTTTACATATTGACATCTGGGCACCTTTAAGCCCGTTCTTACTACGTAAACGTGAACAACTGAAACCATTTGAAAAGGCAGGAACAAGGGTTGGCACCAAGAAAGGGAAAAAAACAGGAAATCCACAATCCTAACTGATACTCTGGTTAAAGGAGCTCTCAGACAAGAGCAGTTAGAAGCGGAAAAGGAAAAAAAAATGATGGCACAACAAAAAAGATGGCACAATAAAAGAAGAAATTACGTAAAAATTTACCACTTTCTATGGAAGCAGAACAAGCAGACAGCAAAGGAAAAAGTATGAAACCAATAACTGCAAAACGGAAAAAGTTGGTACACTCTGGAAAAAAGAAAATAGAGAATGAATCTGATGACGAAGATGAAAACTGTGCGTGTATTTATTGTTTGAAATCATACAACCAATCCAAAAAAGGACGAGACGGGGTTCAAGATGTTAGATGCAAAAGGCGGGTCCCATGACAAGTATGCAAAAGGAAATACTTTATTTTTTGTTTGTAAAAACTGTAACAGTGTTGATGAAGATGACTAAATACCTTTTTTTTAATTACAATAAGCCCTGTGTTTTCAGTTTAGCCTATAAAATATTCATTAATTAATTCGCTTAATTTTTTATTTATTTTTAAACAGGGTTTTAATTTATAAATAAAACATTTCAATTTGATTAAATATTTATTTCACTTACTCCTTGGTATTACTTATAATATGCGTAAAAGTGTCCCACTTGATGTATTATGCCCCGTTCCCGGGGCATACGCAAAAGACTTGGACCTAATTTTTTTTTTATTTTTTTTTATTTTTTTTTTTTTCGGTTAAAAACGCAAATGGGGCAAGAACTGAATACACAAATTTTGACATTATTAACTGCTTTATAAAACCACGATGTCTAAACTTTCCTAAGTTAAAACATAAAAATTAAAAAATTCATTGAAAAAAACCGCGTAAACGTGCCCGGTCTAGCCTAATAAAACAGGGTGGCAAACGTCGGGTTATTCAACATTACAATTTGAAATTTTATTAATAGCCATGGACATAGGTATATGACTAGTATGTAGCTAAAGAAACAATATTGAGAGATTTCATACAACATGGCTTCTATTAAAAATTCCAAAATAATAGGTAATATATTCGGAACTCAAATAATAATTAAAAGTACGCGTTTTTGCTAGAAGAAAATATTCTTAACCTTTGCACAAAAAGGAAACAATTCACATTCAAAATTTTGCTTTTGCCTTTAAAACAGTTTTCCACATTTAATTTCACAGAGCGTCATCCTTCTGAAATTCAAAATGATTGTGATATTAAAAACTGATGTTGCCACTTGCTCAGATGAATAACAAAATTTAGATCTAATAAATATTATTTAAAATAAGGAAAGTGTTTCTCGGGACAAATGTCTCCTCAAGATATCCTCTGGAATACTATAAAAACGTCATTTCAACAGAGGAATGCTCATGGCGGACCACTCACGTCATATTGCCTTACTAATTTTTTGCTACATAATTAAAACATTTGAAAATCTATTCTAATTTTACTATTACATCCGTTCCATCAAGAAATATTCATGTGCAATAACTAAAATTAAACAGTACTTGTAGGAGATCGTTACGCATACCTTTTCTGTACGGCATTTTTTGGGAGCATTACAAGATGTTCACTTGTTTCAAGTAATGTAAAAATGCAAGAACTGTAACATTTACAGCCTTTGACAGAAAAAGGACTCTTAACTATAATGTTTCAAGCAAATCGTTTTTTTCCCCCTAAAAATACAACGAAATAAAGAGAACAATTATTCCGCTAATTTGCATTCGTAAATTACAAAATTTATTAAAACATTCTACAAAAATTATTAGGATCTTTATGCAATTTTTATAAGAAACAAATATTTTTTTTTCGAAAAAAAATGGCAATAATTCATATATTCACTATTTCACTGTTCTTATGTAAAATATTATAGCGTTTGGCTACCACGACACAGGTACAGATATCTACCCATTATTAGGTGTGTTCGTAATTATATAAATACATAGCACATATAGTCGTCGTCTTGTCCGTCCGTCTCTCCGCATATAACGGCTCAAAAACTACCCAACCGAATGGTTTCAAATGTAATATAAATTACCGTTGCAAAATTTTGTCGAGTCATTTCAAATTTTATGAAATTCGAATCAAAACTTAAAAAGATAATAATAAAAGTTTTTTTCATTATATCAAATCCTACCATATATAATTAATTCAATGATATCCCATGATAGGTAATGATTCTAGGTTGCCACGGTGATTACTTTCTATTTAAGATGGAGTCACATTATTTCCGTATTACCAAATTCAATATATATAATCGTAATAAATTTTGTATTCATGCATTGTTGTATAAGACTGCAACCGAGATTGCACCGAGATTTGAATACATTTAAAACTAGTTATAGCACGAACGCACCTCATTTGCCACGTTTGACGTACAATTTACGACGTTATCGATATGGGCTGGGCAAAGTTCATTTAGGATTTCATCCTTCCGGGATGGTAAGATGAGTATTAGGCTTGCTTGGGAACTGAACACTGAGGGACCCACGTTAGGCTGACCACCTGAAAGGGGCATGTGCTGTATAGCACGCCAGGCACCGTGGTAAAAAAAAAAACAAACAAACAACAAAAAAAAAAAAAAAAAAAAAAAAAAAAAAACATGTAAGGGTACTGTAGATCGTGATCCTTAAAGCTGTTCTCAAATCCAAAGGATCAACTTTCTGACATAAGTTTTAATTCATTTTTGTTCGGAAACGCTTGAAACTAGAAGATGTTATTATTCAGAAACTATGTCATCGAATTGTTTTTTCCGTTTTCTTGTAAACGCAATAGATCTTTCAGAAAATACTGTCAAAGTTGGCATTTTGAACCGAACTTCCGAACGAAAGAAGAAAATCCAGTCAGTAAGGGGAGAAAAATGCCGTGTCACGTGATCAAAATCGCTTATAACTCAATAGGTAATTGATTGATCAAAAAATGGAAAACACAGTTCGATTCCAAATCTCTTCCATGGCCAGGCTTTCCCATTTTATATCTTTCCATTAAAAAATTAATTTCTAAATGTGTCAAAACGTTTTGCGCTTGTTGAGCAGAACAGTTGAGAACAGCCTTAATGAATCGTAACGCCACAGGTTTAGAATTGTTTATGAAAAATATCCATAGTTAAATTTTAATTATCATAGTACTTTTAGAATGTTATGCATGAAATGTACATTTTTCAATAATTCGGGATATTAAGGAATTTATCTAATTTTTCACATTATTTTTAAGTTGAAACATACTATTAAACTTTAAAGTAAAATAAAATCTAATTAAAAAAGAATAACTACAAAGTATTCATCTTTAAATAAATCGGATGAAAATCGATCCCTGAGAAATTCAATTACTTATACGCATATAAAGTAAGTTAATAGATTTTTTTTTTTCACCTGTAAATACATTCGACGCTCATTATAACGACCCCTCACTTGCGAAAGTTGAGGATCGTTATAATGGAAGGTCGCTACAACGAAAGTGAACGAATAAAACACTGTAATCATGTCAATGAAAATTAAGATTTCAAAGGCTAATTTTATAATACAACATTATTACTAAATTCTGTTTGATTTCGTATCAAACATTGACAATGAATATTTATGAAAATCAATTTAATGTAATGATTACGTATTTCTAAAATAAAATTTAAAGTAAATGTTAAATCACGCACATAAAATAATAGTTACGTATTAAAATTTATTTTCTACAGAAATAATTCGAAATAGTTGTTTATTTTTTGTGCATTTTCATGTTTCCTTGGCTTAAAAAAAATATTTTAAAGTGTCATTTTAAGACATTTTACAATACCATCAACACGCAGTGAACAATGAGTTCTCGGCAATGAGATTCTTGGGGGGAAAAATGGTAATCTTTTTTTTTTTGGGGGGGGGGATGTGAAGGAAAGTTCAATTCGGTCGCTATATTGGAAAATAAGCAGCTGATCGGACGTTATATTGGATGTAAAAATAACATATCATAAAGGGGATATATTTCGGGACATTTTACATTGTCGCTATAATGGAACGGTCGTTATAATGGGCAGTACTTAAAACGAGCGTTGACTGTATTCGTATTGCTATTCGACTAGTTCGTTACAAATGAGATAAAATAAATCCAAAGCACTTAAATTTACGAATAACAGAGGGTACAACCATATTTTATTTCACGAAATGGTTTTCTCTAGCATAATAATGTATATTTCAAAATAATATTGCATTGCTTTAAAAATATGCTATGTAGATTATTTTAATGTTGGAAAAATAGCAACAGCAGAAAATCCATTTTTGCTAAAGATGTTCATTTTAAAGTTTACTTAAAAAATTCTTAAATATATATTGGAAACATTTAATTAGTTTTAAATATTTCTAACATGTAGCGCGTGTCTAATACATTTCAAAAGGAAAACATCGCAAGTAAATCTGAATTAACTAAATTTAAATGTACAAATTTACTCTAATTCATAACGTGCCTAACACGAGGCCACAAAAACTTCCTTTACAAATCTTCAACACATGATATAATTAAACTAAAATTTATAGTGTTTAAATTTAACACATTCCAAAATTTTCAGTGAGTTACATACACTTACATCATTACATTCTAGAAATATAAAAGTGATATAAACATTTATCTAAAATTTTCCTTTGTTCCAAAATCTGTCATTTAAGAAAGATATATTGAATCGATATACTATTATGTTACACTAATGGAAACATTGGAATTCTTATCACAGTAAAAATACTAGTTTTTGATGTACGCAAAATTGCATTATTGTATTACAATTAAAATATTTACGAATAAACATAATATTCACAGCCATCTTTCATTTATAAAAAGAAGACATCGATATGGACTCTTGTTTAGATTTGAGATTTTATAGTATGTTTCTTAAAACCTTATATAATTTTGAATTTGACAAAAAATCTAAAACAAAAAAAAATTAAATAAAATTGGATTAATGAGAATAAATGGATTAAGTTATGCAGAATGAGAATTTATAATAGGTAAGATAAATTGTGTGACCAAACTAATGTTGATTATATTCATTTTATTCGGCTCCAATAGAGCTCCAGTATTTCATTTATAGGAAACAAATTTAATGAAATATCAACATAGGTTAAATATAGGCTATACATTCTCAAAATTTACGATGGAATCGATTGAGAAAAAAGTTGTTTTAATGTGAGAATATTGCCTTTGAAATGGCAAAACATTATTTGCCAATTTTATCTTATAAATACCAAAATGAAAAATTATAAATACATAAGGTTAAAGCAATATTGAATGTTGCAATCGCCAATATATGTGCAAAAGAGTAAGTGACATTAGCGTTATTGATTTTTACTCAGGATTTTGAATACTGATTCGAAATTTCTGTCTTGTTTTTTATTTAGTTTCGACTTATACTAGTGACTGCCAGTGACGAAACTAGGCGAAACCTTCTACAACGAATTCTTTTAGAAGATAATTTCAGTAAATAATTGCTTTATGTAGTAGTTAAAATACAGTTTTACACACATTAATTTTTTACGTACATTTTTTTTTTTTTTTTTTTTTTTTTTTTTTTTTTGTAGTAGTAGCATGTTGTATGTATAACATTTCTCATATCTAATTTCTTTTAATAGCGCAACTGAAATAATTGTAAATAGTACAGAAATTATATTGTAATAAATTTATGATTTACTAATTATTTTGTAGCAGAGGTTTCATATCATCATGAAGACGTTTTCAAGCTATAACTTCTAAAAAATTTTAAATTAAAATAATTGTTAACTGTTTTTCTTTTTTTTTTTAAGTGACACATATGTTTTAGTGTGTTTCAACTTGATAAACTTTCTTCCATTTTAAACTAGAGATACATGTAGCGTAAGAAAGATTTTGAGACACACAGAAAGGTTTGATTAAAAATCTTTTAGTCCATATACACTAAGTCTTAGTACGTTAAAAACATAGCTTGTTCCTATTTTTGGTTTTAACTCCAATGCAAGATATTTGAAGCTTTGAACTACCAGAAACATGTCATCTGAGAAAGGGGAAGAAAATATATATTTTCGAAATACTGGAATTGTGATATTTAGTATAGTATAACTAAAGTTCATTAATATTCAGCTACAACATTAATATTCAGCAACTAATGTATATTTTTGCATAATATGGAATAATTTAATTCGTTTAAAATGCGTGAATATGATTTTTTAAGAAATTATAATAAAATACGTAGTTCTAACGATAGAAAAGTATTCCAGCCTTAAACTGATAAGTTTTACATGTGAAGTTTTAAACCATCCTAAGAAATGGTACATGGAATCTAATCCATGGAATTTATTCCATTAGATTTAGAATTACCATAATAGTTGTTTCTTCCATTATCATCTTAATTATGTTTATATATATTCAATGCTTTACCAACTTTACGTTTAATAGTAATAAAGTCTTCTGATTAACTTTCATTTTCCACCACTTCTTTATTTATTTTTTCCTCATCGTACTGATCATCATCTACCATTATCTCTATTGTAACATCATCTATAGCGTTTATTTCATGAATACAACTCTCTAATTTGGAAAAGCCATCTAAAATGGTACCCTTATCTAACCATTATCCTTAAATTTAAAGATTTAATGCTTTCAAACTTCTGGTATGATGAACGAATCGATATACGTTTCTTCTTTAATTCTTTCATACTACAGAATGTAAAGAGAAAGAGTTAAATGAATATGTACAGTCGTGAAAAAAAAAAGTAAACACCCGCTACTAACTCCTCAACAAATTATTGTAGAAGAAAATTACTGGTATAGAACGTTTGAAAAAAAAAGTCTACTTTTTAATGATGTATATAAAATTTTCTTAAACGGCCATCTGCATATTAAAACGAATCATAACTTTGTTTTTTCAATAGCAGTACACAATTCTGACAGCATAAATGAACTCTACACCCTTCAATTAGCCAAAAAACAAATTTGTATGCAATTCGAACCATAAGTTTCCGAGAAATTGGTTATTTTAAAACGAGCGTATTTTAAGGGCTGTATCTAAATTGAAGTTCGGTACTCGATTGTTAACCGAGAGAGCCCCCTTCTTGATCAAGGCACCTTAAGCACCACTCAAGCAGTCAATGAAGCCGGTTAGATTACAGGACAGAAGAAGAAATTTCAAAATATCTACTCACTTCTATCATAGACGGCCCCTTAAACCATCATTTTGCCGTTTTTTAAGCATAATTTGAAAACTACTTGGAAGAAAAGTGTGAAATTTTGGATTTTCATAAAGCAGGACTTAATAAATCTAAATCCTTCAAAAAAAATTATAGGTTGCAATTCATAATTTTTTCGAATATTAATTTCATAATCCATAATTCATATCATAAAATTATAAAAATTGCAAATTCAGCGTATTTATGTTTGGGTATATTAGAATTATTGCTACACAAAAAAATTAGCACATTAGGAGCATAATTTCAGGAGATATAAATAAAAATATGAAAATGTAATTTAACATTAGAAGCGCTAAATTTTGAATGTTTATAATTCAAAAAATTATCATTCAAATGACTTGAAATTTGGTGTCTAGGCATAGTTTGAACCAAAGATTTGAAATATCTCGTTAAAATTGAGTACTGCCATTGAAAAAAATGAAGTTTAGGTTTGTTTTAATATGTAGATGGCCCCCGAAGGAAATTTTATATACATCATTTAAATGTAGACTTTATTTCAATCGTTCGGTACAAGTAACTTTCGCTTACGATAATTTGTTGAGGAGTTAGTAGGGGGTGTTTCCTTTTTTTTCCACGACTGTACTCTATAAAAACAATTGAATAATCTTACATTGTTATTTAAGTTTCCCTGTTCAGACGCCAGATGTTGTATGTGTAAAACAAAATGTTACGTTTGAAATTTTAAAATTGATCAGACTTGTTTTGCTGATCACATAATTTGTTTACCTTCTTTCAAATGATATAAAACAGAACATATGAATAGACGTTTACATTCACGGTTATGTAAATATTTACTCAGACATAGATTGATTTTACCTTTTAAAGTTGTTCTTAACTGCTCCGCTGAACAAGCGCAAAACGTTCTGATACATTTACAAATTCCTTTTTTTAACGGAAAGATATAAAATTGGAAAGCCTGGCCATAGAAACAATTTGGAATTGAACTGTTTTGTTTTTTTTTTTTTTCATTTTTTGATCAACAAATTACCCATTGAGTTATAAGCGATATCGATCACGTGACAAACCCGTTTTTCGCCCGCTCTTGAGTGATTTTTCTACTTTCGCGCGAAATTCAGTTCAAAAGGTCCACTTTGACATTATTTTCTGAAAGATTTATTGCGTTTGGAAAAAAATAGAAAAAACAGCTCGATGACATAGTTTCTGAACAATAATACCATCTAGTTTCATGCATTTTCGAACAAAAATAAATTAAAACTTATGTCAGGAAGTTGCCCTTTTGGATTTGAGAACAGCCTTAAAGAGATCGCCGTACTTTTTCAAAAAAAGGTGATCTAAATATTTTTATTTTTCTTCACTGTATTAATTATTTCTTTACTATTTCTGTAAAATTGACGGCATTCTAAAAAAAATCCTTTCGGCTCGGCCTACAAAAGCAGGTCGATATCGAAGTTAAGTACTAATTTCAACAACAAAAACTAAATCATGATTAAGGATAAACCCTCTTTAACAATTTTATCTGGCCGCTTTTGACGAGTTTTTAATTTTATTGGTTTGATCAGACTCATGTTAATGCGGTATTCAAAAAATAAACTTTTCCATGCACAACAATTCGAAAATTTCTGACACATTTTCAGATTCATTTTTAAAAGGAAAAACACGAAACTTGCTGACGTGATTTTTAAAGAGATTTATAAGCGACCTGTTTTCTTTATTTTCCATTCAATCAATTATAACTTGATTTATAAACAATTATTTTCTCAGTAGGACAATATTTTTCGTTTCCAACACAACCGTTTCGGGAGATTCGGTTCAAAATGCTCACTTTGACATCCTTTTTTGAAATATGTTCAGCCTCTATAAAAAAAAATGGACTATTACGGTACATTATATAGTTTCTGAATAAGAAAATATACCAATTGGATGCGTTTAGAGCAAAAATGAACTTAAAAATGAGTCAGAAAATAAACAGTTTGGATTTGAGTACACCCTTATTACGAGGATTTTTTTTTCAATCGCTATGTATTTTTAATTTGTTTTCGCTGCAAGAATTGGTCCTATCAAAAACTTGTCAGTAGAAAAGTTGTAGATAATATTAAGAAGATTTATAATAAATTAAATTGAATTTGATATCTTGAGAATTGACGAAGTTATTAATTTTGTCCTCTCTAACACCTCCTTTTTTTCGCCCCTTAAGACCATTTTCCATTTTATCAAAAATCTGACATACATACATTTTTGGCCTTTTTAAAGAAGTAATAATAACTTAAACTGATTCGATATGTATTATAATTATGAAGTTAGAGTTTTTTTGGTTTTCCCAAAATCCCTTCCGATTTCCACTCCCTTGGTCCGATTTTGCCCATTAACGAAATTGGTCGAGAGTTTATGCCCCTTGATCTTATGTATCAGTTTGGAAAGGATTTGTGTAGAATTATGGAAGTTATCGTGTCCATAAAAAAGTGATATATATTTATAGATAGATAGATAGATAGATAGATAGATAGATAGATAGATAGATAAATAGATAGATATAGTTTTTTACTGAGGATGGTTTTGGGTTCTAGGGGTCATGATCGGTGTAGATGTGCAAAACCTTTCAGAAATTCGAACGTAGGGGAAAATGCAATCGGTAGTATTTCATACGAAATATACCTAAAAAGCATCTAACGTCTCTACAGGCGATTCCAAACATAAACTTTAAAAATTGTTTTTAACTAAAAACAAAACTGATGCCAAGTTTTTACCCTAAATTTTAAACCACTCACGTGCGATAAAAAATATATAAAAGAAATATGAAAGAAAAGGAAAAGAAAAACATGGAAATAAGCCGCATGAAAAAAATTAAAAAGTTATCAGACGAGTGATTGCCAAAAGCCGTACGTATACATAAAATATTAATTTACCATCTCCAAACACAATGTAATACATGAGTATAAAACATTTTAAAGACTACGAACTTCTTCAAATATCAACTTTCCCGGTTAAATTCTTAATATCCAAAAAAACATTCTCAATATTTTTCTGATATTACTAAAGTATTAACACTTACCGGGTGTCCCAAAAATGACCGATGATTTTAAAATTCATTAACTTGCAAGTGGTGACAGATATTAAAATAATTCTTGCAGTAGTGTTATGTAAGATGTCAGAGTTTGTATGCTGCGATTCGCAGTTTTAGTTACAAATAGCATCGATAGATCGCAAGCAATAACCGCTAAATCCAGGCTCGATTTTTCGGTCTCTCTTTTCTTCAATGGGAAAAAAGGAGATTAAAATGTATTACATGGATCCCAAAGTATCAAAAATCGGGTCTCGACTGAGCATCTATTGCTCTCAGCGCCATCTATTGTTTGAAATTCGAACTAAAATAAAGAATCACAGAACAAAAACTCTTGACAATCATACATAACCCTCCTGCAAGAATTTTTATAATATCTGTCACCGGTTGTAAGTTATTGAATTTTAAAGTCATCGGTCATTTTTGGGACACCCGGTATCTGCTACTCAATGAATTAAAAAGATATTTAAGTACATAATTCAGAAAAATCTTAAGGGGGTCCGAGACACAAAAACCTTAAAATTTTCTTAATTTTTTTTTTATTATTACATTGAAACTTTCTCTGGGTTTTTTTTCTGCTTAAAAGGAAGTTTAAATCATGTTTCTATCTTAATTGGAACAGAAAATATTCATTTTTAAGTTTTGGTTTATTTTCAAAATCTAGCTTTCAAGCAATGGTTGTCATGAAAACGACTTTTTGCGAAAATGCGTTTTTCTTCATGATGGGTTTTTTCACTATTTCTCGTATTTAAATTCTTATAAGTCAAGAACCGTTAAAGATAAATGACTCAAATTTGGAACATGTATTTTTCAATTATTTTACTTTAACTTTGATTTTTACTTTAAATATTTTTAATTTTTATTTAAATTAACATTTTTTTAAATGCTGAATCTAAATTAAAACTTTTATATTTATGTTTATTTAAATGCAAAAAAAAAAAAAAAAAAAAAAAAAAAAATGAAATTCTACAAATAATATTTCGAGTTATAACGATTTTAAACTACCCCACTTTTTAAAAAATAATTTTAATTTTAATTTTTTAAAAATCATTATGAGAAGTTTTATCATGTGATTTTATTTATAAATGATATGGTTAACCATCACAATTTTTTTTTGAAATTTTAACTCAATAAATAAAAATTACTTGAAAATGTGTCCCGGACCCCCTTAAATGATTTTATGCTTTTGATTGTACAAAATGTAACTATAACATTTCACAGAAGTCCGTCAAATATTTAAAAATAATAATAAGATTTAAAGTTGCTTATTTATAAAACCCAAAAATCTTAAAGTTACGTGAATATTTTGGACAAGGGATTTTCCTTTTTAACCAGAAAAATGATTAAATGTGAACTCTTAACCAAATGTTTTATTTAACTAAAATTAAAAATATCTTATTTGTTGAAACGTTGGAGTTTATTTCATTACTGTAATTCTTCTAAAATATTCTAATTAGTTATCGAAATTTTTTGGGGGGAAATTATCCGTTAAAATCCGCTATTTTTTTAAAGAAATAACTTTTTCGAATTAAATTCTGTGCAATATTTCTCACAACATTTTAATGTAATGTTTTATGTAAAATTTAAAATCTTATATTGTATAATAATTACATGTAAATAATCTTTTGTACTGCAAACGTTTCCTGAAAACATGCAACGGAAGTCTGACAATTTCTACTTAATTGTATCTAGTTTTGAAACATCACCATTTCTACAAAACTGATTTATTGCTATTTTTCTGTCTAACGTTGAAAATAATACGTTTCTTTACAGTCTGAGACGTTTCAATCAAAAAAAGAAATATTTGAATTTTAGTGTATCAAAACAGCGGATGTCGCAATTTTAGGCTGTATCAAATCAGCAAATGTTACATTTCTTCGCATTTATTGTTTAAATTGTTAAATTTAAAGGAAAATTCTTCGAATTTATGCTTCAGAGAATGTAAAATTCAGCTGTTTAACTTCAGAAATATTTAAAATATGTAGGCTGAACTATACTAATTCTTATATATAGGAATTTGATTTTTGAACAGCTTTGGTGTTGATCAGCTTATACCTTCAGGGTATACTTTCTGTTTAGTTCACCTTATAGTATTTTCATATTTCTTGCATAAAAAACTTAAAACTTTTGTGAAATATAGAATTGATTTTTGATTTAGAATTTTGATTTTTGAACGGCTTTGGTGTTGATCAGCTTATGCTTTCAGAGTATATTTTCTATTTAGTTACAACTTATAGCATTTTCATATTTCTTGCACAGAAATCTTAAATCCTTTGTAAATTATAGAATGAAGCATGAAGTTAATATTTTTTTAATAACTGTTTAAAATGTTAAAGAACAAACAATACATGTGATAATAAACATTTTTGTGCTTCACGTGTTTTTAATTAAATAGGACAACAAAAAATGTTATTAAGTGTTGGATGAAATAACATACTGTGGAGATTTTAAGAATACCTATTTGCTAATACCTAAATACAGGGTTGCATAGAAGAATATCAAAAATATAAATTTTAATACACTGCTCAAAACAATTAGGGGAGAACATGGTTTTAACGAAATTACGCAAATATTTACTCCGATAAGTATAGTTAAAAAAAAAAACATCCATAATTTAAATTATTGTAGAAAACAGATAAAGAAAACTTCACATATAATTAAAGTTTATGACGTCAAAAACTAGAAAAAGGAGATATGTGCAGAAATCGGGATTTTTCAAAAACACTTTCACTGCCTCAGTTGTAAAATTCAGTTGCTCATCTTGTGTTTTGAGAAAAGGTGGCTTGAAAATGTCGCAACAACATGATTTACCACAATCCATGGCTTGGCGTGTTATTGGGACAGTTGAATTTGGGGAAACACAACGAAGTGTAGTGGACGCTGTTGGACTTGCAAAAAAAAAAGTCCATGAAAGGCTGTGGAATCGATTCCAAGACACATGGAATGGTAGTCATCGACAAGTGCAAGGTCAAAAATGTGCTAACATAGAAACTGGTGACCGATATATCCTGTTAGCAGGTCGTCGAGACGGAACGGGTAATGCTCCTCAGCACCAAACACGGTTCTTCTTGGCCACAGGATGTAGGGTGTCCAGCCAAACAGTCCGAAATAGGCTTCACCAGGATGGTCTTTAAGCACGTAAGCCAATGGCCTGTATTCCATTGACCTCACGTCACTGTGCGGCCCAAAGAAGTTGGGGAACTGAACATCGAGTTTGGAGGCAACGTTGTTGGAGTCAAATTCCGTTTACAGACGAGTCCCGGTTCAGTCTGGATGTTACATCTGATGTGTTTTGGTATGGAGAGAAAGAGGCACTCAAAATAATCCCAGATTCCTTCGTTAAATATCACATTACAGACGAGGTTGGTTGATGCTATTGGCTGGAATCAGCGTAGGTGGACGTACCTGCGTATCATTCGGAATGGCACTTTGACGGTCCGAAGTTATACAGACGACATACTGAGACCTCATGTCATATTTTATGTTGCAGCAATTAGTGATTTCTATTATTCCATGCATGATAATGCCAGACTTCATACAGTTCGTCTTGTGGAAAACATGATTGAAGCGAAAACAATACAGCGTATGGAATGACCAGCATGCTCTTCTGACTTAAATCCGATCGAGCATGTTTGAGACATACTCAAACGACGCATTGCTGTGAGACCGAGGCCTCCTTTTACTGTCCGGGACTTGGAGATTGCAATTCTTGAGCAGTGGAACAGTATTCCCCAAAGTCTTACCGATAACCTCATCGCATCCATTGAAAACAAGTGTGCAGCAGCCTTAGTTGTTCGAGGAGACCACACGCCATATTAAAAATCTTGCATCATTTTTAAACAATACTTTTTTTTTATCATTTACATGAAACCAAATTGTTGCCCTAAACCATCTTTTCATGTTCTTTTCATCTTTTCAAAGAATAAAACACCTTTACAATTTTTTTGCGTCTTTTTTTCTGTATTGCGCATTGATACACGTGTACTATCCATTTTATGTCCATACATGGCTGTCTTGCACTGTTCTCTTCACTTTTTTGCTTGCTCCCCTAATTTTTTTGAGCAGTGTAGTATCAAATGTAAGCGTTGTAGGTTTTTTGTTTAAGGTCAGAAATAAAGAGTACCTCAAGCAGTTTTAGATAAGCACCTGTGTGAGTACTGCTTTGTTACTTATTTATGAATTATTTCAGTGCCACATAATCAAAATGGTTACTCAAGAGCGTAAAGTGATATTACAGAGCTCAGAATTTAAAAGCCGTTAGAGTCATGCTATTTTTTACTTCGGGGCTGAAAAAAGATCGTGTCTACGTTCGGCCGCTACCTAATGATTTACCAAAGATGAGACACAGAATTGAAGAGGCTATTGCTTCCGTTACTATAGACTTGTTAATCGAAATGTGGGAAGAACTGGACTTTAAGTTATATATGTGTACCGTATAACTACCCAGAAAGCACAGAGCTATTGATAAGCAATCGGCCAACAGCCGCTTGCCCCTACCGGCGGTATTGGCTACCCGGTACCCGCTGCCGCTTTTGGTTCCGTATCTTTTTTGATACGCCGCGTGAATGAGGCCCGATTCATGAAGCACACAGCCGGTCCAATATCGGCAGAACACTATGCAGATGGCTTACCATGCGAACGCCGGCCGCAGCCAGACACCAGCATAGACTTGGAAAAAGAAAAAAAAATCGATGGCGCAATCTATGAGCCATCTTGGCATGTACATTTGTTAATATTTCAAAAGAACATATTTCGGCACTGGAAGAGGCTGGGTTCGATCTGATGGTCCCAAGTACAGAAAGTAAAGGCCTCTCGGCCACTAAGCCTTGTTAAGGAGAGGGTTCTATGGGGTAATAAAGGGAGTCATTTCGATAAGTAATACTTTGGCGTTGTAGGTAAATGGTGCATGGAAAAATACAAATTTTGAAGTCTTTTAGAGGTTTTTTTTTTTTTTTTTTTTTTATGTAATTGCCTTATGCGCGTGTATTCAAAAGTTAATATAATATTTAAATGAATGAAATAAATATTTTGGCGAATTAACGCAAAATGATTGATATTAAAGCAAACGAACTGGTTTTGCTTATAAATTTAAGATTCAATAAATATTTAATAAAATAAATTATTTTTAGAGGTTTTGTTTAGTTAATAAAATTTTCTTATTAGGAATGATAATGTAATTACATGCGTTGCGTTAATTTATAAAATATGTTTTTAACATGAAAAAACATATTTTAATAAATAATAAGTTGGTAATTAATAACTTTTAATTAGAATAAGAATTCATTTTATGTCTTTCGATGATTTAAAGTAGAACATATTTTCAAAGATTATGTTGCAATATTAATATGTTACTTATCAATATTTTTTAATTTAAAAATAAAATAAATTAATTAATGTATACATATTTTTGCTTTTGGTAGATAATTTTTTAAATGGGAATATTTCGGAATCGTTCTTATAAATTTAAGAATGCTTAAGTATTTAATAAAATGAGTTAATTTTAGAGGTTTTTCTGTTAATATAATTTTATTTTTAGGAATTATAATGTAATTAAATGTGTTAATTTAAGAAACATATATTTGTAACATTGAAAAAATAATTTTAATAATAAAAATAAGTTGGTAATTATTCACTTTTAATTAGAATAACAAATCATTTTATGTCACTTGAGGATTTAATGTAGAATATATTTTTAATGACTATGTAGCAATATTAATTTTTTACTTATCAATATTTTTTAATCCTAAAATAAAATAGAAATATTAATTTATCTTTTATTTTCGTTTGGTAAGTAATTTTTAGAAGGGGAGATTTCTGAATCTTTCTTTTAAATTTTAATGCTAAAAATATGGGTAGATTTTTTGATGTTTGTATAGCTTGTAAAATAATTTGAAAACTTTTTAATAATTTAATTTTTAAATAAAATAAGAAATTTAGCTATTGCTTTAAAATGAATATATAATTAAAAAATAAGTTGAGTTAACTTATGAAGTTTCTTTTTTCGTTCTGCGATTAAGTTTATAATGAATAATAATTTTAAGGAGCGATTTAAAAAATCTTTTGATGATTCAAATAATTGTAAAACCTTTTTCAAATGAATTCAAAAACAATTTTTAAAACTAAATAAATATAGGTTATTTTTGACAATTTTACTGTTTATCACCGTTAGAATTTTATATGAAATGTATAACTCTTGTCAAAACTCGAACCGACACAAAATTAAGAAAAAGAAAAAAAATCGTCTAAGACTAAAAATTACGAATTCGGACAGATGTTGGCAAATCTAATTGGGCCAATATCAGAAATCACATATCGGTCCTGCGTCAGTTACCGGTTTAATTCGCTTGCCGATAGGTAACCATAAGGGGACCGATTACGGTAACCAGCAGTCGAAAAAATAGATTCTTAAGGCTGTTCTTAACTGCTCTGCTCAAACAGCGCAAAAAGTTTTGATACATTTACAAATTCATCTTTTAACGGAAAAGTATAAAATTGGAAGGCCGGACCATGGACTCGAACTGTCTTTTCCATTTTTGGATCAATCAACTATCCATTGAGTTATAAATGATTTTGGTCACGTGACACGGCATTTTTCTCCCCTTACTAACTGGATTTTCTTCTTTCTCTCGGAAGTTCAGTTCAAAATGCCAAATTTTACAGTATTTTCTGAAAGATCTATTGCGTTTACAAGAAAACGGAAAAAACAGTTCGATGACGTAGTTTCTGAATAACAGCACCTTCTAGTTTCATGCGTTTTCGAACAAAAATGAATTAAAACTCTTGTCAAAAAGTTGACCTTTTGGATTTGAGAACAACCTTAAGTTTCAGTTGCCGACATGCTGCCGACACTTCAGCGAAACCACTATGCCGGCGCCGACACTTAACCGACACTGCCGGCTGCGGTGCGATCGTATGCCGGAAGGTATGTGTTTGGTAGGTAAATGTACACATAATGAAGATTTCTAACAAAAACTAGGTTTGTTTACCTTTAGTTTGAAGCATGATTTTTTTTTAATAGTCTAAATTAAACTGTTACAATATAGCACTAGCCGTCCTTGGCGACCAGTTTGGTCTTCCTTAAAATTTATGTTTGGGAAAACATGCTAAGCATTGTATCTTGTCACTTTCATTCATTATTTAATTTACTTGGACTCCCTTGAATATAATTAATATAATCCTTTAAGCTAATATTAGTTTTTGTTGCATTAAAATATCTCAATTTGTTGCTTTTCTGTAAGCAAGTAAACCCTATTGGTTTACAATGGAAGTCTATAGGAATTTGGCGAAATATTAGAGATATCGCAAAGTTTACGACAAACTTGGTGACAGAACAGTGTCTCCTCTATGGTAAACACCCTTATAAGTATGGTGATGCATTAAATGCTGTTCAATAACCAATGAAATGCGTTTTATTCGGGCGTTGCCATTAAACAATTAAAAAATAATCGCGATTTCTGTGCCACGTACGATAGAGTAATATATATATAGATAAATTACTGATAGGTTTATATTTTAAAGGTAATGATGGAGATGGATCCCTATTTGGCGATTTAATCATCTGCGCTCAGCTAACATAAAGTAGCGAAATGGCCGCTTGACATATAAAAAGTAAAGCGGTCAGCCCGGAACTGTTAATGGCAGTCACATGACTTTGGCTTTTATTATATAGATTGAAACTGGGACATTCTTTTATGGGCACCCATGTACAATAGCCCTGTCTGGAAAAAATTAAAGGAACATAAGTAGATTTTATACATGAAATATTTTACTTTATAGAACTCACAATCTTTCATTATCCGCTCTTATTGAAATACAGTGGTGTTTTAGGAACTTTTTTTTTTACTATGTGCCTATTTCTTAGCATGTTTCGCATAAAGTTCTGTTTTCCCTATGATCAATATACTGTAAGAGTGGAAATAAAGAAAGCTATTAGCTTTTTCTCGAAAAAAGCATTCTCTTGGAATTTAATCAGTTTCTTCTGAATATTTTATGAGCTAAAAAATTCTGTTTATTTTTCTCTCAATCGTTTCAGAAAGAGTATTTTTCGAAAACATTGGGAATAAATAAAATTAACGTTAATCTCAATTCATTCATACGAGGTAGGTGAATAGTTTTTTCACGCGAATAAGATTTTTCCCACACTACGAAAGCTCCTCCTTCATGCTAGTGCAGAAACTTTATTACTGACTGACCAAGGATAACGCAATACTTTTTTGAGCTGGAATAGAGTGAATATGAGAATGGAAGATGAGTCTTCATGGTGAAAGTAAAAACTTATTGATGGGCAATTACTTACCGATCAGTCAGTCCTTCGTATGATGTAAAAATAAAATAAAATATATCTAAATACATAACCAGTTAGGAAAAAATTTAATTGTTTGTAAATATACAATATAATGAATTAGAGTTATTTTGTTTGGTCATAACAATTAAACACAGCGAAAAAAATCTAAAATGTTGTAAATAAAATCATAAGACGAAATGCAATATTGCACCTTGATTCAATCACAAACTACACAATATGAAACTTAAAGCGTTTTCTGTTTACTTGAAAGATGACAGATAATAATACTACAGATGTTACAAGTTTAAAATATACATTTTATTTAAGTTTCTTAGTACTTTCGGTCTAAAAATCCCGGAGCCCTCGTAAAGGAACATTTTCATTAATTGCCGTCCTCTTCATTTCGAATATGTGACTGCGTTTGAAATGGGACTACTACTACTTCTACTTCTACTTCCAGTTACTCAAAGATTTGTAGACTCTCCCACTCCAAACGAAATGATGTATTTGAAATGAATAGAACGGCAATTAATAAAAATATTCTCTGACAATGGCTGCAAATTTTGAAAACCGAAAGTACTAGGAATTGTAAATAAAATTCATATTTTTAACTTTTAACATATGTAGTATTATTATCTGTCATTTTTTAAGTAAACGGAAGACCTTTTAATGTTCATACTATGTAGTTTGCGATGTTAAATGTTGTTCTTACACTTTAAGTGGCGTAATCCGTTTTTCGTTCATTCATATCAACATCAGAAAAACTATTGTGCAATATAATACGATAATTCATGGGAAAAAGCACTAGTACGTGCTATTTCGTTTCAAAATTGTCGCAGGAAGGTCAAAATAAATTGTTCTACTGCGCATTGTATCTACTTTCTAAATATGAAGGCAATTTTAAAAATAAAGGTCGTCTCCATAGTAAAAATTTTACAATCTTTGAATTTTTAAACAGTTATATCCACTTTCGACTAAAAACTTGATGTCTTTGAATTAAAAATGCCCTAGAAAAGATAAAATTATTTTTTTTTCTTTCCTTAATTTTCCTAGAGTTTTAAAATAATATGTTTCAAGGATTTATCAATAAATTTCGAAAAATGAAATTAAGGTTTGGAAGTAAAATAAAAACTACCTGAAACATACAATTAGTTACCAGAAATATTATACTTTTTAAAAAATTAAAAGAAATTCCAGTTAATGTCTGATATTTTCTTTTCTGCGGATGTTTTGATAATAGCCTTTATATAGTCAAAAAGTAAAATTTTATGTAAAATTTTCATACATGATTATAATCAGTTGTAAACTTACATGATTCTGACGATTGTGGTTCATTTTATGTAAATATTTATGTGAATTATAATACATAATTTTTGATTATGAATATATTAAAAATTTTAATATTTAAAAATATTATTTTGAATCGAAAAATATATAGAATATATTTGTGCTTATTCCTTGTATCTCATTAAAAAATGTAAAAAAATAAATAAATAAATAAAAGGATTTTTTTTTTTTGTACGATATAGATTAAAGTTTACCACGTACATTTAACATTACCATCCTCAAACTACGACATTTTCTAACTCTATTAAGATTTGTAAAAAAAATATTTATATTATGCCTTTTCTGGGTTGCATTAATCCGAGCAACTGAAATATGAAGTTAAAAGTGGGTTTTAATATTTAAACCCTTTATCAACTGAATTATGAATTCATGAAAGTTTTATCTTCTAAAGCATTTTTCGTGAATTGCTCAAGCTACATTAGAAAATTTACATAATTATTTAATAAATTTTAGAAGGATTTTAGAAGGATCGGAGGATTTAGTAGGATTAATTAAATTTGAATTTATAGGGATTTTGTGCAATATTTATAACCCCACTCAAATATTTTATTTTAAATATTTTCCTTAGTATTTTGTAGAATTAGGAAATTTACAAATATAATGTTCGTACACTAGAAATATAGAAATATTTCTGAATTGAAAAATCCAACGCCCCTCCCCCTCTCCCCCCAACGTCAAGAAAGCTGAAAAGATGCAAAGGCAAAAGAAATCATCCGTTTAAAAATACTTTAGTTTTGTATAACCAATAAGAATTTTAGAACAAGATATAGTAATGTATCTATAACTCATTCTAAACTGTATTACAACTAATCGATGCATTAAATAAGTTTTTAACAAGTTATTTTAATGTTACTTATAAGTACCGTCAGTAGATATAGAGTTAACATTTGAAAGTTCAAAGTTTATTACAATCTTTACTGTGTAGAGCGGAACTCTCAAAACCGGCAAACGGAGGATGTTGGGCGTTCCGTCCGCATAAACGTTCGAATGTTTCGTGGTTCTCTTCTAATCTTGCATTAATACGATATAGGTTCTCTTAGAAAGGAAAGCAATGGAAAGCAATCCCCTCCATACCTTTATATTTCTCTGTAGATAATCGGCATAGTAAAGTATTAAAACCATATTATACAGACAATCCCCTATTCAAACATTAGATTAATTACAGTTGTAAATTTCCAAGTTGGTGAAAAAAGTCCTGGCTAGGACTCGAACCAGGGATGTCTTGGCTGAAGCCGCCAATATTCAACCTACTGTGCCAACCGGAAGGAATGTGGAGGAGTAACTCACCCAAATGAATAAATGGGATTCCAATTTGGTTTTTAATTGAATAATTGTTCAAATTGAATAATCGTGTTAAAAATTAATCTAATATAATTAAATTTATGTTCCGAAAATGGACACAATTCCCTGTTGAATGGGACCACTCCCGTCTTTTTGTAACATTTCGGTGATGAAATAGCATGGATGTATGCTTTTTTTGTTGTTGTTTCCAGAAATTATTACATGACTCACTAAAAGAAATTGCGTTGACAAAGGAAGGAAACTATTAAAGCAGAAAATGTCAAATCGATACATAAGTAAAACAAAAAAATGAGAAAAATTTTGTATTTCGAATTTATGACATAAAAGAAGAAATCTTTCACCAGCATATAACAAGGCGAAATCAGAAAACAACAAATTTAACGATTAATTATTCAATTGTTCAAATTGAATATTTATGTTAAAAATTAATCTAATATAATTATATTTATGTTCAGAAAATGGACACAATTCCCTGTCGAATGGTGCCTCTCCCATCTATTTGCAGCATTTCGGTGATGGAATAACATGGAGGTATGCTTTTGTTTTGTTTCCAGAAAGCATTACATGACTCACTAAAAGAAATTGCGTTGGCAATGGAAAGAAAATATCAAAGCAGAAACTGTCAATTCGATAGCTAAGCAAAACAATAAATTGAGAAACAATTTGTATTTTTGTATTTTATAACATAAAAGAAGAAACATTTCACCAGCAAATAGCAAGACAAAATCAGAAAACGTGAAATTAACAAAAGAATAGTTAGAAAAGCTACTGACAATGTAAATTCACTGCAAACGTATAACAATATAACTCTTCCAATCGTACATAGTGTAGTATATTCGAAGCGTTCGGTGGATCAAAGTACCTAAGCCACATTTTGATAAAAATAGAGATATTTTATGAGGAATATGTCCCATGAAGATCTCTAGCCATTCAACAAGTATTATTAAAAAACAGCAAGATATTGCGCATTTATGCCTCAAAGATGTTGTTGCCTAAATGAAATATTCAGTTTATTATCAGTCAATAACAACACAAGCCACACAAAATTCACAATGGCGAACAAGCAACAGATGTCATGTAAACGAAAAGTGTTTTAATGTGATTCAAATAGTAATGAAAGTGAAAATGACTTTAATTCAAGCAATAATATAAAAGATGCAGATTATTCTCCAACTGTATTTAGTTACAATTCTTCATCAGAAGAGGATGTATTGATATAATTAACATTGTGGCTTACAACCTTGTTGTTGTATTTTTAGTATGGCATGAGGCATGCATTACTCAGTACAATATTTTCCCTATTTTAGCATGGTTTCTATTAGTTTCGGCGAAATACACCGATATTTCAATAGTGAAGTAGTATCTCACCATTGGTTCTCTTTATATATGTCATAATTTGAATTCTGATTATAGAAAATTATTTAAATTTCTCATTGTGACTTATGTCATTTTGATTTTAAAATTATCGTTGAAAAATTGCTATGGTTCCCATTGTGGCATGTGTCCTTTCTGATTACATAATTGTACATTTTCAAGAAAGTTAATGTTAAACAAGTCGTAAATTGTACGTCAAATGTGGCAAATGAAGAACGTTCGTTCTATAATAACTAGTTTTATAAATATTCAGATCTTGGTGCAATAGCTGTTGCACTTGGGTTGCAAAAATGCACGAATACAGAATTTATTACGATTTTATATATTAAATTTAATAATACGGAAATAACATGAATCCGTCGTAAATAAGACGTAATCACCATGCCAATGTAGAATCATTACCTATCATGGGATATCATTGAATTAATTACGTATGATAGGATTTAATTGAATTGAGCGAAAACTTTTATTAATATCTTTTAAGATTTGATTTGGTTTTCATAAAATTTTAAATGACTGGACAAAATTCTGCGACGATTATTATATATTAAATTTCACACCATTCGGTTGGGTAGTTTTTGCGCTGTTATATGTGGACAGACAGACAGACGAACGGACCAGACGACGACTATAGGTGCTGCTTAATTATATAATTACGAACGCACCTAAAAACGAAGGGGAAAACGGTATCTTCAGTCCAATAGAGTTATAAACATCTTCAGCAATAGATACAAGGAACCCGTGCAAATTAATAGCAAAAAAGTTGCAAAATTAGGAAACTACTGGCCTTACAAAGTAGTTCGGCCCATTTTCAAAAAATGGCGCACACTGTTCTGAATGTTTTATAGTGACAGTTGATTTTGGTGGTTTCAGAGAGGTTAGACATCTGTTAATGATATTCAGCTTATATCGCTTTTAGTTTCATATAAAAACCTTATTTTTTACTGTGTTGTATATGCCAAATTTTGTGTTAACTAAGAAGCATTTGAGGGAGGTTTTAGGTTTCTGCTTTAAGAGGACCTTCTACATTAGGAGACAAAAAAGAACGTTTTTATGATTTTTTTGTAAAGAAACTGCATGATCGATCTTTTTGAAATTTTAACAGTTTATTGTACACATCTTAAGGTATACACAAGAATTTTTTATTAGATTTTGTTGCTTCTACTCTAAGTTATAAACAAATATGTTCAACTGCTTTAGAAAATTTCGTCTGGACGGTGGGCATGATAGCGCCTTTTAGAATTATCTGCAACATCAAAATAATTTTTTTTTTCGTAAACTTCGTGAATATAGCTTCTAGTTAAATTAAAAGAACTCATAAATTTATTAAAAAAAGTTATGTAATGACTGATTAAAAAAAAATTTTTTTTGTTAAAAAAATTCGTTCTTATTTGTTAATAACTTTTTTTAAAAATAATTTTAGTAAAAGCTTCAATTCATATAGAAGCTTTAATTTAAAAAAAAATGAAGATGATCCATTGAGTAGTTTTTTTTTAATCTTGCCCACCGTGTCAAAAGATGTGGTTGAACATATTTGTTCATAACTTAGAGTAGAAGCAACAAAATCTAATTAAAAAAATTCTTGTGCATACCTTAAAATCTGTACAATAAACTGTTAAAATTTCAAAAAGATCCATAATACAGTTTTCTTACAAAAAATCATAAAAAGTGCTTTTTTTTTCTCCTAATGTAGAAGGTCCCTTAATTGCAATAAAAATGCATCTGGAGCCCATTGAATGCGTGTGGAAGTTCATGGTGACGCTGCCTCAACTGATAAATCATGTAGGGAATGGTTTCGACGTTTCGAGAACGGTGATTTCAGCGTTGAAGACAAGCCTCGCTCTGTACAGCCAAAAGAATTCGAAGACAACGATTTAGAGGCATTACTGGGTGGAGATCCGAGTCAAACACAAGAGGATCTTGCAGAATCATTGGGGATGAGTCAATAAGCCTTTTCCGTTCGAGTGAAATTCATGAGAATGATTCAAAAGCAAGAAAATTAGATGTCTTATGAGCTGAAGCTGAGAAACGTTGAAAGGGGATTTTCCGCAAAAGTAGTAAAAGAATATTTGGAAACACTCGAGTTGGATGTTTTATAGCAACCCGCCGTTTCTTCCTGACATTGCTCCTTCTATATACTGTTTGTTATGACGGATGCAGCACGATTTAGCAGGTCACCGGTTTATTTCTTTCGCAGAAATCGAAAATTGGCTCCAAACTTGGATTGCCTCAAAAGAGCAGTTATTTTTTTTTTCGAGATGGAATTTCCTGAGGTGGCAAAAGCTAGTAGAAAAAAAAACAAAAAACAAAACAAAAAAAAACGAACCGAGCTAATTTGTACTTTCAATACTTTAATGCCTACTGCATATCAGCCAGAATCTTGGCTGTTTTTAATGCGTCTTGTGGGTACAATAATGTAGAAACTGCAGACCAGGATGACGAGAATGTGTAAATAGAGATGGCAGCTTATGTTTTAAAGTCGATTAATAGAAAGAAGCCAGTTTTTCCCACACGTTTTACATAGCAACCAAAGGGTTTAGAGTTTTTGTTGATTTGTGAATATAAACTTGTTGATTTAAAACAGTTGATAATAAATTATATTAATGCATAACTTGTAATGCATTACTTAAATGCATAACTAAGTGTGTTATTTTTAGATTAAAAAAAATGTATATGTTAATTTGAATCAAGAAAGTTATAAGTCAGATTTTTTTTATATAAATATTCGTGAATAAATTTATTACAAAAAATATTTTAAATTTTCTTATGAAGATATGATGTGCAATTGCCAGCCTTACTATTATTCAATGAAATCTTCTATAAAATAATAAATGCCTGATTTCAAGATTTCGCCAAAACTTACAAAACTAATTTTCTCGAGACACGCCAAATGTGGCTTGTGTATCTCGTTTCCCTGAACGCCTTCATTTATTTGTTAATACACAAAAATGCGCAATTTTAAAGTTCTTGTACAAAAATTACATTTATTTCAATTTTATTATTTTTTGGTCTGTAATAAAATAAATTAATAACAGTTCTTTTTTTTTTTTTCGTTTTCCTAATAACACTTGAATTTTTGGTTACTTAGGAACAATGCAATTATCTTTCAGACACTAAGGTTAAACAGACCGGTGCCTTCGTTTAAAGACGAATCCGAACAACTACAAACATTCATGACTGAGTTGGGATTCAAATCCGGCATTTATGTCTAGTAGCCTGTGCCCTAACCACTAGACAAACAGATGGGCTCTCATATGAGGGCACTTTTTATATTAAATTTGAAATCTTCTATCATTTCTACTATATATGAAGGGCTCCAACCATAGTGGACCAAGTCCATTTTGAAAAAAAGAATGAATTAGACCGTTTAAAAGATGCATAAAATCTGTTTTATTCGCTCCCACTGTAAACCAAGTCTGTGAACGGGTGATATTTATGAGGAAGTGATATTTATGGTGGGTGATATGACGGGTGATATTTATGAGGAAAACAGGCTTGGTTTACTGTGGAAGTGGATAAAACACATTTTATGCACCTTCTAAATTGGACTAACCTATTTTTTTTTTTCAAAATGGACTTGGTCTACTATGGTTGTGAACCCTTCAACATCTTAATGAAGTGGGACAACGAGCTATAATATTACGGGAAGCTATCGCTTCCGTAACCGTCAGTACGAAATGTGCTAATTAGTTTCATGCCGTATTTAATCCTTTTCACTCATTTACCAAGTGTGACTCGACATTTTGGTTTTTATGATTACATTAGGCTTTTTATAGGAGTGCAAAAAGTTAATTTTTTTAGAAGGACTGTTTTTATGGAATTGAAATATCGCAAATAAATTGTGGTATAAAAACTACAAAAATCAAAAATTATCTACTTCTTCTTAAAATGATATCGTAACAAAATGAAAATAAAATTGAAGAATTTAGTCATAGTAATTCAAGCTGAACCTTATTAATTAATCTTTTCATGACAAAATGAAAAAAAAAAAACTTTTTCCAACTTCAATAATAGCAACTGAATAATAAAATTATTCATGCTGTACTGATTGCAATATATGTCCCCCTGTTTTCCAAATATTGCGAAAGAAAAACGTCTTATAAACAGCACTTTTATTAACGTTTAAACATTAAATACTACATAAGACTGCTTCCGGAACATACAATGTTAAATGTCTAGAGAAAATAGAACTTTCCCAGAGGCTCTGAAGTTCCATTAGTCTCACAAAAAGTAAATTGCTTGAATCTAATGTAGCATGTACTACATTTTTAATATAATAGTATCAAATGAAAATAATCCACTTCTTTTGATAATTCCTTTGTACATGTATGGTATTTTGTTTTCGACAAATGTTTAAGATAATTTTCTCGCCCTAAAAATATTTGCGAAATGATTTGTTTTGTATGCGATAAATAACAATAATTATTATTATTATAATGGAGCCTAACCCATTATTTACGCGAGATTCGAAAAAATCGTGAAAACTCAGAACTAAACCGATGGGCGCCATTGGGTTCGAACACAGAACTTCTCACCCGCTGCTGAGTTCCTGATATTGAGAAAGTGGTGTTGACCTCATAATTTCAAAATACTGAAATGAGTTCATATTTTCACAGAATAAAGAAGATTATTTCCCATTGTAATTCAATAATTTTTGGTACTAAAAAATACATATATGAAGTATCTTATTTAAAATTTCTAAATTCATTCTATCAAGATCTCTTATTTTTCTTTATATTGAAAAAACGAATAAAATGACAGTTCGATTGTAAAAAAGAATTTTTCTGAAATGTGTCTTTTTGTCTAAATTGAGGCTTTTGCTATTTTCTTTTTAGGGTTTCGTCATCTCACGAAAAACTTATAGTCTTGCTTCTCTGTCTGTCCGGGCCCCACCAGTAGCCGAGAGGTTCTGCTCTCGAAGCTGGTAGACGGGAGGTGCTGGGTTCGAACCCAATCGCGCCCGTCGGCCTAATCGTTCGGAGTTTTCGTGGTTTTCTTAGAACCTTGGTTTTCCAAGCGTTAATACGGGTTAAGTTCCCTTAGAAAGACCCCCACGAAAGGCACTCTCCCCCCCCTTAGGGCCCATATCCCTCGTGTTGATAATTGGCCGTCATAAACACAAACCAAACTGTCTATCCGTCACAGAAGTATTAACTCAAAACTAGTTAAGTTACAGGTCGTAGAGTGTGTTTTTTCTAACCGCAGGGTTCCCGGTTCGATGAATGTCGGCGGAAGTAAAAAATTCCAATTTTTTACATTTAATTGACTAATGGATTTAATTAAAAGAAATTTCGTATTTTTTAGCCATTTACGGGTATTTTGGAATTTTAATAAATGTTACTTTTAGGCGCCATCTAGTAAGTGTTTGGAAAGTGAAAGAAATAATATGAATTTTTTCGGAATTATTTCAGCATTTTAAATATGTTTTAAACATTTTTTCTTTAAAAAATCTATATTTTTATTTATACCCCAGCAAAATTTTTAAAATTGCTGAATTTAAAAATATCCGGATTTTTTAATTTTAGTTAAATAATTTTATGGGAATATTTTTAATATTGTCTAAAATATTTTTTTAAATTATTTTAAAATTAAATATAATGGTGCTGCCATTTAAGTAATGGTTTAATAATTATAAATTAACATTTTTGATTTTTTAAGTAAGGATATAGTGTTTTAAAAGAGATACTAAATGAAACAACTCTTTCGGCCTGCGATCAAATTTACCCACTTATTCTTAGACATGAACAAGTGCTTTACAGATTTTTTTCTATAAACGTTAAAATATACATATAATTACTTAAAAGGTTCAAAAAACATATAAATATATTAGTCAATACAACCCTGAGATCTTTCTAATCCACCCGCGTTCATTTTCAAAGGGGAAAGATGACTGACTGGAATAAAAGAAAACATGCGTGAAACAAAACAAAATACTACGTATGCGCAATCGAAGTTCAGTCCACTACTCTATAAGAGGGGTGAAAAGATTAAGTCATATTTTCAGAAACTCTTGAAATATCCAGAATTTTAAACAAATTCGCGGGAATACTATAGGAAAGGACACCATTACAAACAGCATCGATCCTAAGTAAAATTTCAATTTATTCACGAATTATTGAAGACTAATGGTTAGATGTTGGAATAATTATTTCAGCTTTTTCGAAGTTTATCTAATAGCCCAGGCAATAGAGACCGCATACGGACTCTACCTAGCAAAATTCATGGTAGTTCTGGAAAAAAGCTTACTATATGTGTTTTGGGTCGCTGAATCTGAATTTTTAACTTCCCACCAAAATTTCCCCCCGGCAACCCGACCACCCCCCCCCCCAAAAAAAAAAGGTAAAATGCCCAAAAAGGGTGTTTACTAAAAAAATCAATTTTTTTATTGTTTTAGGGAAAAAATATCTAGAAATTCAGAAAGTAGATAAAATTCTCAACAAATAAGATAAATGGCATTATGACGTAGGATGAATGGGAAAGGGGGGCTCTGCCTCGGAACATGCGCAACGGTGCTGCGTGGACAAAGTTGCGCAATTTCCCTTAACCACTCACATCGCTAACATTCGCCCTCCCGTCTCCCCTACAAACTTTCCCTATAAGGCTTACTTTAAGTTTATTGGGTTTCTGAATCCTAATTTTTAACTCCCCCCCACGCAACCCCCCCAAAATAGTTGTTTTTAAATTAAATTTTTTATTGTTTTAGGGGAAAAGTATGTAGAAATTCAGAAAGTAGGCAAAATTTGCAACAAATAGCATTACATTATGACATAGGATGAACGGGGAGTAGGAGGGCTGCCTCTGAACATGCACTGCAGCGCTACGTGCACTAAGTTTTGCAAGTTCAGGCAATAGGGGATTTTACCTGGCAAAATTAATACTAGTTCTGGATTTCGACTCACTTTATGTTTTTTGGGTCGCTGAATCAGAATTTGTAACTTCCCACCAAAATTTCACCCGACAACCCCCCAAAAAATTGATTTTTTTTTGAAAAAATTTGTTTTTTGAGAACAGCGCGCGGGGAATGTTCCGAGGCAGCCCCCACTCTCCCCGTTTATCCTGCGTGATAATATTATATATCCTTATTGTTGCAAATTTTTAATGGAAGTTAAAAATTCGGATTCAGCTACCCAAAAAACTTAAAGTAAACCTTATAGGGAAAGTTCAGAGGGGAGACGGGAGGGCGAATATAAATGATGTGAGTGGTTAAGTGAAATTGTGCAACATAGTCCACGCAGCCCAACAGCGCATGTTCCGAGGCAGATCTCCCATCCCCATGCATCCTACGTCATAATGTCATTTATCTTATTTATTGCAAATTTTGTCTACTTTCTGAATTTCTAGATATTTTCCCCCTAAAACAATTAAAAAAATGATTTTTTTAATAAAAACCTTTTTGGGGGGGGGGCATTTTACCAAAATTTGGGGGGGGGGTTGCCGGGGGAAATTTTGGTGGGAAGTTACAAATTCGGATTCAGCGACCCATAAAACTTAAAGTAAGCCGATTTCCAGAACTACCATTAATTTTGCTAGGTAAAATCCCCTATTGCCTGGTCTATAAATATATTCTTTTTGATGCAATCCGGATAAAGCTGTACTTGATTTGTTAAACTTGATATCATAAAAGTGCTCTTTTAGCCTTTGTTTAAATTTTCGAGATTTTTTTCTTTTTAATTCTTTATTAATTTTTAAGATTTTTAGGTAGCTTTCATTACAAAAAGCTACCTATTGCAGCCGTTCGGAGGAAAGAGATTTCAAAAAACTTTGGCATATTTTCATCGATATGACCCCCAGACCCCGAAAAAAACTCCGTTCAAAATTTATATATATATATATATGACCTATATCACACTGTAACTCTCGTAATTATGAACGATTTCGATGTAATTCGGTGTGTACATAGTACATACAAATGTCTCGACCGAGTTCGTTGGCCAGCTTCATCCGCCGTTTTGTTTCAAAATGGCGGCCATTTAAAATTTTTTAAAAAAATTTAAATTTTAAATGTGGTACCAAAAAATTAAAAATGGAAAAATATATATTTTTCTTATGTATTTAACCTTTATACAAAGATTCCGGAGCAGTTTTTGTTTCGTCTATATCTTAAAAAATGGCTGATTTGCATTTTGAATTTCTAGCGTGGCTGACATTTTGAAACGTCCTGAATTTCGTCACGTGATAAAAGGCGTATTTATGAACCGATTTCGATGTAATTCGGTGTGTACATAGTACATGCCAATGTCTCGACCGAGTTCGTTGGCCAGCTTCATCCGCCATTTTGTTTCAAAATGGCGGCCATTTAAATTTTTTTTTAAAAATTTAAAATTTGAAATGTGGTACCAAAAAATTGAAAATGGAAAAATATTTTTTCTTATGTATTTGACCTTTATACAAAGATTACGGAGCAGTTTTTGTTTCGTCTATATCTTAAAAAATGGCTGAGTTGCAGCATTTTGAATTTCTAGTGCGGCTGACATTTTGAAACGTCCTGAATTTTGTCACGCGATAAAAGGCGTATTTATGAATCGATTTGGATGTAACTTCGTTTATACATAGTACATACCAATGTCTCGACCGGGTTCGTTGGCCAACTTCATCCGCCATCTTGTTTAAAAATGGCGGCCATTTAAATTTTTAAGAAAATTTTAAATTTGAAATGTGGTACCCAAAAATTGAAAATTGAAAAAATATTTTCTTCTTATGTTTTTGACCTTGATAAAAAGATTCGAGAGAAGTTTTTGTTTCGTCTATATCTTAAGAAATGGCTGAGTTATAGCATTTTGAATTTCTAGCGTGGCTGACAATTTCAAACGTCCTGATTTTTGTCACGTAATAACAGGCGTATTTATGAACCGATTTGGATGTACCTTGGTGTGTACATAGTACATACAAATATCTCGACCGAGTTCGTTGGCCAGCTTCATCCGCCATCTTGTTTCAAAATGGCGGCCATTTAAAAAAAATTAAAAATAAAAAAAATAAAATGAGATACCAAAAATTTGAAAAATGAAAAAGATATTTTTCGTATGTGTTTGACCTTAATACAAAGATTCCGGAACAGTTTTTGTTTTGTCTATATCTAAAAAAATGGCTGAGTAATAGCATTTTGAATTTCTATTGTGGCTGACATTTTAAAACGACCTGATTTTTGTCACGCGATAACAGGCGTATTTATGAACCGATTTGGATGTAACTTGGTCTGTACATAGTACATACTAATTTCTCGACCGAGTTCGTTGGCCAGCTTCATTCGCTATCTTGTTTCAAAAGGGTTGCCATTTAAAAAAAATTAAATTTAAAATTTAAAACGAGGTATTAAAAAATTGGAAAATGAAAAATATTTTTTTTTATTTGTTTGGCCTTGATACAAAGATTCCGGAGCAGTTTTTGTTTCTGAAAATTTGTTCTTTTGTTTATATCTTAAAAAATGGTTGAATTATAGCACTTTGAATTTCTAGCATGGCTAACATTTTGAAACAATCTTTTATTTGTCATGCGATAACACACGTATTCGCCTATTTCGATGTAAGAAGGCATGTGGATAGTATACATCAATACCTCGTCCAAGTTCGCTGGCCAGATTCATCAGCCATCTTGTTTCAAAATGGCGGCCCTTAAATTAAAAAATATATATATATTTAAAGTGATGTGCAAAAAAATTTTGAAAAAGGTTTCTTTCTTAAGTATTTGACCTTGATATAAGGATTCAGGAGCAATTTTGTTTGTCCTATACCTTAAAAAATGGCTCAGATATAGTAGTTTCAATTTCTATTGTGGGTGACATTTTGAAAAATCTGATTTTTTGCATGCGACAGCACTCGTATATATCAACCGATTCCGATGTGAGTGAGCATGTGAACAGCAATTACTAAGGTCTCGACCAAGTTCACTGGTTAGCCTCATCCACCATGTTGTCTTAAAATGGTAGGCACTTCAAGAAATCGCCGAATTTGGCAGCCAAATATGAGTTATTTTAAAGAAAAGCAGCTTGGATAAAGCTGACTAATTTCGCGAAATTCTCATTCATTATATTGATATAAATTAGTATTGAATCTCCTATATTCAGTTTCCACTATATTGAGCTTCGTGTGTTTGAATGATATAAGTTGGATTTTTTAAAATAAGGAATATGAAAGCTACCTCTTCCTCCCGGCACTGGCCGGAAGGACTTTTTTTTTCATTATTTATAACTTATATTCATTTTTTTTTTTTTTTTTCTGCCATTAACCTCCATGCATGACAATTTTCAAAACAAATCAATGTAAAGATATATACTTATATTTAACAATGAATAAATATGAAATACTCAAAAATAAATTTCTACAAGCTTTGTTCAATAAAGAGAATCTAAGCAATTAATTTTTTAATATTTTTTTTTTTTTAACCAGGGTTTTTTTTACGGGGGAGGGGGGGGGAAATCCTTATTTCTTCTTTTTCTTAGTGTTTAATTATTTTAAGTTACTTTAAAAAAATAAATTTACTCTTTTCAAAGTCGAAGAAAAAGAAAATTTAATTAATAAAATTAAAAAATCCAGAGAAGAGCAATAGCCCTTTACCTCCGCCCCCTCTCAGAAGAAAAAGATTTTATAAAAATTAATTCTAGATCGAAAATAAATAAAAATGCATAATTCTTAATAATTTATTTTTTTGGAATTTCCATTTTGATAGAATTTTTTTTTTTTTTTTTTTTTTTTTTTCAATTCCTTTTCGAACAGTTTATCCTTGTTTACGCAGTTCCAGCTGCATTTCCTTTCAAATAAACTAATACTGATTTTAATTCTTCTTTTACTGACATCCTGAATTACATTATTTTTATGGGCGTAAAGGTACTGATACTTCTCAACACATTTTCAAAGCATTTTTATAGTTTCTCCAACTCAATGTGTTTATATTTGCTTTGCTCACTCGGCTAGAGTCTAATATCGTCTCTGATTTTTTATAAATCCGTATCTTTCAATATCATTACATTTTTTTTTATTTTTAGCGTCCCGTACTTAAAAAGCAAAAACGGAACCATTATAAGATCACTCTTGTGTCTGTCCGTCTATCTGTCACAGCCACTTTACTCGTAAACTATGGAACGTAGAAAGTTCAAATTCGGGGAAGAAATAAAGACTGTTGACCCACATATTTTCAGATTATTAAACATTTATAAATATATTTAGTAAAAATATATAGGGGCAAATTCAGTTGCTTAAAATTTTTTTTTTCTTTGTATATCGTGTGAGGTACCGTGTGAAAGCTTTCGTAACGCTGAATTCAAAAATACATTTCTTTTAATTTTAGATATTACATTTTCAAAGATATAGTCGAAAATGTAGCTCAAAAATATGTCCCCTTCCCCCATCTAATTACGAATCTACTGAAACTAAAATTATGAAAAAATTAGAGGGAGTAGACATTAATTTAAACCTTGCAGGAAAATTATAGCGATTACCTTAGGTCACATAGTTTTTGAGGAAAGCGCATTTTATCGTTACACACAAATTTCGATTTACGGGCATTCAGCAAAGGTATTGAGTAGCTCTGATGTTACCTTTCGTAGCAGAAGTATAAAAGCATTGTTGATCATGATTTTAAAAAAAATCGTCAGTAATTAGCCGAGATATGAACCCTTAATGATATGGACGGTTTGGACATACATAATGACAGGGGCGACGTACACTATGGACCATCGGCTTTTAAAGCCTAGATTACAACTTTTAATGACATATGAGTGTAATGAAATGGCCAGTAACAGAGTAAAAGCAATAAACGTCAAATTGTTATAAACAGACTAATTCAAGGGGTCTCAGGACTCTTAAATCTTCCAAAAAATTTTAATTTAAATTTTTTTAGATGTTAATCTTCCTTTTTTATGAACATTTTAATATAATTGTTTCTTTCAAATTCTCATTAGAACAGAAGTTACGGCTTTTAGAATTATACCGGCTCAATAGCTTAAGCGGCATTTTCGAAATTTTTAAGTCATTTTTCTCCAATTGACTTTTTTGTGCATAACGCGCATGATATCTCAAAAACTTTTGAATATTTTTTCATGAAAATTTCAAAAGATACGTTTTATGTTAATCTGTATAAACTGAACAATAAAATTTCCTTTTTACTGTTCAAGAAAATATTTTTTAAGTGATTATGCTGTTAAAATTTTCAAAATTTTCTATTAGCTAAATACAACTTTGTATTAAAAATATAAAAATGCTTTAAATACAAATTATTTTTAAGTTCAAGGTACTTATTTTAATCTGAAGTATAAATAGGCACCAAAATTTTTATTCTAGTTACAATATTTATTTTCTAATCGTGCGCGTAAGCTGTTATACCAATATTCTGCTTGTCAAATATTTGGAGCACCCTGTAAATGCTAATTCTTCATCTTGCAATTTTTTTAATACATAAAATGAAAGAACATACTTATATCTTTAATCTCGACAAAAATTGTGTTTTAAAATCATATACATTTTAAGATATTAAATGTTGAAAATGGTCTCTTTTTTCATTTTTTCCAATTTTTGAGATCTCTGAGACCCCTTAAGTAGAATGAATTACATAAATACTATGGGATTCGCGACAATTTGCATTGAATGGCTCTTTCAATACGCCTCGAGTGGCTTTAAAAGTTAATTTAAAACCTATCTGGATAACGCGGCAAGGACCAAGGCGGCGTTGCAAATGTGTGACCCCCTTTCGAAGCGCGCTTAGCTCAATGCCAAATGTAAACTTTGAATGAATGTTTTGTTTTAGCTGCACTGCATAAAGAAAGGTTATTACTATGCTGAATTTAGTTTTATGAAATGCCAAATGAAGTTTAAATATGCATTTCTTTTATTGTCAGTACCGAATTAAGATCATTATAAAGGGATTAAGATAATATTAAACTAGTCGGATGTCAATCCAAAAACTTTCTTCTATCTCATACATGTCAATATTTCCTCATAAATGCAGCACAGCAGCGCTACCGGTTAGGCGATTTATACCAAAATCTAATCAGGGACAACTTTCGTGAACTTCTAATTGAATTTGAAGTTTGGTGAAAATTCGTGCATTAGTTTTTGAGATAGAGTATTACGGAAATCGTGAAAAGTTCTGAGTTGCAGTGGAACCTCTTGGATAATTTACACCAAAAACTTAACAGGGTCAGTCTATATCAGGGACTAAGTGAAGTAAAAGTTTGATGAAAATTCACGCATTCGTTCTTGAGATACAGCAATTGCGGAAATCGGGAAAATTGTAGCATAGTAGCGCCACCTGCTGGGCGATTTACACCAAAAAGTAATGAACACAAATCTATATCAGGGACTAACTGAATCTAAAGTTTTATTAAATTCCGTTCAATAGTTCCTAAGATAGAGCGCCCACAAAATTTGTGTCACACACAGATAGACAGATTCACAGACAGACATTTTGTAAAAACATGTTTTTCATTACTTCTGTACCCTAAAACGTATAAATCCGTCGAAAACCGAAATTCGAAAATTATCACGAATCCAATACTTTCTTCTTATAAAGATAGAAGAAAGTAAAAATGAGTTATACAGAATGGCTCTCTTTGATATTTTTTAGGTTCCATATCTCTTTGAACTTTCATGGTATATCCTTTTACTTTTTTGTAGTCTATACTGCTATACCCAACCCTACTTTTCATAGTTTTTTATTAACTAATTCATATATTTATTGTACGGAACCCTCTGAGAGCGAGTAATACTCGCACTTGACCGTTTATTTAATAGATATATCGCTTTAAGAGAACTGAAAAGAAAAAAATATATGACTTTCGTATATGAAAAATATATGACCAAGGAAAGAAAATTTCACGGCAATCTTTACGGTAATGACAAAACCGATACTGATTTGAAAATCATTGATTCTATCAAAAGTAAACTTGAATATATCTGCTCCAAACAATGAAGAATTTATAAGTAAACTCAATTTCAATGGGTATAGATTACTAGATGACAATATTCTTGTACGCTTCTTGCAAGATAAATCTCTAGCAAGATTTATCTTTCTAGAGATGATCTTTCCCTATTGTGTGGAAGGAATATTTTTATTCATGGATCAACAAGTTATGGATCATCATAAACATCTGAAATTTCTTGCAAATATTTTGTAAAAAAGTTAAACACTAGTAGTATAATTTGAAAAAAAACGAAAAACATTTCGGAAATAAATCGAAGATTTACATATACTATGCGAAAGCTTGGAATAGGTAAAGCATGTACGGACACTTTTTGTTGTATAATGGATCTGCCATTACCTGCTAAAGAGAACTCATACAACAAAAATATTGATCAGCAGATCGAGTAAAAGTTAATGGGATTTGCGTACTTTTTTTAATATCCTCAGAAATACGTAGCTTAAAATAGACGAATTATATTGCTGATGGATTATGCGAAAATGTTCAATACACTTTTGGAGATGCAGTACTGTTCGAAAAAGTCGAATGTATTAGACACATTCAGTAAAAGATTGGAGCACGGCTGAAACGACTGAAAATAAAAATTAGAAAACAGGAATTCCGCTTTTTCAGAATTTAGTGTCGCCCCCGATGAAATATATATATATATATATATATATAGATATAGATATAGATATAGATATAGATAGATAGATAGATAGTTCAGTTTTAAGACTCCAAACACGCGCTTTTATTTTATGTAGAATGACGTCATCCGTATCCGCTAAAAAATTCCTCATTTATGATTCAGTCTTAAACAACATCTACAGTAAAATATATATAGGACGTGATTATCACTGAATGATACACAAATCCAAAAGAAGAGATTTCGTTATTCTAGAAACTGGACAAAAAAATCCGCTATCTCATGATTCATATCCCTTCATTTGTTTGTAATATTAATATAGATACTTAAAATTAAATTTAGTTTATAATAGCTCCATGTTTTATCAGAAATCATTCGTTTACGTTTTTTTTTTTTTTTTTAAATACCACGTATTTTAATTACATTTATTTTTTCAGTTTTTATGATAACATGGCAACAAAAAGATATAATTGCTATTTTTTAACTGCTTTCCCTTTACTTTCTACAGAAATTGAGTACTTGAGTTGCCAAAATTAAACAAATGGTGCTAAAAACTACAAAAAAATTAATATCTCAAAAATAAATGGAGATGCAGTTTTCAAACAAATTGCACTTAAAAGTACTTTTTTCCAATACGACGGGATAAAAATTGAAAATGTGCGAAGCTTAGAAGTTTAAAAAATTACAGTACAGATTATTCCGTACATTGATACATCTGCTTTGTTTTACGGCTGTCTTATACAACGTAACGTTATTTTTTTAGACGACACATTAATAGGTGGGAGAAAGAAATAGCATACCGGAGGCTAATATTACCAAGTGATGGTACTGCATGGTTTTGCTTCTTTCCTTACGCAAAATATAACTACATAAAGTCCGGCCAAATTGAGTGCTTCAGTAACTAATTGCTCTTCAAATAATTACATACTTTATAATTTGTATGCATGTCAATTAATTCTATCATTACGCTTATATATTTTGCTTTTTTACTTCTAGATGAACTAAATGTAACAAAATATTCATGATTTGTGCTGTGTAGTCAAAAGTTCTATATTTTATGAAAATAAACGTTAGTTATTCTGTTAAATTATTGGGTCTTCTTATTTCTTTCATCAAGTTGACTATTTAATTTTAGGTTAAGATTTACAGATCTTTAGGTTAATGCTAATCAATGCGTTGCTGTGTGACTTGATATGCTGGCATTTAGCTTCGAATAGGTGCAACACAAATATTAATTTTAATTGATTTAATAATGGGGTAATTTTATTTTAATATTGTTACACCCTTCAATCCTTGGTAGAACTGTAATGATATACATATGATATACATAGTTATTACTATAGACTTTTATTCTTATCCGCTAAAAAAATTGGTGGTTTGAAATGTTTTTCAAAATCGTAACCAGCAACTTACAAATTTGCATAGATCATTTCAACAGATGGCAAAACTTTTTCAGGTAAAATTTAATTGACGGACAAATTAATCGAAAGTTTTTCACATTGTGGGAACTTTGGAGAACATAATTGGAGAACATAAACATTCATTGGGTGACATAAGGAAAACAATTTGGACTATATATTATCACAAACTGTCAAGAGATGTAATTCCTGCACATGATTTTTATACAATATAAAAGGCCTTGAAAAGTAGCTAAAGAAGAATCGTTTAAAATAAAAGAATAAAAGGTATATTCAAATGGTAAATTTTAAATTTCATGATATTTTGCATACATGTTTTCTAAAGCTTCTATCATAATAAAATTTATAAGAACTTTCAGTCTGTTCAGTAAAAAAAAAATGCAATAAAAAAAATACAAAGTTACATTGGTAGACATCGACCACAGATATCCTAATGCAAGAATTAATAATAAGTTATCGAAATGCATATGAATAACTTATAAAGAATACTTCTATTTTTTTTTTTTTAATTAACCTGCAATAGTCATCACGTGATTAGCGTAGGCTTTTGGTGTTTTCGAGTAAAAATGTCAGTACATATACTTTTAAAAACATGAATACACAGTTATTTCCCTTTTTTAGACAAAAAACTACAGAACAGAAGCAGGTTTTTGCCCATAAGAAAACTGCGGGCATTTCTGATAAAAACATGCATTAAAGATGAAAGTTTTTTTTATCTACAGGGAGGATGCAGTTTTGTTTGTCCGAATTACCGCAGTTTCTTTGGAGATATTTTAAAAGCTTTAGTTGGATTTTTTACTCGGAGCATAGAAAGAAAATTCCAAATATTTTTAGTATATATTTCTTTTAAAGGAATTTTTTATATGTATAAGCTTCTTTTTCCTCACATTCATTTCTTCTACATTTTACTGATCAGGCTTTAAAAAATAGCTGAAAGACACAGTCCCTAGGCGGAAATAATCACTAAACACAAACAGAAAAAGAATCATAACTTAAAAGAAGCTACATTTTCTAAACTACTACTTTAACTGTGTAAGTCAGACTATTTTCTGTTGTAAAATTAGTTTAACTTCAATATTTTAATTATTTCAACTTAAACCACTCCGTTATCCCAAGACATGCCTCTTTCTGTAGCATCTTCGGTCTTTAAATATTTCCGAATTGTACTATAAAAATTGGTTTATTCCGTTTTTCAAAACTAAAACACCTTTTGCTATGTAAATGAAATATATTGGGTTGCTACTCAAATAGTATTTTAGAAAATCTGACTGAATGAAGGATTTGTAAAGCATTGGTCATTTTTTTGCCATATTGTTATAAGAATATACATTCGTAGAGAACTTTTGACGAGAAAAAGATACGAATAATCGTTCTCGAACAAGGAAAACCCTTAAAACTTCAGGCAGTAACCAAACTCAGACCGCGCTTGAGCCGCGAACATCGGCCGAAACTTCTCATTTTTGGACGAGCATTAACCATTGTGCAGAGGAAACTAATGAAAACTTTTGAAAACTAATACCCGTTATAATATGTTACCGTATTCTACAGAAGGTCTTTCGCATTTTATGGAAGTGATTTTGATAGTTATGTTTTACGTATAAATGCCCTATTTTTGCAGCGATTTGCCTCTATCTCATAATCGTGGTTTATGGCAATAGCTGTAGCTTGAATTTTCCATGGATGTAAACGTTTTCTTAGTACAGTCATGGTCATGTCAGTTTTACCCCATCCCCCATGTACCGTTTTCCATAGTTCTTTCACTATTCGAGGATGCCGTTTTCCAAAGGCTCTCTCACAGAAAGTGCAAAATTCCAATGGAGAAGCATCAAATGATTGTACAGGTATTTCTTTAAATAGGATACACTTTATTACTGTTTATGGTTCTTTCTTTGCTAAATAAGCCGCAGTTGATTTAGATGTGTGACCAGAGGCTTTGTTCATATGAAGCTCAAATTTATCAATGTTCATTCAATATAAGGCTGGAATTTCTGCTTTAAAAATTGATTATAAAATAATTTGCTGATAGTTTGGTGGATTAATTTTGACCTTACTTGAGACTTTATTGATCTTTAATTTGCCGTTGCAGCAAAATCCTGCAACTGTCATGAATCCCTTTGGCAACTTTTGTTTAATCTTACAAAGCCATTTCGCATGGTTATTCCCGTCTGTTGAGCAATAGAAAAGGGATCTTTATTATTACAGTCACTTAAGTATATCCATGCCGCATTGAGTGTTACCACAAATATCCATTTTTCAGCCGATAGGAGTTTTATGCTTTGGCAAAAGCAGATGAAGTTTGGGTTTATTTTCAAACCTTTATGAATAATTTTACTTACAGTGCCAAAAGACATACCTAGTTTCGATGCAATGGATCTTTATGGTAGCGGATTTTCTTTTAGGATCAGATTCTTCACTTTCTTGGTATTTCCCTGCGTTTGAACAATTTTAGGATGAGATTTCGCGGTCAAGTTTTCCTTTTTACTTTCATTTAGACCTTTTTTCCTTTCAAATTTATTATGTTAAATATACCCTTTTTTTAAAAAATGCAATAACCGCGATATTTACACCGCTTTATAATTCGTTGATACAAATATTTCTCCTCGGAAAACGCAGTTACGCAATCTTCGAGCCATCTATCAATTTTTGATGCCATTTTCAAAATAAACCCTTTATTTTACATTATAATCAAAAGATAACAGTAGCAGACGATTATTCTGAAGTTACCAAATTTTATCTCAAAATGGAAACGAGAAAAATAAATTACAAAATCGTTTCCATAAAGTGTGAAAAACCTACTGTATTATTTATGTTCTGCTATACAGAACCTATGCGATCGAATGTAAGAGAACTATTTCTTAATAATATTTTATCTATATTTAATTCAACTTTTCATTTTTAGCGGTTTTAGTTATACAGAAAACTTAGTTTTAAAACTATGCAGGTGTTAAATAACGTAAAAAATTGTTAAATTTAAGAGTCTTTATTCTGAAATTCAGACAAAAAAGTGATATTTTGATAGTTGTATTTTTTAATTGGCTTGTTTTTTTTTTATGTTGAAGTAGATAATATTTAATGGATATTGTGCATTTTTAAAGCCCTGAAAAAATTTCCTGTTTCCTGTAGAAAATGTCAAAATTCAAGATCATGAATCCCTTTTTTCATGAAAATTGAAATGCCAGTATGTTTGAATTTCTGTATATCTGGAAATCAACAACATCCCTAAATTCTTTTGTCATAAACTGTTACTATAACACTACATGCTTAGTAAAATTTACTTGGTTGTATGAGGCATTGTTAATTTCCATTGTTATGTTGCCACAAAATGCAATCAAAATAACGTTTTTGACATTTTTCTGCACTTATTATCTTAGTTAAGCAATAGTACCCCAAAATTTTTCTTATTGAATATGAAAGTTTACTATTAGGACAAGCTAAGTAAAATTCCATGCAAAATTCAAATGGAGAAGCATCAAATGATTGTACAGGTATTTCTTTAAATAGGATACACTTTATTACTGTTTATGGTTCTTTCTTTGCTAAATAAGCCGCAGTTGATTTAGATGTGTGACCAGAGGCTTTGTTCATATGAAGCTCAAATTTATCAATGTTCATTCAATATAAGGCTGGAATTTCTGCTTTAAAAATTGATTATAAAATAATTTGCTGATAGTTTGGTGGATTAATTTTGACCTTACTTGAGACTTTATTGATCTTTAATTTGCCGTTGCAGCAAAATCCTGCAACTGTCATGAATCCCTTTGGCAACTTTTGTTTAATCTTACAAAGCCATTTCGCATGGTTATTCCCGTCTGTTGAGCAATAGAAAAGGGATCTTTATTATTACAGTCACTTAAGTATATCCATGCCGCATTGAGTGTTACCACAAATATCCATTTTTCAGCCGATAGGAGTTTTATGCTTTGGCAAAAGCAGATGAAGTTTGGGTTTATTTTCAAACCTTTATGAATAATTTTACTTACAGTGCCAAAAGACATACCTAGTTTCGATGCAATGGATCTTTATGGTAGCGGATTTTCTTTTAGGATCAGATTCTTCACTTTCTTGGTATTTCCCTGCGTTTGAACAATTTTAGGATGAGATTTCGCGGTCAAGTTTTCCTTTTTACTTTCATTTAGACCTTTTTTCCTTTCAAATTTATTATGTTAAATATACCTTTTTTTAAAAAAATGCAATAACCGCGATATTTACACCGCTTTATAATTCGTTGATACAAATATTTCTCCTCGGAAAACGCAGTTACGCAATCTTCGAGCCATCTATCAATTTTTGATGCCATTTTCAAAATAAACCCTTTATTTTACATTATAATCAAAAGATAACAGTAGCAGACGATTATTCTGAAGTTACCAAATTTTATCTCAAAATGGAAACGAGAAAAATAAATTACAAAATCGTTTCCATAAAGTGTGAAAAACCTACTGTATTATTTATGTTCTGCTATACAGAACCTATGCGATCGAATGTAAGAGAACTATTTCTTAATAATATTTTATCTATATTTAATTCAACTTTTCATTTTTAGCGGTTTTAGTTATACAGAAACTTAGTTTTAAAACTATGCACGTGTTAAATAACGTAAAAAATTGTTAAATTTAAGAGTCTTTATTCTGAAATTCAGACAAAAAAGTGATATTTTGATAGTTGTATTTTTTAATTGGCTTGTTTTTTTTATGTTGAAGTAGATAATATTTAATGGATATTGTGCATTTTTAAAGCCCTGAAAAAATTTCCTGTTTCCTGTAGAAAATGTCAAAGTTCAAGATCATGAATCCCTTTTTTCATGAAAATTGAAATGCCAGTATGTTTGAATTTCTGTATATCTGTAAATCAACAACATCCCTAAATTCTTTTGTCATAAACTGTTACTATAACAATACATGCTTAGTAAAATTTACTTGGTTGTATGAGGCATTGTTAATTTCCATTGTTATGTTGCCACAAAATGCAATCAAAATAACGTTTTTGACATTTTTCTGCACTTATTATCTTAGTTAAGCAATAGTACCCCAAAATTTTTCTTATTGAATATGAAAGTTTACTATTAGGACAAGCTAAGTAATATAGAACTTTACCGGGATATCGAGGCTGTTAGCAGATATAATCTGCTAAATATTCAAAAGTTTCAAAATCTGCAACTTTTGAATTAGTTCTATCTCAAAACAGCATCACACTTGAATAAAACAAAATATATCAGGTAGTAATTGAACATCTGCCCAAAAACATGGAAACAAAAATTAGTGGGGTCTCAAGCTATTTTCAGAAAAAAATGACAAACGTTACAAAAAGGCAGTGTCAGTATCAGGCTTTTTCCCTATCAGAAAATGATTTATCCCGTTTCTCTTTCCCTTTCCTATGTTTTGCCCTATGAGGAAATGGAACATCCCTTTTCTATTTCTCCTTCTAGGGGAAAAGCCTGACCATTTCACTGCCTTTTTGTAACTCTTTTATATTTTTTTCTCCTGAAAATAGCATGAGACCCCACTTATTTTTCGTTTCCATGTTTTTGTACATATTTTCAACTACTACCTGGTATAATCTGTTTTATTCAACTGTTGTGTTGTTTTGAGATTGGACTAATTCAAAAGTTGCAGATTTTGAAACTTTTGAATATTTAACAGATTATATCTGCTAACAGAATCGATATCCCGGTAAAGTTCTATATTACTTAGCTTGTCCTAATAGTAAACTTTCATATTCTATATGAAAAATTGTGGGGTACTGTTGCTTAAATAAGATAATAAGTGCAGAAAACGGCCAAAAACTTCATTTTGATTGCATTTTTGTGGCAGCATAACTTTGTTGCCACAAAAATTAACAATGCCCCATGGAACCAAGTAACTTTTACTAAGCATGTAGTGTTATACTAACAGTTTATGACAAAAGAATTTTGGGATGTTCTTGCTTTCATAGATATAGCAATCCAAACATACTGGCATTTCTATTTTCATGATAAATGAGATTCATGGTCTTGAACTTTGATATTTTCTACAGGATGCTAGAAATTTTTTCAGAGCTTCAAAGTTGCATATTATCCATTAAATAAAATCTACTTCAACATAAAAAAAATCAAGCAAAACAAAAAATACAACTATCGCACTTTGTCTGATTTTCAAAATAATGGCTCTTAAAAAATATATGCAATTCAGTCTATCTTAAAATTTCATCGGAAGCAAAAGAAATATCAAAACTACCTATCAAATATAGAATTAAGATATTTTTTTGCATTTATGTAAAGAAATATAATTAGAGAAATTGCTTTTCTTACAAATTTTACAAAATATTATTTTTATTCGCAGTCTTAGTAGTAATTGATGATTATGCACAAAATGTCGCAATACACAATCATTATTTTTCTACATCTCAAACACAGAATGCGCATTTTTTAGAAGCTAAAAAACAGAAATTAATTATATACAATGAATCTTTCTACAAATATTTATGAGTAAAATATGTTTGGAAATTAAGATGAAATATGCAAAGTAAAATATTTTTCCAAGACATATTATGGTATGAGTAAAAAGAAAGTAGACTGTTTAAACTTTCACTACATTTTCGTCACAACAATTAACTTATGAACTCAAACATAACTTTTAATCATTCGTCCTTTAATCTGTGAATTCTTATTTTTGTCATAATGTGTACAATTTACTTCAAATTAATTTCAATAAAGAATCTCTCTTTTCTTTCGGCAGTTTCTGCTGATTATTATGGAATTAAAAAATATTTAATAAGTGATCTGTATCAAGTGTAACTATTGGAATGCCTATAGGTATTTATTTAATTTCTCAAAATTCTCCAAACTTCGGTAAAAGAGAATTATTTGGATTTTCAATCAAAATTAGGTTATTGGTATAAGGTTTTATTAAAGTTTATTTTAGCATATTAATATAACCAAATTGCCGTATTTTGCGACGTATGATTGTCCCTACGACAGAACGACACACAGAAATTTCCAGAAATAGCCAGAAAATAATTTACATTTAATTTACTGTAACTCTCATTTTTACTTTCTTCTATCTTCAATAGAAGAAAGTATTGTAATCGAAATTTTTTTCGACTTTAGGTTTTCGACGGATTTACATGTTTTAGGTGTCAGAGATCACAAAAAACATTTTTATGTAAAATGTCTGTCTGTCCGTGTGTCCGTCTGTCCGTCTGTCCGTCTGTCGTCTGTCTGTCGCCATTGTACCATCAAAAAGTGTATGAAGATATGCATAGATATGAACCAAATTTTTATTTTAAGTTTTTGGTTATGGTAAGCAGGTCCCCCTTAATTTGGAAAAAATTCGCCGTAAGGGGGCGCTGTAATAGCGATTTTTGTACGATTTTGAATATTCTATCATCGAAAAGTGTATGAAGTTATACATAGAATTGAACCAAAAAAAGTTTTTAAGTATTTGGCAGCAAGCAGGTCTTCCCTGAATTTGGAAAAAATTCGCCGGTAGGGGGCACTGTAATAGAGATTTTTGTGCCATTTTGAATATTGTACCATCGAAAAACATCGAAGTTATGCATATAACTGAACCAAATTTTTTGTGCATGTTTCTGGCTGAGGCAAGCAAGTCCTCCTTGAATTTGAAAAAAATCTGCCGGAAGGGGGCACTGTAATAGCGATGTCTGTGCCATTTTCATTATTGTATCATCGAAAACTGTATAAAATTATGCATAGAATTGAACCAAATTTTTTGTGTATGTCTAAGGCTATGGTCGGTAGGTCCTCCCTGAACTTTAAAAAATTCCGCCAGAAAGGGGCGCTATAATTGCGCCCTTTTCATTATTGTACCATCAATAAATGCATGAAGTTATACATAGAATTGAACCAAATTTTTTGTGTGTGTTTCTTGCTGTAGCAAGCAAGTCCTTCCTGAATTTGAAATAAATCTGCCGGAAGGGGAGCTCTGTAATAGCGATCTTTGTGCCATTTTCTTTATTGTACCATCGAAAATGTATAAAATTATGCATACAATTGAACCAAATTTTGTGTGCATAATTTTGGATATGGCCCTCCTTGAATTGGAAATATTGCGCGGTAAAGGGGCTCTGTGATAGCGATTTTTGTATACTTTTCTTGATTTTTCGTAGTTCTATTGTCCATCGGCGGCTCGTGCAGCGGCGGGAACTCGCTTCCTTCTAAGCCGGCTATTCACAAACAGCTGATAACAACAGAATAAGGAAAAACTATTAATTAAAAAAAATATCATGATATAGATTAACTCCTTTTTGGTCCGTTTAATTGACTGAAGCAGAAATTTAAGAAGAAAAAGAAAGTTGGTATAGTATTGAACTAATAATATTGAAGTATTAGCATGTGTAACTACTTTTTACAATATTAAGATGTATAAGATAGAATAAAGTTTTGGAATTGGCACATCTAACTAGTTCTATTTTATATTAGTAATTATTGTGTTTTCCCAAGACATGCCACTTTAAGTAGCATCTGTGACCTTAAATGTTTCCAAATTGCACTACAAAATTTGATTTCTTTTATTTTTCAAAATTAAAATATCTTTTGCTTCGCAAATGCAATATACAGAGGGTTCGGGTTGTAAGTATTGAAATGTTATGGCTTATTATTACGGAACTATCCATTAGAATATAGTAGACTTCACCTCCGTGAATTGGAAACCCCTCCGAGGTTTTAAAACATTGAACAAAACAAAAAACTGAAACTGTGGATGAGTGGGAAAAGCATACCATAGAAGCAATTTGTCTAATAACTCCTGATATGCCGCGAAACATCTGGGGATAACTGGATTACCGTTTAGACGTTTGACGGGTTACGAAAGGTGTACACAAAGAAGTCTATTGGTATTAAAACTTTGTGAGATGTTGTTCTTATTTAACTATATATATTTTTTTTAATTCTAATGTGTAGCTCCGTAAAAATAAACCATAACTTTTGGATACTGTTAGCCCGGACACCCTGTATTGGGTTGCTACTTTGATAGTATTTCAGAAAATCTTATTGAATGAGGGATTTTTAAAGCATTAATCATTTTTTCTCCATATGTCTTCGCAGAAGGATTTTGAAGAGAAATAGTTCCGAATTATCGTTTTCGAACAAGGAAAACCCTCATAACTTTAGGCAGTCGCCAAACTCAGACCGCGCTTATTTTAAACCAGCGGACATCGGCCTAAACATTCACGGCTAGAATGCTAACCACTGGGCAGAGGAAACTAATGAAAACTTTTGAAAACTAATTGTTATCCTATTTCTTTATATTGTTTGCAGCAAAGGTATTTCTCTGAACAAATTTCTTTTAATAATGTTGTGTTATACGGAATTTATGCCATGGAAATTAAAGAGAAATAGTTCTTAATAAAATTTTATTTATGTATGAAATCTACATCTTAAAATTTTAACTTTACATTTTTAGCGGTTTTAATAATACAGAAAACGTAGTTTTATAAATATGCAGTTTTTGAATAGTGTAAAAATAGTTAAACTGAAATATATATATATATATTCCAGAGATCTATCTAAAAATTTATTCCTGAAAGGGAAAAAAATATCAAAACTACCTATCAAACATAGAATTACTGTATGTTTTATTTTTTGCGAATAAACATAATCAGCGAAACGGTTTTTCATATAAATTGTACAAAATCTTATTTTGATTCACCGCCTTTGTAGTAATTGATGATTAGGCACAAGATATCGAAATAAACAATCCTTATTTTTGTACATCTTAAAAACAGAATTCGCATTTTTAGAAGGTAAATAATAGAAATTAATTAGATAAAATGTATCTTTCTTCAAATATGTATGAGCAAAATAAGTTTGAAAATAAAGATGAAATATGCAAAGTAAAATATTTTCCGACACATATTATGACGTGAGTAAACAGAAACTTTTCACTACATTTTCGTTAAAACAATTAACTTATGAATTCAAAGAAAGTTTTAATTATTAATCTTTCAATCTTTCAATCTATGAATTCTTATTTTATCATAATATTTAAAATTTACTGCAAATTAATTTCAGTAAAGAATCTCTCTTTTCCTTCGGCAGTTTCTGCAGATTTTTCTAGTATTTAAAAAAGAATGTTTAATATGTGATGTATATCAAGTGTAAGTATTAGAAGGCCTCTTCGTATTTATTGGTATTCTAAAAATTGGCCAAGCTTCGGTAAAATGAACTATTTACATTTTAAAACAAATTTTAGTTATTGATATCAGGTTTAATTCAAATATTCTTCCGAACTAGTAATTAGGGTATGAAAAGTTTAAATCTAAATGTTTTATGAATTTTCAGTGTTTTCCAATAATAATATGGGAAAGACACATTTTTAGACCAGGAAAACGCTAAAAAGTTGTAAATCTCAAAGTAAAATAAACGGGGAAGTTTTGGTGGTAAATGTATAGAATATTTTAATTTTCTCTCTAAATTACATATTTATCTATATATGTATATCTGTATTACATATTTATAACCAAAAACAGGAAAATGTATGAAAAATTAAATTATATATTTTAATACGTATTATCTGCATAGGTAGCAACGGATAATAATTTATATTACCATTATTGAAAAATTCGCCTTATTTAATCATAGATTTTCTGCAATTATATAAGCTGAAGATTCTTTTTTACATAGTGGCCTTCAAAATAAACCATAGAGCACTTTCATTTTGGGGAAATTTTAATAGCCATAATTTTGCTCTGCTTATAACTTGTCAAGGCGCTGCTGATAACTTGGAATTGTTTCAATAATAAATGTAACAACTTTTATTTGAAGACATAACTATATCATTCGACATGCTTGGAAAAAAATTTTGTAATTATTATGTGGATATAACTGACCAGGGATTGTAGATAACTTCATCATTTCTCATTAAAATCGTATCTGTTCGAACTTATAATTAGTGTCCTTATAATTATTACCATTGAAAATCTGTAACATTTCATAACTCGTCTTATAAAAAAAAAAAAAAAAAAATAAGATCGTGCTCTCCCTATCCATTTATCCTGTTGCACCTAAAACACTACAATCTGCAACAAAACTAGTTTTATCGAGTATTTTTGGCGCTGTAAAATCTTGGTTTATTTTCAAGACTCGCCTTATATATATTTTGAAACTCACGTCTTCATATATTTAAAAAAAAAAAAATATTTTTTTACAAAAAATGAGGGAAACAGTCCTCTGTGCATTACAAATGCATTATAAATTCATATTATGTAATATTTATTAATACTATGAATAGGACAACGTTTATGATACTTTGCATGTATTTGTATCCTTATAATTTTTGTCAGGGGCGCATCATCAGCGGTTTAAGAAATATTTGCAATTGTATTCTATTTTTAATCACCCTGCGTATAATCCTTAAAAAAAAAAAAAAAAAAAAAAAAAAAAAAAAAAAAAAAAATCATGAATAACTATTTTACTTTATGACGCTAGATTTTAATATTTTAAATTTTCTTCATAAAATATTATCTTGAATGTCTAAATCATGAATAGAAATTTAAAATTTCAATCATCAATTATCAATTTATTTTTTATCACCAATTATTTTTTTACCTTCACTGTTAGCTCTTACAGTCATTATAAATATTCTTGTTTTCCTCTTTTTTCGCGCTAAAAAAAAATCTGCATATTCTAAATTCATTAAAAAATTGCGTAGGAGTCAACACTTCCTTCATTGTCTTTTATACTTATGTGTTACGAAATAGAAACAAATTAGAAAACTAATAAAGAATATTTTTTCCACTAAGAGTCTTTCATCTTATGCATACAAATTTTTGTTTATATCTTCAAAAACTAAATATTGAATTCAGCCCAAAAATCAACACTTAACTCATGCTCCTTTCTGAATGTTGTTTTTAAGTTGTTTTTTATGATTTTAAAATATATACTATGGAACATAGTGCACATAGATTACTTTGAAGTGGTATTAGCATTTATGATGTATCATGAAAACACAATTAACATATTTTATTAAGATTCATAAAGTTTATCAATGCAGTATAAGAAAAAAATAATAATAAATATAAAAAAGAGAAAGAGAAATTCTATTAGTTCCAATAGGACAGCCGTAAAACCTACTGATGCACCGGTAATCTAGCCGGTAAGATTCGTAATGGCCATCGGTACCTTCGCAATACTATATTCCGCCTGGAACTTAGCACAATTTCTTTAAAAAAACGCTTTAAACAACGTTCAAAAAATTGTTACAACACTGTTTATAATGTTCCTAACCAATTTGAAGCGGAATTACCCGACTACTATGTATCCGACCCCACTAACCATAACAGCCGTAAGTATTCGCTTTTACTTAGTGATGATGACTGAGATTTCCTCGTCCTTCAACTATACTTAACATTTCTTACTTACCACCTCAACTATACTTAACAAAACAAGGACAGAATTTTATTCTGTCCTTGTTTTGTTTATATATAAAAAAAAATTGATAATCTGCACCAACGCGGTGTTTACCCCATCTACAAAAAAAGACTCATTTCAGAGACCATACATTTTAATTTAAGCAAGTAAAATTACTATTTAGCTAATATTATTATAACTAAATTTAGCAGATTATCAATATGTTTTTTTTTTCTTTTAAACAAAACAAGGACAGAACAAACAAGAAATGTTAAGTATAGTTGAAGGAAGAGAAAATCTCTTTCAAAGTCATCATTACTAAGCAAAAGCGAATACTTAGGACGTTTACTGTTAGTGGGGTCGGATACATCGTCGCCCGGTAATTCCGCTACAAATTGGTTAGGAAGATTATAAACAGTGTTGTAACAAATTTTTGAAAATTGTGTAATGCGTTTATTTATTTTTTTTTCCTAAGAAATCCGGTTAAGATCCCAGCGGAATGTAGTATTGCGAAAGTACCGATGGCCATAACAAATGTTACGAAGGCTTTTGTTATGAGCACGGTATAGGTGTACATACTGATTTTGCATGCAAATCCCCATATAGGATAGGCATATGTGAGTACATCTGATGCAAGCATTATATAAGATTAGTTTAGTTTTAATAGAAAGTGTGTTACTTTTAAGAAGAGGCGAAATAAATTTAGAGAGTCCGGCGACTTTGCCACGAATATTTATAAAGTGTTTATTCCATGTAAGTCTTCTATCAAGGGTAACCCCCAGATACTTAGTGTGGTTAGTCCAAGGAATGCTTGTGTTATTAATAGTAATACAATTGGCATAAGATAATTTTCTGGTAAAGTAAATAGCAGCTGTTTTTTGTTTGTTGATTCACACGCCATTGAGTACACCAGCTAAGGAAGTCCTCAATGTGCTTTTGTAGAATTTTGTATAAAGTGAATGGATGGTGCGCAAGAGTGAACATTGCAGTGTCGACAAGCACAGGGCAAGATAAATCCTCAGTTTTATAGAAATGTCTTTAAAAAATAAGTTAAACAATGTAGGACCGAGGACAGAGCCTTGAAGGATGTCAGCAAGAATGCGGTCGCTAATCCTAGTCAAATACACTACAAAGTACAATATTATGGTGCTGTAACGGAGCCGATGTCGTAAGGGGGTATGGTAGCGGGCAACTTCAACGGCCTGGTCTTATCAATATCGAAAAAATATTTTATTGTTTCACAAACAATTAAATAAGAATTTCTTGATTAAATAATTCATAATTACAACATTTTTCATATAAGGGTCCGAGTTCAGCTGACAATAATATATTTATAGAATCAAGTCCAGTCCTCGAATAATAGATCGCTTTCAGTGTAGTCAGTCTCTTACTTATTCAATGTCCACTATTTTCGAAGACAGAGTTCGCGATGCTCGACAGGAATGTCACACTTTTGTAAGTGTTTAACCGAGGTTTAGGAACCTCCGATCTTCAACCCCGTGATGGAGATATCTTAACACCCACACCTGGCTTTCGCTTTTCTGTGCTTCGGAGTATGCCCCGAAGCCGTCGACCCGTGAGAGATCTCCACTCTGCACGGCCAGAAACACCTTGAAGTCTCAACTTCAACAGAAGGGAAAATTAAGATCCCGAGAATGCTCTCGCATCCTCTTTTATCAGTTTCGTTTTTCCGTCTAGGACCAAAGCCACTCACATTAGCCACTCACCATCCATGGGCCATGATCTCATAGACCAGCGCTTTCTCTATAGGCTGCAGTCAGGAACCTTCGCGTCCGGTTTCATCTCTGGTTTCACTTTCTACTTTCCCACGGGAACTAGACCCTCGTGAACATCAAAAGAATATTTCTCTCGCTAGATAAAAGAGTTCCTTTCACCCTAGTGTCATCTGCGAAGATTGATTGAAATTGAAGTATTTGTTTCATCTCTAGCGACATTTTCTAGGACTCTGAAGAAATTTGGAGGCTAGGTGAAAATACATTAGCTTCCCTATGCTGGCTTTTGCCTTGTAAATTGAGAGTTTCAATGTGAGATATCGTCGAATTCTCACAACACCCCTCCCTCAAATCATATTTCGACTACCAGACGTAATATGCTGTAAGGGAAATGGTTAGCTCATACATTTCAAGTGGCCCATATTTAATTATATCATTTCCTAAAAAAAACCCTTTTCCTGCATTTTATACTTAGCTTGCAAATACTGGACACATTTGATTACGAAATTTCTCTTTAACAGACAAAACACATTTATATTTTACTGGGAAATTTTTTTTTTTTTTGAGTAGTTATGAATTTAGCCTATCTAATCCTTTCTGCATTCCAAATATTACAAATACTGATAAAGATAACATAACATATAAATTTGCATTAAACGTTAGTTTTCAATTAACTACACATTATTGATTTATCATAATCTTAGTATTTTCATTTACCTCAAAATAAAAAAGTTTCTCTTGTTTTTATCTAAACAACATTTTAACATCCTATCAGTATGATAAATAATAGTTTAAGAGCCACTCAAAATGAAATGAGTTTACCTGTTGCAGTTGTTGCTTGAAGTATCTTGTCTGGGGAACGGTTCGTTATGGCACTCCGCGGGTGTCGTCCGCTGTAGTTCAAGGGCTCGTATCGAGCATGTTGCGTCCCACTGTTTGTCGTCCAAGGTCCACCTTGCACTGTCTCGAAGCACTGTCTAGTTGATCTAGATGAACTGTCTCATTGCCGTTTTTCTGGATGAACTGTCTTTCGATCTGGACGAACTGTCTTTTGTTCTGGGTGAACTGTCTTTTGCTCCCGAAGGGCTGTCCTTCTGTCTTCCTCGGAACTGTAGTTTCGATTCTTTCGGCTGCCTCTCGAGTTGTCGTCAGAAACTCCGGGTGTTCGCCGTCTGTTTCCTCCTGGGCTTTCCTCTAATAACAATTATTCTTGCTGAAAATCGTCTAGCTGCCACCAAGTTGTAACGGAGTCGATGTCGTAAGGGGGTGTGGTAGCGGGCAACTTCAACGGCCTGGTCTTATCAATATCGAAAAAATATTTTATTGTTTCACAAACAATTAAATAAGAATTTCTTGATTAAATAATTCATAATTACAACATTTTTCATATAAGGGTTCGAGTTCAGCTGACAATAATATATTTATAGAATCAAGTCCAGTCCTCGAATAATAGATCGCTTTCAGTGTAGTCAGTCTCTTACTTATTCAATGTCCACTATTTCGAAGATAGAGTTCGCGATGCTCGACAGGAATGTCGCACTTTTGTAGGTGTTTAACCGAGGTTTAGGAACCTTCGATCTTCAATTCCGTGATGGAGATATCTTAACAGCCACACCTGGCTTTCGCTTTTCTGTGCTTCGGAGTATGCCCCGAAACCGTCGACCCGTGAGAGATCTCCACTCTGCACAGCCAGAAACACCTTGAAGTCTCAACTTCAACAGAAGGGAAAATTAAGCTCCCGAGAATGCTCTCGCATCCTCTTTTATCAGTTTCGTTTTTCCGTCTAGGACCAAAGCCACTCACATTAGCCACTCACCATCCATGGGCCATGATCTCATAGACCAGCGCTTTCTCTATAGGCTGCAGTCAGGAACCTTCGCGTCCGGTTTCATCTCTGGTTTCACTTTCTACTTTCCAACGGGAACTAGACCCTCGTGAACATCAAAAGAATATTTCTCTCGCTAGATAAAAGAGTTCCTTTCACCCAAGTGTCATCTGCGAAGATTGATTGAAATTGAAGTATTTGTTTCATCTCTAGCGACATTTTCTAGGACTCTGAAGAAATTTGGAGGCTAGGTGAAAATACATTAGCTTCCCTATGCTGGCTTTTGCCTTGTAAATTGAGAGTTTCAATGTGAGATATCGTCGAATTCTCACAGTGCGAATGGAATATAAAAATGAATCATATAAAAAAGCTATCGTCCGATAAGGGTTAAAGTGCATTTGACTTTTTTTTTAAGTGCAGAATCATAAAAGTACCGTTGTTTTTCACAGTGTGGATGGATTTGTAGCATTTAACAAAAAAGTTTTTATTAACACTTTCCAACATATTTGAAAAGATTTATGGATTCGGTTTGTCTACCATTCCGTCCTTTAACTCGAGTAAATGTACTCGCATTGACATGTAATCTTTATATGTTTGACTGTAGAATACTTGGTATTGAAAATGAAGTGTGTAGAATTCCTAATTCGCTTACAAAAATACTCAAAACTATTCCGTCACATTATGGCTTATCGGTAAAAATTCTTCGCAGTGTATTTTATTTAAATTACAGTATTTAAGTATCTCATTTCATTGTATAAAAATTGAATTTTATTATTAATACTTCGTTAGTGTTGAAAAGCATTTCATAATCTATATATGATGCATGATGTTTTCTTCTTTTCAACTAATATCTAAGATATTAATTGAAGTTTGGAAAAATTCCCGGATCCTTTAGCATAATTGATATTTTTTTGTGTTTGCATTTCTTCATATTATCATAGGATATTAAATACTTACGCACTATCAAATTTTAATGTGTTTTAAAAATGAATTTTTTTAAAAAAAGCAGACAAAGCTGATATCTCATAATGTAAATCTATCAGTCTGATGTTGTTGAAGGACATAAAAAATTGGTGGTGAGAGAAAATATTTGTTTAGGAATATTTGTTTGCAGAATTATCTAAACTAAAGCGTGAAGAATTTTTAGTTTCTCAAATAAACTTTTTACATATCTTGAATAGTATTATACATCATTTACCAAATATGCTTAGTTATATTACTTTATAAGTCTACTTTACTCTTAAAATCAGTTATTTATTGTTATTAAAATTACCGACTTTCATGGACATTGTCGTTTTTGAGGTACATTACTCTCTTAAAAGTTTATTTAATTTAAAAGTATTCTGGAAAGTTTCGCATATGCAACACACTAAAAAGTAATTAATACATTTAACTGTTTGAAAATACATAAAAATTCGTTAATTTGTATATCGGATAAATTTTTTAAAATAAACCCTACCTTTCTGAAGAAACACTGCTTTAACTAAACAATTAGTATTCCAAGCTGGCTCAAATTTCAAAACATCTTCATAAAATCTTCGGCATTTATTTATTTATTTAACATTGTATATTATGTATACTTTCGATTAATAAAATCATAAAGCACCCTTTATAAAAGAAACCAAAAATATCATTTAAAAATTGAAATTCGTGTTCAATTTTATTTATCGAATATTCTATATATTGAATCTTTAACTTTGAGGCCTGAAAAACTTGCGGTTAAAGCATATGTTAAATGTAAATTTGTTTTGGTCATAAAGAACAATAACATTTTAAGGATAAAAATGCTTTATTTTGAGACAAATGAATAATTATCTCTCTATTTTCGTATTTCTCATTCTAGATTTCAATTTTTAGTCGAATTTTAAACTTTGTTATGCAGCCTGAAGGAGCCTGAAGGAACTGAAGGAGGCTTTTAAATTAGAATATTTTTTAACCTATTTTATTAATGTATTTATTTTTTATAAGATATGTTTCTAAAATGAATTTTCAAAATGTATGCATTTAATATAATTTTTCTGTGAAAGAGGAAGTTGATTAAAATACTTCTTTACTTATAGACCGTGCGGCGGTGACAAAAATGACTACGTCATCGAGTTACGAGATAAAATCATGATGTAGGACAAGATTATTAGGAGCAGATGAAGGAATGACAGTCCTGCCTCGACATTTCTTGGAACGATATGAACAGCAGCGTGCGCCAGCTCATCATTTTGGCGTCACTAATACGTCATCGAGTTACGGGACCAAATTGGTGGCAAATTAAAAGTAAAATAAAGTATTTAAAAATTAATTTGGTCTGCCTGCACATATCCTGGTAGAAACCATCGGCAGACTAAAATTTATAACAAAAAAAAAAAAAGACGTCATATTGTACAATTCAAACCCACTAAAAATAATCTTTTACATTACATCGCCATATATATTACTTCGCCATCAACTTTCAAGATGAATTAGTGATTTAGGAAAAGCTTATTAATAGTACGTGAAAGCATGACTGTTTCGGCATAACTTGGTATAATGCCAGAAGAACGGGACGCCAATTACCTACTTTAATGGTACTATCACGTCATCGAGTTACGGCATGAAATTTTTCCACATTAAATATACCGATTAGTCCATAAAAAATATTTTAGTCCGCCTCGTCATATCTTGGTACGAGTACGTCATAATTTTGTGCAGAGCGAGGCACCAACTCCTAATTTTGGCGGTATTATCACGCCATCGAGTTATGGCATGAAAATTTAAGGCATTAACCCTCCAGCCGGAGAGACTTTTTCGGTGGGTTACTTTTTTAAAATTAAGATTGTTTGAATCCCACCTCTTTTTTGAAGTAGAAATAGTCACTTTATTTAATTACAGATTAAATAATGCGAGAATAAGCCGAATTATACTCTTTTAAAAAATTGGTGGGAATCAAGCAATCTTAATTTTAAAAAAGTAGTCCACTGGAACGCGAAAATAGCATTTCTCGTGGCTGGAAGGTTAAAGACACAGATTAGTACAATAAGACTTTTTCAGTCTGCCTCGTCCTATCTTGGTACGAGATGAGCAGAGCGGAGTGCCAATTCCTAATTTACCGCAAAATTAAGAATTTGTGCCTCATTCTGCGCATCTCGTATTAAGAAATGAGGAGGCAGACTGGAATATTCTTATTGTACAAATCGGCGTTATTAATGTCTTAAATTTTCAGGCTGTAACTCGATGAAGTGATTATACCATCAAAATTAAGAATTGACGCTCCGCTCTACTCATCTCATTCGAAGATATAACGAGGCAGACTGAAATATTCTTAATGTACTAATCGGTATATTTAACGCTCTAAAATTTCATGACAAAACCCGATGACATGATAGTACTGTCAAAATTCGGAACAGGCGCCGCGTTCCTCTGGCATTGTACCAAGTTATTACCGAATCAGTTATGCTTTGACGTATTGTTAATAAGCTTTTCCTAAATCATTAATTCATCTTGAAAGTCGATGGCAAAGGCAATGTATGATAAATATTATGTTTATTTGGATTGATTTGTACAATACGATGTCTTTTTTTGTTATATATTTTAGTCTACTTGGGGTCTCTACCAGGATATCCACAGGCAGACCAAAGTATTTAAAAAAATACTTTGTTTTACCTTTAATTAGCCACCAATTTCATCCCGTAACTCGATGATGTGATGGTGATGCCAAAATGACGAGCTGGCGCCCGCTGCTGCTCATATCGTTCCAAGAAATGTCGAAGCAGACCTGTCATTCTTCCATATGCTCGTAATAATCTTGTTCTACATCATGATTTCATCCCGTAGCTCATCTCGTAACCATCTCTTAACGTATTCATTTTCGTGACAGCCATCCGCACTGTTAACAGAAAATGTCTAAAATATGAAACTCGAGAAAATATCCTGGTACGTGATGATGTTTGATATATAGAGAGAAATATTTTATAACGTTTTAAACGCACTTTTCACGAATTTGTTTAATCTTTTCAAAGTGAATCGAGATCTTTTCAAAGTGAATCGTATAATAAAATTTTTTGTTTTATTCAATTTTACTGACCTTCAAAAATACGATCGGCGTACTCAGAGAAAAACGAGATACGAATATTAACCCTTAAATGGCGCCCCTTTAACCCTTTGTCAAATTGATGCATATTAATTATATATTACTATTGTACATTGAATTAAACAAGAATATCATTAAAAACTGTTATTTAGGTTTCAAAATGCGTTGCGTATGTAGTAAGCCGAATAATAAGCTAGAGGCCGCAGCGGTTGTCTGATGTATTTAAAGCCCTGGTCGTACTTTAAAAAATAAATAGTAATAAAAAAAATACAAAAAGAAAAACGAAAAAGAAAAGTTCCGAGAATTACCTCCCGTGCGAGGCCCTTTACTTTTTTTTTTTTTAGCTCACAGGCATCAAAACCTATGAGCTAATGAGCACGCAGGTTCTGTATGTATGTATGTAAGTACGTATGCACGTACGTATGTACGTAACGCGATAACGCTTGATAGAAATATACGATTTGTTTCAAATTTTGAATATAGGTTCATCCTGAAAAGGCGCTTCCCTGATTAGTTTTGGATGTTCATTATTTAAGTATAAAGTGTGGAACGGGGGGCTAATCTCATCCTTAATTTAGATAAATGGTTTTTTCATGCAGAATTATCCGATTTGCTTCAAATATACCGGTATATTTGGATAAGACGATTCCCTGATTAGATTTGAAGATTAATTTGTCAAGTATAAAGGGGGAAATGGGATAGCTAATCCCCCCCCCCCTTAATTTAGCTAAATGTTCTTTTTTTCTTTTCAGCGGGCATTATTCTTTGAAATAAGAGTATAACATACAATTCGTGTTAATAGCCTGTGAGCTCAATACCATCAGTTGAGCTGGGCACTTCTCTTTTTATATAGAAATCGAAAAGCGGGAAGGGTACGGCCGGGCTCTAAATTTCGACGACCGCTGCGACAACTTTTGCGCAACTTGCGTTCCGCGCGCCAGTCCGATTTTTTTCCCTTACGCTGATCAGTGTATGCGTTTACTTAGAAATCAAAATCAGTTTTGGCATAAATATCAATTTTATTATCAAAATAAACTTTTTTTCCTGCATGTGAATGGATATCTTTGATAAATAACTGCGTAAACAGTAAAAGAATTAATGTACTTCAATAGAAATTCAGTCTCAAGTAATCAGGAAAAAAGAAATTGCAGAAACACAAACATCAATTAGTACATTTGATCTCATAATTACAGTTATTCTAGCGGAGAATGATAGTGCTTGGAGAAGATTTCACAAAATTAGGAACAGTATTATCCTAATAAAACTTATTTGCCCACAATAAATTATATTAGTTTTCTTACTTTATATGAAAAAAAAGTGTTATATGTATTTTCTGGAATAAAAATCTTCTGAAAGGAACGCATGTCTTCAAAATTGTATATAAAAACTGTAGACTAATTATTGTAATATTAGAACAGTTACCAAATGTAGACGATTCCAACAAGAGAATCTTCAATTTAAAGAAATCTTCAGTTATTTACACTGGCTTGGAAATGTTTTTATAATTTATATGCTGTTATATTAAAGATAGTAAAACTTTTAATTAACTTAGCAAATATAAAATCATTAATTATAATTCTTTCATATTAATGTAATATTAATTAAAAATAATTTTAGTTTTAGATTATATGTAATTTTTTTCTTTTTCATATATCTTTTCCATATACATTTTCATTTCTTTTCTTATCAGATAAATAACTGCTTCCATAGAAAAATAAAGAATCGGCTTTAATAGAGCTTTCTATCCAGATGACACATTAAGACGAGAAATCGCTAAAACACATCCATCAATCAGTACAAAAGACTCATTCAGTCTCGTAATAGAGTCATTCTATTGGAGAATGATGGCACCTGGAGAAAATCTCATAGAATGAAGAACAAAATTAGGCTAATAAACTTCATTTGTCGAAATAAAAAGACGTTTTGTATGTTATTTGCCCATTTATATGAGAAAAATTCTTTGAAACTCTTAGATTAGAAAAAGAAACGACGAATTCATTTTTCAACAAAATTTTTCGTTTATAACTTTTTGGAGTAATTATTTTAATAGTGAAAGATTTACTAAATGTTGATAATGCACCACCACACATTTAATAAAATAAAATAAAGAAAAACTTTAGTTGCTAGCAGGTAGTAATTAAAGGTAAATACGTACTGTTTTGGCCTGACTTGATTCAAGCAGCTTAAATATACTGTCAGAAGTAAGTCCTTACATTTGATAAATCAATGTTAGTAAAGTTTTTAACATCTAGACAATGCCCAAACTCTAATCAATACATAATATTTTATAGTAGATATTATTATCAATCGGATGGCATAAGCATCAGTTTTATTTGCCGCCATGCGGATGCGGCAGAGTTTTTATGCAGACTATACTTTATTTATCCACCATTGTGCAAAAAATGATTTGGAAAGTGTTGAATGTTCGCAGCGTAACAGCTACAATAATTTCATATTACACTGAGAAGTGAAGTTCGAAGCGATATACTTCTACTGCACTTATTCAAAAATGAAAAAGATAGGACTGCCTCGCCCCACATACACACAATAAAAAAGTTATTTTCACTACAAAAAAAAAAAAAAAATAGAAATAATAAAAAGTAAGTAAAAAATGTTTAAAGATAAGTTTTTTATGTACTTAACCGAAAAAAAATGTTGCAAGACAATTGATTGAAAAAAATACCTTTTTAAAAGAACCAACTATTTTACAAACCATAACATTGTTCAATCGAAGAGCGTCAGCTTCTATCTGAAGCAACCAATGATTTTAACGCGATCACATACGTGATGGCATTTACGTACCCTTACTGGATAAATGTTTTTGGCCTCCGGAGTATAGTAGAGGCAAATTTCAAATCTTTGTTTCTACAGATTATTGTATTGTTACCAGAAATACGTCACATTACCAAACATTATGCCAATTGGATAGCGATATTACAGACGAAAGGACTTAGAAGACTATATTTATGACTTGCCCTCGGAATTTGTGATGACATGTTTTCGTATCGTCAATGACTGTATGATTAAAAGGAATTATAAAAAATATTTTTATAATATGTTATGGATTACAAAACATTTAATAGAATTTTGATATTATAAATTAATTTTCTTTAATGAATTTAAAAAGTAATTCCCTTTAGAATTTCATAATCATTAAAATCATTTTTAAGAAAAAAGTTTGAGATGTGTTTTTCCTTACAAGAAGTAAAGTGGTACATTCCTCCAATCTATTACATATTTTTGTGGTTTGAACATCCTACCTAGGTATATAAAATTCCATATAAAATTTGGTTGTAAATTAAAAAATTTTAGCTGATTGAAATTTTCAGAGTTTTACAAATTTTGTAAGTACGCTGTACATAAAATATGTAATATGAACTTTAAAAAGTTCACTGTTTTACTTAAAATGCGACTAAAATAAAAAAACAGATGGTACAATTTAAAAATATACATTTTATTTAAAAACTTCCTACTACTCTAAGGCTTTACAAAGCCCTTCATCAGAGAATATTATAATAACAAATTGCTCCAACTAAATTAATATTTACTTAAAGTGATAAAATTCTTTTAAAAAGGCAAAAAATGACCTTTATTTATTCATATTATCATATTCTTTTTCACTTGTTAAAAGTATTTTATCACTTAAAGTAAATATTAATTTAGTTTGATGTATTCAAGTGATTTTCATATAGTTTTATAACAAATTGCTGTTTATTTATACAAATACGCCACTTCGTTTTGAAAACGAGAGAGCCAATAATTATTAGAGTTGAAAGTAGAAGTAGCAGTTTCTTGGATTGAACTTACTTAGAGAAAAAGTATATTATTAATAGCTGAAGTTCCAGTTATTTTATTACATCACTTTGTGTACGTACGTTCGCGTGTAAGATATTTCCTCTAATTAAGTTCAGTCAACAAACTACTACTTCTACATTCAACTCTAGTAATTATTGGCTCTCTCGTTTTCACAACGAAGTAACGTATTTGTATAAATAAACAGCAATTAGTTATTATAATATTCTCTGATGAAGGGCTTGGTAAAGCCTGAAAGTATTAAGAAGGTTTTAAATTAAATGTATATTTTTAAATTGTAACATCTGTTTTATTTTTTTAGTTGCTTTTTAAATGAAACAGTGAACTTTTTAATGTTCATATTACATATTTCATGTTTGAATCAAGGTGAAATATTGCATTTCGTCTTATGATTTTATTTGCGCTGTACATGTTTCACTGAAGTCATCTTCTAGCTTTATTCCCAATTTGTGATATGACTTTATGATGGTGTTTTTTTTTTATTAAACTTCTTTTAATTAACGGCATCTCTAATTTCTTCAACACCATAGATTCAATATACATATGAATACCGATCATGTAAATAAGAAATCCGAATGCACAGCCTTCGAAACATCTACTTCATTTAAGGAATTTAATACCGATTCAAATGTTAACTTTACGGCATTGTCAATACTTTTTAGCTGTCTAGTTTTTAACTCTATCCAATGCAGTGAAACATCTATATAAGATACTAGTATCGATAGACCAAATTTAATATTCCTACATTGTCATGATCAAGAATGGAATTGCGTTTATTATATTTTAACATTTAACTATTATTATTGTTACGAAATTTAAATTATCAAAGTGCGCATGCTGCGAAATCTCGCAATAGATTTTAGCAGGATTGCAGTAGAAGTGTAGTAGTTATCATAAGAAATTTGTTTTAATCCTTTTTTAATCGATTTTCTTATCGATAATTAATATATAATGCAAAAGAATTGGAAATTGTCATTATTAAGCAACGAGTTTAATGAATGAAAAGCAACATGAACTCAAGTGACTCACTATAACGAAAGTGGAAATTTAATTTCAGAAAAAAAGATGCGGCGTTATTTCTAAAAGTACTAACATACTCAATAAATCAATCAGCTAAAGCTATTGAATATTAAAGACGTGAATTATCACTTTGCTAACCAAGCGCAAACCAATAGAGTACAAAATGTCCAAGCCGGGAATCGAATCCGGACCCCTGGAATAGCGCTCCAGTACTCCACCAATTAAGCCGCGAGGACGATGCCCAGCTTGGCAACTCTCACTCACATAAGTCGGTAAGACTGCTACTGCAGCTACTAGATTGAAAAGTCTTCATGAGGTCACAATCTTGCTGCGTAAGACGAGACGCAAATAAACCCAGCATCGGAAATATACAATTTTTTTTATTAATTTTCCAACTACTTTTCAGCAGTGAAATTACGTTTGACATTGTTGAATATTAAAGACGTGAATTATCTAATTCGCGTTTGTGATATAGATAATTCACGTCTTTAATATTCAACAATTTCAAGCGTAATTTCACTGCTGAAAAGTAGTTGAAAAATTAGCTAAAAAAATAGCTAAAGTTATTCTTTTGCATAGTAGCTAAACATTTACAGGTGGTGGGGAGGGGTTTAGAGTTTACACTTATGTATGCTCTTTAAACCGCTAAAGTTTGAAACAAATCGGAATAAACAGATTTAATTATTCTTTTTAGTGCGGAAAAAGGTGAAAATTATGTCATTTTGATATCTTTGTCATATTTTTAAGTTATAAGGATAAATTACTTTTGTCCTACTGTAGATATTACTCTGCAGAATTAGTAGTTTTCATTTTATGAAAAATTTTATTTATTTTTTTGGCATTATTTATTATTTAGAATTAAAAAGTCAAAGAAAGGAAGATTTAATATTTAAATATACAGTAATGACTAAAATGCATAAAAAACATTTTCTTCTTTTTTTGCTTGCATTGAGATTTTTCCGCATCTTTCATAACTTAGAATTTCATTCCGTTTTCTCCTAAACAAGTTCTTTCAAATAAATATCCGGAACCACTACAGCGTATTAGCAGTTAGAAGTAGTTACAATTGCTTTGGTCTCTTTTCTCATTTTGTCTGAGCTATATATTCATTTGTACTATTATGATTTCAGTCATGCTTTCTAAGTAAAAAATAATAATAACTTTTTCCGTAAGATAAACCTTTATTACGTATTTAATGCATCGAAAGGAATTTCTCCGAAGTAATTCTTTGTTTCTATTTATATAGCAAAAAAGAGAAAAACTGAACAGTTTCGTTATGTTTGGGTTAGCTGGTATTTTTAATAACGTTTCTTTTGCTTCGATAAGTATATAAATTGTTGTGTGATTGCATTTTTTTTTCTTTTAATAATACAGTACTTTCTAATAAGCATCTTTGGGGGTTTCGAATGCCTCATCCTGCATTTAATATCCCAAAATATATAAGCTACTTGATATTATATTTTAAAATGTAGATAAAATCTGCAATAAACTATCAGTATGATATTAATGCAAGATTCAATTTTAAACAAAAATAAGAAGACGCCGTTCAATATTTTCAATAATTATATGTTTAATATTTTTTAAACATGTATACAAATTTTGTCTATTTTTTTTTCCTTCTGCTGATCGTTTTGTCGAATTCTTTGTAAATAAGCTGTATTAAAAACGAATGACAAACTTTCAAAATTAAAAAAAAATATGTATTAATATCATCTATAGGTCTCTCTCTCACATACACATATGTATGTGTGTGTGTTTTTATATGTATTTACTTTTAATACGCTTCGATAAAAATAAAAACAGAACAACAATAAAATATGTAGTGAGTTCTAATTGAAGATACAATAATGACGAAAATGCAAAAACATAAACATTTTTTATGCTTAAATCAGTATTTTTTACTATTTGTATTATTAAGAAAAAATGTATCCGTGCGTAACGATGACGTCATTTTGCGAATGGCAACACTTGCCGATTAAATTTCGGTTCTGCAACTTTTGCTACTGCATTTTTTTTTTTATTTCTAAACAACGCACATTTTCCATTTTTACACCGTTACAGAGGGAAAAAAATCAACTTTCAAATGTCAGTTGCTTGAAAACTTTATCCTTATTGAATTATTTATTATGACTTTTTAAATAATTTGCAAGCATAACTTTTTTTAATCTGTCTTCGTTGCAAGCAGGCTTCATTACCAAATAGCCCAATTGCACTTAAAACAATGTAAATAGTTCAGCGTTTGTCGCTGGCTAATTTTTCATAGCGAATAAAACTTTATCCATCTGTTATATTAAAAGTGGCAGTCCGTTTGTATTTTAAAGCTCCTCCTCCTAGAATATGGAAGATTGGGGTATAAAATTAACGCCAGTTACACGCATGTGGATGTGAAAAGTCGTCGAAAAATTTTTAAATTTAAATTAGAGCAAACTCCCGACAATCCGGCCCAATGTGGCGGAAGGGTATGCCGGATAACAAAAAATCCGGATAGGCCGGAGTTCTATAAATATTCACTCACTTCCTTTCCTCCCGCTGCCATGATATTAAAAACACATGTTACACATTTTAAGATAAATTTTATACATACAGTACATATAGTTTCAAAATAAGCTAAACATTAACGTAAAACATAAGCCTAATTCTTTGAGTGAATCTTATTTTACTGTTTATTAATAAATGATTGCACAGATATGAAAAGTTATGCATAAGATAATAAGAGTCAAAAGTTATAGTTTTTAGTTTTTGAAAAAGTCCTTAATATGTGGCTGCTTCTCAGTGTTAGCCCTCTTCCGCGATGCAATGTCCCCATTTACGCAAGCATGTGATATCAGCTGGCATCGCTTACTCCTGCTGAATAATGTACTGCAGTTCTGCCTCAATCGTCCTAAACCCTTCCGAATGTGGGATGAGATTTTTCCTGCCATTCTTCTCCGCTTCATCTTCTGTTACTTCTCCCTGTGCCACCATTTCTACAATATCATTGTCAGTTAATTCATTAGCCTCGATGTTTGCCATCCATTCTGTAACGTCCTCTCCATTGACATCGTCAGAACCCTCTATATTTTTCAGCAGCGAAAGAAGCTTATCGTTCTCATCTTCCACTCCAGTTTCCCACACGGGTTTATGTCCATCTTTATGGTCCGAAAGAATATCCCAAGACCTTGCAAATTCTATGTTTGGAATTTTTTCCCATGATTCTGCCATCCACCTTATGACATCTAGCATGTCAATCTTTTTCAGAGTGGTTATTTAGTCTTCATTACTATCAATCGCTGGTATCAACAAACGGAGGAGACGCCGGCAACACTTTTTTTTTATCGTCACAAGGAAGCCCTGTTCCATCGGGTGACAAATAACCATCACATTGGATGGTAAAAAATCAATTTTTATGTCTCCATCTGCGAGTTCATCAATAGACGATGCGAAGGTACATTGTCAAGAATTAGCAGAGCTTTTCTTGGCAAATTGTTGTATTTCAAATGTTTTTCTACAGTCGACAGGAATTCATTTTGGAACCAGCTTTTAAAGATCTCTGAATTCATCCATGCTTTCTTTTGATGTGTGTAACATGGGGTTAGTAATTCCGGGTTTTTAAGTTTTTTAAAAGCTCTAGGTTTTAAAAAACTGTTGTACAACTTCTCCCGAGAAATTTCCTCCAGTTCAATAAGGTTAGCCATATAGTCTTTGAACAAAGATACAGCCTCTTTATCTGAAGATAAAACTTCCCCACTTATGGTAATCTGCCGAATAATGAATTGTTTTTTAAAGCAATCTAACCATCCTTGATTGGCAGCAAATCCTGAATCTTCTCTTTCTAATAGTCGGGAAATTCGCAATGCTTTTTCTTGCAATATCGGCCCAGTAACAGGCAAGTCATTTCCTTTTAAGTTTTGATGCCACAAAAATAAAGCTTCCTAGATTTCTTTATTATTATCTTTCAGCATGTTTTTTCTTTGTTTCATTCCACTTCCACTGGCTTGGGTGGCACACCACTTTTCAATTTCTGCTAGATTTTTCTTCCAGTCACCCACTGTAGTGTTACCAACTCCTAACTCCAAAGCAATAGTTTTTGCCGTTACCCCAGACTGCAGTCCATAGTCACTACAAAAAATTTTCTTTTATCACCCATTTCGTTAATCTTCAGTAAATAAACACGAAGCACACCAAATGACTATACGACAGTAACCAGGAACAGCGGCAAATAACGTCCTCACTTGTTAACATAAAAGCACAAATGATGAAACAGGTTATCAAGCACTAACCACCACCCCTCCCTTCCTGTATGTCATTGCTCTGCTATTGCATTCTGCAATCCCTTCTTGCTCCCTCCTGTCGTGTGTCAGCACTTTCCCACGAATCTGCCTGCCTCGGTCGCTTGCAACATTCCTCATTTTTTTTAGTAGGACGGATAGTACGGAGGGCCGGATAGTCGGGAGTTTACTGTAGTTTTCGAGATAAGTAATTTTTCGTTATTTTTATTCACATTTCTGTAATGATGGAAACTAAATTGCTCAATTTTATGGATAAAGAGGAAAAAGGGAAAAGGATAGGAATTATTAGATATCATTGTTAGTGTAATTTTTAAACTGAAATTGACATTTATTTGAATAAATAGTGAAAATAATATTGTGATTGAATTGTATTTTTCAAGAAATTTTCAAGAAATATAAACTTATTTTCACATATCCAAGCTTCAAGAACCACTTTATTTTAGAAAGCGATAATTCGCCTATCGACTGGAACATTGAGGTAAATTCTGTTGACAATAAAAGAAAAAAGCATCGTAAGTTGTTTTTATTTAATTTTAAGTAGAAAATAAATTTTCAACTATTGTCTTAAGTTAAACTTTTAATTAAAACTTTTCAGAAGCGGACGTCAAAAATAAAATGCTTTAGCGAGAAAAGATAGGTTTCTCTAAGCATTTGTTTTAATTCACGAATATAAAATGCTTCTGAATAAATTCGTCAAAACAAAGTCATTTTTGTACAAGTTGACCCAAATGATATCATTTCTACCAGCTCCGAAATTCGAAGCAAAATCTTGGAAGAGCGAAAAGCTTTTGGCAAATAAATTTTTAGAATATGCGCATTTGTAATGGGTAAGCTTTTAACTTAAATTGTAAATATAATTTAATATTTGAAATATTGTACTTAATAAAATTACAACTATAATTGCTTTCTAAATTTACAATAAAGTTAGATTTCATTTTCTGCAAAAGAATCGAATGATTTCATGCAATTCAAAAGCAACACTACGGGTTGCTATGCAACTAGTATTTTATAATACATCATTAAAAAAATACAACGGCTTCAGCCATCTTCTACCAAATACTTTATTGTAACTATATTTCAAGAACTATTACAATTACATGGTTGAAAGTAAGCATGGGTGAAACTAAATATTTTTATTAACCATTTGGAAATGGTTGTTGTTTTCGGTCTAGGATGGGGCCAAATGATGCCCGATTTTATTTATTTTTACGAAATTCAATGATGCTCTTTACTTTTAGAAGAATTTTTATTTGAATAGGTAATAGAAAGGCATAAAATCGTTAAAAGTTCTTTGAATGGGTGATCGAATGGCATAAAATCGTTAAAAATTGAAAACTTACAAAATGGGTAGGCGCAAATTATCAGATATGGAAAAATCCAAAGGCAAAGAACAACGCCGAAATGAAAATCGTCTTGCAAAGCAAAAATCGAGGTCTTCAACTCATTATGTAGGAAATGAATGTCGAGGTCTTCAACTGATTATATAGCCCATGAAAATCGAGGTCCTCAACTGATTATGTAGCCCATGAAAATCGATTACAGAATAAAAGACGAACGCGAAAAAGGAAACAATCTAATGTTTAATCGATTGATAGTAAAGGGCCATGTCTACAGGGGCTCCAATCCGCTAGCCACGATGTTTTACATTCGGTCGATTCTAACCGGGAAAAATTGAGCTCAACGTAGGTAATTTGTCGCAATCTGTGAATGATTCGGAGGAATTGCTTTCGATTTGTAAACTGTTTTTCTTCTCGAAACGGGACTTGGAGAGTTTATTGATGAAGGTTTTAATCGTCTGAAGTTTGATCTTCGCGATCTGTGTTTGAAGAGGATGCGACGGAATTTGGTGGACGAAAATAAATTCCAAATGGTCTTTGTAATCTATTAAATTACAATTTTTTTTTTTTTTTTTTTTAGATTTCGGTGATGCTTTCAAAGTAAGGGTAAAACAAAATTCTCTTATAATAGACATTTATTACATTTTCAATGCATCGAAAAGAATTTATCTCAAGTAAATCTTTGTTTCTATTTATATAGCAAAACAAAACAAACTAGCCAGTTTCATTATGTTTTGCTATTCTGATATTTTGAGTAATGGTTCTTTTTGGATAGATTGTTGTATGATTGCATTTTTTGTTAAACTAATGCAATTCTAAAGCGATTCCTCGTGCGCTTCAAATACCTCATTCCACATTTATTACAACAAAAAATACAAACTATTGCTTTATTATTATTTTTGTTTATGTAGATAGTATTGGTAATCGATGTGAAAAACATGTTTGTAAGTTTCAATTTTGTTTACAAGACTAAAGTTTTTTTTTTTTTTTTTTTTTTTTTTTTTTTTTTTTTTTTTTAATGATGGTATTGATGTCAAATTATCTTCAAAACAGACGTTTTTAAAACATCGAAAATTTTTTTTTACTAAGAAATGTAATAACTTAGTGCTAACAGCATCAAAATATTTGTATTCTTGAATAGTTTTTTTGTACATAAAATAGCTCAACCACAAACAAAGAAGGACAGTTTTCAATCAGTGTTTTCAGGATACAGATTAAAATGTCTTACATTATTTCATATCCACAGATGAAACTAAATCTATCCAATGTTTAATAGTTTTTAATAGTTTAATGTTTATTAGTTTTGCATTAGCCAATTGGAATTTATTTTAGTACAAAATTCTATTAGTAATCCAAGGTGTAATAAACAATTTGACTTTTTATTATTTTGTGGGAAAAAAAAGTATGATTATTTAAGAACAGTAGAAAAATAGCGAATATTGGATAATTATTAAATACGTTTACATATTTCATCATAATATTTAACAATGATCTACCTTTATAGAAATTTTTTAAAAAAATAGCTTTCAAATAAAAAAAAAAAAAAAATTCAAATCCAAGTTCTTAACTAAAATCAAATAATCTCATCATTCGTTATGTTAACAATTAAATTTCCCGGCAAGTCAGTCAATGCAATCATGAAGCACTGTAAAAAATGTATGTAACGTTACTCCATAAATTTGGTGGCAGCCTCGCTGCCTCCATTTCATTGAGTAATTTAACCGATATAACTGGTGCTACATTACACTGATGTGTAATATTACACCAGTTATATCAGTTTAAATTACAACATTATATAAGTTAAATTACTCCATAATATTTGAGGCAGCATGTTGCCAACAGTTTTATGGAGTAACGTTACATAAATTTTTTAGAGTGAGAAGATGAACAAGCACACACTGTAAAAAATACAAATGTTTCTTATTCTACGAAAATATAATATAATTATGAAGAAAAACATTCAATAACCCCTTTTGAGTTATCCACAATTACGAAAAGCTTGCTTTATCGTTAGAAATCTAAAAAAAAAATACTTTTTTTTCATGATACAAAGGAATATTTATATAAATAAAGTTTATTTTGCCGCCACTGAAGTAGTTTTTATAGTGTAATAATCAATATTGTGAAAACGGAATATCAATTTTTAGGATTCTATCAAACTTCAATTAAGCATGAATTATAAACATGTAAGAATATCAAAATCATATTAATTTTAATATTAAGAGGCCTTGTACCTTTTAAACGCAACGAAAATTAACGAAAAAATTCAAAGTTTGAATTAGTCTAACTACAAAAAACTTTTTTATATATAAAAGTAAAATTTTGAATATTGATTAAACAGGTTGTGCTTTGTAATATGCTACCATTAGAAACTGATTAGTAGTTCACGGAATTGGTGTACTGTTGGAATCATATCTTATTTTTTTACTCCGAAAGTCATTGCGCGCATGATATCTTGAGAACGTATGTATGCATTATTGTGAAATTTGGTATAGATACTAAGTAAATATGTGTGTTTAAAATGATCTACTTTTAAGTATTTACAGTGCTAATATTTTTAGTTATGACTATTTATATTCATTAAAAAATGTAAATTCTTGATTTTTTTTTTTTTTTTTTTTTTTTTTACAAAATTATTTCTTTTACATAGTTAAAGAAATAACTTTGACCTAAGTGTAGATTATTTAAAAAATACATTTGTACTTATTATATGTATCAAGTTTCATAACAATCCATACATACGTTCTCAAGATATCATGCGCGCAATGACTTACGGAGTGAAAAAAGCGCTGTTTTAATTTCAACAATACACAAATTCTGTAAAAGAGTAGTCAGTTTCTAGTGGTATTATATTAAAAGCATAATCTGTTTAATCAAAATTCAAGATTTCATGTTTATACATAAAAAATATTGAAGATACACTAATTCAAACTTTCAAAGTTTTTGTTGATTCTCGACGAGTATAAAAGGTATATACAAGACTCCTTAATTTTAATATTGTTAATACATCATGATTATCAGTAAAAGTTGTTTGTTGAACATGAAAACGTTTACTTGAGAATGAAAAGCATCAGAAAAACCTATATTCCGGCCTATAAAAACTGATAAAGACACTATAAAAAAGCATAATCTGTTTAATCAAAATTCAAGATTTCATGTTTATACATAAAAAATATTGAAGATACACTAATTCAAACTTTCAATGTTTTTGTTGATTCTCGACGTGTATAAAAGGTATATACAAGACTCCTTAATGTTAAAATTGTTAATACATCATGATTATCAGTAAAAGTTGTTTGTTGAATATGAAAACGTTTACTTGAGAATGAGAAGCATCAGAAAAACCTATATTCCGGCCTATAAAAACTGATAAAGACACTATAAAAAAGCATAATCTGTTTAATCAAAATTCAAGATTTCATGTTTATACATAAAAAATATTGAAGATACACTAATTCAAACTTTCAATGTTTTTGTTGATTCTCGACGTGTATAAAAGGTATATACAAGACTCCTTAATGTTAATATTGTTACTACATCATGATTATCAGTAAAAGTTGTTTGTTGAACATGCAAACGTTTACTTGAGAATGAGAAGCATCAGAAAAACCTATATTCCGGCCTATAAAAACTTGATAATGACACTATAAAAAAGCATAATCTGTTTAATCAAAATTCAAGATTTCATGTTTATACATAAAAAATATTGAAGATACACTAATTCAAACTTTCAATGTTTTTGTTGATTCTTGACGAGTATAAAATGTATATACAAGACTCCTTAATGTTAATATTGTTAATACATCATGATTGTCTGTAAAAGTTGTTTGTTGAACATGAAAACGTTTACTTGAGGATGAGAAGCATCTGAAAAACCTATATTCCGGCCTGAAAAAACCGATAAAGACACTATAAAAAATACTCGGAAACGTTTTCGAAATGCAAATGGCAGAAAAAGAAACCTTGTTTTTATAAATGCTTCTTTAAATCTCTAACATATGTTATTTTTGAGATTCCTAAAGGTAAAGAATGTTTTTCGGAATTATAAGTAACTTGGGTGAGGTTATTGTATAATTTCGTCGTGGTTATATTATATTTTCCAATATTAAGGGGGTCCGGAACACATTTTGAATTAATTTTTATTTATTGAGTTAAAACTCTGAATTTTTTTGTGATGATTAACCTTATCATTTGTAAACAAAATCACGTAATAAAACTTCTCATAATTTTTTAGAAAAAATTTTTTATTTAAAATTTATTAAAAAAGTGGAGTAAATTAAAATCGTTATAACACGGAATATTATTTATAGAATTTCAATTTTTTTTTTCATTTAAATAAACAGAAATATATTAGTTTTAATTTTGATTCAGCATTTTAAAAAATATTAATTTATAAAAAAAAATTAAAAATATTTAACGAAAAATTTTTTTAAAAAGTGGTACAACTTTTATTAAAAAAATCATATTTTAAAAAGTAAATATTTTTTTCAAATATGCTGAATCAAAATTAAAGTAAAACAATTCAAAAAGATATGTTCCAAGTTTGAACCCGTTATCTTTAACGCTTCTCGTGTTATAAGAATTTAAATATGAGAAATGGTGAAAAAACCTATCATGAAGAAAAACTCAATTTTACAAGAAGTCGTTTCCATGACAGCCATTGCTTGAAAGCTAAATTTTGAAAACAAACCAAAACTAAAAAAATAATAATTTTTGTTCTAACTCAGATAGAAACATGATTTAAATAAGGAAAAAACAGAGAAAGTTTTAACGAAATACCCTCAAGAAACATTTTTATTTTTTTAAAGTACATTCCTGGAAAAGCAAGTCGGAAATTGTAGTCAAATGGGGCAAATGCGGTGCGTTCGTACTATAACTCTGTACCTTGGAACAAATAAGGCCAATGTCCAAAATTGAGAAATTTGAGTTAAATGCACGAATGAATTCGGGATGCGATATAAAGTGATTGTTAAAAGGGCCAAAGTCCTCCCAGTATTAGATCATTGAAAAAAAAAATATTTTGTCGAGGACAATGTTACTTACTGTTAATGTAATGTGTCAAACTTAAATTCGGTTTCCTGCCCTTTGAGAAAATGGACATTGGCCCTTTTTGTTCCAAGGTACAGAACTAGTTTTATAAATATTTGGATCTTGGTGCAATAGCTGTTGCACTCTTATGCAAAAACGCATGAATACAAAACTTATTACGGTTGTACATATTACATTCAGTAATGCGGAAATAATGCGACTCCATCTCAAATATGACGTAATCACCATTGCAACCTAGAATAGTATATGATTGAATTAATTACGTATGATACGATTTAACAGAATGGAGAAAACTTTTATTAATACCTTTTTAAGTTTTGATTCGATTTTCAAAAAATTTGAAATGACTCTACAAAATTCTACAACGATTATATATATTAAATTCCAAACCATTAAGTTGGGTAGTTTTTGCGATGTTATATGCGGGCAGATGGACGCAGACGACTACTATAGGTGCTACATATTTATATAATTGCGAACGCACCTAAAAAGGATAATCGACTAAAAACTCTGCCACAAATCAGCGTATAAAAATATAATGTTATGCTCAAATTTAGCCTAGGAGGTCGTCTACATATAGAAATTGTATGAAACTGTTTAAATTTTAAATACTAACTCCTAATATTAGCATCAGGTTTGGAATTTTAGGTAAATTTTACCTTCAGATACCTAACAGGAAAATGTTGGTAGCGTAGTTTAGGCATTATGCACATTCAATGTTTGGAACTCCTAAAATAAAATTCCTTTTAATCCCTCCTGCCGCGGGAAATGCTATTTTCACGTTCCAGTGCACTGTTAAAAATTTGCAGCATCCTGGTAGGTCATTTGACCGTTTTTTCCGAAAACGGTTATACAACCGTAATTTAACACTATTCTGACCATATTATTGGCCATTTTATGGTAAGAATATAGTTAAATTATGGTTATGAAACCGTTTTTCAAAAAACGGTCGAATGACCTGCCAGAATGCTGCAAAAGTTTTAACAGTGTGGGCTACTTTTTCAAAATTCAGATTGCTTGATTCCCACCACTTTTTTAAAAGAGTATAAATCGGCTTATTCTCGCATTTTTAATCTGTAATTAAGGCTGTTCTCAAATCTAAAAGGGCAACTTCCTGACATAAGTTTTAATTTATTTTTGTTCGAAAATGCATGAAACTAGCTTGTGTTGTTATTCAGAAACTATGTCATCGAGCTGGTTTTTTTTTTCTTTTTTTGTAAACGCAATAGATCTTTCAGAAAATAATGTCAAAGTGGACGTTTTGAACCGAATTTCCGCGCGAAAGGGGAAAAATCAATCAAGAGAAGGCAAAAAAACGGGTTTGTCACGTGATCGAAATTGCTTATAACTCAATGGGTAATTTATTGATCAAAAAATGGAATAAACAGTTCAATTTCAAATTGCTTCCATGTCCAGGCTTTCCAATTTTATATCTTTTCGTTAAAAAGGGAATTTGTGAATGTGTCAGAACGTTTTGCGCTTGTTGAGTAGAGCAGTTAAGAACAGCCTTAAATAAAGTGACTGTTTCTACTTCAAAAAAGTGGTGGGGATCAAACAATCTTAATTTAAAAAAAGCATCTATCAAAAGCAAGTATCCATTGAAAAAGTCGCCCGCGGTTGGAGGGTTAATCATTGCAAAACAGACTGCAATACGAGAGGTTTGTTCAGCGTAACTCAAAAATTACTTGTTTTTATCATCTGTAATGTTGGATTCGTATATTTGAGGTTTAGTTAATACACATTTTTAAAGAGTTGCACCATTTATATATGGAGAATCGTAGCAGCATTAGTAGGAAGTGATCACTTTCATTTACAGGACTGTACGTGTACATCCATGATATCCGAAAATGCTTCACTTATTTTTAAAATAAATAAATAAAAAATAGTTGTTGGTAGAAATGCAAATTTGCTGTGTTTTTATTGTGAAAATTTTTGCCCATAAACAATTTCAGAATTACTGACGAATTTTGACAAGAGATGGTGCTGCTAGCGATCTCCTGTAGCAGAATAGAATTTGTATATAAAGGCAAACTCAAAAAGAAAACAATTATTTAGTTGTTTGATTCTGTGTTAATATGCATTATAAGAAATTCTGTCTTTGCGTTACCAGTGACGTCAGTCTATGATATTCTGCCTCGTATTCTCTGTCAATGTAGAATTTTAACATTTGATAATCAGAAAGTGCAAGTTAGATGTGCAAAATGACCCATTTTTTTTAAAAAAACGGATACAACATGTGCACGGAACATATCTTGTGTTGTCCCTGTCTTGTTGGTATTAGAATCGTGCATCGGGTCCGGTAACCAGATTTAACTCGAACCGGACCCGACACGTATGGTTTGTATCGGGGCGGGTTGGTGCCAATTGTTTTCAATGGCGATTTTGTTGACTGTTATATATGACTCTTTGTTATGGGTCAAGTGTGGGTGGACTTGACATTTATTGTTTCGGGATTGTGTCGGATTACGGTTGACCCGATTTTATTAAAGAAAGTACAGCAATATTTTTTTAGATGATAAACTATATTTTAATGTGAATTAGTACAGATATATTCATTTTTCTACATAAATAACAATATTCATAATAGAGATATAATTGTGATATAATCTAGATCTATATGATACCACTTTCTGATCAAACTCATGATAATTCAGAATTTCCTTCTCAAAATTTTTCGTCTTAACTGTATTATAATGATATTACCCAGGTCTTTGATAGATTTAAATTTATCATTTTGTTTGTCAATTAATTCCTCTAAATATTATATGAAATGTACAACATCATTTAAATACCAATTAATTTATTTCAAAATTTTATTCAATAAATTACGATGCGTATCAGACGTCTTTCCCTTTTTACATTCATTTAATAATAATAATAATAATAATAATAATAATAATAATAATAGATCTCACCAACTTTATGTCTAAAAAGCCCTTCCGGCCAGTGCCGGGAGGAAGAGGTAGCTTTCAAATACCTTATTTTAAAAAAGCCAACTTATATTATTCTAACACACGAAGCTCAATTTAGTGGAAACCGAATATAGGAGATTCAATATTAATTTTTATCAATACTAAATCATTATGGATGAGAATTTCACGAAATTAGTCAGCTTTATCCAAGATGCTTTTATTTAAAGTAACTTATATTTGGCTGAGATGTTGATGTATACTATCCACATGCTTTCTCACATGGAAATAGGCGAATACGTGTGTTATCGCGTGACAAATACAAGATCGTTTCAAAATGTTAGCCATACTAGAAATTCAAAGTGCTATAATTCAACCATTTTTTAAGATATAAACAAAAGAACAAATTTTCAGAAACAAAAACTGCTTCAGAGTCTTTGTATCAAGGCCAAACATATTAAAAAAATCTTTTTCATTTTCCAATTTTTTAATACCTCATTTTAAATTTTAAATTTAATTTTTTTTAAATGGCAACCCTTTTGAAACAAGATGGCGAATAAAGCTGGCCAACGAACTCGGTCGAGACATTGGTATGTACTATGTACAGACCAAGTAACATCCAAATCGGTTCATAAATACGCTTGTTATCGCGTGACAAAAATCAGGTCGTTTTAAAATGTCAGCCACAATAGAAATTCAAAACGCTATAACTCAGCCATTTTTTTAGATATAGACGAAACAAAAACTGTTCCGGGATCTTTGTATTAAGGTCAAACACATACAAAAAAATCTTTTTCATTTTCTAATATTTTGGTATCTCATTTTAAATTTTAAATTTTTTTAATTTTTTAAATGGCCGCCATTTTGAAACAAGATGGCGGATGAAACTGGCCAACACACTCGGTCGAGATATACACACCAAAGGATGTACGCACCAAAGTACATCCAAATCGGTTCATAAATACGCATGTTATCACGTGACAAATATCAGGACGTTTCAAAATGTCAGCCACCCTAGAAATTCAAAATGCTATAACTCAGCCATTTTTTAAGATATAGACGAAACAAAAACTGCTCCGGAATCTTTGTATAAAGGTCAAATACATAAGAAAAAAATATTTTTCCATTTTCAATTCTTTGGTACTACATTTCAAATTTAAAATTTTTAAGAACATTTTAAATGGCCGCCATTTTCAAACAAAATGGCGGATGAAGCTGGCCAACGAACTCGGTCGAAACATTGGTATGTACTATGTACATACCGAATTACATCCAAATCGGTTCATAAATTCGAGAGTTACAATATGACAAAAGTCAGATATATATATATATATATATATATATATATATGGATATATATATATATATATATATATATATATATATATATATATATCAACTTTTGAACGGAGGGTCATGATCGATGAAAATATACCAAAATTTTTTGAAATCGCTTTCCTCCGAACGGCTGCAATACGTAGCTTTTTGTAATGAAAGCTACCTAAAATGTCCATATTACGTGAAACAATCACTCTGGAAATCGAAAAATAAAAAAAACATGAAAAGCTCCTTCAAAAAAAATTATATGAAATATTCTATTACATTCTAGCGATCTAATTAAATTTATCTAAAAAATATACAGAAATCTAATCTGGCATCCATATCAAGGTCTAAACATTGGTTCAGTATATTATTTCTATAAATAATTAACCAATTTGACTCCACAAACATTTAATAACAAAAGAAAAACCTGTTGTCGAAATAAAACAATAAAACGCATTTACATATCAAAAGCAGACAATTTTCTTTCAGTTCAGACAAGAAAATTCTAAGCGCTGGCAAAATGGGTGTTTTATGATTTAACCGGAACATTGAAGAATGGATCCTTCGATAGTATGGTGCAGGTAAATTTATTTTGGTGATTTGTACGTAAATAAATGTTGTATTTAAGAAATGACTTGAGAATCATTTGAATTATCTGTAGTTGGAATTTCGCCTTATTTAGAGCATTAGAACGCACTCCTGAGCCCTCTAAAGTGGATAACATAATTTTTATTAATCTTGTATTTAAACAACGGCATAGCACAAATCATTGCATTAAATTATTTATGAAGCATTGAAAATGTATTAAAGTGAATTTACTTGAAGCGAAGTTTACAACATAAGGAATTTTAAAGTTTTAAAAGCGTCGGAAGAAACTTTCTCTTTGTCTTTCTTTAAACTTTTGTATAAGCTTTGCATTTCCATCGTGCTGTAAACCATGGTCCACGTAATCCGGTCCGAGAATTTCTTCTTCCAAAGGCATTCTTAGTCCAATTAACTTGTGTAATGGCTAAATAAAGTAAAAAAAAAAAAAAAAATAGAATGGGGGAAATAAATGCTCACCGTAATTACATCGCTATTTAACATGTATGAAAATATATTAAATTCGAATTGCAATTTTTAAAAATCATATAGGTGGAAAGCATGTATTTTTCAAAAATGAATATGAGCTTTAAATTTTACAAAACAAAGGAATGAAAAACAAGAGATTATTTTACATATGCTTGTTTCTGCTCAAATTTACATTGAGTATGGTTAAAAGTTTGTGTTTGTAAGGAGTGAATTAATGCGTTCACAAGTCATTATTTCATATGCCGGCTTCATGAATAGTATTACCTTTCGTATTTATGAGATGGGATCAAGAGCAAGGTTTTGAAAATAACACTTTTTTTACTAAATGACTATTGTTTATTTAAATTAATTTCTTTAAATTGCATACTTACATATAACAAAATTGTGGATGAGAGCATGCTCCATGCAATGAGTATTCCACACGCCAAAGCTTGAGGTCCAAGTAAAGACAATCCACCTCCTTTAAAAAGGCCATTAAGTCCTCTCGTATAATTTCTCATATTATCCTTTTCAGCAAATAATCCTATCGCCAGCATGCCCCAGATACCACCTATTCCATGGACGGCGAATGTATTTGTTGGATCGTCAATTTTTAAAGTATCAATTACAGGTATTGATAGTAGAACAAGGATTCCAGCAATTATTCCAATTACAATGGCTTCCCAAGGGCGAACAACTGTGCATCCTCCTAAAATATAGGCATAATTTTATGGAAATTAAATTATTCATTAAAATTACATTATGTGTAATTTTACTAACTAAAAATGTTACAGAATTTACGAAAAATTATATGTTCAGTAACACTTGTTATTCTAACATAGTCGTCAAAATAGTATTTGTGATTGAGTTGCATTGTTTTTTAATCAGCACTTAGCACAGCGCTTGATATCATGAAGTAGAAAATCTTTTCCCTGTGGTTATTATAGTAGGAGAGCTGTTGAACATTTTTGAGTAGGTATTTGAGGCACCCTGAAAATTTGTGCAGCACTTCTTTTGTAATGCCTGAATACAAAATGGAATGTCTGGCTGAAGGATCGTGGCCCAAAACCTGTGCCAGACACGTGTCAAGTGCCATTTTTTGACACTACCCAAAAAAGGTATTTGAGGCACTCTGAGATTGAAACAGAATAATATTTATACTTAGAAAAAAATATTTTGAAAATGACAGACACTTTAGTCGGCCCAAAAACTGTGCCAGACACGTGTCAAGTGCCATTTTTTGACTACCCAAAAAAGGTATTTGAGGCACGCTGAGATTGAAACAGAATAATATTTATACTTAGGAAAAAAAATTTTGAAAATGACAGACACTTTATTCGACCCAAAAACTGTGCCAGACACGTGTCAAATGCCATTTTTTGACTACCCAAAAAAGGTATTTGAGGCACGCTGAGATTGAGGCACAATAATATTTATGCTTAGAAAAAAATATTTTGAAAATGACAGACACTTTAGTCGGCACAAAAACTGTGCCAGACACGTGTCAAGTGCCATTTTTTGTCTGGCACAGGTTTTGGGCCACGATCCTTCAGCCAGACATTCGATTTTGTATTCAGGCATTACAAAAGAAGTGTTGCACAAATTTTCAGGGTGCCTCAAATACCTTCCCTAAAATGTTTAACAGCTCTTGGCCTATTAAATTTGACTTATGTAACAATACTTGTTTTGGTATTGCACGTGAACACTCCATACTTTTCCATCATCAAATTCTCGCAAATAAAATAAAAAATTACTATTAGATTAGGAATATGTATTCTTTAAAATTATGTTTAAAATAATTTGCGAGACTCTATCCACATTGAAATAACACACTTTGAAATTTCAAATACGAACACCAAAGTTTGGTAACTGAATACAATTTTTGACTTTCCAATTAAGCTAGATATGAATGCAGTTTCTATGATTAGTTTATCAGATATCGAATATTAAATTTTAGCCTAATTTTGAGAGTCGTCTCAGAAGTGAAAATTGTTACTTTAATCTTAAGATTTATTACAAATTTATAAATATTCTCAAAGTTCATGCATTAATTTTGATAGTAAATTGCTACATAAATTACTGAAATATTCTATCAAATACTTAATATCACTGCTTCATAAATTAAGATGTTTGTGCCGATGACGTTTTAAAGCATAATTAAAAACCTACTTACAGGAGTGAGCTAAAATTTTAGATTGGCCTGTTAGAGGATTCTAGAAATTCATCTCTGTTTAAAACATTAATTGGTTATATTTCCTATATTTTCTATTTTTAATTTCATAATTTATCTTTCACACATAAAATTTTTAAATGTAGGAAAATCCAATAATTGTGTTTGCTATAGTTAATAGTAACACCACAGAAAAAAAAAACCAGTGTAAAAAAAACAGACAGGTTATACGAATGAAAATATTAATAAAACGAAAAGTGCCCAGTTAAACTGATGGCATTGAGCTTACAGGCTATTCACAATAATTGTATATTATAGTCTTATTTCAAAGAACAATGCCCCCCGAAAAAGAAATTAAAGGGAGATTAGTCCCCGTCCCTCTGTTTCCGATCTGGATTCTTAGCCAATGAGCCTCCAAATCTAATCAGGGAAGCACCTTATCAGAATAAACCGGTATACCAAATCTGAAGCAAATCGGATAGACAAACCCATTTATCTAAATTAAGGGGTATTAGCCCCCCATTTCTCCCCTTTATACTTAAACAATGAACCACTAAATCTAATAAGTGAAGAGCCTTATCAGAATTAACCGATATACCAACTTTGAAACAAATCTGATAATTCTGGATGAAAAACCCATTTATCTAAGTTAAGGGAGGGAGTGTTAGCCCACTGCCCCCTTTGATACTTAACCATTGAACTCCCAAAACTAATCAGGGAAGCGCCTTATCAAAATGAACCTAAAAAAATTGAAGCAAATCGGATATTTCTATCAAGAGTTATCGCGTTACGTACATACATACATATGTTCACACGTACATACAGAACCTGCGGGCACATTAGCTCCCAGGCTTTTGATAGCCTGTGAACTAAAAACTATTTTAATTTGTAGTTCCAAAACAACTTGTTCCAATGGCTTCCCATTTAGTATTCAAAGTTAAAATTTACTACACTTTCCAACTACATGTAGCATATCCGTATTAAACAGATAATTTAAATGTTGCAAGTTTACAAAACAATTTCTAAAAGTTCCATAAACATCAATATGAGAAATCAAATAAACAATTTAAAATTTCTTTCGAAAATGTATTTAGTCTGTAAAATAAGACAAACTTCGGTACTAAATCATTTAAATTTCACATTCTCTGAGAATTTAAATGATATCTGATAACAGAGTAAAATTTTGTAATAAAATAAATGTTCGGAATTTCCTATTATCATTGCTAAAATATACTACTCTCACTTTATATTAGTATAAACTCCAAATATCACACATTTGTATATTAGTTTGGACTTTTAATCTATTACCTTGTATATTAAGTGCAAGAATGGAAGAATTTATGATTCCACATTATTAAGATTTGAATAATTTAAAAAAATTACTTCTATGTTATAAAAGCTATTAAATTTAAAAAAGTGTACACATCATCAATTATGATATTTTATTTCGACTAATGTATAATATACCCTTAAATAAAATCTCATAAAACTATTATAAAGAGTATTCTAATTTTATATGAATGGAAATTTGTATAACGTTTTATCGATTAAAGTTTGAATTATAATGTTTAAACTCTTGAAGAACGGTGGTATATTGTCTATTCATTGTAAAAAAAATTCAGAACCGTTACAGTCTATAGCGTAAATTTTCGAAAAATGTAGCGTAAACTATTTATTTTCTTGAGTTTCTGAATAAATCAGAATCGTTACTCTCATTTCTGTGTAAAGTATTTGAAGCAAATACATTGTAAAAAAAATCACAAACGTTACAGTCCATAGCGGAAATGTTTCCGAAAATGTAGTGTAAACTATGAATTCTCTTGAGTAACTTATTAAATCGGAAATATTACTCTCATTTTCGGGTAAAGTATTTGAATGCGAATATTCGGATTTTCTGCACATGTCCAATACGTTCTACAAACGCCATGATCACGTGACTTTTATTGTTCTGAGGTTGAAAGTAATGAAGAGACATAACGGATATTTTGAAGAAAGTAAGCATTCATTTTTTATATTTTTTTATTCAAGAAAGTAATATGCTTTTTTAAAAGAATTAATATTATTCGATTGAATTTTCTTGAATAATCATATTAGAGTTACTGTTTATAGTTTGTTGCAGATATAAAGTTAAATAACTCATTCGAAATAAATACTCTGGTCCATGAATCTATGATAGATATAAGGCTAGATATTTGATTAACAAATAATGACAGGATTCGTACGCATCAAGGGATCTCAGGTGTTTTCGTACCAGAAATTTCGTAAAGTGCTGCTTGGTATAGCTGAAGATAGAATTCTTTTTCACTAAATACGGCGAATATTACGTTACGAAAATTCTCGTAAAAGGTCATTGAAACGTACGAACCCTGAATAAGTTAGTGAAGTGCAGATAGCACGGTTTATATGTTTTTATCATCTTTTCGTTTCGAACTTATATTCCATTTCACAATGAAATATATCGTTTATATGACTGAAGAAATGCATGATTTCACTTATACTATACGTTTTATCCTATTTGTTTATGAATCATATATTTGTAAAAAAAAGATCTTATTGAAATTTGATTTATAGATCTATAAAAAAATTCTTTTTAAAAATTCGATCTCGTGAGTTCCATCCTGCAAATACTTTGAAAATTTTAGTTTCCCTACGAAAATAGATGGATTTTATTTTATACTTTTCAATATTTGTTTATTTAATCTCATAATTATAGAATACTATTTCGCAATATTTCATATCTGTTGAGTAATTAATTTATTTTCGAGATTTTAATACTTATAAATAGATATATTTTTGAAAAAGCTTTGTCTATTTGTAAGTACATTTTTAATATATTGTTTTACTGTCGCCCGCTGGCGTGGTCAGTAAGCGGAGGCTGCTGTCACCCCGAGGGCCCGGGTTCGAGTCCCTGGGTAAGACATGGATGTACTTGTGAATGTCCCATTGTAATTGTATAATATATGTAATGGAAAATAAAAATTGCTGTGACTTGTTGTTGTTTATATGTATAATAAGGATCATTCGAGGCGAAAGCCGTTGCAGCTATATGCCCCAAAGCACTCTCCACTTCGGTGGACTTCAAATGTCAAATGTATTGTTTTACAATTAACATGGTTTTAAATACATTCCATTAAAAGTATTTATTTTATTTGTATAATTTAAGAAGTGCTGAGATAACCTGAGAAAATGTATCTATTTATTAGTATACAATTAATGAGAATAAAGTAATTATCATGAAAAATGAAGCATAGAAGAGCCATCTGATGGGCAATTTACACCAAAACGTAATCAATACAAACTTATATCAAGGACTAACTGAATCTGAAGTTTGATGCAAATCCGTGCATTAGTTTTGGGGGTAGAGCTATTGAGGAAATCGTGAAAAATGTACCATAGCAGCGCTACCTTATAGGCGATTTACTCTAAAAACTAATCAGCTCCAATTTATATCAAGGACTAACTGATTATAAATTTTTATTAAATTCTGTTTTCTTGAGGTAGAGAACCCACAATATTTGTGTCACATACATACACACAGACAGACATTTTATAAAAATACGTTTTTTTTTTTTTTTTCAGGAAATCTGAACCCTAAAACGTATAAATCCGTCGGAAACCGGAAGCCGGGATTTTTCACGAATCCAATACTTTCTTTTTTTAAAGATAGAAGAAATTAAAAAGTGGTAGAAGTTTTCATTATACGTGCCAGAAGTATGACTTGACGCTCCACATTTTGGACTGTGATTGTCAGTTTATATGGTATCATCGATTGTGTGAGTACCCTGTTTTTCCAGGACTATTTTCCTTTATCACATTTCATGCGAAACAAGGTACGGTCATGGAAAAAAAAAAGTAAACACCTCCTACTAACTCTGCAACTAATTATAGTAGAAAAAGTTACTGGTACCAATCGATTGGAAATAAAGTCTACTTTTAAATTTGTATATAAAATGTGCTTAGGGGCCGTCGACAAATCAAAACCAGACCAAACATTATATTTTTTTCAATGTCAACACCCAATTTCGACAATAAATTTTAAGTCTTCGGTTCAAACTATGCCTAGAAATGAAATTTTTACTCATTTGAAAGATAAGTTTTTCAATTATAAACATTCAAAATTTAGAGCTTCTAGTGTTAAATTAAATTTTCATATTTTTATGATATCTCCGAAAATTACAATCCTAATGCGATAATTTTGTGTGTAATTATAATACTTAAAAACCCAAAAATAAATACATTGAATTATTAATTTTAAAAATTTTACGATATGAATTATAAAATTAATATTCGAAAAAAATATGAATTACTACATACAACTTTTTTTGTTAGTTTTATATTTATTATGTCGTGCTTTATGGGAATTCCCAATTTGAAAATTTTCTTCCAAATAGTTTTCGAATTATGCTTTAAAAGCATCAAAAGGATGCGCCAAAAAGATGCTTAAACGGCCAAAAGATTGTTTAAGGGACTGCCTATGATGCTCAGAAAAGCATAATAAGAAAAAATATATTTTACTCATTTTATTGAAATATTAGAACATTAATATTTATTTATTAAAATATTAATCATAGTCGAAACATATTAAGCGCGTTAACCCCTTGAGGGGCAAGCAATCACGTTTGTGAAATGCTGAATTCCCACCGGAATCTTTGAAGAATTCTATTTTAAAATAAGTAAAAGCAATTTTACGGCTTTTTTCCACCAAAGTTAGAAAAATAAAATTTAATAAAATTTTTCTGGTGTAAAATTTCATTCATCGTAGGTGGTATATAATATATACCGGTGCCCCTCAAGGGGTTAAATGGTCCTATTGACAAGAAATAATACTTTAACAGAAGTGGCATAGTCATTCTGTAGCCTTTCAACTATCGAGTACCGAGCTTCAATCTGGATACAACCCCTAAAATGTACTCATTTTAAAATAATTAATTTCTCGGAAACTCATCATACATATTTCATGCAAATTTGGATTTAGGCTATTTAAAGGATGTGGAATTTATTTATGGTGTCAAACTTGGGTATTGTTATTGAGAAAAAACAATGTTTGGGTTTGTTGATATGTAGATGATCCCTTAAGCAAAGTTTATATACATCAATTAAAAGTAGACTTTATTTCCAATCGTTTGGTACCTGTAACTTTCTTCACGATAATTTTTTGCAGAGTTGGCAGCGGGTGTTTACATTTTTTTTCCTACGACTGTAAATGGGACATTCTCACAATGTTTTGACTTTCGGGAATAAAAGTCTGGTGAAATTAAACTTGCTAAAATAACATTTTAATCTGATAGACGAATGCCTTAATGATTCAAAATAAAGAAAAAAGGGTCAACATCGAAAAATGTTTTATTTAACTGAGGTTTAAGTTAAACTTGCGAGTTTAACTTTCCTTGCCATTTTACCACTATAACTTTCTATTTTACTCTAAATTTTTACGTATAATGAATTTGCATAGTATCCACAGGACATTCAAATAAGAAATAATAACAATGTAGTATTTTTAGTACAAAATTTTAGTATAACATTGTCTTAAAGGGGTGTTAAAGAAGGGACAGAAGGGAAAAAAGGGGGATGGTATAGGAAAAAAAGGAACGGTAATGGAAAAAAAAAGGGATGGTAAGGATGGGACAGTAAGGAAAATTACCACTATTTTTAGGCAAATCATGTTAAGACTAAGTGGTAGCCACAATTTTCATGGGATTTTTAGAAACAGTTATTTGCATTGTCTAAAATAAATATATATATATATTAATTTGCCTCAAAAAGTGCAGGAATAAACCTTGGGGACGGTAAGACTACCAATAAAGCCACGATGCTTGAAATTGATATATTAATGCTGATTTAAATTCTGCAGTAAATTTGCTGTCAAAGAATTTTAGACATTCCTTCTTTAGCATACTTCTGCATGAGAAAAAACTTTAAAAAAAATCTGTGTATGCATCTGAAGTGATTTTCTGTATAAGTTTAGCAAGAGGGATGGTAAGGAATCTAAAACCCAGGGACAGAGTTAAAAAATAATAACAACCGTAAAAATGTGTGCAGGTTAATTTTTTGCTACATATTTATCGCTGCTCCCATGGTCTTAATTATAATCGTTTTTATTTTGCGCTTTCAGCAGACGATATTTTTTTGTTGACAAATGAATTTTTTAGAACTTTATGAACCAAAACTGTAGCTACGAAATATTATAATGTAAGATTTATTGAAACGAAAGTATGTACGCGAACGTTATGTTTTTGTATTTGTGATGTTAAAATATATGTTGTTAAATCTACAGTTTGTTTCTGCAATTACTCCATACACAGAATGAACTTTTATTCCGAAGAAATTTAAATGAGCCTTTTTATCTCCCGATAAGATTAACTTAGATAAGCCTAATCCATTTGTATGATTAAATAGTTATATTTTTAACTGTGAAATGAATATGGATAATTAAATATCAATATAATAATACTGAACGTAAAATTTTATAAACGGGGACTAGAAACAATAATATTTGGCATCCAACTGCTGGGATATTATATTATTTAAGAAAATAAAATAAAATAATGAAACAGAATAAAAAAATTACGCACTCCATTAAGAAGCGCTTTTACGCGAATTGCTAATTTACTTGAGAACAGATTAAATAATTAAAATAAAGATATTGAAGAAATTGAGATTTTATATGCTCAAGTAGATGAAAAATGGGCAGACCTAAAACCAAAAGAAAGAGAAATTTTAGGTCTTCTTCTAAACGATCAATCATGTTCTCAAGAAAATTATGATAAAGAATACGAAGGTTTTAGTGTGTATGAAGGGAAATTTATTAAGTTAAAAACTAAAGTTCAAAACATTTTAAAGGTTTCCAAAGTTGAAAGTACTACGAAACGGAAGTTTAAACTTCCTAGGATAGAATTTAAATTATTCGGGGGAGATATTAAAGATTGGTTGGCCTTTTGAACTCAGTTTGAAAAAATACATAACGATTCTGAAATCGCGAAAGAAGATAAATATCAATATTTGTTACGTTTGTTAAAGGGTTCAAGGGCAAGAGAAATTGTCGAATCGTACACCTCTACTGGTGATAGTTATCATTGAATGCTTAAGGGATCGTTTTGGTCGTACTGATATGTTAATAGAAGTTTATATAAGAGAAGTGCTTACTTTAATGATGAATAATACAACGGGAAAAGTTCCAATAATTCCTCTTTTAAATTGTACGACAAAATTGAAACATATTTAAGATCATTAAAAATGTTAGGTGTTTCAAGTGATCATTATTCTGCAATTCTTTATCCATTGATTGAACCGTGCTTACCTGTTGAAATATTGAGAATTTGGGAAAGAAATTTAAATTCCATTACTTTAAATTGAAAAGATGAAAGTAATAATAAGTTAGATTCCTTGATGAAATTTTTACGGCACGAAATCGAAAACGAAGAAAAAGTCCGTTTGGCGAGAAGTGGATTTAATCAAGAAAATGTAAACAAAAATATTTATCCTGCGTCAAATAGACGAGAAAGAGACATTCCAACGGCTACGGAATTATATAATTCATCGAAAATGAAAAGGTAAACGTGTGTTTTTTGTAACAAATCATATTTAAGTACCGAATGTTGACATGCTAATGGTTTATCTCATGAAGAGAAAAAACAAATACTAATGAAAAAGGGGGCTTGTTTTAAATGTTTAGAGATAAGGAAAAACATATGTCGTTTTTGTAAAACGAAAATACCACCCTGTGATTGCTGTAGATTGCATTTCAAAATAATGTGTCCAGCAAGAAATAATAATGAAAACCCGATTACGGAAAAGTCAGATATCGAAATTAAAACAAACACTGTTTTATCCAATAAAACAAGTACTCACCACGTACTTTTACAAACGCTTAGTGTCCGTCTTAGATATAATAATAAGAGGAAATATATAAGAAAATTAATTGACTCAGGTAGCAGTAAATCTTATTTATCAGCTTTTGCACTGGCCGTGATGGGATATGAATGCATTGGGGAAGGTAATTTAACACATAGTTTATTCGGTGACACAGAGGCTGTATCATCGCATAAGAAGTATTTGATCAAAGAAACTTCTTTGATAATTATCGCTGTCGTGTCGAAGTGTTAGATCAAGAAAAAAATTGTTTGGACATTCCTAAACTTCCTTGTGGCTCATTTATAAGTGAAATTAAGAAACAAAAAATCTTTCTCTCTGATTTGAATAACCAGGTTGAATTGCTGTATCAATTTTCACCTAACGAAATTCATGGGCTTATAGTAGCTGATGTAGCAGGAAAGTTGTATACTGGAAAAATAAAACAACTGATTTCGGGCTTAGTATTAATGGAAATACATCTTGGTTGGACTTTAATGGGAAAAACTGGCATATTTAACTTATCCGATAGCACGAACAGCGTCATGTCACTACATGTAAATGATGTAAAAATTTCAGACCTATGGCGGCTAGACACACTTGGAATTCTCGATCCTGGTGAAAGCGGAAACAAACAAGAAATCGAAAAAGCAACTGAAGAACATTTTAATAAAAATATAAAAGTAGATGCATAAGGAAGATATGAAGTGAGCCTCCCATGGATTGAAAACCATCCTCCATTACCAAGTGGTCGAAAAATCGCTGATCAACAATTATGAAGCTGTGTTGAATCATTAAAGAAAACGGGAACGTTACAACAGTATGAAGATGTATTAAAAGAATGGATACAAGAAGGCGTTATTGAAGAAGTTAAGGACTCCTGTAATGACGAAAGTGAGTACTACTTGCCACATATAGCTACGATTAAAGAAACTTCTACTACAAGAGTTAGACCAGTCTTTGATGGTTCAGCAAGACAAAAAATTCACCTTCATTCAATGATTGTATAGAGAAAGGTCCTAACATCGTAGAACTCATTCCCACTATTTTAAATAAATTTCGACTGAAGAAAATAGGCGTGATTGCGGATATTCGAAGAGCCTTTCTACAAATTGGTTTCAATGAGCGAGATAGACCATTTCTGAAATTTCTATGGTGGTAGGAAGGTGATCCCGAAAAGTTGAAAATTTTCCAGCATAAAAGGGTTGTTTTCAGCCTTACAGTATTCGCCTTATTTACTTGGTGCTACTACCCGCTACCATCTGAAGAATGTGCCTTCTAGATTTAAAAAAACAGCAGATAAGTTGTTAAAGTCTTTTTACGTAGATAACTGCGTCACTAGTGTTGAAAACCATGTAGAGCTTGAAAAATTTACTGAAGAATCCAAAGTTATTTTCAAAAATGCTAAATTTGATCTTCGATGATGGGAGTATAATCTCCATAAAACAAAAGCAGAAAACTTTCCGTTATTAGAAGAAAAGAATGTTCCCGTTTTGGGACTAATGTGGAATTTGAAATCTGATACTTTGAAAATAGATCTTAGAAAAAATTTTGGATGCTATGCTATTGTAACGAAAAGAACAATTCTGAGTGATGTCCATAGAATTTTCGATCCCATCGGATTTACGTGTCCTATCACCTTGGGGCCAAAGATTCTCCTTCAAGAATGTTGGAAATTGCAAGTTTCATGGGATGCTGAATTGCCTGAATTTATTGCCAAGAAATTTTAAAAATGGCGAAATGATGACTCCAAATTAAAAGAAATAGATATCCCTCGATGTATTATTTCCAATTCTGAAGCACCAGAAAATCTGTCTTTGCACATATTCTGCGATGCAAGCAAGAATTCCTGTTCTACATGTATATTTTTAAGATGTGTGACTGAAAATACAATATCTTGTTAGCTTGCACAGGCTAGGTGCTGAGTTGCTCCAATGAAAATCATTTCTATTCGTCGATTGGAACTACTTTCCTGTAATATAGGAGCTAGACTAGCACAGAGTGTGATACACGATCTTCAGTTGGAACATATCCCGAAATTTTTCTGGTCTGATTCAGAAAATGCTCTATATTGGATCAAGGAAACTGAAAATTGGGCTCCTTTTTTTCAATAGATTTAAAGAAATCCGATCATTGACAGAACCTGAAAATTGTATCACATCCCTGTATCATTAAATACAGCAGACATCCCTTCTCGTGGTTATAATGTAGAAACTTTAGCGAAATCCAAATGGTGGGAGGGTCCGGAATGATTGCGAAAACCGGAAAAAGAATGTCCGAAATCCAACGTTGTTCCTGATTTCAACATAGTATATCCCAAAAAGAGAAAAACTGTTATTAGCGCTACAAATCATCAAGAATCAACTAAAAAAATTTAAAGCAGATTTTCTCCGTACGACAAACTGATCAAAATTATTGCTTGGATTTACAGATTTTTTACTAACTGTAAAGTAGAACATGCCAACCGGATTTCTGGACTCTTATCTCCAGAAGAAATAAATAGAGCTTAAATAGCTTTGTTAAAAATAGTACAAAAAGAATCTTTTTTAGGAACTGAAAATAAATGCTTAAAATCACTTCAATGTTATGTAGAATCGAATGGACTACTTAAAGCAAAGACTCGTATTCTGATGAGAGAAGACAAAAGAAATTTCCGATTTCAGATACTGTTACCCAGTAGCCATCCAGTTGTGGAAATACTTATTAAGACAAGACATCATAGTTTAAATCGTGCTGGTACCCAGATATTGTTGAGTAATTTAAGAGAAGACTTTTGGATTTTGAAATGGGGGAAGACTGTTGGAAAGGTAGTTAAAAACTATGTACGTCTGAAAGATTTAATTCAAGACTTAAACCGATTATAGAAGCACCACTTCCGGAAGATCGTATAAAAGAATCTGCAGTATTCGAAGTTGTAGGAACTGACTACGCCGGTCCTTTACTTCTTCGAGGAGGTCAGAAAGTTTGGGTAGTTATTTTCACATGCGCTGTCTACAGAGCCATACATTTAGAGATAGCCACATCTTTATCGACTGACAACTTTTTGCTAACTTTTAGAAGATTTATAGCACGAAGAGGTAGACCTGCGACAGTATATAGTGACAATGAAAAAAAATACGGGTGCTGAAAATTTGCTTAAGAAAATCGATTGGGATGTCATTTCTCAGTATAGCGAAGCTCAGAAGATCACTTGGAAATTTAATCCTCCATCTGCACCGTGGTGGGGTGGATGGTGGGAACGTTTGATAGGTATAATAAAAGGGATACTTCGAAAAGTCTTAGGACGAAGCTCTTTGAACTTAGAAGAAATACAAAATGTTATTTGCGATACTGAAAGTATTGTTAATCAGCGGCCTTTGACCTATGTTTCAGAGTAAATTGATGATTTAATACCACTTACTCCTTCTATGTTTTTACAAGACATTAGACAATCAGGTGTTCCTGATCTTGACATTTTGGATTCATCGTCTATTAATAAGAGACATGCCTATAGACAGCGACTAAAGCAAGATTTGAGAAAAAGATTCCGCACTGAATATTTGGGATATTTAAGACAATCCTCGAAATTTGACAAAAATCAGAGAGCTATCCTGATTGGTGATGTTGTTCTAGTGTCTAGTTAGAATGTTAAGAAACTTGAATGGCCACTTGCCAAAGTTATTAAGCTTTATCCTTCTAAAGATGGAAATGTACGATTAGTAAAGGTAAAAATGAAAGGTGCCGAATTTCTACGTCCTGTCCTCAGATTGATACCTCTAGAAGTAACTCATGAAAGTGTTACTGAACTGCATTCTATAGCTCAAAACTCAATATCTTCCAAACGAACTGTTCAACCGAATGGTAAAGAGTGTCCTTTAGATCTTACTTCTACTAAACCGATGATAAAGCGGACTGGTAAAAACTGTTCTTCAGACCGTGCGACGAGTAAGCCGATGATCCAACATTCTGTTAAAGGCTGCTTTTTAGATGCTGAATCTACTGAACCTATTTTCCAAAAAGGTGTTGGTGACTCTCCTGTGGTGACTGTACCTGAAAAGCGATCCAGATATGGTCGTGTATATAAACCCAAAGTAAAGTTTGAGTTTCACTGAATTCGAAACTCAAAGGTGGGAGTGAAAAGAAGTAGTATCTCATTTTTCGCAAATATGACAGTTATCAGATCCAGTTGCAATAACGTTAAAAGTAGAGTTTTTCTGGAAGGTCTGTTCACTCGTAAGCAAATTGAGCCGATTAATGAGTCCTGTGCAGTTCAACCTGAATACGCAGTATTGCTTTGATATAGTTTTTTATACTTTCTTTAATTTTAACTGCTAGTAATTATTAACTATAAACATGATATATAGTTTTCTAGTAATTTGAATGGTATTGCACAGAAGATGGGGTAAAACTTAACCCGAAATGTTTGCATTTTTAATTGTATGTGTATTTAATTTTTACTTGTATATCTGATCAATTGTAATATATTTTTTAATTTTAATTCAAAACTACTAAATAGCAACTAGATTTTTTTTCTTTTATAAGACAAGTAAAGAAATGAACTTCTTAGTAAATTCTAGTGCCATTCAATGAATTTAACATTTTAACAATATAACTACTTTGCATTCGAAAGTGTAGATGTATCTCACCTGATATTGCTACTAAAGATCCCATAACTGCATTCATTAGTATAGGAACGTCGTGAATTCCCTTTTTTATGACGAAACTGGAAAAAGATACGAAGATAATACAGATGTAATAAACTAGGAAAAGTAACATCGTTTAGAGAGAAAAAAACATGATATTTTTTCTCGTAATAAAACAATGAACGAAAATAATAAGTAATATTTAAATTAAATTTAGATTAATGAAATAATAATTAATAATTTTATACTGATTTGATTCACAACAATGTATTAAAAAGTTGAGATACAATAAGTATAATATTTATTGTGGCGATTGCAGTATAGATACAGTGTAAGAAATTTCACTGTAACAAAAATAAGAAAGAGATGATATAAATATACAAGACAGAAACAAACCGCCTTATATAGTAGCTTTTCCTCATAAAATATGATTTAATTTGCCTCAGGATAGGACATTTTTCAAACCAGAAATGTCTTTTAGAAATAAATTCGAGTACATTCAACAAAGAAACAAGAAATTAAATAAAGATGCATCAAATAAATTTTCTCGTTCAAAACGGATTTATTCTGGGTCAATTTAAATGCTATTTTATCGAAGAATAGTTGGAGGTTGGTAAATACGTATATATGTATTTCCTGGTGAGTTGTTTTTGTTAATTATTAAACTTTTATCTATTGTAGTTGAATTTTAATTCATTTCTTGAATTTCATAATTAATTTCAATTATTCCGGGGTTTTGCTAAAAGTAGCTTAGTATTGCCAATTTAACTCTCATGCAGGCACTATTTGACTAAATAACATATATATTATGAATTCTGCTTATGAAGCTCTTCTGATGAATCCATAACACATGAATAGTTTCTAATTTTAAACTTTTCACTTTCTTGTTTGTAAATTGTTTTGAATTTTTATTTTAATTTATTTTCACACATGTAATTTCATTTCATTTACCTATTTATTACATATAACATTTTTAATTGCATATTACATTAAGAATAGAATAAATCATTCAAAAAATGTGTGTACTGGGAAGGTCATAGATTTAAATATTAATTTCACAAAAGGAATATGATAAGCATAAAAAAACATTAAGCTAAATCTCAATCGGCATTGCTTAAAGTTAACTGAAGGTTTCTTTATTGTAATAGCTATAATTTTCTAAAACTAGCAGTCGGATGAGATCTAGCTGGATGAGGATATGTATGAGGATGTTAGGTTAAATTCAACTTTGTCTAACTATAGTTTATTAACAGTGACTAAAAATACATGAATTTCATAACGTACTATTCCGGAAAATTTAATTATACGTTTTCTAAAATTTAGATAATGGTTTATTTTAAAAATATTTCGCTAACTTTGCAAGTGACTGCGTTACTTGATCGATAATCAAACAATCGTTGGTGGGTTGCGATTATAATTATCTTTACGTCAGTAATGTACAAATTATATTATTATAATAATAAATATTAATACGATACCTACTTTTCTCGGTAAACATGACATTACTGTACAAAACAAAAAAATTCTTCATTATTAATGCTAGTTTCTATATTCTTTACTAAGGAAACTTATTCCAAAAAGTAGTTGTTTTTTCAAGCTTTTCTTCAAGGTTGTTTCTTGCACTATTTCTAAATAAAGAAATAAAATTTCTTTTGAAATGTAATCGATATATTTTGTTATCACGGAAAAAATATCAAGAACTTGCTTGTGAAATAATGGGAAGTCTGTTCTATAAAAATACTTTTCTTAAAAAGTGTGACGTTTCATTCTGAAATATATCTGATCAAAGTTCAAAACAGCAATATGTGAATAGAGCTAAAAAGAAATTTCTCATGTTGCCAAGAAACTTTTCACAAACTGTTTTGAGAAAATATATGCCCATTATTCCCCACAAACGTTTCTGGATATTTGCAGAGTGAGGGCATATTCAAAATTCTTAAATTGAGTATGCTGATATAAATGCATTTATTTTAATGCAGGTAGATGAATTACATTCACATTTAATAAATTAAAATTAATATTAGACAATACACAAATAAATAAATAAATAAATAAAATATAAAAAAAATAAATTCAAATAAGGTTATGCTATTATTTACTTTAAATAAAGTTTCCTCCGACAATAAATATCATTTTCATATGAGAATGAACCAATGAGCTTATTTTATATAGGAGAAAGTAAAGTAAAATGTCTCTGCCTCAGTGTCTGTGTCATTTGAAGTTACTGAAACGTTTAATTTACGTGGAGCATATTTAAAAAGTATTTATTCGCGAAAATTAAACTGTTGCTAGAATTTAAAATTGAATTTTTACGATTTGCTTTCAGATCAACCTTTTCTTCAGGCAAAACCGGATATCCTACGTGGGATTAAAATAATATTGAAAAACAATACTTGAATATCCCTTGAACAATGTTGATGAAAAGGCAGCGAAATTTACACGGAAAACAGCTATTCTGATTTATTAGAGCGATTATAAGGTACATAAAGCTCAGAACTTTTTCTCTGCAACTTATCAAAATGCTATGAAGATAACTATTCCTTTGCCTTTTAACATTAAGTAATTAAAATTTTATTTGAAACATTTTTAGTTTGGATTTTCAGTTAAATTTATAAAATAAAATATATAGTTACTTTTTAAAAGAAAGGCGACTTTTTAGGTTCTTTAAAATTAACATATCAATGCGGTTTTACTTCCAACAGTGAGGAAATACCAGATGATTTAACTATTTATAAAGCATAAATTTTGAATAAAAATGTGATAAAATAATATGTGAAATTATACTATAAGGGAAAATACAGAGTATGTATACCGAATGACATTAAAATCTGTTCTAAATTCTGGTTTCAGAAATCAATAATAATAAGGTATCCGGTTTTATCCTACTTTTCTTGGTGTATGTTCAGGGCTCGCAGTGTTCCTAAATTTTCCTTCCTCTCATACCACTATTTAAAATCAAAAATATTTGTGATAGATTTCTTTAATATTTGCAACAGAAATCTGCACTAAAAATTATTGTTTTAAAATAGTGGTAACAAAGTGAGAAAATTTTAGTAACGCTGCACACTGTAAAAAAAAAAAAAAAGATCAGCAAAGTTACTAAATTTTTTCTTTTGCACCTTAAATCAAAAAAATCTGTAAGGTTACTAAGAATTTTTTAGGAAACTGGGATGCATATAACATTTTATGTAACTGCAACCCAGGTTACAGATAAAATTTTATAAAGATTACTGTAATTTTACTAGATTCTTTTGTAAAGCTACAGATTTCTGTAGCTTTACAAAAACTAGTTTTCTAGATTTACATCTTTTTTTGTACACTGTACAAATAAAATTTTAGTAAACATACAGATTTCTGTAACTTTACATCTGTAGAAATACACATTTTTTTTTTTTTTTTACAGTGCATTGGTCAGTATTGCTCTCTTGAATAGATGCGAAACTTTTCACAGAAGAATCGGCAAATAGGCTTGGTCACTAACATTGTGATAGCTGCTCCAGAATCAGTCATATTCAAGATAAATACAGGATGTTCACGAAAAGAGTCCCTCATTTCAAAATATATAATGTCAAAAACAAAGATCGACAAAAGAATGCAACGAACAGTATTTTTATAGTTGACCCTGTAAGAATTTCATACAGCAAACGCAGAATGAAATTTTCCATTACATCCTGCAGCGTCTCAACTGAAATGATTTCAGTAGACACACAGATCAATGATTCAAGCACTTCCAGCGTGGTTGAATGGTTTCGATAGACAGTGTTTTTCAATGTGCCCGGCAAAAAGTAGTCACAAGGCGCCAGATCAGATCGGACGAATATGGAGGACAATCCATGTCTACGCCACTAAATTTGGGATAATTCAAAGCACTTCGAAGCACTATTTATAGGCACGTATTTATTGCGATTACCTCACCATCTGTTAACAGCTTTTGCAACTGTTTTCGAAACTTGTGTATGAGATTATTACTGCTTTCATAATGAAAATACTATTTATTGCATTCTTCTGTCGATCTTTGTTTTCGAGATTTTACGTTTTGAAATCAGGGGCTCCTTCCGGGGACACCCTGTATATATAATGTTAATTAGCTAGGTGTTTTAAAAAGACAATAAATGATAAATTGCTGGGCTACCTATAAATCATTCCGACAAGACCACCTCCAGAGGAAGCCAGAACTGTTGTTACTGAAGCCCTGTGAAAAAGTAAATATGTTAAACTAAATACCATAGAATTTATTAATTTTTTTATATTAATAATAATGGGAATTTCTATAAAAAATAAATAGATTGTTCTGCCCAGTTTATAATTCTCATAAATAACAGAATAATTTAAGTGCTTCGCTATCAATAATTATGTTTCTCTCTTTATGAAAATTACACTTAGTAATATTATTGTAGTGATTAATGTAATCATTATGTTTATTTTCCATAATAAGTCTACGTTAAATACTTCTATAAAAAATAACATATGCAGGAAATAATTTAGAAATTTTTAAACTCTCAAAATCCATATATTTAAACGACAAGGCTGTTTTTTAGTCATCCGGCCTGAGCTTTCTACTGAACCATTTTTTTTTTTTTTTTTTTTTTTTCTTATGAATGCACTTTACTTTATTTTTAGGTGTGCCCGCACTCGCTATTTTTTTTTTTTTAATAATACAATTTTTATATTTTAATTTAAAGAATCCTTTATGAAATTTCTTCACATTTGTGGCAATCGGGTTACTTCCAATGTTAGGAATCAGAGAAGGGAAACAGTGGGAATTACCATATCATTATGGATGCCATTTTCATATCACAATTGAAAATAACTTTTTTTTAAACTTTTGAACATAAAATGACCTAACAGTTTAAAACAATGAATTTTTACTCATAAAGCTGTTATATTTCAATATTTTTTCATTCCGCTTATACTGAGATCTAGGCGGTCATCTCAGAGTGCCTCGGTGGGTGAAAATGATGTCATAGTAAAAATGAAATGAGTATTTTCTTCGATAAATTCTAAATGTTTTACTACGACCGCGTCTAAAAGTAAATTTCTAGATTTCGCCGGTAAACAAATTGGAACCTCAAGTAAAGAGTACGAATGTTTACATGCAAAATTTTAATTGGCGAACGTGACGTTAAGTTTAGGAATATATTTATTAATAATCTATTGCTAATGATCTATTATTAATAATCTATAAAATATTTTTTAAAATAATGAATCTGAATATGAAAAGTATGCAGGTAAATTTTGCGACGGTGAAAAAGATGTCATTTTTAGATTTCGTTGTAAACAAAAATTATAACTGTGTCATAGTATCGCAATTTTTGTTAATTTTTCATTACGTTATACCAAATATCAAAGCCTCAATTAATAACTTCATAATTTCATTATCTTAATTGCATGTTACTGATTACGTATAGGAATAAAGTTTAATTTTTCGATAATTTGAAAAGTAGAAATTAAACTTTAGTTAAAAAGAATATTTGTTTTAAGAGTTAGGCTAGCCAATATAATACTGATTAATTATTGTAATTATGTTTGTTAATTTTTTATAAATTCAGTCAATCAATACTTCTTTTAAGCATTTTCATTCGTCGAATTCGACGGGTTTCGACTCGTTATTCTTTAAAATGTCCACGAATATGTAAGCATTATTATGTTCACACATAAGCTTTTCGGTACTGAAGGTACGAGGTTGTATCAATAAGTTTTTTCCTCACATAGAAATAATTGAGTGAAATTTATGAAATTGCTACATTGTCTTAGTCCTTTTCTATATAGTCACAGTGCACAGTAACACATTTCTGCAAACGGTATTTCAAAGACAGGGGAGATGAGGTATTCCAGGAGACGCGATGGTAGACTCAAAGGGGGGAATTTTTCTAACTTTTGCCGACCCCCACACGCACACACACATGTGGCATATTATTGGAAAATCCTGTGGCCACTTAGTCATGTTAGCACTACCAAGCTACTTCTCCCAAATTTTCCCAAAGGAGGACATGAATAATGTCCGCAAAATTTAGCAAAGGGCCCCCGGAGGGAAAGCTTGGGGGGAGGCACTCGGGACGTACATAGCATGAATAAGTGGTCACAGGCCTTTCCAACAATATGCTCACATGTGGGGGTCGGTAAAAATTAGAAAAAAGCTCCCCTATGGGTCTACCCTCATAGCATGCATGGTCACGGTGACGTCATTGTGACGTCACAGTAAGTCACTGTGGTCACGTCACATCTGTGACCAAAATGCCACCACTCAGTGATGTCACGTTGTGACTGAGATGTGAACTTCTTAGAAAACTTTAAAAAATTACAAAAGTTCTTCAAAACATGTTATTTACTGTAAAATTATATTTGTCTATCAATTAAAAAAAAAATGAGACGTCATTGTTATGTCATTGCATGTAACGTACATCACGTCATATATGTGACAAAAAAAAAAAAAAAAAAAAAAAAAAAAAAACACCATATTGTAAGTCACAGTGTGAAAAAAATATGAACTTTTAAAATCTTTGAAAATGAAGAGAAATATTTTAAACAGTCCCGAGTTACAGCGGCATGAGGAATGAAAAAATATTAGTGGATAGCAAATGGTAAATTCTGTCACGAAGGGGGGGGGGGGGGGGGACATAATATATAAAGTGCACGATACAAGCATTAAAGCAATTTGGATAACATATTTAGAATTAGGAGTATTAAATCTGTACAGTATTTAGTTTGCAGAGAGGAAACTATTTTATTTTTTTTGCCAACCAGTGGTATTCGAAACACTTCTGTGGTTTCAAACTAAAAATTTTCTATTACAGTTAAGTCTGCAGCTTTTAATGAGCACGTAGAAAGAGTCTTCAGAGTTTAGTCGGAGTTTTTTTCTTGAGAGAGTTTTTTTTCCTGACAACTATTTAACTATTTTAAGTAACTATTTTTGAAAAAATTCTACTTCTTTCAGACTTTTCAAATAAATTAACATTTTCCGAAAAAAAAAAAATATATACAAAATTTATGCAAAACGCATGATAATAATTAATTATTCGTATTTCAAATTTGTATTTTACAGATATGACTTTAAAAAAAAGTTATTTTACAAATTGTTTTATTTTACAGAAAATTAATATGAAAAGATTGTCAGATTGACAAAGAATTCTTTTATTTTATCCTCGATAATCCTTTTTTATTTATTAAGAACATATCGCTCACCCGCAAGAAAAGGGACACATCTCACAGAAATTCATTTTGCGTTTTATTCCACTCAAAGATTTGTCATAGGTGCGTCTTGCTACACAAACAGTTTCATAAGTTTAGCTACATGAAAAATCACGTTGTTATGCTATATGTCCATTTGTAACCAAAGAAGAGGGGTGGGTTATGTAATGAGGTAAAATTATCCAACCCTCCAAACCACATCCTAAGTTTTCATTCTTATGTGCTTTACGCTTTTATGCACTTTTTAATTCTTGTATGCAAAGCTAAGAGCTATAATTTCATGTCACAGTAAAAACATGCGAATCTTCTTTTGCCTCTCCTGTGAAATTTACTTTTGTCGAGATGTGTCACTTTTCTTGCGGGTGAGCGATATTTTGTATTTATTACGTGTGAAACAAATTTTACTTTAAGAAAAGGGGGGTGGGGGTTCATTATTACCATTAAATTGATATTTACTCATTTTAAAAATTTAAACAAAGTTTTATCTAATAAACTCTAATTATTATTATTATCATTATTATTATTATTATTTACAAAAAAGAACCTTTACAATCCATTGTAACTTCAATTGTTTGGAACCGATAAAAAGAAAAGATAAAATACATTGGAAAATTCTCCAAAAAGAAAATTTTAATTAAAGACAGTCTCATAAAATTATTGCGCATCTGAGTTCGAAATCTTTTGTATTCAAAAACAAATAACGATACAAAAGAACATCTGCTGAAAATCAAAATCGTCTGCGCACAGAAGAGAAGATGCCGGAAGTTTACTCTGTTTAGAACATCACGAAGTCTACAACACTTTTTTATAAAATAAGAGAAAGAAGCCCGCCATTTTAAAATATTACAAATACACGGATATTATAATTGGGACGTAAATGTAAGTCTTATTTAATTTAAATGTTTTATCCCTGTTTTGTATATTATGATGACTTAAATAGTTTTATGTTATATTAGTAAGGGACTGTTCTGCAATTGTTTTCAGAAACATTTTCCTATTCGATGCTGCGTTGAAAAATATCTTAATCTGCGATCACTTAAAAAGAAAAGAAAAAAAAAAAACAGCTGCGCAGTGACTGATTCATAACTGCATTCAGAGTGGAATTAATTTAAAGATTAATTTGCTGTTACTTGAGATTGAAAATATGTTGAGACAGTGATTTGGAATTTTTTTCGACTTCTTACTGTTTTGTGTTTCCTGATTACTAACACTTACAGTAGTTATAGACATTATTATTTTGGAGTTAAATATGATTTTCGATTGTTATGATATTACGAAACTATTTCAGATTAGAAATTAGCATTATATTGGGAAAATGTATTTTTACGTATTACACTAGTGAAACTTTTCAAAGATTTTTCTTTTAGTGCTAATAATATTTTAAATTTTTATTTAAAATCATAAATCTTCATACCAATGGTTTTCAGATTTAGCATTTGCCAAAATTATAAAATAATAGAAATTTCTTATAACACATGCAAAGATTTTTGAGATATTGTTAAATCTAATAATACATTTAATTCATCTATTGTAATTTATTGTTGTTTAATAGTACAATTATAAATACTAATTATTATTTTTAGTGTTTTTCAAATTGGTATATTTATTTTTTTTAATTGTATATAAGCATTTTTTTTTGTTTGTGATTTTAATCTAACATTTAATTATGGACATTCTGAAGCGGTTATTAAATTTTCGTCTATTATAAAATTATTTTCTAAGTTTATGATATACGTAATTATTGGCACTAAAAGTAAAATATGATATTTAAACATTGAAATAAAAAGTTTTTCGTGTCTAATACAAAGTTTATAAATTAAACTACTTTAGTATATATATATTTTTTTAAGTTCATATTTATTTACATAATATAGGAGTGAATATTTTTTTAAACAGATTAACAGTGCTTAACTTCGGTTTGCCTGTCCGTTTTTCTGTATGTCTGTCTGTCCGCGCTCTAACTCTCGTAACTAAACTCGGATTTCCCTGAAACATTTAGATATCGACGTTTACCATAACACGTTCCTTATTTCTAATGAAGTTTGTAGCATGTTTAGTTCATTTACAGGGACAGTCAAAAGTATTCCGTTACATTACGGCCTATGGAAAAAAATCGTTTCAAAGGATTTTTAATGATTTTACACGCTTTCAAACAGAATAAAATTGATATGCATTTATGAAGCGCATTTAAATATGCATTCTGCTGAATATGCGATGCATAGAATTGTTATTGTTCATTTACAGGGCTAAAAAAGGAATTCCAATACATAATGATATAGGGGTGGAGGGAATTGTTTATGGCGTACTTTAATTATGTTAATCTATTTCATATATAATGAAATTTATATACGTCGCTGATGTTTACATAATATAAATTATTTCATGTATAATACGAAGTGCATATAGCATTTACAGGGACATACAAAATATTTCAATACTATATTGTATCCGAAGTACTGTTCATTAGCGATGATTGCTGGGAATGCATTTTTAATTATGATATGCGCTTTTATGATTCACTATATTTATGCACAGTATATGGTGTATATAAATGCTACAATTCGTATACAGGGCTACACAAAAGTACTCGTAAGGGTTACTGCGTATGGGCGCAAATTGTTTAAAGGTGGTTTTTAAATGAGTTGTTCTTTTTTAAGCTGAAATGCATTTAATTTGCTAAGAAATGTTTGTAGAATATAGATAAAATGATATACGGGGTCACGTAAAGAATTGGATACATGGCCGTCTGTAAATCATAATTTCTGGAAATGTGATTTCAGCAGTTTTAAAAGTGTCTTAGTTTGAATTAAATTTTAACTAAATAGTGGCGTGTAATAAAGGTTCTAGGTAAACTACAGGATTGTACAAAAGTATTTAAGTATCTTTCCATTTATTAGTATAAATTGCTGAAAGAGAATTTCAACCTGTTATGTTTCAATTGCTAAACTAAATTTCCTCATTATATAGTATATATATCAACCTTCAGATCAAATACAGGACTGTTCAAAAGAATTAGAAAACATATTTGGCTATGGACGGTAACTGCTGAAATCAGTTTTTCAAATATTTTGTGCGTTTTCTAAAATGTTTACTTAGTTATCTTATTTACGTTATTTCCCTAAATTACGATGTCTTGTTAAAGCATTCAGGAAGCGTTGGAAACTGTTTTATAATCTATGCTTAAAGCATGATTTTTCTTACTTGTTTTTTTTTTTCTTTTTCGCAGATCAGTCTTTTTCTATAAAACATACAAAATCTATTTAGGTCATATTCAAAAATATAATATACACGGGAATAAAAAATTTAAATAAATATGGCTTATAATGTCGTATTTAATAAAGCAATGACTAATCATAACACATTAAAATCTTACACATTCTTAATATCGAGCTTGTACTCAAGATCAAGCTTGGAATTTAATAAAAAAAAGATGTCAGTTGATAAGCATTGTTTTTTAAGTGGAAAAATTTTAAATATTTTAGAAGAATAGAACTCCAAAATAGCGATATTTTGCTAAAAAGTATGGTAAAAATATAAGATTTTACATTTCAAACAAAACTTTATTTCAAAATTGTGCATTTTAAAATGCATCACAGTGCTTATGACAAGAACCATCACAGTATTAAAACTTGGAAATTTTTCCAGAGAGAAACATTCGGCTTGCATACAATATTTCAAATGAAAATCAAATTTTAAATTAATTGCTTAAAAGGTGCAAAGGCTAACATAGTGAAAAAGATTCCATGCCGTGACTCGAACCCGGGCCATCAGTATAGTGCACTGACATTCTCCCGACTAAACCACATGGAACGATACCCAGCCAGGAACATCTCTCACTATTACATGTTGGCAAGGCTACAAAAGCAGCACGAGAAGGGATATTTATCGTGAGCCACCGACATGTGGCAAACACGAAACTTAATTAAATCCAGATTCGATTGAAACTACATTAGTACTTGGAAATTTTTCCAAAGAGAAACCTTCGCTTTGAATGCAATGTTTAAAATGAAAATCAAATTTCAAATTAAAACTGCCTTTTAAGCATGTAATTTGAAATTTGATTTTCATTTGAAATATTGTATGCTAGGCGAATGGTTCTCTCTGGAAAAATTTCCAAATATTAATATAGTTTCAATCGATGCTGGATTTAATTAAGTTTCGTGTTTGCCTCATGTCGGTGGCTCACGATAAATATCCCATTTTGTGCTGCTTTTGTAGCCTTGCCAACATATAATAGTGAGAAATTTTCCAGGCTGGGTATCGTTCCATGTGGTTTAGTCGGGAGAATGTCAGTGCGCTATACTGATGGCCCGGGTTCGAGTCCCAGCATGGAATCTTTTTCATTATGTTGGCCTTTGCGTCTTTTAAGCAATTAATTTGAAATTTGATTTTCATTTGATGTTCATTTTGATTTTCATTATCACAGTGTTTATGACAAATCCGTCACAAATGACACATATTTCACAAATTGGTCACAATGTGACTTCAGAACATTGTCACATTCGTCACAGGTTCGACACAAAGTTAATGCCAAATTAGTCACAAATGACACACTTTTCACAAATTAGTCACACCGTGACTTCACAGAGTGGTCACAATGTGACGTCACAAACGACCTCTAAAACGGCCATAACGACCTCGCATTCTAGTCACTATGACGTCACATCGCCGTCACGTGACGTCACATCGACGGTCACAAAATCACAGTGTGACTTCACAACGACGTCGCCGTGACGTCACCATGCCTTACGGGTACTATCGCGCCTCCTGGACTACATCCTCCCAGTTGCACAAATGTATTACTGCGCACACTGACTATATAGAAAAGAACTCATAAACTGCAGCAATTTCATAAAATTCCCTCATTATTTCTATGTGAGAAAAACTTATTAATACTCCCTCGTACTACTGGTTCTTCATAATTGTTTTACAGAGTAGCAAAATAAATTTACAATAGCAACTCAGCCTGCCTCATACGAAAAGGTTATTATGTATTTATTCTAAATGTTTACAACTTCATTATTCTGAAAAAGCAATACATGATTTTAAAAAGTAATTTCCCATAACTCTGTAAAGTGGAACAAATCATCACACTTCGGAGGTTTGCTCCATTACATTAAATGCGTACATTTTCACCGGAAAATTTATATTTTGAAAAGTAACATAGTTTATACATTATACATGTTATTTATTTACTATATTATACTAAATAAATTTTTGGGTACATAACATATTTAGTCGATCTGGCCAATGGGTAAAATTAACAACTCTCAATATGTTAATATCTCAAATTCACAATTTTATAAAATCAATAAATATTTTCATAAACTACACTCTCAAAAATAATTTACTTAAAAATGAGAACTTCCATGTACTCGTATTTTTTTAAGTACAATTGTTTCAAAAAGAAGTACATTGTTAAAAATAACCTACTTAAAATTAAGCATTTCTATGTACTCATATTTTTTAAGTACAGTTGCTTCAAAAAGGAGCATTAATCTACTTAAAAGGAAAATTTCTTTGTACTCGATTTTTTTAAATGCAATTAATTCAGAAACGAGTACATGATATTTTGAAGTTGTGTATGCTTATACTTAATTTATAAATGTATGCAGAAATGAATACATATATTTTGTATTTTAAAGTCTTAATATTCATGTTTAAATCCTATGTGCTCAAAAATATGAGTTTTCTGATAAACCCTTTTCTTATACTGAATTGACAGTAGGGATTTCCAAGCTTTTATTTAAAGATATGTCTATCTTTGTTATAATTTTTAATTTATAATACAAACTTTTCAAATTTATTTACAATTTCATTAGAAATGTTAAAGAAGAAAATTTAGTTTAAAAATTGTTTTATTAGAAATTAGAATATTTAAGAAAGGGGAAATTCATCTCTGCTGTTAGCGATCTTCCGTCGCTGATTCATAAAATGTGTCATTTGGAAGCAGCTTGTAACTGCTCTTATAGCACAGTCAGTATTATACTGATCTCCCACCTAGAGGACTCGGGTTCAAATCACGGGGCGGCTCATACACAAAATTTCAAGAATTAAAATAGTAAATTCGTTGTTCTTTACGCCAAAAATTGTAGTTCTTCGCAATTAAAAATGGTGATTTGTCGATTCTCTCTAATTTCCCTTTTTTTTTCTTATAGTGTATGTGTGTTTCTATACATACTTATTTTTGAGTCCCTGTATGTACTCAAAAAAATGAGTACATGCGTTTTTAAAATTTAAGAGTTAAGTACTCGGAGCTATTTTAAGATCGGGAAGTGCTCAATAATTACTACAATTTACTTATTTTTAAGAATAGTGTTTTAACAGTGTACACAGTTAAATATAATTTTTAAACTAGAACTTGTAATTGCAACCATTAGCTTAAGGAAACTCCCCACCCCCCAAAAATAATAATAATAATGCAACATCATTAGTATAAGCTATGGCAAAAATAGATTATGCACAAAATAAAGATATTTAAGTTTTATGCAGCTGCATTCTGAATAGTTAGTTTCGAATTGAAAAAAAAAACATTTGTTTGAATTTAAACTTCACATCATTAATTATAGGTATTTTTACATTCAGTTGCAATTGAAGTATTGAATTGTAGTCATTATTTAAAAATACTTATAAAATAAGCAATGAATTCCTAAAATATAATGATCATTATTTTGTTGCTGAAGTAAAACATTTTTTATATGTTCAATTACGCAAGGGAAGGTGCTCAACATGTCAAGGAACCTCCTCCTCTTTTCGTCGCATTTTCTTGTACAGCAAATAATCTCTACATCAAAGAAGTCGAAAAAACCACCGGCTTTTGTCGCATAGATGTGAGTTGAACCTTAAAGTGGTGTATCTGTCCTACAGATGGATCCAACAAATCGGTAAAGTGCGTTGGCATTAATTACAAACATAATTTATTTTCTACATACCCTTTGCACTTATTCACACTTTATATACAGTATTAATGCGCAGTCTTGCGCAAAGTGCGCGTCGCGCTCTTCTATACAGTGGCAGTCAAAAGTTTCCGGCCAGCATGAAATTTTTGGTTAATTTGTCAGTATACACATATGAAGAGGAATCTCAAAGTGATACTTATGCACTTTATTGACATAATAGTTAGGAACATATTTATGGAATAAAAAATAAATATCAATAAATTTAGTTGACAAAATTAATTGCAAAAGAAAACGCATGTTCTCAAAAGTTTCCGGCCACGTTGGCAAGATTGTAAAAAAATGGTGTTATAACAGAAAATGACAGTGATCAACAACATTTACAATCAATATTTTGTCTTCGTACATTTAAGAATAAGTACTGCGGCACAGCGACGTGCCATCGATTCAAGGAACGGTTGAAAATCGTCTATGGGAAGTTTTTTCCACGGTTTTTACAATTTTGGGTAAAATGATGCTGAATTGGAATTTTTATAATTCCGCACACGTTTTCAAGTTCCTTCCAAAGATTTTCTATTGTTTTCTGATCGGGTGATTGGGCTGTCCATTTCAAAAGTGGAATTTGTTTCTGCTAAAGTCACTGCTTGATGAGCTTGCATGTATGATTTGGGTCATTATCATGCTGAAACAATTAGTTGGGACCACAATTTTTCGTCGAATAAGGCAGCACATGATCTTGCAAGATATATTTATACATTGCATCATTCATCTTTCAGAGAATTTCAACAAACGGACCGCAACATTTTCCAGCAAATGCTCCCCACAGCATAACGTGTCCTCCACCATGCTTCATTGTAGGAAATACATATCCCGAATCTTATCTTTTGTTATTAGGTCGTCGGACGTAGTGTCTGCTATCATTCCTAAAAAGGTTGAACTTCGATTCATTGGAAAATAGTACTTTTTTCCAGTTTACGTTTGAACAGTTTTTGTGTTCCTTGGCAAATGCCAGTCGGGCCCTCTGATTTTTTTTTACTTATGATTTTTTAACACCGACACTTTCCTAAAGTCCTACATCACGTAAGCGTCTTGACACGGTAGACCGATTTATTTCAACAATATTTTAACACCGTAAATTGAGGGGAATTGCAGCGGAATTGCGGGTCATCAACTGCTTTTCTCCTGGTAAATCTGTCCACACGAATAGTCGTTTTCCGGGGTCTCCCGGACTGTGGCAAGTCCTGAAGGCCATGGCTATCTTTATATATTTTTTTTAATATCGTTCACAGTAAATTTTCTGATCGATAACTTTGCCGCAATCTCACGAGAGAATTGGCCCTTTAACGACAAACAAACCACTCGTTTACAAACAATAATTGTTGAACTTTTAATTTTTGAATTTCAAATACCTTATACACATTGATTAATTAACAAACATGGTCAAAAAAACACTTTACCGATAGCAAAAACTAACGAATGACGAATGGCCGGAAACTTTTGCACATGCGGATTTTGAATTCCTCCGCTTTGCATCAAGTACCTTCAGTATCCAATCAAAGTGATCACGTGATCAGAGGTCATTTTCTTACCCCTAACCTTTGGACCAATTGTGCTTCTTCTTCGTTAAAACGTTCTGGCAAAAAAATCAAAAAAACTAACTGGCCGGAAACTTTTGACCGCCACTGTATATCCACGTCCAGTGTAAAATGTTGAAAGTAAGGCTAACAAATCTTTTAAAGAGTAGCAGAAATGAATTCGAATACGTTGTCATTTATGAGTGATTATTATAAAAAATTTAATGGCGCTAAATGCTTTCAAATACACGACAATTTTAGTTGAAATAGTTTAAAATTTTTATATGTAACTACAGTTTCTAAGTCTGTCGTTATTTGCCTTTTCCCGAATTCTTTTACTCTAGAAAGACTTCAATTAAATCCAAAATTCAAAAAGCATCTATGGCTGAAAAAAAACATTAAAAATACAGTTAAAAAATTCTTCGGTAACTGCGACTTTGTCATCAAACAAAGTGCCTCTTTGCATTACTAAAAAATTAGAATGATATCTCATGTATAATTAATACAAAATATTAAAATATTACTATAAAAGTTTAACAAATGTGCAATCAGAAGTTCTACTGAAAAAACCAAGATGTTATTAGACGATGAAATTTATAAATATAACATTAAAAATCGCAAAAGTAAAATTTAAAGTTTTGGCAAAATTATATTTATTTCATGAATCATAAACAAACATAATTATTACCTAGAAGAATATTTCCACTTGTCACCAACTATTCCTGTCGTACTACCAGCACTGAAACCAAGCCAGCCCCACCTTCAGACATAAAAGCGTTATTAGAAAAAAAGAGGTGTTCAATATGAAGAAATGCGTATTATAATCCAAAAATTAGATTTAAAAACACGGCTCTTAGATTAAGCAAAATAATGCTATATAAAGTGATAAAATATCTTTATTTAGATTGACGAACATCTCATCGCACTAATGGCGACATTTTCAAACTTATTCATGATAGAAATAGTTTCACAAAATTTAAAAAACAATAACTTGGTAAATAATATCGCGAGACGTCATGCATAATGAAAACATAAAATAAAATGAAATTAGATATTTGTGAGCGTGGATTAATTTTTACTATTGTTACTAAAATTGCATAGCATGTCTTTCCACTTTTAGGTAAATCAAGGGACACTGAATCATTCCAAATATTATCGTTGTGTAAAAATACCTCTATTGATTCCTGGATAACGGATGGCAAATAAAATCTTGATGGATAAATTATTCTGCTATTTTTAAAATTGATCTGTAATGGTTCTTTGCTGCATAATCTGGCCAAAGCTGTGGTTCTCCTGTTGTATTTGATGTCTGTTATATGTTCTTTGATTCTAGTTTTAAGTTTCCTGCTTGTCATACCTATATAAAACTAAATTGTGCCATCTTCTTTGGTGAAAGGTATTTCGTATACTCCTGATAACTGGTTTGATTCAATTGGATCTATTTTCTTGCATACTATATTTTTTAATTTCATGGGAGGTTTTGCAACAAGGGAGATATTGAATTTATTGAGTTTATTTTTCAAACGTTCGAAGAAACCAGGAACAAAGTGTAAAGTGGATAACATTTAATTTCGTGGATTGTAATTTTTTTTTCATCTTATTCTTCAAGCTCATAATTAATTTTTCTATGGTGCTTTCTTTGTATCTATTGTTTCTTTCAATATCATATATTTTATTTATTTCGTTATTTAACTGCTCGGGGGTGCAAACTGTGAAAGCTCTTTAAATAGAATGTCTAAATACAGAAACTTTGTATGAAAAGGGTGCTTGAGCATTATTACGGATAATGGATTGACTGGTTATGGAAATGCTACATTGGAAATAGAACAGAATGGTAAGCTACCTTATTTAGATGTATTATTAATCAAGACGCACCAGGGAATAGAACGGTTTACAGAAAACACATAGCCAGTCAATCCATTACCCCTCATAATGCTCAAGCACCCTTTTCATACAAAGTTGTAAACCTTCCATGAAATTTTAAACATATATAGTATGCAAGAAAATAGATCCAATTGAGTTAAACCAGTTATCAGGAGTATACGAAATACCTTTCACCAAAGCAGAAGGTACAATTCAGTTGTATATAGGTATGACAAGCAGGAAATTTAAAACTAGAATCAAAGACCATATAGCAGACATAAAATACAACAGGAGAACTACAGCTTTGACCAGATTATGCAGCAAAAAACTTTTACAGATCAATTTTAAAAATAGCAGAATAATTTGTCCATCAAGATTTTATTTGCCATCCATTATCCGAGAATCAATAGAGATATTTTTACACAATGAGAATACTTGCAATGATTCAGTGTCCCTAAAATTTGGAAAGAGATGCTATGCAATTTTAGTAATAATAGTAAAAATTAATGCACGCTCACAAATATCCAATTTCATTTTATTTTATGTTTGCACTAATTGTCACTATGCATGATGCCTAATGACATTGTTTACCAAGTTACTGTTTTTTAAATTCTGCGAAACTGTTTATATCATGAATGATTTTCAAAATGTCACCGTTAGTGCGATGAAACGTTCGTCAATCTAAACAAAGATATTTTATCACTTTTTATAGCATTATTCAGCTTAATCTACACTGTAAAAAAAATACTGCCAGTTTTCCGGTAGGAATCGGTAAAATAGTTGCCTTATCGTACCGGAATAATTTCCAACCCAGCTCGGAATAAAAACCGTAAAATTGGAATAAAATCCGTAAAATACCGTTTTACTGACTATTTCCTTATTTTTACGGATTTTATTCCGATCTGGGTCGGAAATTATTCCAGTGCGATAAGGGCAACTATTTTTCCGATTCCTACCGGAAAACTGGCAGTATTTTTTTTACAGTGTATTTATAAGTGATTATTATACATCTTGTTATAACACGTCTCTTATTTTTTTTTTTTTTTTAAACAGTCTTCTCTAGTAAGCGGATGTCAGCATATAAATCAGAACTGGAAGAAGCTTTAATTAAAGTAATTTAAAGGGTTTATTTTTAATAATTTTGAATGTATACACTGTAAAAAAAAATCCGACTAGTTTTCCTGTAGGAATCGGAAAAATAGTTGCCCTAATCGTACCGGAAAATTTTCCTACCCAGCTCGGAATAAAATCTAAAAATTACCGTTTTAAAGAATGTTTTCTTTTTTTAACGGATTTTATTCCGAGCTGGGTCGGAAAATTTTCCGATACGATAAGGGCAACTATTTTTCCGATTCCTACAGGAAAACTAGTCGGATTTTTTTTTTTACAGTGTATACATTCAAAGTTATTAAAAAAAAAACCCCTTTAAATTACTATAATTAAAGCTTCTACTCTTTGATGATTTATTTTCAATTGCATTTAGACATGCGAATGCATGTGTAAAAGTGAGATAGTCACAACTTTAATATTTGACAATAAATCTGGAGGAAAAATAATTATAGTAGCGCACTTTCTCAATTCTCTTATTCAGAGGAAAATAGAGGGGATCTCACTCAACGCGAAATCCGGATTTTCGTTCATAACTTTAACAATAACGCAAATATTTTAGAGATTTTTGCAATGGATTAACATTGTGTGAAATAATATGAAACACGGTAAGTTCTAGAATTGCATAGTAATTCGACCAGTAACAGCATAAGTTATGCCAGCTACATTCCAAATTATGAAATCTATAAGCCAATATTGTTAAGACGCCAGCTGTCAGCACTTGTGGCGATTTTTGTGTTGCCATCACAAATCAATAATTTTTTTATTTATAATAAATGTATCTAGATTAACTTTTTAAAGCTTTGAAGGTTAATACTTACAAACAAGGATCTAAGACCCTGATTAAGGGGTCTCAGGACACTTGAAGCTTCAAGATTTTCAAAATCTTAATTTTTTTAGATGTTAAACTCGTATCTTTTCTGAAAATTTGATGTAATTGATTCCTTGAAATTCCGATTACAGCAGAGATTATGGCTTTTTGAATTATACTCGCTCAATAGCTGAAGCGGAGTTTCCGAAACTTTGAAGTCATTTTTCTCCAAATGATGTTTTTGGGCATAACGCGCAGTTTATCTCAAAAACTTCTGAATATCTTTTCATGAAATTTTCAAAGCACATGTTGCATATTAATCTGTATAAACTGAATCTAAAATTTCCTTTTTATTGTTAAAAATATATATAATTTCTTTTAGGCGATTATACTGTTGAATTTTTAAAAATTTTATATTAGCTAAATACAACTTTGTATTAAATATATAAAAATGCCTTAAATACAAATTTATTTAGGTTCAGGGTAATTATAACAATCTGAAGTATAAGTAGACACCATAATTTTCATTCTAGTTACAATATTAATTTTGTAATCCTGCGCGTAAGCTGTTATACCAATTTTTTGCTCGTCAAATATCTGGCAGTTTAGAGAACCCTATAAATGCTAATTCTGCATATTGCAATTTTTTAAATACATGAAATGAAAAAAGATACTTATACCTTTCATCCCAATAAAAATTGTTTTTTAAAATCATATACATTTTAAGATATCAAATGCTGAAAATAGACTTTTTTTCCTCATTTTTTCCGATTTTAAGAGTCCTGAGATCCCTTAAAGAATTAACTTTTTTCGAAATTGCATAAAATTGCATTTCTCACTTTATATTTTAAATTTATAAACATTGAAATTTAAATACTGGCAAATAATTTAATTTTATTGCAAATATTTGAACTTGTTTTCATACAAAGCTGTATAGAAATATTAGTATTTAACCTTTTGAAAGGGGATCTTTTGAGAATACATCTTAACCCCTTGAGAGGCACCGGTATATTATATATACCACTTAATTTTAATTCCTAAATGGCACATTGACATCAGAATTTTAAAACTAAATTTTGATTAATTTAATGTACGTGGAGATAAGCTTTCACTTATCTTAATAATTTTTTTCTCGTAAATCCTGGTGTCAGTCAATCATTTTAATATTTTTGAATCAGAAGTACTTTGCCCCTGAAGGGGTTAAAATCGGACAGATTCTATCCCAGCCCTCATATAGAGGTTAATAAAAAATATTTTAACATATTTCAAATATTTCATAATCTTTTAGTAAATGAAGCAGCATGTTTGAAAATTAATCTTTCCGATCCCGACTCAATATAGAGAAAAAGTGAAATATTTTAATATTATTTCATGCTTAACTTTCAAAATACTTACCACAACATAAATAAACCCAGAAGAGCATTGGTTGGATTTCCCAGTGGAAGTAGTTGAATTCCTTTGTCATATCTCCCTATTCGCGGTCCAAGAATAGCTGCAGCAACCAGTCCGCAGCACCCTCCAACAAGATGAACTATACCCGAACCACCAACATCTACTGCGCCAAGAGCAGCTAAGAAACCGTCGTCGCGCCACATCCAACCTGATGGAATACTATATACAAGTATTATCAAAAACGTAACTAAGCAGTAGCTAGTAAATTTACATCGTTCAGCCATGGCACCCGATATCAGCGTTGTAGCGGTAGTGGCATAAGCTAACTAAAAGGTAAAAGAATTCATAAATAAGAAATCATCTTATAACATTCAAAATTAGAAATTTGATTAATTATCGTTTCAATTATTGAACTGTGAATCTTTTTAGCTATGATTTAATTTTGTTTCTAAACAATGTTGAAATTAATTTGTTGAAATGTTGTTGAAAATAATAAATCAAGTTGGACGTTTAAGTTTTCTAATGAATTTATTTTCATGTATGTATAATTGAGTTATTGAAAGAACAACATTCTAAGAAAATATTGACTGAATAAATGTTTTACTTGGAAAAAATATCTTAACATTTATTATGTATAGTTTTTAATTGTGATTCGAAAATAAGTTATCATTCTTTTTCTGAAAAAAAAAAAAAAAAAAAAAAAAAAAACTTTGTCCGCGGGATTGAGCCGAATGAGATAAGATAGATGTCTGGCGCATTGCCAACTGTACAACAGAGCCATTCGGAAATGCGAGTAATTTGTCTGATAACGTACTGAAGCATCAACTTTGGTTAAAATTTTGAGATTTCATTTTTCAGGAACACCTGCTTATACTTTATGTCTTACTACTTATCTATTACTTTATTATATCAATGCGCAAATGGTATTCTTAATTTCAGACATCGGGACCTCCCATTCATAGTCACAGTATATTATATTAAATCATAAAGTCTACAAGATCTTCAAACATTCAACTTCAAATGCTATTCTGTTATGATGAAGAAACATAAATCATTGATAAAATATATGCACGGAGTTTGTGTGCAACTTATTCTTAATTATTTTAATAAGTTCGTGTGTTAAATGTAGGCATAGTTTGTAAATCACTATTTTATCATGATATAAGATTAATTGGCACTTTTCCGTTATACTGACACCATTGTCGCCAAGCGTAATAGTTGGCGCAAAATGAAAATCACGTGAATTGAAACATTTGAAAAAACATTGTCGATAGTAACTGAACATTTTAAAAATATAATATTTGAAAATTACAGACTTTTATGAAGTATTTTATTTAATCACAAATATATACTCAAAATAAGATAACAAATAACTGTTATACAATAACGTAATAAAATAAAACTTATATTAAACTGCTGGCATAAAATTACAAATATCTTTTAGTATTGCAGTAAACATTCCTTTTCACGATCAGGGTTGAAATAATTGGCGCAATAGCATACATTTTGGAATGGTGTCCGTATAATAGAAAAGACCCGATTAATTAGATATCTTTACAATATATACATGTTTAATACTACAATAGCCGTAGTGATATTTTTTTATGCAATATTCCTCTATTATTTGCTATTTTATTTCGTTTATTAATTAAAAGTCAATTTTTGATTTTTGTTCAATTATAAATAAAACAATTTTTTAATACTTAAAACTAGTAATATTTACAAAATACTGACTTACTTCGAAAACGAAATTTGAATAAACAACACCCATATCTTTCGTTTCAGCAGTTGTAAAAAAAGAACCAATTGAGATCCACAAGTCAGAGTATTGTTTGCCAAAACTCAGAGCATAACCAAAGATCCAGTATGCAACTCCTCCAATCAATACATTAGTAGCATTCTTCACCAAAATGTTTACTTCATTCTTCCGTGATACAATGCCAGATTCTAAAAGGGCATATCCTGAAAAATTGAAACATAAGTGGGAATATCACAAACTTTAGGTTGTACGAGGTGTAAATACAAATTCTCAGTCTTTTAAATCGTGTTCTCATGCCAGATAAGAACATATATGACGAATATAAATGTCACACAGCGCACTAATGTTCGTTTGATGTTTGTGATGCGTATGTAAAAAGGGAAAGGTCCACATTTAACACCGAATTAAATTTATTTTGTACAAGGATATATCAAACGAATTTCGGACAAATTTCGGACGAATTTCGAATTTTTGTAACTATTAGGCATCTTGAATTTGTTCAATAAACGTGTAATTGTTAACATAATTATATTGTATTTTTGTGAACATATGTGTTGAAGGGTGGAATTTCCATCGTGTGCAAAGGTGAAACAAAGAACCAACATCATATTTCTTGTTAATCTCGACGAATCGACTACAGAGATTTTGAACAAACTATGCAGTCGTATAGAATTGAGGCAATGAGTCGTATGCAATATGTCAAGTTGCGAAGGAAGTTTAAATGTGGAAGAACAACGGGCAATTACAACAATATACAGATCGATTGCCGTCTTTAAAACATTCTACCCCATAATGAAGAGAACATATATTTCATGTAAATGCTATAGTTATAGCTCGGATAAATAAAACTAGTGCTGCAGTTCACAGCCATATCCAACAAATAAGAGTGAATTATGTCAACCAGGTATCGTCCGGATAGCTTAACAGGTAAAACATTGGCACGCAAAGTATCCAGGTTCGATTCCTGGTCTGGACATTTTTCGCTCTGTTGAAATAAACTACAACTGTGCTACACCAGCCTTGAATATCATTCTATCCCGTTTGAAGCTCCCGCACTACTAGAAACATTCCATACAGCAGGGATCGTATGCTTCAGAGAATTTTTCAGGACAAATATCAGTATTTTTTTTTTTAATAAATCTAGTTTAAACGCACGAAATTTCGCCTTATTTAAAAAGATATTTTCTGCAAAGGAATACTGATACCGAAGAATTTTCTGGTCTTGAAATTTCAGGATAAGTACGACCCCTGCATACTGTAATTTTAATGTGATTCATTTCATGTGATTCAATTTCAACTTTTAAGCATCTGTAGCGATCAAAACATTGTGCAGTACGTAATTCTTCGTCGTCATTAGCTGGTTGAAATGTGCTCAAGTATCTGTTGTCGATTTGCTCAACTTAAAGCAAATTTTCGTTTCTTTTTGTTATTTCTGCATCATGTAATCGTGGACTGATATACACGTTTGCTCATAAAAACACCACTTGAAAACTTGCGTTGTTGAGACAATGTTTCTTATTATACTGCCCCCTCAAAAATGAAGTTTATCGTATGCTCTTGTTTGTTGATGACCTACCATACAAATGTGAAAACTTTATGATGCACCTATGTAGAATTACTACTCCTATAGCCATATTAAAATGTCCTAGCATTCGTAAATCTAATCACATTTTTTTTTGTGATATCTTAAATAATATTTATTTCGTAACTGACAAAAAAATGAAAGAGTACTCTAAAAAGCAATTTTACATCAACTGTAGCATATTAAAGTCAATTAATTTACACTAACGTTTGGACACATTCTATAATAAATATTTCTACTGTTATATTTTAAAACGTCTTATAAGAAAAATGACAAGCTTCAAAGCTATTAATGCTCTGCTTGCAAAGTGACATTGTATAAAAGTTGATGTCTTGGAGAAATCTATTTGTTTTTGTTTTTGTTTTTGTTTTTTTCTTATAAGCCAAAAACTAGAAAGCTCTGTAATTTCTGTTATTCTGAAAACGGAATTATTTAATATTTTGGAGGCTCATTGTAAATGAAAATATTTTTCAGCGTATGATTTGTTTCAACTAACTGTCATAATAACATTTCAAAATAAAAGCGTTATATTTAATTAACCAGTATTAACAAACTTAATAAAATTATTAAAATGCATATGAATTGTAATGAAACAAGTATAAGAGTAATTAAGAAACTTATATGTTTTTTAACTTCTTTGTAAAATTATGAATCCATTTCCTATTAACATTTTTTTAATTAACGGCACAATCTTAAAATTAAGTCCAACTTGGATTAGTCAAGGCACATTTTCCTATAAGATATGAAATAAATATTGCACTTAAAATAATAAATCTTTTTAAAAAATCACCATAAAATAAAAACAATACTATGTATTGTTTTTATTGTATGGTGATTTTTTACAAATATTTATTATTTTAATTGTTTCATATCGCCAGTTTTCGGTGCGGTTTCACTGTTTCTAAACAGACTGATGTCACTTACATTAAGTTTAAAGTAATTTAGAACTTTTTTCCTCCATTTTAAAATAATATTTTTCATCTATTAATTAAATCTTGTCGGAGGGATTATAAATGCAATTTATGTTTGTTAAACTTGCATATTTAACGTTTTTACCACCAAATGATTTAGTATATTTTTAAAAAAAAGTTGAATATTTCCAAATGTACATTACCTTTAAAATAATCTTATGTTAGAGAAAGATTAAAAAAATACCTGACTGCATTGTGAATATAAGAAAAGAACTGGTGAGAATAAATACGACATCATTAGCGTCACCTCTGGAAAAGTCCGTATTGTTTTGTGATAAATTAAGATAAGGTGGAATCGTGACAGAACTTGAAGGCATTTTCTCAAAAGATCTTTAAATCATTTATTTAAGGTTCACTTTGTTATCCCTGAAAAAAAAAATATGACACATTTAATTAGGATATATTTCGACGTATAACTCGATACATTAATAGTAAAATAAGTCGATATATTAATAAAATTAATAATAATAATAATACATTAATAATTATTTAAAAGTGTTTAATTATATTAGAATGTAAGCCAATATTTGTTCAATATCATGTTAATATTTCATTTATTGTAAATATTTCCCATACATTCCCAGTATTTGTGAGATATTTATTTTAATTTTAAAATATTTACAATGAAATACTAATATTTCAGAAATATTGACCATATACCAGGATTATTATTTATGAAATGGCAATGTTACAGCAATATTGGTTTTATTGATTTGATATAGATGAAATATTTTTACAATATTTTCGTATTATTGGATAAATGTAAATACTAGAATATTAGGAAAAACTTTTATGTCCGCATATAGCCAAGGCCCTCATATAATTCTAATATTATTAATTTACTAAAGTAGATAAAGCAGCTGTATATTTGAAAATAATGTGTAAGAAATACATTACAAGTATTATTAAAAAAATGACGCTTAAAAACCCAAAGTTATATATAGACAACTGGTAATCTGGGAAAAGTCTTATAAGAAAAATCGTATGCTATAACCGCAAACTTTAAACCAAAATTAACACATCGACACATCTGCCAGTCGTTTTATATTATGAAATTTGCGGTAAATACTCGTATTTGATATTTTTCGCCTCAACAAAAATCATTTAATATAGGGAAATCATAAATGATTGTCAGGGTTTATAGCACCTGTCGCAAGCATTGCCAGTAATATATGGACGAAAGTACTTATGAATTTGATAGGATAACTTCCCAATATTCTCTGAAACTATCTATAAATGCTCGCTAATGATTCCTTCGAAAATTCTACAAATTTCGATACATATTACAGTATGTCAGTGGTAGTTATAAGATGAATGAAAGAAACTGACATATAACTACCTTAAAAGTAAACAGTACTTTTCTGTTAGCCGAGCGTCACTGATCACCAAAATCTTCCGAACCAGTTTTCTCGACAATTCCTTGTGAAGCAGTCTCTAAAATGTATGAAATTTGTTAAAACCCCAATCATTAACAGATCTATGAGCTTTATGCTCCTATTAAACCGAAAAAAAGTCACTGGATGGATGAAATTAACTGTGCAGCAGTCTCTAAAATTTATGAAATTCGTTAAAATCCCTATCACAAACAGATATATGATCGGAAGCCTCCGATTTATTGAGAGAAAAGAACATCATCACAAGTAGGGAAAAAACATCACTGGATGCCAGACGTTCGCTGTGCAGCAGTCTCTTAAATTTATGACATTCGTTAAAACGACAATCATAAATCAGTATATGAGCGCTACACGCCCATTAAAGCAAAAAAAAAAAAACATTACTGGATGCATGAAATTCGTTGTGCAGTAGTATCTAAAATGCACGAAATTCGTTAAATCGAAATCACTATAACATATCTAAATGCATTCCAATATCAGCCACAGTAACGTTAAGTGTCCTAATTTTGCATACCCAATATTTCAGCACTGTGTTATAATACCCTAAAAAACTTACTTGAAAATACTTAACTATATTAACAAAAATATTTAATTAAATCATAACATAAAGTACACAGAATTCATTTCAAAATGAAGGTATGAAACGGTAATTCATGTTATTGAAGATCCCCAAAAAAATTTCTAACACTTAAAATCCTTGAAAACGAATCCTCAGCTTTACTTCTCCACACAAACTCAACAAAATAACACTCCAAATGATCCGCCATCTTGCGCTACCCCAAAGCATTTCAATTTTTAATATGACTCCACTGTCAGAATAGACAAAATTATACTTATGGTTAACCTTGAAATCATTAAGTCCCTCCTCTTCAAGTTTTGTAGCACAAAAATTTACAGCTTCTTGATCTATTTTCGACAAAACCCCAATTTTCCTAATTAAAAAACGAAACGCAATAACACAAACATATTCGAATGACAGAACAACATTCCAATCATGGCGCGCGAAGTGAATGCCGGGAAACCAGTGAGAAATTAATGACGGAAAATGTTACAATTCAAATAAAGCCAAATGAAACGATATTTGGCGACTTATCACTGGCGCCCGGTTAACAGAATGGGATCAAATATACTATTAAATTTTTCTCTAGCAATATAAAGTGTTACTCTTCTTACTTGTTATGTTCCATACATATAGTACAATTCTAAAAAACCAAAAATCATTAAGAACAACCCTGTGATTGCACATTAATTTAACAGCTGCTGAAAAAATAAATTTATATTCGATTGATCTTCACCAAATATTGTATGGATTTAGGATATACTTTCTATATTCTAAATTTGTTCTAATTACTGTTTAAGGTAAATATAAGTATAATAATGATTTTTCAAATAGATTGCTCTTTGCAAAAAAAAGCATCTTCATTTACTTAATAAATCATTTTGACGGATTTTTATTTTTTTATAGTAGTCCGGGCAATACAGACGGTATAGGAGCTCTACCTAGCAAAAGTCATGGTAGTTCTGAAAAAAGGCTTACTATATGTTTTTTGGGTCGCTGAATCCGAATTTTTAACTCCCACCAAAATTTCCCCCGGCAACCCCCCAAATTTTGGTAAAATGCCCCCAAAAAAGGTTTTTATTAAAAAAATCAATTTTTTTATTGTTTTAGGGGAAAAGTATCTAGAAATTCAGAAAGTAGACAAAATTTGCAAAAACTTAGATGCATGACATTATGACTTAGGATGAAAGGGTAGGGGGGATCTGCCTCGGAACATGCGCGCGGTGCTGCGTGAACTAAGTTGCGCAATTCCACATAACCACTGACACGTTTGCATTCGCCTTCCCATCTCCCCTCCGATCTTTCTCTATAAGGTTTACTTTAAGTTTTTTGGGTCGCTAAATCCGAATTTTTAACCTCCCCCCCCCCCCAAATAGTTGTATTTAACTTAAATTTCTTATTGTTTTAGGGGAAAAGCATTACGAAATTCAGAAACTAGACAAAATTTGCAACAAATAGAATATATGACATTATGACGTAGGATGAACAGGGAGGGGGAGGGCTGCCTCTGAGCATGCACTGCGGCGCTACGTACACTAAGTTATGAAGTCCAGGCAATAGGGAATTTTACCTGGAAAAATTAATACTACTTCTGGATTTCGACTCAATTTATGTTTTTTGGGTCTCTGAATTTGTAACTTCCCACTAAAATTTCACCCGGCAACCCCCCCAAAAAATTGATTTTTTGAAAAAATTTGGTTTTTGAGAAAAGCGCGCGAGGAATGTTTTTTGGGGGGTTGCCGGGTGTAATTTTGGTGGGAAGTTACAAATTCAGATTCAGCGACCCAAAAAACATAAAGTGAGTCGAAATCCAGAACTAGTATTAATTTTGCCAGGTAAAATCCCCATTGCCTGGACTTCATAACTTAGTGCACGTAACGCCGCAGTGCATGTTCAGAGGCAGCCCCCTCTCTCCCCGTTTATCCTACGTCATAATGTCATGTATCCTATTTGTTGCAAATTTTATCTAGTTTCTGAATTTTGTAATTCTTTTCCCCTAAAACGATGAGAAATTTAAGTTAAAAGCAACTATTTGGGGGGAGGGTGAGATTTTGGGAGTAAGTTAAAAATTCAAATTCAGCGACCCAAAAAACTTAAAGTAAACCTTATAGAGAAAGTTCGGAGGGGAGATGGGAGGGCGAATGTTAACGTGTGAGTGGTTAAGTGGAATTGCGCAACTTAGTCCACGCAGCATCGCGGCGCATGTTCCGAGGCAGATCCCCCTTCCCCTTCACCCTAAGTCATAATCTCATATATCTAATTTGTTGCAAATTTTGTCTACTTTCTGAATTTCTAGGTACTTTTCCCCTAAAACAATAAAAAAAATGATTTTTTTAATATGCCGGGGGAAATTTTGGCGGGAAGTTACAAATTTGGATTCAGCGACCGAAAAAACACAAAGTAAGCCAATTTCCAGAACTACCATTAATTTTGCAATTAAAATTCCCTATTGCCTGGACTATAGGTAATTTGACTGAAATTCATTACGAAACATATTTGATTATAAAATTTCTGTATGGCAAAAATAATAATATTTTACTAATTTTATTTCAATAAATAAACAAAACTTGCCGTAGTAATAACGCGATTAAATGCAATCTAAACGGTAAAACAAAACTTTCCACATTTATGCCTATTGAAATTAATACACAAATGATTTTTATATATTTTCTGTTTGTTAATTTCTGAAAATAACTGTGAAATTTCTGGAAACTCTGGGGTATTTAAACCGCTGGTTCATTATATTAATAACTTCATATGTATTGTAAGTGATCTGTTTTACTTGGATATAGCTGTAATTTTTAGAGATAGAACGTTTTTTTAACAGATTGATCATTAGAATCGTGATTTTACAGATAACTTACTTAAAATTTTTATCTTAGAAAATAATATAAACATTCACTCCAAATTATAAAACTTCCTAAATTTGTATATATCGTGCGTTCTTTAAACTCAATATTACAAGTTCTTTTCTCTAGTTGAAGCTATGAAGTATGAATTTCCTGTTACTTAAATATACATTTCCAGTTTGAGATCTCAAACAAAAAACAGCAATAAAAGAATTCCAATAATCATACAAAGAAATTTAAAAAATGTTTCAAATAGAAAAGAGTGTATTCTTTCAAAAACAATTAATTAAAAAAAATGTTGTATTTGGCCAAAATTGATTATTTAAACGGAGTGGGATACCTTTAGTCAATGAAATATTCATTATTAAAAAGAGAAACAACATTTACAAAACACAATGTAAGTAATTTTAAAAAGAATAAGCTATTTCGAAGCCTCTAAGGCCTCATCATTAGTGCTTAAAAATTAAAGATAAAAATAAAATAAAACTGTGGAATAAAAGAGGGGGGAGAGAGAGCCAGAAAGGCGCACCTCACATCCCGACCGTCAACAGCCAAATGAAAATCACTGTTGACAAACAGCCGCAGAGTCGGTCTCACGCGCACACATGGAGACCAATCTGTAACCGCCCAGATGCTCCTGGAGAGTTCAAACAAAGCGGAGAAAAGGTGGGGGGAGAAGGGGAGGAATTAAAGAAAATTAAACCATAACTTTGAAAAATTGGGCGTGCTGGACAAATCATTTACTAAGCTGTTTGAATTTTTCCATATGTGGTAAGCTTCCCCAAAGTCAAGATCGTAAATTGATGAGCATTTCCGTATAATTGAGGCTTCGGAAAATTTAAAATTATGATTGTTGGACCAGAAGTGATTAGCAATAGCGGAACGCTTGATGTTACAATTTTTAACACAAGTTTTATGCTCCCCTAAACGGACTTTAAAGGGTCTTTTCGTTTGACCAATGTACATTTTATTGCAATCGCAAGAAAGATCCGTTTAAGGGAGCATAAAACTTGTGACATCAAGCGTTCCGCTATTGCTAATCACTGCTGGTCTAACAATCATAATTTTAAATTTTCCGAAGCCTCAATTATACAGAAATGCTCATCAATTTACGATCTTGACTTTTGCAAAGTCTACCACATATGGAAAAATTCAAACAGCTTAGTAAACGATTTGTCCAGCACGCCCAATTTTTCAAAGTTATGGTTTAATTTTCTTTAATTCGTCCTCTTCTCTCCCCCCCTTTTTTTCTCCGCTTTGTTTGAACTCTCCCGGAGCATCTGGGCGGTTTTTGATTGGGCTCCCTGTGTGCACGTGAGACCGACTCCGTGGCTGTTTGTCAACAGTGACTTTCATTTCGCTGTTGATGGTCGGGATGTGAGGTGCGCCTCTCTGGCTCTGTCTCCGTTATTCCACAGTTTTATTTAATTTTTATCTTTAATTTATAAGCACTTATGATGAGGCCTTAGAGGCTTCAAAATAGCTATGTGCTTTTTAAAATTACTTAGTTTTCTGTTTTGTAAACTTTGTTTTTCTCTTTTTAATGTATTGACATAAAGTACAATCCTCTCCCCTCCCCCCCCCACTTTTTATTTTATTTAAATATTCATTATATTTGTAGCAGACTTCGGTTGCGGAATATTGGATAAGGATTATTTTCCAATCATAGTCATTACTAAAGGAGATTTTATTTATTTTGAAATTTTTATATAAATATATTTTTAACCGTATATAATACATGCATACTGTAACTTAAACTACATAATTATGCATAAAATCTAGTTAGTGGTAGATGACGCATCTTGAATATTTTTATTTACTTCTGTAAAAGCTCTTTACATTGTGTACTAGTTGATAAAATTACATATTTCTACACTGTAAACCGAAAACCTGTGAATTTTACAAAAAAGCGCTGTGAACCAGGACGCCTATGAAACACTGTTTATAAAAAATATATATGTCTGTATTTATTAAGACCTTTTTAACAGATTTTCATCGTAAAATCACAATACATATTAATGCCTTAAAATATGCAGTTTTTTCCTGCCGTCCAGACTAACAGTTTTTTTCTGTAAAATCACCAGTTTTTTCTTTTTTTTTTTTTACAGTGTAGAATTATGAGATTCTGAAGAAAAATGTATATATATAACTATACAGATCGGGGAAAGAGGAGGAGCTATAAATTGTATGAACATGTGTATGTCGATAAACATAAATATACACACACACGCAATTATATATATATATAAACGATAATGTTCCTTGGTTTAACAAAACAATTTAGGAAAATATAATATAACCTTTTCACAACTAACAACTATTCCAAAAAGCGCTTATTTTATTTTCAATATCTTGTATTTCTTAGATTTAAAGAAGTAGTATTTGTGAAATGAAAATGTTTCTTTTGATGCCAGTAATTTTCGGAAACGCTTCCGAATATTTTTTACCTTGTATTACACTGTCTTTCAACACGGTATCAACACAAAATATAGTATTTTGGGTGCTGTGATTTATCAATTAACATTTTCATGTTCAGCAAACACGCTCAAAAGGCAAACATATTAACTTAACTGCGTAAAAGGCTTATTTTTAACTCTTGTATACATAAATATTCTGTTACGCAGCAGTAAATGATTACTTGACAATTCAAGCACCAGAAAAACGAATATTTTTTATTGATAACAAATGAAAAACCTCATCGATACACTATAAGAGCTACTTGAAAACATTCCTAAAATACAGTCTGTTACAAATGTATAAGACCACAACACATTTTGCTGTTTAGGTAATTAAAGAAATGTTTCAATCAAAATAAAGAATATTTTATGTTAGTACATCAAGTTTTTAGTAAAATGTAGCAACTTAGAGAAATGAAATTAATTCTGAAAAAATAAAACATCAATATAACAAAAAAGTATCAAAAAGAACTGTTACAAAATTATAGGACCACCTGTAGTAAAGAACAGTTTTCTCAAATTTAGTACGATGTTGCTCCACCATTGCTCTGAATAACTTCAAACACACGATTTGGCATAGAGTTTATTAATTTTTTAAGGAACGATTCGCGATTATTGTCCCATTTCTCCATAATGGCCATTTCTAATTCATAGGTTGAATGATATTGTTTGTTATTTTCATACACTTGGCGAGACAAATAAACCCACAAGTTTTCTATGGGGTTTAGGTCAGGGCTTCAACTTTGCCAAGGTAAAACATCAATCTTTTCTCTTTTAAGCCACTCTTTTCTTGATTTCGACGAATGGCTGGAACTATTATCTTGTTGAAACTTCCATTTTGCACCTCCTAAAAGTGGTCCGAAGGGTATAAGACTTCGAAATAGCATCCGTTGGTAATTGTCCGAGTTCATTTTCCCTTCAACTCTTTGGAGATCGCATTTTCCCGCATATGAAAGTGCGCCCCGCACCATAACGGAGCCGCCTTCCATCTGCCTACTGAAGAACTCGCCAGATCTTTGCCTTAAATGATGCCAGTATTAATTATTGCTGTCTGGACCATCTAGATTGAATTTTCTCGTCTAAAAACAAATTATTTCTCCATGCAGAGTTCCAGGCCATGACATTTTTTGCCCATTTAAGACGAGCTTCTTTGTAACATTTCAGTAGTAGTGGTTTACTTTTTAATTTGCGACGAATAACATCAGCATTAGAATTCAAACTTCGCCACACGGTTGCATGTGATGCCTTTTTAGTCATCTGTTGTGCTATTTTACGAGTCGACTTTTATTTTTTCGTTGCCAGTTTGATAATTCGCCTATTATTACGATATGATAACTTATTTTTACGACCAGATCGTTTATGCATTCCATACAATTCTTTTTTACTTAAAACATTACGAATCGTAGTTTTAGAACGATTAAGAATCTTACTTATTTTACATTGAGACTTTCCTTTTCCTTTGTAGAACCACGCTCTTCTCACTTCTATTTCAGACAGCTCACTCCGACGAGGCATTTTACTAATAAATTCAAAGAATCAGATACAATTCAGAATTTCTCCACTTTATTCTTCTTTTCAAGTTTTACAGATTGTTTAGGTTACAGTTAAACTCTGAATTCAAAATAAAATCGTCTGCTTTATTAATAATATAAGAGTGGTCTTATATGTATGAAACAGCGGGTTTGCGTAAAATCGTTTGGCATGAAGCAAAAAAAAAAATATTCAAACTTTTTTTTCCTGAGCTAAATAAACATTAAAGAGTTATTTCTTTTCATACAACTACTTTTAAATTCAAACTAATATTTTCTTTGTTGAAAAAAAGGTGAAATCTAAGTGGTCTTATAATTTTGTAAGAGACTGTAATAGGCAGCAATTTGACATTTGCATTTTGACATTTTTATTTTATTTTATTTATTTATTTTATTTTATTTTATTTTATTTTATTTTTTATTTATTTTTTTTTTTTTATTTTTTTTTTTTTTGCATTGGATAGCCGAGATCCATCTCTACATCGCACCTTTCTTACTTTTTCGATTTTGGTTGCAGATATTTTTCAGAATGACACTTTCATTTTCAGAACCAGTTTTGAAAGTGAAAGTAACTTTATAAAAAATATCAAAACACTAAGATAAGTTGCGGATTCGGGTCTATATACTAGAAATTATCTGAAATATGAAGAGCAACAATAGGACAAGTGAATTTAATTCTTGCTTTATGATGTCAATTAATTTTTTACAAACGCCACCTGAAATATAATCAAAAATTAGGGTAGTTACCAATTTTCTTTAACCCTTTATCTACTGATGGAACTTATAAGTACCATTAAAATAACTTGTTATAAAATTACTTTATTACATCGTTTAGCAGTAATACAGTTTAGAATGACTTATAGATGCATTACTTTATCTTGTTCCAAAAACATTATGGGTTACACAAAACAAAAATATTTTTAAAAGGATTATTTCTTTTGTCTTTGCATCTTTTCAGCTTTCTAAGCATTGGGGGAGGGGGGGGGGAATTTTCAATTCGGATATATTTCTATATTTTTATTCTAAGAATATTATATTTGCATATTTCCTATTTCCTAATTCTACAAAATACTAAGAAAAAGATTTGAAATAAAAGATTTGAGTGAGGTTAAATATTGCACAAAATCCCTATCAATTCAAATTTAATTAATCCTTCTAAATCCTTCAATACTTCTAAAATCCTTCTAAAATTTATTAAATTATTATGTAAATCTTCTAATATAGTTACAAAAATTCACGAAAAATGCTTTAGAAGATAAGATTTTCATAGATTCAAAATTCACTACATGAAGGGTTAATCCATGAGCTACCGCCTAAAATATTTAACACTGAAAAAACAGAAAAATTTAAAACCGAATTTACTTGAAACTCAGTATTTAATCATATCCTACTGTTGTTCTGGGAAGAGGATACATATATATATAAAATTAAAATGAAATCATAAATTTAAAAATTAATTGGAAAGATAATTCAAATGATGAACACAGTCAATTAGAAAATGAAAAATAATAAACTATAAATAGCTTATGGATTCTTCAGAAGATTTTCATAAGTTTAATTCATAGCAAAGATATGTTATTTTGTCGAATATTTTCGGCATTAAACCTAAAATACTATTAATGACAATATTGAACTCCTTATAACATATCCGAAAAACCAAGAAAATTGTATAAAATGAATAGATCCAAAACATAAACTATAAATAATTTGAGACAGATAGAAAGTTTAAAATGTAACAGACACAATTCACCAGGAAAAAAAAAAAACGTTTCATGGATTGTTAGCCGGAAAATCTATACCAGGACATTGTGAGAATAATAATAAGAAGAAAGGCTAGTACTGTCATCTAGTGATGGGCGATAACGAGATGTTTTTCTCGATTTTCTCGATTGTATGGACATCTCGATATTTTTCGATTGTATAAATTTTTTCTCGATGACTACAGTTTGCAAATTTCTTTTATAAATCATATATTATGTATTATATACGTCATACATTTATCAAGAATAGTCTGCGGGTGAACTGGAATGAGTCGATGTTAATAAAGACTAGGTGACTTCGACCGCTAGCGGGCCCCTCCTTTAATTGGTGCACCTAATTTATACGTAATCTTGTAATATGAAATCACGAACAGGTTACCCGCTATATACGGCACTGATATATGATAGCAGGCGGGTGTGGTTGCAAGCACTACAAAATCTTGTAAAAAATATAATATCGAAACGAATGAACGTCGCACCAGATCTCTTGGGGGAGGGGTCAAAGCGAGCGGAGGGGCACAGCAGCCGCATAATATGATTAAGTCGTCGCAGGTCTTTAGGCCTTTCCAACCATATGTCACATGAGAAGTCTGGATCTGAATTTATAAAAATGCCCTCCCCGTGGGGGGAAAGGGGGGAGGGGTACGGGAGGTGGATAACATGAGTAAGTGGTCATAAGCCTTTCCAACAATATGTCACATGAGGGGTTTCGGCTAAATTTAGAAAAACACCCCCGTGGGGGAAAAGTGGGGGGGGGCGGTCACCGGAGGTGCATTACATCAATAAGTAGTCACAGACCTTTCCAACGATATCTCACATGTGGGGTCTTGGCTAAATTTGGAAAAGTGTCCCCCGGGGGGGTTCAAAATGGGGGGGATGGACACCGGAGGAGCATAACATCAATAAGTAGTCACAGACCTTTCCAACGATACCTCACATGTGGGGTCTTGGCTAAATTTGGAAAAGTGTCCCCCGGGGGGGTTCAAAATGGGGGGGATGGACACCGGAGGAGCATAACATCAATAAATAGTCACAGACCTTTCCAACGATATCTCACATGAGGGGTCTTGGCTAAATTTGGAAAAGTGCCCCCGGGGGGGGAGCAAAGTGGTGGTGGGGACACCGTAGGTACATAACATCAATAAGTAGTCACAGACCTTTCCAACGATATCTCACAAGAGGGGTCTTGACTAAATTTGAAAAAGTGTCCCCCAGGGGGGGGGGAAGAGTGGGGGGACTGTCACCGGAAGTGCATAACATCAATAAGTAGTCACAGACCTTTTCAACGATATCTCATAAGAGGGGTACTGACTAAATTTGGAAAAGTGTCCTCCGGGGGGGCAAAGTGGGGAGGGGGGGCGGGCACCGGAAGTGCATAGCACTAATAAGTAGTCACAAACCTTTCTAACGATATGTCACATGAGCAGTCTTGGCTAAATTTGGAAAAGTGTCCTGAAATTTCATATATTATAAATAATATTTTGCGGAGGGCTCCATAAAAAAATCCGATCTAAAATGATAAAAGCGGAAAAAACTACCCTCGCAGTGGGGGCCAAATTGGGGAGGGGAGGAAGAAAGTCTCATAATATGAAAGAGTCATCCGAGAGCTTACCGATGACATTTCACATGACTGGTCCAAAAAAAGTTTGAAAATTGTTCCCCCTCTCTCCCCCCGTGGGCCCACTCTTTCACACCGGAATTCACACAGCCGCCACTTTAAAATTTTTATGTTCAATAAATAATATTTACCGGGAGACTGCATAAAAAACCCATATTTAAAGTGATATTTAAATTTATTATAGAAATCGACTACGGTTTTAAAAATTTGTTCGCCCCTTCCCACCCCCCACCCCCCTTTGGGCGAAGAAACGTTCATAGTATGAAAGAGTGGTCAAAGGGCTTTTCGATTATATGCCACAGGAAGGGTTCGGTAAAATTTTTTAAATTGCACCCCATGAGTCCACTCTCACGTCCTCCTCCCTCGAAATCACCCGACCCACCTTTATCTTTGTAAATTTTATATTTAATAAATAATTTTTATCGGAGGGTTCCAGGTATGTGACATCTTGGTAGGGCTAAAATAAGAGAAACTTTGAAAATTAGGGCTTCATTTCACAGCTCAACCTCATGCCTTTTTCTCTATCTCGTCCCTTGGTACTCTCGATAAATTTTCTTACATTTCTTCTCTGCCGAGGACGAGAGAAATCCTCGAAAAGCTTCTCATAGCGAAATGTTGAAAAGCGCGAGAGAAATTCTCGAAAGGCTTTTCATTGGGAGATTTCGAAAAGGACGAGAGTAACAAGCGAGAGGCTTCCCATCGGGAAAGGTTGAAAAGGGCGAGAGGAGACTCTCGAGAGACTTCCCATCCCGAAAGGTTTAAAACCGCGAGAGAACCAACCATCGAGCAGATTCCCATCTGGAAGCGTCGAAATGCTGGAAAAATCATCGGAATGAGATTTGCCGAAATGCGAGATGGAAATGAAGCTTTCAGAGTCAAACTTACCGCATTTCTGGTTTAAGTCATAATTTCTCAAAGGAGTCCATCTGCTTATCCAATCTCTTTTTAGCTCACAGGCTATCTAAGCCTGAGAGCTAATGTACCCGTCGGTTCTGTGTGTATGCATGTACTGTACGTACGTATGTATGTACGTAACGCGATAACTCTTGATTAAAATGTACGATTTGCTTCAATTTTTTTTATGTTCATTCTGATAAGGCGTTCCGCTGTTTAGTTTTGACGGTTCATTGGTTAAGGATAAAGGGAGAGAAGGGGGGCTGGTCCCCCCCCCCCTCTTTAATTTAGATAAATAGGTTTTTCATGCAGAATTCTTCGATTTGCTCCAAATTTCGTATACCGGTTTATTATGTTAAGGAGCTTCCCTGATTAAACTTGGAGGTTCATTAGTTAAGTATGAAGGGGAGAAAGGGGGGTAGACCCCCTCCTTAATTTAGATAAATGGGTTTTTCATGCAGAATTATTCGATTTGCTCCAAATTTGGTATACCGGTTCATTATGTTAAGAAGTTGCCTTGATTAGATTTGGAGATTTACGGGTTAAGTATAAAGGGGGAGAAGGGGGCTAGACCCCCCCCTTAATTTAGATAAATGGGCTTTTCATGCAGAATTATTTGATTTACTCATAATTTGGTATACCGGTTTATTATGTTAAGGAGCTTCCCTGATTAAACTTGGAGGTTCATTAGTTAAGTATAAAGGGGGGAAAGGGGGGTAGACCGCCTCCTTAATTTAGATAAATAGGTTTTTCATGCAGAATTCTTCGATTTGCTCCAAATTTCGTATACCGGTTTATTATGTTAAGGAGCTTCCCTGATTAAACTTGGAGGTTCATTAGTTAAGTATGAAGGGGGGAAAGGGGGGTAGACCCCCTCCTTAATTTAGATAAATGGACTTTTCATGCAGAATTATTTGATTTGCTCCAAATTTGGTATACCGGTTTATTATGTTAAGGAGCTTCCCTGATTAAACTTGGAAGTTCATTGGTTAAGGATAAAGGGGGAGAAGGGGGGCTGGTCCCCCAATTAATTTAGATAAATGGGTTTTTCATGCAGAATTACTCGATTTGTTCCAAATTTGGTATACCTGTTTATTATGTTAAGGAGCTTTCCTGATTAAACTTGGAAGTTCATTGGTTAAGGATAAAGGGGGAGAAGGGGGGGGGCTAGTCCGCCCCCCCCCTTAATTTAGATAAATGGGTTTTTCATGCAGAATTATTCGATTTGTTCCAAATTTGGTATACCGGTTTATTACGTTAAGAAGTTGCCTTGATTAGATTTGGAGGTTTACGGGTTAAGTATAAAGGGGGAGAAGGGGGGCTGGTCCCCCCTTAATTTAGATAAATGGGCTTTTCATGCAGAATAATTTGATTTGCTCCAAATTTGGTATACCGGTATATTATGTTAAGGAGCTTCCCTGATTAAACTTGGAAGTTCATTGGTTAAGGATAAAGGGGGAGAAGGGGGGCTGGTCCCCCACTTAATTTAGATAAATGGGTTTTTCATGCAGAATTACTCGATTTGTTCCAAATTTGGTATACCGGTTTATTATGTTAAGGAGCTTCCCTGATTAAACTTGGAGGTTCATTAGTTAAGTATAAAGGGGGGAAAGGGGGGTAGACCCCCTCCTTAATTTAGATAAATGGGTTTTTCATGCAGAATTATTCGTTTTGCTCCAAATTTGGGACACCGGTTTATTATGTTAAGAAGCTGCCTTGATTAGATTTGGAGGTTTATGGGTTAAGTATAAAGGGGCGGGGCTAGTCTCCCCTTAATTTAGATAAAAGGGTTTTTCATGCAGAACTATTGGATTTGCTTCAAATTTAATATACCGATTTATTCCGATATGGCGCTTCCTTCATTAGATTTGGAGGTTCATTGGTTAAGTATACAAGGGCGAAAAGGGGGCAAGTCCCCTCCCCTTAATTTAGATAAATGGATTTTCATGGAGAATTATTCAATTTACTTTAATTTTTTTTCTATGTTTGTTCTGATAAGGAGCTTTCCTGATTAGATTTGAAGGTTCATTAGTTAAGTATAAAAGGGTTAAAGGGGTTAGACCACCCTTAATTTAGCGATATGTTTCTTTTTTTCATGCAGAATTATCTGATTTGCTTCAAATTTGCTATACTGATTTATTATAGTTAAGGAGTTTCCCTGATTAGATTTGGAGGTTCATTGGTTAAGTATAAAAGGGGCAAACGAGGGATATTTCCCTTCATTTATTTTTTGAGGGACATTATTCTTTGAAATAAGAGTATAATATACAGTTAGTGTTAATAACCTGTGAGCTCAATGCCATCAGTTTAACTGGCACTTATCATTTTATTGCTATTAACCGATGTGGGTTATGAAGCATAGTGGTTTATGTATTCAGTTCTGTATAGTCCTAGTTTCAAACTTTACTGTTAAATTTAGTGTCATTTTGCCCCGAATTTTCAATGTTTCTCTTATTTTAGCTCTGCCAAGCTGCCCCATACCTGTAGATTCAGATAAATACTATTTATTAAATATAAAAAGTTCAAAGAGGAAGGTGAGTGAATTCTGGGGTGCGCGAGAGTGCACAAAGGGGGGGGGGGTAATTTTCAAACTTTTACCAAACCTCTCCTTGACATATCATCGGAAAGTCCTTTCACCACTCTTTCATATTATGATCTTTTCTCCTCCCAGAGTTGAATTCCGGAAGGGGTTCGGGGGGGGGGGGGGGAGTGGTGCGGAGGTGACTTTTTTTTTTTATTGTAGAGATTTCTACAATAAATATCATTAAATGAGATTTTTTTAATGGAGCTCTCCGATAAATATTATTTATTAAATATAAAATTTTAAAAGTGGGGCTGCGTGATTTCCGGGTATATTCTAGGATAAAAGAGGGAACCCACGTGGGAGGGGTAGATTTCAAACTTTTTTTGGACCAGTCATTTGATCTATCATCGGAAAGTTTTCGGTTATCATCGCAAAGTTACTCTTTCATATTATGAACCTTTCTTCTTCCTTCCTTAGTTTGGCGCCCCGAGAGAGGCACTTTTCGAACTTTTTTGAAATCGTAGCGTTTTTAAACATTTTAGATCGGATTTTTTTTACGGAGCCCCCCGATAAATAATTTTTAATATACGAAAATTTCAAAGAGAAGGATGGGCAGGGTATATTTCGGGGGGGGGGGGGGTGCACGATAATTGGAATCCTGGGAGTTGGGACTCTTTTCTATCTTTTGCTGACACCCCTCATGTGATATATCATTGGAAAGCTCTGTGACTACTATTTCATTTTATATATCACCCGCGCCCCTCCCCTTACTTTGCCCCAGAGCGGGGGCACTTTACTAAATTTAGCCGACACCCCTCATGTGCCATATCGTTGGAAAGTCCTGCGACCACTTATTCATATTATGCACTTTCCTTGCCCCTCCCTCCTACTTTGCTCCCCGCGGGAGTTCGTTTATTGTATTCCAGTCGAAGACTTTATAAAATTGGGGAAATTAAAGATCCAATCTCAAATGACGTAGAAAAATCAATAAAAAATTTTGATCCCTTTTATCATCCTTTAGTTCCTATTTCTGCCACAAGGGGGTGCTTTTGATTCTTATTTCTTTGGCCATTTTGGTGCTAATTGCCGAAAAATTCTAATTTTTGATACTTAAACTCCCCTTACCGCTTCATAGCTACTCGCGTTTTTTCAGCTTTTTTCAACCAGGGGGCACCCTTACAAGACTTTTCCAGTCTTATGGCTCCTTTATAGTTTCCCTTTGGTTTGTTGTTTTTTTATTCCATCTGTTTTCAGTTACCCTATATTTAATAAAATCTGCCTTATATATATGTAAAAACAATGATTTCAATAATCGATTCTAGAACATCTCCTTTGTAGATTCTCGAAAGTAATCGATGACTGTATCGATTGTGTATTTTACGATAACGATTTGTTTCGATTGGTAAATTTTCGAGAATGGCCCATCACTAAGCCCTATCACTACTATGAAATTGTTGGCCAGGATAATAGCTAAGTTTTCCAATAACTGTTTTTAGCTTTTCTCGTTATAATCGATTGTAAAACATCTCGATTGTAGATTCTATGAATTAATCGATGGCTGTATCGATTGTGATTTTTTACGATGACGATTTTTCTCGATTGTCGAATTCTCGAGAATCGCCCATCACTACTGTCATCTATCTTTAAAAGGAAAAAATGCTAGTGCTATCTAGCTTTAAAAAGAGAAAACAAACGCTAGTGCTGTCATCTAGCTACCAATGGATGAGTTATAAGTTAAGGCTTTTCTCAACTGCTCTGCTCAACAAGCGCAAAATGTTTTGACACACTTACAAATTCGTTTTTTAACAGAAAGATATAAAATTGAAAGCCTGACCATGGGAGACATTTGGAATCGAAATGTGTTTTCCATTTTTTGATCAGTAAATTACCTATTCAGTTATAAGCGATTTCGATCATGTGACAAACACATTTTTCATTCTTTCTTGAGTGGATATTCTACTTTCGCGCAGAAATTCAGTTCAAAACGCTCGCTTTGACACTATTTTCTGAAAGATCTATTGCAATTGCAAGGGGGAAAAAAACGGAAAAACAGCTTGATTACATAGTTTCTGAACAACAACACCTGCCAGTTTAATGCATTCCCGAATAAAAATAAATTAAAACTTGTGTCATAAAGTTGCGCTTTTGGATTTGAGAACAGCCTTGAAAACAAATGAGAGACAATTGAGTTATGACTGTAAAACTAGAAATAATTAAGTAAAGATGTATGAAGTTTAAAAAGGAATATATGGTAATAAACAATAATTAATCTAGTTAAATTTATTTAAAAATGGGATGATGAATTTAGGTAATAACTTAAAATGAATATTGAATAAATAAAGAAGATAATAACAATTATTAATAAATAAAAATAAAAAAAGAATTTAATATATAAATGATGAATTAATATTATATAAGAATTAATTGGAGAGGTGAAATATAGTCATGTATTAGGTGCCATTATGTAAGATATTTTATAATAAATTATTGTATTAAATTGATAGAACCATTAGATGCTCATTTTTAATAAACGTTTTAAACTTTTTTAGCATTCCCGACCTCAACCCTCCATAATGGCATTTCGATTTTATATATAAACAATTTTTAATAGAATTTTATATTAAAAAAAATTTTTTTTTTTCATTTTTTGTATATTTTTTATAATTTTTAAGCAGCCTGCATACACCCGCCATAATAACGTTTTCCTTTTTATAATTTTTACACATATTACATGCCCAAATTGGTAAAAGTTGATGAATACTTTAATGTTTGATCTACGAAGAAAGAAGAGAAAGGGGTTAATTATAAAACAGGGCTGTTTGTTTTAATCTTTATAAATCTGGCCGTATAAATTGAGAGGAGCATAAACATTTAATACGATTTCAATTACTTTGAAAAATATTTATGTAATCATAAATATTGAATGTTAGAGTATTTTTAGGTAAATTATTAATATTAAAATCGATAAAATTATTACTGAAATTATTTAGATAGATAGTACTAGATTAGAAGGATATGTTATAGGAAGAGATATAAATCGATTATTATACATATCTGCATTTATTTATTTATTTATTTATTTATTTATGGATATATAGATATGGATACTGTTATCTATATTTACATATATTTCTAATATACAGGTACAGTCGTGGGAAAAAAAAGTAAACACCCCTACTAACTCCTCAACAAATTATCGTAGAAGAAAGTTACTGGTACCGAACGATTGGAAATAAAGTCTACTTTTAAATGATGTATATAAAATTTGCTTAGGGGCCATCTACATATTAAAACGAACCATAACTTTGTTTTTTTCAATAGCAGTACCCAATTCTGACAGCATAAATGAACTCTACACCCTTCAATTAGCCTAAAAACGAATTTTTATGCAATTCGTACCATAAGTTTCTGAGAAATTACTTATTTTAAAACGAGCGCATATTTTAAGGGCTGTATCCAAATTGAAGTCCGTACTGGATTGTTAACCGAGAGAGCCCCTTCCTTGATCAAGGCACCTTAAGCGCCACTCAAGGAGTCAATGAAGCGTGTTAGATTACAGTACAGCAGAATAAATTTCAAAATGTCTACTCACTTCCATCATAGACGGCCCCTTAAACCATCATTTCGCCGTTTTTTAAGCATAATTTGAAAACAACTTGGAAGAAATATGTGAAATTTTTGAATTTCCATAAAGCCGGACTTAATAAATCTAAATCCATCAAAAAAATTGTTGGTTGCAATTCATAATTTTTTCGAATATTAATTTTATATTTCATAATTGATATCATAAAATTATAAAAATTGCAAATTCAGCTTATTTATGTTTGGGTATATTAGTATTATTACTACGAAAAAAAAATAGCACATTAGGAGCATAATTTCGGGAGATATAAATAAAAATATGAAAATGTAATTTAGCATTAGAAAGACTAAATTTTGAATGTTTATAATTCAAAAACTTATCATTCAAATGACTTGAAATTTGGTGTCTAGGCATAGTCTGAACCGAAGATTTGAAATATCTCGTTAAAATTGGGTATTGCTATTGAAAAAAATGAAGTTTGGATCCGTTTTAATATGTAGATGACCCCCTAAGAAAACTTTATATACATCATTTAAAAGTAGACTTTATTTCCAATCGTTCGGTACCAGTAACTTTTTTCTACGATGATTTGTTGAGGAGTTAGTAGGGGGTGTTTACTTTTTTTTCCACGACTGTACATTTCTTAAGCCTTTAATCTTAAAACATGTACTTATTCAAAGCTAAAAGTGGCGAATAATTATTTTATTTTGTTTAAGAAATACTTATTTCAGAACTCATCTTTTATGTTAAAAATGGTATGCGATCAAATATTTTCATGAAAACTTTTTTACAGCAAAAAGAATGGATTACCCGAAGTGAAATTCTGAACATCTCATGCATGAGTATACTTTTTATATTTGAATATGATATCGAATTTTTTGCATATTTTTGCGCATGCATGTCTAATAGAGGAAAGCACACAAGTGTATCAAATATAAAGTGAGCAGCAATACTATTGATAGCGTAAAAACATCGATAAATATTATAAAATTATAAAGATTAAAAAAAAATTTTAGTTATCGATGATGTATTTATCAACTATTATAAAATTATGCTAGAATAATTCATGAAGTATAATTTGCAAAATTTAGACATTATTTAAAATATAAAAGGAAGATACTACCTTCATATACACTGCGGGACTGATAAATAAAATACAATCAAGTTAAGTTAAAGAATAACTCTATGTTTCTTTGATCGCTTTCCGATATTTAATGATTAAAGATCTTTTTTTTTAATGCTTCGCAAAACAAACTAAACACGTTTTGTTCAATATAAAAAGTCCAGGTAGATAAATGTATGAATTATTTAGTTTCTAATTTAGTTTATACTGTACTGTTTTTGATTTTTCTAGTCTATTTCAGCAGATTGTATTTTTTTTTATCAAATAGCGAATAAAACTGATAAAATGGGGAAATAAATCAAAGGCAATGCGGTATGTTTTGTTTTGTTTTCATTCACCTGCTAAAAATTTCAAATATTTCTGTCTTTATTGATTAATGCTTTATTTTTTGCTGATTATATATACATTGTGAATTTATTTGGATGAAAAATATGTTCTCAAGCAAATAATTTACATGTTTATTTTTACTTTTGTAATCATGATTAATTATTGTACAGAAAAAACTAATTATAGTAAAACTTGCAAATAACGCTAAAAATAATTCAGTCTTCAACCAATTTTCCCCTGCCTCAATGCATTTATAATTCTGAAATATACATTTTTTCATTGTGATAATGAATTTTCCTATTTAACCCTTTATTACGGACCAGGACAAATACATCTTACAGACCAGCAGCAGGACTACTGCTGGCGACTATATATTTATTCTGATTTTATCATTTTTCTTTAAAGAAAAACTTCAAGGACAATTTTAAGAGGTATTTAGAAAATTGTAAATAGTGGTACGATTAGAATATAAAATTTGCCACCATTAGCAGCTCTTCTATCGGTACATTAATGCACCGGATTTATATATTCTGGTCCGTAGTCAAAGGTTTAAGGCAATATTCTGTTACATACTAGTTTTACTATACCTAGTTTTAAATTGGATTTACTTTTCAAATAAGGTACCTGTACCCAATATGGACACCCTAAGGAAAATCGATTTTTTTCACCCCCGTGTACACGTCATAGGACTCCAAAAATATATGACCAATATCCCTGAACTGTTGACTATCATTGTTAAAATTAGCGACCTTGTAATTATTCTGGTTTAATTTTAATTATAAAAACAAAAAAATGTTTACAAGTGTTCATATAAGGAACCACCTGTTCCTATTATGGACATGCATGTTCATATTAGGGACAGGTGGCTCGTTATTGACCTACTACACAGGGTGTATGGAAGAGCCACTCTTCAAAGGGATTTTAGAGCAGAGGGGAAAAAAGAAATATATCTTAAAATATTGCGGAGGAGGGGGAGGCACAGTAAATAGCTTCAGAACCTGCACTTTAGAAGGAGGTGGGGGGGGGGGGCATTTTCGGTTGTGGCTGTTCGAAGACCCATGTAAAGTACCTCTGTTACTACAAAATATTATGAAATAATGTAGCTGGTTTTGCTTAGCTTTATTGCATCTGTCTGCAGAATTTACATCTGTTATTACTCAGTCCTCACAGGATGGACAAATAAAAACTTCTTCATCATGGGCGGTAAGTCCCACACAGTCCTCATGGACTGTGCCGCATGTCTGCATAACTGCCGCATGTCTGCAACATCATCAATACTGCATAAGAAGCAGTACCAGCTCTCCTCTGTTGAGGAAGTCATACCGCTGATACCTGCGATTTCGCCAACAGATACCCTATTGAGGGGAGGCTTCTTTTGATTTTTCTGCAAGGGCTTTTTGGAGGAGTTTTTTCTTGAAGGATTGTTCAGATGACATTAAACAGATATTTTACAAATTTGTGAATCTGAAGATTCATTTGGTGTATTTCCAATGTGGACATAAGGTTTCCATATTAGGAATCGGTCATAGTTTTAATAAATATTGTAATAAATAAACAAAGAAAAAAAATTTCAAGCAAAATATGCAATAGAAATCGAAAATATGTTTTATCGGCTTTCAAAAACACTCCACTTTTCAATATTTAAAGTATTTTTATTGTGTCTAATAAGAATTTAAACTTACCTGTAATTACGATAAGCACGCCACGAAACAACAAGTTTCCTTCCAAATGGGGAACAGCGCGCTTTTTTGCAATTTCCATGTTTAATTATTTTTTCAATTGCTTTTCTTCACGGACATGTAGCGCCATCTCCCAATCAAAATTGTTACTTTTAAAGATATTAGAGGTGTCCATATTGAGAGCACTGTCCATATTTGGTACAAGTACCTTATATGACATTTTAAAATAATATAATTATTTTGTTTAAGTAAAATTTTAAGAATTTATTTCTACAGTTGTTGAAATAATTAGTTTTTTCCTGTAGTTAGAAACCATTAAATGCCATACATTTATATATATATATTTTTATTTCTCCTGCATTATTTACTGTAAATGAAAATTTATACACAACGTTTTAAATATGAGTCGAAATAGGTTTTCAAATTTCAAACTGTGTAAATATTGATAAATATACAATGAAAACTGAAAAAAATGTCGTTGTAATTATTGTAATAAAGATAATGCAATTAATTTTTTATGTAAAGTACAGTTGCTGGTATATGAATTCATAAATATATCGTTGAATGAAAATATTTTTTTCTGAAATATTTTACAAAAGGTTTGATTAATATATACACAGTAAGGTGGAGCGAAAAAAAATTTTTTTTTTAAATCAAAAACGGGTAGGTGCCAAAAGTTGCTTTTATACTAGTACATCAACTGCGTGAAATTTTACCGCTGAAAAAAAATGGCTTTAGTCTGTGCCAAAATATGTCGAAATATGTCAAATATGCCAAAATATGTCTGTCCAAATGTGGAAATTTTGTGTAAAATTTGACATTTTTTCAAAAAAATAAAGGAATTCCTATGGACATGGTTATTATTAAAAGTGTTATTTAAAACTTTATTATGAATGACTTGACATATTTAAACGATAAAACGATATTTTTATTCTGTATAACTGAAGCAAAACTGATAACTTTCGGTAAAAAAGGACGTTGCCACTTTGTTTGTGTCATTCAACGAATTGTTGTTTAAAATACAGCTCTTACCTAGTTGCTTTCAAAACTACCTAGGGTAACTCGACCACGCTACCATGTGAACACAAGGCTTTATTTATACATTTAATTGTGATTTTTTTTTAATCAAAGACTGGCATAAGTTTTCTATGTATCAGCCTAGACCATCTCTTTTTTGTATCCACAGACTTTGGATGCTGCTGCTGTGCTGTGATCTCCTTCACATATTTTTCTACTGCTTGTGTAAGAGAAGGCAACTAATGTAATGCTATGGGGATGATATTCATCTAATCTATTCAGCCGTCTATTATCTTCACCAAGATTGCACCTGATAAACGCATATTGATTAGGGGTTCTGTTACCACAAAAATTTTCCAATGAATTTGATATACATAATTATTTGCTTCAAAGTTGATTATCGATATTTCAGATTTGAGTATGCCATCATTTACTCTCATCTTTCAACTATTATCTGCTGAGCAGCTAGCTGTTTAATGTGATGGCAATCGTCAGAAATCATTGAAATCAGAATTTCCTCTGCGTATGCAAAGCAACCATTGTTCCAAATAACTTTTTTTAGTTTCTCCGTTTATTCCGTTTTCTGTGTTGTTTAGCAGCCGAATAATTTCCCATGAGTTTTTAGATCCCTTCTTTAGATGTGGATTACATTTGATGGTAAACCATCGTGGGGCCAAACTTGGATTACATAGTATTTTTGAGTGAACATAGAGACTCTGATGGGAAGTGAGTTCTCATTTAAAGGCGGAGAATTCTGTTCATCGTTGCCATCCATTCTGCATGGGACATGTTTAGAATGAACCATTACAATGGATCATATGCCACCTCAAAATCCAGTGAATTTTCTCTTCATCATTTATTAGACAAGATCATTGGCAAAAATTAGATTCTAACCCACAGGGATTTGCCGGAGCAATAGGAAAACCTTTGTCCACCTGCCATTCCCTGCTTATTTCAATTTTTGAAGCCATAGAGAGAAATTTTGAAACATTATTTCCTGAAATCGAGAAAACGGTACTCAGCACAAAGTAGAAATACCTGCTAGACATTCGCAAAGTTATTTCATCAAGACATTGCTCAGAAGAACTAGCGAATAGGAAGTCCTATGCAAGATGGCTCACAAAGGCGAATAAAATTTTTCGACTTTATATTAGCACTGATTGACCATCAGAGTCTGTAGGTCACAAAGCATGTAATCCAAGTTTATGCCGCAGGATGGTTTACACCAAATATAATCCACATATAAAAAATGGATCTAAAAACTTATGGGAAATCACTCGGCTACTAAACATCACAGAAAGCGGCATAAAACAAATGCTAAAAAAAAATTATTTAGGACAATGGTTGCTTTGTACATCGAGAGTAAATTCTTATTGCAATGTTCTCTGACGATCGCCGTCACATTAAACAGCAAGCTTCTCAGAATATAAAAAATTCAAGAGATAGAATAAATGATGGCATACCCAATGCTGAAATACCTAAATATTGTAGAATATTGCAGTAACAGAACTCCCAATCACTATACATTAACTGGAGGCAATATTGGTGAAGATAATAGACGCTTGAATAGATTCCATTTATTCCACTGCATTACTCTGCTTGCCTTATCACACACAAGCAGTAGAAATATACGTGAAGGAGTGTCACAGCAGTATCCTCCAATACCTGTGGATACAAAGAAGAGATGGACTAGGTTGATACATAGAAAACTTATGACAGTCTTTGATAAAAAAAAATCACAATTCAGTGTATAAATAAAACATTGTGCTCAGATGGTAAGGTGGTCGAGCTATACACTGTTATAACATCAAATGCAGCCACCTCCACGTGATACGTCCTGGGTAGTTTTGAAAGCAACTAGATAAGAGCTGCATTCTAAAAAACAATTAGTTGTATGACACAACAGAGTGGCAACGCCTTGTTTTTTACCAAAAGTTGTCAGTTTTGATCGAGTAAAGATATCGTTTCATCGCTTAAATATGTTAAGTCATTGATAATAAAGGTTTAAATACCACATTCAAATAATAACTATCTCCATAGGAATTTTTTTATTTTTTGGAAAAAATGTCAAATTTTACCCAAAATTTCGACTTTTGAGCCAAAAGCGCAGACTCAAGCCATTTTTTTCAGTGGTAAAATTTCACGCAGTTGATGTACTATCATAAAGGCAACTTTTGGCACCTACCCGTTTTTGATTTTAAAAAATTAATTTTTTTTTTGCTCCACCCTAATACCGAGTAAAACCTCGGATGCATCGGACACCTATATTTAGTGGACACTTTTTCATTTCACAGCATTTATATTTATTTATTTTTACCACTAAATTGCGGACACCGTCGAATAATGTACAATTTCCGCGATCCCATGATGTTCGCGATTTTACGGCATTTGCATGTTTTTGGTCCAAAGTTCAGCTGCAAATAAATGATGAAATAAAAATACTAATCTTTATCATTTTTAATAATATTTGGAATTTATTTAATAATTTATTTATTATATCATTAGAAAAAGAAAATTGAGAAAGAAAAAAGATAATAATGAATTATTGTTTTTTCAGCATTTCAAACGTACATTCAAAAATAATTTAAACAGAGAAATTTAATTTTAAAAATAGATGAATTGAAACTGAAGCCGTCCGGACGTGAAATATAAAGCAATCCATGTCTTTATCTGAAGAATACTTCACTTCCAAGTGTATTTATCGAGCAAAATATATTTTAAAGAAAGTTACTGAAGTGAAATAATATTTTATGAGCTTTGATGAGTTGACATTTAAATGATTTTCGTTAAAAGAAAAATTATTTGCTTTGCGTGTAAGATCAGATATTGAGTTACTTTACTTACTTCCTGTTAAACATTTTTACTTGGAATTATTTTGAAAGAATTGAAATAATAAATATATCATAATATGTTTAAATGCACAAATCAGCAAGTAAGTTTCTTGTAAGATATAACATAAAGTCTTAGGCTATTAAAAAAATATAAAATCAAAGGGTCATTTTTTTTTTTTTTTTTTTTTACTTTATGTAAATTTTTCTTCATGTGAATTCTATTAATAAGTAAAAATATTGCATACGAAAATTAAAAAATATCTATATATCAACCTAAACGCGGTTATCAAAGAAATTTTTCCCCATCAACCACACCAAACTTTTTGATATATTTCTGACTCATTTTTAAATGTAAAAACTGGCAGACAGAAATGCGAGTTTTTCGTAAGTTAAGAGTGTCTTAACGTATTTTTTAATTCGCATTCTACGCAGTTTTCGCGTACAGCTGAATGCGGGGAATTTTTTTTTTTTTTTTTTTTTTTTTTTTTTTTTTGTTACTGATTATTTCCAGTATCTTGCTTTATGCAAATTTTTTTTGGCAAATGTGTGGAGTGACATAATGTTTTATCTCTTTGTATATATTATGTGGTTGTGATAAAAGTTGCGGCTTTGTTTTTCATTTGGAAATAATTTAATTTTTCAACGTTTAAGCAACATATTGTTACTATTTGAGAGTATCTTAGTTACCTTGTTTTTAAATATTTAATGGCTTTTAAGTTTTTCGACATCGAAGTAGTGATGCCTGTTTTTTATGATTTTAAATAAAAGTATGAAAAATTCAACGTGTCTTCATTTTTTAATCAGCTGTTAATAACGTCTTACACTGCGCTTTTACTCTGCTTTGGCCTGAATTAAAGATGTTTAAACTCGACGAATTTCTCAAAAGCAGGGTACTTGCAGACATGATTATGGAAGGGATTAGTATATCAACAGTGTTTCACATTTTCCCACTAAGAACTGATTTATAAACTATTATTAACACAAGATTTTTTTTCTTGCACTGTCGCATCAAATATTCGGGTCAAAAGTTAACGATGGCAGCTGTTTAAAAAAAAAAAAAAAAAAAAAAAAAAAAAAATCTTCTATCACTACTAAATCGGGGGGAGGTTGCACAGACCATCACCTCTTCTAATTGTTATCTGAAATTCGAGGATTAGACAGAGTTCGATTAGCATATTGAAATGTAACAGGTCTGCTAAGCCATATTTTGGTGGAAACCACCTGAAGATCTGATATTAGGGTTGATCGGTAGACTTCTCATTGCACTTACCTGCGCCCAAAGGCATGAACACATGGAGGATTGGGAGCATGAAAACACAGCGGTAAACCTACCAGTCAACCACTAAAATCGTGTTTGCAGGTGTTTTCCACCAAGATATGATTTGGCAGACCAGTTGCATTTTAATATGCGAAACGAGTTCTAACTAATCCTTGAATTTCAGCTGTCAACTCAATGAGAGTGGTGGTTTATGTAGCCGCCTCCACGTCCATACCAAAAATGGAGGGGGGGGGGGGGGAATTGATTGCATAGACTTTCTGCGTTCTTAAAACAAAAACCTACCAATCTGATATTTTTGCGATCGAAAATGAACCACAAAATGTGTAAAGTGGCTAATTTGGATTTGAGAACAGCCTTTCTTAAGTCCGTTCTCAAATCCAAAAGGGCAACTTTATGACATAAGCTTTAATTTATTTTTGTTGGGAAATGCATGAAACTAGCAAGTATTGTTGTTCAGAAACTATATAATTGAGCTGTTTTTTCCATTTCTTTTGCAAATGCAATAGATCTTTCAGAAAATAGTGTCAAAGTGGAAGTTTTGAAGTGAATTTCCGCACGAAAGAAGAATATCCACTCAAGAAAGGGTGAAACACGTGTATTTCACGTGACCAAAATCGCTTATAACTCAATAGGTAATTTATTGATCAAAGCATGGAAAACATGGTTCGATTCCAAATCGCTTCCATGTCAGGCTATCCAATTTTACATCTTTCCGTTAAAAAATGAATTTAATTGTGTCAAAACGTTTTACACTTATTGAACAGAGCAGTTGAGAACAGCCTCAAGGCTAATTATTAACAGGAGCGCAAGTTCCATTACCGAATACTAATATTCTGAACTTGGTATGCATTCGTGTTTTTCAAACATTACATCCAAAAATAATTTTTTTTTAATTCTTTTTTTTTCTATATGCTTTTCTTAAGGGGTAGTTCTTCGCTTTTTGCTGGGCAAAATATTTCTAAAACATATGTCTATTACTGATGAGAATGGCTCAAACCGAGTTTGAACTCGAGACGGGCTCGGATCGTTGTCAATATATATACCAGCCCTTGAGTTCGTGCTCAATGTGAAAATTTTGTTTATTCCCAAATTGAAAAAGCGGTCAAAATAAAAACTTGCTACTTCAAAAACAAGAATTAATATGTTAGTGTGTTTTACAATCATTTAACAATGAGCTTGAAAGGGAATTGATTAATATTCGTGGGATATAATGAAAAATGTTCTATCTGATTATGAAGCCTTTGTAATAGTCAGTGTTAGTAACATATAGAAGATCTGCATGGGATATCCCTTGCCTATCCTTATTTTCTGTTTCCAGTTCTTTTCCAAAATACGGGAAAACTGAACATATTTATTTCTAGTATTGTTGTACAATGACAGTACGAAAAAATAAGAATTGTGATTTTCGGCAGATTTCTTCTAGTGGTTGGGTACCTATAAAAACATTTTATTTCACATAGATTTTCAGGGACATGAAAAACACGAAAAGTTGTCATGAGGAAGCGGTTAGGATTGATACTTATTTCTATGCAAGAAGAATTTTTTAAGATAAAAATGAATCTTGAAACAATTTTAAAATTTTATTAACAATTTTTTACTGCATAGTTCCAGTATCGGGATTGAATGGAATCGGTAGATATTGAGAAATGTTCTATCTGATTATGAAGCCTTTGAAGAGTCAGTGTTAGTAAAATATGCCCTGCATGGGATATACCTTGCCTACCCTTATTTTCTGTTTCAAGTTCTTTTCCAGAAATACAGGAAAACTGAAGATATTTCTGTCTGGTATTGTTGTACAATGATAGTACAAAAAAATAAAATAAAATAAGAGTCGTGATTTTCGCAGATTTCTTCTAGTGGTTGGGTACCAATAAAAAAATTTTATTTTACACAGGTGTCACGAGGAAGCAGTTGGAATTAATACTTATTTCTATGCAAGAAGAATTTTTTAAGATAAAAATGAATCTTGAAGCAATTTTAAAATTTTATTAACAATTTTCTACTGGAAAGTTCCAGTATCGCGATTGAATGGTATCGAATTTAAAATATTTGTTCTCGGCCTCAGAAAAAAAAAGAATCCAAACACACCACTAATATCAATATTTTATTACAACTATTAAAATTCTAGAGATGCTATCGAGCTGTGAACAAGATTTTAAAACTTAAAAAAAGATATATGTAATAAATATATGTATTTTTTTAAAAACACGCTTTCATAATAATTCACAAAAATGTAGAAAATATAAATATTTTTAAATGCACTGAAAAGTAGAAAGGTCTTGAAAAAAAAAACTCTTAAATGTTAAATTTGACTTTCAGATAAAGTGCAGTGAGCTCGACTATGGAAGATTAATGAATTTAAATGGGATTTTCACCAAATTATTGGACTATCGCCAAGTTGGCTTCATATATGGCAACTTAATTTTGTCGCCAAATTTGGCGATACTTCGGCAAATTGGAAACAAATTAGCGTTTTGTGGCAACCCTGCTATTAGTACTTTTCAACGCTCATTGTTGAAGCTGATACTGATTTCCCCATGGGAAATCAAAACAGAGGGAGCTTGGGGCCAGCCTCCCCCCCCCCCTTTTGCCACATTAGGGGTCGAAATTTGAAAAATTCCGAACCACCTGTTTACTAATTTTGTTATACTGTAGACATGTCTAGTTTCAAGATTTTATTTCCATTGGTTCATGAGATATGGTGATTTTTTAAATTTTTTAATTTGCCTACGTTGGCCACCTCAGGGATCGAATTTTAAAATATCAATATCCAATTAACCCTTAAATGCCTGATTTTTCAAAAATCATTGTAATAATGTTTTTCGGCTTCCATTGTTTAAATAAATCGTGGGAAAAATACTTTAAAAAGCCATACTATTTTGTTTTAAGTATGGTTTACGGCTAAAAAACAGTTTGTTACTAATCGGCAATACTCGTCTTTAATTGCAAAAGTAATTTTCCTTGATAAAATTCTATAATATTAAACACACAAGAATTTTAGGAACTATAATAAGAAATAAATTTTACTTGCTCACTGCAGAACAAAATTGGATATTTCGCAAGCTTCCAAACAAAACAAAAAGAACAAGTAGCAACAATTGAAAAAATAAATCTATCTTTATTCTTAAACAGCACAAGTGTTGCCATCTACATGTGGAAAATACATTTAATAATATTTTCACAATGTATTTTATTGGCAACATTAGGCATTATAGCTTCAATATTATTCTAATAGTATTTTAGAAGCCTAAATTGGGTATGTCGCCGAAAAGCAACACCCGGCATTTAAGGGTTAATGCATCACCCTCAGGAATACATATATTCCAAATTACAAAGCTCTATATCAATGGGAAGTGGATGCAAAATGAGTGACAAGATTTGACTGCCACACATAAACATAAAAATAGAATTGTAAGTTTAAAAAAGGCACGTAAAAATTGAAATATTTTACGAAGAGAAAAACAAGTATACAGAAATCAAAGGTAAAAATTTCAATTTTCTGCTGAGAAATTTCAAAAATACGAATATATTCCAAGCCTATGGTGTTAATATTCGAAAGGAGCAGGGATATAGTGGAGAGTATACGGTGGTATACGCCGTATATTTTTTAAGGAACACCGTATACCCTCTGTTTCTCAAAAAAGCTATAGTATATACACTGTAGGGTATACCCTCAACCTTGAGCGTATACTCTCTGCTTAGCGCGTATGCCCTCTGTTTTTTTTTACGACTACACCACTGGAAAGGAGCATTTGTAGTCTGATAGTTTTAACTGGAATTAAGGCTTCTTTTACTCATGCCACACATTTCTTTATTATGATGTTAAACATATGGCTATGAAACACGTTCGTATATCATTTTTAGCATGTCTGTTAGTTATCTGGTTTGCAATGTTGACGAAAATAGCAAACTGATTTGCAGTAATGAAACTTTATTCACAGCTTATCAGCTACTGTATGCAGAAGAGATCTTTCTTTTCTTCAAATTTCATTTAAATATATATATGTGTGTGTGTGTGTGTGTGTTATAAAATAGATAAGACGCTCTGTTGCTTTTATTTTATATGTTCCTGAAACACTTCTTATATTTTTCCCTTAGTCCCTTAATCAATTTCTATAGCTGCCCAAATTTAACACTTCAAATATTTAGAAACCCATAAGAGATATAAGTCATAGTAATGGCAGCCTAACGTGGACATTACCAAGTATATCCGTCTATATGCCCTATTCTATGTGTTCTATGCCGTATACTTATAATTATTATATGTCCGAATCCAGTAAAAGTATGCATATAATTTCCCATGACGGCTGAACCAAGTTCTGAGTCATCACATATTCTCTTTTACTTCCATGGGTTGCATAGCTATCACGCGTAAAATATCGTTCTTGATTCCATATGAGGCATCGACCCATAACTATTTTCGTATATCGGTCAACTTGCTAGGGTAAAATTGAATTTAAAATATCATTACTGGGCTGCCTTCTCCTAATATCCTTGCACAATCCACGACTTTAGTCTGCTGCTTAACCCATTAGTGCCTGAATTTTTTTTTCAACTCAATATGGGGCTTAATTATAGTAAATGGTGTAAAATGAACGTAAAAAATTTAAAAAAAAATTCTCTTTGAATTTTTTTTTTATTTATTTAACGTATAAAAATATAAACGTCCCAATTTTGGGACGCTATGCACGAAAGGGTAGGGGTTTTCTCCGTTACTGTCTAAGCATTATATCTATGTTTTATGCCATTTAATATGTTTCAAAAAGGTTATATATCATTCGGGTTATTATTTGACTATAAAAATTTCTTTATTATTCCTATAAGGGGGGGTGCGAGGGCTGGGGTCGGCTCAAGAACAAGACCCTCTTCCTCCTCACCATTAGCTATTGGCATAGTAAAAATTTATATAGTAACAATTTATAATAATCAATAACTACAAATGGAGTATATATACCGTATATACTTGCATATACGCCAACCCATTAACTTTTGAACGCAAATTAATGTAAAAAATAATGTAAAAAATAAAAAAACTCGCGTATGTCGACACCCTAACTTTTTACTTCAATTTCGCACAAAATCAAACCAAAGAGTTCACTTACTAATGTGAAAAATTAGTAAGTAAACAAAAACAAATCATTGAAATTGTTTTAATAATAAATTATTATTATTTGTATATTTTATATATTATTTTATTATTTATACACATAAAAAAGCAGACTTTTGCAGTAATCGAAGTTTTTTTCTTGTTTCTTTTTTTCGGCTTTTGTAATTGACTCGCGTATAAGTCTACCCCCCCCCCCCAATTTACTTGCAGAAAATTGTCAAAAATTCTTCGTTTTACACACGAGTATATATGGCACAGTAGAACTTCGATTATCCGACCCTCGTGTAACCGGAACTCTCTGTAAATCGATGTCGATATCCTGAATTTTTTTCTTTTTTTACTTCCACATTCCTTGTGTATGCAAGTGTTCCTTTCCAAACGACGAGTAGATATAAGCATTTTGGTTCCCCTTTCTTCGAATTCCATTGAAATTAGCATGAGCTCTCGCAAGATTCGATCCCGGTATAATTATACTTTTGGCCCTCCCTCCTGTGTACACGTTCCTGTTCTAAACAGATAAAATTATTTTCATGCATAATTTAAATTTAGATATTTATTAAGCAGTTTAAATAGTCCTAATAGCAGTTCGATGACGATGTTACATATTAAACTAGATGATTATTGATAAATTCTCGATAATCCGGAAATTTCCATTATCTGCTGTCGGTTCGGTCCCAATTATGTCGGATAATCGAGGTTCTACTGTATTTTAGTAACCTCAGGATGTCAAATACTAAACTAGTACAAACATAACGGTATGATATAAATTTTTACCAAGCCAATAGCTAAGGGTTGGGTGTCTTGTTCTTGAGCCGAGCAAAACCACTAACCCCCCCCCCCCCATAGTAATAACAAAGAATAGCCAAATAATAATCCGAATAATAATTTTATAGCCAAATAATAATCTAAATGGTATGTAACCATTTTGTAACAAAATAAATGGCATAAAACATACATTTAATGCATAGACAGTAACGGAGAAAACACCTACCCATTCGTGCCTAGCGTCCCAAAATTGGGACAATATATGAAGTTAAAAAGCTTAAAAACCAACGTTTAAAGTGCACAAATAATACATAAAAAGCAGCAAACAGCTGTTTCGAATCTACTAGCGAGATTCTTCTTCAGTGCAAGATAGGGAAAGAGGAACAGCGTGCTAGAAAAAGCAAGGCTGAGCAAAATCATAGACAGAGGCGCGCTGGCTTATATACCCTATGCGGGTAGCGGAGGCGCCAAAAACAACCAATGAGAGAGAATCAGTGGAAACGACTGCGTGGACAAGTAGCGACATCTACCGGAGAAGGAGAGAAAAAGAAACCAAAAAAGAGGAAATTAAATTAATGCTTTCCAAATACTTGGAAAATCTGGAGTACTAGATAAGTCATTGACTAAAGAGTGAGAATTTTTAATGATGTGGTAAGCTTCCCAAAAATCAAGATCAAGGTTAGAAGAACATTTTTGGATAATGATGGCTGAGGAAAAATCGAACCTATGTTGAGAAGACCAAGAATGTTGAGCAATAGAAGAACGTTTGAGCTCCTGATTTTTAACATAGGTTATGTTAAACTTTTCGCTACAACAAACATTTATTTCATCTTTTTATTCTTAAAAATGCGTTGTCATTTATGGATAAATATTGAAAACAAATACTAAGGACATATTTTACAAAGTTTTGAAAGGATATCATAATTCCATTTGTAATGGGAATTTTTTTAAGAAAGCGTCCCAAAATTAGGACGCCAGGCACAAATGGGTTAAGTTTCTAATAAAGAAGATTATCTTGAAAAGTCTAATTTGTTATCTCAAGTAAATAAGAATGAAAATTAAATACTTTAATTGGTGTAGATTTATATATTTTAGAAATATTTTTCAATTTAAAAGTTAAGAAACATCATTTCACAACTGTCTAACAAAAGTTTTAAAAAAATAATTAGTTTCTAGTGAGAAACTTCAAATATGAAAATGCATTCAATGGACATAAGCTTAACATTGCACTGTAAACAAATTCCATTAAAATACAGAAATTGCACTGGCAATCAAGACGCCAGTACTATTATCGTATTTTAACGAAATTTTTTCGGTATATTCCAGAAAAAAAATCCGTTTTTACACAAAATGTACGCAAAGAAATTCCGTTAAAATACGGAAATAGTACTGGCGTCTCGATTGCCAATGCAGTTTTATTTTAACGGAATTTTTTTTACGATGTGGAAATGGTAAATTCAGTTAATCCAGATTTAAGGATCCACATTCGCGAAACTTACCAAAAGTATTCTTCCTGACAAGCAAAATATTTTAAATATTTTACAAATTAAACATTCTAAATAAAAGATGCTATATTCACCACAAATTATCTTAAATTGTATGGCAGAGAGTTTTGACATACGAGAAACAACACAAAATTATCACTTTTAAAGAGTATTATTTCAGCTTGCACCCCATTTTAATAGTTGCAAAGACGAATCTCTTTCGTTTTTGCTCAAAGTACCACATTAGATTATGAGAAAGAATGTTATCCCTTTCGTTTTAAAAAACTTCTTTCTTTTAAGGCTGCTCTCAAATCCAAAAGGGCAACTTTATGACATAAGTTTTAATTTATTTGTACTCGGAAATGCATGAAACTAGCAGGTGCTGTTGTGCAGAAACTATGTAATTGAGGTTTTTTTTTTTTTTTTTTTTTTTTTGCAAACGCAATAGATCGTTCAGAAAATAGTGTCAAAGTGGGCGTTTTGAACCGAATTTCCGCACGAAATAAGAACATCCACTCAAGAAAAGATTAAAAACGTATTTGTCACGTGATCAAAATCGCTTATAACTCGATAGGTAACACTCTAAATTAAAATGTCTGAAATTCAGACACTTAAGTGTCTGAAATGGAGTGTTCAATTTTCAGACATTTTAAAATGTCTGAATTTTTTCAGACACTTTTTGCGTCTGAATTTCAGACACTTCAAACGTCTGAATCGCATCCATTTTTTTTGTAAGCATCATACGTAGCCATGTTTGACCACGTTGAATCCTGGAAAAATATTTGGCTGTGGTCCTGCCCCTCCCCCCCCCCCCCAATACAGCCTGATTTTTTTGGTGCTCTCAGTTTTGGTATACAATTTTCGTTACGTTGATAATTTAAATCTTTTACGACATTGTACTGATTATAATCAATATCTTGAACTTCAGGAGTAGAACAAGATTAAAAAACAAAAAATATTTATCTAAATATTAGATTTTTTTAAATTTATTTTGTTTTTAACCTTATTTTACTTTAAAAGTTCAAAATATTGATTATAATCAGTACAATTTCGAAACAGATTTAAAATATAAGCTTTACAAATATTGCACATCAAATTTGGGGGCACAACAGTCGTAGGGGGACGGGGCACTTCCCAGTTTGCCCTTCCTTTAATCAAGAAGTACTTTTGCAAAAAACGCAACCCTGCATTATAGTTGTCTAAATTGAGATGTCCGATATTCGGGAGTATCCGTTGTGGAGGTTAATGAACATTCTCGAATAGCGAACACCTCTATTTAACGAATACTTTTTTAATCAGCAGACATACATATTTGTATATTTTTACCTCAAAAAAGTAGACATCTCCAATTATCGGACAAATTCCGCGTTCCCGAAGTGTTCGCTATTAAGGGCTTTTAAGGTACATAGATAAATATATATATATATATTTTATAATCTTGTCGTACTCTAAAAGTTCAAAATATTTATTACACTCGGTTGAATGTGGAAAAAGATTTAAAATATCAGATGTACGAAAATTGCAAAAATCCCCCCCCCCAAAAAAAAATGAAAATATAAAAAAATATATTGCCACATAGGCAATTTTACATATACATCACTTGATAATCACAACAGCCATTTAACTATGAATAATGAAAATAAATAAATAAATATTCTACTTTAATAACATTGGGGAAAAAATGACTTTGGTATTTTGTTAAATATATTTGCGTTTTTAAACTTGTCCTACTCTAAAAGTTCAAAACTTTCATTATAATCAGTGCAAGATTTAAGATATCAGCTTTACAAAAATTCATGCAAAATCCCCCCCCTCCCCCCCCCCCAAAAAAATGAAAATACTTATTTAAAAATTATGTTTTTAAAAAATTTATATTTCCACATGGGCAAGTTTTTATGTAGATCAGAGGGTACTCACAAAAGCTATTCAACTATCAATAAAAACAAATAAGTACATATTCTATATTAAAAACATGAGGAAAAAATAACTTATGATTTCCAAACTTCTTTCGTCTTAAATATATACAGTAACATCTGTCATTTTTGTATTTTTCGTATAAGTGCATATAAATAAAGTTACCACAATTTTAAATACGAAATCTAGTTAGAGGTTTTTACTTTTTCCCATTATAAATTTCAAATTACTTTTTTATTAAAAATAATAAAAAAATCAGTATTAGAGTTGATTGCAAATCAAATACATATGTATATTTTTACAGGCAGCTTCATATAATAGACGAGTCTCATTTACTTTATTTATCTTTTTTTAATCTGCGGTTTTATGCCAGGAAGTAAGAAAGCATTAGGTCATCTTTCAAAGTTTTTTTTTATCTTTACTTCCTTGTGGCCGTCATTTACTGCGAGATAAAAATTATTCATTGAAACTAAGAACTGACATTGAATATATAATTCGTAATAAAAAAGAACGTCATAAGTTTAAAAATATATACTTCTAGAATTAGTGGGTTTTTTTGCGAACAGATTCAAAACTAATTAAATTTCATGCAGGATTTTGTTTAGTACAATAAATAAAATCATAAAATACACTAATTTTACTACTATAAAGAAACTTACTTGAGTTGCTGCAAGAGGTAAGAAATATTCCTCGATTTGAAATTTTAAAAACTACCACAACCACAGTGAGGGAGAAAGACTTTCATCAGTTTAAAAGGTAATCCATAATACATCCGACTAGCCATATTTAAAGGATGAGATGTTTCATCCTAAAAACAGGACCCGCCAGACAAAAGTTTCTTTTTTTTTTGCCAGCTTCGACAGGACGAAGATGAATAACACAATATTATTGATATAAATTGATACGAGTTAACACTAAGCCCATTGCACACGCTTTGTAGAATTTCCGGGTGTAATCTTCAACCGTCGCCTACTTCTGTTCTGTGTCTATCCCGCCCTTGTATCGACGACAGCTTCTAAGAGACATTTGATGCCGAGCACACACGTCAGATGTATGTATTCAATAAATACATAATCCAAGTTAATACGAATTAAAATCACAGTACTTCACATTTCGCAAAAAACGAATTAAAATACACGCGTACATAAAAACAAACTTTGTTTGAATTACAACGTATACCACTTCGAACGAAGACATCTAAAACGCATGCGCAACTGTGAGTGCTAGTGCCCCCTGGTGGTTATTGCGTCGGAAGAATCAAAAATTAAGACACGTTTAAAGCAATGAAGTGTCTTAAAATAAGACGTTTGCGGATATTTTAGACATTATTCTCAGTTCGTTTACACCATGGTCATAGTAAGACGCTTATGTATCTTAAATTAAGACATCTATAGTGTCTTAATTTTCAGATTAAGACACTTAAGTGTCTAAAATTCTTTTTCAGTCACATATGTGTCTAAATTTAAGACGCTTCTATTTGCAGTGAATTTATTTATCAAAAAATGGAAAACAAAGTACCATTCCAAATCGCTTCCATGGTCAGGCATTCCAATTTTACATCTTTCCGTTAAAAAATGAATTTGTAAATGCGTCAAAACGTTTTGCGCTTGTTGAGCAGAGCAGCTGAGAACAGACTTAAGAGTGAGTAGTAGAATATTGATGCGTTAATCAAGCATTCAAACGTTTCGTCTTATTTTGTTATTTTCTATTACCCCTTATAATTTGACTAAAGACTTTTTTATTTCCTTGTATTAAATTAATATAATAGTAGATATGCTGTTAGCAGAGTGATGTTATGTATACATGTTACAATTGCGTTTCATAATATGCTGCTTTTCTTCAAATTGTAAAATATGATATATACAAATTTATGGATCTTTGACAAGTATTAAATTTATATTGAATCATCATCTAATCCAAAATATCAGTACTCTTTTATCATTGCATGTTTTAACGTACAAAATAAACAAATACACATTATTTTAATGATAACGACTATTATTAATGAAGGCTTTAATTTATCTCTAATGCAAATGTTATCATACAAGCTACCTACATTAAAGATTTAGTTAATTATTTTATAGCGTGTTGCAACACATTTAGAAAAGCATTTTATCGATTTTTCAATCATCTTTATTTGAGACATCTGTTTCTTTGAACCAAGTTCCTTACAAATGTAGCTGAGGTGGTACATTCATTTTTTTTTACTTATTTTATCACCAAATTTACCATTATAATCATTCCATTTTCCATTATATGAATTTATAGAAGTATATTTTGTTAAAGGGTGATTTAAATAATAAATTAGGGAATTTATAACAGTTTCAAAATCATAAAATAATTAAATTCATTTTTGTTAAATTACACTTTTAGTTAAATAACATCATTTGTTTTCCATTTAAAATATATATCATTTCATACATTTCAAAACTCCGAAACATGTGAAAATGCAAAGAAAATTTTGTAAAAAGGAAAGAAAACAAAAATAAATTAAATCGTAAATCATTTTATTTGGAATTTCCAACTATGCACACTTATTAATCGATTATCCCAATTTCTGAAGTCGTCAAAGTATGATTTGAAATTAATGTTTGAAACAGTAAAGCCATAAACAGCCATAATTAGTTCGCTAACTGAATACCTAGACATCCTATTCCTTTCTGATGCTTTTTATTTAAAACCGAAAATAAAATAACAGCTCTTCTTGTGAAGCAAATTTCATGTATTTCTTCTAAATTTACAGCAGTTAAGGTTTTTGAAATAAGATTCTGTATCATGCATAAACGTTTCATACACATGTTGATAGAATTTTACATTATTAGTATACCGATTGAAGCTCTGGGAGCCAAAAAAAAAAAAAGAAATTAAGCATGTTTTAAATTTTCTAATACAAAATCATGTTAAGGCTATTCTCAAATCCAAAAGGGCAACTTTATGACATGTTTTAATTTATTTTTGTTCAGAAATGCATGAAACTAGCAGGTGTTGTTCAGAAACTATGTAATCTAGCTGTTTTTTTTTCGATTTTTTTTTTTTTTTTTTTTTTTTTGCAAATGCAATAGATCTTTTAGAAAATAATGTCAAAGTGGACGTTTTGATCCGAATTTCTGCGCGAAAGAAGAACATCCACTCAAGAAAGAGCGAAAAACGTGTTTGTCACGTAATCAAAACCGCAATAGGTAATTTATTTATCAAAAAATGGAAAACACAGTCGATTCCAAATCGCTTGCATGGTCATGCTTTCCAATTTTATATATTTCAGTTAAAAAATTAATTTGTAAATGTGTCAAAACGCTTTGGGCTTGTTGAGAACAGCCTTAAATATTTTTGTATAAATTAAAAAATATTTTTGCCTTGAGCTTTTGAAAAATTCCTTGACAGATCTGAATTTTTCAATCACCTTTTCAGATCGGATGGTGTTTTTAAAGATCGTTTTTCGATAAGCAAAGCTGCATTTAGAAACTTCCCAATCTCGCTAGTTTTCTAAATAATAGCTGCAAAAGTGCGGTTTATCTCACCTCGAATTTTAAACAACAGACTAGATACATAATGTCATCTCATATCAGCATATTGTGCCAGTTAGAATATTGTCATTTCAAGGTAATAATGCGTTACATTTAAATTAAATTCTATGAATTTTAGACAATAGCTTTAAAAAATGGACAGATGTACTTTTGGCTCTCAATCAACTATTCAACAAGTATCAGAAGATAAATAATAAAGTATTGTAAAAGAAAAAAACGAAGTTGAAAGCTTAATTTTCGCCCGGAATTCAAATTACATTCCTTCTCACACTGAAAGAAAAAATATACCGCATTCATCTAACACAAATAAGTAGTCATTTTCTAAATCCCTAAACTAGAATATAGATTTCCGAGTTATGCGAATAAGGTAAACAAATAAACTGAATAGACGAAATGATCGATAATTGAGGACTAAGAATAGAAAACACTCAAAGTCCAGAAGAGAATTTCTTTAAGGGAACGGAAATCAGAAAAACTCCTACTTCTGGTACTTACAGCGTTTTCCATTACACTCTTTTAGAGCTTCTGGTAATCGCAGCGTTTTCCGATTGACTCCTTTTTGGGCTCTTAGTTTAACACTTTAAAATGTAGGTACCTAGCTTCTTTTCGTTAAGTATTTAAATGCCTAATAATATCATTTGTAAACACTTCTTTCATTTATTTATTTAATATTTTCACCTTGCTTAATAATATTCCATTTATGTAAACAATAACAACATGATAAATTGTGTAATGGCCACCAGTCGCAGAGCTTCTTATCACTGGCACTTTCAGCGTTTTCCACTTCACTTCGTGTGGCACATTCAGCGTTCTCCACTTTACTTCGTGTGACACTTTCTACCAGTGACATTTTTCTACTCTTTTTTGAAGTATTTATACTAGGGTTGGACTTCAAGGGTTCTCGCGTTTGTTAAGCTTGGCATTTAAGTCTTTTTTTTTTTTTTTTAATGATTTTTGATTTTTTGGTACTTTCAGCATTTTTCATTTTTAGCCCTCAATTTCTAGTCTATAATTTTCTAGGTGATGAAACGATACATTATATTATGATTCGTTTTAATTGCGAGAAGTTATCATTTGATTTCTAGAATTTATTCATAAACTAGAATTATAGATACTAAAATTTACTTCTTGTGTTCGCATTTATTTGCAAAGATCTTTAAATACTTTGACCAAGATAACATAAGAAAACGCACTTGGATTTTAATAGGGATAACTAGAACTCTCTAGCAAAGGGAACTAGAACTTATAAGGATGACATGGAACTATTTTTCAACAGCCACAATTTATTTTCTAGATGCTAGTGGCAGAATTGTTTTTCAGTGTATTTAAGGCTGTTCTCAACTGCTCTGCTCAACAAGCGCAAAACGTTTTGATACATTTACAAATACATTTTTTAACGTAAAGATAAAAAATTGGAAAGCCTCACTATGGAAGCGATTTGGAATCAAACTGTGTTTTCCATTTTTTGATAACTAAATTACCTATTGAGTTTGATCACTCAACAAACACGTTTTTCACCCTTTTTTGGGTGCTTCTTCTTCTTTCGCGCGGAAATTTGGTTCAAAACGTCCACTTTGACACTATTTTCTGAAAAATCTATTGCGTTTGAAAAAAAAAAAAAAAAAAAAAAACTAAAAACAGCTTAATTATATAGTTTCTGAACAACAACACCTGCTAGTTTCATGCATTTCCGAACAAAAATAAATTAAAATTTACGTCATAAAGTTGCCCTTTTGGATTTCAGAACACTTAGGGAAATCCTCAAATCTCTTGCTCAACAACGCGAAACTTTCTGACACATTTTCTAATTCATTTTTACACGTTAAGGCTTACAATTGGACGGCCTGACTATTCAAGCGATTTGGAATCGAAATGAGTTTTTCTTTTTTTATAAATAAATTATTTATTGATTTATAAGCGATTATAGTGTCGTGACGAGCAGTTTTTCTCCTGTCTGGCGGTGTCGCGTGAGGAAGTTCAGTTCAAAACGCCCAGTTTGATAGTAATTTCTCTAAGATCTTTATTACAAAGTTTCTGAATAACAACACCTGCCAATTTCATGCGTTTCCGAAGAAAAATGATTTTAAAAGTGCGTCAGAAAGCAGCCTCTTTAAATTTCAGAATAGCCTTAAGCCATTTTTGCTTTTCACCACCAGATATTTCTCTTGATCGTCGGTGTTTTTTCAACTATGCATCTGTTCTTTCAGCAGTCGATGTGGTTTAGTATGAAATAAAAGAGTTTGTTATTTCATTATCCCTCATTATTACATACATTTCTTTTCCGCATACCTGCATAAATTTTGTCTTTGCGTTGCTTGTCCTATTTTTTTAGCACATTCCAACAAAGTTGAAAAGTGTTTATTACTTCGGTTTGTCTGTCCGTCTGTCCGTGCTCTAACTCCCGTAAATATACTCGGATTGCCCTGTAATTTTTGGATGTTATTGACGTTTACCATAACACGTTCCCTATTTCAAATGAAGTTTGTAGCATGTTTAGTTCATTTACAGGCACAGTCAAAATTTTTTCGTTATAATACGGCGTATGGGAAAAATCGTTTAAAATGATTATTAATGACGTTACATGCTTTCAAACATAATAAAATTGATATGCATTAATGAAGTGCACTAAAATATACATTCTGCAGAATATGTGGTGTACAGAATAGCTATTATTCATTTACAGCGCAATACAAAATAATTCCGTTACATAATGATATAGGGGTGGAGGGAATTGTTTACGGCATATTTTAATTATGTTATTTCGTGTATAATAAAATTTTTATACGTCGCTGAGGTTTACTATAATTTATTTCATGTATAATACGAAGTGAATAGTATTTACAGGAGTACACAAAAGATTTCAGATACTATAATGTGTCCGAAGTACTGTACATTAGCGATGATTGCTGGAAATGCATTTTTAATTATGATGTGCGTTTTTATGTTTCACTATATTTATATATACTATATGGGCTGTTCAAAAGATTTACACTGTAAACTGAAATGTCTGAAATTCAGTCACTTAAGTGTCTGAAACGTAGTGTTCAATTTTCAGACGTTTTAAAATGTCTGAAAATTTTAAGACACTTCTTGCGTCTGAATTTCAGACACTTAAGTGTCTGAAACAGGAGTGTTCGATTTTCAGACGTTTTAAAACGTCTTAAAATTTTTAGACACTTCTTGTGTCTGAATTTCAGACATTTCAAATGTCTTAATTGCGGCCATCTTTGAGCCTTTTTTTTTCAACAATGGGAAGCCATCTTTGACCACTTTTCATTCTAAGCCATATACGCAGCCATATTTGACCACATTGAATCAATTTTTATAAATGGGAATAATCTGTTACCATAAGGCTAATGTCAAACGGACGTCTTTTTGCACGCTTTTTCCCTTGCGTATTATCCCTACACAATCCCGCTAGCATTGTGTAGGGATAATACGTAAGGATAAAAGCGTGTAAAAAGACGTCCGTCTGACATTAGCCTAAAGCAGAGCTGATTGCAGCGTGGTAAAACCGGGATGCTTCGGTACGAAGTTTTCATAAAGCTGATATTTCAAATCATTTTTGACCTTATGATGATTGTAATCAGTATTTTGTAGTTTTAGAATAGACTAATATCTATATATTTTCACCTAAATATGTATCTATGTGATATCATATATGCCTTACGGCATCCAAAATGTTTATTACTTTTAGTGCGAACTTTCAAAGACCTAATATTCATTCGCGCCCGTCCCCACGGCTTTGATATACTGTTACAAAAAAAAAAAAAAAGAAAAAAAAAAAAGAAAAAAAAAAGAAAAAAAAATTAAGCCTACTCGATGCTATCAATACATATTTGGATAAATATATCTTTTTCTTTAACCTAATCATGCTCTAAAAATACAAAATATTTATTAAAATAAGTATAAGATCAAAACAAATTTAAAATGTCAGATTTATGGATATTGCATACCAAATTTGGGGGCCCGTAAAGCTAAAGGCCCATAGAAACAGCCCAGTTTGCCCATGCTGCAATCAGCTCTGCTTTATGGTAACAAATTATTCCCATTTATAAAAAATGATTCATTTCTTCAGAAAGAATCCCATCCCTGCTTTGTTGTACAATTTTTTCCCATTGAAATTAGATATTCCCAGTGAATTATTTTAAGCAGTTTTTGCATTTTTATTTCAAAATTGAGTATGAAACTCTTACTTTTTTTTTTTCTTCCTTCATTTTTATTATTATACTATTTACAGGGCTCGCAGTGTTCCTAAAATTTTCATCCTTGCTACCACTATTTTAAAAAGATAATCTTTATCGTATATTTCTATTATAAATGTTAAAGGAATGTAACACGAAGAAGTTTTACTTTAAATACTGGTAGCAAAATGCGAAAATTTTAGGAACACTGCGAGCCATGTATTTATCATTACCAAGAAATACTGAAAAATTTGACAATCACACATCGGCGGCTGAGATGAACAGTAGTTATAGGATTCTGGATGGACAGCATGTCTATTTGACACTTTTTAAACGATAAATAATATAGTAAATATAACTGGAAACAGAAATCCTTTATAATAAATATCTTTCATTTCTGCTCCCCACGAAATTTGTAATCACACAAGCAATGGCAGTCACTAAAGCCATTTCTTATCCACATGATTGGTATATTGTTAACTACATTGAGAAAGAAACCAAATTAAAATTGATATAAAGTAAATATCTTGTACTATTCTGTTCATTTCTTAGTAGAAAGTACAAGTTTCTTTCCTTGAAGTGTGCTTTGAAATATTTTAACGTTTAAATATAATAATTCAAAAATAATACTATTAATGATAAATTAAAGGTTTTGCTTTCTCTGAATATTTTAAATTTGTCATACAAACATTAATATCTCAAAAAAAAAAAAAAAAAAAAAAAAACAGGCTGGTGTTATGAACTCCCTTTTTTTTAAATGAGAAAAAGAAAAAAAAGAAAAAGAAAGAATTTTGGGAAAATGTCCAAATATATTAAAATTTGCTAAGCAGTCTATGTATATATTGTACAGCATTTTTAAGCAGTCTAGTGTAAAAAGAAAAACAATGAAGAAAAAAATCATAGAACCAGTTAATTCTACTCTATATATAGCGGATTAATTACGTGCTCCCGAAGCGTCCGCTATTCAGAGGTTTTGCTATTATATTCATTTATAGGCGCATTCTAATTAAATAAAAAGTTTTTTTGTTACAGTGTAGGAATAATGCTCTAAATAAATTCTAGGTCCAGCGGTTGACATTAATCAATAATATTCGCAAAGTTACTTTAAAGTTTAAATCATATGAATCTAAATATCCATACATGCAAACCAACCAATTAATTACTTGATAAGTTACTCTATTTAATTTGTAGCATTACAATGTGCATTTATACTTTTTTTTTTTTTTTTAATCATATAAAAACAAAATTGAAATGCAACAAAGATAACTTGCGTTGAGATGCTACATTATCAAACACAAACATAAAAAATAGACTTAAAATCCTATTTCATTTTTTTTTTTTTTTTTTTGAAAATTAGTTTCTTTTTATTCTTAATTTTCATGATTTTTTTTTTTTTTTTTTTTTTTTTTTTTTTTTACATTCAGATAAAAAAAAAAAATCTTTGAGGTGAAAAGAAACTTCTAAAAATATTTTCCCCTATAAACATCGTAATAAAAATACCGTATATACTCGCGTATAAGTCGACCCCCTAACTTTCGAATGCAAATTCTGTAAAAAATCAAAAACGCGCGTATAAGTCGACCCCCTAACTTTTTACTTCAATTTTGCACAAAATCAAACCATAGATTTCACTTGCCAATGAGAAGGTAGTAAGTAAATAAAAACAAATCATTGAATTTATTTAAATGATAAATTATTATCATTTATATATTTTATATAGTACTTTATTTTTTATTCTTACACATAAAAAGAACATAATTTTGCAGTATTCGATGTTTATGTTTTTGCTTTTTTAACTGACTCGCGTATAAGTCGACCCCCCAAATTTGCTTACCGAAAATTGTCAGAAATTTCTCGACTTATACGTGAGTATATACGGTAATTTATTTAGGCATAAATTAAAAAATTGAATAATATGAAAAAATATATACGTACACGGAGCAAACATAATCAAAAGAATAATCTTCAAAGCACATTCTTTCACAGAATCTTAAATATCAGCGAAGTTACATAACTCACCAATCAGATGGTAAACAATTAGAAAAGTATCTTCCCCTGTCATGGGCGAATGGGTCTTACTTATAACCATATAATTTTTTTTCTCATATTTTTTTTCATTTCTGTGTATGATACTCAACTTGGTTTTTTAAATATTTTTTTAGCGCATATTGGATTAATTACACAGATTTTATTATTTGCTTAAAGCCTCTTTTAAATATGGCTCCATTTTAAAATTTAACCCAGGAGGACGGGCGCATGCCCAGGGTGTGAATAGTTTTTGTCACCAATAAATACAAATAATAATCGTCACTTTATTTAGTCGCAGACAATTGTTACAAATTCTGCGATAAAATAATTAGAAGATTATTTAACAAAAAATAATGGTAACAATTGTAAAAACCATACGCACTCTGGGTCTGTCAGGCCTGGTGTTAATCTTTCCAGGTTAAATATGTTATGTAACACAGTAAATATACATAAATAATTTTCTATTTTTAAACAAGTTTTCATAAAGATAATTAAAAATAAATAAATAAAAATAGTCGTTCAGTTGAATACTATAGGAGAGATTTATTTCACATTGGAAAATTGAAACTTATAAACTATTCTGAAATTCATAAAAACTGTCATTCTTATGCTTTTGTGATTTCTTTTCATGCTCTTGTATCCACTGTATGAAGCGAAAAAAAAGATTGATAACATTTCTCAATATGAATTTCTAAATTTATCAATATGAAAAAAAAAAAAATATTTCAATGATAGGAGTACTGGTCCCAAGGGCCAGTAAGAATGAGAGTTCACTGGTCAACAGTCATCATCACTGGCCCGCTACATAAAATTCAACTAAGTACCTTTAACACTTTGAGTGACAACCACTCCCCCCCACCCCTCCTGTTAGACTATAAACAAACTTTCCTTTGCAGTTACCCAAAATTTGGCTTAGGGGGAGGGGGATGAAAAAGGTCTTAAGGCTACAAAAACTTAGAGAAATGCTGTTTCGTAAAAGAAATTCTGTTCTTTACTATATAATAATAATAATAATAATAAAAGAAAATTAATTTTAACACATGACAACATATATCCTTCCTCCCCGCCCCCGGCCAATACTCACATTCTGCGAGATAACAAGGACCATTATCGCCATATAAAAAACATATATTAATCGATATAGGATTAAAATCTTATGGAAAAGTTGAAGGAGTACATGAACTTCAAACACAAAATTCACTTAAAATTTAACACACGAAGCATGGTTATAGAAAAAAGTTTAATTCTTATTAAACGCGTGACTGAACGGGAATAAACAAGTATAAAAATAATCATTTGTTAATACACATTATTTACACTTAATTACTAATGCGAAAATTCTCACTAATAATCAAGATATAGGTATATACTACTTATTTGCAATCATAAAAAAAAAAATTATCATTTAAGCAACACATAGGTAATTATAAAAAAAAGTAAAATTGACACACTAAACATACAATTGTAAAATTTTAAAAGATTTTATTAATTCTCAAGAGATTTTTTAAGAAGAGACAGCGTCAGCAATTTAAACAAATTAGCATGATAAACTTTAATATTAAGAGTGCAATATATTATTTTAATATACCTATTAAATAATTACGTTCATTCTAAAATAGAAAAATAAAAAACCAGTAAGGAGTTACCTGTAAATACAATAATCCAATAGAAGAATTTTTAACGCATATTTTTATGCATTATCATGTTTTATTTAAATTAAAACATTATTAATAAACACTGTGAATCTTTGATATTGATACCACAATATTAAATAATCAGGTAGAATAATGCCAAGCACAGTTAGTAATATTGTGGCGGTAGGGATCTTTACTTTATTATTGTATAGGAAAATGCTTGTCTTCAAAAACATTTACGCCTCACTACAAGTTTTAAATTATGAATCCACCGTAATAAAGTTGCATGAGAGAATGATTAATATTACTGTTTCTGGAGATTGATATTTAATTAAGAAATCGTTGATTTAGGCTACTAGGTCCGATTTGAGAACTGATGATGGTTCCATTGAGGTTTTCGATAAAAATGTTATATCCTTAATACAGTAGGTTTTTTCATGCTTAAGAATCTCGGAATTAATGCAGCCGGATGTGAACTTGATTCGACGGCCATGCTTGTAAAGCTGGGCACATGGTAGGCTTAGCGGTTTTAAAACGTTCGAAATTAGAAGAAATGAACAGTGCGAGACCACGCAACAACCACGAAAAACACTGACAGGATGCAGAAAGGGTACAACTCCACGATTAAAATGCGGGGAATAATTATTCGAACAGAAAAATGAATAAAAAACAAAGTGCTAAGACTTGTAAATACTCAAAGAATTCTCGCTTCAACACTCCGCTGTTACATTCGACACTGTCTCAGTTACGCATGCGCGGCTAATTCTACGCTTCTTCTTCTTTTTTTTTTTTACCTATCTCTGTCTCTGCGATATGGAAAGATTTGCCATTTAGGAAAATTGTCGAATGTTCCACAATAGAAATTAGTAATAATAAAATTTGGGGTTTTTGTTTTTATGCGAAACACTTTTTTACGAACAATATTATTAATAAACCTTTTCATTTTTTTTCTATTTTACTATTTTAAGCAGGTACATCTGTATCAAAAACTTTATTTTTCTACAAGCTTTTGAGTAGTAATGTAGGTCCATGAGTGTGTGTGTGTGGGGGGGGGGGGGAGGGGGGGATTACGAAGGGAGATTTTGAAATTTAATGAAATTTTCTTTATATTTGATTATTAAGAAAATATTAAAATGCATTCGTCCCAGTGCCTTAGAGAATAATCAAACACCCCTAAAACCCACATAGAAGAGAAAATTTAACTCTGCTCGCCTTTTAACGTTCACGTGTTTCTATTTAAAACAGAGGTTTTCTATTTGTGGTGCTATATTTCAAGGATCAGGAAGACAGAACCCCCACCTCCCTTCCCCTCCAAATAAAAACTGCTTCAGTTCTTGATTTTGAAAAATGTTGTTACAAATTTATTTCCGAATATCTAATATTTCTTAATTGTAAATTTGTTCTATTGCTTTTATGTTTAAAAATTGTCTTGCATGGGGAGTTGTGACAAAATATTCTTAGTTTAGCTTATTTTATATTTGTGTTCTGCATTTTAAAAAGCGAATTAGGTAGTAGACTACAGGCATATCTGTTCCTCAGTCTTGCTCCTCCCTACATTTCTTGCCCCACCAGTGGCCGAGATGTTCTGCTCTCGAAACTGGTAGACGGGAGGTGCTGGGTTCAAAACCCATCACTCCTGTCGACGTAATCGTTTGGAGTTTTCCGTGGTTTTCTTCGAACCTTGGATTTCCTTGTGTAAATACGTGTTAGGTTTCCTTAGAAAGACCCCCACGGGGCACTCCCCCCCCCTTAGGGCCTATATCCCTCGTGTTGATATTTGGCCGTCATAAACGCAACCAACCAACCAACCCTATATTTTTTTTCTGCTCGCGTTCAAATCTTAGTATTTCAATTTTCAAGCTATATATATATTACTCTTTTAGTGGTAGTTTTCCGCATTCTCCGGCGTAGACCCATGAGTGTAAGTAATTTTTGAAAAACTTTATAATTTTGTGAAAAGTAATAATTTAATAACTTAATACATCATAAAATTAACTTAGTCCCAAAACTTGATAAATGGATTTGTACAATACTGACACACGTTCTATGTTCTAATCAAATTTTTTCTTTTATAAAGTAATACCAAATTTTGTGTGCAGAACTGTATTTTAAACATTTTTCATTTATCCAAAATATTCTCTGGTGCTGCTGAAAAATATAATGACACAATCGTCATAGTTATGATGCTATTATATCATATCCAGACACTTAAATGTCTGAATTTCTAAATGTCTTAATTTCAGACATATAATCACAATTAAGACATATTTTCCTGTTCATTTACATCATGATCATAGTAAGACACTTATGTGTCTTAAAGTAAGACATTTATTATGTCTGAATTTTCAGATTCAGACACTTAAGTGTCTGAAATTCTTTTTCAGTCATTTATGTGTCTGAATTTAAGACGTCTCTATTTGCAGTGTAGAATACATATTTGGCTAAGGACGGTAACTGCTGAAATCAGTTTTTCTAATGTTTTATACCTTTTCTAAAATGTTTACTTAGTTATCTTATATGCCTTAATTTCCCTAAATAACGAAGTTTTGTTAACCCCTTCCTGCATACTGTGACATATATGGCACATACTGAATTTACTATAGTTCTGCAGTTGCTTTTAATCGCAGAAGTTCCATTCTTCTTTGTTCAATACGTCAGTGGATGAGGTATGTGATGCCAACAGATGCTGCCTCATTTCGAGCGGATTTTGACACCAAAAAAGAGGCGAAAGGTGAGAAATTAATAGTTGTTACTTTGTGTTGCTTGATAGTGAATATTTTTGTTTTTTATATGTAGAAAAAAGAAGAAGATTGGACTCAAAAAAAATACAGCTGCGTTTGTAAGTATCTTGTGAATAATATATCATGATGGTAACACATTGTAGAAGTGCTAGCGAATGTAGTACGTAAAAATCGGTACGTGCCATATATGTCACACCATGCATTGACAGATTGTATTTTTTCATAGTGGTTGAAATGTGTAATTTTTTATTCACCATAAAAAATACGAAGTGTCAGTTTGTCTGAACGTTGACGGAAATTGTTTTGCTAAGTTTCACACTGAGTGAAGGATCCCAGGGTCAAAACTAAGGGGGGGAGGGGGCACGTGCCCGGGCGCCATAACGAAGGGGCGCCAAATGAAGATTTTGTTTGTCAATTTTTCTCTCATCTTCCTCATCATTCTCAAAGTTCTCACATCTATGTTTAGCACGGTATTGTTAAAATCATCCTGTCTGGGGTATGCCAAAGCATAAAAGAATCTAAGTATGATATGGCATAAGGATCCTGTATAAAGAGGAATTTTATTTCGATTCTTTTCGATTCCGTTTTCATGATTTCATTACTGGATCAGTACTTTACAAAGCATCTTACGTAGTTCAGTATTTTATATTTTATGACTACATATTTTAAAATAAGTCGGCTATTAGAAAATTAGTGAAATTCTCTTTCTAACTAAGTTTTGCGGAGGGGGAGAGGGGGCGCTAAAATCCATGTTTGCCCGGGTGCAAAAAAGGCTAGTTTCGTCCTGGGTCATCGAGTGACTGTAGTTTTCAACAACATTATGTCAGTTACTGCAGACGACAGTTCTCAGTCAAAAATATGTATCAATTACTGTAGTCTGTAGTTTTAAACCAAACATGTATCAGGTACTGTAGAATGTAGCTTTTCAATAAACGTACATGTGACAGTTTCTCTAAATTTATTTTTCAATAAACGATATATGTATCAATTAGTGTAGACTGAAACACACATACACAAATAGATTGATATGTTCTTTCTCTATATATTTTGAAGTTTTAAGAGTTGCATGCTAGTTTTAATGCTTATTTCCCTACTATGGAAAAGTAGTCGCTAATGCATGGTGTGACATATATGGCACTAACTTAAATAGGCCTTAAATTTAGGTGGATTTGAAAATTTCGAATTTTCAGTGATTTTTGATCATGTTACATTATTATTTAACAAACTTTCAAATTTTTTCCTGCAGGAAAAAAATCATGCAGGAAGGGGTTAAAGCCTTCAGGAAGTGTTGGAAAGTGTTTCATAATCTATGTTTATCGCATTATTTTTCTTTCTTGTTTACTTTCGTCGTGAATTATGTACTGATTCTGTACAAACTCTTTGAACTATGAGAATATGAATCTGCAAAACGCTTGCTTTTAATTATACATTTTTTTTTTCCTATGCAAAAGCAAATGATTTTGCAAATCTGTATGTAATTTTTTTTAAGTTTGTTAATATGATTTTTAGTTTAACTTCATAATTTAAAAACTTTTCCACATAACAGAAGCATGGCTCAACTAAAAGGCTAAATGTATACAGGATGTTCACTCTCAACGGAGCCTAATATCTAATTCCGAAACCGTTAGTCATAGACATACAGTTCGAATTACAAAAATGTTTTAAAGGAGGTAAAAAATTGTTTTAAAAGTTGTTTTGATCAATAAAAATATTTCTTTAAAAGTTATGAAATTTAAATATTTATACGGCCCATCGGTCCTATAAATGATATTTAGTAAAAATTTCTTATTACACTAACAAGAAAGACAAAAAAGTACCATCCATCTAACATTAAAATTGACCGAGTTATGAAACTTTGAACTGCTTGACTTACGCCATTTTTCTGCATCTCAACAAAGATGATTTGGGCTATGCTTCGAGGAATCGTGCATAAAGTGCTTAAAGTATTAGAAGGATTTATTTTGCGTGTACATTTCCTCATTGCAGCCGAAGAGTTTCACTTCGAGAAAGTTTTAGTATAACTTTAATTCTTATTGATTAATTTTAGATAAGACAATCTAATAGCATTTTAAAATATGCATCATTTTGTAAAGAATTGCGACTGCTGCTTTTCATCATTTAACAAAAATTCTGATATTTTCTAATTTATATTTTCAGTATAAGTTGTATATTTTTGTTTCATAAGTCAAAATGAAAATAGATTACAAACTTATATTAACTTGAGATGTTAACAGAATGAAAATAGATGTTATGTCTTAATGTTAATTTTACTCCCAACTATTATTTTATTATATATCTGTCGATTATTTATATTTCCAGTAAATTTGTAAAAGACCCCTATTTTGCAGCAAAAGAGATGCTTCAATTTCAAACTGCTATTACTCGATCAGTTTTAATCGCTGAAGGTTGAGGCTTTTCGTTTTGCTTCTTAGTTCTATAGGATATTTTTACAAAGTGTAACTATAGAACGAGTGACCGTATAAAAATTTAAATTTCGAAACTTTTCAAGAAAAGTTTTTATTGACCCAAATCGCTTTTAAAATGCTTCTTTAGTTCATTTAAAACATTTTTGTAATTGGAAATATATGTCTATGACTAACGGTTTAATAATTAGAAATTTGAAACCGGTCGACATCCTGTAGTTGCTAGTTGCTTTAAAAATGAATTTGTCTTTATCATTAAATATATATATATATATATATATATATATATATATATATGTATATGTATATATATATATATATAATGCTTTCAAAAAATTTTTTAAAAACAAATAACCCAGTGCATCAGGCGCAACGCAGCTTCTTATATGCACTAAGTGAATATAGCTCTAATAAAAGTCAATGACTATGAAAATTATTATGAAAAGAGGGTGCAAAACAACAATAAAAATCCATGAAAATTTATAACGAAAAAACAACAAACAAACCACTCCCTGCTCTTCAGAAAGTGGGAGGAGTGAAAAAAGCAGGTATCAAAAACAGAAATTGGATCCTCACGGGTTTCGCAAGATATGGCCAACCCACATACTCCAAAAGTATAACAATAGATTTAAACTTTCAAAAACACAACATAACAAAGCTCTTTTATAAAAAATTTTTTAACGAATCAAAACTGCTTTAAAAACAAATATAACCAACCAATTCAAAATCCAAGAAAACCGATTTAGCTTATAAAACGTAAATAAAAATTAATAAAAATTTTAATATGACTAAATCATTAAACAATTAGAAGTATTGAACATGTGAGAAGGCCATATCCCCACCTTTACCCATGAAGACCTGAAAAAAACTTGCTACCTTTAAAACAATCACTACGCTCCACTTCTTTCCATCAGCAGGAGTTGCAAGCAAGGCCATAATCCAAGTTAGACCAGCGTCCTAAAGACTTGTCTTTCCATTATCCTCATAATCATTAATTTTCTTTCCAAGTCACCGCAGTTTCCACTTGAAGCACATCAACATGCAGACGTTCTTAAAGACTTTAATCCACACCTTTCATATATTCAAGCATCTACCTTGGCATTCATTACGGTGTTTGGCCGCTTAGCTGTTGCCACTTTAGAAAACTCTTCTCAAGTTGATTTACATAATGAAAAATAAACTGGTATGGAAATAAATTATTATAAAAAAGATCAGCAGTAAATTTAAAAATCTGTGAACTCAAAAATTCTCTATTACTACAAATTCTATAAAATCTATTAATTTGTCCCACAATAATGTTATTAAAAACCTTCTTACTTAAATTTGAATACCAGTGTGGCATCGATTGAGTATTAAAATTAAAAAAATCCCGTTTATCAAAAAGCTTAATTAGTATATTGCTATCTTTAATAAAAATGTCTAAATCCAAAAAATTAACATGTAAATTATCAACAGAAGCCTTATTTAATTTTAAACATGGAGGATAGATATCGTTAATCGATACCAAAAGTTTGTCATCGAATATTATTAAATCATCGATATACCTTAAAACTGAATAACTCTTATTACTGTTTAAAACATAATTAAATTCATAATAAAAAAGAAACAGATTTGCAGCAGAAATTAGTTCCCATACCGATACCACATACCTGGTAGAAAACAGAAATTACATAAACTCAAGAAAAAATCTCTTTTAATTCCAAGCTCCTCCTCAATACAGAACATATGAAAAATATTTTTTAGTGTATCATAAAGTAAATCTATAGGTATATTAGAAAAAAGGTTTTCAAAATCATAGGTATACAAATTTTTGGGCGTTATGGGCGTTTTTTTAATTTTATTTAAAACCTCATTACTATTGTCTATACACCAAAAATAGCTAGTATTTCTATATTTAAACTTCAAAAAACCATAAATGCGCTTCAAAAACTCCTGTAACTTAACATTTAAACTTTTACCTATACCTCTTGAATTACAACATATAAATCTGAATTTAATAGGTGTCTTGTGAAATGTTGGGGTCATAAACAGAAATGGAAAAGTATGATGATTATTAATAGCAAAATTATATGAATACATCTTTCTAGCCTTCTTGGTGTATGCATTAAACTTGTTTACAACAACCTTGTGACTTAATTTACATTCTTTATAAAATTTACTATTATTTAAAGGTGGGGATATGGCCTTCTCACATGTTCAATACTTCTAATTGTTTAATGATTTAGTCATATTAAAATTTTTATTAATTTTTATTTACGTTTTATAAGCTAAATCGGTTTTCTTGGATTTTGAATTGGTTGGTTATATTTGTTTTTAAAGCAGTTTTGATTCGTTAAAATTTTTTTTTTATAAAATAGGTTTGTTATGTTGTGTTTTTGAAAAATTAAATCTATTGTTATACTTTTGGAGTATGTGGGTTGGCCATATCTTGCGAAACCCGTGAGGATCCAATTTCTGTTTTTGATACCTGCTTTTTTCACTCCTCCCACTTTCTGAAGAGCAGGGAGTGGTTTTGTTTGTTGTTTTTTCGTTATAAATTTTCATGGATTTTTATTGTTGTTTTGCACCCTCTTTTCATAATAATTTTCATAATCATTCACTTTTATTAGAGCTATATTCACTTAGTGCATATAAGAAGCTGCGTTGCGCCTGATGCACTGGGTTATTTGTTTAAAAAAAATTTTTTTTGAAAGCATTATATACTTTGGCAATTTGATAAGCTGCTTTGCGCTTCTTTTGCTGTGTATTCAACTAGTCATTTCATATGTCATATGTTGAATTGGATGTAGTTTGTTATGCAATTAGGTGTAAGTGCCTACAAAAAGTTATAATATAAAAAAAATTTTTGGAATTTTGTATAAATTCCTCATTGAAATTATGAAATATATTAAATGAAAAGATAAACGTTGTAGAACATGATTGGTGAGTCGTGCCGAGGCTGTTGATATACCATCAGGTTATTGTACATTTTGCAAGTTTAATAATGTTGTTTATAAAATTACATGTATGACTTGTTCGCAGGCTTATGTTGGTGAGACTTCTGGTTCTCTTAATATTAGAATTAACAATCACAGATCAAATGTTTACAATGATGATTTACAATATCCATCTTTTGAAATTATGCATTTTAAGTTGCATACTTTTGATAACATTTTGATTGAAATTTTGGCACATGTTGAGAATCAGAATGAGCGTTTGAAAATAGAAAATGACTTCATTTTGAAACACTGGACTTTATATCCTTATGGCCTAAATACAGTATTAAATTCTTACAATATAAAAAGTATTGATAATGTTTATAGTTTTTTAAATTTGTTTAGTAATTTGAAAATTAAAAGAGATACCAGGGGATCACATATGTTATCCAATAAATTGAATTGTTTAGTGCCAGAGGATTGGATCTGTAATGTTGAAAAAGATTTTGTAGTAAATTTCAGTATTAAAAATGTAAAAAAAAAAAAGTGGTATTCACACTTAAGCTTAAAATTTTAAACAAAATTAGGAATGCTAGTAAAATTTATAAATTTTCTAATTTGCATTTTAGGGACCTGCTTTGTGACTTTATTAATTTTAGATTAAAGAATTTTTTGGATTCCAAAACTGACAGGGTTTTCTTTACTTTGAATTTTCAACAGAAGTCTTTCGACAATTTTAAAATTAAAGATTTTTTTCAGATATTATGACACTTTTTTCCCTCTTAGAGATATTGATATAGCTGTTGCTTATAAATATAACATTCCTCTTTGTAAAAAATTGTTCAATTATAGATCTCTTGCTTTTTCTGATGAAATTCCTGAAACATGTAAATGTGACACAGATTTCTTAGATTTTATTGATGATTTCCATAAACATGTTATTACTGGAAATTTAGATATTATACAGAACAAAAATTTACATTTTATGATGGGATTAGGTACTAAGTTTAGATTAAATAAAACAATTAGCAAGAAAACGGCTATTCAGATTTTTGAAAGGGATTTGAAAAAATTCATTATGCAATTATGTTACAGATTTAACACCCCTTTGAAGCTTTTTTTGAATGGGAGTGGCATATATTAAAGGAATTTGAGTTTTTTGTTAATAATTATTTGAACAATAAGGATTATGTTTATCATAGTCTCAATAAAGAAGATTTAAATTATATTCAATTTTTACATAACAATTTTGTAATAGTACCTGTAGACAAAGCGGCTTCAAATTATGCAATTATTTGAAAGCTTTTTTATATTGACAAAGTTAAAAATGAGTTAAATAATAGTAAATTTTATAAAGAATGTAAATAAAGTCACAAGGTTGTTGTAAACAAATTTAATGCATACACCAAGAAGGCTAGAAAGATGTATTCATATGATTTTGCTATTAATAATCATCATACTTTTCCATTTCTGTTTATGACCCCAAAATTTCACAAGACACCTATTAAATTCAGATTTATATGTTGTAATTCAAGAGGTATAGGTAAAAGTTTAAATGTTAAGTTACAGGAGTTTTTGAAGCGCATTTATGGTTTTTTGAAGTTTAAATATAGAAATACTAGCTATTTTTGGTGTATAGACAATAGTAATGAGGTTTTAAATAAAATTAAAAAAACGCCCATAACGCCCACAAATTTGTATACCTATGATTTTGAAAACCTTTTTTCTAATATACCTATAGATTTACTTTATGATACACTAAAAATATTTTTGATATGTTCTGTATTGAGGAGGAGCTTGGAATTAAAAGAGATTTTTTCTTGAGTTTATGTAATTTCTGTTTTCTTAATAATTTTATTACATTCAATAGCTCATTTTTCTACCAGGTATGTGGTATCGGTATGGGAACTAATTTTTCGAGTTCTGCTGCAAATCTGTTTCTTTTTTATTATGAATTTAATTATGTTTTAAACAGTAATAAGAGTTATTCAGTTTTAAGGTATATCGATGATTTAATAATATTCGATGACAAACTTTTGGTATCGATTAACGATATCTATCCTCCATGTTTAAAATTAAATAAGGCTTCTGTTGATAATTTACATGTTAATTTTTTGGATTTAGACATTTTTATTAAAGATAGCAATATACTAATTAAGCTTTTTGATAAACGGGATTTTTTTAATTTTAATACTCAATCGATGCCACACTGGTATTCAAATTTAAGTAAGAAGGTTTTTAATAACATTATTGTGGGACAAATTAATAGATTTTATAGAATTTGTAGTAATAGAGAATTTTTGAGTTCACAGATTTTTAAATTTACTGCTGATCTTTTTTATAATAATTTATTTCCATACCAGTTTATTTTTCATTATGTAAATCAACTTGAGAAGAGTTTTCTAAAGTGGCAACAGCTAAGCGGCCAAACACAGTAATGGATGCCAAGGTAGATGCTTGAATATATGAAAGGTGTGGATTAAAGTCTTTAAGAACGTCTGCATGTTGATGTGCTTCAAGTAGAAACTGCGGTGACTTGGAAAGAAAATTAATGATTATGAGGATAATGGAAAGACAAGTCTTTAGGACGCTGGTCTAACTTGGATTATGGCCTTGCTTGCAAATCCTGCTGATGGAAAGAAGTGGAGCGTAGTGATTGTTTTAAAGGTAGCAAGTTTTTTCAGGTCTTCATGGGTAAAGGTGGGGATATGGCCTTCTCACATGTTCAATACTTCTAATTGTTTAATGATTTAGTCATATTAAAATTTTTATTAATTTTTATTTACGTTTTATAAGCTAAATCGGTTTTCTTGGATTTTGAATTGGTTGGTTATATTTGTTTTTAAAGCAGTTTTGATTCGTTAAAATTTTTTTTATAAAATAGCTTTGTTATGTTGTGTTTTTGAAAGTTTAAATCTATTGTTATACTTTTGGAGTATGTGGGTTGGCCATATCTTGCGAAACCCGTGAGGATCCAATTTCTGTTTTTGATACCTGCTTTTTTCACTCCTCCCACTTTCTGAAGAGCAGGGAGTGGTTTGTTTGTTGTTTTTTCGTTATAAATTTTCATGGATTTTTATTGTTGTTTTGCACCCTCTTTTCATAATAATTTTCATAATCATTCACTTTTATTAGATATTTACTTTTATATTATAGTCAGTATTTTGGGGTAGCTTCTATAAAAAGTCCAGTCAAATATTGTGAAAACTTAGAAAGATATAGTGAGCTGATTGAAAAGTTGTGGAAAATCCCTTATAATAAAGCTATTTTTAGGAAGCAACTCATTATATCGACCCTATCTTTGTGAATTTTCGCGATATTTGACTGGATTTTTATATTAGTTGCCCTAAATAGCTTACCACCAAATTATATAATAAAAATTTTAGGATCTTCCACGCATGCGCAGTTAAAAATTATTTCATACAAATGCCCATATTTCATCAAATATTCAATATATTTATGTTTTAATTGCAGTATACTGTTTCTACAGTTCTTTGTCAGGTTTTTGGAAACTTGTGTTAAATTTGGTTGAAAACTCTGTATGCTATAAACAAAAAACTTTTGAATTTTTCCCAAAAACGTTAACATCTTCACGAATATGAGTGCTATGCTTACACAAATGCATACAAACGTTGAACAGGACCCAAATAGTCATTTACCACAGTGACAAACCATTCCCAGCATTTTCCGTTACATAGGTGATCGCAAATATTATTTTATTATTAAATTTATTATTAGCCCCTTAATTGTTCTCCCGACTAAATCTTCACCGAGAAATATGAAATCAAACATTCTCTTTACATTCCAGAAGTTCAAGAACAATTCGCGAATAATTTTGGTAGATATTCGACAAAACGTCTGCAATCGAAAGCATCCAGTCCCTGTACCTTAACTTTTGGAGGCCAGTGTATTATCTGTATTGTTAGAGTTGTTAGAATGAGCATTAGCAAGCTATTAGTATTAATTCTGGAAAATAAGCATTCATCCTAGAAAATAGTTTTTAAGAATTGATTAATAACATGGTTTGAGAAAATAATATTATATCATATTTTTTATACAAAGCAATTTAAAATTTTATAAAGAAACTATGTTAAAGGCAGATATTAAACTTTTAAACTCAAGTAAGTAAACTTACATATCTACAACTTTTCAATAGTTTCATAGGTTGCACTGTATTGCTTTTAGTAAAAAGGAGTAATAAACAAATGTTATCAAAAAGTACGTATCACCTATATGTGATACACCAATTCTAAATACAATCACAGTAATAAAAATTAATCAAACATTCCATATCTTTCCAATATCGGTTGAACATTCGGTTAACTTTAATATTCAGATTTTAAAAAGTAGAGACTTATTGCTTTTTGACATTTGTATCCCAAAAATGTAATCAAACTATTAATACAGCATTAAGCTCCTTGCTTGTTTGTAGGAGATACAGATTTTATAATATTAAAAGGTTATAATATCATATCAGAAAATCCGAGAAATCGTTTACTTTTTTCTATGATTAGATACTCCAGATCCCAATAAAGGAACTACGATACATTCAGACAAAATCTGAGGCAGAAGTTATTTCAAAGAAGTGTGACATGGAGGTGACGACGGGTTTTGGCGGGTAGGACTTCTTTGCTTGCGGATTTTTTTTTTTTTTTTTAAGTATTTGGTTTAAAACAAACAAAACTAGTCGGATGTGGCAATCCCAAAACTTTCTTCTATCTCATACGTGTTAAAACTGATAGAAGATATATTCATATAATCCCCTTATCAAGATTTTTCGATACCCATTTTCTCCCTCTTTCTACTGCAGAAAAACATCATTAGAGTTCATAGTGAAAAAGAAACATTTAGTAGTCGACAGATTTAAAATCCAGAGAAACTGCATCTCTTCATCTTTCTTCGCCTTATGTGAGATATGTTTTAAACCAGACTCGCAAGCACTTATGTTCTATTCTGGTTCGTGTTATAAACTTATAAACATTATAATTGACTGTTACACTGAACACTATTTTATCAGACTTTACTTCCTTGTAACTTTCATAAATATCCAATTATGTATAATTGGTTGATTACCTCAAAGTGCCGAAAATACATCCATATGGTTATCAATTTTAATGATGTAACACGCGCGGTAAAACATATGTAATATTCACTTTTAAAACGTCCTCACACAAGTGAAGACGTACAAAATGTAATCTCTTTCTTTAATATGTATAATTAAATTTCTCTCTTTCTTTCCTATCAAAGAAGCTGTTTCGTAATGTGCACCAAACTCACACACTCGCCATTATAAGATGATTAATCTCACACTTACGTTACGATGCCTGACTTACCAGGTAAATGGATAATTCAAATCATGCGGATATCTATATAAAAGGTAAGAGATTTATTTATTCCTTTTTTTGCTATGATGAGGCAGAGCGCTGTATGCATTTATAGAATATGATTAATTGAGAAGCGTGTGAACTCACGCCAAGAACTGTTAGGGATACGTCAGGGTTACAATTTTCTCTAACAAATACTTCCTATAAAATGCATCATATCAGCGCCACCGATTAAAGGATTTACATCAAAATCTAATCATCAACAACTTATGTCAACTTCTAATTGAATCAGAAGTTTGATTAAAATTCGCGCATCGCTTCAGATAGAGCTATTGCGGAAATCGTAAACAATTCTGCATAGCAGTATTACCTGTTGGGCGATTTACATTAAAAGCTAATGCGGACCAATTTATACCAGTGACTAACTGAATCTCAATCTTGATGAAAATTCATGCATTAGTTCTTAAGATACAGCTATTGCGGAAATTGTGAAACACGCAGTATAGCAGCGCCACCTGTTAGGCGACTTACACAAAAAACGAAATAGCACTAATTTATATCGGGGACTTACTGAATCTGATGTTTTATGAAAATCCGTGCATTAGTTCTTGAGATAGCGCTATTGCGGTAATCATGAATAATGCAGCATAGCAGCGCCAGCTGTTGAGCGATTTTCGCCAAAAAGTAATCAGCACAAAATTATACCAAGGACTAACTGAATCTGTAGTTTTATGAAAATCCGTGCAGTAGTTCTTGAAATATAGCTATTGCTGAAATCGCGAAAAATGCACCATAGCAGTGGCAACTGTTGGGTAATTAACACCAGAAAGTAATCAGCACCAGTTTAAGTCAAAATCTAACTGAATTTAAAGTTATACTTAGCCTTTACCATCTATTCAGACATTATAATCAAAGTAGCTATCACAGTATAGACATTTTTCCATTATCTGTTACATAAAATTTCAGTTATACAAAAAACCATGATACAGTTATTTTTTTATTAAAAGATTTCTTTATGTTATTTGTATACTTTTACACTAAAACCAATTTATATAAGATATATTTCGTTATTTTTCATTAAAAACTTTAAGACATTTGTGAAATTCCGTGCTTTAGATAGAACGCTCACAAAATTTTTGTCACATCCGGACAGACACGCAGAGTGACAAACCGACGTTTTCTAAAAACTATCCAGTCGTATATTCAGGGTATTATAAAACGTATAAATCAATCGAAAACCAGAAGTCGAAATTTTTCACAAATCCAATACTTTCTTCTTGTAAAGATAGAAGAAAATAAAAATACAAACAAAAAATTATAAAAGCTATTTTCAGACGGTAGGAATATACAGAAGAAAATTAAATGAATAAAACACAATCCATCATTTTTCATACGAAAACAATTTAATAGTACCATAAGAAAGAAAAATCTTATAGAATATAAATATGTATATATGTATTTTTAAGTGCCATAAAATAGAAACAATGATATCTGTATCACTCTTTTGCTTTAAAATCACAAATATTAGAAAACTATTTACTCTTCATAGTGTAATATATAATAAATGTCCAAAAAGTTTCCTGGTCAAAAACATTTGAGATAAAAAATTAAATTTAAAAAATCAAAAAAACCCGACTGCGTAAAAAGCGAACTAATTAATTATTTCTCCTCAATGTGAAACTATTTTTTTTTTAATTCCTACTATTAGCTCACACTCTCGCTATATATATCTTTTTCAAATTTTCAATCGTTAAGAAAATACTTATTATTCATCCAATCAAGCTCAAATAATTTTTTTTTAATTTGTAGTGGATGACACTTGATGTTAATCCAGTTTTTTTTCAAATATTAATTCATTAATCAAATTACATTAATTAATTTTCAATAATCAAGAGAGGCATTTTAAGTGCCACTCAAGAGGAAAGAAGAATGGGAGAAAAAAAATTCTCTTATTGACCTAAGTAGGAATTGACTTAAATTTTTTTTTTATATTACTTGTTTATATTACTTACCTATTTTTTTTATTTACTTGTATTGATGACTTTTAAGTTGTGTTTAATTGTTAGTTCCTATCTATAAACAATGTTTTGATGAAGTCTATAGATGTCTATGATGGTTAGAGTTGAAGTAAAGCTGGAGATCCTACACACAACTTCCAGGTTGTATAATATTTTAACGGAGCTTCTGACTGTAAAATAGTCACTGAAACATCGTCTTCATTTTTAAAGACCTATCCAATGATATGCTACTCAATAGGGTGCGTAATTCTTTTTTTCGTCTCTACCGCCATTTTGAATTTATAAAAACAAAACCTAGCCTATAACCATCGGGCCGTTAAGACGAATTAATAGAGACCTCATTCATTAAAATCCATCCAGCTGTTGGGATGTTTCGAGGGTATAAAGAAATCCACATACACAGATACGCGTGAAAAACATAACCCTTCTTTTCATTCGGGTAAAAATGCAACGTATTTTTTCAACTACTCACTATTTCGACAAATTTTCGCATTTCTTTAGCAAAAGAATCAATAAATTAATCTGTAAAATAGATTTTCTCCCATTTATGGAATTCTTTATGACATTAAAGGACTCCATATGCTTAAAGTTAATTTAGGGACAGACTCTGTTAATTTCGGGAACTACTAAGCTTCTAATATTTCTGAATGATCTTTGCCTAAAAATCTCTCAAGGTAAAGGAGTGATTACTTGAATCGTGGATAATTAATAAAATGCGCTAATTTCAGGAAGGGTTTATTCTATTTGAGTGTGTGCTTATGATATTTTTTACAGTGTATTAAATATTGAAAACTATATTATCCTCAATATTTACACTATTAAAAATAGATTTAAATATTCTGATAAATGGTTGACGAAATAGTATTTACACCCTGTTAAAGAGAGGTCAAAGATTTCCCAGTCCCTTAATTATATAGTTTCAATGTATTTTCTTCTCTGTAGTTCAACTAACAATACCGCACATAAACGTATAACAATAAAAATGGTTAAATTCTTTTTTAAAAAACTGAAGTACAAACCACATTTACCTTTTTCTGCTTTGGGAGTTAAATAAGAATATTTGTTCCTATTCCTGCAAGCAAAGAAAAACAAAATTATACAAAATAAATTAAAAAACAATTTTAATATATATTAAAAGTCATAAGAATATTCAAAAGAAGACATATTATTATGAAATTTATTTGAAAAATATGTGTTTCGTTATGTGTTCGAAATATAGAACTAAGTTTTATAATAATTTTATCTTTTAGCACAAAGTAAGTTGCTTAAAATAACAGAGGAAATACAATATATCATTAGGACACATTCGTTATTTATTCTGCATTGTTTTTTAACCTTACGAATTTGATACGAGCTTTTGAAAATCTGAATTTTCCTTTTACAATATACAATTTTTCTTATTAAGCATAAACATTTTCTTGAAATATTTTAGGGGTATTTACTATTATGGAATAGAAAGTAAATATATGATTCATTTCTTCATGTGTGCATACCATTAAAAATATAAAAATAAATGCACTCAAACTTTTGTATGAACCTAAAAGTTAGGTTAAATTTAATTGAAACGTCATTATGGAAGCTTCCTCATTAGTCACTGTCTCTTCACTTGCTGAATAAAGGGTTTTTATATGTATTGTATGTACTAAAAAGTCACTGCATGTAATAAGTATGTGTGCACGTTTATAATAAATAAGTGCATATAAATAAAATGGGTGCAAATATGAATAATGAATGTGTATAGTGTAAGTACTGGGTGATTTATAAAAAGGTAAAGTATTGTTTTTTTCCTTAAATATTGCCTCTAGGCACATACTTCCAGTTGCAAAGTTTCATAAAAAAGGTGTAAAATTTAATGACATAAATTACAACTAAATATATTGCTGTCACAATTACGAAACTCTGTGTATCCTCCTCCATAAATCGTTAAAGTATCAATCAGAAAAAAATGACGTTACTTTGACAGAATCATAATGAATTCTCTGGGATTTATAAATGAGAATGCACTTTTTTTAGGAGCGTGTCACACATATACACTATGACGCAAAAGTTTAGACAATGAAGAAATTCTTACATACTTTGAAAAATATTTATTCAATTTTCAAATCACTGCTTGAAATTAATGTGCTGTACATATAAACAATATTTATAACAAAGAAAAGTGGAATTGTGCATATTGCAATAAATTAAATGGTAACAAAAATAAACTGCTGTCTCAAAAGTTTAGACACAAATTAAATAAAATCGAAATAAACAATTTTTAAAACCTGGTTGCGCATCCATGCTTATGTATTACGTCATATACACGAGATTGCATGGAAGAAACTAAATCTTGCATAGTTTGTGGATCGATATCGTATCATGCATTCTCAATAGATGTCTTAAGTTCCTTTTCAGAAGAGTATTGTCTAGCGTTGCTATAAACTTTGCGACACATGATGCTCCAAAGGTTTTTTATAGGGTTAAGATCTGGGCTACATGCTGGCCAGTCGAGAACTCTTATATTATGGGAATTAAACCAAGATTTTGAATGTTTTGCAGTGTGAATTGAAGCATTGTCTTGCTGAAATTCCCACTGAGGACCCCCTAGAAGCTCAGCAAATGGCAGTAGGTTTTCTTCTAATGTCTGTGTATAATGCTGTGAAGTTTGACGACCACTGGTGAAGGTCAGAGATACTTGTCCATTATAGCAAAAGGCTGCCCAAACCATCACCGAGCCCCCTCCTTGTCTGCGACTAAAAAAACGTCGAGGTTCCTTCCGCAAGTCATGCCAATACGATAAACAACCATCTGGACCATCCAGATTCCACTTTTTTTCATCGCTAAATATGACTGACTGCCATTTATCTCCATATGACATATGCTTTCGAGTCCACATAAGTCTTTGTAACTTATGATATGGTTTCAGAGCTGGTTTCTTCTGCATTTTGCTATAAACGATTGTTCCTTTTTCCAAAATTCGTCTACGAATCGTATCCTTTGATACAGAGAGTCCCGATGAGCTTTGAACTCCACGTACGCTCATTTGTTGAGTACTCGCTAGTCTTTGTATCAGGCGATCCTCTCGTACATTTGTCACACGTGGCCTCCCAGACCGACATTTTGCTTTATATTCGGAACCACTCGATAAAACTCGATAAATAGATTTTTTTGACCTATTAATAATAGCAGAAATTTCAGAAACGCTCTTCCCTTCACCTTTCAACTGCCAAATCCTTGAAACCTCATTCACTTGAATTTCTTTAGCTCTCGGCATGTCGACTATGAAGCGCAATCGTTTGCAGAACTTAAGTACTCCAAATTTGTGACATCATCGATTCTAAATTTGCATATGCCAGCGAATATTCAAAGAAATTTAGAATAGTGTCTAAACTTTTGCGACAAGCACATTTGAATTTTTATGAAAAAAATTAGTATTATAGCAAATAAAACGACTGTCTTTTGTACATAGCATTTTAAATCAGTTTTTGAATATATTTACAGGTTTTTGTAATTCTGACGTCATAATTCTACATTTTAAAGCTGAATGACGTCATTGTCTAAACTTTTGCGTCATAGTGTATATACGATTTTTTTTTCTTTTGCAATACCAAAAAAACGAAGAAAGTGCATCAAAATGGAGTAGTACGTAGGGAAATTTTACTTCGTTAGCTCGAAAATAAAGCAATCGTAAAATAAATAATTTGCTTTATAGATAATGGTGTTAAGAACAAGTGGTCTCCAGTGATGATTAAATATCATTTCTATACAGAAACTTACAATTAATATTGAAGAAAAAAAAACTTAACGTACAAAATTTACATGATAATTAAGTCTATTTTTTTTCCTTTTACTAATTAGTGCACTTCCTAATTTTAATATAATACAACTACGGGGCTCTGCCCCTTGCAAGCTGTGCTCGCCAACCCCTGTTCAGACACCGTAGAATCTAAAAGCACGCTAATCTGATCGGGTTTTAAAAGATTAGAGAAGATTGAATTATGATGAAAAAACCTGCCGCGATCTCCATGTAAACGGGTTCCCATTCAATTCCCTTTGTTTGCGAAAATTTAAGGCCGGATCAGTTGCTGTTAAGACATCCGATGTTTGTTTTCGTGTTTGATTAAAGAAGATCAGTTAAACATTTGAAAAGAAGCAAAAATAAAATGAATTAACAGAGTCTTTGCCTCCCGGTATTTCTTAACAGCGTTATAAAACGATTGACATAATACAATTTACTACAATTACTACAATTTACTGCTTTAACCCCTTCAAGGACGGTGGTTCATTTTTGGACCACTTAATTTCAATTCTTAAATGCCACATTGGCACCAGAATATTGGAATGAAAATTTACCTTCTATTAAGTAAGTCAACAAAAGCATTTTCGTACTTCGAAATAAATTTGCTTGTAAATTCTGGTACCATTCACTGATTTCAAGATTTTACGAATAGAAGTACCTTGCCCCTGAAAGGGTTAAACGCATATTAATATATTTATTATTTTAAAGTTTCCTTTCTCTTTTAATATTCACGTGTAAATACAATTTTCTAGACGTAATTTTCAATATTTTCCTCACATTAACACGTACTTGTTTAATACTAATTTTAAAGGGTTTTTTTTCTGTTTTTATTAATCGCGTGTAAATAATTTTTTAATCGTAAGGAATTGTTATTCTTTGCGCTGTTTTTAGAATTAAAAACAATCTCTATAATAAAAGCCTAAGTCGTGTGAATACCGTCAACAGTTCCGGACGGATGCCTCCGTTTTTTATATGCCAGGCGGCCATTTTGGTACTTTAATGTTAGCCAGCCACAGGCGATAAGTCGCCAAATATTAATCTATCGCCACCATTTCACGTATATTATAATAGTCCAAGTCATGTAACTGCGCTGCAATAAACAATTATGGCCTTTCGCTTTTCTTATGAAAGGTTTCCATTTTGATTAAAGAATCAAAATTATTTTTTCGAATAAAATTACATAAAAGTTGCTATGATCGCAAAGAATTCTTGGTACTTTTATGTTAGCCGGGTGCAAATCTCGCCAATAGCTTTTTTTTTTTTTTTAACTCGCAAGTTAGCATTTTTTTTATTTTTCGAGTGGTAAATTAAAACGGTACTACTACTTTGTTATCCCGTCGACCAAAAATCTATCGCCAAATTATAAGATTAAATGCCTATAATGGTTGATCGTAAATGTCACATTCACTTGACTTTAAGGAAGTTACACGTGTTTACGCCATCAAGTGATTTTTATTTCGACGTTTTATTTTGTATTTTTATTAGTGTTATGCTAATTTATTTGTTCTTTCGTTATTTAAAATAAGAATTATATCAATTTGTATAATTTGGCAAAATTGGTCAACGGTATAACTAAGTAGTACCATTAAAGCATTGCTTTGAAGTTGGAATTAAATGTCATGATTTGTTGCATTATTTAATATTTGTTTGGCGAAAACCTCGTTTTCTTATACCAGTTACATATGTATTTTTAAATTTTTTCTGTTATTTTTTAAATGAAATAACAATAAATAACAAAAGTTTAATTAATAACTATAGAACAAAACAATTTATAACCTTTTTTTTAAATAAAAAGTAAATAAAGGTAAATAAACATTTATTAATAAATAAGCAACATTTGCCGGCTTACCATGTCACGCAAAATAACACCATTTTGGCGCCAATTAGGTACACCGGTGCGTATATGACACCTGTGCCTAATATTTTTCTTGTCACTTCGTTTAAAAAAAAGTGAAAGCCATTATTTTTAAATGTTGCTGTTTTAAATGACAGTTTTGTATTAAATAAAATGATAACGATATACAAAAAAAAAGCATTGTTCTAAGCAGAGATTTAAGGGAGGCCAAACTGGTCGCCAAATTAGTTTAAAATAATAACCTTTTCTGAAATATGAATCGAAAATAGCTGCTATGATTAAAATTTGAGTTGCCATCATTAGAAAAAAGTATTTAAAATTAGAAAAAAATTAATATTTCGAAAACTAATTCGAATTTAAAAAATCTAATACCAGTTTTGAGATCTGCCGATCAATACGGATTTTTGGTGTTAATTTCATCGCAAAGTATTCCATTGTTTAGGAGAATCGCCGTGAAACATAATCAGTTGTTTAATCAGTCGTTTCATAAATTCGTTTCATTTCAGTCGTTTCATATATCCGTTTCATAAGTTCGTTTCATTAGGATTTTATATATATAGGGTAGATATGTTTTTTCCATAAAAATTTCACGTAATATTTAGGAATTTTTTTTCATTCCTAATCTATATATATATTTTAATTAAAATGACGGTATTATAGTATGTACAGGTATTTACATTTTTTAATTCCAAAAAATGTTCATTATCTGCTCATTTATGACATCAGTTTTCTTACGAACAAAAAGCAACTGGGTCTGAATTTTTATTGGCTTACAAAAACAAAGTAATATATAAACGTATGTTTTATGTAATTAAATAAGTAAAAGAATACACAAAACCACGAGTTTGAATATTGTTCATCGCAATTTATTTTTTAAAGTATGGCAAAAGGAAAAAGAAAACAGCATTTGAAAAAAAAGAAAGATATTTGTAGAAAGGTAAATTATGAGATAGCTGGTTGTAAAACGGGTTAAGGGTGGTCATGAAAATGTTTAAAGTACCTAATATTGTTTGTAGAATTCTGAAATGTAGGTTTATTGCGTTTCGTAAATATCGGTCAAAAATTGTAGACTTGTATAAAAGAACATGCACACAAACTTTAACTTTTATACATAAACAGTAACTACATTCGTAGAATAAAAAATGGTGTTTATATGTTTTTTTATGGATTAACAGTTATATTATACAATCATGAGTGTATATATTAAGACATATCTAATTTATACAGGGTTGCCACGCTTCAGGGAATTTTCCAGTCGAAATATCAGTATTATTTTATAGAAAAATATATCTAGATTAACCACACGAAATTTCTCCTTATTTAAAGTGATATTCTCTATAAGAAAATACTGGTGGCGAACAATTTCCTGGTCTGGAAATTCCCTGTAGCGTGGCAACCCTTTTATAAAATAGACGCAAATATGTAAGATGGATGTACGTTAATAAAGTGATAGTGTATTAAACTTGGCATATTCCACTAAAATGTAATGTTGAAAATTAAGTATAAACACTTTAGCAAATTAATATATATATATATTTTTTTAATGCTCATTAGTTTTTAAAAAATAAATTAAATGTGAAAAAACAGCATTTTAAAACTAATTACAAAACTGAATATTGTTGAATTGTATTGAAAAGAGTTAGTAATTATTTCTTAATGGTTCAAAAAGCCTTTTTAATGAAAAGTAGTGCTGATTCTTAAATGAATATGAGCAAGACTCTACAAGACAAAGAAAACAAAAACGCTCATTTTTGAAACATGAAGGCATTTTTGAAATCCAAACTGGCTACTTTCTGACACATACTTTAATTCTTTTTTCCTTTGCAAACGTATAAAATTGTCAGGTAATCTTAAGATAAAACTGTGAAATCGGATTGTTTTTCAGTTTTATGTGGTACCACCTGAGGAAGCTCTACTCTCAACAAGGGGCGTTACTACTGTCCCTTATTTCTGATTTTTCTACTATGAAACATTACTAGTATATAAATTCTTTCAATATTGATAGAATTTATATACTAGTACAATACTAGTATACTAGTATGCCACGTACAATACAGCTTGTATTTAACATGTTTTTCCGATCACAGTAGTAAACATTTATACTTAGACTTAATTAAGTATGAAAAATCGAAAACCAAATAAAAATATGGGATTAGAATTGAAATTTTCCATAGTTTGAGTAAAACAACGTTTGTAAACAATCCCTCAAGATAACAAAATCTATTAAAAAATAAATAAATAAGCCAGTAATTTTAGAGCAAAAACACTTTTTTCTCTGACTGTTAAAACTTGAGTTAGGACTTGTGTAGGGATTCTTTTGTCTGACGATCTGTATTTCATCTACATAATGTTTTTAATACATATTTTTTTTTTTAAATCTCATTTTCTAAGCTTTAAAATTGTTTATAATGATCATAAAATAAATGCGCTTCACTATTGTATTTTTAATGAATGGACTAGGTGATGAATAAAACTTTTTTGAACCTCTATTTTCATTTAGCAGCTTTTTTACCCATTTAACACCCGTTCTTTACTTCCTTGAACAAACAATAAAAGCTCTTTCTTAAGAACATATTCTTTTGAAAGCTATAAAAACTGAGCGAAAATTTTTACATCGAGTTTTGTGCGACACATTATTAGTAAGAAAATATTACTTGAAAGGAAAGGTACGCTTCAAAAGGGAGTAAATATTATCTGTGAAGATATTTTTTCTGTAAGACTTCGTTTGCATTCTCCATTAATGCAAACAGTATGTTAGATAAGAAAAATTCGCGATGAAAAAACATCATTCTTGTGTTTTACAGTCTAATATTAACATTTCTAAAATAGATATTTTATAATAAATCTTATACAGGATGTGCCACGATTATTAGGGCAAACTTTAAGGGGAGGAAGGGGATATCAAAAGGATTAATATTTGCATAGTAACCCATTTTCGGAAACTTCATGGGAAAGTACTATAACAGGTACAAGAAACGAAGAGACACAAGACTAAGATCATCTGAAATAATTAATTGGTCAAAGCTAATATATGTGCTGTGGTAGATGATATGTGAAAATGTCACAAAAGATGTTTAAAGTTTCCACCATTGCTAGCGATGCATGCATTACACCGTTGGACCATGGATTTGCGGATTCGCTCAAATACACCTGTATTTTTTTCGATATCTGCGGCAGAACAGACGAGTTTTGCAACCAGATCCATAACGGAATCCACTGGCGTTACGTACACAGTACTTTTCACTGCACCCCCAAAGAAAGAAAATGCCGCTTAAACCGGGAGCGCGCGTTGGTCAGAGCACCGGTCTACCAAGGCCAATCCATCGGCGACCAAACACCTGATTCAAATGTTCAAAAATATATCTACCATAATGGGGAGGTGCTCTATCATGCTGCAACCACATATGGCGTCTGACATGTTGTGGCATAGTGTCAAGTACGCTTGGTAGCAACTTATCTGAGAACGTTGGTTTCATCCAATGCTCTTTTGAACAAGACCACCTAACGGCGAACGAAGCCGTTTCCGACCATGGGTTGCTATGCAAATCTTAATCCTTGTGATGTCCCTTACCCCCCCCCCCCCTTAAAATTTGTCCCAATAATTCTGGGACACCCTGTATAATTTTGTATAGTTGTCGTTTTTCAATTATTTGGATACTATAATACTTAGCTACTAAAAACTTTTTTACTATGTTTTTCGAGACAGAGCCGTTAAAATGTATATTTAGGCTAAATTAAGCATGGAAAATTAAATGAAAGAATAAAAAAATCCCGCCGGCTGAGCATACAGGTGCAGGTAGATTTTGAAGTTAAGTAGTAATTTCATCAACAAAAACTAAACCAAGATTAGTGATAAACCCATTTTAACAATTTTATCTGGCCGCTTTTGACGAGTTTTTTATTTAGTTTTTCTGTAGGAGTTGGTTTTGTCAGAATCGTGGTAATGCGATAATTTTTTCTTCAACCGCTGTGTATTTTTAATTTCATTTTGCTGTAACAATTGGTTCTATCAAAAACTTGTCAATATAAAAGTTGTAGACATTATTAAAAAGATTTATAACAAATTTAAGCGGATTTATATCTTGTGAATTGACGAAGTTGTGAATTTTTTTTCTTCAACCCCCCTCTTTTTGTTTTTGTTTTTTGTTTTCGTTTTTTTTTTTTTTTTTTTTTTTTTTTTTGTGTGTGTGTGTGTGTGTGTGTGAGTTTGTCTTATCAAAAACTTGTCATTATAAAAGTTGTAGATAATATTAATAAGATTGGTTATAAATTTATTTGAATTTGATATCTTGAATATCAAAATGAAGTTATGAGTATTGAGTACTGAGCATTGAGATGAAGTTATGAATTTTTATCTCCCTAAAACCCTATTTATTTGGCCTCTTGAGCTCATTTTCAGCTTTATCGGCCTTTTCCTAGAAGTAATAATATCGATAAACTTATTTGATATGTATTATATGCATTATAATTGAACAGTTATGGGTATTTTTAGATTTTCATAAAAACCCTCCTTATTTCCACCCCATTGCTCCGATTCTGCCCATTAACGAATTTGGCCGAGATTTTCTGTCCCTTGATTTTATTTGTAAGTTTGAAAGAGATTTGTGCAGAATTATGGAAGTTATCGTGTCCATAAAAAAGTGATAAATAGACAGATGAAGTTTTGAACTGGGGTGGTTTTGGGTTCTAGGGGTCATAATCGGCGTAGATCTCTAAAAATGTTTCAAAAATTCCAAAATAGGGGAGAATGTAATAGGTTGCATTTCTTACGAAATCTACCTAAAATGTGTGTTTTGTATTGGACATTTCAAAGTTCAAGCAAAGCCATGTCTGTAAACACTCCTTGACCATAACAAAGTCTATTAGAAATATACCCATTATCTAAATAAATATTTTTTGTGCGATATGTTTTATACTCTTTGTATCAGAACGAGATTTATGACTTCAGTTCAGAACTTTTTTTGGTAACTAAGAATCAACTATGTATTCAGTAACTATGTACATTTTTCTATCTTCAATAGAAGAAAGTATTGTAATCGAAATTTTTTCGACTTTCTGTTTTTGACGGATTTGCACGTTTTAGAGGTCAGGGATGCCACAAAACATATTTATACAAAATTTCGGTCTCTCCGTATGTCCGTCTGTACGTGTGTCGCCATTGTACCATCGAAATACATGAAGTTATGCATAGAATTAAACCAAGTTTTTTGTGTGTTTTTTTGGCTATGACCAACAGGTTCTCCTTGCAGTTCGGAATATTCCACCGGAAGGAGGCGCTGCAATAGCGATTTTTGTATATTTTTCTCGATTTTTCGTAGTTCTATTGTACATCGGCGGCTCTTTAAGCGACGGGAATTTCGCATCCTGCTAAACCTGCTATTCGCAAACAGGTGATGTAGAACAAAATAACGAAAAACTATTCATTTTAATAAATAGTATGATAAAGTTGAACTCATTTTTTATTTCGAGTAATTCACTGAAGCAGAAATTTAAGATGAAACTCAAAGTTGGTATAGTATTGAACTAATAATAATGAAGTATTAACATTTGTAACTACTTTTTGAAATATTAAGATATATGAGAGCTAAAATAAATTTTTGGGATTGGCACATCCAATTAGTTCTATATTAGTTTAAAAAAAAAAAAGAAATAAATAAACAAAAAAAAAATTCTAAGCTTTAAAATTTTAACAATATCCTTTCAAAATGCGCTTTACTGTTACATTGTAATGAATGTACTAGTTAATAAATAAAACCTTTCTAAACATCTTTTATCATTTAGTCGTTTCTCCATGATCGCGAAATCCCATGTTTATCTATTGGAAAAATTTGAAGCGCTATCACTCATTGTTTATATAGTTATCAAAATACGGTTTTTGCCATCAGAATGTAGACGTCAGATGCCTACGATGTGCTTTTTTAAAAATTGTCTACACAATTTTTATGTATTTAAAAAATTCCTATAAACTTTAAATTTCTAACTGGTGAAAATTTATCGTCATCTTTAAAATACCTAAAATTTATGGAGACAATTTTTTAAAACGCAAATCGTCGCATCTGACACCTACTTTCTTATTGTGTTTTAATAATTGTATTAGGCAAACAGTCATCAGGATTTTAAGTTTTGCCATAGGTTGACATGGGATTTTGCGATCGGTGAGTTTCTGTGTAGCGGATCCTTAACATTCGTTCGTTAGCTCCTCGAACAAAGATCAAAATATCTTTCTTATGAACATAACTTTCTCAGAACTATAAAAACTCCAGGAATGTTTTTGCAAACGAAAGATTTGCGGACCATTTTTATCGAGAAAAATATAACTTGAAAAGAAAATGTAAGTTTGAAACGACAACATCGTATAATTTTAATATGAAAAACATTCGTAGATTTTACATACAATGGTAAATTTATATTATTATTGATGATACATGATGCAATAGTTTATATGTATTTCCTATGCAGGGTCCCCACTAAAATTCTCCCCACCCCCCAACTCCCAATGAATTTTACTACTGTGACAGTTCTATTCATAAACATGATATCTAGATACCTGGTGCTGAGTGGCTGTACTAAATATTATATGGGTATAGTAAAGCAGTGGCAGAAAACTGCGGCATGACTCTCTCTATTTCGAAAAGTGTATGAAATAGGGGCAAAGATTGTAATGCAAAGTTTTAGAGCACCTTTGATTTAGTATGAAAAGATATCTTACATTGAAACCTGAAATGTAATTTTCTATATCCTAAAACCAACTTAAATTCGCCCTCAATTGCATGCAGAAGGGAAGTATTGTAAGCGAGGTGCACATGTATGAATAAAACTAACAAATGTAAGCATGGTTACGAATTATTTTAAAGAGAAACTTAAATTAAGTATGTCCAATCTGTCCAACATCGGAACACATGTAGAATGAATGCACGGCGTATTGTTGCGGATGGTGAACACGTTGCTCATGCTGTACTTGATTTTCTTATTAAAATAATCTGTACCGAGTTTACATGTGTTCATTTTATTTGAAAACGTGGTTCTACTTTATGCCACATACCTGCATGCAATTAGGATAATATTTTAGCTGACGCTTGAATATAAAAAATCATATAGTAAAATTACTATCTAAAAAGTCGTAATATCTTGTAATAATCAAGTTATTCCTATCTAATTACATCTAACATGTCGAGAGCAATGAACAACTTTGTAACTGACATTTTTCTCGCATTTCATACATTTTTGAGATAGGAACTCCGCTGTTTGCTGCGAAGTGACTCTGCAAGCGGTCGAATCACATGGCACATACTCAATGTACAATCAATGCACTTACACATTACCTTTATTATTATAGCTGTAGCTGCACTAAAGTTAAGGAAACTCGGTACCCTTTCAAGAAATTTGAAGGGTTTTTTTTTTTTTTTTTTTTTTTTTTTTATACACATATTTTACTGTATTTAAACTTCTAAAACTTCAATAATATTTGTCAAATCACTCCATTATTTTTGTATCCTCAATATAGCGTTCTTAATAAAATTAGAGATGGATTTTGCACTATAATGAAAATTTAAAAAAATGAAAATCATTGAAGAAATCATGATTTTTTTTTTTTTGCGTTTTTGCCTATGTTGGCATATTTTATTTTTATTTTTATTTTTTTTTTGCCTTTATTTGTAAAATCGATCCCTAATTTTAATAAGTGCACTATATTGAGATTTAAAAAAAATAATGGAGTGATCTGACAACTATTTGTAGAAGCTTTGGTGTTTTGCACACATTATTGAATCAAATAACAGAAAACTGTAAAATCCTTTAATTTTTTTTTAATTTAAATTCTCAATTTTAACCCAAAAAATGATTTTTCTTTCTTGTCAAAATCAGGTTTTCTAAGCATTGTAATAATATGTGTATATAATAAGTAAATGTACATAAATAAAAAAAAATCTTCAATTCTTCAGAGAGTACAGTGTCCCCTTAAGGCTGTTCTCAAATCCAAAAGGGCAAATTTCTGACATAAGTTTTAATTTATTTTTGTTCGAAAATGCATGAAACTAGCTGGTGTTGTTGTTCAGAAACTATGTAATTGAGTTGTTTTTTTTGTTGTTTTTTTTTTTTTTTTTTTTTTTTTTTTGCAAACGCAATAGATCTTTTAGAAAACAGTGTCAAATTGGGCGTTTTGAACCAAATTTCCGCGCGAAGGAAGAAAAAGCACTCAAGAGTGGCGAAAAACGTGGTTGTCACGTAATCAAATTCGTTTATAACTCAATAGGTAATTGATTGATCAAAAAATGGAAAAAAAAGTTCAATTCCAAATCGCTTCCATGGCCAGGCTTACCAATTTTATACCTTTCCGTTAAAAAATGAATTAGTAAATGTGTCAAAACTTTTTGCGCTTGTTGACAGAGCAGTTGAGAACAGTCTTAATGGGGGAAGGATAGGATCTTAGTCGGCACCTTGAATGCTTTCTTTTCCTCATAACTTCGCCACTATAAATCTCTGATATAATACTCGTATATCTCAGTATTGACGAGATCCCAGAAAACATTTCAACTTATATTTTTCTTGATTTTTAAGAATAAAGTGTGGAAAGCTATAAAACATAATTGTCAACATTCCGGTTTATTTCAACTAAGAAATATGTATATATGCATATTGAACCAGACATTTTTAATAATAAAATGAGTCTTGCTGTCATCTGGTCCTTACTTGTTTTCTTTTATGAAGTGATTTACGCAAATGAACCCATTTGCTTCTCATGTTACGCCGCAAGATTGTGTGCTCGTGAAGACTTTTTCATCTAGTATCTGCGGTAGCAGTCTTACCAACTTATCTGAGTGAGAGATGCCAGGCTGGGCTTCGTCCTCGTGGCTTAGTGGTAGAGCTCTGGAGCGATATTCCGGGGGCCCGAGTTCGATTCCCGGCTTGGACATTTTTCACTCTGTTGGTTTACGCATAGTTAGCAAAGTGATAATTCACACCTTTAATATTCAATATTTTCAAGCGTAATTTCACTGCTGAAAAGTAGTTGAAAAATTAATTAAATTGTTGTTAGTTAAATTGCAAAATACCAAAAAATATATAAAATTTTAAAAAGAAATGCGATATTGCGGACAATACCCCTATATCTCAATATTGACGAGATCCCAGAAAACATTTCAACTTACACTTTTCTTCATTTTTAAGACTAAACTGTTGAAAGCTATAAAACATAATTGTCAACTTTCCGGCTTATTACAAATAAGATATATATTTATATATTGAACCAGAGATTTTCCATAATAAAATGTGTCTTGCTATCACCTGGCCCTTACTTGTGTTCTTCTATTAAATGCAATTTCTCGATGAAAATAATTTTATTTTATTTGAAAATAAAACGTTTATATTGTTAGTTGTGCAATAATATCTAATAGAAATATAGAATATCGTAGGAAAGTGTCTTTAGTGCAAAAAAGCCTTATTCTATGACTATTAGAACTAAAGTTACGATTTCCCATTCGTTTTTGTTTCTATACCTACCTATATTTTCTATAGAAGAGTTATACAAAATTTAAGACGATCATTTTCTAAGTTTTAAAATTAAAACAAAAATCATAAAATGCGCTTAAGAACTTGGTTTTTTCATGAATTGCAAAACCAATACGAACATCCTATCTCATTCATAAGTTTTGTGTTTTAATATCCGTTTTTTTCTTTCTTGAACAAAAATTAAAAGTTTTTTATGTACAACCTTGGGGGTGGGGGGAATATAATCATTGCTATAATTTTGCTGTAAATAATCATGTAATAAAATACGGTTGCTAATCGAATCGGAATAACGCCTACTATTTAATGCAATTCATAAATTATTATTTGGAGACAAATTATTGCCCTAATTTTCTTTTTTCAAACTGTCACACCCACTTTTGACACCTTATTTCCAGCTCTTTAGGTCAAAGCAGCCCAGAAAAGTGTGTAATTCATGGGTATTTTCTTAATTTTTAAAAAGTTAAATTAGATGCATATACATAAATTCAGATAAATGAAATCAAAATTTTATAGGGAAAAGCAATACATTCAATTAGTAAACAGAAAAAAACTAAAGAAAACTAAATATAAAATATCAATATAAAAATAAAACTTTTATGTAACTTTTACGATGGTTTTCTATTCACTAATGCAAATGTAACGGGTGACGGTCGTTTTAGAAGGTAGAAATGTAAAATGTCTCTATAACTTGAAAATTGATCTTATAAATAAAAACATACATTTATTTTACTTAATTGAAAATTGATGATAAGATAATGAGCTTCAAAAGCACATAGCCATGTTTTCAGATTCGCTGTTTCTTTTTATGTAAAAATTAGTCATACTTAATAAATTTTACGAATATAAATTTTTTAGTAATTTTTATGATTAAAAATATGTATTTCATTAAAAATATTGCGTGAACTATGTTTGGGTTGTGTCAAATTATAAAACAAGCAATTGAATTTGATAAGTTTTAGCGAAGATAAACAATTAAAATTTTTAATGTGAATATAACATTAGCATTTTCAAATTTTGAACTTTTCTAACTATATGAAGCATTAAAAACAAAGTTTGAAATATATACATATCCAGATTGATTTGTTCAAAGGAACTCAAATAAAAGTTGGTGTTACTTTTAGAAAAATAAATGTTTGTGTAATTTTTAATACGTAAATGTTTCTCAAATGATAATTTAAGCATATGGGGCATTCTCACAGACTTTTGACTTTCGGGAATAAAAATCTGGTGAAATTAAACTGGCTAAAATAACATTTTAACCTGATAGACGATTGCCTTAATGATTCAAAATAAAGTAAAAATGGTCAGCAGCGAAAATTTTTTTTATTTACCTGAGGTTTAAGTTAAACTTGCGAGTTTAATTTTCCTTACCATTTTACCACTATAACTTTCTATTTTCTTCTAATTTTTTACTTATAATGAATTTGCATAGTACCCACAGGACATTCAAATAAGAAATAATAACAATGCAGTATTTTTAGTACAAAATTTTCGTATAACATTGTCTTAAAGGGGTGTTAAAGAAGGGACGGAACGCAAAAAAGGGGATGGTATAGGAAAAAAGGGACTGTAATCGAAAAAAAAGGGGATGGTAAGGATGGGACGGTAAGGAAAATTACCACTATTTTTAGGCAAATCGTGTTACGACTAATTGATATCCACAATGTTCATTTATTTTTAGAAACAGTTATTTACATTAGATTAAATAATAATAAAAATAAAATAAAATACCTCGAAAAGTGCAGGAATATACTTTTGGGACGCTAAGACTACCAATAAATTCACGATGCTTCAAATTCATATTGAAACGCTAATTTAAATTCTGCAGTAAATTTACTGTCAAAGAATTTTAGACATTCTTTCTCTAGCATATTTCTTCATGAGAAAAAAATTGAAAAAAATTCTGTGGCTGCATCTGAAGTGATTTTATGTATAAGTTTAGCAAGATGAATGGTAAAGAATCTAAAACCCTGGGAAATAGTTCAAAAAATAATATCATCCGTAAAAATGTGTGCAGGTTAATTTTTACTACATATTTATGTAAAACAATTGTCCCAGTTTCGCAAAAAAATTACATCGAATTACTTTTAATGAAAGAATTTTTTAAAGACTGCTCCAGATTTAAAAATCAGCATCAGGGACACGGGACGGTATAGGAGTTCTCCTGGTATTGGGACCCCCAACATCGTCCAAAACTTATTTATCTCGTTACTATTATTATGCACTCATGCAATGGGATGTTCCCCAGTATATGAAATTTAAAAAAAAAAAATAATAATATGTACTAAAAGAAAAATTATTATCCAGGGACTTAAAAGTCAAAAGATTGTGAGAATGCTCCATATCATTAAATATAAGACATTATTCCTATACGATTGGTACTCATAAATTTTTCATACGGTTGTTTGTAGATGAAGTGATCACTAATTTTACTTTGACTGTACATAACCTTTTCATAGCTATAAAAAACATAAACTGTTTTCAAAATATTTGTATGCAACCCATTATTAGCATAAAATGTTGCTTGAAAAGATAAGGTAGACTTCATATGGAAATATAGATTCTCTACAAACAAATAGTTTGTTCTTCTATCAGATGTTGTTTGCATACGTCTTGAATGCAGAAGCATCTATCCTACTTCGATAAGAAATGTTTGCAAATGTAAAGTTGAGAAGAATAAAATTAGTTTTAAAAGATTTTGGGATTTTTTTTATAGCTTTAAAAATGTTATATACATAGGAAAGAGCTGTATTTGAACGAACACTATTCAGATATTTTACAGATAAAGTCAAATTTATTGAGATAAAAATTTTATAAGCAAATCGTATAGAGTTTCTTTTACATCGTTTTAAACGATACATCTTTTAATATTGACTGGGTCCTCATATAAATTTTAACTTATGCATAGTTTATCTTTAAATACAGTGGTCATTTATATTTTTAGTTAATTAAGAATGACAAATCTAATAAATAATAAAATTATGGATTTCGTATTGAACATTTCTGTTCAAGAAAATCAAAATATGTAAATAGTCCCTCTCAATAACAAAAGGCTTTTATAAATGTAGAACAAGGTAAAGAAGTTTCTTTAGTGCAAACATCTTTATCCTCTGGCTAGTAGAACTTTAGTTTATACTTGCGTTTTGATTATTGTTTGCTGTATTGGATTTTATGCATTTGAATATTCGAAAATTTGTACTGAGATATTTTTCTATATATACGCACACTACACCAGTTTTACACAAAAAGTATTTAAAAATGTCCCTTTCCAAATTCTTAAGTATTCAGGCATAAACTTGCGCTTTAAAACTGTATTTTTCATTAATAAAAACAATATAAACCCCTTTTTCGTATATAGGATTTTTTTTTTCGATTCATATAGGTTGTTTACTTATTTGGTCAAACACTGGAAGCTCTTTCTTCTGTACACTACTCAATATTTTATAAATCAGTATAAAATCATAAAATCCTTTCAAACTCATCTCATTCGCCCCAAATTTAGTGAGAAAATTATTAATTTTAAAGAAAGACATCAAAATGACCAGATCCACATTTAGTAGCCATATATATGCGTATATCCATATTTTGCAAGTCTGGAATTTTCGCATATCTGCAATCGTTATCAAAATCATAATCAAGATCATAAACATTTTAAATCGGTTTTTAATAAGAAAAGAGAAAAATAAGGTAAAACAACTAGAAAACAGAAATTCTGTTTTTTCAGAATTTAGCGTCGCCCCCGATGAAAAAAGAATATAATGTATATATAAATAGCACAAAACATATTTCAATTTTAAGACTTACAGCACACGCTTTTATTTTATGTAAAATGCGGTCATTCGCATCCGCTTAAGAATTCCACATTTAGATCCACTCTTAAATATCTACAGTAAAGTACGCATAGGACGTCACTATCGCGAAATAATACACAAATGCAACAAAAAGGTCATTAAAAATACTCGACCAAAGAAAAAACGACTGTCTAATGATTCATAGGCCTACATTTGTTTGTAACATTAATATAGATATTTAAAATTAAATATAGTTTATAATAGCTCCTGTTTTAACAGAAATCATTCGTTTATATTTTTTTCAAAATAGCACGTATTTTAATTACATTTTCTTTCAGTTGTTATGAAAAAATATCAAAAAATATATATAATTAATATTTTACAACTATTTTTCCATTACTTTCTACAGAAATGGAGTAATTCCGTTGCCAGTATTAAGCAAATGGCTCCAAAAGCTGCCAAAAAATTAATATTTCAAAAATAAATGGAGATGCAGTTTTCAAACAAATTGCATGTAAAACTACTTTTTTTTCCAATACGTCGATATAAAAATTGAAAATGTGCGATGCTTAGAAGTTAAAAAAAATTGCTATAGAGTATTTAATAGTACTGCTTTGTTTTTCGGCTGGCTTCTGTAAGGTAACGTTATTTTTTGGAGAAGACACAAAATAAGCTAGGAGAAAGAAATAGCAAACCGTACCGGGGGCTAAAAAGTGGTAACTTCCAGCAATATCTTTCCGATAGCGCACAATTTCGCTATCGGTTTTTTGTAACAAAATGGAAAAATAAGGAAAAACAAAAAGTGAACTTCCAGCAATACCTTTGCATTAGTGCACAATTTCACTATCTCCAATAATAAGCACATTTATATTAAAAATCTAACTGGAAGATGATAGCTTAAAAACATTGGTGTTGGAAGTTTTAAAAAATATTTGACTGTGGCATATCTATCAGTGAGAAACTGGGGGTAATGTGCTCTAAGCGGATATATGTGGCAGGCAAATTCTGAAGCAAAATGAATTTACTACTTTATTTTAGGCGGAATATACTATTGTTAACCTTTTGTGGTCGTATTAAGTTTATACATAGGTGTCATGAGGGTCGGAATTAATTTTCGTTGAACGAACAGTCATACATGATATGCAAGATTATGAAGGAAAAACGAAATTTATTCACTCTTTTTCAAGCTTTAGATATATGCAACAGAATAATATGTTTTAATTTTATATAGAAATTATATTTTATAGTTCTCCCTCACGTGGTATCTTTCAAAACAGTCTTCAATATGCGGTCCTTAATTTTTCTGTTTGAACATACCGAACAAACTTTACTCTTTACAACTTACATTTCATCTTTTTTTAAACAACTTTCAATTTCACGGTACTTTTCTTTCGGGACCTTTCTTTTTGCTACTTTAGAGTATTATTTTTAAAATATATTATATGAAGCAAAAATGACTAATTACGCTTAAACACAATTCGACGATTTTAAAGATGTTAATTAATTTATAGTATACCTATCTATCTATATTATATATAAGGACAAACATATCTGTGCGTAACGCATACGTCATTTTGTGAATGGCAAAACTTTTAAATTTGAAATAAAATTTTGGTTTTGCAATTTTCTCTACTGCAAATTTTTAAACTTCTAAACATCGCACATTTTAAATTTTTACACCGTCGTATAAGGAAAAAAATGCTCTTTTAAATGCAATTTCTCTGAAAGCTGTATCTCAATTTATTTTTGAGATATTAAACTTTTTGTAGTTTTTAATACCATATTTCTTATCGTGGCAACAAAAGTACTCCATTTCTATTGAAAGTCATTGAATGTAAACGGAAAATAGTCGCAAATAGGAGATACTGTATCTTTTTGGTGCCATTTTCTCATAAAACCTGAAAAAAAAGTTGAAATTAAAATACGGGCTATGTCAAGAATATTGTCTGTTATTCCGTGATAATGACGTCATATGCATACTTTTCTATAGGCAAAATTTAAGACTGGATTGTAAAAATGAATTGCCTTAGAGGATGCAAATGACGTCAGTATATAAAAAAGCGTGTATTTTAATTCTTAAACCTGAATTATGTTTTGTAGATGTGCGTCATTTTCACAGCCCAGCTGCTTTGAAATTCTTCACAGGTGAAAATGCTTCACTTTTGGAAATAATGTAATCGAAATCGCGCACTGGTAAAAAGCAATGTTTTACAAAAATTTAGAGTCTCTTTATAAAAGAGAGGTGACATGCAAATAATAGAGATTTATATTACAGAAATTGATGATTCTCGCCTGGATGGATTTGCTTCGCCGAGTTAGACAAGCAAACAGATAATTCGTGGTTTAAATTAATATCATGTTCCTGAAGTTTTTGTCCAAAATTCTCTCGAATAATAAAATTTTAATGCTATTCTTTAGGACATTCTACTATAATTTTATCAAAATAACATAATTTGCTTAATTTAATTTTTCCTTATTTTATATAATCTATACATTTAAAACACAAGTGTTGTTTTTAGTCATCTGCCCAGATCTTTCTGCTTAACCAATTTTACTAATATATATATATATATATATATATATATATATTTTACTGAAAGCTCTTCATTTGTAGATGTGTTCGCACTATCTGTTTTTTTTTTTTTTAATATCACCACTTTTATATTTTAATTTTAAAAGCATTTTACGAAATTTCTCCAAAATGGTGATAATTAGATAGCTTTCATTATTGCAGACGAGAGAGAAATAATGACGTATTTTTATGTTTATTCATGCTACTTTCTGATAAAAATTCAAAATTGTTGATAAAAATGTTGTATAGGGTTTAGTGTGGCAAAATCCCATTACGAGCAGAAAATTACATTAGGGGCATAATAACGGAAAATGACATACTGCTTTTGAAAACACGCATTTTCCCTCATAAATTTTCTATATTGTTTTTTCTTCTGCATACTGATACTAAGTTTCAGACACTAGGCGAAGTGCTTATTTAAGTGAAAATGAAGTCATATTTCAAAGAAAACTATCATTTTCTTAGATAAACCTAAACATTTTAACACAAATGCGTCTAAAAAACATAAATTACGGAAATTTTTGCTCTCCGGAATTGAGATGAGAATCTCAAGTAAAGGATGCGTCTGTTCACATAAAAGATGTTGCTGAAAATCGTGACTTTAAGTTTTGAGTTAAAATGATTTTTAAATGATCAAACAAGGTACAAATTTTTTTTTAAATGATGAATATGGATATGAGAAGTGCATATACAAATTTCGAGAAAGGGAAAATTGCTGTTTTTCATTCCTTAATACCAAGCATAAGAGCCTCAATTGATAACCACAGCCTAATAACTGATCTTTATTATAGTTTACTGATTAAGTATCTATATTATAAAAAACAAAGGTATATGAGCTTAAAGCTGACGTCATTTTGCGAATGGCAACACTTCGCGATCAAATTTCGGTCTTGAAATTTTCGCTACTGCAATTTTTTAATCTTCTGACCATCGTACATTTTCAATTTTCGTCGCATAGGGAAAAAATTTACTTTCAAATGCAATTTGTTTAAAAATCGTATCTTAATTGACTGATGCATTATATTTTCTAAAATAATTTTTAACCATGATTTTTTAAAAGTTTATCTTATCACGTTCCTGTTTCAATACATAATAATAATAAACATTTTGCAAATAAAGCAACAAGCATTTTTCAGCAGTTGTTTTTGACTATTTTTGCATAACGAAGTTAATACTTCATTTAGAAACAAATAAAAGAATAATATTAAAAAACCACTAATCTAACATATTTGTGAAAGACAAATTAACGAAATTAACACTTCTTTTATAAACAAATAAATGAATAATATTGAAAAAACTCAAATCTAACATATTTGTAATCGTACAATTTAATTTTTAGATTACCAAATGGGATTTTTTTTCCAAATGGAATTTGTTTGCAAAGTTCATCTCAGTTTACTGATTGTCCATGGTTTTTAAAAACAATTTTAAAGCATGAAATATTTTTTTAATTTATTTATATCGTGCGAAGCTCGATTACGAAAGATTAATCCGTTTTCCCTTAAAACAAAATAAAGAGTTCATCATTTTCTTATGGCTAATATCCATTAAAAAAAACTTCCCTATGAATAAATAAATAAAATAATATAAATAAAACACAAATTTAACAGACATGTATAAGCTCTGAAATTATCAGAATATAAAAGGAAGCCATAAGTAGCAAAATCTTTGTCAAATAACTCTTAGCATGCAGCTAATAAGAAAATCGCTTTTGATAAATTTCAAAAATTTATTTGATTGTATAATTCGTATTCTCCATATGAAAAATACTTTTTTAATGCAAGTGGTCAATCTAAAAAAATTTTTGCATATAAAAAAATTATTAGTTTTCAATTTAAAAAAAAAAAAAAAAAAAAAAAAAAAAAAAAAAAAAAACGTTTTCATCTATATTTTTTAACTCGGGAAGCCCGGGTACGATACCCTAGTATACAGTGTGTCCACGTATAACCTGACCGACCTTTATTTTCGCAACCGTTGGTCCTAGATGCATACTTCCAATTACAAAAATGGTTTAAATAAGGTAAAGAATTATTTTTAAAGCGATTTGGGTCAAGAAAAATATTTATTAAAAAATTACGAAATTTAAATTTCCATACGGTTCCCCGGTCCTATAAGTGATATTTAGTAAAAATTTACTATGACACTAACAAGTAAGACAGAAAAAGTCCCATTCACCTAACAATAAAATTGATCGAGTTATGAAACTTTGAAATGCATGACTTATATCACTTTTTTGCACATCAAAACAGATGATTTCGACCATGCTTTCAGGGGTCGTATATAAAGTACTTAAACATATATCAAGGTATCTGCGGGTTTGAAAGAAATCGTACAACTATTACGATTGAGTTAACTTTATTAGATAAAATTTCAGATTAGTTAAAATAATTTTATTTTAACATATGTTGTATTTTATAAGGATTTGAGGCTATGACTTCTTTTAACAAAAATTATGTTATTTTCATAAGGTTTTATTTAACTTGAAACGATCGTCTTTCCAGTTTAAAATTTGTACTCGAACTTTAACTGACTTTCAAATGTCTGATCGAAGTTAAAATTTTACATACTGACTTAAATCCGATTATAATGTAATATTATTATGATTTTCGACGCTTACCATCTTATACGCACTTATATTAGAGGATAACATAAAATAATTCGGATAGATTACCGTCAACAAGTTTAAGAAATGGTTTTAGATTAGATAACATAAAGCTGCGATGGTTGTGTTTTTTAACTTTTATAATTACATTTTATGTATTTTTTAACGCTAAATAAAAAAATTACCTTCACTTTTAACCATCATGTCAGGGTTTCCTGCAAATCGTAAATTTAAAGGTTAAAAAATAGCGAAAAATGTGATACTAAAAAGTAGATGTAAGACTTTTTTATTCAGTTTAATTTTATTTAATTCAATAAGTTATTCAATTTTGTGACTTATACTGGGTTTCTTGCAGCTAAACAGCAAAGGGGTCCGATGAGGTTGGGAGGAGAGGGGTGATCAATTTTAACTTTGAGCTTTTTAACTTTGAAATTTGCGATTTGAGAAAAATCCTGACGTGATGGTTTAAAATGAAGGTCATTTTCAGATTCAGCGCTAAAAAATACATGTGAATCAATTTTCAAAAGCTAGAAAACGTAGCACAATCCAAAATTTGAAAGACGGTGTAATCTAACAGCATTTTAAAATATGTATCATTTTTGTAAAGAATTGAGGTTGTTGTTTTTCATCCTTTTAACAAAAATTCTGTTATTTTTATCCTCTTATATGTTCAGTACAAATTGTATATTTTGCAGTAATATGTCAGATGATTAAAGATTTCAAAGTTATATTGCAATGCTAATTTTACTCTCAACCATTTCTTTAATTTATCTGACGATAATTATATTTCTACTAAATTTGTGAATGACCCCTAATTTGTAGCAAAAAATTTGCTCCAACTTTAAACAGCTATTACTCAGCCAATTTTAATCGTAGAATAACGGGACTTTTTTTGGCCTTACTTGTCAGTGTAACAGGAAGATTTTACTAAATATAACTTATAGGACCAGGGGACCGTATAAAAATTTAAATTTTGTAATTCTACGCTAAATTGTTTTTTCGCTTCAAATTTTTTTTTTATCTTAACTCTGCACCTAATTTTGACCACTTTTGTAACTGGAAGTATGCATCTAGGGCCAACGGTTGCGAAAATAAAGGTCGGTCAGGTTATACGTGGACACACTGTATATAAATGCCGTTCTCTGTGTGTATGTCCTTTATACAAATCTTCAATTTTAGACCGATTTGCACGAAACTTCATGCACATACGTTTTAGAACGTGGAAAAGATCACTGTCTACTTTAAAAAAATATCAGGCCACTATTTATACCTTTTTTCTACCACTTCCATAATTTAACATTATAGAAATATCTCTTTTAAAATCTTTTTTAATTCAAACGTTTCTTTCCTGTTGCCACACCCTAAAAAATGACACAATAATGTGAAAAAAATAAGGATAACGCGTGTATTTTGTTTCTATTTGAAAATAAAAATTCAGATTTTCTTGCTATATTTTTGCGTGTTTGATATTGATGTCATTTACATTTTTTTGTATATAAAATAAAATCTTTAACTATAAGAGCGGAAAAATAACGTAGCACCTCAATTTGAATGTTTTTTCTAAATTAAAACATCTATTTTAATAAAAACAGTCAAATTTCATGAAAACAATTTAAGAAAAAGAAAAAAAGACTAGATAGGACGTCACATTCTATCAAATCTTTTCAACGCGTAATCAAACTCATTGTAAACACATGGCTCCTATATTTTGCTTACTACTTCGATTGTATACTACAGCCATATCTTATAGCTATACGTTATCGCTAAGTGTTGTATTGGTTTAGATTCAGTGCTAACATTTTCTGTGATTTATAGAAAAAGAGAGCGGTTATGTACATTTTCAAAAAAATTCTTGACAGATGTCTTGATTTGAAATTTATGGAAAATTACATCATTTCATCTAATCATTGTAGATTTAATTAACATAAAATTTCAAATTTTCCAAATAAAATTTTAGTAACTACTACCTCATTTGGATGCATTTTTTTTTTTTTTTTTTTTTTTTTTTTTGCATTTTTCCCCGCATTGTGGAAGATATTGTACACTTCTGTTACGCGCGCCAAAGAAAACATGTATTTTAATTTTAAAAGTTAAAAAAATTACCACAATGTGTCAAAAGAACATCCTTTTTCTGAATTTAAATTTCGCGAGTTCCAAAATTAAAACTAAAAATGTGAGTTTTTTTCATAAACGTCAAGTTAAGGCTGTTCTCAAATCCAAAGGAGCTATTTTCTGACATATTTTTTAATTAATTTTTGTTCGGAAATGCATGTAGTTGACAGGAGTTCTTATTTAGAAACTATGTAATCGAAAGATAGTTTCCATATGTTGGTAAAGGTATAGAATCTTTCAGTTGGTGTTTTGAAGAGAATTTCGGACGCAACAGTGCAATAAAGGATAAAAACCGGTTGTCACGCAACCACGATTGCTCATAACTCGATAAATAATTTATTTATGAAAAAAGGAAAAACTCATTTCAATTCCAAATCGCTTTAATAGTCAGGCCTACAAATTTTAAGCTTTTACGTTTAATGAGTCAGAAAATGTGTCAGAAAGTTTCATGTTGTTGAGCAGAGAACTGGAGAAGCACCTTAAGCATTATTGCAGGTTAGTATTTTGTAATCAAGTTGCATGCCAGATAGTCGCTTAAAGCATAAGTCATTCTATATTGTTTTAAACAAAGGTGCATGCCATAATAGGTGTCAGGCACACTCATTGAAATAAGAATACCCTAGCGCACACCCCATTACTGAAGATAAACCCGACAATATACTTAGAGATAAAAATAGTTCTGCATTTTTCATTCAGCTAATAAGACTAATCCTTCATAATTGGGTTCACATGATTATTTAACTTTCCCCTATAATTCTATTATTAAGCAACGGAAAAAAATATGTTACGCACTAAAATCTTCCCTAAAAAACTAATAGTGCAAGTCGCACGGAAATCCGTTCTGAAGAATTCAAGGTATATGCACCCGGAACGAAATTCCCAATTGAATTTTATATACTTATCAGGTTATTTTGAGTAGTTTGATTTGATATCTGTTAAATTAGTGTTTTATTTTATTTTATTTTTAGCGTTTTAATTTTATTTGCCAATTTAGTTATTGAATATTACGCGAAAGAAAACAAATTCTGAATTATTTACAACGTTTTTGAACAATTGAGTTAATCTTTTGTATTTGTGTTGCAAGCATATTTAAAAAATATTGCATGCTTAAAAATATTTTAAAACCCACGAAAAATTCGTAAATTGAGATAAACATTACAAACAAATATTACTGAAAGTACTTTTGTTTTCTATAATACGTTGGAACAATCGAATGTACAATGTTTAGACGTTAAACTGCAGTAAGAGGGAAATTTGTTGTGTTTGGTTGTTGCCACCGAAAATATGATACCAGCGTTACTCATAGACATGTCTTTTTTTATACTATTACATTAAGTGTAAACAGGTTCATCTTTCGTAATCGGGTTGCACTCAACTTTAACAATATCCATGCTTAAAGATTACTTTAAAATTCATTAAAATAAGAAAACTTAGATACAATTTTCAAACAAATTTCATTTGAGAGAACTTTTTTCTATTCGACATTGTAAAAAATGAAATTGTGTGATGTTTAAAAGTTATAAAAATTGCAGTAAAGGCACATTTTATGGGTTACAATTTATGGGGCACAATTTATGGGCACTGACATAGTGTTTTTACTTTATAATGTAGATAATACCATGCAAACGAGAATTTCAATAAGTGCTGCGCGATTTGGAGGAATTTTATTTATTTATTTATTTATTTATTTATTTTGTATTGTCAGGAAAATCACATATTTTTCTCTTACACCCGCCAAAGAAAACGTGCATTCTGTTATTAAAGCTCAGGGATATTACTGTGGTTGGAAGACAATAACGCCATGTTTTTTGTTTGTCTTTATAATGATTTGTGGAATGGAATGCACAAATTTCAGTTATTGTGATTGCCGTATTATTTCGTTTTAATTTGTTTTACCTGGAAATCTTCTTATAACTGACACGGGCGAAGCCGGGTAGTTCTGCTAGTATTTTATAAATAAATCATATAGGGTATTGTTTATTGGGTGAGGGTGATGTGCTCTAAGCGGATATATGCGGCAGGCAAAATTTGAAGCAAAATGAATTTACTACTTTATTTTAGGCGGAATATACTATTAACCCTTTGCTGTCGTATTAAGTTTATACATAGGTGTCATGATGGTCTGAATTAATTTTCGTTGGACAAACAGTCATACATAATATGCAATATTATGAAGGAAAAATGAAATTTATTCATTTTTTTTTAAGCTTTAGATATATGTAACAAAATAATGTGTTTTAATTTTATATAAAAATTATACTTTATAGTTCTCCCTCACGTGGTATCTTTCAAAACAGTCGCCAATATGCGGCCCTTAAGGGTGTATTCCAATCCAAACTGCTTATTTTCTCATTTATTTTTAAAATCATTTTTGTTCTCAAGCGCATCAAACTGGAAATTCTCTTATTTAGAAACTAAATAATGTGCCGTGCTTGTCAATTTTTTGATAAATGCAGAAAACATTGCAAAAATTGCGGTCAAATTTGGCGTTTTGAACCGAATTTTCCGAAGCGGGAGATCTGGGGATGAAAAAAGTGGTCATACTGAGAAAATAATTGTTTAAAAATCAAATTCTAATTAATTGAACGAAAAATGAAATCACACGGCCTCTTATACACCTCTTCAAAAATCACCTCAGAAAGTTTCATGTTTTTACTTTTAAAAATGAGTCTGAAAATGTCTCAGAAAAGTTCGAGCTGCTGAGCGTGGGAAAATATTTTTTCGAATACACCCTTAATTTCTCTGTTTGCACATACCGAACAAACTTTACTCTTTACATCTTACATCTCATCTTTTTTAAACAACTTTCAATTTCACGGTACACTTCTTTCGGGAACTTTCTTTTTGCCCCTTTAGAGTATTATTTTAAAATTTTTATTATATGAAGCAAAAATGCCTAATTACGCTTACACACAATTCGATGATTTTAAAGATGTTGATAAATTTATAGTATATATTTTATAAGTAAATCCTATAGGATATTGTTTATAGGGTGTTGAAAAAATTATTTATAAACTAATTAATTTAATAAAATTTATTTTAAATTCGCTTAGCATTTCAATTAATAGTTATCCTGATGAATAAAGCATTTTTATGAAGCTTTTCTCATTTAAAAGCTTTTTTCTACATTCATCCTTAACTTCCTCTATCAAACATTAAAACTATTTTCTTGCGTACATAATTTTTTCAAAGCTGTAAAAAAAAAAAGAACATTTTTTTAACTTAGTCTTGTGTAACCAATTATTAAGAAGAAAAATGCATATTGATAAGAAAATGTTAACTTCAAATGTCAATATACATTCTCTATGAATATATATTCTCTTTAATAAGACGTCGTGTGTAGTCGTCTTAAATGAAAACAACAAGCATCTAGCACAGTGTTGGCGAACCTTTTTATAGCCGCGAGCCAATTTTTTTTTTTTTCAAAAAATACTTTACTTGACCTTCACGTGTCAACTAAAAATCAAATTTAGTGGATTGAAATATAATGAGTCAAAACTACTTGAAAATTACTTAACAAGATATTTTCTAAAATGAGCAACATACACGTAAGTATTACACTGCAATAATTATAGAAACAATTATATTTTAGAAATTAATTAAAAACATAATGTGATTAATTTTTGTACCTTGGATGAAAAATAATTAATATGTTCATGTTCGGTTAACTTCAACAGAATGCAAACTAAATGAATTTGACAACCACTCTCTATTTGATTTTTTATATTACTAGGGGGCTCGGCCCCCTACGAGCTACGCTCGCCAACCCCCGTCCAGACACCGCAGACTCTAAATGCAAGCTAATTTGGTCGGCTTTAAAAAGATTTCGAAAGATTGAATTATAATTTAAAAAACAATGGCGATCTCCCTATAAACGAATTTCTATTCATTTCTCTTTGATTGGGGAATTTTAACGCCAAATACACTGTGGTACTACTTGACTATCCCGTCGACCAATTTTGCCAAATTATATAAATCGCCAAACCACTCGCCAAATTATACAAATTGACATAATTTTTATTTTAAATAACGAAAGAACAAATAAATTAGTACATGATTAATAAAAATACAAATAAAACGTCGAAATAAAAATAACTTGATGACGTAGACACGTGTAACAACATTTCAAAATAAGCTAATATAAAAGGAATTAAGTAAACAGAGTCTCTGTCTCCTGGTATTTTTTAACAAAGCGAAAAGAAAGTTCTTTTAAATGAGACATTTTAAATTAATCGTTTTTAATTTGACGTATTTTTTGCCAAGCTATTCTTTCTCTTTTAAATATTCACGTGAAAATACTTTTGTTTGAAATGAAATATTATTTGCTCTTTCCTAACAAAAATAGTTGAAAAGATCCTCTCAAAATATCAAATAAATGTCTAGCGCAATTTCTAAATTTAAACTGTTTTGCAATATTATTTTGTGTTCATTTTATGTAATAACTATAATGTGACGTAAATATGACGTAATTTCTCCTATTTAAGACTTCTAACGCATGTTAATGAATTTATTATTTTACAATATCCTTTCTCTTTTAAAATTCACGTGTATACTTTTATGACGTAATTTTTAACAAGTTCCTGCTTTTTGTACGTAATTATTTAATTCTAATTCCAAATGATTTTTTCTGTTTATAATAGTCACGTGTAAATAAATTTTTAATTTGAAGTAAACATTATTGTTTGCGCTGTTTATACATTTGGCAACAGTATAAATTAATACCATTTTCTAAAGTAATGTAAAAAATATCTCTAGAAATGCTGAAAATCTGAATTTAAAATAGAAATAAAACCTCAAAAAATGAGTCAAAATAAAAAAAAATTAATGCAATCTGCACTCCAGAAATTCTAACGCATAAAATGATCTAAAAATGATTACACTGCCATGTATAGTTTTTGCTGCTATAAAACTTTTTTAGTGGAACGATTTTGTCCAACTTTAGCATTAAATATCTCTTAAAATAATTCTTCGATTTGAAAACTGTCTACATCAGCGTGTTTATCAAACATTTCTGTATAACACCACCGATTTTCATATTTTTGTATGCATCATTTTTCTTAATATTAACGAAGAAAGACCTCCGGTCACAAAAAATTCAAATAGAGGCGGCGGCGGTGACAGCGGTAGTTACTTTTCTTTAGAATAGAGAGATAAATTTGCGAAAATGATGACTCACAGATATAAATAGTAGAAAAAATTATTAAAATTGAAAAAAAGGCAGTTTATTTAAATAATTCTGAAATTAATTTCCAAGTTGCCATAATTTACAATCGGTAATCACCTTTCCTTTTTGATAGTTTTCAAATATTTTCTTTCTTTGATAAATTTTCGAAACCATATTGAATAAGATTAAAATTCTTCAATTTGCAATTAATCGAATTTAGAATCGAATCAGATCATCTAAGTTCGTGTGTTTTGTGTAGAATCGCTGTATCATCATTTAGAGACATAATCAACGCTGCGCTGTGCCAAAATTATTCTTTTGCGTGCCGAAAGAGGCATGCGTGGCATAGGTTCGCCAACCCTGATCTAGCACCTTACTATGATAAGAAAAGTTTGGCTGAATAAAGCACCAGTTGATTATTTTACAAAAAGATTTAAATTATAGATGCACGCATTTTATGAGCAAATCATGCAGATTTTTCTCTAAAAGGTCTTTTTTTAAAAATGGGATAAATAAACTATACAATTTCTTTTCCAAGAGGTATTTAAAGCAAAAAAGGGGAAGACTTTAGGATGGGATAGTACATTAGGAAACCATGATCACAATTCATTTTTTCAGTCCAAAATACGGGAATTGTTACTTATAAGGTATAGGAATTTTCTTACAAAATTTTACATTAATGAAGATATTTTTACTAAGCATTAACTTTCTTTGTGTGTAATGCGATGAAATCATGTCGAGTCTTAGAAATGCATGTTTAATTCACTCAATCATACCGTCTAGCACATGCAGAAGTAAAAAATGTTGGTAGATTTTTTAAAAAAATACCCGAAACGTTGATAAATTTCTTTGAGCTTCTAAATTTGAGCTAACTGAAAGCAAAATAAGAAAAGTGTAAATACTATCCAAACACACTCACAGATTATTTTACCATTGCGTAACCTGCGTAAATCTACAAAATTTTAAATGGGAAATAAAATGTATTTCAAGTTAATCTAATTGCAGCTTTTGGCATTTTTTTATTATTTAACTATAAAAATTTAATCTTAATGATTACTATAATGGTTACTTATGTATACAACAAAGTTTATTTTATATTATTATAAAAATATTCATAGTTTATATTCCCTATTTAAACTAGTAAATCTGCAGATCAGGAGCCTCAACGTCAGCTCTGCAAGTCATTGTTTTTAGACTCACTTTGGTAATATTCAGTTTCCTGCAAACCGCAATTTAAAGTTTTCAAATTATGCAATTATTTATAAGAATAAAAAATACGAAGTTTTCAGACATTAGAAGCATTAAATTAAAAACGTTGTTATGGAAGGATATTTTGAAATAATTTTCATGAGCTACTAATTCTGATATTTTTTTAAATAATAAAACAGATTTCTTCAGGGGGGGGCTCCGCCTCCTGAACTCCCCGTGGTTTCATTAATTTAGATATGTAACTTTTTATTTATTGCACTAATGGTTATCGCAAATCTTAAATTTCTTTTTATACTTCCGAGCCTTAATTTTCAATACTGGTGGACAGAAAATGATTCACATTGACGCAATTATATTAAAAGTTTAGGTTTTATGAATGAAAATATAATTTCCTTTTAAAAATAAAATAATTTTCATTCATATTTTCTGAAATGAGACGGCATTAAGAAGTAACACTCGTCATAAAATATTTTTTTAGGTAATCTAGTTAATGCTTGGTTTTTAAGAATGAGAATATTTATTTACCAATATAATGACGTCATTTTCGACAGCGATAATTTTGCGGTGTAAAATTTTGACATTTACTATATATTTGATTTTCAAAAGTTTTTTTTTTTTTTTCTCATTGAAATTTTCGATTAAAAATTAACATTTCTGTTAGCTGTGTGCAGACGATAAACCATGAGATATTAGTAACATTTCTTTTAATAATAAGAATTAATATCATAACACAAGCCCTTTTTATTTCAACCTCAAAGCATATTAGTTTTATTTTTGATATATGAGATCAAATTCACCTTCTTTTCGTATTTTAGTTTTATTTCCAATATGAAGACGTATTCATGTCTATTTTTTATTTCATTTTCCTCTTGCACATGAAAATCTTTCAAATCAAAATTAACTGTTTAGGATAAATTATTATTCTGGGATAGGATTTTCTTGGCAACGGTTAAAAAAAAAAAAAAAAAAAAAAAAAAATGATTGTTAAATTTATAGCAAAATGTCAATTTATTCCTTATGAAAATAATGAACTTCTTAATTTAAAAGAAAAAATATTTGAACAAAATAAGCAGAACATAGTCTTTCTTTAATTCTGGGGTAAATTTCATCTATATGTAAAGTCACAAAGGCATTAATTCGTCCCTTTTGACTTTGATTGACTTCAAACAATTACAAATACTTTCACATTTACGATATTTTTAGGTGTAGTTCCGTCGCTAGGCAACAGTTAAAAGAAAATAAAACAATGAAATATGTGCTTTGAAAAAAAGTAAATTTATAAAAAGATATATTATTGGAACACATATATAAAATACCTCCATAAGTTAAACACCGAATTTAAAAACTCTGACAAATGTATACACAAAATTTCAAACTAATATGAATAATGTATGGTTCTAATTAGAAATTACATCATCCATAATTTACTATTTAAATCCTTCAATCATATGAGCCATTTCCTTTCAACAAATAAAAATGGAAAAATCGTCTGAATTGCTATAGGAAAGCATTAAGTCGCAAAATAAAATGTTCTATATATTCCGAACGCATGAACCAAATTTAACCAAAAACTATACAGCTAAATCCGGGGATTTTACCAACATGCATACTTAATTTTAAGCTAATCGGATGCTTTTTACGGCAGTTATCGCGGAACAGACGGACAGACAGACAGACAGACAGACAGACAGACAGACAAACGGAAACCAAAACATTTCGTGTCTCCACAGTAAGCCTTCACTGACGTTTCGGCAATTAAATGAAGAGACATTTATTTACAAAAGAAATCTAAAGTTATAAAGCATGAAACACACTTAAATTAAATTTATGCTAATACACATACTACAATATTTACGCTATCGGAAAATATAAAATGAAAACTTCTAGTGTCCACAAAGGAAATGTTCGTTTTTCAATTTCCGATTGTGTAAATATTATAGCATAAGTATTATTATAAATTTCCTTAAAAGTTTTATATTTAATATATTTAGATAATTTTTTTTATGTGTATATTTTAAGATACATAAGAGAATTTAATTTCTTCTTTTATTTCGTTTGGAATTGTTATTATTATTTTGTCAGTTTGATTATACTAGTGACTGAAGAAGGTAGTTTGAAAATTCAAATAAATCATCTTTAAACTTTATTTTATTCCGTAACAAATTAAAAGATACTCAAAAAATAGTAATTTTTTTATTAAACAGAAATTTTAAGGACAATTCCTTACAATAACAAAGGATAATATAGGCTATCTGTAATAAAATTTTAAATAAAAATGAAAAATTATAAATGGAATAAGAGGCGATTTCAATTTAAATTTTTATAATAAAAAATGTGCATAGGAAGCACTAGAACAAACTCTTTTAATAATAATGATTTATAAAGTAATTCTTATATCATAAATATATTTTCAAGCAAATACAGTGAAACTTCTTCTAAAGGTTACCCCTATTTAAGGGCCACCTCTATTAATGGCCAATATTTTTAAGAAACAAAAATTTTCCCACAGACATAATGTTAAATTTACTCTTATTAGGGGCCGCACCCACCCCTCATAAAGGCCTTTTTTTTTCACATGTGCCTTAAATCCTAAACAGGAGTTTTGAATTTCTGAACACAAAGATAAGAGTTCAACAAACAACTGCACTTGCAACAAAGAAGGCAGTGGGAACTTTTCCACATGTGAGACAAACAGGTGTTCCTCACACTTTGTTTGACCTTTAAACCTGTAGGGGTTTTGTTGAAAAGGAAACATGACCCTTTGTTGTGGGCACACAAAGGATAACAGAATATCTAGAAAAACTGATTCCAAATTTACTAAAACTGTAAATGCATAGTGAAGCACAATTTTTACACTAGAAATTTTATACTCAGGCTTATGTAAAATTTAAAATTATGGCACCTAAATCGAGCAAAAGAGTACATTTGGATGTGAATGACAAAATCAAAGTTCTTAACTGTCATGATCAAGGAACATCTACAAGAAAATTGACTTCACAGTTTATTGCAGCAAGAATTAAATAAACAATATTGTTAAAAACAAAGAGAATTCACTGAAAGAATTTGCAGATTTTAAAAATCGCGGGATAAAAAGTAAGAGAAATGAAAAATTTGGTTACCCCTATTCAAGGGCCACCCTTCATAAGGATCAATTTTCAATGGAACGGCAGGTGGCCTTACAGAGAGGTTTCACTGCATACGGAGTGAATGAAAATAATTGCCCTATTTACAAATGACATACTATTCATTAAAAGTAATCATATGAAGAAACACTTTTCAAAAAGATACATAAAGCTTTGTAGGAGAGAAGGGGGGCACTTTTGAACATTTTTTAAAAAAATCCACATATTTCTTACTTGAATTATATTTATTGAATTTTAAATATTTCGTAAGAGAAAGAATGTAATTCTGCATCATATGAAATAAAAAATTACAATTTTTCAGATAAATTAAGTATGTTGTGTGGCTTTAAAAAGCTGAAAGTTTTCTGTTCAAACCTGCCCCATGTAGGGGTACCTTTGAAGAAGCTAGGGGCACCTTTGAACAAATAAACAAAATATGAAAATATTGACAGTTTTTATTAAAAATTGCGTATCTTTCCAAAATATAAAATAATAAGAATAAAATTACACGATTACATTCAACTGAAATTACTATTTTTTTATTATTCAACTAAATTTGTATTCATCAAAGCACATTGTTGAGATAGAACGGAGGATCCCTCCTATTATGTTTAACTGTGTCAGCTATTTTATAATATCGTTAAAACCCACCAAATTGATATCTGATGCTTCTAGAAAATATGTCGTATGTTCTTTTTTACGAAGAAACCTGACATTAAGCAATTTAATCTGACCAACGTATTGAAGAGTTCTTTTTCCATGAAATTAAACTAAAATGAAATCATTTATACTCAAATTGTTATCGAAAATGGATAAAACCCTGTTTTATTAAATCCAAAAATAATGTTTACCATTGTAAATGAAACAGTATAGGGTTTGTTAGACAAATCTGTTAAATCATGAATTATTGTTGTGTGTCCTAAATTTGCCTTTCATATTAAGTATAATAACACTTAATAATTCTCTTAATTTTCATATTTAAAAAAATTCAACGATAATAATATTTAGATATATTTATAACTCGTTACTTCATAGTTTAATTGTTCAATGGTGCCCCAACTTTTCCGTTCAATGGTGCCCCATCACATGGAGTTTAGCGTTACAACTATTTACTCAATTAGGTTTGAGAATTTGAATAAAACAAACCTTATAAGTTAAAGCTAACATCTTTATTTAGGCATAAAATAGTAAATTATAATTTTAGGGATACAAGATTATCAACAAAAAGCTTACAACTTTATTTTATTAAATTTAGATTCAAGAATGCAAAATATACATATCTTGCTTAGACAGTAGTGTGCATGATAAATAGTAAAGCTTTGTATTCTTGTTACATTGAAGTAGTAGTACTGTCCTGTCGTATATATTTTAAAAGTATAATTTATTTAGAGGAAAATATTTACAGTGTTCAAAGGTGCCCCCAGTTCAAAGGTACCCCCCTCTCCCCTACTTCATACCTGTTCTACTTGATTCCTATTAATCGTATAGAAGAGATTCACACCTGGTAGTTCACACAAGCTATTCACGCCAGACATTGTGCATGACGCCCTGTGACTGATTTTTTTTTTTTTTTTTTGGGGGGGGGGGGGGGTTGAAGATGTGCATAGGAAATATATTAGCATCAGTGTCTATAAGAACATGCTTCACAACATCGGCAATAGAGTCTTTTATCGGGTAGGGTAACTCGATTCAATTCGAACCCGACTCGATCCGTGTGTCTCGGATTGACACTAGTTTTTTTCGATACTGGTTGAGGTCGGGTCGGGTTGACTTTAAATATTTCTTGTTCTGGTCGGTTTCGACTTAGGTTTTGACTCTTACGGATCAAGTTCTGAATGACCCAATTTTCCAATTGAAAAGCCTGAATATTTTGCAAATAAAAAATACTATGTATTTTATTATTAATGAGTATATATGTGTTCATTTTTATACAAAAAAGTTAAAATTGATAATTAGAGATATAATTGTAGGCTATTTTCCCATATGTTTTATTAAAATATGGATTAATTTTCTTTCACTTCTGATTCGGATTGGGTCCAAGTTCAAATATATCAGATTCGGGTTGAAATGTATTGGGTTAGGGTCGAGTTCAGGTTTAATATGAACAAAAATTTCAATTTCGACTCGTGCAGAACCAAATGATCTGATTGATTTATTGGTTGATTTCATGGATGTTTTGAGAGAGTGTGACTAAAAAAAGTCACATAAAATATCTGTGAAGCACGCAAACAAATTTTTGAGCTTCTTTCTCTTATGTGTTTAAAGTGATATTTACTAACACTATTTATAACGAAAATACTTTCATTTGTAAGCAGAGCAATCATTTTGACTTACCAAATATGTGGGTGTTCGTGTGCTTATATGTGCCTGTTGAAGTAAAATTTGCAGGTTTTCTGTCAGGCACGCACTGTAAAAGAAAATAAATAGCATAATAATGCATTTAAAATTTTAAACACTTTAAAGAGAAAATTGTATATTTAATAAATAATATTCTCTATACACTGAAGGAAACTAAATACATTATAAATGGTCAGATTAAAATACAATATTTCAATATGATCGGATTAAAGAGATAAGGCTTTGCTCGTACAGTATTATGGTTGAGTGTATTTTAATGGAATAAGGGCTCAGTGGGAATTTCGTGGAAAAATATTTTCTTATACTTTACTTATCTAGAATACATTAAAAATACATTTCATTGCATACTACACAACATTTATGTTTTCCTTTGATAATAATATGCATGAGATAAGTGAGATATTCACATTTTTTCTTGAAATGCATACTAAAAAAACCTTTACCTTACTAATCTTTCGTATCTAAACTGAATTTAAAATAAGTATGTATCATTCATGTAAAAGGTAAATTGTAAACCTAAATAATCTTCAACATATTTTTTTTAATAATTAAATAAACAGAAATATTTATTATTGAATATTTTTTCTCTTTTTTGTTAAAACAGTAAATTTACTTATCAAAATGTAAATAATCTTAAAATCTATCAGTTCCACTACGAAATTCTGTTTCTGATTCTATTATTGGACTTTCCTTCTAACAACTTTTGGCAATGCAATCCATATTTACACTGTAAAAAAAATGGTAACGTTCCATGTAAAATCCAGGAACGTTTCGACTTTTCTCAGGTTTTCAGAATAATTTAGCTCTTTCCTGTGAAATTCTGGGTTTCTTATCTGAAACGTTCCTGAACAAAAGTTGGAAACAGCAAAACGCTGCGGCCGCCATTTATTATTTTATTGCTATAATCCGTTGCTCGCGCGCGAGTGTCGAAAACAAATTCCTTAAATGAATGTAAAAAAATCAATATGGAATGCAAATAAATCAGTAGACGACATAATCCTTTACGTCTCTATTGTCAAGACCATTTAGATGAAAATACAATACCTCGGTGACATCGCTAAGAGATTATCTCTCGTACTTGTCTGTGGAATGTTTAACGAGCAGACCGTGTAAAAAAAATACACCTATTATTTGGATCTCCATTAACCAGGGGACCATCAAACATGATTCTCGCCAATTTTGATTAATTTAAAGTATGTTTTAGAGTTCTTATCTCTAATTATTCTTGTGAAAGGATTTCTTCAAATGGGCCTTAGATTTTCAGAAATTAGATGCCGAGGTTTAGCATACGTTTCAAATACCCATTCGTTTGCAGCTCTCAATGTGTCTTTCGTGGTGTGGACGCAGAAGGCTCGCACGCCACCCGTACGGCCCGAGTTCGATGCTACCTCTTGACTTTTTTTTTCTTTTTTTAATTAATTTTATATTTTAACACTTTACAATTTGATTTAAATTTGATATATATTTGACACTTTGAATTGCTGCAAATTTGATTTTTTTTTTCGGAAAAAATATACAAATACGTTTAGGATTTTTTTTTCATGAAAATTTATATGTATTTTATCTAACTTGTAAACTAACATGTTGCTGACGAAAATCCAAAATATTTTATGTCTAGATTTTTTTTTCTAATTATTATTTACATTTATATATTTTTTATACTTTAAGCAAAGTTCAGAATCAATATATCATATATATATTTACTTTATTGAATTTTAACTGAAAATTTATTTTTTCGTGTAAATTATAAATAATAATTTTGATGTCAATTTCAAAATATTTTTTCATTCCAACAAATAATGATAAAAAAGCGAAAATTGTCAACAGGAAATGTAAAAATCGTCTGCGGATCCCGCATGCTGTGAAATGTCAGCAATGTTTTGCTGTCAACAGAAATATTCCTGGTATTTCGCAGGAAACTTACTGGCATTTCTGTAGAATGTTTTTAACATATACAGTAAAGTTCCAGTCATTTTCAAGAAATGTTTCTTGGAAATAATGGGCAACTCAGCTGCCCATTTTTTCCCAGGAACGTTGCGGAATTTTTTTTACAGTGTTGAAATAATTCCATTGGAAAAAGGATCCAGCTTTCGCAGTCTGCCAAGAACGAATCGCAAGACACAGGAACCAAGTTCCATTTTTAAAATTTCTCTCAGCAGGTAGAAATGCATGCTGCTCTTTTCGTCGAACCTTCATTTTTTCCGTTTGAAGCAGGATTCCATTGTACGCAAGTTTCGTTTTCACAAGTTTTACTCTAATACAGCTATGTTTTACAGAGAAGTACTGTTCAGTGGATACATTTTACAGTTATAGAGGATACCTGGAGAAATGAAACCTGTCTATAGCAGAGTACTGTCTTAACCGGAAACTTTTCTTAGTCCCGATGAAAGGAAAACCTTGAAGTGATACATGCACTGTCAGAAAAACTTGTCAATTTACCCGAAATTATTCCTCATTTTTTTAACGGATAGTTTCCGTATTCCTAGAAAACATATTTTATCCATGAATTTTACGGTAGACGGGAGGTGCTGGGTTCAAACCCACGTGGATCTAACCGCTCTGAGTTTTCTGTGGTTTTCTTTGAACCTTGGATTTCCTTGCGTAAATATGGGTTAGGTTTACTTAGAAAGACCCATATGGTTGGCAATTCCCCCTTCGGGCCCATATCCCTCGTACAGATAATTGGCCGTCATAAACAACACCAACACCGAGAATTTTTCCCAAAATTCTGAAAAAGAGAAAGAAATACCGTTCATTCCTAGTATGCGTGCGCTCTATTAATACTAAAATCCAAATTTATTTTAAAAAATGAAAAACTGGGGAAAAAAAGTTTTCGAATTTAAATATGATTAACAATTGCTTTTCTCATTCATACAGAAATACTCACAATTTCTTTTCTAAAAGTTGAATAGGTCAAATAAAGTTAAATAAAGTTGCTTACAAAAATACATTCGCGTTAAAAATATATATTGAAAAGATATTTTAATTTAAATATTAAATGGAAAAAAAAATCGATTCTACTCAAAAAAGAAAAAAAAATTCTTATCGAATAAAAATATAATATTCATATTTTACATCTTTACTTAAAAATATTTTTAAAGTATTAAAACCCCAGACCCAATCTCATTAAAGACAAACTCTTCCCGAAATTAACGTCAAAATTAAAAGCTTTTTATTGAAATTAATCAAGCCATACTCATCTCAAACAAACATATTTACTTCAAAACGGTTGACTATACTGTGCAACTGTAGCCCCATGGTTCGCGTACTCGTCTCCTAACACTAGCAATAAGATAGCTGGTTCGATTCCAGGTCAGGAACTTTCACTTTTTCCCCACTTTCTTCAATTCTCGTACATATTACCGCCTGTAACGGAGAAAAAATAAACGGTTACTAGGGCCCTCTGCTCACTAATGCTCGACAACACCCGTGAATTGCGACACAATTTACATTTGGACCACTATGCGTCCCCACCTCACTTCGCTTGCTCGAAACTTTTTGCAGCAACTATAGCGATAATGTGTACTATCATAAATCCTTTTAACTTATGAAATTTTCAAAAGAATTTAAGGGTGCTCTCAAATCCAAAAGCTCAAGTTTCTGTCAAAAGTTTTAATTTATTTTTGTTCGGAAATCCATGAAACTAGCTGGTGTTGTTGTTCAGAAACTATGTTATCGAGCTGTTTTTTTCATTTTTTTCAAACGCAATAGATCTTTCAGAAAAGAGTGTCAAAGGGAACGTTTTGAACCAAGTTTCTGCGCGAACGGATAAAAAGCACTCAAGAACGGGCGAAAAACGTGTTTGTTACGTGATCCAAAACGCGTATAACTCAACAGATAATTCATGGATGAAAAAATGGAAAAAACAGTTCAATTGCAAATCACATCCATGGCCAGGCCTTCCAATTTCATACCTTTCCGTTAAAAAATGAATTTGTAAATGTGTCAGATCATTTTGCGCTTGTTGGACAGAGCTGTTAAGAACAGCCTTAAGGTAAAAAAAACAGTAATTGAGAACCGTTGAAATCACAATTAAAAATGCATTTAGTTAGCGCTACCAATAGGCATAAATCATTTTAACGTTATGAAATTTACAAATTTTTGAAATATGAAATAATTACCTTGGAACACTATTAATTTAAAACTTATTACGCATAATATTGTACAGAACGGCTTAACTTTATTTCAAAAACTCTTGGAAAACACTACCTGATAACACTATCTAAAGTTCCTTGAGTCCATATGAGAATGAATCCTTTCTTTCAAATATAAGATCATTTTCACTAATAGAACCATATATCCTTTCCGAGATTAAAGCGTCATTTAAGCAATTGTTTTAAAATTCCTGAGTTTCATCAAATATTGATTTAATTAATTGGAAATTACATAATTTTCAAAAATATTTTATTTTGCGTATACCAAGGATTTTTAAATAAATAGCAAGAGCCCACTCTATGTATGTGTACAAATAACGATCAGGAATATGATGTCATGACTGAAACAGTTATAGTAAAATATTTTAATTCGTTGATGAAAATGCATCTTATGTTTTCCGAATGACGTCATTATCTTCATCGGAAACATTTCGCTTTCCATATTGCTTACTATGAAAGATTATTCATTGTCATCTAGACACACGGCAGTGTGTCAGCTAAGTTCGCCTGACATAGCTGTGTGTTTTATTACATGAACCATTTCGAGCTGTTTTCGTCAAATTTCGGCGCTCTACTAATGAAAATCCATGTGACCTACGTACTTGTTATACGAAATACGTAGTAAGGCCACCCTAATTACCTAGAACCCAAAATTTTATAAATAACGCATAATTAGTTTCCGAGATAATGACATTTGAAAATGTCTGATAATCGATAATTTTATCACTGACCGACTCACTCACTCACTCACTCACCAAAAAGATCTCATATATCTACTGCAGCTACTGACTTCAAATTTGGTGCGAAGTTCGTTTACACTATAAAACTAAGGAATAAAATAAAAAACAATATAACATACTTATAACTACTTAAAAGGTGACTCAAACATATAAAAATATTATTTAATGCAACCCTGAGATCTTTCGAACACACACGCGTTCATTTTCAAAGGGAAATGGATGACTGACTGCACAGAAATACATTTTAAAAACAAAACAAAAATAGTACGCATGCGCAAGCGGAGTTCAGTCCATTTCTCTGAAGAGGGGTGAAAAGATCAGTTCATATTATCAGGAGGTCTTGAAATATTTAGGATATTGTACCAAATTGCGGGAATATTATAGGAAAGGACACCGTTACAAACATTATGAGTTCTAAGTAAAATTTCAATAGATTCACAGATTATTGAAGAGTAATGGTTAGACATTGAAATGATCATTTTAGCTTTTTCGAAATTTATCTTAATATTTTCTTTTTGATGCAATCTGGATAAAGCTGTACTTGGTTTGTTAAACTTAATATCAGAAATATGCTCTTTTAATCTTTCCTTAAGTTTTCGAGATGTCACACCAATATAAAATAAATTCTTATGTTGTTCTGTACTGAATGGGATGATGTAAACTCCTACTTTTTCATAATCGGAAATAGGATCAATTTTACTATGAATCAATTCTTTCAATTTTGTTGGAGGTTTAACTACTAAATTAATATTACATTTTAGTAACGCATGTTTCAATCTCTCATAAAGCTGTGGGATATAATCAAATGTGCAATAAATGGACTTGCTCAAACTTAATTCATTCTTCTGTCTTGGTTGTTTTGCTTGATTAACTAATCTATTAATGTATTGAAGAGGGAAACCATTTATACATTAATAGATTAGTTAATCAAGTAAAACAACCAAGACAGAAGAATGAATTAAGTTTGAGCAAGTCTATTTATTGCACATTTGATTATATCCTACAGCTTTATAAGAGATTTAAATATGCATTACTAAAATATAATATTAATTTAATAGCTAAATATCCAATAAAATTGAAAGAATTGATTCACAGTAAAATTGATCCTATTCCCGATTATGAAAAAGCAGGCGTTTACATCATCCCATCATCCCATTCAGCAGAGAACAACATAAGAGTTTATTTTATATTTGTATGACATCTCGAAAATTTAAGGAAAGATTAAAAGGGCACATTTCTGATACTAAATTTAACAAACCAAGTACAGCTTTATCCAGATTGAATCAAAAAGAAAATATTAAGATAAACTTTGAAAAAGCTAAAATGATCATTTCAACATCTAACCATTACTCTTCAATAATCTGTTAATCCATTGAAATTTTACTTAGAAGTGATAATGTTTGTAACGATGTCCTTTCCTATAATATTCCCGCAATTTCGTACAATATCCTAAATATTTCAAGACCACCTGATAATATGAACTGATCTTTTCACCCCTCTTCAGAGAAATGGACTGAACTCCGCTTGCGCATGCGTACTATTTTTGTTTTGTTTTTAAAATGTATTTCTGTTCAGTCAGTCATCCATTTCCCTTTGAAAATGAACGCGTGTGTATTCGAAAGATCTCAGGGTTGTATTAAATAATATTTTTATATGTTTGAGTCACCTTTTAAGTAGTTATAAGTATGTTATATTCGTTATTAATAACAAGGTTAAAATTTCCTTCACGACACTACTGTTTAATACAGTGTTTTGACTGCATTAAAATTTTTAAAAAAATGAGAAAATCGATGAATTACCCACCTGGGGGTGTCCATTTTTACTTTAACATTACGTCTATTAGGTGAAATTTTAATTTGCCGTAGGAGGGAACGCTGTTCTGTCGCCAAATACCGCCAATTTTGTCGCCAACGTGGCGATATATCGCCAAATTTGGCGACACAAATTATTCGCCAAAAGTGACGCCGCCTTGGCGATATCTCTAATATTTCGCCAAATTCCCATAGACTTCCATTGTAAATCAATAGGGTTTACTTACTTACAGAAAATCAACAAATTGAGATATTTTAATAATTTTCTAATATTAGCTTAAGGAATTATATTGTTGTTTCAGAAACAATAAAGATTTCGAATCAATACATTTCGTTTCAAAACATGCATTCAATACAGCAGTATTAAAATATAGATCTCTGCCGGAAATTGACAGCCAAATACTTTGTTGTAGGAAATTAAAATTAAAATTGAATGTTGCTTGGGGAATCTAGACACACGGCAGTGTATCAGCCAAGTTCCTCTGACATAATCTTATGTTATAGGGTAACTCCGGGAGAGTCGCCGCATACGCGATAGATGCCGCAACCTTTGTATTTCTTGCAATTATCGATAGATGGTCATCAAACGCATGGTATAGGTGCGCAATGAGATTAATTTAAGCAGTGTATAGCGTGAATCCCATTTCGATGTTTACTTGTAGAAGTACAATCCTTAATTTGACGTAACTGCATGATTTCACTGTCCAAACTTTTAAACACGTTATGTTTAAATACTTTTCATACACTAATTACTAAATGGATGCAAGATTTCGAAGTCAAAACTAAGTGTAGGGTTTTTATAGAGTACTGTGTGTATGTTTACGCCATTCCTCTTAGCGATGGCAGGTAACTATGATGGCCGACGTCTGCACCCTGCAAAATGAGATACATGTCACACTGCTATTCCAGTATACATGCCGCAGTTTCTTTTGTACGGGATGATTAAATCTTATTAACTTTTCCTTTTCTTTTTGCACAGACAAACCATGTTAGGCATGCTACCAAGTTTACTAAAACCAATGGGGAAAAACGGGAAAATAAAAAGTAAGAAGGGAAAGAAAGATGCAGGGGAAAATAAAAAGTAAGAAGAGCAAGAAAGATGCAAGTCAAGATGATAATAATGAAAAATTGGATTATGCGTAACACAGACGTTCTTTGCAAGGAATGGTTTAGAAAACTACTCTAAAAAAAAGGAAGTGCAAATGGCTTTGTTGCATCATGTGTTTAAACGTAGTTACACAAAGTCTGTACTTTTTCGACACTTTTTCTGTAGATTGTAGTCGAGAAAAACAGGTCTCTTAACCCATTCGGACCATAGGTGCATATAAGCACCTTCATAAAGAGCTTACAAAATTTGTTTCCGTTACCTGTAAAAAAGAAAAGTAATATTTGGTTTGTTTTATTAGTTCATTTTCATGATTATTTAAGTAAAGGTAACTTCTTTAAAAAAAGTGGTACCAACCGAATAAAATTTGTGTAAAAGCCGCCGGTCCCGAAAGGGTTAACAAATAAATTATGTCAACACAATTTTACTTTTTTTTCTTTATCTTTCTAATACATTGATGTTATGTTGCTGCTCAAATAGCAATTAAAATTTGATGTAAAAAAAAATAAGTCGATAATTTTAATAGTGAAAGTAGGCAACAATTATTAATTTGAATCTACTAATACGTTTCATTGTACTCATTTAGTTTCATTTTATAATTACATCGTTAATTATAGTCCAGATATGATTTTTTTTTTATATTTTTATTTATAATTTCATTCTGTTCTTATTACAAGCGCGGCATAACTACCGCACAAGTGCGGCGTCTCAGCCTGAATGTACGGATGACGCGCCGCAGTGTAATATTTAAAAAAAAAATTAAATATTAATAATTTGTTTTGAGGTTTTTTGTCGCAGTACACGCGTTGTGTATTTAACATTAAATAGCACAGCAAGATTTTTTTTTTTTTATGTCCACCATGGGACTTTATACACAAATTCAAAAAAATGTGCGGCATAAATCCCGGAATTACCCTGTTACACAAAGCATTTCGAGCTGTTTTCGCCAAATTTCGACGCTCTACTACCAAAAAATCTATTTGACTACGTATTTATAATACGAAATTCGTAGTAAAGCCACTTTAATTACCTAGAATCCAAAATTTTTTAAATAACGCATAATTAGTTTCCGAGATAATGACATTTGAAAATATCTGATAATCTATAATTTTATCATTGACTGACATAAAATAAAATCTCATATATCTACTGCACCTACAAACTTCAAATTTGTTGCGAAGTTCGTTTACACTATAAAACTAAGGAATAAAATAAAATGTGAAAATAGATTAATTACCTATCTGGTTGTGTCCATTTTTACATTAGCATTACGTCTAATTAGGCGAAATTTTAATTTGCCAAATGCTGAATCCCAGCAAAATATGCAGCGACTGATTGTTTCCTTAACTGATTGTTGACAAAAATCATGTTTTCAGTAAGCGCATCTAAAGTTTTTATTTCGTAAAATTTATTAGAAATATTCAACCTTCTCAAAAATCTCTTGATTTATGCGTTGTACCTTACTTAATTTCTATATTGAAAAACATTATCTTTCTATAGGTTACCTAAACTTACATATCTGTTTTTTATATGAAAACTTCTTGTTTGAGAACTGAAATTAAAAAAAAAAGACATAGCTGTACTTCCAATGATCGTACAAAGGAAACAAAAACAGTTTTGGATAGCTAAGTGCACAGTCTTTCATATGAAACAATAGAAATAATATGTTACATTTGCTGAGAATTGCTTATGTAAACGTACTGGGATATTTTAAGCGGGCAGGGGACGTTGAAAATAAGCAAATTTGCTCGAATTATTGAAAAATAAGTCTAAAAATCATTTTATCTTGAAAGGCCTGACTCATTTGAAACGAGTTTTATCTGAAGCCGATAACATTGAGTAACTACATTCTCTCTTTAATATTCACCTATTATGAAATACCGAAAACACTTAATGTCGAGTTTTTTTCTCCAAACCTTATCAAATTTTCAATGAACAGTTGCGGTCTTATTTTTCAAAAAACGACGTGTTCATTTCGAAAACAGGAAATTTTATAAAAAATTAGAACTCTGAAATGCGATAGTACGGTACAAACTTGAGAAAAACCTGTTTGCAAACGACATATCCAGTTAATTCTAGTAAAAAATTTCGGCTATAAAAAAAATTGTATTTCCTTTTTTTTTAGTGTTTTAGTTATTTTAAATCCCTTGAGAAGAATAAAGTTCATTTTTATTCTCACAATCATCAGAGAAAAAGAATATTTAGTTATTTAAGTTTGAAAATCCAAGGAGGGGCAATGCCCTCCTTCTGCACTGCCCAGGGCTTAATTTGCGCCGGAGCCCACCGGAGCTCAGCTCCGGTACTTCTTTGCTTTTACTTAATAATTAAATATTGGTCGGAATTCACCGGAGCTCATAAATGCAGTGCTCCGGAGCCCAATGCAATAACGCTTTTTTGTTTCGTGAACGCAGCCCATTTTAAAGCTCTGATCTGCACATTTATGAAGTCACTTTCATTTGTAAGTAGATATAATTGCCATGTAATGTTATTCTGACAGAAAGCAAACAAGCAGTGTTTGCCGTTTTTCCATAAAAGCATCGAATCTTTCCGATAACATATTCCGATGTCAAATTTTTATTTTAATGTGTTTTTCAGGGACTCACAAAAAAATATTCTCAAAGTTTAAGATATGCAACTTTTATAGGAAACTGAAAAACGTTGTAACATTCTTCCGCATATAAATATTAATTTCTGTAAATTTCATTAATTTTTTATAAAAATGCATAGCTAACGAACTATTCCTTATTTGTGTTAATATTATTTCCGAATCATAATCCTTACCATATTTAATCGCTGGATTCTGCAATTAATTAACATTAAAATTAGGCAAAGATTTTTAATCGGAAGGGGTGATAACTAAAAAATGGAATAGTTGACTGCTAAGTATATGCTGATATATATATATATATATAAAGTTTTTATTTTGCTAAAGAAAAAAGAAATGTTTTTAATTTTGCAAATAACGTATGAAATATAAATTCTCAGATTGGAATGACAGGGGGGGGGGGGATGAACGGTACATTTGTTATTACAGGTACCGCAGAATATTAGGGCTCCGGTACTTTTTTCTTACAAATTAAGCCCTGGCACTGCCTCTTTACCGGCGCCCATGGATGAATGATATATAGTGTGGCATAAGCACATAACTTTATTTTTCATTTTCAGTAATTTAATATAGGAATTTAATAGGAATTGTTGTTTCAGGAACAATAAAAATTTCGAATCAATGCATTTTGTTTCAAAACATGCATTCAATGTAGCAGTATTAAAATATAGATTTCTGCTGCAAATTGACAGTCAAATAGTTTGTTGTAGGAAATTTAAATTAAAATAGAATGTTGCTTGGTGAATAAAATAGTCACATGTAAACACATTAAAAAGCATTAAGTAAGTGTCTAAATATATTGTAATTTTGCAAAAAGTAATGATATCTAACAAAAACATAACTGTGGAAAAAGGGGGCCAAGTTCTGTAAAGACAATGGCAAGAAAAGAAGTGATATCTAAGTGGGTGCCAAGTTCAAATAAAATTCACTCAAACTTACATACTGAAGTATTATAGCATTTTTTAAATTGTTCAGAAATAAAAATTATTGATAGCATATTAATAATAAATCTAGAACTTGGCAAGTTTTTGATAAATGTTATGCCTATCAATTTCATGTCTTGATAAAATGGTGATGTTAATATTAATAACAATGTCAGTACAAAAAAAAGATTAATATAGTTATTATTATAAACAAATGACTCATGTTAAAGAATTGATAAACCAATAAATATACAGACACACTCTCGCTCGTCTTTGGTTATCACTCTAGCACCCACACTCCGGAAACCTCAATGCAAACAGACTAAGATGCATGACAAAGAGACAGATATACTTACGCTTGTTGTTGGTCATCACTCTAGAGACTGAACCCCTTTAACCCTTTTCAGGGGCAAATAACTTTTATTCGTGAAATGCTGAAATGATTGAGTCACACCAGAATTTAAAAACAAATTTATTTCAAAATGGGTAAAAGCTTCTTTTCATGTATTTAACAAAATTAAACTTTTTAGTCCTGAATTCTGGTATCAATGTGGCATTTTGCAGTTAAATTAGGTGGGATATATTTTATCCTAACGCCCTTAAAGGGGAAGGAACTCACTCAAATTAAGGCTTCCAATCATGAAATAACAATTTTTGATATAATAATGTCATTAATAAAAATAAATGACTCGTAGGTAAAAACTTACCAAGTTCTAGATTTATTATTAATATGCTATATATAATTTTTATTTCCAAACAATTTAAAAAATGCTATAATACTTTAGTAGGTAAATTTGAGTGAATTTTATTTGAACTTGGCACCCACTTAGATATCACTTCTTTTCCTGCCATTGTCTTTACAGAACTTGGCTCAATTTTTTCACAGTTATGTTTTTGTTAGATTTTATTTACACAGATTACTTAATATTATTTCACAAACATTTTATGAAAAACATTGAAATTTTTCTTTTACATATGACGCGAGTTTCAGTGGTGAAATTACTCTTCCGATTGGTGGAATGTAATAAGGCAAATTAATTATGTTACTGCAGTTGTTGCCAAACAGCAAGCTACAAATTCAGCCCTATTTTAGCGCCACGCAAGAGAAATATATATATAGATTTGTCAATCAACGTAAAAATCCTGGCAGAATTAAAGATAGCATTTCAGATAGTGTGGTAAGACAGGAACATAAAAACAGAATTTTTCACCAGTTCAGAACGATTCCCTTCTAAAAATGTTTACAGTCTTTTTAACAGGGGGTTGTTTTGGGTCCAGTGGGTACAGACCCAGACAGGACCTTCCTCAATTGGTTACGCCTCCTGAATTCTACAGTGTTCTTTCCCATAACATACAAATATAATCGTAAAAGTACTAAACTACTCAAAGTATTTAAAAACAAGGAAATACATGCCTGTAAAAAGAACAAAAGGATTCAGAGGATCTAAAACGTAAAGATAAAATTTCATAATTGGTTATTTACCACTATTACAATGCTTTTGCTACATTATGTGTTTCCAGAAAGTGAAAATTGCATCTAGGTTACGAAGAAGGCCAAAAAACAGTAAACATTTAGGCACTATGATATGAGATAGCCGACTAGATAAACCTAAACAATTATTTCATTTAATATAGAAAAACAATACTAAATAACTTTATCTATCTATATTATAAAGCAAAAACATGCCCGTGGGTAATGTTGACGTAAAGTTAAAGGTAGCAATAATGTAAGCCATCCATTTCCCTTTCTTTGAAAATTTAATTGCTTTTAGGTAGCTTTCTTTACAAAAAGCTACCTATTGCAGCCGTTCGGAGGAAAGCGATTTCAAAAAATTTTGGTATATTTTCATCGATCATGACCCCCAGACCCCGAAACCACCCTCCGTTAAAAATTTATATATATATATATATATATATATATATATATATATACATATATATATATATCAATATATATATATATATATATATATATCTGACCTATGTCACACTGTAACTATCGTATTTATGAACCGATTTGGATGTAATTCGGTGTGTGCATAGTACATACCAATGTCTCGACCGAATTCGTTGGCCAGCTTTATCCGCCATTTTGTTTAAAAATGGCGGCCATTTAAAAATTTAAAAAAAATTAAAATTTGAAATGTGGTACCAATAAATTGAAAATGGAAAAATATTTTTTCTTATGTATTTGACCTTTATACAAAGACTCCGTAGCAGTTTTTGTTTCGTCTATATCTTAAAAAATGGCTGAGTTATAGCATTTTGAATTTCTAGCGAAGCTGACATTTGAAACGTCCTGAATTTTGTCACGCGATAAAAGGCGTATTTATGAACCGATTTGGATGTAACTTCGTTTATACATAGTACAGACCAATGTCTCGACCGAGTTTGATGGCCAGCTTCATCCGGCATCTTGTTTAAAAATGGCGGCCATTTAAAATTTTAAGAAAAATTTAATTTGAAATGTGGTGCCAAATAATTGAAAATTGAAAAAATATTTTTTTCTTATGTGTTTGACCTTGATAAAAAGATTCGGGAGCAGTTTTTGTTTCGTCTATATCTTAAAAAATGGCTGAGTTATAGCATTTTGAATTTCTAGCGTGGCTGACATTTTGAAACGTCCTGATTTTTACCACGTGATAACAGACGTATTTATGAACCGATTTGGATGTACCTTGGTGTGTACATAGTACATACAAATAACTCAACCGAATTCGTTGGCCGGCTTCATCCGCCATCTTGTTTCAAAATGGCGGCCATTTAAAAAAAATTTAAAAAATTTAAATTTAAAATGAGATACTAAAAAATTCGAAAATGAAAAAGATTTTTTTCGTATGTGTTTGACCTTAATACAAAGATTCCGGAACAGGTTTTGTTTCGTCAATATCTAAAAAAATGGCTGAGTTATAACTTTTTGAATTTCTATTGTGGCTGACATTTTAAAACGACCTGATTTTTGTCACGCGATAACACGCGTATTTATGAACCGATTTGAATGTAACTTGGTCTGTACATAGTACATACCAATGTCTCTACCGAGTTCGTTGGTCAGCTTCATTTGCCATCTTGTTTCAAAAGGGTTGCCATTTAAAAAAAAAATGTAATTTAAAATTTAAAATGAGGTATTAAAAAATTGGAAAATGAAAAAGATTTTTTTTATGTGTTTGGCCTTGATACAAAGATTCTGGAGCAGTTTTTGTTTCTGAAAATTTGTTCTTTTTTTTATATCTTAAAAAGTGGTTGAATTATAGCACTTTGAATTTCTATCATGGCTAACACTTTGAAACGATTTTGTATTTGTCACGCGATACTACACGTATTCGCCTATTTCGATGGAAGAAGGCATGTGGATAGTATACATCAATATCTCGACCAAGTTCGCTGGCCAGCTTCATCAGCCATCTTGTTTCAAATTGGCGGCCATTAAATAAAAAATATATATATTTAAAGTGAGATGCAAAAAAATTAGAAATTGAAAAAGGTTTCTTTCTTAAGTATTTGACCTTGATATAAGGATTCAGGAGCATTTTTTGTTTGTCTTTATCTTAAAAAAAGGGCTCAGATATAGCAGTTTCAATTTCTAACGTGGGTGTCATTTTGAAAAATCTGATTTTTTTCCTGCGACAGCACTCGTATATATCAAACGATTCCGATGTGAGTGAGCATGTGTACAGCAATTACTAATGTCTCGACCAAGTTCACTGGTTAGCCTCATCCACCATGTTGTCTTAAAACGGCAGGCACTTTAAGAAATCGCCGAATTTGGCAGCCAAATATAAGTTACTTTAAATAAAAGCAGCTTGGATACAGCTGACTAATTTCGCGAAATTCTCATTCATAATGATTTAGTATTGATAAAAATTAGTATTGAATCTCCTACATTCGGTTTCCACTTAATTGAGCTTCGTGTGTTTGAATAATATAAGTTGGCTTTTTTTAAAAAATAAGGAACATGAAAGCTACCTCTTCCTCCCGGCACTGGCGGAAGGACTTTTTTAAATTGTATAATTTTAAATTTTACACCTTCAAATAAGGAGGGGAGGGTGTACTTTCAAATGCAGATTTTTTAAGACTGTATCTCAAATTAATATTTTCTATGGTTTTGAAAATTATTTTCAAACATATTTTTTTCAATCTGTCTCACAAGGAAAATCTCCATACGGGCATACTCCGAAAAAGTCCTTCCGGCCAGTGCCGGGAGGAAGAGGTAGCTTTCAAGCAAGATATTATTCAAGCACACGAAGCTCAATTTAGTGGAAACCGAATATTGGAGATTCAGTACTAATTTTTATCAATACTAAATCATTATGAATGAGAATTTCACGAAATTAGTCAGCTTTATCCAAGCTGCTTTTATTTAAAGTAACTTATATTTGGCTGAGATGTTGATGTATACTATCCACCTGCCTTCTTTCATGGAAATAGGCGAATACGTGTGTTATCGCGTGACAAATACAAGATCGTTTCAAAATGTTAGCCATACTAGAAATTCAAAGTGCTATAATTCAACCATTTTTTAAGATATAAACAAAAGAACAAATTTTCAGAAACATAATCTGCTCCGTAATCTTTGTATCAAGGTCAAACACATAAAAAAATCTTTCTGATTTTCCAATTTTTTAATACCTCATTTTAAATTTTAAATTAAATTTTTTTTAAATGGCAACCCTTTTGAAACAAGATGGCGAATGAAGCTGGCCAACGAACTCGGTCAAGACATTGGTATGTACTATGTACAGACCAAGTAACATCCAAATCGGTTCATAAATACGCTTGTTATCGCGTGACAAAAATCAGGTCGTTTTAAAATGTCAGCCACAATAGAAATTCAAAATACTATTGCTCAGCCATTTTTTTAGATATAGACGAAACAAAAACTGTTCCGGGATCTTTGTATTAAGGTCAAACACATACAAAAAAAATCTTTTTCATTTTCCAATATTTTGGTATCTCATTTTAAATTTTAAATTTTTGAATTTTATTTAAATGGCTGCCATTTTGAAACAAGATGGCGAATGAAGCTGGCCAACGAACTCGGTCGAGATATTTGTATGTACTATGTACACACCAAATTACATCCAAATCGGTTCATAAATACGCCTGTTATCACGTGACAAATATCAGGACGTTTCAAAATGTCAGCCACGCTAGAAATTCAAAATGCTATAACTCAGCCATTTTTTGAGATATAGACGAAACAAAAACTGCTCCCGAATCTTTGTATCAAGGTCAAATACATAAGAAAAAAATATTTTTTCAATTTTCAATTTTTTGGTACCACATTTCAAATTTAAATTTTTCTTAAAAATTTAAATGGTTGCCATTTTTAAAGAAGATGGCGGATGAAGCTGGCTAACGAACTCGGTCGAGACATTGGTATGTACTATGTACAAACGAAGTTACATCCAAATCGGTTCATAAATACGCCTTTTATCGCGTGACAAAATTCAGGACGTTTCAAAATGTCAGCCACGCTAGAAATTCAAAATGCTATAACTCAGCCATTTTTTAAGATATAGACGAAACAAAAACTGCTCCGGAATCTTTGTATAAAGGTCAAATACATAAGAAAAAAATATTTTTCCATTTTCAATTCTTTGGTACCACATTTCAAATTTAAAATTTTTAAGAAAATTTTAAATGGCCGCCATTTTGAAACAAAATGGCGGATGAAGCTGACCAACGAACTCGGTCGAGACATTGTTATGTACTATGTACATACCGAATTACATCCAAATCGGTTCATAAATTCGAGAGTTACAGTATGACAAAGGTCAGATATATATATATATATGGATATATATATATATATATATATATATATATATATATCAACTTTTGAACGGAGGGTGGTTTCGGGGTCTGGGGGTCATGATCGATGAAAATATACCAAAATTTTTTGAAATTGCTTTCCTCCGAACGGCTGCAATAGGTAGCTTTTTGTAATGAAAGCTACCTAAAATGTGAAAAAAAAAAAATAGAATGTTCTACTCATGAGGTTAGATATGTTTATAGAAAACATTTCGGTGCAAACTTGATAGAGCGTCCGTAAAAAAATAAAGAAAATTTCGATATTTGGCAATTTATCACCGGTTGTTGATGGAATAAAATTTCAAAAAAATACTTTTTATATGTCAAATACTTTTTAAGATAAAAATGTTTCATATTCAACATGTTTAAATAAATTTAATGTAAATAACTTTACTTTTGTATGTTTTAGTTTGATTTAACTATAGTTTTGTCCTATATATATATTTATAATTAATGTTAACTATCAAATTTTATGAATTAAAAGGAAATTTGAATTAATATTGTTTCAATCTCAAAATTAAGTCCAATTGAGCACTGTCGATTCCATTTTGTTGCTATAGAAACTACGACTTGTTTCATGTTGAAGAAATGAATAACTGCAGCATTCTTCATCTTACCTTTATTTTGGAATACGCTTAAATATATGAAAATATTTTTTATATAGAGTAATTCCGGGATTTATGCCGCATACTTTTTTGAATTTGTGTATAAAGTCCCATGGTGGACATAAAAAAAAATAATAATGCTGTACTATTTAATGTTAAATAGACAACGCGTGTACTGCGGCAAAAAAATTCAAAACAAATAATTAATATTTTTTAACAATTTTTTTCTAAAACATTACACTGCGGCGCGTCACCCGTGCATTCAGGCTGAGACGCCGCACTTGTAATAAGAACAGAATGAAATAATAAATAAAAATATTAAAAAAATTATTCATATCTGGACAATAATTAACGATGTAATAACAAAATGAAACTAAATGAGTACAATGAAACGTATTAGTAGATTCAAATCAATAATTGTTTGCCTACTTTCACTGTTAAAATTATCGACTTATTTTTTTACATTAAATTTTAATTGTTATTTCAGCAACAACGTAACATCAATGTATTAGAGAGGGAAAAGAAAAAAGTAAAATTATGTTTACATAATTTATTTGTTAACCCTTTCGGGACCGATGGCTTTTACAGAAATTTTATTCGTTTGGCACCACTTTTTTAAAAGAAGTTAACTTTACTTAAATAATCATGAAAATACTCTAATTAAAGAAAGAAAATATTACTTTTCTTTTTTGCTGGTGCCAGAAACAAATTTTGTATTCTCTTTATGACGGTGCTTATAAGAAACTATGGTCCTGAAGGGGTTAAGAGACCTGTTTTTTCGGCTACAATCTACAGAAAAAGTGTCGAAAAAGTACAGTCTTTATGTAACTACATTTCACACATGATGCAACGAAGCCAATTACACTTCCTCTTTTTTGGAATAGTTTTCTGAACATTCTTTGCAAAGAACGTCTGCGTTACGCGTAATCGATTTTTTCCTTATTATCATCTTGACTTGCATCGTTCTTGCCCTTCTTACTTTTTATTTTTCCCAATTTCTCTTTTTGTTATAGTAAACTTGCTGCCTAACATGGTTAGTCTGTGCAAAAAGAAAAGAAAAAGTTAATAACACTTAATCATCCCGTACAAAAGAAACTACGGCATGTATACCGGAATTGCAGTGCGACCTGTATCCGACTTTGCATAGCACAGACGTCGGCTGTCACAGTTGCCTGCCATCGCTAAGGGGAATGGCGTAACCATACAGACAGCACTCTATACAAACGCTACACTTAATTTTGACTTCGAAGTAATTAGTGTATGAAAAGTATTTAAACGTAAAGTGTTTAAAAGTTTAGACAGTGAAATCGTGCACTTACGTCAAAATAAGGATTGTACTTCTACAAGTAAACATCGAAATGGGATTCACGCTAAATACTGTTTAAAATAATCCCATTGCGCAACTATACTGCACATTTGACGTGTTGGGTGGTTTTCTCTTCTTCTAACTGCACTCCACTTTTAATTTACTCAATTAACTGTCACTAATGATATTAGCCTGACCTTAAATTTTTAAACAAGGTGTGAACAGTTTACCAACACCTGGATGTTGTTACAAAAAGAGGAAAAATAAAAATAAGCAATATGCTTAGAAAGATACTAATTTGATTTTAAAAAAACTCTTAGAATAATTACCAATAAAAAAAAAAAAAAAAAAAAAAAAAGAGGAAATGCATAAACTAACTTAAAGTAAATCAAAAAATTACTATTAGAAATGTGAAATTAAACCTTAATTATTTAACAGTAACAACATCCTCAACCATTCACAACTTATGAAGAGAAAACTACCAACACTTCTGAATTTGAGAATACAATGCATTCACAATAAAATAAGAAAAGCTAAATTGATTACCACAGAACTTCACAACCGAAAGGCAAACTCTTGAGTCCGCATTATATCAAATAATATGTTTTGATAATTTAAAAAGATTTAATATCAAGATTGTGACTGCACTTATACTCTCAAATCCAGGGGCCACATAATCGTATAGTAGATCATTAGCATTGAAAATCATTAAATCTAACTGATGTTTTACACTGCAAACAAAATTACTTCTTGGATTCTTTTCCTTTTTTTTTTATATTTTAGGAGTTGCCCTGAACATTCTAGCAATTATATCAATTTCAGTTTTTTTTTTTAATTTAATGTTTAATCAGTTTTTTAATTTAATGAACAATACATACTCTTTTCAGAAATTAATTACTTATATATAATACTTTATTTTATTTTTTTTTTACTGAGGGAACATATGTGCGACTGAAATTCCGTCTAAAATGGATCTTGTTACCATACTACCTAACTCCTTAATTTAAAGACACAAGAACCAGCATAAGTATAACCAGAAAAGTAAGTTAATAAGAGGGGTAACACACATTAAAATTAATCCACATAACACTCATAAAATGAAAGGGAAATGCATAGTAAGTATAAAAGCCATTAATCAAAAAAAAAAGGTAACAAAACCCTCAATTCATTTCGCACAGTATTCCTCCTTTAATACTTAATCTTACTACTGATATAGAGTTAAAAGATCTTAAGATTCTTTAGTATTTATTTCATTTACTAATGAGATTAAAACCCCCCTTTTTTTTTTAGAGAGAGATTAATTTAGTTGAAAGAGAAGTGAGCAAAACAGAGCAATACATTTGACATCATTTTATTAAGCTTCAGATCTTATTAAGAATTTAATATTATTTTTGCCAATATTTTGCAGTGAAATTTCAGTATAACAAAATCAATTAGATACATGACAGGGTTTAACTCAAAATAGTTTTTAATTTAAAAGACTCGTTTAACTATTATCATAATGCAGAAAATTTTCAATACAACAAAAGCGCAATTAAATATTTAGCAAAGAATATCTCAAAATAGTTTTCACTTTAAAATAGCCATTTTAACACAACAAATTGCGAGGGTATTTCGATTCCTTCTAATACTTTTGACATAAATAAATATGTAAGAGATAATCAAAACAGCACAGAAAATTCTACTTACATTAAAGGCAATTCAAGAGAAGGTGCGGGCTATAACATCATTTTACTCTTCTTTATATATATTTTTTTAATCTATTTGGCAGTCCTTCTAATAGGGTGGAGACAAGGTCGATCGGCGTATACTTTTCTTTAGACGAATGGATGTTGGTATTCTCCCATTGAAGCTATTTTTGTCCATATTAACTCTTTCTTTAAACCCAGGGTAAACACGGATATCACAGACAGTTCACAAAAGAAAAAAGCGTTCAAAGGATCACCTATCAACTTTCAGTGAAGATGCACTAAATCATCATTTCCTCGACGATTTCATTACACACACAAATCCAATTTCTATGCTGCGAATCTCTTCAGACGGACCTGAATTCTGAAATCAAGGCGATGATAAGCACATTCTGATTGTGTTTCGTTGATTTCGGAGAATGCCTATAGGTTTTTTTTCTTCTCTTAGTTTCTTAAGACAACATGAGCTTCTAAATCTCCAATGTTAAAGAATCTTGTTCCAACGGTGTGAGTGGGATCAATCATGGTTGCTGTTGTACCCACGCTTGGTAAAAAAAAATTCTTTTTAGATAGCAGGACCATCTGACACGTCCGTTTTCTTAAGAGACTATCTTCTTCTCTCCTCGTTTTAACAAATTCGAAAACATAGTCTGACCACTGGTCAGGGGGAGGGCTAAACGAAAGCCTCCTTTCCCCCTACCCCCACTCACTAAGAGAAAAATATCACATCCTTTTCGTCCGAAAACTCCTGCCTTAACTAACTTTTTCCCCGTATCGTGTAATAAAATTTCACACGTGCACTCTTACTTGCTGACGTCAGACGCTCCTATTCGCTAACCTGGTAGGGTTCAACCACTTATGTAAAAGGGGGTGTAATCCGCTTTCCACCTTATACACTTTTTCTAATGGGCCACCCATCTTTAAATGCCAAGCAAACTATCTTTTCTCACGGCAGTATCCCATAAAAATTTCCAAAATTGCCTGTATGACAATAACTTTTAAAAGGAGGGTTATAAAATTGCACCAAGCATTTTACTTAAAAGGCTCATAAAATTTTATATATATAGTTGGCCACCCAAGCAGGCTTTTAGGCTGTGATAACGAACGTAGTAAAAGAAGTGTATGAAATTCACATGGAAAACACGTTTTTACTGCATCCTATGTGACATTACAAAGGCAGACTGAGGGGGTTTTGATTTTACGAGCTGGCGTTGCTATGGTAACACCGCTCTATAGTGGGGGAAATACTTGACCGTTTCCAACAGCTGCCCGAATCCAAGGTTAAACGAGGAGTTTCGCATTTTTCTTGGAAAAAAAAGGGAAGGGACATCTTGCTTGTGTTTACGTTCTCAGATAAAAGATTACACGTACCCTAGTATTTGTTTCCACTGAAATAATACGTGTTTTTCTAGATCTGAAACTGAGAAAAAGGAATTCTCTGGCATTAAGTAATATTCTTAAACTATGAAAATTTTGTCTGACATTTTTCTTTGAAAAAGGGGGGATATAATTGAAGAAAATTAATAATTTTAAGATGAAAGCATACAATGTTATATATATATATAAAGAGGGGGGGATTTTAATAACACCAGAATTTGTCAAAATAAGGATATTGTTAAATATTCTACAACAGACGACCATCTATGGATAATTACAAGAAATACAAGGGATGCGGCATGTATCCCGGATGCGACGACTCTCCCGGAGTTACAATATGAAATTGTTTTTTAAGTAATATAATTAAATAGCAAGCATCATAAATAAGTAATACAAAAAGTATTTATTATAAATTATTCAGCGCTTGTTTCCGTTTAAGATTACATAACGATGTTAATACTTCATCAATAAATAAATAAATATCATTAAAATACAAATTTGACATATATGTAATCGAACTACCTGCTTTAACACTGAAAAAACAGAATCAAAAAGGCTGCGGTAAGTAGCAAAAGCAATTTCTTCGGCTGTTGACTGTTGGAGTATGTCTAATTTGAAAATTTCAGCTTCATTTCAAAACTATTTTTGAATGCACAATTGATATTTCTAATATAAAAATTTGATATAGTTATTGGAAAATAGAAAAAAATATGAAATATAAAAAATTTATTAGCGTTTACAATTAAAAAAAATGTTTTTAAACTATGCTCTGTACATTGTACAGTATATTCTGTAGCGCTGGTATCATTAAAAATATGATGACGTCATTTTCCTTCTTCAAAGGAATTTATTATTAACTGTATTCAGAGATGAAAAATGTTTACGAGTGCTGATTGTTCATTTGCTTACAAAGGAATTGCAAGTTAAACTGCCTTTCGGTTAATATAAAAACAGAATGCTTCAGAAAATATTTTCGATATAAACACGATTGTTTGATATGTGCATTTTTCATAAAAAACGAAAGTCAAGAAATGTTTTCTTCCTCAAATAATGTATCTATATTTTTCACATAAGTACAATTGAGTGCGGTTCATGAGTACGGTATAAAGTACTATAAAGTTTGACTTTTGATATTAAACTGTGTTTTAAATTTTTATTGCTCATGAACAGTTTTCTTAGGTCTCTTTAATGTCATTTTTCATTAAGGTTCCAAAATATAAAAGAGATAAGAGCAACAAAAATTTATTTGTCTAACAAAAAAAAAGCAATTTCAGCTTTTGAATGCTACACGTAAGCAAATACTTATTTTTTATATGTGGAAACAAAACTGAATAAGTAGATCGTATAACTATCAGACCTCTTTTGATATTATATTTTCTTTTATTGTAAAAGTTGTTAATATCTTGACTTTGGAAAAGTTATTAAAGTTGAGATAGTTGAAGGGTTTACAAAGGAATAGCAAGGGAAACTCGGTTTTCATAAAATTTCAAAGATCGAAGTAAACGTTTTTGGAATAAACATGATTGTTTTTTTATACTTCAGGCAAACTAATTGAAAAATATATAGTACATCTCATATATAGTATTTTTTGTTAGAAAGTTAGAACAATTTTCAGACCGCATCATAAAAAAGTTGAAATAATTGGGAAAAAACAGATATATTTCTTCAGAACTGTTTAAGTTATTTCACAACATTTTTATGTTTGGAATTTAGTATATGAAGCATTCTCTCATAATTTTAACTTTCAGGAATAAAAATTGGTTGAAATTAGACTTAATAAAATAATATTTTAAACTTATAGAAAAATGCCTTTATGATTCAAAATAAAGAAAAAATGGTCCACAGCGATGGTTTTTAAAAATATTTTATTTAACTGAAGAACAAAGTTAAACTTGCGAGTTTAATTTTCTTTACCGTCAACTTGACATTTTACCTCTCTAACTGTTTATTTTCTTCAAATTTTTACTTATAATCAATTCGCATAGTACCCATAGAACATTTCAATAAGAAATAATAACAATGTAGTATTTTTAGTACAAACTTTTGGTATAACATTGTCTTAAATGCTAAAATTTAGCAGTTTATATTATTTTATGTTGAATTATTCTATTTTATTATAATTTACTTGTAACGCACATGTTCCAGGCATGCTAATTTATTATATATACCTACCAGGGTATCGAAATAATAAATAAATTTTGTTATTTAAATTCTTATTATTAAGAATTTCATGGTTGCAAACAGAAATATAAGAGTAGGTCTGTGGTATAGGGAAGAACCCCATACCTACAAATTTTGGAGAAAGCCGCGAAAGCATCAGGTAGATGCATTACGCCCGCAAGGACCCACTCCATGAGCTCGGATCCCGTGGCGAATCAAAGCTGAAAACATAGAAAGTCAAGAATTCTAATTAAATCACAAGGACAAAGTTCTTTACACACAACTGGATGCTTGCTTTATTGATGTTGCTTACATGTTACCAACCAGCCGTAAAGCTGGTTAGAAATTTTAAAAGCAGGGAGGTGTCTCTGTTACATTACAACATTTTTGTAGTAGTCTTCTGCCTCGAAATAGCCGTGTCATACAGTTTTGTTCATTTGGCATAACAACAGCTAAAAGACGCCAAACTTTCAGTAAAACATAAAAACAAGACACAATTTGGCGAAAAGGAAAAATCCCAGTGAAATAAATCTGATGACATATAATTTATTACCTCATCAAATAATCGAACAACATTTTCAATAAATCATTAAATGATTTAGATTAAGAGTAATAAAAACAGAATCTATAACCAACTGACACCTTAAATTATTCTTTTTGATTTATGAATTGGTTTTTATAAAAGGAAATTACAAGTTATCCTATGATTAATGCATAACGTAATTTTGAATTGCACAAAGAAATGATACCAGTTGATTTATCCGGCGTGAGATTAATTTAAACAGATTACTTGAAATGCGTTACATCTGGAGCTACAAAATTAATATTATAGCATAAAGTAAATAAAAGCATAATATATTACCGGGAAATCAAATGCACTATTTTTTACCAACCAAGTAACGGTTTGCTAAATAATTTACAACCATTTCTCTGCCTTCTCTAAAGAATTAAAAATAAAATACAAAAAAGAAAGAATGTTTAATGTTAGAAAATGGATTCATTTTCAGAAGAAAATGAGTCACTGATAAAAAGCTATGAAGTTTAATAATGTTTCGTACGGAATTTAAGACAAAAATATGTGATCGACATCACAAGGACCTGTAAGAATATCAAAGAGACCGTAAGACCCATGTACCAAGTAATTACAATTAAATATTTAGAACAATGTTTCTAGCAACTGTTGGTCGCGAACAGATAACAAGAGGTTGCAGTTAATCCGAAAAGTAAAATGTTTATGTATAAGAAATATCTGTCATTAAACCAATAATAATCAAATATTACATAATTAGTAATGATGCCAATGTAGTAAGTAAATGTGTGTGTATGTAACATGTATTAATACACGGTTGCATTTATTTATCGCTTGAAAGTTTTACTACGTGTGGATTTACATTTGAAACACACAAGAGTAAATTATTTTCAACTAATTTTGTTTTTGATACTAATATCGAAGAAAATGCTTTTCACACAGGTAAGAAATAAAAATTATATAGGATAATTGTTTTGAAAGAATCCGTTACTAAGATTTCATTAAAACAGTATAATAAAACAGGCCATTTACTTTTTTCTGAATGCTTAGAGGGTCTTAACACTTAAAACAATGTTTTAAAAACCATGATTTATAACAATATACATGTGAACCATTCTCGCATAATTTTAACTTTCATGAATAAGAAACATGTGAAATTCAACTTTTAAAAAAAACCAGCCTTTTTAAACTTCTAATTTTAAACTTTCAAGTTCTTGTAGCTATAATTAGAAAATGTTCTTATTCAGCATTAATGTTTAATACTGACTATCCCAGTGAGATCCTTGCCACTCATTTAATAGTGCAATAGAACGAGGATGGTAAGGAAGGAACGGTAAGGAAGATTACCACTATATTTTGTCAAATCATGTTAAGACTAAGTGATAGCCACAATGTTCATTGATTTTTAGCAACCGTTATTTACATGGGATTAAATTAAAAACTATATATTTACCTCGAAATGTGCAGGAATAAATCTTGGAGACGGTAAGACTATCAATAAAGCCGCCAATGCTCGAAATTGATATTTAAATGGTTATTTAAATTCTGCGGTAAATTTTCTGTCAAAGAATTACAGCCATTTTTTCTCTAGCATATTTCTGCATACGAAAAAAGTTGAAAAAAAATATGTGGCTGCGTCTGGAGTGATTTTCTGTGTAATTTAATCCAGTGGTCCGCTAAGGAATCTAAAATTCAGGGACAGAGTTAAGAAAAAATAATAATAACCGTAAAAATTTGTTCAGGTTAATATTTTGCTACATATTTATGTAAAACAATAGTTCCAGTGTTGGAAAACAGTTACGTCGGGTTACTATACAAACAGCTCCAAACTTTAAAATCCGCATCTGGGATACGGGACGGTAAGAAATTTCATGGTGCACTTTGACCTCCAACATCATCCAAAACTTTTTTCATGTCTTTAATATTGTTATACAATCATGCAATAGAATACTTTCCAATATAAGAAAAAAAAAAAAACAAGAATATGCAATAAAATAAAACTTATTATTCAGGGACTTAAATGTCGAAATTATGTGAGAATGCCACATTTATACTTGATTCAAAGTTTAGATATTTAAATATATAACAAATTAAAACCTAGTGATAATATGCGATTTCTAATTGCTGAAAGGTGTAAGATTAAAACTAATTCTCCGTTTACGTATAAAATTTCCAGCTACAGATTTTTCATAAGACCGAGTTTTCTAGTATATACTGAAAACTCGATTAGATAATATTCGTAGAATTGCTTATAATAATGGTTTTATAGGTCAACATATTGATAAATCAATCGCAGACATTCCCAATAAATTTGATATTCTCAAAAATACAAACTTCTGTTCAATATTATCCAAGCATTTTTGAGAAATTAAAACCCAGTCTTAACATGTTCAATATTATCCAAGCATTTTTGAGGAATTAAAATCCGGCCTTAAGCTGTTCACTATCTACTTAATAGGCAAACCACCTCCGAAATTAAAGAATATCATTTGCACTAAAATTGACCCAATAATTTTTTTTTCCGGAGTATATGAAATACCATTTATTAGAGCAAACGGATCAGAGAACTACTATACAGCTATGACCAGCGGGAAATTTAAGTACAGAAAAAAAGGAGCATACAGCTGTTATTAAATATAAGAGAAAAGCCACAGCCCTGGCAAGATTATATCAAGAAGAAACCATCCAAATAAATTTCAATGAAAGTAAGATAATTTTCCCCTCCATTCTGTACTATCCATCCATTATAAGAGTAACCAGAGAGATTATAACACGTAAAAATACCATATGTATCGATGCAGCAGCGTTTAACTTACCTAAATTATGACTCGAGTTACGGAATGGTTACAAAAATAGAATTAAACATCAAGTAAAATAAAATAAAAAATAATAATGTGCGTAACGTGAAAAGCTAAATGATGGCATTTCAGATCATTACATCATAGATCGTGCAATTTTAGAATATTTTTACTTTCTTCTATCTTTATAAGAAGAAAGTATTGGATTCTGGATTTTACTCAAATTATGAATCAAGAAAAAATTGAACTTCAATAATTATTTTCTTTATTCTCTAAATATATTAGGAAATTTATAAAATAATAATATGGATTTCAGATAGTTTTTTCATTAAAGTGATTTACGAATTCAGTAATTACAGCTCATTTTGTAAAATATTTACAAAGTAATTAGATTAATTAACAAAAAATATAGTTATGAAAATCTCGCAATTCTTATAAAGCAATTCCGATGAATGCATTTTTATCCTATCTGTAAATAGAAAGTGTTTTGTTGTTTAACATTTTTCATATAACATTTTAATAAAAGCTACCTCTACCCAAATGGTTGAGAAAATAAAAACTTTAAAATATATTTATCTTTGATGTTTCTTTGTGCTTTCTAAATGTGATTGCGCAAAGTATAAAAAGAAATATCGATTTTTATCAATATACGGATTAAATACATTTTATATTATATTTACTTTAATCCCTTGCCTGTGGAATATATTTGAGAAAAACGTGCTAAAAATGGAAGAAAAAATTCCTTTAATTTTGTTCTGAACTGCAAAACTACAAAAATCTGACAAATGGCGCGAAACTGCCGAACTTTTTGCGAGAAAGCATCGTCATCAATTGGGAAAATGGTAAATAAATTACATATTATGTAACGGACAAACTGGGTTCGGGCTTCACGGAATTGAAACATCGATTTTTCTCTTGCCCGAACGAAGGTCGGGCATTCGAAAATTAACGCGTTTGTGTTGCGCGAACTGAGTTCGGGCGTCCCAGGCAAGGGGTTAATGGTTCCTAAAAGTGCCATCGTAGCATAAAGGATTTAGCCATGAATCAGCTTTGCCTTTTGTTTGACCGACCTGAATGAACATGCTCGCAGACATATGGCAAAAATGAGTTAACAATGGAAAATTTACTCAGTAATGAAGGACAGTAAAATAAAAAGTTTGTGAAAACGGGTAATCTTTGAGTGTTGCAAAATAAACGTTAAATAATCGAACTTACATTTCAATGCGCAACTACATCAACGAATTACTCATTCATCTCTGATTTCGGCGAAGTGTCGAAGATGATTTGAGGCGAATCTCAAAAAATATATTTATAGAAAGTGGCCCCAATTAGGCTAACAGAACACAGCGTGTTTTGTAGGACTATTTAATTGCAAGAATAGCGCCAAATTTTGTAGGATAATTAAACAAGAATAGAGGCGAAATTCCACGAAAAAGAACGTTGCGCTGTGTATTAGAAAAGAGAGTTCTAAAAACTGCTGAATAGCTGCTGAAATAAAATTAGCTTTTACTTAGCCGATTCAATTCAGGTTCAATGTAACGGCTGTTTTTTTCAACCACATATTGAATTCTGTGTACAACATTGAAAACAGCAGAAAGTAACATGTCTGCTGTCTCGTAGAGCCCTTAAAGCGTTATCCTTTGATGTAGCCAAATCCAGGATATCTCCGCTATAGTCCTTATACGTTAGGTAATTTCATGGCCAAACATAGATCAAGGGACCAAAGCGAACATGCAGTTTGAAAGCAGCGACTAAAAACTATTTCTGATGCAGCAGCTTCTGCACTCGCAAAACAATGTATAGAGGGCTCCATCTTGCAAGAAAAAGATTTTCTCAAGACATTATCTTTGGTGGAGTGACAGATGGATAAAGTTGTTTAACATGTGGCGGATATTGTTCTCCCTTAACGAAATGGGTTACCGGACCTTTCGGGGTAATGCTCTCACACAAGCATTGAACAATGACCATTTCTTCAGTAAAAACACACAAACTGTTATTTTTGATAATTTTAAGGGACATTCTTTGAATGAATTTGACCGATTGGAATCTCAAATTCGGCAGTTCTGCTCATTTGCACATCCATTTAGGTAAAAGCAGGCGTCATCTCCCCCTAAGATTTTCCATCACCAAGTATCATCTATCTCCATTCTGAAGTGAAAGATATGAACAAAAGTCAATCGCTTATAATGGTGTATGTGATGTAACTTTTGCATACGCCCAATCCTTTGTATGCGCCAAGGACAGAAACGGATAATCTTTCGTAAAATTTTCTATACCATACAATAAGCCATACCAGATTCCGAGTTTCCCAACGATCAGGGAAGTGGAAGCAATCATGTCGCGTGCATTGTCGGTAATCGCCGTTGTATTTAAAGATCCTTCCATTAGAATATCTCTAATTTGTTGGTGCCGTTGAGTTTGGGAAATCTGTAGTCATTAATGTAATTAAGAATAATTTTACGGTGTGAACAGCGTACTTGTTGGTTGCATGACTGACAGTGTAAAAGAACAAACGATGCATTGTGCACTGAAATTGAATATTAGATATATTGTGGTTCTAAACCGCAAAGCTGAACGTAATCTTCAAATATTCTTTGCAAATAGTATTCTGTGATAGAATATCGACGGTTATGTTGGCTATAAGGGATAAAAAGCTACACTAATCTAATCCCGAAAATCAAGTCGAACTTTTATTGAGTTTTTTATAACTCTTTGATAATATACATCAGTTTTGCCTGTTCTGACCTGATTTATGCCAGCAAATAGCACTAAACAGTGCGCAGCCGATGTGTATTCTAAAGTGTCGAAAAGGAAGCTAAGAGGCCTTAAATTGGACGAGAAGAAGAATAAATTTGAAATGTATTATCAAATTTCGCGTAGGTTTCTGTCTCTGAAACTCACTATATGTTACTTAAAACTAAGTTTCAAAATCAAGAGTTTTCTGAATATACAGCTTTCGATAATGCATTTCTTATTATAGCATTTCAAGAACAAACTTTCGAACATAATTTCATTCGCGTTAGTAATCTAGGCTTTCCAGTAACTTTAATAAATAATTAAAGCATCATTGTATCCGTTTTACAGAAGAATTTCAAGGTTTAGAGAATATTCTATGTTTTGCTGTCGGTTGTCTTGTTATGCTATGCTAAAATTTATTAACAGAACCTGGAATGGTAACTGCTGCAGCTAATATTATTCGTAACATTTTGTACATGAATAATGGGCAAATTACCTAAAAATGAGACCACTGGAGTTTTTCGGAGTTTCCAGGTTATTGCTCACAAAGACTCCACAACTGTGTGGTTCTTATCGCACATGTGTCGGTTCGATTCTAAAACATTTGGCGTGAATTGTATATGAAAGCAACTACCACTTTAATTTGCTCATACTGTCACTATCTAGAAATCACAAAGTTCTCAACGAATCCATAGTTTACACCGAACCCAAAACATTTAGCTGTGTATTAACGTACGTTCCTTTAATCCGTGTGCGAATTGTGGACGAGCTGATTACAAATCAAGTTTTTTTAGAAACAACAGCCGCAGCAATAATACGAGCAGCTAAGGTACTTGTACCTAATATAGACAGTGCTCTCAATATGGACACCCCTAATATCTGTAAAAGTAACTAATTTGATTGAGAGATGGTGCTACATGTCCGTGAAGAAAAGCAGTTGAAAAGATAATTAAGCCTGGAAAGTGCAAAAAAGTGCGCTGTTCGCCATTTAGAAGGAAACTTGTTGTTTCGCGGAGTGCTGCTCGTAATTACAGGTAAGTTTAAATTCTTATTAGATATGGTAAAATTACTTTAAATATTGAAAGGTGAAGTGTTTTAGAAAGCTGATAAATCATATTTTTGATTGCTATTGCATATACTGCCTAAAAATGTCTTCTTTGTTTATTTATTACAAGATTTAGTAAAACTATACGCGATTCCCAATATGGACACCTTATGTCCACATTGGAAATACAGCTAGGGAATCTTCAGGTTCACAAATTTGTAAAATATCCGTTTAATGCCATCTGAACAATCCTCCAAGAAGCCTGCTCCAAGAAAGAAATCCCCAAAAAAGCTCTTGCAGAAATTTCAAAAGAAGCCTTTCCTCAGTATGGTATCTGTTGGCGAAATCGCAGGTACCAGCGGTATGACTTCCTCAACAAAGGAGAACTGGTACTGCTTCTTATGCAGTATTCATGCTGTTGCAGACATGCGGCTATGTATCACATGCGGCAGATATGTCCATGAGGACTGTGTGGGACTTACTGCCCATGATGAAGAAGTTTTTATTTCTGCATCCTGGGAGGACTGAGTAATAACAGACGTAAATTCTGCAGACAGATGCAATAAAGCTAAGCAAAATCAACTATATTATTTCATAATATTTTGTAGTAACTGAAGTGCTTTGCATGGATCTTCGAAGAGCCACAACCGAAAATGACCCCCCCCCCCCTTTCTAAAGTGCATGTTCTGAAGATATTTACTGTGTCCCCCCCTACCCCCACTACTTTAGAATATATTTCTTTTATCCCCTCTCCACTAAAATCCCTTGGAAGAGTGGCTCTTCCATACACCCTGTGTAGTAGGCCAATAAGGAGCCATCTGTTCCTAATATGGACATACATGTCCATAATAGGAACAGATGGTTCCTTATATGGACACTTATAAACATTTTTTGTTTTTATCATTAAAATTAAACTAGAATAATTACAAGGTCGCTAATTTTAATAATGATAGTCAACAATCCAGGGATAGTGGTCATATATTTTTGGAGTCCTATGACGTGTACAAATGTGTATGACTGAAAAAAATCAATTTTCTTTAGAGTGTCCATATTGGGTTCAGGTACCTTATACAATGATTTCTCGCTCTTCGTTGAACAGAACAAAAGTTTAAAAGTATTCTAATAAAGGTATATAACAATGTATGGCGTATAATTCACTAATAAACATGCTAAAATATAGAGATGAAAAATAAAATGTGTTTGCGGTACATTCAATTAAAATATATTTTTTTAGCTGAGCAAGGGAACCTGTTATGGGTTTATTCTTATAGCTTATTTGCTCCACTATACTTCTTAATCTGTTCGGCCGATAAAGATCAAATTCAGCACATAGATAACTGCTATAACTGGCATAGTTCGGGTAACAAAAAGAATCGGGTCCTTCAGGAATAATTATAGCTTATAAGTGTCATTCTCTTATTAAAAGCTATATTTTGAACCAACTCGCTCGATTGTTTACATAATTTAGAACGTGCGAGGTTTTGAGTAAGGCAGTCAGCTCAATGTACCAATACAGTGGACTAATAGTTGATTATAGCACAGCTACACCTATTTGTTTTACAGGTCAGAAAATGAACACGATATGGTCTCACCCCTTATTATAAATTAACAGCCATTAGTCGGGCTTTCCTAACAAAGTTATAAATTTTGAAATCCCAATCAGAAACCAAACATGTTGACAAGAATTCTCTACCGTTAGCAGATATTATAAAATCTTTTGATATTGGTCATTTTTTTATGTTTGAAAATTTACTCGATCAGCTCAATTTTTTGCAGACATCGCATGTTTTTCCCTAGAATTTATAAATATGATTATAATATTTTAAATCTAGAAATATGCAATAAATTGCAAAAATGTGGATTTAAAAATAACACAGACATCTAAAAATCATATGATATGAATTCATAAAGATTAATCATACCGCAAAAATAATTATTTTATTCCTCATTTAATATTATCTTGAAACATATTTTGCTTCTTTAATTAAAGCAGAATCAATCTTCTGAGGATGAATGTTGCATCATTATTTATTTAAAAATATGGAAATGAAATTAAAGGTACATACATTTGAAAAGGTATGAATTATTCGTGTCACTTTGCAGAGCAAATGAAGATAATTAATGATAATAATGCTGCTCTCTAGTAATTACTTTAATAATAATGAACTTTTGAAAGCTGAGAAAAGCGCCTGAAGATGTCTTGATTTTATTTTAGGAAGCAAGCATAAATTCAATGAACGTACATATTTCAATAGTTTAATAACTAGATTTATTCATGAATAGAAGAAATGACATGTATATTAAAATAATGAATAATAAAGTAAAATTTAATCAGAAGAAAAATAACTAATTTAAATTATGTGTTCTATTAAATAAATTACATTTCTAAAAATTTATAGAGAGAATAGATTAGGGATCAAAGCTAACTTTATTACTGGTTGATGTGTTGTAAACAGATAAGCGCTATTTTATAAGCGTTAATTATTAGATTAAAGGTAACTGTTAATTACACATATCGTGTTAATTCAGTATAAAGATAAAAAAACTGTTTTCATGTACAGTTTTATTTTATTATATAAAAATTTCTTATGAGAATTTTGAAATTAAAGGAAAATGATCTTTTAATTAAATTCATACATTGTCATACAATATGATTATTATTTATCTAGGAATTTTTAATGCGTGAAATGATAACATTGTTATATTTAATTGTTAAAAAAAATTATACATTATGCTTGTGGTTATTGTTTCATAAAACTTTACTCCATAAGAGCTTATTTTATACTAGCCGACCCTGGCGACCAGTTTGGTCTCCCTTAAATGTATGCTAAGCATTGCATCATGTTCCTTTCATTCTTAAACTAATTTACTTGCTCAATCCTTCCCCGAGTCCAAAGAGAAATCATGAATTATTTGCGAACTTGATAACATTTCATACATTTTTTGTTATGCGTATTTCGTCTTTTTTGACAAATACCACTTAATTTCCGCAGCTGTAAAAATTAGTAAAAATTTCAAGTGTTTAAACTGAGATTTGTTCATAAATTATCTAAATTAAACTTATTTTACTTAAACATGCTGTTACTTCGATGTTATTTTTTAGTATTAATAAATTTATTTTAATTTTGCAAATCATGCATTTATATTTTCTTGCACTATTTAATAACTAAACAATGAATATACATACTTTTGTTTTTATAGATGTGATTTCTGAGTTCATAAATATGACATTAAAGTAACGTAACTAAGAGAAATAGCGAAATAAAACCCTCGTGAATGCAAGCCGTTAACAAACGTTAGCGCCGCCAATTACCTACTATGAAGTAATAAAAATATTGTCCATTCGTTGTTGGAGAATCTGCTTTGCGAATGATTACCACCATGGTCTAATATTTTCTACCGTTTATGATGAATGTATCTCTTGTGTTTGTTTACTTTATGAAGTGAAATAGAAAGCTGTCAACTTAATTTCAATTGAAATTATCTTGGAATATATATTTATTTGAATATAAATTAGAAAAAATACTTTGGTGTTGAAATGAAATATTTTAGTTTATGTTATTATTATTACGATTAATTGTTTATTTAGGTACTATTCCATTAGGTACTTTTCCATTCCCTTGGCATTTTTTTTTTAAGCTTGGTGCAAAATCGAGCTTCAGAACGTGAAATACGTTAATAAATTATATAAATAGCTATGAAAACAAACCTGGAGAACTTTTATTTTTATTTATATGTATTTATTTGCATATAAACATTTTATTTACACATATATATATACAATATTTTTTAGATATAAATTACTTCTGTTTCTATATAAAAATAGATTATTTGCTTCTTTAGGTTAAATAAATTGTATACATATGGAAAAAATTGCTTATGTATATGAAATAGGATATAGGATGTCGGAAAATACGATGCCGATTTTTTTTTTATCTCGCCAAGAACCAATGCTGGAAAAATACAAATCAAAATACAAAATAAATATTTATTTATTTATTTATTTATTGTATTTTAAATGAGGTAGATGAAAGATGTGTATTTTAAATGAAAGGAATGTATTTTAAATTAAATGAGTGATAGGTTTATATTTTAATGAAACTATGGCGATGAAAGAATATTTGGTGATTTATCACCTGCGCTCGACTAACATAAAAGTACCGAAATGGCCGTTTGGGATATAAAAAGTGAAGCGGTCAGCCCGTAACTGTTGATGAGAGTCACATGACTTCGGCTTTTATTATATAGATTTCAAGTTTCCAACGCGATACTTTATTGCCTGAATACCATGTTGCATAGTGCCTAGTTACTTTACAGAATATAGGTGAAAACATTTTGTTTACTTGAAAAGTAATAATTTTTTTGCATGCAATATATTTTTTAGATTGCCCACTAACCATAAACAAGCATTTTTCATATGAACAATATGAATTATACAATCAAATAAAGTTTTGAAAGTTTTAAAAGCGATATTTACGCATTAGCCGCATGCTTCTTAGAGTTATTAACCCAAGATTTTGCTATTTGGGGCATTTTTTTGTATTCTAATAATTTTAGAGCTTTAAGCGCGTAGTTCAATTACATTTTTTTTTCTTTATATTATTTTATTTATTAATTCATAGAAAAAGTTTTATGTTTTTTTTTTTTTTTATGGAATATTAGCTTTAAGAAAATGGTGAACTCTTTGTGTTGCTTGAAAGGCAAACAGATTAATCTTTCGTAATCGAGCTCCACGCGATAGAGTTAAATTTAAAAATATTTATAATGCATTTTACACGATGCTTGAAAATTCCTTTCAAAACCATAGCCAATCAGTAAACTGGGGATGCACTTTGCAAACAAATTCCATCTGAAAGGAGTTTTTTTTTTTTTTCATTTTGATTTCTCAAAATTAAAATTGTTCGATTACAAATACGTTAAACATGTGTTTTTTAACATTATTCTGTCAATTATTTATAAAGGAAGTATTAATTTCATCGTGGAAAATTAGTAGGTATAAATGCTGCACAATTTTTGTTGCTTTATGTGCAAAAATTTTTATAAATTTTATGCATTGAAGCCGGCAAGTGATAAGATAAATTACGAAAAATCATGCTTGAAAATTATTTTTTAAAACATAATAAATCAGTCAATTAAGATAGTTTTCAAACAAATTGCATTTGAAAGTAGATTTGTTCCCTATACGACGTTCTAAAAACTGAAAATGTACGATGGTCAGAAGATTAAAAAATTGCAGTAGTGAAAATTTCAAAACCGAAATTTGATCGTGAAGTGTTACCATTTGCAAGATGACGTCAGCAATACGCACAGATACGTTTGTCCTTTATAATATAGATACGTAATCAGTAAAATATAATAAAGATCAGTTAATATGATGAAGTTACCAAATAATGCTCTTATTCTTGGTACTCCCGAATGAAAAACAGCAAAATTTTGTCCACTTTGACACGATCAGAGACTTTTTCTTAATGAAATCTAAACCCGTCATCATTTTCACGTTTTTAAAGTTTATATACGCACTTCTGATGCCCATATTCACCACTTTTAGAAAATTGGTATTTTAATTTGATCGTTTAAAAACCATTTAAACTCAAAACTTGAAGTCACGATTATTAGCAACATCTTTGCACTCTTAACTTGATATTCTAATCTCAATATCGAAGAGTAAAAATTGTCGTAATTTATGTTTTTTAGACGCATTTGTGTTAAAATGTTTTAGTGGGGTGAGATAGCTAAAAAAAAACTTCACATCTGGCAACCAATGCGCCACTTTGGATTCAGATAATATATAGATAGATGAGTCTAAAAAGCCCGGGACACAAATTTTCCTGGCCCTCTAATGGCATTGATGACGTAATCAATATGGCCGCCAAAGTTTTGTGACGCGCTTCTATATTTTTCTATATAACTCGGGTTAATATTTTGATATTAACCTATTTTGATAGTGATTATTAATCAGGAGAAAACGCGCTTTCCAATAGTATATTTGACATCATTGTTTAGGTTCACAATACCACAAATATTTATAACTATATTAAAAAAAAAAACCATTTTGCTGAATAACTTGGAATCTGTTACATGTAGCTGGAAACGTGTTGCATATCTTTTATTCGTCAGAAAATTACCTTTCGAATGGTATATATGACGTCTATTTTATAACAAATAGTTGCTGCAAATCTGCCAAAGCAATATAGCACTGCACAGAGAGGCGTTATGACAACAATGTAATTGATATGGGATCCGAAAATTAATACAGTGGCTTTATAACTGTTTAAGTAGCAAATGTTATTATTGTAAATTTTTATGTGTATGTAAATTGCTCAGACCAAACTCCATCTACATCACAATTCACAAGATTACCAGTATTATGTTCAGCTGTGAAAAAGGTGTGTCTGTTTTGTGATGAAGGAGAAGATAAACACAAACTTTTGACTGCATGCACGTTGGTATTGGTCTTACAATTCATGATCATGCTGTACAATTACAAGATGAAAAACTGTTGAAGAAGTTATCGTCACCAGATTTAGTAGCATTAGATGCCAAATATCACAAACTATGCTATACTCGCTTTCTAACACATGTGAGAACTGCTAAACGTTCTCGAATAAAAGATTGCCATGATCCTGAAGAAGTTGTTTATGGTGCAGTTATAACGGAATTGGTTAAATACATGCAAGATATGTATTCATCTAGCAACACTTCTGCAGCGTTGTTTAAACTTTGTTATCTTTCAAAATTAGTATCTCAGCGCAAGATGGAAATGGGAATACAAACTGACGAAAAGAATATCAGTAGAACCCGTCTTAAGGAACAACTTTTAGCACAACTTTTTTTTATACCTGGTCTGAGAGCGGATAAGTCGAGACGTGAAATTATTTTCGGTTTCGAAAATGATGTTGGCAATGCCATTCGCGACGCCTGTGCATTTAATGACTTTAGGGATGGTATGTGTCTGGGACGGGCAGTAGGTATATTACGAAGACAATTCTTTCAAGATTTTCCTAAATTTGAAGAATTCTTTAAGAATGCATTTACTGCTTCCAAATCTGTACCTGCTGTTCTTTTACATTTTGTACGTATGTTATTAGAGGGTCCAAATATTGACTCGTGCGTCTCATCAGAAATACCTGAACATAATGCAGGATTGTCAATTGCCCAACTTATTAGATATAACAGCATTAAGCATAAGAGAAAAGAAAATGTTAAGAGTGAACGTCACTCTCTGGAGAAAGAAACACCACTCCCACTGCATGTGAGTCTCATGATTCCCGCTGTCAGTATAAAGAAAAAAAATATAGATAAAATGTGCCGTCTGGGTCTGAGTGTTCCATATAATTGAGTGCAAGCAGTATCAGCAACAGTTATAAATGTGTTGTGTATACAATATATGGAGGATGGTGTTTACCCACCAAAGTTGTGTCCCACTGTGTTTGTAACATCAGGAGTAGACAACATTGATCACAATCAATCTTCTTCTACTGCCTTTACTTCTTTCCATGGTTCAAGTGTTACGATTATTCAGCATCCTCACAGTGAAGCAATTATGGAGATTGACGATGACAGCGTTCGTATCCAGCAGTGGAACAAACAAATTGTCAATGACCTCCCTGAATATTACACTACTCTTCCTGCAACTGGCAAAGTCACAAGTGACCCACCTTTGCTAACTGTTAATCCACAATACACTCACCATGATCCTGCCTTCACCCCTAGGAAAATTTTAAATCCTTGCCTTAATTCTGTCCTGGAGAGATTGCATATTGATGACAAACAAGGAACAGAGCATGTGCCTAGAGTATCGTTTGCCTCTTTTCATGCACAAAATGAACCTGGTGTTAGAAAAATAAAGTGTAATGCGTCACTGCTTCCACTTCTAAATGATGGAATTGCGACGCCGGCAATGACAATCATATGATAGATATCACATTAATGGCTACAGCAAAATTAAATGGAAATCAAACACCCGTCATTACATGTGACCAACCAGTATATGCTATTGGGAAGCAACTGCAATGGAAATTTCCTAACAAGTATAGCGAGGATCGCATCATGCTCATGATGGGTGGCCTTCACATAGAAATGATGGTTATAAACTTACTTGGCAAGTGGTTAACTGGCAGTGGATGGACTGAATTATTGACAACCGCTGGTATTGCAAATTATGGTTTTGCAGAATCCTGCAGAACATCGTCGCATGTAAAAAGATCTCGGTGTGCACATGAAGTTACTTTAACTGATTTGCATTGTCTTCAAGTAAAAGCATTCAACAAAACATGTGAAACAAATTCCAGCATCAGTAGCGAAGGCATTGAGCTGTGGATTTTATCGAAAACATCTGAATGTCCTCAGTTCCAATATTGGAACACAGTCATCCAACTATAGTCCCTTCTAGTTAAACTTGTAATGAGTATTCGTACATCTAACTTTACAATGTACGTCGATACTTTGGCTCAGTTATGTCCGTGGAGATTTGCGTTGGACGCAGTCCACTATTCTCGTTGGTTACCAGTATTCCTGCTCACTGTATAGGACGTTCCAGAAAAACATCCAGATATAAATGCTGAATTTTTTCGTGGCAACTTTACGAGCAGCATAACTGCTACACCGTTTTCTGCAGTATCTGATGATCAACTCCATGAACACAATGAAAAAGTTATAAAGGGTGAAGGGGGGTGCTATTGGAATCCTTGATAGTGAAAATGCTCTTCTTAAGTGGATGGTAGCAGGCCCTAGGATCAGTTCTTTAATTGAGAAATTTGAAGAGAAATCAAATTTAAAAGATGACAAAAACTTGGGCGCAAAACCTCATGAAGGTAACAATGCTCATGAGAAAAGGTTCTTGGCTCATGCCAAAGAAATGATTAACGTCTTATCCGAACAAGGACATCCATTTGAAGAAACTAATTTAATGTCAATAGGGAGCTCCAAAATAATTCCGAGTTTCGAAGCTGTCGAGTGTGTTACGGAAGCATTTACTATAGGACTAAAACAGTATGATGATTATGTCGTGTCCCGTCTCCATCAAGTTCAAAATTCAATTACGATCGAATCAAATCAAATCGAAATTATTCCTTGAACCAATATTCACATCTTCAAGACTATAACAAGAAAAACAATTAAGGCTAAGTCCAAGATTTCTTACTTGCGTAAAGACTTCAACTTATTCTGCAGATTTTATGTTGCATCTGAAGCACGGGATTGCAACATAGATTATTTCTTTTCGCAGGAAAACCAAAAGTACCCACCCTCTATTTCAGATGATGGAAACCTCTGAAAACCAACCAACAAGTTGGATATTATTGACTGCATTCAATCAAAATATGACATTAGTATTAATCACACCCAACCGAATGTAACAGCTAAAATATTTGATGGAGCAGATGTAATACACATGCTTAATCCTGGTATTGCGACAACATTTTCCGGATAATATGAACATGTTTTCAAACCATATTTCATTAATTAACTGAAGAACAGTTCACGACTAGATATTGTATTCGACAGATATATTAGTAACAGTTTGAAGGCACATACCCTAGAAACAAGAGGAAGTGGCATAAGTATTAAAGTCTCAGACTCAACTGCCATTCCAAAAAAAATTCAGCAATTCCTATGTATCAACGAAAACAAGACCCAATTGTTCCAGTTGCTAGCTAAGAAAATGGTGGGGGACGAGTACCCAGGAAAACATGTTGTCTGTACTTATGATGACCTAGTCCTCGCGTTAACATCTATAGATGTGTCAAGCATTTCTTCCGTCTCACACGAAGAAGCAGATGGCCGTCTACTTCTCCGTGTTATGTATGCAGTAGAAAGTTGACTTACGCACACCTTAATACGAACTGTGGACTCAAATGTAGTGGTTATTTCAATATCACTGTTCCTACAATTATAAGATATTGATGAACTATGGATTCAGTACGGTTGTGAGAAATACAGGAAATTCATTACAATTCATGAGATCTGTGCTAAACTTTCACCGGAAATTTCCAGAAATTAGTTGGCATTTCATTCTGTAACTGGCTGCGACACAGTTTCCACATTTTGTGGCATTAGCAAGAAGACAGCTTGGAAGGTCTGGAAGTCATTTCGTGAAATTGATTGTGTATGACATCAGCTCTGTACAGGCACTTCTGATATTGACGATAAATGTCATGATCTGTTACAGCGATTTGTTATACTACTTTATGATCAATCATCAGATCTTCAGAGCATCAATGACTGATGACGAGTGTTATTTACAAGAAAGAATCGAGCCATCGAAAACATACCACCTACAGCAGATGCTTTGACACAACACATCAAAAGAGCTACTCTCTAAGCAAGAATTTGGAACAACAGCCTCGTTGCACATTACACAATACCTTCGCCAATTAAGTGGGGATGGACAATAAATTTAGGAGGATCATACCGACCTGTATAGACAACAATTCCAGAAATGTCAAAACACTGTGATCAACTTACCTCCTGTTACTTGCAGCAAGCGAAGCATATCTTCTAAATGTGTTAAAATGGGAATACGATGTACGAAACTTCGTGTATGTGAAGGGCAGTGTTTCGACAGTGATCAGTAATTACAAGTGCATTTACATGAATCTTTTGTATATTATTGCATGTGACAGCAAGATGTTATGTTATTTAGATATTATGGCTGCCATTGGTGTATTTGACATTCTATAGGATATGATTAACTTTGGATATTAAATTGGAATAATATTGTATTGTACATCCTTTTGTTTCTCATTCTTGTACCTATAAATGTTTGAAACTTATCTTAAAGTTATGCCTAAGCCTTAAATGTATCTCATGTCATTGATTTTAAAAAGGAAATGAAAGTTTCATAGCACTAAAAAACTAGAATTTATTTAGATATACATAAAAAATTACAATAATTACATTTGCTACTTAAACAGTTATAAAGCCACTGTATTAATTTTCGAAATCCATATAAATTACGTTGTTGCCATAAAGACTCTCTGTACAACGCTACATTGTTTTGGCAAATTTTCAACAAATATTTGTTTTAAAATAGAAGTCATATATACCGTTCGAAAGATAATTTTCTAACAAACAAAAAGTATATTACACGTTTTCAGCTACATGCAACTGATTCCAAGTTATTTAGCAAAATGATTTAAATTTATTTTTATATAAATTTATAAATATTTGTGGTATTATGAACCTAAACAATGATGTCAAATATACTTTTGGAAAGCGCGTTTTCTCAGAATTAATAATCACTAACAATATAGGTTAATATCAAAATATTAATCCGAGTTATATACAGAAATGTAGAAGCGCGTTGCAAAACTTTGGCGGCCATATTGATTACGCCATCAACGCCGCTAGAGGGCCAAGAAAATTTGTGTCCCGGGCTTTTTAGACTCGCCTATTCATGTACTATCGGAATCCAAAGTGGCGCATTGGTTGCCAGATGTGAAATATTTTGGTATAATTTTGAGCTATCCACCCCACTATTTAGCTTTACCTAAGAAAATGATCGTTTCTTTTAAATATGACGTCATTTTCACTTACTTAAGGTTTTCGCCTAGAGTCTGAAACTTAATATCAGTACACATGCAGAAGGAAGAAAATATGAAACTTTATGAGGAAAAATGAGTGTTTTCAAAAACAGTGCGTCCTTTTCGCTCAAAATATTATGTTCGTAATGGGATTTTCTCCACTAAACCCTATACAACATTTTTTATCCACAATTATGAATTTTTAGCAGAAAATGGCATGAATAAATATAAATAAACCTCATTGTTGCTCTCTTCTCTGCAATAATCAAAGTGATCAAATGACCACCATTTTGAAGAAATTTCATAAAATACTATTCAAATTAAAATATAAAAATGGGGATAATTTAAAAAAACGTATAGTGCGAGCACATCTACAAATGAACATCTTTCAGTTTTTTTTTTTTTTTTAAATTAGTAAAATTGGTTCAGCAGAAAACTCGGGCCAGATGACTAAAAAACAGTCTTGTGTTTTAAATATATAGATTATATAAAATTATGAAAAATTAAATTAAGCAAATTATGTTACTTTGATAAAATTATAGTAGAATGTCTTAAAAAATAGCAATAAAATTTTATTAGTAGAAAGAATATTGGACAAAAACTTTAGGAACCTTATACAGTAAAACCTGTAAAGTTGGCCGCCCTTGTAAGTTGACCACCTGTCTATGTTGACCTTTGTTGTCAGGAACCAAATTTATCCTATACAAAACTATAAGACAAACCCTTTGTAACCTGACCACCTGTCTACCTTGTATCTTGGCCACTGAAATTATTCAAATTTCACTAGAACTATTATAAAATGCCCATCAAAGCCCTTTATATAACTTGACCATCCAAAAAACTAACAAATCATGAATTAAAAAAAAGTAACTCTCCACGAAATTTTCTATTTTTTTTTCTTTTTAAATAGACTTTCTAAAAGGGTGAAATAGTTATTAACCTGGGAAATGATTTTAGCAGTGATAGGTGTAGGTAAATAATTCAAGGCTTATCTATTGTTACGTTGTTGCTCTTGTGGATTTGGCTTTTCAACCCTACCTCTTCATTCTAGATTTCTTTCTTCTATTTCCCATTCTCTTATCATTCCTTCCCTTCTTTCAATAACTCCCTTCTTCTCCCAGGTGCTAGTTGGTATGCAGATTTTTTTTTTCCTTTTTTTTTAAATAAATTATGTGTAATAACTAGTATAGTTTGAAGAATCACTAATTGGCTGTATATTGACTGTTTTGTTTTTGTTTTTTTAGTAAATAGTAGCAATGCTAATTTATTTTAAAATTGATACAAAAAATATTAAGTCATTCGTGTAGTTAATCTTTTCTTTTATAAGGTGTTAGAGGAATGCATGGTAATACAATATTATTTTAAAGCCCTGTCAATAACTAAAATTTTTGAGGGAAAAAATCATATGGTATGAATATTACGTAAAAAAGTAAATTTATCATCACCCTTTATAAGTTGACCACTAAAGTGCGGCGACGCAAGTGGTCAACTTACCCGGGTTTTACTCTATTACTTTAAACTTCGAATTATTGCCAAGATTGTCGTTGTTTGCTTGTCTTCGGCGAAGCGAATTCATCCAGGCAAGAATCATCAAGTTCTGTAATATAAATTGCTATTTTTTGGACAAAGACTTCCGATCTGAGCATGCACACTGTATGTCACTGTTCGTCTATAAAGACATTCTAATTTTTTTGTAAAACATTCCATTTTATCAGTGTGAGATTTCGATTACATTATTTTCAAATTGAAGTATTTTCACCTGTGAAGAATTTCAAAACAGCTAGGTTGACATGACGTACTTCTACAAAATATATTTCAGTTTTAAGAATTAAAATACACGCTTTTATTTATAAAATGACGCCATTTTCATCCGCTAAATCATTCCTCTTTTACAATCTAGTCTTAAACAAAATCTATGGTAAAATATTCATATGAAGTCATTATCGCGAACAATATATAAAACGGAATGTCGTCATTCAAGAAGCTCGGCAAAACAAATTGGAAATCTAATGATTATGCCTTAATTTGTTTGTCTATATTAGCTCCATGTTTTATCAGAAATCATTCATTTATATTTTTTTTTCAAAATTCGGAAAATGGTATTACACACGGATTAATAATTTGCATTCTTTCAGCTTTTTGATACAATTTAAGTAAATGCGGAGAAATAAGGTCACACAAATATTCTTTAAAATACATTTTTGTAAAAAGAAAATGTTGTATCGTTTGTAAAGTAAGCTTGCAATAAACTAAAAATCAGTTAATTGATAAATAAAAACGAAATAAAACCAAAATTTACCGGGTTCTATAACAGACGATATTCTTGACATAGCACATCTTTTAATTTCAGTTTTTTTTTTCAGTTTTTATGAGAAAATGGCAACAAAAAGATACAGTAATCTAGTATTTTACCTTTACTTTAAATAGAAATGGAGTGCTTCAGTTGCCACGGTTAGAAAAATTGTATTAAAAACTACAAAAAAATTAATATCTCAAAAATAAATTGAGATACAGCTTTCAAACAAATTGCATTTAAAAGAACATTTTTTTCACTAAACGACGGTGTAAAAATTGAAAATGTGTGCACTTTAGAAATTTAAAAATTTTCAGTTGAGTAAATTGCAAAACCGAAATTTCATTTCAGATTTCAAAGTGTTGCCATTTTCAAAATAACGTCAGTGTTACGCACATACATGTTTGTCCTTTATGATATAGATAGATAGATACTCTAGTGTTCGACTGAATTTTGCAAATTTGCGTGTGATCTTGGTGTTTTGAATTCTAACATTTGTGCATCAATGAGACCAATTCGTCATTTCTTTAAGTTTCACAAAGTAAGGTAAAGCCAGGAGAGATCGCGCACAAAGAGATTCGACGAGAAGGAGTAGAGTGCGCGCGCAGCGACTCCAGGTAGTTGTACAGCAGCATTAATGCAGTGTCTACATGAATGTTCACATTGATTGTTCCAAGCGTCTTGGATAAAACATTGCTATTTTGTTTTGTTTTTCCGAAGTTTAAGTGCTCTAATTTTCATAACTGTTCGTCAGAATTTTTATAGAATGTCAGTAGTGTAATATATTTTGTACTTAAACGGTTTCTTATAAACTACTAACCTGGATTAAGGATTCGAACACAAAAATTCATTTTAGAAGTGGTCATGTTTAAATAAAAGGCCGCGCAATCACTCCTACCAAAATAGGAGAGTTTGCGCATCAGTTACTTAGGAGAGATGGCGCATTTCTCCATAAGTTTCAGTGCTAAGAGAGATTACGCAGCTTATTTATAAATTTGCGTGAATTGCATACGTGTAAAACATAAGAATGAATCAATTTTGAAAGAATTCGGAAAAACACATAATTATCGAAACTAAATTTGGCAACAAATTAATTTGCAAAAAAATACTTTTGCAGATAAAAATTTTATTTATAAATTCATAAGACAGTTGTTATTAAATTAATTTTATGTAATTATTTTTGTTAATAAATTAATAATATATTTATTAACAAATTAATTAAATATTTACATATTTTTTTTTTATTTATTAACAATTAATTTGATAATAAGTTAATTTTGTTAACTAAAATAAATTTTCTAATAACACCTACAATGTTTTGGAAAAGCTTTCACCCATTCCAAGTAGTTTAATGCCATCGCAATAAAAAGGAAACAGAGTGCAACTAATGTTACTGATCCACAAAATAACGAAAGCTGCATGTTTACAACAATAAATGCATCGATTGTGGATGATGACAACTTCGGTTAGCAAATAAAATATATTGAAACTGTGGTAAGGAAAATGATGTAATTTTCAAGTTAAACATGTTATCAAGTAGATTAATGTTATTTTGTAATGTTAGTAAAGCTTACTTTTACTGATATTTCAATCTTCTTAAATTGACATTCTTTAATTGTTTTTAAAATTCCTTCTTTTTTTATTATTTAAACATTAGGTTGAAATAGTCGCTCCTAATACAATAATATTTACTCACAAAAAGCTTACAACAATGTCATTAAAGTGTAATTATTATAGTTAACAATTTATTGTAGTTATTATTAATAACAATCTCTTCTACCTATGTGCGCAATCTCTCTTACCCATGTGCGCACTCTCTCCTAGCCTGTAAGGAGAGATTGCGCAAAATAGTTTTCTTGGTTTTATTACTGCTGTTCTATTAAATTACAAAATTACAGCATAACAATAAAATAACAATGGAAATGCATAAAAAACAAATGAAGTCAAAATTATTCATGCATACTTTAGCAAAAAAATAATATTTAGATTTTTTATTATTATTCTTTTGAAATGTGCGCAGACTCTCCGAACTTTACCTTATGCCTGAATCTACGCATATGTCTTAATCTCTGATTGTGACGGGTTTTTTTATGCTATGTTAACCCCCTGAAGGGCGGTGAGATATATTATACCCCACCTAATTTTAATGCAGATTCGCACCAGAAACATTTTATTATGTTTTACTTTTTAAACTTTGGTGTAAAATAGTGAAAAAATTGCTTTTCCTCTTTTTGAAGTAATTCTTTTTTTAAATACCGGTGTGAATTCAACATTTCACAAACACAATTGCTTGCCCCTCAAAGGGTTAACAAGTTGTTGGAGTTTATGTAGCTGCTACACAAGATATCCCCGAATTCATTGTCTAAAAGGTAAGAGAAGGTAAAGTACACATAAAGAAGCAATTTTGGTATAGCAATGTGGGGTCGGAAATGAAAAGGTTTGACAAAAAACAAGAAATGCGGAGGAAATGAAAACAAGCATTTTATTGATATGACAGTTGGAGTAACTGCTCTAATGTGCCACTGGCAGCGTCGAGCAAGTGATTGTCGTAACTTTTCGCAGGTTCCAGGTATTTCACGAACATTTGCAGCAACGACTAAAAGTCTTGGAATCAGGTCCTCATCAGAGTCAACTGGTGTCTCATAGATGAGACCTAAGAAACCTTTGAAATTGTACGCCAATCAATTTCTAGACGCTACCAGGTACTATCGATTTTGGTGGTGGCACATTTGAAATCTTACTTTACATGTTATGTCATAAAACACTTGTTTTCTTTTCCTCCGCATTTCTTGTTTTTCACCAAAACATTTCATTTTTGACTCCACATTGCTATACCAAATTTTCTTCTTTATGTGAGTTTTACCTTCCCTTAAAGTTTGGCTCATGAATTTGGGGACAACCTGCATAGAGGATGAATTCTGTGGATTTGCAAAGTATCTCACCTTTAAGGTACTTTAATTCTTAATTTAGAACGCCTTCTTGGTATTCAAATTTTCCACTTGTTCACTATAAAAAAAAAAAAAAATACGACCAGTTTTCCTGTAGGAATCGGAAAAATAGTTGCCCTTGACTCAGCTCGGAATAAAAACTGTAAAAAAAGGAAATAGTCAATAAAACGGTATTTTACGGATTTTATTCTGAGATGGGTCGGAAAATTTTCCGGTACGATAAAGGCAACTACTAGGTTGAGCAAAAAGTTCTGGAAAATTAGTGAAAGTTGCGTTGTTATGCGCAAATTAACAACAAAAGCAACAAGGACTATTCTTCAAATTAGATACCATCATATTCCATGACTTTCTGCGATCGTTCTGCCAGATTCCGGTTTTACTGAAAGTACCATGGTGGCTCCTTGGAATAGAAAAACTCTTGACATGCACTGTAAAAAAAATAATGCCAGTTTTCCGGTAGGAATCGGAAAAATAGTTGCCCTTATCGTACCGGAATAATTTCCAACCCAACTCGGAATAAAATCCTTAAAATACCGTATTACTGACTATTTCCTTATTTTTACGGATTTCATTCCGAGCTGGGTCGGAAATTATTCCGGCACGATAAGGGCAACTATTTTTCCGATTCCTACCGGAAAACTGGCAGTATTTTTTTTTTTTTTTTTTTTTTTTTCTTCAACTTCATTAAAGGATTCGAATCAACGGCTCTTGAAAAAGTGATGCATAGAACAAAAGAGGCCATAATCGGATAGAGCCACGTCTTGACTGTACTTCTAGTACTTATATATGATACAAATTCTGGTAACTATTAGATTAAAAATTTACCAGAACTTTTTGCTCAAACTAATATTTTTCCGATTCCTACAGGAAAAATACTAGTATTTTTTTTTTACAGTGTTGCGTTCAAGAGGAGTTTCTTATTGGCTGTTCTAATAGAACCTAACTATAAGTAATACACATAAATTAGATTTTGATTCATGTACCAGGTGCATGCAAGTAGATAAATATTACTATTTCAATATGCTTTTAATTAAAAAGAAATCTGACACGTACATAATTTTTTAAGACGAATATTTTTCCAAAAGTTTTTATTTATTTTTTTATCTTCTTCATTAATTACAAGTAAGTCAAATAAAAAAAATAATAATAAAATTTGAGAATTTACGCTAAGTAATACACATAAACTAGATTTTGATAGGTAAGATATACCAGATGCATGCTAGTACATAAATATTAATATTTCAGTATGCTTTAAAAAAAAAAAAATCTTAAAAGTACAGTCGTGGAAAAAAAAAAAGTAAACACCCCCCACTAACTCCTCAACAAATTATCGTAGAAGAAAGTTACTGGTACCGAACGATTGGAAATAAAATCTACTTTTAAATGATATAGATAAAATTTGCTTAGGGGGGCCATCTACATATTAAAACGAATCATAACTTTGTTTTTTTCAATAACAGTGCACAATTCTGACATCATAAATGAACTTTACATCCTCCAATTAGCCTAAAAACAAATTTTTATGCAATTCATACCATGAGTTTCCGAGAAATTAATTATTTTAAAACGAGCGTATTTTAAGGGCTGTATCCAAATTGAAGTTTGGAAATCGATTATTAACCGAGAGAGCCCCCATCTTGATCAAGGCACCTTAAGAAGTCAATGAAGCCTGCTAGATTACAATACAGCAGAAGAAATTTCAAAATATCTAGTCACTTCTATTATAGACGGCCCCTTAAACCATCATTTTGCCGTTTTTTAAGCATAATTCGAAAACTACTTGGAAGAAAAATGTGAAATTTTCGATTTACATAAAGCAGGACTTAATAAATCTAAATCTATCAAAAAAATTGTAGGTTGCAATTTATAATTTTTTCGAATATTAATTTCTAAATTCATAATTCATATCATAAAATTATAAAAATTGAAAATTCAGCGTATTTATGTTTGGGTATATTAGTATTATTGCTACAAAAAAAAATAGCACATTAGGAGCATAATTTCGGGCGATATTAATAAAAATATGAAAATGTAATTTAACATTAGAAGCACTAAATTTTGAATGTTTATAATTCAAAAACTTATAATTCTAATGACTTGAAATTCCGTGTCTAGGCATAATTTGAACCGAAGATTTGAAATATCTTGTTAAAATTGGGTATTGTCATTGAAAAAAATGAAGTTTGGATTCCTTTTAATATGTAGATGCCCCCTTAAGCAAATTTTATATTCATCATTTAAAAGTAGACTTTATTTCCAGTCGTTCGGTACCAGTAACTTTCTTCTACGATAATTTGTTGAGGAGTTAGTAGGGGGTGTTTACTTTTTTTTTTCCACGACTGTACATAATTCTTTATGACGAATTTTTTTTTTTTTTTTTTTTTTTTTTTTCTGAAACAAAACAAAATAGGTTCTTTAAATTCTATAGTATTCAACGCGATATTTCAATGCATAAAAAATATAGAAGCAAAAGAAAGGTGACACTTCCTTGCGGCTAAAAAAGTAGGTGCACATTTTCTTGACATTTCCATCTGGTACTAATGATTTTCTCAGAATATGAACTATGTTTCACACTGTTGCCTTCCAGCTACGTCACATATAGTTAGAAGTAGTTTGTAGGGAATAGAAGTATTTTTAAAGAAGTAAAAATGCAAAAGATATTTTTGTTCAAAAACTCTCAAATCAAGAAAATCAAATCAAAGAAAAAATAGCAGAAACCGAGAACTTTATTTAAATAAAACATATAAACTGATCTATTAACTGAAATACATATATCAGTTGGATGAAAGTAGAGAAATATACCTATTTCAGTAATCTTTGTTTTGTCTTGCAATAGCTGAATTCTTTAACCCTTTAAGACTGAGAGATTTTTGGTAGAAATGAAAAGTTTTGGTGGTTTCTCCTAATTAATAAGATTATATTTGATTCAAATAAATATTTAAAAAAATATCCGATGTCAGGCTATGGAAAGGGTGGATCCACGCATTTCTGTGTATTCAGGCTCGACTTTAAATAGCACAAAAGGAGGAAAATGTTTTTTTTCTTTTTCTTTAGAATTATTACCTGCACAAATGTGTAGGTCAGGTCTTAAAGGGTTAAGGCAGAATAATTTTCCATCAATTTTTATTTTTTACTTTATTCTGTAACAAACTACAAAATATTTTTGATCTCATATTAAATTTATTTAATACACAATATCTATAATTTTACAAGAATAACATTATACAATATCTTTAGAAATATAATACATAGAAGCAGAACAGGAAGAAAAATCATCGATTTATTTTTAAATTGTAGAAAAAAAAAATAGCTTTAGTGTCACATGTATAAAAATTGCGCTCTTTTGGACGTACTATTTAATGCTCTGCTGCTTTGTATTCCTTAGTGCGTAATAGCTGTATTTGTAAAGAAATGTTTTTAACCGATAAGAAAAGTAACCATGTTTGCATGTGCATAGCAATAAAATTATTCTTAAAAATGTATGTGTATAATATATAATATTTTTTCTTTGTTGTTGTTTCATGTGAAGAATTATTTCTCACTTTTGAAAAATAAATAGAAAATTCCAATAAATATTCCAGGTATATTTAAATACTTTTTTGATATTTCGCCCTCTAATGCTTTTTGTTAAAAGACATTAGTCATTTATATTAAATTAAAAAATAATATATCATTTATATAAAACTCTCATTTTAGAACATTGGCCATTTCTGGCAATTCTTTTATACTGGATTCAAAAATGGAATACAAAAAAGAGTAGATTAAGGCAGTTTTCAAAAACAAATTGGCTACTTTCTGACACATTTTTTAATTCATATTTGCACAAAATTAAGCAGATTCATATATGCTCTTTTTAGAAATTTTTTAAATGAGTTGTTTTCCCGTTTTTCGCTAAAGATAGATTTTTCCGGAAGTGCTGCCAAAGTTTTCATTTCTGAGCCGAAATTCTGGAAGGCTTAGGAAAGGAAAAAATATCAACCTGAGAAAACAATCTCTTATTAGTTCACGATATAATTCATTTATCGGATAACGACAAAAAAAAGCTTGATTTCAAATCACTTCAATAATAATGCGTGCAGGTATTATGCTTTTATGTTTAAAAATGAGTCAGAAAACGTGTCAAAAAATTCCGCGTTGTTGAGCGAGAAGATATTTTGTTTTGAGAAGAGCTTTTAAAAAAAGCGAAGTACCCGTCGTAAACGCCGCACTCCTCAAATTGGCCTTAATAAGCTTAAAAATATCGTAATCGCCGCACCCGTTGTAAACGCCGCATCCGTCGGAGCGCTACTTTTGTCGACAGCGTCACATTGACTTAACTTTAATGAAAGTTTTCTGAGCCGTGTAGGATGCCTCGTTTTAAATACCTTAAGATGTCTGAAGTTTTATTTAAAATATTTAAATCCGATTTTAAATATTTTTATGAATTTTTAAATTAAGGAAACTCAGTTGGTGTTTAAAAAAATCGTAAACGCCGCACATGGCGTAAACGTCGCACTTGGAAAAAAATTAACTTTTAAACTCGTAAACGCCGCGGCGTTTCTTCCATAAAATACGGTAGTAAGAATTAATAAAATCTTTATTATTAATTTCAAGAATAAAGTTAAATGATAAAATTACGTAAATTAAGTTAAAATATTAGACTTAGTGAAAAATGATGAAAAAGGTTTTTTTTTGTAATTTTCTGTACATTTACTCTTTTATGAGTGAAACGTGACTCTTAAAAAAAAAAAAAAAAAAAAAAAAAAAAAAAAAAAAAAAAAAAGTCATCTTACGATTATATCTGCTGATTTTCAAAGTCCATATTAATGAAAATTAATTTTTAAATAAGCTTTTAAATTTGAATTTCCAAGTTGGTGTACTTACAGAAAACCGTGATATGATTGGCTTGAATTATCTGTAACCGTTAACTATATTCTAAATTATCTTAATACAGTTGTTGTCTATTAACTTATTTCTCGTCTATGCTGTTAAATATTACGAGAGTAATATTTGTTTTAATCATTAAAATTACATGAGGCCGAAATTATAGCATGCTGGGAAAAAAAATAATAATAATTGTAGCAACATAAACTGTAGTAAAAGAAATTAGTATTAGTAATGTAAATATTCAACTTACGCTAACACTAAGTCTGCTCTCTTAAAACGAATGAGTGGATTTGCCTACTCAAGAATGAGCACTAATTTATTGGATCGTGAATGAGTTGATTTTTAAACGCTTCACTCAACTTGATTTAAGCTCTTATTCTTCTATTTTACTCAACGAGAGCGACCGCAAAACAGCTCAACTTGATTAGCGAGCTCGTTTCCTGCCGCTCTTTTGCGAGTCGTTCTCAGATTCGTTCGTCTCGTCTTATCGTGTCGCTGGCCTGCTTCAAGATGGACGCTGATGTGTGGATAAATAAGTAAACATTCAAGAGGTTTTCTTAATGAAGGAACGAAAGGATGTGTCTGTTTTATTCGGTAAGTTTTATAAAAGCATTTAATTTATCCTTACTTTTTAGTGGAATTGCATGTAATGATTTAAATTTATAATTTTTAATGCACGTTGTAACACATTCTGCGTCACGCTGCAGGCAGCTAATTTTAGAAATTATTTTATTTTAAAATTATTCTGCCTTTTTATTTTTTACTTATTTATTTTCGTTTAAAATGTCCTGTTTATTACTTTGTTGAGAAATAAATAAATAAGCTGATCATAGCGTCATGTTAAAGCAAGGGTCGGGGGAGGTGAAAATAATAAAAGTTTACTTTTTCGTGTGACGAAACTTTTTGTCAGATATAACAGTTCTAAGTATTTTGTAAAAATAATTTTTCAGATAAATCATATCAAACAAAAATTCATTTTATAATTTGTAGTAAATAATTTTGTGAAAAATTACTACAATTCCTCCCTAAAATTTTCCAGAGAATTGTTTCTTTCTCCAAATACAGAATTTTAATTCAAGGTTGGTATTCAGTTATACATTTTTTTCAATCTAATTATATTTTCAAAAGTCAATTTTATTCCTTAGAAGTACAATAGTTTATTTCTATACAATACTATTTGTGTAAAAGAATTCAAATAATTACATAAACAGTGTTCTACTGCATCCATTCATCATCACTTTTCAGCAATTCCCTTTCAATTTTCCGAGAGCTATATTTTCCAATTTACCTTCCTGACAATAGGGGTAGCCGGGGTAAAATGAGTATATTTTTTATTATTATTTTACCACACAAAATTTTTTGAAAAATTAAAAGTGTGAATGAAATTGTCACATATCTGGCAATATTTAAACTTTGTAAAAACAAACTAGCAGCATACTATTTTTTTTTCTTTTCTTACTCGTATGGTGAATTATTCATTTGTCCCTCATTTCAAAAGATTTAAATAAAAAATAAGATAATTTTGGTATAACCAATCACTAAATTCTTTTCTCAATTATAAACATGGGTGCAAGACCTTCAGTCTCTGAAAGATTTTTGGCTGGTTGTAAATTATATTTTATATTGAAATAATAGCAATTTTACTAGCAAAAACTTTTAATTGCTCTTTTTTATTGTAAAAAATCCATTTTTAGCCATAAATCAAGACATTGAGATTGCCTAGCCCATCACCAGTAGGTTATACCTAATATTCGGAAAAGTTTTCAGTCTTGGCTTGGATGGACTTCTTGCACACATGATAAAATCATTTTTATTGTTTTTCTGTATCTTTTTTCTCCCCCCCTCCCCCCCCCCAAAAAAAATATTTATGCTGCAAAGAAAATATTTCTGTTAAATACTGTATATATACAGGGGTCGGTGTCGGTTTTTATTCTTGGGGCCCATTTTGTGAAAAGTAAGTTAATTTTGTGAATTTTATAATATATTATTAATAATATATTTTATAATATATTTATAATATTTTTGTGAAAAATAACATTTTGCAATGAAAGTTGAAATCCAGTGAATCAAATTCGAACCAAGAATTTATGAACTAAAGTATTCTTTAAATCCCCTTGCTACAGTTTTTGTTTTTTGTGACCTGATCTTATTTACAAATTACACATTTTTAAAACACTTTTTATGAAAAAGAATGTTACAAAAGAGCCTATTTCATTAAAAGGAATTTTGCGAAGGGGCCTGTTTTATTAAGTTCATTTTTATGAAGAGACCCATTTTATTAAATTTATTTTTCTGAAGGGGCCCTATTTTATTAAATATATTTTTGTAAAGGGGCCCTAAATAGGCCCCAAATTTCACCTGGATCGACCCCTGATATATAATCTATTTTTGTAAAATCTTGTTTGATTTCATTTGTTAAATGCTTTATTATTACAAAAAGTTTGTCTATCTCTATATACATATTTATTAAATAAGAAAAGCAACCAAGTATGCTAAAAATCCACATAAAAAATTTGGCAATTTAGTCATAAACAAAGAAAAAAATTATAATTTAATATTTGATCAGTAAAAGAAATACTAAAACTAAAGTGTCTATCATTAAATAAAAGCGGTGCTGTATCTAGCTATACTATAAAATTTTTTTTGTTGTTCTGAGCATATTTAAATATTGGTGTTTTTGACGCTTAAAATGCGGTTTAAACCTATGTCACGTGAAAAACTGGTTTTTGACGGCTTAAACCCAACCTTGATTTCTTGTCACATAGGGTAAAATAGGTATTATAGCCCATCTTTTTTATGAGATTTTGTCAAGATATGAATGTATGAAGATGGATCAAAATTGAAAGACCTTTGAGAGCAAATTGTTATTGATCCTATGCTTAAATGTGAAATTATGCTATAAATTAGTCGCGAACATCTGTTATATCTGCGCTGCATGTTGGAATGTAAGTAACATTAAAAATCGCTGTTAACTGACAATTTCTCAAAAATCACGTTAAAGTACCATATTTTCAGCCATAAATTAAATTAAAACACATGTTCTAACTATACTGAATTATTAAATTGGGTGGATTAAAAGAGGACAAACAGTAAAAAGAATCGAAGCAACCCATGGAAGTTAAACCAAAGGTTCTTGCTGTAGTGAATCCAATGATTGGTGGCTGGGTCCTTGTGAAATTCGGTGTAAAGAAGTCTGTTCAAGAATTTACAGTTCTTATTATTGATATCCCTGATGAAGATAAATACACTGTAAAGTTTGCAACAAAGTAATCTGCCGGAATATTTTATGTCTTCCCTGAGAAAGACGACATTGCTGATGTGCAGGCATCCTGAATTGTTAGTCTCTCAATCAAGCTGCACCGGTCATTGCTGTATACATTTTGTATATAAATTTTCATTCACTTATAGCTAGTTAACTTTATAAATTGCTTTTGATTTAAAATATTTTTTAATTAATTTCTCATTTTTTCCTACAGATACTTATGCTGATATCTATCTGCTTTTGAACTGCATTAAATAAATAAAAAAAAAAACTTTAAAAATGAAACACTATTAGGAACATGATTCAGAGCATGGACGTAAACTGATGTTGTGAAAATTGGGAGCAGTTTTGGGTGGGTGGGGAGGGGGCTAGGATAGGATTTGTCTGTACTTGCATCTTATTTCTATTAGTTTCATAAGTGTTTTTATTTGTAAAGAAAAAAATGTAAACAAACTGAAAGGGGCAGGTTTTTGTCTTCGTACCTCACCCCAGTTTACATATATGATTCAGAGGATGGAAGTACAAAACTCTTAAATGGTTTACACATTAATTATATTGTAATCAACTATAACCAGCATATATCCATTTTACTCTGAAGCACGGGGTAAAATAGGTATAGGTTTTTCTCTAATATCTCATTTGCATTTTGCAATTTGTTTGCGGCATTGTATAGTTGATCTTCACAGTGCCCCTTGTTGTTTACTTTAATCTTTGATTGCAGAATTTTATTTTATTTTTTAGACAATACTTTCCATTTTAGAACAGATTCTGAAAGGTGAAAGTAATTTCTCAAAAAAATAAAAATTCTGCAATCAAAATCGAAAAAGTAAACAGATGCCGTGAGGATCAAGCTCAGATATACAATGCGCCACCACCACCACCAAAAAAAAATTCAAAATGTCGAAATGCAAATAAGATTAGCAAAAAAAACCTTCCCATAAAAATATGAATAGCCTTAACTCGCAAGTATCTTCACATAACGGGGCAGGAAGAAAATACAAATTTTGTCAAAAGTTAAAAAGCGCTAATTTTATTAAAATGCAAATATCGCCAGAGAACTTTAAAAAATTTCAGTAAAGAATCATGAAAAAAAATATGAATTTTGTCAAAGGATCTCGGGGAGGGGGGGGGGGGGAGACGACGACATAAAGTTTTTGCAGTAAAAACAGTCCTTTTATTCTAGTCAACACTAGGGATGCACCGAATATTCGGTATCTTCGGTATTCGGCCATGTTACCGAATATTTGGTTTGGCCGAATATCAAACTATTTGGTATACCGAATATTCAGCTTGGCCGAATAGCAAACTATTCGGCCTGCTGAATATTGAAAAAGGAAAATTTTTTAAACATATTTTTAAAAACTTTATACAACTTCTACATTTAACAATCAACTTACAAAGATATTCAGAATAATTAGAAACAGAATCATATTTAAATAAAAGAGAATGTTATTACATTATTTATTTGCTGTTTGTTAAGTATTATATAAGAAAATTAACCAATCACGAGGATTTTCATAGAAATTAATTATGTACAAATGCAAGTTCCTAAATTTTGTCTAGCAAATAATCTGTTTCTTGTTAAGATTTTAAGAACAATTTTTAGAATCTCTGAAAATGATTGTCCACTCCAGACACCTATCTAGGATGCATTTAAAAACTTCCTTGCTTAAATTAAAGGGAGTAGAACAATTATTCTTGCTAAGTTGCCACCATATAAAATTTGAATTGATTTGTAATATTTGTTTACTTTTACTTCAGTCTCTTCCTGACAAACAAATAATATATGATCCTGTACAATTTTTCTTCCAATTTTTTCACTATTTCTCTTTGATTTTAAAATGTTTCTTTTAGAATTTAAGATAATTTTATTTATCTGTATTAATTCTCAGAAGAAGCCACGAAATTTAAAATTTTACTAATTTAAAAAATTTTATAAATATCCTCTTCTTAAATAACTCAAAGCAGATTTTTTTCAGTATAAAGTTTACTTGTAATTGTAACTCTTGTTTATTAAAATGTAAGTTTCTGTATTGAATAGTATGTAAAATTGTTTTAAAATTTAATATTTTAATGCCTTTAAACTTTGAAATATAAAATTATTTGACAAGCCGAATATTCAGTATTCGGCCTAGCAGTTACTATTCGGCTGGCCGAATATTCGGTATTCGGTTCACCTCTAGGCCGAATATTCGGTATTCGGCCAAAATCACTATTCGGTGCATCCCTAGTCAACACTGTCTTTGCTAAAATTTTTGGTATTTTTTCATTAGTGTTCACTCTAGGAAAAAAAAGGGCAGGGTGCTAGCCACAAAAAGGGCGCAGTTGAAGCTGAAAGAGGGCACTTTTTTCAGCAAAAAAGGGCATTGTTTCTTCAGAAAATGCAGGGCCGAAACTAGCCTTTTTTGCACCCAGGGCAAACATGGATTTTGGTGCCCCCCCCCCCCCCTCTCCTCCGCAAAGTATATTTACAAAGAAAATTTTATTAATTTTCTAATAGCCAACATATTTTAAAATTTAAATTGTGTAATCATAAATTATGTAATACTGAACTACTTTACTTTGTCAAATAGTGATTCATTAAAATCTTGAAAACGGAATTGAAAAAAATTCCGCTTTATACAGCATCCTTATGCCATATCCTTAGATTCTTCTGTGCTTTGGCATACCCCAGACAGGACGATTTTAACAAAATAGTGCTAAACATGGACGTGAGAAAAATCAACAACTGGCGCCTGGGGTACATGCCTCCTCTGCCACCCCCCCCCCCCGCCCCCAGTTTCGACCCTGAGAAAATGTAGATCTTCGAAACTGATATAAGAATTATACATTACTACAAACCCATCATTGTTTATGCGCACATTTAGTAACAGATTATATATATATATATATTTTCTTAAATTGATATTTCAAAGATCTAGGTAAGTAATTTTGTTTCAAATAAAAAAACTAAAAAATTATTAGTCCCATAAACTAGCAGTTTTAAGGGTAAAGCAGAGATTTTAAGGGGTAGTAAAATTTAGATGGGTGACCAATTAATTATTATTACAATAAATCACCAAATATAACTTAAAGATCATAAGCTTTGTGAGCTGTGAAGGTGGGGGCAAAGAGACAAAAGTGATTTTTTTTTTTTTTTTTTTTGGGGGGGGGGGGAGCAGGTTGATTATATAATGAATTATTTATCGTTAGTAAAATTTTAACAATTAGTACAGAAAAAATAAAAGCCTTTAAATTTGGTATGTTTGATAAGAAAGAGAAGCAGAATTTAGATGATTGGTTATTTATTGTCACAATGAAGTGACAGAGTTGCAAGTAAAAAAAATTAGAGTTTTAAATATTTTAACCTTCGAAGAAGGAGGGAGGCGGTGGAAGAAGCGGTAGATTAGATTGGATGATTGATTATTTATACTTTACATGTATTACAATACTTTATATTTATACTTTATTTATATTTTTTTTTTTTACTTTATACTTAAAATTTACAATTAGAATAGAAAAAATTATAATATTCTAAGAGTTCAAATTCTTTTATAATAAAATAACAAACAAAACAGAAAAAGTAATAAAGTAAATAATTTGAAATATTTAACTGAACTGTGGGGCTGATTAACCCTTTATGCACCAATGGTACTTTAAAGTACCATTAAAATAACTTGTTGTAAAATTAATGTAATAAATCGATTAATAGTAATACCGCAGTAAGAAGTGGGGGGGGGGGGATTTTTCACTGGTCTACATACTGAATACATTATTAAAGTACACTGAAATCATGCTGTAGTTTTAAGAATCTCATTTAAAAAAAACTAAATCCCATTTTATGAATGTTCTACCGATAAGTTTGGTTTGCACATCTTTTTTGGTGCATTGGAGGCTTTGACTAAATTCGCCTTGTTTCAGCGATCCTTTGACGAAATTCGCTATTTTTCGCGAACCTGTTACGAAAATCGTGGTTTTTATGCGATACTTTGACGAAATGTGATCTTTTTTTCGAGATCCTTTGACAAAATTCGGCTTTATTCCGCGATTCTTTGACGAAAGTCACAAATTTTTCGCGATCTTTTGTCGAAATACGCTATTTTTTCGCGGCCCTTTTACGAAAATCTCGTTTTTTCTGCGATATTTTTATGAAATTTGCGCTTTTTTCGCGATCCTTCGACAAAAATCGGCTTTTTTCCCGCGATTTTTTGATGAAGTTCGCTATTTTTTCGCGATCCTTTGACGAAATACACTATTTTTTCGCGGCCCTTTTACGACAATCGCGTTTTTTCCGCGATATTTTGATGAAATTTGTGCTTTTTGCGATCCTTTGACGAAAATCGACATTTTTCCGCAATTTTTTGACGAAATTCGCTATTTTTTAGCGATCCTTTGACGAAATACGCTATTTTTTCGCGGCCCTTTTACGAAAATCGCGTTTTTTCTACGATATTTTGATGAAATTTGCGCTTTTTTGCGATCCATCGACAAAAATCGGCCTTTTTACCTGCGATTTTTTGATGAAATTCGCTATTTTTTCGCGATCCTTTGAAAAAATACGCTATTTTTTCGCGGCCCTTTTACGAGAATCGCGTTTTTTCCGCAATATTTTGATGAAATTTGCACTTTTTTGCGATCCTTTGACGAAAATCGGCTTTTTCCGTGATTTTTTGACGAAATTACGCGTCCCACATACACGTAATAACTATTTTTTTGCGTCCCGTCTCCGATTTTTCGCGTGATTTACGCGCTATAGCGCGTCCGCGGCATCGCTTAAAGCGATCGCTGAGAACGACTCCGGGCACATTTGACTATTTTTGAAATATGAAGGGCGCAGTTTGCCGATTTAAAAAACGGCAGGGCGAGTTTTACCGATTTTAAAAGGGGTAGGGCGCTGCGCCCTTCAAAAATGGCCTAGCGGGAACACTATATTTCATGATGAAGCCACAATCACCCACCCCCTCCCTCCACAGCTTATCAATTTAGCCATAATTTCATATTCTAAAAAAAATTAATAAATGAAAATGATTTGAGATATATATCATACAACAGTAAAATTTTAAAACATTTTACTTTTTCATATCATCAGGGCAGAAACTAGTTTCTTTCAGTAAGTGGCAAAAACTAATACTAATCCTGCAGTGATTCATAATTCACATATGTAGGTATTTGATATGTAAACAATTAAGCTAAAAATTAAAATTGAAGATTATGAATGTTGTTCAAAGTAGCAAGTCAGATTTAGTGATACTCTGAATAGTGATTTTGGCCGAATACTGAATATTCAGCTAGCCGAATAGTAACTGTTTGGCCGAATACTTTTTATTTCAAGGTTTAAGGTATTAAAATGTTATTTTTTAAAACAACTTTACATAATATTTAATAAAACAATTACATTTTGATAAATAAGCTCTTTATAAGTAAATTTCATATTGGAAAAAAAACTTGCTTTGAGTTTATTTAAAGGTTAATAAGACTTTTTATTAATTAATGAAATTTTAAATTTAATGGTTTCCGCTATGAATTAACATTTTAAAATCAAACAGTAAAAGTGGAAAAATTGGAAGAAAAATCGGTTCAAGTCGATTTGAGGCTGAGTGTGAATTCCTGCAAGTTGGGTTCGGGTTAAACCCAAATTTTCAAAAGTTAGTTTGGTATATTTTTTAAGTTTATCCCTGTTATAATAAACGTAGATATTTGTGTATATGTTGTTTTCTAAAGAGACTTCCATTTTTTATGCAACCCTTTGGCAAAGTTTGTTTTTTCTGCAACCAGACTTGTATGAAACCAAAAACTTTCTGTGCGCATAAATATTGGGTCAAAAACTATCTGCACATTAATTTAATGTTTAATAACGTAAAATACCGTGTTATGTTATTTTAACAATATGAATTAAAAAGAGTATTTTTAAAATAATTACCATTTAAATTAAAAATAATTAGTAAATCAAAGAATAATTATTTTGGTCAAAAAAAAAGAAACCCTGCTAAAAATGCATAAGAAGGGCAGAAATAATGTGACATTGCTACTGAAACAACTAAATCACCTTTTCTAGGAAGAGGTATCCATTCATAGGTATCATCATTAAAGAGACTGGTGAGTTTTTACCGCGCCCCTTTGACAAAAATCATATTTTTTCCTTTTGTCTTTGACGAAATTCTCGTTTTTTCTCTGATCATTTGATGAAATTCTCTTTTTTCTCGATTCTTTGATGAAATTCCCATTTTTCTTCGATTCTTTCACGAAATCAGTTTTTTCCCAATCTTTTGACGAAATTTGCATTTTCCTACGATCTTTTGACGAATTTCATATTTTTTCATGCATTTTTAGCAAAATTCTCACTTTTTTCACAACACTTTTGACGAAATTCTCGATTTTTTGAAGAAAGTAGTTTTTTACACGATTCTTTTACGAAATTTGCATTTTTTCACAATCTTTTGGCAAAATTTAGGTCTTTTCCGCTATGCTTTTAAGAAATTTTTTTTTCCTGAGCCCTTTTGCCAAAATTTGCATTTTTCTAAGATTCTTTGACGAAATTAGCTTTTTTTCGCGATCCTTTGACGAAATTCACGTTTTTTCTGCGATATTTTTACGAAATTCGCATTTTTCCTGCGATTTTTTGACGAAATACGTGATTTTTTCTCAGCCTTTAGCGATATTCATATTTTTCGCGTAATCCATTGACGAAATAAGTTTTTTCTGGATTTTTTTGACGAAATTTGCGGGATTTTTTTTTCACGATCCTTTGACAAATTCGGGCTTTTTCCGCTATGCTTTTAAGAAATTCTTTTTTTTTTTTTAGCGATTCTTTGACGAAATTATAATATAGAGAATATTTTTAATTTTTTGGTATTAAAAAAGAAAAAAAAAGTTACAAAAATAAGTATTTTTCTGCAAGGTTCCGAATTTTTGGAAAATCTTCTGTGCGTGCGTCTATATTATACAACTGTGTCTGCAACCCTTTGGCAAAATTTGTTTTTCTCTGCAACCCTTTGGCAAAATTTGTGTTTTTTTCTGCTATCCTTTGACAAAATTTTCTTCAACCCTTTGGCAAAATTAGTTTTTTTCTGCAACCCTTTGGCAAAATTTTTTTCTGTACCTCTTTAGCAAAATTTGTTTTTTTCTGCAACACTTTGGCGAATTTCCCTAAATCAATTCATGAATCGGTCGCGGAAAAAAATTGAGAATTTCTTCAAATGATCATGGAAAAATACCAGATATTTTGTCATATATCTCAGAAACAAATGGTAATTATCTTCAATTGGTTGTTGAATAAAATTGCTATTTTCGTAAAGAGTTCAGAAAGAAATTGCGAATTTCGTCAAAAGATTGCGCAAAAAATAATCGGGAATATCGATAAACTTATTCGGTGAAGAATATTACAAATTTCGTCAAAAGGTCGCGACGAATAGTGAATTTTGTTAATTAGTCACAAAAAGATATCGCGAATTTTACTGTTCGATCGCACAAAACTCAAGAGTTTTGCCGTCAAAAATCAACCCAACCCAATTTATTGCTTGGGTAAATTGCAGGGAAATGAATTTCCGTTTTTTGTATGTTTCAGGCACTTTCGTATGAACTCACCATTACGTCTGTTTTGAAATTTTAAGTTAAAATCATTTAAACGTTTTAAATCGATAACATTGTTTATGCACATTTTCATTTTAGGAACAATACTTTGATCCTATCACTCAAGCTGCTATGGTTGAATGGAGGTTATGGCAAGAATGAGGTTAAATTTAACACCAGCCCAAAAGAAGTACCAACAAACAGGACTATCAAAGAGACACGTGATATAATCCTGAAGAGGTGTATTATCAGCAAGAAATGTATAAATTTACATATTAGTCTTAAATATATTTAAGTTTTGATTTTGTCATGGAATTTCATTTGTGTGTGTGTGTGTTTAGTAATTAACACTGTATTGGGCCAGTGTGACCTTACAGATACATATGTGGAAGAAAAAAAAATCTGTTTTCATATTAGTAAACTTCATACCTAGCATCTATCTTTCCTATCCCAATAGCAGAAAATTTACTTTTAATGTTTTTAAGCATTTTACTAATTTTTATTAATAATAATCTTAAGTTTTAGTAATAAATAATAAAGAACTAAACATAATATAAAGTTGGAAAAAAATCCAATGGAAAAAAAATCTGCGACGCATGTCACCCGTCAGGAACTTTCTGCTACCGGGTTTCCTATGTGTTTGGAATGCAGTGCTATGCAGTTTTAGTTCATTTATTTAGTATCGTCTATCAGTCAGATACATTTGCCCAATAACATACATTTTCTTCCGATATTAGATAGAAATCCATGACATGTGTTAGATTTGGAAGTTTTTTTATAATAGAATAGAATAATGTTGTTGGTATAGAAACAGCATATAAAATTTAATTTTGTCATAACATTATGCAAGTTAGAAAAACAAGTCTGTATTTCTGAAATAGATATTCCTAACATGTATTTAATATGAAAAGCATTTTTATTAATAGTTAAAAAAAAAAAAGCAAATTGCAATTGAATTTTCAAAATTCACTGTTTATAGAAAATTTTTTAACGTAAATTTCAATGAAAGTAAGCCTTTCAATATTATTTTTTCATTTTCTTACATAATTATAACTTTGTTATTAAATTATGATTAAAGGTACCATTAAAAACAGTGAAAGTTTTGATTATCTTTGTGAAATCCAGAATTTTTATAAATCTAGTCTTAGTCCTGATACAGGATTTTCGAGGTTATACTGTATTAAATTAGACATGTATCTCTGACACATGACATGCATTTGACTGTTGGAAGAAAATTGTCGCCTGACTGCTTAGATTTTATGGGGTAAGGTTAAACATCATTGTTGTAATAAAACATTTCATATTTGGAATAAATTTAAATGTAGTTTCATCCCCCCCCCCTTCCAATGTATACATTTTGAAAATGGCAACAAAGGGGAATTTTCAACAATATTTTGTAATGTTGCTTAAGACCTTTTAAATTTGTTTTTAAAATAGAAATTTATTTTAAGATTGTATCAGAAGTAGGGTGTCAACGATTTAAATCATGATTTTAATCAAGTGATTTTTAAAAAAAAAATCATTGATTAAAATCAAAAAATTTTTTAATGTTTAAAATGACATAAAAAAGTATTCAAATTATTGTGACTTATGAATACACAAAACAAAGCTTTAAATAATTGTTTCCAAGTATAATTCCTGAGTACTGTGAAAAATTTTAAGTACAGTAAGTTTGTAAAAAGCATGTTTTTTTATCTAACAAACATAAAAAGCATTTAATTTTAAAATATTTAAATCTAATGTAACTTCCAATGTCATAATTTCCTTTTAATAATCAAGTTATTATTTTATATACAATAAACACAGCAATAGTGTCAATGATTTTAATCAATTGATTTAAATCAGATGATAAAATCACATATTTTCTGATTTTTTAAAATGTTGTGAAAAAGCATGATAATCAATAATGAAAACGATCACTAAATCACTTGTAAAAAATGTAATATTTGTTATTGTTAATTATAACAATATTAAACTGTGTAAAAAAATGATATTATACATTTAAAAAAATCTAACTAAATGTTAAATAACTTCAAAACATTATAATATTTAGTAGCTATTCAAATATTTTAATGTTGTGGGGAAAAATATCTGATTTAAATTTCAAAAATACAATTTTTGTACTCTATTTATAAATTATGTGTAAGTTTGCTGTATACATTGCTACAATTTTTGATCAATTTGATAGACATACGCTTTAAAACCTGTGTAAAATTACTGGCTGCTTTATGAATTTATCAAACTATTATTTATCACCTTTTTTCAACCACTTTTTCAAAAATGTAGATTGTGTTCTTAATTAAACAGTTAATTGTTTCATAATTACAAAATTTAATCTGTATCATCAATTTAAAATTAAATGCAATTTATCAATAACTTTAAAATATAAGCAGTATTTATTATTGGATTACATAATTATTATAAAATATTAATGCACATAATGTTGTATGTTACTAAAGAAATTTTTTATTTGCAGTTTTTTGTAATTTCTATAATTACATAATTAAAATTTTATTAATTAAAGCAAAAAAACATAGATTATGTTAGTAATTGGAGGGTTATTCATTTTTGAAATGCTTAATTCTTGGTAGATGTTAATATTTTAACACGGAAAAAAAAAAAAAAATCAGATTTAAATAAAAAAAAAATCATGATTTTTTTACACCCTAATCAGAAGTAACATGATAAATAAGTGGGTAAGTGTGATTGCACAGATGGTTTCATTTACTCATTTTCCATTTTATTCACAATTAGCCGAATTTTCAGTGGTGTAACTTTATATAAAGCTAAAAGTTTTAGTGTATGTTTTTTAAGAATATGCATGGGGCGGCGGTTTTGTGTGTGTGTAGGTTTTTATTTTTGGAGCCCATTTTGTGAAAAGTAAGTTAATTTTGTGATAAATAACATTTTGTAATGAAAGTTGAAATCATGTTACTCAAATTTAAATGAAGACTTTGGCAAAAGTTCTTTAAATCCCCTTGGTAAAGTTTGTTTTCAGTGAGCTGGTTTTATTTACAATTTACACATTTTAAAACAGTTTGTGTCAAAAAGAATGTTACAAAGGGGCCCTATTTTATTAGATTTTTGTGAAAGGGCCCTAAATTTTGCTTGGAACGACCCCTTATATATATTTATATATTTTCATATTTAGAATAAATTTAATTTTTAAAGTTTCATTCCCCCCCCCCCCCAATTATTGTTTAAAAAGATATGTTTGTATACATTTTGAAAATGGTAACAAAGGTGAATGTTCAACAATATTTTAAGAAGTTGCTTAAGACTTTAAGAATTTATTTATATTTACTTTAATCTAAAAACTAATATTTTAAAAGATTCATAATCCTTTGCATTACAATTATTGCTATTTAACTTAATTTCAATATTTTCTTTTAACACAGGAGAATAGTGACCTCATGGAGGAATGCAATTCCGCTGCGAGGAGTGGAATTCAACAACCCTATCGAATCTCTCAAGGATCTTCAGCAGAGAAGAATAAGTATTTTCTTGTCTTGACAAGAAAATTTTAAATGAAAATATTTACATGTCCAGTTAAAGGTGTTGTCAAAACACTCCATCTGTTGTTAAAATTGCTATCAATGCTACATTTTTTTTCTTTTTGTTCAATAAAATTGTTAGTAAATAATGTTGTTTCTTTCCCCAACGATATTCTAAATTGCATATTTGGCTCCTGCTTTTGGCATAAAAAGCTACAATCTTATGCCATTTTAAAGTTTTACATTTCTTTAAAGGTTAGTAGATTTACGAAATATTGAATAAAATCAATGGTTAATTGCAACAAGACAAGATTAAGAAAGAATAACTGCAAGATAGTACCTAATAGGTTGGTATTTATCCAATCAAGACATTGTTCCTTCTAACCCAGTAGCTAAATTTTAAAGTTATACTTGAACATAATTTCAAGTTTCAACAAATGTTTTAAATGATATAAAGAATGAAGTTGATCCATTTCTAAAGTTATTTTGGTGCATAATTTATTTGTAAACATATGAACTGCTTTAAATTGACATTTAGCAAGTGCTAATTAATTAGCATAAAAAAGCTTAATTAATATTTCTTTAAAAGTTAGTCAATTTAAGAAGTAGTGTGAATTAAATCAAGAGATGATTACAACAAAGTATATAATGGGTTAGTGTTTATCTTTTTTGAAATATTTTGTTTTACTTATTACAGCCTAACAATAGCCGTGTGACAACACTTGTGATAATGTTAGTTCCACGGGGAAGTTATTTTCAAATATCTTGCTTGGATTTTAATATTTGTACAGGCTTCTTTTTGCATATGATAGCTGAAGACAATCTATATGCTGGCTAGTTTTTACTTTTTTAACTTAGGTTTTATATTTGATTTTAAATACTTTAATTTTCGGAACCGATTCTAAAATTGATATCTTAATACAGTAAATGCTCGATGGGACTCATATGTGTTCATAAAGTCAAAAGTTTGTAAATGGGAGTAACATTAGTTCAGCGAGATGCTGGGCGGGACCAGTACACCAGTTCGTAAAATCGTCTACTGTATTAAAAAAACTAACCAAAATTGCAAAATTAAAAATAAGCCTGCATAAAGATCCTATGCCTTCCCCCCCCAAAAAAATATATATGTATATATATATATATCCAAACAATGTATTTGAAAATAACTTCATAGGATTAACACCATCATTTCTGGGCGATTCCATGGAGAGTGTCACACACATAACGCAGGCTTTAATTTGCATTTATTCAATTATTTATTAAATTTTAATGTTAATTCTGATTTTAAGTGGTATGGTAAATAAGTTACCATATTTTTAAATTTAAATGTGTGGCAATAAACCTCACAGAAGTATATTATTTAATTACATTACTCAAAATGTGCTTTTTTCCTACTTCGGAAAAAAGCACATTTTGAGTAATGAAATTTAATGATATATTTCTGGGAGTTTTATTTCCACACATTTAAACTAAAAAATATGGTTATAACTTATTTACCATACCACTTAAAATCAGAATTAGCATTAAAATTTGATAAATAAATGAAAATTAAATCCCTCATTACATGCGACTCTCTGCACGGAATCGCCCTTCTATACTTTTTCAGCGACTAGTGTAGGATCTTAAGGCTGTTCGTAATGGCTCTGCTCAACAAGCACAAAACGTTTTGATACATTTACAAATTCATTTTTTAATGGAAGGATATAAAATTGGAAAGCCTGGTTATGAAAGCTATTTAGAATTGAATTTTCAATTTTTTTTTTTTTTAATCAATAAATTACCTATTGAGTTATAAACGATTTTGATCACGTGACAAACACGTTTTCGCCCGCTCTTGAGTGTTTTTTCTCCTTTCACGCAGAAATTAAGTTTAAAACATCCACTTTGACACTATTTTCTGAAAGATTTATTGCGTTTGCAAAAAAATGAAAAAAGCAGCTTGATTACATAGTTTCTGAACACCACCAGCTAGTTTCATGCATTTTCGATGAAAAATAAATTAAAACTTATGTCAGAAAGTTGCCCTTTTGGGTTTGAGAAGTCAGCTTTTAAAAGTTGTCATTGGGATTTTTCCTTTCCTTGGTGATTTCAAGTTTACATTTAGATATTTTTTTCAATTTTTTTTTTTTTTTTTTTTTTTTATTTAAGTTAAATACTTAAGATTGGTTTAATTGTAATTTTTAGTTATAAATCATATTTTTTTTTCAATCAAAAAGTAATACAATTATATAAACCAGTATGAAGGAATATAAAATTAGTTATTTATTATTTTAATTTGAAAATGTGGCAAGAATTGTGTTATTTTGAATTTCATTGATAAAAATCAATCACAGGTTACTGAATTTCATTTAAAATGACATGATTTTATTTAATCAGCTAATTAGAAATCGCTCAAGATTTTTTTTGTAATTTTGAGCGAGTTCTTATGAATGAGTTTATTAAAAATCACTCGGGATTTTGCATTTTAAGAACATCATTTAAGAATTCATTGCATGAACTCTTAAATGAGTTGATTTAATCCATGTATGTATTGTTACAAATTGCCCAAGAATTACTGGATTAAATCTGAAATGACCTCATTTCACTCAAGTTTGAATAGATTATAAATCACAAGTGGGTACTGGATTTAGGCTTAAATTATTTCATTTCACTCAAATATGAGTTGCCTACAGATCACACAAGTGCTACTGAATTTAGTCTCAAAGGGATTCCATTTCACTCAAGTACGACCAGATTTAGTCTTAAATGACTTAATTTCACTCAAGTGTGAGTTGGTTACAAATTACTCAAGTGCTGCCTGATTTATTCTTAAATAACTTCATTTCACTCAAGTATGAGTTGATTACAAATCAGTCAAGTGCGACTGAATTTAGTCTTAAATGACTCAATTTCACTTAAGTATGAGTTGGTTACAAATCACTCAAGTGCTACTGGATTTTACCTTCATTGACTTGATTTCACTCAAGTATGAGTAAAATAGAGATCACTCAATCATGAGTTGCTTAAAAACAACTCATTCACTCGAGTTGTTTGAACTCTTTATGAGAAGCTGACTTTCAAATCATGAGATGAGTGGATTTCGGCTCAACTTGAGTTATTTTGGCTCTTTCGTTTTAAGAGTGTGCTGTCTAATGATGTTACGAAATCACGGCAAGATTAATATCAACAAATTAAAAGCCAGATAAAATCCAATTGGCCCTTTTTATGTCAGCTCTTGATCATTAAGCAGTAAGTATTTAGAATACATTTACCGATTATTAAAAATATATATATAAAACTAAATTGAAAGTTTTATGGAAGCCTTTCGAAAATTCTACAGGCCAAAAATAAATATAACTTATGAAAGAATTTTATTTCACAAGGTAGATCAAAGTAAAAATTAAAAATGGGATGATTTGTCTCACGAAATTGCTAATCAAAAATAAATATTGTTAGTTAGATATTTTGCATGATAATTTAGTGACTGGCTACGGAATTACTAGCGGAAGATGATTTAACGTTATATAAAGTGTTAAAATTTTATAAAGCTAGTGAACAAGTCCGATCACAGAGAAGTTCTCTTAAATATAAATCGTTAAAAATTGCATGTGTAAAAAGAAACATAGTATGAAATATAAGAATACTAAAGAAAAACAAAGTTTACATCGTAAATTATGCAATACTCACAAAAAAGGCGAATGTTTGGCTAATAAAAATTAGTATTTTAATTGCAGCAGGGAAAAACATTTCAGTACTTGCTGTACATCAAAGAAAAACACGTGGTTACAGTAAATAGCTCATTTGGCAAAGATAACCCAAAAATAAAGATTAAAAAAATAATTATTTGTACTGTCATTAATGATTCAAAGTCTTTAAATTGGTATTAAACGATTAAATTCGAGAATAAGTACAGAGTAAAATTCGAATTTGATACTGGTGTTCAGTGTAATGTTTGTCATATTCCTTGGCTAAATAAGCAAATTTGAGCATTATATGTTCTAAGGGGAATTTATTGGTATAATTTTCTAAACATAAAATGGAAGCAGCTGTTGAAATATTTACTAAGTTTAACGTTAAGGCTGTTCTGCTCAACTGCTCTGCTCAACAAGCAAAAAAAGTTTTGACACATTTACAAATTCATTTTTTAACGGAAAGTATACAATTGGAAAGCCTGGCGACGGAAGCGATTTGGAATCAAACTGTGTTTTCCATTTTATGATAATTAAATTATCTATTAAGTTATAAGCGATTTTGATCACGTGACAAATACGTTTTTCGCCCTTTCTTGAGTGGTTATTCTACTTTCGCTCGGAAATTCGGTTCATAAAGCCCACTTTGACACTATTTTCTGAAAAATCTATTGCGTTTGCAAAAAAAAAAAAAAAAAAAAAAAAAACGAAAAAAAGCAGTTCGATCACATAGTTTCTGAACAACAACACCTGCTTGTTTTATGCATTTCTGAACAAAAATAAACTAAAACTTGTGTCATAAAGTTGCCGATTTGAGAACAGCCGTGAAAGGAAAATTTACGCTGCTAAAGTTTTAATAATCGAAGAAATATTGCAACATATATTAGGAAATGATCTTGTGAAGAAATTGGGTAAGTTAAACGTGTAAATAGTACTAGGTTAACGTAAAACTTCATAAATAATTAAAAAATACATATTTCGCTAAAACACCCCCCAAAGAGTGTTATGAGAAAGAGATATTGAATGGATTTCGGAGAGTGAACAGTCGACAGAATTTGAAAGGCTTAAATGAAATTAAAAAAAAACTTTTAAATACTTTTGTTGGCTATAGATAAATTAGAAAGAATGGTTTATATTAATATAATTAAAATACGCAAACGCAACTCAAAAGCCACTTGGTGAAATGAGCTGTAATTTTCGATTCGTACATTGAAAGCTTCTAGATATTGATTTCTTTTTAATTTCTTTTAAGTTACTTTACTTTTTGTTTTTGGTATATTAATTTCAAATTAAATAAATTAGGATTTAAATATGAGAATCGAAACTTACAACTCAATTTTTGGCAATATTTAGTTTTCGAATTCTGCTTAAAATCCACCAACATTTCAGTTTCATTTTCAACAATTAAAAGGAACTTAACATTAGCGAATCCCAATTATACATTGTTCAAGTAAAATTTGACGAAAAGTGAAAATATGATGTGAAATCCGTGTATTCGTATTGCAAATTTGTTATACTATATGTGTGGATTTTCCTCGTAAGTTTTTTTTTTCTTTTTTTCTACTTTCTTTTTATATTTATTGCAAGAAGACATAATTTCCGGTCATTTTTTTTTTCTGTGACAATTTAACGATTAAAATATTTTATTATATTTTTCTTAACTTTTTTTTAACATTCAATGTTAAAATTCAATTTTCAATTTTCTGCTGTAAATTAAATCTAATCTAAAACTAAAAAAATTAAATAATTTATTTCTCGAAAACACTTAATCCATTAATAATTGTACTTAAATTTACTGAAATGAACTCCACAACTCTATAATTTCCAAGTAACTGATTGAAACTATTTAATACAAACTAACTAGTAACCCAATCAACTAGGTATGCGTTTGCTTATATATAAAACATATCTTTTTTTTTTTTTTTTTTTTGGGGGGGGGGGGGGGGGGGAGTATAGTGGCGATCTAAAATTGTTCTACATTTTAAAAACAACAACATGTAATATAATATTAAACTTACTATATATTTTATAAGACATCGAAAACAATATTTATAATGTAGATTATATGAAAAAACCATTTTAAAATTTGTAGAATCTCAATGTGATTATAGTAAAAAATGCTGCAGTTTTCTCATATTTGATGTGTTAAATTTAATCGTCATTTGAAGATCTATTTTCTTCAAATTTCGAAGTTTGTGTAAAGAAAAAGCCATAATTTTGGCACAATTGGAGAATATTATTTGGGTGGTATGAATTCAAGTGCATATTGACTTTTTAAATTGATGTCAATTTCAAAAGCGAACGTATTTCCCTTTTAGAGCGTTTATGAATAGTTCTTAACTATTCAAGTAAAAAAAAATATATTTTTTTTCTTTTAAATTAAAATGAGAAAACAGCAATCAATCAATAATCAATAAAATCATAATAAGCTGCTTATATTCCTTTTTAGCTCACAGGATAACAAAGCCTGAGAACTAATGTGCCCGCAGGTGCTGTATGTATGTACTTATGTACGTATGAAACCTAATAAATCTTGATACGCGATAAATCTTGATAGAAATATCCGATTTCCTTCAAAAAATGTCTAGGTTCATTCCAATAAGGCGCTTCCCTGATTAGTTTTGGGGCTTCATTGGTTAAGTATAAAGGGGGTACGGGGGCTAACCCCCCTTAACTTAAATAAATGGGCTTTTCATGCAGAATTATCAGATTTGCTTCAATTTTGGTATACCGGTTAATTCTGATAAGGCGCTTCCCTTATTAGATTTGGAGGTTCATTGTTAAAGTAAAAAGGGTGAATGGGGGGGGGGGTAATACCCCTTAATTTAGAAAAATGGGTTTTCTTATCCGATTTGCTTCAAATTTGGTATACCGGTTTATTATGGTAAAAATGCTTCTCTGAATAGTTTTGGGTGTTCATTGATAAAAAATAAAAGGGAGTACGGGGGGAGCTAATCCACCCCCTTAACTTAGATAAATGGGTTTTTCATGCAGAATTAACAGATTTGCTTCAATTTTGGTATACCGGTTGATTATGATAAGGCGCTTCCCTGATTAGATTTAAAGGTGGTTTATTCTGATAAGGCGCTTCCCTGGTGAGATTTGGGGGCTCATTGGTTAAGTGTAAAGATGTGAAACAGGGGGGAGGCTAATCCCCCTTGATTCATTTTTCGAAAGGCATTATTCTTCGAAGTAAGAGTATAATATACAATTTATGTGAATAAACTGTGAGCTCAATGCCATCAGTTTAACTGGGCACTTTCCTTTTTTATTATCTCTTTATTTTACGACAATAAATTAATTAAATTGCTAACATTTGATTTTAATTCAGAAATTTTATTATGAGTTAAAATCAATTGCAGCTCGAAAATTAATTTTAATTTTAAAATTTCGAGCGATATTATGTAATTTTTGAATCTATAATAATAATTTATGTTAATTTCAAACTGCAATTTACCCTATTTTCAGATGAGCAGATCGTAAATACATGCAGCTATTCATATGGGAATATTTTTTTAAGCGCAATAATTTATTATAAAGAATTTCAGTACTACATAGTTACAGCGTCACCCTTTGAGCCCCGACACCCGAAGAAGGAAATGCCAAGTGTTCTGAATCAATCGCCAAGTTATGTGTCATATATTCGTTATAATTATATACTATGTATACTAAATTATAGTCATATACCTCATATATGACATCTGTATAACATATGACTTATAGGAAGTACATATAACGTATATATATATTATATATGGAGTATACTCGCATATGGCGTATTTTTAATTTATACATAAGCCTGGCGACGACGTAACTGCAACTTCGTGAAATCATATTTGCAGTAGGAGGGGAGTGTACTATAACAAGGAAGTACTAAATTTTCCAAAAAGTCTGATTTATTCCACAATTTACTTTCATTTATTTTATTTTTACTAAATATTTCTTATTCTCTTTAAAAGGAAAAATAAATTCGAAAATTAAAAGAAAAACGTTTCCATTCACATTATGCGTACCAATACTCAACAAAATCGGGGTGAATTTTACTAATATTTTTATATCTCGTTTATTTCATTAAGGACACTGAATTCACAAAAATTATTTTCCTAGAATCGCAGTACTTTGAAAAAAACTATTTTAATATTTTAATAAAAAAAATATGCATTCGGCAATGAAAAAAATTTTTCATTTGAGGCGCCATTTGTTTTTAACTTATTGTTGTAATTTATTCCAAGTTTGAAATATTTTATTAAAAGTCAAAGAATTGTTTTGTTTATTTAAAAAAAAAAAAAAAAAAAAAAAAAAAACTTTTTGCAGCTATTGGTCACATTTACTGTACGAACTTGAAAAAGGAAAATGAAATAATACTTCTTCTTTATTTCTTAATTTAAAATATCTATCTATATTATAAAGGACATACATATATGTGCGTAACACATACGTCATTTTGCGAATGGCAACACTTTGAAATTTGATATGAAATTTTGGTTTTGCAATTTTCTCTACTGCAAATTTTTAAACTTCTAAACATAGCACATTTTAAATTTTTACACCGTCGTATAAGGAAAAAAGTCCTTCCGGCCAGTGCCGGGAGGAAGAGGTAGCTTTCATAATCCTTATTTAAAAAAAGCCAACTTATATCATGCAAACACACGAAGCTCAATTTAGTGGAAACCGAATATAGGAGATTCAATACTAATTTTTATCAATATAATGAATGAGAATTTCTCGAAATTAGTCAGCTTTATCCAAGCTGCTTTTCTTTAAAGTAACTTATATTTGGCTGTCAAATTCGGCAATTTCTTAAAGTGCCTGTCATTTTAAGACAACACGGTGGACGAGGCTAAGCAGTGAACTTGGTCGAGACCTTAGTAATTGCTGTGCACATGCTCACTCACATCGGAATCGGTTAATATATAGGAGTGCTGTCGCATGCAAAAAATCAGATTTTTCAAAATGTCACCCACAATAGAAATTGAAACTGCTATATCTGAGCCATTTTTTAAGGTAAAGACAAACAAAAAATGCTCCTGAATCCTTCTATCAAGATCAAATACTTAAGAAAGAAACCTTTTTCAATTTCTAATTTTTTTGCACCTCACTTTAAATATATATATATTTTTTAATTTAATGGCCGCCATTTTGAAACAAGATGGCTGATGAATCTGGCCAGCGAACTTGGTCGAGGTGTTGATGTATACTATCCACATGCCTTCTTACATCGAAATAGGCGAATACGTGTGTTTTCGCGTGACAAATACAAGATCGTTTCAAAATGTTAGCCATGCTAGAAATTCAAAGTGCTATAAATCAACCATTTTTTAAGATATCAACAAAAGAACAAATTTTCAGAAACAAAAACTGCTCCGGAATCTTTGTATCAAGGCCAAACACATAAAAAAAATCTTTTTCATTTTCCAATTTTTTAATACCTCATTTTGAATTTTAAATTTAATTTTTTTTTAATGTCAACCCTTTTGAAACAAGATGGCGAATGAAGCTGGCCAACGAACTCGGTCGAGACATTGGTATGTACTATGTACAGACCAAGTTACATCCAAATAGGTTCATAAATACGCCTGTTATCGCGCGACAAATATCAGGTCGTTTTAAAATGTCAGCCACAAGAGAAATTCAAAATGCTATTACTCAGCCATTTTTTTTAGATATAGACGAAAGAAAAACTGTTCCGGAATCTTTGTATCAAGGCCAAACACATAAAAAAAATCTTTTTCATTTTCCAATTTTTTAATACCTCATTTTGAATTTTAAATTTAATTTTTTTTAATGGCAACCCTTTTGAAACAAGATGGCGGATGAAGCTGGCCAACGAACTCGGTCGAGATATTTGTATGTACTATGTACACACCAAGGTACATCCAAGTCGGTTCATAAATACGCCTGTTATTACGTGAGAAAAATCAGGACGTTTCAAAATGTCAGCCACGCTAGAAATTCAAAATGCTATAACTCAGCCATTTCTTAAGATATAGACGAAACAAAAACTGCTCCCGAATCTTTTTATCAAGGTCAAACACATAAAAAGAAAATATTTTTTTCAATTTTCAATTTTTGGTACCACATTTCAAATTTAAATTTTTCTTAAAAATTTAAATGGCCGCCATTTTTAAACAAGATGGCGGGTGAAGCTGGCCAACGAACCCGGTCGAGACATTGGTATGTACTATGTAGAAACGAAGTTACATCCAAATCGGTTCATAAATACGCCTTTTATCGCGTGACAAATTTCAGGACGTTTCAAAATGTCAGCCACGCTAGAAATTCAAAATGCTATAACTCAGCCATTTTTTAAGATATAGACGAAACAAAAACTGCTCCGAAATCTTTGTATAAAGGTCAAATACATAAGAAAAAAATATTTTTCCATTTTCAATTTTTTGGCACCACATTTCAAATTTAAAATTTTTAAAAAAATTTTAAATGGCCGCCATTTTGAAACAAAATGGCGGATGAAGCTGGCCAACGAACTCGGTCGAGAGATTGGTATGTACTATGTACACACCGAATTACATCCAAATCGGTTCATAAATACGCCTTTTATCGCGTGACAAAATTCAGGACGTTTCAAAATGTCAGCCACGCTAGAAATTCAAAAATGCTATAACTCAGCCATTTTTTAAGATATAGACGAAACAAAAACTGCTCCGGAATCTCAGTATAAAGATCAAATACATAAGAAAAAAAATATTTTTCCATTTTTAATTTTTTGGTACCACATTTCAAGTTTTAAATTTTTTTAAAAATTTTAAATGGCCGCCATTTTGAAACAAAACGGCGGATGAAGCTGGCCAACGAACTCGGTCGAGACATTGGTATGTACTATGTACACACCGAATTACATCGAAATCGGTTCATAATTACGGGAGTTACAGTGTGACATAGGTCAGATATATATATATATATATATATATATATATATATATATATATCAATCTTGAACGGAGGGTGGTTTCGGGGTCTGGGGGTCATGATCGATGAAAATATACCAAAATTTTTTGAAATCGCTTTCCTCCGAACGGCTGCAATAGGTAGCTTTTTTGTAAAGAAAGCTATCTAAAAATGCTCTTTTAAATGCAATTTGTTTAAAAGCTGTATCTCAATTAATTTTTGAGATATTAATTTTTTTGCAGTTGTGTTTGCAGCACAGACGTATCTGTGCGTAACACATACGTCATTTTGCGAATGGCAACACTTTGAAATTTGAAATGAAATTTTGGTTTTGCAATTTTCTCTACTGCAAATTTTTAAACTTCTAAACATAGCACATTTTAAATTTTTACACCGTCGTATAAGGAAAAAAATGCTCTTTTAAATGCAATTTGTTTGAAAGCTGTATCTCAATTAATTTTTGAGATATTAATTTTTTTGCAGTTCTTAATACCATTTTTCTTATCGTGGCAACAAAAGTACCTCATTTCTATTGAAATTGAAAGTCATTGAAAGTAAACGGAAAATAGTTGAAAATAGGAGATACTGTATCTTTTTGTTGCCATTTTCTCATAAAACCTGAAAAAATAGTTGAAAATAAAATATGGGCTATGTCAAGAATATTGTCTGTTATTCCGTGATAATGACGTCATATGCATACTTTTCTATAGACGAAGTTTAAGACTGGGTTCTAAAAGTAGATTGCTTTAGCGGATGCAAATGACGTCATTTTATAAAAAAGCATGTATTTTAATTCTTAAACCTGAATTATGTTTTGTAGAAGTGCGTCATTTTCACAGCCCAGCTGCTTTGAAATTCTTCACAGGTGAAAATGCTTCACTTTTGAAAATAATGTAATTGAAAGCACACACTGATAAACGCAATGTTTTACAAAAATGTAGAGTGTCTTTATAAAAGAGAGGTGACATGCAAATAATAGCGATTTATATTACAGAAATTGATGATTCTCGCCTGGATGGATTTGCTTCGCCGAGTTAGACAAGCAAACAAATAATTCGTGGTTGTCGAAAATTCTCTCGAATAATAAAATTTTAATGCTATTCTTTAGGACATTCTACTATAATTTTATCAAAATAACATAATTTGCTTAATTTAATTTTTCCTAATTTTATATAACCTATATATTTAAAACACAAGTGTGTTTTTTAATCATCTGCCCTGATCTTTCTGCTGAACCAATTTTACAAATATGTATATTTTTAAATCTCTTCCTTTGTAGATGTGGTCGCACATCTGTTTTTTTTTTTTAAATATCACTACTTTTATATTTTAATTTTAAAAGCATTTTATGAAATTTCTTCAAAATGATGAAAATTAGATAGGTTTCATTGCTGCAGACAAGAGACAAATAATGACGTATTTTAAACTTTATTCATGCTATTTTCTGATAGAAATTCAAAATTGTTGATACAAATTGTTGTATAGGGTTTAGTGGCGCAAAATCCCATTAGGAGCAGAATATTATATTAGGGCCATAATAACGGAAAATGACATACTGCTTTTGAAAACACGCATTTTTCCTCATACATTTTCTACAGTGATTTTCCTTCTGCATGTGTACTGATACTAAGTTTCAGACACTAGGCGAAATGCTTATTTAAGTGAAAATGAAGTCATATTTAAAAGAAAACGATCATTTTGTTAGATAAAACTAAGTCTTTTAAAACAAATGCGTCTAAAAGCCATAAATTACGGAAATTTTTACTCTCCAAAATTGAGATTAGAATCTCAAATAAAGAGTGCGTCTGTTCACATAAACGATGTTGCTGGCAAATCTTGACTTCAAGTTTTGAGTTAAAATGATTTTTAAATGATCAAACAAAATACAATTTTTTTTTTTTTTAAATGATGAATATGGATATGAGAAGTGCGTATGCAAATTTTGAGAAGGTGAAAATTGCTGTTTTCATTCCGGAAATCCAAGCATAACAGCCTCAATTGATAACCACATCCTAATAACTGATCTTTATTATATTTTACTGATTATGTATATATATTATAAAGAACAAACGTATCTGTGCGTAACGCTGACGTCATTTTGCGAATGGCAATACATCACGATCAAATTTCGGTCTTGAAATTTTCGCTACTGCATTTTTTCAATCTTCTGACCATCATACATTTTCAATTTTTGTCGCATAGGGAAATAAATGTACTTTCAAATGCAATTTGTTTAAAAACTGTATTCATTGACTGATGTATTATATTTTCTAAAATAATTTTTAAGCATGATTTTTTTAAAGTTTATCTTATACATAAAATAATAAACATTTCAATACATAAAATAATAAACTTTTCAATAGTTAAAATAATAAACATTTTACACATAAAGCAACAAACATTTTTCAGCATTTGTTTCTGACTATTTTTGCATAATGAAATTAATACTTCCTTTATAAGCAAATAAAAGAACATTATTAAAAAACCCCACCAAACTAACATATTTGTGAAAGACATATTAACGAAATTACTTCTTTTATAAATAAATAAAAGAATAATATTGAAAGAACACAAATCTAACTTATTTGTAATCGTACAATTTAAATTTTTAGATCACCTAAAAGGATTTCTTTTTCAAATGGAATTTGTTTGCAAAGTTCATCTCAGTTTACTGATTGTCTATGGTTTTAAAAAGAATTTTAAAGCATGAAATTTTTTAATTTATCTATATCACGCGGAACTCGATTACGAAAGATTAATCCGTTTGCCCTTAAAACAAAATAAAGAGTTCATCATTTTCTTACGGCTAATTTCCATTAAAAAAAAACTTCCTTATGAATAAATAAATAAAACACAAATTTACCAGACATGTATAAGCTCTGAAATTATGAGAATATAAAAGGATGCCATAAGAAGTAAAATCTTGGCAAATAACTCTTAGCATGCGGCTAATAAGAAAATATCGCTTTTGATAAATTTCAAAAATGTATTTGATTGTGTAATTCGTATTTTCCATATGAAAAATGCTTTTTTAATGTAAGTGGTCAATCTAAAAAATTTATTGCATATAAAAAAATTGTTAGTTTTCAATAAAAAAAAAAAAAAAAAAAAAAAAAAAAAAAAATGTTTTCACTTTATACTTTAACGCGGGAAACTCGGGTACGATCCCCTAGTATATATAAAAGCCGTTCTCTGTGTGTATGTCCTTTATACAAATCTTCAATTTTTGACCGATTTGCACGAAACTTCATTTACACAGGCTTTAGAACCTGGAAAAGAGCACTGTCCACTTTAAAAAATCATCAGAACACTATTTATCCCTTTTTTCTACCATGTTCCGTAATTTAACATTGTAGAAATATATCTTTTTAATTTTCTAATTAAATCGTTTCTTTCCCGTTGCCACACCCTAAAAAATGACACAATAATGTGAAAAAAATAACGATAACGCGTTGCTATATTTTTCCATTTTTGAAATTGACGTCATTCTAAACAGAAAACGCACATTATTTATATATAAAATAAAAACTTCAACTATAAGAGCGGTAAAATGACGTAGCACCTTAATTTAATTGTTTTTCTTAAATTAAAATATCTACTTTAATACAAACAGTCAAATTTCATGAAAACAATTTAGGAACAAGAAAAGAAAGGGCTAGATATGACCTCACATTCCATTAAATCTTTTCAACGTGTAGTCAACTCACCGTAAATAAATGACTCCTATATTTTGTTTACTTCTTCGATTGTATACTACAGCCATAATCTGTTAAGTTCGTGTTTTATTTTATGTTATTTTTGGCGTTTTAATTTCGTTTGCTAATTTAGTTATTGAATATTACACGTAAACAAACAAATTCTAAATTAGTTACAATCTTTTTGAACAATTGAGTTAATATTTTGTAACTGGGTTGCAAGCATATTTAAAAAATATGCATGCTTGAAAATTACTTTAAAATCCGTAAAAAAAATCTATAAATTGAGATAAACATTACAAACAAATCTTACTGAAAGTACTTTTGTTTTCTATAAGACGTTGAAACAATCGAATGTGCGTTAGAGGTTAAATTGCAGTAAAAGGGAAATTAATTATTGTGTTATGTTGTTGCACAGAAAATATGATACCAGGTTACTCAGAGACATGCCTTTTCTTTATACTATTGCATTAAGAGTAAACGGGTTCATTTTTCGTAATCGGTTGCACGCACCTTTAAAAATATCCATGCTGAAAATTACTTTAAAATCCATTAAAATCAGAAAATTGAGATACAATTTTGAAACAAATTTCATTTGAAAGAACTTTTTTCTATTCGACATTGTAAAAAATGAAAATGTGTGATGTTTAGAAGTTAGAAAAATTGCAGTAAAGGCGCAATTTATGAGTTACAATTTATGGGGCACAATTTATGGGCACTGACAGTGTTTGTACTTTATATATACCATGAAAACGAGAATTTCACTAAATGCTGCGCGATTTGGTGGATTTTTTTTTTTTTTCGTATTGTGAGGAAAATCACACATTTTTCTCTTACATCCGGCAAAGATAACGCGCATTCTGTTATTAAAGCGCAGGGATTTTACTATGGTTGCGAGACAATAACGTCATATTTTCTGATTGCCTTTTTAACGATTTGTGGATGGGGATGAATGCACAAGTTTCAGTTATTGTGATTGCCGTATTACTTCGTTTTAATTTATTTTACCTGGAAGGCTCCTTATAATTGACACGGACGAAGCCGGGTAGTTCTGCTAGTATGATTATAAAGATTACAAGATATATATATATATATATATATATATATATATACTAGGGGGCTCTGCCCCTTACGAGCTACGCTCGTCAACCCCCGTTCAGATACCGCAGACTCTAACAGCACGATAATTTGATCGGCTTTAAAAAGATTTCGGAAGATTGAATTATAATTTGAATCTGAAAAATATAATCTGACGTAATTTTCACCAAATTTTTCTTTTTCTTTTTAATATTCACGTATAAATACTTTTGCTAGAAATGAAATATTATGATCATCTTAAAATATTAAATAAATGTCTCGAGCAATTTTTAAATTTAAACTGTTTAGCAATATTATTTTTTGTTCATTTTATATAATAAGTGTAATGTGAAGTAAATGTGACGTAAATTCTCCTATTTAAGACTTCTAACGCATGTTTATGAATTTATTATTTTACAATATTCTGTCTCTTTTAAAATTCACATGTAATTATAATTTTTATGACGTAATTTTCAATGAGTTCCTGCTTTTTATATTATTTGTTTATAATAGTCACGTGTAAAATAAATTTTTAATTTGAAGTAAACATTATTGTTTGCGCTGTTTATACAACTGGCAACAGTTTAAATTAATAACATTTTCTAAAATTTGTAAAAAATATCTCTCGAAATGCTGAAAATTTGAATTTAAAATTGAAATAAAACCTCAAAAAATGAGTCAAATAAGAAAAATAAATACAATCTGCACACCGGAAACTTATAACGTATAAAATGATCTAAAGATGATTAAATTCTCATGTATAGTTTTTGCTCTAATAAAACTTTTTTAATGGAACGATTTTGTCTAACTTTAGCATTAAATATCTCTTAAAATAATTCTTCGATTTGAAAACTGTCTGAATCAGCGTGTTTATCAAACATTTCTCTATAATACCACCGATTTTCATATTTTTGTATGCAACAGTTGTTTTAATATTAACGATGAAAGGCCGTGCTTAAGCATTCAAATTGGATGTGGATCTACCCGGAATATCTACGCAGATTGTCATTGGTCTATTTCCAAATCAAAACTGTTTTTTATATATAGAAGGATATAAACTCGGTTTATAGCATCATTTGCCGCCATCCGAAGAATCTACAACAGTCCTTTTTAATTTTAGGTAGCTTTCATTACAAAAATAAGCTACCTATTGCAGCCATTCGGAGGAAAGCCATTTCAAAAAAATTTGGTATATTTTCATCGATCATGACCCCCAGACCCCGAAACCACCCTCCGTTCAAAAGTTGATATATATATATATCAGTGGCGTGGCGTGAAAATTTTCGGTGGTCATCGCAATTATTTAAGTTTGTGGTGAAAAATTATTAATTCTAAAATTCAATGGTTGAATGTTCAAAAAAGAAATTTTAAATCTTACCTTCACTTATACATGAACTCCAAATGTTCTGCTAAAACTGGATCGCAGAGTTTTAAAAGCTTATTAAGAGTTTTAAAATATTGCTTGGTCATCGCCGCATCCAGCGATGACCGGACGCCACGCCACTGATATATATATATATATATATATGACCTTTGTCATACTATAACTCTCGTATTTATGAACCGATTTCGATGAAACTCGGTGTGTACATAGTACATACCAATGTCTCAACCGAGTTCGTTGGCCAGCTTCATCGGCCATCTTGTTTCAAAATAGCGGCCATTTAAATTTTTTTTTAAATTTAAAATATGAAATGTGGTACCAAAAAATTAAAAATTGAAAATATTTTTTTCTTATGTATTTGACCTTGATACAAAGATTACGGAGCAGTTTTTGTTTTGTCTATCTCTTAAAAAATGGCTGAGTTATAGCACTTTCAATTTCTAGCATGGCTGACATTTTGAAACGACCTGATATTTGTCAAGCGATAATAGGCGTATTTATGAACCGATTTAGATGAAACTCGGTGTATACATAGTACATACCAAAGTCTCGACCGAGTTCGTTGGCCAGCTTCATCCGTCATCTTGTTTCAAAATGGCGGCCATTTAAATTTTTTTTTAATTAAAATTTGAAATGTGATACCAAAAAATTGAAAATTGAAAAATATTATTTTCTTATGTGTTTGGCCTTGATACAAAGATTCCGGAGCAGTTTTTGTTTTGTGTATATCTTTAAAAAGGGCTGAGTTGTAGCATTTTGAGTTTCTATTGTGGCTGTCATTTTGAAACGCCCTGATATTTGTCGCGCGATAACAGGCGTATTTATGAACCGATTTATATAAAACTCGGTGTGTACATAATACATACTAATGTCTCGACTGAGTTCGTTGGCCAGCTTCATCCGCCATTTTGTTTCAAATTGGCGGCCATTTACATTTTTTAAAAAAATTTAAAATTTGAAATGTGATACCAAAAAATTGAAGATTGAAAAATATTTTTTCCTTATGTGTTTGACCTTGATACAATGATTTCGGAGCAGTTTTTATTTCGTCTATATCTTATAAAAGGGCTGAATTATAGCACTTTGAATTTCTAGCGTGGCTGACATTTTGAAACGTCCTGATTTTTGTCACCCGATAACAGGCCTATTCAAGGAACCGATATGGATGTACCTTGGTGTGTACAAAGAACATACCAATGCATCGACCGAGTTCGTTGGCCAGCTTCATCTGCCATCTTGTTTCAAAATGGCGTCCATTTAAAAAAAAAATTAAAATGAGGTATCAAAAAATTGAAAATGATTTTTTAATTATGTGTTTGACCTTAATATAAAGATTCCGGAACAGTTTTTGTTTCATCTATATCTAGAAAAATGGCTGAGTTATAGCATTTTTAATTTCTATTGTGGCTGACATTTTGAAACGACCTGATTTTTGTCACGCGATAAGAGGCGTATTTATGAACCGATTTGGATGTAACTTGGTGTGTACATAGTGCATACTAATGTCTCGACCGAGTTCGTAGGCAACCTTCATTAGCCATTTTGATTCAAAAGGGAACATTTAAAAAAAAATATTTAAAATTTAAAATAAGGTATGGAAAAATTGGAAAATGAAAAAGTTTTTTTTATGTGTTTGACCTTGATACAAAGATTTCAGGGCAGTTTTTTTTTTAGTCTACATCTTAAAAAAAGATTGAGTTAAAGCACTTTGAAATTTCTAGCATGGCTAACATTTTGAAACGATCTGATATTTGTCACGCGATAACACACGTATTTATCAACCTATTTGGATGTAAGAAGGCATTTGGATAGTATGTAGCAATTTCTCCACTAAGTTCCCTGGCCAGCTTCATCCGCCATTTTGAATCAAAATGGCGGCCATTGAATAAAAAAAAAATTATATTTAAAGTGAAGTGCAAAAAATTTAGAAATTGAAAAAGGTTTCTTTCTTAAGTATTTGACATGATATAAGGATTCCGGAGCATTTTTTGTTTTGTCTTTATCTTAAAAAATGGCTCAGATACAGCAGTTTGAATTTTATTATGTGGGTGACATTTTGAAAAATCTGATTTTTGCCTGCGACAGCACTCATATATATCAACCGATTCCGATATGAGCGAGCGTGTGCACAGGAATTACTAAGGTCTCGACAAAGTTCACTGGTTAGCCTCATCCACCATGTTCTCTTAAAATGGCAGGCACTTCACATATCGTCAAATTTGGAAACCAAATATAACTTTAAATAAAATCAGCTTGGAATAAGCTGACTAATTTCTCGAAATTCTCATTCATAAGGATTTAGTATTGATAAAAATTAGTATTGAATCTTCTATAATCGGTTTCCACTAAATTGAGCTTCGTGTGTTTGAATAACATCAGCTAGCTTTTTAAAAATAAGGAATTTGAAAGCTACCTCTTCCTCCCGGCACTGGCCGGAAGGACTTTTTTTCAGTCAAGGATCCATTCCTCCTCCAGACCTCTACTCCTCATTGCCTTTGCAATATCATCCACCCATTTCTTCCGTGGTCTTCCCCGTTTCCTTTTTTATTTGTTTTATAATTGAATGTGATTTTGGTTAGTCTTTCAACATTCATTCTTTAACATGACCATACCAGATTAATTGTTTTTTTTTTAATATCATCTAATATGCTTCCATTTATTTTCATCATTTCCTTGATTCTTTCATTTCTTATTCTTTCTATTCTTGATAACCTGTATTATCATTTTAGGGTATCCATTTCTACTGCCTCTAATTTCTTTCTGGCATTTAAACACAAGATAGTATATTTAAAATACAGAGTAAATAAGACTAGTATCCGTCAGGCCGAAATGTCGGAGCATTGAGTCGTATAAACATAACACATAACATTTTAAAATTTTAAAACAAAGTTTAATTTTCATGTTTACCGTTTAATAGTACAAAATTAAATTTGAAATAACACCCGTTGAATCCTCATTTTCTAGTGTTTAATTCAGTCATCAGTTGCCTCAGGTAATGCTCAAATTCTAATTTGTGACATGATAATCAACAAAATGAACCATTATAGCCTGTGGCAAGCCTGGGGGTTGAAATTTTGGATCATTGACAGTATCTCTTACTGTACTCAGTACACCGCTTATCAATCCCCACTCCATCAAGATATTGGTGGTAACATAACTCTGCATCCAACTGCTGAAAAAAGTCCAGCCTGAAGTCAGAACACGTGATCATCTTCACTATATCTTACTTTTAATTATTGTGGTCTGCTAACATTCTTGTCATTAACCACTTTGATTTAAGAAGTACTTCTTGATTATGTTCTTTTGCTTGCTTGTTTTTGGAAAAAAGACATATAGCATCTTGAAATCATTCAAGTTCAGCCGGAAGCAGTGTAGCTTTCCACCGTTGCATAAGGGATGAGAGTAGCCTGAAACTTACCCACGCAAAACGAGTATAGAGTCTTTCGAAACTGTCTTTGCTGATCGTCATTTTGTCTCAATGAGTTTGTTAATGCGGAGCAATTTTCAAAAGCTCTAAGCATTTTTTGTCTGCGAAGAGCCAAAATGATTTTTATAGAATGCCCCTTATATAGAGGGATGTCTTTTACGCTATGTAACTCCCTAATACCTCCAAGGATTTAAACAAAGTATCTTTGCTACATTTTTGTTCAAGTTCAGCCATAAAACGACAATTGAAAATTCGTCAATAAAGATAAATAATATTGTATCCATGCTGAGCTGTAGATTTATTTCTGCCTGGCTTTTTAAATCAGCGAACTATTTAAAACATGGTGGTTTTTAAGCACTTAGTGAATTAACTTTTCTTCGACCTTAAGCGCAGCAGTACATGTTAGTGCCAAAAGAATGACAGCTTCTGATCCTAACTGCTCTATGATTGTTTTACTAATTTCTTTGATTATCCTACTTTTTCCAGCTCTTGCTTTTCCAATAATAAAAGGTGACTTAGGGAAAATTGTAACTTTTGTTTGCAATGACGAAAACTGTTCTGCGCATAACTAAAGTATTTTCTGATGTCAGAATTATCAAAATTTTCATGCAGCGTGATTTGTTGTTCTTTAAAATGATTCAGAAATGTTAAAAGTAAAGAGAATTCATTGAATAAGAGAGTCCACGGTAAAGAGAAAGAATAACCACCGGGGATGTGTTGAGCGATTTTGATTTGTTCAATGTAGCTCCCGTCTTTGGGACAGTCAAAAATTGGAACTGGATCCATTGAGCTAATGGCAGAAAGCTTCAAAGCCCCTTCAAAGACTTGCATGTCCCATAGCCCAGACTTATTTAATATGGTATCAGGGAAAGGTTTGTAACACGTATGTAACACGCACACATGGGTAATCTGCTATATTCCTCTCTCAAACTCGATACTTTTGTTCATCTGAGTTATTGTTATATCGTTATTCGTGCAGTTACTCGTAGGCAGCTGGGTTATTTTTATGTGATTTTTCCGGATAGAACTACGCTGAATAACTCTTTTCATCTCAATTGCTTTCTTTTAACCGTCATTTTCGAAACTTTTGTGTATAATGTTACACATATAAAAATATATACTTTTCATAAAATGTACACTACATCTAGGCAACAGGTTAAAAAAAAATCACGGAATGATTTATGACTTTTAGTGAAGTTGATTTCTCATGAATTATCGTTCATCGTTGTATCCATTTTCCTATTATAAGCATAAAACTATATAATAATATCATTAATGTCAAAATTTTCACCAAGCTTGGTGATATTTTGCGAAATTTCGCCAAATTTGGTGACCAAAAATTTGTTGATATAAATGCAGCGAATTTGGCTGTAGCTGCCAAATTTGGCGAAATTTCCACTGAAATTCAGCACTGATGATTCTTCTCTAATCGGGTTCTTCGCATTTTAGCTTAGTGTTTTCCCGTAAAATTAGCTAAAATCTTAAGATCAAGAAATAAGTAAGCTACCTTTTCTTTACGCTTTTAGGACTTTTTTATTTTTTTATCTACATATTTCTGTTTTCAAGTGTACATCTAGGCCAAAAATGCTTATCTCATTCACTTCAGAATGTTCACTCGCATTTCAGTTGCAAAAAATTCACTTACGGTGAATTAAAAAAAAAAATGAGTAACCTTCTGTAATTGGGACCACTACCAAATGGTTAAATTTGTGTATAAAACAGCGCTCACTAAATTATGAAATTTTCTACCAACCCGATTGCGGAAATTTCCCAATACAAACCTATATACGTTTTAATACAACCATACATAAGAATACATACATATAAGTAATACATTCATTATATTTTTCTCGATTTCTTTGATTATCATTCGTAGTCATGTGGCTAATACTGAAATCGTTACCAGGCGGGTAATAAGCGAAATCGTATTTTCCGTATTAGATTTCTTTTCATTTCTCTTAATTTAAAATTCAAAATGAATTGCACCGATTTGGAAGGTTACGGAGAATGTCCATGTGCATTTCAGTAACTGCACATTCACTTACAGTGAATTAAAAAAAAAATGAGTAATCTTCTGTAATTGGGACCGCCACCAAATGGTTAAATTTGCGCATCAAACAATGCTCGCTAAATTATAAAATTGTCTACAAACCCGATTGCTGAAATTTCCCAATACAAACATGCATACGTCTGAATATAAACATACATACAAAAGAATACATACATATAAGTAATACATATATCACATTATATCAGGGTTCGTACGACTCCTGGAATTTTGCAAACAGGGAAATTCTTCTGCACCGCTATTTTCTTACAGAAAATCTCTCTTTATATGAATGCGAAATTTCACCAGTTTAGCCTAGATTTCTTTTTCTATAAAAAAAATACTGGAAAATACCCTGAGCCGTACAAAACCCTGTTATATTTTTCTCGATTTCGTTGGTTTATCACTCGTAGCCATGCGGCTAATTCGAAATCCATTACCATGCGATTAAGACCCAAAATCGTATTCCCCGTATTCGATTTCTTTTCATTTCTCTTAATTTAAAATTCAAAATGAATTGCATCGATTTGGTAGGTTATGGAGAATAAAAGGTTCGCATTGAAAAAAAAGAAAAAGGGCTCGTTACGGACGTAGAAAGTAAAACTTCTAAAAGTCAATCTATATCTCAGATCACAAATATTGACGACGCCAATAACGATTCGGATGAGGTTAAAATGCACAATTTACAACAATGGAGCTAATGTTTTGTTTAATAACGAGATAAAACTCGCCGTATTTTGACGAAAAAAATTGTTTAAAAAGGAGCTCATACATTAGTTAATATTTACTCTCAACAAATATTATTTTTAATTTAAAGTTACCAAAACACTATTTCCATAAACTTTGACTGTTCAACGTATTAAATTAAAATGTATTAGTATACCTAACCAAGATAAGTAATTATGATGAAATTACCCATTGAGGCTCTTATGTTTGAAATTACCGATTGAAAATCAGCAAAAATGATCTCATCGTGAGCCAATCATAGAATTATGTTTCGCGTGAAGTCTAAATTTAACGCCATTTTCATCGTCTCAAAATTTACATACGCATTTCTCAAATTTACATTCAGCATTTCAAAAATATCGCAGTACGCAATAAATTATTAATACATATATTTCCAAAGTTGAAATCAAGTTTGTTAAGTACGACTTTTCATGTGAACATTCGCACTCTTGACTTGTGATTCTAATCTCCGTATCGGCGAGTAAAATTCCAGAAATTTGTATCTTTTAGACGCGTTCGTAGTAAAATATTTTGTTTTATCAGAGAGAATGATGGTTTTCATTTAAATATGACGTCACTTTGCCTCATTGAAGCATTTCACATAGCATCTCAAACTCAGTCGAGTGAAAAAGTATTGAATTGTAATAACCTTTGGAGGAAAAATTTAGTGTTTTTTTTAAGCGTGACGTCATTTTCTGTTCTCTTTTTTTACAAAGTTAATTTTGAATTTTATTAGAAATTGGCATCGATAAAGATAAACATACTTTATTAATTTTCTTTTCTTTACAACAATGGAAGTAATCCAATTGCTACCATTTAAAAAAAAAAAATCATAGAAAATTTTTAAATTTTAAATTTAAATATAAAAATGGGAATATTTAAAAAAAAAGCTAGTGCCGCAAATCTACAAAGAAACAGCTCTCATTTAAAAAAAGAATTATGAAAATTGATTCAGAAAAAAGCTCAAGGTGGATGTCTAAAAAAAAAAAAAAAAAAAAAAAAAATCCTTATCTTTCAAATAGATTTAAACCCGCAATGGGAAAATTATCAACAGACATTTAATGCCTTTAGGGTTGACGAATATTTATGATTTTCAATACGCACGAAGATTTTGGCCCTACCAACGTCCATTTAATTTTTTGTGTCGATACGACAAATATTTTAGACGCTATATTGTTAACAATAAGTGTAATTTTTGAAGGGAAGCCGGAGCTGTGCTCCGACAATTAAAATGCAGATTTAATTTTTGAATAATCTTTCTGCTGAATACGCCATACTTAATACTTTATCTACATAGTTAGAGATATTCTTTTTCTAGTTATTGCTTATGTAAAAGTATCGTACATATTTGTATCCATTTTATGTACTTTGTGTGTAATACTAGAGCTTATATTATACACTTCATATTGTGTTATACACTGCCCTAGACATTATATTCAACGTATAAATTTAAATACCTGCAGTAGATACAACCATTTTCTTCCAAGATAATGGCAGAAAAAATGACTTAAGAGAGGATCCTAACATAATCCCAATGCAGACAATCAGACAATAATAGTATTTTCCGTGATCACAATGCTTTTCTTATAAACAACGGCTATGTTTTCAACGATTGAAATCTGTAAGAAACCTGATGCTTAAGAAAAACGTCTGCTCTTTGTTTATTTATACTAATTCGCAGTGAAATACAGGAAATATTAAGCCGATCTTTGAATACACCTTTTCTGCTTTGCTTATTTTGAAACTGAATTTACTAATAAATGAAAAATACAAGCCTATTTCTTCCAAGAAATGGCAGTAAAAATGACTTAAGGGTGTTCTCAACTGCTCTGCTCAACAAGAGAAAAACATTTTGACACATTTACAAATCCATTTTTTAACGGAAAGATATAAAATTGGAAAGCCTGGCAATGAAAGCGATTTGGAATCGAACTGTGTTTTTCATTTTTTGATAATTAAATTACCTATTGATTTATAAGCGATTTTGATCACGTGACAAACATGCTTTTTGTCCTTTCTGAGTGGTTATTCTACTTTTGCGCGGAAATTCGGTTCAAAACGTCCACTTTGAGACTATTTTCTGAAAGATCTATTCCGTTTTCCAAAAAAAAGGAAAAAACAGCTCGATCACATAGTTTCTGAACAACAACACTTGCTAGTTTTATGCATTTCCGAACAAAAATAAATTAAAACCTATGTCATAAAGTTGTCCTCTTGGATTTGAGAACAGCCTTAAAAGAGGATTCTCACATAATCCCAATGCAATAAGTCAGACAATAATAGTATTTTCCATGATCGCGATGCTTTTTTATAAACAATGGCTGCGTTTTCAACGATTGAAATCTGTAAGAAATCTGATGCTTAAGAAAAATGTCTGCTCTTTGTTAATTTATACCAATTCGCAGTAAAATACAGGCGATATTAAGCCTATCTTTGAATACACCTTTTCTGCTTTGCTTATTTTGAAACTAAATTTACTATTAAATGAAAAATACAACCCTTTTTCTTCCAAGAAATGGCAGTAAAAATGACTTAAAAGAGGATTCTCACATAATCCCAATGCAATAAATCAGACAATAATAGTATTTTCCATGATCGCGATGCTTTTTTATAAACAATGGCTGCGTTTTCAACGATTGAAATCTGTAAGAAATCTGATGCTTTTGAAAAACGTCTACTCTTTGTTTATTTGTATCAATACGCAGAGAAATACAGGCGATATTAAGCTAATCTTTGGATACACCTTTTCTGCTTTGCTTATTTTGAAACTAAATTTACTAATAAATGAAAAATACAACCCTTTTTCTTCCGAGAAATGGCAGTAAAAATGACTTAAAAGAGGATTCTCACATAATCCCAATGCAGTAAATCAGACAATAATAGTATTTTCCGTGATCGTGATAGTGGCTGAGAGGTTCTCCTCTCAAAGCTGGTAGGCCCTACCAGTGACCGAGAGGTTATGCTCTCGATGCTGGTAGACGGGAGGTGCTGGGTTCGAACCCAATCGCGCCCGTCGGCCTAACCGTTTCGGAGTTTTCGTGGTTTTCTTCGAAACCGTGGATTCCCATGGGTAAATACGGGTTAGGTTCCCTTAGAAAGACCCCCCACGGAGGGCACTCCCCCTAGGGCCTATATCAATCGAAGTGATAATCGGCCATCAAAAATCAACCCGTGATCGTGGTGCTTTTCTTATGAACAATGGCTGTGTTTTCAACGATTGAAATCTATAAGAAATCTCATGCTTAGCCCATTTATGCCTAGCGTCCCATTTTTGGGATGTTTCAAATTTTAATGCATTTGTATAATTTTCTTCTTCTTTATAACATGAAAATTGCATGAAATCATTATTTATAAATGTCTTTATCTCTAACCGAGAGATGATAGCACAAGGTGGATATTTATTTGCTTAAATTAAGGCTTTGTTCGGTGTTTATAGATTTTTAATTTTTCAAGAGGGCGAAATGTAAAAAGTAAGTTTATTTGTATTTTTTCTATCATGGACCCAAAATCGCAAGTTATAATCTTAGCTTGTGGACTTTTTTGAAATACGTATTTTTTTAAATTGCGAAATTAAATGTTCAAGCCTATTTTTTATGCATTTTTGTAATGTACAAAATGTTCTACGCACAAATGGGCCCATATTTTTGTTAGAAATTTAGCAGACAGTTATTTATGCAATCTCCTTTCGAAGATATTTATGATATAAATTGTTATTAAGTCTGCAATACGATTATTCTTATTTTATTATTAATAATAGTTATAACGTTATTAGTCTCTGCAAAGAAATAAATATATTTTTTTGTAGTTCATTAAAATACTAATTATAGTACATAATATACAATTTAAAAACATTTTAAATATAAATATAGGCAAATTATATAATTATGCATATTATTCTACTAGAAATACTCATATTTAGTTCTTTTACATTTTATCAAATAAGTACAAAAAAAATTAAGCTTAATTTATTTTAGTATTTTTCCAATCAGTTAAAAGATGAATTAAAGTAATTCGAGATCAAAATCAGGATGCAATGTCCTTTTTACGGCGAAGCCACTTTTAGCCGGTATCGTCGGTACTTTTAAATGTTGTTCGACCCATAAAAGTTAGCTCAAATTTTCTAGATGAAATAATCCTATTTGGTGAATCCCCAAATTGGTGATACCGGTTAAAGGTGGTTTCACCGTAAAAAGGACATTGTACTCTGATTTTGATCTCGAATTACTTTAATTCATCTTTTAACTGATCCCTTAATGAAAGACAAAATCATGTGCAAAAATCTCAAACTTTGAAATTTAATAACTGGGTCAATTTTTGTAGTACAGATGTCAAACTTTTTGTGTTATATCTGTTATGATATGAGTAAACTTTTACTAAATATAACTATAGGGACTGGGGGACCGTATAAAAAGTTAGTTTTCGTAATTTTTATAAAATTGATTTTTTTATTTTAAATAATGCCACAACATGAATATTTACCTCAATTGAAACGTTTTTGTAATTGGAACCATATGTCTACGACCAACGGTTGAGAAATTAAAGGTCGACGATAGATAACATATTGCACCCTGTATATATAAAGATATTTAAAATATCTTAAAATACATCAGAAAAACACAGAACGTTTTCAGCCATTACAAGGCCGTCATTCGTGGGATTTAAATATCGTTATTAATTTCTTTGCGCTTATTCGAGAATTGTCCAAAAGAAAACATTGTAATTTAGAGGTTGTACGTCAGATGAGATGAGATAAAGTTAGTCAAATTTTCAACAAAACAAGCGTTCTTCTATTATGCAGCAAATCTCTCCACACTACATGGATATCGTAAGATAGTGCATCGTTACAAGCTGTATCTTTATTAGCAATTATTTCAATTGATTCTCTTATGGTGGTTCTTATGATGGTACTTATTTGTACGAAAGATAATTTTCGATTTATTAAAATCTACTTTTATAGGTTGGGTTTGAGCTAATCTTGATAATGCAGTATGAGGTCTATTTAATCTGAGATCAAGCTAATGGCTGTAATGGCTGAAAACGTTCTGGTTTTTTCTAATGTATTTTAAGATATTTTTAATGTATATTAAATATCTTTATGGGTCAGAAAGTGTCCCTTTTCAACAAAAATATTTTTCAATTTCAAAACCTGACGTTTCGCCTTTTTTTTTTCATTTTTATATCAAACTTTTACTTACTAGAAGTAACCATGAACAATGGTCCGACTTAATTTTAATTAGTTTACTCATAAATAAATAAATATATATATAACCTTATTCACTGAGATGAGCTTTAATTCACGGTGGTGAGGAATCTTCTATAAAAATAGATTTAATGTATGCTTTTTTTCAGGAAAAGAAATCTATTTTTTTTTGTATTACAATTTGCACATGTTAAGCATATTAAAACAGGCAAACTTGTATTTTTATATTGTTTTACATACCTGAACTTCAAGTTCATGCAGGTGAGAGTTCTCAATAACCACACTTGATTCTTAAAAACAAAATCTATCTTCTTGTTTCTCAATTAAAAACTCGGAACTTCTTTATAGCTGCAAGTAAAAAAGATGGATGACTTGTATCATAGGAAATAAAATGTGACACCACTGCTGCCATCTATCAGTGAAAAATGGCATTTTATGTTTAGGTGATGGAGTTGAGAATTTATTGTGTGACAGAAACAATTGTTCTTGTAAGACAAACTAAATCCCAATATAAAATTTTTAACTACGGTTAAATATTTAGTATTTGAGACACTTGTGGAAGGAATTATAAATATGTAAATATATTTTTTAAATTAAACAAGTTATTAAACAACATTAACAGCCATACAAGGTGCGTGACATGCCACGGAGGTGAGAAATCACATACTGTGACCCCCCCCCCCCAAAAAAAAAAAAATAATAAATTAAAAATTATTATAAAAAAGGTGGGTACTGATATAAATAGACATAATTTTATTGCAATTAAAAAATATAGTTAAATGTATAATTTTTTTAAATTTTTACTGTAAAATGCATGTGACGGAAATATTACACTTTTTGGAGAATGACCCTTATATTATATGTATGCATCTGAAATTAATCTTTGTACAATTCTTTGTGCTTCTTTTTATATGTATTTTAATTACTAAAGTTACTGTCGTTCAAAACTTTTAACATTCTATTTCGCAGCGAATCATCAAATCAAGCCAATTCCAAAATAAAATATTGAAAGAAAGAAAAATGAATTATAAAAATCGAAGCATAGTATCGGAAGCTGCGCGTTAACATATATTAAATACGTACTGCCTTATTGAAAGTCTGTTAATAAAAATGACAATTTGTGAAAATCTCTTACTATACAGCTAGTTTTAAAAAGCAATTTAAATTCCGCTCACTTTGCCGATATCTTTCTAAATTTTCACGATATTCCGCTGGCCTTTTAATATAAGTTCCCCTCTATAGCTGACTAGGAAATAATGAAATTATAATTTTTCCCAGGCAGAGTTAAAATTTATTTTTAAAAGTTTCATGTTTTATCAAATGCTAAATATATTTGTATTCTACATGTAGTACCATTTTATTTCTCTGTACTGTACGAAGTTTTCTAAAAGTGGTGTTAAATTTTATTGAAAACATTGAACATTAAACACATGTGTAAACTTTTATGTCTCCATGAATAAATGTGCCAATCTTACAGAAGTGAACCCTCATCTGCTACAGCTACAGAATGTTTCGAGTATTTTCTCTTTTACAAGGGGGATTGCAAATAACATTGATTTATTCTTCTGTTTTTTTTTGTTGTTGTTGTTTTTTTTCCCGTGATTAAAGCATAGCTGAAAATATGTTTTCATACATGTTCTGTACATTTCTGATGTTCCAGGTGAATTCTTAAAGCATTTCTTTAAATGTTCTTCAAAACGTCTAAATTCGAAAGTGTACTGTAAGTACTGTAAAGTGTACAGTAAATAAATATATATATATATATATATATATACATTGAACTGTGCAAATTATATCAGAATGCAATATCACTGAATTTTAAAAAACGTTCATTTACGTTTTCCTACTTCGTTTACATCTATAAGTGTCGCCCAAATGAAAGTGGCATTGCTGTAATAACTCCGCCCTTTGAAGAGAAAGATGACTGCGCATACACTTAAAGAGGACACAGAGTGCTGAGAATGCATGCAATATCGTCAGATCCCGCCAGATACGTGTGTGATAGCGTGGGACCACGTTAAAAGGTATTGTTCGCATCAAAACGGTGTCAACGCGCGCGGTCGTGCAATTTTTAACAGCGGAAAATGTGAGTGCTCGTGAAATCTATCGTCGAATGCAAAATGTGTATGGCACGGAGTGTATGTTACTCAGATTGGTATTCCAATGGTGTGGAGATTTTCGTAGTGGAAGAAGACCACATGCTCTTGTATAATTAGCGTGCTCCCACGCTATCACACACGCATCTGGTCAGATCTGAGGATATCGCATGCATTCCCAGCACTCTGAACCCTCTATAGGAGCATGCGCAGTGATATTTCTCTCCAAATGGCGGCGTTATTACAGAAATGCCACTTTCATTTGAGCGACCCATATACAATGACACCGAATTCATGATATTAATTGCCATAAAAAAGCCTGTAATTTAATAATGCAATGTTCATTTGGCAATGAAACGTACAATTCCTTATTTAAACATTAATTTTTTAAAACTTGTTAATATAAATTATTTACAGCCAAAAAGAATTTAAAATATTTGCAAAAATATCGAAGAATCATTTCTTTTTTTAAAATTTACGTGTTAGAGTTTCGGTAACTTACTGTAATTGCTTACGTGATTTATGAACATGTTTTATATAAGAGCAATCGGAACTGAAAAAAAAATACCGTTTATTTTTTAATAAAAAAATATCAGACGAAAGTGCCCTTGCCAAACTTAAGCAATAAATCACGAAAATGATTTTTTTTTTACATATAATTTCAGAGGATTTTTCAAAACTAATCTTACTATTGAGAAATTCTTTTTGTTTTTCGAAACTTCGTCAAATTTTAGACTTTATTTCGGGAATGTCTGTGTTAGTACTTATAAAATGCTAGTTCATATACACTTAAAATTAAATCTGAAGAATGTGTTTTAATTTAAGTTCTGCAAGGCGAATTTCTATACACAAAATAGTTGCTGAAATGCTGTTAAATATGTTAGATTAATACACGGAAATTATTCCAGAGAGAAACATTCGCCTTGCATACAATATTTCGAATGAAAATCAAATTTTTAAAGTAATTGCTTAAGATGTGCAAAGTCCAACATAGTGAAAAAGATTCTATACCGGGACTCGAACCCGGCCCATCAGTATAGTGCACTGACGTTCTACCGATTAAACCACGTGGAACGATACCCCAGTTGAAAAATTCCTCACTATTATAAGTTGGCAAGGCTACAAACGCAGCACAAGATGGAATATTTATCGTGATCCACCGACCTGGGGCGAACACTAAACGTAATTAAATCCAGCATCGATAGAAACCATATTAATACATGGAAATTATTCCAGAGAGAAACATTCGCCTTGCATACAATATTTCAAATGAAAATCAAATTTTCAAATCAATCAATCACTGACATTCTACCGTCAGTGCGCTATACTGATGGCATGGGTTCGAGTCCCGGCATGGAATCTTTTTCACTATGTTGGCCTTTGCGCTTCTTAAGCAATTACTTTGAAAATTTGATTTTCATTTGAAATATGTTAGAAACAATAAAAAATAAAAAAAGATTTTAGAAACCTAAAAACCCCCGCACATTTTAAAATCTATATTAATAAAATAAAGTTCTTTGTCCGTGTGTGCTTCTGTTGTCAATAACTGGGTAATTTTGTAACACATAAAGGTCAACAGATTTGGTTCCAGATGGATGACGATAGGTCACAATGTACAAGGTCAGCAGATTTTCGAATTTTTTATTAGATTTTTAGTTATTTTATATTTAATGAAAAAATCGCTTATATCCCAGATTTTTCAAGTTCGACGGTAATTTTGATTCACAATTCAACTCAAATTTAATATTTTAGCCAAATATAGTAAATTTTCTCGTCTTGTCAATAAAGTTTATCTGTAAGTTATACGGCGAATTTTTTATTTTTCACTATTTTTAAGTCCCTTTTCCAGGGAAAATGAGGACGCTTGGTAAGGTATCTATTTCATACCTTAGCTGTGTCTGTATTATATTTCATATCCTATTATGGAGAAAACGAAAAAATGGTGTACAACTTTTCAAAAATTTTAAAATATTTTTTTAATTAATTATTAAAGAAAACACATCGATTTTTTTTCTACAATGAACCCAAGTTCCAATGATGAAAAAGGGAAAATGGATTCATTGCTATGGTAAGCTTTTTATCATCAAATAAGTTAAAAGCTTTGGTTAAAAATATTTCCATTTCGATAAAATTAATTCTCCTAAAATCCCTTTTAATAATAATAAATAAATTTTATTTTTTAATGTTATTCGAAAGACTACGAGAAAAAGATTTTTATCTCCAATTGGGTTTTCTTTTTTTTTTTCTTTCAAAGATATTTATAAAGTACTTTATACTTAATAAGCATTTCAAAAGAGAAGCTTCCTTTTCCGTTTGCATTCTTTTATTTAACCTAACTTGGTGCTATATATGCAGGTTGGTTCAGAACTACCTGTCAATTTCATATAGGAATGTGGGTGAGGAAAAGCAGTGTTGAGGCAGTAGAAAGTGCTGTTGAATGCGGCGGATGAATGCTCTCCGTTGGCTTGAATCTTCATTTCCTGCACGGATTTCGAGCAAAATGGATTATTACATCAATGCGGAATTTTCCGACATGAATTTCATGTATGGGATTGCGCGAGGAAATGGATTTAGATTGAAAAAAATTCCGGGTAGGATTCTGCCTGATCCCCGAACATTAGAGCGTGTTCATTATGGTTGGTTGGTTGGTTGGTTGTATTTATAACGGCCAATTATCAGAACGTGGGATATAGGCCCTAAGGGGGGGGTGCCTTCCGTGGAGGTCTTTCTAAGGGATCCTAACCCGTATTAACGCTTGGAGAACCAAGGTTCGAAGAAAACCACGAAAACTCCGAACGATTAGTCCGACGGGCGCGATTGGGATTGAACCCAGCACCTCCCGTCTACTAGCTTCACAATCTCTCGGCCACTAGTGGGGCCGTGTTCATTATGAGTTGTACGCGAATGGGTCGTTTTATGCTTCCAGGCGCGATAAGAGCACTGTAAGATATCGCAGAATTCCTACAGTGAAAGAAGCAGTATTACGAACAGTAGAACATAGTCCTTCGACAAGCTCAAAAGCTGTTGGACGTACGTTGAGTGTGAACTATTTCCTTGCTTAGCCTCATACATAAAATGCATGTCGTTAAGCTCCGCATTAGTATAATGATACGTGTTCCTCGAAATCCATGAGGGAATGAAGATTCAAGGTAACGAAGCGCTTTCATCCACAGCGCCCTCAACTGCCTCAACGCTACATTTCTGCACCCACATTCCTGTACGAAATCTGCTTATTTAAATCCCCTCCACCTGCCTTCATATTTTTGCCATATAGTTCTAAGCCACACTGTATAAATATGGATTTTAAAAATCAATTTTTCACGCACTGCCGATGAGCTAGAGTTCTAGACAGCATGCAGAAATACGTGTATTTGATGACAATACAAGTATCCCTCTATTAGTGCTATTAATAATTCCCGAGATATTACCGTAATGATTGAAACATACATTCAATGCGAAAAACTGCAATAGATTCACAGCCTAAATTCTCAAAATCCCAATTTACATAAATAGATAACGTAAAAATGTACTGCGATACTGTTTTGAAGGTATTAATTACTAGAACGAACATATTGTAGCTTGATTTTAAGAACATTTGATCTAATTTCTTTAAACTTCGACTAACATGTAAAAAAATTTAATAAGTAACAATACTGAAACATTAAAAAGACAATTTTAATTGTAATTCTTTATTACTAAAATTCTTTAGATTTATGTTAGCTTACTTGTCATTATATTAATATTTTAAAAAATTACATAATTTGATTTAAGACGTGTATTAATGTCTGTTTGCATACATATATATTATGGCCAACCGAAATTGAATTTTAACAAGTATTTAACTATGATAAATATAAAGAAAAAATACTTGACAAATTGACATGGTTATATAAAAAAACTTGTAACTTGGTAAACAATAATTTTAAAAGCAGTTCAAATTAACTTAATACTATATGGTGTTTCAATTTGTAAGAATACTGCAGCTGAAATGTAAAGTAAGATTAAAGATTACTTACATATCCAACTTCATTCTGTTTCGTAAATGAAATACTAAAATAAAATTTGCTATTTGAAACTTTAACGTCTCTTTTAGCTTTCTTGTAAAGTAAGATTAAAGATTACTTACATATGCCCCTTCATTCTGTTTCATAAATGAAATACTAAAATAAAATTTTCTATTTGAAACTTTAACGTCTCTTTTAGCTTTCTTGTAAATCACGTTACAGATTCCTACATAGTGATCAATTGAGACTCCTTATAAAGATATCACTTTTTTTTTCATAATTTATACTCATCAGGCTTGATCAGTATAAGTTATGAAATAAAGATTTTGACCGTAAAAAACCTGTTTGATGGCAAAATTGAACAGTCTGCGTAGATAAATGAGTTCCGTCCGTAAAATCAAGCCAATATTCCAAAATTACGCTTCCATTACGTAAGTTTAGGAGATTTTACCTTTAGGCTTAAAAAACGAACATTCACCTTAAAAGTATACGGTAAATGTTCAGGAATTAACATTTTTTTTTTCCTTACTGTGGGCAATCTAAACCGAACTACCCGGGTTAAAGATGCTCGATATACTAACCCAGCGTAGAGAACTTAAATGAAAATCATTTAATTAAAAACTCAGTATTTAAAATTATAGATTTTTAGATTTAGCCTATTTTCTTAATTTTCCCGTGAACTACACCAAAAGGCATTTTTAATGTTTTGGTGTAAACATATGCCAGCGATGAACCACAAAACATTTCACTATTTATAGCAATTCTGATTATTTTAATGTTTAAGGGCGTAATTCTACTTAATATCTATTAAATTTGAGTTTTATCAATTTATCTCATTAATTATGAAGTTATAATTTCGTTTGGCAATTTAGTTATGAATATTACTTTGACAGAAATAAATGCTGAGGTAAATATATTGTTTTAGCATAAAGCGCGTTATTTTAAATCTATGCTATAATCTTATGTTAAAATGTTAATCTTCCGTTAATGGATAGCACGCAGATTGTTCTTTAAATCATGCTTGAAAATTATTTTAAAATACATCAGTAAATTGAAATACAGGTTTCAAACAAATTTTAATTGAATGTACATTTTATTTACTAATCGATGTTGGGAAAACTGAAATTGTGCGACGTTTATATGTTGAAAAAACTGCAGTAAAATCGAAATTTATAAGTTAAGTCGTTTCCACATAGTCAAAATAACGTCAGCGTTACTGACGGGCATGTTTTTGTATACATATTTACGTTAAATAATTTTATGAATTCGATATACAAAATATTTGCACTACATCATTTGTTACAGCTTCCTATCCTTTTAAAATTATATACATACGAGGGGCTCTGCCCCTTCAAGCTTCGCTCGCCAACCCCCGTTCAGACACTGCAGAATCTAAAAACACGCTAATCTGCTCGGTTTAAAAAATATTATAGAAGATTGAATTATTAGCCCAGTGGTAGGGGAGCAAAAAAAGGCCGAATTCGGAATTAATTAGGGGAAAGCTGGAAATTGTTTTAATCCTTTCTGTTTAGGTCTAGAATGAATATGCTATGTTTTCCCACTCTTACTAGGTGAGCGTTAGGAAATATGTATAGAATTATAGTCAAAAAACAAGTTTTTTTGCATACTATAACAATATCTCAAAACAGCTAACTCTGTCAAAAACATTGTCAATGCAAATGTTGTAGAGCTTAAAATTCTGAGTAAAATGAGTACCTACACTCAATACTTATGTTGAATATTAAGGTCACAATTCTACTTCAAAGTTTTAGACCCATCATCAGTGGGATGACCTCAGAATTAATTAGGAAAAAACTGGAAATCATTTTAATCCCTTCAGTTTAGGTCTAAAATGAACGTACTATGTTTTCCTCCTCGTACTTGAATGAATGTTAGAAAATATGTACATATTTATTTTCGAAAAACACGTTTCTTGTAGTTTCCTTAACAATATCTAAAAACAGCTAACTCTATAAAAAACATTGTCAATGCAAATGTTGTAGAGCTTAAAGTTCTGAATAAAATGAGTACCATCATTAATATTTTTGTTCAACATTAAGGTCGCAATTCTATTTCAAAATTTTTCAAATCAAGAGCTTGAAGCCAGGAGGGACCAAGTTAACTTAACAATATCTCAAAATAGCTAACTCTATCAAAAACATTGTTACCTTAAAAGTTATAGAGCCTAAAATTCTGAGTAAAATGAGTACCTACACTTAACATTTTTGTTCAATATTAAGGCTGCAATTTGAGATATTGTTAAGTTAACTTGGTTGGTTGATTTGAAAATTTTTGAAATAGAATTGTGACCTTAATGTTGAACAAAAATATTAATAATGGTATTCATTTTATTCAGAATTTTAAGCTCTACAACATTTGTACTGACAATGTTTTTTATAGAATTAGCTGTTTTGAGATATTGTTAAGGAAACTAAAAAAACGTGTTTTTCGAAAATAAATTTGTACATATTTTCTAACATTCACCCAAGTACGAGGAAGAAAACATAGTACGTTCATTTTAGATATAAACTGAAGGGATTAAAACAATTTCCAGTTTTCTCCTAATTATTTCTGAGGTCATCCCCCTGATGATGTGTCTAAAATTTTGAAGTAGAATTGTGACTTAATATTCAACATAAGTATTGAGTGTAGGTACTCATTTTATTCAGCATTTTAAGCTCTACAACATTTGTATTGACAATGTTTTCGACAGAGTTAGTTATTTTGAGATATTGTTATGGTATGGAAAAAACGTGTCTTTCGACTATAATTCTATACATATTTTCTAACGCTCACCTAGTACGAGGGGGAAAACATGGCATATTCATTCTAGACCTAAGCAGAAGGGATTAAAGTCCTCTAATTAATTCCGAATTCAACCCCCTAACCACTGGGCTATATACTGAAAAAAGCTGTGCAAATCTCCATGTAGACGGGTTTCCATTCAATTTCCTTTGATTTCAAAAATTTAAGGCCGAATCAGTTGCTGTTAAGGCATCCAATGGTTGTTTTCTTGTTGATTAAAGAGGATCAGTTAAACGTTTGAAAAGAAGCTAAAATAAAAGGAATTAAGTGTACAGAGTCTTTGTTTCCCGGTATTTTAAAACAATTTCTATAACAATAGCCTAAGTCATGTGACTATCATCAACAGTTCCGGGCGAACCACTTCGCTTTTTATATTCCTGGTGCCATTTTGATACTTTAATATTAGCCAGGTACAGGTGATAAGTCGCCAAATATTATTCTATTGCCATCATTTCATATCTATATTATAAAGGACAAACATATCTGTGCGTAACGCATACGCCATTTTGCGAATGGCAACACCTTAAAATTTGAAATAAAATTTTGGTTTTGCAATTTTCTCTACTGCAATTTTTTAAACTTCTAAACATCGCACATATTAAATTTTTACACCGTTGTGTGAGGAAAAAAATGCTCTTTTAAAAGCAATTTGTTTGAAAGCTGTATCTCAATTTATTTTTGAGTTATTAATTTTTTGTAGTTTTTAATAACATTTTCTTATCGTGGCAACAAAAGTACCTCATTTTTCTATTGAAAGTCATTGAAAGTAAACGGAAAATAGTCGAAAATAGGAGATACTGTATCTTTTTGTTGCCATTTTCTCATAAAAACTGAAAAAAAATTTGAAATTAAAATATGGGCTGCGTCAAGAATATTGTCTGTTATTCCGTGATAATGACGTCATATGCACACTTTTCTATAGACGAAGTTAAAGACTGGAATATAAAACTGAATTGCTTTAGCGGATGCAAATGACGTCATTTTATAAAAAAGCGTGTATTTTAATTCTTAAACTTGAATTATATTTTGTAGAAGTGCGTCATTTTCACAGCCCAGCCGCTTTAAATTCTTCACAGATAAAAATGCTTCACTTTTAAAAATAATGTAATCGAAGTCACACGCTTATAAAACGTAATGTTTTACAAAAATTTAGAGTGTCTTTATAAAAGAGAGGTGCCATGTAATAGCGATTTATATTACAGAAATTGACGATTCTCGCCTGGATGGATTTACTTCGCCGAGTTAGACAAGCAAAGAAATAATTCGTGGTATAAAATAATATCGTGTTCCTGAAGTTTTTGTCGAAAATTCTCGCGAATAATAAAATTTTAATGCTAATCTTTAGGACATTCTACTATAATTTTATCAAAATAACATAATTTGCTTAATTTAATTTTTCCTAATTTTATATAATCCATATATTTAAAACACAAGTGTGTTTTTTAGTCATCTACCCTGATATTTCTGCTGAACCAATTTTACTAATATTTTTTTTTAACTGAAAGCTCTTCCTTTGTAGATGTGATCGCAGTATCTGTTTCTTTTTTTTTAATATCCCCACTTTTATATTTTAATTTTAAAAGCATTTTATGAAATTTCTTCAAAATGTTGAAAATTAGATAGCTTTCATTATTGCAAACAAGAGACAAATAATGAGGTATTTTTTAATTTTTTTCATGCTATTTTCTGATAAAAATTCAAAATTGTTGATAAGAATTGTTGTATAGGGTTTATTGGCGCAAAATCCCATTAGGAGCAGAATCTTATATTAGGGGCATAATAACGGAAAATGACATACTGCTTTTGAAAACGCGCATTTTTCCTCATAAATTTTCTATATTGTTTCTCCTTCTGCATGTGTACTGATACTAAGTTTCGGACACTAGGCGAAATACTTATTTAATTAAAAATGAAGTCATATTTAAAAGAAAACGATCGTTTTCTTAGATAAAACTAGACATTTTAACACAAATGCGTCTAAAACCATAAATTACGGAAATTTTTACTCTCCGGAATTTAGATTAGAATCTCAAGTGAAGAGTGCGTCTGTTCACATAAAAGATGTTGCAGACAATCGTGACTTCAAGTTTTGAGTTAAAAGGATTTTTAAATGATCAAACAAAATACCAATTTTTTAAAAATGATGAATATGGATATGAGAAGTGTGCATGCAAATTTTGAGAAGGTGAAAATTGCTGTTTTCATTCCGGAAATCCAAGCATAAGAGCCTCAATTGATAACCACATCCTAATAACTGATCTTTATTATATTTTGCTGATTAAGTATCTATATTATAGAGAACAAACATATCTGTGCGTAACGCTCACGTCATTTTGCGAATGGCAACACTTCACGATCAAATTTCGGTCTTGAAATTTTTGCTACTACAATTTTTTAATTTTCTGACCATCGTACATTTTTAAATTTCGTCGCATAGGAAAAAAAATGTACTTTCAAATGCAATTTGTTTAAAAACTGTTTTCATTGACTCATGCATTATATTTTCTAAAATAATTTTTAAGCATGATTTTTTAAGTTTATTTTATGACATGCCGGTTTCAATACATAATAATAATAAACATTTTGCACATAAAGCAACAAATATTTTTCAGCATCTGTTTCTAACTATTTTTCCATAACGAAATTAATACTTCCTTGGTAAATAAATAAAAGAATAATATTAAAATAACCACCAATCTAACATATTTGTGAAAGACAAATTAACGAAATTAATACTTCTTTTATAAACAAATAACAGACTAATATGGAAAAACACAAATCTAACATATATGTAATGGTACAATTTAAATTTTTAGATCACCAAATAGGATTTTATTTTTCAAATGGAATTTATTTGCAAAGTTCATCTCCGTTTACTGATTGTCTGTGGTTTTAAAAACAATTTTAAAAAATGAAATATTTTTTAACTTATCTATATCGCGCGGAGCTCGATTACGAAAGATTAATCCGTTTGCCCTTAAAACAAAATAAGGAGTTCATCATTTTCTTACGGTTAATAGCCATTAAAAAAACTTCCCTATGAATAAATAAATAAAATAATATAAATAAAACACAAATTTATCAGGCATGTATAAGCTCTGAAATTATCAGAATATAAAAGGATGCCATAAGTAGCAAAATCTTGGCAAATAACTCTTAGCATGCGGCTAATAATAAAATATCGCTTTTGATAAATTTCAAAAATTTATTTGATTGTATAATTCGTATTTTCCATATGAAAAAATGCTTTTTTAATGTAAGTGGTCAATATAAAAAAATTATTACTTTTTAATTTTAAAAAAATGTTTTCACCTACATTCTTTAACCGGGGAAGCCCGGATACGATCCCCTAGTATATTATAATAGTCCAAGTCATGTAACTGCCATAAATAAATACGCTCTGATCCCTTCGCTTTTCATATCGAAGTTTGGCCCAGATATCATATACGGCCCCATATTGGTGCGATTATTTTCCGACGCTAATTTGGGGAAAACATCAACAGCATAAACAACAACATCCGGCTTATCAAATCAAGCAAAATAACGATACTATGGCGCCAGTTAAGTACCCGTTGCGTATATGACATTGGCGTCAGAAAAAAATAGCGCCAATATGGGTCCGTTTATGACATCTGTGCCGAAAGTTTTCCCTTTTGATTAAAAAAAAATCTATTTTTTTCGAATAATGCTACATAAAACCATTGTCGCAAAGAATTCTTGGTACTGTTACGCTAGCGGGGTGCAAATACCGCCAATAACTATTTTTCAACTCGCCAGTTAGCATTTTATTTTTATTTTTCGAGTGGTAAATTAAAACATTGCTTTGAAGTTGAAATTAAATGTCATCGTTTGTTACATCATTTAATATTTGGCCAGATGCCAAATACGCACCCGGTTTGGCGTGATTTTTTTACGAAAATTTGGCGAAATCCTCTTTTTCGAAAACCAGTTACATATATATTTTTGGTACTACTTAATTATCCCGTCGACCAAAAATCTATCGCCAAACTATAAGTTTAAATGCCAATAATGGTTGATCGTAAATGTCACATTCACTTGACTTTAAGCAAGTTATACGTCTTTACGTCATCAAGTAATTTTTATTTCGACGTTTTATTTGTATATTTATTAATGTTATACTATTTTCTTTGTTCTTTCGCTATTTAAAATAAAAATTATGTCAATTTGTATAATTTGGCGAGTGGTTTGGCGATTTATATAATTTGGCGAAATGGGTCGATGGAATAACTACGTAGTACCGTATTTTTTTAATTATTTTCTATTATTTTTAATTTTAAAGGTAAATAACCAAAAAAATAATTAACTATAGAACAAAACAATGTATGTAATTAAAAAAAAGAAAATAAAGTAAATAAACAGTTATTATTAAATAAACAACAATAGCCGGGTTACCATGTCAACCAAAATAATGCCATTTTGGCGCCAATTAGGTACCCCGGTGCGTATATGACATCTGTGCCTAATGTTTTTATTTTCATTTCGTTTAAAAGAAATAAAGAAGTGAAAGCCAGTTATTTTAAATGTTTCTGTTTGTATTAAATAAAATGATAATGAAATACAAATTGAATTATGAATAAAAGTAACATGATACATTTCTTAGCATACATTTAAGGGAGGCCAAACTTCTCGCCAAATTAGTTTAAAATAGTAACACTTTCTAAAATCTGAAAAAAAAATATCTGTTTGATTAAAATTTCAGTTGCCATCATTAGAAAAATGTATATAAAATTAGAAAAAAATTAATATTTCGAAAACTAATTCGAATTTAAAAATTCTAATACAAGTTTTGAAATCTGCGGATCAATATTGATTATTGGTGTTAATTTCATCGCAAAGTGTTCCATATTTTAGGAGAAATCGCCGTGAAACGTAATCAGTTGTTTAATCAGTCGATTCATACTTCCGTTTCATACTTCCGTTTCATAAATTCGTTTCATTAGGATTTTATATATATAGGGTAGATACTGCGTGTCCCAAAAATGACCGATGATTTTAAAGTTCAATAACTTGCAAACGGTGACAGATATAAAAAAAAAAATCTTGATTGGGGGTTATGTATGATGTCAGGAATTTTTTTACGGTGATTCTGGATTTTAGTTCGAATTTTAAAAAATAGATGGCGCTGCGAGAAATATGTGATCATTCCAGACCCGATTTTTGGTACTTCGGGATCCATTCAAAACATTTTATTCTCCTTTTTTCGCATGTGAGAATAGAAAGGCCGAAAAATCGAGACTGGATTTAGCGCCTATTGCTTGCAGCGCCATATATCGCTGCTATTTGTAACTAAAATTAGGAATCGCAGCATAAAAACTCCTGACATCTTACATAACCCTCCTGCAAAGATTTTTTTAATATCCGTCACTGTTTGCAAGTTACTGAATTTTAAAATCATCGTTCATTTTTGGGACACCCGGTATATTTTATGTAACATACGTACTAAAATATAGATATTTAATAGGAAACTTTAAATAAAATAGTAACATATATGTAATAAAAGCACGAGGATAGTAGGTATTAAGAAACATGAAAATCTACATAATATACTTAAAATTCATAAAAATCTAGTTTGGTGGAAGTTTTCTTTCAAACGGAAAAATTGCACATGTATTATTTAACTGAAAAGAAAAGCCACCGTACACAAAAAAAGGTCTAAAAAGAACCTCGTCTTTTCTTCGTAAAATGCAAGTTCGTCTTAATTATACCTCCCAAGAGACTTCTTTGATAAAAATTTGCTAAGTTTTTATAGTTTTGTAATACTCTTATAACTAACTTGTGTACTCAACAAAGTTTTTGTGTAACTTTAAGAAAATAAACTAAACCAGTAACATAAAAGAAAGCTTTAATAGAAAAATGTTATTTTTCTCATTGTTTAAGGCAGTTAGTTCTTAAATTCAGACTTGGCTATTTTCGGACACATTTTTTAATTCATTATTGTTCGCAAGCGTATCAAATTGGCAGATACTTTTATTAATGAACTATATGTAATGGAAGTTTTTTTATTATTTTTTTTTGGTAAAAATGATAGTAAATGAGGATTTTCTTTTTTAAATGATGTTAAAGTTGCCGTTTTGAGCCGAATTTACGGACTCGACTGGGCAGGAAATGAAAAAGTCTATCGACCTGAAACAAAAATCGCTTATATTACTAAACATGTTGTTGATTTATTGGGAAATGAAAAATACTGTTTGATTATTTTTTCCTTTAAGGCTGTTCTCAACTGCTCTGCTCAACAAGCGCAAAACACATTTACAAATTCATTTTTTAACGGAAAGATATAAAATTGGAAAGCCTGACCATGGAAGCGATTTGGAATGGAACTGTGTTTTCCATTTTTCGATAAATAAATTACCTATTAAGTTATACACGATTTTGATCACGTGACAAACACGTTTTTCACCCTTTCTTGAGACCCATCCTTTTTTGAGAGGATATCCTTCTTTCGCGCAAAAATTCGGTTCAAAACGCCCACTATGACACTATTTTCTGAAAGATTTATAGCGTCTGCAAAAAAAAAAAAAAAAAAAAACGGAAAATACGGCTTGATTACATAGTTTCTGAACAAATACACCTGCTAGTTTCATGCATTTCCGAACAAAAATAAACTAAAACTTATGTCATTCTTTTGGATTTGAGAACAGCCTTAAGGCGGTTCTCAAATTCCCTGCTCAACAAGCACGAAACTTTCTAACCCACATTCTGCCTTATTTTTAAACGTAAAGGCATAAAATTGGAAGGTCTATTGGCCTATTGAAGGAATATGGAATCGAAATGACTTTCCCATTTTTTGAGAAATAAACTACTTATCGAGTATAAGTGATTTTGATTACGCGTCGACCGGTTTTTCTTTTTTCGCGTGGTGTCGCGTACGGAATTTCAGTTCAAAGCGCCCACTATGACAGAATACTGGACTAATGAAGTAATTGCTAATCGAATTGCTTTTCCATTCTTTGATAAATAAATTTCTTAATGAGCTATAAGCGAATTTTTGTCACGTGACGACAGGCTTTTCTACTTTCCCGTAATGTAGCATCCGGAAAATCGGTTCAAAAGTTAACTTTGATAGTATTTTCTGGGTGATCTTTTGCATTTACAGGAAAAACGGAAAACGCTATTTGGATACATAGTTTTTTTCAATAAAATCGCCTTCCAATTTCATGCATTTACGAACAAAATTGAAATCTGAAATATGTCAGAAAGTAGCTCCTTTGGATTTCAGAAAAGCCTTAATTGGAAAGTGACATTCCTTGTCCAATTTTTCGCATAAAAATAAAAATAGGCGCAGATTTCTTGAATTTATGAATGAAATTTTCCTCTTGAGTATTCGAAAGTAGCAAAATACTATTGAGTGAAAGAGTTGCTTGTTTGATTTCCTATTTCATTCAGAAATTTAACTTTCCAAATTTACGGTATGAATTCAGAATTTTTGAATAAAAAAGAGTCTGAGATGCCAAACCTGTTCAAGTACAATGTTGAAATCAGATATTGATACGCACTGTAAAAAAAAATCTGTAAAGTTACTAAAGATTTTCTAGAAAACTGGGATTCCTAGAACTTTTTATGTAACTGCAACAAAAACAATTTATGTAGCCGATATACTTTTGTACCAAAAATCAAAAAATCTGTTAGGTTACTAAGAATGTTTTAGGAAAATGAGATGCCCAGAGCTTTTCATGTAGCTGCAACCATGGTTACAGATAAAATTTTAGTAAGATTACTTTAATTTTAGCAGATTCGTTTGTAAAGCTGCAGATTTCTGTAGCTTTACAAAAACTAGTTTTGTATATTTACAGATGATTTGTATATTTACAGATTTTTTTGTACAATTACAGATGAAAGTTTAGTAAGCATGTAACTGTTCATCTGTAGGACCACAGATTTTTTTTTTTTTTTTTTTTTTTTTTTTTTACAGTGTGACGGCAAATTTTTCAAAGATTTGCAACATTTTTCTGGATTGATTTCTTTTTTTAAGAACTAATTTATGCATCATATTTTTCATTATTTCAAAAGATTGTTTTCATCTAAAAGAAAGTAATAAAGAAGTGTTGGAATCGGAGATATTTTGGATTTCTGTTTTCAGTTGGATTTACACTTTTTAAAATGTCTTGAATGTATTTTTACTTATGAGTCTGTCTATTCTATATATGCGACACAAATTTTCTGGGCGCTCTATTTCAAGAAATAAAGCACGGATTCTCATTAAACTTAATATTCAATTATAATTTGACTTAAATGTTCTGATTAAATTTTGGTGTATATCATCCAGCACATAGCACAGCTATGCTACACTGTTCACGATATCCATGAACAGTGCATATTTCGGCGTTTATCGCAAAGAATTTCAGCAGATTTCGCAACCTTGACGTGACTTAGTGTTGATTATTTTTTTATGTATACAGCCAAAAATGTGACGCTGCTTTTCTGTATTTTTCACAATTTCCATGATAGATATATCAGCGTCTATATGATAGAATTTTATCAAATTTCGTATTAAGGCTGTTCTCAACTGCTCTGCTCAACAAGCGCAAAATATTTTGACACATTTACAAATTCATTTTTTAACGGAAAGATATAAAATTGGAAAGCCGGACATTGGAAGCGATTTGGAATCGAAATATGTTTTTCATTTTTTGATCAATAACTTACCTATTGAGTTATAAATGACTTTGATCACGTGGCAAACACTTTTTTCATCCTTTATTGAGTGGATATTCTTCTTTCGCGCAGAAATTCGGTACAAAACGTCCACTTTGACACTATTTTCTGAAAGATGTATTGCGTTTGCAAAAAAAAACGGAAAAACATCTCGATTACACAGTTTCTGAACAGATACACCTACTAGTTTCATGCATTTCCGAACAAAAATAAATTAAAACTTATATCATAAAGTTGCCCTTTTGGATTTGAGAACAGCCTTGAGTCAGCTTTCACATAAATTAACCCTGATTTCGTTTTAGGGCATATTGTCTGAAAAGTGGCACTGCTGTACTGCGTTTTTCTCAATTTCCTCGAAAGCTATATCACAGCATGTATAGGTATAGTTTTATCAAATTTAATATGTAAGGAAAAATTATAATTATTAGATAGTTGTCTTAATATCGATGATGCTTCTAACAATTTCGATGAATATAGTGGATTATAGTTTTTTGAGGTGTAAAAGTTTATCTTTCAGGATAACATCTTCGGAAAATTTTATTTTAGAAGTCACACGCTTTCCGCACAGACGTAAAACATTATACAAAGAACATATACTTTACGACAGTCTAGCGTTAATTATATGAGAGTTACATCCATAGTTACAGCAATGAAATAAGTCGGTAGCACCATAGTTGGTTACGCCATAGTTGCTAACGTACGTTAACTGGCTTTGGACCTGATTACGGAGCTTTATTAAAAAAATTATTTTATACATCATGCTACGTGTATTATTTGCCTCAAGACTGCTAAAAGGAGTTACAAATTAAAATAAAACCAAATACTTGATAAAAAATATTTATACTCGTGTTGGCTTTCGAACACATTTAATGAAATAAAACGCCAATTTTAAAAAGCTTAAACTGCAGTTTTATTTTACTTTAAGATTTTTGTAATTATTTCATGAGTCACGTGGCAAAGTATTATCCAGAACAACTTATTGCCTCATATTTAGCTATTGAGTTTCTTTCAAAAATGATAAAGAAATATAAATGCCAGAAAAATACCGTGGAAAAAATATAAAGTTAAAATATATTTGTAAATATATATGTTTAAAAAATAACTACGGCAAATAAACTTTGAAATAGAAAAGTGTTTTAAAATTTAACTTTAAAAATCAAAATAAAGCACATTATGTGATCATAGATTTCTTTATCGCCTATAAAACGTTTAGTTGTTTTTTCTTTTTTTTTTTTTATTCAATGTGGTGTGCAAAATATTCTCTGAAAAAATAAATAGAGTTGGGAAAAGATACAGAAAGAGAATGAGATATTTATTATTCAGCGTGCTTTCAACAAAATGAAGTGTCTTACTTCTATATTTTGAGCTGTACATTTTTTTTTTTTATTTAACATTCTGGTTGTCTTGCGATGAGTATACTTCAGAACAACTTACTGCTTCATTTTAAGATATTGGGTTTCACAGTTTTTTTAAAGAAGAAACTAGAATGTCAGACAATACTGTAGGAAAAAAAAATTTTGAAAATTTTCAAGTTGAATAAAAATGAGTAAGGCACTATGTTCCAAAAATAAAAATAACGTCGTTAAGTATGTTTAGAAAAAGAAACGTACTTGGAAATATCCTTTCAAAGAGAATAATGATAAGGCAGAGTACTTTATTTATAATGAATCGATTGTACCTTCTCATCTGATGAAATAATTGTAGATTATTTTGAATCAATTTCATTAGTGTATAAATTAGATCTCAAGAATTAAAAAAAGTATATATAATTAAATAAACAAGAAACAAAATCAATGTGTCAAGCATAGATTATAAACCATTTTTCAACACCATTCAGAAACTCTCTATCCTAAAAAAAAAAAAAAAAAAAAAAAAAAAAATGTAATTGATGCTGTCACTGCCGCTGTTTTTCAATTTTTTGTGACCGGAGGTCTTTCTTCGTTAATATTAAGAAACATATTGCATACAAAAATATGAAAATCGGTTGTATAATAGAAAAATGTTTGCTAAATACACTGATCCTGACAGTTTTCAAATCGAAGAATTATTTTAAGAGCTATTTAATGTTAACGTTAGTCAAAATCGTTCCATTAAAAAAGTTTTATAGGACCAAAAACTATGCATAGGAATTTAATAATTTTTAAATAATTTTTAAATAATTTTATACATTAGAAGTTCCCGGTGTGCAGACTGCATTCATTTTTTAATTTCACTCCTTTTTTAGGCTTTATTTCTATTTTAAATTCAAATTTTCAGCATTTCGAGAGATATTTTTTACAACTTTTAGAAAAGATTATTATTTTAAATCGTTGCCAAATTAAAAAACATCGCAAATAATAATATTTCCTTCAAATTAAAAAAAATATTTACACTATTATTAACAGCGTTATAAACATATTACTATTATAAACAGAAAAAAAACGTTCAAATGAGAATTAAATTATTACGTATTAAAAGCAGGAAAATATTGATAATTACGTCATACAAACTATATTTACACGTCAATTTTAAAAGAGAAAGTAATTTGCAAAATAATAAATTCATTAATATGCGTTAAAAATCGTAAATAGAGGAAATTACGTTATATTTAAAAATGCCAAGCCATAATATTGCCAAACAGTTTGAATTTAAAAATATATTTGCGCGAGACATTTATTTCATATTTTGTGATATTCTTTTTAAACTATTTTTGAGAATTCTAAGACAGCGTAAATAATATTTCCTTTCTAACAAAAAAAAAAGTATTTTCACGTCAATATTAAAAAGAGGAAGAAAATTTTGGTGAAAATTACGTCAGATGTATAACTATACATTTAACATGTCTTATTTAAATAACTTTCTTATAGCGTTGTTAAAAAATACCGGGAGACAAAGACTCTGTTTACTTAGTTCCTTTTATATTAGCTTATTTTCACATGTTTCACTGATCTGATTTAATCAAAGACGAAAACAACCCGTTAACAGGTAGATCGCCACTGTTTTTGTTTTTTTTTATTGTTATTGTTATTCATTCCTCCGAAATTTTTTTAAAGCCGATCAATTTAGCGTGCTTTTAGGGTTTGAGGTGTCTGAACGGGGGTTGGCGAGCGTAGCTCGTAGGGGGCAGAGCCCCCTAGTACTGTAAAATAAAACTTCAATGTGTACTGAGGTGAAATCAATAGATCGGAAAATATATAAAGCACTGTAAAACCTAATTTCAGAAATTACCATCGATAATCGGTAAAATATCCAAATTCTTTTGTACAGTTCTCTATCTGATCCATAGATTTGTATATATACTAGATAGTATGTAAAAATTTAGTTCAATTAGGACAACAATTAACACACAATTGAAAATTCTCCTTTAGCAATTTCCGTCAATAAGCGGAAATTTATTCACATGCATTAGTGCACCCCAGTATATGATCTATAGAATTTTTACACACCAAGTAATATAAAAAAAATACTTAAATTTAAAAGCGCATAGTGCAATTTAAAACGCATCTACACCAATTCTTGCTTATAGACGTTACTATAACCAAATTCCTTACAACACCGTAATCGAATTATTTTGTGTTTCCCTGTAAATGAACGATTAATGCTATGTACATTATATTCTATAGTATGCATCTTTTTGTGCACCTCAGAGAGGTATATCAATTTCAATATGTTTCAAATAGTGTAACATCTTTAAACTACACCGCAAACGATTTTTAACCATAGACCGTAATGTAAGGGAATTCTTTTCTGGAAATGCCTCTGGAAATGAATTGTAAATGTTACACATATCATTTTCAATTTGAAACTTACCATAGTAAATCTCAATGACATGTATAATTTATGTGTCGATCCAAGTACATTTACGAGCTTTAGAGAGCGGAAAAACGTACAGAGAAACGGAATTCATAAACACTTTTCAACTATGAGGATATACTGATTGGAAAATGTTAGAAAATGCATTAAATTAAAATATTTATTCTGTAATTTCGTTCAACCCAATGATCGAAATGAAGCACTGATTTAAAAATCTTGTTTTACACATTTAGCTAAATTTAAAATCTAGTACATTCCCGAAAATGTACGAAGTATACCCTTCGGAACAACTTATTGCTTAATTCATAGATATTTTTTTTTTCTCTGTGTTTTTTTCAACAAAAAAATTAACAATGATCGACAGGATAACGAAAAAAAACGTACAAATCCCTAAAATATAGTTCTTAAATGGGACTAATTCCAGAATATATTCTCTTTCAATTACAACAAAATCACATGAATAGCTCGCTTAGTTTTGGAGCAATCGGTAAACATGGACAAAAAAAAAAAAAAAAAAAAAAGTAATTCTGCTTTTTCAGAATTTAGTGTCGCCCCCGATGGCAAAAAAATATATGTATATAAATATAGATACAGTAGACTCTCGATTATCCGAGTTAATCGAACTTATACCTTTGGAATGGATCCTTTTCTTCTGATGGACTGATGGCTTCCATTATTATGAAGCAGTCATTATAAATGAAGTGTTAGGTGAAGATGAAAGAACAGCCGTAAAATGTTAGAACTCTGATTTTCTGGTCGGGATGGGGAAAAAATGACCTTTTTTTTCAGTCCGTCAGAAAAAAATAATTCGGTAAAAAGCGGAAACTCCGATAATCGGGACTCTACTGTAGTTCAGTTTAAAACTTATGACACTCTTTTATTTTACATAATGTGACGTCATCCACATCCGCTTAAGAATTCCTCATTTGCGATCCAGCGTTAAACAACATCCCCAGTAAAGTACGCTTAGGAGGTCACTATCGCTGAATAATACACAAATCCCCCAAAAAGAGAGATTCCGTCATTCAAAAAACTCGACAAAAAACTCGGCTATCTAAAGATTCACAGGCCTTCATTTGTTTGTATTATTAATATAGATATTTAAAATTAAATTTAGTTTATAATAGCTCCATGTTTTATCAGAAATCCTTCATTTATATTTCCTCAAAATAGCGCGTATTTTAATTACATTTTTTTTTTCGATTTTTACGGGAAATTGGCAACAAAAAGATATAATTGCTATTTTTCTTTCACTTTTTACAGAAATGGAGTACAAATTGCCAATATTAAGCAAATGGCTCTAAAAACTACAAAAAAATTAATATTTCAAAAATAAATGGAGATGCAGTTTTCAAACAAATTGCATTAAAAAGTACTTTTTTCCGAATACGGCGGTATAAAAATCGAAAATGTGCGATGCTTAGAAGTTAAAAAAATTGCTATAGAGTATTTAATCGTACTGCTTTGTTTTACGGCTGGCTTCTGTAAGGTAACGTTATTTTTTGGAGGCGACACAAAATAAGCTGGGAGAAAGAGATAGCATACCGTACCGGGGGCTAATACATACGCGTCGATTTGAGAACAACCCTCTTTCTTTGAAGTCGGTTAATAAATATATTAAATTTAAAAAATCAAAACACCCGACTGCGTAAAAAGCGAACTAATTAATTATTTCTCGTCAATATGAAACTATTTTTTATATTACTTAACTTTTTTTTATTTGCTTGTATTGATGACTTTTAAGTTGTGTTTAATTATTAGTTCCTATCTACAAACACTGTTTTGATGAGGCCTATAGATGTCTATTATGAAGGTTAGAGTTACAGTAAAGGTAGAGATCCAAAGTACACAACTTCCAGGTTGTGTAATATTTAAACAGAGCTTCTGACTGCAAAATGGTCAATGAAACATCGTCTTCATTTTGAAAGACCTATCCAATGATATGCCACTTAATATGGTGCGTAATTTTTTTTCGTCTGTACCGCCATTTTGGAATTTATAAAAACAAAACCTATCCTATAACCATTGGACAATTAAGACGAATTGATCGAGACCTCATTCATTAAAATCCATCCAGTCGTTGGGATGTTTCGAGGGTATAAAGAAATCCACATACCCAGATACTCGTGAAGCACATAACCCTTCTTTTCAGTCGGGTAAAAAGAACTTTTAATGAAAAAATAGATATGTGACATAAAGGATACAAAAATGTAAACAGAGTTTGGCCAAAGAAGTCACCCTCAGCGGCCAGAACGATCTCGAGGCGGCTCCAGAATGTAGCACATCAATCATGCAAAAACCGTTCTAATTCTGTCAATCAGCTGTAACACGCCGAGTAATTGGTTACTTGCTCGTCAGGCCACTTATTTAGTAATTTATGCGTTTGAAATCATGGGAATTACGGAGGAGACATTTTGGAATCAGAAAATCCTCCCTGACAGTAGATACATCAAAAATCAGGGAATACCGACTTTTTCATGTAATTCCCAGGAGTCGAAGAACTTCTCAGTATTTTCTTATAGAAATGTGCGTCTTATTTAATCGATACGATTAAATGAGACAAAAAATTCTATGCGGTAATGCTGGTATTTTCCCTCTCAAATTTCCTGACCGCCACACATCCTGAAAAAAAAGGCTAAAATCTTTAATGTATATAATGTCCACGGCTATTTCTTAAATGATAAAAAAATTTTAACAGATTTATTTCGTTTGTTCAATATGATGCATGTATCATTTATTTCTGAAGAATGAAACATCTATATAATAAAAAAAATAATAAAGTGTTTTTCTTACAATAGAAATAAAGTAAAATTTATTAATTTTAAAGTATCTATATTGATTTCCCATCACATAAAATTTTTATATGTGTTATCTATTTTTACAACACATATTTTATTCTAAAAAAGAAATATAAAGATAAAAGAAATACACAAAGAAGAAGAAAATATTTATTGTTGTTTGTACTTTCAGTGGTTCAATAAAATGAAGTATCTGTCTTTAAAATTTAGAGATACACTACTTTGCTATTTTAGTGCTCTCGGATGATGATGCGAAGTACCCTTCAAACCAACTTTTTGCTTCATTTTCATATTATGTTACTTTTAGAAATGACAAAAAATAGTAGTACTAGAAAGAATATACAAAAACTAAACTTTAGAAGAATTCAAATTGGAAAAAAAAATAAGAGAAGAAAAATACATTAAGCACTTACTGCGTTAAATAAAGCTAGAAAACAAAACAAAAAATTAAACAAAAAATTAAAATGTTTTTGGTAATGAACTGCTGCATATAAATTCATATTAAAATGCTTACCTATTTTTAAAAAATAAATATAATGACAAAATCTGCAAAAAAGTGTGTATGCAAATCTTTTGCTTTGTATTTTTCTTACCAATGTGTAAAATATTTTCACGTGCGAATTAAAAATTTATATAACACATACTGGACAATTGCACCATAAAATATAATAAATAAAGACACAATCTTGCTTAATGGTACACAAAACCCGAACTTTAATAAGCTAAAAGCTAACTTCTACGTTTTGGTCAAGTTTCGTCTAATTATCTATTCCATAGGAAGCTTTCGTCTCTGAACTTTGAGCCATTTTACCATCATATTCTCCTGAAGACGGCTGTAGAAACAGCTCGAAACGTAAAAGTTAGCTTTTAGCTTATTAAATTTGTTGTTTTGTGTACCATTAAGCAAGATTGTGTCTTTATTTATTAAAAGTTTTATCTGTAACAACATGTAGAATTTTGTGTGTGTAAAATTAAATAAAGATTTTTCTCCATACATTTTTTAACTCTTTTTGGTTTGACGTCATAATGATAAGTCATGTCCTTTAATTTACTATAATTTTACCTTTACGATTACTTTTGTTATTGTGACGAGTCTACTGCTGAACTAGACCGAGACTTTCTGACACATTTACTGACTCATTTTTTAACGCAAACGCAAAAAAAAATTGCTAACTATGAAAGCAATTTGGAATTGAAAGACTTTTTCTATTTTTTGATATATAAATTATTTATCGAGTTATCGAGATGTTGCGAGTATATAAGTGATTACCGGTCACGTGACAACATGTTTTTCTCCCTTTCTTGACTGATATTTCTCCTTTCGTCGAGAAATTGAGTTCAAAATACCAACTTTAAAAGGAGTTTCTGGAAGATCTTTTGTGTTTACCAAAAAATGGAAGAAGTTGTTCGATCACATAGTTTCTGAATAACAACACTTGCCATTTTAATGCATTTCCGAACAAAAGTTGCCCTTTTAGATCTTAGAGATATCCTTTTAGATCTGAGATATCCTTAAGCTGTCCCTTTATCGTACTTGCAGAGTTTTATTTTCGCACTTTATGTATTGTGAACCTTCACTGAAATAACCACAATCACATTGTGACCTTTTTAATCTGCAATGATAATTCAGTTAATATCAGGATAAACTTTGCTTTCTTCATAAAACACATATAGTTACTTCAATAGTAGCATGTAAAATCTTTGTCACATATTGTCACATATAATTTTTTCTCTGCAAGAGGAAACTTGTTTGTTGTTTGCTCTGCCTTATAAATCTCTCCAATGTATTAATTTAAATAGCGTACTTTTACAAAGATATTTATGAATACGAAATGTATTGCGTTTGTATGAATTTCATGTGAGGTTATAGTGATAAATGAAAGGGGTATTATTTTGGATTAACATGGCTTTACTGTGATTAATTTACAAAAAAGCACTACAAAACAGCACACACTGTCTAAGATTCAAACTTAAAATTCCCTTAATCCGTTATCTACTGACGGTACTTATAAGTACAATTAAAATAACTTGTTATAAATTTTTTTAATACATCGATTAGTTTTTATACAGTTTAGAATGAGTTATAGGTGCATTACTTTACCTTGTTCCAAAAGCATTATTGGTTATAAAAAACAAAAATATTTTTAAAAGGATGATTTCTTTTGCCTTTTCATCTTTTCAGCTTACCTGGCGTTGGGAGGGGGAGGGAATTTTCAATTCGGAAATATTTCTATATTTCTATTGTAAAAACATTATGTTTGTACATTTTTTAATTCTACAAAATACTGGAAAAAATATTTAAAATAAAAAAATTGAGTGGGGTTATAAGTATTGCATGAAATCCTATAAATTCAAATTTAATTAATCCTTCTAAATCCTTCAATCCTTCTAAAATCCTTTTAACATTTATTAAATGATTATGTAAATCTTCTAATGTAGTTTCGAAAATTCACGAAAAATGCTTTAGAAGATAAAATTTTCATGAATTCATAATTCAGTACATAAAGGGTTAATATCTGCATTTCAAATAATAACCTCAAATTTAAAATTTGCCATATTCCTACACAATAGAAAATTAGTCACGTCTATCCTTTTCATTGCAAAATGTATTGTACTAATATTCTATAATTGAATCATTGGCGAAAGTTGGCGTCAAAAATAAACGAATCTAACAACAATAGTTTTGAAAAGTGTATGTGAGTTACAACAAAGGTTACAATAGAATAAATAAAACGCAAAATTTCTTTACTAAGTTGCATGTATTAGTTGTGTACCCGATTATGAAATTTAACTCTAACATACGAAAGCAGTATTTCCTGTTGAATGATTAAAATTAAAATAATCAGTTTAGTTTTCAGTAAAAACATTACACATATAAAATCTGAGTATATTCAGTTCAATAAATTCCAAGATATAACTGTAATGGAAATTGTGAATAACACAGTTTCTGCAGTACATGTTGGCGATTATTGGTCCTATTGGGTGATTTACACCAATTTTCTTCGAAGTCAAAATTGGCTACAAATTTTTTATTGTGTTCAATATGAAAAGTTTTGCTTATAAGTAGTCTTGATACAGTTGAAATTAATATAATAAGTAGTTTTAACCCAAAGTAAGTTTTTTTTTTATTAATTTTTCTCGTATTTTATTATTAAAACGCGTTTCTGCGAAAATACCGAAAAATACTTTTGCATATTTTGTCTAAGCTCAAAGTACTAAAGTTCAGTGGTAAAATAATTTAGAAACAAAGTGTTTATATTTTTAAATGTTTGAGAAAATTTTCAACAAACGTATTGAAATATTTTTTTTTTAATACTTCTGAAGATTTATATAAAATGATAAACATAAAAATTATAACGATTTTAAGGAAATTTACCATGCCTAATTAATTTGTTTCAAGATAATTAAACAAGTGGGTAAGTGTGATCACAGATCGCACAGAGGGTTTCGTTTAATATTCCTTTCAAAACACTTTATCCTTTTGAAAAATCTGTTAGTTCCACATTTCGAAACCAGGGGCGCACTCTATTCTAAAAAAAACCTCTATCCGAACGAAACTCCGTTTTACATACTATCCGTACATATATTAGTCGAACGGATTGGGCCCATAGCACCCGAAATAAGTAGGCGCTATAAGTTCTGCTATAAGTATGCAAAATTTCAAATCTCCAATTTAATAAGGGTCTCAGTTAGAAAGAATTGCTTAAAATACGCATGTGGGAGCCCAAAGGGTTAAATGTACGACTTTTTCAAATTTTTATGATTTGTCGCATGATGGTGTTCAGCTATAAGTATGCAAAATTTCACGCCTCCAACCTAAAAAGTGTGTCACTTAGAAAGAATTGTTTAAAATACACATGTAGGAGACCAAAAGGTTAAATGTACGACTTTTTCAAATTTTTATGATTTGCCGTTTGATGTGAGGTGCTCAGGTATAAGTATGCAAAATTTCACGCCTCCAACCTAATTAGAGGCTCACATAGAAAGAATTGTTTAAAATACACATGTGGGAACCCAAAGGGTTAAATTTACGACTTTTCCAAAATTTTATGGTTTGTAATTTGATGCGAGGTGTTCAGCTATAAGTATGCAAAATTTCACACCTCCAACCTAAATAGGGGCTCATTTAGAAAGAATTGTTTAAAATACACATGTGGGAGCCCAAAGGGTTAAATGTACGACTTTTTGAAAATTTTATGATTTGTCGTTTGATGTGAGGTATTTAACTATAAGTATGCAAAATTTCACGCCTCCAACATAATTAGGGTTCACTTAGGAAGAATTGCTTAAAATACAATGTGGGAGACCAAAGGGTTAAATGTCCGACCTTTTTCAAAATTTTATGATCTGTCGTTTGATGTGGGGTATTCAGCTATAAGTATGCAAAATTTTGCTCCTCCAACCTAATTAGGGGATCACTTAGAAAGAATTGTTTTAAATACATATGTGTGAGCTCAAAGGGTTAAATGTACGACTTTTTCAAAATTTTATAGTTTGTCGTTTGATGTGAGGTGTTCAGCTATAAGTATGTAAAATTTCACGCCTCCAACTTAATTAGAGGCTCACATAGAAAGAATTGTTTAAAATACACATGTGGGAGCCCAAAGGGTTAAATGTACGACTTTTACAAAATTTCATGATTTGTCGTTTGATGTGAGGTGTTTAGCTATAAGTATGCAAAATTTCACACCTCCAACCTAATTAGAGGTTCACATAGAAAGAATTGTTTAAAATACACATGTGGGAGCCCAAAGGGTTAAATGTACGACTTTTACAAAATTTCTTGATTTGTCGTTTGATGTGAGGTGTTTAGCTATAAGTATGCACAATTTCACACCTCCAACCTAATTAGAGGTTCACATAGAAAGAATTGTTTAAAATACACATGTGGGAGCCCAAAGGGTTAAACGTACAATTTTTTCAAAATTTTATGATTTGTCGTATGATATGTGGTGTTCATCTATTAGTATGCGAAATTTCAAGTCTCCAACTTGTATAGTTTCTGAGAACGGGCTCTGTGACGGACAGACAGACAGACAGAGGAGCGAGACGAATAGGGTTTCGTCAGATGAACGAAACCCTAAAAAGAAAATGAAAAATATCTCTCCCTAGGTCTTTTTCAAGTACTATAAAACTGTTTGAGAAATATTTTCCTTCTTTTATCCCTTAAATATTCTTTATCCTCATCAAATTATATGACAGTCTAACTGACTATGAAGCTTGACGAAATTCCGTATAGCAATTTTCGAGTTAGAGAGAATCTAAAATTTTGTGACACACACAAACCAAAAATTTCGAAAATACTCAAATAGTACTCAGGGCATGCTAATGTGTGTAAATTCGTGCACAAACGGATTCCAATATTTTCAAAGATTCCAATATTTCCTTCTTATGTACAGAAGAAATTTAAAAAAGTTTATATCTAACAATGATATTACACATGTCTAAGCCATTCAGCACATAAAAACTCAGAAGTTCCCGTATACGAAAATAGCTATGAGCTAACTTGTCTTGAGCTAACATTATGTTTTGAAAACGTCAATGCGTTTACTAAATCCATAGAATTTCTGGAATGTTTATTGGCCTATATTTGCTCTATTGCTGTAGGAAACACAATTCTTCTGAGATAATAAATAGACAAACTAATATCAATGTGATTCGGATAAATGTATGACTTCTTTTCTTTATTTTGTATTGAACTAGTACTGTAAATATCGGCGAGTCTGATAAATACGTTTATGCGTATTTATATTTCCAAATGTCACTAGAAATATTGGAAATGAAGGATAAGATTACTCTGTATGATGTTATTATTAGGTTATATTTTAATAATTATATGATAATAAAATCAAAAGACGTATATTTTTAGAAATTTACAAATAATCAATTAAATGTTGTCGTGTAAAATATTTTTAAGTCAATACTTTTGTTAACTGGTTGGTCATTGTGACCTTTTAAAAGTGTCATAATGATAGAAATTTGAGAATAGATTTACTTTCTTCATAAAAATGTACCTCTGATTTAACAATAGCATGTAAAATAATTTTCATATGTCCTTTTCTACAACCAAATGTAAGTGGCGCTCAAATGAGAAAGTTATCACAGAGTGTAGAAATAAATACACTCATTGCCATAAGTACATTCATTGCGCACCAAGAAAAAGACATCCAAATGAAACGAAATTTTACACACGTAAGTACTACTATGATATAAGTAAGTGAGTAGAAAACCAGAGAAAAAGGATCATTTATTGCATAAAAAAGTACAAATGAACGGAAATTTTAGTACTCTGTTGCACCCCTTCTAGCGCGAATGCACGATGCGATGCGAGCGAGCATTGAGACATACAAGTTCCGTGTGATGTCCTGAGACATCTCGTTCCACAGTTGCTGTAAACGCGCCTCGAGTTCAACCAAACTCGTAGGGTGTCCAACTCGCCGTCCCAAATAACCCTAGATATGCTCGATTGGGGACAAATCTGGGGATCGAGCAGGCCAGGGAAGGATGGTAATGTGGGGGAGGCAGGCTTGTGACATCCTTGCTGTGTGTGGCCGAGCATTGTCTTGCTGAAAAATGGTTCCTGGGAGCCCTGTCACGAGTGGCTACACATGTGGCTGAAGGATGTCCTGGACGTACCACTTGGCTGTCATTGTGTCACGGATCAATATTAGGGGTGTATCGTAAGCAATGGCACCCCTTACCATCACACCAGCTGTGGGAGCGGTGTGCCGCTGTAAAGCGAAGGCAGGACTGAGACGTTCACCACGGGGCCTCCACACACGAACACGATTGTCATCGCTGCTCAAATTGAATCTAGATTCGTCGCTGAAAACGACCTGGTTCCATTCCGTTGCTGTTCAATCCCATCGTGCGCGACACCACTCCAAACGGAGGCGTCGGTGGGTGGGTGTCATTGGCAGCACACGTAATGGGCGCCGCAATACCAGATGTCCTTCAGCCAGGCGCCTTGCGATGGTTCGGGAAGACACAGGGGTCCGTAGTAAAGGTTATGCCTGTGTCTGGATAGCGGCCAATGAGGCAGTTGGCTCTACGTGTGCGTTTCATATGATGTAACGGCCTTCTCGACGACTGGTCTGTCGAGAGCGTCCCAAGCCTGTTCGCCATGTAAATGACGTCTCTTCAGTCCACTGGTCCCAGCACCTCCTCACTTAAAATCAGAACGGCCTACTATACGAGTTACTCGCCGAGCTGACCACCCAGCTTCCATCATCCCGATGATTCTTCCCCTCTCAAACTCTGACATCTGCTCATATTGTCTTCGATGGCTGAGTAATGGCATGTCTACCTAAGCGTTTCCTTTGCAAAAGAAAAGGTACACTCAGACAAGTTCTGATTATCAGTTTTATACTCCAAGGAGGACGAAGTTCAACGCCCTCTAGTGGCATTACGCAATGCGCAATCACGCTGCATTTCTAATCATTTGCATATCTGCCTGATATGTACCTTCATGCCAAGTTTCGTTACAATCCCACAATTATTTCTCGGTGCGCAAATTTTTATGGCGATGAGTGTATTTCATTAGAGCTCTAAAAATAATCACGGTATTTGTTGAGGCATTTGTTCCATCGTGTCTCCAGTAGATTGATTCCCCTGGCGTACAGCTCTTTGGGGCTGATCTCGGAAGAACGTTCGCACCTATCCTTCACTTCGTCGTCCGAAGTAAACCGTTGTCCTCGTGGTGACTTCTTAAGGCTGTTCTCAACTGCTCTGCTCAACTAGAGCAAAACGTTTCGGCACATTTACAAATTCAATTTTTAACGGAAATATATAAAATTGGAAATCCTGACCATAGAAACGATTTGGAATAGAACTGTGTTTTCCATTTTTTGATCCATCAATTACCTGTTATGGGTTTTTTTTTTTTTCTCTGAGCAGTTAAATTCCCACCTAGATTGAATCCTGTATATAAAATCATAACAATAACTTCTAGCTGAATTACAGAATTACTGTAAAAGAAAACTTTAACACTAAGATATCAATGCCACACTTAAAGAATTTTAAAACTGCAACAAAATACTAAAGCAAATACAGGGTTCTCAATTTATCTGCTCAGATCAACCCCAACAATTGTCATAGAGTCAGAATATTCATGCATGACCAGAGAAAATCACTTAAAAAGAGATGAATATAATTAATTAAATGAAATTTAAACATACCGCAAGACAAATCACTTAAAGGAATATGAATGAACTGAAAAGGTAGATTAATTTGAGAATTTTGAATAAGTTCACAGTCAAGAGCTGAGATATGAAAACAAGCTTCAAAGTCATACATAAAAAGAATCTAACTCTATGGGCTGTGATCGTAATGTGGCTAAATCCATTAAATTGTAAAGGTGTGTAAAATTGAAAATTTTAGTTAACTTAAGCTGTTTACCTTCATTACAACAAAAAACTAGAAGAAACACTGTTCATATTCTCTATATTCTTCAATTTATTAATGATTACTTTTAAATCTTTATTTTTTAAATTAATATATAATTAATTTTAGAGAAACAGACCATTTCTACTTCTTCTTGGGTTAATTTGAACTGAAACATTTATTCTCATTATTTCTGTTTTTTAAAGTATATTTACTTATTTAAACCTAGTGAAGTTACTTTATTGAAGAATACTTTTAGCAGTGCGAAAATAGATACAAGTCAAGAGAATAAGATTAAAATTAAATTTAATTCTTCATAGGGAGTTTAAACTCTTATACATACAGGTGTTTCAAAACTTATTTCTCAAGTTAACACAATTAACAAATGATATTGTAAATATTCTAACATTAATAGGACAGATTTTTATCATGTTGACATTTTCTGGCTTCAATTATATAGATTGCAACTTTTAAAACAAAGATAATCAATCATTACGTTATAATGGAACAAGTGAAAAAAAACTTAACATACCCAATGTAATCCATAGTAGGTTTCCGACATGGTACACCACAAATTATTCTATTTTCTTTTAACATAGTAATCTTAAACACCATTTTTTAGATGACTTTTCTTTGACGACCATATCTTAACTGGCAGTGTTTTTTTTTTTGTTTTCTGTAGTAGAAAAAACTCCTTATCTTGAAAATAGTTTCAGGGGGTGGGCTACACCCCACACACTTCCTTCGGTACACAGCTTTACCCGATGAGTTAGGAAATCGTTTTGGAATTTGAAGTCAGGAGCCAATCTCGCTCTCCGTGGAAGTAGCTGGAGTTGTTTTGCTTCAACTTTAAACTAGCCGGCATCCTCCGTGATATATTTCTAGGATAAATCAATGTTTAGTAAATAAGGGAGCGGAACGCTAACGTCTTGCTTCGCATGCTCACGATTTATCTTGGATCTCTATTTCACAGAATCTGATATCAGGGCATTTTTTTTACTTATCCGTTGCTCGGTCAGCAGCTAGGTATATCCAGCTTACCAGTACAGTCGAAAGATGCACCTTCTAAAGCCGCGCTCGCTTACCGTTCATTTAAAAAAAAAACGAAAAGCACTTACAATTCAATTCATACTCTTTACTCGCAAGAGATATCTTCTCTGTCCTCGGTCTCAAAAGCGAATCCTTAATAAAAATTGTTTCATGCCTCGACAAAAAGGGGGGTGTTTTCCCGGGCCCCTTTGGCCCCTCAAAATTTTATGTTGTTTCACATCTTACTGCACTCAGGACCCCTCTAAAAAAAAACGCTACACGACCAAAAAACCACGCGCTCGCTTCTCGCGTCCCCTCAATTCTTCCCGCGTTACTTCCCAGGAAGCAATAAAGGGTGGAGGCGAAAACTGTTTTCATTGGTCAATTTCCCTACCTAATGCCAAGAACATCTCGTTGCTATGTCCCTCTAACCACGGGGAGATCACGTGAACTCAAATCTCAGAAGCCCAGGCAATACTTGCACCTGCTTAAAAAATTGTTTTTCGTAAACAAAGTCATAAAACTGCATTGTAAAAGGGGCTGGTATGCTATGAGAAAAATAGCATTCCCACACAATAATCCTGTGTTTAAAATGTAAACGTGTGTGGTCCCAATTATTTCTGAACACAGCTGACCATTTACCCCACGTTTGCTAGTAAAAGAGAGAAAAGGGAGATTTTTTTTTTGTGAGAGAGTATCCCAAAAGAAAAGGTTTTATTTACAGAAAAATAGAGGAATGTTTTTGAATAACAACATTTACATGTTGTAACATAATTTAAGTACGAGAAATTAATAAAAAGAAAGGGTGCTTAATTTATTAAATTACTTTTATTTATTTATTTATTTTTATTAATTTTAGAAAACACAACTGACTTTAAACTGAACTCTTAAAAATAAAGAAAGTGTACAATGAAAAATTTTGACTAGAACTAAGCTATTAATGATATACAAAAAAATGGGGGGAGGGGGCGCGTGCTGTGTACAAATAACATATTTTAAAATGAAAATTTCTTAAAAATAAGTAAATTACGCCTAACAGGATTCCCCGTCGGTTGAAAAAAAATCAATTTTTTTTGAATGAAATACAAAAAAAAATTTATTTTTTGAATGTCAAAGAAGAAACACAAGGCCAAAAATATCAAAACGAAAAAATTAAAAAAAAACCCAGTACATGTCCCAATGAGTCACTTACTTAATCTCGGTGAATCTACTCAAGGATCTTTGACCATCAAAACAAACTAAACTTCAGCCCGAAAGACAGATCAGAGTCCCGTTGTACATTCGCCACTACTGCAACACACTCCGGAAATGTGAAACAGTAGTTTGACTACAGCAAACTTCCCAAAAGGTCCAAAATTGTAAATGTTAGAAACAAAAACTGAGATACCTATACTACGTATAAAAATTATCTACTTTTCCACACACAATTCACAGACGAAAATCACCATGACTGCAATGTATTTCTGGACAATGGCGAGCAAAGTTAGTATATGAGATCGCCGACTTGAGAACTACCACTAGAGCTCACTCTAGTTATACCGTACCCGAACTCCACTTTAATAACACTAACCAAATATCCCCAACTTTGTATAGCAATATACTTACTACCTATTCCGGGGGGATTAATTTTGACTTATAGCACTGCCAGCCAGATATGGACACAAAATATATATATGCACAGTTATATAAACAAAACATAAAATCAATACACTAGTGCACAACTGGACAATAGAATACACATAAACAGAGACAAAAAAAAATTAACATTAGGTATATATTGTTGACAAATACATATCACTCGGAAAAATGTGGATCAGAGTTCTTCAGACTGGTGAAAAATTGTTCGTTTGAATTTTAGAAACACATAAGATCTTTCTGAGTTTTACAACTGCACTTACAGGGCCACTGTGCATTTGGTAAGTGTATGCCGCAATGTGTGTTGCAGATAAGAACACGTAAAAATTATATACCAACTTTGGTTATCAAAATTTTGCTAAAATATCCACAAACATTAAACAGTTTGATACACCAACTGTGGTGGTGAATAATTACACCCAAAATCGAAAAAGGGAAGGCAGAAAACAACAAAAAAAAATTAAAAAAAAAAAAAAACCGGTATACAGATTTAAAATGAGATGAATTAATGTAAATACACACCAAACATTTTAATACTTACATTTAGATAAACAAACCTCAGTTCCAACCTACATACTAGAAAATTTTGAACTAAAACCCCTTTAATTCAAAACAAAAAAAATGTTTGAAATACATACACCTGAGTTGTAAACAAATAGTATACTTCTATACTTATAGACTAACTCACACCTCAGATACACTAATCTGTGTAATTTCAAACAGTATTTAAAAGTGTGTATTCCCTAAAGAATAACAATTCTAGTACCTACCCTAGAAAACCAAGTAAAATTACACACTAATATACAAAATTTTATACATAAGTACTTTATTACGTATATTAAATAAAATATACCTATCCTTGCTAAACCATTACCTTAAAAAACAATGCATATACATAAAACACAAAGCGAATAAGAAGAATTTGATGCATGCATAATTCCATTAAAAATGTACAGAAAATTTTCAAAGTTCAGAAAATACAGCTAAAAATTCGGAAAAATGCATAATAAATTAAACAATGTATGTGCGGAGTACGTTTTAATATTAAAATAACCTAAATACACACTAGAAATAATAATAACTAAGTTAGAAAACATCTAGTATATTGACAACAAACTTCCGTTACCCGGACACAAAATCAAAACAAGTTTAAAGTTCCTCAAAAAATTAATTACGTACTAAAATGCACAAAATAACATTAAAAGAATGCTAAACATATATATATATATATACAAAAAAAATATTAAAATAAAAACTATTCTAGGCAAAGATTAGTGCTTAAAAAGTTGCTACACTCTATAATTTGGCTTATCTCTCCTTTCACGGAATCCATATTGACTGGTCGGGACAGCATTCGATTTAGTTGGTATCGATTGTAAGTGACTAACATTCGAAGTACGCGATGCATCCGCATTACAATCCGACGTAACTTGATTAGCTGAATTTCCTCCCGGTGCTGGATCTGAGAGCTGAACGTCGCCTGAATTTTCCTCATGCGTATCGCTGGAAACTGGGGGGGAAGAATGATGAGCCATACTTTCGCTATCTGCCTCTGCTGAACTTAAGGGCGATTGCTCTGCGCTGTCTGCTGTATCTGGCGTGCTCCGTGGGGTCGAAAAAACTGGGACGAAGTTACGTCCGCGCCTGCGCTTCCGTGGTGCAAGAAAATCGAAGTTGCTTGTCGAAGGGACGTCAGTTACAATCGGACTGGACCCAATCGATATAGAATCGACATCCTGCTGTTGTTGTTTTGGTACAAAAATGGGATTTCTGCTTTTAAACTCCGTTAGTCTGTCAACATGTACAACTTGCGTTTTAGATAAGTTAGATTGAAGAGCAATTTTAAAATTTACTTCACTTAATTTTTCAGTTATAGTGTAAGGACCATTATTAAATTTAGAGAGCTTTTTTGACTGACCTGGCTTTACGGAAGGTGTGAATAACCAGACAGAATCCCCTACTTTGAAATTTTTACACACTGCAGTTTTTTCACGATACTTCTCTTGTTTTTCTGAAACTTTAACAAGACTGCTGTGTACTTCCGTGTATACTTTTCTCAATGCAGGAAATAAGAGTTCACAATATGAAGGAGTATCATTGTAATTTAAAGTTGTAGGGGTAGAAAAAATTTTATACGGAAGGTTAAGATTTCTTCCAAACATTACTGCAGCGGGGGTTAAGTTTGTGGATGAGTGTACTGCTGTGCGGAGGGCTAAAAGAGCAAATTTGAGTTTTGTATCCCAGTCTGTTTGATTTTGGTTGACGATATGACATAGGGCATTTTTCAATGTCTGATTTTGTCGCTCCACTTGTGCATTCCCGCTTGGATGAAACGGGGTTGTCTGAATGTGTTTGGTGCCAAACTTCTTATAGACTTTCTCTATAGCTTCTGATATTAAATTTTTTCCTTTGTCAGTTGCGATATATGAAGGTGCTCCATATCTTGACACGAAGTCAGCAAGGGTATCAGCTATCATATCTGAAGTGATATCGGATACTGCGTATGCTTCAGGCCATTTTGAAAACGCATCAATATATGCAACAATAAACTTATTACCCGAAAAAGTCTGGGGCAAGGGACCCAAGATGTCCAAATTTACCTTTGAGAGTGGGAATTCAGGGGTAGGCATTCTTTGCAATGGGGCGAGATGTTTTGCCTTGTGTGCACGTCTCTGTTGGCAACTAATGCAGGACTCTACTAGATGTTTGACATCAGCGGACATGCCTGGCCAGTAAAAATTTTCGCGAATGCGATCAATGGTTTTCTGGAAGGCTTGATGACAAGCAGCTAGAGAATCGTGAGTTAGTGCAAACACCTGGGGGATAAGTTCTCTTGGTACCACAAGTCTGGGCAATTTATTCAGCACAAGAGAATCTCTAGTGTCCTCGCCCACTAAAAGATCATCTTGGAAGAAAAATCGCATATACTTGGGTGCAATTTCCACCCCTTGGTCTAATTTTTGAGCAATCTGTATACACTTTTTATCTGATTTTTGCAATTCCCTGATTTTCTCTAATAAATCAGATTGTGGCATAAACATATTTCCTTTTTCACACTTGAATACAAAAATTGCAGCTGGTCACATTTTCAGAAAAATCATTCTCATTTACATACCTTGATAAGAAATCAGCTACACTGTTACAACGACCTTTAATAAATTTAATCGTAAAGGTAAAATCTGCAAGAGTGCAAACCCATTTCGCAATTCGGGATGTTGGGTCTTGAATTTTGAGCATATATGTAAGTGGGGCATGATCTGTATAAATAAAGAAGTGTGTGTTAGCTAAGTAACACTTAAAATGCGAAGTAGCCCATACTAGAGCCAGTAATTCACGCTCCGTGGTCGAATACCTCGTCTCAGGGTCTTTTAATTTTCTACTGGCAAAGGCGACAGGATGTAAACAGTTGTTATCATCAAATTGCGACAATACTGCTCCAAGAGCTGAGCCACTAGCGTCCGTATATAAATGAAATTCCTTATTAAAATCAGGGAGGTTTAAACAAGGTTTAGATATCAAAGCATTTTTTAAATCTTCAAATTCTGCCTCTGCTTCCTGATTCCAAACAAAACGACCATTATCTTTAGTTAGTAAAATTAAATTTTTGGCTCTTTTTGAAAAATCGGGAATGAATCTCCTATAAAATGATATTGTACCAATAAAGGATCTAACTGCCTTACGAGTTTTAGGTGGTTGGAAATCTTTAATTATTTCAATATTTTTATTGATTGGTGCAACTTTACCTTTTTTAATCTCAAAACCAAGATATTGAATTGTATCAGATAAGAAAAAACATTTACTAGGTTTTAACTTTAACTTATGTTGGCGAAGTCTACTGAACACTAAATTTAATTTTTCAAGGTGGGACTCTACATCTTTCGAAGCAATCACAATATCGTCGATATAAACTAGGATACCTAAATTTCCTAAGTCACCAAAAATAGCATTCATTAATCTTTGAAAAGAATTGCCAGATGTCGATAATCCGAAGCAATTCCTGGCCCACTCAAAGAGTCCTTTATGGGTGATTATTGCTGTTTTGTGTCTATCCTCAGGACGCACAACTTGCTGGAAAAAACCACTCGTTAAATCAAGGGTTGAAAAAAAATTTGACCCAGAAAGTGCATCAACCGAATCTGTTATATTCGGGATGGGATAAGCATCCTTAACTAAGTTTTTATTAAGGGCTCTGAAATCGACCGCCAGCCTATAAGAACCATCCGCTTTCTTAACTAAAAGTACAGGGGAGGCGAATTCAGACATAGAGGGGGCTATAATTTCAGCTTTTAAAAGGATATCAAGTTGACTTTCTAACTCTTCTCTAAGCTTATGTGGGACTCTATATGCTTTACATTTTACGGGTTTATCTGAGGTTAAATTAATTACATGGGGGATAGTGCCACAGCCTGGTAAGTCTAAAACTGAAGCTGCAAACACATCTTTATTCTTATCTAAAAATTCTTGCATCTTAAGTTTGAGGGGGGGTTCTAAATGGTCAAGATTGATATCTGTGCTCCATGTCAGGTCAGCATGGTCAAAATCATCACCTGGGGCGGGTGTATTTACATTAAAAGCAAAATTACATTTATCATAGTCACAATCAGAATCATCGATACACTTTCGAACTTTGGCAACCCTCATTCCCTTTTTAAAAGTTACACTATCATCCGAAAAATTTGCAAAAGATATGTACAGCCCACGTTCCTGAGAACAGACGCTTCTAGACGATAATACACTATTACAGACTTTCTGTACCAGAGGTTCCAAAATCACATTATCTTTACTTTGAATAAAATTATCTCTTGAACATTTAACTTTTGCTATAACTTTAGATTGGGGAGGTATAGTTATTACACTGGTGAGTACCGCAAAACTAATCTCATGATTTTTTGAATTTTTGTCCTCATTACATGTATCGGTACTTGTTTCACTCAAATGTGCAACTTCACTATTAGTTACATTGACCTGGCAGACAGGATAAACACTTTGCATTTCCCTATTTTTACTTTTTCCCTCCTCCTCATTCATTATATCTGAGCTTACGTTAGTATTTACATTATGAATATTTACATTAACACTTATCTCATTTTCATTCGAATTGTTGCAACCTATATTACTATTTACATCATTACTGTTACTAATACTACTTATACACCCTACATACAGTTTATTATTATTTACATTATCCCCTACATTAAAAATCTCATTCATATTTAGGGAATTTTCTACATTTGAATTTATCTCTGAGAGATCCTGAACAACAGAGCATTCATCTTTATTTACATTGCTTTGACAATTATCACCAATTACAGCTTTACTCATTTCATTAATGTTTTTCTCCCTAACCTGTACTTTCCTATCTTCCTTATCTGCTTTTAATTCTAGTTCATCTTTATGATTATACTCCATGTTGTTCAGAGTTTCCCCAGAAGCTTTATGTTTAAAAAAATTCTCCTTTGGGAAATTTGTTTGACATGCTACAGATTCAGTTTTGTAAAAATTGACATTGTTTATTTTACTATATTCACATTTGCTGTCAACCAGTGGAGAAGGGAGGGAGTTTTGCACACTATTTTTACACAAAGTCTGCTCGTTTACATTCAAGATAATGGATTTTTGTTGACAATTAATAATGGCACTATATTTACTTAAAAAGGGCATACCCAAAATGGCAACAAATTCATTAGCTAATTTTCCTGGTACCACGAAAAATTCTGCCTGACAGTTTACATCATTGAACTTAAAGTTTAAATCTATTTTTTCTGTAAGTGGAACCTTTTCACCTGTTACCGTTAAAATCGGGGTATTGCATGGAGTGGTATTTGCAAATGGAATAAGATTAAGGCCTTGCCTGGATATCAGATTAATTCCTGAGCCAGTATCACATAACACATTTAAAAAAATATTATTTATAAAAATTTTCATTGTAGGCAAATTGTAAACAGACAGGGAAAAAACATTATATACAGAGGGAGGAATGTCGTTAGGCCTATCATGAGTCAGTCCGACTGATTCTGACTCAGCCCCTACTCGTTTAAACCTTTATTTTCCTGAGTTACATTATTTTGGCCCGTTTCCTGTTGTGGGACATTGTTGTCGCCACCTCTACCTCTTGTATATTGCCCTCTACCTCTATAATTATTCCCTCTTTGAGAGTTATCATACCTACTACCTCTTTGAGGCTGTTGGTATCCAGACATACCCCTACGACCCTGATAACTCCTATTGTTACCTCTCCAAAACTGGTTTCTGGGGTTTTGGGAGCAATCTCGAGCAAAATGGTTGAGACCCCCACACGTATAGCAAGAAAAATTTGAAAAATTTGTTTGTTCTGGGTTCCACAACCTTCTGTCATTATCTGTTTTCTCCACTAAACTATCAATTTTCGCAGTTAACAATTGTAATTGTTGTCTTAGCTCCTCAATTTCCTGCTTCTGATTGTTTACATTCGGTTTTTTAGCTTGAGTAGCCGCGCAAGCTATATTGATAGGTTGCGGTTGAGTTGCCTGTGCCAAATCGTGGGAGTATAAGGGGTTAACACTCCTACAAGCTTTTTCCTCTAATCGGGCATAAGCTAAAATTTCAGCAGGTGTTTTTGGGTCTTTTGAAATTACCCCCTTCCTGATTTCTGGCAATAAATTTCCCAGCAGCATGGAGTGTAGCATTGCATCTCTACTTTGCTGCGCTATTGTTGATGATACCCCATCCATAACAAGAGCCCTCAGGGAAAGATCAGAAGCCCTGTCAAAAAATTCTTGAACAGACATAGCAGGTGTTTGCTTAAAATTTAAAAATTTAGCTAAAGCTACATCTGGGGTTTCCTGATGAATGTACCTCTCTTTAATAATTTTAACCAGTTCTGCACTATCCTTACCCTTATGCAGTTTCAATAGTTTAGCAGCTGTTCCCGAAACTCTGCTTAATAAAGCAAACTTTTTCTCCCCCTCATCCCAGCCGAAAAAATCTGCTAATTCCTCCCACTTTTCAAGAAAGTCAGAACATGAAACTGTTGATTCACCATTAAAAGGGGGGATGCTTGAAAGGTTGTCGACTAAGGCCGTTTTCTTTTGTACAAGTGCAAGTTCTTTTGTAGCTTCATCTGCCATAATTAAATCTTTATATATAATCTTAACGTTAGACAGAAATAAAAGTTAAACTGTAAACTAAAATTACGTCCCTATGCAGATTTAAGAATTATACCCGGTACACAAGGGCACATTACAATTAAAACACTTACACAAAAATAAAATTATGTAAAGTATGACAGAAAAATTAGTATTTGAGAAAAGAAAAACTTCTTAGGGGGGGGGGGGGGCATATACTTAGAAACCTCACACCTTGGAGCATACACTTATACATATATATTATAATACACAACATATGAAAAAACACACACATATATATATATACCTATTGTCCAGCTTGCCCCTAAATTTTTGGTAAATGAATGACTGAATTATCACTCGCATGAACTCTGTACAAAATGTGTATACTAACTGAATGGCAATTACCAATAAAAATGAACTACCTAAACTTTTAAATCACACCCGCACAAGAAAAAAGGACAATTCTGGAATTTTGCGAGAGGAAAACATTGAAAATTTGTAAAGTATAGAGTTCTAAATTCAGTCAAACAGTTAATTCCCAACCAAATACTGTAATATATAAAATCACACATAAATTCAATACAATAACCAGGCCTTTAATAACATGGCACCATTCTTGTTATGGGTTTTTTTTTTTTCTCTGAGCAGTTAAATTCCCACCTAGATTGAATCCTGTATATAAAATCATAACAATAACTTCTAGCTGAATTACAGAATTACTGTAAAAGAAAACTTTAACACTAAGATATCAATGCCACACTTAAAGAATTTTAAAACTGCAACAAAATACTAAAGCAAATACAGGGTTCTCAATTTATCTGCTCAGATCAACCCCAACAATTGTCATAGAGTCAGAATATTCATGCATGACCAGAGAAAATCACTTAAAAAGAGATGAATATAATTAATTAAATGAAATTTAAACATACCGCAAGACAAATCACTTAAAGGAATATGAATGAACTGAAAAGGTAGATTAATTTGAGAATTTTGAATAAGTTCACAGTCAAGAGCTGAGATATGAAAACAAGCTTCAAAGTCATACATAAAAAGAATCTAACTCTATGGGCTGTGATCGTAATGTGGCTAAATCCATTAAATTGTAAAGGTGTGTAAAATTGAAAATTTTAGTTAACTTAAGCTGTTTACCTTCATTACAACAAAAAACTAGAAGAAACACTGTTCATATTCTCTATATTCTTCAATTTATTAATGATTACTTTTAAATCTTTATTTTTTAAATTAATATATAATTAATTTTAGAGAAACAGACCATTTCTACTTCTTCTTGGGTTAATTTGAACTGAAACATTTATTCTCATTATTTCTGTTTTTTAAAGTATATTTACTTATTTAAACCTAGTGAAGTTACTTTATTGAAGAATACTTTTAGCAGTGCGAAAATAGATACAAGTCAAGAGAATAAGATTAAAATTAAATTTAATTCTTCATAGGGAGTTTAAACTCTTATACATACAGGTGTTTCAAAACTTATTTCTCAAGTTAACACAATTAACAAATGATATTGTAAATATTCTAACATTAATAGGACAGATTTTTATCATGTTGACATTTTCTGGCTTCAATTATATAGATTGCAACTTTTAAAACAAAGATAATCAATCATTACGTTATAATGGAACAAGTGAAAAAAAACTTAACATACCCAATGTAATCCATAGTAGGTTTCCGACATGGTACACCACAAATTATTCTATTTTCTTTTAACATAGTAATCTTAAACACCATTTTTTAGATGACTTTTCTTTGACGACCATATCTTAACTGGCAGTGTTTTTTTTTTTTGTTTTCTGTAGTAGAAAAAACTCCTTATCTTGAAAATAGTTTCAGGGGGTGGGCTACACCCCACACACTTCCTTCGGTACACAGCTTTACCCGATGAGTTAGGAAATCGTTTTGGAATTTGAAGTCAGGAGCCAATCTCGCTCTCCGTGGAAGTAGCTGGAGTTGTTTTGCTTCAACTTTAAACTAGCCGGCATCCTCCGTGATATATTTCTAGGATAAATCAATGTTTAGTAAATAAGGGAGCGGAACGCTAACGTCTTGCTTCGCATGCTCACGATTTATCTTGGATCTCTATTTCACAGAATCTGATATCAGGGCATTTTTTTTACTTATCCGTTGCTCGGTCAGCAGCTAGGTATATCCAGCTTACCAGTACAGTCGAAAGATGCACCTTCTAAAGCCGCGCTCGCTTACCGTTCATTTAAAAAAAAAACGAAAAGCACTTACAATTCAATTCATACTCTTTACTCGCAAGAGATATCTTCTCTGTCCTCGGTCTCAAAAGCGAATCCTTAATAAAAATTGTTTCATGCCTCGACAAAAAGGGGGGGGTTTTCCCGGGCCCCTTTGGCCCCTCAAAATTTTATGTTGTTTCACATCTTACTGCACTCAGGACCCCTCTAAAAAAAAACGCTACACGACCAAAAAACCACGCGCTCGCTTCTCGCGTCCCCTCAATTCTTCCCGCGTTACTTCCCAGGAAGCAATAAAGGGTGGAGGCGAAAACTGTTTTCATTGGTCAATTTCCCTACCTAATGCCAAGAACATCTCGTTGCTATGTCCCTCTAACCACGGGGAGATCACGTGAACTCAAATCTCAGAAGCCCAGGCAATACTTGCACCTGCTTAAAAAATTGTTTTTCGTAAACAAAGTCATAAAACTGCATTGTAAAAGGGGCTGGTATGCTATGAGAAAAATAGCATTCCCACACAATAATCCTGTGTTTAAAATGTAAACGTGTGTGGTCCCAATTATTTCTGAACACAGCTGACCATTTACCCCACGTTTGCTAGTAAAAGAGAGAAAAGGGAGATTTTTTTTTTGTGAGAGAGTATCCCAAAAGAAAAGGTTTTATTTACAGAAAAATAGAGGAATGTTTTTGAATAACAACATTTACATGTTGTAACATAATTTAAGTACGAGAAATTAATAAAAAGAAAGGGTGCTTAATTTATTAAATTACTTTTATTTATTTATTTATTTTTATTAATTTTAGAAAACACAACTGACTTTAAACTGAACTCTTAAAAATAAAGAAAGTGTACAATGAAAAATTTTGACTAGAACTAAGCTATTAATGATATACAAAAAAATGGGGGGAGGGGGCGCGTGCTGTGTACAAATAACATATTTTAAAATGAAAATTTCTTAAAAATAAGTAAATTACGCCTAACATACCTATTGAGTTATAAGCGATTTTGATAGCGTGACAAACACTTTTTCACCGTTTCTTGAGGGGATATTCTTCTTTCGACCGGAAATTCGGTTCAAAACGTCCACTTTGACACAATTTTCTGAAAAAGCTATTACATTTTCAAAAAAATGGAAAAACAGTTCGAATACATAGTTTCTGAAGAACAACACCTGCTAGTTTCATGCATTTCGCAACAAAAATAAATTAAAACTTATGTCATAAAATTGCCCTTTTAGATTTGAGAATAGCTTTATTATAAAAACTATTAAAAGTACCACTAAAAATCTACTACTTAACAACTAAAAATCGCTACTGAAAAAATTTTTAAAATTACTTTTTCTTTTTTATTCTTATTGGTCCGTTTTTCACATACATTCTGAGAAACTCCTAAAATTGAGGAAAAAACATTATTTTTTGTAGTGCCTGTTTAAGTGGCCCGAAAATGTGAATGTGCGTTCCGAAATTTCACAGATCATCACTCGACTGTGATTTTCAACCATCTCATCGACAGTGGCGATTGTTACATCGGTGATGGCAGCGTGTCCCTGGCCTGGTCTCGCTACATTCTTAACTGGCTGTCTGCTTTGTCTGAAACACTTGCACCAGTTGTTCACAGTTGTACGACATAAACAGCGTTCACCATAAACATGCTTCATTCGGCGAAAACTGTCTGCGTTCGTGGCCCCTTCAGCTACAAAAAAAAAAAAAAAAAAAAAAAAAAAAAAAAAACCGCATTAGGCCTCGCTGCTCGACTCTGGATGCTTCCATCCTATTCCCCTATGTTTTAGCCGTCAGTTACACACACACAACTTCTTTTCAAACGACGCGACTTTTTCTAATGCGCCACTAATCCTGCGTGAAGCTAAAATAAAATTAAAAATCAGTTTGGCAACATTAATAATGTCGTTACGTCAGTTGTCCACTTTTCAATTGGACACCCCTTATATACAAAATCCTATAAAAAAATTAATTAGATTAATGTTAAATATGTCTCCTCTATTCAGTTCCTAAAGATTTGGAAACTCCCATTTCAGGAAGAAACATTGTCTCAAGGCACTATTATTTTTTGACAACATCAGTTCATTTGCAATATACATATATTTACTGGGATGTGTATTTTCAGTAAGTCATCTATTGTACTGCTATTGTATCTTCCAAGTACTGTATCTCTCTATTCTAGAAAAAGTAACTACCGCTGTCGCCGCCGCTGGTTTTGAATTTTTTATGACCGGAGGTCTTTCTTCGGTAATATTAAGAAAAATATTGCATACAAAAATATGAAAATCGGTGGTATTATAGAGAAATGTTTGATAAACACGCTGATGCAGACAGTTTTCAAATCGAAGAATTATTTTAAGAGATATTTAATGCTAAAGTTGGACAAAATCGTTCCACTAAAAACGTAATGACATTCACGTGATAAACATTCAACTAAAAATAGACAAATTATTCTTACGGCTTTTGGATTATTGGCAACAATGAAGAAAAAATGTTAAATTTTATTGGAAAAATGTCCGTTGATTCTCAATGAAAAAAGCGAAATTTGGAATTATTAAGAAAAATATTTAAATAATCTAAATAAAAATTAGCCCATATTATTCTCTGGGTTATAATTCAACCATATGCAAAGGCATTTTATGATGCGTTTTGAAACTGGCGTCAGGCAAACATTTTCACACTTTAAATTTATAATATTATTAGAATTAGAAAAGAATAAAAAATGACTGGCATCAGGGACAAAAAGGTGGGAAGAGAAATCAAAAAAGTTATGAGCTCCATAGGCTTTTCTATGTTAATTTAACATTGAGAAGTGACATTGAGAACATTGAGAAGTGACACTGGAAATAAATAAGTATTGAGCTGCCGCGCAATACTTAAATATAAATATATATAGGGAGAGTGTTAGCTAATAGTAGGAATTGAAAAAAAAAGAAACACATAACTATGTAACGAAATCCATAAAATTTCCTTTTGACTTTCAATTCAATAAATGAACGATCTGCGATGACTCAAAAGTTATTCCAGATCAAATTTTAGATTAATTAAACTCACTCTGTCTATATCCAAATGTCGGCGAAAGTGTTAGAAATTAAAATTAGGAATTATCGATTACAATGTTACAAGGAGGTAATAAATTAATAGTTAAGTAATAAAAACAATCAGAATTCGTGTATTTATAAAATTGTACGAAATCCTGATAAAATACTAGATAAAACTTTGCGAAATATTATGTGATATACTGTATAATATTTATATGTTAATAAATGCATCAATGAGTTAATCATTACCAATTCTCAATCTGCAATAATAATTCTTCAACAATATCAGAATTGGTTGGTTTTCTTTATAAATGTATATAACTATTGCAAGAGTAGCATGAAAAATCTTTCTCCCCATACTTTTTTCTCCGCAAAATAAAATGAAACATATAAATCCAAGCTTAATGTTAAATACGTCTCAGACATTCAGAACATAAAGTCTCGAAAGTTCTCATAAAACAAAAGAAAATATTCTTTGGACACCATTATTCTTTGGGAACATCAATGCTTTTACTATATCCACAGATTTTCTGAAATGCGTATTGGAGTATATTTGATCTATAGTTGTAAGAAACTTAAGTCTACTGAGATAATAAAATGACAGAATAATACCAAAGCCTTTCGGATAAGTATTTGGCTTTTGTATTTGACTTTGGATTACATCGAAAAATATTTAAGAATGGTTTATTAACTGCATGTTCTCTATATTTCGTAGGCTAATTTAGAAATCCGTCTCGTAAAAAAAACCTGGGCTGGTTGTATAGAGCCAGGTTAATTAGAGAATTATATATTCATTCTTCCAAATAGCCTGATGTTTTTAATTTTTTGTAACAAAAAGCCTATGTAGCTTTAGGCTAATTGAAAAATGACCATTTATTTCTCAATTAGCTTGATATTTTTCAGATTCCTGTTTTATTTCAAAAAGTGTTTGCAGTTTAATGTTAATTAGAATGTAGTCCACTCTTTGTCTAAAGAGCCTAGTTTTATCCTTGATTATTATAATAAGTCCAAATTAATATTTTTGCATAGCTTTAGTATGAAATTTAGGAGCAGAAACTTAAAATGATTATAAAAATGTATAAAAATTTCGGATTTGATAGATTCGATTAACGCGCAACGCCTACCCAGCATTAGGTATAGAAGATGGATTGCTAAATAAAAATAATTATAAAAAAAAATATTTAATAAAAATGCAGTATCAGTAAAATCTGCAGATGGAGCAGACTTTTTATGTTTTCACTGCATTACACAGAAAAGATAGGTGGCTGAATGAAAATGGTTACAAAAATTAAGAAAACTGTTTTATTGACAGCTTTGATTTTTGCGCCTGGTTTATAATTAAGGTTAATAAATACTTTTAATTTATTTTATAGATAACATTTTCGCCCACACCCCTCCACGGTGTTACGGTAAATATATTTTTTATTATTTTCACTTAGCAACTCACCTTCGTTATATAAATCTGGGAAAATATTAAAAATCTGCCTCATCTGCAGATTTCAATACCAAATAATTTCTTTTATATATTGTTTATGATTATTTTTATTCAGAAATCCATCTTTATTACGAAATGCTGAAAAGCCTAGAAAATATTACTCATCTGCCAATTTTCTTAATATCGAAATTTTCTTATAATTTTTTTGTTATTTACATTCAACCCATCTTCTCTGCATAATAGTGTGAAACTATACTATAATAATAAATAAACCTTTGCTACCCTGGAATTGTTAGAATAAGCCTCGATACAACTAGGCTGTTTGGACAAACAGGTGGAAATTTTCTAAGTAACCTTAAACTGCATAGGCTAATTGTACAGAGCCTAGTAAAAATACCACTGATTGAGAAGCATATGGTCATTTCCAAATCAGACTAACTCTGTATAAGCTCTCTGCGCTAAGCTTGAAAAATATCTGACTGATTGGGAAAGTATAGATAATTCTTCAACTACACAACCTAGACTGTTTACAAAAGGCAAAATTTCTCAATTAACCTGACATATCTACACCTATACTACCTAACTGATACAATACTGCATATTTAAACTGTTATTTTTAAGTGATAATGTTACATGAAGGTAATATGTTAATAATTAGGATATAAACGAATCAGAAATCATTTTTTTTAATTTACAAGCAACTAATAAGAGGTGATCAATGCATAATCTTTGCATGTCAATATTTCTGTAACAGGTTGACCATTGCGCCCTTTTTAATCTGTAGCAGTAATACTATTTTTTTAATTTAAGAATAAACTTACAAGTAGATTTCTTTATAAAAAATATATATCTTCATTTGAACAGCTTAGCATGCAATTTTTTTTTCTTTAATATACCTTTACCACTTCAAAACTAAATAAACACATGTATCAAATATTAATCCTTATCTATACCTTAATCCTTAATTTAAATTAATCCTTATCTATAATATCAGTGGCGTGGCGTGAAAATTTTCGGTGGTCATCGCAATTATTTAAGTTTGTGGTGAAAAATTATTAACTCTAAAATTCAATGGTTGAATGTTCAAAAAAGAAACTTTAAATCTTACCTTCACTTATACATGAACTCCAAATGTTCTGCTAAAACTGGATCGTAGAGTTTTAAAAGCTTATTAAGAGTTTTAAAATATTGCTTGGTCATCGCCGCATCCAGCGATGACCGGACGCCACGCCACTGACTAATATAGAGTATAAAGAAGTAAAAATTGCTTGTGTGTTTGTTCGAGGTAATCTCTGAAGCTACTGAACCGATTTGAAATGTATTGGTATGAAAATGATTGTGTTAGTCCCAATTAGAACATAGACAGTATCTTATGTCCGTGCCACTAACCCAAAGGGGTGCAGGAGCAAAAAACTTTCTAAAAACGCGATTTTTGTGTTATTGAAGGGTCTAGAAACATGAAATTTGGAGTGGTAGTTACTTATAAGATATAAATGATCTCTAAGAACATTTCTTAAAGCATTCGAAATTTAAAGGGAGTGAAAATGCGCAAACGTTCTAAATGGTGATTTCTACGCAATCTCAGGAAGTCACGAACCGATTTAAAAAAAATAATGGTGTCAAAATGATGGTGACAGCCCTTGCTCCAACATAGGCTATATTTTATGTCGGTGCCACTACCCCAAAGGCGGTGCAGCAGCAAAAAACGTTCTAAAAATGCGATTTTTGTGCCACTGAAGGGTCTAGAAACATGAAATTTGGAATGGTAGTTATGAGGCAAAAATTATCTTTAAGAACATTTTTTTTGTTTAAAAGATCGTCTTGAAAAAAGTTCTAAATTACGATTTCAATGCAATTTCAGGAAATAGTAAACCGATAACAAAAGTAATGGTTGCTAATCAATGGTGACAGTCTCTGATTCCACAGAGATTATATTTTAAGCCAGTACCACTACCAGATCGAGTTGGCTGGAGGAACAACAAATGTTCTAAAAAAAGCCTTTAAAACTTTCTGAACTACCATTTCTATGTAATATTAGGAAATTCCAAACCGATTTCAAAATTAATGTTGCCAAATTAATGGTGACAGTTTGTGTTTCAACATAGGCATTTTATGTTATTGCCACTGCCACCCGAGAAGTGGTAGATCGATAGACAAGAATCTTGGAATTTGAGATGTTGGTTATTTTCTAGATGTAAATGAGTACTAAGAACGGTTTATTCAAAACTTCAAATGAATACTGAAATGAGCATAAAAGCTTCAAAATATTGTTTAAATTATCATTTATTTAGTTTTAGATCTTTTTATTAATTTAAGTCTCATTTCTGACTAATGCAGTGTAATAATGAGGTTTAGTTAAACTGTGTTTTAAATATTAATTTTTGAATTATTCCTAAGAGTATAATTTTTTAAAATAAAAGTTAGACATATGAATATCACTTGGCATATTTCCACTGTTACGCGAGCAAAACCGCAGGGTTTGCTTGTAATATTATAAATGTCAAAGTCTATCCGAAAGTTTGAATAAAGTCAACATATAAACGTATGAATTAATGTTTTTGTATCTTTGCATATAGATGTATTATAAAACGGAAATGAACATAGGCTATATTTTACCTAATTAATTCAAATAATTTTCTTAATAATTCAAAATTTCATTACTTTTTCATACAGAATCAATTGACATTTTTCCGAAAAATTTAACCATCTTTCTTTCTTGTTGCCAAGAAAATCTAAATCTGGAATAATAATTTCTCCTCTACAATTAATTAAAAATTAAAATAAAAAGAATTCAAAAGAAAATAAATATGACGTCATGTTTGAAACGAAAAATGGGGTATGTGTTTTATTATACATGAAGGATGAATATCGGTTACGTTAATAAAGGGTTTTCTGCGAAAAAGGGAGTCATAATTAGAAGAAAAAAGAATGAAAAAGAATCATATTATTAATAAAGTTGTTCGCTTAAAAAAATATGACGGCAAATTTGAAATAAAATAGGTATTTCCAAGTATTCGTTAAAAATACAAGGGGTATGAAGATCAGTAACTAATGAAAATAGTTATATTAATGACGCCATATTAAAACGAATAACAGAAATATTTTTTACTAATGGACCCCATGGAGGAAAGAGATAGATGGAGATGCAGTATGCCATAAAAGAGATTTGAAATATGAAACCATTTATTGCTCAAATTTAAACGTCCACAGAAGGCCCAAACAAAACAAGCACCTGGAACAGGGACCGAATGCTTTGACATCACCCGTGCATTTTTTTCTCTAAATGAAAGTGATCTGCTTATTTTTAAACATTCTCAAGCAGCATTCCATTGTATTATGAATTAAAAACTGTATTATTAAAAGTTTTCTTCTTTTTTTCGTGAAAGAATGTGTTTGTATCTGGGCCTACTGTAGCAGATTTTAGGATTACTTTTTTGGCGTCAACCCCAGCCACCTTACTGCATCTCCATCTATCTCTTTCCTCCATGAATTAACCCTATTCTCGTTTTCAGTTCGAGGCTATAAAACCGCCATTTTATCAATTGTGACGTCACAGGAATACTGTCCATACTGATTAAAATGTTTAAATATAGCTTTACATACAAATGAGAGTTTTCTTTCAAAATTCACGTTATGATTATCAAGAGAAGACATTTTTGGTGGAAAAGGGGGAATTAAAACGGATTAATGTATTTTTTGATGCTATTTCCTGATTGAAATTAAAAAGAATTGAATTTCAATTAGTATAAATGGTACAAAAAAATGATTAAAATAGATTTTACAAAACTGAAAACATATTTACGCACATCGAAGCTTCATGAAGGAATTTATTCCACAGAAGCGAAATTCGTCTGTGAACATATTGACATTTACAATCAAGGATGTAAATAGAACTTCTGTACATTTAAGTGGATAGTTATTGCCCCACTATTCATACGAATTATTTTTTTTTTAAATCATATACTATTTTAATTAATTGTTTTTGAAAGATGGCAGTTAAAACATGTCACAAAGGCGTTTTTATTAAAAGCTTTTATCGGGTAATATTTTTTTCATGGAACACAAGCACTTTAATATGGAAGCATCATCATATATTTATTTTAATTTCGTCAAAGCGATGTCGTTTTCATTACACCAATTTCGAAAGTTAAAACGAAATCTTAAAATTACAATATACTTTTCAGAAATAAAATTTTGCATCAAAAGTCGCATTATTTCAAAATGAAATTTTAGCATACATTTTAAATACATTTTCTTACTTGAAATTTAGAATATTAATAAAAATAACGTTTCAATGTTTTTCTAAATGTACAATAATATTGGATTTTATTAATCGATTTCATGTTTTAAATAAATTAAAATGCATAGAATGATTCATGAAGTGAAAGAATGTAGATTTTTTTATTTCGACAACTATCATTCCGTAGGAAACACAAACCTAGTGAAAGTGTCGTCATATTTTAAATCATTAGCTGCTTTTCTTTCAGAAAATATTGGCATTTTATAGCAGTTATACCAAAATGGCGTAATTCGCAAAGAATTTAACAATCTCAAATACGTAAGTTTAACACCACTTTACCGTACAATCTCCAGGAACACTGGTTTCAGTAAAAATTTTATAAATGGCACATGAAAGTCGACATAAAAAAGTTTAGCAAGTAATTTTAATTTGAGAATTAGGCTTTGCATGTGAGATCATTTACGTGTCAACAAGAGCCTAAACCATTAATTAAGCAATAAATTCGCCTTTCACCTCAGATCCCTCTCATTTTTAAAGGCACCGTGATTATCAAAAAGTGCAAAGAAAATATCGAATCTATAGTTATTTTATTATTATTTTAAAATATCGAAATCTATAGTTAAAAATCTCTCTGAGACACAATCTCTGTCCCTCATGGAGATATTCCTGCAAATTTCAATGCTTTCATAAGCCAAAATTACAGCACAACAATAAATATGAAAATGTTTATTCATAATTGGGGTGCTTTTCCATAAATGGATTTATTCCACGAAAACAATAAGCAACTCTATTGCTTAAATAATAAGTATTTAGGCTCAAGAATCTTCGGAGCGTGATGAACATTTTGATATAATTGGTAGATCTACAGCTGATAAAAGTGTTATACTATGAAATTAAAATGTAATAAATATTTGAAAGTTAAAGATATTTCTCGTAGTCTTATTATTTATTTTTGAACTTTGATACTTCAACACTTTTGATTATTATTTTTTTAATACCATTTATCTTTTTTTTTCTTCCAAGATGTGATTTTTTGGAATATAAACCTAATGTTGCATGTTGATTTTTCAATTATTCTAATCTTATCAAAGTCACATCTGAAGTGACCTCTTAATAACCACTTTCCTTTAAAAATATTTATTAATATATTTCCTTAAATAATATTCTTTGTCTCGAAAACATAAATTAAATCAATATCCTTGAACGGAATAAATATAAAATAGAATAAATATAAATAATAAAATAGAACAAGAGAGATGTAAATTTATTCCTCATTTAATCTTAGAAAAGGTGTATGAAATTTCATGCTCACGAAATAAATTTAAAGGATCCTATATATACAAACAAAAATAAGCAAATTGGGATCATCAGAAGCGTTTCTACTATGAAATGTGATAAAAGGTTAATTATATATGCTTTTAATTATCTAATATTTTTTACTTAATTGATTAATTTCTTCTTCTTTAAATGTTACGTGAACGCAGTCACGAGTAACAGCTAGTGTTAAATATGGCTCAGTCTCTCAATACATAAAGACTTAAAAGTCCCTTTGTAAAACAATAAAATTGTCTTCGGCGATAATTATTTTTTGAGAATAACCATGAGTTTACTATATCCATATAGTTTCTGTAATGTATATTGGTCTATATTTTTTCAATAAAAAAGTTGGGTGAAAGAAGGGGTTTGCTAAATTTTTCAGTTGTTTTCAGAAGACTATAAATGTTCCTGCTGCTTGCACCAAACTGATAAAAGGGGACATAAATACATCTCATATAGCATCCAAAATAACCAATGGAGCTGCTTGGTTTTTTCACCGATCAATATATAATCTTTTGTTCTGTTTTCCATTATAAAACTGAAATTCGCACAACCTAGAACTGCTTCCTATTGGTACCGGACTCTTCAACTGCTGTAAGAAATTAAAGTTGTTCAAGAAATTATAACAACAGGATAATGCAAAAGCTATTCTCATAAGTATATGGCTTTATTCCTTTATTTTTTAATTAAAAAAGATTAGACTTATAGAATTTTTGGAGCCACTGTGTATACAGAACATGCAGTTAATAAACCATACTACCCAGCATATATAGAAGTAGTTTATACTTCTATATATGCTGGGTAGTATGGTTTATTAACTGTATGTTCGGTATACACAGTGGCTCCAAAAAATTGCTTACAAGCCACCCATTCTCTTTTTTGAATATCTAAATGTTAATATTAAATGTTAATATTTTCCTGTGCGGATATCTGAAACAGCAGGTGTATGCGACCCCTCCACAAACATTTCAGGACTTCAAACGATGCATTACGGAAGCTTGTGCTAATGTGTCACCCTCTATGCTGCAACGTCTGCAATGTGAAATTCAAACAAGGATCCAAATGTGCATTGCAGCTGGAGGTGAGAAGTTTGAATATCTCAAAAAAAGGTATATTGTTATAACTAGTTGTTTTTTCTTTCTAAGATTGTTTTGTCATGCCACAGTGTAAGAAATCACGGAAAAACAAATGCGCGTTTTTACCGTTATTTTCTTCTCATTAATGTCCACAAGATGAATTTTCGTACTAAATCGGTGATGCGCTACAAATTTGTAAATCACTTTTTTCCCTATATCTTTCCGTTTTCGAGATAAGAATGTAAACTCCGCAGTTTTTCCTCCAGGTGGCAACGCAGGCGGTTTCATTCAGTAGCGCATGGCTACTTTACTATACCTATACACCACTTTTATGAATATAGCAGCAGACGTCCCGAAGTTAAGAGGGTAGCAAAGGACTTTTAGTGGGCATACTGTATATGTATTCCAATATATTTCAATTACACCAGAGATATATATCAATAATAGCATGTAAAATCTGTTTCATTTAAAACTTTTTCCTCTGCAAAATTATATAAAAGCACATAGCTGACGTGAATGTAAAGTATGTCTTAGACATTCAGTACATAAAAACTTAGAAGTTACACTATAAGAAAAGAAAATTATATTGACCCACGATTATTCTTTGAGAGCATCAAAGCGTTTGCTTAATCCACCGAATTTCTAGAATATGTATTATCCAATTCTGCACTATATTTGCACTATTGCTGTAAGAGGCGTAAGTCTTTTGAGATAACAAAAGGATGCAACAATGCAAATGTAATTCTCAGAAATGTAGATTTCATTTCTTTGTTTTGGATCAAACTGGTGTGATGGATTTACACTGCTCATAAGAAATAGGGGAGCAAGCAAAAAAGTGAAGAGAACAGTGCAAAACAGCAATGTATGGGCGTAAAATGGATAGTACACGTGTAGCAATGCGCAATACATAAAAAAAGACGCAAAAAAATAATAAGGGAGCTTTTATTTTTTGAAAATATGAAAAGAACATGCAAAGATGGTTTAGGGCAACAATTTGGTTTCATGTAAATCATAAAAAAAGTATTGTTTAGAAATGATGAAGATTTTTAATATGGCGTGTTGTCTCCTCGAACAGCTAAGACTGTTGCACACCGGTTTTCCATGGATGCGATGAGGTTATCGATAAGACTTGGGGCATACTGTTCCACTGCTCAAGAATTGCAATCTCCCAGAGAGTAAAAGGAGGCATCGGTCTCGCAGCAATGCGTCGTCTGAGTATGTCCCAAACATGCTTGATCGGATTTAGGTCAGGAGAGCATGCTGGTCATTCCATACGCTGTATTGTTTTAGCTTCAAGCATGTTTTCCACAAGACGAACTGTATAAAGTCTGGCATTATCATGCATTGAAAAAAAGAAATAGCTAATTACTGCATCATAAAATACGACATGAGGTCTCGTTATCTCGTCTGTATTACTCCGGACCGTCAGAGTGCCATTCCGAATGATATGCAGGCCCGTACGTCCACCTATGCTGATTCCAGCCAAGAGCATCAACCCACTTAGTCTGTAATGTGATCTTCCATGAACGAATGTGGGATTATTTTGAGTGCCTCTTTCTCCCCATGCCAAAACACATCAGATGTCACATCCAGACTGAAGTGGGACTCGTCTGTAAACAGAACTTCACTCCAACAACTTTGCGTCCCAACTCGATGTTCAGTTCCCCATCTTCTTTGGGCCCCACAGTGGCTTGAGGTCAACGGAATACAGTCCATTGACTTACGTGCATAGAGACCACCCTGATGAAGCCTATTTTGGACTGTTTGGCTGGATACCCTTCGTCCTTTGTCAAAGAACGACTGTGTTTCAAGCTGAGTAGCATTGCCCGTTCCGTCTCGAAGAGCTGTTAACAGGTCATCAGTTTCTGTGTTAGCACATTTTCGACCTTACACTTGTCGATGACTACCATCATTCCATGTGTCTTGGAATCAATTCCACAACCTTTCATGAACACTTCTTGCGACTCCAACAGCGTCCACTACACTTCGTTGTGTTTCCCTAAATTCAACTGTCCCGATAACACGCCAAGCCATGGATTGCGGTAAATCATGTTGTTGTGACAGTTTTAAGCCACCTTTTTGCAAAATACAAGCTGAGCAATTGAATTTTACAACTGAGGCAGCGAAACATACGTTTCTGTAAAATCCCGATTTCTGCACTTATCACCTTTTTCCAGTGTTTGACGTCGTAAACTTTAATTTTCGTGTGAAGTTTTCTTTATCTGTTTTCTACAGCACTTTAAATTATGGATGTTTTATTTTACGTTACTTATCGGTGTTAATATTTGCGTAATTTCGTTAAAACCATGTACTCCTCTAATTGTTTTGAGCAGTGTAGAAGAGTCTGACATTTTTGCTATGTAAATGTGGACGAAAAGCCAAGTGATGTCTTACTATAGAGACGAAAGGTTTTTAGTATAAAATAGTATAGTTTTAAAGGCCATCTGTCTTTGTCTGTGTGTGTATTTCCCACTATAACTATCAACAAAAACATCCAATTAGCTTGATATTTAATAGATAGTATTTTGGTAAGGTACTTGGAATTAGCAGTGTAGTTTTTCGTTTAGCGCAGTTTATTTGTTCGAAATGTACGGAACATTTTCATTTTTGTCATAATCCTTTTCTATGGGAAATCAAACGATTTTAAAATAATATGAGTCACTGAAAGCAAAATGGCAAAATTGAATAACTGATTTAAGAATTTTTTCTATGAATTCAAAATTTTTACTATGCAAGTTTTTTAATTAATCAAACAAGTTTGAAATTTTGTCAATAATGTTCAGGAATTCACAAAATATAAATGGCACAAATCAATTTTGATATGTATATAGTTTCTGCACTTTAATTTGAATTAAACTAGATTCATAAATATTGAGAAGTCTGGTTTAGTAACTTCATGCTATGTGTATATATATCCAATTACTGCTGAAATTATTAGAAATTAAGTTTATCATTAGTCAGTAATAAGTGTATAATGATGTAATATGTAATAATTATACAATTTAAAAAAATCCTGTTTCGTGTACGTATACCAACGTACAAATAATTATAAAAATATGGTCAATGTATATTCTTTTACTTTCAACATTTGCGTTAAAATGTGACATTTTTGTCATGTAGCAATATTTCAGTTAATTTCAACATAAACTTCTTCATAAAAATATATATATGTTTCAATAGTAGCAAGAAAATCTTCCCGAATATCCCATTTTCTCTTCAAAATAAATAAAAATATATATCCAACCTTAATGTAAAATATGTCTCTCCCATTCAGTATATAAAGTTCCAGAAGTTCCAGTATAATAAAAGAAAATTGTCTTGAGCAACTATTATTTTTTTAGAACATCAATGCTTTTACTATATCCATAGATTTTCTGGAATGTGTGTTGGCCTATCTATGTCATATTGTTGTAAGAAACGTAAGTCTGAAATAATAAAAAGGCACAATAATATCAAAGTAATCCCGAGAAGTAAATTGTTTCTGTACTTTTTTTTGCAATAAACTAGCTTGATAAATACAGGATAAATTTATTTTTAAACTGTAGGCTGTGTATATACATCGAAATGTCACAAAAAGTATTAGAAATTAAGGCTACACTAGATTTACACAGAAATTACGTTATGAGAATATAATTTATTAATAATTGTATGTTTTGCTTTTCTTTTATAATGTAACTTATATTTTTATTTTGCTTTTCTTTTAAAATATAACTTATATTTTTGACAATAAAATAATCCCAAATACGCAATCACTCCTGTTTCTGGCTAAATTTTTAAATAAATGTTATTGAACCATTTTCTTATAATATTCTTTATTAGTACTTTAATGTCTTTAGTAATTATGTGTATAATATTATATTACATAATTTATGCCTTAAGGCGTTCAAATACATCACATCTTTACTTTTTCACTCACGCTTATATTTGTCATTCATAAACTATTCTTTACTACATTTAGATCACATCAGCTTTTGATCTAATGTTTCATTTGAATGTTTTACAGGTTGTTTTTCAATTGTTGTATCATTATGAAGTTTAATTAAAGTGCTGTAAATGAATTGAATCGGTCATTTCAAAAACCACATAATTCACAGAATCAGAATTTTTCGGAAATGAAAAAAAAAATGTTTTATTCATAAGTAAACGAATTTTTATGGATTTTTTTGCTCTGATTATAGAGTTTGAACTGCAAAGTTTGTAAATATCGAATAATTTTTATAATTTATTAATAATAAAAATAATAACAACTGAAAAACTGTTCCTGACTTATGTTGTTTTAGCAAGAAACGAAGTTATGTGGTATATAATTTGAACAAAACAGTCATATTAAACATATTTTAATCAAAATTAATGACACAGGAATTATACAGGAACATTTTTATGTTTTAATATAATTTTGATGCGCAATCATATTCTTCATCATTCTCAATTAGATTATCTTCAACGTTAGCAGTTGGCCTACTAAATATGTTTCGATAAAATGGCATATGTTCTTCCAGAATACTATCCTGAACTTGTTTTAAATCGCCTTTTTTAACCATTTGGAAAAATGGTTATTGTTCTCGCCAGGATGGGAAATCGAAAGCATATCTGAAGGTTTTTATTGGTTTAATCCGCATTTTATTCGTCTTCTGATTGGTCTTTACAGTAATATGTATTTCCCTTTACTTTCAACAGAGATCTGTTGCCACTATGACAAAAAAGTAATAAAAACTACAAAAAAATTAATAACTCAGAAACAAATTGAGATACAGCTTTCAAACAAATTGCATTTAAAAGTACATTTTTTTCTCTATACGACGGTGTAAAAAGTAATATTATGGGATGTTTAGAAGTTTAAGAATGAAATTTCATTTAAAATGGGTTGTCAGATTTTTTTGGAAATCTGACGATGGAAAAGCCTTTTCCTGAACAGCCAATGAAATGCTTGGATAATACATAAGTTTCAGGTGGATAATATGTACGAATAGCAGGCGATTTCCGTCGCTTGTAATTTTTACGTGTAATAACACTATTAATGTTTAATTCATGGCGTACGTAATGTATGATCAACTCCGTGCTATTTTTTATGGCTTAAATTTTAATCTTTGAAAAAAATCATTTTCCAAATGGTCGTTGTAATTTGTTAAATTGCATTTTTTTAATTTTTTTTTTTTTTTTTTTTTTTGCATTAATTGACACATTTGATGCATAAGTTTTAGCTGATGGAAGTCACATAGGGGTTGAATGTTTTTTCATCAAGAGTCTTTAAGAGGCTACTTCAGTCAAACGAAAAGACTCCCGTCGCCAATGCTAATCCTATTTTCAATATTTTTAAACGATTTCTTTTGCATTGAATAGTTGAGATCGATCTGTCCAAAGGCCGTTGTTTACTTTTTCGATTTTGTTTACAAGTATTTCTTATGAGGACACTTTCATTTTCGGAACCGGTTTCGAAAGTAAAAGCATCCTCATAAAAAATATCTGCAATCGACATCGAAAAAGTAAAAAACGGCCTGCATACAGATCGATCTCAACTATTCAATGCAAAAGAAATCATTTAAAAATATTGAAATACAACCGAGATATCTTTATAAATTTCTTCCATAGGATTAGCATTAGCGAACGCGTCTTTTCATTTGACTGAAGTAGCCTCTTAACGGATCCATCAATAAATTCCTCGGTTGTGATAGAGCCTTTTTTTATCAGAATCATAGGGAAAACTCTTGTACAGTCGTGAAAAAAAAATTAAACACCCTCTACTAACTCTACAAGACATTATCGTAGAATAACCTTACTGGTACAAAACGGTTTGAAATAAAGTCTACTTTTAAATGATGTATACAAAATTTGCTTCGGGGTCATCTACATATCAAAACAAACTAAAACTTTGTTTTTTTTTTCAAAGGCAAGACCCAATTTTGACACCATAAATAAATTCTACACCCTTCAATTAGCCTAAATATTGAAATTCGAATGATTAGTTTATGAGGAATTAATTATTTTAAAACGGTGTTATTTTAGGGGTTGTATTCTTATTGAAGTTCAGTACTCGAAGGTTGTTGAAAAGCTACAGATTCACTAAGTCACTTTTATTAATGTATTATTTCTCGCCAATATGACCATTTCACTCAGTATGCTTCGGCTATTGTTATATGTCGTAAAATCCTCTTCAATATTCATTTTATAAAGCTTACAAGCAGGAATTAGAGATATATATCAATGGATATATATTTTGATATATACCGTGATCTATATCCGATATTTATTTTCAAAAGCTTGATATTTTCCTATATTTGATAACAATTTTCAAAATACTGCGTATGATCTTTTGATATTTTCAGTCAAAACATGATAAATAAAATTTTTAAATGTTATTAATTGTGTCGTTCTGTAGATATGAACCTTCGCTTCGGCTGGCCGTTTTTAACTTCTCGAACCCCCCCCCCCCCCCCCATTAAAAATATATTTTTCAAGTTTTGCACTTGAAACTGAATTTTTAAAAGTAAACTGTAGAGCGAATAAATATTTAAATAAAGCAGCTATTGAAAGATAAACTGTCTAATTTAGAGAAGTTATTTACAGCTTCCTTAGAATCTTTTATAGTTTTGGATTTCTTTAGTTTAAACTACACAACAGGTTAGAGATGTTAAAATTTTTCAATAAAAACAAAGTAAAGTATCAGGTTATAACGAAAGTTTCCCGCCACAGCTAATACGGTCTATGTAAACAGTTCGCGTTGACGTGTTTGCTCGTATTTTGTCCAACATTTTTTGGCATTTGAAAGAAAGAGACTTGCTTTATAACACTGTGTTGTGAAATTTGTAAAAAAATATCGTTATTCTTATGTACAGGGTCTGAACTATCACGCTATCAGATTAGAACTATCATTTACTTCCAGTTCTGTTGCAAAAAGTCAGCTACTGAATGTCACCGAATAAAGTGTACAGCTTTTGGTACTAGTATTGCATCATATGACACTGTGAAGGTTTGGCAGAATGGTTGTTATATATAAAATTACAGTTAATTATATATAGTATAATTAGTATTATGTAATGGTAATTTGACGGAAAACTTTTGTTACAACCTAATATTTTGTATATCATTTTGTCGTATAAAGCCCATAATTTTCTGTAAGCTTGATATTTAATCCTAAATTTTGTTGTTTGTGAGTGAAAATAGCAAATTGTGTCTATTTTCAGTTAGATTATCTCCAATTTCGTACCTAAATGAAACAAAATACATTTAGAATGTTGTTTTATTAAGTTTTCATGCTAAATGCAATATGTTTTAGTTTCTAATTTCTATTTGGTCTGAAAATATTTATAATTATCAATAAGTTGACTATTTTGAAAATATCTGATATATATCGAAAATATCGAATATATATCAAAATATCGGATATTTTTTATATTTTCGAAAATATCATGATATTTACGAACCGGGCTTACAAGTTTTGAATTATCCGATTTAAAAAGGATGTAAGATATCTGTAATTATAATAGGTTTCGAATATGTGAATGTGATTGGAAATTTATATGTTTTTGTAATGCTTTTTCTCAGATTTTATTTAACTCACATTTTTTAAAAATTATTGGCAGAAATATAAAGAATATCGTCCAATGCAAAATTTAGAATAAAAAACTGTATAAAGCACTTTAAGAACTCAATGTGGAAAAAAACAGACAAATTGTTTTTTTCTTTTGCCTCAAAATACACCGGTGTCCAAAATTAAGGACCGATCACAAAAGACTAATTTTCAAGTACGCGAATACTCAAAAGGAAATAATATATTTCGAATAATCATTATCTCAACACCACAGCTAGTCCATATAACATCTCATTCATGTCACACATGGTCACAAGTGTTACAGTCACTACGGTGAAGCAAAAAAAACAGGAAATTCCATCCATCTCATAATGAGTCTCAAACGATCACTATATGTGACTCCACTGAGACGTCACTGTGACTGTTGCTTTGTGACGAGTTACCATGTGACTTTAAAATGTAGTAACATTGTGACTCTCATGTGACTGCTATCTGCAGACTCAATTTCAAAGTCATCGTGAACGCTGCATTGTGATAAGTTACCAAATAATGTCACATTAAAGTCACATGATGACTTTCAGGTGACAGGGAGATTACTGTGGAGTCACCATTGTGCTCTTTTTTAAAAACTCACCATGTGACTATGATGTGATATTATTTGGTGACTTATCATAATGCAACATTCATGATAACTTTGAAATTGAGTCTAAAAATGACAGTCACGTGAGAGTCACAATGTAACAACATTGTAATGTCATCTGGTGACTCGTCACAAAGCAGCAGTCACATTGACGTCTCAATGGAATCACATATAGTGATCATTTGAGACTCATAATGAGACGTGTGGAATTTCCTATTTCTTGCTTCACCGTAGTGACTGTGACACTTGTGACCATGTGTAACATGAATGAGATGCTATATGGACTAGCTGTACCGTAGAGATAGTAATTATTCGAATTATATTATTTCCTTTAGAATATTCGCTTACTTAAAAATTAGCATTTTCTGACTGGTCCTTAATTTTGGACACCAGTGTAAATTCCAAGACGATTAATAATGCCAAATTTTGAAAAAAAAAAGTTTTTGAAGAGTGGGTGAGAAGGATTGATTCTTGTTATATTTTTTTCAGATATGTTCGCATAGTTTATATTCAGATTTATTTGAAGAACTAAAATTAAGACTACTATAAAAAGACATCAGGATAACTTTGCATTCGTTATTCTAATTTGAAAGGGTTAATAATTCTATGATTAAACTTATTCTGCTATTTCATTTGAAATTTTTCAATTAACTCATAAAGGCCAGTTGACAAAAATACTTGCCATTCGATTTTTTTTTTCCTTCATATTTTAGGTTATTTTGCACACTACTTCCGACAGTCAAGGAAACTTACCTATCTGAAACTCATAAAAATATCTTTAAAAATGTTTTAAAATTAGCCTGTGTACTCGATTAGATCTAAATTTCAAGCTATGGAAGAAAAGGGTTAATTATTTAAAGCTCTTTTTAATGGATTAAAAACTTATTTGTAAAGATTATAATTTTTGATTGATATTCAAAAGTTATTAAAAGACTGAATTATCAGTTTTAGATAACAATAAAATATTTTATGAGAATATTTTATCTAACAAATATTCACTGAAATACAGGGAACAATTTAACAAGATTTGAGTAAATCAAATTAATGTCTAAATATCTCATATTCTACATTATAAATATATAAATGGTTTAAATGATGTAAAATCTTTTTAACCAAAATTATGTAGATATCAAATACTAGAATTAGATTAATCAAATGCAGTAAATACATCGGCATCTATTTAAAAAGAAAAAAATATTTCACGTGTTCTTTCATTTTGTGGAAAGCATTGAAATGATTAATTTGGTGTTTACATTAAAAATTTAGCTTAAAAATTTAGCTATGAAATTTCATGTTAATGTGTTCATCACAGTTTCTTTTATTAAAATTAGATATCAAACAACGCAACAACACATTACTGAACAAACTGTCCCGCATAGAGAAACATAAAAAGCAATAGTTGTAGAAACTTGCTGCCAAAAATTTGAAATACTGAAATTTATCTAAATAAAAAATATATATATATGATTACGCCAAATAAGAAAAGTTATTTTATATGATCGAATTTTATCAAAAAAGGAGCAGAAAATTATGTGTGGATAAGTACACAAAAAATGAGAGGGCGGAAATCCCCCCCCCCCCCCCACACACACACACAAAATAAAAAAAAATAAGCCGCAAGTTTTGCTAAGACAAGAAAAGATCTGTTAAAATGATGTATAGAAACCATTTTATCAAGAGTTTCTTGTAATCTCCATGTCATTGATTCAATGAGACTGTTAGCAATATCAGGATCTATTTTGATAATTTGCATAGCACATGAACGTAGAAAAGATTCAGGTTAACGTAAGATCGTGAGATATTGAAATAAGCTTTACGCTTTGTTTACAACGTAAGACAGACTTACGCTCTAAGGTACGGCCCCTTAAACCAGCATTTTGAAGTTTTTTAAAACTACTTGGAAGAAAAAAATTTAATTTTGGATTTGCATAATGAAGGATATAACAAATATAAATCCATCAAAAAAATTGTAGGTTAAATTCATATTTTTTCATTTATTAATTTCATAATTCATATCATAAAATTTTTATATTTAAAAATTTCATGTATTTATGATTGTGTTATTTAGTACTATAAGCGCATGAAAATTTTTCACATTAGGATTATAATTTCAGGAGATATTAATAAAAATATGGAAATGTAAATTAACATTAGAAGCTCTAAATTTTGAATGTTTATAATTCAAAAACTTCTTATCCAAATGACATGAAATTTCCTTTTTAGGTATAGTTTGACCCGAATATATAAAATATCTTGTCACAATTGGGTGTTGCCATTGAAAAAAAAAGTTTGTGCTGGATTTAATTTGTAGATGGCCCCTTAAACAAATTTTATATACATCATTTAAAAGTAGACTTAATTCCCAATCGTTTGGTACTAGTAACTTTCTTCTACGATTATTTGTACCAGAGTTAGTAAGGGGTATTTACTTTTTTTTTCCACGACTGTACAGAGACGGGCCAAATGTTTTTCTTCTGTTCTTTTGAAACACTTTCCTCGTACGATTCTGTTGACAAATATGTTTTTTTATATAAGTCGGCCACTATTTCTTGAAGACTAAACACTAAAACATCGTCAGTATTTAGTTCTTTGACTGTAATTGTTGAACTGGACTTCCAAACCAAATCAGTGCATTCTTTTGGGACGTAGATACCATTATGATTTCACACATTTTTTATTACTCCAAAATCGCGGTTTTTTGGTAAAAGTGAATGCCTACATACAGGAAAATAATGAAACATTTTTTTTCTTCTTTTAATCGTCTGGAGTCAGTCAAAGCCAACATAAATCTCATTATCGTGTTGATCTTATTTTGCCCAGGCAACCATCGAAAAACAGCTATAAATGCTTAATATGTAGTCCAATATTATTTTTAATATAATGCAGCAGCGTAGAGCAAACCTCATTTGGACCATTGTTAGCAATGCCTTCATGATGCATGTAAAATATCGATTTACCTGTTTTAATATTTTTATATCAAAAACAATAAACCCACATAGTTGCCGTAAATAAGAAATGTTTTGTATTGGTATGTGTGATAGTGGTAGATTTTGCATAAAATCGAATGTTATGGCTGCAACTGAAAGGAATATTTTATCATGCACTTATCATAAATTTTCAAGTAAAAATATGAATTTTAATAACACATTTCACTTTTTTTCAGCAAAATACTTAAATTTGACCTTTTACTAATTAATCCTAATAAATTCAGTTTTCGTGGATGATTTTAAATTTTACCGTCATATGTCCGCCGTGGATTTGGCGAATTATTAAATGCAGTCATTTTAAAATTAGTTCAAATTGTCGTCAAAGGATGGCGCTGCGCTCTTTCAAAAGGCAAGACTAATGTGCTCATAATTCTATTTAGTTATTGACCCTTGTTGGGAAAAAAAACCTTTTCATTTTGAATTGTTAAAGTTATTTTCAGCAGTCTTATCAGTCAAGACAGTGCATCGCCATCTCTTGACTAAAGTTTGAATTATTGTAATAATTAATACAAATATAATTTAATGAGCTTCCTTAAGTATGCGCTTATTCTATCTTTATATTAATTATTGTTAAGGTATCGTTTATTTAAGTTTAAGTTTAAGCAGTATTTTTCGAAATACCCTGTATTTAATATTTAATAGGCATTCAATCATAAATTATAATCATATCTCAAAAATTATTTGATTCCACGGGAAATATTTTCTTGAAAAATATTTTTACTATTAAAATGAAATGCATTTAATCCCTAGATGATGAAACTGTCGTGATTAATTATTTGGAAATATGAGCGTACATTAAAGTTACATTTGTAAACATATTAATTATTCTTGTCACTTCACTGATTAAAGGAAGTCAATAAAGGCAGAAATTTTTCTCTCCCTCGTGATTATAATAATGGAAATGAGATGAAGTAAGTTGATAAGGTTTTATGAAAGATTTTTTATTTGGTATGGAAGCACATAAAAGCTGATTTTTAAAATTAACGCACACTGTCTGAAAACTTTATTTATTAATAGTTCATTAGCTGTGTTTATTTTACGTTGAATAGTGAAATACTTGTACTAAAATAAAGAAAAATAAGCAAAACCTTATCAGAATTAAAAGTATAATCTGAATTATTTGTTTTGCGTATTACATAAGGTAACCTTCTCTCCAAGTAAAATACATAATAATTCACACGGTAGAAATACATAAGCTATTGTTTATGAAGATTCGATTTAATCCGATAGACATGATCTTAATGTAGAACACTAGCAAAACGCGCGGCTTTGTACACCTGTAAACTGAAATGTCTTAAATTCAGACATTTAAGTGTCTGAAACGGAGTGTTCAATTTTCAGACGTTTTAAAGTGTCTTAATTTTTAAGACACTTGTATGCGTCTTTATAATTTAGTACGATTTATAATTTGAAGATTTATAAAGAAAAATTAAAAGATTTGTAATTTGAACCTAATAACGAGTGCGGGCATATCTTCAAATAAAATGCTTTCATTAAATAAAATATTTATCAAAATATGTTCAGTAGAAAGCTTAGGGCAGATGACTAAAAAAACAACTTTGTCTTTTGAATACATAGTTTACTGTACGTACAGTATTCAGTACGTATTCAGTTGTACCTGACACTGGCATGACAAATAATTAATATTTCTTCTCTTCATGTTTTATAAATTTTAATTTAAACAAAGTATTGTTCGTGCGGATCTCGCATTTGTTATCTCTGTGCCAAATTTAAAGTTTAACGCTCTTTCAACTAATTTGAAAGCAGTTTCAGATGGGTAAAAGAAGGTCGATATTAAGCATGAAATGTCACCAATATTATTCTCAAAGGATTTTCAAAATCGGCTCAATAATTACAAAATAATTAGCTATTTTACAATGTTTTCTCCTAATTTCAACTTTCTAAATTCCGATAAATGAAAAAAAAAAAACATTATAAACGAGCATTTGCAGCTTAAAATTAACCATGATGCCAAAATTAATGTTTCTAGTCCCAACAGTATCATAGAAATCATAAGTTAAATCTTTTTACCACTGAGTGTCTTTTAAATATAGAAATTTTCTAAAACTATTCTGCACGAGCATTTACATTAACATTCATGTCAAACATCTAGTTTATATCCATAACAATTCCAAATAAATCGAAATTTAAAACGATATTATGCCGTTTTCCGCTCATTTCACCTTTTTAATTAAAAAATTTTTGGAGACTATTTTTAGCGAGCGTTTACATCTTATAAGTAACTTCTATGCCAAATTTCAAGTTTCTAGCCCCAACAGTATCACAGAAATCGCAGTTCTAGATTTTTTATTCCAGAATCTCTTTAAATTTCTGATTTTTTAACTGTTCTGTGCGATCATTTACGCCTTAAAAGTAAGCTAGTTTCTCACCCTAACAATTTCATATGGTAATTTAGAACATTTTTAGAATCTTTTTCTCACTTCACCATTGTAAATTTCGATTCTTCGTTTTAGAAACCATTCTAAGCAAACATTTACTTATTATAAGTAACGACCATACCAAATTTCAAGTTTCTAGCCCCAATAACAATACGAAAATCGAAATTTTAGAACGTATTTTGGTCATCTACCCTCTTGGGAGCAGTGGTAGTGACATTTAATATAGCCTATGTTGGAACAGAAACTGACACCATCATTTTGCCATTATTTCTTTTGAAATCGGTTAGGTAGATCCAGAGATTACCTCCTAGTACCACATTAACGTTTATTTTTATAACATTAATATAGATAAATCATATAAAATATATATATGGTTTTTTTTCTATATTGTAATATTATTTGGCGAACAGATTTTGTAGTAAATGTTAATAAAGGTAACTACAGGTGTTATTTAATCGTGTAAATTCATGTTCCAATGAAAAACTTGAGAAAATTTAAAAAAAGATATGAATTTATACGCTAAAATCCTTATGTTACTAGATTTAACCACAATCTAAGTCAGACTAAACTACTTCTTTAAAATCCATTAACAAAATGTAGGATTATACCTTAGACTACTTCTACATCGATTTCACATTTTGCATCCAGTAATCTCGTAATCTCTGAATTAAATCTCTTTCAAGATTGCATATTTTAATTATCTAAAAAGACATGATATTAAATAACTGAGGAAAATGAAAACTTTAATATTATTGTAATACATTTTACGCAAAATCATAAGATTAAGCTGTAAATATTCTTTATCGTGATGCTGACATTCGAGCCGCTTAAATTCTTCGAATTCATTTATGAAATTTAATTTATAGGACGGTATGTGAACATGCAAAAGTAGAAGCAAGTTATTATATGAATTAAGAGCATCATACACTTCCCGCTTGTGAAAACTCGCAAGCTAATGTTAAACTAATGGCAGAGTTCTTTCAAAATTTCTCGCTTTTAAACTGAAATAGAAAATGACGACATAAAAATATTCTGCAACCAAAATTGAAAAATTAAAAAAGTATCCATTTAAAAATTAATCTCAGCTATCCTACGCAAAATATTAATTTAAAAATATCAAAATGCAAACGATAAATTTTTGTGGTAATTCGTATATTTCTCCCTCAAGTTCATTTATCGCTTTTTTTAATTTTGCTATTTTTGCGTATCTACGTTTAATTACTTTATTCAGGATCCGTCTTTCGAAAAACTTTATCTCCTTCTTGAATTCTACCCATAGGAATTATTTCAAATTTAACGATGAGATATATAAACAACTGAGGGGTGTACCAATGGGATCTCCCACATCAAATGTAGTTTTCGAATGGAAAATGCGGATAATGGAAAAAAGGAAAATACAAGAGCATAAAAATGAAATACGCCTTTGGATGACATATGTAGACGACATATTCATAATGACAAGCAGAACCGTAAACCTAAAAAGCTTCTTAAATGAAATAAATAAATATGATAGCAACATACAATTCACAATAGAAGAAGAAAAAAACCGATCCCTGGCATACCTTGATGTGAAAATAACATACTAAAAAGAACGAATACAAACTACAATTTATAGCAAATCTACTGCCAATATAGCTATAATTACAAGCAAAACAAATACACCCATAAACTATAAACTTGCAGCCTTAAATACATAATACATTTATAGAGCATTATCTATATGTTCAACGGAAATATTACTTAATGAAGAATTGAAAATTATTGAAAAAATAGGACTTAATGCGGGCCACCCACGAAAAACAATTGTTAAACTAATTAGAAAAGCTAAAGAGAGAATTGACTGGATCCAACCCGGACAAAGAAAACAAGATTTTACACCCCCTGACATTTATGAATGGATTATCACTAAAAATAAAGCGTGGAATAAACAAACTTGGAAAACAGGTTCCGATCACACTCAACCCCTCCCTATTTAAAATGATAAGAAACGGAGCCGGAGAGTACGAAGAATTAGAAACAGTGGGGGTCTATAAAATTAAAGCTTTGAATATCGAAATTAAAGAAATAACATACATAGGAATGACTAAGAGGAAAATTAATGACAGATATAAAGAACATATTCGCGATCTAAAATACAATAGCCAAACAACAGCCCTCTCAAGAGCAAATATAAAACCCCCTTCAAACCACAGTCAATTAAAATTAGCTAATTACGAAAACCTCCACAACACATTAATGAAGGAAGCCATAGAAATCAACTTAGAAAAAGATAATATATGCAACGACAGTACACATTCACCTATTGACTCTAGTTGGCGGAGAATGTTGGCGGAAAGAGAAAAATCGAAAGAGCGAAGAGGGAAAAAGAGGGGAAACTGCAAGATCTCATGCGAGCTGCAAAACATCATTTCAACTGAGGATGCCTCCGGATACAGGTGAAAACGTTATTGTTTAGAAAGGAGCTGGAAGGTGTAGACGATGCATTGCACAATAATATGCTTGTTATATAGCATACTCTAAACCTGGTAGTATATGTTTTTAAGTAAAATAACGAAATATGTCTTACAATTTTAATGAAAAATAACGAAATATATCTTATAGAAATTGATTTTTATGTAAAAGTATAGAAACAAGATAAAGAATTTTTCAATGAACAAAATAACTGTGTCATGGTTTTTTATATAACTGAAATTTTATGTGTCAGATAATGAAAAAATGTCTATACTATAATAGCTACTTTGACTATAATGCCTGAAGAGATGGTAAAGGATAAATATAAGTGTAAAAAATTATTTTGTTTTAAGAAAAGTTTGAAACCAGAAATTAATGAAAATCAAACAGTTGTTTCTAATTCTCATCGTAATTTAAAAAATTCTAAGCATGCTGTTTTATTGCAAACACATCCCGTAACTGCTCAAGGTAACTCAAAATCAAATGTAGTTCGTTTATTGCTTGATTCTGCAAGCGAAAAAGGCTTCATAACAGAAACATTAGCTCGTGAATTAAATTCACCTGTTTTAAGAAAAAAATATTTAACTGTATTGAACTTAGAAATGACATGATTGAACATGGAACTTAGAAAATTTAAAACCAATTCTACCAATTTAAAATTTTATGGAAGGAACATGGGATAAACTTTGAGGAAGACACTCTTTAACAAAATCTTTCGAAGTTATTGGGAATTATATGGATCACAGAAAGTGACATCTTGAAAATAGACATACAACCACTTTTGGTAGGGCTGATAAAAATTATTACCAAGCGTCTTGTTTTACAAACTGTGACAAAACTTTATGATCCTATTGGACTTATTTCTCCCTTTGCAATAAGGCCCCACTAGTGGCTGAGAGGTTTTGCTCCTGAAGTTGGTAGACGGGAAGTGCTGGGTTCGAACCCAATCGCGCCCGTTGGCCTAACCGCTCGGAGTTTTCGTGGTTTTCTTCGAACCTTGAGAAACCTTGCGTAAATATGGGTAGGTTCCCTTAGAAAGACCCCCACGGAAGGCACTACCCCTAGGGCCTATATCACTCGAGTAGATAATCGGCCGTCAAAAATCAACTGTGCCCAACCCTTTGCAATAAGAATTAATTTTTTAATGCAAGAACTCTGGGAACATGGAAATGACTGGGATTCTACCTTACCAGATCCTTTAAGTGAAAAATTCAGAAAATGGCATCCTGAAATAAAAGACTTAGTAAATTTTGAAATTCATACAAAATGTTTTGTAACTATTTCAAAACTAAATCCTGAAACCGCTCAACTTTTTATAGTTTCTGATGCTAGTTTAAAGGGATATGGGTCAGTGGCTTATATTCGGGATCCCTCTTCTTGTGAAATTTTATTTGTTATAGCAAAGTCTGGAGTAGCGCCTCTCAAGAAAATTACATGCCTCACCTTGAACTTCTTGAAGCACTTAGAGCTGCAAGATCAAGCGAATTATTTAAAAGAAATACTTAAAATTGTGAACTAAAATATATTTTGTCTCAGTGACCCACAAATTGCTTTGTATTGGATAAAGGGTAGCGCTAGTAACCGGAAACCCTTTATCGCAAATGGTATACGTGAAATTGAAAAACTTACAAAAAATAGTAAAATAGAAATTTTGTAAAGGAAAGAAAAATCCTACAGATGTTCTCTCTCGCGGTTGCTCTGCGTCTGAATTGATTAATAATGAGTTATGGTTACATGGTCCCTGCTGGCTGAAAGAAAAATCTTAAAAGTATTTCCCCCTGAAACTCAACTAAATCTACCTGATGAAGAGGTCCTGCAAGAACAACGTAAAACGCTTGTTTGCTCTGTATCCCAAAATATTCCTGAGTTTGCACTTTTATTTAAATTGTCATCCTGGATCAAATTGAGATGAATTACGGCTTGGTGCCCCATATTCATCAAAAGTAGTACATGTCCATCTGAACGAATCAATGGTTCCTTGACTGTTACAGAACTTGAAAGAGCAATAAATGCTATTCTGAAATTAATTAAAAACCATGAATTCGGAGAAGAACTGAAAATTCTAAAATCCAGAAAGATTCTAAATTCTAAAAGCAAACTACTTCATTTACATCCATTTCTTGCCTAAAATGATATTCTTCGTATTGGAGGCAGGTTAAGAAATGCAAACCTGTCAGATTACACTAGCCTGCATTTTTACACTTTTTGTCAGATGGTTTATTATGAACAAGTTTTTCTGAATCAGTTTTTGATATTGATTCCGAAAATACCTCCATTTTTGTCTATCACGTCAGGATTTTACAAAAAATAAGAAGTAGTGTTTTCAATATTTTAATTAATGCAATCAAAAATTTACTGCAATTTCATGCAAAGTATTTCATTAGACACATTAAAAATACTGTAAAAAACATCCTTATAAGAACGTCATGAAATTTCTTTAATAAAACGAAAAGCAAACAGTTTTCAATTAAACAAACTTTCTTCTTTTTGGCTTTCTTGCAGATCTCCCTTCATCGTTTATGTCCCTCTTCAACATCATACTTACATTCCAAATTACATTATACTCTTCACTGCAATGTTCCAGATTTTCTGGAAAGTAGTCGATATGGAAATGCAGAAGTGAATTTTTACACTCATATTGCCCAACTTCTTGAAATTTTCCAGCATTGTTTCAACAATATTCCTGTAATTTGGATCTTTCTTATTTCCTAGAAAGCTTCCGATAACATATTTAAAAGCGGTCCATGCTTCTTTTTCTGTCTCATTCATCGTTTTTTTTTTTCAAAATCCTTGTCCTTTATCAGTTTTTTTATTTGAGGACCAACGGAAATTCCAGCTTTTAATTTTTCGTGTGTGATGAAGGGAAATTTACGTTATGTGTGACTACCACATAATGTTTGTTCTCAGCTATGAATCTTCGCAATCAACTCGGGTCGATTGCAAACAAACTGTACGTGATACAATAAAACTAAGAACAGTTTTGTAATCAGAATAAAAAAATGCATTAAGGGCAGTCATTGGATTTTAATCATCTGATATCATGTAGACTAGTGTTATCAAAAACATCAAATCATTCTACCTAAAAAGCATCATGTTACAGACTTGATAATAAAGTATTTTCATGAGAAAAATCTTCATAGCGGCACTCAGTTGACAATTTCAGCACTTCGGCAAAAATTTTCTATAGTTAATCCGAAAGAAGCTGTGAAAATGAAATAAAGAAATGCATGAAATGTTTTCAAAATTCATCTCATCTTTCATATCAGTTGATGAGAAATCTGCCATCAGCACACGTGACACAAGCTCGAGTATTTTCAAAACTAGGAGTGTACTTACCTGGCCCCTTTTTGTTCAAACCTCGTAAGGAACGTAGTGTGAAACCTTTTAAGCATTAATTTTGTTTCACAACAAAAGCTATCCATATTGAACTAATCAATGATCTTACAACTGAAACCGTTCTAGCCTCATTGAAAAGATTTGTGGCGCGGCGTGGAAAACCTCTAGAAATATTTTCAGACAGAGATACAAATTTTGTAGGGGCAGAACGCGAAATAAAGAAAATGATGTCTCAAATTGATTCTGATGAAATCTTTGATTATTGAGATGAATTTCTCTGAAAGAATGCACAAGTATCTTACTGACGAAATGGTAGTATGGAAATTCAACCCACCTTGCGCCCCTCACTTTGAAGGCCTTTGGGAAACGGGAAAAAACAATTGAAAAATCATTTGAAAAGTACAACTGGTGAACAGATTTTAACTTATCAAGAATTTTTATTATTAATTGCACAAATTGAGTCATATTAAAATGCCAGACTGCTTGTGACTGAGTCTTTTGATCCAAATGACTTGAATGCTCTGACACCAGAACATTTTATTATTGGGGCACCATTGACTTCCTTGCCTGAGCCTGATATCTCTTCTACCTATGAAACTCCTTTGGAAGGTTGGAAATTGCTACAAAAGATTTTCTAAAGTTTTTGGAAAAGGTGGTCTTCAGACTATCTCTCACAAATGCAACAACGAACAAAGGGGTTTAAAAGTAACACGAACTTAAAAATGAATGACTTAGTGTTGTTAAAAGAAGAAAACCAGACCCCATTAAGGTGAAAATTGGGCAGAATAATTGAACTGTTTTTCTGGTGAAGATAATCACGTTCGTGTCGTAAAATTAAAAACTACTCATGGGAAACTGATGCGCCCAATCACCAAACTGTCTCCTTTGCCAATGGACAATTGAACATTTTATTTATTTATTTATATATTTATTTTTTATTTATTTATTTATTTATTTATTTTACATGTCTAATTTTTGTATCCTGAATATGTATATTAATTTTTTTTTTTTCTATTTTTCAGTTTTGTCCAGATTTGAATTGCCTTTGTCTTTCCAAAATAGTATATTGATTTAATTGAATTTCATTTTATTTTAATACTTCATTCAACATTTAAAGTAAACATTTAAGGTAAAGTATTTTCCATTTTGTATTTAATATTTCATTAATTAATATTTGTTAGAGGAAAACTGTTAAGAGTATGTAAGTTTCTATTAGTTCAATATTTGATAAACTCCGTTCATGGAGACGGAGGATGTTTCGGCGTAATGTCCTTAAAGAAATAATCAAAGTCTGGTTATTGTTTATATTATGAAACATAATTATAAAACTGATTGATTTATGAGTATTTATGAGTACATAATTATCTACTAAAAAACAACTTTTCAAAAGTAAAAAAAAAAGCCAAGCAAAAAAAAAAGAAAAGAAAAAAGGGGAAAGTTGTGGCTAAAAAATAGTGTGATATCAAATTTCCAAGCTAATATTATGGTACTTATTTAACATTTTTTATTAAAAATTTACCATATGTAAGTCGAGTACCTAAGTATGCGTTGATAGAAAGCCTTTTCTCCTTTACTAAATACATCATAACGTGTTTCTGAAAATTAATTTTTTTTAATTATGCATGATGGGCTTGGCGGCCATCTTTCCATATTTTACACAATTTTCTAAGCACACAAGTACATTGTTAAGATCGGAAATTCGAAATTGTTGCTAAAGCAAACATTTTATGCTTTTAATTTATGGAAATGAGTGCCTAGAAATTTGTGTCTTAAAATAAAGTTGAAGTAACTTCAGGTTTTATCTTATGATTCTCTTTTTTCGGAGGGGGTTAATTAATTAGTTAAAGCAGTAAAAATCAATTTGTTTTTTTTTTCTTCAAAATAAAAGACTTTCTTAATTTATCTGTCTGTAGCCAAAACTAGAAGTTCAAAATTCTTAATAATGCAAACATATTACGAGCTTGCCTGCTTAGAAATTTGTGTAAAATATGGAAAGATGGCCGCCAAGCCCATCATGCATAATTAAAAAAAAATTAATTTTCAGAAACACGTTATGATGTATTTAGTAAAGGAGAAAAGGCTTTCTATCAACGCATACTTAGGTACTCGACTTACATATGGTAAATTTTTAATAAAAAATGTTAAATAAGTACCATAATATTAGCTTGGAAATTTGATATCACACTATTTTTTAGCCACAACTTTCCCCTTTTTTCTTTTCTTTTTTTTTTGCTTGGCTTTTTTTTTTACTTTTGAAAAGTTGTTTTTTAGTAGATATCAGTTCTTTTTTTTAAACAGATTATATATAATTGAAATAATTCTACTCGCTAAAATTAGTCCTTGTATAGCCTTTATAAGTAGGGAACAAACACAGTAGTATACACTTTGTTTACCTATCATTCATTTTTTAGAGTAATTAATAATTTAAAAGTAAGGAAAGTCAATTTCTTCTTTCAAAGTATCAGTCTTTCTCAATTTATATCGCCTTAAAATTTTCTATGAAGGATGAAAATTTAGTAAAAATCAAATAGAGTCAAAATAAAATATATATTTACAGTTAGTCTGTCAGTTAATTGTTTGTTCTAACTTTTTTTTGCTGACGGTTTTGCAAAATAAATTTATCTTTACAAATACCTACGGAAAATCCGAGAATGAAGCCCCGCAGGCATCTAAAGAATCGAAGACCTGTCTAAAGAAGTAAATCTAGCAATTCTAGACATGATGATGAAACATTTTTGATAAAAAAAATCTAAAAATTTAAAGATATAAACTGTACATATAACTTCATCTTCATTTAGATCGTGTTATAGAGAAGAAAGAATAAATATGTAATTTTACTCAAGTCTGTTTATCCATACCTATTTGCATAAATGTGAGAATATAATTTCGTATAAAAATTCCCGTAAATTGATTACATTTAATAGTCTATTATTAAAGCCACATAAACATTAGGATAAAATTTTTTGGCAGTTAAAAATTGCCTGAAATCTATAGTCTTATCGTTCGTCAAATTTGTTATATGTTTTTTTTAATACCCAGACACCTTTCCTAAACTCTGACCAAAGATCACAGAAATACTGAAATTATCCAAATACTTATACCTTTCTATCGTATTTCTTTTTTTGAGTGGGGGGAGGGGTGAGGAAGGACGCTTAAGAACTTCGTTTTGTTCTTAGAATTCTGAATTAATCATTGAAAAGATCTGCCTACGTAAGTCTTGTTGCAGAATTTTCATTAGGTAAGTGTTGCATCAACTTATACATCATGTGAATATATTAAATTACTTTTGTAAAATACTAGATGGGAGCCATTGATATTTTCAGAGCATTTGCCTACATTTTAAACTTAAATTATTTACAACTATTCATTAATTTTCTATACGAATTAAAGAAGTCGTTGTTTCCATGGCAACTGTACCTTTCACTATTGCTTGTTTGTTTGTTTGTTTTATTGAACACATATATATCAGATCACGTGAGGATCACGGCGGGATTTGAACCCGCCCCCACCAACGTTCTCAAGCGATTAGCGGCGTGGTGTCTTATCCACTCAGCCACGGTGGGCCACTATTGCTTTATCTAATACCCAGATACTCAAATTTAATCAGCTGCGCTTAGAATCATGCTCATAACAGAGTACATTTATATGTAAGAGTGGTGACACATATGCACAAGTCGTGTATTCATATTCAAGTTTTTGTCCAAAGTACAGTAACTCAGTTTTCATTAATAGACGTGGAAGATTTCGATTAAACTAACCAAAAAAGTTTAAAAACATTGGCTTTCTGATTTGATTTTATTCAAAATCGTCTTAACCAACCAAAGTTAATGTCCGGGATCCAGAGTGTTTACTGCAAACATAAAAAAAGTTTTCAAAAATGCAGGCTTCTGATTGATCAATCTCATCGCGCTAATAGCGTGAAATCTATCTTGATCCCGGTCTATTCAACGTCCTTTAAATATTCGAGAAAGCCTTGACAAGTCAGGAAAATATCACACAAAGCAGGCAAAACAAAGAAGAAAAATCATTCATTGGCTCGTTCATATCCACGAGCCAATGAACGATTTTGTTCCTTTGCTTTGCCTGCTTTGTGGGATGTTTTTGTGACGCGTGTCAAGACTTTCTCAAATATTTAAGGGGCGTTTGTTTATTTCACCACCATGGAGCTATGAAAGGAGAGGAGCAGACATGTCAATCTTCCCGTGTGAAAAACTACATAAAGAAAACGAGTTCTTTCCCCCTCTTCTGGCCTTTTCTCTCTTGATTTTGACCGATAGCAGCCCATTTAGCAGTCTCCATAGCAAGATGCAGCTATATATGGCGGACGCAAGGGGGAGGGTGTTAGCGTGACCAATGACATAATAGGCCAGTTTATGACGTTTAAAAGTCACACGGAGTTGGATCATCTTTACACGATGATTAGTACAAAGCGGTGCGACGATTTTTTTGTGTCCAGTAACGTGTACAGATAATCAACTCCACACTTAGGAACAGCTTCAAATGACGTCATCTACTTCGAGGCAAACGAAAAAGGACAGGCTACCGCGGCGCTACAGCGTCTAGAATATATAGTGTGGAAATCCAATGAGTCGATCACAGCGATATCTCCAGGATATTTCCAAAACTCCAAGACAATTTGGTCTAGACGCTGTAACATTTTTTTAAACGTTTTATTAACTTACATTTGACCTGTGTGCTTGGCGTCAAACCCGCTGTAATAATACGATGTTTACTTTGAAATTTGAAAATATATAGCAGATGTCGCTGCGATAATCTCCCTGGATTTCAGCGTCAGTGCACATTTAAGGGATACACTTTTTAGCGGTTCTTGGATAGCAAATTTCCACATTATGTATTCTAGACGCTAGCGGTGCATTACACATGTCTCTTTCTTCTTTAAAAAATATCCTGCAGATGTCGATGCAAATGACTGTTTGGAATTCAACATCGTTGTACATTTAAGGGATTCAATACTTTCGCGCTTTTTTAAGTATTGCTGGGATAGTCGATTTCTACAACATATAATCTAGACGCTATAACGGAGCTATAGTTTCTAGAAGATATAGTTTAAAAATCGGCTTATTAAAAAAGTGCTAAAAATTGTATCCCATAAATGTTGAACGAGGCTGAACGACGAATGTCGATTACAGCGACATATGGTAATTCCAAAATAACTATTTCAAAAGAAAATGCTTCGCTCAGAGAAGATCTAGAAAATGTTGCTCCTATCGACATTTGTCATTCAGTATTTTTCAATATTTATGGGATTCAATTTTTAGCACTTTTTAAAAAATTACTGGAATAGCCGGTTTCCACACTGTGACCGTGATCTAGGTAGATTTTTCTGTGTTATCGTAACGAGATTGACCAATCAGAAGCCAGAATTTTTGCTAACTTTGCACTGTTTGCAAAATTGTACCTGGATACCGGCCTATATTTCTAGACGCTATAACTGAGCTCAGGAATAGTACAGAAAGCAAACTCTGTATTTTGATACATTAAGGCCGGGATCTAATTAGGAACAAGTGTGTCTCTATAACGAAGTAGCGACATACGGCCAATAAATGTTTATTGTTAAAAGTGATAAAAACAAATCGTTAAAGTTCTTTACGAGCATGCCATTATCGCCAGGTTAATGCATGCTGAATTATTTCCCTAGTCTAATAGAGATCGTCCATGCGCGTATCTTCTAATGGAGGATATTCCAAATATGGGTTCGAGGCTGAAAAAGTCACGTGGTACCGGTAATTTACCCAAAGAATTTCTAACTGATAGAAGGGAAACAGGAAACTACACTGTTAAAAATATCGTGAAAAATTACCTCGGTTCTTACAGGTTCTCTATTTTCTGACCAATGAGAACGCTACATAAACGCCTATGAAGCGTTCTCATTGGTCAGAATACAGATAGCCTTTAAAAACAGAGGTAATTTTTCGCGATATTTTTAACAGTGTACAACTGCTTTCTCCCATGAACTGTTTCCTTGGCTAGCGGGGATTTACATTACATAGACGGAGCCTTCCCTTCTTTACGCTAGACGTTCTTGCCTTGACCATGTGATCATAACGTAGATTGAATATCCTCTATTCAAGAAAGCGGATTGCCGTACTTTCGACAAAAGCTTGAAATGAGCATGTCTCCTGTGCATATATCACCACTCTTATGTATAAAGGCTCTCTGTTATGGTGTTGTTTCTGATACAGCGCCTAGAATACCTAGTGTGGAAATATGCTATCCAAACAGTTCTAAAAATTTGTATCCCTTAAATGTGCGACGATACTGCTAAAATTTCAAGTGTCGATCGCAGCGACATCTGTGGGATTTTCGTATTACTATTATTACATTGTATAGACTAGCAATTTCTTGCAGTTGTAGAAAATATCCTGCAGATGCCGCTGCGATCTGCATATTACAGCAGTATCATTGCACATTTAAGGGATACAATATTTTAGCGCTTTTTTAATTATTACAGTGTTAGCCGATTTCAACACTATATATTCTAGGCGCTATAGTTTCTGAGCGCTGTTGGTTAAATTTCGATATTCGTGTTTTAGAGTCAGCAATAGAGAAAAGTACTAAAACTATTGAAACAACAACTTCTTTAATATTGAAATGTATAGCAAAGGAGTTCAGAATCAATGCCTTAAATAGTTTCGAATACGCACTGTTGTTATGACATCAATACCCTTCCTGGATGTGGAAATGCAAAATTGTGTTCAACATAATTGGCCGCAATCTAGATAGATTTTTCGCTGTTAGCGAAACGAGATTCATTAATCAGAAGCTTGCACTTTTGCGAACTTTTCGCTGTTTGCAGCAATGCAGGCTATTGATTGGTGAATCTCGTTTCGCTAACAGCGAAAAATCCATCTGGATCCCAGCCTAAATTTCTGTAAACATTGCACTTCATCCATGGCACTAAGAAAATGACTCAAAACTTTTATGACATAGGTCGGGATCCAGAAGCAGCAAAAATTCTCAAACATTCTGGCTTCTGATTGGTCAAACTCATTTCGCTAACAGCGAAAAATCTATCTGGATCTCGGCCATAGTTTTCTTCGATGAAATCAATGCAAAAGGATAATATAAAAAAATTTAAAAGACTTCTAAATTGATTTGGCGGGTTTATCGCTGTTTGGCATAATTTATAAACTTTAAAATTAATTAACAGTTTTTCGCTAATTAAGAATAGAAAATTTGTGTTTTTAAAGCTGAATTTTACAAAAGCACGTAGATTGAGTAAATATCTGCCCAAAAATGCAATCCTTACTTTTTTATGTCCATTATTTAAGTCTCTACCTTGATTGAATTATAAATTGTGACGAAGAAAATAAATCGATCATTTTCAGTATCTCGACGTTATTTTAAAAAATCTATATCTCTGTTTATAATTAATTTATGAGGATGCATTTGGTCTCAAATTGAAGATATTTTCCATTAGGTCCTTTTGGTTTTGGTTTTATTTTTCTGCGATGATTGGTTCTTTTGATATGGGAAATTTTACGCTGGCATGTTTGGTTGATTTTACATGGAGAAGTTGTCATCAGTATAATAAGCAGTTACGGTGTCTTGCGTTTTATTCTTGGCGTTTGTTTGTTTGGCGAGGTTAGCATTTTTTTTTTCAGCTTGGCTTGGCAGAACGACCGTCCTGCTTGATTTGAAGGTCATTTAGCATAGATTTATTGGCCTTTATAATAATTTAGAATCTTGATAATGATTTATTAGTAATTCAATGACTTTGGGATTTCTTGATATACATTTATGAGTTTTATATTGATTTTGGTATCATTTAATTAGATTTATTATTTTTATAATTACTTGATGTCATTTAAGTGTATATTATAGATATTTATAATAATTTATAGCCAATTTAATGTTGTTTATGATAGTGGAATTAAATTAATTGCAGATGATTTATAAGCAGCATATTGTAACTTTTATTTTTTATTTTTGTTTTGTGTAATACTATGTATCTTTTTGGAAAAGGTTAGTCCTGACTCTACAACCAGACAGAGAACATTTGTATCGTGGCTTTGTTAATACAGAGAATTTGTGATATGAGGAAATATAAGTTTAATGATTAATTGCTGATGATATCTGATTTAAATATATTAATTCATTTTATTAATAAACTATTTAACCACACTAATAGCTCTCCTACCCTGACTTGGATTTTGTGATTTAATCAAATTTTGGATAATAATCGCAACAAACTGTTTACATTTTGAGTTAAGGTTTTAGGTTTAGTTGCTTAAATGTTGCAAAATTACTTCCCAGAAAAAGTAAAATAACTTTTAAGTAAAGGTAGAATCCAATAATTAAAGACTGCAAACTAAATAATATCACTCAGAAATATGCGATAAACTTCTAAAGAGTACTCGACACTTTTATGGTAAATGAAAATAATAATAACGATACATTTTGTTCCTAATAAATATTCCTTGTTGCAAATGAGTTATTTCTCTAGCATGTATAATTATATATAACTATCGTTTGAGTAAATGAATGATTTTGTAAACAAAGAGCTTGTTACACATCATGAGTGAAAATGTTATTGCTTTGATGTTAGAAACGCCATTTATTATTATTGTTGGGTTGTCAGAATATATTTTTGTTTATTTATTCACTTCCCTGTTATTTGTTTCAGACAAATTCATAAATAATTACGAATTGCTATTTGTTTATAGACAAGATTTATCTGTAACTTTTCATTAAATGTTCTAAGAAGAAAATTTTATTTATCTATCATCATTTAATATTAATTGGATCTAATTTATCTCTTACCACATTTAAAATTTATTGATAATTCTTAGGTGAGTTCGTAGTTATATAAATACGTAACACCTATAGTCGTCGTCTTGTCCAACCGTCCGTCTATCTGCATATAACAGCGCAAAAACTGACCAACCGAATGGTTTGAAACGTAAAATATATAATCGTTGTAAAATTTTGTCCAGTCATTTCAAATTTTATAAAAACCGAATCAAACTTAAAAAGATATTAATAAAAGTTTTCTTCATTATATTAAATCCTATGATACTTAATTAATACTATGATATCCCAAGATAGGTAATGATTCTAGGTTGCCATGTTAATGACATCCTATTTAAGGTGGAGTCGTATTATTTCCGTATTACTGAATTTAATATATATAATCGTAATAAATTTTGTATTCATGCATTTGTGCATAAGAGTGCAACAGCTATTGCACAAAGATTTGAATATTTATAAAACTAGTTATAGTACGAACGCACCTGATTTACCATGTTTGACGTACAACTTTTGACTTGTTATTGATCCAGATGTAAGTGAATACAGTCCACTTCCGTTAGTGCGGAGTTCCAAGGAAAGTTGGTTTTCGTTCGTTTATTTTTATTAAACTTAGCAGCAATACTTGTGATAGGATTACTGTGAGGCATCCTGTATATTTGGCTGAATAAATGGATTGTAACTTTTGATTCGTATACAAAATTTGTTTGTTGTATAATGCGCTCTACAACGCTTTAAAGATTGCGTCATGATTTCTGAACACCGTGTTTCTAAAATATGTATGTGTATTATATACAAGATGTCCCTGAATTCATGGGCAAACTATAAGGGAAGATAAAATATGCATAAAAACAACTTTGGTATAGCAATGTGGGGTCAGAAATAAAAAGTTTTTGTCGAAAAACAAGAAAGGGAGAGGAAATGAAAACAACCGTTTTATTGACATAAATATTACAGTAAAAGCACAAATGTGCCAACCCCAACATCGATACGTATCTGGCAGCGTCTAGGAAATGATTGGCGTACCCTTTCGAAGGTCCCAGTTGTCTCATCTATGAGATACCAGTTGGCTCTAATGACGACCTCAGCGCAAGACATTCAGTAGTTATTGCAAATGTTTGTGAAACACTTGGAATTTGCAAAAGGTACGCCAATCCCTTACTAGACGCTGACAGTGGCGCATTTGAGCACTTACTGTAAGTGTTATGTAAATAAAACGCGCGTTTTCCTTTCCGCCACTTTTCATATTTTTCAAAAAAACTTTCCATTTTCGACCTCACATTGCTTCTTTATGTATACTCTACTTTCCCTTACAGTTTGGCCCATGAATTTGGGGACACCCTGTATTTGTAAGTATTAATTTTATACATCTATTATGTCAAGTATTTCCATACATACAAGCCATTAATAGAACCAGTTTATGAATACTTTTACATAATTGAAACGTGAGCGACCTTTCCTGCATCAAACTAAAATAAAACAAGAATTTTAAAAAATGTCAGCTTGAAAGAACATCACTCTTAATTAGACTATAAATTCAGTACCATTCAAATTACAACTTCAGTATAAATTCAACTTACCAAGAAGCTTACTTTTAAGTGCTAAGAATATTAAAATAGCACAATTCCATTGTTTGTAATAAACATTTAAAACATTACAAAACTTTCGAAATTTTACATATTTTTATGCCACAATTGAAGAGCTAAGTAGAAGAACATGTTAAGTAACAAAAATTACATTTGAAGAAATTTGAAGTGAAAGTTTTTGCTGTAAATTTTAATGATTTATTTTCTGTTGGATACCATGTGTTTAAAATATTAACAGGTATGGTAACTCTCTCAGAATAACTTATTCATATATAATTCTCAAATATTAAAAGTTATTAATATTATTGGCATTATTAAATATTAAAATATTAAATATTAATGAATAATGTCTTAAATCTTCAAGACTAAATAGAATCTTGGTATTTTATCTACACCATGTGATAAGATACCTCATAACGCTTTCATCCAAAAGATTAAAAAAAAAAAAAAATTAGAAAATGTAGCATAACATGTTCATCCACTTAGCTCTTCAATTTTTACTTGACGTAAAGAAAATTGGGTACATTTCAGAAATACAATCTTTGACAAGAAATTTACTGCAGGATTTAAATCAGCATTTGAATATCAATTTCAAGCATCGTGGCTTTATTGTTAGTCTTACCGTCCCCAAGGTTTATTCCTGCACTTATCGAGGTAAATTATTTTTTTATTATTATTTAATCCAATGTAAATAACTGTTTCTAAAAATCAATGAACACTGTGTCTATCACTTAGTCTGAAGGGTGTATTCGAAAAAATATTTTTCCGCCTTCAACAGCTCGAATTTTTCTGATACATTTTCAGACTCATTTTTAAAAGTAAAAAGTCCTTCCGGCCAGTGCCGGGAGGAAGAGGTAGCTTTCATATTCCTTATTTTAAAAAAGCCAACTTATATCATTCAAACACATGAAGCTCAATATAGTGGAAACTGAATATAGGAGATTCAATACTAATTTTTATCAATATAATGAATGAGAATTTCGCGAAATTAGTCAGCTTTATCCAAGCTGCTTTTTTTAAAGTAACTCATATTTGGCTGCCAAATTCGGCGATTTCTTAAAGTGCCTACCATTTTAAGACAACATGGTGGATGAGGCTAACCAGTGAACTTGGTCGAGACCTTAGTAATTGTTGTTCACATGATCACTCACATCGGAATCGGTTGATATGTACAAGTGCTGTCGCATGCAAAAAATCAGATTTTTCAAAATGTCACCCACAATAGAAATTGAAACTGCTATATCTGAGCCATTTTTTAAGGTAAAGACAAACAAAAAATGCTCCTGAATCCTTATATCAAGGTCAAATACTTAAGAAAGAATTTTTTTTCAATTTCTAATTTTTTTGCACCTCACTTCAAACATATATAATTTTTTTTATTTTAATGGCCGCCATTTTGAAACAAGATGGCTGATGAATCTGGCCAGCGAACTTGGTCGAGGTATTGATGTATGCTATCCACATGCCTTCTTACATCGAAATAGGCGAATACGTGTGTTATCGCGTGACAAATACAAGATCATTTCAAAATGTTAGCCATGCTAGAAATTTAAAGTGCTATAATTCAATCATTTTTTAAGATATAAACAAAAGAACAAATTTTCAGAAACAAAAACTGCTCCGGAATCTTTGTATCAAGGCCAAACACATAAAAAAATCTTTTTCATTTTTCAATTTTTTAATACCTCGTTTTAAATTTTAAATTTAATTTTTTTTAAATGGCAACCCTTTTGAAACAAGATAGCGAATGAAGCTGGCCAACGAACTCGGTCGAGACATTAGTATGTAATATGTACAGACCAAGTTACATCCAAATCGGTTCATAAATACGCCTGTTATCGCATGACAAAAATCAGGTCGTTTTAAAATGTCAGCCACAATAGAAATTCAAAATGCTATTACTCAGCCATTTTTTTAGATATAGACGAAACAAAAACTGTTCCGGAATCTTTGTATTAAGGTCAAACACATGCGAAAAATATCTTTTTCATTTTCCAATTTTTTGGTATCTCATTTTAATTTTTTTATTTTTTAAATTTTTTTAAATGGTCGCCATTTTGAAACAAGATGGCGGATGAAATTGGCCAACGAACTCGGTCGAGATATTTCTATGTACTATGTATAAACTAAGTTACATCCAAATCGGTTCATAAATACGCCTTTTATCGCGTGACAAAATTCAGGACGTTTCAAAATGTTAGTCACGCTAGAAATTCAAAATGCTGCAACTCAGCCATTTTTTAAGATATAGACGAAACAAAAACTACTCCGAAATCTTTGTATAAAGGTCAAATACATAAGAAAAAAATATTTTTCCATTTTCAATTTTTTGGTACCACATTTCAAATTTTAAATTTTTTAAAAAATTTTAAATGGCCGCCATTTTGAAACAAAATGGCGGATGAAGCTGGCCAACGAACTCGGTCGAGACATTGGTATGTACTATGTACACACCGAATTACATCGAAATCGGTTCATAAATACGCCTTTTATCGCGTGACAAAATTCAGGACGTTTCAAAATGTCAGCCACGCTAGAAATTCAAAACGCTATAACTCAGCCATTTTTTAAGATATAGACGAAACAAAAACTGCTCCAGAATCTTTATATAAAGGTCAAATACACAAGAAAAAAATATTTTTCCATTTTTAATTTTTTGGTACCACATTTAAAATTTTAAATTTTTTAAAAAATTTTAAATGGCCGCCATTTTGAAACAAAACGGCGGATGGAGCTGGCCAACGAACTCGGTCGAGACATTTGTATGTACTATGTACACACCAAATTACATCGAAATCAGTTCATAATTACGAGAGTTACAGTGTGACATAGGTCAGATATACATATATATATATATATATATCAATTTTGAACGGAGGGTGGTTTCGGGGTCTGGGGGTCATGATCGATGAAAATATATCAAAATTTTTTGAAATCTCTTTCCTCCGAACGGCTGCAATAGGTAGCTTTTTGTAATGAAAGCTACCTAAAACATGAAACTTGCTGAGGTGATTTTTGAAGATACATATAAGAGGCCGTGTGATTTCATTTTTTGCTCAATTAATTAGAATTTGAGTTTTAAACAATTATTTTCTCAGTATGACCATTTTTTTCATTCCCAGATCTCCCGCTTCGGGAAATTCGGTTCAAAAAGTCAACTTTGACAGTATATTTTACAATATTTTCTGCATTTATCAAAAAATCGAGAAGCACGGCACATTATGTAGTTTCTAAATAAGAGAATTTCCCAGTTTGATACTTTTGAGAGAAAAAAATAATTCAAAAATGAATCAGAAAATAAGCAGTTTGGATTGGAATACACCCTTAACATGCCTAAAAATAGTGGTAATTTTCCTTACCGTCCCATCCTTACCATCCCTTTTTTACATTCTTCAACCTTCAATAGAAGAAAGTATTGTAATCGATTTTTTTTTTTTTTTACTTCTTTCTATCTTCAATGGAAGAAAGTATTGTAATCGAATTTTTTTTTCAACTTCCGGCTTTCGACGGATTTATTAGGGGTCAGAGATCCCAAAAAAACATGTTTATAGAAAATGTCTCTCTGTCCGTGTGTCCGCCAGTCCGTCTGTCTGTCGCCAAAATTTTACCGTCAAAAAATGTATGAAGTTATGCATAGAATTGAACCAAATTTTTATTGTAAGTTTTTGGCTATGGCAAGCAGGTCTCCCTGAATTTGGAAAAAAATCGCCTGTAGGGGGCGCTATAATAGCGATTTTTGTGTGATTTTGAATATTGTACCATCGAAAAGTGTATGAAGTTATGCATAGATTTGAACCAAATTTTTATTTTAAGTTTTTGGCTATGGAAAGAAGGAACTCCCTGAATTTCGAAAAAAAATCGCCTCTAGGGGGCGCTGTAATAGCGATTTTTGTGCGATTTTGAATGATTTACATCAAAAAGTTTATCAAGTTATGCATAGAATTAAGCCAAATTTTTATTTTAATTTTTTGGCTATAGCAAGCAGGTCCTCCCTGAATTTTGAAAAAATTCGCCGGTAGGGGGCGCTGTAATAGTTATTTTTGTGCGATTTCGAATATTTTACCATCGAAAAGTGTATGAAGATGCATAGAATTGAACCACAAAAAATTTTCAAGTTCTTGGCTATGGCAAGCAGGTCCTTGCTTAGTTTGGAGAAAAAAAAATCCGGTAGGGGGCGCTGTAATAGCGTTTTTTGTGCCATTTTGAATATTTTATCATCGAGAAGTGTATGAAGTTATGCATAGAATTGAACCAAATTTCTTATATTTGTTTTTGGTCATGGCACGAAGGTTCTCCCTGAAGTTGGAAAAATTCCGCCAGAAGGGGGCGTTATAATTGCGATCTCTGTGCCATTTTCATTATTGTACCATCGAAAAGCGAATGAAGTTATGCAAAGGATTGAACCAAATTTTTTTGTATGTTTCTGGCTATGGCAAGCAAGTCCTCCCTGAGTTTGAAAAAAATCTGCCGAAAGGGGGGCGCTGTAATAGCGATGTTTGTGCCATTTTCTTTGTTGTACCATCGAAAAGTGTATAAAATTAAGCATACAATTGAACCAAATTTTTTGTGCATGTTTATGGCTTTGGTCAACAGGTCCTCCTTGAATTTGGAAATATTGCGCGGTTAAGGGGCTCTGTGATAGCAATTTTTGTACACTTTTCTTGATTTTTCGTAGTTCTATTGTCCATCGGCGGCTCGTGCAGCGGCGGGAACTCGCTTCCTGCTAAGCCGGCTATTTGCTAACAGCTGATAACAACAGAATAAAGAAAAACTATTAATTTTAACAAACATCATGATATAGATTAACTCGTTTATAGTCCGTTTAATTGACTTAACCCATTAACCGCTGGTGTTGCGTTCACGCAACGGTAAAAATAAATGCGTATAAAAAATTAGCTATCAGATGAATTTTATATTAAAAATATTTTTTAAGTAAGGAATATTATAGTAAATAATTTAATAGAAAAATATTTTCTTTCAACAGTTTTTTTATATTTAATAACGAGTTCCAAACTTGAAGCATTTTTAAACGAAAACTTTCACGTTGTCGTTTTCGCAGAAAAAATATAGTTAGAAAAACGTAAGTTTTAGAGGTAGACAAGGTCAAATTAGATAAAAACATTCCACGAATCAGCTGTTTCTCTTTTAGTGGGGGAGGAAGAGAAAACAGGTGTTGTGTTTACGCAACGTCAGCGGGAAATGGGTAGTTCCCTTATTCACTCGTGTATTTCGACTATTTGGGTTTTTTTCTCATTCTGTGCTCATATAGATGCCAAATCGTTAGAGGAGGCTCTTCAACGAAATTTTGGTGAAGATTTAGATAAAGATGATTGGAACGAGATTGGCATTATTGTTATTTCACCAGAAATAGCAGAAATTATTAATGAAGAAGGAAATGATAATACCACAAAATAAGACAGCGATATTTCACCATGCGAAATTGCTGGCGAAATTGATATGGGCATAAAAAAAGAAGATTGTGCCTCTAAAATTTGTAAAAGTGTTACATTTAATAGAAAATATGAGACTTGAAGTGGATAAAGAAGGAAACAATGACTTGAACTCACCCAAAAAATGAAGAAAAAATAAAATATTCACAAATGCGGGAGGAAATCAAGATTATGTTCGAAAATAAAAAGTCTCACTTAGATTTCAGACGTGAAGTTGCATTGCAAAGGGTGTTTGCAAAAGCAAACTCCGTTTGAAAGTAAAGAGTTAGATAGAAACAAATCAGTAACAAGAAGGCCTAGTATGTTCAGCATGCAAAACCCATTACAGACAGAAAACTGACATTTAATAGTAATGTCAGATGACAGCAGAAGCCTGCATTGTAAACAATGCCATAAACAGAATGTTTATCGCTGCAGTAAATTTTGGATGTTGCTTTATTACTTAAGTGTAACAAATATTTTGATGCTTGAAACTGTTTTCTGGATACATTCAGCAATTTGTAAAGAAATAAAGTTTTAAAATTCAATAATAAATTAATTACCTTTGAAGAGATTGTTTGCTTACTAAATTGTAACAACTCTAAAAAAAACTTTATAGTGCCCAAATCTAAGAAAACCCTGCAGATGTTCAGTTGAACTCACTGAAAACCAATACTCTTATTCCGCTGACGTTGCGTGAACGCAACAGTCGATTTTTCGTAAGCTAAGACAAGTTTTGTTATTTTCACTGTAAATTAATGTTATGTATGTTCAAATGAATAACCAATATCATTTGTACAAAAAAGATTAACCCCTTATAGTTTTGGCGGTTAATGGGTTAAGCAGAAATTTAAGATGAAAATCAAAGTTGGTATAGTATTGAACTAACAATATTGAAGTATTAACATGTGTAACTAGTTTCTGAAACATTAAGATGTATAAGATAGAAGAAAGTTTTAGGATTGGCACATCCAACTAGTTTCCATTACCGTGCCTTTTTTTCTATACCATCCCCTTTATTTTCCTTCCTTCCCTTCTTTAACACCCTTTAAGACAGTGTTATACCAAAATTTGTACTAAAAATACTACATTGTTGTTATTCCTTATTTGAATGTCCTGTGAATACTATGCAAATTCATTATAAGTAAAAATTTAGAAGAAAATAGAAAGTTATAGTGGTAAAATGTTAAAGAAAATTAAACTCGCAAGTTTAACTTAAACCTCAGTTATATAAAATAATGTCGCTTCCGACCATTTTTTCATTATTTTGAATCATTAAGGCATTCGTGTATCAGAATAAAATGTTATTTTAGCAAGTTTAATTTCACCGGATTTTTATTCCCGAAAGTCGAAAGATTGTGAGAATGCCCCACATATTTAACTCGTTAAAACCAGAATTTTGCAAGTTACGTTTATCATACTTCAAAAGAGTACAAAAATCAAGCAATCTTTTAGTATATTTATTAATAAGCTACATAACAACCCGTTGTGTTGCATTTGTAATGTAAAAGATTTTTTGGGTAAAATACTTTAAATATACTTTACTTACTTATAATACTTTAAATATATAAGTTATAAGCTAAAAAAGGTAATTATTTTAATTTGTAAATATTTATGAGACGCTTCAATTGCTATAAGAGTTTCATTGCGATTCATCTTGTTCAATTTATTCTCGAGTTTTTGAGAAATGAACGATCGGTTGATTGATGAATTCTCTCTGTTTTTCCCTTCTTTCTCAAAAACAATTTTAGATATCGAATGCAACAAATTGCAGATTGTAGACAGAAAAATTCTTTATCAATCTCTGAAAAGTTTGGTGTTTATTTGTTTATTATACAACCGTTTCTGACAATATTCCGAACAAAAAGAGAAAATAAATAAATAAGCATTTTTTTTTTTTTTTTTTTTTTTTTTTTTTTTTTACTTTACGTCGTTTAAATAGTCCAATAAACTTAGAAATAGATGATGTTTTTTTTTTTTTTGTTTATATATATATATATATATAATCACAGACACACACTCTCATTTAATCTATTGGTATGGACATACAAATCGTTTTAAAACACATTCAAAGAGTTAAATTCAGAAAAAATGATAAATTGAAAGTCACACACTTAAACTATAACAAATTCAAGTATTTAAATATGTCCTTTAATTTGTATTAAAAAAGTGTTTTTTATTACAGAATTAACCATGTTATTGGTTTTTAATAAAATTTTTTAAATAGAATACAGCAGTTTCGAAGATATTTATTTTTCTAAAAGCAAAATTGAACAATAATTGTTTTTCTTGAAATAAATCTATAAAAAATAAATAACACATTCCGTTAAAAAAAAATCAAAGGATAAAAACAGAACATATAACTTAACTTTTCTTAGTGTTTTTTTATAATATATTAAATCAGAAACCTATAATATTCTTTAATAACACCATATTAGATATTGAACATCTTAAAGTAAAGCAGGCTTTGTTAGAAAATAATTTTTGTTGCTTCTTTTATATTCAGAATTACAGTAGCAGAAAAGAACGGAAAACGTACAAATATCTTATATAATAATCGTTAAAAAAGGGAAAAAATCTTTTTTTTTTTTCGTCGTTTTATCCTTTACAGTACAGATTTTATCATCGTAAACTGGATTTAATATTCTTTAGATACAAAAAGTTATTCTGGCTACATTGTTTTCATTCTTATCAGCTATGATATTTTCTGTTATAAAAAGTATTGTAAAAAAGAGATTTCATTTTTTTATTTAACGTTACTTTAAAAACTTAGTGTATGGAAATATAGTAAATATTAAAAAGACATTTTTTTAAATAAAAAATGAAAATGACTTTCATTGGCTGTTTTTCTAAATCACGATTTGATTATAATTGTGCAACATTCATACTATTACCACTGTTTATGTTTTATTTACTTTTTTTGAGCGACATTTGGCATGTTTTAGAGATAGTGGTTTGGTACAACAAAGTGAATTTTTTTACAACCCCTTATTGTTCTCCAGATCCGATCTAATTTTATCTACATTTTTATTAGAGGAGTAATATTAATAAGAGAATGGCGACATATCAGATACAAGACACAAGCTCAGATTAGAAGTTTTAGTCTAAAGTATTCTAGCCGACATTCCAGAACTTGGCAGTACTCATCTGGATATTTTCAAGTAGGTGAGTGGAGGGAATAAAAAAGCATTAGCTTGATGATAGAGATGTACCTGTGTGCCCAAATGTTCACGTCTAATCAAATTTTATCGGTGGCATGTTACCAAACTCTTATTCATAAAGGCACTCTAATTTTAAGCATAGCTCAAGTTTGACACGCATTATACAACTATATAATATATATTTTTATTTCCATCAGAAAAATTAATAACTATATAAATAAGGGGACTCTTCACTCACTTGAAAACGCCCGTTCCGTAATGTTAAACCAATGGGCAGGTTGTTTTCAAATTTCTCGTTTAAATTTGAATATTTTTAAACGAGGTTTTTTTTTTTTTTACGCCCGTTCCGTAATGTTAAACCAATAGGCAGGTTGTTTTCAAATTTCTCGTTCAAATTTGAATATTTTTAAGCGATTTTCTTTTGCATCGAATAGCTGAGCTCAATCAATATGTTTTTTTTTTTTTGTTTTTTTACCTTTTCGATTTCGGTTGCATATTTTTTTAATAAAGGTACTTTCAGTTTCGGAACCAGTTTTGAAACTGAAAGTACCTTAAAAAAAAAAAAATCTGCAACTAAAATCGAAAAAGTAAAAAACGGTCATATTAAATATTGAGCTCAGCTATCCAATGCAAAAAAAAAATAATCGTTTAAAAGTGTTCAAATTTAAACGAGAAATTCGAAAACATTGGTTTAACATTACAGAGTGGGTGTTTTCAAGTGAATGAAGAGTCCCCCGTAAAAGGCTATTTCAATCACCTGGAAAGACTGGCTCTCTAATGCTAGTCCTGTGAAAGAATTTTTTTAAGGTATCTCGTTTGCAATTTAATATTTTTAAATGATTTCTTTTGCATTGGATAGCTGAGATTGATCTCTACATCTACTTTCTTCTACTTTTTTCGATTTTGTTAGCAGATTTTTTTTTCAAGAGGATGCTTTCACTTTCGAAACCGGTTTCGAAAATGAAAGTGTTCTAATTAAAAATATCTGTAAACAAAATCAAAAAAGTAAAAAACGCCCTTTGTACAGATCGATTTCAACTAGCCAATGCAAAAAGAATTGTTTAAAAATGCTGAAATGCAAACGAGATATCATTAAAAATTTCTTCCATAGTGAGTTAGTGAGCGGGTCTTTTTAGGTCACTGAAATAGCCTCTTAAGAGGCCACACTAGTCACGGCTTGAAGTTCGAACGCTAATGATAAGTCTATGGCAACAATGTTTTCAAATATCTTGCTTGATTTTTAATATTTTTAAATGATTTTTTTTGCACAGGATAGCTGAGGACTATCTGTTTACGGGCTATTTTTTACTTTTCCGATTTTCGTTGTAGTTTAATTCTCAGGATCCTGTCAATTTAGGATCCAGTGAAATTCGAGGTATTGTGTCCTTTTTAGTCTTATAACATTCATATCAGCAAAATTCAGGAAAATTTTTTTAATAACAACGAAAATATAGAGTTTAAGCTTTCCAATAACATGCTTTCAATAGTTCTACTACAATTAGGCTGAGCAAAATATGCAAAGATTTTGATGAAAAATGTTTCAAAAATGGCCTCGTAATGTTATGCTCTCCGCCTCTACCAAGACGATGAAAACCACGCCTATTAAAAATATGATTGGCTAGTATCCAAACACTTTAGCAAATGGAAACGATTTAATTGTGATTGGATTATTGTATCGTGTTAAAATAGATCACTCCTATTTCAAACCTTGGATTTATTTTTTTCTAAAATTATTGTTTAATTTCAACAAAAGACTCTTGAAAGAATGAAATATTTTAAATTCTATATTTCTATGAATAACGAAGGAAATTATACATTTCGTTTATATAAACAATTTCAGAACCACACAGAGGGAGTTACAACATATAGAAGTTATTAAGGAATCAAATTTCAGTCCTAGTTTATTAAGTAAAATGGTAAAAAAATAGACGAGTATTTTTTAAATTATTTTTTAAGTTAAAATAGTTAACAAATAATTACGAAGTCATAATTTGTTAGAACATATTTGTGGCCTGGCCAGGAGACTGGTTTTCAAGCCTCCTATTCTTGTATATGTATAAAATATTCGACAATTTAACATTTTACGTTCGAAAAACAGTTTTTTTAATTAAAAATCAGCAGAATTTAAAGTTAATAAGTTTTAAAGATTGTTAACTTTAAAATTGTAAATCAACTTGTTCAAAATTTTAAAGAAATATTTTTATAGTTCATTACTTTAATATTTATTATTTTTAAGGGGACAGTACACCTTTAACAGTCGGAGAACAAAATTTGTCCTGTGTAACAGATATATTTTTTAAAGAGCCCACTTCAGACACGGAGAGAAAGTAAAACGAAGTCTATGGGGGCGTCAATTTAAAATTTCTCGCTTTGTTTTAATATGATGTTTTTTACATAGGATAGCTGAGCACGATCTTTAACCAGGCTAGATTTTACTTTTTAGATTTTTATTTTATATATATATATATATATATATATAAAATATATATATATATATTTTATATATATATATATATATATATATATAAAATATATATATATTATATATATATATATATATATATATATATATATATATATATATATATATTGAATGTTTTCCATTGAATGTTTTCTTTTCGTTCATGGTTTTGTTAGTAAGTTTTTTCCATGGTTATTTTGTTAATTTTCTCTGTAGTTCAGTAGTTTTGGGATTGGATGAGTAGTGTGTGTTTTTTGGTATATATATATATATATATATAAAGCCCAGTGGTGTAGTGGTAGGGCATCTGACTGCCGCACCGCAGGTCGAGAGTTCGACTCCCGACTGGGCAAGGTTCATTCAGCCTTTCATCCCTTTGGGGTCGATAAAATGAGTACCAAGCTTGCTTGGGAACTAAACACCGAGGGTCTCGCGTTAGGCTGACCACCTGGCCGGGACGCATGAGCACCTCGGGCCTAGGGTCAAGAAAACAGAGATGGGCACTGTCGGCCCTGATCCTCATGGATTGTATAGCCGCAGAGTTTAGTTTAGTATATATATATATATTAGGAAAGTTTCAATTTCAGAAACGATTCACCCCTGTTCCGAAATTAAAAGTATTTTTTTTTAAATATCTGAAACCAAAATCGAAAGAGTAAAAACTAGCCCGGTTGTAGATCGTCTTCAGCTATCCTATACAAAAAAAAAAAAAAAATCATTTTAAAATGTTAAAAAGGAAGTGAGATAAAAAGGAAGTGAGATTTGAAAATAACGCTCCCATATATTTAACATTAGCGTTTACATTTTTTCCCCGTAACCTGCGTGGGTTCTCAAATGTAACGCAAAGATATTTTTTTTGCAACGGTTAGGAAACGCGAAAATTTATCATTAACTTTAATAATGTAAAACTAAAAGTTATGAAACTGTAAGATAAAATATAGCATTTTATAAAAATATACTAGCTAGCAATTTTTTTTTCTAATACGTATTACCTTTTAATATTTTATACTTCACTTACATGGACATTCAAAAGTATTTTATATTATGGTCTATGTGGGAAAATACATTTGCGTGTATTTTAATGACATAAAACAATTTTAAACATACAATTTATTCGCATTATTGAAGAGCATAGGTACTTGTACAGGGGAATTAAAAAGTATATTTCGTTACATTATGGACTACGAAGAAAAAACGTTTGCGGGGTATTTTAATAACGTTTTCTGTTACAACATAATGAAATTGATATGAATTTATGAGGCGCAGTAAAACATGCTTTCTGAAGGGATAGCAAAGCATTTATCATTCATTTACAGGGTCACAGAAAAGGGTTCAGTTTTATTACAGAAAAAACTGCTTGCAAAGTGTGTTTTAGTTATGTTTCACGATTTCAAACAAGATGGAATTCATATACGTTACTGAGGTTTACAATATGATGCTTACATTATAATATGATGTGCATCACATTTTATTTAATTTACAGGGGCACATAAAAGATATTGGATACAATATTGCATATGAAGTACTGTCTATTAGGGATGATTGCTGAAAGTGAGATTTCAGCTATGATATACGTTTTTAACTAAATTTCTGCATACTAGATTATATATATAAATTCGATAGACTACGTATAGGGCTACGCAAAAGAACTAGGAAGAATTGTTGAGAAATTGATTAATTTTATTTTCAAATTCAACTACATTTAGAAAGATATGTTTGGAAAATAAAAATATAATAATATACAAGGCTATTCAAAGAATTGGATGCATGCACGCCTATTTCAGACACGGGAAGGAATGAAAGCGCTAATTTTAAGTCTATGGGGGGGGGGGGGGGTCATTTTCATATTTCTCGCTTTGATTTTAATATTTTTGAATGATTTTTTCTTTTTCTTTTTTTTTTCTTTTTTTTGCATAGGATATCTGGTGACTATCGACAGTGAGGCTAGCTTTTACTTTTCGATTTTGGCTATAGTTTTTTTTTTATATATATAATAGGATAGTTTAAATTTTAGAGCGGATATGAAAGTAAAAGTAATTTTAAAGAAAAATATCTGAAACAAAAATCGAAAAAGTAATAACTAGCCCGGTTATAGAGCGTCCTCAGCTATCCTAACAGTTTCTTAGCAACAACGAATGATAGCTTAACACTGTCATGATCGGTAAGGTCAAGTAAAGACTATAAACTAAAAGCACTGCTAATTTACCAAATTCCGATATAGGACACAGATTGGTAAAGGATATTACGGCAACTCCTCCTGATTATTAACTGGGAAGTAGAGGAAGAAGATGGAGAATCTCTGGAGATATTTGACTGTGAGCTTTCAACTGACAAGGTAAAAAAAAAATCTCTATCAGCAATGCGGGGAAAATAAAATTGTAACTTAGTCTAAAGATAAAGATGCAGAAAAATAAATTTATTTTCACTGATTTCTGATAAAGAAAAAGAATGCTTTGGTAAAATTGGAAGAAATTCGAAATATTGCTTTGAAATGGAATTCTATGAAATTCATTATCAGAATTGCATATCAATGTAATGAAAAATCCAAGCAGTTTTCAGAGAAAATAAAAACAAAGTCTTTCTCAAACAATTGTAAAGAAAAAAAAAAAAAAAAAAAATACAGCTGTATTTGTTACAAAAATCTCCAAATTCAGAGTAATGAATTAAAAAAGGTTTTTATACACAATCTAGGTATAAAAACACAGATAGGATGTTTTTGTGCCTGTCCACAGATTCCTAAAGAGTGATACAAGATTTCACAGGAAGGGATTTGTTCGACGGGTGGCAATTGCACAGACCATCAGCTCATCAAGTTGAAGGCTGAAATTTTAGGATTAGATAGAACTCAATTAGCATATTAAAATGCAAATGGTCTGCTAAGTCATATCTTGATAGAAAACACCTGCACACCGGAGTTTAGTTTTTGATCGATTGGTTTATCATTGTATTTTGCAGCACCCAAGTGTATGAAAATATTGAAGTTTGGGTGCATGAAAACACAATGGTAAACCTGCGGATCAACCACTAAATTGATGTTCTGCAGATGGTTTCCACCAAGATACGACTTGGCCGACCAATGCATATAGCTTGTATATAAAATAAACGGTCAAGTACGAGTATTACTCGCGCTCAGAGAGTTCCGTACAATAAATATATGAATTATTAACTGTATTATTTAAAAGAATAATGAAACTTTGTAAAAACCTATACAACGTAGAGTTGGGTATAGCTGTATATATTAGAAAAGTATGATTGAGTATACCACAAAGGTTCAAAGAGATATGAAGCCGAAATAAAATTAAATATTGCTATTTTGTATAATTCTTTTTTTAAACGTATCTTAATCTGGATATGGTGAGCTTAATTTGGTACTAACAATAAAAGTACTGCATATTTAAATTTCATTTGGCATTTCATAAAACTAAATTCAACATAGAAATATTTTTCTTTTTACAGTGTAGATGAAATAAAATCCTTGTTCAAAGTTTAAACTTGGCGTTGTACTACGCGCGTTTCGAAAGGAGGTCGCAAAGATGCAACTCGACTTTGTCCGTGCCGCGTTTTTTCAAATAGGTCTTTAATTATCATTTAAAGACACGGGAGGCGTATTGAGAGATCCACTCAACGCAAACTAGTCGCGAATCCCATAGTATTTATGCGATTAATTATAATTAAATTGGTCTGTTTTTAACAATTTGATGTTTACTGCTTTTATGCTGCTACTGGGTATTACATTACACATATATATCATTAAAAGTTGTTATCTAGTATTTAAAAACCGATGGTATATAGAGTACGCCGCCTCTGCCATTATGTATGTCCAAACCAACCGTGTCTTTAAGGGTTAAGGCTCCTGCCCCTGCCAGCGAAGACAATCACGAGCTAATGCTAATCGTATAGGGAAGGATTTTTCTAATATCTATTTTGTATTTCGATATTTTAATTTTTTTTTTGGCATTATATAGCCGAGATCCGTCTCTACATCGCATCTTTCTTTACTTTTTCCTCCCCATCGGATTAGCATTAGCTCGTTAGTGTCTTCGCCGGCAGGGACAGGAGTCTTAATATCTCGGCGAATTACCGACGATTTTTTTTCGAAAATCATTATAAACAATGTTTTTATACTTTTGATACGATAGGTACCTTTAGCGCTCTTCGATACCTTTGCTGAATGCCCGCAAATAGAAATCTGTATGTAACAGAAAAATGCGATTTTATGAAAAACTATGCCACCTAGGGCAATCGCTATAATTTTCCTGCGAGTATTAAATTAACCTCTACTACCTCTAATTTTTTTCATAATTTTAGTTTCAGTAGATTTGAAAATAGATTGGGGGGGGCGGGGGGGCACATTTTTGCACTACATTTTCGACGATATCTCTGAAAATATAATATCTAAAATTAAAAGAAATGTATTTTTGAGTTATGCGTTACGGAATCTTTTAACCGATACCCCAAACGATACACAAAGAAAATATATTTCTTCTTTAAATAACATAATTATCCCCTCTACGTTTTTCCCACATATATTTGTGAATGTTTAATAATCTGTAAATATGTGGGTCAATAGTCTTTATTACATCTCCCAATTTGAACTTCCCACGTTCCGTAGTTTACGAGTAAAATGGCTGTGACAGACAGACACAGGAGTGATCTTATAATGATTCCGTTTTTACTTTTTAAGTACGGAACCCTAAAAATCATGATTATTGCAACTGAGAAATACAAAAACATAAGAAGATGAATTATTGAAAATAAATAAAACAAGAAAGGAAAACCATGTGTCAAGTATGGATTATGAACCCTTTCCTACATTTTTAGTTCAGTTAGAAAAACACATAACACATTTGAATATACACATTTATTAATTCCTAACAATAGACGGAAACGTACTTCAATTGTTTTGTGAAGCTCTGTATGTTCCTTATAAATTTTTATAGACGCCACATACTGAGCTGAAATTTAATTCAGAAATAAATACGCTGAAAATTACTGATATCACACTTCTAAGGCTAACATTAGCTTAAGAATTGCTATCCATGGACGGCCATGTATCCAGTTTTTTGTCATATCCCTATTTATTTATATGCTACAATGTCACTTAGCCGACGGGACATTTAGCAGACAGCAATTAGACGACAGGATGTTTAGCCGACAGCGACTGTTAGCCGATAAGACAGTTAGCCAACAGAGGACAATTATTCGACATGGACATTCATCCGACAGGATATTCATCCGACTTAACTGTAACGTAACTGTAACCTGATCTTAACCTAATTATAACCTAAGCATAAACTAACTGTAGCGTAACTGTAACCTAACCAATACCAAACTGTAACGTAACTATAATCTATCTGTAACCTAAACGTAACCTAAGTGTAAGATAACCGTAACCTAACTGAAACCTAACAGTAACCTAATTGTAGCCTAAATGTAACCTAACTGAAACCTAACAGTAACCTAATTGTAGCCTAAATGTAACCTAACTGGAACGTAACCGTAATCTAACTGTAACTAACGTTTACCTAGTTATAACCTAATCGTATGCTAACTGTAATGTAACTGAAACATAACTTTACCATGACCAAGCTCTAACCTAAGCGTATTCTAATTATCACCTAAACGTAACCTAACAGTTATTTAACCGTAATCTAAACGTAACCTAACGGTAACCTAATTATAAAGTAACCGTAACCTAATTGAAACCTAACAGTAACCTAATTGTAGCCTAAATATAATCTAACTGGGACGTAACCGTAATCTAACTGTAACTAACGTTTATCTAATTATAACCTAATCGTATGCTAGCAGTAATGTAACTGTAACACAACTTTACCATGACCAAGCTGTAACCTAAGCGTAATCTAATTATCACCTAAACGTAACCTAATTATAACCGAACAGTTACCTAACCATAATCTAAACGTAACCTAAGTGTAACCTAATTATGAAGTAACCGTAACCAAACTAAAACCTAACAGTAACCTAATTGTAGCCTAAATGTAACCTAACTGGGACTTAACCATAATCTAACTGTAAATAACGTTTACCTAGTTATAACCTAATCATATGCTAAATGTTATGTAACTGTAACATAACTTTACCATGACCAAGCTGTAACTTAAGTGTAATCTAATTATCACCTAAACGTAACTTAATTATAACCTAACCGTAATCTAAGAGTAACTAATCGCAATTGTAACCAAACTGCAAATTAACTGTAACCTAGCGGGAGGTGCATAATATGAAAGAGTGATCAAAGGGCTGCCCAGTCCAATGATATATCACTTGAGGGATGTCGGAAAAGTCAGAAAAATGCTCCCGGTGATACAAATTGGGGGAGGGGGAACGGGAGGTACATAATATGAAAGAGTGATCAAAGGGCTCCAATGCGATGTATCTCATGAGGGGTGTCGAAAAATGTTAGAAAAGTACCGGCTAATTATACCATCAGCAAAATGTCCTGTCGGTTAATCGCCTTTTCGGCTAAATGTCCTCCCGGCTAATTGCCACGTTCGGCCAGTTGCCTGTCGGTCAATTGTCTGTATTGCTAAAATTATTACTATATGTCCGTTTCGATCAATTGTCCTGTATGCTGTATGTAAATTTCAGCTAATTGTGTTGTCGGCTATATGTACGTATCGGCTAAATGCACGTCTCAGCTAACTGCAATCTGCTAAATGTCTTGAAGGCTATTTGGTTGTCGGCTAAATGTCTGCGACCGGCTACGGGTCAAACATCTATACTAAAAGTAGTTGAGCTTGAAAATGCATAAATCAAATTAAAAAACATCTTTAAGTAATTCATAGTCATTCTCGGTACTACTGATGAAATCTTTTGTGTAGTGTCTATGCAACGGAATAGCAATAATTTCAGCAATACAGACAATTGGCCGACAGACAACTGGCCGAACGTGGCAATTAGCCGGGAGGACATTTAGCCGAAAAGACGATTAGCCGACAGGACATTTAGCTGATAGTATAATATGCCGGTACTTTTCTAACATTTTTCGACAACCCTCATGAGATACATCACATTGGAGCCCTTTGATCACTCTTTATATTCTATGCAGTTCATATACACCACCTATGTGCCTGTGCAAAAATATTAGTTTAACTTAACTTATGCCATAACTTATCATAAATCAAACATATCATAATTTAAAACTCACTATCAGCAATCATCCCTAATGTTTCCCTGTAAATGAACAATAAATTCGATGCACACCATATTCTTATCCAAACATCTTGCACTCTTTGTCTCCCCTTCTTCCGAAATTTTCGTTTCCCGTTTTGCTCCTACAGTATCAAGGTTTAAAATCTTTAAAATTCCTTAATATTTTCTTTAATTTTCTGTTTTATTTGTTACTTTAAACTAACAATAAATAGTCAGTCATAAATTTCGTTATCAATTTATTTCACCATATTCATTTCATTAAAAGTTCTTGTAAATTGCCTCCATCGAAAATGTCATTTCTCCCTTTTGCTCCCTCATCCACGGTACCCATATTTTAAAATAAAAACCCTTTAAAACGCTTTAATTTTTTTAAATCTTTTCTGCTCAATTTGCCACTTTATTTTAACAATAAACAAACGATCATAAAAATTTCTCCTCCCCCCCCCCAACCCCAACTGAAATTGGTATTTCCTCCTCGCCTCTCCCTCTTACCAAGCATCTGAAATTTAAAGTCCTTAATTTTTTTTCGTTTATTATTTTTTTTAACTTATTTGTAAATATTTTCTAAGGTAAGTAAATAATAAGTCGCCGATAAACTCCCCCCCCCCCCCCGCAAAAAAAGAACTAATTCTGCTTATTCCTCTTTTTTTTCCCTCAGATCACAAAATTTTAACCTTAAAAGTCATTGCTTTTTTAAAAACATTTTGTACTCTATTTCAAATGAAAATCAAATTTCAAATTTCAAAGTAATTGCTTAAAAGGCGCAAAGGCCAACATAGTGAAAAAGATTCCAAGCCGGGACTCGAACCCGGGCCATCAGTATAGCGCACTGACGTTCTACTGACTAAATCACTTGGAACGATACCTAGCTCGGAAAATTTCTCACTATTATATGTTGGAAAGGCTACAAACACAGCACAAGATGGAATATTTATCATGAGTCACCAACCTGGGACAAACACGAAACATAATTAAATCCAGCATCGATAGAAATTATATTAATACATGGAAATTATTCCAGAGAGAAACATTCGCCTTGCATACAATATTTCAAATGAAAATCAAATTTCAAATTTCAAAGTAATTGCTTAAAAGGCGCAAAGGCCAACATAGTGAAAAAGATTCCAAGCCGGGACTCGAACCCGGGCCATCAGTATAGCGCACTGACGTTCTACCGACTAAACCACTTGGAACGATACCTAGCTCGGAAAATTTCTCACTATTATATGTTGGAAAGGCTACAAACGCAGCACAAGATGGAATATTTATCGTGAGTCACCGACCTGGGACAAACACGAAACATAATTAAATCCAGCATCGATAGAAATTATATTAATACATGGAAATTATTCCAGAGAGAAACATTCGCCTTGCATACAATATTTCACCGACCTGGGACAAACACGAAACACAATTAAATCCAGCATCGATAGAAATTATATTAATACATGGAAATTATTCCAGAGAGAAACATTCGCCTTGCATACAATATTTGAAATATTGTATGCAAGGCGAATGTTTCTCTCTGGAATAATTTCCATGTATTAATATAATTTCTATCGATGCTGGATTTAATTATGTTTCGTGTTTGTCCCAGGTCGGTGACTCACGATAAATATTCCATCTTGTGCTGCGTTTGTAGCCTTTCCAACATATAATAGTGAGAAATTTTCCGAGCTAGGTATCGTTCCAAGTGGTTTAGTCGGTAGAACGTCAGTGCGCTATACTGATGGCTCGGGTTCGAGTCCCGGCTTGGATTGGTTGATTTTTTGACGGCCGATTATCTACACGAGGGATATAGGCCCGGGGGGGAGTGCCCTCCGTGGGGGTCTTTCTAAGGGAACCTAATCCATATTTACACATGGAAAATCCACGGCTCGAAGAAAACCACGAAAACTCCGAACGATTAGGCCGACGGGCGCGATTGGGATCGAACCCAGCACTTCCCGTCTACCAGCTTCGAACGCAGAACCTCTCGGCCACTGGTGGGGCCCCGGCTTGGAAACTTTTTCACTATGTTGGCCTTTGCGCCTTTTAAGCAATTACTTTGAAATTTGAAATTTGATTTTCATTTGAAATATTGTATGCAAGGCGAATGTTTCTCTCTGGAATAATTTCCATGTATTAATATAATTTCTATCGATGCTGGATTTAATTATGTTTCGTGTTTGTCCCAGGTCGGTGACTCACGATAAATATTCCATCTTGTGCTGCGTTTGTAGCCTTTCCAACAAATAATAGTGAGAAATTTTCCGAGCTAGGTATCGTTCCAAGTGGTTTAGTCGGTAGAACGTCAGTGCGCTATACTGATGGCACGGGTTCGAGTCCCGGCTTGGAATCTTTTTCACTATGTTGGCCTTTGCGCCTTTTAAGCAATTACTTTGAAATTTGAAATTTGATTTTCATTTGAAATATTGTATGCAAGGCGAATGTTTCTCTCTGGAATAATTTCCATGTATTAATATAATTTTGTACTCTATCTGTTAATTTATTGTAATCATAAATAATCATATAACTATACTCCTCCCCCACAAAAATTGACGCTTGCTCTGACTCTACCCTTACCAAGAACACAAAATTTAGTCTTTTTTTGTCCTATTTCTTATTCTTTAGTAAGGTAAATAAATAAGTCATCAAATAAAATCCCCCCCTTTTTTTTCTTTCCCTTATTTAAGTTTAAAATCTTTGAAAGTCTTTTTTTAATACATTTTCAGCTTTATCTGTTTCATATTGAACAATAAATAATCGATTATATAATTTCTTCCACCCCATATAAAATTGACGTTTTCTTTTCTCCCCCCATTATTTCCATGCTCATAAAATTTAAAGTCTCTAAAACTCCTAATTGCAATGTTTTTGCCCTATTTGTAAATCTTTAATAAGTTACATAATCGGTCATCTATTAAATCCCCCCCCCCCCTCGCCAAAAAAAAAAAAAAAAAAAAATCTGTTTCTTGATTTGTCTTACCCTCAACTCATGAAGCTAAAAAATCTAATTTACAGTCTTTAAAACTTTTTAATTTTTACTTTTTTTTCGTCCTAATTATAAATCTTTATTATCTATAATATTAACTAAATCATTTCAACTATGTACGAAAGTGTTAACAATAAAGCGATAGGTGTACATTTAATTGTGCATAAAAAACATTTTAACTGTATTTTTCAAAGGAAAATGTCTTTAGAGAGATATTTGTAAGGAAAATATTGTGGTTTCTCGTCAACGTGCAAGTAAATTCTCAAACCTTTCGAAATCATTTTATTCCGACTAGCTCAGAAAGAACCATCAAACGTAGATACCAAAGGTGCCTGAGTAATCGACTGAACCGAGTATGTCCATAAAGAAAAAAGAAAAATCATGCGTCTACGTCGATATTTTCCAACACTTACAGAACACTGTAACAAAACTTCGCCGTTTAATAAAGTAAAGAAGATATCTAACTAAACATTTGTAATACCTATGACACGTTTGAAAAGCATATTTCAACAATTGCACCCATAACCTGGAAGGTACTCAAATTCTTTTGTGCAGCTCATATGATATATGCAGCTCATATGAGGCAGTGTATATGATATATTTGTACTGCATATATTTGTACGGGTTCTACATACTATGTTAAAATTTAGTTTTGTAAGAAAATACATAAAACAGTTGAAAATTCACCCTCGGCAATTTCTACTTATAGACGGAAACATACTTGAATTCTTTTGTGCATTTCTGTATATAGAAATTTTTATACACGTCAAACAGTATTAAGCTGAAATCTAATTCATGCAAAATCATGCTCAAAATTACTGAAATCACACTTGCAGGAATTATTTTCTATCGGCGGCCCATGTATCCAGTTTTTTGAATATCCCTGTATAGGATTTTATTTGTATGATACAAACATCACTAAGCATATTAAATGTAGTTGAGCTTGTACATTTATAACTAAAAAAAACCTAACACCTTTAAGAAATTCATACTCATTCTCAGCAATGGTTACGAATTCTTTTGTGTGGTCCTGTATAGGGTTTGTAAAATATGTGCACACCACGTAGTGCGCAAAAATTTAGTTAAACTTAAAAACGCATTCTGTAATTGAAAATGTACTTTCAGCATTAATTTTTAATAGCTATATCGGATACAGTATTGTATCAAAATATTTTATGTTTCCCTGTAAATGAACGCTAAATGAAATGCAGACCATATTCGAATGTAAGCATCTTGTAGTAAATCAAAGTAATGTGTATCTATTTCGTCATGTTTGAAATAGTGTAACGTGATCAAAATACGCTACAAACAGTTTTTCTCGTAGACCATATTGAACCAAGTTCTTTTGTCTGACACCGTAAATAATTGTTAAATGCTCATGTTGTACAGAAAGTAGGCTTAGGACACCTCAGAAATTCATATCAATTTCATTATCTTTGTGACAGAGTAATATCAATCAAATACGCCGCAAACGATATTTCTTCATGGGCTATAACATAACGGAATACTTTTGAGTCCCCTATACTCGTACTTTAAGCATTACACATAACATAGTCTATAGTAACAATTTTAAAGTGTGTCTCAATGTACATAAATTTAACTGTGTTTAACATTGTGTAACACTATTAAAATACATCCTAAACAATCCCCCCCCCCCCACATAGACCATAATGTAGCGAATACTTTTGAGTGCATCTGTAAATGAACCATGAATGGTGCACCGAACATACCATGATGATTTTCAATATCGTATATCAATTACATGGCAATCCGACTATATTTACGCTAGTTAGAGCACGGATAGACAGACAGACGGACGGACAAACTCAATCCATAAACACTTTTCAACTTTCTTGGGAAGTGTTAAAAATGGAAAAATGTAATGAAAATAAAAGTATTTTAGTGTTATTTAGATTACGAACCGCTACAAAAAACATTCTTATTTGACCGCATCATTTAAAAAATATTTAGTGCTCAGAAATCCCCCCACACACACACACACACACCTGAATTTACTCCTGTGCACTTAAAATTTCAAATTGTTAAAACTCCTTTATGTTTTATAACATTCTTGTAAAAATAATCCATAATCTAAATTTTCTTCTGCCTGAAAATTTCACTAAAATTTTTGCCATCCTTCTTTCTGCTAACATCACACAAGTTTTTAATATTTGGAAAACTTTATTTTTTCTGTCGCATATTTTAGTGCTAACAACAATAAATTGTGTACTATATCTATAAATGACTACGCTGGGATTTAGATTTATACCCCCTCTACAGATGTACAGTACAAAATATACAGTTTATTTGTTTAACTTTTCCTCTCCTAATTTTATGAACATCTTATTTTTAACCTTCAATGTTATTTAGCTTTTATAAATCTCATAAATTTTATGTTCTAAAAAGAATTCGCACAAAAGATAGTTATTTTAGAATATTTGTACCTGATATATTTCCCCCCTCATTCAATATCTCCCCCTTGATTTTAAATGTAATTGCCTTATGTGAAATAAAATAGTTTTTATACTGCACTAATTTCAATTTTATGTTTGTAAAAGCTGTAAAATAAACCTAAAAAAAAAAAAAAAATTGAAAGTCAAATCGTTTTAATTTTTGCACTTTTATCATAAACAGATTAAAATTCTTTTTACGGCTTTTACCGTTATCGAGTCTCCACAAAACAGTGGGCTTTGATCTACGCTTGTAAAGCGAAGACAATTGAAAAAAAAAATCCTTTACACCTGAAACCTACTGGAAATTATCACATGTAGCGCTCAGCCGAAGTGGGGTGGGGGTTGGAATCGTGCCAGATAATTGGCCATTTGCTGATTGGAAGAGCTCGCTTGTCAATCATTTGAATTTAGACCATCCTTTCAATTCAGCTAAAATGCCAGCGGCCATCTTTATTTCTTTTTATCTGTGACTGCAGTGAGCTCTTAAGACCTTTCATGATATTCTATATTAGTGCTGCAAAAGCAACCAACTAATATTTTCCAATCCGCTCAAGGGCTGTTGAGGAAACTGCGAATATACATAGATAGATACATAATGGACAAAAACAGAAGCTTATTTTGTGTGTTATTGCTATTTTAAGTCCCTTAAAAATCAAATAAAATTTTTAATTTCAAAATAACAAATTTATTAATTATATTTTACTTGAATAAGAACTATTAATAAACGAAAACTTTTTTCATTAATTTTCATTAGAATATTTTCCTTCTTGTTATATTTGTTTACTCGCAATCAATAATTCCTATTCATTTTCTTCTCGTTATAAAAGATATAACAACTCTTTTTATTCTTACTTAAATAAGATTCCAGATTTTGCGTTTTTAGCTTGTTGCTACTCAATTTTCACTCTAGAGCCTGAAGGACTTGTATACCCTATCTACGTGATGTGTCGCCATAAGCCATGTATGCCACTGTGGTATGTCTAATTTCGTAGGATTTAATACTTAAGAGTTTTTTTTTCATGATGATAGAAGTTAAAAGTTATACCGTAAATGTGAAAAGTTCAATACAAGTTTAAATAGCAGTTTAAAATGGACAATTAATGATTAAAATATTAAAAAGAGTTCGGATTTTTTGTTTTAAAAAAATATAGATTGAAAAATCACCGACAGAGAGTGCTAAAATCCAATGTATAAAGATTTAGGCAAATAAAGCAGTCAATAAAACACTGAATGCAAGTGAGTTCTTCATTAGTTGCCAATAGTGGGCTATTATTACCAGACCAAACAATGTTGATTAAGTTTTTAATTTGAATGGTTAGTCAGCAATCGACTGTTTCAACAATTTTAACATTATGTTTGTCTTTACATTTTCGCATTTGTAACTACCCATTTGTGTACCATAAGCTTTACAGTCCTGCATAACTATTCCTATCTATGATATAGTTTTTTTCGTTTAATAGTTTATTGTTATAACTGATAACGTTGTACTCGACGTATTTTTCAGTTTATTTTTTGGAAGTTTATTAAGCTTTAAAATTTTAAAATATATTTATATCATATGTACACAGTAATAATCTGTTATATTCATATTCTTCAATAGAGTAAGTATACTTATTCTACTTACAATTTCTTAGTGAAAATACAAGAGAAGTATCTGTAAAAGTACTAACCACTTATTGGTAAACATACTAAAAATGGACCTGTAACGGCGACTAACAATTTCTTAGTGAAGATACAAGAGAAATATCTGTAATACTACAAACCATTTCTTAGTAAAGATACAGGAGAAGTATCTGTAATACTACTAATCATTTCTTAGTATACACACTAAAAAAGCACCTGTAATGGCTACTAACGATTTCTTAGTATGTTCATTAAGGAAGTCAATGTGCTGTTTACTAAGTTTAATGCAGTAATATTACCTAAGAAAGAAGCTGTATTGGTTACTAGAAAAGTTCATGGAATCCCAGGTGCCCAGAGATTCTCTAGTAGTACTGCAGAGTTTTGTTTTTACAGTGTACTATTTTATTGCTTTTTTGTAATTTGCACTCTTTGATTTGTTTCTTACTACTAAATACTTTCATTTGGCACCATGTATTTGACAAATTGCCATATCTTTCCTAAATCTGGCATTCTCACACTCACAAGAAAACTCGAAAACATCGAAGCCATGATTATATCTGGAGATACAACAAAGGACCACCAGCCCCATCATGTTGAAACGTTTCACGACTACAAACTTATAGTGAAACGTATTACCGAGTGTTCCAAAACCGGTTACCAAACACCAAAACCAAACACCGGTTTATATGCGGTCGAGAATATTTTAATACAAGGGAAGCTATCGTAAAATCGCATTATTTGGTTCACTACCAAACTTACACTTGAAGACATCCGCCGATATGCTTTCCGAAAGGAATTGAAACGAAACGAAATGAAACGAACGAATTGAAATACCAAGTGTCAGATCTGTGAGACAAGTACGTTTCACTAACAGCCAAAACTTGTAACAGATATAACACCCAGCCGTTTATCAAATGTGCCTTTTATGAAGTGTGCCTTGGCCTATGCTTTAAGCACTTTTACACTGACACACACTTTTACAAATAACCAACTGATCTGCCAAATGTCATAAATGTACCTTTTTTCATATGGCTACAACGTCTTTACTAATCGCAACATTTATGGCATAGAGGTCTTTTTCTGCGTTAATAAGTACACATTCCATAACATTTCATGTCTAACAGTACATTTCTTTCATTGCATAATGCAGCAAAATATTGTTTATATTAACAATATTAAAAATACATGCCAATTGCTCACAGTCACATTTGAAAAAAAAAATTATTTATCCGTTGGTAGAATGCTTGCGTAAGTTGCCTTGCGGCCCTTGTTTTGTTCCTTTCGGACGGATAGTTCCATTGGACTTTTTGTTTCTCACGACAAGACCTTTCTAACGATACCACTCTTATAAAACAAATCGGCGACTAGCACCTCATGTAGTTCCCTTGTCAGAAAATTTTCTGTTTTCAAATGACATCGTGGCATTTATTGTTTATTTAGGATTCTTTTCATTTAGTAAGTACATTATATGTTTTCACTATCTTCATTATAAGAACTTGTGTACCATGTAATAGTGTCTGAGTACGTTATTATCTATTCAGAACTAAAGTTAACACTTAATCGGCCTCATTGTAATTGTGTAATTCCCCACTGTTCTAAATAGTTTTCAAGTACAGTCGTGAAAAAAAATGTAAGCACCTCTTACTAACTCTTCAAAGTTTATCGTAGAAGAAAGTTACTGGTACCACACGATTGGTAATAAAGTCTACTTTTAAATGATGCATATAAAATTTGCTTAGTGGGCCATCTACATATTAAAACGAACCATAACTTTGTTTTTTTCAATAACAGTACACAATTCTGGCAGAATAAATGAACTCTACACCCTTCAATTAGCCTCAAAACAAATTTTTATTACAATAAGTTTCGGAGAAATTAATTCTTTTTAAACGAGTGTATTTTAGGGGTTGTAATCAAATTGAATTTCGGTACTCGATTGTTCACCGAGAGAGCCCCCTTCTTGATCAAGGCATTTTAAGCGCCACTGATGCAGTCATTGAAGACTGGTAGATTACAGGCTAGCGTAAGAAATTTCAAAATATCTAGTCACTTTTATCATAGACTCCCTTAAACATCACTTTATCGTTTTTTAAGCATAATTTGAAAACTACTTGGAAGAAAAATTGAAATTTTGGATTTCCATAAAACAGGACTTAATAAATCTAAATCCATCAAAAAAATTGTAGGTTGCCGTTCATAATTTTTTTTAATATTAATTTCATAATTCATAATTCATATCATAAAGTTATAAAAATTGCAAATTCAACGTATTTATATTTGAATATTTTAGTATTATTGCTACCCAAAAAATTAGCACATTAGGAGAAAATATTATTTCAGAAAATATTAATAAAAATATGAAAATCTAATTTAACATTAGAAGCACTAAATTTTGAATGTTTATAATTCAAAAACTTATCATTCAAATGACTTGAAATTTGGTGTCTAGACATAGTTTGAACCGAAGATTTAAAATATCATGTTAAAATTGGGTATTGCCATTAAAAAAATGAAGTTTGGGTTTGTTTTAATATGTAGATGCCCTCCTAAGAAATTTTATACACATCATTTAAAAGTAAACATTATTTCCTATCGTTCGGTACCAGTAACTTTCTTTTACGATAATTTGTTGAGGAGTTAGTAGGGGTGTTTACTTTTGTTTCCCACAACTCTACATAATTTTGCAAGGTATTTCGAGTTATTTTTTATTAAAAATGCCCGGTGTTTATTTTAATACTTGCATCATTCTATTTATTACTCCATTTCTAATAGTAGCTAATGGAAGTATATTCACAAAAACATTTGTCTAAAAAATTTGTGTTTGATATATATTCCATCAAAAATTTCTATACTCAATACTCTATTTCCAAAACTAGTTAATAGTAGTATATTATATTCAATAATAAAAAATAATAATGGTATTTCTATGTAGAAACGGCAGAAAAAAGGCATTTAAACCATTAAATTATAAAAATAAAATTGAAATGGTCATTCGAATGGTAATGTCTTCTTTAAATATACCTTAAATATATATACTTAAAGGGCCATCTTCATACTGAAATTGTAACAAACCTTTAAATTATCAATGCAAACATCATATTTGTATTATTCGTTAAATTTTACTTTATGAAATCATACAGAATGTCATTTGGTTAACTTCAAAGTTGATTCCAGTATTAATAGTTTCAAAACGAACTAAAATATTGTAAAAAGTCAGCGGCATGCAATCAAATTTTACTTTTGATAGTAGCTTTAAACACACCTTTCTTTTGAATCTTAAGATCAAACATTTATTAAAGTCTTTTCTGATAAGAACTATTTACATTATATTGTCACAATTGTGAGTTCGGGACATTTTATCTCCAGTTTTGAAAAAGGTTTCGAGGTTAATATTATGAAGATAAGATTGCCTGTAAGTACAAACATTCACAAACATTTGAACTTATTGTCCAATAACATTTACAAACAGTTTTTAAAAGCTGGAAGTTGTCTGGAGTCTTATTATTTCTCAAAATAAAGATTTCTCACGTATGGGACGGTGCGTCACACTCCTCGCATTAGTACTGTTCAGTGGATGCTCATCTCGAGCTTCTCTCATTCTCTCTCCCAGAAGTTTTTGCCCTTCTCTAGTCAACAGAATGCTAAAACCGCTACATCCTTCTCCAGATTTAAGAAACGTTGCTCTCTCCACAGAGACTTTTCGGAACTCTACCCTGCTTACCTCTTTTCCAACCCCACTCAAAATCGGGAGGGGTTTTCTCGGCCACACAAATTGTAGTCAAAATCAAATTGTAGTCACAAATTGAGGTCACTAATAATCGGACCCATTATTGGATCTCAAACAGGGAAATATGAACTCGTATTGCACATTTCACCAAAGGCTAATTCCTTGAAAACTTGGCATGTCTGTCACACAGCTGAAAATCGCTATGCTTGTTGGCCACCGCTATTTTCGAAAAGTTTGCTTCGATTGATGAGATATCTCCGTTTCACATTATATCACATTTTTACATTTTAAAATACTGGTAGTCAACAAGCATAGCGATTTTCAACTGTGTGATAGACATGACAAGTTTTCATGGAATTAGCCCAAAGTGATATTTTGACCACAGCAGTCATTTTCAACTGAGACCTTTTTCCGCCCAGGGTGCAATACCAGGATCTTTTTGTTCAAGGCTCTTCTTAACACAAGAAAATAACAGTTGTATTGAGATCACTTAAAAAGTCACCGGCGTGAGAAAATATTCTAGTAAGGTTCCCGATCTGGCTGGTCTCACTATGCAGGGCCTTTGTCAAGGTTATTACCAAGCACCGAGAAATTTCCCCTTTAAATGGAAATCGTTACATCACCCGCCCCTTAAAAGGAATCTTTCAGGCATGACATGAAAAATCGCCAAAGAGTAAAACCAAAGCTGTAAGCTCTATTACATCAGAGTGGCAAAAATAATTGAAAACATTGACACATTATTTCATTTTATTTCGTGCTCTGATAAAAATTGATGCTCTTTTTATTCTATTTGAGTATGCTCATACTTAAACAATTCAATTCTTAATAAAGAAAAATATCTGACCAGACTTTTAAATACACATGATACATAAACAATTTACAAAAATAAATAACTATATACAAAAAATATGTGTTTATTCTACCCTGCTAAGGCAGTCGACATGAGCTATGTCTTTAACTGATCGATGTTTAATCGCGTATTGGTATTGTTTCAGAGTTAGAACCCATCTAAGCAAGCTAGGATTATTTCCAGAATTTCTTTTCAGAACAACTAGCGGATTGTGATCCGTCTCGATGGGAAATTTCTGTCCGTCAATATAGGGCTTAATTTTTTTATCGCAAAAATAGTTCTGGCACATTCTTTTTACGTTGCACTAAAACTCTTTTTGGTCTGCTTAAATAGACAATGGGATGTTCTTCTGAGCCTTCTCTTTGCGCCAAAATTATTCCCACCCCTTTTCGGAAGCATCTGTTTGTACTATAAATTCATTTTGGTAATTCGAAGCATATAATATTGGTTTTTCGGTAAGCTTTGTTTTTAAAGTTTCAAATGATTTACTCATTTCTTTGCTCCAAACTGCGCGCTCCTTATTATTCTTTCCCTTCAATGCACGCGTCAGCGGTTCTACGATGATAGCGTCCCTCCCACACTGCATGTCCAAGTTACTTCATTGTTTTTGAGCGAACTTACACTTTTCTAATTTGATTTTCAATTTCGTTTCATTAAACCTTTTAAGAACCATTTCCAAATGCCTCATGTGATCTTCCCAATTTTTTTAAAACATGGCCATGTCATCGAGATATGGTTAGCAAAATTCCACAAGCCCTCTAAAAACCTTATCCATAAATTTCGAGAACTTGTAGGAAGCGTTTAATAATCCGAAAGACGTGACACGTGGTAAAAAAGAACCAAAACTTGTAACGAAAGCGGCTCATCTTTGAGCCCTAAGAGTCATAAAAATTTGCTAGTAGTCTTTCGTCAAATCCAAGACCTTAATGTACTTTGCACCAGCTACCTTTTCTACCCTTTCTTCAATGTTCAGTAAAGGATAAAATTCTATTTTCGTGATCTCATTTAGTTTCCTATAATCTATACAGTGTCTCGTATCTTTACCCGGTGCTCAACTAAGATCATTGATGAATTATAATCGAATTCACCTTCCACTATGAGATTTAGTGTAGATTACTATATATTCTTTTTATTTCCTTACGAAATATTTCTGTCTGTCTGGGTGATATTCCGTATGGTCTGAATTTAAGAGGTTTATGTTCGGATAATTCAATATCGTGTTCGATTAAATCTGTGCGACATGGATAATTTGAAAAAACTACACTAAATCGATTCAACAAGTTTTCTAATTGTTGTAGCCGTTCCGAAGTGCATTGGGATTCCAAATTACTTTATTTTACGACTTTATCAAATCTATAAATTTCAGAATCCGCACTAGGAAATATGATTTCTAGATCTTGATTTTCCTTGTCGGGTCATTCCGCAGATTTTGAAACCGGGGTGCAATTCTTTTCCTAATTAAGGTAACGAATACTTGTTTCATACTTTAAAAAGCATGACCTTTCTCATGGTTAGCTTTATTTTTAAGTCGGATGTTTTTTCTAATAATATACAGTGAATTTTAAATATTCTGCAAGTATTTTTAAATCTCACCTTTTAAGCTATGACAAAGCTTTTTTGTAATTGGCATATCTATTTGTAGTTTAAATGTTCCATTTTGCCATTATTATTGATTATTAACTTACTTTTAATCAAAATGCACCTCATCAAATCTACGAAGTATGTTCTAAATATTTTTTTACATATAAAATACCCAGTATCAGGTTTAATAGTCACATACATGACCATGACATGAAAAAGTTTTTTTTTTTTTTTTGCAGCTTATATTTTTTACTTTACAAAATCAATATTTTATTTGCAATTGTAATCCATTGCAATCTATCTAAAACCATAAAAAAATTTACAAATTTGCAATTAGTAGTAAAATAGATAATTATTAGGTATGTGACAAAACCAGTGGTCAGGTTTGTGAAATTAATTTAATGTTTGTTAATTTTCTCACTAGAGGGCGTTTTTCTATGAAATACATAGTAACCAGTAATTTCATATGTTCTTACTATATTTTATTAGTAAAATTAAATCACTTCAACAAATCATTAGCAGTAGAATTGATAATAGTCAGATATGTGACAAAACCAGGGGTCAGGTTTGTGACATCATTACTCATTAGTGTCTTTATTTTCCCACTACGGGCAGTATATTATGAAATTCAGTGACAAATACTTTAAAATGTTCTTACTATATATTATTTGCAAGATCCGTTCACTTGAACTAGGTGAAGCAATAAAAAAAAGGTTACCTTAAATGCAGTAACAAAAGTTAAAAAGGTCAGGTATGTAAGATTATTAGTGCTTATTTTCCCACTACAGGGCAGTTTTCTATGAAATACATTGGCAAGTACTCTCATATTTTCTAATCAGCTGGCTGTACTAGTCCCACTCTTGTTCAAAGCGCATGTTGAGATGGTTGTAATGGTTCATTGCAGATACGATGATAATTATCACTTAAATTTTAGCCCACCAGACATAAAAATGCAAATAACTGCTGCTTAGTTGATAAACATCAACACCGGCATAAGTACGTGATACCGGACGTAACGGTAGAAGGTTGGTAATTAATTACCAGGATTCTTCAAATTATATTAAAGGGTGATTTATTTACAAAATATGTACATTATTAGGCACGGATATAGGAGATCCTGCCCAACATTAAGTTACATGTTACAATATTATGTGCATACTGGTTATATCATTACGTTACACTCTTCCCTTCTCAATTTAACATATTCAGCTAGGCGTATTCAACGGGTAAACCACACAAGTATTTCCACACACTCATACATACATTACTCCTCAAAAGGGTCAGTACTTCTCCAAACTCTATGTTTTACTTCCAATGCTAGACTGCCTTCTGACCTTCCTCACTGTCCCTTCTTCATTTTCTGCCATCCAAAAACATGAGGCACTGTCCTGTAAAATAAAGAACAATTTCCACCTGGAAAAAAAAATACAACTGCCATTTTCCCTCCCTTTCTGATTGACCAGGCATCACAGGAGATTTTATTTTGCTTTTCCTTCCTTCTTTTCATTATCTGACACGATATTGTTATTCACATTCTATGTAAAATGAACCCTATTCTGGTATTTCCATTTATACTATAGAGCCTTTCGTACAATAAAGACATGAATACAATAGTATTAATTCTAATCCTAAATATAACTGATTTTACATATTAAGAGAATGGTGTAACATACATGCAGCAAGGCGATATAATTAAAAAATTGCCTGTACTATTAAGTAATATCCGTGGAATTGTTGTACTTCTCCACTCAGTAATGTAAAAATAACATTAAAGCCATGCTAGTTCATACTATGTTACGTACATGACTCTCTGTCACATACATGATAGACAGAATTTTCTTAAATTTATCCATTAATATAAAGTTTTAAGTGAATGTTTCTTAGCCACATTTCTTTATTACTTCTTTATTAATCAAAAAAAATCTCTAAATTTAGACCGTATGATTCATAGAATTTTAAATAAGAAGTATTGCATGTGTGATGCAACTTCTATATTTTGGTACAGACATGACCATACACAATAGTTTGTTTATTAGACTTAAATATTATATATCTGGTATTTTCTGCTATTACTATTTATTGTCACCTTCTATTTTACTTCAGTAAAATACAATTTCACCTTAATTATTATATTTATAACCTGGATTACCATAATTATATACATATACTTGCAATGATTGTCACATAAATGACTGTGGAAAATATATTCCTCATTTATTTTTCACGTCAAAATATTCACTTATTCTATCCATTTCCTATAAGGCTTTAACAAATTGATACGGTAAATCTGTGATCTCTCTCGCTTACCTGGCATATAGACAATGTAATTTGTTTCGGATATCTGTGCTTCGATTTTACCAGGCCCTATCCAACTAAATGACATCTTATTAGGTTTATTAGTTACTAAGACAAGGACTTTATCTCCCATATTGAATTTCCTTTCCACGGCCTTTTAGTAATACCAAACTTTTCTTTGTCTTGTTCGAAAGTCATATTTTCGATAGCTTGATCCTGACATCTTTTTAATCTACAACAATATTTTAAACATATTCCGTTACGAGTTCAATTCCCTCCGCCTCTCCCATCCATTTTTCAAATAATAAAGTTTCACGTGTTTTCAAGTTTTTCCCATGAATGAGTTAAGATGTGCTAAAACCTATGGAGTCATGCGTTACAGTCCTCAAAGCTAGAAAAGCGTACGGTACATTCACCTCCCAATTTGATCCATTTTCTACACATAACACCTTTAGAAGTCGTTTAACTGATCTGTGAAAGCGTTCGAAATTATTGCTTTGTGGCGACGAACGTCCTATCTTTATCCCAAATTTCTTGAGAAACGCTGTAGTCAATCGGTTCGTGGAACTTCTACCGTTATCTAATTTTAACTCTACGGGAAATCCAAATCTACTGAACACTAACATTAGCGCTTCAACAATCGCTTAAGACATCATAACAGGTATGGGAATCGCTTCAGGGTACCTTGAAATTACACACAGAACCGTTAGTATGTACCTGTTGCCTTTATCTGATTTCGGCAGGCGGCCAACTAAATCGCAAAATAATTTAGCAAATATTTCTCCTACTATGGGCACAAGTTTAAGTGAAACTTTCTTTTTGTCTCCGTCTCTGCCGATTCTCTGACAGAGGTCACACGTCTTCACAAAATTCTCTTTTATAACATTTGGCCATTTAAAAACTCTTTTATAACATTTGGCCAAGAAATAACGCAAGATCTTATCTTTAGTTTTTGTTTCACATAAAGTGTGGCGCGATTCATTCATGACCCGTACTTAAAATATCTTTTCTTTATTTTAATGGAACCACCAATTCCAATCTCTCGTTTTCATGACTATCCATTATTCGTCGTGTCACGAGTGAATTTCCGATTTCATAATGCGATTTTTTTCTTTATCCTTTTCTCTAACTTCTATAAGTGTATCTAAGTATTGTTCCCTTTTGAATTCATTCCACCCTGTTGCAGCTAAACTCACAATCCCATCTTTTTGTACTAAGGGCAATAATCCCGGCTCTATAAATTCTTCATCCATTTCACACGAAAAATTTTCTCTCTCCTTCAAAGGATCTACGTTTAAACTTTCTTCAATTTCTATCGGCTTCGCGCGTTCTTCGCCTTTGTCAATTTTCTGCTCGTTGTGCGCATCTGACAGGTCACGATTTCTTTTTGTTTGCGCTCGCGTAAATACAGCGTTTAATAATTTGGGTTTCTATTTAGTTCGCTCCAATAACTTTTGAGTTTCATTCCCTAACAAATAATATTGCATATCTGTTTCGCTATTAGTTACAGCTGTCGTGGTTTCAACAATCCGTACTCCATCAATCTCTAACGTGATTTCTGCCATAGGTAGACAATGCAATCTACAATCCAAGGGAGTTTTTATCCAGACGTATTGTCCATTCATTTGATCATGAGTAACAAAATCACTTGGAATCATGTCTATGCAGGTACCGCTGTCTCCCAAAATTGTTGCCTCCCTCCCATTCACCAATCCTTTATTCAAATAAGGGGGAAAAGATCCCACGATTTCTGGCTATTTGCTAACATGATTGACACTCGCAATATCTTTATCTTAATTTTTAAGTTCAGGACAATTACTTCTATAGCGTGACGAGGAATGGCACGCGAAGCACCATTTGATACGCCTTTTTTCGAAAACTTTCTCTCTCTCTTTGTTAATCACTATTGTCCCTCCAACTTAGGATTTTTAGGGCATTTGTTCCCACTGTGCGCTTTGTCCCAAGTCCTAATCCTTTCCACTTTACACCCAATGGGATGTTTAGAAATCCATATTTTTAGGTGGGCCTTTGATGCCTCGTACGCGTCTAAATGCTTAACTAATTCTTCCGGATCTTTAAAGTTTGCCCAATTATCATACAGCACGATAGTGCTGTATAGTAGAGCTCAGCCGCATCTTTTACGTTTTGAAACATGATGAAAAGACAACAACTCGATTACAATCCGAACCAGAAAACATTCAGTGATGAATAATGGCTTGTTGGAACGCTCTTAATTTAGCGATGTGCCTTTCGAAGGTCGGGTTAAAAAATATGTAATATTAAGGGAATGGCACCCATTTAAACTTTAGGTAGCACTATTCATTCCATAATTTAACATTATAGAAATATCTCCTATTTAATTTTCTAATTAAATCTTTTCTTTTGTGTTGCCACACCCTAAAAAATAGCACAATAATTTAAAAAAAAAGGATAATACGAGTACCTTGTTTTTATAAATCTATAAAAATTCAGATTTCAATAAAAGTTCAGAAATTTTCGGTAAATACAATCATCTGGTTTAAATTTCTAAATATCGCACATTTTCAATTTTTACACAATCGTGTGGGGGAAAAAATGTACTTTCAAATGCAATTTGTTACAAAAATGTTACTCAATTTACTCATTTTTTATGGCTTTTAAGTTTTAAGCACGATTTCTTTTAAATGTAACTCTATTGCATGCAGGCTCTATTATGGAAGAATAATGATCCATTATCACTTAAAGCAATACAAATAGCTTCAATAATAAAAATGTCTCCAGCTAATATTCCGTAACAAACTTATAAAATGAACAATAAAATAAAATAAATAAAACGAAAATTTAACATCTATCTAATCGCAAAATTTTCAAACTTTACACCAACGAATACAAAGGAAGATGTACTTCCAAATATAATTTGTTTGAAAACTGCATATCATTTTACGTATTAGGAGTCTTAAGCGCTTTCAAAATTAATGTCAAAATTTCTAAAGCTATAACCAAAATCAAAAAGAAAAAAAAGAGAAAGCTAACCATTTTTTCGTGAAATAAAGAATAAATAAATAAAAATGGAATTACAGTAGTAACATAAATAAATGAAAAAAAAGATGTTTGGTGTATTTTTAAATTAATTCTTAGTTCTACAACTTTACATTTTCGACATTTCCTATTTTGCTTTTGCTCATTTTTACCCTTTGAAATTTTCATAATATCAAATAGAAAGAAGGGCTAAGAAATAAAAACTGTGGAATAAAACATAATTTTACACATTCATCTTCACGAAGCAACTTAACCTAAACTAGAAAAAATCGTCTGCTTACAAATTGTCATCTACAAATATTAGATCATAGATTTTAATTTTTATTACTAATATTTATCCAAGGAGGCTAGGCAAAATCAAATTTAAGTTTTTCGCGTGCATCGATAGAATTATTGACTTATATTTAGAGCAAGTTTAAACAAGAAATACCGATTTTCATATAACTTTTTCTTAAAAATGACGCGCTTAAAATTTTTCACAAAGCCACTATAAGGCAGAATGACTAAGCAAGAAAAATGTCATTTGATAAACATTTATTTTAATTCACAAATCTGAAATGTTTCTTCTAGATTTGTCAAATGACGTCACTTTTATCCAATTTCATCAAAATGATTTCGTGTGGTTATCAGCATTTTCTAATAAAAGAGTGAAATCTTAAAAGAACGCAATACTTTTTATAAATGAATTTTGGAAATGTGTATTTTAACTTAATAAACGTTTAACCTACATCATAATATTGTTTATTACTTGAAATTCAGTATTCAATCAAATTTATGTTATAGTTTTGTCTTAAATTTATAATAAAATTAGATTTACACTTCCAACAAAAAATAATCGTAAGATCTCGTGTAATTTAAATGCAACGCAGTGGGTTGCTATACCAACTAGTTTTATTAAAAGGTGAACACTGGGAAAATAATTTTTTTTTCGTTACGCCATATTAACTAAAAGGTTAAAAATAACTACCTTATAAAATGCCTTGTAAAGAAAGAGCTAAAAAATGGAAGTTTAGGAAGTGGCAAAAATAAAACAAGAACCTCGTTCTGTATATTATAAAGATTGGAGTAAACAGAATAGAGAAAAACATAGTGTTTCAGAGAAAAGATGGGAAACCAAAAAATGGCAGGAAAAAAGAAAAAGCTTTTAGCTTCTGATAATCTCTGTCAACGAAAAAAATCGTTGGAAATTTTCCATTTTAAATCTAAATGGTACCGGCGGTATATCGTTAAGCTGCGCTATAGCTGCAAACGTACATATAATAAAAGGCAAGTGGAAAACGCAAAAAGGTGCCAAAGTTATTGTACAAGTTTAGTGATAGGCCGCCAATATTATTACAAAAAAATTCTTGCGTTTTTAAATACGAACCGCCGGGTCTCAGAGAAAAATCTTGTACAAAAGTTACTGTCAAATATGGATAAAAAGCCACTATCAAATTTAGAGGTTTCTGATGAAAATAAAGCACAGTTCCATATCAAAAAGCTTCTAGCAGAAACAATAGTAACAAGGCCGCTTAGCAAATGAATTTTTTTTTGTTTTTGAGGTGAAATCAAATATTACAAAGATAAAAAATATGTGTTCAGTAATATTAGCCCGCATTAATGATAAGGACAAAATTTATGTTGAAGATGCATGTGGGCAAGTGTTCCACAGTATATATTCTGAACCGTACTTCAAGGAATTTGCATACATGGGAAAAAGTTCAGTATTTGGAAATTTTGATAAAATAATAGTGGAAAAATGAAATAAAAGTGCTAAAAAGCATCAAATTCAGTCTAATAAAAATCAAAATGAAAAGGTAATAGTCGATTCAAACGTAGATAAAAACGAAATTCAAAATAAAACCACAGTTTTCGATTCAGATTCAGAGAAAACTGATTTAAAATCGTTAAATACAAAACTGTGCTAGCCAGCACTCTGTAAACTGCCAAAAAATATGATAAAGAAATGATAAATTTCTCGAGGACGCTTCTGATCGCCCTTGTACCTTTCAAGGTCGATATTCAGAAAGGTTGTGTGAAGGAATGTATTTTCTTTGTTGGCTAGAAGGGGAGAAATATGCCTTTTGGGATTAAATAATCTCGCGCGTGTACAAAAGTTTCATTTCGATATGTTCATTCGTTACGGGATAGCACACACTAAAATAATTTTACTGAAAGCGTGACATAAAAGCTACCTGTATATGTTGATGAAAATGTATTAAATGTAATTAATGTAAGTTTTATAAACTAATTCGTGTTTTAAGAGGTAAAACAAATCGTTGCATATGTTCTATCAAAACAACAAAGCGTGATTTTTACAGAAACTTGCAAAATCGGAAAATAAATATGAAACATTTCAGTTTTCCCTAAAAAGAAGTAGTACTGATGCATTTTACAATATAGAGTAATAGATTTGCTTTTAAACCGCATTTAGCCAAAAATATAATGGGACACAAAATGAGAGGGTGAGATTTACCCCCAAGTGTGTGGTAACGTTACAAAAATAGGTGTGTGTGCTTAGGATTGAGTTAATTATGTGCTAAACGACGCCCGGTAACATGCGCCAATTGTCTGTAAACTCAATTATGTAATTTATCCGTACCAAATACGCCAATTGTCTGTAGACTCGATTACCTTAATTATCTCCTTAATAAATGCATATTTTACAAAGCACACGTACTTTTCAATTTTCTTGATTTTTTTATCAATGGTTACAGTTAGATGTAAATAGGTTAGTCATTATCGTGGTATTTTAGTTTGACCTACAAAATATTATATAAATATCCAATAGTAGCAATATTTCTGATATTATTTACAGATGTATTGTATAATATTTTCAATCACTTTTGATCATTTTTTGCATTCAGTCGTTTTTAGACTTTTTTTTTAGTTTTGAATTGACACTAAGTCCCAAAAGCAGAAATTTTGCCTTTTCATAGTTTTTTTCGCACTTTTAATTCATTCCTTATAACTGTTTCTTACCCTAGCTTTTTGTGTGTTTGAGGGGTTGACCTAGGATACTGCATAGTCCTTTAAACCAGAGGGTCGTAGGTACGTAGCAGAAAAATTCAAGAGATCACAATATGTATAAAACTTAGTCTAACGACTAGTCTGGTGCCAGTCCTGAGTAAAGTGGTCATTATCCCAATATGGGGGTTAGTAATAAGTGTGGGGTCATCAGAGCTCTTGAAATACGCTGGTGAACCAGTGTTTCTGTTAGTTTTTGATTGGGGCAATTGGTTACGCCAGTTGATTGAGGTCATTGGTAAGTTAGTTGGGGCGGTTGTTTGGCTAGTTGAAGTTGGTTGATTAAGTTCCTGAAAGGATCTGAAAAAGGTGTGAAATGATATAAAAAACTGGTGGAACCAGAGAGAAAAGTAAAGCTCGATCTAAAAAAGTTACAGTAAAAAATTGGCAAATAGTTTCAGTCTAAAAAAGTAAGTAGTGCATAGAAGAGTAATGGAACTAGATTATCTGTAAACTCATGAAATTACACTGTTAAAAATTTTGCAGCATTCTGGCAGGTCATTCGATCGTTTTTTGAAAAAACGGTTTCATAACCATAATTTAACTATATTCTGACCATAAAATGGCCAATAATATGTTCAGAATAGTGTTAAATTACGGTTGTTTTAACCGTTTTCGGAAAAAACGGTCAAATGACCTGCCAGAATGCTGCAAATTTTCAACAGTGTACCCAAATTTTTGTTGATAGCTGAAAATGTGGACTGATCTTTACTGGGTCCTTATATCCAGAATCATATTATCTACTCAAAATGAGTACTGGGTATAGTAAACAGAATGTGTAGTTATGTACTAAAAATTTTCTGTCAGGCCCAGAATTGTGGACGTGATTGCATCAAGTCAACCTAAACTCCACAAAGCTAAAAGAATGTAAACCATGAAGTAATATTTTAAGCATAACATTAATATTGTCAGGTTGCTGAAGTATTGTTGTTATTAACATTTTTGACATAACACATTTAACGTAATAATTTTTATTTCATGTAATTACTGTGAAAAGGGAACCTTATGTCAATGAACTTAAGCCAGACAAGTAGTTGCTAAATACTATGACTATTGCAAAGCATATGGTTGAATCGTAAATGCTTAAGGTTTTAAGCTTACTTTGGGCTTTGATCTTCCTGGCTTATCACCTGGAGTGACCCCTGGAATGGAATTTGGTTCATGCTTCGTATTGAACTGACCTCTCAGGTTCTCGCTCATTACCAAATGAGCCTTTAACCTATTCTTATGAATCCAAATTTTTAAACTAGTTATGAATTTTTGAAATTCAGAATGCGTTAAAAATGAAATTTATTTCCCTGATTGATTTTAAGGCACCAGTAAAGCTCAGTCCACATTTTCAGCTATCAACAAAAATTTGGGTAATTTCATGAGTTTACAGATAATCTGGTTCCATTACTCTTCTACGCACTACTTACTTTTTTGGACTGAAACTATTTGCCAATTTTTTACTGTAACTTTTTTAGATCGAGCTTTACTTTTCTCTCTGGTTCCACCAGTTTTTTATATCATCAATAAAAGGCTCTCTCATTACCTGAGACGCTCTTTTCTTAATCTGATCGGTTACAAGCAGTTTTTTTAATTACTCAAAGCCCGTAATTTTAAATTCGCAAGCTACCCTTCCAAGTATCCGTTCAATTCAAAAACTAGATCTTTCCAAGGGGTATTTGGATTCCTTGCGTGTTTATTAAATTTCTATCTATATCATTAGTCATTTTAAAACGCTCGAAAAACTAAGTTTTTACAAAATGATAATCGTCCACTCTATCTTCTGGCTCTCTCAAGATCAGCTCAGCCATTTCTAATGGTAAAAGAGCTAACAAATTTGTCACCAAATCATCTGGTTCCAAATTGCATTTTTTTGCTTGTCTCTCGAATATATTTATAAACAAAGAAATTTCTTAATTATTTTCATCAAAACAATGCATAATTGCTTTAAGGGGTAATTTATTCGTAATTTTTTAGAGGTACTATTTACGTTGTACTGCGTGCCTCTGTTTCCTGACTTAATATTAAATTAACTAATTGGAATTAGCGTTTCTTTTCTCTTTCTAAGCTCTCTTTTTCCTTTTCAACGCGCACTCTTTCCGATTCTTCACGCTCTAACGTTAATCTTTAATTTTCTTTCCCTTCGAATAATTTATTTTCCTTGACTTTCTCTATAAATTTATTTTGAGCTAGTGCTAACTCCTTATCATAGTCATCCATCTCTTCTATCTTTCTTATCATTTCCTTTATTGTATCGTTTTCATCTATTTCAAGTTCTTTAGCTAACATTTGTAAATCAGGTTTCCTGTAATATTTTAATTCCAACATTTTTTTACTTAGAATTTTCGCTTACACAATTTTAAAAACAATGAAACAAACTTTAGAATTTCATCTATTATACTTTCTCTCAGATATCTGATTTCACCTCAAACGTACACATGCATGAAAAAATACTTTGGAAAAATTAATATACGTATAATACTTCTCTATTTTAACCTGTCTTTAAAATCCACTGGAGAATTTAGGCACAATGCATACATGGTCTAAAATTTCTCTCAAATAATACAATTAAACAGAAAGAAAGAAAGAGAGAAAAAATACATAAAAAAAACAAATAAAAAGGCTCTAAAATTCCAATTTTTGTGATACCGTTCGGGGTAGAAGCCTGGATTTGGCATACTAATTATCTAAAATATCTAAAGGATCATTAATAACCGTTTCTAAAAATATCTGCTCTATTTTGTATGTCGTACTTCATCCTCGGATTAGCCGTAGATATTTGATCTACAATTTTGCAAAAAATAAAATAAAAAGTTATCTTTAAACAAATATCTATCTAATAATCAAACAATAAACAAATATCTAACTAAAAGACCAACTATAGGTCCATATGTTATTTCGACTCTATCAATTTTTTTACAAAATTTGCATTCTTCATAAAAAATAAAGTACCATATAAATTGAAGAAGTCTGATACTTCTAGAAAAGAAGTTGGCTTTCATTGCTTTTAAATCCTTAATTACTCTAAGAAATAAATGATATGTAAACAATATGTACACATATTGGGTTTCCTTTCTACTTACAACGGTTCTAATAGAATTCATTTTAATTTAAGTGAGTAGATTATTTAAATTATACATAATATCTTTTAAAAAAAAAGAAATGATATCCACTAAAAAACAACTTTTCAAAAGTAAAAAAAGTAAAAAAAAAAAAAAAAAAAAAAAAAAAAAAAAAAAAGAAGATGAAACTTGTGGCTAAAAGATGGTGTGATATCATATTTCCAAGCTTATATTATGGTACTTTTTTAACATTTTCCACTAAAACATTTACCATTTGTAAGTCGAGTGACTTCGTATATGTTGATAGAAATCCTCTTCTCCTGTACTAAATACATCATAACGTGTTTCTGAAAATTCAAATGTTTTAAAATTATGCATCATGGGCTTGGCGGCCATCTTTGCATATTTTACATAAATTTCTAAGCACCCAAGTTTGTAAAGGGTAATAAGTTTGCGTTAATAACACTTTAGAACTTCTGATTTTATCTACGGATAAATAAATTTGAAAAGACTTTTATTTTGAGAAAAAAAATGTTCATTGTTACTGCTGTTAAGTGATTAATTACTCTAAAAAAGTAATCATAAAAGGAATAGCGAAGATATGTCACCATTACCTTAACACACAAATTTCTAAGCACACAATTCCGTGAAGGAAAGGCATAAAATGTGCGCTGTGGTAACAATGTCGAACTTTGGTTTTCAACTGCAAACATCCGATAAATTGAAAAAAGACTAATATTTTGAGAAAAGAAATAGATTTTTATTGCCTTTAAATGATTAATTACTTTATGAAATAAATCACTAGATGAATCCTTTCGATAAGTCACTATTATTTTAAGACACAAAGTTCTCCGAATACAAGTCCGTAACGGAAAAGCTTAAAATGTCTGCTTAAGTAACAATTTTGAATTTCGGATTTTAACTATGGATTAGGGTACATAGAAATTTGCGTAAAATATGGAAAGATGGCCGCCAAGCCCATGATGCACAATTTTAAAACATTTGAATTTTCAGAAACACATTATGATGTATTTAGTACAGGAGAAGAGGATTTCTATCAACATATACGAAGTCACTCGACTTACAAATGGTAAATGTTTTATTGGAAAATGTTAAAAAAGTACCATAATATAAGCTTGGAAATATGATGTCACACCATTTTTTAGCCACAAGTTTCATCTTTTTTTTTTTTTTTTTTTTTTTTTTTAGCTTGGCTTTTTTTTACTTTTGAAAAGTTGTTTTTTAGTGGATAAATATTTTATTTGAACTTATTGTCTAATAACATTCACAAACAGTTTTTAAAAGCTGTAAATTGCCTAGTCTTATTATTTCTCGAAATAGAGGTTTCTGACATATGGGACGTTGTGTCACACTCCTCGAATTAGCATTGTTCAGTGAATGCTCATCTTGAGCTTCTCTGATTTTCCCTACCATAAGATTTTGTCCTTCTCCCGTCAACAGGATACTAAAACCGCTGAATCCTTCTCTAGATCCAAGACACGTTGCTCTCTCCAGAGAGACTTTTTGAAACTCTGCCTTCCTTTCCTCTTTTCCAACACCACTCAAAATCGGGAGGGGGTTTTCTCGGACACTCAAATTGTAGAAAAGTGAGGTTACTAATAATCTGACCCATTATTGGATCTCAAACGGGAAACATGAACCCGTACTTCGCATTTTACTAAGGTGACATTTTGATCACAGCGGTCATTTTCAAACGAAACTTTTTTCCACACCGAGTGCAATACCGGGATCCTTTTGTTCAAGACTCTTCTTAACACAAGAAAAGACCAGTTGTATTGAGATCACTTAAAAAGTCACCGACGTGAGAAAATATTCTAGTAATGTTCCTGTTCCGGCTGGTGTTACGATGCAGGGCCTCTGCCAAGATTATTCCCATGCACCGAGAAATTTCCCATTTAAAAGGAAATCGTTACAATATCTGTAGCTTTTTTATCATACCTTGAAACTAAATAGCGAGATGACGTGACAGTTTAGAATGGCATCTATTAGAAATATATTTCTAATTTTTTTAGTTTACAATACTATTTATTTTTACTCATAAAAACATATATTCAAATTGATCTCTTGATGCTTCAAATATACGAATTTAAATTATATCCTAATTCCACCATGTAATTTTTGCTTAAAAAATATACCCGTCGAAATTTATTTTGCAACAATTGATAATAGATGAACAACTTTGAATTTGCATAATTTCTTAACTTCTTTGTCAAATAACTTTCCGTTTGATATCCTGATGCATAATTTTACAAAGAATTGAAATATTATGTTAAAACTAGATTTTTGTATTTGACATTTCAAAATTTGTTACAATTTCGGTATGGAGACGACTATTTCAGCTACTTATAAAATAAAAATTGATAACAAGATAAGCAAATAAGCCCCTTAAACAGTTTTATGGCCAGATTGTCTCAGTGAAAAAAGAATATTGGGAGTTACGTATTCTTAATTAGTTAAGATTTATGTATTCTTAATTCTTCTATTAGTGTTTTAAAAATAAGCTTAGTAGTCCGTCTACATATTAAAATTGTAACAAACGCTGAAGTTTTTCAATATGAACATCCAAGTATGACATTATTTTTTGCTTCTTTAATTTTGCTTTTGGATACCAAAGGAATTTTTTTTAACACCTAAGGTTAAATTCATTTTTAACAGTTGCAAAACAGACTGTAATGCGAGTAGTGTAGTTTTTAAGCTTTGCTCTCAAAGTGTTAGTTTAAATAGGAATGTGAAAATGGTTACCTTCACACATTCGTTTTGAATGGTTTTTCCCTTTTTATCCGCCATCTCTCTTATCTTTTTGCTCAATTTTTAACTTTAATTGTCAGTTTTTATCTAGCATCAATTTATTTAATAACGGTCTTTTTCTTTTATAAAATTAAGTTTTCGTTTTTGTTCTCTCTGTGAATTCTCTAACCGTAGCTCACTTTAATAAAAGAAAAGATATATTTTACCCGCCTAGCAACACTTTTCTTATTTCATTTATATGGTTAATTTCGTTATTATGCAATATTTTCCTAGTCATATACATCTATCCTTTTGACCGTTAGCGCTTCCCATTCAGCTGCCTATATTTTCTGCAGCGTATAAAATTATTTCATTATTGGTACTTTGTCTCTAACCTCTTTTTTAGGTGCGTTCGTAATTATATAAATACGTAGCACCTATAGTCGTCGTTCAGTCCGTCCGTCTGTCCGTCCGTCTGTCCGCATGTAACAGAGCAAAAACTACCCAACCGAATGGTCTGAAATTTCAAATATATGATTGTTGCAAAATTTTGTCGAGCCATTTCAAATTTTATGAAAATCGGATGTATAGTTTAATTACAGGGACAGTCAAAAGTTTTTCTTTACATTACGGCCAATGGGAAAAATTATTGCAAGTGCATTTTAATGATATTAGAGCCTTCCGAATGATCTGAAATTTTAAAGATATAACTGTTGCAAAATTTTGTCGAGCCCTTTCAAATTTTAGGAAAATCGGATGTATAGTTTAATTACAGGGACAGTCAAAAGTTTTTCTTTACATTACGGCCAATGGGAAAAATTATTGCAAGTGCATTTTAATGATATGAGAGCATTCCGAATGATCTGAAATTTTAAAGATGTAACTGTTGCAAACTTTTGTCGAGCCCTTTCAAATTTTAGGAAAATCGGATGCATAGTTTAATTACAGGGATAGTCAAAAGTTTTTCTTTACATTGCGGCCAATGGGAAAAATTATTGCAAGTGCATTTTAATGATATTACAGCCTTCCGAATGGTCTGAAATTTTAAAGATATAATTGTTGCAAAATTTTGTTGAGCTATTTCAAATTTTAGGAAAATCGGATGTATAGTTTAATTACAGGGACAGTCAAAAGCGTTCCGTTACATTACGGGAAATGGGAAAGAAATATTGGAAGTGCATTTTAATGATGTATCAGACTATGCGCTTTATGAAGTGCAAAAAATTATACATTCAGTACAATATGGGGTGCAAAAAATAATTATAAAACTAGTTATTGTACGAACGCACCTCATTTGCCACGTTTGACGAGCAATTTCCAACTTGTTTTTATTAACGTTCAGTTTCTGCGCTCCACTTCTATGGGATTTTTGGCAACCCCCAGTTAAATTGTAGTTTTGGGGTTCACAGTATTCCTAATTTCTCCTGTTATCATTTGGCGTTAAAGAATTCATATTTTGCCCTTTGTTCCCCATTGACTTTTTTTAAACAGAAAATAACATGTCTCTACTCAATCAATTCTCGCCATATCATACGCTATTAGATATATTTAAGTACATCTTGTTCCGCCAATACTAGATAGCTTCGAGACAATGTAATGACATCCCTCCTCTCTTGATCGCGGTGTTGTAAACGAAATGTGACAAGTCTCTCTCTCCAGCAGCTGCATTTTCCCTACCGAAGGCTCGCCTTGTAGTTAACTAAGAAGAATCCTGGTATTTATGATTTATAATAAAGTAACTTTGAAGAACAAGGTCTGTTTCCTCATGTGATACACGGTATAACTCTACCTTGCAGCATTTGATAAGTTAGCACGCCTAACATTGATATTAGATATGGCGACAAATATTCGTCATAAGGAATATCATATTTATATCTCAAATCATAGAAAATAATAGCTAATACTATAAGTTTTATACTCTAGGATTAGAAACAAACATATAATATGTTTACATGAAAGTATATTTACAAACTTTAATTAGCTTTAGAAAAGTATACTATGGTCATAAATGCTTGAAATACAGTGACAGCAAAAAAAAAAAAAATCTTGACACTCAAGCTACAATCTTAATGTTCATATGTTTTATTTTACTTTTTCTGCTTTAAATAGAAGAGGCGGGTTAGAATTTCTATCAGGCGTTGGTCATGTGGAGTGGTGGCCCTTGCAGCTTGAGATGACTCAGCGTTCTCATTTTTTTTTTGTTGTTGTTGTTGTTGTTGTTTAATTCTGGTAGTGATTTGAAATGAGGGCTTTAAAAAAAATTAATGACTGATAATAAAGATTTTTTTTGCTGGCACTATATACACTGTAAATTGAAATGTCTGAAACGGAGTGTTCAATTTTCAGACATTTTAAAATTTCTTAATTTTTTCAGCCACTTCTTGCGTGTGAATTTCAGACACTTCAAATGTTTGAATCGCAGCCGTTTCTTTTTGTAAGCATGTTACGTAGCCATGTTTGACCCCCATGAATCCTGGAAAAATATTTGGCCATGGACCTGCCCCTCCATCCCCATACAGCTTCATTTTAGGGTCTCTCAAAGTTGGTATGGAATTTTCTTAAAGCTGATAATTGAAATCTTTTTCGACATTATACTGATCATAATCAATATTTTCAACTTCTATAGTAGAATAAAAACAAAAAAATGTTTATCTAAATGCAATAAAACCTCTCAATAGGGGGGCCTACTACGGAATTTCTCTGCCATTCGTTGCCGATGTGCCCGAGATCGAGAGGTTTTACTGAATTTAGATTTTTTATTATTATTTATTTACTTTTTAATCTTATTCTACTTTAAAAGTTCAAAATATTGTTTATAATCAATGCAAAGCCGAAACAAACTGAGAATAAAAGCTTCACAAAAATTGCATATTTAATTTGGGGCCCCTAAAAGCGTAGAAGGAGGTGAGGGGATACTGCCCAATTTTCCCATGATTTAAGTGTTCCTTCTACAATATGTCCAACCTTGCATTATAGTTCGCTAAATAGGGGTGTCCGGAATTCGGGAGTGTCCGTTATGAAGGTTAATGGGCATTCCTTAATATCGGACTCCATTATTGAGCGACAACTTTTTTAATCCACAACCCAGATATATTTGTTTATTTTTACCTCACAAAACCGCTGTTGAGAACTTTTACAGTATTTCGATATATATATATATATATATATATATATTTTTTTTTTTTTATCGTGTCCCACTCTTAAAGTCCAAAATATTCATTATAATCAATGCAATGTCGAAGGATTAAAAAAAATAATAATAAAAAAAAATAATAATAAAAAAAAAAAACGAAAATTGCATACAATTGCGAAAAATTTGCATGACAAATCACTCCCCTCCCCCCCAAACACACACAAAAAAAATGCAAAAAATAAAAATTCATGTTATAGGATGCACGACCTTTGAATATCTCGAATCGATAAAAACAACGCCTTTTTCAAAGTACCAAAACGCAAATAATATGAAATTAAGATATTTTTTTTCTTCTCGTTTTAACTAAAATATTATCCAGAAAAATAAATGTTGTATACACAAAATTAATATCTGAATTTTAAATGTAAACCTTCATATCACTAATGTGTGAATTAAAATCTAAGTGCTGCGCGCATGATAAAATTCTAAATTATGCATATCGAAAACAATTTTTGAACAAAATAGAATCATAACACACCCACTTCTAAATTAAATCCAAAATATACACAAACAGTTTTGTTTAAAATTCAATTTTAGCAAAAAAAAAAAAAAAAAAAAAAAAAAAAAAAGTAAAAAATTTCAAGTTTTTCAAGTTGAAACAAATAAATAAACAAAATATTTTTTTTTTTTTTTTTTTTTTTGTTTTTTTTGTTTTTTTTTTATCATGTAGACTATAAAGAAATGCATATTTGTTTATTTTTTAAAAGCTGCATTTACATAGTTTGAAAGTAACAACAAAAGCACAAACTTCAAATTTACTAATCGGAGAAAACGCTTTTTAAACTTTCGATATATGCGGATCTTCAACTCACCGTATATAAATGATTATGACTCAAAAAATAATGCAGATTTTTGAATGGGGTTGCATAATGTAGTTTTTTGCACATTGTTGAGAAATTTTAAAACATTCAGAATAAAACAGAAACCGAAAACTGATTTTCTGAAAGTTTAGAGGTCCTGTGCCCTCTTAAAAATTAAGTTTTCTTTAAAATTTATATCTATACATGGGCAATTTAAAGAATATATTAATCAGATGATAATCACAAGAGCTATTTAACTATCAATAAATGAATATTATATTTTAATAAGATAAAGAAAAAATTATTTTCAGTTTCAAAACTCTGTTTGTCTGAAATCTACACATAATCAGTAAAGCCTAATAAAATAGCTGAAGAGATCAAGTGTAATCATTCTCTAAATCATTAGAGTTTTATTGGCATTATATATATTTTTTCTCCTTCCAGTGTAGTGACGTCAGGTGATTCATCGGCGATTTTGCTTACGATAGGGAAAATCGAATGATAGGGTTGAATAACGACGTTGAATGGACGTTCAAACTGCATTACTTTAAATACTTATAATTAAGTATACATAATATAATAATTAAAAACAGTTGTTAAATGGGGATGTTTGCTATAAAGACATGGGTATTCCAGTACATATAACATAATAAACCTTTGAAAAATATAGAAACCGAAGTAAACATTAACAAATGCCTAAAATAACAAATAAAGCCTTTGTGCAACAATATTAAAAAGCAGAAAAACCAACGTTTAAAATGCACAGATAATATATGAAAAGCAGCAAACAGCTGTTCTCAGCCTTGCTTTTTCTAGCACGCTGTTCCTTTTGCACTGAAGAAGAATCTCGCTAGTAGATTCGAAACAGCTGTTTGCTGCTTTTCATATATTATTTGTGCATTTTAAACGTTGGTTTTTCTGCTTTTTAATTAACAAATGCCGTCAGAGAAGAAGGCTTAGTACACTGTTAAAAATGTTTCTGTAAAACAACAGAAAATTTATTGCAGCAAAAAGTTGCCCCAAAATATCTGTTTTCAGAAAATATCTGTTAGCGAAAGAATGCGTTATTAGACGACAGAAATACGTAGTCATACAGGCACTTCGTGTTGACAATTGATGCTTTTCCCAACAGTCAAAATCTGTAGGTCGATTCCTGTTGGCGAGGGGGGCGGAGGTTCCATTCAACAGAAGAATCGCGTATTATAGGTTAGGTACACGGGAAATTTCTATTTACCGATCGACTTGTTTATATTAATAATAATAAATATTTCTTTATAAGAAATTCGTCAAACTTTTACAAAATTAATTTAAATAGCTTATTCGCAATGCAATATTCAAATATAGATTTTGTAAAATAAACGCATTAAAAATTGGAATAAGTGAAAGAAGTTATCTTAAACTTTTTTTTTGCATAGAATAATAATAAAAAATATATATATTCGGTAACTCCCCCCACCTCCCCCGCCATAAATTTTTTTATTAATAAAGTAAATATGAATGTGTTGAATATTATTTCGAATTAAAACAGCTTTACTATTTATTTATCCAATATTACAGAAAATTTATTAGGTTAAGTTAGTGATGCTTGTTAATTACGTAAATAATAGCTGCCAATTTTTACATTTTTCCCGAATAGCAAGCTTTGCTTTATTCAATCGAAAAAATTCTGAGAGACGGATCTCCATTAGAAAAAAGTGATAATATAAAAGTTGGTAGCTAAGAGCAAAAATGAAAAACGTAAAGGAAGAGCCACTAAAATTTAAATAAACGTCACCGTAAAAAGACATATATATATTTCATTTCAGCTAAAGTAATAAAATGAGTTTTCATTCTTCTTAAAAATATAAAATGTTTTTCCTTACATAGTAAAGGATAATCAACTAAATAAGAAAAAAATATTTTAATATAATTTAAATTAATTTTTTAAACAAAATTAAACTTGCTGATAATATGAAAGGAATGGTTACAACTTATGAATAATTTTGAAAATAATTCAGAGTTGTAGTTCAAATTGTTATTTCATTAAATGGAACAAATATGATAAATTTAAACAGCAAAAATATATGAACGGCGATCAGATCTAATAAATATTATTCTGGTTAATATTAAATGAAAATATCGGTTATCTATAACTATAATAATTAATACAGCTACTGTGTGTTTATTATTTAAACTATCACTCCAAAACTTATTTATGTCAATCGCTGACAAAGTTAATTTAAAAACTCAATATATATGAAGTAAAATTAAACTCTCTTAGTCATAAAAATAATAAATATAATAAGTAATCATTCTACAGCTATGTAAAAGTAAAAAATCAAGATTTGTAAACTAATCATAAAGCTAGATTATGAATTTAGCATAAAATAAACAATTAATCAAAAAATAATCTCCAATTATTAACAGAATTATATGAATTCGTTACTAATGCACATAAATAAACTATGAAGTATAAAGTAATACTAATAATTTAAGTAAATCATACATTATAAAAAAATAAAAAATAAATAGTATTGCTTAATTAAGGTTTTTAACAGATTGAAAAAAAAATCATACATATTATTATGTTTCGGAAAAACATTGTTAAATATTTAAAAGAAGAATGAAAACATACCATGTTATTTTTGTTTAAAAAAAAAAACAGAATAATCCTTTTGTTGGCTCTTCTTCTCAATGTATGAAGAGAGTATGTATTTGACTTTCAATTCCAAATCTGTTGTAAACAATCTCATTTACACGTAGAATATTTATGACAAGTTTACAGGTTTACTATAAGGCAATTTTCATTACAGAAATCCCCTTATACATATTACTCTTAACATTCTACATTTTAATGGGAACTTTTTTATTGTGAATTTTATTTCTGAGATCTTATTTATTCTTTTTAGATGAACAACCCTGCCATTTTATACAACGCACAACACACAACAGATATTTCAAGATAGAAGCTTCAAATTTTCCTACTGAATGAAAGCGTCAGCATGGGTTAGATGGTACACCAATAATAGTAACTGGTCATTCTAAATGACCTTGTAGACGTCAGAGGGGAGAACTCCTGCGCAAAATGTTTCTGCTGCTGTATGACAGACTTTTCTGTCGTAATGGAAAAAAATAAGGCTTTTTTGTTGTTCGACAAGAAAATAAGCCAAAAGAAGATGAAATAACATAAAAATTCTGTTAACGTAATTTTTACAGTCGGAATTCGATGAATTTTTTCTGTTATCTTAAGTTTTTTTTTTTTTTTTTTTTTTTTTTTTTTTTTTACAGTGTATTGTGTAAGCCAATAAATTCAATAACCACAAAAACATCCTGTAGACTCATTAAAACTGATTTTAAGGAAAACATTGGTTGGAAAATAATATAGAAACATTATTGCAGATGTTTTTAAGAACAGAAACTTAATTATTAGCAAGATAAAATTTTAACATGGAAATCCAACAGACAAAATGCTTTAAACAATTTTTGGCATAACTCACAAACTAATAAAGCTAGAGACTTGAATGAGGGCTCCATTTAAAGAGAAAACATTTACGGGGAGTTTGCGACACATGGTCCTAGTCTCCATTTACCTGGAAAAAGGTGTAAGGTATCCAAAATTATACCCGCACAGGGGACGTCAATTTCAATTGGTTGTTAGGTTAATGGTCCATGAGGGAGAAAAACTTGCATCTTTTGAAACGAAAATTCTTTTATACATTCGGCTAACTATGTTAAAAGGGCGAAATTTTTTCACTCTCAAAACATAATCCGTCAGACAAAAGTTTCTGTTTATCAGATTTGACGAAACGAAGACTAATAAAACTGTATTATTGATAAAATTAATACAAATTAACACTAAGTCAATACGAATTAACTCACAGAACTTCACAATGCACAAAATATGAATGAAGTAAAATAAATTGTTAATTAAAATCTACGCGAACATAACAGGCAATGCTCAGTTTGAATTACAAACGCAAGCGAATATAAAATTCGAATAAATAAATCTAAAACGCATGCGCAACTGAGAGTGCCCCCTGGTGGCTAATGCGGAAAGGAATCGGCAATGTTTCTTAAAAATAAGATGTTAAGAGATTTTTCAGACGTTTTCTCGGTTTGTTTAAACGATAATCATAGTAAGACACTTATGTACCTTAAATTAAGACATCTATTATGTCTGAATTTTCACAGTCACATATGCGTCAAAATTTAAGATGACTCTATTTGCAGTGTAAACATTTTATTTATATCTTATATTGTTTCAAATCACAATAAAGACAATACTATTAAAAGCAAAATGTTTTTATATTCCATGTTTAGAAACAAAAATATTGTATATTTATGGGAAAAGTTGAATGAAATTAAACGTATTTTCTTTTTATTTTTACTATAACACTGTATGTTCACTGTATGTTCACTGTTTTATTCGCTTTTCTCAAAATATACGACTATATCATGAATACGACTAAACGACATGAATACGAACAAAACGACTATATCATGAGTACTGAAAGTCACATTATGTCTTTGCTGATTATAATCTTTAGTTACTCAGCTACGAATATTTTAGTTGCGCACAAAATACTTTTACGTAAGTTTCAGAAATATTGCACTTCTTTTGCTGTTATGTAAGTTCAAAAAGAAAAAAATGCTTCTCATTTAATCTAAAAGAAATACTTTCTTTGGATTTTCCTTGAAATATTGCAACGTAAATGAAAAAGTTTGCAATTCTGAATTTAATAATAGAATTCTGCCTCTAGCGAAGAGGATACCGTTTTTTCTCATTATTCTTTAATACAAGTGTTTTGAATCTGTTTTTCTTTAGAAAATATATTACAAGAAACTATGTGCAACGTTTGTGAAAACACCAATTCAAACAATGTGATGCAATTGACACTGTTAATTCATTTTTTTATATACTTATACCAAAACTTTTGGTTTATGAGTTGCACTATTTTCAAAATTTATTTTATTTAATCGAAAATTTTTGCCATTAAGTAAAACTGATATTTTTATTCGGATATAATGGTATTTAAAAATTGAAGGGTTTCGAAGATAGGTATAGAATTTACTAAAAGACGAAAATAAATATTCACATTTTTTTACTGAAAGTTTATGCACAGTTGTATATGAAAAACTTTATAGCTTCAAATATATTTAATAAAAGAGTTTTTAAAAATGTTACTGATGTAGAAACTATAAGAACAATTTTATATTCGTGGAAATAAATAATTACTTTAATAAAATTACAATAGCATAAAAATGTATCATGGTCTGCTTGAATTTAAATATTTTGAATTAAAATGTATGTATCATAGCAATCACTTGCGCTAGAAAATATAAATATTTTGCTTCTATTTTGTACAATTTCAAATTATATCAAAAAGACTACAAATTCTTTTCAGGCTGAATTTAGGTGTAGGTATACTTTACATTCTTATTATTTGTTTTTTCACATTCCGCTTTTTAATGCTTTAGTTTAAATGTATTAGACATTTAAATTACTCAAAAAAAATTATTCAAGTTTGCTTTGCTTAATGCGGTTTCAGTTAGTGTGATTTTCAGTTAGTACCCCATTTTTTTTTCTTTTATGTTTACTCAATTAGTGCGGGAAATTTTTCGTTTACTGTGCAATGCGTAAAATGGGTAATCCTCTTTTTTTCATCAACATGGCGTTGAATTTTTGAAGATGAAATTTGAATAAAATGTTGAAAAAAAGAAATATCATTAAAATAATTTGAAGAAATTTTTCAGAAATTAGAATTCTCCAAACAGCATCTGATAAATATAGATCAGTAGAAGAACGCACGTAAACCTAGGCTTAGATAATGAGATATTGTGCTACTGCAAGATATATACAAAAAGAAGTAAAAACTGTGCAATTGGCTGCCTCTGAATCCATATGGTATCATGCCTGACTTCTATGAGTAACTTTATGTTGTGAGACTATACAATTATGCGCAAAGTGCAGTTGATTCGTCTCTGATTAGAGAACCTACAACCAAAGGTTGTAATGTTCTCTACCCCTGATTGCTTCGTAGCGCCATCTACTCTAACACAACTGACTAAACTAAGTGCTTCAGTAGGAACTAAAATATCTTCTTGAAACATCACCAAAAACTTTTAAATGTTTAAATGCGCTAGGCCTTTCGAAAGATCTGAGTCTTTCTTCAACAGGCGGAAAAGAGACTCTTTTGAAAGGAGAAGGAGAGGTAGGGTGAAATTTTTGAGAAAGGAACAAAGTTTTGCAGGAAATACAGGAGTTGGATAGTCAGATTATTGATGGACAGGAGTAAAGAAATTTAGGACTGGCAGATGTATAATATTTTTGTATAACTGAAAAACACAATTGTAAGTTGAGTGTGATTGATTTCGTTTTGTATTTCTTTTGATAATTTAACTTGCTTACTGTTACAGTACTCAGAAACATAATCACCAAAACAATAAAAATTTCGTAATTTTTTTACTATATTACTTTAAAAAAAGAAAATGTCTCAAAAATCTAGAATTTCACAACTCTAAGCTCAAATTTCCCAACTTCACATATATTGGGGGGGGAGGCTCCCCCCCCCCATACCCCCCCCATGGCGACGCCCCTGAGTGTAATCAAAACAAAAGAACACAGAGTAGAAAGGGAATAAGGGAGAAAATTGAAAAAGACCTTTCGAAAGGCCTGGCGCATTTAAAAGTTTTTGATGGTGTTTTACGAAGATCTTTTAGTTCTTATTGATTCACACCAGTTTCAAATTATTTTCTTTAAATGCTTCAGGACTACTAAGGTGTTATTTGGATGGTTTCGAAAAAGTAATCAAAATGAGGCTGGTAGGTCAACAAGTGCTATTTAAAAATTTATGTATATTTGAAGTAATCAATTGCGATAAGTTTTAAATAGAATTATGTAATTTTTAAAAGGGAAATCTAACGATAAGTAAGCTAACAAGAACCTAAAGAAGTATTGCTGAATTAAAGTTAACTTTTAATTGTTTCTTGATTGTTACTTATTAAACTAGCTCACACATATCTCTTAATATAATTACATGAAAATTTTATCCCTTTTTTTTATATAAAAGCTGTAATATGTACTTTCTAGCAATAATCGTAGTACATTATTACATTGTATGTTTATGAGTATTGAGTTTTTGAGAAAATTGGATATGGATCTATTGCAATTTTTCCCATTCACATGTATTATATTATTCGATTTATTACTATATATTATTCGATTTATTACATTAATCTAATAATCCCGCAAACTAACGATCGCGGGATTAATTAACCACACTAATCGCGGGATTAATTAACCGCTTTAATCGAGGGATTAATTAACCGCACTAATCGATGGGAATTTGCATATGATTTTTACGACGTTCTGAATAGGGAATATTGACCACTTCTGATTATTATTTTAACCTGCATTCAAAAATGGAACATAATGGTAAATAAAAAGCGAAGTAATAAGATGAAATAAGGTGAAAATTTATAAATTAAAACAAGAAAGTTTCCTTCCCTTAAACGAAAAAGATAATTTTCTGTACATTTCCCCTTTTATGATTGAAATGTGGTTTTTATTACAAAAATAATCTGTTCTTCTTTCTATTATATCTGCTATTTTTATTCAAGCCAATAATTATGATATTTAATTTTTAAAGGAATTTTAAGTTCGATGATCCCAATTGAAAACGTTGACCTCTAAAATACTTGTACAGCAAATTTAGAAACGAGCAAATTTCAAGTTTCGTGAAATATGCCATGAAAAGTTCCATGAAATGATATATTTTTGAATATTTAATACGTGAATTCAGTAATTATCTTCAGTATTTCAGTAATAATTTATTCAGTAATTTCAAGCGTAATTTCACTGCTGAATATTAATTGAAAAAATTAATTAAAAATTATATATTCTTTTTTTTTCACCATCTTCCATAAACATCATATATTCTTTTAGCCCCCAGTATGTTATTTCATTAACCAAGCTATTAAAATGTCGTCTCCAAAAAATAACATTCCGTTGTATAAGCCAGCCGTAAAACAAATCAGATGTATAATTATACTGTTAAATACGCTCTTGCAATTTTTTTAAACTTCTAAGAATCGCACATTTTCAATTTTTAGACCGTCGTATTGTGTAAAAAAGTACTTTTAAATGCAATTTGTTTGAAAACTACATCTCAATTTATTTTTGAGTTTTTTTTTTTTTTTTTTTTTTTTTTTGGTAGTTTTTAGCGCTTTTCGTTTTTTACTGGCAACTCAAGTACTCTATTCCTGTAGAAAGTAAAGAAAAAATAGTTAGAAAATAGCAATTATATCTTTTTGTTGCCCTTTTCCCACAACAACTGACAAAAAATTGTAATTAAAATACATGCTATTTTGAAAAGATATAAATGAATGATTTCTGATGAAACGTGAAGCTATTATAAACTATATTTTTTAATTATCTATATTATAAATAAGTGAAAGTATATAAATCATTAGATAGCCGGGGTTTTTTTGTTTGTTTGTTTGTTTGTTTTTTTTGTTGTTTTTTTTGTGTGTGTGTTATTCAGCGATAGTGACATCATATGAATACTTTGCTGTAGATGTTTAAGACTGGATCGTAAATGAGGAATTCTTCAGAGGATACGAATGACGTCATTTTATATAAAAATAAAAGCGTGTGTTTTAAGTCATAAAATGGAAATATGTTTTATATTATCAATATTTATGCATATATATATATATTTGTCATCGGGGGCGATACTAAATTCTGAAAAAGCAGAATTCCTGTTTTTTAGTTTTTATCATACTTTCTAAAATATATGACGGATATTGTAAGACATATATGCCTTTGTGATTAAATGCTTTAGTTATTTTGCTAAGCATATATTTGCTAAGTCCAAAAAAATTCTATTCATTTTTCAATGATATGGCAAATAGAAAAAAAAAAGGGTGCTTCCTATTTCGTTTAAATATCTAATCTTTCTTTGGAATTTCAATAAAATATCGCATCGAAAGTGAAAGAAGTTCGCAATTTTATAAAATAATCTCGTTCAGAATGCTAAAATTCATCTTGATAATATAATAAAAAAAATACATAAATAACAAAATACTTAAAAGATGCTTAAACAAGTAAATAGGTGTTAAAAATTGAGCACTTTCGGCTAATACTAAGCCATCATAAGGATTTAAAATTTAAACAGTTGTTATGAAATTAACGCTACTTGTTCATATCTTACTCACAAAATCATTCCTTCAAATCGTATATCCGGGTTCAATGGTTGATTTCACTGGCCCAAATATCTGTATGGGTTTGATCAGAGAGCTGTGATTTGTAATTTAAAAAAACCTCCCTCATCCCCTACCTCTTTTCTGTTTTCGCCGTGTTAGGGTAATGACCCGGATATATGATTTGAAGCGAAGGTTTTGTGTGTAAGATATTGACAAGCAGTGTTCATAATAATTGTTTATATTTTAAATCCTGATGATGGCGTAGTGTTAGCCGAAAGTGCTCGATTTTTAATATACTTTTAATTGTTTAATCATCTTTTAAGTATTGTATCATTTATGTAATTTTATATTAAATTTGCGATTGTGAATTCAATAACAAAATGCAAAAAAAAGTGCGTAAAAGTTCTTTTTTTTTTATTAATCCTTCATTCATGATTTTAGATCTGTTTTTTCACCAAAAACATATGTTATATAAATCTATTCCCTTTATTAATGAAGAATATCTACTCAGTCAATGAAGAAAAAGTTAACGCACATTTACATTATTCACTTAAGTACATTAATAAGTTTTCTATATATTTTTTGAACAAAATATTTTTTAGGGAAATATGAACACCTTTAAAGCTTAAAGTATATTTAGAAAAAAAATTCCATCAAATACTGATGAGAAGAAATTTAGTAGTAAAAATATCAATGAAATAAAAATTAAACAAATGATGCAACATTTTTTCTACCATGAACAAAATAAAGTTAGGGGAGACTGGGGAGGGTTGACCAACTTTTTACAAAATGATTTTTTATTTTTTAAATATTGAACCTGAAATAAAGTTTCATGTATCATTTTATTCGTTATACAATCAGTTATCAAAATAAAATATCCACATAAATGTAATATATAAGAAACTTGAAAAGTGATTGATTTTAATCATGAGAAAATAATGGGCTCAAAGCTCCCTACATATGGGAGGCTTGACCCACTTTATTTTATATTGAAAAAATAAAATCAGTTTTTTAAAAAACAGAATAATTCTATGATAATGGTTTAATTATTATTAAAAATTATTTGGGAAAATGTGATGTTAAAATAAACCTGCTTAGGCGAAATTTAAGACTCAGGAGCAAATTCCGTTTTAAACACCCACTTTTTGTGACACTCGAACTGGCAACACTAGCTGCCACATAGTTTGGCTTCATCTCATTGTGTTCATTTTGGTGAAATTTGCCTACATATCTTCCTAAAGTGTTTCGATTAATATTATGTTGTTATTTTTTTTTTTGCAGAGGCATGAACACTTAACATTTCGGCTGCTGCTTTCAGCCTTTCTAGTTTTTTTTTTTTTTCATTCTTTCTATTTATATACTATGGGTACTTTTGGAAGTCATTTTATTATACCCTGTACATAATGAAGGATTAATGATTATATACCTAAAATAATGTAAATTTATTCTGTGAAGCTACAGCAAAATAGGGTGTTAGATAGGAAAATGATTAAAATTGGTTAAAGGAAGATGTACAAAATTGCTAGAGAAGATATATATATATATATATATATTCCTCTCTAGCAATTTTGTACATCTTCCTTTAACCAATTTTAATCATTTTCCTATCCAACACCCTATTTTTTTCCTATCTAACACCCTATTTCGCTGTAGCTTCACAGAATAAATTTACATTATTTTAGGTATATAATCATTAATCCTTCATTATGTACAGGGTATAACAAAATGACTTCCAAAAGCACTTTATTAAGGGAGCTTTGATGATCTGGTTAACCCTCCCTCACATCGATTGGGCCAAGCCTTCCCACATAGCCACTTTTTAAGGAATAGCACATGGTTATGTTTAGCCTAATTTACTGTGTAATCATTATGCCTAGAATAAAAGCTCAATTTTTCTGCATTACTTAAAACCTATTTACTTAAATTTCTATGATATATTTTATGTGAGAAAATCATACAAAATGTTTCTAAAAAATACACTTCTTAAGCTGAAGCCGCTTAACGATTGATTTTTCCACACATGTTTCAATTATCTGCATGAAACAAATACTATTTTTTGAGCATTTCAGTAGCTTTGGTTGATACCTATTAGCAAAACACTGAAATTCTTTTAAATAGGAAAACTGAGGGGTGGGTCCTCCCCAGTCTCCCCTATATGACTAAGTTTTCATCAAAAAGCGTAAAGACCTTTCAATAAAACCATAAAATATGGAATTATTTTATGATGTTATTAAAAAGCTTTTATGCTTTAATACTATCACACTAGTTTATTTAATATTTTAATGCAAGTTTACACAGTTATAAAATGTAACTTTGCTTTTATTAATTTAAAATAGTCTTGTTTTGCTATTTTATATCGTTACAAATCATAGGGAAGAATACTGTAAAAAATAAAATGTTTTCATAAAATAAATTTAGAAAAAATACTTGAACAAAAAGAAAGTTTATATAAAAATTTAAATGAATTTACGACTATGTATTTTCTTTTAATATAAAATGCATTTTCGTTTTACCTGGCCCATTCCAAAAGCTATCACGAATATTGGAAACACAGATTACATTACAGCGTAAAAACGTTGATTACTTAGCTAAGCTAATGTTAGTTGTGAAAACAAACCTTTGTGTATTTTTCAGAAATATTGCCTTTTTGTGATAATGAAAAAAGAAATTTGTTATCTTTTTCGTTGAAATTTCTTTTTATATTCTTTAGAATGTTGCATCGTAAATGAAAGAAGTTTTCAATTCTGAATTCAATAACAGAATGTAGCCTCTAACGAAAGGAAAGCTTATAAAAGTTATTTTTTCATGACTCCTTATTTCAAGATTTTAGAATCTCTTTATCTTGAAAACAGATATTATGGAAAACGTTTCACTACATTTTGAAAAACATCATTTCAACCAATGCAGAATAATGTATTCATTATTTGACATAACTTATTGAAGCCGAATTGCAATATATTTTCAGCACTGCCTTTGATGTCATAACACTTCAACAGAAAGCTAAGTTATTCTGTGAAAAGTTCGCTTAATGATCTTGATTATTCTTTCAATAGTAATGAAAATCAGGAATCGGTTTTCTATCAGACATTTTGAATTTTAACAAAATAAGTGGATTTCACCCTTATCCCCCCCCCCCCCAAAAAAAAAAAAAATTGTAATTTATTACGACGCCTTACAGTTCTGACCATCATATAGGATAAAGTCTATAAATGAAAACTTTTATAGCTTCCGATATATTTAGTTAAAACTGCGTGATCCATCTGCAACCCGCTCCAAACCCCAATTACGTTACAGAAATTTTCGCCTTATTTAATCAAAAATATTCTCTAATTAAATATAGTGAAAACTGGATCCATAAAATGCTGATGATGTTGAATCAATATTAAAGAAATACTAATGTACTAAAAATGAAATATTTATATGTAAGAATTTCACTCTCATAAAAAATGTTGTTACATTACTAAAATTACGAAATCATAAAATGTATCATTGTTTGAACGAATTTAAAAGAATTTAATTAAATTGTGCTATTTACTCGCATTTGAAATTATAAATGTCTATCTTGTGCTGCTTCAAATCACAGAAGAAAATCTATTAGCACTTTCGGGTATGATTTAATCATAAAAATTGCGTATGAAAGAGGCAACTTAATGTTAAAGAAATCACCATATTTTGCTTTGTAAATAATACATTTTATTAAACACACATATATATTACTTTTTTGGACACAAATTAATATTATGTTAGAAACTGTACAAATTTTGTGGTATTAAAAACATTTTAAGTATCTTTAGTCATATAACGAGTGTACTCGTCATTTACCATTTGGCGCAAAAAAGATATGACGATCTATACCTGTTATTTTATCTTTCTTTCTTTCTAACCGATGACCAGTCCCCTACCTGCCGGGAAGCGCCAGCTGAACGGGTTTGATACCTGATATCGGGGCGGGTGACCGCCTAATAAGCCTAATAGCGGCAATAAACCTAACGAGCCCCTAGATCGTATCGGCAGTGCCTATTGCTTTACTTGTGAACGGTGTTATGTCAGATGCTTAATATTTATATCCTGTTGTTTGGAACCTGCACATCGATACTCACTGTTATTTTATCTTAAATTGTTACTAGCAAAATCTTTTTGTACACAAAATTTGGAAATTAAAGTGTATTATATGTTAACGTGGAAAATTAAATGAAAGTATGCACATTTTTAAATACTTTTCTCAAAAACATAGCATTTTCTTTCATATTCGCCTTTTTAAACCATATCATAAGTATTGAAATACATATTTTCCTTTGCTGGGTTATACTGCACTATAGCGATTCAGCTAAGATTATTTTTGTTGTGACATAAAGTAAATGCACCTGTAGTGGGCCACTAATTTATAAAATTTAAAAACAATCCCACAATGCATTTCTGAAAAACGACTGAAAAAAATCTGATTGACTAACATCCATGCAGTTTACTTTCCATAAAATGTTTCGAATAATTGCTTTTTTCTGCTGGTACATTTGTTTACTTTCTAGAGTGTCTTCAAAAACTTTTTTTTTTTTTTTTTTTGGTAAATTTTTAGAAATTCCATTAAGGGGGAAAGTCCCTTTAGAAATTTCAAAAAATTGATTTTTTTTTTTTTCATATTTCGAAAACATAATATCTCGAGAATGTATTGGCAAGAGGAAAAATCAAAATATTCAATATTAACATAGTTATCCGACTTTTAGTCGAGCGTGCCAGAGCCCGCATGTTGTGCTAGCGAAGATTAAGCGAAGATCTTCCTCTCTTACTTCCTCAAGAACTTCAAGAGCATCTCCTACCAATCTACCAAGATTTATCTAGAGATGAATTGCTCCAAAGATTCTGGGTTGGCCATACCCAGAACGCTAATGAAAGTTTTAACGCAACAGTTTGGCGGTTATCTCCAAAACACATGCATTCTAGACAACAAATTGTAAAAATTTCAGCATACATCGCTGCTGGGATATTTAATGAAGGCTACACTTACGTTCTTAGAGTTATGGAAAATTTACATATTGTTGTTGGCACCTATGCCACATTTTTTTCCGAAAACGCCGATGAGATGCAAGTAACGAGACAGAACCGGAGGGGTCTTTTTCAGCCAAAAGCTGCTCGTACAGCCCTAAAACAGCAACAACTCCAAGAAAACCAGCTTTTCGAGGAATCCGAAGGTCTATTATATGCAACTGGGATCGTTGATTGATCGGTAAGTCACTAAAACCAGTAATTTTATCGTACTGAAACTTTAAATACTATTATCTCGAAACTATGTTTTTAAAAACTACTCGTGCTGTAACTGAAAAAGTTATAGGTCGATTTGGCTGATTTTTGGTGAGGCTTTTCTTTATATCATTTTCTTTATACCGGAAGGATGTACTTAAAGTTTGAAAGATTTCGTGTAAATAAACAATTTTTTAGGGATGAAAAATGTCGAAAAAATAGCACAAAATCCGAACATTTTATTCAAAACCTTACTTAAAGTTTTACTTTATACTTTTTTTATCGTTTCATAGGTTTATCTTTCACGTGCATATGTTAGAAAAACATTTTTTTTTTTTTTTTTTTTCAGATTGATAGAAAAAGAGTGACGAGTGCAGCACTTTTGGGCTTCACGCCTGAAACGCCCGAAGAAAAATTAAGCCACCATTTTGTAAAAAAAAAAAAAAAAAAAAATTATACTCTATAAAGATGTAATAAAGTTATGCTACAGTTTCAAAGTGATCCGAATATGTTATCACCTTTGAAAAAAATAATGAAAAATAACTGATTTTGAGGCATCTAAAGGGACTCCCCCCCCCCCCCCTCCCCTTAAGAGATAAGTTTTTATGTAAAACATTGTTTCTTTAATATTCTGTTTTATTTTAAATTAAACTTCTATTGATATACATTTTTACATTGTAAACAATTTGTTAGATAAGCCAAAAAAATTAATATACCCACTGCTGGAGCATTGAGGAAAGTAACATTTTTCATTTTTCATTTTTTCCAAAGAATATATTTTGAAACTTTGAATATTTATTCTGATACATGAAGGTTAGGACTAGGCTAAAAAAGATACATATATTTCGGAATTCACTAAAACTTTAATAATAATTAGATAAATGTCCTTAAGTGACCCACTACCGGTGCGTTTATCTTAACACTTTTCTGAAGGGGGGGGGGGGGTTAAGACATGTTGCATTTTTTTCCGTTTTGATACAAATTGAAAAGGAAAAATTCGCTTCCTATTTTGTCTAAATGAAATAATTTCTTTGGATATTCCTTTAAGTATTGCAACGTAAATCAAGAAAACGTGCAATTCTGAATTCAATAACAGAATCTGCTGCGACGGAGATATCCTGTATAAAATGTCTTCTTTCGTTAATCCTTAATTCAAGTTTCTTCAATCTCATTTCTTGAAAAATATATTATGCTGAACTATACGCTTCATTAATGAAAACATCAATTCAAGCAATGCAGAACAAAACTCAATATATGTTCAGTAACTTCTATAATTTATTGAATAGCACTCATATATAATGCAAAACATTTTTTCAGAAATATGTCATAGATATATGAAAAACTTTAAAACAAACATAAGGATTAAACATGTTCTTCAAACATGTTTAATCCTTAACCTTAAATGTGAAAGATCATACACAAACAGTAATGTAGAGAGCATTATATTCTAGAAAAAGTATTGTGAAGCTGATAATTTCTTGAAATTCCTATAATTATTTTTTTTTAATTAGCCCTAATAACTTACCGTAAACTGAGGGTAAATGTTTATTATTCTATACTGATAGATAAAAACGGCCGAATTTTTAATTCGACAGCAGAAATATGTGTTTTGATAATGTAAACAATGCAGAGGTCTCGCAGACGGCGCATTAACAGTTCAGGTTTAGCAGTCTTACAGACTTCCATAAGTGCTTAACCCTCTGTCTACCAGACGGATCCAAAGGACCCAACAGTTACAATCAAAATAATTTTTCTCATGAAAAAAAAAAATGACTGAAAATTCTGTAAATATGTGACTTTTTTACATATTTTCAGAAAACGTTGCATATTTACAAAAGTAACCTATTTCAAAATGTCACATATTTACAGAATTTCCAGAGTCTTTCTTTCATGAGAAAAATCATTTTGAACGTACCTGTATTGTATAGTCCATTGGTCCCGTCTAGTAGCGGGACCGTCGCGAAACAACTTTCTTCTCTAGAGAAGAAAGTTGTTCCCTCTGCCCCGCTTGTAGGCGAATGGTTAAGGGAAAATGGATTGGTCAAATGTTGACATTATACAAGTTATTAGAGGAACAGCTATATATTAAATAATAGTATGCTATTCCAGTGCATAGGAGTTATACCGAGCCGAAAAATATTTTTACTTTCCCCATTTTCTTAATTAAAAAAAGCGTTTGCATTTAGTTAAAAAACTTTGAATTTATGCACATTATATAAGGAAAGACAAATATTTTCTCTGCAGTGCATTATTACTTTTTTTCTTGTGGATAAAATTCAGTATATTTCAATCTCATGTAAATATCAGAGAGTTTTTATAGAATAAAAGCTCTCCTAATGAAGGATATGTAGCATATTGTGTATACAAACTATATATTTTTATTTAGTTTTCTTTTAAAAAAATCATAGTTTCTGTAATTATAATTTATTCGTAGATATCAAGTAATCCATTTTTCAATTCCTACTATTAGTTCACACTCTTCCTATATTTATTTATTTATTTATTTATTTATTTATTTATTTATATATCTTGTTCAAATTTTCAATCGTTAATAAAATACTTATTATTTCATCAAGTTGAAATAATTTTTTTTAACTTGTACTGGATGACAATTGATCTTAGTACAGTTTTTTCAAATATTAATTCATTAATTAAATTTTAATTAATTAATTTTAGTTTTAGATGGGAGACAAAATGGTGGCCATTGGTTATTGAAGCATCTTCATATCTATAAGGAGGGTTACCATACGGAGGATCCTGTTCTGTCGCCAAATACAACCAAGTTTGTCGCCAACTTGGCGATATATCGCCAAATTTGGCGGCCAAAATGTGTCGCCAAAAGTGACGTCAACTTGGCGATATCTCTAATATTTCGCCAAATTCCCATAGACTTCCATTGTAAACCTACTTGCTTATAGAAAATCAACAAATTAAGATATTTTAATGCAACAAAAACTAATATTAGCTTAAGGAATTATATTAAATTTTTCTTTGATGACCTAAGTAGGAATTGACTTTAAAAACAAAATTTTTATATTACTTGTTTTAAGTAACTTTTAGTAAATAGTGAGTAATCTCTTTTGTCAGCAAAAAAGAAAATTGATAGAATTTATTTAGGTATTTCTTTTCAAATAGGAAACAATACTACTTAATAATTCGCTTTGTGTTAGCACTGTACGCTGTAAAAAGTTGCAAAAATTTTTTAATCTAGGAAAATATAACGACAATATACGATAACCTCATCTGAGTTACTCATGATTTCGAAAAGATTTCTTTATCATTAGAAACCTCAAAAACCAAAATATTTTTAGTATTTAGTAAAGTGTCTAACAAAGTAAAGTTTTTATTGCTGCCAGTGATTTTTGGAAAAGTATCCGAGTAGATTTAATGTTGTATTAATCAATTTTCTCAAACTTAAAGAGCACTTTTTTACGAATCTATCGAATCACATTTAAATATTTTCTGCTCAGTAATTGAATTTATACATGCAAGACTAACATAATAATATTATTTTTAATTTTAATGTTAATGATGTTAATTTATCATGTTGGTCCGTAAAACATGTTTGTTGAACAAGAAAACTTGATAACAATGACAATGGATAATAATTGATAACAATGGAAAAGCCTATATTCCGAGTTGAGAAGAATGATTTATATAGTATAAAAACAACTCGGAAACTTTTCCAAAAATTAGTGGCATAAAAAAAGATCTTTGTTTTCATAAATGCTTCTTAAAATTTCGAAAATACATTGCTTTCTGAGGTTTCGAATGATAAAGAACTGTTTTCGGAATCATGGGCAACTCAGGAGAGGTTCTTGTATATTTTCCTTCGTAGGTATAAAATATTTTCCGAGATTAAGAAACATTTTACAGTGCAATAGAAATACAGGATGAGCACAATTTAGTTGGACGATTTTTTAACCGAATAATTTGCGAAACATCAGTTGTAAGATTCCAGTTCAGTGGCAGATTACTTGTAAGGTCACCGTGCCTAAATGTGCAGCCCTTAAATGCAACAATGTCCTTGTACTTAAACTTTTTACGAAATAATCGTGTATAAATGCTATATAATGAGTCATCCGAACTTCAGGAACAAAATGCGAAAAATTTCTCTGTATTTTAAACGTTTTATTTAAAACATTTTCCCTTTACAGTACACATCATTCATTATCAAGAACCTCCATATTCCCTAAAGGCGGCTAAAAATCCAGAAAGTGGTTCACGGTTTCTCTTTTTTAACAGAGTAAATAACCTTATGAACGTCAATATCTACAACGTCTGTTTCGTTCACCTTAAGTGTAAGCTCTGGAAAAGCTGACAAGGTTTCAAATTTGCGTTCTAAAATGTTTTATGCATTTTGGTGACTAGTTTTCTTCAGCGAGCTATTAGCGACGAACTGAATGCTCTAATTAAGGAGAAACTTTTAGAAGATTAACTGGGATAAGTTTATATGATATTTTCATATGATCTATTAACCCTCTAAGTGTTTGGGGCGTATTATTCCGTTCACTAAGCTCCAGGTTTCACAGCAATACAAGCAATATTTAAGATAACATAATTCTATAGATTTATGGAATTTTAAATACATTGAAGAATTATTAATACTCTTAAGGGTTACATTCATATTTTTAATTGAGTTTTTTTTTTTTTATAATGTTGAAAGAATCATATTTTATTAGCATTTAAAACAAAATGCAAAGAAAACAACATCACAATTTTACCCTTTTGCAAGACGCTCGGAGGGTTAAAATTATATTTAAAGAAGATTTTGTGTTTTATTAACCTGTGTTGAGATAATAAATCAGGAATTTCAACAGGATCCTACAATAGTGTTTTTCTTTGACCGGGTGCTTAAATATTTGTTTCAAATGATCAAAATAGAAAAATACATATCTTTAAAATTTATAATGAAAAGACTGGCATTTTCATATTCAATCGGTGTGATGCTCCAGATTCATTTTTCAATCCCAGTGTCATTCAGCGCTATAAAAAATTACAAAATCAGATACATGAATTAAATCAATTAAATAATTTTATGTGGTTCATGTTAATGAATAAAGTATTAATCATTATCTTCCTTCTAAAGATGACAGTGCGTTTTCTAATTTTGAAATTAGAGATAATTAAATAAAGATGTTTAACGACGACTTCACAACTGCTGCTGACTGTTCTGTATCACAAGTTTTCAAATTGAGCACCATGAAGATAATAATACAACTTTTCCAATAATGTGTGATGCGTCTTTTCAAACAAATTTAACATTGCATAGAAATATACGTGATGAAAATTTTGAATTTTTGTAAACAATGAATGCATAGTCTAAAAAACTAATGTGTAAAACCAGATCCGATTCTATTTAACAACAGTCTGGAGTGCAATCAGAATTACACTCACAAATATATATTCATGAAGCTAATATTTATCATGCATTTCAAAGCTATTTGTGAAAAACTGTTTTACCAACAATTCCAGCCAAAACGTGAAAAACAGTAAGGTCAAACTTGGCTGAATGCTTAACAACTGAAGCATATATGAAAAAAAAAAAAGAAATAAAACAGTTCAATGAAATAAAAGAGCAAAATCAAAGACAAAAATTGGAAAAGCGAGAACAACTAATGCTTAACACTAGAACGAAGGGAAATTCTACTCAAGTTTTATAAAAATATTTTATATCAGAATTTTTTCTTAAAACTATTTAACATATTTATTAAGTTACTAGCAAACCCGCCCGGCGTTACCCAGGGTCCGTAAATAATAACCTTAAATAAAACTGGAGTTTGTATGATTTTATATCATTTGAAATTCTTTTAAATTAACCTAATTTCGGAGGCCCGCATTGCCTTCCGCATCTTCTAGAGTGTTCCCAACAAACTTCTTTCCGAACGAACCTGTAACCTGGGTCCCCGTTACCTAGGGCAAAATGTATCTGGAGTGCTCCGCACGTGCCGGAGACAATCGAAAACCAAGTTGAGTGAGCCAAATCTCGTAGTAATTTAACAAAAAGAATGCATCGTTAATGTTAGAAAATGTTGGTAACTGAAGTGTAAGGTAAAATTTAATAATACAGATAGTAGCCGAATTGTAATCTAAGTTCAATGAACCAAATCTCGTTGAAATTGGGCCCTTAGAATCCGAGGAAAGAATGCGCCCCCAAGCGCTGGAAAATGCCCCCTTCCCTTATAAATTTCACGAATTACTTTTAACATTAACACGATATTTAATAAACGGTGGAAATCCCTTCTCTAAAGTTATCTTTAAAGTAACGCGGTTTTTAATTTACGGCTGTAGTTTGTAAACATAAGTTGATGCTGAAAAAGGAGATTAATGTTTGAAAAAGTGGTCGCTGAGGTATAAAGAAAGACCGGGCCCTGGGGGCCAGGGTCTTAACTGGAATGTAGTTCGGTATAAGAAAATATTTTTATAGTTTTAAAGTAGCTGGAAGACGCTGAAACTATGTTAAAGAACATTTTAATAGAAGCGGATAGTTTTTAAAGAAGCTGCAACAAAGACACCAAGAAGCAGATTAATATTCAAAATCGGTAGTAGTTGAAGTCTGGGGAATTTTTTTGTCATTCATGTAGTAGCATGAGGACTTAAGAAATTGTTTAAAAAATGAAGCTAGTGAATTGGACAGTTTTTAAGGGACATATAACAAAGGGCCCAAAGACGTCTAACTGATAAGGGCCCTAACATGAAAACTTGTTAAAAAATCGAAGTTCTTAGCACTTTAGATCTTCAATTATTCAAAATTAAGCATAGAGTATCAATTAATGATTAGAATAAAATTTTAAAGAAATGCGCAAAAAATGGGGGGGAAATGCTTAAATCAGGACCCTAGGGTCCAGTATAAATAAGAGGGTATTGGTCCGGGGAGAAGAGTGCAAGACTCAAAGCGCGTTAGATCTTCAATTAGTTAAATTTAATCATAGGGTATGAATTATTCGTTATATTAATATTTTAAGGAAATGCAAAAAAGAAATGCTAAATCAAAAAAGGGCCGTAGGGCCCCAATAAAAATATGAGGGTGTTGATCCAGTTTATAACAGCTGAACAATACGCTGAATTTTCCTGCAAATTAAAAAATCGGTATAGGAGTATCTTATAGTCTGCAAAATTCTCAGAAGATGGCAGCACTATACAAAACAATCTTTTGTGTAAGGATAGTGGATTATTTAGGGTTGGGTTGAGTTGATTTTTGACGGCCAATTATCTACACGAGGGATATAGGCCCTAGGGGGAGTGCCTTCCGTGGAGGACTTTCTAAGGGAACCTAATCGGTATTAACGCATGGAAATCCACGGTTCGAAGAAAACCACGAAAACTCCGAACGATTAGGCCGACGGGCGCCATTGGGTTCGAACCCAGCACCTCCCGTCTACCAGCTTCGAGAGCAGAACCTCTCAGCCTCTGTGGATTATTTAGGATCAGTATAATCTAGTATGGAGATTTTCCGAAATTTTCAATACACAGATACATGGAAGTTCCGAAATTTAACGTTATAATTATTATTTGCATCCTTAATATTTATTTCAAGAGGAAATGTCTAATTTATATGCATATTTTTTAAATCTAATTTTAATAATTTTGAAACTGGTGATTCATTTTTGAACGACTGCGCGAAAATTTATTTATATTTTCTTATATATACAAATGAGCTTGCATACATAAAATTTCTTATATATAAAAATGAGACGCATAAAAATTTCAGAAAAAAAATGAAATTTCTTTTATTTATAAAAGAGAAAAGTTCATATTTGGTCCTAGCGAGTTTCGATCTAGAGTCCTTCAGTTTGGCAAGCTGACGCTTTACCGATCGAACCAATGCGATTCGTAAAATCATTCAAAATTTACATTCAATTCATAGGGATACGTACTGGGCATGCGCGTTCATGACTGGAGATGAAATAGCTACTTTTTTATGGGAGTGATGTCCAAATATTAATTAATTACTCAGCTAATAATTAGAATATTAAAATTCTGAAGGTATGGTGCATCATGAGACACTTTGGGCTAGCTTCAAAAAAAATTTGAGCGTCGTACGTTTCGTAGATTTTGCCAGCCTTCGCACACAGACAGACAGAGCGATTTGTTATTTTATTAGTATAGATTTTTGTGCAGCATATATTAATCTTATATTATAAAACGTTTTCTGGTTCGAATCGACAAGTATTCCTTTGGCAGTGGTCAAAATGTCTCCTCACCACCGTTCTAGTGTTAATAACCACCATTAAAAAAAAAGTCGTCAAAAACTCGGAAATCTATCGCTAAAACAAACTTGGAGTAAACATGCAGCAGAAAAAGACGTTACGAAGAAGCCTAAACCTCAAACTTATCTAGATCCATTCCCATCAGAAAGTAAAACGAAAAAAAAAAAATCCCTGCCGGCTCGGGCCTACAGGCGGAGGTAGATTTCGAAGTTAATAACTAAATTCACCAACAAAAATTAAAACAAGATTAGACATAAACCCAGTTCCTTCACTAAGAATGAGCTCTAGGGAGCTAAACATTTTGAGAAAATTCTAATATACACGAATACACACACGCATGTATATGGAATAGGTTTAAAAATGGCTAAAGCAAATTCAGAGAACTTCAAAGTGTTAAAATATGTTAATATTTCCATAGTCGGGTTTTTATCATGTTTTAATACGTTTCTTCAAACTCACATGGCGTTACATATTTGCCTGCTGAGGTCCATTATATTTCTAATATGACGCAATATTTTGTTTTTATTTTAATTCGTCAAACTATTTATTTCATTTTGAGTTTTCATGCTGAAATCTTGCTCTTGAAAACTTATGACGTAATATTCAATTTGTTTTCAATTCGTCAAACTGTTTATTTAATTCATTTTTTCACGTGAAATTCTTGCAATAGAAGAGCAATTGTTGTGGTGAGAATTTTATTGCTTTTTTTTTTTTAATTGTTGGCAATCGCTATAACGAAAAATATTTATTTTTTCCTGCCATTGTTGTGTAAGAGCTGGTTTTATCAGAATCATGTTAAGACGGTATTCAAAATTTTGAACCCTTCCCATTTCCATTCCCTTGGGCCGATTTTGCCCATTTTCAATCCCCGCCGAGATATTAGCCATCTCAAAGTTGTTGGCGAGTTTGAAGACGATCCGTGCATCATTGCAACTTTTATCGTGCGGACAAAATTTAGTACATACATACATACATACATATATATATATTTAAACTTTTTAGGTGGGGGTGGTTTTGGGTTCCTGGGGTCCTATAATGAAAAGTTATGAAGGAATTTTTCAAAAGTCGCACCATGGTAACGACTGCAATAGATAGTATTTCTTACGAAATCTACCTAATGAGGCCTGTGTGGAAGATGAAAAGCAAAAATGAGTTAAAAGCAAACTGAAAAGCAAGAGGTTTAGTAAAACTTGTAACGATTATTCATTATTTATTTCATGTCAGAGTTAAAAGTGCTTCAAGATTATGTTTCGCAAAGTTTTGTATTATTACTTAAGTTATTATTAAATAAAGTTAGTATATTAAGTAGCTCAATAATAAGCTATTCATCTTTGAATTGTATATATGGAATTCAATTCTTTATTAAATAATTCAAAAAAATTTAGCAATTAAATGTATATTTTAAGATGAATTGACAAGTATAAAACGCATTGCCACATTTAGGTCATTGGACGTCTAGGTTTTGACTACGTTAAATGCCGCAATCGTATTTTGTTGACTTATATTACAGATAATGATTAAATTTTTGCCGAACAATTTAGTTTTGAACTAAAGGTACAGTCTTCAATAACTATGCGGACAAAACTATAGGGAATCGCGTTGTATTTAGGCACAATGACCTTATTATAAGTTTCCGGATATCAACGATTCTCACATAATTTTGACTTTTGAGTTCCTTAATGACAATTTTTATTTTAGTACACATTCTCTTTTTTTTCTTTCATTTCTTATATTATAAATCATTTCATTGCATGATTGTATAACAACACTAACGCGATAAATAAGTGTTAAACGATTTTGGGTTTCAGAATGTAGCATTAAATTCCTCACCTTAACTTATTCATAATGCTGATTTTAAGTTTGGAGCCGTCTGGATAAATATGTTTCAAGAAAAGTGGTTCTACTGATTTTATTAACGAAACTATTGTTTTGTATAAATATATGAGAAAAATTAAACTGCCCATATTTGTACGGTTATTGCTATTTTTTAACTCTGTCAAGGATTTTAAACTTCTTATCGTCGCCTCTTGCTAAAATTATTCAGAAAAACACTCCTGATTCAGCCACAGAGTCATTTTAAATACTTTTCTTATACAAAACTATTCTAGAGTAAAATTGGATGCAGTTCTTTGACAGAAAATTTTCTGAAAAATTTAAATCAGCATTTAAATATCACTTTCAAGCATTGTGGCTTTATTGGCAGTCTTACCTCCCCGAAGATTCATACCTGAACTTTTCGAGTTAAATTGAAAGTCATTTGTTATTTAGTTCAATGTAAATAACTGTTGATAAAAATCAATGAACAATGCGGCTATCACTAAGGTTTAATACAACTCGCCTAAAAACAAGTGATAACTTTCCTTACCATCCATTCCTAACCGTCCATGTTCTAGTTCGCTATTAAATGAGTGGTAAGGATCTCACAGGGATAGTACAGTATTAAACATTAATGCAAAACAATAACATGTTTTATTATAGAAACAAGAATAAGAAAGTTTCAAACTAGAAGTTTAAAAATGCTATTTTATTAAGTTAAATTTCACAAGTTTCTAATTTTTGAAAGTTACAGTTATGGGAGAACGGCCCATGCATATTTTACCTCAGTGCTGAAACCCCATGTGAATTGGTCACCACAGTGTTATTACTTAGTCGATACAATCACTAGTTCTTTCATCCCTAATTTTCAACATAGTGATTTATTGTAAATCAATTTATATTCTGCCGCATCCGAAATCCATTCCAGAATTGGAATTCCCAAGAACAGTGCACTGTACTCGGTTTGACCTACGTGAATATGCTCACATGCATATGGTCAGAACTGATTTGCCGAGGGCAACTTACAAAGCAACGAAGGGCAACCACATCGAACATTTGAAAAAAGGGTTAACTTAGGATAAATCTTATAATCATGTGTATACTCATGTTTTAACTATATAGCTATGAATACTAATACATTATTTTTACTAATTAATTTATGCTCTCTATGTCTTTTATAAATATTTTTTGGAGATATTTATAATAATATTCTGGTGCCAACTGATATCAGTAATGTTAATAAAGAATAAGGAAATTTTAAATTTGAATCTTTTTAAATCTTTTGTTAAATAATTTTACATAACTTTTGCTAATGTTCTGTCTAAAGTTTTAATAAAACTAATTTATTTTTCATTTAAAATTTAATTTTAAAAGCCTCTACAGATATTTCATTTCTCTCGTAGCCATTAAAAATCTTCCAGGAAGAGTTTAGTACCATGCATGTATAAAAGTGAATAGCTTGCTGAAAGAATAATAAATTATTCTGCTTTAAAATAGCTTTTAAGTTAGGTAATAAAAACAGATTGCTAAAAGGAAGACTTCGTTTCATTAAAGTTAATTTAAAAGTTATAAAGTAACTTAAGGAAAAGTTAGTTTATGAATCATAAAAGAAGGATATGAGAAGGCTTTCCATTTACTCTATTTCCCTTCCAAGTAATCTAATTTTGATTAAAAGATAATACTCCTTCAAATTTTATACAAGGGGACTAAATAACAATATCTTACAACTACATAAATTAGCAACAAATTGGCTTAATATTGCGCTCATATTTCCTTTCTTTATAAATACTTGCAATTTCAGATTACAAGATCAGATTTTCAGATACAATTTCAGATTAATAATATTTGTTTTACTTGAAAATATTTAAAAATGGAATTCCAATATTGTAGAAATATTATCTTTACATCGAAAATATATGCAATTAATTCAAGTATTGCAGAAAAACATTGTTAAAAATCTACAGCAAACTGTCTACTCATTCGACTGTTTTTAAAGATAATGGTTACTCGATCATACTATGAAGCATATCTGACCGTATTATGGTCAGAATAAAGTTAAATTACGGTTATGTAAAAATTATCTCTAAAAATGGTTGAATCACTGGATTATTTTCTGCAAACTTTTAACAATGCAGCTTTATATTGGAAATACACTATATAGTCATTAATCACCAGGCACTTTCAATATTAAACACTTTGTTGAACATTTAAAGATATACTTGTCAGATTTTTCTGGAGCTTCAGGATCACGAAGAATATGTTTGACTTCATATTTATCACCGGCGATTTGATCCGAAGGACAGTTAGGGGGCTAACAAAAAAAATCAAAGAAAATAATAATATTTGGGATCACCCTGTAAAATAAAATGCACGAAATTATCTTTCACTATAGCTTACGAATATGTGGATATTGTGCAATATGTGTATTCATTTGTACATCAATAGCGCTTATATTCATGGAGATATATCGGAGTTTTTTTAAGTTCAAAAAATGCTTACATGTTTTTTGTTTATATCATGCAGGGTTTTCTACCAAATTTAACAAATTATTATAAATTTATTTTCATGATTTAATAGTCAACTATATGGAGCAATTCATAAAAAAAAGCCAATTCAATAATAAGCTATTCAGTTTTAGTTGTATATATTTCAATTCTTTATGAAGTAATTAAAATTTTTTTAGCAATTAAATGTGTATTTTAAGATGAATTGATGTGTATAAAACATATTGCCATATTTAGGTCATTGGACGTCTCATTTAGGTTTTGACTACGTTAAATGCCGCAGTCTTATTTTGTTGACTTATATTACATATAGTGATTCAATTTTTGCAAAACAAGTTAGTTTTGTACTAAAAGTACGGTCTTCAATAATTATGGGAACAAAACTATGGGGGATCGCGTCGCATTTAGGCACAATGACCTTATTATAAGTTTCCGGATATGAACGATTCTCACATAATTTTGACTTTTAAGTTCCTTAATGGCAATTTTTATTTTAGTACATATTCTTTGTTTTCTTTCATTTCTTATATTATAAATCATTTCATTGGGTAATGATATAACAACACTAACGCAATAAATAAGTGTTAAACTATTTTGGAGTTCAAAATGTAGCATTAAATTCCTCACCGTCATGTGTTCCTGATACTGATTTTAAATTTCGAGCCCTCTGGATAAAATTGTTTCAAGAAAAGGGGATAATTTTGGGGGGCGTTTACATCTTAAATGTAACTACCATGTCAAATTTGAAATTATTAGTCCTGCGGTGTCACAGATATCGAAATTTTAGAACTTTTTCCTGTTCTTGCACCATTTTACATTTCGAAATTCTTAGAAACTGCTGCTTAGAACTGCTAACAATCATTTACGTCTTAAAAGTAACAGCCATATCAATATTCAAGTTTATAGCCTTAATAGTTCCATATCAATCATATTTTTGAACGTTTCTAAGCTTATTTCACCCTTTTAAAAATCAAACTTTTTAGAAACCGTTCATAGCGAGTATCTATATTATAAAGGACAAACATATCTGTGCGTAACGCATACGTCATTTTGCGAATGGCAACACTTTGAAATTTGAAATAAAATTTTCGTTTTGCAATTTTCTCTACTGCAAATTTTTAAACTTCTAAACATCGCACATTTTAAATTTTTACACCATCGTATAAGGAAGAAAATGCTGTTTTAATTGCTATTTGTTTGAAAGCTGTATCTTAATTTATTTTTGAGATATTAAATTTTTTGTAGTTTTTAATAACATTTTTCTTATCGTGGCAACAAGAGTACCCCATTTCTATTGAAAGTCATTGAAAGTAAACGGAAAATAGTCGAAAATAGGCGATACTGTATCTTTTTGTTGCCATTTTCTCAAAAAACCTGAAAAAAAGTTGAAATTAAAATATGGGCTATATCAGGAATATTATCTGTTATTCCGTGATAATGACGTCATATGCATACTTTTCTATAGACGAAGTTAAAACTGAATTGTAAAAGTGGATTGCTTTAGCGTATGCAAACGACTTCATTTTATAAAAAAGCGTGTATTTTAATTCTTAAATCTGAATTATGTTTTGTAGAAGTGCGTCATTTTCACACCACAGCAGCTTTGAAATTCTTCACAGGTGAAAATGCTTTACATTTGAAATAATGTAATCGAAATCACACGCTGATAAAATGAAATGTTTTACAAAAATTTAGTGTCTTTATAAAAGAGAGGTGACATGCAAATAATAGCGATTTATATTACCGAAATTTATGATTCTCGCCTGGATAGATTTGCTTCGCCGAGTTAGACAAGCAAACAAATAATTCGTGGTTTAAAATAATATTATGTTCCTGAAGTTATTGTCCGAAATTCTCTCAAATAATAAAATTTTAATGCAATTCTTGAGGACATTCTACTATAATTTTATCAAAATAACATAATTTGCTTAATTTAATTTTTCCTAATTTTACATAATCTATATATTTAAAACACGAGTGTATTTTTTAGTCATCTGTCCTGATCTTTCTGCTGAAACAATTTTACTTTTTTTTTTTTTTTTTTTAACTGAAAGCTCTTCATTTGTACATGTGATTGCATCATCTGTTTTTTTTTTGTTTTTTTTTTAATATCCCCACTTTTATATTTTAATTTTAAAAGCATTTTATGAAATTTCTTCAAAATGATGAAAATTGGATAGCTTTCATTGTTGCAGACAAGAGAGAAATAATGAGGTATTTTTATCTTTATCCATGCTATTTTCTGATACAAATTCAAAATTGTTGATAAAAATTGTTGTATAGGGTTTAGTATCGCAAAATTCCATTGGGAGAGGAATATTATATTAGGGGCATAATAACGGAAAAAGACATACTGCTTTTGAAAACACGCATTTTTCCTCATAAATTTTCTATATTGTTTTTCCTTCTGCATTTGTACTGATACTAGGCTTCAGAAACTAGGCAAAATGCTTATTTAAGTGAAAATGAAGTATATTTAAAAGAAAACGATAATTTTCTTAGATAAAACTAAACATTTTAACACAAATGCGTCTAAAAATCATAAATTACGGAAATTTTTACTCTCCGGAATTGAGATTAGAATCTCAAGTAAAAATTGCATCTGTTCACATAAAAGATGTTGCTGGCAATCGTGACTTCAAGTTTTGAGTTAAAATGATTCTAAAATGATGAAACAAGATGCAATTTTTTTTTAATGATGAATATGGATATGAGAAGTGCGTATGCAAATTTTGAGAAGATGAAAATTGCTGTTTTTCATTTCGGAATACCAAGCATAAGAGCCTCAATTGATAACCACATCCTAATAACTGATCTTTATTATATTTTACTGATTATGTATCTATATTATAAAGAAAAAACGTATCTGTGTGTAACGCTGACATCATTCTGCCAATGGAAACATTTCACGATCAAATTTCTGTCTTGAAATTTACGCTACTGCAATTTTTTAATCTTCTGACCATCGTACATTTTCAATTTTCGTCGCATAGGGAAATAATTTACTTTCAAATGCAATTTGTTTAAAAACTGTATCTTAATTGACTGATGCATTATATTTTCTAAAATAATTTTTAAGCATGATTTTATTTTAAGTTTATCTTATCACGTGTTCGATTTCAATACATAATAATAATAAACATTTTGCAGATAAAGCAACAAACATTTTTCAGCATTTGTTTCTGACTGTTTTTGCATAACGAAATTAATACTTCTTTTATAAACAAATAAAAGAATAATATTAAAAAACCTACCAATCTAACATATTTGTGAAAGACAAATTAACGGAATTAATACTTCTTTTATAAACAAATAAAAGAATAATATTGAAAAAACACAAATCTTACATATTTGTAACCGGACAATTTAAATTTTTAGATCACCAAATAGGATTTTTTTTTTCAAATGGAATTTGTTTGCAAAGTTCATCTCAGTTTACTGATTGTCTATGGTTTTAAAAACAATTTTAAAGGATGAATTATTTTTTTAATTTGTCTATATCGTGCGGAGCTCGATCACGAAAGATTAATCCGTTTTCTCTTAAAACAAAATAAAAAGTTCATCATTTTCTTACGGCTAATATCCATTAAAAAAAACTTCCCTATGAATAAATAAATAAAATATTATAAATAAAACACAAATTTAACACACATGTATAAGCTCTGAAATTATCAGAATATAAAAGTATGCCATAAGTAGCAAAATCTTGGTCAAATAACTCTTAGAATGCGGCTAATAAGAAAATATTGCTTTTGATAAATTTCAAAATTCATTTGATTGTATAATTCGTATTTTCCATATGAAAAATGCTTTTTAAATGTAAGTGGGCAATCTAAAAAATTTATTGCACATAAAAAAATATTAGTTTTCAATTTAAAAAAAAATGTTTTCACCTATATTCTTTAACCGGGGAACCCCGGGTACGATCCCCTAGTTTATATAATTATCGAAACCTCTCACCAAAGATAAAGTTTTTAGTCCCAATAATATCGCAGAAATCGCCCTTTTAGGACATGTTTTACTACTGCACCCACTTGGGAGTTATTGTAACAGCATATAATGCACCCTGTGGTTGGAGCAGAGATGGTCATCGGCTTTTTGCCACCATTATATTTGAAATCGTTCCAGGTAGTTTCAGTAATTACTCCCTATCAACAAATGCACACACACAAACAAGCGTTACTTCTTTAAAATATTAGTATAGATATTGGGCTAATATTATTTTGGTACTAAGATTAAGTTTGAATTCTGAACATTTCGTTCTCTACTCATCAAAATGTTTTCATCTTACTCTAAAAACGTACTAAATAATTGCATTTAACTGTTATATAAGGGTGTTAAAATCTGTTACAAAATATTTTTGGCAATATCAAGTTTAAAGTTTTAATTTGACTTTTATAGTTTAAAGAATGTCCTACAAAAGAGAAACAAATACATACAAGATACATACAAGATACATATTTATACAAGATTTTTTGTTTTTTTTAGTATCAAAGATGCAAAGTTTAAAAGATAGTAGAGAACACAACAACTATTCTATAATAGGAAACCAGAGTCACAATCCATTTTTTCATTCAAAAATGCAAGATGTTTCACTTAAAATCGAACTCGGATTTTTATTAACAAACTCTAACAATGGTGAAAAAATCTTAATAATATTTTCAACCGACTTAACCTTCTTTGTGCTAAGGTCAATGGTATCACAAAAAAGCTCGTTAAGGCTCCTGTCCCTGCCTGCGAAGACACTCACGAGCTAATGCTAATCCTATGGGGAGGGATTTTTCTAATATCTCGTTTGCATTTCGACATTTTTAAATTTTTTTTTTTTTTTTTTTTTTTTTGCTTTGGATAGCTAAGGTCCGTCTCGACATCGCACCTTTTTTTTTACTTTTTCGATTTGAGTCGCAGATATTTTTTATAAAGTTAATTTCACTTTCAAAACCGGTTCTGATAATGAAAGTTTCATTCTAAAAAATATCTGCAACCAAAATCGAAAAAGTAAAAAAAGTGCGATGTCGAGACGGATCTCGGCTATCCAATGCAAAAAAAATTATTTAAAAATGTCGAAATGCAAATGAGATATTGGAAAAATCCCTCCCCATAGGATTAGCATTAGCTCGTGAGTGTCTTCGCAGGCAGGGACAGGAGCCTTAAATGAGCAGTAATCTAGTCAGTGACGCGCTATGTAATCCCAACTGTATTTAGAAATTATGAACGTTATGTTCTGCACAGTCTGGATGAAGCCAGTGGACACTTCCATACCTGTGGTTCTGAAAATGAAAGTTTCATTCTAAAAAATATCTGCAACCAAAATCGAAAAAGTAAAATAAGTGCGATGTCGAGACGGAGCTCGGCTATCCAATGCAAAAAAATATATATTTGAAAATGTCGAAATGCAAACAAGATATTGGAAAAATCCCTCCCCATAGGATTAGCATTAGCTCGTGAGGGTCTTCGCGGGCAGGGACAGGAGCCTTAAATGAGCAGTAATCTAGTCAGTGACGCGCTATGTAATCCCAACTGTATTTAGAAATTATGAACGTTATGTTCTGCACAGTCTGGATGAAACCAGTGGACACTTCCATACCTGTGGTTCTGAAAATGAAAGTTTCATTCTAAAAAATATCTGCAACCAAAATCGAAAAAGTAAAAAAAGTGCGATGTCGAGACGGATCTAGGCTATCCTATGCAAAAAAAATTATTTAAAAATGTCGAAATGCAAACGAGATATTGGAAAAATCTCTCCCCATAGGATTAGCATTAGCTCGTGAGTGTCTTCGCAGGCAGGGACAGGAGCCTTAAATGAGCAGTAATCTAGTCAGTGACGCGCTATGTAATCCCAAATGTATTTAGAAATTATGAACGTTATGTTCTGCACAGTCTGGATGAAGCCAGTGTACACTTCCATACCTGTGGTGTCAAGTTTTTGAAGCGGAGATAATGAAAGTGTTGAAATGAAACAGCAGTAGACCTACAACATTCTTTCTTCAACTTAAAAAGCACTTTTCTTTTTCTAAACTTCTTGTCTCAATCCTGCTATGAATGGCAAAATGTTTCATTTTTTCTGTCCATAGGATTCAAAAAATTATCCTTGCCTTCTGTGGTGAATATTCTTTTAATATTTGAGCTGGTTAGAATTTGTTATTTAACAAATTTAGTTAACAAATTAGGCTGGTATTTGTTATATATTTGAGTCAATTAAAACCCGTGGCTGCATGAAAACTGTCTTACATCCGTAGCTGCTCGTTTGAAATACACAGAAAAAACTGTTTTGTTGAAACAACAAAATTTTGGTTGGTATAGCTCCAACCAAATATTTTGTTTGGAATGACCAAATTTTGGTTAGGCTGACCAAATAATTTGTTGAATTAACAAAATTATTTGGTTAGTCTAACCAAAATTTGATTATTCCAACCAAAATATTTGGTTGGAGCGATATTAACCAAAATTTAGTTGTTTCAACAAAATTTTTTGGGGGTATGTATGTTGTACCAGAAGCAATTACAGAGTATTGCATTCGCTTGTGCGTTCCCGCTATCGTATATAGAATTTTGGGAGCCTCCCAACATACTCAAGATATTTCGCCTCATGCTGTAAACATCATGGACAAACGGACTTTTGGTCATTTGTATCCAGCCACAGTTGTATATTAACTACTGAGCCACTTCATCCGGTAACTGCCGTCGGCTCCTTGCAAACGCTTGTTTTGCCATCCTTCTACATATTTCTTGGAAATATTTTGTTAAGGACCCTTCTGCGGTTTATTCACAAAAGGATGAGGGGAATCAACAATGGGTCAGGAGATAAAGAGTTCAACTGTACTTGACGGAAAGGTTCATCTTTTGCAATACATCAGTCCCTTTCCTTTTTAAGTCATTAAAGATCAAAAACACCGCGTGGCCACAAGAAAAGACGCCGATACTGATAACAGTTAGAAGGATGGTCTATTCGCCCCTTACGGCTGCATACGCACTATCCTTCTAACTGATTTCAGTGTCGGCTTCGTTTTTTGCGGCTTTTCGGTGTCTTTGATTTTTAACGACTTTAACAGGAAAGGGACTGATGTCCGGCAAAAGAGGAACCTTTCCTTCAAGTAGAGTCGAGCTCCTTATCTCCTGCCCATTGTTGATTCCCCTCATTCTTTTGTGAATAAACCGCAGATGAGTTCAGAATAAAAGATTTTCCAAGAATACTAGAGAAGGAGACAAAATACACGTCAGAACGTAGCTTTACTCTAAGGCTGCGTACGGACGCGAGCTTGCCTTCATTCTCCAGTTTTCGTGGAAAATCTTTTATTCTGAATGGTTCTGCGGTTTATTCACAAAAGAATGGGGGTAATCAACAATGGGTCAGGTGATAAGGAGCTCGACTCTACTTGAGGAAAAAGTTCCTCTTTTGCAGGTCATCAGTCCATTTCCTGCTAAAGTCATAAAAAAAAAAAAAAAAAAAAAAAAAAAAAAAAAACACGTGACCACAACAATCGACGCCGACACATCTAACAGTTAGAAGGATGGTGCGTTCGCCCCTTAACTCATAAAAGGCAATTGGAAAGAAAAATAATGCATTTTTCAGGTAGGCATTGAAGTAAAATTTTCGCCAATATATAAAAGCCTAGCATCATACTGAAAAGCAGAGGGACAGTATATCTGCTTGATATATTGATTATAAGAAACAGAAAAATACTTTTCCTTCACTTTTTCAACGTAATTTTCATTATTCAAAATCTGCTGTGTGTTGAAGGTAATAAATAAATTGCGAGATTTATTTTTTATGCACTAAAATATGCATTGAAAACTTTTTTATTATTATTATTTACTCATTTTTTTTTAAATTACAAATAAAATTTTCTTGTCTCTAATTTATGCCTTAAAATGTTTTGGATGGATGTTTTTTTTTTTTTTTTTTTTTTTTTTTTTTTTTTTTTTTTTTTTTAATATAAATACACTAGAATCAAAATAAATATACTTTATTTTTAATTCGAATATTTTTAATAGAAATTTAAATAGATAAAAAAGAGAAAGAAAAAAAAATTTTAACAATACAAAAAATTAAAAGCAACTTATATATTTGTTTTTAGTTTCAATGGAAATAAATTTGCCGCAAAGAATAAAATCAAAATATGTCACTTAGAATACACTAAAAAATAGTTTTTTTTTTTTAAAGAAAAAAATCTTTAAACGTAAAACAAGCTGCTGATAAAAAAAAAAAAAAAATAAAAATAAAAAAAAAAATAAAAAATTCACAGTTACAGATTGACTGTAACAAATTTTTAATGTCGTTTCAAATTTGATTCTATTGTAAAATGCGATACCGAATAATAAAAAAAAAATTACTTTAATCAACCGATATTTGTTTAAAAAGAAAAAAAAATTGGACGGTATGTTTTTGTAAGAAGGAAACACTGTATGACACCAATTAAATAAATACGCATTAAAGCTTAACTTCTTTCAGAAATACATATGAACCAAAGAAAACCATTTATTATATTAAAGCTTTATTGCTAACAGAGGTTTTCTATCATATATCCTCTCCTAACTAGATCGTGAAATTTTATCAAAATTCTCTTTATCTTTTAAGAGGAGAGAAATATTTTTTTCAGGTAACAAAAGAAATAAGCTCGAAAAAAAAAATATTGAGGGCAAACGCCTTTTTTATTTATTATAACAATATCTAATAACGCATTGGTTTTAATACTACCCCCTAAATAACTTCTCTCCTTCTCATTTCTTGAATTTTCTTTGTTAAGGCTACTAGTCACTCAGCTTCTGAATTCTTCTCACTAATGCTAAGTCTATGGGCGTTTCATGCATGCTTATCTTTAAAATATCTCCTCAGGGAATTAATATTTTTAACTTCTTTTTTCAGTGTTCTCTTCTTAAAGCGTGTCACTTTTACTTACCCATCATACGTAGTATAGGGTAAGTCTTGTAATCGTTTTAAAAATCGAAAAAAAAAATTGACGGATTTACACGTTTCAGACACTGGAGTTTCCGAAAAACATATTTTTAGAAAAAAAAAATTGTCCGTCCGTCTGTAAACACTCTATCTCCCGAAAAAATTGAGATAGAGACTTGAAATTCAGTGTGTATTTAGGGAGTAATAATGGAAAGAAGCATATTGAATATCAGTAAACTCGATTAACCGGAATTAATTTTTTCGGATTCTTGAAATATTCGTTCTGATAAAAGGTATACAAAAATTTTCGAAATTGTTTATTTGAAGGAGTGAATATAAAAGACAATAAAAAATCATAAATTTTTCATCATGAATGAACTCGATCGGATAACTAGTTGCGAGATTTTATAATTCTGTTTTTCACACTCTTCGATTTTTCATAACCCTGTATTTCATTCAAATTTCAATTCAAAGATATATTTTAATTGGAAATGAGACGCTTAATCCGACGCAGTAAACTGTTAGTTAATAGAATTATAATTTTTCGAGTTATAAGGATGCTTCTTTTACGCAATTCAGTACTACTCGATTTACCCGCCGACCAAAAAACTATCGCCAAACTATAAGATTAAATGCCAGTAATGGCTTATCGTAAATGTCAAGCATTTAATGCCTCACCATACCTATAAGGGGGTTTACCATAGGGGGGACCTTGTTCTGTCGCCAAATGCCGCCAAGTTTGTCGCCAACTTGGCGGTATATCACCAAATTTGGTGGCCAAAATGAGTCGCCAAATTGGCGGTATCTCTAATATTGCGCCCAATTCCCGTACACTTCCATTGTAAGCCAATAGCGTTTACTTGCTTACAGAAAATCAACAAATTGAGACATTTTAATGCAACAAAAAGTAATATTAGCTTAAGGGGTTATATTAATTATATTTAAGGAAATCCAAATAAATTAAATTATGAATAAAAGTAACATGGTACAATGCTTAGCAAATATCACATGTTTTATTTTCATATTTTATATTATCTATATCCATGATGAGTAAGTATTACGGTGGACCCCAACGACTAGTTTTTCTTAGTTATCAAAATGTTTCTCAAATCTATGCTTAATTTAATATTTTATGTGTTAAAAACGGACAAACTGGAAGTAAGACACTTCATATAAAATTAAGCGTAGATTTTATAAATATTTCGAAAACTAAGAAAAAAAGAGACATCTTTTAAGAAGAGAACACAGAAAAAAGAAGTCAAAAATATTAATTTCCTGAGGAGATAGTTTGAATATAAGAATGCATGAAATGCCCATAGGCCCATTACCGAAGGGAATTCGGAAACTGAGTGACTAGCAGCCTTAAGGTAGTTCTTAAATCTCCTGCTCAACAACGCGAAACTTTCTCATACAATTGCAGGCCTATTTTTAAACGTAAAGGCATAAAATTGGCAAGTCTGGCATTTGAAGTGATTTGGAAACGAAAAGCTGTTTTTTTTTTTTTTTTTTTTTTTTTTTTTTAAATAAATAAAATATTTTTCGAGTTATAATCGATTCTTGTCACGTGACAACACGTTTTTCCCCTTTCTGGCACTGCCACGTTGAGAATTCGCTTCAAAACGTCCACTTTTGCAGTATTTTTTGAAAGATATCTACCTTTACCAAAAAAAGGAAAACGCCATTCGGTGACAGAGTTTCTGAAAAATAACACCTGCCAACTTCTTGCGTTTCCGAACAAAAATTAATTCAGAAATGCGTCCTTTAAATTAGAAGCTCATTTAGATTTGAGAACAGCGAGTGGTTTTCAAATCTCCTGCTTAACAACACGAAACTTTCTGACACATTTCTGAGTCATTTTTAAACGCAAAAGCTTAAAATTGGCAGGCCTAATATGGATGTTATTTGGAACCGAAGTGAGTTTTTCATTTTTTTTACATATAAATTACTTACCAAATTATATGCAATTATGGTCACGTGACGACCGGTTTTTCTCCTAACAGGCGATATCGCGTCCAGAAATTCAGTTCAAAACATTGACTTTCACAGAATTTTCTAAAAGATTTTCTGCCTTTACTAAGAAATCGAAAGCGTCTTTCGATTACATAGGTTTTAAAAAGAACGCGTGTCAATTTCATGCATTTCCGAAGAAAAATGAATTAAAAAATGTGTCAGAAAATAGCTCGTTTGTATTTGGAAGCAGCCTTAAGGCTGTTCACAAATCCAAAAGAACAACTTTATGACATAAGTTTTAATTTATTCTTGTTAGGAAATGCATGAAACTGACAGGTGCAGCTGTTCAGAAACTATGTAATCGAGCTGTTTTTTTTTGTTTGTTTTTTTGCAAATGCAATAGATCTTTCAGAAAATAATATCAAAGTGGGCATTTTGAACCGAATTTCACGCGGAAGAAGAATAAGTACTCCAGAAAGGTTGAAAAACGTGTTTGTCACGTGATCAAAATCGCTTATAACTCAATAGGTAATTTATTGATAAAAAAATGGAAAACACAGTTCCATTCCAAATCGCTTCCATGGTCAGGCTTTCCAATTTTCTATCTTTCCGCAAACAAATGAATTTGTAAATGTGTCAGAACACTTCGCGCTTGTTGACAGAGCAGTTGAGAACAGCCTTAAATAAATGTAATGAGTGTGTCTCATGTTTTTTAGATTAAGGGTCTACTTCACTCGCACGAAAACACCCATTCGCTAATGTTAATCCTATGGAAGAGTCTCTTAAAGATAGCTCGCTTGCATTTCAATATGTTTAAACAATTTTGTTGTTGTTGTTGTTTTCTTTTGCATTGAGTTGTTGATGTTGATTTGTACAAACGCCGTTTTTTACTTTTTTGATTTTTTTTTCTTTTTGCAGGTTTTTTAATGAGAATACTTTCAAGGACGAAACTGGTTCCGAAAGTAAAAGTATCCTAATTTAAAAAAAAAAAAACCTTCAAACAGAATAAACCCCCTTTTTGGTCTAAATTTACTGGGCTATATTTTTCAACTATTTTCCCTTTACTTTCCACATAAATGGAGTACTTAAGTTGCCAAAATTAAACCAATAGTGCTAAAAACTACAAAAAAATTAATATTTCAAAAATAAATGGAGATGCAGTTTTCTAACAAATTGCTTTTAAAAGTACTACATTTTTTCCCAATACGACGGTACAAAAATTGAAAATGTGCGATGCTTAGAAATTAAAAAAATTTCTATAGATTATGTAATCGTAATGCTTTGTTTTACGGCTAGCTTCTGTAAGGTAACGTTATTTTTTAGAGACGGCACAAAATAAGCTGGGAGAAAGAAATAGCATACCGTACCGGAGGCTAATAAGCATTGACATTTACCTCTCCGCTCCCACCACCAATTGGTCAAAATTGTCTCTGGTTAATTTTTGTTCAAAGATTGTTTGAATGCATTTTACAAGATTAGAAACAAAATTTTATTTATCCAATTTTAACGTATTTCCATTATATTAATTTGATTTTATTTCGACATGAAGCGCTGAAAACACCATAGTAGTTTTTACGTATGTTGATATGGGAAGCATGAAGTAAAACATGATTTTCTGAGCACTTTTTATTAAAAAAAATTAAATTCAAATAATTCAAATACATTAAAATTTGCTAAATGAAACTATGTTTCTAATGTTGCGTTACACATTGAAACAGCTGCAAACGAAAATCAAAGAATCAGTAAATATAGATCATAAATCATATTAAAAAAAATTTTCTTGTAAAAATAAGAAAAGTGCAGATCCTTTCGGGTTCCAAAAATAGATCTATCCACTTCTTTAAGGCTTTCTCAACTGATCTGCTCAAAAAGCGCAAAACATTTTGACACATTTACAAATTCATTTTTTAACGGAAAGATATAAAATTGGAAAGCCTGACCATGGAAGCGATTTGGAATTGAACTGTGTTTACATTTTTTGATCAGCAAATTACCTATAGAGTTATAAGCGATTTTGATTACGTGACAAACACGTTTTTCACACTTTCTTGAGTGGATATTCTTCTTTCGCACGGAAATTCGGTTCAAAACTTCCACATTGATACTATTTTCTGAATTATCTATTGCGTTTCCAAAAAAAACGGAAAAAAAAGCTCGATTACATAGTTTCTGAACAAAAACACCTGCTAGTTTTATGCATTTCCGAACAAAAATAAATTAAAACTTATGTCATAAATTTGCTCTTTTGAATTTGAGGACAGCCTTAATGAGTGCTTAATGTCATAAGTACTACTTTAGAAACCCACTTGGCTTCGTTCCAAATTTATACCGGGTGTAGATATTTTTACGTAAGATGTGTTACTTCTAAAATGATATTGTGACTTCTTAAAAACTTAACAAATATTTATTCGCAATCTTCATGAGCATATTCCAAGATATTATTAGGATCTCTCCTTCATAGCTTCTTCTCGAAGCGAACATTATTACACAATATCGTTACACGGTTCGGTGGTTCAATCATACAACAAAACTGAAGTGTTCTCTTCATTTCACTTCAAAGTGGGGGTTATTGAATTAGCAGCGACACCTGCCTTTTTATTTCACATTTTCGACACTCCCCACCTGATAATTGCCAAAATTATCACACTATATTTTTAATCTAATTTTACCAATAATTATTGAAACCAATATACATGTCAAAATTATACTATATGGAATTATTCAAAACAAAAGATTTTAAAAGTTTTACCTTTAAGAAAATCTGAAATAAAGCACTAAATAAACCATAATATGATTACAAAACATATGTTTCTTACCAATATGTACAACATAAATATACCTGGCCAGGATTTTTGCAAGAAACTTTCATAAAATAACACAATAAATGCAAAATTAAATAATATCAGTATTTACAGTATAGCTAAATATATTACTGTTATAATACAGTAAAAGAATAAGTTATTAATGTTATTTACATAAACACAATACTAAAATTAAATATTGTTATATTTACAGAAAATTTATTTACAAAATTATTTTATTAATCAGCAATTTCAAAAGGATATATAAGTTGAGTAGGTCGTCTTAAATTTCCCTTTTTGGTCTTGACGACACAAGACCTGACTAGTCCATCACGACCTCTATTGACCTCGATAATTCGTCCCAAGTTCCATAGGAACTTTGATTTACTTACACCTTCAATTAAAACAATGTCATTGACTTTCAAGTCTTTTTGAGCATTAGGAGTTCCGAAAGAATGCAAGCTTTTAGTTGCTAGCAAATACTCAGCCTTCCATTTCTCCTAAATCTGGCTCAAAAGTTTTGTTTGATACGTTTTTCTTTTAATTAGGCTAGTCCTAGTTATAGAGGCGTTAAATAGTTCGTTAAAGTTAAAGGGGTATCCTACCTTGTGTCCAGCAAGCAGGAAATGGGCCGGTGTTAGCGGTTCAGGCTCAGAGGAATCATCATAAATGTATGTTAGTGATCTGTGGTTGAGAACATTTTCCACCTCTACAAGGACAGTCATAAGCTCTTCAAAAGTAAGCAAAGCTTTTCCTAAAATTTTTCTTAGGGGGTCTTTAACACTTTTCATCAGCCTCTCATAGAAACCTCCCCACCATGGGGCAAGTTCAACGATGAATTTCCATGTTATTCCTTCTGAAGAGATAAAATTTTGAAAATCCTGGTGCTTAAGTATGTCAAAGAAATATTGAATTTCTTTATTTGCACACTTGAAGGTTTTGGCATTGTCGGAGTAGAATATACCACAGTTTCCTCATCGGCTAAGAAAACGTCTAAGTGCCAATATGAACTTTTTAGTTGATAAGTCTGAAACTAGTTCAAGGTGAACAGCACGAGTCACAGCACACGTGAATAGAGCTATGTAAGCCTTTTCGGTGTTGTCACCATTTTTTATATAAACAGGACCGGTGAAGTCTACTCCAGAGACAGAAAATACCGGGGTTTCTGAGATTCGATCTCTGGGAAGTTGCGCCGTCATTTGTTTTGCTGGCTTCACTGCATATTTTCGACATACGAGGCATTTGTTGATGGCCTTTTTAACTGCTTGCCTCCCCTTGGGAATCCAGTAGTTCTCACGCAATTTACATAGTGTAGCTGCAACACCACTATGAAGCATTTTGTTGTGCTCTCGTAATATTAGCAGTTCTGTAAATCGAGAGTCCTTTGGCATGAGGATTGGATGCTTTTCTGCATAAGTATATTTACTCTCGTCCAGTCTTCCCTTTATTCTTAATAAATCGTTTTCATCAAGAAACGGTGCTAATGATAGTAAGCTCGATTGTTTTGGAAGCTCACTCTTTGATTTAAGCAAATCAATTTCTGGTTTATAAAATTGCTTTTGGACTAACTTAATGAAGAATATTTCCGCATCTTGAATTTCATCGGCAGATAAGGGACCATCGTTTCCAGGTAATTTTCTAACTTTCCTTATAAAGCGTTTAATCCATGCAATTGTTCTAAGTAATTTTAGCATACTGCTAAAGTTTTCTAAAAGTTTTACTAGCTCATTGTTTTCAATAGTGCATTCATTAACGAGAATATTTTTCCGACGTTCTAACATGTTGTCATTAGCCGAAATTTTTTTCGATCGTGCAGGCCAATCTGTGGAACTGGTTAACCAAGGCGGACCCAGCCACCATAATGAATTTTCCTTTAAAGACCTCAATTGCAATCCTCTCGACAACAAATCTGCAGGGTTTTCTTTACCTGAGCAATGGTTCCAATTTTTGGGATCCGATATGTTTTGGATTTCTGTCACTCGGTTGGAAACGAATGGTTTCCACTCTTTAGCTGAACTCTTGATCCAGCTCAAAGCGATTCGAGAATCGGTCCAAAAAAACGCATTCGAGCAATAGTCATTGAATATTTTATTCAAGTATTTATAGATTCTCACTGCTATAACTGCTCCCATCAACTCCAAACGAGGCAGTGTTAGATTCTTAAGAGGAGCAACACGTGATTTTGACATTATAAAAGACGTTTTCACTTTTTCACCTTTGTTTATGTATCTGAAGTACGCTACAGCTCCATATGCTTTGTCACTAGCATCACAAAAAATATGTATAGTTACTTCTGTTGGATAGGCTCCTTCCAGAAAATATTTTCTATCGAATGATATGTTTTTTAAATCTTGAACGTCCACTAACCAGTTTCTAAATTCAATATCTAGGTCTTCGGGAAGTTCTTCGTCCCATCCTAGCCCTTTTTGCCATATTTTCTGCATTAACAGCTTAATTCTGATTACAAAGGGGGCTATATATCCAGCGGGATCATAGATTTTTGCTGCAGCACGCAGGACTGATCTTTTAGTGGCCAAACTAGTGTTAGCTGTAACATTCTGAAATTCCAATGAATCAATTTTTATAATGTCTTTATTAGTGTCCCATTCCAGTCCCAATAACATAGACCGCTCAGATGGGTTATCTAACATACCGTTTTGTTGCCACAATTCTTTTAACTCAGTCGAATTTGAATTAAATTTACGTAAGTTCATGCTAGCGTCCTTAAGTATAGTGTTAGCACTGGATGAAAGGTTAAAAGCATTTTCAGCTGTATCTGCCCCAGAATAAAGGTCATCAACGTACATGGAGTTATTTAACATTTCAAAAACCTCAGGATAAAATTCTTTATATTTTTTAATGTGTGCCTTAATTGTGGCCGCTAAGACAAAAGCGCTACACCTAATTCCAAAAGGTAAACGTGTCATATTCATTACCCTAAAGGAGTTAGAGTCACCATTATTAAACCAAAGAAATTTTAAGTATTTTCTATCTTCTTTTGCTATTTCTATCATTAAGTATGCTTTCTCAATATCGGAAGAAAAAGCAACTTCATATGTTCGAAATTTGAGTATCACGTCTAATAAATTAGGATTTAAATTTGGACCTGATTCCAAAACATCATTTAAAGATTTCGAATGGTTTTCCTTTGATGACGCATCAAAAACTATCCTCACGCGCGTAGTTTCTTTATCTGGTCTTAAAACAGCCTTATGAGGCATATAGTATCCAGACAATAACGCACCATTTTTAGATTCTTCTACAATTCCCTCACGAAACTGCTCATCGATAACTTTCTTATACTCAGCGCATACTGCTTTATTTTTATTCAATTTTTCTTTCAAATTATGGAACCGCTTTTTAGCAATGCAAAAATTATTATTAATTTCATGTGAACCTGAATCCCAAATAAGATTAGTTGTGTACCTATTATTTTTGTATTGCAATTTTTTCTCAAACTCTTCTATTAATAATTTATCCTTTTGAGATAATTCATCACTCTCGTCCAAAATTCCGATAGAATCAATTTCCCAAAATATTCTTAAATCATTTAATTCAACCGCATTATTCATTACTGCAATATTTTGAGAACAACTATTTCCTTTTCTCAATTCCTGTCCCGTAATTACCCATCCAAAAACCGTTTTTATAGCGCCTGAGTCATTATTAATGGATATTCGTTCGTTTAAAATAAATTCCCAAAACAAGTCTGATCCAATTAGCATTTCAACATTCATCAAATCTTTTCCTACACAAGCATCAGCCATTTCCATTTTATTATCCCTCATAAATTCCCTAATTTGTGCAGACGGTTCGTACATCTCGGCACCAGATATCTGAGGAACAACAAGCGCTCGGATTTTCGCCTTGAAAGATTGATCTAAGCTTTTAATTTCTACTTCTACTATTGGATATACTTTCTCTACAGCACTTTGCATTCCGAAAGAATACACTGATAAAATCTCCTGACCTACTGGCTTTAAACTCAAAGCATTCACTAAATCTTCACTGACAAATGACCGCTGACTCCCATTATCTAAAAGTATTCTAGTTAATTTTGAATTGAAATCAGAACTCGCAACTACTTTACATGTCTGCAAATATACATTTTTAGAATGCGTCACATTATTATTACAATACGAAACAGAACTAACAATTTCGGAACTAGAATTGTTTACATTTACTGTCGCCTCAAATCCATAATTAGGAGATTCAGAATTTTGCCGCGTATTGCTTATTTTATCCTTCCGAGCGGCATTTAACCCTCTGCTGTCTTTTGTGCAAATAGAACCATGGTGATATTGATTTTTACATTTAAAGCAAGACAATTTACTTCTACATTTTTTGCTGTTGTGAAAAAGTTTAAAGCATTTAAAACAGCGATTAGAATTTTTCAATATCTTAAACTTATCTTGCGGGGGCAAGCTACATTTGAATGAATCATGGGGAGAAGAACAAAATATGCATGATAGAATTTGTGCATTAAGAGCGCTAGCAGAACTCGAACCCTTAAAATAATTTTTACTACCTTGTTTATCGGGGGGACCTGTATACTTTCGTTTAGTATCTTTAAAATAATTTACATAAGAGAAGATTCCCGACATTCAATTTCGATTTTTAAATATCTCAATAGTTCTAAAACATTAAACTCATTTTCATCTGATTTTTCTAAACGTTTTCTATTAAAATTTAGAGCGAGATCATCTGGGATTAATCTAATCAGAATGGGATACAAAAGATGACCGTACATTTCAGTCGTTACATTTAACGACTCTAAACTTCGAATTTGAATTTCAACAATGTCATATAATTTTCTTAACTCAAATATATTAGTCGAGTCCTTGACGGGATTAAGGTTTAACAATTTTGACATATGCCCGTTAACAACTAATTCCTGTCTACCAAATCTTTGTTTTAGTAGTTTTATTGCTTTTTCATAATTTTCCTCTGACAAAGCAAATCCGTTTACAACATTGAACGCGACCCCTCGTTTTTAAATATGAAAATTTATCTATTTTTGACAAATTTTCGTTTTTATAAATAGAGCTTTGAAACTGATTCCAAAATTCCATCCATAAACATGGATCACCATAATATTTTGCAATCGCGATTTTAGGTAATTTCACTGTTACATTATTAAAGTTTAAACTATTATTTCCTGCATTTTCAGGTGATTCGCTACGTTTATTACATATAACCCTTTGCGGTGTACTATCAGGACTGGAGAGCGTAATTTGTTTCGATTCTTTAATAATTTTTATCCTCGCATTAATTCTGCTTATCCAAGTCGTTATTTTTTTATTATATTCGATGGCACTCTGCACTTCACTCTCAAATTCTTTATCCTCATTAATTAAATTTTTAATTTCATTATCAAAGGTTTTTAATTCTTTACTCATTTGATCTAAATAACCAACATATTCTTCTAGCGAGCTCTCTCTACATTTTTCCAAATCATCACTTTCCAATTTATTTATATATTTAGTTACCGCTGTTCTCAAAACAGCCCTTTCTTTCTTAAATTTCAGTAAATCATTCATTTTTATTTACTTACATTGTATATCAATCAGCATAAGTAATCAAGTTTCTAATCATTAAATTATACAGTTTTTTTTCTTATATCACATTATTAAATTCGAACAACAACTTTCGTTTTCAAAATAAAATGAATCAGAACAAGAATTTATCTTCAAAACAGAACAGCATATATATATTTTTTTCTATTACTTAACAAAGTTACTTTTTTTTTTGTTATTTATTGCGAATAAAATGTTTTCAATCAAAATAATTAAATGACCTTACTTCCTTTCCAGCCGGTTGCACCATTTAGAAACCCACTTGGCTTCGTTCCAAATTTATACCGGGTGTAGATATTTTTACTTAAGATGTGTTACTTCTAAAATCATATTGTGACTTCTTAAAAACTTAACAAATATTTATTCGCAATCTTCATGAGCATATTCCAAGATATTATTAGGATCTCTCCTTCATAGCTTCTTCTCGAAGCGAACATTATTACACAATATCGTTACACGGTTCGGTGGTTCAATCATACAACAAAACTGAAGTGTTCTCTTCATTTCACTTCAAAGTGGGGGTTATCGAATTAGCAGCGACACCTGCCTTTTTATTTCCCATTTTCGACAACTACAGCTTCTATTATCTACTTCTGTAAATATGATTACAGTACAGAATATGTAGTTTTGACTTACATAAATACAGTCGGACCTCTATTTAACGAAGTCGTTAAATCCCGGGAAAAAGTTCGTTATATGGAAAATTCGTTAAATAGAGATTCACCTTTTAAAATACTTTAAACTACATAAAACAGATTTTAAATTCATAAACACTAAATATTTTTACTAAAAGTAATTAATCACATTTTTTTTATAAATTATATCGATTTGTTTTATTTATTTTGCCCACCAATATCCATCATCAATTCATTTTTTCTATGTGTTTAAATCTTTGAAATCTGCAGGGAAAACAAAACATTGTCCGGGAATGTACTTTCTGTTTAAAGTAAATAGTTTTGCATTAAAATTAACGAATTTTAATGACATTATCGTATTTATTATTATACTAACATTTAATTTTAACCATACATTAACATATGCGTCCTTAAATTTAATTTCAGAAAAACTCTGTTAATTCTGCCTGAGTTTTGTTCTTTTAAAAAGTGCCTTCTCTCATAATACGTCTCGCATCTTTGCAATGCACCAGAAACCCCTTCATGCGTATTTTCTTCTAACTATAATCCGCGTCGAATTGTTTCATGTGATTTTAGCATTTCATCATACGAAGTTTTGTTAATTCCTGCATCATAATCATTTCCATCATCATCATATTCGTCTTCATTGCATGATTTTATTTTTCGCACTGTCGAAAATATCCAACTCGATGGTGTTTCCGAGGTCTCAATTTCAGAATTAAGTTAAATACAGTCATCAATCAGCACATCATGGTTAATTTCTTCTTTTTTTCTCATCTATATCCACATTTTTTAAAGTTACTCTAAGGGATTATCGTCTTCGTCCTCCGTACTTACCGAATTCTGACTGCTGATAAAGAAGGCGCCTTGTAAAACCAGTTCAAGGCCATTAAACATCATAAAATGTGTTTAAAGAAAGAATAAGTTTGAAATGTCCAGAAATATTTTGAGAAATGGGAAGAAAAAAAAATAGATCACAAGAAAAAGTTCGTTAAATGGAGAATTCACTGCGCTATTTGGAGGTTATTTTACGAAGAAATTCGCAAAATGTTCTTGGCTCCAAGGAAAAGTTCGCAAAATAGAGAAATTCGCAAAATAGAGGTTCGTTAAATAGAGGTCCGACTGTATGCATTAATATTCTCATATTCCTTGCAAGTAAAATTGCAAAAATATCACCCATTATAGAATCATCAATCGTTTAAAAATTTCTGTTTGTATTTTAAAAAATGTTTGAAATTGAAAGTTCAGCTTCCGCAAAAATATGCACTGTTGTTTCTTGTTTGATACTGCGTTATGAAGCTGAAGTTCTGTACTTGTAAAATATATGTTGTTAAAATTTTAATCACATCGCTGTTTGTTAGAACGAAACCATACATTTTCTTGGGCCCAATAGCCATTTTTGCATTGACGTATAAAGGAAAGATTATCAAAAATCAGGTTTAATAAAGAAACATTTTGACATTATTATAAATAGCAATGCTTTGAAGTTGGCAAATCATCGGACAAACGATATTACCGTATAAAGAGAAACGTATTAACAATTGTTTCCTCTATCATTGATTAATATACAAAGTTAAATGTCTGGCGAATTGTTTTACTAATTTCAGACGTCTTTAAGTGGTTCAATATTAAAAAAATAAATTTTCAATTTATAGTTGTAATCCGTAATTTCAAAAACAATTTTAAGCGACATCATGAAATTTTAATTTAATAGCAAATTAAACAGATTATTTAAAAAAATATTTTTTTTCCAAGGAGTATCGTTGTTTAACCATAAAAATAATTTTTTTATACCTTTTCAAACTATAAAACAAATATATGTACACACATACTCATTCTAAAAAAGGTTTATTTGGATTTATACAAAGAGATAAAGGAAATACTGTAATTCAATCTATGAGAAAAAAAATTTTTACTCTTTTTTATACTGTTTCTGCTTATTTAGTTTTGAAACTGCAACAATAGTTATTCTTCTGAGACGAACTTTTCTTGAAAGATAGAATTACAATAAAAAGAAAGGAAGTATAGCTTTTACAAAGAATCTACAAGGAGATAAAAAATACATGAACAAAAATAAAAGTCTGACATTCCCTTATTGAAATAAAAACTAATATTTCAAATAAATAATAAACGCATACTTTTTTGCGTTATTTTAACACCAGAGTTGAGAGCTGAAAATACGAGAAATGAATTTGTTCATGCAAAATTTGGTTTTTAGCATCATCTGAAAAAAGAAAAAGTTATAATTATTGATAGACAATTAAGTAGAAAGAAAATTCCTTTTACTTGCTTATTTTTCTGTTTTTAATTTTTGTAACTTCGTCTGTGCAAATTGATGGATCCTCAGTACTTACACATTATCCGTACCAAGACGATGCGCTGCTAGCAATGGTATTTTTTTTTTACTAAAATTAATTTGTATTAATAACTTAATACACTATTTGCCTATTTATATAAATCCGTATATACAGACTTACATAAACATGTCTATCCATCTTACATGCTTACAAACGTTTTTTCTAAATACAACTTACTCGTTGCTCCTACTTTGTTACAAACAAAACTCACCACAGAGTAAATCAAGTACTTTAGCAAGCTGTATTAAAAATAACTAAAGGATCCAAGCCGGGTTAACCGGGTTACATAACAAAAATAAAAACCCTTTTTTTTATTGAAAACTGTAATAGACTGTTTCCATTTAATATATTCTTTAGATTGCCCACTAACAGCACCAAATAGCATTTTTATATGAAAAATGGTCAAAATATATGCAAATAAAATTTTGAAATTAATTAAAAGCGGTACTTTAGTATTAGCCGCTTGTCAGGAGCTAATAGCCGAAGAAATCGGCAAAGATTTCGCTACTTACAGCAGCCTTTCTTATTCCGATAATTTTAATAGTTTAACTGAGTAGTTCAATTACATGTCTGCTAATTTTTGTTTTATTTATGATATTTTATTGATTTATTTATTGATTGATGAAGTTTAATTTCGTTATAGATATTACCGGAAACAAATACTGAATTATTATTGCTGTTAAGCGCAAACGAGTTGATCTTTCGTAATGGGATTGCATGCGATATAGATAAATTTTTGAAAAATATGTACTGGAAAATTAAAACATAAAAAATCAGTAAATTCATATACAGCTTTCGAACAAATTGCGTTTGAAAGAACATTTTTTTTCCCTATTCGACTGTGTAAGAACGGACATTGTGCAATGTTTGGAAGATCAAAACACTGTACTAAAAGAGAAATTTCTATAATCTGGTGTTGCCACCGTCAATGTGTTTGCTCGTTACTCACGGGCATGTTTTTGATTTATAATGTTGGTTAAACTTCTATCACTTTTTTAAAATCTCATCCTGATACTAAGCGATTGAATGCACCTGAGATCACTTCACTGTTGAAAATCTCTTGTCAATTGTCTTGTTAGGTGCGTTCGTAATTATATAAATACGTAGCACCTATAGTTGTCGTTCAGTCCGTCTGTCTGTCCGTCCGTCTGTCCGTCTGTCCGCATATAACAGAGCAAAAAGTACCCAACCGAATCGTTTGAAATTTAAAATATATAATTGTTGCATAATTTTGTCGAGTCATTTCAAATTTTATGAAAATCGGATGTATAGTTTAATTACAGGGACAGTCAAAAGTTTTCCGATACATTACGACCAATGGGAAAAAATTATTGCAAGTGCATTTTAATGATGTTACAGCCTTCCGAATGGTCTGAAATTTTAAATATATAATTGCTTCAAGATTTTGTCGAGTCATTTCAAATTTTATGAAAATCGGATGTACAGTTTAATTACAGGGACCGTCAAAATTTTTCCGTTATATTACGGCCAATGCGAAAAAATTATTTCAAGTGCAAATTAATGATGTTATAGCCTTTCGAACAGAATGAAATGGATAGGCACTTATGAAGTGCACTAAAATATACATTCAGTACAATATGCGGTGCAAAAAATATTTATAAAACTAGTTATAGTACGAACGCACGTCATTTGCCACGTTTGACGAGCAATTTCCAACTTGTTGTTATTCTGCACGTTATCCATGCAGCTCACAGTGTAAGATTTTAGAAATCTAGCTAGAAGAAAGCCCAAAAATCGACTTGCAGCACTTTCACTTTCAGACATTTCAAACAACCCCTAACACAAAGGTCGGCAAGTAATTTTAAGTGGGGTCCGAATACTTTTGAAAACATTTTATCGCTGTGCAGAGAAAAAACACATAAGTAATATGCCGGATGTCCCAAAAATGACTGATGGATTTTAAAATTCAATAACTTGCAAACAGTGACAGATATTAAAAAAAATTCTTGCACGAGTGTTATGTAAGATGTCAGGAGTTTTTACGCTGCGATTCTCAGTTTTAGTTACAAATAGCACCGATAGATGGCACTGCAAGCAATAACAGCTAAATCCAGGCATGGTTTTTCGGTCTCTCTCTTCTTCCATGCGAAAAAAGAGATAAAAATGTATTGACTGGATCCCGAAGTATCAAAAAATCGAGCCTGGACTGAGCACCTATTGCTCTCAGCGCCATCTATTGTTTGAAATTAAAATTAAAATCAAGAATCACTGAGAAAAAACTCCTGATATCATACATAACCTTCTGCAGGAATTTTTTTAAATATATGTCACCGTTTGCAAGTTATTGAATTTTAAAATCCATCAGTGATTTTTGGGACACTCGGTAAGTACTTATTACTTTTAAATTTGTATTTTTTACATACACATACATAGACATTTCGCTTTAAATCGAAACTTTTAACATTAGCGACAGTTTTGTAGCATAGGAGGCAAACTGGAGCAGTTTCAGGCCTATCAGGCAGCGTAAAACTACATTGTTGTATCCACTCAGCCAGAAAATTTCTATTTTCATAATCAACTTTACGCTTTTTAGAATACGTATTGATTCACAGAACGTTATTTTAGCACACGACAATAACAACGCGAATGAACTAAATTTCCGCACAAGATCGCAATCTATTACTAACCAGAAGAATCCGCTCCCTCCCAGATGAATCCTCCACTGAAACCGCCGCGCCTGCGCTTCAATGCATTATTTTTCGTTTCACACCAAAGCAACTAAGAATCAGTATTAAAAAAATTAATTAATCGCGCTATTATTTGTAAAATATAAGAAGCAATGATAAGGCTATCGCTCAAACGTGTCTATTATATGTAAATATTAATAAAATTGTCATTCAAATTGAAAAATTTTGGCCGCCCACGCTAAACATTCCGCGGTCTGGATGTTAGCCGCGATCCGCCTGTTGCTCTAACACATTGTAACACAACGGTGTCCCTGACACATTGAAAAGAAAAGAGGGGTCATTCCATACAAAATGAGCAAATCACCTGTGGCAGACATGTCACAGATTTTAACGAAAATCATTTTGTAAGTAGATCATATCTATTTATGAGTAAATGTAAAATAATAGATTTTAGGATTGTTTATTTAAGTATTAAAATTTATATTAAAAGTTGACGCAAAATCGCGTTTTTGGCTGCATGCTTGAAGTTTCAATTTTGGTTATTAGCCTTAAGAATGCAAAGGCTATATTAAAAATTATTTATAATTAGGAATGAATAATAAGTAACAGATTGACGTAAATTAGTAATTGTAATTAAAAAAAAATTATTTTTGAAAATTTTTGAGTGAAAAATGCAACGTTTCTATTGAGATGAAGGACACCTCTGACAATATCAAAATTGCTTGGCGTTATAGCTAAAAGTATACATATTAAATATTCAAACTTTCATTCTTGCCTTTTTATTACTTAATGAAAAAAAAATAAATACTAAAAAATGTTGAGGATAAAATGCAATATTTCGATCACTTGTTTCGACGTGAAGGAAAGCTTTTTAAGACTTTTAATTCTTTTGATATTCCAGATAATAGTGTATATTTTAAATATAAAAACTTTTATACTCGCTTTCAATTTATTTTTGCCTTAAGAAGATTTTTAATCAAAGTAGAAAAAAAAAAACTCAATTGAACAAAAAAATATATATTAACACCTAAACTCACATACAGAAAATAGATGGCAGCACTAAATTTTTTCACCTTGAAATCCTGCAATATTTTAAGAAACGCGCGCGAATTTAAAAAAAAAAATAAAGCATGGAATGTAGTTAATATTGCCTTTTTTAACCCAATTTTGTGACGTTAGGAATCAAAAGGCAATCTTGAAATTTTTTTAGCAGATTAAGGAGTTATTGATCTTTATGTCTGCGCAATAACTGTAATGTAGGACCTTTCCTTCATTATGTTTTTTTACCTATCAATAAGAGGAAAAATTGCGATTTTGTCATTTTCTTAAAGTTTCTAAATTTTTTTAAAGGTGAAGGAAATACATGGCAACTTCAAAACTTTAGTAATTCGGTCTTAATATGTATCACTACATCAGGCATTAATTTCTCAGATGTTTTTGAATTCCTTTAATTTTTATAACGTTTTTAATTTTCTCAAAATTTGCAAATTTTCAATTTTTACAACCAATTAAAGATTAATCATGGTGTTACCAGATTATTATTACTCAATAAATAAGATAATTTTTTACAGGTTACATTATTACATAAAAAATTTATTTCAGTTAAATAATTTTCAAGATACAGAACTTCAAACCTGACACTTTGGACGATTGCACACATGCCATTCTTTATCACAAGTTTTTTAAATGTCCAAAACTGCTAAAATAATTTATTTTTTGTGAAGACATTTTGCAGAGCTCTATTTGAATAGGAATTGAACCTGTATACCAAATTTTATTAAAATTGTTTACTATGTGGCCACGGCTTTTTTAAAATTTTTGCTCATTTTACGAGGAATGACCCAGAGATAAAGTGCAAGCAGCCTAACTTCACAACAGCACATCAAAAGTCATCTCGAAAACCACGTTTTATCTAAATTAAGGGGAAGGGACAGTTGCCCTCTTTCCCCCTTTTATACTTAACCAATGAAGCTCCAAATCAAGTGAAGAAAGCCATATCGGAATAAATTGGTATATCAAATTTGAAGCAAATCGAATAATTCTGCATGAAAAACACATTTATCTACATTAAAGGGGGGTAACTAGCCCCCGTTCCTTTTTATACTTAACCAATTAACCTCTAAATCTAATCAAGGGAGCTCCTTAACATAATAAACTGGTATACGAAAGTTGGAGCAAATCGAATTACTCTGCAATGAAACCCATTTATCTAAGTTAAGGGTGATAGCCCCCTTTTCTCCCTTCATATGTAACTAATGAACCTCCAAATCTAATCAAGGCAGCTCCTTAACATATAAACCGGTATACCAAATTTGGAGCAAATCGAATAGTTCTACATGAAAAACCCATTTATCTAAATTAAAGGGGGGGGGGGCAGCTCTCCTTTCCTCTTTTTATACTTAACTAATGAACCTCCAAATCTAATCAAGGCAGCTCCTTAACATAATAAACCGGTATACCAAATTTGGAGCAAATCGAATAGATCTACATGAAAAACCCATTTATCTAAATTAAAGGGGGGGGGCTAGCCCCCTTTGTACTTAACTCATGAATATCCAAATCTGATCAGGGAAGCTCCTTAAGATAATAAACCGGTATACGAAATTTGGAGCAAATCGAATAATTCTGCATGAAAAACCCATTTATCTAAATTAGGGGGGGGGAGCTCTCCTTTCCTCCTTTTATACTTAATTAATGAACCTCCAAATCTAATCAAGGCAGCTCCTTAACATAATAAACCGGTATACCAAATTTGGAGCAAATCGAATTATTCTACATAAAAAACCCATTCAAGTAAATTAAGGAGGGAGTAACCCCCTTTCCAACCTTTGTACATAAGTAATGGGCTTCCAAATCTAATCAGGGAAGCTGCTTAACATAATTAACCGGTATACCAAATTTAGAGCAAATCGGATATTTCTGCATAAGAAACCCATTTATCTGAATTAAGGAGGGGGGCTAGCCCCCCTTTCCTACCTTTATATGTAACTAATGAATCTCCAAATCTAATTAAGGCAGCTCCCTAACATTATAAACCTGTATACCAAACTTGGAACAAATCGAATAATTCTACATGAAAAACCCATTTATCTAAATTAAGGGGGTGGGGGTAGCCCCCCTTTCCCCCCTTTATACTTATGTAATGAGCTTCCAAATCTAATCATGATGGAAGCTCCTTAACATAATAAACCGGTATACCAAATTTAGAGCAAATCGAATACTTCTGCATGAAAAACCCATTTATCTAAATTAAGGGGTGGACTAGCCTCCCTTTTCCCCCTTTATCCTTAACCAATGAACCCCAAAAACTAATCAGGGAAGCGCCTTATCAGAATGAACCTAGAAAAAAAAATTTGAAGCAAATCGGTTATTTCTATCAAAAATGATCGCGTTACGTACAGTGGCGGTCAAAAGTTTCCGGCCAGTTAGTTTCTTTTATTTGTTTGATAGAACGTTTTAGTGAAGAAGAAGCAAAATTGCTCCAAAAGTTAGGAATAAGTAAAGTACCATTGACCACGTGATCATTTTGATTGGATGCTTAAAATACTTGATGCAAAGGGGAGGAATTCCAAATTCGCGCATTCAAAAGTTTCCGGCCATTCGTCATCCATTAGTTTTTGCTATCGCTAAAGTCTTTTTTTGGCCATGTTTGTTAATTAATCAACGTGAATAAAGCATTTGAAATTCAAAAATGAAAATTTTAACAATTTATTGTTCCTAAAAGAATGATTTTTTTTTTTTTTTTTTGTCGCTAAAGGGACAATCTTCTAGTGAGATTGCGGCAAAGTTGTCGATCGGAAAATTTGGTGCGAACGATATTTAAAAATATATATAAAGATGGTCATGGCCTTTGGAACTTGTCACGGTCCGGGGGACTCCGGAAAACAACTATTCTTGTAGACAGAATTATCAGAAGAAAAGCAGTTGATGACCCGTGTAAAAAGGCCGCTGCAATTACACGTGATTTATGGTGTTAAAATATTGCTGAAATAAGTCTGTCTACAGTATTAAGACGCTTATGTGACGTAGAACTTTATGAAACACTCGGTGTTAAAAAACCTTTCATTAATAAAAAAAATTCAGAGGGCGTTTGCCAAGGAATACAAAGACTGGTCAAGTGAAAACTGGAAAAAAGTACTATTTTCCGATAATTCGACGTTCAATATTTTTGGTAGTGATAAAAAACATTATAACCGATGACCTAAAAGCAAAAGATAAGATGCGAGATATATTGTTCCGATAATGAAGCCCAGCGGAGGACACGTTATGCTGTGGGGAGCATTTTCTGGAAAATGTGCCTGTCCGTTATTTGAAATCTGCGGCAAGATTAATAGTGAAATGCATAAGGATATCTTGCAAGATCATTTGATGCCCTAGTGGAGGAAAAATTGTGGTCGCAACTATTTGTTTCATCATGATAACGGCCAAAAGCATACATGCAAGCTCGTCAAGCAGTGGCTTTCGCACGAAAAAATTTCGCTTTTGAAATGGACAGTCCAATCATCCGATTTGAATACAATAGAAAATCTTTGAAACTAACTTGAAAATGTGTGTGGAATTATAAATATGCAAATTCAGCAGCATTTTCACAAAAATTGTAAGAACCGTGGACAAAACGTAACACTGATGATCTACAACCGTTCATTGAACCGATGCAACGTTACTGCGCCGCAGTACTTATGGCTAAATGTCTGAATACAAAATACTAATTGTAAATGTTGTTGATCACTGTTATTTTCTGTTATAACACCATTTTTTTCCAAACTTGCAAAAGTGGCCTGAAACTTTTGAGAACTTGCTTTTTCTTTAGAAATTAATTTTGCCAGTTAAATTTATTAATATTTAATTTTTATTCCATAAATAAGTTCTTAACTTTTATGTCAATAAAGTGTATAAGTATCACTTTGAGATTCCTCTTCATATGGATATACTTACAAATTTTACCAAAAATTTTATGCTGGTCGGAAACTTTTGACCGCTACTGTACGTACATACAGAACCGGTGGGCACATAAGCTAGGCCTTGATAGCCTGTGAGCTAAAAAGGAATGTTGACATCAGAAGAACACGCGATTTCGTGTTAAATTGTGGCTATTTTCCCTATATTGCTTAACCCCTATACTACAGTTTGAAATGCATAAGTATTACAAACAAAAAGAAAAGTGCCCAGTTAAACTGATGGCATTGAGCTCACAGGCTATTCACACTAATTGTATATTATTCTCTTATTTCAAAGAATAATGCCCCTCAAAAAATAAATGAAGGGGGATTAGCCCCCGTTTCCCCCCTTTATACTTAACCAATCAACATCCAAATCGAATGAAGGAAGCGCCCTATCGGAATAAACTGGTATATGAAATTTAAAGTAAATCGAATAAATCTGCATGAAAAAACCATTTATCTAAATTAAGGGGGATCTAGCCCCCCTTTCCTCCCTTTATACTTAACTAATGAACCTCCAAATCTAATCAGGGAAGATCCTTAACATAATAAACCGGTATACCAAATTTGGAGCAAATCGAATAATTCTGCATGAAAACCCCATTTATCTAAATTAAGGGAAGGGTGTACTACCCTTTCCTCCCTTTATACTTAACTAATGAATCTCTAAATCTAATCAATGCAGCTCCTTAACATAATAAACCGGCATACCAAATTTGGAGCAAATCGAACAATTCTACAGGAAAAACACATTTATCTAAATTAAGGGGGGCTAGCCCCCCTTTTCCCCCTTTATACTAAAGTAATGAACTCCCAAATCTAATCAGGGAAGCTCCTTAACATAATAAACCGGTACACTAAATTTGCAGCAAATCGAATATTTCTGCATGAAAAACCCATTTATCTAAATTAAGTGGGGACTAACCCCCTTTTCCTCCTTTATCCTTAAACAATGAACCCCCAAAACTAATCAGGGAAGCGCCTTATCAAAATGAACCTAGAAAAAAAAAATTTCAAGCAAATTGGATATTTCTATCAAGAGTTATCGCGTTACGTACGTACGTACATACATACAGAACAGGCGGGTGAATAAGCTCTCGGGCTTTGATAGCCTGTGAGCTAAAAATGGATTACTACTTTTCGTATGCAAAAAAAATCTTCTTGTAAATAAATGTGAATATTTTTTTTTTCTATTTAAATATGCACAGAATACAATAATGTTACTTAAATGTCAACGTATGAAAATGACAAAAATTATTTCTATTATGATTATGATGATGGAATAACAATGACATAAATTGTACAATGTAACGCTTAAAGAAATAATTTTTGATTATATTCAAGTATTTTATCTCTTGTAAGTACAATTTTATTACATTATATCGATTATATCGATAATTCTCATAAATTGAATTTTGGCCCGCTAGATTCTCGAAATCTTGCACTGTGCAGCTCCAAAAAGCTGTTAAATTTTAATGTGAGTGCAATGACATGTAATTTACAGCATTCACATATAATGTGTACGCTTTATGATATAAAGACGTATGACATTGTGTTCATCACTTTGATAATGCTATTTAATATCCTCTTAATGTAGAAACACAATTTCATTTTGATATGATTTTTTTTTCAATAACACAAAAAGTACCTTTATATTGCATATAGTGGTATATTGAATGCACACATTAGTTTAGTTTTAATAGCAACACTGAATTTAATATCTGTATTGAATTCATTTTTCTCGGGAAAATAAATTTGCAGATCCATTGGAGACAAAAACTAATTTTTTGTCAATTTACTGGCAGTTGTTCTCAAATTCAGAAAATAAAGGTCATAACTATTTCTTGTCCACTACTATACATCTCAGGCACCCCTCCCTTCCCATGAAATTTCCGCTTGTTCATATTCGATTAGAACATAGAAAATTCTTTAATCAGATCAAAGTGACTCAAAAATTTCCAATCTAACTAGGAAGGTCTCCTTACAGGGCATACTCAGAATATGTTGAAAAAAATACTAGTGAAACTACTTATGGATGTAATAAGGGATCAGTCAAATTTAACGGCGGAATTTCAGTAGAAAGTCTGTAAAAAAATAAAATACTTTCGAATATTTGGCGCGAAAATATGAAAGTGACACGCGATTTGGCGAGCAGGATTTTTACTTGCCAAAAGCAAACGATTTTAATGCATCTGAAAATTCACTAATTGTTTTTTAGAATGCACGGTTTTTAATGAATTCAAACTTAATCAATTAAACAGGTTATTATATATTTTTTATATTTTTTATATTACATACACTGATAAAAATTTCACCGTTGGATTACGGGAAAAGCCTGGCAGCACAAATTCCAGCATTTTCCCGTAATCGTACAGTATGTACCGTTATATTTAGACTGTATTAGGCCGTAAATGACAGTAAATTTTTGAACGTATCTGACCGAAAATCACAGTAACTTTCAAGACCGTATCTGACCGTAAACCACAGTAACTTTCAAGAACGTATCTGACCGTAAATCACAGTAACTTTCAAGAACGTATCTGACCGTAAATCACAGTCATAGAAGTGTATTTGACCGTTAATGACTTTTTTTTTCTTTTCTTTTTTTTTTTTTTTTTTTTAGTATCAGTTATTATTTTGTTTCAATTTCCATTAAAGAGATATAAATTCTCTGTGTTTTCTATCTTTTAGGGAATTGAAACTGCATTTTACGTAAATACTAGCAATGGCGATAGATAATATTCTAATTTTAGTGGATTTCAGCCTTCTCATTCTAAAACATTATAATTGACAGCTTTTTATGTATTTACATGTCATTTATATATTCGCATACGTTTCCGTTTTAATTTAAAAACTATCAAAAGAACGTTGTTCTAATGTGTAATAAACGAGGAATAATAATATAATTTTTATTGGATTATTATTATATTACATTATTGTACATTGAATTTTTAATCTGTCTTTTACAAAATTCAATCTCAGAGAAATGGACCCTTCACAACACTTAAAACTTAGATTTCCACTTTGAAATAAATTCATTTAAAATTATTTTCTAGATTTCAGTAACCGCCCGCTTTTCATTTCTTCACCCTACAAAGTTAATATCGCTAAACTCTTATGTTAAAAAAAAAAAAAAAAAAAAAAAAAAAAAAAAAAAAAAACTTTATAAATAATAATACTCCAAACACCCCCCCCCCCCCCCCCCCGCCACACTTATTACACAGAATTAAAATTTTTATTTTTTCTTAAAAAAGGATACTTTATTAATTGTATTAACAGAAATGTATTGAACGAGAATCTAATCAAAATGTAAACAGTCTATTAAAACCCTTTAGCTATTTTTATAGTTTTTATTTAATACCTTTTCAGCAATTGGTGTGAAATATAAGAAAAAAACCTTTACAATATTAGATTAAATTACATAATAATTGGCAACATTATAAAATATTTCACAACTATTGCCTACCTCTTCTATTAATTTGAATTCTTGTTTCACTGCAATATAAATTTTTTGATAGTCGTAGCAATTTTTCTATTTTTTATTTATCCATTTTGTTATTATTATTATTATTATTATTATTATTATTATTTTAGGATGAGGAAAGGAAAGGTGGTGAGTGTAATTTGGAAAACAATTTTAAATGAATTTATTAAAAGGTTTTACAGTTGTGAAATGTGCATTTTTCTGAGATTGAATAGATTACAGATAATGTATTTAATAATAATGTAATAATAATATAAAAACATAATAATAATATAACAACGTTATAATAATATAAAGGTATAATTTAGTAATATAATAATAGTTTAAAAACACAATAATAATGTATTAACAATGTATGATAATGTATTATTATATCATTATTCCTACTTTATTACACATTAGTACAATGATTTTCTTTAAATTATAACGGAAACTTATGCGAATATTTAAATGATATGTACACAAACATCTGCCACTTACCTTGTTTTAAAATGGAAAGGCTGACAATCATCAAGAATTAGAATATTATCCATCACTGTTACAGCTAGCATTCACTAACACTTACGTACGGACAATCAAACTTATAGGCAAGATGGCTGCCATCAAGACTGCTATTGAATTTCTCGGTAAAAAACGTGGTCTTGCTCAGAATCTAGAATGCGCGCGCCTCTGATCCAGTGTAATCCACCGTTAGATCACGGTTAGCGATCGCGAGTAACAGTAATTTACTAGACTAGGCCGTTATTTGCCGTTAAAGGCTGTAAAAGTCTGCGTTACATTATCCCCTTTGCCGTATATGACTGTTAGAGTGAGGTTAATACTGAAAAAATGATCAGTTACGGTCAATAACAGCTTATTATTGTCAGTGACTGATATTTAGCGGGCAAGCGCAATATTTACTTCAATACAGTAACTTACAGTAAAATTATGCAGTAAAGTACTGTAAAGCAACAGCTATTTTTAACAGTGTATATATGTTGCTTGTTGCTGTAGTTATTTAATTTCATCACTGTAAAAATATTTTCTATGCTTTGCAAGTTGCAACTATCTATTTTAAGTTATAGTCAGCTGACATTTGATTTAACATTCCCATATCGAAGACGAAATCGTTTCCATAGCAACAAAATCAAATCGACAGTGTTCTATCTGCCTTATTTTTGAGCTTGAAATAATTTAAATCAATTTAAATTTTGTTTTAAATCGTAAAGTATGGTATTTAAATTTTATTATAAATACATATAAATATATATCACAAACAATAGTTAAAACAAACTAAAAATGACAAAACTATTGTTAAAACAAATTAAAAATGACAAAACTAAAGTTATTAAAATTAAACTTGTATAAACAAATTCAACATAAAACGTTTTTTTCCTACATAAAACCGTATTTTTTTTTTCATCGCCAACCGGTGATAAATCGCCAAATAAACGAAAATTTCGTTATTTTTTTACGGACGCTGTATCGGAGTTCCGCCAAAAAAATTTTTAAATATATATATCCATATGAGAAGAACATTTTGTAATTTTTTCAGATTTTTCTGAGTATACGCGTATGGAGACCTTCCTTGTAAGTGACGTTTCTGTGAAATCATGCCATATTTCGTACAGTGCCCATTTTAAACTTCGTGCGTGAAGTTTGATTTAGATCTCATCAAGCCAGATTAATTGCTTTTTAAGCAGTAAAAATAAGGGATTTTTTCGCAAAGAATATCTATAAAAGATAAGTTTAATTCCTAATAAATAAGTTATCTGTAAAAAAAAAAAAAAAAAAAAAACGTTTTGTCAAATAATTTTGCGCGAATTTTCATAATTATAAAATTTAAACCCATGTATAATAAGAAAACTTATAAATGTTAAATAATTACTCTGGTTAATTTAAAGATTTTCTTAATTTTCCGATTAAATAAGTGTTAAAATAGAGTAATAATAAATCTTCAAAATTTATACAAAACATAACGTGAGAATGGAGAAAGAAACTCACGATAGCGAAGATTGAAAAGTGTTCTTTTCACTGAATATTCCTAAGGGTATCGGAAAAGGACTTGGAATTCAAAGCAGAATATTTATAGATTTTTCCCTGAAAGATTTGAAATTTTTCTAGCAGAAATCTTTTAGAAAGCATCTATCATAAATCACTTTCGAAATAGAAACATTTTGGAAAATAAATCAAACGGTGAGATTTGCTTTGCATTATACCTGTGAAAAAATATCAAATTTATAAAAGTTAGGTTTATATATATATATGTGTGTGTGTAGGGGCAATTGTGGATTTAAAAGCATAATAAAAAATCATTTTTCTATTTCAGAGAACTTAGTGATTTTTTTTCTGTCAGCTCCTGATATACAGTAGTTTAAAATTCAAAAACTGCTTGACTTAAAAATTAGTTATAAATTCCATTAATAAATAGCGTGGGCTGTACCAAATTGTGAAATATTCAAAATAACGTATAAAATTAAATCAAAAGCCTCTGAGTATTTAATTTTTATTATATTTAGCAATAAAACGTGAAACAAAATATTTTTATTTCGAAATTTTGAAGCTAATTTCAGTAATCTTGCAGTTTCTGATACGCAATGCCATCTGCTGACAGAAATTTAAAATATTTTTACAATTAGTTATATACAGATGAGGAAATACTTGATAAGCATGCCATTTACATTACTTTTAAATTTACAATAGTTAATAAAATACTGAATTCTAAATTTAGAGAGTTCCATCAAAAACACTCCGTAGGTATAATACTTTTATCAACAATCTCATAATCTCAATCATGATTTTGTTAATGACACAACAATGTACAAAACTGCTGTAGTTTAATTGTTTTACAATTATTATTCTGCTCAAAACTAAAACAAACGCAAAATTTAAATTTCTATATTGGTCTCCCAAATAAGTGACACCTCAATTTTGTTTCTAACACATGTTTAAATCAATTGGCTTTGCTGGACATTTTATTTATAAAATATATATATATAAACTCACCTGCAACGTCAAAAGATTAAATAAATCATTTTATTCTAAAATTATGCGAAATATTATGTTTCTTCCTATATTTTTTTCAATAATAAAAAGAGATTGAACATTAGGTTTTTAACGAAAAGTAAACTGTCCAATTTCTTTTGAGTATATAGATGTAAACGTTCGCAAAAAGGCTTTTAAAAACTGAAAGATTTTCTTTAAACATGTTTTTAAACGTAACTTATTATGCTTACTTTGGAAATTCATGAACATATTTCAGGCAAGCTAAATAAAAAGAAGGTGCTAAAAATTAAATTAAACAACTTGGCTTGAATTAGACATGTAGTTAAATTTGATACGGATACATTCATTTCTTAACGCTAAATTCAATCTGAATATTTTCAAGTTATATGCGGCTAAATATGTAAAAGCAAATTGCACTTTTTAAATTCAAATTGACTTATATTGATGATGCAAAAAAAAAATGATTCATTGTACTTCTGTGTAAATTTCCTATAGGGTCATTAAATACAAAATGAGCAAATCACCTGTGGCAGACATGTCACAGATTCTAACGAAAATCATTTTGTAAGTAGATCATATCTATTTATGAGTAAATGTAAAATAATTGATTTTAGGATTGTTTATTTAAGTATTAAAATTTATATTAAAAGTTGATGCAAATCATGGTTTTGGCTACATGTTTGAAGTTTCAATTTTGGTTATTAGCCTTAAGAATGCAAAGACTATATTAAAAATTATTTATAATTAGGAATGAATAATAAGTAACAGATTGACGTAAGTTAGTAATTGTAATTTTATTCCTTAATGAGAAAAAAAAATTTTTTTTGAAAATTTTTGAGTGAAAAATGCAACATTTGTATTGAGATGAAGGACACCTCTGACAATATCAAAATTGCTTGACGTTATAGCTAAAAGTATATATATTAAATATTCAAACTTTCATTCTTGCCTTTTTATTCCTTAATGAAAAAAAATAGTAAAAAATTTTGAGGATAAAATGCAATATTTCTATCACTTGTTTCGACGTGAAGGAAAGCTTTTTAAGACTTTTAATTCTTTTGATATTACAGATAATAGTGTATGTTTTAAATATAAAAACTTGTATACTTGCATTCAATTTATTTTTGCCTCAATAAAATTTTTAATTAAAGTAGGGAAAAAAGCTCAATTGAACAAAAAATATATATATTAACACCTAAACTCACATACAGAAAATAGATGGCAGCACTAAATTTTTTCACCTTGAAATCCTGCAATATTTTAAGAAACGCGCGCGAATTAAAAAAAAATAGCGCATGAATGTAGTTAATATTGCCTTTTTTAACCCAATTTTATGACTTTAGGAATCAAAAGGCAATCTTGAAATTTTCTTAGCAGATTATGGACTTATTGATCTTTACGTCTGTGCAATAACTCTAATGTGGGACCTTTCCTTCATTATATTTTTACCTATCAATAAGAGGAAAAATTACGATTTTGTCATTTTTTTTTAAGTTTCTAAATTTTTTTAAAGGTGAAGGAAATACATGGCAACTTCAAAACTTTAGTAATTCGATCTTAATATGTAACACTACATCAGGCATTAATTTCTCAGATATTTTTGAATTCCTTTAATTTTTATAACGTTTTTAATTTTCTCAAAATTTGCAAATTTTCAATTTTTACAACCAATTAAAGATTAATCATGGTGTTACCAGATTATTATTACTCAATAAATAAGAAGATAATTTTTCAGAGGTTACATTATTATATAAAAAATTCATTTCAGTTAAATAATTTTCAAAATACAGAACTTCAAACCTGCAACTTTGGACGATTGCACACATGCCATTCTTTATCACAAGTTTTTTAAATGTCCAAAACTGCTAAAATAATTTATTTTTTGTGAATATATTTTGCAGAGCTCTATTTGAATATGAATTGAACCTGTATATCAAATTTTATTAAAATCGTTTACTATGTGGCCACGACTTTTCTTAAATTTTTGCTCATTTTACGTGGAATAACCCTATAACCTTTATAATAATAACCTCATATAACCTTTTAAGACCTGGGGACTTTTGGTAGAAATGAAAAGTTTTGGTGGTTTCTCCTAATTAATAGGATCATATTTGATTGAAAAAAAACATTTAAAAAATACCCGATGTCATGTTATGACAAGGGAGGATCCACGCAAATCCGTGGGTGGAGGCTCGAATTTACATAGCACAGAAAGAGTCAAATGTTTTTTTCTTTTTCTCTAGGATCGCCTACACAATTGTGTAGGTCAGGTCTTAATGGCTTAAAAAACTACTGTGATAGTAAAATAAGTGGAAGAGAAAATTATGCGAATAAATAATGTAAGCAGATAATATGCTGTTTAAAGTACAATTGTTTCTTAAACCGATAACAAATAGATAAAATAGAAAGGCGAGGCTGGCTCAAGTATGAATGTATTGAGTAATATATTTACAACAACTGAACTAAAATATAGAGCATAACATTTATTTATAGATTTTGAAAGGCTCCTGAAAGACGGATGGCAAATCAGGAAGCTTAAAGAAACAATCATAGCTTAAGCAGCCAAAATTTTTAAGAACTGAAAATGGAATTAATAAAAATTCAATGTAATGCTATGATTACAATATTCTATATTAAACTTGAAAGAAGGTTACAAAAATATAATAAAACATCTGCCGAGATTCTTATAATTTCAAAAATGTTCCTTTATCTTTAGAAATCTAGCAACCATAAGATTTACGAGATTTAAAGAAGCGTTTCTGAAACAAAAGGTTCTTTTGTTGCACGCAATTTTCGGAAACGTTTCCGAGTTGTTTTTACGGGGCATTAATCAATTTTCTCGAACAGGAATATCACTTTTTCAGATGCTATCAACTCGTAAGTAAACATTTTCTGCTGAGTAATAAAATATATGAATGTAACAGTAACAAGTGAATGTTAATTTTAATGTTAATGTTGAAGTTTATCTGTTGAAAATGTTTGTTATCCATAAAAAGGAGGATTGGATAGCATTCGAAAAATAGATATCCCGGTTTTAGAAAACTGGCTAATACATTGTAAAAACTACTAAGAAACATTTACGAGTAGAACATAAAGTTTTAGAAATGCACATTTAAACCTCTGAAATCTTTTTTTTAAGGTAAAGAAAAGATTTTCGGAATCGTGGGCAACTTGAAAAAAGTTATATTACATTTTCGTAAACCTTCTTGCTAGATCAAGAAGCATTTCTGCGTTTTTTTAGTGTAAGCTTCTATTTTGCTGAATGGTAATGAGAAATACATTGAATTTTTATGACCATAAAAATCCTCCTACCTATTCGGATCCGAAGTTAGAATAATACAATGCATATCCATTTATGGTATTTACACCTATATAATTTCGCCATGGTTCAAAGAATAAAAGATTTTTCTTATATTGACATTTTGTAATTAGTAATTTTAAGTTCAGATATTTCGACTTAAAATTATTAGCCCCCTCACACCTATATCACGACCCTCATATTGATAGTGCAAAAAAATTAATGTTTTAATTTAAGTATTAATCACCAAATCGCCAATTTTTCGTACTGCAATATAACGCAAACGTGTTCAAAGCTTTTGCTTTTCTTGGTCCACATTTGAAGGAAATTTTTTGTGCTGGGCAGCGATTGAAAGAAAGAGATCGCTTGGGCTGAATATAGGCTGCAATAATAATATAACTATTAAGTGAAAATGTTATAGATGTATGATGGAAAGCGTGTAAAAGATGTCATAGAATATAATATTCAATTTACTATCTATTAGAAACTTTTATAAAATAATGGAGCTGTTCATGAAGATAGTATATAGGAGTGGTGAAATACATTGATCAATCAGAATATGATGAATGATCATTCATTAACCCTTTCTCGGTCGGATTTGTTTTTCAAATTTCAGATTTAAAAAAAAAATTGATTGCTGAAAAGTAATATATGTTCTATCCTGAATTCAAAAATGTTAAACATTTTTGTCAGTAAGCAGAATTTTCTTGACATACTGCTGCTCGTAGACGTAAATGTCCATTTCACTGATCTTCAGTTTTCCTGTAATGCACCCATGTTTTAAATTGAAATCTATAGTCTGATACTATATTTAAAAAATCTATTGTTTTAAGGCTGCTCTCAACTGCTCTGCTCAACAAGCGCAAACGTTTTGACACATTTACAAATTCGTTTTTTAACGGAAAGATATAAAATTGGAAAGCCTGACCATGGAAGCGATTTGGAATTGAACTGTGTTTTCCATTTTTTGATCAATAAATTACCTACTGAGTTAGGAGCTATTATGATCACGTGCAAACACGTTTTTCACCCTTTTTATAGTGGATATTCTCCTTTCGCGCGGAAATTTGGTTCAAAACGCCCACTTTGACACTATTTTCTGAAATATCTATTACGCTTGCAAAAAAACGAAAAAAAAAACAGTTCGATTACATACCGGGTGTCCCGAAAAGGACTGACTGATTTTAAAATTCAATAACTTGTAAACGGTGACAGATATTTAAAAAATTCTTGCAGGAGGGTTATGCATAAGCTCAAAAGTTTTTTTACAGTGATTTTCAATTTTAGTTCGAATTACAAAAAATAGATGGCGCTGTAAGCAATAGTCGCTAAATTCAGGCTCGATTTTTGGTACTTCGTGGCCCGAATAATACATTTCCATCTCCTTTTTCTGCATGGAACAAGATAAAGGACCAAAAATCGAGCCTGTATTTAGTGACTATTGCTTACAGCGCCATCTATTGTTTGTAAATCGAACTAAAATTGAAAATCACTGTAATAAAACTTTTGACCTTATGCATAACCCTCCTGCAAGAATTTTTTAAATATCTGTCACCATTTGCAAGTTATTGAATTTTAAAATCAGTCAGTCCTTTTTGGGACACCCGGTAGTTTTTGAGCAACAATACCTGCTAGTTTCATGCATTTACAAACAAAAATAAATTAAAATTTATGACCTATTTTGACCTTTTGAATTTGAGAACAGTCTTAACCCCTTCTTGGTAGGATTTGTTTTTAAATTTCAGATCTAAAATAAAACATTTTTTGTTAATTGTTGAAAATTAATATATGTTCTATTCTGAATTCAAAAATTCAATATATTTTTTTCAGTATGCAGTATTTCGCTTGACATACTGCTGCTTGCTCGCACACGTAAATGTCCATTTCACTGATATTTAGTTTTTCCTGTAATGGACCTAAGTTTTAAATTGAAATCCACAGTCTAATACTACATTTATTAAATCTATTGCTTTAAGGTATTTAAGATAAATATCTGCATAAAACGAATTATTAAAACTCGGTAAGGATATTTTCAAAAGTGATTTTATATAATCACCCCGAGAAAGAGCTTTACAATCTTTTTTCGCTATAAGAGAGAAAAATACTCATTGAAATCATTTACTGCAGATTATTTTATTGCTTACTTTGCAAAAAAATTAAGAAATACAAAAAAAAAAAAAAAATACCACACAAAACATTCACAGAATATAGCGAGACGTGTAAGTAGCGACAAATTCACATTCAACTATACAATATTTCTCTTCGTTGCATGACATACGACGTAGACCGTATAGCACAAAAATACCCAAACATATGACATGCGATTCAGATCAAGAAGGGATTAATAGTTTTCTTCCAACTTTTATGCGCCTCACCAGTGGCTGAGAGGTTCTACTCTCGAAGCTGGTAGACGAGAGGTGCTGGTTTTAACCCAATCGCCCCCGTCGGCCTAATCTTTCGGAGTTTTCCATGGTTTTCCACGAACCTTGGATTTCCTTGCGTAAATAGTTGGGTTTGGTTCCCTTAGAAAGACTCCCCACGGAGGGCACCCCTCCCTTGGGCCTATATCCCTCGTGTTGATAATTGGCCGTCATAAACCCAACCAACTTTGATACTTAAGGGAACTCTTCACTCACTTGAAAATACTCGCTTGCTCATGTTAAACCTATGGGCAAGTTATTTTCGAATTTCTCGTTTAAGGGTGTATTCCAATCCAAACTGCTTATTTTTTTATTCATTTTTAAATTCAGTTTTGCTCTTAAACACATCAAACTGGGAAATTCTGTTATTTAGAAACTACATAATGTGCCGTGCTTCACGATTTTTTGATAAATGCAGAAAATATTGTAAAAAATGCTGTCAAAGTTTGCATTTTGAACCGAATTTTCCGAAGCTCGAGATCTGGGAATGAAAAAAAATGGTCATACTAAGAAAATAATTGTTTAAAACTCATATTCTAATTAATTGAGCGAAAAATAAAATCACACGGCCTCTTATACACCTCTTCAAAAATCACCTCAGCAAGTTTCATGTTTTTACTTTTAAAAATGAGTCTGAAAATGTCTCAGAAAATTTCGAGCTATAGAGGGTGGAAAATAATTTTATGAATTTAAATTTGAATGCAGTGTGTCTACAAATTAGTTCGGTAATTTCGTAAGATAACAACGTCCGAAATATTAAAAGAAATTAACTAGTTGAAAGTCAGACTAGTATTAATATTGCCGAAGTTCATTCATAGATGGCGTTAGGTGTCATAACTGACGCTATCGCTTAGCGAGCGAAGGGGTTATTCAATGGCTACCACGATCACAAGATCTATCACCGTTTGATTTCGGTGTATGGGGTTTTGTAAAGGGGTTAGTGGGCTGAAAAAAAGTTAGAATTAGAACCGTACGAGCTTTTAAGAGCTTCTGAATATAGTTGGTTGGGGGAAGGGGAAAAAGGGGTTTTTTTTAGCACTCCCCCTGACCAGTGGCAAGCTTATAATTTAGATTATTAAAACATAATAGAAGAAGATAGTCTCTCAAGAAGGAGGACATGTTGTGTGATCCTGCTATCTTTAAGTGTATAAGCCGCCACTTCCTGCATCCATTCCTCAGCAAAAATTAAGAATCTTGACTGCAATTAATTTGATCGATGAAACATGCTGACAAATCTGTGGCAATAAATGATTTACCGATGGGACATTTGCACGAAAGGAAGTCACAGCGAACATTTGTGATAATGGTAAACTTGAACTATTTTTCTATCTTACAACAATATGTACTTTAATTGTTTTCCTGTCATTACCAATCAATAAATCATTATTTTTGAACAACTAATTTGTAGACACACTATATTTTTAAACGATTTTCTTTTTTCCCATGGGATAGCTGAGCTTGATCTCTAATGAGGTCATTTTTTTACTTTTTCGAATTTAGCTGCAGATTTTTTTAATAAAGGTACTTTCACTTTCGGCACCGGTTTTCAAAGTGACACTACTTTAATAAAAAAGATCTGCAACCGAAATCAAAATAGTACAAAATGGCCCCATTAGAAATCAAGCTCAGCTATCCTATGCAAAATCATTTAAAAATATTCAAATTTAAACGAGAAGTTTGAAAACAACCTGCCCATAGCTTTAGCATTAGCGAGCGGGTGTTTTCAAGTGAATGAAAAATCCCCTTAACAACTATAATTACATTAGCATTTTAAAGTTTAAATAAAATTTTATTCCGAGCCGCATTACCTAAAGCACTTGGCCGAACGTGGCCAAGGTCGGGCAAACCTAGTTAGTTGAGTAATAAAGTAAATTATACTCTCTTTTCTGCCACGGAGATTTGGAGACATTTTGAAAAATCAGATGTAAACAACATTTATTTTATAGGGAATTCAACATCGAGTCTGTGTTTCATTTATTTATCGAACACATACATCCGACTTGCGTGCTTGACGTCAGGTGCTAGCTTATACGTCATGGTCAATATACAAGGACAAGATAGCCACAAGGAAATTTTCAATCGGGAGCTCCACAAAGAGAGTGCAACGGAGCCAGCGGGAGTCGAACCCGCAACCCACCTACGCTCTCAAGCGATTAGCGACGTGGTGCTTTAACCACTCAGCCACAATAAAAATGTTTAATTTTTAAGAGGAAAGAATGGTAGTTCATGTACGTGAACCTTCAGACCGCAGATGTTATTCAAAATTCAGTTGTTTCAATTAAAATATTAAATAAAATAATTTAAAATGCCCTAACGTTATAACATCATTTTGTCTTTAGTGTTTAATATGTTCTCGTTATAGTCTTAAAATTAAATTATAACTGAATATTTCGAAGATTTATTTTTACTTATAAGATAAATTCTTAAAAAATATATATTTGAAAAGAATATCTGTGTTTTCTAAGTAATACAACTGATTTAATAAGATATATATTATCGAATTCTCAAAAAAGAAAACTATTACAGAAAAAATGTACTCTCGATCTAAAAAGAATAAAAAAGTATTTTTTATTAAAGAAAAATAATGTTCTGTATCTTCCTGTCAGAACACATGTAGTTCTTTACTTTTTAAAAACAAATGTGATGTGAGTTGCATTGAAGATTTTTTTTTCTCCTTTTTTTCGATAATTAAATTTTAAAGTATCTAGTATATTTAAAATGAATATCTCGCAAGAAAGTTTTCGTAATTTTTTTTTTTAATTCTTCAAAAAAAAAAAAAAAAAAAAAAAATTTTTTTCATGTTTTCAACTTTCTTTTTAACACTTTCCAACGAAGTTGAAAAGTGTTTATGACTTCGGTTTGTCTGGCCGTCTAGCCGTCTGTACGCGCTCTAACTCCCGTAAATATACTCAGATCGTTCTGAATTTTTTGGATGTTTGTAACCTCTACCATAGCACCAACCTTATTTCAAATGAAGTTTGTAGCATCTTTAGTTCATTTACAGGGACAGTCAAAAGTTTTCCGTTACATTACTGCCTATGGAAAAAAATCGTTTAAAATGATTTTTAATGATGTTACATGCTTTCAAACATAATACAATTGATATGCACTTATCAAGTGCACTAAAATATGAATTCTGTAGAATATGCGGCGCAAAGAATAGTTATTATTCATTTACAGGGCCACACAAAAGAATTCCGTTACATAATGATATAGGGGTGGAGGGAATTTTTTCCGGTGTATTTTAATTATGTTAAATTATTTCATGTATAATGAAATTAATATACGTCCCTGAGGTTTACTATAACTTATTTCATGTATAATACGAAGTGCATAGCATTTACAGGGACACACAAAAGATTTCACATACTATATTGTATCCGAAGTACTGTACAGTAGCGATGATTGCTGGAAATGCTTTTTTTAATTATGTTATGTGCTTTTATGTTTCACTATATTTATGCATTATATATGGTGTGTATAAATGCTGTAATTGATATACAGGGCTACACAAAAGAATTGGTAATGGTTACTGGGTATGAATGCAAATTGCTTAAAGGTGGTTTTTAAATGAGTTATGCATTTTTACGCAGAACTGCATTTAATTTACTAAGAAATGTTTGTAGAACATATATAAAATGATATACATGGTCAGGTAAAGAATTGGATAAATGGCCGTCTATAAATGATAATTTCTAGAAATGTGATCCAGTAGTTTTAAGAGTTTTTTACTTTGAATTAAACTTTAACTAAATAGTGGCGTGTAATAAAGGTGCTAGTTTAACTACAGGGTTGTACAAAAGTATACAAGTACGTTTCCATCTATTAGTATAAATTTCTGAAAGAGAAATTTCAACCTGTTATGTGTTTTCTCGTTAAACTAAATTTCCCCATTATATAGCATATATATCAACACTACAGATCAAATACTGGGCTATTCAAAAGAATTGTAATATATATTTGCTATAGACGGTAACTACTGAAATCGGTTTTTCAAATGTTTTATGCGTTTTCTAAGATGTTTACTCAGTTCTCTGATATACCTTATTTCCCCAAATAACGAAGTTTTGTTAAAGCACTCAGGAAGTGTTGGAAAGTGTTTCATAATCTATGCTTAACGCATGATTTTTCTTACTTGTTTAAGCTTTTTGTAGGCGTTCGCAGGGGTGTTTTTTTTTGTTCAGTTTACAGTAATGTTTAATCTGACATACAGTATAGGATTGCAGCTCTGATACTTTTAGGTTTATTCGTAATTATATAAACACCTAGCACCTATAGTCGTCATCTGATCCGTCCGTCTATCTGTCTGTCCGCATATAGCCGTGCAAGAACCACCCAACCGAATGGTTTGAAATTTAATATGTATAATCGTTGCAGAATTTTGTCGAGTCATTTCAAATTTTATGAAAATTGAATCAAACTTAAAAACATATTAATAATGATTCTTCGTTCTATTAAATTCTATCATACGTAATTGATTCAATGATATTCCATGATAGGTAATGATTCTAGGTTGTCATGGTGATTACGTCATATTTAAGATGGAGTCATATTATTTCCCTATCACTAAATTTCATATATATAATCGTAATAAATTTTGATTTCGTGCATTTTTGCAAGACTTGTTCCCCCTCATTCCTCAAGGATGTTCATGTTTCTTCGTTACATTATGCATAAGATTTTTTGAAGAACTAGAACAACAACAAAAAGGAGTTAAAATAAAAAAGTAAGTAAGTTTGTTTTTATGGCCTACATCTCGCTAATGCTAGCAATATTGGCTAGAAATATTTTCGCAATACTTTTACCGATAACTTTTGTTAATATTCAGGCCTACTACGGTTCGGTTTTTGAATATAAATGTTTCTGAAAACAATTTTGTGTGCTAGATGTTTACAATATTTGCAACGAAATTTCGTTCCGGGTAGGCGTCTATAAAAATTTTCAGAAAAATCTGAAGAGAATATTTTTCTTAGAAAAAAGTGATATTCATAAATGGACCGAGTATTAGGTATATTGTAGTAACGTTGTAACAGTAAACTGCGTGAATTCCACTATTCCATTGTCAATATTCATGCAATATCATCACTTCATTGCAAATATTTCCAGTCTAAAGCCAATATTAACATTATCGTTAGCACGATACAATTTCCGACTTGTTAATATTATTCTAGTAACGAAACAGTTTTGGACCAATATTGTTTTTATGGCCTACATCTTGGCTAATTCAAGCAATATTGGCAAAAAATATTTTCTCAATATTTTTGCCGCTACCTTTTGTTAATATTCAAGCCTCCTACGGTTCCGTTTTTTTTTTTTTTTTTTTTTTTTTTTTTTTTTTTTTTTTTTTTTAAATAAAAATATTTCTGAAGAAGTTTTTTGTGCTAGATTTTTACAATATTTGCAACGAAATTTACGTTCCGGGTAGGTGTCTACAAAAATTGTTAAAAAAATCTAAAGAGAAGATTTTTCTTAGAAAAAAGGACATAAATGGACCGAGTGGGAGGTATATTGTATCAATATTGTATCAGTAAACTACGTGAATTCCACTATTTTATTGTCAATATTCCTGCAATATCATCATTTCACTGCAAATATTTCCAGTGTAAAGCCAATATTAACATTATCGTTTGAAAAATTTCCGATTGAATTCAATACTGGCATAATATTGGGCTTAATATAATTAATACAACCAAAATCTGTATGTTTCAAGGTTAGTTAATGAAGATTATAAAGGATAACAAACAAATGTGTTTTTCTAGAGATAGTCATTGAGAAGACAAAATAGAAAACTGAAACTGCCATAATTGAAAGGACCAAATATAGTATCCTTTTAGAAAGAATATTTTATTGGGAAATGAATTTATAAATTCATCAGTAAATTTGAAAACTTTCACACCTTTTACAAAATACTTAAAGAGTAACATTTTTTTTATTATTATAGCTAAAATTTACTATTGTATTTTATCAAATGAAAATTTATTATGATATTTAGTATGAAAGTTATAACCAAAATTAATCCAAATTAAATTTTATTTCAGCTTTTAATCATGTTTTATTTACAATAAAAAGAATATAGTTCCGTTAAAAAAAAAAAAAAAAAAAAAAAAAAAAAAAATCTGAAAAAAATAAACATTATTATGCTGATTCCCTATTTTTTTAGATTTTTTTTTTTTTTTTTTTTTTTTTTTAGTTTTTTTCTTATTTGAAAATTTACTGAACCGGAAAAAAATACAAAATATTTTTTGTAAGAATTTCAGAAATAAATCCACAATATGACACCTAAAACTTTATGAAGGATTTTTTTTTCTTTTTTTTTTTTCTTAAGTGTTAATACACTTGAGTTAATTATTGCTTAAAAGTGCACAAACTTTTGCACGAAAAAACATTTTTTCGAAAAAGAAAGACAGTTGTTGTTATATTTTTTAATAAAACAACGAAATAGCGCAAAAAAGTTATTTTAAAAGAAAACAAAAGAAATAACTATAAAAAACAACAGAAAAAGAGACATTCTAATTTAATTCTAGTAATTGAAAAAAAATATCAGACAGCGATAAGGAAATCATAAAAAATGATAGTGTAATGATAATAAAATGAGTGAAATAAAATAAAACTGCTAATTAGAAATTAACTACACAGCATATCAGTATCAGATTTCTGAAGAAAAAAAAAAACTTAAATCAATAAAACTCATAAATGTAAAGCAAAATATCAAAATAAAAAACGTTGACCCGATTCGCAATCATTTAGACTGACATCCACTTATCGAAAACATCCACTTTCTTTGATGTTTATGGTGGAGAAGGCATTTATGGAGTTTGACTGCTATAGGGATTCCATATTGATTGTGTCCAGGCTTTAGATTGTGTGAAAGGTGCAAATGGCCCCTTTCGTAAGGCATGTATCATGCAGAGATGTGTATTTTTCTTTATTTTTATTTTAAAGGACAGAAATACCCTGGAATCTCTACCAAAATGCTCTAATTTCTATTCTTATACAAGAAGTGACACCCTACTAATATACAGGTTGTCTCAGTACAACGTTTCAAAACTTCTAGGACGGGCATGATGAACCACTTCGACTTGGAATCATATAGCAATGCAGGGTCAGAAATGCTTTCCTGACGCGGTAGATGGCGGTGCGCGTGTATGGGGGCATATGAAGACGCTGGTTAATGACATCCCCATTGACATGAGCGAGGAGCTGATTGCACAAATCGCAGTTGTTACTGGGGAAATCCAAGACATGCCTGGAATATCCCAGAATATTTGGAATCCCATGCACAGAAGAACTGAGGCTTGAATTGAAGTCCGTGGACGAACTTCAAAAAATATCTTTGACCCATGTTTCATTTGTTCGCGTACACTTAATTTTTTTTCTTGTAAATTCATGCAGATTTATTATTAAAACGTATATTCACTAACGTGGCACCATTTTATTTATTTTTATTTCTGATATTTCTGTGTACACCACACAGACAGGAAAGCATTTCCGACCCTGCATTACTCTGTGGTTCAAAGTCGTCGTCCTGCACCTTGTCTCTCCTGGAAGTTCTCAAACGTTGTACTTATACACCCTTTATATCTCTTGATCTGAAAGTAATAGTATCATGTTTTTGGATAAAATATCGTCAACAATAACCAGTTGACCCTACATTTACAGGTGTATGAGGATATGAGTTTAAGTGAGACTAATCAACTAAAGATCTATTTCAAGAGGCAAGTTGTGTTACTGAACAAACTCCAATTTCAAGCTCCCAAATGGTCCGGGATTTTTGTTTTTTTTTTTTTTTTTTTTTTTTTTTTTTTTTTTTTTTTTTTTTTTTTTTTAGAATTTCTTAAGAAAACATTTTATGTTAGGTTTATACAACATTTGCAATAGAAATTATCTTTGAAGAAGCCTTCTATGAAAATTACAAGGAAAATTTAAAAAGAAGCTTTTTGTTTGAAAATAGTTTTATTAAAAAAAAGTACTATTTAGGAGCTCCTTGGTCATCCGCTATTTTCTGAGAAAGTATTCGCAAACAAACGTTTATCCTGCAAAGTTGGCATCATGAATTGATGAACTTCCAGTTACCAACTGTGGAACGCTTTTCTTTCTATTTTATATGATTCGTCATTTGCATATGTTACATAGTGGCTCCATTATATCAAATTTTAAAATGCCATCTATAGTTATTTTTATATTTTTTAATAGTTCTTGGGAAAATTATCCAATGTGCCTCTTGCGAAAATTTCCTATTTTTGTGACCCATACAATACGACCATATGATTTGGTAAAGACAAAGTTTTGAATCGAAGTACAGCAAATTTCTATCGCAGAAATGTTCTTAAAATCAGATATATTATTTATATCAACATAATTTATTATGCACATCCAACACGTACGACAATAAATGATGTAACTTTTGAAAGAATTTTGAACAGGGTTCTTATTTAGTACGCTTAAATTTCATTGAAATAGGTTGTTTGATTAAAAGATGCAGTTATTTAAAATTAAATGAAAACGTATCAGAAATAATCTGAAAGAATGCAGTACAAAAGTCTTTGAAGGGTCCTTTTGTAAACATTGTGCCTGATGTCAGCATTCATGTTTTATACACACTAGGGAGTTCTGCCCCCTACGAGCTACGCTCGCCAACCCCCGTTCAGGCACCGCAAACTCTAAAAGCACGCTAATTTGACTGGCTTTAAAAATTTTTCGAAAGACTGAATTATAATAAAAAAAACAGTGCCAACTCCCTGTTAACGGGCTGTTTTCGTCTTTGATTAAATCAGATCAGTGAAAAATTTGAAAATAGGGTAATATAGTATTAATTAAGTAAACAGAGTCTTTGTCTCCTGGTATTTTTTAACAACACTATAAGAAAGTTCCTTTAAATGACACTTTAAATGAATCGTTTTAAATCTGGCGTAAAAACAAAGTTTCCCGATCCAGAGCTGAGAGGCTCCATGCGGTCCTTCAAAGAAGATAGCGTAGCCCTCTCCAGTACCAAAGGCACCAAAAGACGTCCAATCGTCACCACAACACCCGCCAGCCGATAGCAACCACAGGCCCGGAACCGGTCACAACCAGGCACGTTGCAACCCAGCAAGAGGAGGCACCACCAGAAGCACCAGCCGAGACCGCCCGAGCCCCGCACCCGTGCAGCATAAACAGCCTGAGCCACACCGCAAAGAAACCCTGCCTTCAAGGAGGACTTACAGGAGAGCGCTTCGAATTATCGTTACACACGAGGAAAGCTCTGAAAAACCTTACACAGCCGCCCGTCCGTATAGCGCCACAATTATGGCTACGGACTATTCTCGCAGAGTAATGCGTTGAAATGATCTCGAGATCAGTGTTCAAGGACTTCAAAACCCGACGAGTCGGAGTTCAAGCAGCTCAATAACCACAATCCCCTCCCTGCTGTAATGATCTAGGCATAGATCGCTAATTGAAGCCATTCTCTCTAATTTGGTTCCACAGGACGCACTCACAGACGCAATGTCTAATCGTACTATATCCTGCCCCACAGAAGCACACCTGTTTGCCCCTGAAAAACCGGGCTTGGTGGTCATCGAAGGTACCGTGTCCCGTCAGGACTTGGTTTACGTAGAAATCTCCTTGGAGTCTCCGAGTGGAGACTTTCCGGAAGATCGCATATGTGACACGCCCATCTTCTGATTGATCCCACCTTTTTTGCCAATCATTGATCGCCCAGCCGAGAAGTCTCTTCTTCACCTGACGACAGGAGAGATGAATCTGTACATCCACCTCAGATCGGACCGCAACTCTCTTGGCCAGTGTATCGACAATCTCAATGTCGGTATAACCAATGTGTGTTTTAATCCAGTGCATATGGATTTTGATTCCGTTACTTTTCACCAAGTCTCTAATCTCGGCTACTACTTTGTGATGTGACACCAATGAGTAAAGCGCCTGAAGCACCGATCTCGAATCTGAATAGATATCGAGTTCACCGAGACCTTTCTGAAGAACGTCCGTGATCACATGGACCTCCGCAGAGAACACGGTTGCCCCATCAGTCAGGTGGAACTCACCTTCCCCGGCGACGCCATCCTGGGTAACTAGGAGAAAGGCACTCCCTACCTTTTGATACTCCAGCTTAGACCCACCTGTGTAGCATGTAAACTATGTCCTCCGACCAAGGTCAAGAGTCTACGGAAACCTACTATGATAATCTCGTCGGGTGGGATACCTCCAGATCTCTACCGCATCTGGCCTGAGATCAAGACTGTCAACGACCTCGCCCCATCGGGTGAGGGCCTCGAAGTCGCGTTCAATTTTAGCACGGAGGTCGAGAGGAATCACTCTCGACAACACATTCAAATCGTAAGTTAACACCGGGATGTAACACATGGTGACACAAAGAAGGAGACTTCGCTGAATACTCACCAATCTCCTACGAAGAGTTACCTTGTCAGAGTACCATATCGGGCCGCATATAAAACTATTCTCGCGGCAACTACCGAGTATATGGTTTTGCGGACTTCCGGTTTGAGGCCCCATGTTGCGCGAGCCAACCTACTAAGTTTGTACTGAACTTTGGTCGCCTTCTCTTGAACTTGGTCCAAGTGCGGCATCCAATTGTAGGCCCGGTCGAATACCACCCCAAGGTACTTGATCTGGTGCAAGAACTTCCCCCTGCGACAATTCAACAGAATGGTCCTTAAGGGATCGTACTCCATCTTTCCCTTTGGCGATATGACCGTGTACATGCACTTATCATAGCTGAACTCCAGACTGCATTCACTTGCCCAGGCATGGATCTCTGCGAGAAGCCACCTGACAATGTCCGCAAATCTGTAAACAGCTGTGCTACGTGATAGGATAAAGCTGTCGTCGGCAAAGACCAGAATGGTCCATGCCTCATCTAATCCTAAACGTTTCAGCAGGCTATTGATCAACACTAGTCAAAGAACCGGCCCAAGGCATGACCATTGCGGTACTCCTACATTAAAGTAGTGCTCCTCAGCATTCAAAATGATTGATCTATCCCACAAGAAAGAAACAATCAAGCCCAAGAGGTCCAAAAGAACCCCGTACTCCGACAAAAGTCGGAGCAGGTCTGTCCGACGGGCGCTGTTGAAAGCATTATTGACATCAAGACTGATCAGACATGTGTACTTTTTTTACTTTTACTGCCCGAGAGAGACTGCTCAGACTAGGAAGTGAGTCTGTAGAGCATAGATTGTCCCTCCCGGTCCCCTTTATTGAGGTCTAAAAAAAAAAAAAAAAAAAAAAAAAAAAAAAAAAGGTTACAAATTTCAGCCGAGGCTGAGCCCGCCAATACGCGCGACAGAGGGCGGAGTGGTATATATAAGATTAAAAAAAAAAAAAAAATGTTACATTAGCAAGCTTTGTGAAACAAACATAAGGACATTAAATAGTGCAGTGTTATACAAAGTTAGACAATATTATACAAGTTGCTGCGAAACAACATTGGGCACTGAATAAGGGAGAAACAAAGTCTCTGTCTCAGTGATGGAGTAAAACTGAAAGGTTACATAAGAAGTTGAAGATGTTTTTAAGCTTTGAGAGCAAAATCGGGCGCGATAAAATATTTGCTAACCAACCAACTGGAAGAACAGGAGGACGGCGGATATGCCAGCGAGCTGTTAAAGGACAATTATAGAAATAATGAGAGGCAACAGCATCATCACCGCACTCACATAGAGGAGAAAGGGCTCTTTTGAACTTGAAGAGGTATGCTCCAAAAGGACCATGACCGGTAAGGAAAGCTGTGGTGGATGGAGTGAGCAGCAGAAGATCCAAAGTTACCACTGGGACAAGATCATAGGTATATCTACCCTTATCTGAGTAGTCCCAGTAATCCTGCCATTTTTTCATAAAATGAGCGCGTAGATGTCTTTTGATGTGTGAGTGCGGTACTGGAAGTGAAAAATCAACTGATGGTTTAGCAGTTGCCTCCTTTGCCAACATATCTGCCGTTTCATTTCCCAGGATACCCTTATGGGCTGAAACGTGGCTTAAATAGGTTTTCCAGAGAAGATTTTTGAGAAGTGATTTAATCTCAGTAACCTGGGGATTTGTTGAGCCAAACGAACAGATAGCCTGCAGGCTTGAAAGACTATCGCTAAAAACTGGAATTAAAAAATTTTGGTTTTGTTGAGAAATCCACTCTAAAGCTTTAAAGATGGCAAAGAGTTCGGCTTGGAAAATGGAATTATTGTTATCCAGCCTGCAAGACCAACGATGAGTCACTTCACTCCCTTTCGTAGCGCAGAAAGCTGCACCTACTCCGGTAACAGTGCGTGAGCCATCGGTGAAGACCATAACATTTTGAGTGGGAGAGTAAGAATTTATAGTCGGGTTTACTTGTAGGTGGGAAGTCTCATCTGCCGGATGAAACTGCCAGCCAAGAGTCTTACGCTGAATCATCATTTGTGGAAAAAATTGCTGTGAGATAGCTTCATTCTCCAAATGGATGATGTTGCTTTTAGTGAACTCATATTTAATGGTAATGGAAATGGGAGGAATACCTGTCAAGATATTGAGAGCATCACTGGAAATGGTTCTATATCCCCTAGAAATTTGCAAGAGAAACATCCTTTGTATAGAAACTAATTTATTAAGTGCTGCTTTTGTAAGATTTCCCCCCCAAATAGATGCTCCATAGGTGATAATTTTTTCAACAATAGTAGAGTACCAAATTTTTAGCATATGGCTTTTAATACCCCAAGATTTAGTGGTTAATCTTTTTGAGTTATGATAAAATTTTACTAGTTTGATTTTAAGGTAATTAATATGAGAGAACCAGTTCAAGTGCTCATCTATTGACAATCCTAACAATTTAAGGTTAGAGACATGATGGACGCTAGTGCCATTTATTCTGATGGTGGGTTTCCTTTTAAGTTTATAAGGTTTTGCAAATGTTAGGGCTTGGGATTTATTAGTGGAAAGTTGCAGGTGCAGTGATTCCAGCAGCTGACAGAAAATTGGGAGAGCAAAAGCAGCCTCCAACTCCAAGTCCAGACGCCGAAAACCAGAGAAAATAAAGCTGAAGTCATCCGCGAACGCAAAAAGCAAGTAACCAAGTTTTTCGAATTCTGAGAGAATAATATTAGCTATGAGGAGCCAAAGAATTGGCCCCAGGCAGGAACCTTGTGGACAACCCTTTCTCTGTGGGTGGATAGAGATTCCTGCTCCCCAGTTAACAAGAATGCTTCTCTCAGAAAGATAAGAACGAATGACTCCAGCAATATTACCCGGACAATTTAGAATGCTAAGTTGGAGGAGAATGTCTCTCCACTCAACATTGTCGAAAGCGCCTTGAATATCAAGAGAGACCAGGGAAGTGTATTTGCCTTCACTAATTTTAAAAGCACAGGAAGTCAAGATTTCGGAAAGAGCTTTTTCACATGATCTGCCCTCTCTGAATCCAAATTGCCTATTACTTAATAACTTGTTTGATTCGAGGAAAATAATAAGACGTTTAGCTATTAATTTTTCTAGTAATTTACCTAACACCGGAAGCAGGCAGATCGGGCGATAAGAGCTGGGTTCAGAGGGAGTCTTCCCTTGCTTAAGAAAATATACTACTTCCCCTTGTCTCAAAGTTAGAGGAAAATAATGGAAAGAAAGACAGAGATTGGCCCATTGGGTAAAAATCTCTGGTAATATATTAAAGGAACGTTTGAGAATTCGGAAATCAATAGAGTCAGCACCAGGAGCTTTGTTATCCTTGAATTTGCCAAGTGTGGCGCGAAGTTCCGCATTAGAAAAAGGCTTATCAGAGTAATTCGAAAATTTAATGTCAAGATTATTATGGTTAGGATAGACTGTTTCACCAAAAAGATGTTTGGTAAGGAATTCGAGATTATTACGTTTCGACGAGAAGCCCGAAGGCCGCTCTAGGAGGATTTCATCCGGAGTGAAGAACTTCCCAGAAAAGAATTTTTGTGCAACACCAAAGGGATTCTTCTGGTGCGAACAAAAGGACCTCCAAGCTTCGCTTTTGGCATCAAGAATAGACCGTTTGTAAATGGCAGCTTGTTTGTTGTAGTACTGACCAATACGCTTTGACTTGGAAATATACCGAATTACCTTGTGGAGCACATCGACAGTAGACCTATTCAGGCGAAATCCGTACTGCCTGCCTTCGAGCACATTATTAGACTCCAGATAGTCCATTAGTCAAGTAGCGCACATTTTATCTAGGACCTTCCCAATTACCGGGAGTAAACAGATAGGGCGGTAGGATGCCGGGCTACTGCTGTCCCTACCCTCCTTCGGAAAGTAGACGGCAACAGCCCTTTTCCAATTCCGCGGAAACTAACACTCCCTTAGGCACTGATTGTACAAACAGAGCAAACATTGCGGTGAAAGCGAAAGATTTCTTTGACTATTTCCAGACTAAACCCGTTATGGCCTGGCGCTTTATCATGCGCCATTGAGTCTAGAGCTAACTCCAGCTCTTCCATGACGAACAACTTCGGTACGTCAGTCTTATTGATCGCAGTCTGCTGGACTTCATAGACCTGTCGGAAGTGGTGTCGTGCCAGGGCCGCTTGGGTCTCCTCCCAGATCGAGGCCACTTCCCCATCGGGTAGATCCAGAGTGACTGGAGTTTTGGGCCTCCACCTACATCGCATCACTCCACAAACCTGACCTATGTTATTTGTCGTGAGCTTTTCCGTAATGAATTTATGGAAAGAGGACCGTTTTGTCCTGACAATTGCTCTCTTGTATTCGCCCCTTCTCATTTTAAAGAGAGCCTCGCGTCTCCCACTCTGAGCAGGGTCAAGCGTGCGCTTGTACAACCTTCTCAGTCCACGCACTCTAGACCTTTGGTATTCTAGTTGCGGAGTCCACCAACATGTCTACTTACCTGCGGCAAGGCGACGTTTCCGGTGATCCGAACATAACTTTGTCAAAGTTGGTTCAAAATGCTCAACTAACAGGTCTGGGGAATTGTGATAATAAACGTCCATGTCCGCTTTACGCCTTTAGACTCTGGAGGAATTCGCTTCAGACCAGGTCCCTAGATCACCTACGGCGGACATCCCTAGGGCGCGCATCTTCTGGTCTGCCCTGGTAGGTCCAGGCCATGACGTTATGATCACTAAGAGTCACCAAGTCCTGAATGGTCCATTCAGCTATGCGGTGAGCAGATTTACGGGCTAACAACAGATCAATCCTGCTCTGGCCCTGGTGGCCGTCAAATGTCGCAACGCCGCCTGGCTTGTTAATGATTTCGAGATCATGAGACATGACGAAGGAAATGACTTCTTCGCCCCTTGGATCCGTTGGCTTTTTACTCCAGATAAAAGACTTAACGTTAAAGTCCCCAACAACCTGAACGTTGTAATTTGGGTACTTGTCAATCAAGCCTGATAATTGAACTAGGGTAGGGACAATGCTCTCTGACGGAGAACAATAGCATGAAAAAGTTAGTTACCTCCTCACCGGAAACCGTGCAACGTATGGCCACAATGTCTCTCAAATTCAGAACCACACAGTACTTCAGTCTCTGACTAACCAAGAAGGCCGCTATGTCCCGATCTTCTGAAGAAATAACTTCAGAGTAACCATTTAGCCTACCTGTGATAGTACCCTGACACATGAGAGTTTCATTCAAGGAGATAATGTCAATACCTAGGGATAGAATACTAAATGTTCTGTAACCGCATGACTGCGATTGACCTTAAGGTGTAGACACTTAGGACTAGTTCCTATAATATCTCCTCTCCATAAAGTCTATTTTTTGAGGTAAATATAATACTCCCTTGAACCCGCCGCATGATTAGTAAGCAGAGCCTTGTCCGCCGGGTTCCTTGTGTTAACTTTCGTACAATTTACGCACACAGATTAACCGGTGCAATCTTGTTTTATGTAGTCCTGACTACCACAATTTCCGCAGTTCACGGCGCCGCGGCAATCTCTCGCCATGTGACCATACTTCCAGCACTTGTAACACTGGAGGGGGCGCCTTTTAGCGCTAAAAGTTTCATGTTCCAGCCAACGTTTAGTCTCTGTCTTCCGGCATACGCTTGAACGACCCCGGATCCAGGATGAATATCGCATTCCGCCCTTTTCTCCCTTGAAACATGGTTTTAAAAGAGATTTCGGCTTTCTCTAACGCCGGATTTTGACTCTTTAGGGCTTCAACAATCTTATTCCCTGTTATATCCGTGTTGACTCCAAAGATTACTATCTCTGGGTTACGCCTGCCGGAGACAGAGACCGTGCGAGACCTTCGCCAGTTCCGCTTTCTCCACTTCGGCCTTGAGCCTCTCGAGGTCCGCGGCGCTAATCGTGAAGACTAGCACACTCCCTTTAGAGGTCTTACGCACGCCCTTGAGGGCCACCTTGAGGGCCAATTCACAGTACTGTCTTTTGGGAGCGTCTGTAACACGTGCCGATCCTGGATATGGCCGGACCAGCCCTCTTGGTCCCTGTAGCCCCGCTCTTTCCCGTATCTCTCAGGACCTCTGAAGGATTTCTAATCTTTGCACGTTCCTCCCTCAACTATTTTTTCCTATTACCCTTTAACATGACAGTGGTCCGCTCCTCCGCCTTCCCTTGGACGGCTTCCGAGTAGGTCCTGCCAGATGGTACCACCTCCTTAGGGACATTCTCTGGTGCTGGAGCTTCTTTCTGCCTTTCAGCTTTCCTCCGCATCTTTGTGGCCTTCCGCTTTTCGTCTTTGGTCGCCCTCTTACCAGTTGTTGAATTACCCTTCAGTGAGGCTTTCCCGCTAAGGAGAAACAGCCAAGCATGCTGTCGGACAATTAGACTTTCCATACGTGCAAGAGAGTCCCCAATGTGTGTCTTCTTTGGGGAAGTCAGAGTATTGATCTTATTCAACTCGGTGAGGACAGTAGCACCTAACGAGTGCGCTTCCTCAACAAACTTTGCCCCGAGAGATCCACCATTCCCTTAAGAGGGATGTCGATCACACCCAGCCCGTTTGTCTCTTCTTGCTTGCCTAAATCCGACTGGGAGACATTGGTTGCCCGCTTGGGGTGGTCCAAGCCTTGGGGCCCATCCGTACTACTCGCCGTAGGAAATTCGGAGCGCTCCCCTCCACTCACAGGCAGTACCGTACCGGTGAACCTTCTACTTCATTGCCTGTTAGCGACATGGTAGCTATCGAGAGTTTACGAATGTAGCGTTCGAAAATTGCGTTCGAGATCAGAACACTGGAATGTGTAGCTGACCAAACCAAAAGCTATCGGTCTCAACAAAACTTACCAGGCTATATAGCCAACTTGAGATATAATCTGAGATTTTGTCTCAACGGTAAGAGAGAGCAAATTACTAATTTCAAAATTTGCTAATACACGGAACTGACAACTTTTGGTACCATTATGTTTGTGGTATCACCCTAAACGACGTAATGTTCTGACGTTCACCAAACTTTTCGTTTTCTTTTTAATATTCACGTGAAAGTACTTTTGTTGTTAAAAAGGAAATAATATTTGCGCTGTCTTAGAATTCACAAAAATAGTTTAAAAGATTATCTCAAAATGTGAAATAAATGTCTCGCGCAAATATATTTTTTAATTTAAAATGTTTGGCAGTATTATTGCTTGGCCATTTTAAATATGACGTAGTTTCCTCCATTTATGACTTTTAACGGATATTAATGAATTTACTATTTTACAATTTTCTTTCTCTTTTAAAATTCACGTGTAAATATAGTTTCTATGACTTAAGGAGGTCCGGGACACATTTTGATGTAATTTTTATTTATTGAGTTAAAATTTTGGAATTTTTTGTGATGGTTAACCATATTATTTGTAAACAAGATCACATGATAAAACTTCTCATAACTTTTTTTAGTTTAAAATGTATTAAAAAAATGGGGTAATTTAAAATCATTATAACTCGAAATATTATTTGTAGAATTTCAATATTTTTTTTTTCATTTAAATAAACAGAAATACGTAAGTTTTAATTTTGATTCAGCGTTTACAAAAATATTAATTTAAATAAAATTTTAAAATATTTAAAGTAAAAATTTAAAAAAAAAGATGTAATATTTTTTAAATCATATTTTCAAAAGCAAATATTTTTTTCAAATTTGCTGAATCAAAATTAAAGTAAAACAGTTGAAAAAGACATGTTCCAAGTTTGAACTGTTTATCTTTAACTTTTCTCGACTTATAACAATTTAAATATGAGAAATGGTAAAAAAAATACTCATCATGAAGACAAACGCAATTTCACAATATCGTTTCCACGACAACCATTGCTTGAAAGCTAGATTTTGAAAACAAACCAAAACGAAAAAATTGATATTTCCTATTCCAATTAAGATAGAAACATGATTTAAATGTCATTTTAAGTAGAAAAAAAAAACAGAGAAATTTTTAATGCAATAAAAGTGTTTTAGAAAATTTGAAGATATTTGTGTCCCGGACTCCCTTAATTTTCTCTATATTTTTCTGCTTTTAAAACGTAATCATTTAATTCTAATTTGAAAGTTTTTTTCTGTTTATAATAGTCACATGTAAATAAATTTTTTATTTGAAGGAAATATTATTCTTTGTGTTGTTTTAAAAAATGGCAACAATTTAAAATAATACCCTTTTCTAAAAGATGTAAAAAATATTTCTCGAAATGCTGAAATTTTTAATATAAAATGGAAATAAGTCCTCAAAAAATGAATCAAATAAAAAAAAATAAATGCAGCCTGCACACTGCGAACGTCTAATGTATAAACTGATCCAAAAAGGATTAAATTCCTATGTATAGTTTTTGACCCTGTAAAACTTTTTTAATGGAGCGATTTTGATCATCTTTAACATTAAATATATCTTAAAATAATTATTCGATTTGAAAACTGTCCGCACCAGCGTGTTTATCAAACACTTCTCTATAATATCACCGATTTGCATATTTTTGTATGCAGTAGTTTTTTTAATATTATTAACGAAGAAAGACGCCCAGTCACAAAAAATTCAAAAACAGCGGCGGTGACAGCATTAGTTACTTTTTTTAGAATAGAAAGATGCAAAACGCACAACGATGAATTGAGCTGCCAAACAAAAGGTTTTTGAATAGGCGTTTAGTACAATGCATTAAAGTAGGTTGTTTGCGTAAAAATTGCGATTAACCCTTAAAGCACCATACCAAATTTAATGATGGTATGTGGAATACCAGATTTATTAAATTTCGTCAAAAGTAGTTTATGTTCTTATTTTTGATTAGATGTGAATTATTTAATTTCGTGTAATGTAAGAAGATGAAATTAATGTTTACTTATATTATACAAACAGAAATAAGGTTCGAAGTAAAATATTATACAATATTCACAATAGCAATTAGCGATGCAGAAAACCAGATGCTTAGATCATTGCACTCTGGACTTTAAAGGAGGTTGCATGTTCACATTCTGTGGCGGTCAAAAGTTTCCGGCCACCATAAAGCTTTTGGTTAATTTTTTAAGTATACCCATATGAAGAGTAATATCAAAGTGATACTTATACATTTTATTGACATAATAGTTAGGAACTTATTTATGGAATAACAAATAAATATCAATAAATTTAACTGGCAAAATTAATTGCAAAGGAAAACGCATATTCTCAAAAGTTTCCAGCCATCTTGGCAAGTGTAGAAAAAAATGGTGTTATAATAGAAAATAACAGTGATCAATAACATTTTCAATTAGTATTTTGTTAGTATTTTGTCTCCGCAGTACCAATAAGTACTGCGGCGTAGCGACGTGGCATCGATTCAATGAACAGTTGAAGATCGTCTGTGGTAAGTTTTTTTTCCACTCTTCTTGCAATTTTTGGGGAATTTTCTGCTGAATTAGAATATTTATAATTCCGCACGCGTTTGTGAAGTTCGTTCCAAAGATTTTCTATTGGATTCAGATCGGGTAATTGCACTGGTCATTTCAAAAACAGAATTTTTTTGTGCGAAACTTGCTGGTTGTCCACTGCTTGACAAGCTTGCTTGGGTCGTTATCATGCTGAGACAAATAGTTGCGACAAATTTTTTTCCTCCAATAAGGCAGCAAATGATCTTGCAAGATAACCTTATACATTGCACCATTCATCTTGCTGCGGAATTCAACTAACGGACCGACATCTTTCCCGGAAAATGCTCCCCGCAGCATAACGTGTCGTCCGCCATACTGCATTGTAGAAATAACACATCTGGAATCATATCTTTTGTTTTTAGATCATCGGACGTAGTGTCTGCCATCACTCTCAAAAATGTTGAACTTCGATTCATCGGAAAATAGTAATTTTTCTAGATTTCATTTGATCAGTCTTTGTGTTCCTTGCAAACGCCAGTCAGGCCCTCTGATTTTTTTTTTTTTTTTTACTTATGAAAGGTTTTTTAAATACGACTCCTCAATAAAGTTCATCGTCACGTAAGCGCCTTGACAAGGTAGACCGAATTATTTCAGCTATATTTTCATTCTGTAAATCGCGAAACATTTCAGCGCATTTTTATGCGGGTCATCAACTGCTTTTCTCTTGATAATTTTGCCCACGCGAATAGTCGTTTTCCGGGGTCTCCCGGACAGTGGAAAGTTTCGAAGGCCATGACCATCTTTATATATATTTTTGAATATCGTTCGTTCTGAAGGCCATAGCTATCTTTATATTTATTTAAAACATCGTTCACAGTAGATTTTCCGATCGATAACTTTGCCGCAATCTCACGAAATGATTGGCCCTTTAGCGACAAACAAAGCACTTGTTTACTAACAATAATTGTTGAACTTTTCATTTTTTTAAATTTCAACTACGTTATTCGCGTATATTAATTAACAAACAGGGCAAAAAAAAAACACTTTAACGATAGCAAAAACTAACGAATGAGGAATGGCCGCCGGAAACTTTTGCACACGCGAATTTTGAATCCCCCCCCCCCTTTGCAACAAGTGTCTTCGGTATCCAATCAAAATGATCACATGGTCAGAGATGATTTGCATATTCCTCACTTTTGCAACAATTGCGCTACTTCTTCGCTGAAACATTCTGGCAAATAAATCAAAGAAACTAATTGGTCGGAAACTTTTGATCGCCACTGTACGTCCTGGTATTTCAAACAGAAGAGTTCATGACGTACGCAAGTACGTCGTGGTGCTTAAGGGTTTAATTAAAAATTAATGAAGATTGAAAAGCGCGATATCCTTGCACCCTATACTGTAACCTAGTAACTGACAATCTCAAAAGTCAAATTTTGAATAATTTATGAAGTAGAGTCCTGCATCAGTTTGGATAAACCGGTTTTAACCGAACCCGAACCGAACGGCTGTTCTGAACGGTTTCAGGTTAACTTTTGACTTTTTCTGCTTGAGTTGGGGTTGGTCCGACTTCTTAAAGAAAGTGATGAATACTTTTGAAATGGAAAATCTATTTGTTTGAATAATAAGTAATGTATAATTAGTATAAGTGTTCATTTTTATGCAAAAATAATAAAATTCATACTAAGAGATATAATTGTAAACTATTTTTCGATAATTGTATTAAAATAGGTATTAATTTTCTTTCACTCGAGTTCGGGTTGTTTTCGGATAGGAATTGGATTAACTTTAGACAAAAATTTCGGGTCTATTCGGGTATAATCCGGCCACTGCATGACTGTAATATCAATTATGCTCAGTATTAATTTATAGATTCAAAGGCGATTGACCCTTTTCGAGATTACATTGTCATCTTTTATTATGAGAGGTGTATTATAGTTTGCCAATCTTCGATAAAGGAGAACAAATGAAGGCAAATCTTTAAAAAACACAGCTGAGTATTGGTATAAAGAGGGAAGAGCAATGAAAGTTGACTATTCTTAAAAAACACTCTTAAAAAAATAAAAATGAATAACTAACATTCAATTTCGGTGACTATTGTCATTTCTCCAATTCCACTGTCAAAAGTTAAATTAAATCCATAACACATTCACTATAGTTACGTTTTAATTCCAAACTGAATATGCGTTTGGTATGAACAAGTAGAAGTACAATAGTTCAGTATACGTTATATATTTCTTGCTAATTTTGAATTAGTTTTACAGTCTGTGATCGTATTTAACATTGTTTACCAACGTTACTGATTCTTAATCAAAGCACTCCTGCAATTCAAAACTTTAAATGAAATTTTTATTTGAATTTTATACAAATGTTTCTAACACATAGAATTTTATGCAAAGCAGTCAATTGTCATTTACGCTAATGTCGGACAAACGTCTATTCGCACACTTTTTTCTATCCTACAACCTTTCTACATCTTTGCTAGCATGTGTTTCTTTTTCATGTTGAAACAAAAAGCCTGCAAATAGACGTTCGTCTAACATTAACATTATACTTTATATTCCATAATATAAGGCGACCGGTAAAAGTTGAAGAGATTTTTAAATATTCTAGCTTAAACTTATACAGGGTGCCCACATAAAACCTTCCTGATTTCAAATGCTAATTGTACAGAAATTATGAGTCCTAGAGATTTGCGGTTTGCGATATCGTGAATGGCAACACAAGTTTATTTTTTTTCTTTTCGAAACAGTTAATTTTTGTTGTATGCATTATTGATATATCATGTAATCGCCATTCTTTTATTGCAGGTGTTGACTAGTGAGCAGAGATGACTGTAATATCGACCGGACATATTAAGAGCTACAAACGGAGCCCATATTGAAGTGCATACATCGACAAAAATTTAACTTTTTCAGACAAATAATCGTTTACAGCAAAATAAACTTGTTGTCATGACGTGTCAATAATGCATGCAACAAAAACTAACTGTCTTGAAAAGAAAATTGTAGCAAAATAAACTTGTTGCGTTGCTATTCATGATACCAAGTATTGAATTCAGTGGGTGACCGGGGGGGGGGGGGGGTATTCGCCCTCTGAGCAATGAGATGTCCCCCAGAAGATTTGAGATTTTGTGTTGTCAACGGTCAAAAAGTGCAATCCCCTAACCCGGAACTCAATAATCCCCCCCCCACCCCCCCCTGGAGTCACAAAAATCCTTCCCTGTGAAAAGTGTCTGAATTCAACACTGATACCGCAAACCGCAGATCTCTAAGACTCATAGTTTCATTACAGTTAACATTTGAAAACAGGGAAGTTTCCACCCAGTGGACCAAGTGGACACACAGATGGCTAAAAACGATCCCCAAATTATCAAATTCAATGAATGGGTTCAGATTTCTGAGAATTGTCGAGATAATAATTCATGTGTGTATAAGACAAAAATTTCATTTATGCAAATTTTCTTACAAGCCGAATTAACAAAAAAATTAATATAGTACTAAAAAATTCTAAAATTTTTTAAATGGTACTATATTTATTCTTATGTAATACTACTTTTTCATCTAAAAAAATAAGCTAAAAACGGGCAGTTTAAAAAAAAAATGAATAAAATACTGATTTTTATTTTCTACAAAGAATGTCTTTTCAAAGAAATTCTTTATATTTTTCCCGAACGAAAAGAAATGTTTAAAACATGCATGTTTTGTTTGAGTAAATCCTTTAGTTGAATGCAAACACTAATCTAAAATGTATTAAAAAAAGAACGATAACGTTAAACTAAGCTTCTTTCTTCAAATACTAGCATTATGTTCCGAAGAAAGCTCAAAAGCATATAAGTATTTTAGAGTCCCGCATTATTTCTGTTTGCTTGTTTTTGAGGCCGATATTGCAGAATGTTACTGTTTAGAACAGCTTCTTTTTATTAGTTTTGCTGAATTGTAGGATAGTTTGAAAGATCTTTACATACATCTTTTGTTTTAATTCGAAAATTGTAAGGATACTGAATTAGGGTTTTACACAAATGTAATTTTAATACAAAACAAAAACTATTGCTGTTCCATTTAAAAACATAGTAATTGAATTTCTAAAGACTTTTATTTTAAATGTACCACAAAATAATAATATTTAATTATTTCATTTGAAACATTTGCGAATTATTTGTAACTATAAAAAAGTTCGGAAGGGTAGGAAAGGATATTTACTCGTGTATGCAAAAAAATAAAAAATAAAAAAACCAACACTTCAAAATTTAAAAAGCATATATTTTAGGTATGGAAGGGTAAAACTTACTTAATGGGTCACATTTTGAAATCGAACGTGTTGTTCTATATGTCAATATATGTGCATAAATGGCCGACACGCTCATTTCGACATTTCAGGCTGATGTTCTCAAATTCAAAAGGGCAACTTTATGACATACGCTTAAATTTATTTTAGTTCGGAAATGCATGAAAGTAGCAAGTGTTGTTGTTCGGAAACTATGTAATCGAACTGTTTTTTTGCAAACGTAATATATCGTTCAGAAAATAGTGTCAAAGTGACTTTTGAACCAAATTTCCGCGCGAAAGAGGAATAACCACTCAAGAAAGAGTGAAAAACGTCTTTGGCACGTGACAAAATTGCTTATAACTCAATAGGTAATTTATTTATCAAAAAATGTAAAACACAGTTCGATTCCAAATTGCTTTCATGGTCAGGCCTTCCAATTTTATATCTTTCCGTTAGAAAATGAATTTGTAAATGTGTCGTCGAAACGTTTTGCGATTGTTGAGCAGAGCAGTTCAAAACAGCCTTAAGGTTGTACAACGTTTTCAATCTATATTTGTTCGCAAATGCAACAAATTGTCTTATTAAAAAACTATGTAATCGAACTGTTCTCTGTTTTTCGATAAAGATAGAAGAAAAATTTTTAAGAAAAGCTTTTAGGAAAATTTTGAGAAAGTTGCATTTTGAACGGAATTTGTTGACGCGACAGAGCTGGAATGAAAAAAAAAATATCGCCCTGAGTCAACAATGAGTTATAACTAAAAATTTAATTTATTTATCGCAAGATGGAAAATGCTTCATAGTGTCCGGTGATTTTTAGTCATATAGTGTACGTATAGATTTTTTTGGGGAGGGGGCGGAGTAATATGTAAATTAAATAATTTAACCCTCGAAGTCTAATTTAGTGATTTGATATCTAAAACCAATTTTTAAATTGCCCAATTAAATTTTCAGTAACTCTTACCCTCTTGTTCTAAATACAGAGTGTTTCGAAAAAATGCATACATAATTTATTAGCCTGGCATGTTCTGTTTTTTACTTTCCAGTTCAACACACTTTAAATAATGGCTGAATTCAGACGAAACATTGAGCGAAGAAATCTATTCTAAAATATTTCTGGAGCTCTAAAAACGCAACTGAGTAGCAAATACAGTAATGGAGAGAGTTTGAAAACAGATCGTCCTACTCAACATACATTTGGTAGAATTAGAGATCAGTTTTAGTCAGATAAAACTATTCAAAATATTCACAAGCAACGTTCCAGAAAGCTGCAGTCATCAACAAACCTTTCAAATGATAAGAAGTTGGCGTATCTGTTAGACAATAGCCTGGTGAAGTAGGAGTTTCAAAATCAAATGCCCATTGCACTTTAAAGTGCCTTCATTGGAAAATTATTTCTAGTACACGTTCGCAATGAACATGATCAGGACTGTTATAATCCGTAACGTCATAATCATTTAGTTTGTGAATACATTATTTTGTACTGTTATATGCTATTTATCTTAAAGTAGACTTGTTAGTAATAACTCATTATACAGGGTCTGTCCAGGAAGTAATGGGACTGAATTTTTTGCGCCAAGCAGAATGCCAAAGGGGCGGAGTTTGCGGATGATACCTGCGGTGGGTGCTATCAGCTACAGAGTCTGCTGGAAGTCAGTTGGCCTTGAGCATTTTTAGCGTACGGATCGCTCGTGAAGCAGACACGTGTTTGAAAGAGACGTTAGGTTTTCAGAATGCAGTGGAGTGCCGAGCAGCGATTCGCCATAAAGTTTTGAGTAAAACTAAACAAATCGGTTACTGAGACGTTTGTCATGTTCAAGAAGCCTACGGGAAGGATTCTTTTTCCAAGTGTTCAGGTGTCACAAAGTCTTCAAAGAAGGAAAAGAGGACGTCGATGGAGAACAATGTTGTGGGCGTCCATAAAGTTCTCGAATTTCAGACAAAGTAGCTAAAAATAAAGCGCTTTTGGACTCTGATTGTCCGATGAGTGTCCGAATGATTGCTGAGACGTTGGGACTTATAAAATCGATTGTGAATGAAATGGTTACGGAAGAACTTCAAATGAGGAAAATTTGTGCCAAGATTATTCCAATACATCCTTCAAAGTGACTCAGCTCCTGGCAAAACACGGCGTCGAAACGTTGCCCAACTACCGTTCAGCCCCGATCTTTCACCGCCGGCTTTTTCCTTTTCCATTGGTTAAAATTCTGCTTTAAAGGTCATCGTTTTGACAATATAGGGAACTTGCAGAAAAACGTGACACGCGGTCTGAAAAGCATTCCAGTTGAAGACTTCCAGGCGGGCATACATGGGTGGCAGAGTCATTGGCAATGATGTATTAATGCAGGAGGGGACTGTTTTGAAGAATATTAAGTGTCTGTCAAATTATCTTCAAATAAACGAATTTTATGGAATCGGTCTCATTATTTTCTGGGCAGATCGTGTAAAATAAGCAGGAAAGTAAATTAAATGAAAGAAATTTGTCAACGTGCTCACCAAGATGGTAAATGTACCAAGTAGGTTCGTTATGTGTACACAACTAAGAACAAATGGTTAGTTGTTTTTACAGTGGTGGTCAAAAGTTCCCGGCCAGCATACAATTTTTGGTTAATTTGTAAGTGTACCCATATGAAGAGGAATCTCAAAGTGATACTTATACACTTTATTGACATAACAGTTAAGAACTTATTTATGGAATAAAAAATAAATATTAATAAATTTTATTGACAAAATTAATTGCAAAAGAAAACGCATGTTCTCGAAAGTTTCCAGCCACCTTGGCAAGTTTGGAAAAAAATTGTATTATAACAGAAAATAACAGTGATCAATAACATTTACAGTTAATACTTTGTATTCATACATTTAGCAATAAGCACTGCAGCAACGTGGCATCGATTCAATGAACGGTTGTAGATTGTCAAAGTTAAGTTTTTTCAGCGGTTCTTGCAATTTTTGTGAAAATGCTGCTAAATTGAAATATTTATAATTCCACACACGTTTTCAAGATAGTTTCAAAGATTTTCTATTGGATTCATATCGGGTTATTGGGCTGTCCATTTCAAAAATAGAATTTTTTTGTGCGAAAGTCACTGCTTGACGTGCTTGCATGTATGCTTTTGATAGTTATCATGATGAAACAAATAGTTGCGACCACATATTTTCCTCCAATAAGGCAGCAAATGATCTTGCAAGATAGCCTTATGCATTGCACTATTCATCTTGCCGCGGATTTCAAATAACGGACAGGCACATTTTCCAGAAAATGCTCCCCACAGCATAACGTGTACTTCACCATGTTTTATTGTAGGAATAACATATCTCGAATCTTATCTTTTGTTTTTAGGTCGTCGGTTGTAGTGTCTGTTATCACTCCCAAAAAAGATTGAACGTTGATTCATTCGAAAATAGTACTTTTTTCCAGTTTTCCCTTGACCAGTCTTTGTATTCCTTGGCAAACGCCAGTCAGGCTCTGTGATTTATTTTACTTATGAAAGGTTTTTTAACACCGACTGTTCCATAAAGTTCTACGTCACGTAAGCGTCTTGATACGGTAGACCGTCTTATTTCAACAATATTTTAACACCGTAAATCGCGGGGAATTGCAGCTGCATTTTTATGCGGGTCATCAACTGCTTTTCTCCTGATAATTCTGCCTACAAGAATAGTCGTTTTCCGAAGTTTCGAAGGCCATGACCATCTTTATATATTTTTTTAAATATCGTTCACACCAAATTTTCCGATCGACAACTTGGCCGCAATCTCACGAGAGGATTCTCACTCGTTCACAAATCACTCGTTTAGGAACAATAAATTGTTCAACTTTTCATTTTTTAATTTAAAATGTGTTATTCACGTTGATTAATTAACAAACACGGCAAAAAAAAAACACTTTACCGATAGCAAAAACTAACGGATCACGAATGGCCGGAAACTTTTGCACATGCGAATTTCGAATTCCTCCACTTTGCATCAAGTGTCTTCAGTATCCAATTAAAATGATCACGTGGTCAGAGGTAATTTGCTTATTCCTAACTTTTGGAGTAATTGTGCTTCTTCTTCGCTGAAACGTTCTGTCAAACAAATCAAAGAAAGTAATTGGCCGTAAACGTTTGACCGCCACTGTATAACTGACACTACTTCTTGCTTGCATCATATGAAATCTAGTTCTCGGAATCAAAATTTTTGAATTATGAGAATATAATGAGTTTAATTCCTAATTTTCAAACTTAAGTTTTTTTAATGTACACACTTTTTTTTCACCAAGATTTTAGATATAACTGAGAGGAAAGTCAAAAATAGTGACTATAAATGGTAGCAAGCAGTTAGAGAAAAATTACTTACTTTTTAATTTAACTCTTTTCGTTGTTGTTCTTGTTCTTAAAAAAATCTGTTGCATAATGTAATGGAGAAACATGAACATCCTCAAGAAATGAGGAGGAACAAGTCTTCCCGAAAGCAAAATTTATTACGATTATATATATTAAACTCAGTAATAGGAAATAATATGATTCCATCTTAAATAAAACGTAATCACCATGACAACCAAGAATCATTACCTATCATAGAATATCATTTAGTTAATTGCGTACGATAATATTTAATAGAATGAAGAAAACTTTTATTAATATATTTTTCAGTTTTGATTCGATTTTCATAATATTTGAAATGACGCTGCAAAATGCTGCAACGATTATATATATTCAATTTCAAACCATTCGGTTGGGTAGTTTTGCGCTATTATATGCAGGCAGACGGATAGTCAGACGGAAAGACTAGACGACGACTGTAGGTGCTACGTATTTATATAATTACGAACGCACCTAAAAATCACAGAGTTTGGTACTTAGGAGCATGGATTTTGCCTTCGTCTTTTAGCAGAACAATGTTCAAACATAAATTTTCTGTTGCATGTTGTTTAATATTTTACAGCATTTGTTATAACAATAATGTCACCGAAAAATCCATAACATCTTGTGTTCTGTTGGTGATAGATAAAAAAGATAGTATATTATATCATATCAATGGTAGGAAAAAACGAATAAAAAATTTATGAAGTTTCATTATTTTTATAATTTAATCCCAGTACAAAAGAAAAAATCCCTGACTGCTCGACCTACTGGCGGGGGTATATTTCGAAGTTAAGTACTAATTTCACCAACAAAAATTAAATCAAGATTAGAGATAAAGCAAGTTTAACAATTTTATCTGGCCGCTTTTGACGTGTGTATTTTTCTGTAAGAGCTGCTTTTTTCAGAATCATGTTAATACAATATTTTTTTCTTCAATCCCTAATTTTGTTTAATTTGTTTTTAGTGTAAGCGTTGGTCCTATCAAAAACTTGTCAGTATAAAAGTTGTACATAATGTTAAGAAGATTTATAATAAATTAAAGAGGATTTGATATCTTGAGAATTGAAGAAGATAAGAATTTTTTCTCCCTAAAACCCTATTTTTTCACGCCTTGAGTCCATTTTTAATTTTATCAAATATTTGTGATACATAAATTTTTGGCCCTTTTCCTAGAAGTAATAATAACTTTAAATTTATTTGATATACATTATAATTAAGAAGTTATTATGTGTTTTCGGTTTAACAAAACCCCTTCTCCCCCTTTTGTTACCCCTTTGGTCCGATTTTGCTCATTAAAAAACTTAATCGTGATTTTCGGCCCCTTGATTTTTTGTATCAGTTTCGTAGCGATTTGTAGAGAATTATGGAATTTATGGTGTCCATAAAAAATTGATATATATACATATATAGGGGAGATCAGGGAGGGTTAACCATAGGGGAGGCTTGACCCACCCATTAGTTTTCATATTTAAAAGAATTTTACAGATTTATCAAATGGTGTCCACCAAAGCTACTGGAATGCTCAAATAACAGTCTCTGTTTCATACAGATAATCGAGATAAGTGTGAAAAAATAAATTGCGAGGCGCTTTCAACCTAAAAGTTGTGTTTCTTAGAAATATTTTGTAAACTTTTTTCAAATAAAATATATCATAGAAATTTAAGTAAGTAGGTTTTAAGTAATGCAGAAATTTCGAGCTTTCATTCCAGGCATAAAGATCGTACAGTAAGTTTGGCTTAACACAATAATGGGCTATTCCTTAGAAAATGGCTATGTGGGGAGGCTTGACCCAGTCAGTGTAAAGGAGGGTTGACCAGAGGCTCAAGGCTCCTTTAATTAAGTGGTTTTGGAAGTCTTTTTATTATGCATAGTGCATAATGAAATTTTAATGTTGTATATAAAAAAGAGTGTAAATTTATTCTGTAAAGCTACAGTAAAATGGCGTGATGGAAAAGAAAATGTTTAAAACTGATTAAAGAAATATGTAAAAAATTGCTATAGTATCTACTATAAGAAAACATTTTATGAAATATAAATGGGAAAGTTGTTAGGATCATTTTTCCATGTAAATATTACTTACAATAAGAAAATAGAAGCAGTGGAAAAGACTAGAAAGTACTAGAAAATATGAAAGCAGCAGTCTTAATCCTTTGAGGGGTAGTAGTATAGGGGAGACTAGGGAGGGTTGACCATACGGGAGGCTTGACCCACCCATCAGTTTTCATATTTAAAATAATTTTAGAGTTTTACCAATAGGTGTCAACCAAAGCTATTGGAATGCTCAAACAACAGTCTTTGTTTCATACAGCTAATCGAAATAGGTGTGGAAAAATCAAATGGGGAGCTTTTTCAACCTATAAAGTGCGTTTTTTAGAAATAATTTGTAAGCTTTTTTCAGATAAAATATATCATACAAATTTAAGTAAGTAGGTTTAAAGTAATGCAGAAATAACGAGCTTTCATTCCAGGCATAAAGATTGTACCGTAAGTTAGGCTTAACATAACAATATGCTATTATTTAGAAAAGTGGTATGTGGGGAGGTTTGACCCAGTCAATGTGAGGGTGGGTTGACCAGATGCTCAAGGCTCCCTTAATTAAGTGGTTTTGGCAATCTGTTTATTATACACTGTGCATAATGAAAAGGGTTATATATAAAAAAGAATATATATTTATCCTGTAAAGCTACTGTAAAATGGGGTAATGGAAAAGAAAGTGTTTGAAACTGCTTAAAGAAAGATGTAAAAAATTGCTGTAGTATCGACTGCAAGGAAATACTTAATGAAATATAAATGGGAAAGTTGATAGGAACTTTTCTCCATCTAAATATTACTTAAAATAAGTAAATCGAAACAGTGGAAAAGAATAGAAAGTATGAAAACAGCAGTCTTAACCATTTCAGGGACAGTGGCATGTTTATGAAACCACTTAATTTTAATTCCCAAACGCCAGAATGACACCAGAATTTTACTAAAATGTTTTCCATTTAATATGTATGTGAAATATAGCCTTTTTCTTATTTCCAAATAAATTTGTTCGTAAATTCCGGTGCCAGTCATTTATTTCAACATTTTAGTACTGAAAGTACTTTGCTCCCGAAAGGCCTAAACGATGTTAATAATAAGTTAAGTGCCCAATGCGGCTGCAAAAGAAAATAGCATTGATCGAAAAACTTCAGGAAGGCATGTAGACGAATTTCACCAGGATGAATAAAGTTAGATGAAGCCAAACTATGTGACAACTATGTTGTTAGGTCGAGTGTCACAAAAAGTAGGACAAGGAGACAATAAAAGGCGGGACAGTGTTTCCTAAATCCAGACATATTCATACATGAAACCTTATGAAAACGGAACCTGTCTCTACCGGGATATTGTCTTAAATGTTAAAATTTCATTTTCCCTGATCTACAATTATATATGCTCAGACAAAATCATGTTTAAAACAAATGTTTTCTCCTATGACTTGCGATTGCGTCAAAACAGGTTTTTTTAAGCGTCATGTTTTCAAAAATATTTTTTTAACAATTAAAGCATGTAGCATAAAGTTATTCTGTTTTTTTAAAACTGATTTTATTCTCTTCTCAAATATTTCAATATAATACAAAATGGGTCAAGCCTCCCATATAGTGGGTCAACCCTCCCGTATGTGGGGAGCCTTGACCCATTATTTTGTCATGAATAAAATCATTCATTTTTCAAATTTCTTATATATTACACTTATGTAGCAATTTTATTTTGATAACTGATTGTATAACGAATAAAATGATATATAAAACTTTATTCTACGTGCAATATTTAAAAATAAAAAATCATTTTGTAAAAAGTGGGTCAACCCTCCCTAGTCTCCCCTATTTATGAAATCACTTAATTATAATTTCCAAACGCCACAGTGGCACCAGAATTTTGCTAAAATCTTTTCCATTTAATATGTATCTGAAATATAGCCTTTTTCCTATTTCCAAATAAATTGATTCGTAAAATCCGGTTCCAGTCATTTACTTCAACATTTTCGTACTGAAAGTACTAATTAACCCCTGAAAGGTTAAAAGATGTTAATGATAAGATAAGTGCTCAAGCAGCAGCAAAAGAACATAGCATTGATCGAAAAACTTTAGGAAGGTATGCAGACAAATTTCACAAGAATGAATACAGTAAGATGAAGCCAAACTATGTGTCAAGTAGAGTTGTCAGGTCGAGTGTCACAAGAAGTAGGACAAGGAGCCAAAAAAGGGGGGGACAGTGGCTCTTAAATCCGGACATAATAATACATGGAACCCTATGAAAAAGGAACCTGTCTCTAACGGAATACTGTCTTAAATGTTAAAATTTTATTTTTCATGCTGTGCAATTATACCTGCTCTTACAAAATCATGTTTAAAACAAAAATTTTCTCCTCTGACTAGCGATTGTGTCTAAACAGGTTTGCTTAAGCATCATATTTTCAAAAATATTTTTTTATAATAATTAAAGCATGTAGCATAAAGTTATTTTGCTTTTTTAAAACTGATCTTGTTTCTCTTCACAAATTTGTCAATATAAAACAAAGTGGGTCAAGGCTCCCATATAGTGGGTCAACCCTCCCATGTGCGGGGAGCCTTGACTCATTATTTTCTCACGATTAAAATCAATCATTTTTCAAAATTCTTATATATTACACTTATGTAGTAATTTTATTTTGATAACTGATTGTATACCGAATAAAATGTATATAAAACTGTATTCTACGTTCAATATTAAAAAAATAAAAAATTATTTTGTAAAAAGTGGGTCAATCCTCCCCAGTCTCCCCTATATATATATATATTTTTTTTTTTTTTTTTTTTTCAAAATTAATGAAAATTTACCGCATGAATGGCGCTATAGCAGCACATATCAAATGCAATAAAACATTTTTTTTTCAAAATTAATGAAATGATGTAATATATGGCTATATATATATATATATATATATATAGCCATTATATAATTACAATTCATCATCTAGTTCCATTTACTAAAATTAAATTAATAAATTTAGTTTCAATACATAACACTGACATTATACAAAATAAAAATGGAACCTATGACTTTTAACACAAAATCAAGTACAATACCACTAATTTACTAGCACATTGCGGACGATTAATCCATTTAAAAAATATGAAAAATCCCCAAATTCTGATGCAATAACCAATTAAAGACAAAAGATACAAAAAACCAGCGAAATAATGTTGAACCATTAAAAGACGTATCATAAACACATAAAAGATCAATTGGATGGATGTATCAGAAAGCTTATATAGCATTTCACTTCATCAGGGGTACATGAAATACAAATATAGGCAATACATAATTGATTTCTGTAAAAGAATCCAGCTATAAGCTAAAAATTGAATCCCTTTATGTACCCGATCGACTATAATCCAAAAAGTATAAATTTACCACGCCATATAAATTGAATGAAATAAATATTTAATCAATGCAAGATCCGTAATAATGAACAACATGAACAAAATTGGAACATGTAAATAAAAACTAGAGAGAGAGGGGGGGGGGGGGGTAAAGTTTTGAACAGGGAGTGGTTTTGAGTTCTAGGGGTCATGATCGGCGTAAATGTGCAAAACGTTTTCAGAAATTTCAATATAGGGTAGAATGTAATAGGTTTTCTTACGAAATCTATCTAAAAAAAATATGACACTTCATATTTTTCTTAATTTTAAGAAAAAGCATAGAATTGTTTCATACATCGTACTGTTTTCTATGAACTTTATGCCACAGCAATTGAAAAAAATCTTAATAACCAATTAAAACCTTTTATTATATCTCAAAACATCATAAATACTTCATTTAAATACATTCTCTAGATGAAAATAAAAGGGAAAGTTTTCTTTCAAATATCATAATGAAAAATAATGCATTTTGATTTCTTTATAATGCTTGTTGAAAAAGCTATAAATTTGCATTAGATATTTTATTTTTAGTATCTGTAATCTATAAATCACAATAAACTGAAACAAAATTCTTATAAAAGTATACAATGTTTTAGACATACTTGTGAAACAATCCAACAAGATATAAATAATAGTAAATACTGGACGCTTAGAGAATTATGTCACTGCTATTTACTTTTTTTCTTTTGTTCAAGAAATAATGTCACAAATAAATTTCTTATTTCAAAAGAAATTTCATTAAAGTTTCAAGATTAAATGTTTGCAAATATTTTATTTTTTTGCAAAAAGAATCTTATTAAAGTATCAAGAGACAAAATGTTTACAAATAAAAAAGATAGAATGAAAATATTTTGTTTCTTTGAAAATCAATTATGATAATCTTCGTTTATAATTTAAAATAAAGAAAAAGATATATTTTTATATATTGCAATTTTCCTTTTATGAATGAAAAGAGCCACAAATTCTTATTTTTCTATTACTGTTATGTGAACTTTTTTGTATCTAACTGGTTTTTGAGTTTAGAATCGCTTACAAATTGTTTTACGCTTGTCTTTTAATTATAAAAACTTTATATACTAGTACATACGTTAATAGATACTGGATTATTAGCAAAAGAACAGCTCTTAATTTGTTACTACTAGCAGGAATGACCGAGCTAAGCTCGGTCAAAATTAGCTTTGTGTTTATCCCGATATATTATTTCCACTGAATCATTCTTGCTGTTTTAGATGCAATTAGCTTGACCCTGAGCTATAGTGTCCCAAAATAGCCCACTAATCGAATTTTTTCGAACATGCGACCTAACACAATGCTCTTCTCGAGCCCGAAAACGATAGAATACAAAATTTAGTCAAAACCGTTTAAGCCGTTTTTTAGATACAATTAGCTTAACCCTGACCCATTGTGACCCAAACTGACCCACTCATCGAATTTTCTCGTACATGTAACTTAGCCCAATTCTCTTCTCATGCCGAGAAACGGTATAATACAAACTTTGGTCAAAATGCTTTGAGCCGTTTTTTAGATTCATTTAGCTTGACCCTGACCCATTGTGATCCAAAATGACCCACTAATCGAATTTTCTCGAACATGTGACTTAGCCCAATGGTCATCTCATGCCCAGAAACGGTATGTTATAAAATTTTGTGAAAATGTCTTGAGCCGTTTTTTAGATATAATTAGCTTGATCCTGACCCATAATGACAAACTAATCAAATTTTCTCGAACATGTGACCCATCCCAATGGTCTTTTCGTGCCTGAAAACGATAGATTACAAAATTTCGTCGAAATCGTTAGAGCCGTTATCTAGATAAAGTTAGCTTGACCCACGGTGACCCAAAAATGACCCACTAATCGAATTTTCGCGAACATGTGACTTAGCCCAATGGTCTTCCCGTAATCCAAAACTGTAGAATATAGAGTTTAGTGAAAATCGTTAGAGCCGTTTTTTAGATAAAAATAGCTTAACCCACAGTGACCCAAAAATGACCCATGCATCGAAATTTCTCGAATTTGTGACCTAGCTCAATAGTCTTTTCGTACCCGAAAATGGTTGGATGAAAAATTTAGTCAAATCGATTGAGCCGTTCTTTAGATATAATTAGCTTGACACTGACCCATTATGACCCAAAATGACGAATTTTCTCGAAAAAATCGAATTTTCTCGAACACGTGACCCATCCCAATGGCCATTTCGTGCCCGAAAACGGTAGGGTGCAAAATTTAATCAAAATCGTTAGAGCCGTTCTCAAGATAAAATTTACATACTCACACACAATTTTTGCTCGCATTATAGTATAAGATAAAAACTATAGTACACATTAATTATGGAATAGCTTCGATTTAAATAAATATTTATTAATTTTCAGAATAATCATGATTATGGAAGATTTTTCACTTGAACGATTTTTCATTGTGGATATAGTGGTCGATATTATTTTAAAATGTTAAAAAATTTTCCTATATTTATTCTATGCGATTTGTGTATTGTATATAATACAAGTATATCGTATGTATGGATGTATAGTGAATGTTTTCTAAGATGCATGTAAATATATATGTAGCATTACTTGAATTACATGTTGTATGGTGTATTATGTTCACTGATATGAACCTAAAATTACTAACTCTTAAAGTAGCAATTATATAAAATATATTTTAAACTATAGTATCATTATATTTGCGTAAAAATAAGGAATAATAGTGAAGTATCGTTCCATAACAGCACTGCAATAATTGCTTACACTAAATCAATATTACATCCTACTAATCTCCATTTTGAAAAGGTTAAGGTTGTGGTTCTCAAAAAAATATTTTTTGCTCTCAAATAAGCAAAACTTTGTGACACATTTTCTGATTTATTTTAAAACATGAAAACACCTATCTGCAGGCAGGATTAGTGAAGTGATTTATAATCGGGCAGTTTCTTTTTTCATTTTACGATAAATGAAGTACATCTTGTATTAAAACCAATTTTTGTATCAGGACTAACAGTTCTTTTTATTTCCAGTGCTGTAGAGTCAAGAAATTCAGTTCAAACGCCACTTTTGTCAACATTTTTTGAAAAATCTTCTATCTTTACCTAAAAATGGAAAGAAACAGTTGGATTACACAGTTCCTTAATAAAAGTATCTTACAATTTTATATGTTTGCGAAAAAAAAAATGAATTAAAGAATATGTTAGAAAGCAGCCAATTTGGATTTCAAAACAACCTTAAGACTGTTATCAAATGCAAATGTGGTACTTTCTGAAACATTTTTTGATTAATTTTTGTTCAGAATCTCGTGAAATTGGTGGTGTTCTTATTTAAAAGCTTTGTGATCGACATAAGTTTTCTTTTTTTTTTTTTTTTTTTTTTTTTTTTTTGTAAAGGCTGATCTTTCAGAAATACCGTCTAAGTTTGTTTTGAACCAACTTTCCACATGTACAACACGAAAATGGAGAGAAACCGTTCGTCAAAAGACCACAATTGCTTATAACTCGATAAATAATTTATTTATTAAAACAATATATGAAAAACTCATTTCGATTCGAAATCGATACAATAATAAGGCCAGCCAATTTTATGCTTTCACGTCTAAAAATGAATCAGAAAATGTGCCAGAAAGTTTCGCGTTGTTGAACAAGGGATTTGAGAACCACCTTAAATAATTACATAAACGCATATGCAAAAATTCAGAACATGCAGAAAATTTAAAGAGCATAAATAATTTCAGCTAATATTGTAGATGATATGTGTTTTTTAGAGCGAAATTGGGATTAAATTTAATTAAACGCGATTCTATGAGATTGGGTGCAATAGTGTGATGGCGCTTATTTCGTCATTTTACACTTCGCACATATTTTTAACTAGCTGTTACCGGTGACGTCGTTCACGTAACATAAAAAGAAGAAATTAATTAATAAAGCAAAGCATTTCCCTTCTGATAATTAAAAACATATATAATAAACCAATTCTTTATCACATTTTATAGGAGAAAATCTCTCCATATATATATTATGCTATCGCACGTGGCACAGAAAGCGCAATTATTTGTTAATTGTTTAATGGCAACGCCCAAATGAAACACATCTCATTGGTTATTGAACAACATTTAATGCATCCCCATACCTATAAGGGGGTTACCATAGGGCACCCTATTCTGTCACCAAATACCGCCAAATTTGTCGCCAAAGTGACGCCAACTTGGTAATATCTCTAATATTTCGCCAAATTCCCATAGACTTGCATTGTAAACCAATAGGGTTTACTTGCTTACAGAAAATCAACAAATCGAGATATTTTAATGCAACAAGAACTGATATTAGCTTAAGGGATTATATTAATTATATTTAACCCTCTTTTCGCGTATTTTTTTTTTCTTTTATCAAAATAGGTTCAAAAATTGCATCTTTTTTATTACATATTTCAAATCTATATATAGCTTAGAAGCTTAGAGTTTAAACATGTAAACATTTTTTGTAAAATAGTTCAGAATCTTAGATGGGATAGGATATTAGAAATTAGGCGAAATCAGGGTTGTCACTGGAGACTATTTTTATAGTCTCGCACCACTATTGTAAAAAAATCAATTTTGTAGTACAGTTATCTTGTAGATGTTGTTAAAGTCTATATGGAATTTTTGTACTTAAAAAGTGATCCCAGTTGAATTAAAAAACAGTCGCCAGTGGAAAAAATGAATCCCCGAGGAAATCTCGGATTGCGTAAATTTTGCTACTTTTACGTTGTCCGAGGAAATCTCGGGTTGCGCAGCGAGAGGGTTAAGGGAGTCCAAGTAAATTAAATTATGAATAAAAGTAACATGATGCAATGCTTAACATGAACATAAATTTTAAGGGAGACTAAACTGGTCGCCAAGGGCGGCTAGTATGAGTAATTTAAAGTATTTCTTTATTATAGGATCATTGACGTAACTCAGGTTTATATGCTGAACCAGGATGTCTGTTTACATCATGAAGTAATAAGAAAATGGCACAGACAAAATACGCACCGGGGTACCTAATTGTTGCCAAAATAGATTATTTTGCTTGACATGGTAACCCGGCTATTGTTGTTTATTTATTAATAAATTGCTTATTTACTTTAATTTTCTTTTAAAATTACATAAATTAATGAAACTTTCTTTTAATTTTTTGCTATTTCCTTTTTTAAGTAATAGAACATAATTAAAAGTATACATGTAATTGGTATTCGAAAACGATGTTTCCGCCAAATTGTCGTCAAAAACAGATCGCTCCAAACCAGGTGCGTATATGGCATCTGTGGCAAGAAAATTATCGGATGATACTTTTTTATATGTTTTACAATCATACAAATCATTACAATCAGTCATCAAAGGTGGGCGAAGAAATGATCATCTAAAATATTATTAAGTCTTTACTACACAAAAAACAAACCTGATTACAACAATGTATTTATTTTTGCAATAAATGTCTTTCTCTAAAAAAAGCAAATTGACTACGAACCCGATTATAGAACATAACCTTTCTATCTAGTTAATTTTTTACTTTTAAGAATGAAAATACATATTTCCTGCTAATTATTACGTCATTTTCGACATTGATAACTTTGCTGTGCATATTATTGACATTTGCTATCCATTTGTTCTTCAAAAGTTTTTATTTTTATTTTTAAATGTTAAATTAAAATTTAAATCTTTATGTTAACCGTGCGCAGACGATAAACCGTAAGCACTGATAACAATTTTCTTCAAATAATAAGAATTAATACAATAACACAATCTCATTTCATTTCAACATCAAAGCATATCCGTTTTATATTCCATATATGACGTCACATTTGCCTTCATTCCGCACATACTCAAAATTCATGCACCTTGTATTATTAAAAATACTTGAAAATTTCCGTTTTAATCTTTCAATCAGAAATTAAATTATTATTCTGGGTTTTTATCTTTTGGCAACGAAAAAAGGAAGATGGTTAAATGTTATCTGAAAAATGTCAATTTATTGCGTATGAAAAATAATGAAATTTTGGATTATTAAGCAAAATATTTTAATAAAATAAATTAAACATAGCCTATGTTCATTTCCAGGTTGTAATCCATCTATATCCACAAATGCAAAAACATTATTTCATCCGTTTAGACGCAGGCTTTATTCAAACTTTCGGACACACATTGACATTTATAATATTATATAAGGATAGTTTTTGTATGACATTTGGTATTAAAATCGATAAACTTAGTATATTCGTGAAGATGTTCCTGTCGGCATCTGATAATTATCCGATCAGACAAGATTATACTTCCTTTAACTACACTGTAAAAAAGAGAAACGTTTCTTGATTTAGCAGAAAGGTTTACGAAAGTATTATATAACAGCTTCGAGTTACACACGATTTGAAAAAGCCACCCGTTATCTTTAGAAACCTAAAGAGACAATAGATTTCTGAAATTTAAAAATCATTTATGAAACAAATGTTTCTTTTCCTGCTCGTAATTTTCGGAAACTTTCAAAATTATTAGAAACTTTTTAGAAATTAGATTTTACAGAGTATTAATCAGTTTTCTCAACCCGGTATCAACACGAAATGCAAGTTTTTCGGACACTATCAGCTCTCGGGTAAACATTTTCATGTTCTGAAAACATGTTCGATCGACACACATGCCAAATTAATAGTGCAAAATGCTCATTATTTTGTTACTCTTGTGTGTAAATTTTCTGTTACGTAACTCAAAATGCTTACTTGAGAATTGATAACACTTAAAAAACTGACATTTCGTTATGATACCGGCTTGGAAAACTGTTTAATACACTGTAAAAACTATTCGAAAACGTTTCCGAATATAACGTATAGCACAATTATTGACCCACTAAGGTCCGCGCCTTCTTATACTTAACATATATGAAATAAAATTTAATTTTATACATACTAGGGGGCTCTGCCCCCTACGAGCTACGCTCGCCAACCCCCGTTCAGGCACACCAAAATCCAAAAAGCACGCTAATTGCACGCATTTGATCGGCTTTAAAAATATTGAATTAAAATTAAAAAAAAAAACAGTAGCGATCTCTCTGTAAACGGGTTTCCATTCGTTTTTCTTGGATTGGGGATTTTTAAGACCAAATCTGTTGCTGTTAAGAGATACAATAGCTGTTTTCGTATTTAATTAAACACATTAGTTATTTGAAAATAAGCTAATGTAAAATGAATTAAGTAATCAGTGTCATTGTCTCCCGGTATTTTTTAGCAGCGCTATAAGATAGTTCTTTTAAATAATTCATTTTAAATGTATCGTTTCAAATCTGACGTAATTTACACCAAACTTTTAATTCTCTTATTAATATTCACGTAAAAATACTTTTGTTGTTAGAAGGAAATATATTTGCGCTGTCTTCGAATTCACGATAATAGTTGAAAAGATTATCTCAAAATATCTCGCGCAAATATATTTTTCAATTTAAATTGTTTTACCATATTTTTTGGGCATTTTAAATATGACGTAAAATTCAAGTGTAAATATGGTTCTTATGACGTAATTTTCCTGCTTTTAACATGTAATCATTTAATTCTAATTTAAAAAATTTTTTTTCTGTTTGTAATAGTCACGTGTAAATAAATTTTTAATTTGAAGAAATATTTGATATGATAATTTGTTGCTGTTTATACAATTGGCAACAGTTTAAATTAATGACATTTTCTAAAATTTGTAAAAAACATCTCTCGAAATGCTGAAAATTTGAATTAAAAATAGAAATAAAACCTCAAAAAATGCGTCAAATAAGAAAAAGAAATGCAATCTGCGCATTGGGAACTTATAACGTATAAAATGATCTAAAAATGATTAAATTCTCATGCATAGTTTTTGCTCCAATAAAACTTTTTTAAGGGAACGACTTTGTCCAACTTTAGCATTAAATATCTCTTAAAATAATTCTTCGATTTGAAAACTGTCTACATCAGCGTGTTTATCAAACATTTTTCTATAATACCACCGATTTTCATATTTTTGTATGCAACAGTTTTCTTAATATTAACGATGAAAGGCCATGCGTAAGCATTCAAATTGGATGCGGATCAACCCGGAATATCTACGCAGATGTTCATTGGTCCATTTCCAAATCAAAACTTTTTTTTATATATAGAAGGATTAATGACTAAGAGAAAAAAACCGATATTACAATTTTTTTTTCTAATGTGAGATATGTTAATGTTGAGAAAACGCAATGTCAGTACAATTCAACTACAATTTTGTCATATGAAAAGCATTTACTATGTAGCAGTACATTAAATTTACTACACATAGTTAACTACAATATCCGTATTTTGAATTGGTGAGTTTAATTTCATTCTTTAAGTGAATGTATGAACACAATCCGAAATTTGTCGATAAAAAATTTCAAAACATTCCGTATTGTTTAATACATATTTCAAATTTTTTACAGTTCGAATCAATTAACATTTTTTTCCCTTGAAAAATAAAAGTCATATATACAACATGGGATAAAAAAAATTATTGAAAGAAACATTCAGAATAAAATATAAAAATCACAAACATAGATTTGTTAAAACGCAACGTTGCTCTTTAATGGGTTGAAAAAAATTCTTTTAATCAGTAGCAAATACAGTCAAATATCTACTATTGTACAAGAACATGCGCAATGTTATTTACTCATTATGAAATAAACTTTCATCCAATTCAATTTTCATGATTTTGTTAAACTTAACACCTACACTGTAAAAAAAAATATAAAAGATAAAATAAAAAAGATAAATGTTTCTACATCTAGCAAAACTTTTCCGAGCTATCCCCGATTTTGAAAAGGATTCCCTTATCTTCAGAAATCTCCAAACCCAATAGATTTCTAAGATTTAAAGAAGCATTTCTAAAACAAAACTTTCATTTTGCTGACCGTTTCAAAAAAGGGAAAATACATAAAGATTCCGAATGATTTTTTCATAATATTAATCAGTTTTCTAAATTGGAAAACTAGGATTTTCAGATAGGTTTGCCCGGTTGTACTTTTTCCTAGTAAGTTGTATATTTTTCAGGCTTATTGTACGATGTATGCTTAAAGAGTCTTGTACGACGATTGACGATTTCTTCTGTCTTTTTTTTAAACGTGTCAATAGTGAGTTTTATAATTAAAAATAATTTTATATTTATCTTTTCAATTTGCTTCAAAAATTTTCCTTTACGTGCACTTTTTACCGTGAAAAATTAATTAAGCATTGCTATTAGAATAATGTAAAACGAATATAATTGGAAAAGAGCAATTAATTATTACAATTATCAATTAAAATGAGAGTACAAGTAGTGTAAATAGAATGTACTCTTAAATAGTGTAAATAATAATTAACAATTATAATATGACAGCAATTTTATAAAACAAAGACAAACTAGTGTCAATAAAAATCTTTCGTATTTTTAAGAGATAAACCTGGTAATCCCGCAGCCGAGTCAGCTGGCAACAGCGTCATATTTTCCTCTATCGGCGTTGTTTTGAACTAATTTATTTCACGGAATCTTTTTTCCCGTGGCGTTATTTATACCCTTTCCAAGTTTAGTGTCATCCAGGTTATTAAAAAGAGCTACAGATAGTTCTGAATAGGGTCATGACCCTATTATTAACTGCAGTTAAAAAAAAAAACCCTGTAAATGCATAAAGAACAATTCATTATCAAACAAATTTCTTTAAAAAAAAAAATCTTTTAGATAAGCCCAGGAGCGCCATTTAAGGGGGAAGGGGAGAGAAATACCTCCCCCCCCCCCCAGGAATTTGATTTTTCAGAAATTTTATCAACCAACAATTGTCAGACTCAAACGAAAATTAAAAAATTGCTCAAACGCTAAAATAATTTATCAGATTTGATTGCAATAAAAATATATGCATTAACCCTTTGCGACACGCTATGTTAAAATAGTACTTAAATTTCAGGAAAATGTTATAAAAAGGTTTAGATAGGCATGATTATGCAAATCATGACCAAAAAAAAAATTCTGGATTTTTTTTTTTTTTTTTTACCCGGGGAGGTGGGACAGAAACTGACCCACCATGTAACAAAGGTATGTCATAAGCTACAGTGAGACCTACTTAATGTCTTAAGTAATATATTTAATAGATGAATAAAAATGATATATTTACAGAAAACTTTTTTATAAATTGAATAAAAATGAAAATAAAAACATATAATACCATTTTACATGGTATTATATGTATAAAATGTTTAGACAATAATACAAAAATCTAGGATATAATATATGAATAATATGCAAAATACAAGAAATATATGAATAATTTCAAAAACACGAGAATAATATAAGAAATATGAGAATAATATGAGAAATATTAGAATAATATGAGAAATATGAAATTAATATGAGAATAAATTTAGAAATAAGAGAATAATATAAGGAATAAAAATTTATGAATAAGAATATATAAATTTAAAATTTCAACTTCTTCTATAAATCTGAATATGTATATAGAAGCTTTGATGCTAATAATGTGTGAAAATATCGATAATCAACACTAGATTATACAGATTCATAATTTTGTTGATTAAAAAAAAGCAAAAATTCTATTTTTGATGAAATTTTGTGAAACAGGATGCTTCTGATTTTTGGAGGCAAAGCGGAACTTCACATGTTTCGCACATCCAAAATGTGCGATGCTCTTTTTTAGATGTGCTGCAATATGCACTTGCACATCTCCTTGTATTACTTCTTACTGGAATGTGTCCAACATTTTTCAGTCTTTTCTCAAGGGGAACGTAGGGTTTTTTGCTCTTTATTTGAACTGGAAAAATTTCTTTGTGTTTTCCTTTTCACCGGCTATTGACATTAAGCCTTCAATAACTGATAAACGGAAATCCTTTATATTTTTCACATCATGGTTTGGCTCTTTTATGAATTTAAACATAATAAATGCGTTCACTAAGCTTGAATTAGAATCCTCACAATTAGAATTATAACGTAAGGCTCTGCAAATTATTTGGTGCTACCATCTGTTAACGAGAATCTCATGTGTGTGATGGGTCAAATTCTGAACCGTATTTAGATGTATAAAAAATAATTTAAAATGTCCACTCAAATTTCTTTTTTTGCTTGGAAAATACCTTGAGATAAATATAAATATAAATAATAGGCTTTCATGTACATATGTGCTTTGAAATTCGATAAAAATGACAGCTCTTTTAATACCTCTTTTTAGAGCTCACTTTAAATATCTTTTAAAGAGAAACTATAATCTTTGTGATGTGCTGCCATCTACACTTTAAAAGAGGGATTAAAAATGAAGAGATCCATATATTTGAATTATAAAGTGTGTGAATTGAGACTAATTTAAAAAAAAGTAAATTAGGTGGGACAGAAATTAACCCACCATGCCACAAAGGGCTAAATAAATGCTTTAGGCACAGAAATTAATAATTATCAAAATAATTTCGAACTTTCTTAAAGTGAGACATATATCGTACTTTGGCTAATTTTAAAAATACATGAGAGATATTTTCTTTTATCAATTGCTTCTCAGCTGTGTACAACTTCATAAGAAAACTAGTCCCTTCATGGCTTTTGGGGGTAGTTTTTTTTTCAGATTTTTTTTTCGGGGGGGGGGGGTTGTTGAAGGGGCGAGTATACTAGATTGAGCAAAAAGTTCTGGGAAATTTGTGAAAGTTGCGTTGTTATGCGCAAATTAACAACAAAAGCAACAAGGACTATTCTTCAAAGTAGAGACTATCATAGTCCACGACTTTCTTCCATCGTTCTGCCAGATTCCGGATTTGCTGGAAGTGCCATGGCGGCTCCTTGGAATCGAAAAACTCTTGACATGCTTCTTCAACTTTATTAAAGGATTCAAATCGACGGCCTTTGAAGAAAGTGTTGCATTGATCGAAAGAGGTCATAATCGGATGGAGCCACATCCTGGACTCCTATAGATATACCACTAATCCTCATATATACGCTACAAATTCTGGTTATAGGCCTGATTATATATAACTATTAGATCAAAAATTTCCCAGAACTTTTTGCTCAACCTAATAATTCAAGTTCTTAATTATCCGACTTTTTTGGATTATTGGTGTCAAATTATATTTACTGCAATCATTGCACCTTTATCAAATTATTTAATTATTTGCTTTATTAAATCATATTATATATGGTTCACTTTCAAAATTCTTCAACGCCTAGGAATCGAATCAGCGCGCACCCGACAAAACAATTTCTTGAACCCAAAAATCGACAGGCTTCCACAAAATCCCAAAGTAAAAGAAAATTTACCATATTTTAACACGTGTATAAAAATGTATAATTTTATCCCTTATGTACAGAAATGAACACACTGGTTATTACTATAGGCCACCATTAATAGTCAAATCTATATTTTTGCCTTTGAAAAATATTCAGGACTTCCTTGTTAAAAACCAGGTCATGCCGACTCCGACCGAAAGAGATAAAGCTACAATCCGAAAAACTTAAGTGTACCTCACTCGCAACGAAAAAAATACTTCAACTTATCCTGACGCAGGACTGTAATTTCATGTAAATACGGAAACCGATAAAAAGATTTCCATTGAAAAGCAGTCAGACCGAAAATGAAAAAAAAATTATCCATATTTTAATACAATTATTGTAAAAGAAGCCTACAATTATATCTTTAATATAAACTTTACCTTTTATGTAGAAAAATGAAGATATATATATAGTATTCATTAATGTTCAAATATGTAGCTTTTTCAGCTGAAAAATATTCAGGATTTCTTTGAAAAATAGTGTTAATGCGAACCCACCTCAAAATAGTGAAAACGCAATCCGAAACAATTAACGCTTTACCTTGCCTTTACTTTCAGAAAATCACTAATGAAAATTTTCTTATCACTATAGTCACAAAAGTTGCAAATTTCATGGCCTATCCATGACATTTGTGGGCTAATTATCTCATGACTGATTGAATTTCATGATTCTTTTTTCGCGATCGTCGACGAAATTTGCGAATTTTTCGAAATTTGCGAATTGCGAAAATTTTCCGCCACCGTTTCACGGAATTCACGATTTTTTTTTTCTGAAACCGTTATCGAAATTGGATTTTTCTCGCGACCATTCGTCGAATTTCACAATATTTTTTCCGTGACCAACTGACGAAATTCCGTATTTTTTTCTGCGATCTTTTGACAAAATTCGCAATTCTTTTTCACGATCATTTGCTGAAATTCGTGATTATTTTTTTTCTACCACAGACTAATAATATATTTAATTTTTTGCGCGATAGTTACACGAAATTTTGTATCTTATATTTCACGATCGTTTGACGAAATTCCCTTCGATTGTTTGACTAAATATTCGTGATTTTTTTGTGCAATCTTTTGACGAAATTCGCGATTTTTTTCACAATCCTATTACAAAATTCGAGATCTTAGATTGTACAATCATTTGACGAAATCTGCATTTCTTTTTGCGATCTTTGATGAAATTAGCAATATTTTCCACGGTGGTTTGGAGAAATTAGAGATTTTTTCCGCGACGATTTGGGAATTTTATTTTTTCGAAATTTTCAAAATTTGCGATTTTTTTCTGTTACCCATTAACGAATTGATTTTGCGAAATTCGAAAGAAAAAAATATCGTGGACTTTCACGAAAATTAAAAAAATTCGCCGAATAATCACATGTCCATGACAGAAGTTATGGAGACAAAATCACACAGACCTTTTTTTATTGTGCGGGATTTTCCCATTTTCTGTGAGATTTGTGCATCTGCGTTGTGCTTGTTCAATTCTGTAAGTTGTCTGTTCTTCAAAGAAAATTTTTCCTTGTCCTTCGCAAGGAAACTCTTGAAATGGCACCACTGTAGTAAAACCAGAAAAAAAGAAGTCTGAAGGGACTAGAAAAAAAGTTCCATTTAGGCAGATCTCTGTCTTAGCAAGTATAATTTTATGATGTTTTTTCGTCGAATTTTTTTTTTTTCCCCTTTGAGAAAGAATTCTGTTATAGACAGGCTTCATTTTCAAAAGTTTTACTGTAACACATCTTTTTTCAGAGCTATACTATAGTGTGGATAGTTTAACAGTCTTTGAGGTTACCTGTAAAAATGGAGCCTATAATATAATCCAGTCTAAAAAGAAAATTGTTCATAATTAATGCATTGAAATTTTACCTGCTAAGACGAAAACGTGTTTAAAACAAAATATTTCATTGGTTTTTGATTTTCCGTATTCAAAGTTTTTACTGTTTTTGTAAGTATGATTCAGTTTACGTTTCTCGTTTTTTTTGTGGGGGGGGGGGGGGGTAGACGCCCGTATTCTACCGTTAGGTATATAACTCCCCTCAAAAAATCTTTGCCCCCCCCAAGAAATTTCTGTAATGGCGCCCCTGGATACGCCTAAAACTATCATTGTGACTCTTACAAGTGTGCGCTGTCTTTTCAATGATATTGGAAATAGCTGAACACATTATAAAAAAAAAAAAAAAAAAATGAAATCATTGTAAAACTTTTAACAAATTATGTTTTATGAAAAGTCGTTGTTTTCTCAAGTATAAATATCTCTCCTTTTTAGGTGCGTTCGTAATTATACAAATACGTAGCACTTATAGTCGTCGTTCGGTCCGTCTGCCTATCTGTCTGTCCGTCCGCTTATAACAGAGCAAAAACTTCCCAATCGAATGGTCTGAAATTTTAAATATATAATTGTTGCAAAATTTTGTCGAGTCATTTCAAATTTTATGAAAATTGGATGCATAGTTTCATTACAGGGACAGTCAAAAGTTTTCCGATATGTTACAGCCAATAGGAAAAAATTATTTCAAGTGCATTTTAATGAAGTTACAGCCTTTCTAACGGAATGAAGTTGATACGACCTTATGAAGCGCACTAAAATGTACATTCAGTACAATATGCGGTGCAAAAAATATTTATAAAACTGGTTATAGTACGAACGCACTTCATTTGCCAGGTTTTAAGTGCAATGTCCAACTTGTTTAAAATTGAATTCATCCATACTAAAACGGAAAGAATTTTGTCCATGTGTATGTGTGGGAGTGCTGTGTTCTGAAGAGACTGCAGCACGTAGAACTACAAAATTTTGCGGAAGGGTACCTCCATCTCTAAAGTAATATACCTCGGAGCCCTATTTAAGTTTGTTTTTTTATTAGATTTTCTTTAATTTAATCTTTTTGCAATTTTTAGCGTTTTTGTGCTTTTTAAGGCGATTTTTTTACATTAATATAAATAATCCAGTTTCAATCTTTTAGTCCAATATAGTAAATTTTGTTTTCTTTGGAATAAAGTTTATACCGAATTTGTACAGCTATTTTTTAATTTCTCGCTTAATTTTTTATGCGATTTCTTGAGGGTGTTTTATGTGTGTGTGTGTGTGTGTGTTTCGCGATGATTTTTTGACATTAGTAATTCCGTATTAAACTTTTAGCCTAAAGCAGTAAATTTTGTTCTCCTCTATTTTTGAATTTTTGGCTAATATTATTAGGATTTTGATAGATTTTCCACGTTCTTTGGCGACTGTTTGATATTCCTAAAAGAACTCCGGTCACAGTGGGTTAGCTTATTATAGTAAATTTTGTAGTTTGCTATATTTGAGGTTTTCTAGAATTTTTGTATGCAATTTTTGTAGTTTTTTCAAGTTCCACGCTGATTTTTTCACATTAGTAAAACTAATTCGGTTTCAAACTTTTAGCCTAATATAGTAAATTTTGTCTTGTTCGATTTTTCAATTTTTATTGGGATTTTTAATGAGATTTTTAACTATTTTTGCATTTTGCGAGGATATTTTGACATTCCTCTAATAATTTCGGTCACATTAGTTTAGCTCACTATAATAAATTTTGTTCTCTGTGATTTGTTTTTTAAATTTTGCGATTTTTATGCGATTTTTAGCGTTTTATCGCGGTCCGTGGTGATTTTTTGACATTTGTGAAATAATTCTGGCTACAGTGTTTTCGATTACAATAGTAAATTATGTCCTTCTTTCAATAAAGTTCAATTGGAATTCATACTACGATTTTTGAATTTTTCGCTAATTATTATCAGATTTTTAGAATTTTTTCACATTTCGCGGCTATTTTCCCACATTAGTAAAGGCAATTCGATTTGAAGCATTTTAGTCTATTATAGTACATTTTTTCCTCCTCGATTTTTGAATTTGTAACGATGTTTATTGAATTTTTCAATATTTCTTATCGTTTTTTCACATTTTACGACAATTTTTTGACATTCCTAAAATGATTCCGACTACTATACTTTGCTTGACTATAGTAAATTTTGTTCTTTGTGGTTTTTAATGTGATTTTTAGAGTTTCTCAGTGATTTTGTAATATTCGTAAAAGAATTTTGGTTACAAGTTCACTATGTAATTTTGCCCTCCTTTCAGTAAAGTTTATTCAGAATTCGTAAAACGATTTTGAATTTTTCGTGAATTTTTCAATGTAATTTTTAGTATTTCATCGCGTTTTGCGGTGATTTTTCCACATTGTTAGAAGGAATTCGGTTTCAAACTTTTAGTGCAATATTGTACATTTTGTCTGATTCCCAATATAGTAAATTTTGTTCACTTTTCAATAAAATTTATACTAAATTTGTGCAGCGATTTTTAGAGTTTTTAGTGTTTCTGTTTAAATAATTTGTCTGTCACAAATATTAAGAACAAATCTATGACAAATTATACAGCAAATAAACCTCTACCAATTTGAAAAATGTATTTAATCATGTCTATTAAATGTCAGCCATATTTAAAAATAAAAAATGAACATAGTATAAAAAAAAAGATAAAGAAAAGGAATTTTCATGAAAGTCTCAATATTTTTACGAAACATGCTGTGTAATTTATTTTGTAGTAAACGAATGAAAGGTAAAAGCTTTTAACTTAAAAGCTTGATTAAAACAACATTTTTAAAAGGCATTTTCGAGCTGTAATCAAAATCACTTTCTATTAAAAATAAAATGCTGTCAGTTTCAATATATTTTTTGGTATAATAAACCTTTTGTAAGAAACTGTTTCACTTTGTTAGAACATTATAGAACACAGAGTTCAATAATAATACAGTTATAGAGCTTTCCGTAAATGCGGTTCAGTGATGCCTTATGTATCGATTTATTTCACTATACATGCATAAGTATGATGAAATTGCTATTCGATGATTTTTTAATAAAAAGTGCGGCAGTATTTAAAACATTTTTTTTAAACTAAAAGTATGTCTGCCCTCTTAATATTTTCTTCAAGTTTCAAGTTCTATAAACACAGTTATTTATTAACATAATATTGTTTTACAACTTTCAAACACAGTATGGATTTTTAGCAGATGTTCCCATTTTTTTGCATAAATCTTTCTGATGCATTCACGAAGATTTACTATGTGGCGAAAAGTCACCAGACACTTTCTGTTTTAGACGTTTTATCGCATATCTAGAGAAATACTTCACAAATTATTGTGAAACATCACGAATATAAAGAAAATGCTTAAATTCCTATTTTTAAAGGAAGCGCAATTAGGGGACCAAAGACCAATTCGGCAAAAAAAAATAATAATATTTTCAATTTAAAAAATAAAAGGTTCTAATTATAATTTAAGATAGTTTACAAATTCCCTGCTCAACAATGTGAAAATTTCTGACACATTTTCTGGGTCATTTTTAAACATAAAGGTATAAAATTCGTAGTCCTGATTATTGAAGCAATTTGTAATCGAATAATATTTTACACTTTTCGATAAATAAAATACTTAGCGAGTTATAATCGATTCTTGATGAGTGACGACAAATCTTTCCTCTTTCTCGTGCTGCCGCGTCGGAAATTCGGTCGAAAACGCCCACTTTGACAATATTTTCGGAAGGTTCTTCTGCCTTTACCAAAAAATGGAAAACACCATTTCATTACATAGTTTCTGAATAAAAACACTTGCCAATTTCATGCTTTTCCGAAGAAAAATGAATCCAGATATGAGTCGCAAAGTAGTTCTTTTGAATTTGAGAACAGTTTATCAGTGGGAAAGTACAGACCTAGTCCACAAGGATCTGGGCTTAGGACCTGCTGTAGTGCTTACTCTGGTTCAGACCTAGTTTTATGTACTTCGATTGGTATTTCGACAAAATACCGCTGCTGGAAAAACTAAAAAAATAAATTTGAAAGATCAGGCACAATCCAAACGGAGTGAAAGGCATACCATTTGTCACCGGCTCTTAAGAGGGGTGCGAGCATTGAGCACATCTCAGAAAATGAAATTGTAGTGGTCTGTCCAAAAACAAAAATTGTTTCAAACATTTTCATTGTAGCTGATGAAAATTTTCTCAATAAACAACAACTTTTTTTCCTTAAACTTTTATTTTAGATATTTGCACACGTAATCCCAAACTACATAATTGTATAGATACAGACCAAAAACGGCTGCATTAAGCCCGAACCCACACAATTATGTGGGTCCTCCCTTGGCATAACCTGACATGGAGTATTTTTTTTTTCAATCAAATACTGTCCTATCGGTAAGGGGAACGGCTGCCCCGAGATAAGTCGGGGGTTAAAGCACTGTTTCCTCAAACCTGTCGCCGGTGAAGTGGTTAAATTTCTTCCAAAAAATCTCCCCGTCTTAAAGGGATATAGGCTTCAAATTTTGTATACATACTAGCGGACATATAAACGGATTACGCGAAAAAACATTTTTAGTTCCATAAACATTGATAAATGGCGCTGTACAATAGAAAATATGAAACAAGAAGGAAATTGTACGTCAAACGTGGCAAATGAGGTGCGTTCATACTATAACTAGTTTCATAAATATTCAGTCTTGGTGCAATAACTGTGTCACTCTTGTTCAAAAATGCATGACTGCAAAATTTATTATGATTATATAAAATTCGGAAATATGGAAATAATACGACTCCATCTTAAATAGGAGGTAATCACCATGAAACCTAGAATCATTACCTATCATAGTATATCACTCAATTAATTACGAATGATAGGATTAAATAAAATAAAGAAAACTTTTATAAATATCTTTTTAAGTTTTGATTCGATTTTCATAAAATTTAAGATAGCTCGACAAAATTCTGCAACGATTAGAGTAAGGTGCCCCATTATCGTCCCCCAGTCACTTTTAGGCCCTTGGAAGTTGAAATGTTTAGTGAAAATCTGCCAAATTTGGATTTTAGATAGACTAACTACCCACATACATAGAAACATAGGCAAATATCGTACAAAAAATTTTAACAATGCGAAAAATTGTTTTTTCAAAAGTATCTAAAAAATGCAAAGGGAAAAAAATATTCCCAATTTCGTCCCCCCAAAAAATTAAATACACCGAGGGTTAACTTATAACTAAATCGAAATTTATTTCTAAATGAGTAAGTAATTTAATGTACATTAAAGTAAGGCACAAAGAAATGCACTAATTATCAGCGGAAGAATAACATAACGAAACATTAGCCATCCAAACATGAGAAAAAAAATTGAAAAAAATGTCATGAAAAAGAATTCCTAATTTCGTCCCCGGGACGAAAATAAGAACTGCAAGGGGGACGAAATTGAGACCATGCTACTTACCAATATAGCGGAACTTCAGTTTCCGTAAGATGAACTGAGCGTTCTAAAATTCACTATATGCTACTGTCAGCATCTTGCCAACGTAAAATACATGCAATGAATAAGAAATAAATGCTTTCAGTATAGTAAATAACATTCTACAAACGACGTAATAAGAACTCAGGTCTTCTAAAAATAGGAAATTCGCCGTCTTTAATTTATGTATGCGTCTTGGCGAACGAAACTTTCAAATCTGACCCTTTTTATCTTCTGTCCCCTGTGCCTTTCGCAGAAGCGGAGAAATTAAGGGGGACGAAATTAGGAGAGGGGACGAAATATGGGCACATTACCCTATATATATTACATTTCAAACCATTTAGTTGGGTAGATTTGGCTCTGTTGTATGCAGACAGATGGACGGACTAGACGAGGGCTATAGATGCTACGAATTTATACAATTACGAACGCACATAAAAAGGGGAAAAACCTAATTTTCGTAGTCATTTTTACAGCATATTAAGCAGTTTTCTAAACAGGAAAAATAGGTTTTTCGAATAGGATTGCCAGGTTGTAGATTTTCTTGTGAGTTGTACGTTTTTCAGTCTTATTGTACGGTGTAAGTTTAAACCTTTCCTGGGCAACAGTTTTTTCCGTTTTTTTTCTAAACATTTGTCGATATTGACTTTTATAATTCAAAGAATTTTCATAAATATTCTTTATTCATAAATTTATCTTTTCAATTTGCTTCAAAAATTTTCCTTTTGATGCACTTTAACCACTAAAATGTGAATGCAAAATTAAAATGAATTAAACAGTGTTATTAGAATAATGGAATGCAAATACCGTTGAAAATAACAAATAGTGATTACAATTAACAATTAAAATGACACAAGTTTTTTAAAACAAAAAAAAAAACTTTCGGATACTATCAATTCTCAAATAAACCGTAAACTGTGGAACAGAATTTATACATGCAAGAGTAACAAAATAATGCTAATTTTATTATTAATGTTTGTTGCAGTCTTTCTTAGTCCACAAGCTGATGAATGTTCCTAGACCCACGAACACCACTCGCACAGACTTCGAAAAAATGGTCTTTTATTTTGATATGCTGCCACCACCGATATATATACGTGGTATCAGGCACGTTGTGAGAAGGATTATCAAAAGAATGCTAAACTTTTTCAATTAAAATTAACGAACAATTTATTTACAAATTATTTACATATAACTGAAACTGTGTTTACATTTAAAAACTCGGATATAGACGATCCGGCCCGATACTAAGTTACATATAGCAAGCTCTTTCTGCGCACTGGGGCTAACTTATTAAAATACCCTATTCCCTTCTCACCTTACGGTATCTCATCAGGTTTATTGGAGGATCACCTTGGACGTTCCCTCGCGTATACTTTCTCTGCACAAGACAACTATTTCCCGAAAACTCCACTCAGAGAACCAACCTCCTATGTTGATGTCTATGCTAGAACTCAACCTCCTTCTATGAGGTCTACCCAAGAACTACCCTCTCTCCCTCTCAGAGATGTCTTCCAAAATCAGCCTACGGAATTTTTTCTCTTCTCTCAGAGTTCCTATCTCTTATCTAAAACTTCTCCCTCAGATCGGCTTCAATATTTACGAGTTGGGAGTTTCTTTGTTTAACTTATCTGGAACCCCTCAATACAATGGTGGAGCTTGTCCATAGCTACTGTCTAACTAAAATCGCTCTCATCAACTTCTAGATAAGGAAATATATTACCTTAAACCCTAAGAACTCAGAAAGTGAAACATATTAAATACAATAAACAAGTAAAAAGATAATATCAGATAATAGTAATCTTATTTAGTTATCTACTCATTAGCGTCAGAAACCTGAAAAAGTTAATGTTAATGTTAATTCTAATGTAATTTTTAGCATGTTTGTCTGTTGAACATGAAACTGTTTATTTGAGAATCGATAGCATCCCGAAAACCTGTAAGGTTAGTTGGGGTAACTGGACCCACGAGGTAAATGAACCATACGCTTTTTTATAAAAATCCGTTGATGTATTTTAAGTTTTAGCTTTTGTGAACAATGCCCCTTAACCTCTACTCCCTAAAACAACATGTGCCAACTCAATCATAACACTCTCTTTGCTGTGATAGGTTGTCGAAAATTTACGTTTCTTTTTTTAAAAACAACGTCAATTTGGTTGAACTTCCTCGGCTTTTTATTAAACTACTGTAAGTACTTTTATTAAACAATCTTTTTTTTTAACGATTAGGCATATAACTACGTTAATATTATTAGGTATCTATATATATTTACTTCATGTTTCAAATGTAAGCCCGGTGTCCCAGTTACCCCACCAAATTTCTTGACCCCTTGTGAGGCGGTGATGCCGTTATGGCATCACATAATTTTAATTCCTAATTGCCACATTGGCACCGGAATTTTATAATGAAAATTTCACCTTTATTAAGTACGCGAAAATATACTCTTACTTGTTTTCAAATAGATTCTCTTGTAAATACTGGTGTCTTTAAATTATTTCAAAATCTTACGAATGCAAATACCTTGCCTCTAAAAGCGAGATAGCCAAACCTTGAAATTGTAAGATACAGAGGTCGCATTCTATAGGGAAACTTTTATTGTTCCTACCGCTATTTTGAAAATAATATCTTCATCACACCTGTCTTTAGAATATGTTAAATAAAATTATGATGAAGGTAGCTCATTAAGGGTTCTGGTAGAAAAAATAAGATTTTCCTTATATAATGCGACCCCTGGATACAGATAAAGTACTTAAGTACTTACGTAGCCCTTTGTTCATAGATTTACCTTGCTTTTTTTTTTCCTTAAAGTACCCATGTGACTTTTATACTTATTACCTATACTAAAGTTCATAAATAATTACTTAATTTTTACGTTTTTGGTATAAATAAATTAAAATTTTTCAATTTGTGTGCTTTTCTTAGACACATTGACGCAAAGGTTTCCCTTACAACGCTGTTTATCGACATATAATTTACATGATCTGCCTCGTTTAAAATTTTTTAAGTTGTTTATACTTTTTCAAATAGGACCTGATATACCACACGAAAAAAAATAAACGCGTGTGGAACATAGACCCTCTTGGTCCACATACCCCCTTTAATGAGGAAACTGAACCCATGAGGAAATAAAAATGAAATATGCATATTTTTAAATATTAAAATGTAATTTTGAGCATTTCTGCCTGATAGAGGGAACCTAACTGAACACATTTACAGAAGTTCAGACTTTAATTCAAATGAACATTAGAATTTTGAAGCTGAATTGTCATAAGCTCCAGAGTCACATTGCTAAATCATGGTCCAGTTGCCTCTACTAACCTTACTTGGTATTGAGAAAACTGATTACTGCACTGTAAAAACTACAGGGAAACGTTCCGTTTCGGGTTTTTTTTTTGTTTTTTTTTTTACGTGCAGCAACAGAAACTTCGTTTTCAGAAATGCTATTTTAAATCTCGGAAAGCTATGGTTTCTGACAAAGAAAACTTTTTATTATCGGAATCGTAGATAGCTCACAAGTGGTTACATTATGTTTTCGTAAAGTTTTGTAAAAATCCAACAACTGTTCTCTTTTTCACAGTGTATAATAAAAATCATCTCATTATGAAACAAGATCGTAAAATCATGCGTTAACCATATATGATGAAGCATCATATATGGTAAATGATTATTCCCCATAGGTCGTAATGAAAAGGAATTCATGCCAAAGTGAATATCAATAACATATATCAATTTCATGGCGACCTGTCTATATTTACACGAGTTAGAAAACAGGCAGACACACGTCAGATGGCAGACAGACCAAAGTCATAAGCACTTTTCAACTATGTTCAAAAGTGGTAAAAATGAAATATAAATCTTGAATGAAAACATAATATACATGTGATGACAGTGTGTAACACAACTGGGAATGGAAATAAACGGGTTGCTACAGTCATCAAAGTGACATAATCATATTAATACATGGAAATTATTCCAGAGAGAAACATTCGCCTTGCATACAATATTTCAAATGAAAATCAAATTTCAAAGTGATTGCTTAAAAGGCGCAAAGGCCAACGTAGTGAAAAAGACGTTTGTAGCCTTGCCAACATATAATAGTGAGAAATTTTCCGAGCTGGGTATCGTTCCAAGTGGTTTAGTCGGTAGAACGTCAGTGCGCTATACTGATAGCCCGGGTTCGAGTCCTGGCTTGGAATCTTTTTCACTATGTTGGCCTTTGCGCCTTTTAAGCAATCACTTTGAAATTTGATTTTCATTTGAAATATTGTATGCAAGGCGAATGTTTCTCTCTGGAATAATTTCCATGTATTAATATAGATTCTATCGATGCTGGATTTAAATATGTTTCGTGCTCGCCCCAGGTCGGTGGCTCACGATAAATATCCCATCTTGTGCTACGTTTGTAGCCTTGCCAACATATAATAGTGAGAAATTTTCCGAGCTCGGTATCGTTCCAAGTGGTTTAGTCGGTAGAACGTCAGTGCGCTATACTAATGGCCCGGGTTCGAGTCCCGGCTTGGAATCTTTTTCACTATGTTGGCCTTTGCGCCTTTTAAGCAATCACTTTGAAATTTGATTTTCATTTGACATAATCAGTTTACTACATTTAGCAGTTTGACGAAAAGTTCCAACTGTAGACCCACTAAGAAAAAAATACTTTCTCTGTTCATAAATGTCAATCGTCAGTTAAGATTGTTCTCAACTGCTATGCTCAACAACAGGCAAAACGCTTTGGCACATTTACAAATTTATTTTTTAACGGAAAGATATAAAATTGAAAAGCCTGACCATGGAAGCTATTTGGAATTAAACTGTGTTTTCCATTTTTTTTTATCAATAAATTACCTATTGAGTTATAAACTATTTTTATCATGTGACAAACACGTTTTGCACCCTTTCTTGGGTGGATATTCTTCTTTCGCACGGAAACTCAGTTCCAAACGCACACTTTGACACTATTTTCTCAAAAATCATTGCGTTTGCAAAAAGAAAACGGAAAAAACAACTCGATTACATAGTTTCTGAAAAAAAGCATCTGTTAGTTCCTTGCATTTCCGAAAAAAAAATTAAAACTTATGTCGTAAAGTTGCCCTTTTGGATTTGAGAACAGCCATAATTTTATGAAAAGTATTAAAAAAAACAAAAGTAAACGAAATAAATATTATTGCAGTTCATTTTGTATTAAAATAAATGAGCAAAGAACATTTTTTATAAAACAAGTTTCTAAACATCTTTTTTTAAAGTATGCTTAAAACTATCATTATGAATTTTATAACTATGTGCAATCCTTTCAATGATATGCAAAATAGCTGTACATTATAAAACATTTCATATTGTAAAAAACTTTTAAAAGCATTATAAAATTTTTAACAAGCTATATTAAATTAAGAAACTGTGTTAAGTACAAATAATTCTTAAGTATAAATACTTCTAGTTTTTAACACTTTACAATGTGTTTTCCAAAACGTCTGTCTGTCCGTCTGTCTGTCTCTCTTTGATCTCAGATATTTAAAAAAATAACAATAAATAAACAATTAAATTTAAAAGATCAAAAAACTCGACTTCTCATCAATGTGAAACTATTTTTTTTTTCAATTCCTACTATTACCTCACACTCTCGCTATATATATCTTGTTCACACTTTCAATCGTTAATAGAATACTTATTATTCATCCAATCAAGCTCAAATAAATTTTTTAAACTTGTAGTGGATGGCACTTGATGTTAATCCAGTTTTTTTTAAATATTAATTCATTAATTAAATTAATTAATTTTCAATAATCGAGAGAGCCCTCTTCTTGATCAAGGCATTTTAAGCGCCACTTAAGAGGAAAGAAGAATGGGAGAAAAAAATTATCTTTTTGACCTAAGTAAGAATTGACTTAAAATATTTGTTTATATTACTTGTTTATATTACTTACCAATTTTTTTATTTACTTGTATTGATGTGTTTTAAGTTGTGTTTAATTCCTATCTATAAACACTGTTTTTATGAGGTCTATACATGTCTATGACGGTTAGAGTTGCAATAAAGCTAGACATCCTACCTACACAACTTCTAGGTTGTATAATATTTTAATGGAGCTTCTGACTGTAAAATAGTCAATGAAACATCCTCTTCATTTTGAAAGACCTATCCAATGATATGCCACTCAATAGGGTGCGTAAATTTGTTCTTCCGTCTCTACCGCCATTTTGTATTTTACGGTCGCCATTTTGAATTTATAAAAACAAAACCTAGCCTATAACCATCGGACCGTTAAGACAAATTGATAGAAACCTCATTCATTAAAATCCATCCAGCCGTTGGGCTGTTTCGACGATATAAAGAAATCCACATACACAGATACGCGTGAAACACATAACCCTTCTTTTCAGTCGGGTAATAAACACAGCTTACAGTTTATTAAAAAGGGGTATTCTTATAAAAGCCTCAATCTTCTTACAAAATGTGCTGTGTAATTGATTTTGCAAAAAACGAATGAAAGGTAAAAGCTTTTAACTTAAAAGCTTGATCCAAATATTTTTAAAAAGCATTTTCGAGCTCTAATCAAAATCACTTTCTATTAAAAATAAAATGATGTCAGCTTCAATATGTTTTTCGGTATAATAAACCTTTTGGAAGAAACTATGTTTCACTGTGCATGAAACATAGAACATTTTAGAACACAGAAACATCGTTCAATGCTAATAGGATTATAGAGTTTTTCGTAAATGCGCTTCAGTGATGCCTTATGTATTGATTTATTTCGCTATTTACGCATAAGAATGATGAAATTCCTATTCGACATATTTTTAATAAAAAGTGCAGCAGTATTTAAAACATTTTTTTTTTTTAATAAAAAATATGCCTGCCCACTTAATATTTTCTGCAAGTTTCAAGTGCGATAAAAAAAAAAAAGTTATTTATTAACATAATATTTTTTTACAACTTTCAAAAACAATGCGCAATTTTAGAAGATGTTCCCATTTTTTTACTTTGTTTAACATACAAATCTTTCTTATACATTAACGGGGATTTACTATATGGCGAAAAGTCACCGGACACTTTCAATTTTAGACATTTTATCTAGAGCAGTACTTCACAAATTCTACTGGAACTTCACGAATATAAAAAACATGTTTAACTTCATATTTTCCAGGAAAGTGCAATTAGGGGACCAATTCGACAAGGAAAAATAATCAGAAAAATAAAAGGTGTTATAATTAGAGCAGAGTTATAAATACGCAGGTTTTAAGGTAACTTGGTGTGGTGTTAAGTATAAATCACATCGATGAAACAGTTCATTTCAAAATAACAGTTCATTTATTAAATTCAGCTTGAATTTTAAAACTTAAATAATAAAGATACATACATGTACAGTCGCGGGAAAAAAAAAGTAAACACCCCTACTAACTCCGCAACAAATTTTCGTAGAAGAAAGTTACTGGTACCGAACGACTGGAAGTAAAGTCTACTTTTAAATGATGTATATAAAATTTGCATAGGGGGCCATCTACACATTAAAACGAACCATAACTTCATTTTTTTCAATGGCAATACCCAATTCTGACAGCATAAATGAACTCTGCACCCTTCAATTAGCTTAAAAACAAATTTTTATGCAATTCGTACCATAAGTTTCCGAGAAATTATTTATTTTAAAAAGAGCGTATTTTAAGGACTGTATCCAAATTGAAGTTGGGTACTCGATTGCTAACCGAGAGAGCCCCCTTCTTGATCAAGGCACCTTAAGCAGTCGATGAAGCCTGTTAGATAAAAAGGCAGCAGAAGAAATTTTAAAATACCTACTCACTCCTATCATAGACGGCCCCTTAAACCATCATTTTGCCGTTTTTTAAGCATAATTTGAAGAAACTAGCACTATTTGAAGAAATTGAAGAAAAAAGCACTATTTGGAAGAAAAATGTGAAATTTTGGATTTTCATAAAGCAGGACTTAATGAATCTAAATCCATCAAAAAAATTGTAGGTTGCAATTCATAATTTTTTCGAATATTAATTTCATAACTCATATCATAAAATTATAAAAATTCTAAAATCAGCGTATTTATGTTTGGGCACATTAATTTTATTGCTACACAAAAAATTAGCACATTAGGAGCATAATTTCATGAGATATAAATAAAAATATGAAAATGTAATTTAACATTAGAAGCACTAAATTTTGAATGCTTATAATTCAAAAACTTATCATTCAAATGACTTGAAATTTGGTGTCTAGGCATAGTTTGAACCAAAGATTTGAAATATCTCGTTAAAATTGTGTATTGCCATTGAAAAAAAAAATGAGGTTTGGGTTCGTTTTAATATGTAGATGACACCCTAAGCAAATTTTATATACATCATTTAAAAGTAGAATTTATTTCAAATCGTTCGGTACCAGTAACTTCCGTCTACGATAATTTGTTGAAGAGTTAGTAGGGGGTGTTTACTTTTTTATTCTAGCTGTAACAAGGAGTAAGTTTAAACTCCAGCTCCATCGTCCTTCCATTACATCACCTCACACCACTACACACTCACACTGTTAAAAATACCGTGAAAAATTACCTCTGTTTTTAAAGGCTATCTGTATTATGACCAATGAGAACGCTTCATAGGCGTTTATATAGCGTTCTCATTGGTCAGAAAATAGAGAACCTTTAAGAACAGAGGTAATTTTTCACGATATTTTTAACAGTGCAGTGGAGTTGTGTCACACTAGATATACTTACTCAGTATATTAAACTGAAATAAAAATATGCATACAGTTACAGTTAAAAAAGAGTTCCTTTACGACCGAAATGGAAAAATAAAAACCAGTTCGGAACGATAAAACTTCCGAACAAACCAGACAACAAATTTTGGGGGACAAGACTTTGTCCAGATTTCTAACATGCGGCCCCATCTGTCGTAAATACCTCCTCTTTCTTTTTATAATCAAAATCAAAAATATTACAAATAGCTCTTTGAAACATTCAGAAGAGGCATTCTCAGAAACTCTGCCTTATTATCTTTAGAAGTTACATGTTATAACTCAAAAATACTTTCATTTATTAACTGACGAATAAATTGACATCTTATGTCGGTGTGTTTCGTTTTAAAATTCTCTTGGCCATTTTTAGAAAAATAAATGGCAGATTCATTATCACAGTACTGAATTGATTTTATTCTATCGTATAAATTAAGTTCATTTAAAACTCTTGAATACCAAGTTAGTTCCTTTACACTCTCAGTTAATGAGATAAACTCAGATTCCATAGAACTGAGTGCAATGCATTTTTGCTTCGATGATTTCTAAGCAAACGGAACGTTACTAAAGTAAATTATATAAGGGCGATTCTCAAAAGGTGGGCACTGGACACAAGTCATAACTTTAAGCCTTTCAAACATAAATTTAATTATCATTGACTTTTTTTTTTTTTTTTTTTTTTTTTTTTTGTTACATTGAGTTTTTAATTATATTCAGAGACAGAAAATGACATAATTTATTGTAAAAGCTTTGTATAAATATCTTAAAATTTTATTATTATATGCTAAAGAGGCCAATTTTGGACATTAATAACGTTAACTGCTCCAATGTACCAAGAAAAAGAGTTTTAACTTTTTTCCAGGTGGTTCTAATGGTAAACAACGAATGCATAAGGGAAACGGATGATTTTTTGATAATTTCGTTAAGAGATGGCAGGCTGATTTATTGCTTTTTTGAAGATAGAAGGACTTTTCTATAAAGAATTTTTCTGTATTTTGTTATGTCCGAAAGTAACGTACGTAACAAAGCATTTGATTTTATTATTATTATTACTGGATAACAAAAAGTCAATTATACAGACATTATATGTATACAGACACATTTACTACATTCTTAGTCTTAAGAAATTTTTAAATACTAAGATCAACGCCCAAAATCTGTAACGTACGTGCGAAAAAATGTCCAAAATTTGTAACGTACACAACTCCTAATTATATGCTTTAATAATTAATTTTCCAGAATAGTTGCTGTCTTTTAATGTTTGTGTATAATTTTGTAGACATACTATTAAAAATATTTATATATTATATTTATAGACAAAAGTTTAAAAAATTGTCCTTAAATTTGAAAATTTTAAAAATTACATATAGTTAATGTTTAATGATCCCACCTTTTGAGAATCTACCATAACCACTACTTGAATGTCTTTTAGTAAGTTGACATCCCCAATCTGAATATGCACATAAACTTAATGAATTTACATTAGATAGATTTATTTTAAAACTTTTAGTAGCAAAAACATAATTCGTAATATCTACTACTATTAACCAGTGTTTATATGTATACCCATTATAAAACTGTGACATTACATTTACAGAAAAACTAATATCAGGTCTTGATTTACTTGACAAAAATGACAGACACCTGATTAAAGATCGGTATGGAAATTTTCTCATTAGTTCATTTTCGATAATTTCATTTTCGTTAACTTTATCTGGTAAAACAGAGCCAATTTTAAAAGGTAATTTAACATAACTCTTAGGTAAATCCTTATATTTTAATTCTAATCTTTCAATGTAAGTTCTTTGATGAACGAATAATGAATCTTTAATCAGTTCAAAGTTAACACCTAGCAAATACTTTGTTAATCCTACTTCAGTAATTTCCAAGCTGTCTTTTAACATATTAGTTACAAATTGCAATACATTTTTATCTTTAGCAAACAAAACTAAATCATCCGCACATAGACAACTAAAATTGCATTACTATTCAGTTTATACACACAGTTACACCCTTTTAATTTACAAAATCCAAGATTATGTAATATATTATCTAATTCAGAATTCCATTCGCGGCCGCTTTGCCTTAATCCATAAATTGATTTATTTAACAAACAAACTTTATTTTCAGCTCCCTTCATTTCAAATCCCGGAGGTTGTTTCATAAATACAGTTTCTTTTAAAGAGCCATATAAATATGATGATTTTACATCCAATTGAATATGATACCAATTTAACATAGAAACTAATAAAATAAACATTAGTTTTATAATTGAAAAATTTACAACAGGTGAAAATATATCATTAAAATCAATATCTGGTTTCTGTTTAAAACCTTGAGCCAGGAGACGTGCCTTGTACTTTTTACATTTTTTTCCGTGTTTTTTATATTATAAACCCATTTACTTCCTACTATTGTGGAATTTTTCGGTGGATCAACCAACCACCAAACCTGTCTCTTACTCATCATCTCAAGTTCTTCCCTCATCGCGGCATTCCATTTCCCCCTTTCTGGATTTATTTGTGCATCCTCAAATTATTTAGAGATTTCGGTATTGTAAAATTCATGTTGAAATAATTCAGTTAAATATGGATCGTCTGAATCACTAGTAGAGGGTTCACTTAAAGTTTCAGTATTAGGATGAGTAGTTTTAGGTTTAAAGTCAAACTTATCTGGTTCAAAAGGGATTTTATTTTTCTTACAATATTTTTTAACATCATTTAAAGATCTCAGTCTCGTATTTGTTATTGAGGTATAATAATATACGTCAATTCTCTTACTTTTTGTTCTAGGTTTTTCAATCATTTTCCATTCTGAAATATTTATAGAACTTACAGCTACCTTACCCCCCCCCCCCCTTTTTCTCTTCATCTTCGTTTAAGCTTCCTCCTAGTAGTTCGTGATTAAGATCTAGAGTAGAGTTATTTAAACCGTTTGTTTTAATTTGAGATTCATTAAAATTCAATATCAAATCCTTATATTTGTTTTTTCTCCCAAATAATGTTTCTACACTCCTTTTGGGTTCATCTATACGCACATGAATAGTCTCTACAATTCGCCTTTCTTTTGGAATGTAAATTCTATATCCTTTAGTTTTCATGGCATAACCAACTAAAATACCTAGTAAAGCTTTCGGTTGAAGTTTATTTCGTTTAACTTTAGGAACATGAACAAATGCTAAAGAACCAAAAATTCTTAAACGTCTTACCGAAGGTTTGAATCCCGTCCATAACTCTTGCGGTGTAAGACCTTGGGTTAAACTGTGATCAGTCCTATTTTTTGTATGAACAAACGCCAAAAGAGCTTCCCCCGAGAATGACGATTTTAATACGCTATCGTGTAGCATTGCTCTAACTGCATTCATTGCTACTTTATTAAAATTTTCAGCAACACCCACCTGTTCTGGAGTATAAATGGAGGATCTTTCGATTCTTATACCTAAATCAGTTAACAATTTCTCAAATAATTTATGGGTAAATTCCAGCCCATTATCAGTTCGTACACATTTTAACTTTTTACCAGTTTGTCTCTCAGCTTTAACTAAAACTTTTTAAAGCATTCAAACACTTCCGTTTTATCCTTAATTATATAAACCTCAGTCCTTCTAGAATAATCGTCAATTATTGACAAAAAGTATTTCCTCCCTCCTAACGAGTTAACAGGGCCAGGACCCCACAAATCCATATACACCCTATCGAGGATTTGATTAGAAATGAGTTTATACAAATAATTTCTTTTAAACGATTTTCTATTAGATTTTGCAATTACACAAGATTGACACATCTTATTTTTGTTTTTACAGTTAATATTTTCAATACTTTTGACACAATTATTTTTACTCATTTTTTCAAGTAAAGGTAAGTTTGTATGACAAAATCTACGATGTACAAACTCTGAATTTAAGCTAGTAGAATAAGCAAAATTTTCACATTTTGAAGCATAACCTTTAACAATGTACAATTTATCAACTCGAGGTACAGTAAAACAATATCTGTTAAATTTATCATACACAATCATTTTTTTATTTCCCCATTTAATTTGGTTTCCTGCAATGTCTATATTAGACCCACCAATTAAATTTCTTCTCATGTTAGGAGCATATAACACATTTTTTAAAGTTATTTCTACATTGCCTGTGACATCTAGTATGGTAAAGTCAATATCACCAATACCCAGTATTTCCGACGAACAGTCCTTGTCTCCTATCAGCACTTGTTGAGGGGAGAGGTTCCTATATGTTTCAAATAGACTCCTGTCATTCGTAAAATGAGAAGTAACCGTTGAGTCCAGAAGAAATTCCACGAGCTTTCCATCATTTGAAGACATAAAGGGCGAATTCAGATTGCTTTGTAGGATCAATGTAGAAAACTTGCTTTTTCCCTCTAGAGTTCTTTTTGAAACACCTTGTATCTGTGTGACCAGGTCGCTTGCAGTAACTGCATATTAAACTCGGCCCCATACGATTAGCTGGTTAAGTATACGATCGTCTAGTGGGATCCAGATCGCTTCCACTTCGTGAAAACAAGGGCTTTTTACCGCTTCCAAAATTCTCTGCTTGAATGGTTGGTTTAACGGTAGGGTTTTTAAACTTTGTTGCATAAGCATCACCTACAGCGATAACCTCTTTACCTTCATTTTTGCATTTTAAACAGATTCTCCCATATTCAGTTATTAACTGCTTAGATACATTTTCTATTTTGAATTCTTTATCACCTAATCTATATAACACTTGAACTAGATTATCATATTCTTCAGGTAATCAACGGATTAGTTGAAAGCATACTAACAGTTCTAGCATCTCAAATCCAGCATCTTTAATATGAACCTTCTTTTCTTCAATTTTTTTACAAAATAAACCGATAGTTTCTTCTTGCGAGTTTAACTTCATCTCGAAAAATTCATCGACTAATCCAGCTAAGCGTGCTCGTGAAGTTGGTTCGAAGTTTAACTTTAAAATATCCCAGGCATCTTTGCCGCTTTCTGTCTGAGCAATTAGTATCTGAAATTTCCGTTCGATGGATTGGTAAATTGTCGTATAAGCTCTTCGTTTACGCCATTCAAAATCGCTCTTCTCACGATCAGAGGCATCCGATTTACATGCGATATCTGACTTTGTAATAAACTCCCAGAAATTTCGGTCAATAAATACACATTTGATGTCGAGCTTCCAGGAAGGATAATTATAATCCTATAGTTTCGGGAAGGAATAAGTTAACTGTGGAACTTGTGCCATTATGCAGTATATATTTCATCTAAATCACACCATATTTTATTTATTTGACCTTTAAATGACATGGACCCTTAATCATGTTATAATTAGAGCAGAGTTATAAATACGCAGGTTTTAAGGTCACTTAGTGTGGCGTTAAGTATAAATCACATCGATGAAAAAGTTCATTTCAAAATAACAGTTCATTTATTAAATTCAGCTTCAATTTTAAAACTTAAATAATAAAGATATATACATGTACCTCCAGCTTTTGCTGGGAACTTTATTATATTGATATATTCTAGCTGTAGCAAGAAGTAAGTTTAACCTTTGACTGATGTGACTAAAATTTGTCACACAACTGATGTCATCCGGTCTCTCAGACACCTCGAATAAAATGAATAAAAAAAATAACTCAAATGGTTGAATTTACTTAAATTTTGTCCTAACAATATCGTTGTACTTCTCTTAAGAACATGTGAATTAAATTGCATGAAAAAAGTATTTTATTCATATTATTTAACTTCAGTATAGAAAAGTAAAAAGCTGTAAAAGTGTTTACAGCTGGGAGTCGCGGGGTCTGGGAGACCGCGTGACATCAGTTAAAGGTTAAACTCCAGCTCCATCGTCCTTCCATTACATCACCTCACACCACTACACACTCCATGGAGTTGTGTCTCACTAGATATACTTAGGCTGGGATTACGGTGCCTCACTTAAGATCAACTTAGAGACTTACGATATAAACAAAACGTAAACGGCATTACTGTGCCTCGCGATCTTACGACAGCTTGGAAGCAGCCGTAAGTTAAGACAGAAGTGGATGCGCGCGCAACCACAACAAATGTAACTGCGGCCTGTGATTGGCTGACTGCAGGAGGACTTACGCCGAAGCACGGGGACTTGCGCCGAGGCACCGTAATACCAAGTTACGACTGATCGCAGGAACACCTATCCTACGATCGAGCGTAAGATACGGTCGAGCGAGGCACCGTAATCCCAGCCTTACTCAGTACCTCAAACTGGAATAAAAATATGCATAGAGTTACAGTTAAAAGAGAGTGCCTTTACGACCAAAATGGAAAAATAAAAACCGGTTCGGAACGATATAACTTCAGAACAAACCAGTCGACAAATTTTGGGGGACAAGACTTTGTCCAGATTTCCAACAAAAGGCACTTGCGTAACATGATTACATAGATTTTTCGCAACATTTTTGATCAATTGAGTAAAAACAGCACGTACATCCATGGCAATATAAACGTCTGTTGTGTGATCTAACAAGGAAGGTCTCCATACGGGCATACTCCGAAAAATCTGAAAGAACTATAGAATGTTCTTCTCATGAGGATAGATATGTTTATAAAAAAAAATAATGAAAATTTTGATATTTGGCGATTTATCACCGGTTGGCGATGGAATAAAATTTAAAAAAATACTTTTTTATGTCAAATAATCTTTAAGTTAAAAATGTTCGATTCAATTTTGTTGCTATGGAAACAAAAACTTTTCTGATATTGAAATGCATAACTGCAGCATTCTTCATGTGATCTTTCTTTTGTAATACACTTAAATATACACTGGCCTCCAAAAGTTAAGGTACAGGGAGTGTATGCTTTCGATTGCACACGTTTCTTCGAATATCTACAAAAATTTTTAGCGAATTGTTCTTGAACTTCTGGGATAAAAAGAACATGTTTGATTTCATATTTCTTGATGAAGATTTAGTCGGGAGGACAATTAGGGGGGTAATAATATTTGCGATCACCTATGTAACAGAAAATGCTGGAAATGGTTTGTCACTGTGTTAAAAAACTATTTGGGTCTTGTTCAACGTTTGTGTGCATTTGTGTAAGCATAGCACTCATATTCATGAAGATGTTATTGTGTCTGTGAAAAATTCAAAAGTTTTTTGCTTATAGCATACAAAGTTTTCAACCAAATTTAACACAACTTTCCGAAAACTTGCCAAAGAATAGTAGCAACAGTATACTGCAATTAAAACATGAATATATTGAATATTTGATGAGATATGGGCATTTTTATGAGATAATTTTTAACTGCGCATGTACGGAAGATTTCAAAAATTTTATTTCACAATTTGGTAGTCAGTATTTCGGGGAAACTTATATAAAAAGTCCAGTCAAAAATCGCGAAAATTCACAAAGATAGTGTCGATATAGTGAGTTGCTTCCTAAAAATAGCTTTATCATAAGGGATTTTCCACAACTTTTCAATGAGTTCACTAAATCTTTCTAAGTTTTCACAACATTTTACTGGACTGTTTATAGAAGTTGCCCCAAAATACTGACTACTAAATTATGAAATAAAAATTTTGAAATCTTCCACGCATACGCAGTTAAAAATTATCTCATAAAAAGTCCTTCCGGCCAGTGCCGGGAGGAAGAGGTAGCTTTCATATTCCTTATTTTTAAAAAGCCAACTTATATTATTCAAACACACGAAGCTCAATTAAGTGGAAACCGAATGTAGGAGATTCAATACTAATTTTTATCAAGGGTCAAGGGTCAGCTAGGTGGGGAGGCCTACCAAATGGCTTAAGCACTCACAAGCCCCACCCAGCGGTTTCCATCTACTACCGCCGTCACCACACACACACACACACACACACATACACACACAAAAAAAAAAATACTAAATCATTATGAATGAGAATTTCGCGAAATTAGTCAGTTTTATCCAAGCTGCTTTTATTTAAAGTCACTTATATTTGGCTGCCAAATTCGGCGATTTCTTAAAGTGCCTGCCAATTTAAGACAACATGGTAGATGAAACTAACCAGTGAACTTGGTCGAGACCTTAGTAATTGCTGTGCACATGCTCACTCATATCGGAATCGGTTGATATATACGAGTGCTGTCGCAGGCAAAAAATCGGATTTTTCAAAATGTCACCCACGTTAGAAATTGAAACTGCTATATCTGATCCATTTTTTAAGATAAAGACAAACAAAAAATGCTCCTGAATCCTTATATCAAGCTCAAATACTTAAGAAAGAAACCTTTTTCAATTTCTAATTTTTATGCACCTCACTTTAAATATAATTTTTTTTTTAATTTAATGGCCGCCATTTTGAAACAAGATGGCTGATGAAGCTGGCCAGCGAACTTGGTCGAGATATTGATGTATACTATCCACATGCCTTCTTCCATCGAAATAGGTGAATACGTGTGGTATCGCGTGACAAATACAAGATCGTTTCAAAGTGTTAGCCATGATAGAAATTCAAAGTGCTATAATTCAACCACTTTTTAAGATATAAACAAAAGAACAAATTTTCAGAAACAAAAACTGCTCCAGAATCTTTGTATCAAGGCCAAACACATAAAAATAATCTTTTTCTTTTTTCAATTTTTTAATACCTCATTTTAAATTTTAAATTACATTTTTTTTAAAATGGCAACCCTTTTGAAACAAGATGGCGAATGAAGCTGGCCAACGAACTCGGTCGAGACATTGGTATGTACTATGTACAGACCAAGTTACATTCAAATCGGTTCATAAATACGCCTTTTATCGCGTGACAAAAATCAGGTCGTTTTAAAATGTCAGCCACAATAGAAATTCAAAATGTTATAACTCAGCCATTTTTTTAGATGTAGACGAAACAAAACCTGTTCCGGAATCTTTGTATTAAGGCCAAACTCATACCAAAAAAATCTTTTTCATTTTCCAATTTTTTGGTTTCTCATTTTAAATTTATTTTTTTTTTTAAATTTTTGTAAATGGCCACCATTTTGAAACGAGATGTCGAATGAAGCTGGTCAACGAACTCGGTTGAGTTATTTGTATGTACTATGTACACACTAAGGTACATCCAAATCGGTTCATAAATACGTGTGTTATCACGTGGCAAAAATCAGGACGTTTCAAAATGTCAGCCACGCTAGAAATTCAAAATGCTATAACTCAGCCATTTCTTAAGATATAGACGAAACAAAAACTGCTCCCGAATCTTTTTATCAAGGTCAAACACATAAGAAAAAAATATTTTTTCAATTTTCAGTTTTTTGCTACCACATTTCAAATTTAAATTTTTCTTAAAATTTTAAATGGCCGCCATTTTTAAACAAGATGGCGGATGAAGCTGGCCAACAAACTCGTTCGAGACATTGATGTGTACTATGTATAAAAGAAGTTACATCCAAATCGGTTCATAAATACGCCTTTTATCGCGTGACAAAATTCAGGACGTTTCAAAATGTCAGCTTCGCTAGAAATTCAAAATGCTATAACTCAGCCATTTATTAAGATATAGACGAAACAAAAACTGCTACGGAGTCTTTGTATAAAGGTCAAATACATAAGAAAAAAATATTTTTCCATTTTCAATTTTTTGGTACCACATTTCAAATTTTAAATTTTTGAAAAATTTTTAAATGGCCTCCATTTTGAAACAAAATGGCGGATGAAGCTGGCCAACGCACTCGGTCGAGACATTGGTATGTACTATGTACACACCGAATTACATCCAAATCGGTTCATAAATACGAGAGTTACAGTGTGACATAGGTCAGATATATATATATATATATATATATATATCAATTTTGAACGGAGGGTGGTTTCGGGGTCTGGGGGTCATGATCGATGAAAATATACCAAAATTTTTTGAAATCGCTTTCCCCCGAACGGCTACAATAGGTAGCTTTTTGTAAAGAAAGCTACCTAAAATGCCCATATCTCATCAAATATTCAATATATTCATGTTTTAATTGCAGTATACTGTTGCTATTATTCTTTGGCAAGTTTTCGGAAAGTTATGTTAAATTTTTTTGAAAACTCTGTATGCTATAAGCAAAAAACTTTTGAATTATTCACAGACACAATAACATCTTCACGAATATGAGTGCTATGCTTACACAAATGCACACAAACGTTGAATAAGACCCAAATAGTCATTTAACACAGTGACAAACCATTTCCAGCCTTTTCTGTTACATAGGTGATCGGAAATATTATTTTATTATTAAACCTATTATTAAGTCCCCTAATTATACCCCCGACTAAATCTTCACCAAGAAATATGAAATCAAACATGTTCTATTGATCCCAGAAGTTCAAGAACAATTCGCCAATAATTTTTGTAGATATTCGACGAAACGTGTGCAATCGAAAGCATCCAGTCCCTGCACCTTAACTTTTGGAGGCCAGTGTACAAAAATATATTTTTCAATGTGAAAATATTTTTACAGTGATAAAATTAAATAACTGCAGCAATAAGCAACATAAATATGTAATATAAAAAGTATGTGCATTAAACTCTCTCATTGTTTAAATTTAAATCCATTAAATGCTATTTACATGCATTCTAAAAATAAATTAACAATCTATTTTCAGATGCATTAAAATCGTTTGCTTTTTGCGAGAAAAAGTCTGCTCGCCAAATCGCGTGACGCTTTCGTCTTTTCGCGCCAAATACTCGAAAGTATTTTATTTTTTTACAGACTTTTTACTGTAACTCCGCTGCTAAATTTGACTGATCCTTTACTACATACAAAAGTAGTTTAATCAGTTTTTTTTTTTTTCAAAATATTCTGAGTATGCCCAGTAAGGAGACCTTCCTTGTAAGTCAAAATTCAATCAGCATATATTTATGACAAGGTCTAACAGAATATGAAATTTGGTGAAATTCCGCGAATTAGTTTTCGAAACGTCAGTGAAGGCTTACTGTGGAGACACGAAAAGTTTTGATTTCCGTTTGTCTGTCTGTTCCGCGATAATTGCCGCAAAAAGCATTCGATCGGCTTGAAATTAATTGGGCATGTTTATGAGGTTCTCGGACTTAGCTGTATTGTTTTTGGTTAAATTTGGTTCATTCGTTCGGGAAATATAGAATATTTTATTTTGCTCTGTAATGCTTTTCTATGGCAAGTCAGACGATTTTCAAATTTTCATTTGTTGAAAGAAATGGCTGATATAAAAAATGGATTTAAATGGTAAAATTCGGATGCTGAAATTTTTAAATAACATTATTAAATTATTCCAATTAGTTTGAAATTATGTCAATATATTTGCGAGATTTTTTAAATTAGGTTTATAATTTTGTGGGGAACTTTATGCATGTTTTCCAATAATATAAAGCATTTTGTTTTATCAATTTGACATAATACATGTTTCATTTTTTATCTTTTCTTTCATCAGTTGCCTAGCAACGTATTTGGTCTTAATAATATTAGTATAAATGCGTCTATAATGTTTCAGTAAAGCTAACGTCAAAACGGATGAATTAATGCATTTGTATTTTTGCATATAGATGGATTTTAGCCCCAGAAATAAAAATAGGCAATATTTTATTTATTTTATTCAAATATTTTGCTTAAAAATACAAAAGTTCATTGTTTTCATAGAGAATAATGTGACATTTTTTCATAAAATTTATCAATGTTTCTTTAATCGTTGCCAAGAAAATCAAAACTCTGAATAATATTTTCTCTTAAACAATTTTCAATTGAAAGATTTTGACGTGAAACAGGAAAATGAAAAAAAAAATAATAAAAAAATTAATATGGCGACATATTGGGAATAAAAAGAAAACTCTCAAGTATTTCTTAATATAACAAGAAGAAAGGCTTTGAGTAAGTACGAGTAGCAGGTGAATTAGACGTCATTTATAAAAAAAAAAAGATGTTGGAATAAAAAGATCTTGGCTAAAATAAAATTAACTATTATTCACGGAGGAAAGAGATAGATGGAGATGCAGTATGCCGTAAAAACAGTTTGCAATATGATGTGCGTTATCGCTCAGATTTGAATGCCCTCATTCGGCCCAAACAAAACAAGCACATGGAACAGGGACCGAATTCTTTGACTTCATCCGTGCATTTTTTCTGTAAAATGAAAATGATCTGCTTATATTTAAGCATTCTAAAGTAGCATTTCATCGTATTATGAATTAAAAACTGTATTACTAAAAATATTTTTCTTCTCTTTCTTTCTTTTTTTAAGCACGCCGTTGTGCTTAGGTCGAATGTAGCGGATTTTAAGGTTACATTTTTGGCGTCACTTCAAGATTTATTGTTTGCGTACGGTTAACATAAGGATTTTATTTTAAATTTTAAATTTATTAATTTATAAAAAAAAAAACATGCTTATCCTTATAAATCACAGTTTTAAAAAAAAAATCTATGATATACTATAACCATCCGCACAATCAATAAAAAATTACGAATGTAAATTTAAATAGACTACGGGGGGTTCAGGGGTGCAGAGCCCCCCTGAAGAAATGCAATTTTTGATTTAAAAAGTTACCAGAATAAGCAGCTCATCAGAATTTCAGAACATCAGCGTATAACCACTTGTTTAACACATTTAAATTCTGAAACTTTACGAAGTATTTTGTATTCTTATAAATATTTATGTAATTTGAAAACTTTAGAAAGCGATTTGTAGGAAGATGAATATTACGCAATGAGTGTTAAAAAACAATGACTTGCAAAGATGACGTTGAGGCTCCTGATCTGCAGATTTACTAGTTATTAAGATATAGATATCACGTGAACCGTGAAAGATGCAGCAATATAATTCAACCCCTTGTGCAATAAACATTCAATACGAATCAACCCCAATGTATATCAATTTCTAACTGAGTCTGAAATTTGATTAAATTCTGTGCATTAAACCTTGAGATAGGGCGGGCATAAAATTTGTCTCACAGATAGACATTTTCAAAAATCGTCCAGTTGACGTTCAGGCTATCTCAAATCATTTTAAACCATCAAAAACCGAAAGTAAAAAAATTTCCCGATTTCAATACTATCTTCTTATATACAGGGTGCATAGGAAAGTCCCTTTAACATGAAAATACTTGCGAACGGAGAGAGCAATAGCTATGCAAGTGAGGTAACGGTACAGTAAAGCGACTACACCCGACATAATGCAAACGACAGCAGCGCCCCTAGTGGCGAAATTTGAAAGATAGCCATTGCAAATCGAAAACGAAAAGAGATAGAGCGAAATTTCCAACTAGAAAATTATAGAGCATCAATTAATTAGTACGAAACGACATTTGGTTCACACGGATAAGATAAATCGTCGTCTGTATAACCAAAAATGTCCGAAATCGGTGGGCGACGATTCTACTTTGCATATTCACATTTCGGAAATGTAGAAGTGCGCAATTGCAGATTTTGATGTTGTACTGTACTGTAATGTCTGTAAAAATTTAATTTCCAATTCATTTAAAATTTTAGTTTAATCCTTTCAGGGGCAGGCGAATTCTGTTCGTAAAATGATGAAATAATTGACTGACATCAGAATATTCAAATGAATTACTTAGAAAATAAAAACCCGCTAATTTGCACTTTCATTACAAAAGTAAAATTTTATTAAAATATTCTTGGCGCCAAATGTCAGTTTTGGAATTAAAATTAGGTGGCTAGACCGTCTAGCCACTGCCCTTGGAAGGATTTAAATCTATGTTTTCGTATTGAAGAGGCTTGCAATAGACGTTCCATGCTGAGAAATGTGCATGAAGAATTACTCTCACGAATACAAACGTGTATCTTGAGCAATGGGAACTTTTGGAACGTATTGAAAATTAACTTTTTATCACTGTGAGACAGTTTGCCTTTTTTGGTTTTTTTTTTTTTTTTTGGGGGGGGGGGTGATGTTATCAAAATGAATTGAAATAAGTACTTATTTATACAATAAATAGTGCGTATTTCTTCGTGTTTAAAGTTATTCCATTCAAACGTTTACACAAAATGGAGTGCATTTATTTCGAACAGTTTTGGGTGTACAGGCAAAGATTTAACTGATCCATGTAAATCAAATATCGATTCGTACTAATTAATTGATGCTGTAAAACTTCCTAATTGGAAATTTTGCTTTATCTCTTTTCGTTTTCGATTTGCAATGGCTATCTTCCAAATTTCGCCACTAGAGGCGCTGCTGTCGTTTGCATTAAATCGGGAGTAGTCGCTTTATTATACCGTTACCTAACTTGCATAGCTGTAGCTCTCTCCGTTCGCAAGTATTTTCAGGTTAAAGGGACTTTCCTATGCACCCTGTATAGAGAAGGAAGTGAAAAATAGAAAAAATACTATTTCACTTAACATTTTATTATTTTTTTTTAAACTACTGATATTATTGGAATTTCTGTCCTAAATTCTAAAATGTACTTCATAAGAAATGACAGAAAATTATATTATAAATAAAATTTAAAAAAATAACAGGTAAATTAAGAAATATGTGTTAATGTTTTTGATACAGTGAGAAAACAAAACAGACAAAATGGAACCTAACCCATTTATGCCTGAATTTTTGTTTTGTGAAATTTGTAGGTAAATTCAGTTTAAAAAGTCAGTGTTACAAAAGGAACTGGAAATATACTAAAACAAATTACTCTAAAGGAAATTTCTATTTATTTGATAAATTGTAAACGTACTAAATATGGGAATAACCATAACATTCATAATAATACAATATGCATAATTATATGTTCTGGCTAAATTTTATAAAATAAGCTTTTAACTTTTATATTATATACTATAATTAGTATTTAAATGAACTACTAAAAAATGTAATTATTTCTTTACAGAGACTAATAAGATTATAAGTATCTCTCTATTCTAAAAAATAGTAACTACCGCTGTCACAGCCGCGCCACCGACGCCGGTTTTGAATTTTTTGTGACCGGAGGTCTTTCTCCGTTAATATTAAGAAAAATAATGCATACAAAAATAGGAAAATCGGTGGTTTTATACAGAAATTTTTGATAAACGTGCTGATACAGACAGTTTTCAAATCGAAGAATTATTTTAAGAGATATTTAATGCTAAAGTTGGACAAAATCGTTCCACTAAAAAAGTTTTACAGGAGCAAAAACTATTCATGGGAATTTAATCATTTTTAGATCATTTTATACGTTTGAAGTTCCCGGTATGCAGACTGTATTTCTTTTTTTAATTTGACTCATTTTTTGAGGTTTTATTTCTATTTTAAATTCAAATCTTCAGCATTTCTATAGGTATTTTTTACATTATTTTAGAAAACTAGGGGGCTCGGCCCCTACGAGCTACGCTCGCCAACCCCCTTCCAGACACCGCAGACTCTAAATGCACGCTAATTTAATCGGCTTTAAAAATATTTCGAAAGATTCAATTATAATTTAAAAAGCAGTGGCGATCGCCCTATAAACGGATTTCTATTCATTTCCCTTTGATTGGGGGAATTTTAACGCCAAATCCGCTGCGGTACTACTTGATTATCCAGTCGACCAATTTCGCCAAATTATACAAATTGACATAATTTTTATTTTAAATAACGAAAGAACAAATAAATTAGTACAATATTAATGAAAATACAAATAAAACGTCGAAATAAAAATAACTTGATGACGTAGACACGTGTAACAACATTTCAAAATTAGCTAATATAAAAGGAATTAAGTAAACAGAGTCTTTGTCTCCTGGTATTTTTTAACAAAGCGAAAAGAAAGTTCTTTTAAATGAGACATTTTAAATTAATCGTTTTTAATCTGACGTAATTTTGACCAAGCTATTATTTCCCTTTTAAATATTCACGTGAAAATACTTTTGTTAGAAATGAAATATTATTTGCGCTTTCCTAACAAAAATAGTTGAAAAGATCCTCTCAAAATATCAGATAAATGTCTAGCGCAATTTCTAAATTTTAACTGTTTTGTAATATTATTTTGTGTTCATTTTATGTAATAAAGTTGAGACTTTTATTTGATATTTTGAGTGGATCTATTCAACTATTTTTGTTAGGAAACCGCAAATAATATTTCATTTCTAACAAAAGTATTTTCACGTGAATATTTAAAAGAGAAAGAATAGCTTGGTCAAAATTACGTCAGATTAAAAACGATTAATTTAAAATGTCTCATTTAAAAGAACTTTCTTTTCGCTTTGTTAAAAAATACCAGGAGACAAAGACTCTGTTTACTTAATTCCTTTTATATTAGCTTATTTTGAAATGTTGTTACACGTGTCTACGTCATCAAGTTATTTTTATTTCGACGTTTTATTTGTATTTTTATTAATGTTGTACTAATTTATTTGTTCTTTCGTTATTTAAAATAAAAATTATGTCAATTTGTGTGGTTTGGCGATTTATATAATTTGGCGAAATTGGTCGACTCGATAATCAAGTAGTACCACAGCGGATTTGGCGTTAAAATTCCCCAATCAAAGAGAAATGAATAGAAATCCGTTTATAGGGAGATCGCCACTGTTTTTTAAATTATAATTCAATCTTTCGAAATCTTTTTAAAGCCGATCAAATTAGCGTGCATTTAGAGTCTGCGGTGTTTGGACGGGGGTTGGCGAGCGTAGCTCGTAGGGGGCCGAGCCCCTAGTTATTAATAATAAACTAATAATAATCGTATTTAACGATTAAAAATAATTTATTTCATATACATCATGAAAACGACTTTACATAAATAACTGTCCTCTAAATGGCTAACAAAAATATATACCATTCGAGCCTAGCGCCCTATATTTTGTAAGTTACAAACATGCATAAAAAATGGGCTTGAACATATAATATCACAATTTTAAATAATACGTATTTCAAAGAAGTTTACCAGCTACGATTATGACTTATGTATTTAGATGCTTCATAGAAAAAATACAAATAATCTTACAGAGCGGGCGGCGGTAACACGAATGACTGCGTCATCGAGGTACGATAAGCGCAGCAGCGGGCGTCAACTCGTCACTATCACGTCATCGAGTTACGGGATGAAACCGGTGCCAAATTAAAGGTAATAAAATGTCTTTTAAGAATATTTTGGTCTGCCTGCGCATATCCTGGTAGAAACCACCGGCAGACTAAAATCTATAACAAAAAAAAATATAATGTGCAATTAAAACCCTATAAACGTAATATTTTATATTACATTGCCATATATATTACTTTGAATCAACTTTCAAGATGAATTAAGGGTTTAGGAAAAGATTATTAACAGTACGTGAGAAAATGACTGATTCGGCATAACTTGGTACAAAGCGCAATTCGTTATTTTGACAGTGTTATTACGTCATCGAGTTACGGCTTGAAATTTTAGCACATTAAGCATACGGATTAGTACAATACGAAAATTTCAGTCTGCCTTGTTATATCTTGGTAGGAGATGAGCAGAGCAGGGCGCCAATTTTTAATTTTGGCGGTATAAACACGTCATCGAGTTACGGCTTGAAAATTTGGCACATTAAAGGCACATATCTGTACAATAAGAATATTTCAGTCTGCCTCGTCATATCTTGGTATGAGACGAGCAGAGCGGGGCGCCAAAACTTAACTTTGGCGGTTTTAACACGTCATCGAGTTACGACATGAAATCTTCATGCAGGACAAGATTATTAGGAGTAGATTAAGGAATGACTGGTCTGCCTCGACATTTCTTGGCACGATATGAGCAGTAGCGGGCGCCAAGTCGTCATTTTGACGTCAATATCACGTCATCGAGTTACGGGATAAAACCGGTGCCAAATTAAAGGTAAAATAAAGTATTTTAAGAATATTTTGGTCTGCTAGCTATATAATGCCTAATCTATACATTGCCATATATATTACTTCGAATCGACTTTCAAGATGAATTAAAGGCTATGGAAAAGCTTATTAACAGTACGTGAGAAAATGACTGATTCGGCATAATTTGTTTTTTTGTTATTGATTTTTGTCTGCCGGAGGTTTCTATCAGGATATGCGCAGGCAGACCAAAACATTCTTAAAAGACTTTATTTTACCTTTAATTTGGCACCGGTTTTATCCCGTAACTCGATGACGTGATAGTGACGCCAAAATGACGAGTTGGCGCCCGCTGCTGCGCCTATCGTGCCAAGAAATGTTGAGGCAGACCAGTCATTCCTTAATCTACTCTTAAAAGTCTTGTCCTGCATCATGATTTCATCCCGTAACTCGATGACGTAGTCATTCGTGTCGCCGCCGCCCGGTCTATTACTTTTTACATTTCGCAATCTTGAAAAATGAAAAATCTATGAACACCGAAAAAAGTCTTTATTTAAACAAATAAATATCCATCTTATGCTGTCATCTCCCGGAAAATTTTCATGTTATACATAACAAGAAAGTTATACAATATTAAAATTCGAAGCGTCACAAAAATGGGACGCTAGGCATAAATGGGTTATATATTTCAATTCTAAATCATTTAAAGGAAAATGAATGCAATAAAAAGGCTTTCATGAATATTTTCAATTATTGGATCCTCAAGAAATTTCGTGAGAACTGGATGTCTGAATGCGAAAAATGGAAAAATTGATATTCTCGCCATTTTTCGCAAAATAAAATGCACCCAAGGCTCCTTAAGGCTGTTCTTAACTGCTCTGCTCAACAAGTGCAAAACGTTTTGACACATTTACAAATTCATTTTTTAACGGAAATATATAAAATTGGAAAGCCTGGCCATGGAAGCGATTTGGAATTTGACTGTTTTTTCCATTTTTTGATCAATCAATTACCCATTGAGTTATAAGCGATTTCGATCACGTGACAAACACGTTTTTCGCCCGCTCCTGATTGATTATTCTCCTTTCGTGCGGAAATTCGGTTCAAAACGTCCACTTTGACACTATTTTCTGAAAGATCTGTTGCGTTTGCAAAAAAATGGAAAAAACAACTCAATGACACAGTTTCTGAACAATACGCCAGCTGGTTTCATGCATTTTCGAACAAAAATAAATTAAAACTTATGTCAGAAATTTGCCCTTATGGATTTGAGAACACCCTTAATGAGTGTTTTGCTTTTTGGAGTGCCACACCAGCAGTAAGTAAGAATACAAAACTGTGCAAAATGATTACCATTTCGTTAAACGAAAAGTTTGTGAATTTATTTTGTATAAATTGAAATCTTCTTTTATTAATCACACATTTTTCTTTCTTTGATAATGAATAAAGATTTAATTCTTACTATCTGCTTTCTTTAAGTCTATATTATAAAGAAAAATCATATCCGTAAATAATGCTACAGCCATAATAACGGTGGTAACCCTTGAAAAATAAATTTCGCTTTTACTACATTTTTTTTTTTTACTTCTGAATAATACCAATTGTTCATAATACCAATTTTTAAACCATCGAATAGGAACAAAACAGTTCTTTCAAAAGCAATTTGTTTGAAAACTACCTTTCAATTTACAGAATATTTTTATATATTTACTTTTTTTTTTTTTTTTTTTGTAAAATTTTTTGCTATAGCTGAAGTCCGATTACGGAAGATTAATCTGTTTCGACTTAAAATGCTATAAATAGTTTACTATATGTTTCAGGCTGCTATTGCAGAACGAAATTAAAACTTCACAAATAAAAAATAAAATAATATAAATAAAACACAAATATAACAGACATGTAATCGAACTACACGCTTAAACCTCTGACATTATCAGAATCAAAAAGATTTATGTAAGTAGCGAAAGATCAGGCAATTTTTTTCGGCTACTAACTTTGCATGTGCGGTTAATATGAAAGTATCGGTTTTCACAATTTTTTTAACTTTATTTGAATACATTAATTGATCTTTTTCATATAAAACTGCTATTTCGTATTGTTAAAGCTGTTCTCAACTGCTCTGCGCAATAAGAACAAAAAGTTTTGACACATTTACAAATTTATTTTTTAACGGAAAGATATAAAATTGGAAAGTCTGACCATGGAAGCGATTTGGAATCGAACTGTGTTTTCCATTTTTTAATAAATTACCTATTGAGTTATAAGTGATTTTGATCACGTGACAAAGACTTTTTTACCCTTTCTTGAGTGGTTATTTTTCTTTTGTGAGGAAATTTCGTTCAAAACGACCACTTTGACACTATTTTCTGAAAGATCTATTGCGTTTGGGGAAAAAAACGAAAAACACAGTTCGATTACATAGTTTCTTAACAAAAACGCCTGTTAGTTTCAAGCATTTCCGAACAAAAATAAATTAAAACTTTTGTCATAAAGTGGCCTTTTGGATTTGAGAACAGCCATAAAGCTAATTTTTGAATCGCAACAATAACGGAAAATTTCTGAAAAGAAAACAATCAACTATAAATCAAATGAAAACAACCTTACTGAAAAAGGCAAAATTCTGTTCGATTCCTTGTTACTTAAATAGTAATAGACTTCAAGAATTAGAAATATTCTTATTATTTTTTTTGTTGTTGTTGTAGTTGTTGAGGGAGCGACAATCAGAAAAAGTTCTCACATGAAAGTCCTTGGCTATAACACCATTTATACCAGGAGAAAGGGCAAAGTTCTATTCGATTTATTATCGCTTCTAAAAAATTCATACATTTACATATAAAAGCGACTTCATGAATGTGTTAGAAATATTCATTTTTCAGTGCTGGAAAAATATAAAATTTCAGAACATTCTGAAAGATTTATAATATAGATAATGATTCGAAAATTCGCCTTCCTTTATTCCTACATATTTTATTTATTGCGCTGAAAAAAAAAAATCAATATGTTCTACTATATCTTCCGTATTTCCACGAAGATTTTTTCCAATAAAATCGACTTCGTGAATTTGTCACGTAGTAGTGAATAAAGATTTGGGAATGCCCTCCACAGACAACAGTGCTTAAAGCTAGATAAAATGTCGTTTTCACTACGTTCATCGGATTTATTTTCAATAAATGGAATTTAAAATTCTTGTGTTCAATTCACCTTGAGTTAAATAATTAAATTCATATAAACAGTACAAATACCTGTACAAGAATTACTTTCAGGTACGTATATATAATTTATAAGTTATTTATAAGTTATAAATGAAAGCTCGTTTTGTTGAAATACAGCTTGTAACGATGCACTATCATACGACGTCTATGAAGTATGGAGAAATTTGCTGCATAATAAATGAAAGCTCGTTTTGTTGAAATACAGCTTGTAACGATGCACTATCATACGACGTCTATGGAGTATGGAGAAATTTGCTGCATAATAAATGAAAACTCGTTTTGTTGAAAATGCACTATCATACGACATCTATGGAGTATGGAGAAATTTGCTGCATAATAAATGAAAGCTCGTTTTGTTGTCTACAGCTTGTAACGATGCACTATCATACGACATCCATGGAGTATGGAGAAATTTGCTGCATAATAAATGAAAGCTCGTTTTGTTGAAATACAGCTTGTAACGATGCACTATCATACGACATCTATGGAGTATGGAGAAATTTGCTGCATAATAAATGAAAGCTCGTTTTGTTGAAATACAGCTTGTAATGATACACTATCATACGACATCTATGGAGTATGGAGAAATTTGCTGCATAATAAATGAAAGCTCGTTTTGTTGAAATACAGCTTGTAACGATGCACCATCATACGACATCTATGGAGAATGGAGAAATTTGCTGCATAATAAATGAAAGCTCGTTTTGTTGAAATACAGCTTGTAACGATGCACTATCATACGACGTCTATGGAGTATGGAGAAATTTGCTGCATAATAAATGAAAGCTCGTTTTGTTGAAAGGCAGCGTGTAACGATGCACTATCATACGACATCCATGGAGTATGGAGAAACTTGCTGCATAATAAATGAAAGCTCGTTTTGTTGAAATACAGCTTGTAACGATGCACTATCATACGACGTCTATGGAGTATGGAGAAATTTGCTGCATAATAAATGAAAGCTCGTTTTGTTGAAAGGCAGCGTGTAACGATGCACTATCATACGACATCCATGGAGTATGGAGAAACTTGCTGCATAATAAATGAAAGCTCGTTTTGTTGAAATACAGCTTGTAACGATGCACTATCATACGACATCTATGGAGTATGGAGAAATTTGCTGCATAATAAATGAAAGCTCGTTTTGTTGAAATACAGCTTGTAACGATGCACTATCATACGACATCTATGGAGTATGGAGAAATTTGCTGCATAATAAATGAAAGCTCGTTTTGTTGAAATACAGCTTGTAACGATGCACTATCATACGACATCTATGGAGTATGGAGAAATTTGCTGCATAATAAATGAAAGCTCGTTTTGTTGAAATACAGCTTGTAACTATGCACTATCATACGACATCTATGGAGTATGGGGAAATTTGCTGCATAATAAATGAAAGCTCGTTTTGTTGAAATACAGCTTGTAACGATGCACTATAATACGACATCTATGGAGTATGGAGAAATTTGCTGCATAATAAATGAAAGCTCGTTTTGTTGAAATATAGCTTGTAACGATGCACTATCATACGACATCTATGGAGTATGGAGAAATTTGCTGCAGAATAAATGAACGCTCGTTTTGTTGAAAATTTGAATAACTTTATCTAACATCTCACCTGACGTACAACTTTTAAATCAAAATAAATTTCTTCTAGACAATTCCCGGATAAGCGCAAAGAAAATAACAGCATTTAAATCCCGCTGACGACGGCCTTGTAAAAGCTGAAAACGTTCTGGTTTTTTTTTCTAATGTACTTTAAGATATTTTGATGTATAATACTCATAAATTATATATATGCACCTGAAAGTAATTCTTGTACAGGTATTTGTACTGTTTATATGGATTTATTTTCATTTTTACACTGAAAAAAAAAATTACTTAGTTTGCTCATATAATTTTGATATTTTTTATGACATACACTGATATTCTTACTTTTTTTTTTTTTAGTATTATTTAACCCTTTATGTACTGAATTATGAATTCATGAAAATTTTATCTTCTAAACCATTTTTCGTGAATTTTTAAAACTACATTAGAAGATTTATATAACCATTTAATAAATTTTTGAAGGCTTTTAAAAGGGTTGAAGGATTTAGAAGGATTAATTAAATTTGAATTTATACGGATTTTGTGCAATATTTATAACCCTACTCAAATCTTTTATTTTAAATATTTTTCTTAGTATTTTATAGAATTAGGAAATATACAAATATAACGTTCGTACAGTATAAATATAGAAATATTTCCGATTTGAAAATCCCCCCACCACCACACCACCACCACCACGCCAAGAAAGCTGAAAAGATGCAAAGGCAAAAGAAATCATCCTTTTAAAAATATTTTTGTCTTGTGTAATAATACTTTTGGAACAAGATAAAGTAATGCATCTATAACTCATTATAAACTGTGTTACTACTAATCGATGTATTAAATGAATTTTATAACAATTTATTTTATTGGTACTTATAAGTACCGTCAATAGATAAAGGGTTAAGGCTGTTCTCAAATTTAAACTGGATTTTGGATTACATACTGGTACATTCCTGAATGATTTTTTATTCGTAAACGTACAAAATTAGCTGATAGAATTATCCGGAAATTATCTAATCGAATAGCGTTCTCTATTTTCCATAAAAACAAAGGATCTTTAATAAAATGCTGTCAAAGTTTACATTTTTGCGCCCAATTTCCTGACGCGACAACATGGGAAAGTTCAGAATCGAACTGCAGTCGATGATAAATCCAGATCTAAGACATTTATCGATAAAAATAAAAATGCAATATTCTATTCCAAACCCCTTGCCTGTGGAATATATTTGAGAAAAACGTGCCAAAAATGGGGAAAAAAAATTCTTCTCTTTAATTTTGTTTTTAACTGCAAAATTACAAAAATCTGACAAATGGCGCGAAACTGCCGAACTTTCAGCAGGAAAGTATCGCCATCTATTGAAAAAATGGTAAATTACATATTATGCATTGGACGAACTGAGTTCGAGCTTCACGGAATTGAAACACCAATTTTTCTCTTACCCGAAATCAGGTCGGGCATTCCAAAATCGGCGCATTTGCGTTGCCCGAACTGAGTTCGTGGCAGGCAAGGAGTTAAAAATGGGTTTACTAATGTGTCAGAAACTTTCACGTTGTCGAGAGAGAAAAAAAAATTGAGTACTGTCCTAGCATTTTTATTCGCATCTGAGCAGTGTTACACAGTTGAAAGAAAACATTAGATTAAAATTTTCCTTATGAATTATAGATGAAAATAACAAATTAAAAGGAAATTTTAAATAAAATATGATCTGTCATTCAGAGCTAAATTTGAGAAGTATTTTACTTTAATAAAGGAAAATTTACAGCAACTGTAACAGCATACTAAAATCTTTACAGAATGTACCTTTTAAGATAATATTGCTAAAATTTTTATTTAACTATTTTTTTACTAATTGAAAAGAAAGTTTCTTGTACAAAATGGGTGATAAAAGATTTAATTTTAAAACTCTACAAATTACGTTAGCTAATAATAAATTGTATAAACTGTAGAAAATATTATTCTATCTCAATTTTAACCAAAAATACATGATAACCGACATGCTGAATTGAAATTAAAAATATTCAATTTCCGAATATTTGAATTATTTTCATTATTTCATCGAAGATTTTATTTTACAGATTTTCTACCTTTATTCTTAACTTTTAAAATAGAGAATCTATTATATAAATCTTCAAGTTAAACACTTCAGTTTATTTTTATAGCCTTCTTCTACTGTAAGAAACTCAACTCTTCGCTAAGAAATGTGATTTCATAGTTAAATGATTTTAAGACACAAAAAGAAAAATTTTAACTTCCAAATCTTTTTAATATAGGGTAGGATTTATTTTAACAACACATTTTAACTTGTTGGAGTTAAAACTTCAATAATATAATAAACTTTAATATTTACCATACAGAATAATCTCTTTCTATGCTACGCAAACAAATCTTTCGTACTCAGAATCTCTTTAACTACGATTCAGTGGAGAGTATAAAGCAATATTCCAGTTCAGTAATTCTTCATAAAATGATTCCTGATTTCATTTTATTTGAAAAATGCACTCAAGAGCCAGATATATTTTATTTCTAAACGGAAGAATTATTTTATTATTATAGTTTTTGATTTAATTTTATAAAATCATTATTTTTTCTACAACCGAAAGACTTTTTCATTTAAAAATATTTAACTCTGTACTACTCAATCCTTTTATGAAAGAGACGAATTTATTTTAATAACGCTATTTAAATTATTGAAATACTAACTTAAATAATAGAAAACTTAACTATGTAACATTAGGGTGGTCACAAGAAATCAATTTTCGAATTTTTTCGGGGGGACCCCCCAAAAAGTTGCCAATTGACTAGAAAATGAGATTGGATAAGTTTCAGCTCATTTGGACAATATTAACCCGTGCCTCATTGAGGTTTAAGATTGAAAAAAACGTGATTTTTCGCAAAACAAAATGCTGTTTTTCCTTCATGAAATGAATGCATTTGAACCTAGAAACATAATGCAGGTCTCATTTTATAAAAAAAAGTTTTGCTTTGAAGAACCACACACCATTTTTTTCTAAAAATGTATAGATTTAAAAATATGCGCATTTTTCAGCACCAGACTTCACCTGAATCCTAAAAATTGACTTTTTATGAAAAAGCGAAAAAAAAAATTGTAACATTTTGTATCCATTTCATCTGCTTTCCACCTTTTGTTTTTCTTTTTTTCTTTTTGTGAAGTCCAATAAAGTGTTTGATTAAAAAAAATTCTAAAGAAAAGGAAAAAAATCGAATTTTAAACTGAAAGAATTTTTTAAAAAAAGAGAAGGCAAAGGAAGTATAGAAATGAGAGCAAATAATGCTCAATTGCATTTTATTATTAAAGTTGTGTTACAAGAAAGGAGGCATAATAAAGAAAATAAATTATTTTCCCTTACAACTGTCACGTTAACCCTTTCTGGCACAGAAAAATTCTGTTCGTAAAAGGATGAAATGATTGTCTACCCCGGAATTTACAAACGACATTTTTAGAAATTAAAATCACATTAATTTAACCTTTCATTGTAAAAGCAAAATTTTATTAAAATATTCTTCGCGCCGTTTGTAAGTTTGGAATTAAAATTAGGTGGTCCCGCCGTGGGACACTGCGCCGGAAAGGATTGAAGTGGTAATGGTTTAGATAAGGTGGCTTATGTTGACTTTTTTTTACCAAAGTATTATCTAAAAATGAAAATGTAACTTCATCCGAGTTAAGTAAGTAAGTAAGTAAGCACCCACCCACGGAACCCGCTTTTGGCTTATGGTTAGGTGTAACCCCCAAGCCCAGGGCAGGGAAAAGTTTTACTACCTGCGGAAACAAGCCCAGAACGCCAGTCTCCGGGAAATAAGACTTCAGAACGACCCGCCTGACACGCCGAAGAGAGCACAAGAGGCAAGTGCCGTGTCCCCGGACCGCTTGTGAAAATTTATGATTATTTAAGATGGCGATTCTTTACCAATCACAATTGGCTATTGTTTCAGGGCGAGCCTAGAAATATGTTACGATTATGATTTATATGTTTTGGAATTTACGTACTATTTGAAAAAATTTTAAGTATTTACATTCATCTTTTCATTTGATAAGAAATATTTTTTTCCCTTTTTTTTTCACCCTTTTAAACAAAAATATTTATACATATTTACAATATTTCTAGTGGTATTTAAGTTCTTAAAAATAAAACAATCTCAAAAACACCCTTCCATACACCACGTGGACCCATGACATGTCCACCACAGGCAATCAGAAGAGGTAATTATTGAATGTATTTATATTGAATAAAAGAATAATGGCTATTGAGAATATCGTAGTTAGCATAAAGTTTTTTAAGTTGTGCCGGGTCATTAATTATTTTTAGGATGTCCTGAAGGATTGTCGTTTCTGTTCTGTGAAATTTAAACTTCATGAATTTGCAGTTGCCGAAAATGTAATGCATCGGGTCTCCTCGACCACCACATTTACAAAGGTCGTCATCTTTTTTGCCGATATTATAAAGGAAAGACGGGAAGCTGCCGCGGCCTGTTAAAATGTAAATAGATACTTTATCTTTTGAAATTATTTGGTTCTGAACTTTTGGTACCAGCCCGTGCGTATATCTGCCACCCCCTGAGTGATCCCAGTTGTACTGCCACCTGTCCAGTAATTGGGTTCGAATACATTTTATAAGATAGGACCGAGGCAATTTAACTCCTCGATCCACTGGTAGGTCGCAGTACTGGGCGGCATCATTCGCCAGCTCATCCGCCAGTTCATTACCCGCTATGCCAATGTGGCCTTTTATCCAAGTAATGTAAAAAATTTTATTTTGATTTTGTTTAATTAAATTATGGATGTAATAAATTGAAGGGTTAGTTGGAACTAAATTGTCTAAGGCTTTAATAGTAGATTGACTGTCACTTAATATTTGGAATTTTGTATAAGGGGAGTTAATGGCCCAATTAATTGCCGAAATTATTGCGTGCAGCTCCGCCTGAAAGATTGAATTTTCTGCTCTCAGTTTGACTGTTTTTTCATAAATTTTAATGTTATGATTGTAGGCTACCATTGCATATGCTGTGCCAGAGTCCACCTTAGAACCATCTGTGTAAATCGAAATAAGATTAGTTTTTGTGATAATTTTGTCTGTAACTATTAAGTTATTTAAATGAATTTCCGGATTTATTTCATATTTTAGGATTTTATTTTCTATATCATCTTTACATATTGGTTTGGGTTCTTTAAGTAATAAGTTTTTATTGTGTAAAATATTGTATTTTAGATTTTTATATTCCAGTGTTATTAAGATTGGTGGTATTCCTAATAGGACCTGTAACGTATGTGTTGCAACATTTTTATATGTTTTGGTTATTGACGTGAGACAAGTTCTTTGGATGGATTGGAGAGCGCGTTTATCTTTTATCCTGAGGTCTCCAAACCACACCTCCGAACCATAATCTATAATTTTTTCTAGTACTGCTATGTACCAGGTTCTAAGATAGCCTCTGTCCACCCCCCCAAGTAGCCGAGAAGACCCGTTTAATGGATGAGGTTAGCTGTAAAATTTTGTTTTTTATGCTAGTTATGTGCTTGTCCCATTTTAAAGTACTCCGGAATATTATCCCTAAAATTTTTATTTCCTTTAATGGCTTGATGGTATAGTTACCCAATTTAAAGGTTGGTGGACGTTTATCCAAAGTGTTTTTCCCCAACATAATAAAAGTCGTTTTTTCCTTTGAAATCTGTAAATTTAAGTTATTGCAAATATTATAAAAAAGTTTTATTTTTTGGTTGGTTTCGGTCTCTAAGATGAGTCTGCTCCTCGCTTTGACAACCATATTGAAGTCATCGCAAAAAACATACAGGTCTTCGAATTTACTGTAAAAGTTTATTAAGATTATATTTGCTATGATTAGCCACAGAAGCGGCCCAAGGCACGACCCCTGTGGACAGCCTTGATAAGTTGGTCTTTTAATGTTATTTGATAAATAATTTGTTATTAGTTCTCGTTCGGATAAGAAGCTAAGAAGGATACATTTTAAATATTGCGGAATTGGTAATTCGTTAATTTGTTGACCCAAAGTGACCCAATCGATATTGTCAAACGCCCCTACAATGTCGAATGAGATAATGCTGCAGTATTTATATTTTTCAAGATACGTTTTTGCTTTATGTTTTAATTTGTTTAATAGTTGAATTGTGCTTCTGTTCTCACGGAAGCCATACTGGGCCCCGTGAAGAACATTTAATTTTTCTAAGTAGTGATTAATTCTTCGTTTTAGGATCCTCTCATAGATTTTTCCCAGCATGGGAAGGAGACAAATGGGTCTATAGGAGGAAGGTTGGCGTGGATTTTTATTACGTTTTGCGAAGAAGATCACATTTGCTATTTTCCATGATTTAGGAAAGTAGTTAAGAGTAAGACATTTGTTATATAAGTCACGTATTAGATGTTTAAAATTATTGTATATGTTTTTAATAATAAATGCATCAATTTTATCAAATCCAGGGGCTTTTAAATTATTTTGCTCATTAAGTGCTGATTTTATTTCTTTAAAAGATATTAGGGGGGGGAGGGGGGGGAGATCTTCCTCTGCTGCTGGGTCCATGAGAGGTGGATGCAGGTTTTGATGTATTGGGAAATGGTGGTTAAGTAATATGTTGAAAGTGTCTAATTTTGTAGTATATGGGGTTGAACCCTGTAGTGTTGTGTGTATGAAATGATTATTTTTGAGTCTTTTATTCATTGCTATTTTAAAGGCTTGGCCAAATTTGTCTTTTGTTTTAGAGCAGAAACTCTGCCATGATTTAGTTTTTTGTTGTTTTATACGTTTTTTGTATATTGCTCTTTCTCTTTGTAGGAGGGTTCTCCACTTTGGGTCATTTGTTGATTTAAATCTTTTCCGTAATGCTGAGATTTTATTTCGCTGGACCTTAAGCTCTGTCGTCCACCAGTCAAATGTTGGATATAATTTGAAACTTTTTGTTTTTAGTGAGGATTTATAAGTGTCTAGAATAACTTGGTTAAAACCATCAAGCCATTCATCCAGTTCTAGTCGAGTTTTAGTATCAGATAAGGATTTAAGTAAATTATTAATTTTCGGTTTCAAGATGTAATTAAATTTTTTAAAATTTGAGTATCTTGTTTTAAATCTTTTAAGGTCTAGAATAACTGGTTTAAGATTTAATGAGAATCTGATATACCTGTGGTCAGACGTGCTCTCTACTGTGTCATCTACATACCATGAGTCCACGCAGTCCACCAGGTCTTGTGTAAAAAGGGTTACATCTGGATTCCCCTTCATGGGACGATTCGGCTGTCCTATAAATGAATGAGGTGCCTCTATATCATTGATCAGAGTTAAGTTATTAGATAATAGTAAGTATGTCAAAATTTTTCCCCGTTCATCTTCTTTCTGATATCCTAAAAGTGACAAGTGGACATTGAGGTCTCCTCCCATTATGATGTGATTCAATGGTTCGAAGAAGTCCAGCCACTTCATATCACCTCTCAAATCACCTTTTGATCTGGCATACACAGAGCCTATTGTGATCTTGCCGGATTCAGTAGTAAGATTGACGAATACTGCATTATCGTCTTTATATGTCTCTATCACTTCCACGTCCTTTCGAGTTACCACAACTGCCGCTGTTTTATTTTTTGTGATAAATGCTTGCCAATTTGACGGAATTGACCATATGGCTTCGTTAAAGTAGTAAAAGTCCTGTAATAGAAGAACTAGTATTTTATGTTGATTTGCAAATCCCATTAGCGTTGATGTTGCAGAACTTGATCCCTGTAGATTAATTTGAATAAAGGTTAGTTCATTTGGAATATATATTTTCTGTGGTTTTGCAGGGTTATTCAGAATTTCTGTTATTATTTGTTCTTGGTTTACTGTTAAATTTCCATTTTGAGTATTGGAGTTGTTTGAGTTTGTTGAGTTATTAGAATTATTTATTTCTTCATTTATCGGATTGAACTTTCTTGATTAATTTGTATATTTTTATTTCTCTGTGACAGGTAGTACTGTAGTGTTGGACAGTCTGATGAACTCGATCTATGCGGGAAGTCGTTATTTGTTCCAGCACAGTTTCTGCCTATATCGAATTTATTTTATTTATTTGTGCTAGATTGCTTCGCTGTAGTATTAAATATTGTAAAGTCGGACATTCACTAGAACTAGCTGCATGCGGGAAGTCACTCGCACTCGCCATGCAGTTTCTGCATCTGTGTTGTTGTGGTTTATTTCTGTAATAACAATATTTTTGATCATGGCGTCCTGCACAGTATTCACACGTTGGAGATTGTCGGCAATTCTGATCCACGTGTCCGAAAGATTGACAGTTCTTACATCTTAATATAGGTTGGTAAGGTGCAATCCTGACCGATGTAAATCCCATGACGATCTTTCGTTGTCTCAGTAGATGAATCGCAACTGGAGCTTCTGCTTCAAAAATTAGTTGGTATGTTGAAGCTTTTTCTCTTTGTTTTCTATTAATGTAGTTTATTGGAATATCTGAATCATAAAGATTTTTTAGATTGGTTATTATTTCTTGTGGATCCATATATGTCGGGATCCCTAAAAGAATCAGTTTTCTGAGATCCGCAGCCTTATATTCTATATCCACAATGTCTTTTAGGGTTTCTATCTTCTCAATCGTCTCAAGCAGCTTATTCGTGTTTTCATCACTAAACATTTTAATTATTAGTGTATTTTTGTTTTTGGCAAGTTCACAATATATTTGTTTATATTCAATTGTGTTTCTAGTTTCTCTTGTTAGCATGATTTTTATGTCATTGAGCGACATATTCGTGTTTTTCTGCCGAGTTATCAGGATAGCTGCTTTTGAATACTGTGCATGTACCGTTGGAATTGTTGTCTTCTTAGGTATTGCAGCCACCTCCAAATATAGTGAATTATCTGTATTTGCCTGTATGTTTTCTTCTATATTATTGCATTTTATGATTGGTTGTTGTTCCTCTACTGTTTCTATTTTTTCTCTTATCTTTTTAAGTTCTTCCAAGATGATTCTAGTATAAGGTATCGTTTCTTCTGTATTTTGCTGTTGAATTAAGTCTTCTATTACTTTATTTTTGTTTCTAATTTCTTTTAATTGTTTTTCTATTTCTTCTTTGTATTTTAATTCTTTTTCTAGTAGTTCATTCAATTCTTTATTGCATTTTTCCAATTCATTTGTTAGAGTGGGCTGTTCTTGCAACTTCTTAATCGTTTCTAATTGATCTTTTATGATTTGTTCGTGTTCAAGGATTTTTTGACGTTGATCTAACGTCACCTTATTGACGGTGTTGAGATTCGCCGTTATTCTATTATTTTCTTCTCTTTGTATTTCAAGGTCTTTCACCATTTCACTTGCTTTAAAGATAATTTTGTCTAGGTATTTTTTAGCTTCTTCACAATCACCTCTTCTTCTACTTCTTGTAAGTGATTTATAAATCTCTATCATTTGAGTCATTGTCATCTTCTTTATAGCAAGTTCGCCATACCTCGGCGTGGCTACTTCCTCCGGAGGATCTTGAGTCGACATTGAGGAATTTTGTGTGTTGTCTTCTTGTATAGATATTTGAGTTGCTCTTTCTTCTGTAGTTTTTAAGTCATGTCTGCCCGATTTTCCTGTCCCCGTTCTTCTACTATTCTCCTTTAATTCTCTAATCATCTTTTCCTGCTGTTCCGCTCTTTTTTCCAGATTATTTTTGTTCTCATCTAATTCTCTTATTTTTTGTTTTATTTTGATGAGATATTTTTCTGCCATACTAGACGCTCCTTTAGCATGAGTGCTCTTCGTCTTGCTGTAGCTATCTATCAATTGTTCCAGCGACATTAATTTTGCCATGGGTTCTGAATATGTTGTCAGATTTTTTGGAAGGTCTTTAGTATTTAATCTTGGTGTTGAGTGTATTGATATACTGGAATCAAATGATCCTTCAGTTTCATGCTCCACAAGATCCTTTACTCTCTGTGGCTTTGGAGTCGCCTGGGCAGTTATTAACTGATTTTCTAATTCTTGGATTGTCTGATCCAGTTGTATCATCATTCTCTCTTTTTCCTCTACGATTTCTTTCAACTCCATTATTTCATGTTCTTTTTCCTTCAAGTTTTGCTCAATTTCGTCACTTTTCATCAGAGCACATTCTAATTTTTCTTTGTACTCTGCTATTTTAAGTTCGTTTTGTTCTTTATTTAATTTATTCTTCTTTTTATTTTTTAATTTCTGACTGTATTCGTGAAATATTTGTAGGAGCGTCGGTTCCGAGCTACTTATTTCATATGAATGTTCGCCTATTGAAGAGCTTTCTTCTTGTATTTGTGACTTATTCATTATTCCACTTTTATTTTGGACTTTTTATAATCTATTATTTCGTGAGAATTATTTATTTAGTATATTTATATCTGAAAGTTATATTGTAACTGGATCGGGGAGCCACTAGGCCCCTGCCACACATCTTTGAAGGAAAGGGAAATAGATAGTTAAAAGCAAAAACCAGTGGTCGTAACCACCGAAGATGACTTAGAATAAAATTAAATTGCCAAATGGGGGTAATTTTGAATTAAAAAAAAAAAAAAAAAAAAAAAAAAAAAAAAAAAAAAAAGATAGTGATAGTAAAACCATTGCTAATGGGAGAAAAAAGGGAAGTATGTGCTATTGCTCCCGTGCCACCAAGACCATACACTTAAATTATTAATTATCAGTTACTACTCTTTTACCAATAACATTGTTCCCCTGTGAAAAATGCATTACTGCATGTATACATTATCTCACTTGCATGTATACATTATCTCACTATTTTTCACAGGAGTTGTAGCGTTAAATTTTGATGAGGAATTCGTAATTATGTACAATATAAAGAATTATATAATATAGTATATAATATAAAATGTAATTTAATTCAATTTTAAATAATAGACAAATTTACATATGTACATTTTTGATATTGATAATTTGTTATAAATCATTGAAAGTAATTTATTAGTACACAAATTTACATTTAATCACTCTTAATGTTGATCTGTTATGTACAACTTCAGCAATATTGCTCTAGTATGAGTATTGCATGTCGAGTCTCGATTTCCCATAAACGAACCAAAAAAGGAGTAAAAAAGGAGTAAAGGGAGTAATGGTAGATTGGGTGAACCTGTCAGATGGAAAACATTTGGAAAATATTTCTTAATGTACTGCAGTAGGAAAGCAAACAATACTCGTCCAACACTACAAGGGTCCCGCCGACTTGCCTGTAAGATAATGTAAAACACAATATAACAGATTTAAACTTTAAAATTTAAATGTAAGTGCGCCAAAATCAGTGCAGGGACCTCCCAAGGACCAAGGAGGGTAAAATGAGACGGAGAGGATAATGCCAACAGCAATGTAGTGCTAAATGTAAAATAGTAAATGGGAACAAGAATGTAGGACATGGTATGACTCAAATTAAATAATCGTTTACATTAAACCCAGTAATCAAAAAGTTGCTAATAATAAGGAAATGAGTGCTAATTGTAGTAGTGATTAGTGGGAAAGAATATATGACGTATGGGAAATCCCAATGAAAAACAGAAGAATAACTCAAATAATAATAAAAAAAAAAGTAGTCAATGCTAAGCCAAGAAATGTGTGCAAGGTCAAATAATTAAAATGAGAATAAAACTGTTGGCAACCTCCAGTACATTCAAGAAAAAACCAGAATAGTAATCCAGTAACAACAGAATGTATGTCATATGAGTAATCCCAATGATCAGTAGAATAACTCAAATAATAAAAAAGTAGTCAATGATAGGCAAAGAAATGTTTGTATGGTCAATTAATTATAATGGGAACAAAATTGTTGGCAACCTCCAGTACATTCCAGAAAGAACCAGAGAAATAACCCAATAAACAAAAAAGTTGCTATTGTTAAGGATAAAAAATATTAAATGTAAAAATGTATATTGGGATTAAGAAAATATGCCATATGAGTTATCCTAGTGAAAAAATCAGAAGAATAACTCAAATAATAAAAAAGTAGTCAATGTTAAGCTTAGAAATGAGTGCAAGGTCAAGTAATTTTAGTGGGATCAATACTGTGTGCAACCCCTAGTACAATCAAGAAAAAACCAGAAAAATATCTTAATAATTGTAAAAGTTGCCAATGTTAAGGAAAAACCTTAACAACTTATAAAAAGTGTAAAATGTGACTTGGGACTGTTATAACAGTCGAAAATGAATGTAAATTAGAAAAAACCATGTCTCTAGCCCAATTAGGAAAAAAGTAGCAACTGTTATAGATAAGGGAGGGAGGCAAAAAATGGTGCAAAAGATGGTGACAGTAGAAATAATAATGTAGTATATAAAAAAGTGTCAAAAATATGACAATAACAAAAATAAAAGCTATTATAATGAAGAGCCACATTTGACCCCTCCCCGGCAGGCCCCTAATTGTGCTAGAGGTAAACGGAATAGTGGAAAAGACGGGGGGAAAAGTTCACTTAGGCTGCAAGCAGCTGATCTCGGCGCAGCAGAATACCCCTACGACTAATACTTTTCGAGTTATTTAGCTTTTTATGCAATAATTCAAGTGTAAAATACATCCATCAGAAACAAAATGGCGTGTTTTAGTGATTAGATGGCAAACCTAGTAGTTAATTATTGTGCTAAAAGTTGGAGAAGACCTTCCTATACATGTTGCCATTGAAAAAATAGTTAAGTGTTCATTATTAGTTTTTTATTATAATTAATTTATGTATTATTTTAAAGCGTTAAGAAATTTTTTGAGAAGGCAACCTACTTGAGTTTTCAATTATTTTAAAGCATTAATATTGACTTGCCCTTACAGAACACGAATTGTGTGAGAGCAACCAGTGTCCACCCAACCGCTCCAAATCAAAAATTACCAATTTTAAAATTAAAATTAAAATTAAAAATACTTCTAGGTATTCAGTATTAAAACAAATAGTACCGCTAAAAAGAGTAAAGATTCAACTTTCAGAATATGTAAATATGTAAAAGATCGGTACATAAATAGTAGTTAAAAAAAATTAAATTAAAAAAGTAAACAACCTAATACATTCCTATGGGAAATCGGAAAAGTTTCTTTAAAAAAAATGACACTTTTTCAAAAATCAGTTAAAAAATATCAAATTGACCTAGAGAGACACGGGTGGAGGCGGAGAAAAGCTAAAAGTTCAAAATATCGAGATCTGGCGTTAGTTTTTCAAAATAATAAAGAGATCATAAAAATTAAGCTATGTTAAAAGTATAGAATATGCCTCCAAAAACCCATGTTTCTCTCTGGCGGCATGGTAAATACAGAAGACTTTTCCTTTAACAATTGCTATAGAAAAATGCAGGTTAACTCTGAGGCGACCTGTGTTTACTGCAGTTGTATCAAAAAATATTGCCTGGATTTTACCAACTTCCTCCCACTCTTCAACTGCTGAAAATACAGCTTTAGCCTGAATTATTCCGATACTATTTTCAAGTTGGGGAACTCGTAGTAACTGTTCTTCATCCCCACAACTAATTAAAACTTTTATCCACTCTACATTTTCTTTATTCAAAAAATGATGAAGCAGTTTTCCACCCCAGTGAACAACAGTTCTCTCTAAACGAGAATTTCAAAATCTGTTTTTGTTGAGCTCAGTTTTTTGTTTACGAAACAGTTATTTGCAGAGTCGATGTCTGTGGTTAGCTAGTGGATGTATTCTAAGTCTAGCAGCTTCTCTGGCGTTCAGTTCATTTTGAGAATATTATAAAATAAAATTCATAAAACTTGACAATTACTTAGCTGCTTACTGTCGATGATTTGATGAGACATGTGGCCAATTTAAAAAATCTTACATTTCTGCCATCATATCAAGAGGGGGAAGGGGATTTACGGAATGTTTTGTCAATTCTAAAAATAGATAACCATAACAGATAACAAAAACAGCCTTGTAATAAAAAGAGAAATTCAGAGGTTGAACTGCAACACAAATCGAGAAGCTCTTTCTTACTAGACACAGAACTAGATAACTAATAATCAATTATAATTCGTGAAATATTTGTAAAGTTACAAAAATTGTTCACTTATTTTTGCCTATTAATAAAAATGATACAAAAAAATTATCAAAAGTAATAAAATTTTTAATTTGTCATTTTTTACCTATGTTTTCAAAAATGCAGAGTTTGAGGGTATGGTTCACTAGATGTCCTGAAAAATACTAAATGTTCATTAAATATAAGTTTCCATAGAGTAAAAGTTCAAGGCAACAACAGTTTCTATGAAATAAAACAAGAATCAGGTTTCTAAGACAAATATTTTTCACGTAAGCAAAGAAAAATGACAATTTTTTGCCAAAAATTGCAAATTTTCAAGAATTCAACCTCGATGAGGCACGGGTTAATATTATTTAATTGAGCTGAAACTTTGCCAATCTCATTTTCTAACTAATTGGCAACTTTTAGGAGGGTCTCCCCGAAGAAAACGTTTAAAATATTTTTCCCCATGTTGCTTGTGACCACCCTAATGTAACATATAAATAGACTCACCATAGGCTTGTTTCAAACCAGATATATTTACAAATTACATTAGCTAATAATATTTTTCCTATAAACTGTAAAAAATATTATTCTACCTCAGTTTAAACTAAAAATCCATAACAAGAAACATCCTAATTTGAAATTTAAAGAATTCAATTTCCAAATATTCGAATTATTTTCATTATTTCATGGGAGATTTTATTTTATATATTCTCTACCTTTATTCGTAACTATTTAATAGATAATCTATTACATAAATCTTCAAGTTAACCATTTCAGTTTATTTTTATAATCTTCTTCTATTGTAAGAAATTCAACTCTGCGCCAAGAAATGTGATTTCACATCTAAATGATTTCAAGACACAAAAAGAAAAATTTCAACGTCCAAATAAGTTTAATATAGGGTCGGATTTATTTTAACAACACAATTTAACGTGCTAAAGTTAAAACTTCAATAATATAATAAACTTTAATATTTACCATATAAAATAATCTCTTTCTATGCTACGCAAACAAATCTTTCGTACTCAGAATATTTTTAACCACGATTCAGTGGAGACTATACAGAAATATTTCAGTTCGGTAATGCTTCATAAAATGATTACTGATTTTATTTTATTCTAAAAATACATTCAAGTACTAAGATATATTTTATTTGCAAAAGGGAGGACTCTTTTATAATCAAAGTCTTTGATTTAATTTTGTAAAATCATCATTTTTTCCTCAAATGAATGACTTTTTTTATTAAAAAAAATATCTAACGTAAGTACTGCGCAATCATTATATAAAAGGGTTGAATTTATTTTTAACAACGTTCTTTAAATGACTGAAATTCAAACATAAATAATAGAATAACATAAATATGCAACATATACATAGATTTACCATTGGCTATAGTTTAAAACTTCACTGTAAAAAAAAGACAGATGATCCTAATCTAAAAAGATATAATATAACCACGAACGAAATTGTACAATAACCTCTTCTGAGTTACCCATGATTCCGAAAAAGTTTCTTTATCATTAAAAACCTTGGAAACTAATATAATTTCGAAATTTAAAGAAGCATTTATAAAGGAATGTTTCACTTTCTGTTTCAAACGTTTCCCAGTATTTTTACTTTCTTCTATCTTTACCAGAAGAAAGTATTGGATTCAAGAAAATTTTCAACTTACGATTTTCGACGGATTTCCACGTTCTATGGGTCAGAGATCCTGAAAAACATGTTTTCACAATACGTTCTGTCTGTGAGTCTGTGACTCTGTCTGCCTCTATGTATTCAAATATTGTGGGCGCTCTATCTCAAGCACAAATGCACAGAATTTAATAAAAATTTATATTCAGTTAGTCATGGATATAAATGTGTGCTCATTAGTTTTTTGGGGTAAATCTCCCAACAGGTAGCGCTGCCATCCTGCATTTTTTACGATTACCGCTATAGCTTATCTCGAGAACAAAGCACGGATTTTCATAAAACTTCAGATTCGCTTAGTCCTTGATATGAGTTGTTGCTGATTACGTTTAGGTGTTATCGCCCAGCACACTGTAAACTGAAATGTCTGAAATTCAGACATTTAAGTGTCTGAAACGCACTGTTCAATTTTCAGACGTTTTAAAATGTCTTAAAATTTTCAGACACTTCTTGTGTCTGAATTTCAGACACTTAAGTGTCTGAAACAAGAGTGTTCAATTTTAAGACGTTTTAAAATGTCTTAAATTTTTCAGACACTTCTTACGTCTGAATTTCAGACATTTCAAATGTCTTAATTGCGGCCATCTTTGAACCCTCCCCCTTTTTTTTTGGCCAATATGAAGCCATCTTTGACCACTTTTCTTTCTAAGCCATATACGCAACCATGTTTGACCACATTGAATCATTTTTTATAAATGGGAATACTTTGTTATCATAAAGCAGAGCTGATTGCAGCGTTGGAAAAATGGGGTGCTTCTCTACCCCCTGATTTTAGGGTACCCCAAATTGGATATGAAATTTTCATAAAGCTGATATTTTTAATCAGTTTTGACCTTATGAGGATTTTAATCAGTATTTTGTAGTTTTAGAATAGGATAATTATATGTATATATATATATATATATATATATATATATATGTGTGTATTTATGTGATATATATGCCCTACGGCATCAAAAATGTTTATTACTTTTAGTGAACTTCAGATTAATTCTAGTCCGAAGACCTAGTATTCATTCGCCCCCTTCCCCCACTGCCTTCGTATACTGTTACAAAAAAAAAAAAAAAAAAAAAATTAAGCCTATTCGATGCCGTCAAATACATATTTGGATAAATATATAACTTCTTAACCTATATATATAATATATATATATAACCTAATATATAAATTCTTTAACCTAATCATGTTCTAAAAGTACAAAATATTTATTAAAATAAGTATAAGATCAAAACAAACTTAAAATATCAGCTTTATGGAAATTTCATACAGAATTTAGGGGCCCGTAAAGCTAACGGCCCATAGAAACAGCCCAGTTTGCCCATGCTGTAATCAGCTCCGCTTTATGGTAACAAATTATTCCCATTTATAAAAAAGAATTCACTCCTTCAGAAAGAATTCCATCCCTGCTTTGTAGTTCAATTTTTTCCTATTTAAATAACATATTCCCAGTGCAATTCCCTGTTTAAGCATTTTTTTGCATTTTTATTTCCGTGTTAAATAAAATCTAATACTAGATTCCCCAAAATTTGCAGTATATGAGAACCCAATATTTAAAAAAATTGAGTATGAAACTCTTCATTTAAAGAGTAAATTCGATTTTTTTTTTTTTTTTTTTTTTTTTTTTTTTAGAGAGGTTTATTTACCATAAGAAAAGTTGAGAATTTAATTATAAAATATTCAGAATTTCACGATAGCTTCATTCTAATGCTTCTATGATTTGTTTTCATGTTCGCACACACACACCTATATAATAACATACAGGAAAAGTCACTTCTAGTTTCAAAACCTATTTTGCCTAAATATACATTTTTTTTGGCCTTGTTTGTATAAATGAACTTTGAGGAAAACCGCAATTTTTTGTGCGAAATGTAGTTATGCATGGAAATATACAAAACTCTAGCTGTTTTCTAATTTCTATTTTAAACTTGTAATAACCTTTTAACTTAAAGCTGTTCTCAACTGCTCTGCTCAACAAGCACAAACGTTTTGACACATTTACAAATTGATTTTTTAACGGAAAGGTATAAAATTGGAAAGCCTGAGCATGGAATCGAACTGTGTTTTCCATTTTTTGATCCATAAATTACCTATTGAGTTATAAGCGATTTTGATCGCATGACAAACATGTTTTTCGCCCTTTCTTGAGTGGTTATTCTTCTTTCACGCAGAAATTCGGTTCAAAACGCCCTCTTGGACACTATTTTCTGAAAAACCTGTTGCGTTTGAAAAAAAAAAAAAAAAAAAAAAAAAAAAAAACGGAGAAAACAGTTCGATAACGTAGTTTCTGAACAACAACACCAGCCAGTTTCATTCATTTCCCAACAAAAATAAATTAAAACTTGCGTCATAAAGTTGCTCTTTTGGATTTGAGAACAGCCTTAAAATAAAATAAGCTTACTTTTCAATTTCTCATGTTTTGCAAATCCAAAATTTAAAATTTTGAACAAAAAAATCAAAGTAAATAATGATTTTATTTTTTTTTGAGGAAATGGAATTATAGCTGTAAATAATTTATATTCTATACAATGTGCTATTAAAAAATGAAAATTTCGAAAACTGATTTTACATATAATAATCACAAAATTGCAGTATTTTTTTTTTCCTTTCAACTGTATAGTTCAGAGAATATACGGGTGCGCCATATAATTAAAAATTATTTTGAAACCAAATAATATCATGCAGAATATACATCTATATATATATTTAAGGTGACACAAAAAAGTTTTGACAAATCGGATTTCAAAACACAAATTAATTTTGCCCAAAACAGATTTTTGGCTAAAAAGGTTTTCCTCGAAAATTATAATTAATTATAAAATATAAAAAATAAATCACGATAGATATTTGTTAATTTTTCAATTTTTATCCAATATTAAACTTCGAGTGAATTGCATAGCCTTCATAGCGAACAAACAATTAATTTAAAAGTAAGTTTAAAATAAAATGTGGTTATAACTGCGATAGAAAACGTTACAAGGAATTCAACATGTTCATCAAAACGCTAAATTAACCTTTTAAAAAACAACCTTTTTTTTTTACTTCTTTTAAATCCAAACAAAGTATTTCTTCTTCAACAAAAGTTTCGACAATTTTACGTTTTTGCTTTATTTTTATAGACATTCTAAGTTAACCAAATTTTACATAATATTACTGATGTTTTTACATAATCAAATTAGCCTACACTCACACAAAAAATATAATATATAATTCTGGAGCTGCAGTTCTAGAATTACAAGTATGTAAAAATATATATTTCTAGAATTAGCTGTTTTTTTTCGCAAACAAATTCAAACCTAAGTTATATTTCATGCAACATTTTATGTGGTACTATAAACAAAATATCAAAAACACTTACTGATATCGATATGACTTGATTTAAAATAACTGTCATAGTGAATGAGAGACAAAAACTTGCTTCTTTTTTGAAGAAAACCCCTTCCTATATCCTGCTAGCTCTGTTAAAATAATGGAAAATTTCCACTCTGAAAACAGAGCCCGCGGGACTAGTTTGTAGGTCTGGGGTTAGTTTTCTTGTTTAACGAGATGAATAACTATATTCTTGACGAAAAGCAATGAAAAGTAATACTGTCTCTGTTGGGAACTATTTGTAGAGTCATCCGGATGTAATTTCAGTCGTTATATCCATATATGAAGCACGTAAGATCCCTCCAGCCATCCAGAATGCAAAAAAAAAAAAAATATAACGCTTCCACTAATAACGCAGCCGCAGTAATAACATAATGACAACATTTTTCACAGTAAAAAATCCGGACCGGTCAAAGATGCGAACTGTTGAAGAACGTTTAAATTTGAATACGACAACGGACTCCGGACTCACAACACAGATTCGCTTCACAAAGAAAAAAAAGCTGCGAGTCAGCATTTCCATTGGAAACAGATGGCTTTATTCATTACGTCAGTCTACGGGTTACAGTATGATAAGTTGTTAAAACTTTTTTTATCAGCGGGAAAAGTGGAACGTTGTATAAGAAGAAATCAGAAGCATTTTATTTTCTTTATTTGACGTTTTTCGTAATGTTTACACTTATAAATTATATGAATATAATTATTACAGTTTTTATTCTTTCAGTAAGAGGGTAAAAAACATATTATAAATTAAAAAATCGTCGTAACGCTAGTTAAAAAAATAAAATTTATTCTTCGAAATGATTACATAATTGAACACTAAGAGAAAAAAGAACTAAGAAATTTTTGTAAGAGGAGCACCGCCCCCCCCCCCTCTCTTCCTAAACCACTAATAGAAATCAATTTTTAAATATTTCCTTTTGACGTTCGTATATTTAAAATTTATCTTAGATAAGGGGTGTTCAGAAGGGCAAAACTTTTCACTAGAGGGAAAGAAATGTTCTGCATTTTGAAAAATATTGTTAGAAATTTATTTTTATATATCTATTTAATATTTAATACTTCTTGTTAATTTTTTTATATTCCTTTTATATAAAAATTATCTTGTACAAGGTGTTCTCACAAAAGATTCTTGGTTTAGCTTATTTCATATTTATATTTTGCGTTTTAGTTAGGCGAACTAGGTAGGGGACTCCAGACACATCTGTCCATCCTCTCCCCTTTCTACATTTTTTTCTAAGAGCAATCATATCTCTTTGTATTTAGGGAACGGCCTATGAGTGAGCCATGAGCATACCTATGAGTGGAAGTAGTTTTTGAGAAATTTATATCTTGGAAAAGTTTCTTTAGCTTGTACTTTTGCACTAAAAATAATTTAGTTCGAAAGTTAGTAAACGGGCATTTACAATTTTGGCAGACGTCCCCATGGTCAAATTAAGTTGTTTATTTTATACACTAATACCAAATTTAGTGGATGGCAAAGCATTTCATCCATTCGAAAACGTTTTCTGACGGTGCTGCCAGATATATTGCGATACAATTGCATATGAGGACACCAGAAGCGAAAGGCTATAAGTGACAAAATTGAAAAAACTGAGATCAGTATATAGGCTATCTGGAAATAAGGCTATTTCTTTTATGATTGCTCTCAGAAAAAAAATATAGGGAGGGGAAACGTTGGACAGATGTGCCTGAAGTCCCCTGCCTTGTTTGCTAAACTAAAACGCAAAATATAAGAGATTTCCTAATTATGTGTTGCATTCTGGAGGTCAACTACTTAAGCTCTATAAACTACTTAACCTCTTTAATCTGTACTTAAAATTTAAAAAATATATTGTACTTCATTTTCCTTCCACAGTTATTGAAATAAGAATTGAAAGACCGCTATGAAATTAGCAACAGCTTCATATTTTAAGTCAGTCACTTACTATTGATATTAATCGTTAAATTCAATTTATTCCAAATATAAAATTTTTTCACTTATATCCTTTGGCCCTCAGGTGTCCTCATATACAATCGTCGTTTCATCATATACATATGATGCAATTGTATTACATTCAGACATATAGGTGTCTGAATTTCTACATGTCTTAATTTCAGACACATAATCATTATTCAGACATTTTTCTCAGTTCATTTATACCATGATCACAGTAAGACACTTAAGGGTCTTAAATTCAGACACTTATGATGTCTGAAATTTCATATTCAGACACTTAAGTGTCTGAATTTCTTTTTCAGTCACATATGTGTCTGAATTTAAGATGCCTCTATTTGCAGTGCAGGTGGCGGCTGCTGCGCTGTATTTTTCATGATTCCGGCAATAGCTCTACCTCGAGAACTAATGCGCGAATTTGTATCAAACTTCAGATTCAGGTATACTTTGATGAATATTTGTGCTGATTATGTTTTGATGTAAATCGCCCAATAGGTGACGCTATTATGCTGAATTTTTCACGATTTCTGCAATACCTGCATCTCAAAAAAGTCCTTCCGGCCAGTGCCGGGAGGAAGAGGTAGCTTTCATATTCCTTATTTTAAAAAAGCCAACTTATATTATTCAAACATACGAAGCTCAATTTAGTGGAAACCGAATATAGGAGATTCAATACTAATTTTTATCAATACTAAATCATTATGAATGAGAATTTCACGAAATTAGTCAGCATTATCCAAGCTGCTTTTATTTAAAATAACTTATATTTGTCTGCCAAATTCGGCGATTTCTTAAAGTGCCTGCCATTTTAAGACAACATGGTGGATGAGGCTAACCAGCGAACTTGGTCGAGACCTTAGTAATTGCTGTGCACATGCTCACTCACATCGGAATCGGTTGATATGTACGAGTGCTGTCGCAGGCAAAAAATCAGATTTTTCAAAATGTCACCCATATTAGTCCTGAATCATATCAAGGTCAAATACTTAAGAAAGAAACCTTTTTCAAATTCTAATTTTTTTGCACCTCACTTTAAATATAATTTTTTTAATTTAATGGCCGCCATTTTGAAACAAGATAGCTGATGAAGCTGGCCAGCGAACTTGGTCGAGATATTGATGTATACTATCCACATGCCTTCTTACATCGAAATAGGCGAATACGTGTGTTATAGCGAGACAAATACAAGATCGTTCCAAAATGTTAGCCATACTAGAAATTCAAAGTGCTATAATTCAACCATTTTTTAAGATATAAACAAAAGAACAAATTTTCAGATACAAAATCTGCTCCGGAATCTTTGTATCAAGGCCAAACACATAAAAAAACCTTTTTCATTTTCCAATTTTTTAATACGTCATTTTAAATTTTAAATTTATTTTTTTTTAAATGGCAATCCTTTTGAAGCAAAATGGCGAATGAAGCTGGCCAACGAACTTGGTCGAGACATTGGTATGTACTATGTACAGACCAAGTTACATCCAAATCGGTTCATAAATACGCCTGTTATCGCGTGACAAAAATCAGGTCGTTTTAAAATGTCAGCCACAATAGAAATTCAAAATGCTATAACTCAGCCATTTTTTTAGATATAGACGAATAAAAAACTGTTCCGGAATCTTTGTATTAAGGTCAAACACATACGAAAAAAATCTTTTTCATTTTTCAATTTTTTAGTATCTCATTTTAAATTTAAAATTTTTTTAAATGGCAGCCATTTTGAAACAAGATGGCGGATGAAGCTGGCCAACGAACTCGGTCGAGATATTTGTATGTACTATGTAAACACCAAGGTACATCCAAATCGGTTCATAAATACGCCTGTTATCACGTGACAAAAATCAGGACGTTTCAAAATGTCAGCCACGCTAGAAATTCAAAATGCTATAACTCAGCCATTTTTTAAGATATAGACGAAACAAAAACTGCTCCCGAATCTTTGTATCAAGGTCAAATATATAAGAAAAAAATATTTTTTCAATTTTCAATTTTTTGGTACCACATTTCAAATTTAATTTTTTCTTAAAAATTTAAATGGCCGCCATTTTTAAAGAAGGATGCGGAGGAAGCTGGCCAACGAACTCAGTCGAGACATTGGTAGGTACTATGTATAAACGAAGTTACATCCAAATCGGTTCATAAATACGCCTTTTATCGCGTGGCAAAATTCAGGACGTTTCAAAATGTCAGGCACGCTAGAAATTCAAAATGCTATAACTCAGCCATTTTTTAAGATATAGACGAAACAAAAACTGCTCCAGAATCTTTGTATAAAGGTCAAATACGTAAGGAAAAAATATTTTTCCATTTTCAATTTTTTGGTACCACATTTCAAATTTTAATTTTTTTTTTAATTTTAAATGGCCGCCATTTTGAAACAAAATGGCGGATGAAGCTGGCCAACGAACTCGGTCGAGACATTTGTAGTTACTATGTACACACCGAATTACATCCAAATCGGTTCATAAATACAAGAGTTACAGTGTGACAAATGTCAGATATATATATATATCAATTTTGAACGGAGGGTGGTTTCGGGGTCTGGGGGTCATGATCGATGAAAATATACCAAAATTTTTTTTAATCGCTTTCCTCCGAACGGCTGCAATAGGTAGTTTTTTGTAATGAAATCTACCTAAAACAATAAACGAATTTTCATCTAACTTCAAATTCAGTTAGACGTTGACACAAGTTGTTGCTGATTAGGTTTTAGTGTTAATCGCTCAATAGGTGGCGCTGCAATGCTGTATTTTTCACAATTTTCGCAATAGCTCTATCTCAAAAACTAATCCACTGATTTTCATCAAATTTTAGATTCAGTCAAACGTTAGCACAAGATGTAGCTGATTATGTTTTGGTGTAAATCTTCCAACAGGTGGCGCTGATAGCTGCATTTTGCAGGATTTACACTATTTTAGCGGTAGTCATATCTCAAGAACTAATACACGGAATTTCATATCTTTAGCATCCTCATAATAAACATAGATTGCCATTTATTTTTTACACTGTTTAAAGCAAATTTTGAAGTATTAACATGTATGAGATAGAAGAAAGTTTTAGGATTAGCACATCAGCCCAGTTTTTAGTACATTAATCAGATTTTTCAAGTCGTAATATTGGTTTTCAAGATGTATCCATTCTCAATAAAACATTTCTTGTTCTGTATGAATTTATGCATGTAAAAGCAACAAAACAATATTTATTTTAATGTTAAGGTTAATGCTGCTAATATTTCATGTTTATCTGTAAAACATCTTTGCTGAACCTGAAAACGATTCCTTGAGAATTGCTAGCATCCAAAAAATCTATATTCCATGTTGAAAAAACTGATGACAGAAGGATGCGCTGGGACTTCATAAAAAAAGTATAATATGTTAATTAAAACTTTAAAACATCATATCTACAAAACACAGAAAATTAAATATTCTACATTTCAGCCGGCACCATTATCAAATTCGAATGTATGCTAGAGCCGGCCCGTCCCCCGAAGCACGAGCCCGCCAGGTCCGCGGGCCGGGCTCGAGCCGATTTTCATTCGCGGCTCTCGGGTCGGGCCGGGCCTGGTCTCCACTCTTTTTGGGTTGGGACACGCCCGAGCCATACTTTTTTCTAAAGGCTCGGAACGGGTTTAACTTATTTTTTCTGTACAGAGCTGGGACAGGTTTTATTCGTAGTCTTCACTGCCCAGAATTTCCAGTCCTAGTTTTGACCCAACCCGTATGAAAATCATTGTCTCAGCGTGACCTGGTCCATTCAAAGGTCAGTAAAATTAGACCTGGTCCAAAAATGCTTGCAAAAAATGCTTGCATTTTTAAATCGCCATTATTCTTACACTTAAACATTAAAATTTATTCTTTTTAAAGAATAATAGATTTCTAAGCTTATTAAAATATAGCTAAATTAAAATCTAGTAAAACATGTGAAAAGGAACCTGCCTATGACGAAACCCTGTTTTAAAGTGAAAAACGTGTTGATCCATGCAAAATTAATATACCAATATGTAAGAAAAGAATATATAATAAATTTACACTTGCTAAGAAGGAAACTTATCTATAACGCATTTTTTTTTTTTCCTTTTCTATGCAATTCCGTCAGAAGATTTTACTGTATAGCATTTGTCAGATTTTTAACACTTCATTACATGGCATATGGATTAACAATATTAATGATAATTGAAACATTTACATACAAGAAATAGAGATACATTAAAAAAAATAAATATCACAGTCTGCAAAACTTCTATAATAATGAAGATTATAAACATGAAAAAAAAAAGTTAAGATAAATATTTTTGGTCAGAGCTCCTCGTACGAGACAAATTTTTTTTACCAAATCCACGTAAAAGTCAATGTTCTGTAGAAATTTAGTCGGGCCGAGATTTTAACTTTATTCCGGGCCGGACTCGGGCCGAACTTTTAAGTCATTTATTGGGCCGAGCCGGGTCAATATTTTTTTTCTACTGGACGGACCGGGCTCGGGTCGGACTTTTAATTTTTGTATCAGGATGGGCCCGGCCGAATTTTTTTTCTATGAGTCGGGCCGCCCTTTAATAATAATATAAATAATTAATTAGTTCGCTTTTTACGCATTCGGGTTTTTTGATTTTTTAAATTTAATGCTTACTTGTTTTGAATGTACTGGAGTCCAAAATTAAATATTAGAGTTGCACTTAACAGGTTATGAGTAATATTTGCGAAGGTGACTGCTATAGTGTAGACTCTAGCCCAATTTAGCAAGTCGCAGCACACGGTGGCCCTTTTTAACTGATTTATGCTCCTGACGGTCATTTTTAACTAGTGTATATGCCCGGCGGTCCTTTTGAATTATTTTATGCACCTGCTGTCCCTTCTCGCATTTTTGACGTGCCCTTTTTAATTTATTTGGAATTTCGGAATTCTGGAAATTTCGACCCGTGCTAACCGCTAATGTACTTGTACTCTAATGCCTTGGTCTCTTGTGTCGAAAGAAACACAGAGGAGAGGTTTTTTTTTTTTTTTTTCAATTCTTCTGAATTATCGTCTGCGAATAAAAGCAATAGAATAATAATTAAAATATATATATATATATGTCTTTCGCTTCGCCACATACATAATAAAAACTACTCCTAAGCGTTTTAGAAAATCAGTGGCATTAAAATATATTTTATTATTATAAATGCTTCTTTAAATCTCGAAATTGCATTAGTTTCTGGGATTTCTTAATGAAAAAGAACGCTTTTTGGAAACGTAGGTAACTCGGAAGAGGTTACTGTAGATTTTTGCTTGTGGTTATTTTTTATTTTCCTAGATCAAGAAACTTTTGTCTTTTTTTGCAGTCTTCTACGACAACCCATTCTAAAATAGGTGTTTTAGAACATATATAATAGTATTTCATTCTATATTGGATATTTATCGGTTTAAATATATGTTGAGTTTAGCAGACAATTACTCACAAAAGTTTTGAATTTTTTTGCTGATAATTTAACTAATTTTACTCGAAAAAAACTTAAGTGAAAGGAGTTGTGACTAAATATCGGTTTATTTTGTTTTGGAGCTGATGAATATGTCAATTTTGGGAGAATGTCGTCAATCAAAATTATTCAATAATAAAAACTCATAAAACTTTTCACATTGTGCTGAATTGATAATAGTGTGACATAGCAATATCATAAATCTTCGTAGATGATGAAATTCATTAAGAAAATGGCTATGTAAAAAAAAAAAATAGAATTTAATGATTAGAACCAAGTAAAAAAATAAAACCTGAAAGAAAACACCTTATTTATGCTCATAGTTATTACCTAGTTTTGTAGTAACAAAGTCGTTACTTTGATTATGGAAAACACGCAATTTAACAGCTTAACAATATATTGTAGATTTGAACATCCGGGCAATTATTTTTCTTTATATTAGTTAATTCGTCTTAAGTCTGTTCTCAAATCCAAAAAGGCAACTTTATGACATAAGTTTTAATTTATTTTTTACGGAAATGCAGGAAACTGGCAGGTGTTGTTGTTCAGAAACTATGTTACAGAGCTGTTTCTTTTCGTTTTTTTGCAAACGCAATGGATCTTTCAGAAAATAGTATAAAGTGGGCGTTTTGAACTGAATTTCCGCGCGAAAAGAGAATATCCACTCAAGAAAGGGTGAAAAACGTGTTTGTCACTTGATCAAAATTACTATAACTCAATAGGTAATTTAGTTATCAAAAAATGGAAAGCACGGTTCGATTCCAAATCGCTTCCATGGTCAGGCTTTCCAATTTTATATCTTTCCGTTAAAAAATGAATTTTTAAATGTGTCAAAACGTTTCGGACTTGTTGAGCAGAGCAGTTGAGAACCGCCTTAGGGCGGTTCTCAAGTCCACTGCTCAACAAGTCCGAAACTTTCTGACACATTTAATGACTCATTTTTAGACGTAAAGTTAAAGTTACAAATTTGATAGAACTGACTATGAAAGCTATTTGGAATCAAAAGGCGTTTTCCATTTTTTGATAAATAAATTACTTTTTAAGTTATAAGCGATTTTGGGTCAAGTGACAACCGGTTTTAATCCCTTCCCCGACTGGTATGTCTTCTTTCGTCCAGAAATTCGGTTCAAAACGTTGACAGTATTTTCTGAAAGATCGTTTTGCGTTTTACCAAAAAATGAAAAATATCTTTCGATTGCGTAGTTTCTGAATAACAACACCTGCCAATTTCTTGCGTTTCTGAACAAAAATGAGTTAAAACTTGTGTCATAAAGTTGCCCCATTGGATTTAAGAACAGCCTTAATCAAAAAGTCCAAGACGATTCTAGATAGTGCAAAAATAATAAAAATAATAAAAAAGAAACGGAATAAATAAACCGGAATGTCTCGTGACGTTCAAACCGGCACCGTCTCAATCAAATGGCAAGCCAACATATAAAAAAAGCTCTTTAAATAATATTCAAATTAATTTTTCATTCTCAAAAATAAGGAATTTTATTTTCCAAATTTTCAATTAAAACTTGTGTCATAAAGTTGCCCCTTTGGATTTAAGAACAGCCTTAACCCATTTGTGCCTGAATTTTTGTTTTCTCAAATTTTTTGGTAAAATCACTTCAAAATGTTGCAAAATGACCTGGAAAAATCTTAAAAATTTTTAAGCTTAATTTTTTTTTTTTTTTTTTTTTTTTTTTTTTGTATTTATTTGATAAAATGTAAAAGAACTAAATATGAGTATTTCTAGTAGAATAATATGCTTAATTATATATTTTGCCTATATTTATATTTAAAATGTTTTTAAATTGTATATTATGTACTATAATTAGTATTTTAATGAACTACAAAAAAATATATATTTATTTCTTTGCAGAGACTAATAACGTTATAACTATTATTAATAATAAAATAAGAATAATCGTATTGCAGACTTAATAACAATTTATTTCATAAATATCTTCGAAAGGAGATTGCATAAATAACTGTCTCCTAAATTTCTAACAAAAATATGTGCCCATTTGAGCCTAGAACCCTATATTTTGTACATTACAAAAATGCATGAAAAATAGGCTTGAACATTTAATTTCGCAATTTAAAAAAAATACGTATTTCAAAAAAGTCCACAAGCTAAGATTATAACTTGCGATTTTGGGTCCATGATAGAAAAAATACAAATAAACTTACTTTTTACATTTTGCCCTCTTGAAAAATTAAAAATCTATAAACACCGAAAAAAGCCTTAATTTAAGCAAATAAATATCCACCTTGTGCTGTCATCTCTCGGTTATAGATAAAGACATTTATAAATAATGATTTCATGCAATTTTCATGTTATAAAGAAGAAGAAAATTATACAAATGCATTAAAATTTGAAACGTCCCAAAAATGGGACGCTAGGCATAAATGGATTAATCAAAACATCCAAGACGATTCTAGATAGGGTAAATGCACCAGTAGTCGGCCACCCCCCAGTAGTCGGCCACTTTGAGATAAAATACGTTATGAATTGCTTATTTTTGGTTTCAAATGAAATATTACAATCCCCCCTATATGTAGCCATCCTTTATACGTCATAAGCCATCAGCAAAGAATTGTGGGTATTTTTATTGCGTTAGTAATCAGCCATTTTTTATTTGGTTGCGGTCAAATAACCGTTTTTGCTATTTTTTTGTTAACCGATGACAAAATTTTTAAAAGACTAGTACTAATTTATTTTTTATTATTTTCTAAAATTAGAAGACTCTACTATTAAAAAGTTTAATAAACTAATGTTTTTCAGTATCAAAATTCAATAAGTGTGTTTGTATTAATTAATTTTAATGTGGCCGACTATTGGGTATTATATTTACTTACATGTTCAGTAATCGGCCACCACGGTTGACTACTGGCTAAAAGGCTATTTTACTTTTTTGAGTCTACTTTTAATTAACTTTACTTAATAATTTGATTTTTTTCGTAATTTGATTATCGCAATTTGAGATTTATATAACCTTTTACTTGCATTTTATTTAATATACACTATATATAAGGTGTTCTGGGGTAATAACGCCACGTTAAGATTCTACCAATTTTTACGGCTTAGTTTTAGATTTTTTCCCCCCAAACAAATATAGGATTTGATACAGTGACCTATTGATTATGTATACAAGAAAGACTAATTTAGCAGATAGCTATTCATAAAATATAGTGGCATGGTTTCTTGACCAATGCTATTAAGCGTTATTACCCACCTGTTGGGTAATAAAATAGCGTCTAAATCGCGGCCCTCAAAACGGCTCTTATCACAAATGCGCCCAAGAAATTCCCTTGCACTTTTCCCTCCCTCATACGATGTCATTATTATTTACTTTAGTGTTGCATTTTTAGACTTCATAGTGTTGTCTTCATAGTGTTTAGACTTCATAAAAAATGAGAACAAGTAAAAATTTAATTTAAAAAATAAAAAAACTGACTGCGTAAAAAGCGAACTAATTAATTATTTCCCATCTATGTGAAACTATTTTTATATTACTTACCTATTTTTTTTATTTACTTGTATGGATGACTTTTAAGTTGTGTTTAATTGTTAGTTCCTATCTATAAACACTGTTTTGATGAGGTCTATAGATGTCTTTGATGGTTAGAGTTGCAGTCAAGCTAGAGATCCTATACCTACACGACTCCCAGGTTGTGTCATATTTAAACGGAGCTTCTGACTGTAAAATAGTCAATGAAACATCGTCTTCATTTTGAAAGACCTATCCAATGGTATGCCACTCAATAGGGTGCGAAAAAAAAATTTCTTCTCAACCGCCATTTTGAATTGATAAAAACAATACCTAGCCTATATCCATCGGACGGTTAAGACGAATCGATAGAGACCTCATTCATTAAAATCCATCTAGCCGTTGGGATGTTTCGAGGGTATAAAGAAATCCACATACACAGATATTCGTGAAACACATAACCCTTCTTGGCAGTCGCCCCACCAGTGGCCGAGAGGTTCTGCTCTCGAATCTGGTAGACGGGAGGTACTGGGTTCGATCCCAATCGCGCCCGTCGGCCTAATCGTTCGGAGTTTTCGTGGTTTTCTTCGAACCTTGGATTTCCAAGCATTAATACGGGTTAGGTTCCCTTAGAAAGACCCCCACGAAGGGCACCCCCCCCTGGGCCTATATCCCTCGTGCAGATAATTGGCCGTCATAAATACAACCAACCAACCAACCTTCTTGGCAGTCGGGTAAAAAGACTTATAAATATCATTCATGCACAAGTTAAATGAAATTGATTTGCACTCATATGTTCGTCAGTGACTGCAACGTTCACGAATTTCGTTCTTTTGTGATCGCGGATTTCGCGAATTTAGTACGTTTTTGAGACTGCTGCATCGAGTGATTTTTTTTTTTTTTTTTTTTATGAGTGCTATGCGCTCATTCGTTCATTAGTGTCTGCGGCGTTAACGAATTTCGTTCGTTTGAGATCGCGGCTTTCAAGAATTATCCCTTTTTTGAGACAGCTGCAGGACGATTGTTGCACCCAGTGATGTTTTTCTTTCGGTTTTCAAGAGCGCTATGCGCTCATACGCTCGTAACTGATTGCGGCGTTAACGAATTTCATTCGTTTCTGATTGTGGCTTTCCCGAATTTAGTGCGTTTTCGAGACTGCTGCACGACGAGTTTGCTGCATCCAGTGATGTTTTTTTCGGTTTTCATGAGCGCTATGCGCTCATACGTTCGTTGATGATTGCGGCGTTAACGAATTCCGTTCGTTCGTGATCGTGGCTTTCGCGAATAATTGCGTTTTATAGACTGCTGCTCCACGAGGTTGCTGCATCCAGTGATCATTTTTTTTTCATGAGTTTTGATGAGCACTTTGCGCTTATACGTTCGTTACTGATTGCGGTGGTAACGAATTTCATTTGTTCGTGATCTTGGCTTTCGCAAATTACTGCGTTTTAAATGCTGCTGAACGACGAGGTTGCTGCACCCAGTGATTTTTTTTCGGTTTTCATGAACGCTATGCATTCATACGTTCGTTATTGATCTCGACGTTAACGAATTTCGTTCGTTCGTGATCGTGACTTTCGCGAATTACTGCGTTTTAGAGACTGCTACATGACGAGGTTGCTGCACCCAGTGATGTTTTTTTCGGTTTTAATGAGCGCTATTAGCTCATACGCTCGTTACTGATTACGGCGTTAACGAATTTTGTTCGTTTGTCATTGCGGCTTTCGCGAATTACTGCGTTTTAGAGGCTGCTGCACAACGAGGTTTCTGCACCCGGTGATTTTTTTTCTGTTTTCATGAGCACTGTGCGTTCATACGTTCATTACTGATTACGAATTTCGTTCCTTCGTGATCGTGGCTTTCGCGAGTTACTGCGTTTTAGAGATTGCTGCAAGTCGAGGTTGCTGCACTCAGTGATTTTTTTTCAAGAGTGCTATTAGCTCATACGTTTTTTACTGATTGCGGCGTTAACGAATTTCGTTCGTTTGTGATCGTGGCTTTCGCGAATTACTGCATTTTAGAGACTGCTGCACAAGTTTGCTGCACCCAGTGATGTTTTTTTCGGTTTTCATGAGCGCTATTAGCTCATACGCTCGTTACTGATTACGGCGTTAACGAATTTTGTTCGTTTGTCATTGCGGCTTTCGCGAATTACTGCGTTTTAGAGGCTGCTGCACAACGAGGTTTCTGCACCCGGTGATTTTATTTCTGTTTTCATGAGCACTGTGCGTTCATACGTTCATTACTGATTACGAATTTCGTTCGTTCGTGATCGTGGCTTTCGCGAATTACTGCGTTTTAGAGATTGCTGCAAGTCGAGGTTCCTGCACTCAGTGATTTTTTTTTTCAAGAGTGCTATTAGCTCATACGTTTTTTACTGATTGCGGCGTTAACGAATTTCGTTCGTTTGTGATCGTGGCTTTCGCGAATTACTGCATTTTAGAGACTGCTGCACAAGTTTGCTGCATCCAGTGATGTTTATTTTCGGTCTTCATTAGCGCTATGCGTTCATACGTTCGTTACTGATTGTGCCGTTAACGAATTTCGTTCGTTTATGATCGCAGATTTTGTGAATTTAGGGCGTTTTTGAGAGTGCTGCACGATGAAGTTGCTGCATCCAGCGATTAGTTTTAGTTTTGATGAACGCTATGAGCCCATGCATTCATCACAAAAAAAAAAAAGATAGCAAAAAACAAGAATTTTTGTTATAAAATCGCATAATTATATCAAAACGACTGTTACTATAAAATCCAAATCTATAATAATAAGATAACTACTAAAATAACAATGATAACAAGCGATTGCTTTGTCACACGTATTTAAAATATCGAATAGGGGAAAACAACTGAACAAGAAACCATATTTTCCCTTAAATAAGAATTGGCGCCTCATTCTGCTCATATTGTTCAAAGATACTCCGAGACAGACTGTAATATTTGTAATGTACAATTCGAGATATGCAACTTATTAAAATTACATTTCGAAACTCGATTACGAGATAGTAACGCGAAAATGAAGAATTGGCGCCGCGTTCTGCAAATATCTAACCACAAAATCCCAAGATAAACTGAAATATGTGCATTGTACTAGTCGAGACATGCAACATATTAAAATTTCATCCCGAAATTCGACGACATGATAGTAACGCTAAAATGACGATTTGACGCTCCCTACTGCTGATATCACAGTAAGATATGCATTGATAGATCAGTCATTCATGTTCTGTTAATAAGCTTGTCATCATAATTTCATTTTGAAACAGGATGACGTAATAATTTTTTCTCTGCCCGCAACCTAGTCTATAACGGTTAAACAAAAAATTTGAAAGGCCCACTATTAGATAATTTGGTACTTTTAACTTTACTTTCCATATGAAACAAGAATGAAAAATGCATGAAGAATAGATTATAAAAGCATTTCCTATGACTTGCAGAATTCTTCAACGAAATTGAGCTTCTTTATACCGTAAAAAAGTAAACATTTTAGAAAAGGCATAATACTTTTGAAAACCAGATTACGGTCCCTAACCGAAAAAGTAGTTCAATTCTTTTGCGCAGTTCTGTATTTAATCTAAAGATTTGTATATCATTCTATACATAGTATGATAAAACTTAGTATAGTAAGAAAATGCATAACAGGTTAAAAATTTACCTTCAGCAATTTCTACCCCTATACGGAAACATACTTGAATTATTTTGTACAACCCTGTATATTACCAATAGATTTTTATATGCCGCACATATTAAGCTAAAATTTAATTAAGGCTAAAACGTGGTTAAAACTACTGAAATGATACTTCCACACATTATTATCCCTGGGAGGTCATGTATTCAGTTCTTTGCGTGGCCCAGTATATGTTTTATTTATATTATACAAACATCTCTTAGTATACTAAATATAGTTCAGCTTGAAAGAGAATAAAAGCCTCTTTTAAGGGTGTATTCCAATTCAAACTGCTTATTTTCTGATTTATTTTTAAATTCATTTTTGTTCTCAAGCGCATCAAACTGGCAAATTCTCTTATTTAGAAACTACATAATGTGCCGTGCTTGTCAATTTTTTGATAAATGCAGAAAACATTGCAAAAATTGCTGTCGAATTTGGCGTTTTGAACCGAATTTTCCGAAGCGGGAGACCTGGGGGATTGAAAAAAATGGTCATAGGGAGAAAATAATTGTTTAAAAATCAAATTCTAATTAAGTGAGCGAAAAATGAAATCACACGGCCTCTTATACATCTCTTCAAAAATCACCTCAGCAAGTTTCATGTTTTTACTTTTAAAAATGAGTCTGGAAATGTCTCAGAAAATTTCGGCTGCTGAGCGTGGGAAAATATTTTTTCGAATACACCCTTAAGGGTGCTGATCACTTACAATCCCGTTTTTCGTTCTCCATGTAAACCTATGGGAATATTTTTTCTCACTTTTCTAAGGATATCTCATGAAAAAATTAAGATTTTTGAATTTTGTTTTCTGTATGCAATTCTTAAAACTTGCCACTATTCATCCTAGTTTTCATTTTATATTAAAAATAATTTTAAATATTTGATTTTACGTGAAATACTCGGAGCATGACCAAAAAATTTTCTAGCGCTCATTAAACTGTAAATTCTGGCAGTTCTATTAGGTCGTTTGGAAATTAAAAAAAACACAAAAAAATGTACAGTTTCTAATTTATCCATTGATATAAAGATATTTCATTTCAATTAATTAGGGAGGGAGCTATAATTAAAACAAAATGCATATATGTATATTCTGATCAGTCCATTGCCTACCACCTCGACACAATCCATCACTCCATGGGGAGGGACACCCCGCCGCGTTTGCTCGGACTCCGGGGTAATAAAAGTTGGGTCGGGGAAATAGTTGGCTTCGCAATATGTGGCACGGGTCAACTACACAATAGAATTCTCCCCACCTCCAACCGGTCTGTCGGGGCTCAGATGAGAAGAAAATATTTTCTTCTTTGCACTGGCCTGCTATTGATGCATACAGGAATCCATTTTGTTGCCTAAGTGGAAGCATAAATACAGAATGACTGCACGCGAGAGGAAAGACGCGAATAAAACAATAATAAGTGGAATATTTACGTAGCTTGTGCGTTCTTAAAATGCAGTTAATTTTTTTTTTTTCAATTTTAAGCCTTCGTGAAGGTTTTAAAATGTATAATATCAATGATTTTTAACCCCTAAAATAACAATTTTTAAATTTAAGAATTTCTTACGATACATATTTATGAATAAGATTATTAAGTTTTAACATCTATCATTGTTTTTCAGTTATACATAAATATTTTTCAACATCAAAGTTAATCAACGCAGTATATAACTGAGATTTTAATTCCCATCAGCAGTATTTGTTTTCTATTTAAAATAAAAGCCACTTTTTATTTATTTATTTTATATATATATATATATATATATATATATATATATATATGAATACTTTTCATTTTTTAAGGTGGGAGGGGGTATCTTTAAAAATTTTAATGTCATCTAATCCTCCACTCCCCTGCACAGAGTTTAAAATCATGAAATTTTTTTTCTTTTTTGACCATTGGCTTCTTAGTAATGACAATAAGTATACGCGTAAAATTTTCCTTATCCACAAAACTTAAAACATTTAAAATATTTTTCTCTTTTCTTGTTTCTTTCAAATGTTATGTTAAATGTTAAATAAATAAATGACTTACCCTTCTCCCAAATAAAAAAATAAATTAATAAATAAAATATAAAAATGATTTCAAAATTTTTAGATTATTATACTGTATTTGTTATTCATTAGAATCGTTGATGTTAATTCTCTCCCATCCCCCCAGCAAATAGAGAATAATTAATAGCTGGTATTAATACAAAAAAAAATTCTTTTTTTCAGCTTTTGTAGTCTTAAACCCTGTAAAAAAAAGGGAACACATTTTCTTATTTCATTGTAAGTTTCACACCTTTGTTTAAAAAAAGCTATCTAAATCTGCAAAAATATGTTACCAATTTACCTTTATAAATGTGTGAAATTTAAATAGCAAGATTATTTTCCTTTATAATAATAATAATAATAATAATAATAAAATACTCCGCATTCATAATTCTTATTCTTTAGCTATTATTTTTTCCGTCATTACTCAGCGAATTTAGATAAAACATTAATTACTTTATCAAAATCAATATTTTTAATAAATATTTCTTTATTAAACTGGGCTAACGACTAATTATTGCCAAATGATAATTTAAAATACTTTTATTGCTTAAAAAATATATAAGTTTCACATTTTTTCTTTAATCGTTTAAACAAACAAATCTTAAAACCCCTTTTTATGAAATTTTCATTATACTAATATTTTCAATAAACAGTATAGTGCAATACAAAATTTTAGTTTTATTTTACCTTTTGCTCTTCTTTGTGGAGAGTAACTTGCCATTTTTTAAAAATCTCTGCTACTAGGTGTGCGAAGTGTTAATGCAACAATAGCTTGGCTTTTTTTTTCACCCATCAGTAACACCCCCCCTCCCCCCAAAAAAAAAAAAAAAAAAAAAAGGAGACTGAGAGAGAGAATTTGGTTCAAAAATCAAGAGAGTGTTCTTAAAGAAATTGTTATTCTTGTTCTAGGGATTGTTTTCCTTTTTTTTTTTATGTATAATATTTTACATGTTTTCTTATCATGTTTTGAATAATTTAAAGTTTTTTTTTATTATTTTATGCCAGAATCCTCCCAGATTACGATTATCTTACGATTATTTATTACCAGCTGATTCGATTAAACAATAATGAACTTTGTTTTCACAAAAAAAAAAAAAAAAAAAAAGAATGATTTTATTATACAGTCAATCGTATAAACTGCGTGCTTATGTACTTTTTTTGTATCACGACAGACAATTTTTTTATAAGAAATCAGGATTGCAATTCACTTCTTATTTAATCAAAAATATAGAATATGTCACTAAGCCGAAGTCTTATTTTTATTCCACGTTTTAAAGCCTTATAAAAGAACAATTTTTAATCTTTTATCATCAATAACTTGAAATGGAAATAAATCTTCGCTTATCTTAAATGCATAAATTCTGCGGATTTCAATATTCAAAATTATTGAAAGAAAATTTAAAGATTGTACGCATTCTAAATGTCCCGTACTATACGCAACAACTGTCGTGACGTTGTTAATAATAATGTAGCTCTTGTAAAGATAATTTAAGCAAACCTACTTTATTATACATGAACTATAATAACTCGAGAAGTACTAAAAATTTCTTTGGCTTACATCCAGGCAACACTGAGCTAGTTACTCCATACTTTGGACTCAAGAAAAAAAAAGTAGCTTGAATATTTTATTCATCTTTTAATTATACCTTTAATAGTTTCAATTCAAGAATAACATTTTCAATAATCAATTTTTCCTATATTTTCCATATATTATTCAAGTTATTAAAAAATGACTCATAATTTTTTCATTCAAGAAATTCCTTATATTTGTATAATTTTTTTCCTTTCTATTATAAGGAATTTTTTGAATGAAAAAAATAATATGTCATGTTTTTAATAGCTTGAAAGTTGTTTTGTCCTTTGAACTATAAAGGACAAAATATAAGTATAAAATACAGGCATTACAAAAGGCAGTTATTTCTGTCGATAAAAATTATCTAAAAAAATATTCATCAGTTAAATGCAGCATTTAATGTTATTAAACTCAAGAGAGAAAAACAAAGGCCGCGGACTTGAATTTTATGTTTTATTTTTAAATATGCAAATTTTTTATCAGAGTTCTTGGCAAAGTCTTTAGGTAAGCAGTTTGAAGATTGTGAAATCTTTAGTGGATAAAAATAGATTTTTAAATTTAAGAGAAATTTCAAAAGTTTCTAAGATTTTAGATAAAGAGTATAATTCGAGACAAAAAAGATGTAGTTTTGCATCAAAATGGATGCTTTACTAACTCCGCAGTCAAACCTATTCAGACTATCTTCCTTTAATCTCCTCCTAATCTACCCATCTTGACCTTTGGGGAGGAAAATGCAGGAAAAAGTCATTATACCGTGCGGAGCGCAACTATTCCGAAATGGTTAAAGGGGGTAGAAATAGGTAAGAGATATGGAAGTTTTCAAAGTCAATTTAGCAGGCCTTGATTACCGAACAGGCACGTTTAGCTTCTGCTTCCCTCAGAAAATTTTGAAGGGACTCGAAATTGAGAAAACAGAATTCGAAACTGGGAAAATAGGCGGCCCCAAATGTTATATTAAATTAATTCCATTCAAAAATTGCATATATATATGTGTGTGTGTTTGTAATGCGCGCGTGTGTGTATTTATAAGTTTTTCATGAAAATATCTTTCATAACACATACACATTAATTTTTCATATACATAATACACCAGTAGTTTAAACCACATGATCACAATTCTTCAGTTTGTCCATTATTTTAGATGTATGTTTATTTTACACACTGAATTTGAACAATATTGAACTTGATTTGTATGCACAACATAAAATATTAGTAACTTAAACTACTGCTAAAATTGAAAGAAATATTTCAAAATATTGATATTTTATATTGAGCATACATGATGAATTTAACATTTTTATGTCAATACTATGCAAAATTATTTTTCCATATTTTTCTTGATTGCGTCCAATTTTCCTGTTCATAGTATATATAAGAGAATATAAAAAGTTGTTTTATTAGCTATATGTGTTTAATTTTAATTTAAACCTTTTATAGCTATATGTGCACTCAAATAAGCCACTCTTTGGTGTAATATTTATAGCATTGGTGAGTTACAATTTAGAAAACCCTTCTGGTATAACCCTTCTAGGGGGCACCGAAATGAAGCTGTACTTCCCATAGATTCAGAGGTCGGGCCCTGCTTGGAAGTGCATTTAATTTTCAGGAATCGTAATTTTATAACCAAAATTTCTTTCCATGCTTTTAAACTGAATATTTTAAATCTTTATGTAGTTCATTTCAATAATTTTCCAATAAGTTTTATTATAGTTTTTCATAATTGTTCACGTTTTAAGTTCTTATATTCAATTTTAGATTATTTATATTAGCTATGTAGCTAAGTTATAACGGAAAAATACATCAAATTGCATTTAACAATAAAAAAAATCTTAATTCTCATTACTCTTATTTTTAGAGTAATAATTTTAATTTAAACTGCTTATGTTTTTTTTTTTTCTTTCTTTCTTTTTTTTTTTTCTTTTTTTTTCACAAAATATTTTTTAAAAAGGTGAATTAAAGTTTTTCACCTATGTCAAAGTATTAATTTAGAATTAGTATTCGTTTCTTTAAATATAAATCAAGGAGTTTCAAGAATCAAAACAAAATACCTCAAGAATCAAAAGCCTTTTTTTAGTCCTTTCGAGACGGCATCCCTTGCACAAATTTTATTTGGATGGCACCGCTTTTTTTAAAATAGTTCCCTTTACTTGTAAAATACCAAACAATACTGTAATTAAAAAGGACAAAAAAATAATCTATTATATATATATAATCCAAACGGAAATTGCGTTCCGAACGCCGAGATTTCGAGTTCTACCGCATGGATTTTTACGGAACTTATACCGTTAGATAGGTATCGTTCCAGGGAAGGTTTTAAGCTATAACACATCATTCTACCTAGATTAGTTAAGAATTATTACGGAAAATTCTATTATTTTGGACTTTGTTACTTCATATTTCCTTAAATATCTGGGCTCCTATTGGTCGTAGAGCTTAGATCTCGCGCCAAAAGTAGCTCCGAAGCACCCAAACAAACTTTTCCCCGCGATTATTTTGACGTCTTCCGATTTCCTCTAACTCTATTAGATGCCCGAGTAGAAGCCCCTTTAAAATATTTTTCGTAGTAATTTCAGCAATTATCTTAAATTATTGGTTAAGACCGCTACCCTCCCGATTCATGTATCTACGGAAAGGTTGCATGAAGGAGTTTCGTTCAGATACTCTTTCGTTAAGAATAGAGTGCGCTCCCTGGTGGTGGAATATGGAACTAACATAACGCGATATTGTTAAAATTAGGAAATCTAACAATGCGATCTGTTTTAAACTTTGAGATAGTTCATAACACATAATCTATTATCTATTCTATTATATATATATATAAAATCTATTATCTATTCTATTATCTATTATATATATAAAATCCAAACGGAAATTTCGTTCCGAACGCCTAGATTTCGAGTTCTACTGCATGGATTTTTACGGAACCTATACCGTTAGATAGGTATTGTTTCAAGGAAGGTTTTAATCTATAACACATTATTCTACCTATATTAGTTTTAGAATTATGACGGAAAATTCTGTTATTTTGGGCGATAAGGTTACCATTTTATTTCTTGGCGAAATTCATCGTTGATAAAAAAAAAATTGAAACGGCTATTAAACCTCGAAAAATAAAAGAAAAACTGTTACTAATTTTATTTAAATGAAAAAAAAAGAAAAAAAGAAGTACAAAATCCGTTTTAATGAGTGATAATATTAAAAAACGGAAACATTTAATCAAAACCTGAAAGAAATATTTGTAATGCTTAAAAATTAATTTAATAAGAAATATTACACTTGATACGCAATATTTGGCCCTTTATCGCTTGCGTTAGATATGGAAACGAATCTGAAAATTTGATTAGATGAAATTTTAACGACATTTTCTTTCTGTTCTGTTCTTTTCTTTTTTTTTATATCTAATTGTCCCATCACGTGACTTATAGAAGAAACAAGCAGATGTAATTGTGAGTCGCATGTGTAATTACTATTTGTTTCTTTACAATTTTTTATTTTTCTTTTGCCGCCAAACAATGTGATTTTAAGCCAAAAATGCATAAGCGTGACATTAGCTTGAGGATGTTCTCACAAATGGTGTTTTTTTAGGTGAAAGAGATCATTTTTGAGTACATTTTCATATTCAATTGTAACTTATATAGATATTAGTTAATATTTTAAAAATGGAATCGAATACTTAAATTTCAGTGTGAATTTCTGCCACACATACATATTGTAAAATAATTTCATACTTTTTAAAATGTTTTTCGCCGTAATTCCGAAAGCATGTAATATTTATAAACTCGAACTCAGATCAACGAATATTACCCATTTTATTTAAGCAAATATTATCTGTTTTCTCAAGTCATATCGCCAATTTCATTTATAGGAACATTCACAGATTCGAAATCTAGGAAATAAAGATAATTTTTAAGGAAATTTATGTTTTAATACGTTATTACTATGGAAAAATTCAAAATTTTGAAAAAAAAAAATTACAAGTCTTTTGTAATTCGTCATTTCTTCTTAGTCTTTCTTCGTACTTTCTCCTCTGTTATGTAATATTTCAAATGATATTGGACTAATTTTCGATCATCGATTCACCGCAAAATCGCATATCTAATATAGTATATAAAATAAAGTCTGGATTAGGGGACTAATTAACGCACAGCGCAAACTACTGAACCTAAAATCTTGAAAATCGTGGTAAAAATACTTCTTATGACATAAACTTCTGCTAAGAAAGGATTTTCTAAAGTGTCACCCCTAATGGTTTTTGCACGGGGAGGGGAAAAAATCGAATATCAAAATTATGCGTCAAATGATAGCATATTTTAATGTAGTTTTGTATACTGAATCGAATGCTACCAAATAAATGTTTATAAGTCCAACAGTTCATGACACATTTCATATTTTTCTAATTTGGCGGTGTCTTTGGCATCTAAACCTCAAAATATCTATCATTACATCCGTTACTCTAGCAACGGAAAAAATTCAAATCAACCCTTTTGGCTAAAAAATAAAAACGGCTGTATGAGTTTGAAATAAAAATGCAAGCTTCTTAATTTTTTTAAAAAATAGTGATTTTATGTAAAATAAAAGGGAAAAAATTACTGAGAATTTAGCGTTATAAAACAAAAATAAAAAAGGTACTACTTAGATATTCCGTCGACCAAAAATCTATCGTCAAACTATAAGATTAAATGCCAATAATGGTTGATCGTAAATATCAAATTCACTTGAATTTAAACAAACTACACGTGTTTACGTCATCAAGTGATTTTAATTTCGACGTTTTATTTGTATTTTTATTAATTTTATACTAATTTATTTGTTATTTCGTTATTTAAAATAAAGATTATGTCAATTTATATAATTTGGCGAATGGTTTGGCGATTTATATAATTTGGCGAAATTGGTCGACGGGATAACAAGTAGTACCAATGAAAATATTTAAGTATGAAAACAATGTTTGTAACGACTTAAAAATTATTTTCATATATATCAACTCGGTTTATGGCGTCAGATGCCGTCATCCGAAGAATCTACAAGAGTCTTTTTCCATTTTTTCCGGTCATAGGTTCCTCATTGAAAGAAAGTGGAATTGGAATAATATTGTGCGATTTATAAATTGCTCCTCGATAAGAAGAAAAAATGGGTACATTTATAACAACCGTGCGCACATCTCGCTGATAGCATTTTTAAAATTGCCAGTAGCAGCAGTTACATTTTGCGTATGTAAATTAAAAATATTTTTTTGCTTTTAATTATGGCATTATTTTTTGTTATTGTTTATCTTTTCAGTTTTTTAAATGAAATTAGTATAAGGCATGCATTTTAAATTAAATGAGTGAAAGGTTTGTGTTATAAATGAAAATAATAAAATAAGAATATGCTACGAAAACAATCTTTATTGATTTATTACCTGCGCCCGGCTGACATAAAAGTATCACAAAAGCCACATATTCACTTTTCTTTGAGTAGTTGCTCATGAGAATTCAAGTTAACCTTCCGTAATCGGATACTTCACATATTGGTGTATTAGCTTTAATGTTGAAAGCATCGTTTTTGTTTGAAGCGAAAACTTTACTATGAATTCTATTACACAAAATCGCATCATCATCATCTACTATATATTTACAACGGAAATTTGTATTTCATTCCGATTGTTTATAATACTTTCGTAGGATATACCACAATTAGTTAGGTAATAATTTTGGAAAGGTTTTAGTGTATACATATTGTTCAAGGGTACTTAGTTATAGAGCAATAGTAAGAGTTCAAAAATTAAGTGAACCTGATTATGAAAGTTTAGCCTTTTTAAAAAAATCTACAGAACATATTTTGTTACAAGTGACCCTGTTGCATGACTTTTAGGAATGGTGTTAGTATATACGATTTCATTATATGTTGATTAGTTACAGAGGTATTAATTCCTGTTGTCATAACGGTCTCATTACCCGACCATAAGTGCGCTGTTTATAATCAACTAAAACAATTACTTCTTAATTGCTAAATTTTGTCCAACGCTTAAGATAACATTATATCGCAATGGCGTTCGCATCGTTTTCAGTAATGTACAAGGTCAAGCTGAAGATCCATAATATTTAAAATACAAGTTCAAATTCACCATTTAGTTTAATCCAAGGTTCATTTGGAAATATTGACCAGCGCAGCGGGCATAGCCTGCTAGTTTATTAATGAAAAAAACAGATTCCACATGAACTGAACCTTTTGATGATGCATATATGCATCACCCGTCCCGAAAGGGTTAGTATAGGGTAGCAATTTCTTAAATACAGTATTTGCGCATTCAATTCAAATGGCGAGGAGTTCCGGCATGTAGCAGTAGATTTTTAGAAGACTGTTTACAATTCGTTATTTCAAAATAATATAGTATTTCAAACTCAGTGTGCAGGAAGAAAAGGAAAGGAGGGGTGTGGGGTAAACATTTTGGAAGGGGTAGGGATATAGTGGGAGAGTAGAAAAATAAATAAATAAATAAATAAAAATGAGGAGTGACGAGTTTTAAGAGTGATTTTGCCTGAATTAAATTTCAGATTTATATATTACGCGCATAAAAATATATATGTAATATACAGGGCTGTACAAAAGAATTCGAGTACGTTTCTGCCTATTGGTAGTGAATTTTTAACTGTGTTATGCGTTTTCTTATTATACTAAATTTTAGCAGACTGTGTAGAATATGTAACAGATATATGGGTCATATACAGAGCTGCAGAGACGAATTAAAGTACCTTTCCGACTGTGGACGGTAATTACAGATATCCGATTTTCAAATGCGCTATTTCTAAAATGTTTTCTTGGTTATCATCTTATTTACATTATTAAACAGCGAAGTCTTGATAAAGCATTTTGGAAGTGTTGGAAAGTGTTTTATATTCTATGCTTGGTGTATGATTTTTCTTTCCTATTATTTATTTATTATTTTTTCTTTTAGTACTAAAATTATACTCTGATATTTATTTTTTAACTGAATATACATATATAAAGTGTGTGCGATTTACAGAAGTAAATTTTGATTAATTATTATGTATTCGCTGACCTGCCAGTTGTTGCCTTGGGCCATGATAATTATTTCAAGCATGCCAAAATCAGTGTTGAAGGATTTTATATTTTAAAACGAAAATCTTTACAAACGACCATCATGGTGGAGGACCCAGTGCCTTCGGCTGCGTACACGGGAGGTGCTATGCAGCTCGTCGATAGTGAACACACTGTATATGCTGCGTCAGGCTATCACACTCAACTTTTTTCTTTTTTGTTTCCTTTTTGAGCATTTTAAAATTTTATGAAAGATGCAATATGTACGATTAAGTTATCTACTTATGTAAATAAGAAAAAAAATTAATTTTTATGTATAATCAAAATGTATATGATATATGTCGATTTTGTAAATGAATTTAGTGTTCAAAGCATACATACATTTTTCATCTGTTACGCTCCATATATTTCCTTTTATATTTTGTTTGTTTTATTTTCTATCTGAAATTTTGCTGTTATATAATCGAGAATTAAAAAAATACGTAAATATCTTAGGGGCTGTACATATATAACGATATCACTTTAGAAGGAGGGGGACTCTGGCATTTGATATCGTCCCAGTGGCAGAAAGTTTTGTAGCTGTCTGCGACAAGCTTTTAAAATTTCATAATCTGTCTGCAAATTTTGCTTGTCATTTTAATGAATAAATAATAAATTAAACTAGGAATTTTTTATCATTCTTTTTAAAACACGGTAAGCATGATGCATTCTCATTAATTATGCTTATAACTTTTCATCATCTAACTTCTTGTAGAATTTCTAAAGAGTGGAGGATAAGCAGAACCACACATAGGCAATAACGATGCTTTTAAAAACCTTTGGAAGCTCCAGAGGCCTCAAGCGCAAAAAGCACTGAGTTTTTTCTAAAACCCTTGAATGAAAAAAAAAAATTTCCAATCCTTTGACAAAACTTGTGTTTTTTCGCGCACTTCTGATGAAATTCGCGTTTTTCCCCCGACCCTTTGACGAATTTTCCGTTTTTTCCGCGATCCCTTAACAAAATTCGCATTTTTTTCTGCGGTCTTTTGAGGAAATTATTATTATTATTATTATTATTATTTTGTAATTTTTTGGTGATATTCACATTTTTTTCACGGCTTTGTGATGAATTTGATAACGTTATATATGTACAGCCCTTTACAAACAAATTCTTTGTTGTAAAATTTGTTTATGAATTTGTGAAGTATTTTGAATAATACTTTTGCAGCTTTTATGTGGTAATATTACTATAAATTATTTAGTTTAAACTAAACTCGTAATATCTAATTATTATAATATAGTATTATAATATATAGTACATTATTCCTGGTATTTTAATTGTTTGAAGAGCATTATATATAGATAGATATATGCTGAATTTAATATTTAATTTGTAATATACATAATCTAGGATTTATTTGTACATAATACTGCATTTTTCAGTGATATTTATTATTATTATTTTTAAATCAAGATTTTGTTTTTCTTTCATGTTTTACAGAAAAAATTTCAATGATCAAAAATTGTATGGTAATAAAAAGTGAGCTTTATTTTATTAGAAAGTAGGTATAAATAAACATTATGCAATCATTCAATGTATCCAAGTATATTTCAATTATGATATTCTTGACAAATTTTATTCCAAAGCATAGTTTTAACAATAAATGAAATTCTAAAAAAATAGAGAATGAATAAATAAAAAAAGATAAATAAATGGATTCCGTTATGTATTGTTGTACACCATTACAAATAAATCAGTTTTGCTTTTCATGCAATCTTTCGGAAAAAATTTCTGCGAGAAAATTATAAAAATGTTTGTTATGTGTAAATAAGGCCATGAAATTCTGAGATGATACCTTTTTTTTTAATCACCCATGTATTTTTCCTGAAATTTTGTAATTTGCGCAAAATTTTTGCAGTTATATATTATGCAGCATGTATATTGATCTATATTGAATATTGTATCTTTAAATTGAATGGATGACAATGCCAGAATGAACTGAAAATTAATTATATGTATTGAGCTTAGCAATTTTGGATATTTGTTAATAGTGTAAATTTTATTGAAAGATCATCAAAATTAAAAAAAGAAAAGAAAAGAATTTGATAAAATATGTGAAAGATATCTATGAATCTTCCTAATGGATGAGAAAACTCTACTATGATATATCTTGAGTAATTAATGCTTTTTAAATAACTTTAAATCCTAAGTTTTAATCTACATAAAAAATGTGCTTTATTTACACTGGCCTCCAAAAGTTAAGGTACAGGGACTGGATGCTTTGATTGCACACGTTTTGTCGAATATCTACAAAAAATATTGGCGAATTGTTCTTGAACTTCTGGGATGAAAAGAACATGTTTGATTTTATATTTATCGGTGAAGATTTAGTCGGGGGGTACAATTAGGGAGCTAATAATAAATTTAATAATAAAATAATATTTGCGATCACCTATGTAACAGGAAAGGCTGGAAATGGTTTGTCACTGTGGTAAATGGCTAATTGGGTCCTGTTCAATGTTTGTATGCATTTGTGTAAGCATAACACTCATATTCGTGAAGATGTTAACGTTTTTGTGAAAAATTCAAAGGGTTTTTGTTTATAGCATACAGAGTTTTCAACCAAATTTAACGCAACTTTCCAAAAACCTGACAAAGAGTAGTAGAAACATTATACTGCAATTAAAACATGAATATATTGAATATTTGATGAGATATGGGCATTTTTACGAGATAATTTTTAACTGCGCATGCGCGGAAGATTTCAAAATTTTTATTTCATAATTTGGTAGTAAGCTATTTAAGTCAACTTATATAAAAAGTCCAGTCAAATATCGCGAAAATTCACAAAGATAGGGTCAATATAGTGAGTTGCTTCCTAGAAATAGCTTTATTATAAGGGATTTTCCACAACTTTTCAATCAGCTCGCTATATCTTTCTAAGTTTTCACAATATTTGATTGAACTTTTTTTTGAAGTTGCCCCAAAATACTGACTACCAAATTATGAAACAAAAATTTTGAAATCTTCCGCGCATGCGCAGTTAAAAATTATCTCATAAAAATGCACATATCTCATCAAATATTCAATATATTCATGTTTTAATTGCAGTATAATGTTTCTACTACTCTTTGTCAGGTTTTTGGAAAGTGGTGTTAAATTTGGTTGAAAACTCTGAATGCTATAAACAAAAACCTTTTGAATTTTTCACAAAAACGTTAACATCTTCACGAATATGAGTGCTATGCTTACACAAATGCATACAAACGTTGAACAGGACCCAAATAGTCATTTACCACAGTGACAAACCATTTCAAACCTTTCCTGTTACATAGGGGATCGCAAATATTATTTTATTATTAAATTTATTATTAGCCCTCTAATTGTACCCCCGACTAAATATTCACCGGGAAATATAAAATTAAACATGTTCTTTTCATCCCAGAAGTTCAAGAACAATTCGCCAATAATTTTTGTAGATATTCGACAAAACGTGTGCAACCGAAAGCATCCAGTCCCTGTACCTTAACTTTTGGAGGCCAGTGTAAATGATCTGTAAGAAAAAAGACAGATCGGGTAATATTTACATTCGGATGTAACTATGTCAATGCAGAATTAATACAGAAATTATAGTTTTTTGTTCTATAACAAAATTTTTATATTCTTAAGGAAAGGTGTAATAATAAGCTTCGGGGAAAAACATAAAATAATAATAATAATAATAATTTTTTGACAAGCATTCTGCATCTTTTTAATCTGAATTTACAATCACATAATTTAAAAAATGAATATTATTTGAAAATTTAAATATGCAGCACAAACCTATTATTATTTTTATTTCCCTTTCAGTTAATATTGTTATGAATATTTTTGGTGGGAGCAAGGTTGAGGGGGAGGGCAGGGGTGTACTTAACATGTGAAATACTAATATTCATTTGATAATACTTTCCCCCTCATTTGTATACATGTATTAATAATACTTTGATATTTTGTCTTTGTGAATCATATATATATCGCATGTATTGCTGCATGTATGTTGTATCTAGTATATTTAATATTATATCATTTGATTGAATAGAGAAATAACTGAAGAATTACTTTATTCATCCATTTCAAAGTTCTTGCCTCTAAAATGTACAGTCGGAAAAAAAAAAAAAAAAAGAGGGAGAGAATGAGTGAGTGAGATAAACACCTTATACATTTTAATCATCAAATTGTCCCTGAAATAAAGAAAAATAGCCATTATCTGGAAATTATATCTTAAAGATAAGTTTTGGTGTCGTCTTAGTAGTGAAATTGGACTAAACTCTGAAATTTTCAATTCGAACACATAATTTTGTCAACATATTTTTTTTTTTCGGTAATATTTACATTAGAAATCAAAAGAGAAGTAATTCAGCAAAGTAGTTTTGGAGTTAGACAGGTTTCAAGTTTGGAATTCCTCATATTAAATCAATCTGTAACGGTTGCAAACCAGATTGAAAGTGGTCAGTTTTTTAAACATAACTCAAAACTACTTCGAGGAGCTGTAATTTTGGTTTCCTATATCTAAAACTTTTAAAATTCGATTTTTTACCTGCATTGTCATCAATTTCTTTACAATGAAGATATGGTTAGTAGTTATTACAATATATTTATTTAAAAAAAATTAAAAAAAATGGCCATTTTTTCCCCCATTCTGACCAGAAAATCAGAGTTCTAACTTTTTACGGCTGCTCTTTCATCTTCACCTAACACTTCATTTATAATGGCTGTTTCATAATAATGGAAGCTATCAGTCCATCAGAAGGAAATAACTCGGCTAAAGTGGAAATTCGGTTAGCAGGACTCGGATAATCGGAACTTTACTGTACTTGCAAAAAAAAAAAAAAAAAAAAAAAAAATTAGTCGACAATAATTTTTAAAATAGTGTTTCGGTTCGTATATTTTTCCATTTCCAGCCCTGATAAAAAGGCATATTTCTAATAAAATTAGCAATAAATGAGTGCCTTACACTACAACAATTTCTCCTCTCTAATTCTTATCATTATTATCAAAATATCTAAGCTAAAAAAAAAATACTTTTGATTGTTAAACACAACATAATGAATAAGTTTTGATTTGAGCACAGGATTTATGGTTGAAAGTATTCTTTACAATACTGCTATTGATGAGTACAAATATGAAATTAAAACAGGTAAAATAAATATATTTTGATGGGATGTTCCAATGTGCGACATATTCCCCTGTCATTAAAAATATTTTACAGGATTATATTTTTTTACAGTGAACTATGAAAATACCCAATTTTTGGGTATTTACCCAAGGATCAGATAAATACCCAGGTGCATACTCCAGGTAATACCTGCGTATTTACCTATCCCATATCACTGTGTGTAACTAATAGAATAAAATCGCCACTCTCTGTCCATATTTTCTTTACATAATGACCTATAATAATATTTTTATCTATAAACAGTCTTTTATTTAAATACATATTGTAGTAATTAATTATAATAGATCGTGTTTTGACTTTGCAGTAGTAAATTAATGTTGCTTTACATAAACAAAAGAAGAAATTCAGAAACTTTGAATATTACGTAATTAAATTTGCAAAACGAGTCATAAACAATATGTTTATTATTTAATTGTTTAAAATTTACAATGGTTAAATTTGAAGGCAAAGATGATAATATAATAAACACGATATAAATAAGTAAAGGTGAAACATGTAAATCATTTTAGCCAGAAAAACTATACTGAATCACTTTTTATTGTCATATTTCATTTTCATGAAACATTTGCTAAAATTTATGCATTTATAAAAGTCGTAATTATTCTACTTTAACTTACATGAAACAGCGACGGTTGCGTCGCTGTAATAATAATAATAATAATAATAATAATAATAATAATAATAAGAGTAAAATTGTTCAAAGTGATCTCGACTATTTTAAAAACTGCCAAAGCATTCTGTAAATTGAAGTAATGTGCCCCTTCTATCTAACGAAAATGACTGCTAGAATATGGGCTGCTAGAAAAGTCCCTACCCCCACTGGGTCATAAATTTTTGTCAACAGACAGCTGATAAGATGTTGGACAGTTGGACTTCACGGCAATTAAGGATAAATGCTTCTTGACAGCTTGTAAGGGGGGTAGGAACAAACTACTCTCTCAGCCGAACGTGATATTTTCTGCAAGTGACCAACACCCTTAAGCCATTCAACCTGATACTCCACAAAGCTTACAAACTCTTTTGTGTAGCCTTGTATATGATCTGTATCAGTTATACACACCGCATTGTAAGTTAAGGTTTAATTAAACTTAAAAACGCATGTCATAAACAAAATCACACTTACAGCAATTATCGCTAATAGAAAGATATAGTACTGTATTCGAATTTTTTGTGTTTCCCTATAAACGAACGATAAATGCTATGCATATCATGTTATACAACGAGTATTTTGTAGTAAGCCTCAGTAATGTTGTATATCAATTTCATTCTATTTGATGTAGTATAAGAGAAATAAAATACGCTGCAAACTGCTTATCCCCTGACACTATTATGTAAAGGAATTCTTTTGCGGGGCCCTATAAATGAATAATACGTTCTTTGGACTCCATATTGTCTAGAATGCGTAGTTAAATGCACTTCATAAATGCATATCAATTTCATTACATTTGAAATGGCCAACATCATTAAAATAAAATTGAAGCAATTTTTCTCATTGAGCGTAATGCATCGGGATATCTTTGACTGTCCCTGTAGATGAACTATAAATTCTACACACTTTATTTTCAATAGCGATCGTGCTATTGTTAACGTCAAAAACATATAAAAATTTCAAGAAGATTCGAGTATATTTGCGAGTGTTAGAACTCGGACAGACTGAAGACAATCCAAATTCACAAACACTTTTAAACTATGTTGGAAAGTGTTAAATACTATTATAATATTTTAAATTATTACAGCAACATTATAAGAAAAGAATAAATTAACACATTTTATCATTAAAATGTTGTTCTGTTTATAAAAGTTATACTTTAAGTTATTTAAATAACAAAGCATTTAAGTGGCCGAATACTGGTCCAGTGATGGCCGAACACTAGAATTGAGTGACCAACTACTAGACCTTTGCTAGTTTTAAGTTTAACTTTTTATAAATAAAAACTACAATCAGTTTTTTTTAAACAATTGCTGGAACGGTAAAAGAAAAGTGTACATTAACATGTGTCACTGTTAAAAATGTTGTATTGTTTTGTTTTTTTTTAATTACGCTTTGAGCTATATACTTAAAGAGAGCGCTTAAGTGGCCGACTATTGGTGCTTTTACCCTATAGAAAACCGGAATAAAAAAGCATCTCGTAGCGTCGAAACCGGCACCGTCTCTGTCGAATGGCAAGCCAACATTTAAAGAAAGCTCTTTGTATAATATTCAAATGAATTTTTCATTCTCAAAAATAAGGAATTTTTTTTTTCAGATTTTCTACTTTTATTTAAACTTTTTTTTATGTAATTTTACAGATCATTATTTCTTTACTTTTGTGTTCTTCAATTGTGAGAAATTCATTTCTACTCTAAGAAATTTATTCATTTCGCAGCTAAATGATTTAAAGAATTTAAAATGATTTTTAAACTTCCAAATCCGTTTTGTGGTGCCCCACCAGTGGCCGAGAGGTTCTGCTCTCGAAGCTGGTAGACGGGAGGTGCTGGGTTCGATCCCAATCGCGCCCGTCGGCCTAATCGTTCGGAGTTTTCGTGGTTTTCTTCGAGCCGTGGATCTTCCATGCGTTAATACGGATTAGGTTCCCTTAGAAAGATCCCCACGGAGGGCACTCCCCCCGGGCCTATATCCCTCGTGTAGATAATTGGCCGTCAAAAATCAACCCAACCCAACCCGTTTTGTGGTTTTATTTTAACAATAATTTTGAATGTACTGGAGTCCAAAATTAAATAGTAGAGTTACACTTAAAGGCTAAAAAAGTATTTAAAAGATATTTATAATATTGTTAACTAGACTATTTATTGCATATAACTTTATTATAAAATGTCACATGATAAATATATCAGCCTTAGAAATAGATAAAATCGTACAATATTTCTTATAATTCTGATTAAGCCAAACAAAGAGAAGCTCTGTGCCTGATATTCTGTTGCACCCCCTCCCCTTTCCCTCTTCATTTTTCCTGCACTTTCTCAAAAAAATTAACATTTTCTGTACTTAAAAATACGTATATGAAAACAAATATTCATTTAGATAAACATGGTTTTATTTATTTTTTATCTATTACTAATTTAAAAGTAGAAAATTTCGATTATAACGAATAAAAGGTAAAAACAGAATTAAAATATCCGATTTTATAAAAGTGCTAACAAAAATTATGACTCCTAAACCAGGGAATAACTCACTTGTATCAAGTTTTAATCGGAGCCAGCATTTAAGCTACCGAATGGTATAATATTGGTAAAACTAACTTTCTTAACCCGGGAGAACTCGCTGCATGAGATTTTCTCTCACAGTCGTACTTTTTTAAGACTCTTATTTAAATCATTTTTCATTTTAATTAAAATTTCAAAATGTTTTTCAATTATTTTAACTATTTTGTGAATAAAAGTACTAAGCCAACCAAAAAAAGTTGATATTATATTAATGTAAAGTAAAAGAAAAGCAATTGGGCATTCTCACTAGCGAGTTCTCCCGAGTTAACCGCATTAAAATAAACATAAATTGTTTTCAATCTACACAAGATTTTCCAGAGTTTTCATTATGTAAAATTATTGCAAATTCCTTAATCATATGTCCATATTATGTGACTGGGATAGACAATGCGTTTCTTACACCTTTTTTTTTATTAAAAATTTTAAAGAAGCATAATTTTTCTTTTTTGACCGTCTTAAACACATATTTAAACAGCTTGTTAAAGAAAAACATTAATGGAGGATTATGCTGGTTCAACACAGCTTAATTAAACATAAAATTTGATTTAAATATCATTTTAACACAATATATACAAAATCCCATACAAACTTCTACGTTAATCTTCTAAATGTTTCGCCGCATTTACAACAATATGTATGTCGCTATTAGGCACAGGCTGAAAAGAAGATTTCCTATATGCGTAGTCAATTTCAAATTCTAAACCGGAAACTGGTCGCCTTTTCTTTAGTTTAACTGGTCAGGTAACTGAAACAGACAACGTAGCTCTTGACGTTTATATGGTTATTTGATCTTCAAAGTTAAAAAATAAAAACCGTGAGCCACTTTCGGGAATTTTTGTCGCATTTGTGAACCATGGGGGGCGATGTAAAATGAACGATATGTATTTGATTGGAAATTTCTTTAAAAAAACCGTTTTACATTCAAAAAAATGTTTCGGGTTTTGTTTATAAAGTTCCTGTGCTTCATTATATAACATTTATTTACAATTCTTGCAATAAGATTTTATGTAAAAGAACATTGTCGCATTTAGGGGTTATCACATTTAGGCAGACTGACCTTACATATATATTTTTAACTATAGGTATCCTAAAAACTGGCCATGTCTGACACGAAAGAAGTGCAAATTATGCAGTGAATAAACACGCCTGCATTTTTAAGCTCTAATCATGGGCGCCACCAAATCATGGGGTGATGGGAGAAACATTATCTCTCCCTAATTTTTTTAATTTAAGGGGTCTCAGGACTCTTAAAATTGGAAAAAATGAAAAAAAAAAGACCATTTTCAACATTTAATATCTTAAAATGTATTTTATTTTAAGACACATTTTTAATTGGAATGAAATATATAAGTGTGTTCTTTCATTTCATGTGTTTAGAAAATTATAAGATGCAGAATTAGCATTTATAGGGGGCTCCAAACTGTTAGACATTTGACGAACAAAAAATCGGCATAACAGCTTACGCGCACGATTACAAAATAAGTATTACAACTGGAACGAAAATTTTGGTACCTACTTATGCTTTAGAGTGTAATAATTACCTTGAACCTAAATAAATTTGTATTTAAAGTTTTTTTATATTTTTAATACAAAGTTGTATTTAGCTAATGCAAAATTAAGAAAATTTCAACAGTATAATCACCTAAAAAAATATTGTTATGAACAATAAAAGGGAAATTTTAGGTTCAGTTTATACAGACTAAGATAAAACATATGTTTTGAAAATTTCATGAAAAAATATTCATAAGTTTTTGAGATATCGTGTGCGTTATGCCCAAAAACGTCATTTGGAGAAAAATGCCTTCAAAGTTTCCGAAACGTCGCCTCAGCTATTGTACGTGTATAAATGTGAAAGCCGGAACTTCAGTTCTAATTGGAATTTCAATGAAACAATTATATCAAATTGTTCAGAAATGATAGGAGTTTAACATCTAAAAAAAATAAAATTTCGAAAATTTTAAAGCTTTAAGAGTCCTGAGACCCCTTAAGTAATTAAAATTTCTTTTTCTCTGATTTTGAAAAACATAGTAATTTTTTTTTTTTTTTTTTTTTTTTTTTTTTTTGAGTGACTTCAAAAAGGGGAAAACTAAGAATTTTCCATTATGGTGGGGAGGGATATAAGAGAGTAATTGCCCATCCCTGGATTTTGAAATTTATTTAACTGCATTTTCTTTTTCTTCAGTTTTGAAAAACAAAGCAAAATTTATTGTTTTCGAGGAGTAACCTAAAATTAAGAAAAAGTATTAAGGAATTTTCTGTTAAGGATTTAGGGGGGGGGGGGGAGGGCGTTGCCCCTCCCTGGATTTTGAAATTTAATTAATTAAAATTTCTTTTTCAATGATTTTGAAAAACATAGAAAAATGTATTTATTTCGAATAACTTAAAATCAAACGGAATATAAAAATATTCCGTTGGGGAAAGAGACATAGGAGAGCCATTTCTCTTACCTCGATTTTGAAAAACATAGTAAAATTGATCATTTTCGAGTAACTTAAAATAATAGAGGAACTGTGGAATTTTTCGTTTAAGAAGTGGGGGGGGGGGGGGGATAAGAGGCTCATTGCCGTCCCTCGATTTTGAAATTTCCTTAATTAAAATTCCTTTTTCTCTCATTTTGAAAAATATAGAAAAATGTATTTATTTCGTGTAATTTAAAATTAAAGAGCAACTGACAGCTTTTCGTTAGGGAGGCTCCTCCCCCCCACACACATTCACAGAGATTTTGAAATCAACTAAATTTTCTTTCTCTCTGATTAAGTCATAATAAAATGTATTACTTTCGAATAACTGAAACTTAAAATAATCAAAGACTGAAAAAGACAGAATTGAGACTTTTTCTTGTGGGGGGAGGGGGTGATTTTCTTCCTAAATCCCCCATGGCATTTCATTTTAGAGAAGTTTTTCTTCTTATGTTAAAACTTCTTACGTTCAACTAATGCACAAATGTTCATCAAACTTTAAATTCAGTTAGACGTTGACACACATTGTTGCTGATAAGGTTTTGTTGTTAATCCCCAACTAGGAGGCGCTGCTATACCGTAAATTTCACAATTTTTGCAATAGCTCTATCTCAAATACGAGTACAAGGATTTTCATCAAACTTCAGATTCAGTTAGACGTTGAGATAAGTTGTTACTGATTGGGCTTTAATGTACTTAAAATTTATATTATACATGGATTCAGCACTGGAATTCAGGGTAGCCGGAGCGGAGAGCTTACTTCTCATCCTCCCCTCGAAAGGTTTCACGTTTTATGATCTCTTTTATGATTAAAAAACAGAGTTCCCTCAGAACTTTTTAATGACACCCCCCCCCCCCCCTCTTCCAGCGGGAAAAAGTATCTTTATTGAAAAACTCTAGTAGAAATTTATTTTCACACAATATTAATTTTTTAATTTCTGGATTGCATTTTTACATTCATATGTTTTTAATTTCTCATAACTTCACGAGAAGAAAGTACTGGATTCGTGAAAATTTTCGACTTTCGGTTTTCGATGGATTTATACGTTTTAGAGGTCAGAGATCCCAAAAAACATGTTTGTCTGTGAATCTTTGACTTTGTATGTAACACAAATTTTGTGGGTGTTCTATCTTAAGGGTGTTCTTAAATCCAAAGGATTAACTTTCTGACATAAGTTTTAATTCATTTTTGTTCGGAAACGCATGAAACTAGAAGGTACTGTTATTCAGAAACTATGTCATCGAATTGTTTTATCCGTTTTCTTGTAAACGCAATAGATCTTTCAAAAAATACTGTCAAAGTTGGCCTTTTGAACTGAACTTCCGAACGAAAGAAGAAAATCCAGTCAGTAAGGGGAGAAAAATGCCGTGCCACGTGATCAAAATCGCTTATAACTCAATAGGAAGTTTATTGATGAAAAATGGAAAACACAGTTCGATTCCAAATCGCTTCCATGGTCAGGCTTTCAAATTTTATATCTTTCCGTTAAAAAATGAATTTGTAAATATGTCAAAATGTTTTGCGCTTGTTGAGCAGAGCAGTTGAGAACAGACTTAAGAACTAATGCACGGAATTTAATAAAAATTTATATTCAGGTTGTCCCTGATATAAATTGGTGCTGATTAGTTTTTGAAGTAAATCGCATAATAGGTAGCGCTGCTATGTTGCATTTTTCACGATTTCTGCAATAACTCTATCTCAAAAGAACTAATACATGTATTTTCATTAGACTTCAGACTCGGTTAGTCCTTCATATGAGTTGGTGATGTTTATGCTTTGGTGTAAATCACCCAACAGGTGGCGCTGTTATGCTGTATTTTTTAAAATTTCCGCAATAACTCAAGATCTAATGTACAAATGTTCATCAAACTTCACATTCTGTTAGATGTTGACACACATTGTTGCGGATAAGGTTTTGGTGTTAATCGAAAACTAGGAGGCGCTGCTATACAGTAAATTTCACAATTTTTGCAACAGCTTTATCTCAAATACGAATGGCCCCACCAGTGGCTGAGAGGTTCTGCTCTCGAAGCTGGTAGACGGGAGGTGCTGGGTTCGAACCCAATCGCGCCCGTCGGCCTAATCGTTCGGAGTTTTCGTGGTTTTCTTCGAACCGTGGATTTCCATGCGTTAATACGGATTAGGTTCCCTTAGAAAGACCTCCACGGAAGGCACTCCCCCTAGGGCCTATATCCCTCGTGTAGATAATTGGCCGTCAAAAATCAACCCAACTCAAATACGAATGCAAGGATTTTCATCAAACTTCAGATTCAGTTAGAAGTTGACATAAGTTTTCACTGATTAGACTTTAGTGTAAATCACCCAACAGGTGGTGCTGCTTTGATCCTTTTGCAGAGATTAAAGATTTTAGGGATAGTCATATCTCAAGAAATAATGCAAGAAATTTTAAATCTTTAGAGTTCTCAGGATGAGAATTAAATTGCCATTTAATTTTGGCACTGTGATAGCAAATTTGAAATATTAATATGTATGATAATAAACAAAAGTTTTGGGATTGGCACATCTTACTTATCTTTCACAGGAGTTTCTTTCAAAAAATCCTTGGTTTAGTTTATTTCACGACTATATTCAATACATTTTTAAAACGCTACGGACTGCAGACATATCTTTCAAAATCTTACCCTTTCCTGGATTTCTTCTAACGGCGCCCATTTCTTCAAAATGTATTAATCAGAAATATTCTAAAAATAATCAAAATGGGCCCCCACGGAAATTGAGAGCTTAAAGCGAATTGCCTCCTACCCTGTTACTGACGGTACCCTTTTTTGCGACCCTGCGTGCAAGATGGTAATTTGAATCTAAGTTAGAACAACAATGGGAAACCACAATAAAACTCCATAAAACATTCAAGAAAATCCTTCATTTTACCTGCGTGTAAAAATGTTTTAACTTTCATTCAAATAACCTGAAATTATTTCATAAAAATACTGAATCACAGTGAAGGTAATTTAGAAGAAATAATTTGCTGAATTAAACCTCAATAAAACTTACAAAAACTCTGTATAATAATTTTCAGAAAACCTGCAGTTTTCATTTTTCTACAAACTACATGTAGAAACCTTCAAATTGCCTGCAAAATCTCAGAACTGTTGTAAAGGTTTATTACTGATTTTTTTTATCGGCACGTACGTACCTGTTTACCTGTACGTTCGTTCTTTTGTAGGGTATTGAGTTCAGCATACATTGCTTTGTTGTTATAACTGGAGAATTCGATTGTTTTCGAATTTCTATCAGCATGTACTGCGGCTCGGTGGTCTAGGGGTATGATTCTCGCTTAGGGTGCGAGAGGTCCCGGGTTCAAATCCCGGCCGAGCCCTGGGGGTTAATAAAAAAGTTTATTTTACTCCAATAGCCAAATTATATTTGAAGTTTGTAACATTACCTCAGCTATTCCGAAACATTATCTGAAGTCATCTCTTCGCCGTGGAATCGAAACTGTACATTTAGTCGCTTTTACAAAAAGAGGAAATCAAATTAACTTTTGGATTCCCGCAATGCACCCACCAGGTTTCGAACCTTGGACCTTCTGCCTGTAAAGCAGATGGGATAACCACTACACCATGGGTGCACGCAACTGTCATATAAAGCCAATTTTACATTGATTATGCATTTTTAATAATCCTTTTCCATGATTGAATAATTGTTTTTTTTATGATGTTAACGGCTCGATGGTCTAGTGGTATGATTCTTGCTTCGGGTGTGAGAGGTCCCGGGTTCAAATCCCGGTCGAGCCCTTTAACTTTTTTTTCCTTTTCTACATTTCACTTTATCAAAATAACGCAAATTTTCGTTATAACTCATTTCTAGTAGTGTTACTTAAACGTTAAAGATGTAGTAAGTTAAATCTTGATTTCTACACATTGAGTAGAGTTCCAAGTATATCCATGCCTTTATTCATTCACGCTAATCAAATATAAAATTAATGCAGATGATAGAATTATCAGATAATCTGAAATAACAGTCAAGATGTAGAACTTGCTAACGTTAATAATAGGCTTTTTTAAAACATTAATAACATGTAAAAACTACGAATCATTTTACTTCTAAAAGAATTAGGAAGTAAATTTTGACTAACTCTAAAGAAAATTTCATTGCTGAATAACTTCATTTCTTTTCTGTTAGAAGGGATAATTGCTGACAGCCATTAATCAAATCGCGCGGGACAGATGGGTATTTGTTTTCAAAAATAATGAGTACATAGGAACTTTTAAAAAATTTGCAACAGCGTTGTGCCCACCAGGTTTCAAACCTAGGACCTTCTGCGTGTTAGTCTGATGTGATAACCACTACACCATGGGCACGTGCTGAAGGTGGAGAATTTCATTCTTTTGTAGGGTATTGAGTTCAGCATACATTGCTTTGTTGTTATAACTGGAGAATTCGATTGTTTTCGAATTTCTATCAGCATGTACTGCGGCTCGGTGGTCTAGGGGTATGATTCTCGCTTAGGGTGCGAGAGGTCCCGGGTTCAAATCCCGGCCGAGCCCTGGGGGTTAATAAAAAAGTTTATTTTACTCCAATAGCCAAATTATATTTGAAGTTTGTAACATTACCTCAGCTATTCCGAAACACTATCTGAAGTCATCTCTTCGCCGTGGAATCGAAACTGTACATTTAGTCACCTTTACAAAAAGAGGAAATCAAATTAACTTTTGGATTCCCGCAATGCACCCACCAGGTTTCGAACCTGGGACCTTCTGCGTGTAAAGCAGATGTGATAACCACTACACCATGGGTGCACGCAACTGTCATATAAAGCCAATTTTACATTGATTATGCATTTTTAATAATCCTTTTCCATGATTGAATAATTGTTTTTTTTATGATGTTAACGGCTCGATGGTCTAGTGGTATGATTCTTGCTTCGGGTGTGAGAGGTCCCGGGTTCAAATCCCGGTCGAGCCCTTTAACTTTTTTTTCCTTTTCTACATTTCACTTTATCAAAATAACGCAAATTTTCGTTATAACTCATTTCTAGTAGTGTTACTTAAACGTTAAAGATGTAGTAAGTTAAATCTTGATTTCTACACATTGAGTAGAGTTCCAAGTATATCCATGCCTTTATTCATTCACGCTAATCAAATATAAAATTAATGCAGATGATAGAATTATCAGATAATCTGAAATAACAGTCAAGATGTAGAACTTGCTAACGTTAATAATAGGCTTTTTTAAAACATTAATAACATGTAAAAACTACGAATCATTTTACTTCTAAAAGAATTAGGAAGTAAATTTTGACTAACTCTAAAGAAAATTTCATTGCTGAATAACTTCATTTCTTTTCTGTTAGAAGGGATAATTGCTGACAGCCATTAATCAAATCGCGCGGGACAGATGGGTATTTGTTTTCAAAAATAATGAGTACATAGGAACTTTTAAAAAATTTGCAACAGCGTTGTGCCCACCAGGTTTCAAACCTAGGACCTTCTGCGTGTTAGTCTGATGTGATAACCACTACACCATGGGCACGTGCTGAAGGTGGAGAATTTCATTCTTTTGTAGGGTATTGAGTTCAGCATACATTGCTTTGTTGTTATAACTGGAGAATTCGATTGTTTTCGAATTTCTATCAGCATGTACTGCGGCTCGGTGGTCTAGGGGTATGATTCTCGCTTAGGGTGCGAGAGGTCCCGGGTTCAAATCCCGGCCGAGCCCTGGGGGTTAATAAAAAAGTTTATTTTACTCCAATAGCCAAATTATATTTGAAGTTTGTAACATTACCTCAGCTATTCCGAAACATTATCTGAAGTCATCTCTTCGCCGTGGAATCGAAACTGTACATTTAGTCGCTTTTACAAAAAGAGGAAATCAAATTAACTTTTGGATTCCCGCAATGCACCCACCAGGTTTCGAACCTTGGACCTTCTGCCTGTAAAGCAGATGGGATAACCACTACACCATGGGTGCACGCAACTGTCATATAAAGCCAATTTTACATTGATTATGCATTTTTAATAATCCTTTTCCATGATTGAATAATTGTTTTTTTTATGATGTTAACGGCTCGATGGTCTAGTGGTATGATTCTTGCTTCGGGTGTGAGAGGTCCCGGGTTCAAATCCCGGTCGAGCCCTTTAACTTTTTTTTCCTTTTCTACATTTCACTTTATCAAAATAACGCAAATTTTCGTTATAACTCATTTCTAGTAGTGTTACTTAAACGTTAAAGATGTAGTAAGTTAAATCTTGATTTCTACACATTGAGTAGAGTTCCAAGTATATCCATGCCTTTATTCATTCACGCTAATCAAATATAAAATTAATGCAGATGATAGAATTATCAGATAATCTGAAATAACAGTCAAGATGTAGAACTTGCTAACGTTAATAATAGGCTTTTTTAAAACATTAATAACATGTAAAAACTACGAATCATTTTACTTCTAAAAGAATTAGGAAGTAAATTTTGACTAACTCTAAAGAAAATTTCATTGCTGAATAACTTCATTTCTTTTCTGTTAGAAGGGATAATTGCTGACAGCCATTAATCAAATCGCGCGGGACAGATGGGTATTTGTTTTCAAAAATAATGAGTACATAGGAACTTTTAAAAAATTTGCAACAGCGTTGTGCCCACCAGGTTTCAAACCTAGGACCTTCTGCGTGTTAGTCTGATGTGATAACCACTACACCATGGGCACGTGCTGAAGGTGGAGAATTTCATTCTTTTGTAGGGTATTGAGTTCAGCATACATTGCTTTGTTGTTATAACTGGAGAATTCGATTGTTTTCGAATTTCTATCAGCATGTACTGCGGCTCGGTGGTCTAGGGGTATGATTCTCGCTTAGGGTGCGAGAGGTCCCGGGTTCAAATCCCGGCCGAGCCCTGGGGGTTAATAAAAAAGTTTATTTTACTCCAATAGCCAAATTATATTTGAAGTTTGTAACATTACCTCAGCTATTCCGAAACACTATCTGAAGTCATCTCTTCGCCGTGGAATCGAAACTGTACATTTAGTCACCTTTACAAAAAGAGGAAATCAAATTAACTTTTGGATTCCCGCAATGCACCCACCAGGTTTCGAACCTGGGACCTTCTGCGTGTAAAGCAGATGTGATAACCACTACACCATGGGTGCACGCAACTGTCATATAAAGCCAATTTTACATTGATTATGCATTTTTAATAATCCTTTTCCATGATTGAATAATTGTTTTTTTTATGATGTTAACGGCTCGATGGTCTAGTGGTATGATTCTTGCTTCGGGTGTGAGAGGTCCCGGGTTCAAATCCCGGTCGAGCCCTTTAACTTTTTTTTCCTTTTCTACATTTCACTTTATCAAAATAACGCAAATTTTCGTTATAACTCATTTCTAGTAGTGTTACTTAAACGTTAAAGATGTAGTAAGTTAAATCTTGATTTCTACACATTGAGTAGAGTTCCAAGTATATCCATGCCTTTATTCATTCACGCTAATCAAATATAAAATTAATGCAGATGATAGAATTATCAGATAATCTGAAATAACAGTCAAGATGTAGAACTTGCTAACGTTAATAATAGGCTTTTTTAAAACATTAATAACATGTAAAAACTACGAATCATTTTACTTCTAAAAGAATTAGGAAGTAAATTTTGACTAACTCTAAAGAAAATTTCATTGCTGAATAACTTCATTTCTTTTCTGTTAGAAGGGATAATTGCTGACAGCCATTAATCAAATCGCGCGGGACAGATGGGTATTTGTTTTCAAAAATAATGAGTACATAGGAACTTTTAAAAAATTTGCAACAGCGTTGTGCCCACCAGGTTTCAAACCTAGGACCTTCTGCGTGTTAGTCTGATGTGATAACCACTACACCATGGGCACGTGCTGAAGGTGGAGAATTTCATTCTTTTGTAGGGTATTGAGTTCAGCATACATTGCTTTGTTGTTATAACTGGAGAATTCGATTGTTTTCGAATTTCTATCAGCATGTACTGCGGCTCGGTGGTCTAGGGGTATGATTCTCGCTTAGGGTGCGAGAGGTCCCGGGTTCAAATCCCGGCCGAGCCCTGGGGGTTAATAAAAAAGTTTATTTTACTCCAATAGCCAAATTATATTTGAAGTTTGTAACATTACCTCAGCTATTCCGAAACATTATCTGAAGTCATCTCTTCGCCGTGGAATCGAAACTGTACATTTAGTCGCTTTTACAAAAAGAGGAAATCAAATTAACTTTTGGATTCCCGCAATGCACCCACCAGGTTTCGAACCTTGGACCTTCTGCCTGTAAAGCAGATGGGATAACCACTACACCATGGGTGCACGCAACTGTCATATAAAGCCAATTTTACATTGATTATGCATTTTTAATAATCCTTTTCCATGATTGAATAATTGTTTTTTTTATGATGTTAACGGCTCGATGGTCTAGTGGTATGATTCTTGCTTCGGGTGTGAGAGGTCCCGGGTTCAAATCCCGGTCGAGCCCTTTAACTTTTTTTTCCTTTTCTACATTTCACTTTATCAAAATAACGCAAATTTTCGTTATAACTCATTTCTAGTAGTGTTACTTAAACGTTAAAGATGTAGTAAGTTAAATCTTGATTTCTACACATTGAGTAGAGTTCCAAGTATATCCATGCCTTTATTCATTCACGCTAATCAAATATAAAATTAATGCAGATGATAGAATTATCAGATAATCTGAAATAACAGTCAAGATGTAGAACTTGCTAACGTTAATAATAGGCTTTTTTAAAACATTAATAACATGTAAAAACTACGAATCATTTTACTTCTAAAAGAATTAGGAAGTAAATTTTGACTAACTCTAAAGAAAATTTCATTGCTGAATAACTTCATTTCTTTTCTGTTAGAAGGGATAATTGCTGACAGCCATTAATCAAATCGCGCGGGACAGATGGGTATTTGTTTTCAAAAATAATGAGTACATAGGAACTTTTAAAAAATTTGCAACAGCGTTGTGCCCACCAGGTTTCAAACCTAGGACCTTCTGCGTGTTAGTCTGATGTGATAACCACTACACCATGGGCACGTGCTGAAGGTGGAGAATTTCATTCTTTTGTAGGGTATTGAGTTCAGCATACATTGCTTTGTTGTTATAACTGGAGAATTCGATTGTTTTCGAATTTCTATCAGCATGTACTGCGGCTCGGTGGTCTAGGGGTATGATTCTCGCTTAGGGTGCGAGAGGTCCCGGGTTCAAATCCCGGCCGAGCCCTGGGGGTTAATAAAAAAGTTTATTTTACTCCAATAGCCAAATTATATTTGAAGTTTGTAACATTACCTCAGCTATTCCGAAACACTATCTGAAGTCATCTCTTCGCCGTGGAATCGAAACTGTACATTTAGTCACCTTTACAAAAAGAGGAAATCAAATTAACTTTTGGATTCCCGCAATGCACCCACCAGGTTTCGAACCTGGGACCTTCTGCGTGTAAAGCAGATGTGATAACCACTACACCATGGGTGCACGCAACTGTCATATAAAGCCAATTTTACATTGATTATGCATTTTTAATAATCCTTTTCCATGATTGAATAATTGTTTTTTTTATGATGTTAACGGCTCGATGGTCTAGTGGTATGATTCTTGCTTCGGGTGTGAGAGGTCCCGGGTTCAAATCCCGGTCGAGCCCTTTAACTTTTTTTTCCTTTTCTACATTTCACTTTATCAAAATAACGCAAATTTTCGTTATAACTCATTTCTAGTAGTGTTACTTAAACGTTAAAGATGTAGTAAGTTAAATCTTGATTTCTACACATTGAGTAGAGTTCCAAGTATATCCATGCCTTTATTCATTCACGCTAATCAAATATAAAATTAATGCAGATGATAGAATTATCAGATAATCTGAAATAACAGTCAAGATGTAGAACTTGCTAACGTTAATAATAGGCTTTTTTAAAACATTAATAACATGTAAAAACTACGAATCATTTTACTTCTAAAAGAATTAGGAAGTAAATTTTGACTAACTCTAAAGAAAATTTCATTGCTGAATAACTTCATTTCTTTTCTGTTAGAAGGGATAATTGCTGACAGCCATTAATCAAATCGCGCGGGACAGATGGGTATTTGTTTTCAAAAATAATGAGTACATAGGAACTTTTAAAAAATTTGCAACAGCGTTGTGCCCACCAGGTTTCAAACCTAGGACCTTCTGCGTGTTAGTCTGATGTGATAACCACTACACCATGGGCACGTGCTGAAGGTGGAGAATTTAATTCTTTTGTAGGGTATTGAGTTCAGCATACATTGCTTTGTTGTTATAACTGGAGAATTCGATTGTTTTCGAATTTCTATCAGCATGTACTGCGGCTCGGTGGTCTAGGGGTATGATTCTCGCTTAGGGTGCGAGAGGTCCCGGGTTCAAATCCCGGCCGAGCCCTGGGGGTTAATAAAAAAGTTTATTTTACTCCAATAGCCAAATTATATTTGAAGTTTGTAACATTACCTCAGCTATTCCGAAACACTATCTGAAGTCATCTCTTCGCCGTGGAATCGAAACTGTACATTTAGTCACCTTTACAAAAAGAGGAAATCAAATTAACTTTTGGATTCCCGCAATGCACCCACCAGGTTTCGAACCTGGGACCTTCTGCGTGTAAAGCAGATGTGATAACCACTACACCATGGGTGCACGCAACTGTCATATAAAGCCAATTTTACATTGATTATGCATTTTTAATAATCCTTTTCCATGATTGAATAATTGTTTTTTTATGATGTTAACGGCTCGATGGTCTAGTGGTATGATTCTTGCTTCGGGTGTGAGAGGTCCCGGGTTCAAATCCCGGTCGAGCCCTTTAACTTTTTTTTCCTTTTCTACATTTCACTTTATCAAAATAACGCAAATTTTCGTTATAACTCATTTCTAGTAGTGTTACTTAAACGTTAAAGATGTAGTAAGTTAAATCTTGATTTCTACACATTGAGTAGAGTTCCAAGTATATCCATGCCTTTATTCATTCACGCTAATCAAATATAAAATTAATGCAGATGATAGAATTATCAGATAATCTGAAATAACAGTCAAGATGTAGAACTTGCTAACGTTAATAATAGGCTTTTTTAAAACATTAATAACATGTAAAAACTACGAATCATTTTACTTCTAAAAGAATTAGGAAGTAAATTTTGACTAACTCTAAAGAAAATTTCATTGCTGAATAACTTCATTTCTTTTCTGTTAGAAGGGATAATTGCTGACAGCCATTAATCAAATCGCGCGGGACAGATGGGTATTTGTTTTCAAAAATAATGAGTACATAGGAACTTTTAAAAAATTTGCAACAGCGTTGTGCCCACCAGGTTTCAAACCTAGGACCTTCTGCGTGTTAGTCTGATGTGATAACCACTACACCATGGGCACGTGCTGAAGGTGGAGAATTTCATTCTTTTGTAGGGTATTGAGTTCAGCATACATTGCTTTGTTGTTATAACTGGAGAATTCGATTGTTTTCGAATTTCTATCAGCATGTACTGCGGCTCGGTGGTCTAGGGGTATGATTCTCGCTTAGGGTGCGAGAGGTCCCGGGTTCAAATCCCGGCCGAGCCCTGGGGGTTAATAAAAAAGTTTATTTTACTCCAATAGCCAAATTATATTTGAAGTTTGTAACATTACCTCAGCTATTCCGAAACACTATCTGAAGTCATCTCTTCGCCGTGGAATCGAAACTGTACATTTAGTCACCTTTACAAAAAGAGGAAATCAAATTAACTTTTGGATTCCCGCAATGCACCCACCAGGTTTCGAACCTGGGACCTTCTGCGTGTAAAGCAGATGTGATAACCACTACACCATGGGTGCACGCAACTGTCATATAAAGCCAATTTTACATTGATTATGCATTTTTAATAATCCTTTTCCATGATTGAATAATTGTTTTTTTTATGATGTTAACGGCTCGATGGTCTAGTGGTATGATTCTTGCTTCGGGTGTGAGAGGTCCCGGGTTCAAATCCCGGTCGAGCCCTTTAACTTTTTTTTCCTTTTCTACATTTCACTTTATCAAAATAACGCAAATTTTCGTTATAACTCATTTCTAGTAGTGTTACTTAAACGTTAAAGATGTAGTAAGTTAAATCTTGATTTCTACACATTGAGTAGAGTTCCAAGTATATCCATGCCTTTATTCATTCACGCTAATCAAATATAAAATTAATGCAGATGATAGAATTATCAGATAATCTGAAATAACAGTCAAGATGTAGAACTTGCTAACGTTAATAATAGGCTTTTTTAAAACATTAATAACATGTAAAAACTACGAATCATTTTACTTCTAAAAGAATTAGGAAGTAAATTTTGACTAACTCTAAAGAAAATTTCATTGCTGAATAACTTCATTTCTTTTCTGTTAGAAGGGATAATTGCTGACAGCCATTAATCAAATCGCGCGGGACAGATGGGTATTTGTTTTCAAAAATAATGAGTACATAGGAACTTTTAAAAAATTTGCAACAGCGTTGTGCCCACCAGGTTTCAAACCTAGGACCTTCTGCGTGTTAGTCTGATGTGATAACCACTACACCATGGGCACGTGCTGAAGGTGGAGAATTTAATTCTTTTGTAGGGTATTGAGTTCAGCATACATTGCTTTGTTGTTATAACTGGAGAATTCGATTGTTTTCGAATTTCTATCAGCATGTACTGCGGCTCGGTGGTCTAGGGGTATGATTCTCGCTTAGGGTGCGAGAGGTCCCGGGTTCAAATCCCGGCCGAGCCCTGGGGGTTAATAAAAAAGTTTATTTTACTCCAATAGCCAAATTATATTTGAAGTTTGTAACATTACCTCAGCTATTCCGAAACATTATCTGAAGTCATCTCTTCGCCGTGGAATCGAAACTGTACATTTAGTCGCTTTTACAAAAAGAGGAAATCAAATTAACTTTTGGATTCCCGCAATGCACCCACCAGGTTTCGAACCTTGGACCTTCTGCCTGTAAAGCAGATGGGATAACCACTACACCATGGGTGCACGCAACTGTCATATAAAGCCAATTTTACATTGATTATGCATTTTTAATAATCCTTTTCCATGATTGAATAATTGTTTTTTTTATGATGTTAACGGCTCGATGGTCTAGTGGTATGATTCTTGCTTCGGGTGTGAGAGGTCCCGGGTTCAAATCCCGGTCGAGCCCTTTAACTTTTTTTTCCTTTTCTACATTTCACTTTATCAAAATAACGCAAATTTTCGTTATAACTCATTTCTAGTAGTGTTACTTAAACGTTAAAGATGTAGTAAGTTAAATCTTGATTTCTACACATTGAGTAGAGTTCCAAGTATATCCATGCCTTTATTCATTCACGCTAATCAAATATAAAATTAATGCAGATGATAGAATTATCAGATAATCTGAAATAACAGTCAAGATGTAGAACTTGCTAACGTTAATAATAGGCTTTTTTAAAACATTAATAACATGTAAAAACTACGAATCATTTTACTTCTAAAAGAATTAGGAAGTAAATTTTGACTAACTCTAAAGAAAATTTCATTGCTGAATAACTTCATTTCTTTTCTGTTAGAAGGGATAATTGCTGACAGCCATTAATCAAATCGCGCGGGACAGATGGGTATTTGTTTTCAAAAATAATGAGTACATAGGAACTTTTAAAAAATTTGCAACAGCGTTGTGCCCACCAGGTTTCAAACCTAGGACCTTCTGCGTGTTAGTCTGATGTGATAACCACTACACCATGGGCACGTGCTGAAGGTGGAGAATTTCATTCTTTTGTAGGGTATTGAGTTCAGCATACATTGCTTTGTTGTTATAACTGGAGAATTCGATTGTTTTCGAATTTCTATCAGCATGTACTGCGGCTCGGTGGTCTAGGGGTATGATTCTCGCTTAGGGTGCGAGAGGTCCCGGGTTCAAATCCCGGCCGAGCCCTGGGGGTTAATAAAAAAGTTTATTTTACTCCAATAGCCAAATTATATTTGAAGTTTGTAACATTACCTCAGCTATTCCGAAACACTATCTGAAGTCATCTCTTCGCCGTGGAATCGAAACTGTACATTTAGTCACCTTTACAAAAAGAGGAAATCAAATTAACTTTTGGATTCCCGCAATGCACCCACCAGGTTTCGAACCTGGGACCTTCTGCGTGTAAAGCAGATGTGATAACCACTACACCATGGGTGCACGCAACTGTCATATAAAGCCAATTTTACATTGATTATGCATTTTTAATAATCCTTTTCCATGATTGAATAATTGTTTTTTTTATGATGTTAACGGCTCGATGGTCTAGTGGTATGATTCTTGCTTCGGGTGTGAGAGGTCCCGGGTTCAAATCCCGGTCGAGCCCTTTAACTTTTTTTTCCTTTTCTACATTTCACTTTATCAAAATAACGCAAATTTTCGTTATAACTCATTTCTAGTAGTGTTACTTAAACGTTAAAGATGTAGTAAGTTAAATCTTGATTTCTACACATTGAGTAGAGTTCCAAGTATATCCATGCCTTTATTCATTCACGCTAATCAAATATAAAATTAATGCAGATGATAGAATTATCAGATAATCTGAAATAACAGTCAAGATGTAGAACTTGCTAACGTTAATAATAGGCTTTTTTAAAACATTAATAACATGTAAAAACTACGAATCATTTTACTTCTAAAAGAATTAGGAAGTAAATTTTGACTAACTCTAAAGAAAATTTCATTGCTGAATAACTTCATTTCTTTTCTGTTAGAAGGGATAATTGCTGACAGCCATTAATCAAATCGCGCGGGACAGATGGGTATTTGTTTTCAAAAATAATGAGTACATAGGAACTTTTAAAAAATTTGCAACAGCGTTGTGCCCACCAGGTTTCAAACCTAGGACCTTCTGCGTGTTAGTCTGATGTGATAACCACTACACCATGGGCACGTGCTGAAGGTGGAGAATTTAATTCTTTTGTAGGGTATTGAGTTCAGCATACATTGCTTTGTTGTTATAACTGGAGAATTCGATTGTTTTCGAATTTCTATCAGCATGTACTGCGGCTCGGTGGTCTAGGGGTATGATTCTCGCTTAGGGTGCGAGAGGTCCCGGGTTCAAATCCCGGCCGAGCCCTGGGGGTTAATAAAAAAGTTTATTTTACTCCAATAGCCAAATTATATTTGAAGTTTGTAACATTACCTCAGCTATTCCGAAACACTATCTGAAGTCATCTCTTCGCCGTGGAATCGAAACTGTACATTTAGTCACCTTTACAAAAAGAGGAAATCAAATTAACTTTTGGATTCCCGCAATGCACCCACCAGGTTTCGAACCTGGGACCTTCTGCGTGTAAAGCAGATGTGATAACCACTACACCATGGGTGCACGCAACTGTCATATAAAGCCAATTTTACATTGATTATGCATTTTTAATAATCCTTTTCCATGATTGAATAATTGTTTTTTTATGATGTTAACGGCTCGATGGTCTAGTGGTATGATTCTTGCTTCGGGTGTGAGAGGTCCCGGGTTCAAATCCCGGTCGAGCCCTTTAACTTTTTTTTCCTTTTCTACATTTCACTTTATCAAAATAACGCAAATTTTCGTTATAACTCATTTCTAGTAGTGTTACTTAAACGTTAAAGATGTAGTAAGTTAAATCTTGATTTCTACACATTGAGTAGAGTTCCAAGTATATCCATGCCTTTATTCATTCACGCTAATCAAATATAAAATTAATGCAGATGATAGAATTATCAGATAATCTGAAATAACAGTCAAGATGTAGAACTTGCTAACGTTAATAATAGGCTTTTTTAAAACATTAATAACATGTAAAAACTACGAATCATTTTACTTCTAAAAGAATTAGGAAGTAAATTTTGACTAACTCTAAAGAAAATTTCATTGCTGAATAACTTCATTTCTTTTCTGTTAGAAGGGATAATTGCTGACAGCCATTAATCAAATCGCGCGGGACAGATGGGTATTTGTTTTCAAAAATAATGAGTACATAGGAACTTTTAAAAAATTTGCAACAGCGTTGTGCCCACCAGGTTTCAAACCTAGGACCTTCTGCGTGTTAGTCTGATGTGATAACCACTACACCATGGGCACGTGCTGAAGGTGGAGAATTTAATTCTTTTGTAGGGTATTGAGTTCAGCATACATTGCTTTGTTGTTATAACTGGAGAATTCGATTGTTTTCGAATTTCTATCAGCATGTACTGCGGCTCGGTGGTCTAGGGGTATGATTCTCGCTTAGGGTGCGAGAGGTCCCGGGTTCAAATCCCGGCCGAGCCCTGGGGGTTAATAAAAAAGTTTATTTTACTCCAATAGCCAAATTATATTTGAAGTTTGTAACATTACCTCAGCTATTCCGAAACATTATCTGAAGTCATCTCTTCGCCGTGGAATCGAAACTGTACATTTAGTCGCTTTTACAAAAAGAGGAAATCAAATTAACTTTTGGATTCCCGCAATGCACCCACCAGGTTTCGAACCTTGGACCTTCTGCCTGTAAAGCAGATGGGATAACCACTACACCATGGGTGCACGCAACTGTCATATAAAGCCAATTTTACATTGATTATGCATTTTTAATAATCCTTTTCCATGATTGAATAATTGTTTTTTTTATGATGTTAACGGCTCGATGGTCTAGTGGTATGATTCTTGCTTCGGGTGTGAGAGGTCCCGGGTTCAAATCCCGGTCGAGCCCTTTAACTTTTTTTTTCCTTTTCTACATTTCACTTTATCAAAATAACGCAAATTTTCGTTATAACTCATTTCTAGTAGTGTTACTTAAACGTTAAAGATGTAGTAAGTTAAATCTTGATTTCTACACATTGAGTAGAGTTCCAAGTATATCCATGCCTTTATTCATTCACGCTAATCAAATATAAAATTAATGCAGATGATAGAATTATCAGATAATCTGAAATAACAGTCAAGATGTAGAACTTGCTAACGTTAATAATAGGCTTTTTTAAAACATTAATAACATGTAAAAACTACGAATCATTTTACTTCTAAAAGAATTAGGAAGTAAATTTTGACTAACTCTAAAGAAAATTTCATTGCTGAATAACTTCATTTCTTTTCTGTTAGAAGGGATAATTGCTGACAGCCATTAATCAAATCGCGCGGGACAGATGGGTATTTGTTTTCAAAAATAATGAGTACATAGGAACTTTTAAAAAATTTGCAACAGCGTTGTGCCCACCAGGTTTCAAACCTAGGACCTTCTGCGTGTTAGTCTGATGTGATAACCACTACACCATGGGCACGTGCTGAAGGTGGAGAATTTCATTCTTTTGTAGGGTATTGAGTTCAGCATACATTGCTTTGTTGTTATAACTGGAGAATTCGATTGTTTTCGAATTTCTATCAGCATGTACTGCGGCTCGGTGGTCTAGGGGTATGATTCTCGCTTAGGGTGCGAGAGGTCCCGGGTTCAAATCCCGGCCGAGCCCTGGGGGTTAATAAAAAAGTTTATTTTACTCCAATAGCCAAATTATATTTGAAGTTTGTAACATTACCTCAGCTATTCCGAAACACTATCTGAAGTCATCTCTTCGCCGTGGAATCGAAACTGTACATTTAGTCACCTTTACAAAAAGAGGAAATCAAATTAACTTTTGGATTCCCGCAATGCACCCACCAGGTTTCGAACCTGGGACCTTCTGCGTGTAAAGCAGATGTGATAACCACTACACCATGGGTGCACGCAACTGTCATATAAAGCCAATTTTACATTGATTATGCATTTTTAATAATCCTTTTCCATGATTGAATAATTGTTTTTTTTATGATGTTAACGGCTCGATGGTCTAGTGGTATGATTCTTGCTTCGGGTGTGAGAGGTCCCGGGTTCAAATCCCGGTCGAGCCCTTTAACTTTTTTTTCCTTTTCTACATTTCACTTTATCAAAATAACGCAAATTTTCGTTATAACTCATTTCTAGTAGTGTTACTTAAACGTTAAAGATGTAGTAAGTTAAATCTTGATTTCTACACATTGAGTAGAGTTCCAAGTATATCCATGCCTTTATTCATTCACGCTAATCAAATATAAAATTAATGCAGATGATAGAATTATCAGATAATCTGAAATAACAGTCAAGATGTAGAACTTGCTAACGTTAATAATAGGCTTTTTTAAAACATTAATAACATGTAAAAACTACGAATCATTTTACTTCTAAAAGAATTAGGAAGTAAATTTTGACTAACTCTAAAGAAAATTTCATTGCTGAATAACTTCATTTCTTTTCTGTTAGAAGGGATAATTGCTGACAGCCATTAATCAAATCGCGCGGGACAGATGGGTATTTGTTTTCAAAAATAATGAGTACATAGGAACTTTTAAAAATTTGCAACAGCGTTGTGCCCACCAGGTTTCAAACTAGGACCTTCTGCGTGTTAGTCTGATGTGATAACCACTACACCATGGGCACGTGCTGAAGGTGGAGAATTTAATTCTTTTGTAGGGTATTGAGTTCAGCATACATTGCTTTGTTGTTATAACTGGAGAATTCGATTGTTTTCGAATTTCTATCAGCATGTACTGCGGCTCGGTGGTCTAGGGGTATGATTCTCGCTTAGGGTGCGAGAGGTCCCGGGTTCAAATCCCGGCCGAGCCCTGGGGGTTAATAAAAAAGTTTATTTTACTCCAATAGCCAAATTATATTTGAAGTTTGTAACATTACCTCAGCTATTCCGAAACACTATCTGAAGTCATCTCTTCGCCGTGGAATCGAAACTGTACATTAGTCACCTTTACAAAAAGAGGAAATCAAATTAACTTTTGGATTCCCGCAATGCACCCACCAGGTTTCGAACCTGGGACCTTCTGCGTGTAAAGCAGATGTGATAACCACTACACCATGGGTGCACGCAACTGTCATATAAAGCCAATTTTACATTGATTATGCATTTTTAATAATCCTTTTCCATGATTGAATAATTGTTTTTTTATGATGTTAACGGCTCGATGGTCTAGTGGTATGATTCTTGCTTCGGGTGTGAGAGGTCCCGGGTTCAAATCCCGGTCGAGCCCTTTAACTTTTTTTTCCTTTTCTACATTTCACTTTATCAAAATAACGCAAATTTTCGTTATAACTCATTTCTAGTAGTGTTACTTTAAACGTTAAAGATGTAGTAAGTTAAATCTTGATTTCTACACATTGAGTAGAGTTCCAAGTATATCCATGCCTTTATTCATTCACGCTAATCAAATATAAAATTAATGCAGATGATAGAATTATCAGATAATCTGAAATAAACAGTCAAGATGTAGAACTTGCTAACGTTAATAATAGGCTTTTTAAAACATTAATAACATGTAAAAACTACGAATCATTTTACTTCTAAAAGAATTAGGAAGTAAATTTTGACTAACTCTAAAGAAAATTTCATTGCTGAATAACTTCATTTCTTTTCTGTTAGAAGGGATAATTGCTGACAGCCATTAATCAAATCGCGCGGGACAGATGGGTATTTGTTTTCAAAAATAATGAGTACATAGGAACTTTTAAAAAATTTGCAACAGCGTTGTGCCCACCAGGTTTCAAACCTAGGACCTTCTGCGTGTTAGTCTGATGTGATAACCACTACACCATGGGCACGTGCTGAAGGTGGAGAATTTCATTCTTTTGTAGGGTATTGAGTTCAGCATACATTGCTTTGTTGTTATAACTGGAGAATTCGATTGTTTTCGAATTTCTATCAGCATGTACTGCGGCTCGGTGGTCTAGGGGTATGATTCTCGCTTAGGGTGCGAGAGGTCCCGGGTTCCAAATCCCGGGCCGAGCCCTGGGGGTTAATAAAAAAGTTTATTTTACTCCAATAGCCAAATTATATTTGAAGTTTGTAACATTACCTCAGCTATTCCGAAACACTATCTGAAGTCATCTCTTCGCCGTGGAATCGAAACTGTACATTTAGTCACCTTTACAAAAAGAGGAAATCAAATTAACTTTTGGATTCCCGCAATGCACCCACCAGGTTTCGAACCTGGGACCTTCTGCGTGTAAAGCAGATGTGATAACCACTACACCATGGGTGCACGCACTGTCATATAAAGCCAATTTTACATTGATTATGCATTTTTAATAATCCTTTTCCATGATTGAATAATTGTTTTTTTATGATGTTAACGGCTCGATGGTCTAGTGGTATGATTCTTGCTTCGGGTGTGAGAGGTCCGGGTTCAAATCCCGGTCGAGCCCTTTAACTTTTTTTCCTTTTCTACATTTCACTTTATCAAAATAACGCAAATTTTCGTTATAACTCATTTCTAGTAGTGTTACTTAACGTTAAAGATGTAGTAAGTTAAATCTTGATTTCTACACATTGAGTAGAGTTCCAAGTATATCCATGCCTTTATTCATTCACGCTAATCAAATATAAAATTAATGCAGATGATAGAATTATCAGATAATCTGAAATAACAGTCAAGATGTAGAACTTGCTAACGTTAATAATAGGCTTTTTTAAAACATTAATAACATGTAAAAACTACGAATCATTTTACTTCTAAAAGAATTAGAAAGTAAATTTTGACTAACTCTAAAGAAAATTTCATTGCTGAATAACTTCATTTCTTTTCTGTTAGAAGGGATAATTGCTGACAGCCATTAATCAAATCGCGCGGGACAGATGGGTATTTGTTTTCAAAAAATAATGAGTACATAGGAACTTTTAAAAAATTTGCAACAGCGTTGTTGCCCACCAGGTTTCAAACCTAGGACCTTCTGAGTCTATTGAGTTCAGCATACATTGCTTTGTTGTTATAACTGGAGAATTCGATTGTTTTCGAATTTCTATCAGCATGTACTGCGGCTCGGTGGTCTAGGGGTATGATTCTCGCTTAGGGTGCGAGAGGTCCCGGGTTCAAATCCCGGCCGAGCCCTGGGGGTTAATAAAAAAGTTTATTTTACTCCAATAGCCAAATTATATTTGAAGTTTGTAACATTACCTCAGCTATTCCGAAACATTATCTGAAGTCATCTCTTCGCCGTGGAATCGAAACTGTACATTTAGTCGCTTTTACAAAAAGAGGAAATCAAATTAACTTTTGGATTCCCGCAATGCACCCACCAGGTTTCGAACCTTGGGACCTTCTGCCTGTAAAGCAGATGGGATAACCACTACACCATGGGTGCACGCAACTGTCATATAAAGCCAATTTTACATTGATTATGCATTTTTAATAATCCTTTTCCATGATTGAATAATTGTTTTTTTTATGATGTTAACGGCTCGATGGTCTAGTGGTATGATTCTTGCTTCGGGTGTGAGAGGTCCCGGGTTCAAATCCCGTCGAGCCCTTTAACTTTTTTTTCCTTTTCTACATTTCACTTTATCAAAATAACGCAAATTTTCGTTATAACTCATTTCTAGTAGTGTTACTTAAACGTTAAAGATGTAGTAAGTTAAATCTTGATTTCTACACATTGAGTAGAGTTCCAAGTATATCCATGCCTTTATTCATTCACGCTAATCAAATATAAAATTAATGCAGATGATAGAATTATCAGATAATCTGAAATAACAGTCAAGATGTAGAACTTGCTAACGTTAATAATAGGCTTTTTTAAAACATTAATAACATGTAAAAACTACGAATCATTTTACTTCTAAAAGAATTAGGAAGTAAATTTTGACTAACTCTAAAGAAAATTTCATTGCTGAATAACTTCATTTCTTTTCTGTTAGAAGGGATAATTGCTGACAGCCATTAATCAAATCGCGCGGGACAGATGGGTATTTGTTTTCAAAAATAATGAGTACATAGGAACTTTTAAAAAATTTGCAACAGCGTTGTGCCCACCAGGTTTCAAACCTAGGACCTTCTGCGTGTTAGTCTGATGTGATAACCACTACACCATGGGCACGTGCTGAAGGTGGAGAATTTCATTCTTTTGTAGGGTATTGAGTTCAGCATACATTGCTTTGTTGTTATAACTGGAGAATTCGATTGTTTTCGAATTTCTATCAGCATGTACTGCGGCTCGGTGGTCTAGGGGTATGATTCTCGCTTAGGGTGCGAGAGGTCCCGGGTTCAAATCCCGGCCGAGCCCTGGGGGTTAATAAAAAAGTTTATTTTACTCCAATAGCCAAATTATATTTGAAGTTTGTAACATTACCTCAGCTATTCCGAAACACTATCTGAAGTCATCTCTTCGCCGTGGAATCGAAACTGTACATTTAGTCACCTTTACAAAAAGAGGAAATCAAATTAACTTTTGGATTCCCGCAATGCACCCACCAGGTTTCGAACCTGGGACCTTCTGCGTGTAAAGCAGATGTGATAACCACTACACCATGGGTGCACGCAACTGTCATATAAAGCCAATTTTACATTGATTATGCATTTTTAATAATCCTTTTCCATGATTGAATAATTGTTTTTTTTATGATGTTAACGGCTCGATGGTCTAGTGGTATGATTCTTGCTTCGGGTGTGAGAGGTCCCGGGTTCAAATCCCGGTCGAGCCCTTTAACTTTTTTTTCCTTTTCTACATTTCACTTTATCAAAATAACGCAAATTTTCGTTATAACTCATTTCTAGTAGTGTTACTTAAACGTTAAAGATGTAGTAAGTTAAATCTTGATTTCTACACATTGAGTAGAGTTCCAAGTATATCCATGCCTTTATTCATTCACGCTAATCAAATATAAAATTAATGCAGATGATAGAATTATCAGATAATCTGAAATAACAGTCAAGATGTAGAACTTGCTAACGTTAATAATAGGCTTTTTTAAAACATTAATAACATGTAAAAACTACGAATCATTTTACTTCTAAAAGAATTAGGAAGTAAATTTTGACTAACTCTAAAGAAAATTTCATTGCTGAATAACTTCATTTCTTTTCTGTTAGAAGGGATAATTGCTGACAGCCATTAATCAAATCGCGCGGGACAGATGGGTATTTGTTTTCAAAAATAATGAGTACATAGGAACTTTTAAAAAATTTGCAACAGCGTTGTGCCCACCAGGTTTCAAACCTAGGACCTTCTGCGTGTTAGTCTGATGTGATAACCACTACACCATGGGCACGTGCTGAAGGTGGAGAATTTAATTCTTTTGTAGGGTATTGAGTTCAGCATACATTGCTTTGTTGTTATAACTGGAGAATTCGATTGTTTTCGAATTTCTATCAGCATGTACTGCGGCTCGGTGGTCTAGGGGTATGATTCTCGCTTAGGGTGCGAGAGGTCCCGGGTTCAAATCCCGGCCGAGCCCTGGGGGTTAATAAAAAAGTTTATTTTACTCCAATAGCCAAATTATATTTGAAGTTTGTAACATTACCTCAGCTATTCCGAAACACTATCTGAAGTCATCTCTTCGCCGTGGAATCGAAACTGTACATTTAGTCACCTTTACAAAAAGAGGAAATCAAATTAACTTTTGGATTCCCGCAATGCACCCACCAGGTTTCGAACCTGGGACCTTCTGCGTGTAAAGCAGATGTGATAACCACTACACCATGGGTGCACGCAACTGTCATATAAAGCCAATTTTACATTGATTATGCATTTTTAATAATCCTTTTCCATGATTGAATAATTGTTTTTTTATGATGTTAACGGCTCGATGGTCTAGTGGTATGATTCTTGCTTCGGGTGTGAGAGGTCCCGGGTTCAAATCCCGGTCGAGCCCTTTAACTTTTTTTTCCTTTTCTACATTTCACTTTATCAAAATAACGCAAATTTTCGTTATAACTCATTTCTAGTAGTGTTACTTAAACGTTAAAGATGTAGTAAGTTAAATCTTGATTTCTACACATTGAGTAGAGTTCCAAGTATATCCATGCCTTTATTCATTCACGCTAATCAAATATAAAATTAATGCAGATGATAGAATTATCAGATAATCTGAAATAACAGTCAAGATGTAGAACTTGCTAACGTTAATAATAGGCTTTTTTAAAACATTAATAACATGTAAAAACTACGAATCATTTTACTTCTAAAAGAATTAGGAAGTAAATTTTGACTAACTCTAAAGAAAATTTCATTGCTGAATAACTTCATTTCTTTTCTGTTAGAAGGGATAATTGCTGACAGCCATTAATCAAATCGCGCGGGACAGATGGGTATTTGTTTTCAAAAATAATGAGTACATAGGAACTTTTAAAAAATTTGCAACAGCGTTGTGCCCACCAGGTTTCAAACCTAGGACCTTCTGCGTGTTAGTCTGATGTGATAACCACTACACCATGGGCACGTGCTGAAGGTGGAGAATTTCATTCTTTTGTAGGGTATTGAGTTCAGCATACATTGCTTTGTTGTTATAACTGGAGAATTCGATTGTTTTCGAATTTCTATCAGCATGTACTGCGGCTCGGTGGTCTAGGGGTATGATTCTCGCTTAGGGTGCGAGAGGTCCCGGGTTCAAATCCCGGCCGAGCCCTGGGGGTTAATAAAAAAGTTTATTTTACTCCAATAGCCAAATTATATTTGAAGTTTGTAACATTACCTCAGCTATTCCGAAACACTATCTGAAGTCATCTCTTCGCCGTGGAATCGAAACTGTACATTTAGTCACCTTTACAAAAAGAGGAAATCAAATTAACTTTTGGATTCCCGCAATGCACCCACCAGGTTTCGAACCTGGGACCTTCTGCGTGTAAAGCAGATGTGATAACCACTACACCATGGGTGCACGCAACTGTCATATAAAGCCAATTTTACATTGATTATGCATTTTTAATAATCCTTTTCCATGATTGAATAATTGTTTTTTTTATGATGTTAACGGCTCGATGGTCTAGTGGTATGATTCTTGCTTCGGGTGTGAGAGGTCCCGGGTTCAAATCCCGGTCGAGCCCTTTAACTTTTTTTTCCTTTTCTACATTTCACTTTATCAAAATAACGCAAATTTTCGTTATAACTCATTTCTAGTAGTGTTACTTAAACGTTAAAGATGTAGTAAGTTAAATCTTGATTTCTACACATTGAGTAGAGTTCCAAGTATATCCATGCCTTTATTCATTCACGCTAATCAAATATAAAATTAATGCAGATGATAGAATTATCAGATAATCTGAAATAACAGTCAAGATGTAGAACTTGCTAACGTTAATAATAGGCTTTTTTAAAACATTAATAACATGTAAAAACTACGAATCATTTTACTTCTAAAAGAATTAGGAAGTAAATTTTGACTAACTCTAAAGAAAATTTCATTGCTGAATAACTTCATTTCTTTTCTGTTAGAAGGGATAATTGCTGACAGCCATTAATCAAATCGCGCGGGACAGATGGGTATTTGTTTTCAAAAATAATGAGTACATAGGAACTTTTAAAAAATTTGCAACAGCGTTGTGCCCACCAGGTTTCAAACCTAGGACCTTCTGCGTGTTAGTCTGATGTGATAACCACTACACCATGGGCACGTGCTGAAGGTGGAGAATTTAATTCTTTTGTAGGGTATTGAGTTCAGCATACATTGCTTTGTTGTTATAACTGGAGAATTCGATTGTTTTCGAATTTCTATCAGCATGTACTGCGGCTCGGTGGTCTAGGGGTATGATTCTCGCTTAGGGTGCGAGAGGTCCCGGGTTCAAATCCCGGCCGAGCCCTGGGGGTTAATAAAAAAGTTTATTTTACTCCAATAGCCAAATTATATTTGAAGTTTGTAACATTACCTCAGCTATTCCGAAACACTATCTGAAGTCATCTCTTCGCCGTGGAATCGAAACTGTACATTTAGTCACCTTTACAAAAAGAGGAAATCAAATTAACTTTTGGATTCCCGCAATGCACCCACCAGGTTTCGAACCTGGGACCTTCTGCGTGTAAAGCAGATGTGATAACCACTACACCATGGGTGCACGCAACTGTCATATAAAGCCAATTTTACATTGATTATGCATTTTTAATAATCCTTTTCCATGATTGAATAATTGTTTTTTTATGATGTTAACGGCTCGATGGTCTAGTGGTATGATTCTTGCTTCGGGTGTGAGAGGTCCCGGGTTCAAATCCCGGTCGAGCCCTTTAACTTTTTTTTCCTTTTCTACATTTCACTTTATCAAAATAACGCAAATTTTCGTTATAACTCATTTCTAGTAGTGTTACTTAAACGTTAAAGATGTAGTAAGTTAAATCTTGATTTCTACACATTGAGTAGAGTTCCAAGTATATCCATGCCTTTATTCATTCACGCTAATCAAATATAAAATTAATGCAGATGATAGAATTATCAGATAATCTGAAATAACAGTCAAGATGTAGAACTTGCTAACGTTAATAATAGGCTTTTTTAAAACATTAATAACATGTAAAAACTACGAATCATTTTACTTCTAAAAGAATTAGGAAGTAAATTTTGACTAACTCTAAAGAAAATTTCATTGCTGAATAACTTCATTTCTTTTCTGTTAGAAGGGATAATTGCTGACAGCCATTAATCAAATCGCGCGGGACAGATGGGTATTTGTTTTCAAAAATAATGAGTACATAGGAACTTTTAAAAAATTTGCAACAGCGTTGTGCCCACCAGGTTTCGAACCTGGGACCTTCTGCGTGTTAGGCAGATGTGATAACCACTACACCATGGGCACGTGCTGAAGGTGGAGAATTTCATTTTTTTGTAGGGTATTGAGTTCAGCATACATTGCTTTGTTGTTATAACTGGAGAATTCGATTGTTTTCGAATTTCTATCAGCATGTACTGCGGCTCGGTGGTCTAGGGGTATGATTCTCGCTTAGGGTGCGAGAGGTCCCGGGTTCAAATCCCGGCCGAGCCCTGGGGGTTAATAAAAAAGTTTATTTTACTCCAATAGCCAAATTATATTTGAAGTTTGTAACATTACCTCAGCTATTCCGAAACACTATCTGAAGTCATCTCTTCGCCGTGGAATCGAAACTGTACATTTAGTCACCTTTACAAAAAGAGGAAATCAAATTAACTTTTGGATTCCCGCAATGCACCCACCAGGTTTCGAACCTGGGACCTTCTGCGTGTAAAGCAGATGTGATAACCACTACACCATGGGTGCACGCAACTGTCATATAAAGCCAATTTTACATTGATTATGCATTTTTAATAATCCTTTTCCATGATTGAATAATTGTTTTTTTATGATGTTAACGGCTCGATGGTCTAGTGGTATGATTCTTGCTTCGGGTGTGAGAGGTCCCGGGTTCAAATCCCGGTCGAGCCCTTTAACTTTTTTTTCCTTTTCTACATTTCACTTTATCAAAATAACGTAAATTTTCGTTATAACTCATTTCTAGTAGTGTTACTTAAACGTTAAAGATGTAGTAAGTTAAATCTTGATTTCTACACATTGAGTAGAGTTCCAAGTATATCCATGCCTTTATTCATTCACGCTAATCAAATATAAAATTAATGCAGATGATAGAATTATCAGATAATCTGAAAAAACAGTCAAGATGTAGAACTTGCTAACGTTAATAAGAGGCTTTTTTAAAACATTAATAACATGTAAAAACTACGAATCATTTTACTTCTAAAAGAATTAGGAAGTAAATTTTGACTAACTCTAAAGAAAATTTCATTGCTGAATAACTTCATTTCTTTTCTGTTAGAAGGGATAATTGCTGACAGCCATTAATCAAATCGCGCGGGACAGATGGGTATTTGTTTTCAAAAATAATGAGTACATAGGAACTTTTAAAAAATTTGCAACAGCGTTGTGCCCACCAGGTTTCGAACCTGGGACCTTTTGCGTGTTAGGCAGATGTGATAACCACTACACCATGGGCACGTGCTGAAGGTGGAGAATTTCATTTTTTTGTAGGGTATTGAGTTCAGCATACATTGCTTTGTTGTTATAACTGGAGAATTCGATTGTTTTCGAATTTCTATCAGCATGTACTGCGGCTCGGTGGTCTAGGGGTATGATTCTCGCTTTGGGTGCGAGAGGTCCCGGGTTCAAATCCCGGCCGAGCCCTGGGGGTTAATAAAAAAGTTTATTTTACTCCAATAGCCAAATTATATTTGAAGTTTGTAACATTACCTCAGCTATTCCGAAACACTATCTGAAGTCATCTCTTCGCCGTGGAATCGAAACTGTACATTTAGTCACCTTCACAAAAAGAGGAAATCAAATTAACTTTTGGATTCCCGCAATGCACCCACCAGGTTTCGAACCTGGGACCTTCAGCGTGTAAAGCAGATGTGATAACCACTACACCATAGGTGCACGCAGCTGTCATATAAAGCCAATTTTACATTGATTATGCATTTTTAATAATCCTTTTCCATGATTGAATAATTGTTTTTTTATGATGTTAACGGCTCGATGGTCTAGTGGTATGATTCTTGCTTCGGGTGTGAGAGGTCCCGGGTTCAAATCCCGGTCGAGCCCTTTAACTTTTTTTTTCCTTTTCTACATTTCACTTTATCAAAATAACGCAAATTTTCGTTATAACTCATTTCTAGTAGTGTTACTTAAACGTTAAAGATGTAGTAAGTTAAATCTTGATTTCTACACATTGAGTAGAGTTCCAAGTATATCCATGCCTTTATTCATTCACGCTAATCAAATATAAAATTAACGCAGATGATAGAATTATCAGATAATCTGAAATAACAGTCAAGATGTAGAACTTGCTAACGTTAATAATAGGCTTTTTTAAAACATTAATAACTTGTAAAAACTACGAATCATTTTACTTCTAAAAGAATTAGGAAGTAAATTTTGACTAACTCTAAAGAAAATTTCATTGCTGAATAACTTCATTTCTTTTCTGTTAGAAGGGATAATTGCTGACAGCCATTAATCAAATGGCCCCACCAGTGGCTGAGAGGTTCTGCTCTCGAAGCTGGTAGACGGGAGGTGCTGGGTTCGATCCCAATCGCGCCCGTCGGCCTAATCGTTCGGAGTTTTCGTGGTTTTCTTCGAACCGTGGATATCCATGCGTTAATACGGATTAGGTTCCCTTAGAAAGACCTCCACGGAAGGCACTCCCCCCAGGGCCTATATCCCTCGTGTAGATAATTGGCCGTCAACAATCAAACCAAACCAAACCAAACCATTAATCAAATCGCGCGGGACAGATGGGTATTTGTTTTCAAAAACAATGAGTACATAGGAACTTTTAAAAAATTTGCAACAGCGTTGTGCCCACCAGGTTTCGAACCTGGGACCTTCTGCGTGTTAGGCAGATGTGATAACCACTACACCATGGACACGTGCTGAAGGTGGAGAATTTCATTTTTTTGTAGGGTATTGAGTTCAGCATACATTGCTTTGTTGTTATAACTGGAGAATTCGATTGTTTTCGAATTTCTATCAGCATGTACTGCGGCTCGGTGGTCTAGGGGTATGATTCTCGCTTAGGGTGCGAGAGGTCCCGGGTTCAAATCCCGGCCGAGCCCTGGGGGTTAATAAAAAAGTTTATTTTACTCCAATAGCCAAATTATATTTGAAGTTTGTAACATTACCTCAGCTATTCCGAAACACTATCTGAAGTCATCTCTTCGCCGTGGAATCGAAACTGTACATTTAGTCACCTTTACAAAAAGAGGAAATCAAATTAACTTTTGGATTCCCGCAATGCACCCACCAGGTTTCGAACCTGGGACCTTCTGCGTGTAAAGCAGATGTGATAACCACTACACCATGGGTGCACGCAACTGTCATATAAAGCCAATTTTACATTGATTATGCATTTTTAATAATCCTTTTCCATGATTGAATAATTGTTTTTTTATGATGTTAACGGCTCGATGGTCTAGTGGTATGATTCTTGCTTCGGGTGTGAGAGGTCCCGGGTTCAAATCCCGGTCGAGCCCTTTAACTTTTTTTTCCTTTTCTACATTTCACTTTATCAAAATAACGCAAATTTTCGTTATAACTCATTTCTAGTAGTGTTACTTAAACGTTAAAGATGTAGTAAGTTAAATCTTGATTTCTACACATTGAGTAGAGTTCCAAGTATATCCATGCCTTTATTCATTCACGCTAATCAAATATAAAATTAATGCAGATGATAGAATTATCAGATAATCTGAAATAACAGTCAAGATGTAGAACTTGCTAACGTTAATAATAGGCTTTTTTAAAACATTAATAACATGTAAAAACTACGAATCATTTTACTTCTAAAAGAATTAGGAAGTAAATTTTGACTAACTCTAAAGAAAATTTCATTGCTGAATAACTTCATTTCTTTTCTGTTAGAAGGGATAATTGCTGACAGCCATTAATCAAATCGCGCGGGACAGATGGGTATTTGTTTTCAAAAATAATGAGTACATAGGAACTTTTAAAAAATTTGCAACAGCGTTGTGCCCACCAGGTTTCGAACCTGGGACCTTCTGCGTGTTAGGCAGATGTGACAACCACTACACCATGGGCACGTGCTGAAGGTGGAGAATTTCATTTTTTTGTAGGGTATTGAGTTCAGCATACATTGCTTTGTTGTTATAACTGGAGAATTCGATTGTTTTCCAATTTCTATCAGCATGTACTGCGGCTCGGTGGTCTAGGGGTATGATTCTCGCTTAGGGTGCGAGAGGTCCCGGGTTCAAATCCCGGCCGAGCCCTGGGGGTTAATAAAAAAGTTTATTTTACTCCAATAGCCAAATTATATTTGAAGTTTGTAACATTACCTCAGCTATTCCGAAACACTATCTGAAGTCATCTCTTCGCCGTGGAATCGAAACTGTACATTTAGTCACCTTTACAAAAAGAGGAAATCAAATTAACTTTTGGAATCCCGCAATGCACCCACCAGGTTTCGAACCTGGGACCTTCTGCGTGTAAAGCAGATGTGATAACCACTACACCATGGGTGCACGCAACTGTCATATAAAGCCAATTTTACATTGATTATGCATTTTTAATAATCCTTTTCCATGATTGAATAATTGTTTATTTATGATGTTAACGGCTCGATGGTCTAGTGGTATGATTCTTGCTTCGGGTGTGAGAGGTCCCGGGTTCAAATCCCGGTCGAGCCCTTTAACTTTTTTTTCCTTTTCCACATTTCACTTTATCAAAATAACGCAAATTTTCGTTATAACTCATTTCTAGTAGTGTTACTTAAACGTTAAAGATGTAGTAAGTTAAATCTTGATTTCTACACATTGAGTAGAGTTCCAAGTATATCCATGCCTTTATTCATTCACGCTAATCAAATATAAAATTAATGCAGATGATAGAATTATCAGATAATCTGAAATAACAGTCAAGATGTAGAACTTGCTAACGTTAATAATAGGCTTTTTTAAAACATTAATAACATGTAAAAACTACGAATCATTTTACTTCTAAAAGAATTAGGAAGTAAATTTTGACTAGCTCTAAAGAAAATTTCATTGCTGAATAACTTCATTTCTTTTCTGTTAGAAGGGTTGGTTGATTTTTGACGGCCGATTATCTACACTTGGGATATAGACCCTGGGGGGAGTGCCCTTCGTGGGGGTCTTTCTAAGGGAACCTAACCCGCATTTACGCATGGAAATCCAAGGTTTCGAAGAAAACCACGAAAACTCCGAAACGGTTAGGCCGACGGGCGCGATTGGGTTCTGTTAGAAGGGATAATTGCTGACAGCCATTAATCAAATCGCGCGGGACAGATGGGTATTTGTTTTCAAAAATAATGAGTACATAGGAACTTTTAAAAAATTTGCAACAGCGTTGTGCCCACCAGGTTTCGAACCTGGGACCTTCTGCGTGTTAGGCAGATGTGATAACCACTACACCATGGGCACGTGCTGAAGGTGGGGAATTTCATTTTTTTGTAGGGTATTGAGTTCAGCATACATTGCTTTGTTGTTATAACTGGAGAATTCGATTGTTTTCGAATTTCTATCAGCATGTACTGCGGCTCGGTGGTCTAGGGGTATGATTCTCGCTTAGGGTGCGAGAGGTCCCGGGTTCAAATCCCGGCCGAGCCCTGGGGGTTAATAAAAAAGTTTATTTTACTCCAATAGCCAAATTATATTTGAAGTTTGTAACATTACCTCAGCTATTCCGAAACACTATCTGAAGTCATCTCTTCGCCGTGGAATCGAAACTGTACATTTAGTCACCTTTACAAAAAGAGGAAATCAAATTAACTTTTGGATTCCCGCAATGCACCCACCAGGTTTCGAACCTGGGACCTTCTGCGTGTAAAGCAGATGTGATAACCACTACACCATGGGTGCACGCAACTGTCATATAAAGCCAATTTTACATTGATTATGCATTTTTAATAATCCTTTTCCATGATTGAATAATTGTTTTTTTATGATGTTAACGGCTCGATGGTCTAGTGGTATGATTCTTGCTTCGGGTGTGAGAGGTCCCGGGTTCAAATCCCGGTCGAGCCCTTTAACTTTTTTTTCCTTTTCTACATTTCACTTTATCAAAATAACGCAAATTTTCGTTATAACTCATTTCTAGTAGTGTTACTTAAACGTTAAAGATGTAGTAAGTTAAATCTTGATTTCTACACATTGAGTAGAGTTCCAAGTATATCCATGCCTTTATTCATTCACGCTAATCAAATATAAAATTAATGCAGATGATAGAATTATCAGATAATCTGAAATAACAGTCAAGATGTAGAACTTGCTAACGTTAATAATAGGCTTTTTTAAAACATTAATAACATGTAAAAACTACGAATCATTTTACTTCTAAAAGAATTAGGAAGTAAATTTTGACTAACTCTAAAGAAAATTTCATTGCTGAATAACTTCATTTCTTTTCTGTTAGAAGGGATAATTGCTGACAGCCATTAATCAAATCGCGCGGGACAGATGGGTATTTGTTTTCAAAAATAATGAGTACATAGGAACTTTTAAAAAATTTGCAACAGCGTTGTGCCCACCAGGTTTCGAACCTGGGACCTTCTGCGTGTTAGGCAGATGTGATAACCACTACACCATGGGCACGTGCTGAAGGTGGAGAATTTCATTTTTTTGTAGGGTATTGAGTTCAGCATACATTGCTTTGTTGTTATAACTGGAGAATTCGATTGTTTTCGAATTTCTATCAGCATGTACTGCGGCTCGGTGGTCTAGGTGTATGATTCTCGCTTAGGGTGCGAGAGGTCCCGGGTTCAAATCCCGGCCGAGCCCTGGGGGTTAATAAAAAAGTTTATTTTACTCCAATAGCCAAATTATATTTGAAGTTTGTAACATTACCTCAGCTATTCCGAAACACTATCTGAAGTCATCTCTTCGCCGTGGAATCGAAACTGTACATTTAGTCACCTTTACAAAAAGAGGAAATCAAATTAACTTTTGGATTCCCGCAATGCACCCACCAGGTTTCGAACCTGGGACCTTCTGCGTGTAAAGCAGATGTGATAACCACTACACCATGGGTGCACGCAACTGTCATATAAAGCCAATTTTACATTGATTATGCATTTTTAATAATCCTTTTCCATGATTGAATAATTGTTTTTTTATGATGTTAACGGCTCGATGGTCTAGTGGTATGATTCTTGCTTCGGGTGTGAGAGGTCCCGGGTTCAAATCCCGGTCGAGCCCTTTAACTTTTTTTTCCTTTTCTACATTTCACTTTATCAAAATAACGTAAATTTTCGTTATAACTCATTTCTAGTAGTGTTACTTAAACGTTAAAGATGTAGTAAGTTAAATCTTGATTTCTACACATTGAGTAGAGTTCCAAGTATATCCATGCCTTTATTCATTCACGCTAATCAAATATAAAATTAATGCAGATGATAGAATTATCAGATAATCTGAAATAACAGTCAAGATGTAGAACTTGCTAACGTTAATAATAGGCTTTTTTAAAACATTAATAACATGTAAAAACTACGAATCATTTTACTTCTAAAAGAATTAGGAAGTAAATTTTGACTAACTCTAAAGAAAATTTCATTGCTGAATAACTTCATTTCTTTTCTGTTAGAAGGGATAATTGCTGACAGCCATTAATCAAATCGCGCGGGACAGATGGGTATTTGTTTTCAAAAATAATGAGCACATAGGAACTTTTAAAAAATTTGCAACAGCGTTGTGCCCACCAGGTTTCGAACCTGGGACCTTCTGCGTGTTAGGCAGATGTGATAACCACTACACCATGGGCACGTGCTGAAGGTGGAGAATTTCATTTTTTTGTAGGGTATTGAGTTCAGCATACATTGCTTTGTTGTTATAACTGGAGAATTCGATTGTTTTCGAATTTCTATCAGCATGTACTGCGGCTCGGTGGTCTAGGGGTATGATTCTCGCTTAGGGTGCGAGAGGTCCCGGGTTCAAATCCCGGCCGAGCCCTGGGGGTTAATAAAAAAGTTTATTTTACTCCAATAGCCAAATTATATTTGAAGTTTGTAACATTACCTCAGCTATTCCGAAACACTATCTGAAGTCATCTCTTGGCCGTGGAATCGAAACTGTACATTTAGTCACCTTTACAAAAAGAGGAAATCAAATTAACTTTTGGATTCCCGCAATGCACCCACCAGGTTTCGAACCTGGGACCTTCTGCGTGTAAAGCAGATGTGATAACCACTACACCATGGGTGCACGCAACTGTCATATAAAGCCAATTTTACATTGATTATGCATTTTTAATAATCCTTTTCCATGATTGAATAATTGTTTTTTTATGATGTTAACGGCTCGATGGTCTAGTGGTATGATTCTTGCTTCGGGTGTGAGAGGTCCCGGGTTCAAATCCCGGTCGAGCCCTTTAACTTTTTTTTCCTTTTCTACATTTCACTTTATCAAAATAACGTAAATTTTCGTTATAACTCATTTCTAGTAGTGTTACTTAAACGTTAAAGATGTAGTAAGTTAAATCTTGATTTCTACACATTGAGTAGAGTTCCAAGTATATCCATGCCTTTATTCATTCACGCTAATCAAATATAAAATTAATGCAGATGATAGAATTATCAGATAATCTGAAAAAACAGTCAAGATGTAGAACTTGCTAACGTTAATAAGAGGCTTTTTTAAAACATTAATAACATGTAAAAACTACGAATCATTTTACTTCTAAAAGAATTAGGAAGTAAATTTTGACTAACTCTAAAGAAAATTTCATTGCTGAATAACTTCATTTCTTTTCTGTTAGAAGGGATAATTGCTGACAGCCATTAATCAAATCGCGCGGGACAGATGGGTATTTGTTTTCAAAAATAATGAGTACATAGGAACTTTTAAAAAATTTGCAACAGCGTTGTGCCCACCAGGTTTCGAACCTGGGACCTTCTGCGTGTTAGGCAGATGTGATAACCACTACACCATGGGCACGTGCTGAAGGTGGAGAATTTCATTTTTTTGTAGGGTATTGAGTTCAGCATACATTGCTTTGTTGTTATAACTGGAGAATTCGATTGTTTTCGAATTTCTATCAGCATGTACTGCGGCTCGGTGGTCTAGGGGTATGATTCTCGCTTTGGGTGCGAGAGGTCCCGGGTTCAAATCCCGGCCGAGCCCTGGGGGTTAATAAAAAAGTTTATTTTACTCCAATAGCCAAATTATATTTGAAGTTTGTAACATTACCTCAGCTATTCCGAAACACTATCTGAAGTCATCTCTTCGCCGTGGAATCGAAACTGTACATTTAGTCACCTTCACAAAAAGAGGAAATCAAATTAACTTTTGGATTCCCGCAATGCACCCACCAGGTTTCGAACCTGGGACCTTCTGCGTGTAAAGCAGATGTGATAACCACTACACCATGGGTGCACGCAGCTGTCATATAAAGCCAATTTTACATTGATTATGCATTTTTAATAATCCTTTTCCATGATTGAATAATTGTTTTTTTATGATGTTAACGGCTCGATGGTCTAGTGGTATGATTCTTGCTTCGGGTGTGAGAGGTCCCGGGTTCAAATCCCGGTCGAGCCCTTTAACTTTTTTTTCCTTTTCTACATTTCACTTTATCAAAATAACGCAAATTTTCGTTATAACTCATTTCTAGTAGTGTTACTTAAACGTTAAAGATGTAGTAAGTTAAATCTTGATTTCTACACATTGAGTAGAGTTCCAAGTATATCCATGCCTTTATTCATTCACGCTAATCAAATATAAAATTAACGCAGATGATAGAATTATCGGATAATCTGAAATAACAGTCAAGATGTAGAACTTGCTAACGTTAATAATAGGCTTTTTTAAAACATTAATAACATGTAAAAACTACGAATCATTTTACTTCTAAAAGAATTAGGAAGTAAATTTTGACTAACTCTAAAGAAAATTTCATTGCTGAATAACTTCATTTCTTTTCTGTTAGAAGGGATAATTGCTGACAGCCATTAATCAAATGGCCCCACCAGTGGCTGAGAGGTTCTGCTCTCGAAGCTGGTAGACGGGAGGTGCTGGGTTCGATCCCAATCGCGCCCGTCGGCCTAATCGTTCGGAGTTTTCGTGGTTTTCTTCGAACCGTGGATATCCATGCGTTAATACGGATTAGGTTCCCTTAGAAAGACCTCCACGGAAAGCACTCCCCCCAGGGCCTATATCCCTCGTGTAGATAATTGGCCGTCAACAATCAAACCAAACCAAACCAAACCAATAATCAAATCGCGCGGGATAGATGGGTATTTGTTTTCAAAAATAATGACTACATAGGAACTTTTAAAAAATTTGCAACAGCGTTGTGCCCACCAGGTTTCGAACCTGGGACCTTCTGCGCGTTAGGCAGATGTGATAACCACTACACCATGGACACGTGCTGAAGGTGGAGAATTTCATTTTTTTGTAGGGTATTGAGTTCAGCATACATTGCTTTGTTGTTATAACTGGAGAATTCGATTGTTTTCGAATTTCTATCAGCATGTACTGCGGCTCGGTGGTCTAGGGGTATGATTCTCGCTTAGGGTGCGAGAGGTCCCGGGTTCAAATCCCGGCCGAGCCCTGGGGGTTAATAAAAAAGTTTATTTTACTCCAATAGCCAAATTATATTTGAAGTTTGTAACATTACCTCAGCTATTCCGAAACACTATCTGAAGTCATCTCTTCGCCGTGGAATCGAAACTGTACATTTAGTCACCTTTACAAAAAGAGGAAATCAAATTAACTTTTGGATTCCCGCAATGCACCCACCAGGTTTCGAACCTGGGACCTTCTGCGTGTAAAGCAGATGTGATAACCACTACACCATGGGTGCACGCAACTGTCATATAAAGCCAATTTTACATTGATTATGCATTTTTAATAATCCTTTTCCATGATTGAATAATTGTTTATTTATGATGTTAACGGCTCGATGGTCTAGGGGTATGATTCTTGCTTCGGGTGTGAGAGGTCCCGGGTTCAAATCCCGGTCGAGCCCTTTAACTTTTTTTTCCTTTTCCACATTTCACTTTATCAAAATAACGCAAATTTTCGTTATAACTCATTTCTAGTAGTGTTACTTAAACGTTAAAGATGTAGTAAGTTAAATCTTGATTTCTACACATTGAGTAGAGTTCCAAGTATATCCATGCCTTTATTCATTCACGCTAATCAAATATAAAATTAATGCAGATGATAGAATTATCAGATAATCTGAAATAACAGTCAAGATGTAGAACTTGCTAACGTTAATAATAGGCTTTTTTAAAACATTAATAACATGTAAAAACTACGAATCATTTTACTTCTAAAAGAATTAGGAAGTAAATTTTGACTAGCTCTAAAGAAAATTTCATTGCTGAATAACTTCATTTCTTTTCTGTTAGAAGGGATAATTGCTGACAGCCATTAATCAAATCGCGCGGGACAGATGGGTATTTGTTTTCAAAAATAATGAGTACATAGGAACTTCTAAAAAATTTGCAACAGCGTTGTGCCCACCAGGTTTCGAACCTGGGACCTTCTGCGTGTTAGGCAGATGTGATAACCACTACACCATGGGCACGTGCTGAAGGTGGAGAATTTCATTTTTTTGTAGGGTATTGAGTTCAGCATACATTGCTTTGTTGTTATAACTGGAGAATTCGATTGTTTTCGAATTTCTATCAGCATGTACTGCGGCTCGGTGGTCTAGGGGTATGATTCTCGCTTAGGGTGCGAGAGGTCCCGGGTTCAAATCCCGGCCGAGCCCTGGGGGTTAATAAAAAAGTTTATTTTACTCCAATAGCCAAATTATATTTGAAGTTTGTAACATTACCTCAGCTATTCCGAAACACTATCTGAAGTCATCTCTTCGCCGTGGAATCGAAACTGTACATTTAGTCACCTTTACAAAAAGAGGAAATCAAATTAACTTTTGGATTCCCGCAATGCACCCACCAGGTTTCGAACCTGGGACCGTCTGCGTGTAAAGCAGATGTGATAACCACTACACCATGGGTGCACGCAACTGTCATATAAAGCCAATTTTACATTGATTATGCATTTTTAATAATCCTTTTCCATGATTGAATAATTGTTTTTTTATGATGTTAACGGCTCGATGGTCTAGTGGTATGATTCTTGCTTCGGGTGTGAGAGGTCCCGGGTTCAAATCCCGGTCGAGCCCTTTAACTTTTTTATCCTTTTCTACTTTTCACTTTATCAAAATAACGCAAATTTTCGTTATAACTCATTTCTAGTAGTGTTACTTAAACGTTAAAGATGTAGTAAGTTAAATCTTGATTTCTACACATTGAGTAGAGTTCCAAGTATATCCATGCTTTATTCATTCACGCTAATCAAATATAAAAGTTAATGCAGATGATAGAATTATCAGATAATCTGAAATAACAGTCAAGATGTAGAACTTGCTAACGTTAATAATAGGCTTTTTTAAAACATTAATTACATGTAAAAACTACGAATCATTTTACTTCTAAAAGAATTAGGAAGTAAATTTTGACTAACTCTAAAGAAAATTTCATTGCTGAATAACTTCATTTCTTTTCTGTTAGAAGGGATAATTGCTGACAGCCATAATCAAATCGCGTGGGACAGATGGGTATTTGTTTTCAAAAATAATGAGTACATAGGAACTTTTAAAAATTTGCAACAGCGTTGTGCCCACCAGGTTTCGAACCTGGGACCTTCTGCGTGTAGGCAGATGTGATAACCACTACACCATGGGCACGTGCTGAAGGTGGAGAATTTCATTTTTTTGTAGGGTATTGAGTTCAGCATACATTGCTTTGTTGTTATAACTGGAGAATTCGATTGTTTTCGAATTTCTATCAGCATGTACTGCGGCTCGGTGGTCTAGGGGTATGATTCTCGCTTAGGGTGCGAGAGGTCCCGTGTTCAAATCCCGGCCGAGCCCTGGGGGTTAATAAAAAAGTTTATTTTACTCCAATAGCCAAATTATATTTGAAGTTTGTAACATTACCTCAGCTATTCCGAAACACTATCTGAAGTCATCTCTTCGCCGTGGAATCGAAACTGTACATTTAGTCACCTTTACAAAAAGAGGAAATCAAATTAACTTTTGGATTCCCGCAATGCACCCACCAGGTTTCGAACCTGGGACCTTCTGCGTGTAAAGCAGATGTGATAACCACTACACCATGGGTGCACGCAACTGTCATATAAAGCCAATTTTACATTGATTATGCATTTTTAATAATCCTTTTCCATGATTGAATAATTGTTTTTTTATGATGTTAACGGCTCGATGGTCTAGTGGTATGATTCTTGCTTCGGGTGTGAGAGGTCCCGGGTTCAAATCCCGGTCGAGCCCTTTAACTTTTTTTTCCTTTTCTACATTTCACTTTATCAAAATAACGCAAATTTTCGTTATAACTCATTTCTAGTAGTGTTACTTAAACGTTAAAGATGTAGTAAGTTAAATCTTGATTTCTACACATTGAGTAGAGTTCCAAGTATATCCATGCCTTTATTCATTCACGCTAATCAAATATAAAATTAATGCAGATGATAGAATTATCAGATAATCTGAAATAACAGTCAAGATGTAGAACTTGCTAACGTTAATAATAGGCTTTTTTAAAACATTAATAACATGTAAAAACTACGAATCATTTTACTTCTAAAAGAATTAGGAAGTAAATTTTGACTAACTCTAAAGAAAATTTCATTGCTGAATAACTTCATTTCTTTTCTGTTAGAAGGGATAATTGCTGACAGCCATTAATCAAATCGCGCGGGACAGATGGGTATTTGTTTTCAAAAATAATGAGTACATAGGAACTTTTAAAAAATTTGCAACAGCGTTGTGCCCACCAGGTTTCGAACCTGGGACCTTCTGCGTGTTAGGCAGATGTGATAACCACTACACCATGGGCACGTGCTGAAGGTGGAGAATTTCATTTTTTTGTAGGGTATTGAGTTCAGCATACATTGCTTTGTTGTTATAACTGGAGAATTCGATTGTTTTCGAATTTCTATCAGCATGTACTGCGGCACGGTGGTCTAGGGGTATGATTCTCGCTTAGGGTGCGAGAGGTCCCGGGTTCAAATCCCGGCCGAGCCCTGGGGGTTAATAAAAAATTTATTTTACTCCAATAGCCAAATTATATTTGAAGTTTGTAACATTACCTCAGCTATTCCGAAACACTATCTGAAGTCATCTCTTCGCCGTGGAATCGAAACTGTACATTTAGTCACCTTTACAAAAAGAGGAAATCAAATTAACTTTTGGATTCCCGCAATGCACCCACCAGGTTTCGAACCTGGGACCTTCTGCGTGTAAAGCAGATGTGATAACCACTACACCATGGGTGCACGCAACTGTCATATAAAGCCAATTTTACATTGATTATGCATTTTTAATAATCCTTTTCCATGATTGAATAATTGTTTTTTTATGATGTTAACGGCTCGATGGTCTAGTGGTATGATTCTTGCTTCGAGTGTGAGAGGTCCCGGGTTCAAATCCCGGTCGAGCCCTTTAACTTTTTTTTCCTTTTCTACATTTCACTTTATCAAAATAACGCAAATTTTCGTTATAACTCATTTCTAGTAGTGTTACTTAAACGTTAAAGATGTAGTAAGTTAAATCTTGATTTCCACACATTGAGTAGAGTTCCAAGTATATCCATGCCTTTATTCATTCACGCTAATCAAATATAAAATTAATGCAGATGATAGAATTATCAGATAATCTGAAAAAACAGTCAAGATGTAGAACTTGCTAACGTTAATAATAGGCTTTTTTAAAACATTAATAACATGTAAAAACTACGAATCATTTTACTTCTAAAAGAATTAGGAAGTAAATTTTGACTAACTCTAAAGAAAATTTCATTGCTGAATAACTTCATTTCTTTTCTGTTAGAAGGGATAATTGCTGACAGCCATTAATCAAATCGCGCGGGACAGATGGGTATTTGTTTTCAAAAATAATGAGTACATAGGAACTTTTAAAAAATTTGCAACAGCGTTGTGCCCACCAGGTTTCGAACCTGGGACCTTCTGCGTGTTAGGCAGATGTGATAACCACTACACCATGGGCACGTGCTGAAGGTGGAGAATTTCATTTTTTTGTAGGGTATTGAGTTCAGCATACATTGCTTTGTTGTTATAACTGGAGAATTCGATTGTTTTCGAATTTCTATCAGCATGTACTGCGGCTCGGTGGTCTAGGGGTATGATTCTCGCTTTGGGTGCGAGAGGTCCCGGGTTCAAATCCCGGCCGAGCCCTGGGGGTTAATAAAAAAGTTTATTTTACTCCAATAGCCAAATTATATTTGAAGTTTGTAACATTACCTCAGCTATTCCGAAACACTATCTGAAGTCATCTCTTCGCCGTGGAATCGAAACTGTACATTTAGTCACCTTCACAAAAAGAGGAAATCAAATTAACTTTTGGATTCCCGCAATGCACCCACCAGGTTTCGAACCTGGGACCTTCTGCGTGTAAAGCAGATGTGATAACCACTACACCAGGGGTGCACGCAGCTGTCATATAAAGCCAATTTTACATTGATTATGCATTTTTAATAATCCTTTTCCATGATTGAATAATTGTTTTTTTATGATGTTAACGGCTCGATGGTCTAGTGGTATGATTCTTGCTTCGGGTGTGAGAGGTCCCGGGTTCAAATCCCGGTCGAGCCCTTTAACTTTTTTTTCCTTTTCTACATTTCACTTTATCAAAATAACGCAAATTTTCGTTATAACTCATTTCTAGTAGTGTTACTTAAACGTTAAAGATGTAGTAAGTTAAATCTTGATTTCTACACATTGAGTAGAGTTCCAAGTATATCCATGCCTTTATTCATTCACGCTAATCAAATATAAAATTAACGCAGATGATAGAATTATCAGATAATCTGAAATAACAGTCAAGATGTAGAACTTGCTAACGTTAATAATAGGCTTTTTTAAAACATTAATAACATGTAAAAACTACGAATCATTTTACTTCTAAAAGAATTAGGAAGTAAATTTTGACTAACTCTAAAGAAAATTTCATTGCTGAATAACTTCATTTCTTTTCTGTTAGAAGGGATAATTGCTGACAGCCATTAATCAAATGGCCCCACCAGTGGCTGAGAGGTTCTGCTCTCGAAGCTGGTAGACGGGAGGTGCTGGGTTCGATCCCAATCGCGCCCGTCGGCCTAATCGTTCGGAGTTTTCGTGGTTTTCTTCGAACCGTGGATATCCATGCGTTAATACGGATTAGGTTCCCTTAGAAAGACCTCCACGGAAGGCACTCCCCCCAGGGCCTATATCCCTCGTGTAGATAATTGGCCGTCAACAATCAAACCAAACCAAACCAAACCATTAATCAAATCGCGCGGGACAGATGGGTATTTGTTTTCAAAAATAATGAGTACATAGGAACTTTTAAAAAATTTGCAACAGCGTTGTGCCCACCAGGTTTCGAACCTGGGACCTTCTGCGTGTTAGGCAGATGTGATAACCACTACACCATGGACACGTGCTGAAGGTGGAGAATTTCATTTTTTTGTAGGGTATTGAGTTCAGCATACATTGCTTTGTTGTTATAACTGGAGAATTCGATTGTTTTCGAATTTCTATCAGCATGTACTGCGGCTCGGTGGTCTAGGGGTATGATTCTCGCTTAGGGTGCGAGAGGTCCCGGGTTCAAATCCCGGCCGAGCCCTGGGGGTTAATAAAAAAGTTTATTTTACTCCAATAGCCAAATTATATTTGAAGTTTGTAACATTACCTCAGCTATTCCGAAACACTATCTGAAGTCATCTCTTCGCCGTGGAATCGAAACTGTACATTTAGTCACCTTTACAAAAAGAGGAAATCAAATTAACTTTTGGATTCCCGCAATGCACCCACCAGGTTTCGAACCTGGGACCTTCTGCGTGTAAAGCAGATGTGATAACCACTACACCATGGGTGCACGCAACTGTCATATAAAGCCAATTTTACATTGATTATGCATTTTTAATAATCCTTTTCCATGATTGAATAATTGTTTTTTTATGATGTTAACGGCTCGATGGTCTAGTGGTATGATTCTTGCTTCGGGTGTGAGAGGTCCCGGGTTCAAATCCCGGTCGAGCCCTTTAACTTTTTTTTCCTTTTCTACATTTCACTTTATCAAAATAACGCAAATTTTCGTTATAACTCATTTCTAGTAGTGTTACTTAAACGTTAAAGATGTAGTAAGTTAAATCTTGATTTCTACACATTGAGTAGAGTTCCAAGTATATCCATGCCTTTATTCATTCACGCTAATCAAATATAAAATTAATGCAGATGATAGAATTATCAGATAATCTGAAATAACAGTCAAGATGTAGAACTTGCTAACGTTAATAATAGGCTTTTTTAAAACATTAATAACATGTAAAAACTACGAATCATTTTACTTCTAAAAGAATTAGGAAGTAAATTTTGACTAACTCTAAAGAAAATTTCATTGCTGAATAACTTCATTTCTTTTCTGTTAGAAGGGATAATTGCTGACAGCCATTAATCAAATCGCGCGGGACAGATGGGTATTTGTTTTCAAAAATAATGAGTACATAGGAACTTTTAAAAAATTTGCAACAGCGTTGTGCCCACCAGGTTTCGAACCTGGGACCTTCTGCGTGTTAGGCAGATGTGACAACCACTACACCATGGGCACGTGCTGAAGGTGGAGAATTTCATTTTTTTGTAGGGTATTGAGTTCAGCATACATTGCTTTGTTGTTATAACTGGAGAATTCGATTGTTTTCCAATTTCTATCAGCATGTACTGCGGCTCGGTGGTCTAGGGGTATGATTCTCGCTTAGGGTGCGAGAGGTCCCGGGTTCAATTCCCGGCCGAGCCCTGGGGGTTAATAAAAAAGTTTATTTTACTCCAATAGCCAAATTATATTTGAAGTTTGTAACATTACCTCAGCTATTCCGAAACACTATCTGAAGTCATCTCTTCGCCGTGGAATCGAAACTGTACATTTAGTCACCTTTACAAAAAGAGGAAATCAAATTAACTTTTGGATTCCCGCAATGCACCCACCAGGTTTCGAACCTGGGACCTTCTGCGTGTAAAGCAGATGTGATAACCACTACACCATGGGTGCACGCAACTGTCATATAAAGCCAATTTTACATTGATTATGCATTTTTAATAATCCTTTTCCATGATTGAATAATTGTTTATTTATGATGTTAACGGCTCGATGGTCTAGTGGTATGATTCTTGCTTCGGGTGTGAGAGGTCCCGGGTTCAAATCCCGGTCGAGCCCTTTAACTTTTTTTTCCTTTTCCACATTTCACTTTATCAAAATAACGCAAATTTTCGTTATAACTCATTTCTAGTAGTGTTACTTAAACGTTAAAGATGTAGTAAGTTAAATCTTGATTTCTACACATTGAGTAGAGTTCCAAGTATATCCATGCCTTTATTCATTCACGCTAATCAAATATAAAATTAATGCAGATGATAGAATTATCAGATAATCTGAAATAACAGTCAAGATGTAGAACTTGCTAACGTTAATAATAGGCTTTTTTAAAACATTAATAACATGTAAAAACTACGAATCATTTTACTTCTAAAAGAATTAGGAAGTAAATTTTGACTAGCTCTAAAGAAAATTTCATTGCTGAATAACTTCATTTCTTTTCTGTTAGAAGGGATAATTGCTGACAGCCATTAATCAAATCGCGCGGGACAGATGGGTATTTGTTTTCAAAAATAATGAGTACATAGGAACTTTTAAAAAATTTGCAACAGCGTTGTGCCCACCAGGTTTCGAACCTGGGACCTTCTGCGTGTTAGGCAGATGTGATAACCACTACACCATGGGCACGTGCTGAAGGTGGAGAATTTCATTTTTTTGTAGGGTATAGAGTTCAGCATACATTGCTTTGTTGTTATAACTGGAGAATTCCATTGTTTTCGAATTTCTATCAGCATGTACTGCGGCTCGGTGGTCTAGGGGTATGATTCTCGCTTAGGGTGCGAGAGGTCCCGGGTTCAAATCCCGGCCGAGCCCTGGGGGTTAATAAAAAAGTTTATTTTACTCCAATAGCCAAATTATATTTGAAGTTTGTAACATTACCTCAGCTATTCCGAAACACTATCTGAAGTCATCTCTTCGCCGTGGAATCGAAACTGTACATTTAGTCACCTTTACAAAAAGAGGAAATCAAATTAACTTTTGGATTCCCGCAATGCACCCACCAGGTTTCGAACCTGGGACCTTCTGCGTGAAAAGCAGATGTGATAACCACTACACCATGGGTGCACGCAACTGTCATATAAAGCCAATTTTACATTGATTATGCATTTTTAATAATCCTTTTCCATGATTGAATAATTGTTTTTTTATGATGTTAACGGCTCGATGGTCTAGTGGTATGATTCTTGCTTCGGGTGTGAGAGGTCCCGGGTTCAAATCCCGGTCGAGCCCTTTAACTTTTTTTTCCTTTTCTACATTTCACTTTATCAAAATAACGCAAATTTTCGTTATAACTCATTTCTAGTAGTGTTACTTAAACGTTAAAGATGTAGTAAGTTAAATCTTGATTTCTACACATTGAGTAGAGTTCCAAGTATATCCATGCCTTTATTCATTCACGCTAATCAAATATAAAATTAACGCAGATGATAGAATTATCAGATAATCTGAAATAACAGTCAAGATGTAGAACTTGCTAACGTTAATAATAGGCTTTTTTAAAACATTAATAACATGTAAAAACTACGAATCATTTTACTTCTAAAAGAATTAGGAAGTAAATTTTGACTAACTCTAAAGAAAATTTCATTGCTGAATAACTTCATTTCTTTTCTGTTAGAAGGGATAATTGCTGACAGCCATTAATCAAATGGCCCCACCAGTGGCTGAGAGGTTCTGCTCTCGAAGCTGGTAGACGGGAGGTGCTGGGTTCGATCCCAATCGCGCCCGTCGGCCTAATCGTTCGGAGTTTTCGTGGTTTTCTTCGAACCGTGGATATCCATGCGTTAATACGGATTAGGTTCCCTTAGAAAGACCTCCACGGAAGGCACTCCCCCCAGGGCCTATATCCCTCGTGTAGATAATTGGCCGTCAACAATCAAACCAAACCAAACCATTAATCAAATCGCGCGGGACAGATGGGTATTTGTTTTCAAAAATAATGAGTACATAGGAACTTTTAAAAAATTTGCAACAGCGTTGTGCCCACCAGGTTTCGAACCTGGGACCTTCTGCGTGTTAGGCAGATGTGATAACCACTACACCATGGACACGTGCTGAAGGTGGAGAATTTCATTTTTTTGTAGGGTATTGAGTTCAGCATACATTGCTTTGTTGTTATAACTGGAGAATTCGATTGTTTTCGAATTTCTATCAGCATGTACTGCGGCTCGGTGGTCTAGGGGTATGATTCTCGCTTAGGGTGCGAGAGGTCCCGGGTTCAAATCCCGGCCGAGCCCTGGGGGTTAATAAAAAAGTTTATTTTACTCCAATAGCCAAATTATATTTGAAGTTTGTAACATTACCTCAGCTATTCCGAAACACTATCTGAAGTCATCTCTTCGCCGTGGAATCGAAACTGTACATTTAGTCACCTTTACAAAAAGAGGAAATCAAATTAACTTTTGGATTCCCGCAATGCACCCACCAGGTTTCGAACCTGGGACCTTCTGCGTGTAAAGCAGATGTGATAACCACTACACCATGGGTGCACGCAACTGTCATATAAAGCCAATTTTACATTGATTATGCATTTTTAATAATCCTTTTCCATGATTGAATAATTGTTTTTTTATGATGTTAACGGCTCGATGGTCTAGTGGTATGATTCTTGCTTCGGGTGTGAGAGGTCCCGGGTTCAAATCCCGGTCGAGCCCTTTAACTTTTTTTTCCTTTTCTACATTTCACTTTATCAAAATAACGCAAATTTTCGTTATAACTCATTTCTAGTAGTGTTACTTAAACGTTAAAGATGTAGTAAGTTAAATCTTGATTTCTACACATTGAGTAGAGTTCCAAGTATATCCATGCCTTTATTCATTCACGCTAATCAAATATAAAATTAATGCAGATGATAGAATTATCAGATAATCTGAAATAACAGTCAAGATGTAGAACTTGCTAACGTTAATAATAGGCTTTTTTAAAACATTAATAACATGTAAAAACTACGAATCATTTTACTTCTAAAAGAATTAGGAAGTAAATTTTGACTAACTCTAAAGAAAATTTCATTGCTGAATAACTTCATTTCTTTTCTGTTAGAAGGGATAATTGCTGACAGCCATTAATCAAATCGCGCGGGACAGATGGGTATTTGTTTTCAAAAATAATGAGTACATAGGAACTTTTAAAAAATTTGCAACAGCGTTGTGCCCACCAGGTTTCGAACCTGGGACCTTCTGCGTGTTAGGCAGATGTGACAACCACTACACCATGGGCACGTGCTGAAGGTGGAGAATTTCATTTTTTTGTAGGGTATTGAGTTCAGCATACATTGCTTTGTTGTTATAACTGGAGAATTCGATTGTTTTCCAATTTCTATCAGCATGTACTGCGGCTCGGTGGTCTAGGGGTATGATTCTCGCTTAGGGTGCGAGAGGTCCCGGGTTCAATTCCCGGCCGAGCCCTGGGGGTTAATAAAAAAGTTTATTTTACTCCAATAGCCAAATTATATTTGAAGTTTCTAACATTACCTCAGCTATTCCGAAACACTATCTGAAGTCATCTCTTCGCCGTGGAATCGAAACTGTACATTTAGTCACCTTTACAAAAAGAGGAAATCAAATTAACTTTTGGATTCCCGCAATGCACCCACCAGGTTTCGAACCTGGGACCTTCTGCGTGTAAAGCAGATGTGATAACCACTACACCATGGGTGCACGCAACTGTCATATAAAGCCAATTTTACATTGATTATGCATTTTTAATAATCCTTTTCCATGATTGAATAATTGTTTATTTATGATGTTAACGGCTCGATGGTCTAGTGGTATGATTCTTGCTTCGGGTGTGAGAGGTCCCGGGTTCAAATCCCGGTCGAGCCCTTTAACTTTTTTTTCCTTTTCCACATTTCACTTTATCAAAATAACGCAAATTTTCGTTATAACTCATTTCTAGTAGTGTTACTTAAACGTTAAAGATGTAGTAAGTTAAATCTTGATTTCTACACATTGAGTAGAGTTCCAAGTATATCCATGCCTTTATTCATTCACGCTAATCAAATATAAAATTAATGCAGATGATAGAATTATCAGATAATCTGAAATAACAGTCAAGATGTAGAACTTGCTAACGTTAATAATAGGCTTTTTTAAAACATTAATAACATGTAAAAACTACGAATCATTTTACTTCTAAAAGAATTAGGAAGTAAATTTTGACTAGCTCTAAAGAAAATTTCATTGCTGAATAACTTCATTTCTTTTCTGTTAGAAGGGATAATTGCTGACAGCCATTAATCAAATCGCGCGGGACAGATGGGTATTTGTTTTCAAAAATAATGAGTACATAGGAACTTTTAAAAAATTTGCAACAGCGTTGTGCCCACCAGGTTTCGAACCTGGGACCTTCTGCGTGTTAGGCAGATGTGATAACCACTACACCATGGGCACGTGCTGAAGGTGGAGAATTTCATTTTTTTGTAGGGTATTGAGTTCAGCATACATTGCTTTGTTGTTATAACTGGAGAATTCGATTGTTTTCGAATTTCTATCAGCATGTACTGCGGCTCGGTGGTCTAGGGGTATGATTCTCGCTTAGGGTGCGAGAGGTCCCGGGTTCAAATCCCGGCCGAGCCCTGGGGGTTAATAAAAAAGTTTATTTTACTCCAATAGCCAAATTATATTTGAAGTTTGTAACATTACCTCAGCTATTCCGAAACACTATCTGAAGTCATCTCTTCGCCGTGGAATCGAAACTGTACATTTAGTCACCTTTACAAAAAGAGGAAATCAAATTAACTTTTGGATTCCCGCAATGCACCCACCAGGTTTCGAACCTGGGACCTTCTGCGTGAAAAGCAGATGTGATAACCACTACACCATGGGTGCACGCAACTGTCATATAAAGCCAATTTTACATTGATTATGCATTTTTAATAATCCTTTTCCATGATTGAATAATTGTTTTTTTATGATGTTAACGGCTCGATGGTCTAGTGGTATGATTCTTGCTTCGGGTGTGAGAGGTCCCGGGTTCAAATCCCGGTCGAGCCCTTTAACTTTTTTTTCCTTTTCTACATTTCACTTTATCAAAATAACGCAAATTTTCGTTATAACTCATTTCTAGTAGTGTTACTTAAACGTTAAAGATGTAGTAAGTTAAATCTTGATTTCTACACATTGAGTAGAGTTCCAAGTATATCCATGCCTTTATTCATTCACGCTAATCAAATATAAAATTAATGCAGATGATAGAATTATCAGATAATCTGAAATAACAGTCAAGATGTAGAACTTGCTAACGTTAATAATAGGCTTTTTTAAAACATTAATAACATGTAAAAACTACGAATCATTTTACTTCTAAAAGAATTAGGAAGTAAATTTTGACTAACTCTAAAGAAAATTTCATTGCTGAATAACTTCATTTCTTTTCTGTTAGAAGGGATAATTGCTGACAGCCATTAATCAAATCGCGCGGGACAGATGGGTATTTGTTTTCAAAAATAATGAGTACATAGGAACTTTTAAAAAATTTGCAACAGCGTTGTGCCCACCAGGTTTCGAACCTGGGACCTTCTGCGTGTTAGGCAGATGTGATAACCACTACACCATGGGCACGTGCTGAAGGTGGAGAATTTCATTTTTTTGTAGGGTATTGAGTTCAGCATACATTGCTTTGTTGTTATAACTGGAGAATTCGATTGTTTTCGAATTTCTATCAGCATGTACTGCGGCTCGGTGGTCTAGGGGTATGATTCTCGCTTAGGGTGCGAGAGGTCCCGGGTTCAAATCCCGGCCGAGCCCTGGGGGTTAATAAAAAAGTTTATTTTACTCCAATAGCCAAATTATATTTGAAGTTTGTAACATTACCTCAGCTATTCCGAAACACTATCTGAAGTCATCTCTTCGCCGTGGAATCGAAACTGTACATTTAGTCACCTTTACAAAAAGAGGAAATCAAATTAACTTTTGGATTCCCGCAATGCACCCACCAGGTTTCGAACCTGGGACCTTCTGCGTGAAAAGCAGATGTGATAACCACTACACCATGGGTGCACGCAACTGTCATATAAAGCCAATTTTACATTGATTATGCATTTTTAATAATCCTTTTCCATGATTGAATAATTGTTTTTTTATGATGTTAACGGCTCGATGGTCTAGTGGTATGATTCTTGCTTCGGGTGTGAGAGGTCCCGGGTTCAAATCCCGGTCGAGCCCTTTAACTTTTTTTTCCTTTTCTACATTTCACTTTATCAAAATAACGCAAATTTTCGTTATAACTCATTTCTAGTAGTGTTACTTAAACGTTAAAGATGTAGTAAGTTAAATCTTATTTCTACACATTGAGTAGAGTTCCAAGTATATCCATGCCTTTATTCATTCACGCTAATCAAATATAAAATTAATGCAGATGATAGAATTATCAGATAATCTGAAATAACAGTCAAGATGTAGAACTTGCTAACGTTAATAATAGGCTTTTTTAAAACATTAATAACATGTAAAAACTACGAATCATTTTACTTCTAAAAGAATTAGGAAGTAAATTTTGACTAACTCTAAAGAAAATTTCATTGCTGAATAACTTCATTTCTTTTCTGTTAGAAGGGATAATTGCTGACAGCCATTAATCAAATCGCGCGGGACAGATGGGTATTTGTTTTCAAAAATAATGAGTACATAGGAACTTTTAAAAAATTTGCAACAGCGTTGTGCCCACCAGGTTTCGAACCTGGGACCTTCTGCGTGTTAGGCAGATGTGATAACCACTACACCATGGGCACGTGCTGAAGGTGGAGAATTTCATTTTTTTGTAGGGTATTGAGTTCAGCATACATTGCTTTGTTGTTATAACTGGAGAATTCGATTGTTTTCGAATTTCTATCAGCATGTACTGCGGCTCGGTGGTCTAGGGGTATGATTCTCGCTTAGGGTGCGAGAGGTCCCGGGTTCAAATCCCGGCCGAGCCCTGGGGGTTAATAAAAAATTTATTTTACTCCAATAGCCAAATTATATTTGAAGTTTGTAACATTACCTCAGCTATTCCGAAACACTATCTGAAGTCATCTCTTCGCCGTGGAATCGAAACTGTACATTTAGTCACCTTTACAAAAAGAGGAAATCAAATTAACTTTTGGATTCCCGCAATGCACCCACCAGGATTCGAACCTGGGACCTTCTGCGTGTAAAGCAGATGTGATAACCACTACACCATGGGTGCACGCAACTGTCATATAAAGCCAATTTTACATTGATTATGCATTTTTAATAATCCTTTTCCATGATTGAATAATTGTTTTTTTATGATGTTAACGGCTCGATGGTCTAGTGGTATGATTCTTGCTTCGGGTGTGAGAGGTCCCGGGTTCAAATCCCGGTCGAGCCCTTTAACTTTTTTTTCCTTTTCTACATTTCACTTTATCAAAATAACGCAAATTTTCGTTATAACTCATTTCTAGTAGTGTTACTTAAACGTTAAAGATGTAGTAAGTTAAATCTTGATTTCTACACATTGAGTAGAGTTCCAAGTATATCCATGCCTTTATTCATTCACGCTAATCAAATATAAAATTAATGCAGATGATAGAATTATCAGATAATCTGAAATAACAGTCAAGATGTAGAACTTGCTAACGTTAATAATAGGCTTTTTTAAAACATTAATAACATGTAAAAACTACGAATCATTTTACTTCTAAAAGAATTAGGAAGTAAATTTTGACTAACTCTAAAGAAAATTTCATTGCTGAATAACTTCATTTCTTTTCTGTTAGAAGGGATAATTGCTGACAGCCATTAATCAAATCGCGCGGGACAGATGGGTATTTGTTTTCAAAAATAATGAGTACATAGGAACTTTTAAAAAATTTGCAACAGCGTTGTGCCCACCAGGTTTCGAACCTGGGACCTTCTGCGTGTTAGGCAGATGTGATAACCACTACACCATGGGCACGTGCTGAAGGTGGAGAATTTCATTTTTTTGTAGGGTATTGAGTTCAGCATACATTGCTTTGTTGTTATAACTGGAGAATTCGATTGTTTTCGAATTTCTATCAGCATGTACTGCGGCTCGGTGGTCTAGGGGTATGATTCTCGCTTAGGGTGCGAGAGGTCCCGGGTTCAAATCCCGGCCGAGCCCTGGGGGTTAATAAAAAAGTTTATTTTACTCCAATAGCCAAATTATATTTGAAGTTTGTAACATTACCTCAGCTATTCCGAAACACTAACTGAAGTCATCTCTTCGCCGTGGAATCGAAACTGTACATTTAGTCACCTATACAAAAAGAGGAAATCAAATTAACTTTTGGATTCCCGCAATGCACCCACCAGGTTTCGAACCTGGGACCTTCTGCGTGTAAAGCAGATGTGATAACCACTACACCATGGGTGCACGCAACTGTCATATAAAGCCAATTTTACATTGATTATGCATTTTTAATAATCCTTTTCCATGATTGAATAATTGTTTTTTTATCATGTTAACGGCTCGATGGTCTAGTGGTATGATTCTTGCTTCGGGTGTGAGAGGTCCCGGGTTCAAATCCCGGTCGAGCCCTTTAACTTTTTTTTCCTTTTCTACATTTCACTTTATCAAAATAACGCAAATTTTCGTTATAACTCATTTCTAGTAGTGTTACTTAAACGTTAAAGATGTAGTAAGTTAAATCTTGATTTCTACACATTGAGTAGAGTTCCAAGTATATCCATGCCTTTATTCATTCACGCTAATCAAATATAAAATTAATGCAGATGATAGAATTATCAGATAATCTGAAATAACAGTCAAGATGTAGAACTTGCTAACGTTAATAATAGGCTTTTTTAAAACATTAATAACATGTAAAAACTACGAATCATTTTACTTCTAAAAGAATTAGGAAGTAAATTTTGACTAACTCTAAAGAAAATTTCATTGCTGAATAACTTCATTTCTTTTCTGTTAGAAGGGATAATTGCTGACAGCCATTAATCAAATCGCGCGGGACAGATGGGTATTTGTTTTCAAAAATAATGAGTACATAGGAACTTTTAAAAAATTTGCAACAGCGTTGTGCCCACCAGGTTTCGAACCTGGGACCTTCTGCGTGTTAGGCAGATGTGATAACCACTACACCATGGGCACGTGCTGAAGGTGGAGAATTTCATTTTTTTGTAGGGTATTGAGTTCAGCATACATTGCTTTGTTGTTATAACTGGAGAATTCGATTGTTTTCGAATTTCTATCAGCATGTACTGCGGCTCGGTGGTCTAGGGGTATGATTCTCGCTTAGGGTGCGAGAGGTCCCGGGTTCAAATCCCGGCCGAGCCCTGGGGGCTAATAAAAAAGTTTATTTTACTCCAATAGCCAAATTATATTTGAAGTTTGTAACATTACCTCAGCTATTCCGAAACACTATCTGAAGTCATCTCTTCGCCGTGGAATCGAAACTGTACATTTAGTCACCTTTACAAAAAGAGGAAATCAAATTAACTTTTGGATTCCCGCAATGCACCCACCAGGTTTCGAACCTGGGACCTTCTGCGTGTAAAGCAGATGTGATAACCACTACACCATGGGTGCACGCAACTGTCATATAAAGCCAATTTTACATTGATTATGCATTTTTAATAATCCTTTTCCATGATTGAATAATTGATTTTTAAGATGTTAACGGCTCGATGGTCTAGTGGTATGATTCTTGCTTCGGGTGTGAGAGGTCCCGGGTTCAAATCCCGGTCGGGCCCTTTAACTTTTTTTTCCTTTTCTACATTTCACTTTATCAAAATAACGCAAATTTTCGTTATAACTCATTTCTAGTAGTGTTACTTAAACGTTAAAGATGTAGTAAGTTAAATCTTGATTTCTACACATTGAGTAGAGTTCCAAGTACATCCATGCCTTTATTCATTCACGCTAATCAAATATAAAATTAATGCAGATGATAGAATTATCAGATAATCTGAAATAACAGTCAAGATGTAGAACTTGCTAACGTTAATAATAGGCTTTTTTAAAACATTAATAACATGTAAAAACTACGAATCATTTTACTTCTAAAAGAATTAGGAAGTAAATTTTGACTAACTCTAAAGAAAATTTCATTGCTGAATAACTTCATTTCTTTTCTGTTAGAAGGGATAATTGCTGACAGCCATTAATCAAATCGCGCGGGACAGATGGGTATTTGTTTTCAAAAATAATGAGTACATAGGAACTTTTAAAAAATTTGCAACAGCGTTGTGCCCACCAGGTTTCGAACCTGGGACCTTCTGCGTGTTAGGCAGATGTGATAACCACTACACCATGGGCTCGTGCTGAAGGTGGAGAATTTCATTTTTTTGTAGGGTATTGAGTTCAGCATACATTGCTGTGTTGTTATAACTGGAGAATTCGATTGTTTTCGAATTTCTATCAGCATGTACTGCGGCTCGGTGGTCTAGGGGTATGATTCTCGCTAAGGGTGCGAGAGGTCCCGGGTTCAAATCCCGGCCGAGCCCTGGGGATTAATAAAAAAGTTTATTTTACTCCAATAGCCAAATTATATTTGAAGTTTGTAACATTACCTCAGCTATTCCGAAACACTATCTGAAGTCATCTCTTCGCCGTGGAATCGAAACTGTACATTTAGTCACCTTTACAAAAAGAGGAAATCAAATTAACTTTTGGATTCCCGCAATGCACCCACCAGGTTTCGAACCTGGGACCTTCTGCGTGTAAAGCAGATGTGATAACCACTACACCATGGGTGCACGCAACTGTCATATAAAGCCAATTTTACATTGATTATGCATTTTTAATAATCCTTTTCCATGATTGAATAATTGTTTTTTTTATGATGTTAACGGCTCGATGGTCTAGTGGTATGATTCTTGCTTCGGGTGTGAGAGGTCCCGGGTTCAAATCCCGGTCGAGCCCTTTAACTTTTTTTTCCTTTTCTACATTTCACTTTATCAAAATAACGCAAATTTTCGTTATAACTCATTTCTAGTAGTGTTACTTAAACGTTAAAGATGTAGTAAGTTAAATCTTGATTTCTACACATTGAGTAGAGTTCCAAGTATATCCATGCCTTTATTCATTCACGCTAATCAAATATAAAATTAATGCAGATGATAGAATTATCAGATAATCTGAAATAACAGTCAAGATGTAGAACTTGCTAACGTTAATAATAGGCTTTTTTAAAACATTAATAACATGTAAAAACTACGAATCATTTTACTTCTAAAAGAATTAGGAAGTAAATTTTGACTAACTCTAAAGAAAATTTCATTGCTGAATAACTTCATTTCTTTTCTGTTAGAAGGGATAATTGCTGACAGCCATTAATCAAATCGCGCGGGACAGATGGGTATTTGTTTTCAAAAATAATGAGTACATAGGAACTTTTAAAAAATTTGCAACAGCGTTGTGCCCACCAGGTTTCGAACCTGGGACCTTCTGCGTGTTAGGCAGATGTGATAACCACTACACCATGGGCACGTGCTGAAGGTGGAGAATTTCATTTTTTTTTGTAGGGTATTGAGTTCAGCACACATTGCTTTGTTGTTATAACTGGAGAATTCGATTGTTTTCGAATTTCTATCAGCATGTACTGCGGCTCGGTGGTCTAGGGGTATGATTCTCGCTTAGGGTGCGAGAGGTCCCGGGTTCAAATCCCGGCCGAGCCCTGGGGGTTAATAAAAAAGTTTATTTTACTCCAATAGCCAAATTATATTTGAAGTTTGTAACATTGCCTCAGCTATTCCGAAACACAATCTGAAGTCATCTCTTCGCCGTGGAATCGAAACTGTACATTTAGTCACCTTTACAAAAAGAGGAAATCAAATTAACTTTTGGATTCCCGCAATGCACCCACCAGGTTTCGAACCTGGGACCTTCTGCGTGTAAAGCAGATGTGATAACCACTACACCATGGGTGCACGCAACTGTCATATAAAGCCAATTTTACATTGATTATGCATTTTTAATAATCCTTTTCCATGATTGAATAATTGTTTTTTTATCATGTTAACGGCTCGATGGTCTAGTGGTATGATTCTTGCTTCGGGTGTGAGAGGTCCCGGGTTCAAATCCCGGTCGAGCCCTTTAACTTTTTTTTCCTTTTCTACATTTCACTTTATCAAAATAACGCAAATTTTCGTTATAACTCATTTCTAGTAGTGTTACTTAAACGTTAAAGATGTAGTAAGTTAAATCTTGATTTCTACACATTGAGTAGAGTTCCAAGTATATCCATGCCTTTATTCATTCACGCTAATCAAATATAAAATTAATGCAGATGATAGAATTATCAGATAATCTGAAATAACAGTCAAGATGTAGAACTTGCTAACGTTAATAATAGGCTTTTTTAAAACATTAATAACATGTAAAAACTACGAATCATTTTACTTCTAAAAGAATTAGGAAGTAAATTTTGACTAACTCTAAAGAAAATTTCATTGCTGAATAACTTCATTTCTTTTCTGTTAGAAGGGATAATTGCTGACAGCCATTAATCAAATCGCGCGGGACAGATGGGTATTTGTTTTCAAAAATAATGAGTACATAGGAACTTTTAAAAAATTTGCAACAGCGTTGTGCCCACCAGGTTTCGAACCTGGGACCTTCTGCGTGTTAGGCAGATGTGATAACCACTACACCATGGGCACGTGCTGAAGGTGGAGAATTTCATTTTTTTGTAGGGTATTGAGTTCAGCATACATTGCTTTGTTGTTATAACTGGAGAATTCGATTGTTTTCGAATTTCTATCAGCATGTACTGCGGCTCGGTGGTCTAGGGGTATGATTCTCGCTTAGGGTGCGAGAGGTCCCGGGTTCAAATCCCGGCCGAGCCCTGGGGGTTAATAAAAAAGTTTATTTTACTCCAATAGCCAAATTATATTTGAAGTTTGTAACATTACCTCAGCTATTCCGAAACACTATCTGAAGTCATCTCTTCGCCGTGGAATCGAAACTGTACATTTAGTCACCTTTACAAAAAGAGGAAATCAAATTAACTTTTGGATTCCCGCAATGCACCCACCAGGTTTCGAACCTGGGACCTTCTGCGTGTAAAGCAGATGTGATAACCACTACACCATGGGTGCACGCAACTGTCATATAAAGCCAATTTTACATTGATTATGCATTTTTAATAATCCTTTTCCATGATTGAATAATTGATTTTTAAGATGTTAACGGCTCGATGGTCTAGTGGTATGATTCTTGCTTCGGGTGTGAGAGGTCCCGGGTTCAAATCCCGGTCGGGCCCTTTAACTTTTTTTTCCTTTTCTACATTTCACTTTATCAAAATAACGCAAATTTTCGTTATAACTCATTTCTAGTAGTGTTACTTAAACGTTAAAGATGTAGTAAGTTAAATCTTGATTTCTACACATTGAGTAGAGTTCCAAGTACATCCATGCCTTTATTCATTCACGCTAATCAAATATAAAATTAATGCAGATGATAGAATTATCAGATAATCTGAAATAACAGTCAAGATGTAGAACTTGCTAACGTTAATAATAGGCTTTTTTAAAACATTAATAACATGTAAAAACTACGAATCATTTTACTTCTAAAAGAATTAGGAAGTAAATTTTGACTAACTCTAAAGAAAATTTCATTGCTGAATAACTTCATTTCTTTTCTGTTAGAAGGGATAATTGCTGACAGCCATTAATCAAATCGCGCGGGACAGATGGGTATTTGTTTTCAAAAATAATGAGTACATAGGAACTTTTAAAAAATTTGCAACAGCGTTGTGCCCACCAGGTTTCGAACCTGGGACCTTCTGCGTGTTAGGCAGATGTGATAACCACTACACCATGGGCTCGTGCTGAAGGTGGAGAATTTCATTTTTTTGTAGGGTATTGAGTTCAGCATACATTGCTGTGTTGTTATAACTGGAGAATTCGATTGTTTTCGAATTTCTATCAGCATGTACTGCGGCTCGGTGGTCTAGGGGTATGATTCTCGCTAAGGGTGCGAGAGGTCCCGGGTTCAAATCCCGGCCGAGCCCTGGGGATTAATAAAAAAGTTTATTTTACTCCAATAGCCAAATTATATTTGAAGTTTGTAACATTACCTCAGCTATTCCGAAACACTATCTGAAGTCATCTCTTCGCCGTGGAATCGAAACTGTACATTTAGTCACCTTTACAAAAAGAGGAAATCAAATTAACTTTTGGATTCCCGCAATGCACCCACCAGGTTTCGAACCTGGGACCTTCTGCGTGTAAAGCAGATGTGATAACCACTACACCATGGGTGCACGCAACTGTCATATAAAGCCAATTTTACATTGATTATGCATTTTTAATAATCCTTTTCCATGATTGAATAATTGTTTTTTTTATGATGTTAACGGCTCGATGGTCTAGTGGTATGATTCTTGCTTCGGGTGTGAGAGGTCCCGGGTTCAAATCCCGGTCGAGCCCTTTAACTTTTTTTTCCTTTTCTACATTTCACTTTATCAAAATAACGCAAATTTTCGTTATAACTCATTTCTAGTAGTGTTACTTAAACGTTAAAGATGTAGTAAGTTAAATCTTGATTTCTACACATTGAGTAGAGTTCCAAGTATATCCATGCCTTTATTCATTCACGCTAATCAAATATAAAATTAATGCAGATGATAGAATTATCAGATAATCTGAAATAACAGTCAAGATGTAGAACTTGCTAACGTTAATAATAGGCTTTTTTAAAACATTAATAACATGTAAAAACTACGAATCATTTTACTTCTAAAAGAATTAGGAAGTAAATTTTGACTAACTCTAAAGAAAATTTCATTGCTGAATAACTTCATTTCTTTTCTGTTAGAAGGGATAATTGCTGACAGCCATTAATCAAATCGCGCGGGACAGATGGGTATTTGTTTTCAAAAATAATGAGTACATAGGAACTTTTAAAAAATTTGCAACAGCGTTGTGCCCACCAGGTTTCGAACCTGGGACCTTCTGCGTGTTAGGCAGATGTGATAACCACTACACCATGGGCACGTGCTGAAGGTGGAGAATTTCATTTTTTTTTGTAGGGTATTGAGTTCAGCACACATTGCTTTGTTGTTATAACTGGAGAATTCGATTGTTTTCGAATTTCTATCAGCATGTACTGCGGCTCGGTGGTCTAGGGGTATGATTCTCGCTTAGGGTGCGAGAGGTCCCGGGTTCAAATCCCGGCCGAGCCCTGGGGGTTAATAAAAAAGTTTATTTTACTCCAATAGCCAAATTATATTTGAAGTTTGTAACATTACCTCAGCTATTCCGAAACACAATCTGAAGTCATCTCTTCGCCGTGGAATCGAAACTGTACATTTAGTCACCTTTACAAAAAGAGGAAATCAAATTAACTTTTGGATTCCCGCAATGCACCCACCAGGTTTCGAACCTGGGACCTTCTGCGTGTAAAGCAGATGTGATAACCACTACACCATGGGTGCACGCAACTGTCATATAAAGCCAATTTTACATTGATTATGCATTTTTAATAATCCTTTTCCATGATTGAATAATTGTTTTTTTATGATGTTAACGGCTCGATGGTCTAGTGGTATGATTCTTGCTTCGGGTGTGAGAGGTCCCGGGTTCAAATCCCGGTCGAGCCCTTTAACTTTTTTTTCCTTTTCTACATTTCACTTTATCAAAATAACGCAAATTTTCGTTATAACTCATTTCTAGTAGTGTTACTTAAACGTTAAAGATGTAGTAAGTTAAATCTTGATTTCTACACATTGAGTAGAGTTCCAAGTATATCCATGCCTTTATTCATTCACGCTAATCAAATATAAAATTAATGCAGATGATAGAATTATCAGATAATCTGAAATAACAGTCAAGATGTAGAACTTGCTAACGTTAATAATAAGCTTTTTTAAAACATTAATAACATGTAAAAACTACGAATCATTTTACTTCTAAAAGAATTAGGAAGTAAATTTTGACTAACTCTAAAGAAAATTTCATTGCTGAATAACTTCATTTCTTTTCTGTTAGAAGGGATAATTGCTGACAGCCATTAATCAAATCGCGCGGGACAGATGGGTATTTGTTTTCAAAAATAATGAGTACATAGGAACTTTTAAAAAATTTGCAACAGCGTTGTGCCCACCAGGTTTCGAACCTGGGACCTTCTGCGTGTTAGGCAGATGTGATAACCACTACACCATGGGCACGTGCTGAAGGTGGAGAATTTCATTTTTTTGTAGGGTATTGAGTTCAGCATACATTGCTTTGTTGTTATAACTGGAGAATTCGATTGTTTTCGAATTTCTATCAGCATGTACTGCGGCTCGGTGGTCTAGGGGTATGATTCTCGCTTAGGGTGCGAGAGGTCCCGGGTTCAAATCCCGGCCGAGCTCTATGGGTTAATAAAAAAGTTTTTTTTACTCCAATAGCCAAATTATATTTGAAGTTTGTAACATTATCTCAGCTATTCCGAAACACTATCTGAAGTCATCTCTTCGCCGTGGAATCGAAACTGTACATTTAGTCACCTTTACAAAAAGAGGAAATCAAATTAACTTTTGGATTCCCGCAATGCACCCACCAGGTTTCGAACCTGGGACCTTCTGCGTGTAAAGCAGATGTGATAACCACTACACCATGGGTGCACGCAACTGTCATATAAAGCCAATTTTACATTGATTATGCATTTTTAATAATCCTTTTCCATGATTGAATAATTGTTTTTTTATGATGTTAACGGCTCGATGGTCTAGTGGTATGATTCTTGCTTCGGGTGTGAGAGGTCCCGGGTTCAAATCCCGGTCGAGCCCTTTAACTTTTTTTCCTTTTCTACATTTCACTTTATCAAAATAACGCAAATTTTCGTTATAAATCATTTCTAGTAGTGTTACTTAAACGTTAAAGATGTAGTAAGTTAAATCTTGATTTCTACACATTGAGTAGAGTTCCAAGTATATCCATGCCTTTATTCATTCACGCTAATCAAATATAAAATTAATGCAGATGATAGAATTATCAGATAATCTGAAATAACAGTCAAGATGTAGAACTTGCTAACGTTAATAATAGGCTTTTTTAAAACATTAATAACATGTAAAAACTACGAATCATTTTACTTCTAAAAGAATTAGGAAGTAAATTTTGACTAACTCTAAAGAAAATTTCATTGCTGAATAACTTCATTTCTTTTCTGTTAGAAGGGATAATTGCTGACAGCCATTAATCAAATCGCGCGGGACAGATGGGTATTTGTTTTCAAAAATAATGAGTACATAGGAACTTTTAAAAAATTTGCAACAGCGTTGTGCCCACCAGGTTTCGAACCTGGGACCGTCTGCGTGTTAGGCAGATGTGATAACCACTACACCATGGGCACGTGCTGAAGGTGGAGAATTTCATTTTTTTGTAGGGTATTGAGTTCAGCATACATTGCTTTGTTGTTATAACTGGAGAATTCGATTGTTTTCGAATTTCTATCAGCATGCACTGCGGCTCGGTGGTCTAGGGGTATGATTCTCGTTTAGGGTGCGAGAGGTCCCGGGTTCAAATCCCGGCGGAGCCCTGGGGGTTAATAAAAAAGTTTATTTTACTCCAATAGCCAAATTATATTTGAAGTTTGTAACATTACCTCAGCTATTCCGAAACACTATCTGAAGTCATCTCATCGCCGTGGAATCGAAACTGTACATTTAGTCACCTTTACAAAAAGAGGAAATCAAATTAACTTTTGGATTCCCGCAATGCACCCACCAGGTTTCGAACCTGGGACCTTCTGCGTGTAAAGCAGATGTGATAACCACTACACCATGGGTGCACGCAACTATCATATAAAGCCAATTTTACATTGATTATGCATTTTTAATAATCCTTTTCCATGATTGAATAATTGTTTTTTTATGATGTTAACGGCTCGATGGTCTAGTGGTATGATTCTTGCTTCGGGTGTGAGAGGTCCCGGGTTCAAATCCCGGTCGAGCCCTTTAACTTTTTTTTCCTTTTCTACATTTCACTTTATCAAAATAACGCAAATTTTCGTTACAACTCATTTCTAGTAGTGTTACTTAAACGTTAAAGATGTAGTAAGTTAAATCTTGATTTCTACACATTGAGTAGAGTTCCAAGTATATCCATGCCTTTATTCATTCACGCTAATCAAATATAAAATTAATGCAGATGATAGAATTATCAGATAATCTGAAATAACAGTCAAGATGTAGAACTTGCTAACGTTAATAATAGGCTTTTTTAAAACATTAATAACATGTAAAAACTACGAATCATTTTACTTCTAAAAGAATTAGGAAGTAAATTTTGACTAACTCTAAAGAAAATTTCATTGCTGAATAACTTCATTTCTTTTCTGTTAGAAGGGATAATTGCTGACAGCCATTAATCAAATCGCGCGGGACAGATGGGTATTTGTTTTCAAAAATAATGAGTACATAGGAACTTTTAAAAAATTTGCAACAGCGTTGTGCCCACCAGGTTTCGAACCTGGGACCTTCTGCGTGTTAGGCAGATGTGATAACCACTACACCATGGGCACGTGCTGAAGGTGGAGAATTTCATTTTTTTGTAGGGTATTGAGTTCAGCATACATTGCTTTGTTGTTATAACTGGAGAATTCGATTGTTTTCGAATTTCTATCAGCATGTACTGCGGCTCGGTGGTCTAGGGGTATGATTCTCGCTTAGGGTGCGAGAGGTCCCGGGTTCAAATCCCGGCCGAGCCCTGGGGGTTAATAAAAAAGTTTATTTTACTCCAATAGCCAAATTATATTTGAAGTTTGTAACATTACCTCAGCTATTCCGAAACACTATCTGAAGTCATCTCTTCGCCGTGGAATCGAAACTGTACATTTAGTCACCTTTACAAAAAGAGGAAATCAAATGAACTTTTGGATTCCCGCAATACACCCACCAGGTTTCGAACCTGGGACCTTCTGCGTGTAAAGCAGATGTGATAACCACTACACCATGGGTGCACGCAACTGTCATATAAAGCCAATTTTACATTGATTATGCATTTTTAATAATCCTTTTCCATGAATGAATAATTGATTTTTAAGATGTTAACGGCTCGATGGTCTAGTGGTATGATTCTTGCTTCGGGTGTGAGAGGTCCCGGGTTCAAATCCCGGTCGAGCCCTTTAACTTTTTTTTCCTTTTCTACATTTCACTTTATCAAAATAACGCAAATTTTCGTTATAACTCATTTCTAGTAGTGTTACTTAAACGTTAAAGATGTAGTAAGTTAAATCTTGATTTCTACACATTGAGTAGAGTTCCAAGTATATCCATGCCTTTATTCATTCACGCTAATCAAATATAAAATTAATGCAGATGATAGAATTATCAGATAATCTGAAATAACAGTCAAGATGTAGAACTTGCTAACGTTAATAATAGGCTTTTTTAAAACATTAATAACATGTAAAAACTACGAATCATTTTACTTCTAAAAGAATTAGGAAGTAAATTTTGACTAACTCTAAAGAAAATTTCATTGCTGAATAACTTCATTTCTTTTCTGTTAGAAGGGATAATTGCTGACAGCCATTAATCAAATCGCGCGGGACAGATGGGTATTTGTTTTCAAAAATAATGAGTACATAGGAACTTTTAAAAAATTTGCAACAGCGTTGTGCCCACCAGGTTTCGAACCTGGGACCTTCTGCGTGTTAGGCAGATGTGATAACCACTACACCATGGGCACGTGCTGAAGGTGGAGAATTTCATTTTTTTGTAGGGTATTGAGTTCAGCATACATTGCTTTGTTGTTATAACTGGAGAATTCGATTGTTTTCGAATTTCTATCAGCATGTACTGCGGCTCGGTGGTCTAGGGGTATGATTCTCGCTTAGGGTGCGAGAGGTCCCGGGTTCAAATCCCGGCCGAGCCCTGGGGGTTAATAAAAAAGTTTATTTTACTCCAATAGCCAAATTATATTTGAAGTTTGTAACATTACCTCAGCTATTCCGAAACACTATCTGAAGTCATCTCTTCGCCGTCGAATCGAAACTGTACATTTAGTCACCTTTACAAAAAGAGGAAATCAAATTAACTTTTGGATTCCCGCAATGCACCCACCAGGTTTCGAACCTGGGACCTTCTGCGTGTAAAGCAGATGTGAAAACCACTACACCATGGGTGCACGCAACTGTCATATAAAGCCAATTTTACATTGATTATGCATTTTTAATAATCCTTTTCCATGATTGAATAATTGTTTTTTTATGATGTTAACGGCTCGATGGTCTAGTGGTATGATTCTTGCTTCGGGTGTGAGAGGTCCCGGGTTCAATTCCCGGTCGAGCCCTTTAACTTTTTTTTCCTTTTCTACATTTCACTTTATCAAAATAACGCAAATTTTCGTTATAACTCATTTCTAGTAGTGTTACTTAAACGTTAAAGATGTAGTAAGTTAAATCTTGATTTCTACACATTGAGTAGAGTTCCAAGTATATCCATGCCTTTATTCATTCTTGCTAATCAAATATAAAATTAATGTAGATGATAGAATTATCAGATAATCTGAAATAACAGTCAAGATGTAGAACTTGCTAACGTTAATAATAGGCTTTTTTAAAACATTAATAACATGTAAAAACTACGAATCATTTTACTTCTAAAAGAATTAGGAAGTAAATTTTGACTAACTCTAAAGAAAATTTCATTGCTGAATAACTTCATTTCTTTTCTGTTAGAAGGGATAATTGCTGACAGCCATTAATCAAATCGCGCGGGACAGATGGGTATTTGTTTTCAAAAATAATGAGTACATAGGAACTTTTAAAAAATTTGCAACAGCGTTGTGCCCACCAGGTTTCGAACCTGGGACCTTCTGCGTGTTAGGCAGATGTGATAACCACTACACCATGGGCACGTGCTGAAGGTGGAGAATTTCATTTTTTTGTAGGGTATTGAGTTCAGCATACATTGCTGTGTTGTTATAACTGGAGAATTCGATTGTTTTCGAATTTCTATCAGCATGTACTGCGGCTCGGTGGTCTAGGGGTATGATTCTCGCTAAAGGTGCGAGAGGTCCCGGGTTCAAATCCCGGCCGAGCCCTGGGGATTAATAAAAAAGTTTATTTTACTCCAATAGCCAAATTATATTTGAAGTTTGTAACATTACCTCAGCTATTCCGAAACACTATCTGAAGTCATCTCTTCGCCGTGGAATCGAAACTGTACATTTAGTCACCTTTACAAAAAGAGGAAATCAAATTAACTTTTGGATTCCCGCAATGCACCCACCAGGTTTCGAACCTGGGACCTTCTGCGTGTAAAGCAGATGTGATAACCACTACACCATGGGTGCACGCAACTGTCATATAAAGCCAATTTTACATTGATTATGCATTTTTAATAATCCTTTTCCATGATTGAATAATTGTTTTTTTATGATGTTAACGGCTCGATGGTCTAGTAGTATGATTCTTGCTTCGGGTGTGAGAGGTCCCGGGTTCAAATCCCGGTCGAGCCCTTTAACTTTTTTTTCCTTTTCTACATTTCACTTTATCAAAATAACGCAAATTTTCGTTATAACTCATTTCTAGTAGTGTTACTTAAACGTTAAAGATGTAGTAAGTTAAATCTTGATTTCTACACATTGAGTAGAGTTCCAAGTATATCCATGCCTTTATTCATTCACGCTAATCAAATATAAAATTAATGCAGATGATAGAATTATCAGATAATCTGAAATAACAGTCAAGATGTAGAACTTGCTAACGTTAATAATAGGCTTTTTTAAAACATTAATAACATGTAAAAACTACGAATCATTTTACTTCTAAAAGAATTAGGAAGTAAATTTTGACTAACTCTAAAGAAAATTTCATTGCTGAATAACTTCATTTCTTTTCTGTTAGAAGGGATAATTGCTGACAGCCATTAATCAAATCGCGCGGGACAGATGGGTATTTGTTTTCAAAAATAATGAGTACATAGGAACTTTTAAAAAATTTGCAACAGCGTTGTGCCCACCAGGTTTCGAACCTGGGACCTTCGGCGTGTTAGGCAGATGTGATAACCACTACACCATGGGCACGTTCTGAAGGAGGAGAATTTCATTTTTTGTAGGGTATTGAGTTCAGCATACATTGCTTTGTTGTTATAACTGGAGAATTCGATTGTTTTCGAATTTCTATCAGCTTGTACTGCGGCTCGGTGGTCTAGGGGTATGATTCTCGCTTAGGGTGCGAGAGGTCCCGGGTTCAAATCCCGGCCGAGCCCTGGGGGTTAATAAAAAAGTTTATTTTACTCCAATAGCCAAATTATATTTGAAGTTTGTAACATTACCTCAGCTATTCCGAAACACTATCTGAAGTCATCTCTTCGCCGTGGAATCGAAACTGTACATTTAGTCACCTTTACAAAAAGAGGAAATCAAATTAACTTTTGGATTCCCGCAATGCACCCACCAGGTTTCGAACCTGGGACCTTCTGCGTGTAAAGCAGATGTGATAACCACTACACCATGGGTGCACGCAACTGTCATATAAAGCCAATTTTACATTGATTATGCATTTTTAATAATCCTTTTCCATGATTGAATAATTGTTTTTTTTATGATGTTAACGGCTCGATGGTCTAGTGGTATGATTCTTGCTTCGGGTGTGAGAGGTCCCGGGTTCAAATCCCGGTCGAGCCCTTTAACTTTTTTTTCCTTTTCTACATTTCACTTTATCAAAATAACGCAAATTTTCGTTATAACTCATTTCTAGTAGTGTTACTTAAACGTTAAAGATGTAGTAAGTTAAATCTTGATTTCTACACATTGAGTAGAGTTCCAAGTATATCCATGCCTTTATTCATTCACGCTAATCAAATATAAAATTAATGCAGATGATAGAATTATCAGATAATCTGAAATAACAGTCAAGATGTAGAACTTGCTAACGTTAATAATAGGCTTTTTTAAAACATTAATAACATGTAAAAACTACGAATCATTTTACTTCTAAAAGAATTAGGAAGTAAATTTTGACTAACTCTAAAGAAAATTTCATTGCTGAATAACTTCATTTCTTTTCTGTTAGAAGGGATAATTGCTGACAGCCATTAATCAAATCGCGCGGGACAGATGGGTATTTGTTTTCAAAAATAATGAGTACATAGGAACTTTTAAAAAATTTGCAACAGCGTTGTGCCCACCAGGTTTCGAACCTGGGACCTTCTGCGTGTTAGGCAGATGTGATAACCACTACACCATGGGCACGTGCTGAAGGTGGAGAATTTCATTTTTTTTGTAGGGTATTGAGTTCAGCATACATTGCTTTGTTGTTATAACTGGAGAATTCGATTGTTTTCGAATTTCTATCAGCATATACTGCGGCTCGGTGGTCTAGGGGTATGATTCTCGCTTAGGGTGCGAGAGGTCCCGGGTTCAAATCCCGGCCGAGCCCTGGGGGTTAATAAAAAAGTTTATTTTACTCCAATAGCCAAATTATATTTGAAGTTTGTAACATTACCTCAGCTATTCCGAAACACAATCTGAAGTCATCTCTTCGCCGTGGAATCGAAACTGTACATTAAGTCACCTTTACAAAAAGAGGAAATCAAATTAACTTTTGGATTCCCGCAATGCACCCACCAGGTTTCGAACCTGGGACCTTCTGCGTGTAAAGCAGATGTGATAACCACTACACCATGGGTGCACGCAACTGTCATATAAAGCCAATTTTACATTGATTATGCATTTTTAATAATCCTTTTCCATGATTGAATAATTGTTTTTTTATGATGTTAACGGCTCGATGGTCTAGTGGTATGATTCTTGCTTCGGGTGTGAGAGGTCCCGGGTTCAAATCCCGGTCGAGCCCTTTAACTTTTTTTTCCTTTTCTACATTTCACTTTATCAAAATAACGCAAATTTTCGTTATAACTCATTTCTAGTAGTGTTACTTAAACGTTAAAGATGTAGTAAGTTAAATCTTGATTTCTACACATTGAGTAGAGTTCCAAGTATATCCATGCCTTTATTCATTCACGCTAATCAAATATAAAATTAATGCAGATGATAGAATTATCAGATAATCTGAAATAACAGTCAAGATGTAGAACTTGCTAACGTTAATAATAAGCTTTTTTAAAACATTAATAACATGTAAAAACTACGAATCATTTTACTTCTAAAAGAATTAGGAAGTAAATTTTGACTAACTCTAAAGAAAATTTCATTGCTGAATAACTTCATTTCTTTTCTGTTAGAAGGGATAATTGCTGACAGCCATTAATCAAATCGCGCGGGACAGATGGGTATTTGTTTTCAAAAATAATGAGTACATAGGAACTTTTAAAAAATTTGCAACAGCGTTGTGCCCACCAGGTTTCGAACCTGGGACCTTCTGCGTGTTAGGCAGATGTGATAACCACTACACCATGGGCACGTGCTGAAGGTGGAGAATTTCATTTTTTTGTAGGGTATTGAGTTCAGCATACATTGCTTTGTTGTTATAACTGGAGAATTCGATTGTTTTCGAATTTCTATCAGCATGTACTGCGGCTCGGTGGTCTAGGGGTATGATTCTCGCTTAGGGTGCGAGAGGTTCCGGGTTCAAATCCCGGCCGAGCCCTGGGGGTTAATAAAAAAGTTTATTTTACTCCAATAGCCAAATTATATTTGAAGTTTGTAACATTACCTCAGCTATTCCGAAACACTATCTGAAGTCATCTCTTCGCCGTGGAATCGAAACTGTACATTTAATCACCTTTACAAAAAGAGGAAATCAAATTAACTTTTGGATTCCCGCAATGCACCCACCAGGTTTCGAACCTGGGACCTTCTGCGTGTAAAGCAGATGTGATAACCACTACACCATGGGTGCACGCAACAGTCATATAAAGCCAATTTTACATTGATTATGCATTTTTAATAATCCTTTTCCATGATTGAATAATTGTTTTTTTATGATGTTAACGGCTCGATGGTCTAGTGGTATGATTCTTGCTTCGGGTGTGAGAGGTCCCGGGTTCAAATCCCGGTCGAGCCCTTTAACTTTTTTTTTCCTTTTCTACATTTCACTTTATCAAAATAACGCAAATTTTCGTTATAACTCATTTCTAGTAGTGTTACTTAAACGTTAAAGATGTAGTAAGTTAAATCTTGATTTCTACACATTGAGTAGAGTTCCAAGTATATCCATGCCTTTATTCATTCACGCTAATCAAATATAAAATTAATGCAGATGATAGAATTATCAGATAATCTGAAATAACAGTCAAGATGTAGAACTTGCTAATGTTAATAATAGGCTTTTTTAAAACATTAATAACATGTAAAAACTACGAATCATTTTACTTCTAAAAGAATTAGGAAGTAAATTTTGACTAACTCTAAAGAAAATTTCATTGCTGAATAACTTCATTTCTTTTCTGTTAGAAGGGATAATTGCTGACAGCCATTAATCAAATCGCGCGGGACAGATGGGTATTTGTTTTCAAAAATAATGAGTACATAGGAACTTTTAAAAAATTTGCAACAGCGTTGTCCCCACCAGGTTTCGAACCTGGGACCTTCTGCGTGTTAGGCAGATGTGATAACCACAACACCATGGGCACGTGCTGAAGGTGGAGAATTTCATTTTTTTGTAGGGTATTGAGTTCAGCATACATTGCTTTGTTGTTATAACTGGAGAATTCGATTGTTTTCGAATTTCTATCAGCATGTACTGCGGCTCGGTGGTCTAGGGGTATGATTCTCGTTTAGGGTGCGAGAGGTCCCGGGTTCAAATCCCGGCCGAGCCCTGGGGGTTAATAAAAAAGTTTATTTTACTCCAATAGCCAAATTATATTTGAAGTTTGTAACATTACCTCAGCTATTCCGAAACACTATCTGAAGTCATCTCTTCGCCGTTGAATCGAAACTGTACATTTAGTCACCTTTACAAAAAGAGGAAATCAAATTAACTTTTGGATTCCCGCAATGCACCCACCAGGTTTCGAACCTGGGACCTTCTGCGTGTAAAGCAGATGTGATAACCACTACACCATGGGTGCACGCAACTGTCATATAAAGCCAATTTTACATTGATTATGCATTTTTAATAATCCTTTTCCATGATTGAATAATTGTTTTTTTATGATGTTAACGGCTCGATGGTCTAGTGGTATGATTCTTACTTCGGGTGTGAGAGGTCCCGGGTTCAAATCCCGGTCGAGCCCTTTGACTTTTTTTTTCCTTTTCTACATTTCACTTTATCAAAATAACGCAAATTTTCGTTATAACTCATTTCTAGTAGTGTTACTTAAACGTTAAAGATGTAGTAAGTTAAATCTTGATTTCTACACATTGAGTAGAGTTCCAAGTATATCCATGCCTTTATTCATTCACGCTAATCAAATATAAAATTAATGCAGATGATAGAATTATCAGATAATCTGAAATAACAGTCAAGATGTAGAACTTGCTAACGTTAATAATAGGCTTTTTTAAAACATTAATAACATGTAAAAACTACGAATCATTTTACTTCTAAAAGAATTAGGAAGTAAATTTTGACTAACTCTAAAGAAAATTTCATTGCTGAATAACTTCATTTCTTTTCTGTTAGAAGGGATAATTGCTGACAGCCATTAAACAAATCGCGCGGGACAGATGGGTATTTGTTTTCAAAAATAATGAGTACATAGGAACTTTTAAAAAATTTGCAACAGCGTTGTGCCCACCAGGTTTCGAACCTGGGACCTTCTGCGTGTTAGGCAGATGTGATAACCACTACACCATGGGCACGTGCTGAAGGTGGAGAATTTCATTTTTTTGTAGGGTATTGAGTTCAGCATACATTGCTTTGTTGTTATAACTGGAGAATTCGATTGTTTTCGAATTTCTATCAGCATGTACTGCGGCTCGGTGGTCTAGGGGTATGATTCTCGCTTAGGGTGCGAGAGGTCCCGGGTTCAAATCCCGGCCGAGCCCTGGGGGTTAATAAAAAAGTTTATTTTACTCCAATAGCCAAATTATATTTGAAGTTTGTAACATTACCTCAGCTATTCCGAAACACTATCTGAAGTCATCTCTTCGCCGTGGAATCGAAACTGTACATTTAGTCACCTTTACAAAAAGAGGAAATCAAATTAACTTTTGGATTCCCGCAATGCACCCACCAGGTTTCGAACCTGGGACCTTCTGCGTGTAAAGCAGATGTGATAACCACTACACCATGGGTGCACGCAACTGTCATATAAAGCCAATTTTACATTGATTATGCATTTTTAATAATCCTTTTCCATGATTGAATAATTGTCTTTTTATGATGTTAACGGCTCGATGGTCTAGTGGTATGATTCTTGCTTCGGGTGTGAGAGGTCCCGGGTTCAAATCCCGGTCGAGCCCTTTAACTTTTTTTTCCTTTTCTACATTTCACTTTATCAAAATAACGCAAATTTTCGTTATAACTCATTTCTAGTAGTGTTACTTAAACGTTAAAGATGTAGTAAGTTAAATCTTGATTGCTACACATTGAGTAGAGTTCCAAGTATATCCATGCCTTTATTCATTCACGCTAATCAAATATAAAATTAATGCAGATGATAGAATTATCAGATAATCTGAAATAACAGTCAAGATGTAGAACTTGCTAACGTTAATAATAGGCTTTTTTAAAACATTAATAACATGTAAAAACTACGAATCATTTTACTTCTAAAAGAATTAGGAAGTAAATTTTGACTAACTCTAAAGAAAATTTCATTGCTGAATAACTTCATTTCTTTTCTGTTAGAAGGGATAATTGCTGACAGCCATTAATCAAATCGCGCGGGACAGATGGGTATTTGTTTTCAAAAATAATGAGTACATAGGAACTTTTAAAAAATTTGCAACAGCGTTGTGCCCACCAGGTTTCGAACCTGGGACCGGTTTGCGTGTTAGGCAGATGTGATAACCACTACACCATGGGCACGTGCTGAAGGTGGAGAATTTCATTTTTTTGTAGGGTATTGAGTTCAGCATACATTGCTTTGTTGTTATAACTGGAGAATTCGATTGTTTTCGAATTTCTATCAGCATGTACTGCGGCTCGGTGGTCTAGGGGTATGATTCTCGCTTAGGGTGCGAGAGGTCCCGGGTTCAAATCCCGGCCGAGCCCTGGGGGTTAATAAAAAAGTTTATTTTACTCCAATAGCCAAATTATATTTGAAGATTGTAACATTACCTCAGCTATTCCGAAACACTATCTGAAGTCATCTCTTCGCCGTGGAATCGAAACTGTACATTTAGTCACCTTTACAAAAAGAGGAAATCAAATTAACTTTTGGATTCCCGCAATGCACCCACCAGGTTTCGAACCTGGGACCTTCTGCGTGTAAAGCAGATGTGATAACCACTACACCGTGGGTGCACGCAACTCTCATATAAAGCCAATTTTACATTGATTATGCATTTTTAATAATCCTTTTCCATGATTGAATAATTGTTTTTTTATGATGTTAACGGCTCGATGGTCTAGTGGTATGATTCTTGCTTCGGGTGTGAGAGGTCCCGGGTTCAAATCCCGGTCGAGCCCTTTAACTTTTTTTTTCCTTTTCTACATTTCACTTTATCAAAATAACGCAAATTTTCGTTATAACTCATTTCTAGTAGTGTTACTTAAACGTTAAATATGTAGTAAGTTAAATCTTGATTTCTACACATTGAGTAGAGTTCCAAGTATATCCATGCCTTTATTCATTCACGCTAATCAAATATAAAATTAATGCAGATGATAGAATTATCAGATAATCTGAAATAACAGTCAAGATGTAGAACTTGCTAACGTTAATAATAGGCTTTTTTAAAACATTAATAACATGTAAAAACTACGAATCATTTTACTTCTAAAAGAATTAGGAAGTAAATTTTGACTAACTCTAAAGAAAATTTCATTGCTGAATAACTTCATTTCTTTTCTGTTAGAAGGGATAATTGCTGACAGCCATTAATCAAATCGCGCGGGACAGATGGGTATTTGTTTTCAAAAATAATGAGTACATAGGAACTTTTAAAAAATTTGCAACAGCGTTGTGCCCACCAGGTTTCGAACCTGGGACCTTCTGCGTGTTAGGCAGATGTGATAACCACTACACCATGGGCACGTGCTGAAGGTGGAGAATTTCATTTTTTTGTAGGGTATTGAGTTCAGCATACATTGCTTTGTTGTTATAACTGGAGAATTCGATTGTTTTCGAATTTCTATCAGCATGTACTGCGGCTCGGTGGTCTAGGGGTATGATTCTCGCTTAGGGTGCGAGAGGTCCCGGGTTCAAATCCCGGCCGAGCCCTGGGGGTTAATAAAAAAGTTTATTTTACTCCAATAGCCAAATTATATTTGAAGTTTGCAACATTACCTCAGCTATTCCGAAACACGATCTGAAGTCATCTCTTCGCCGTGGAATCGAAACTGTACATTTAGTCACCTTTACAAAAAGAGGAAATCAAATTAACTTTTGGATTCCCGCAATGCACCCACCAGGTTTCGAACCTGGGACCTTCTGCGTGTAAAGCAGATGTGATAACCACTACACCATGGGTGCACGCAACTGTCATATAAAGCCAATTTTACATTGATTTTGCATTTTTAATAATCCTTTTCCATGATTGAATAATTGTCTTTTTATGATGTTAACGGCTCGATGGTCTAGTGGTATGATTCTTGCTTCGGGTGTGAGAGGTCCCGGGTTCAAATCCCGGTCGAGCCCTTTAACTTTTTTTTCCTTTTCTACATTTCACTTTATCAAAATAACGCAAATTTTCGTTATAACTCATTTCTAGTAGTGTTACTTAAACGTTAAAGATGTAGTAAGTTAAATCTTGATTGCTACACATTGAGTAGAGTTCCAAGTATATCCATGCCTTTATTCATTCACGCTAATCAAATATAAAATTAATGCAGATGATAGAATTATCAGATAATCTGAAATAACAGTCAAGATGTAGAACTTGCTAACGTTAATAATAGGCTTTTTTAAAACATTAATAACATGTAAAAACTACGAATCATTTTACTTCTAAAAGAATTAGGAAGTAAATTTTGACTAACTCTAAAGAAAATTTCATTGCTGAATAACTTCATTTCTTTTCTGTTAGAAGGGATAATTGCTGACAGCCATTAATCAAATCGCGCGGGACAGATGGGTATTTGTTTTCAAAAATAATGAGTACATAGGAACTTTTAAAAAATTTGCAACAGCGTTGTGCCCACCAGGTTTCGAACCTGGGACCTTCTGCGTGTTAGGCAGATGTGATAACCACTACACCATGGGCACGTGCTGAAGGTGGAGAATTTCATTTTTTTGTAGGGTATTGAGTTCAGCATACATTGCTTTGTTGTTATAACTGGAGAATTCGATTGTTTTCGAATTTCTATCAGCATGTACTGCGGCTCGGTGGTCTAGGGGTATGATTCTCGCTTAGGGTGCGAGAGGTCCCGGGTTCAAATCCCGGCCGAGCCCTGGGGGTTAATAAAAAAGTTTATTTTACTCCAATAGCCAAATTATATTTGAAGATTGTAACATTACCTCAGCTATTCCGAAACACTATCTGAAGTCATCTCTTCGCCGTGGAATCGAAACTGTACATTTAGTCACCTTTACAAAAAGAGGAAATCAAATTAACTTTTGGATTCCCGCAATGCACCCACCAGGTTTCGAACCTGGGACCTTCTGCGTGTAAAGCAGATGTGATAACCACTACACCATGGGTGCACGCAACTCTCATATAAAGCCAATTTTACATTGATTATGCATTTTTAATAATCCTTTTCCATGATTGAATAATTGTTTTTTTATGATGTTAACGGCTCGATGGTCTAGTGGTATGATTCTTGCTTCGGGTGTGAGAGGTCCCGGGTTCAAATCCCGGTCGAGCCCTTTAACTTTTTTTTTCCTTTTCTACATTTCACTTTATCAAAATAACGCAAATTTTCGTTATAACTCATTTCTAGTAGTGTTACTTAAACGTTAAATATGTAGTAAGTTAAATCTTGATTTCTACACATTGAGTAGAGTTCCAAGTATATCCATGCCTTTATTCATTCACGCTAATCAAATATAAAATTAATGCAGATGATAGAATTATCAGATAATCTGAAATAACAGTCAAGATGTAGAACTTGCTAACGTTAATAATAGGCTTTTTTAAAACATTAATAACATGTAAAAACTACGAATCATTTTACTTCTAAAAGAATTAGGAAGTAAATTTTGACTAACTCTAAAGAAAATTTCATTGCTGAATAACTTCATTTCTTTTCTGTTAGAAGGGATAATTGCTGACAGCCATTAATCAAATCGCGCGGGACAGATGGGTATTTGTTTTCAAAAATAATGAGTACATAGGAACTTTTAAAAAATTTGCAACAGCGTTGTGCCCACCAGGTTTCGAACCTGGGACCTTCTGCGTGTTAGGCAGATGTGATAACCACTACACCATGGCCACGTGCTGAAGGTGGAGAATTTCATTTTTTTGTAGGGTATTGAGTTCAGCATACATTGCTTTGTTGTTATAACTGGAGAATTCGATTGTTTTCGAATTTCTATCAGCATGTACTGCGGCTCGGTGGTCTAGGGGTATGATTCTCGCTTAGGGTGCGAGAGGTCCCGGGTTCAAATCCCGGCCGAGCCCTGGGGGTTAATAAAAAAGTTTATTTTACTCCAATAGCCAAATTATATTTGAAGATTGTAACATTACCTCAGCTATTCCGAAACACTATCTGAAGTCATCTCTTCGCCGTGGAATCGAAACTGTACATTTAGTCACCTTTACAAAAAGAGGAAATCAAATTAACTTTTGGATTCCCGCAATGCACCCACCAGGTTTCGAACCTGGGACCTTCTGCGTGTAAAGCAGATGTGATAACCACTACACCATGGGTGCACGCAACTGTCATATAAAGCCAATTTTACATTGATTATGCATTTTTAATAATCCTTTTCCATGATTGAATAATTGTTTTTTTATGATGTTAACGGCTCGATGGTCTAGTGGTATGATTCTTGCTTCGGGTGTGAGAGGTCCCGGGTTCAAATCCCGGTCGAGCCCTTTAACTTTTTTTTTCCTTTTCTACATTTCACTTTATCAAAATAACGCAAATTTTCGTTATAACTCATTTCTAGTAGTGTTACTTAAACGTTAAAGATGTAGTAAGTTAAATCTTGATTTCTACACATTGAGTAGAGTTCCAAGTATATCCATGCCTTTATTCATTCACGCTATTCAAATATAAAATTAATGCAGATGATAGAATTATCAGATAATCTGAAATAACAGTCAAGATGTAGAACTTGCTAACGTTAATAATAGGCTTTTTTAAAACATTAATAACATGTAAAAACTACGAATCATTTTACTTCTAAAAGAATTAGGAAGTAAATTTTGACTAACTCTAAAGAAAATTTCATTGCTGAATAACTTCATTTCTTTTCTGTTAGAAGGGATAATTGCTGACAGCCATTAATCAAATCGCGCGGGACAGATGGGTATTTGTTTTCAAAAATAATGAGTACATAGGAACTTTTAAAAAATTTGCAACAGCGTTGTGCCCACCAGGTTTCGAACCTGGGACCTTCTGCGTGTTAGGCAGATGTGATAACCACTACACCATGGGCACGTGCTGAAGGTGGAGAATTTCATTTTTTTGTAGGGTATTGAGTTCAGCATACATTGCTTTGTTGTTATAACTGGAGAATTCGATTGTTTTCGAATTTCTATCAGCATGTACTGCGGCTCGGTGGTCTAGGGGTATGATTCTCGCTTAGGGTGCGAGAGGTCCCGGGTTAAAATCCCGGCCGAGCTCTGGGCGTTAATAAAAAAGTTTTTTTTACTCCAATAGCCAAATTATATTTGAAGTTTGTAACATTACCTCAGCTATTCCGAAACACTATCTGAAGTCATCTATTCGCCGTGGAATCGAAACTGTACATTTAGTCACCTTTACAAAAAGAGGAAATCAAATTAACTTTTGGATTCCCGCAATGCACCCACCAGGTTTCGAACCTGGGACCTTCTGCGTGTAAAGCAGATGTGATAACCACTACACCATGGGTGCACGCAACTGTCATATAAAGCCAAATTTACATTGATTATGCATTTTTAATAATCCTTTTCCATGATTGAATAATTGTTTTTGTATGATGTTAACGGCTCGATGGTCTAGTGGTATGATTCTTGCTTCGGGTGTGAGAGGTCCCGGGTTCAAATCCCGGTCGAGCCCTTTAACTTTTTTTTCCTTTTCTACATTTCACTTTATCAAAATAACGCAAATTTTCGTTATAACTCATTTCTAGTAGTGTTACTTAAACGTTAAAGATGTAGTAAGTTAAATCTTGATTTCTACACATTGAGTAGAGTTCCAAGTATATCCATGCCTTTATTCATTCACGCTAATCAAATATAAAATTAATGCAGATGATAGAATTATCAGATAATCTGAAATAACAGTCAAGATGTAGAACTTGCTAACGTTAATAATAGGCTTTTTTAAAACATTAATAACATGTAAAAACTACGAATCATTTTACTTCTAAAAGAATTAGGAAGTAAATTTTGACTAACTCTAAAGAAAATTTCATTGCTGAATAACTTCATTTCTTTTCTGTTAGAAGGGATAATTGCTGACAGCCATTAATCAAATCGCGCGGGACAGATGGGTATTTGTTTTCAAAAATAATGAGTACATAGGAACTTTTAAAAAATTTGCAACAGCGTTGTCCCCACCAGGTTTCGAACCTGGGACCTTCTGCGTGTTAGGCAGATGTGATAACCACAACACCATGGGCACGTGCTGAAGGTGGAGAATTTCATTTTTTTGTAGGGTATTGAGTTCAGCATACATTGCTTTGTTGTTATAACTGGAGAATTCGATTGTTTTCGAATTTCTATCAGCATGTACTGCGGCTCGGTGGTCTAGGGGTATGATTCTCGTTTAGGGTGCGAGAGGTCCCGGGTTCAAATCCCGGCCGAGCCCTGGGGGTTAATAAAAAAGTTTATTTTACTCCAATAGCCAAATTATATTTGAAGTTTGTAACATTACCTCAGCTATTCCGAAACACTATCTGAAGTCATCTCTTCGCCGTTGAATCGAAACTGTACATTTAGTCACCTTTACAAAAAGAGGAAATCAAATTAACTTTTGGATTCCCGCAATGCACCCACCAGGTTTCGAACCTGGGACCTTCTGCGTGTAAAGCAGATGTGATAACCACTACACCATGGGTGCACGCAACTGTCATATAAAGCCAATTTTACATTGATTATGCATTTTTAATAATCCTTTTCCATGATTGAATAATTGTTTTTTTATGATGTTAACGGCTCGATGGTCTAGTGGTATGATTCTTACTTCGGGTGTGAGAGGTCCCGGGTTCAAATCCCGGTCGAGCCCTTTGACTTTTTTTTTCCTTTTCTACATTTCACTTTATCAAAATAACGCAAATTTTCGTTATAACTCATTTCTAGTAGTGTTACTTAAACATTAAAGATGTAGTAAGTTAAATCTTGATTTCTACACATTGAGTAGAGTTCCAAGTATATCCATGCCTTTATTCATTCACGCTAATCAAATATAAAATTAATGCAGATGATAGAATTATCAGATAATCTGAAATAACAGTCAAGATGTAGAACTTGCTAACGTTAATAATAGGCTTTTTTAAAACATTAATAACATGTAAAAACTACGAATCATTTTACTTCTAAAAGAATTAGGAAGTAAATTTTGACTAACTCTAAAGAAAATTTCATTGCTGAATAACTTCATTTCTTTTCTGTTAGAAGGGATAATTGCTGACAGCCATTAATCAAATCGCGCGGGACAGATGGGTATTTGTTTTCAAAAATAGTGAGTACATAGGAACTTTTAAAAAATTTGCAACAGCGTTGTGCCCACCAGGTTTCGAACCTGGGACCTTCTGCGTGTTAGGCAGATGTGATAACCACTACACCATGGGCACGTGCTGAAGGTGGAGAATTTCATTTTTTTGTAGGGTATTGAGTTCAGCATACATTGCTTTGTTGTTATAACTGGAGAATTCGATTGTTTTCGAATTTCTATCAGCATGTACTGCGGCTCGGTGGTCTAGGGGTATGATTCTCGTTTAGGGTGCGAGAGGTCCCGGGTTAAAATCCCGGCCGAGCCCTGGGGGTTAATAAAAAAGTTTATTTTACTCCAATAGCCAAATTATATTTGAAGTTTGTAACATTACCTCAGCTATTCCGAAACACTATCTGAAGTCATCTCTTCGCCGTGGAATCGAAACTGTACATTTAGTCACCTTTACAAAAAGAGGAAATCAAATTAACTTTTGGATTCCCGCAATGCACCCACCAGGTTTCGAACCTGGGACCTTCTGCGTGTAAAGCAGATGTGATAACCACTACACCATGGGTGCACGCAACTGTCATATAAAGCCAATTTTACATTGATTATGCATTTTTAATAATCCTTTTCCATGATTGAATAATTGTTTTTTTATGATGTTAACGGCTCGATGGTCTAGTGGTATGATTCTTGCTTCGGGTGTGAGAGGTCCCGGGTTCAAATCCCGGTCGAGCCCTTTAACTTTTTTTTCCTTTTCTACATTTCACTTTATCAAAATAACGCAAATTTTCGTTATAACTCATTTCTAGTAGTGTTACTTAAACGTTAAAGATGTAGTAAGTTAAATCTTGATTTCTACACATTGAGTAGAGTTCCAAGTATATCCATGCCTTTATTCATTCACGCTAATCAAATATAAAATTAATGCAGATGATAGAATTATCAGATAATCTGAAATAACAGTCAAGATGTAGAACTTGCTAACGTTAATAATAGGCTTTTTTAAAACATTAATAACATGTAAAAACTACGAATCATTTTACTTCTAAAAGAATTAGGAAGTAAATTTTGACTAACTCTAAAGAAAATTTCATTGCTGAATAACTTCATTTCTTTTCTGTTAGAAGGGATAATTGCTGACAGCCATTAATCAAATCGCGCGGGACAGATGGGTATTTGTTTTCAAAAATAATGAGTACATAGGAACTTTTAAAAAATTTGCAACAGCGTTGTGCCCACCAGGTTTCGAACCTGGGACCTTCTGCGTGTTAGGCAGATGTGATAACCACTACACCATGGGCACGTGCTGAAGGTGGAGAATTTCATTTTTTTGTAGGGTATTGAGTTCAGCATACATTGCTTTGTTGTTATAACTGGAGAATTCGATTGTTTTCGAATTTCTATCAGCATGTACTGCGGCTCGGTGGTCTAGGGGTATGATTCTCGATTAGGGTGCGAGAGGTCCCGGGTTCAAATCCCGGCCGAGCCCTGGGGGTTAATAAAAAAGTTTATTTTACTCCAATAGCCAAATTATATTTGAAGATTGTAACATTACCTCAGCTATTCCGAAACACTATCTGAAGTCATCTCTTCGCCGTGGAATCGAAACTGTACATTTAGTCACCTTTACAAAAAGAGGAAATCAAATTAACTTTTGGATTCCCGCAATGCACCCACCAGGTTTCGAACCTGGGACCTTCTGCGTGTAAAGCAGATGTGATAACCACTACACCATGGGTGCACGCAACTCTCATATAAAGCCAATTTTACATTGATTATGCATTTTTAATAATCCTTTTCCATGATTGAATAATTGTTTTTTTATGATGTTAACGGCTCGATGGTCTAGTGGTATGATTCTTGCTTCGGGTGTGAGAGGTCCCGGGTTCAAATCCCGGTCGAGCCCTTTAACTTTTTTTTTCCTTTTCTACATTTCACTTTATCAAAATAACGCAAATTTTCGTTATAACTCATTTCTAGTAGTGTTACTTAAACGTTAAATATGTAGTAAGTTAAATCTTGATTTCTACACATTGAGTAGAGTTCCAAGTATATCCATGCCTTTATTCATTCACGCTAATCAAATATAAAATTAATGCAGATGATAGAATTATCAGATAATCTGAAATAACAGTCAAGATGTAGAACTTGCTAACGTTAATAATAGGCTTTTTTAAAACATTAATAACATGTAAAAACTACGAATCATTTTACTTCTAAAAGAATTAGGAAGTAAATTTTGACTAACTCTAAAGAAAATTTCATTGCTGAATAACTTCATTTCTTTTCTGTTAGAAGGGATAATTGCTGACAGCCATTAATCAAATCGCGCGGGACAGATGGGTATTTGTTTTCAAAAATAATGAGTACATAGGAACTTTTAAAAAATTTGCAACAGCGTTGTGCCCACCAGGTTTCGAACCTGGGACCTTCTGCGTGTTAGGCAGATGTGATAACCACTACACCATGGGCACGTGCTGAAGGTGGAGAATTTCATTTTTTTGTAGGGTATTGAGTTCAGCATACATTGCTTTGTTGTTATAACTGGAGAATTCGATTGTTTTCGAATTTCTATCAGCATGTACTGCGGCTCGGTGGTCTAGGGGTATGATTCTCGCTTAGGGTGCGAGAGGTCCCGGGTTCAAATCCCGGCCGAGCCCTGGGGGTTAATAAAAAAGTTTATTTTATTCCAATAGCCAAATTATATTTGAAGTTTGTAACATTACCTCAGCTATTCCGAAACACTATCTGAAGTCATCTCTTCGCCGTGGAATCGAAACTGTACATTTAGTCACCTTTACAAAAAGAGGAAATCAAATTAACTTTTGGATTCCCGCAATGCACCCACCAGGTTTCGAACCTGGGACCTTCTGCGTGTAAAGCAGATGTGATAACCACTACACCATGGGTGCACGCAACTGTTATATAAAGCCAATTTTACATTGATTATGCATTTTTAATAATCCTTTTCCATGATTGAATAATTGTCTTTTTATGATGTTAACGGCTCGATGGTCTAGTGGTATGATTCTTGCTTCGGGTGTGAGAGGTCCCGGGTTCAAATCCCGGTCGAGCCCTTTAACTTTTTTTTCCTTTTCTACATTTCACTTTATCAAAATAACGCAAATTTTCGTTATAACTCATTTCTAGTAGTGTTACTTAAACGTTAAAGATGTAGTAAGTTAAATCTTGATTGCTACACATTGAGTAGAGTTCCAAGTATATCCATGCCTTTATTCATTCACGCTAATCAAATATAAAATTAATGCAGATGATAGAATTATCAGATAATCTGAAATAACAGTCAAGATGTAGAACTTGCTAACGTTAATAATAGGCTTTTTTAAAACATTAATAACATGTAAAAACTACGAATCATTTTACTTCTAAAAGAATTAGGAAGTAAATTTTGACTAACTCTAAAGAAAATTTCATTGCTGAATAACTTCATTTCTTTTCTGTTAGAAGGGATAATTGCTGACAGCCATTAATCAAATCGCGCGGGACAGATGGGTATTTGTTTTCAAAAATAATGAGTACATAGGAACTTTTAAAAAATTTGCAACAGCGTTGTGCCCACCAGGTTTCGAACCTGGGACCTTCTGCGTGTTAGGCAGATGTGATAACCACTACACCATGGGCACGTGCTGAAGGTGGAGAATTTCATTTTTTTGTAGGGTATTGAGTTCAGCATACATTGCTTTGTTGTTATAACTGGAGAATTCGATTGTTTTCGAATTTCTATCAGCATGTACTGCGGCTCGGTGGTCTAGGGGTATGATTCTCGCTTAGGGTGCGAGAGGTCCCGGGTTCAAATCCCGGCCGAGCCCTGGGGGTTAATAAAAAAGTTTATTTTACTCCAATAGCCAAATTATATTTGAAGATTGTAACATTACCTCAGCTATTCCGAAACACTATCTGAAGTCATCTCTTCGCCGTGGAATCGAAACTGTACATTTAGTCACCTTTACAAAAAGAGGAAATCAAATTAACTTTTGGATTCCCGCAATGCACCCACCAGGTTTCGAACCTGGGACCTTCTGCGTGTAAAGCAGATGTGATAACCACTACACCATGGGTGCACGCAACTGTCATATAAAGCCAATTTTACATTGATTATGCATTTTTAATAATCCTTTTCCATGATTGAATAATTGTTTTTTTATGATGTTAACGGCTCGATGGTCTAGTGGTATGATTCTTGCTTCGGGTGTGAGAGGTCCCGGGTTCAAATCCCGGTCGAGCCCTTTAACTTTTTTTTTCCTTTTCTACATTTCACTTTATCAAAATAACGCAAATTTTCGTTATAACTCATTTCTAGTAGTGTTACTTAAACGTTAAATATGTAGTAAGTTAAATCTTGATTTCTACACATTGAGTAGAGTTCCAAGTATATCCATGCCTTTATTCATTCACGCTAATCAAATATAAAATTAATGCAGATGATAGAATTATCAGATAATCTGAAATAACAGTCAAGATGTAGAACTTGCTAACGTTAATAATAGGCTTTTTTAAAACATTAATAACATGTAAAAACTACGAATCATTTTACTTCTAAAAGAATTAGGAAGTAAATTTTGACTAACTCTAAAGAAAATTTCATTGCTGAATAACTTCATTTCTTTTCTGTTAGAAGGGATAATTGCTGACAGCCATTAATCAAATCGCGCGGGACAGATGGGTATTTGTTTTCAAAAATAATGAGTACATAGGAACTTTTAAAAAATTTGCAACAGCGTTGTGCCCACCAGGTTTCGAACCTGGGACCTTCTGCGTGTTAGGCAGATGTGATAACCACTACACCATGGGCACGTGCTGAAGGTGGAGAATTTCATTTTTTTGTAGGGTATTGAGTTCAGCATACATTGCTTTGTTGTTATAACTGGAGAATTCGATTGTTTTCGAATTTCTATCAGCATGTACAGCGGCTCGGTGGTCTAGGGGTATGATTCTCGCTTAGGGTGCGAGAGGTCCCGGGTTCAAATCCCGGCCGAGCCCTGGGGGTTAATAAAAAAGTTTATTTTACTCCAATAGCCAAATTATATTTGAAGTTTGTAACATTACCTCAGCTATTCCGAAACACTATCTGAAGTCATCTCTTCGCCGTTGAATCGAAACTGTACATTTAGTCACCTTTACAAAAAGAGGAAATAAAATTAACTTTTGGATTCCCGCAATGCACCCACCAGGTTTCGAACCTGGGACCTTCGGCGTGTAAAGCAGATGTGATAACCACTACACCATGGGTGCACGCAACTGTCATATAAAGCCAATTTTACATTGATTATGCATTTTTAATAATCCTTTTCCATGATTGAATAATTGTTTTTTTATGATGTTAACGGCTCGATGGTCTAGTGGTATGATTCTTACTTCGGGTGTGAGAGGTCCCGGGTTCAAATCCCGGTCGAGCCCTTTAACTTTTTTTTTCCTTTTCTACATTTCACTTTATCAAAATAACGCAAATTTTCGTTATAACTCATTTCTAGTAGTGTTACTTAAACGTTAAAGATGTAGTAAGTTAAATCTTGATTTCTACACATTGAGTAGAGTTCCAAGTATATCCATGCCTTTATTCATTCACGCTAATCAAATATAAAATTAATGCAGATGATAGAATTATCAGATAATCTGAAACAAGATAAAGTAAAAAAACTAAAACCCAACTACGACAAAAAACTACGCTGAAAAAGTATAAAAGTACCCCATGAATACAGGTAAAATCACAAGCAAATGCTAGTAATATATAGATATATTCAAAATGTACAAGTAAAGCGCTTTTGAATGATACCAAACACGGCATATTTATCTTAACTTTATTTTTTGACGTATGACGCTTCCAGTATTTGGTAGTAGTGACGCACATATCCGTCGATGGCAGCAAATGGGTAATGGACCGATTAGTGGATGAGGTCGTTAGTGTAATGTGTAAATGTGTAATGTAGATTGAAGGTTTCATGTATTAAGATGACCTAGGAAGATTTCTTAATCTATCTAATTCTGCTAACGATTGACTGTCATGTGGATTTTTAAGCAACTTATTATGATCCAAGGCACTTATAAACAAACCCTCTATGGTTTTGAAGTGAAGCGCTTTAAAATGATACCAAACACGGCATATCTAGCTTAACTTTATTTTTTTACTCTGTATATTTTGTCCGCTAGAAGGCGCCACATTGAATTTGGTGAAAATCTATATAGCCTATAACCAGCGGACAATTAAGACGCTTCTAATGATATGTCATTTGTCGAATTCTGATTAGTGGTTTAGAAGTTACGAGGGAACAGATGAACATACATACATACATACATACATACATACATACATACATACATACATAGCCTGTCAAAATCATAACCCTCCTTTGGCTTTGCCGTAGTCGGGTAATAACAGTCAAGATGTAGAACTTGCTAACGTTAATAATAGGCTTTTTTAAAACATTAATAACATGTAAAAACTACGAATCATTTTACTTCTAAAAGAATTAGGAAGTAAATTTTGACTAACTCTAAAGAAAATTTCATTGCTGAATAACTTCATTTCTTTTCTGTTAGAAGGGATAATTGCTGACAGCCATTAATCAAATCGCGCGGGACAGATGGGTATTTGTTTTCAAAAATAATGAGTACATAGGAACTTTTAAAAAATTTGCAACAGCGTTGTGCCCACCACGTTTCGAACCTGGGACCTTCTGCGTGTTAGGCAGATGTGATAACCACTACACCATGGGCACGTGCTGAAGGTGGAGAATTTCATTTTTTTGTAGGGTATTGAGTTCAGCATACATTGCTTTGTTGTTATAACTGGAGAATTCGATTGTTTTCGAATTTCTATCAGCATGTACTGCGGCTCGGTAGTCTAGGGGTATGATTCTCGCTTAGGGTGCGAGAGGTCCCGGGTTCAAATCCCGGCCGAGCCCTGGGGGTTAATAAAAAAGTTTATTTTACTCCAATAGCCAAATTATATTTGAAGTTTGTAACATTACCTCAGCTATTCCGAAACACTATCTGAAGTCATCTCTTCGCCGTGGAATCGAAACTGTACATTTAGTCACCTTTACAAAAAGAGGAAATCAAATTAACTTTTGGATTCCCGCAATGCACCCACCAGGTTTCGAACCTGGGACCTTCTGCGTGTAAAGCAGATGTGATAACCACTACACCATGGGTGCACGCAACTGTCATATAAAGCCAATTTTACATTGATTATGCATTTTTAATAATCCTTTTCCATGATTGAATAATTGTTTTTTTACGATGTTAACGGCTCGATGGTCTAGTGGTATGATTCTTGCTTCGGGTGTGAGAGGTCCCGGGTTCAAATCCTGGGCGAGCCCTTTAACTTTTTTTTCCTTTTCTACATTTCACTTTATCAAAATAACGCAAATTTTCGTTATAACTCATTTCTAGTAGTGTTACTTAAACGTTAAAGATGTAGTAAGTTAAATCTTGATTTCTACACATTGAGTAGAGTTCCAAGTATATCCATGCCTTTATTCATTCACGCTAATCAAATATAAAATTAATGCAGATGATAGAATTATCAGATAATCTGAAATAACAGTCAAGATGTAGAACTTGCTAACGTTAATAATAGGCTTTTTTAAAACATTAATAACATGTAAAAACTACGAATCATTTTACTTCTAAAAGAATTAGGAAGTAAATTTTGACTAACTCTAAAGAAAATTTCATTGCTGAATAAATTCATTTCTTTTCTGTTAGAAGGGATAATTGCTGACAGCCATTAATCAAATCGCGCGGGACAGATGGGTATTTGTTTTCAAAAATAATGAGTACATAGGAACTTTTAAAAAATTTGCAACAGCGTTGTGCCCACCAGATTTCGAACCTGGGACCTTCTGCGTGTTAGGCAGATGTGATAACCACTACACCATGGGCACGTGCTGAAGGTGGAGAATTTCATTTTTTTGTAGGGTATTGAGTTCAGCATACATTGCTTTGTTGTTATAACTGGAGAATTCGATTGTTTTCGAATTTCTATCAGCTTGTACTGCGGCTCGGTGGTCTAGGGGTATGATTCTCGCTTAGGGTGTGAGAGGTCCCGGGTTCAAATCCCGGCCGAGCCCTGGGGGTTAATAAAAAAGTTTATTTTACTCCAATAGCCAAATTATATTTGAAGTTTGTAACATTACCTCAGCTATTCCGAAACACTATCTGAAGTCATCTCTTCGCCGTGGAATCGAAACTGTACATTTAGTCACCTTTACAAAAAGAGGAAATCAAATTAACTTTTGGATTCCCGCAATGCACCCACCAGGTTTCGAACCTGGGACCTTCTGCGTGTAAAGCAGATGTGATAACCACTACACCATGGATGCACGCAACTGTCATATAAAGCCAATTTTACATTGATTATGCATTTTTAATAATCCTTTTCCATGATTGAATAATTGTTTTTTTACGATGTTAACGGCTCGATGGTCTAGTGGTATGATTCTTGCATCGGGTGTGAGAGGTCCCGGGTTCAAATCCCGGTCGAGCCCTTTAACTTTTTTTTCCTTTTCTACATTTCACTTTATCAAAATAACGCAAATTTTCGTTATAACTCATTTCTAGTAGTGTTACTTAAACGTTAAAGATGTAGTAAGTTAAATCTTGATTTCTACACATTGAGTAGAGTTCCAAGTATATCCATGCCTTTATTCATTCACGCTAATCAAATATAAAATTAATGCAGATGATAGAATTATCAGATAATCTGAAATAACAGTCAAGATGTAGAACTTGCTAACGTTAATAATAGGCTTTTTTAAAACATTAATAACATGTAAAAACTACGAATCATTTTACTTCTAAAAGAATTAGGAAGTAAATTTTGACTAACTCTAAAGAAAATTTCATTGCTGAATAACTTCATTTCTTTTCTGTTAGAAGGGATAATTGCTGACAGCCATTAATCAAATCGCGCGGGACAGATGGGTATTTGTTTTCAAAAATAATGAGTACATAGGAACTTTTAAAAAATTTGCAACAGCGTTGTGCCCACCAGGTTTCGAACCTGGGACCTTCTGCGTGTTAGGCAGATGTGATAACCACTACACCATGGGCACGTGCTGCAGGTGGAGAATTTCATTTTTTTGTAGGGTATTGAGTTCAGCATACATTGCTTTGTTGTTATAACTGGAGAATTCGATTGTTTTCGAATTTCTATCAGCATGGACTGCGGCTCGGTGGTCTAGGGGTATGATTCTCGCTTAGGGTGCGAGAGGTCCCGGGTTCAAATCCCGGCCGAGCCCTGGGGGTTAATAAAAAAGTTTATTTTACTCCAATAGCCAAATTATATTTGAAGTTTGTAACATTACCTCAGCTATTCCGAAACACTATCTGAAGTCATCTCTTCGCCGTGGAATCGAAACTGTACATTTATTCACCTTTACAAAAAGAGGAAATCAAATTAACTTTTGGATTCCCGCAATGCACCCACCAGGTTTCGAACCTGGGACCTTCTGCGTGTAAAGCAGATGTGATAACCACTACACCATGGGTGCACGCAACTGTCATATAAAGCCAATTTTACATTGATTATGCATTTTTAATAATCCTTTTCCATGATTGAATAATTGTTTTTTTATGATGTTAACGGCTCGATGGTCTAGTGGTATGATTCTTGCTTCGGGTGTGAGAGGTCCCGGGTTCAAATCCCGGTCGAGCCATTTAACTTTTTTTTCCTTTTCTACATTTCACTTTATCAAAATAACGCAAATTTTCGTTATAACTCATTTCTAGTAGTGTTACTTAAACGTTAAAGATGTAGTAAGTTAAATCTTGATTTCTACACATTGAGTAGAGTTCCAAGTATATCCATGCCTTTATTCATTCACGCTAATCAAATATAAAATTAATGCAGATGATAGAATTATCAGATAATCTGAAATAACAGTCAAGATGTAGAACTTGCTAACGTTAATAATAGGCTTTTTTAAAACATTAATAACATGTAAAAACTACGAATCATTTTACTTCTAAAAGAATTAGGAAGTAAATTTTGACTAACTCTAAAGAAAATTTCATTGCTGAATAACTTCATTTCTTTTCTGTTAGAAGGGATAATTGCTGACAGCCATTAATCAAATCGCGCGGGACAGATGGGTATTTGTTTTCAAAAATAATGAGTACATAGGAACTTTTAAAAAATTTGCAACAGCGTTGTGCCCACCACGTTTCGAACCTGGGACCTTCTGCGTGTTAGGCAGATGTGATAACCACTACACCATGGGCACGTGCTGAAGGTGGAGAATTTCATTTTTTTGTAGGGTATTGAGTTCAGCATACATTGCTTTGTTGTTATAACTGGAGAATTCGATTGTTTTCGAATTTCTATCAGCATGTACTGCGGCTCGGTGGTCTAGGGGTATGATTCTCGCTTAGGGTGCGAGAGGTCCCGGGTTCAAATCCCGGCCGAGCCCTGGGGGTTAATAAAAAAGTTTATTTTACTCCAATAGCCAAATTATATTTGAAGTTTGTAACATTACCTCAGCTATTCCGAAACACTATCTGAAGTCATCTCTTCGCCGTGGAATCGAAACTGTACATTTAGTCACCTTTACAAAAAGAGGAAATCAAATTAACTTTTGGATTCCCGCAATGCACCCACCAGGTTTCGAACCTGAGACCTTCTGCGTGTAAAGCAGATGTGATAACCACTACACCATGGGTGCACGCAACTGTCATATAAAGCCAATTTTACATTGATTATGCATTTTTAATAATCCTTTTCCATGATTGAATAATTGTTTTTTTATGATGTTAACGGCTCGATGGTCTAGTGGTATGATTCTTGCTTCGGGTGTGAGAGGTCCCGGGTTCAAATCCCGGTCGAGCCCTTTAACTTTTTTTTCCTTTTCTACATTTAACTTTATCAAAATAACGCAAATTTTCGTTATAACTCATTTCTAGTAGTGTTACTTAAACGTTAAAGATGTAGTAAGTTAAATCTTGATTTCTACACATTGAGTAGAGTTCCACGTATATCCATGCCTTTATTCATTCACGCTAATCAAATATAAAATTAATGCAGATGATAGAATTATCAGATAATCTGAAATAACAGTCAAGATGTAGAACTTGCTAACGTTAATAATAGGCTTTTTTAAAACATTAATAACATGTAAAAACTACGAATCATTTTACTTCTAAAAGAATTAGGAAGTAAATTTTGACTAACTCTAAAGAAAATTTCATTGCTGAATAACTTCATTTCTTTTCTGTTAGAAGGGATAATTGCTGACAGCCATTAATCAAATCGCGCGGGACAGATGGGTATTTGTTTTCAAAAATAATGAGTACATAGGAACTTTTAAAAAATTTGCAACAGCGTTGTGCCCACCAGGTTTCGAACCTGGGACCTTCTGCGTGTTAGGCAGATGTGATAACCACTACACCATGGGCACGTGCTGAAGGTGGAGAATTTCATTTTTTTGTAGGGTATTGAGTTCAGCATACATTGCTTTGTTGTTATAACTGGAGAATTCGATTGTTTTCGAATTTCTATCAGCATGTACTGCGGCTCGGTGGTCTAGGGGTATGATTCTCGCTTAGGGTGCGAGAGGTCCCGGGTTCAAATCCCGGCCGAGCACTGGGGGTTAATAAAAAAGTTTATTTTACTCCAATAGCCAAATTATATTTGAAGTTTGTAACATTACCTCAGCTATTCCGAAACACTATCTGAAGTCATCTCTTCGCCGTGGAATCGAAACTGTACATTTAGTCACCTTTACAAAAAGAGGAAATCAAATTAACTTTTGGATTCCCGCAATGCACCCACCAGGTTTCGAACCTGGGACCTTCTGCGTGTAAAGCAGATGTGATAACCACTACACCATGGGTGCACGCAACTGTCATATAAAGCCAATTTTACATTGATTATGCATTTTTAATAATCCTTTTCCATGATTGAATAATTGTTTTTTTATGATGTTAACGGCTCGATGGTCTAGTGGTATGATTCTTGCTTCGGGTGTGAGAGGTCCCGGGTTCAAATCCCGGTCGAGCCCTTTAACTTTTTTTTCCTTTTCTACATTTCACTTTATCAAAATAACGCAAATTTTCGTTATAACTCATTTCTAGTAGTGTTACTTAAACGTTAAAGATGTAGTAAGTTAAATCTTGATTTCTACACATTGAGTAGAGTTCCAAGTATATCCATGCCTTTATTCATTCACGCTAATCAAATATAAAATTAATGCAGATGATAGAATTATCAGATAATCTGAAATAACAGTCAAGATGTAGAACTTGCTAACGTTAATAATAGGCTTTTTTAAAACATTAATAACATGTAAAAACTACGAATCATTTTACTTCTAAAAGAATTAGGAAGTAAATTTTGACTAACTCTAAAGAAAATTTCATTGCTGAATAACTTCATTTCTTTTCTGTTAGAAGGGATAATTGCTGACAGCCATTAATCAAATCGCGCGGGACAGATGGGTATTTGTTTTCAAAAATAATGAGTACATAGGAACTTTTAAAAAATTTGCAACAGCGTTGTGCCCACCAGGTTTCGAACCTGGGACCTTCTGCGTGTTAGGCAGATGTGATAACCACTACACCATGGGCACGTGCTGAAGGTGGAGAATTTCATTTTTTTGTAGGGTATTGAGTTCAGCATACATTGCTTTGTTGTTATAACTGGAGAATTCGATTGTTTTTGAATTTCTATCAGCATGTACTGCGGCTCGGTGGTCTAGGGGTATGATTCTCGCTTAGGGTGCGAGAGGTCACGGGTTCAAATCCCGGCCGAGCCCTGGGGGTTAATAAAAATGTTTATTTTACTCCAATAGCCAAATTATATTTGAAGTTTGTAACATTACCTCCGCTATTCCGAAACACTATCTGAAGTCATCTCTTCGCCGTGGAATCGAAACTGTACATTTAGTCACCTTTACAAAAAGAGGAAATCAAATTAACTTTTGGATTCCCGCAATGCACCCACCAGGTTTCGAACCTGGGACCTTCTGCGTGTAAAGCAGATGTGATAACCACTACACCATGGGTGCACGCAACTGTCATATAAAGCCAATTTTACATTGATTATGCATTTTTAATAATCCTTTTCCATGATTGAATAATTGTTTTTTTACGATGTTAACGGCTCGATGGTCTAGTGGTATGATTCTTGCTTCGGGTGTGAGAGGTCCCGGGTTCAAATCCCGGTCGAGCCCTTTAACTTTTTTTTCCTTTTCTACATTTCACTTTATCAAAATAACGCAAATTTTCGTTATAACTCATTTCTAGTAGTGTTACTTAAACGTTAAAGATGTAGTAAGTTAAATCTTGATTTCTACACATTGAGTAGAGTTCCAAGTATATCCATGCCTTTATTCATTCACGCTAATCAAATATAAAATTAATGCAGATGATAGAATTATCAGATAATCTGAAATAACAGTCAAGATGTAGAACTTGCTAACGTTAATAATAGGCTTTTTTAAAACATTAATAACATGTAAAAACTACGAATCATTTTACTTCTAAAAGAATTAGGAAGTAAATTTTGACTAACTCTAAAGAAAATTTCATTGCTGAATAACTTCATTTCTTTTCTGTTAGAAGGGATAATTGCTGACAGCCATTAATCAAATCGCGCGGGACAGATGGGTATTTGTTTTCAAAAATAATGAGTACATAGGAACTTTTAAAAAATTTGCAACAGCGTTGTGCCCACCACGTTTCGAACCTGGGACCTTCTGCGTGTTAGGCAGATGTGATAACCACTACACCATGGGCACGTGCTGAAGGTGGAGAATTTCATTTTTTTGTAGGGTATTGAGTTCAGCATACATTGCTTTGTTGTTATAACTGGAGAATTCGATTGTTTTCGAATTTCTATCAGCATGTACTGCGGCTCGGTGGTCTAGGGGTATGATTCTCGCTTAGGGTGCGAGAGGTCCCGGGTTCAAATCCCGGCCGAGCCCTGGGGGTTAATAAAAAAGTTTATTTTACTCCAATAGCCAAATTATATTTGAAGTTTGTAACATTACCTCAGCTATTCCGAAACACTATCTGAAGTCATCTCTTCGCCGTGGAATCGAAACTGTACATTTAGTCACCTTTACAAAAAGAGGAAATCAAATTAACTTTTGGATTCCCGCAATGCACCCACCAGGTTTCGAACCTGAGACCTTCTGCGTGTAAAGCAGATGTGATAACCACTACACCATGGGTGCACGCAACTGTCATATAAAGCCAATTTTACATTGATTATGCATTTTTAATAATCCTTTTCCATGATTGAATAATTGTTTTTTTTATGATGTTAACGGCTCGATGGTCTAGTGGTATGATTCTTGCTTCGGGTGTGAGAGGTCCCGGGTTCAAATCCCGGTCGAGCCCTTTAACTTTTTTTTCCTTTTCTACATTTCACTTTATCAAAATAACGCAAATTTTCGTTATAACTCATTTCTAGTAGTGTTACTTAAACGTTAAAGATGTAGTAAGTTAAATCTTGATTTCTACACATTGAGTAGAGTTCCACGTATATCCATGCCTTTATTCATTCACGCTAATCAAATATAAAATTAATGCAGATGATAGAATTATCAGATAATCTGAAATAACAGTCAAGATGTAGAACTTGCTAACGTTAATAATAGGCTTTTTTAAAACATTAATAACATGTAAAAACTACGAATCATTTTACTTCTAAAAGAATTAGGAAGTAAATTTTGACTAACTCTAAAGAAAATTTCATTGCTGAATAACTTCATTTCTTTTCTGTTAGAAGGGATAATTGCTGACAGCCATTAATCAAATCGCGCGGGACAGATGGGTATTTGTTTTCAAAAATAATGAGTACATAGGAACTTTTAAAAAATTTGCAACAGCGTTGTGCCCACCAGGTTTCGAACCTGGGACCTTCTGCGTGTTAGGCAGATGTGATAACCACTACACCATGGGCACGTGCTGAAGGTGGAGAATTTCATTTTTTTGTAGGGTATTGAGTTCAGCATACATTGCTTTGTTGTTATAACTGGAGAATTCGATTGTTTTCGAATTTCTATCAGCATGTACTGCGGCTCGGTGGTCTAGGGGTATGATTCTCGCTTAGGGTGCGAGAGGTCCCGGGTTCAAATCGCGGCCGAGCACTGGGGGTTAATAAAAAAGTTTATTTTACTCCAATAGCCAAATTATATTTGAAGTTTGTAACATTACCTCAGCTATTCCGAAACACTATCTGAAGTCATCTCTTCGCCGTGGAATCGAAACTGTACATTTAGTCACCTTTACAAAAAGAGGAAATCAAATTAACTTTTGGATTCCCGCAATGCACCCACCAGGTTTCGAACCTGGGACCTTCTGCGTGTAAAGCAGATGTGATAACCACTACACCATGGGTGCACGCAACTGTCATATAAAGCCAATTTTACATTGATTATGCATTTTTAATAATCCTTTTCCATGATTGAATAATTGTTTTTTTATGATGTTAACGGCTCGATGGTCTAGTGGTATGATTCTTGCTTCGGGTGTGAGAGGTCCCGGGTTCAAATCCCGGTCGAGCCCTTTAACTTTTTTTTCCTTTTCTACATTTCACTTTATCAAAATAACGCAAATTTTCGTTATAACTCATTTCTAGTAGTGTTACTTAAACGTTAAAGATGTAGTAAGTTAAATCTTGATTTCTACACATTGAGTAGAGTTCCAAGTATATCCATGCCTTTATTCATTCACGCTAATCAAATATAAAATTAATGCAGATGATAGAATTATCAGATAATCTGAAATAACAGTCAAGATGTAGAACTTGCTAACGTTAATAATAGGCTTTTTTAAAACATTAATAACATGTAAAAACTACGAATCATTTTACTTCTAAAAGAATTAGGAAGTAAATTTTGACTAACTCTAAAGAAAATTTCATTGCTGAATAACTTCATTTCTTTTCTGTTAGAAGGGATAATTGCTGACAGCCATTAATCAAATCGCGCGGGACAGATGGGTATTTGTTTTCAAAAATAATGAGTACATAGGAACTTTTAAAAAATTTGCAACAGCGTTGTGCCCACCAGGTTTCGAACCTGGGACCTTCTGCGTGTTAGGCAGATGTGATAACCACTACACCATGGGCACGTGCTGAAGGTGGAGAATTTCATTTTTTTGTAGGGTATTGAGTTCAGCATACATTGCTTTGTTGTTATAACTGGAGAATTCGATTGTTTTTGAATTTCTATCAGCATGTACTGCGGCTCGGTGGTCTAGGGGTATGATTCTCGCTTAGGGTGCGAGAGGTCCCGGGTTCAAATCCCGGCCGAGCCCTGGGGGTTAATAAAAAAGTTTATTTTACTCCAATAGCCAAATTATATTTGAAGTTTGTAACATTACCTCCGCTATTCCGAAACACTATCTGAAGTCATCTCTTCGCCGTGGAATCGAAACTGTACATTTAGTCACCTTTACAAAAAGAGGAAATCAAATTAACTTTTGGATTCCCGCAATGCACCCACCAGGTTTCGAACCTGGGACCTTCTGCGTGTAAAGCAGATGTGATAACCACTACACCATGGGTGCACGCAACTGTCATATAAAGCCAATTTTACATTGATTATGCATTTTTAATAATCCTTTTCCATGATTGAATAATTGTTTTTTTACGATGTTAACGGCTCGATGGTCTAGTGGTATGATTCTTGCTTCGGGTGTGAGAGGTCCCGGGTTCAAATCCCGGTCGAGCCCTTTAACTTTTTTTTCCTTTTCTACATTTCACTTTATCAAAATAACGCAAATTTTCGTTATAACTCATTTCTAGTAGTGTTACTTAAACGTTAAAGATGTAGTAAGTTAAATCTTGATTTCTACACATTGAGTAGAGTTCCAAGTATATCCATGCCTTTATTCATTCACGCTAATCAAATATAAAATTAATGCAGATGATAGAATTATCAGATAATCTGAAATAACAGTCAAGATGTAGAACTTGCTAACGTTAATAATAGGCTTTTTTAAAACATTAATAACATGTAAAAACTACGAATCATTTTACTTCTAAAAGAATTAGGAAGTAAATTTTGACTAACTCTAAAGAAAATTTCATTGCTGAATAAATTCATTTCTTTTCTGTTAGAAGGGATAATTGCTGACAGCCATTAATCAAATCGCGCGGGACAGATGGGTATTTGTTTTCAAAAATAATGAGTACATAGGAACTTTTAAAAAATTTGCAATAGCGTTGTGCCCACCAGATTTCGAACCTGGGACCTTCTGCGTGTTAGGCAGATGTGATAACCACTACACCATGGGCACGTGCTGAAGGTGGAGAATTTCATTTTTTTGTAGGGTATTGAGTTCAGCATACATTGCTTTGTTGTTATAACTGGAGAATTCGATTGTTTTCGAATTTCTATCAGCATGTACTGCGGCTCGGTGGTCTAGGGGTATGATTCTCGCTTAGGGTGCGAGAGGTCCCGGGTTCAAATCCCGGCCGAGCCCTGGGGGTTAATAAAAAAGTTTATTTTACTCCAATAGCCAAATTATATTTGAAGTTTGTAACATTACCTCAGCTATTCTGAAACACTATCTGAAGTCATCTCTTCGCCGTGGAATCGAAACTGTACATTTAGTCACCTTTACAAAAAGAGGAAATCAAATTAACTTTTGGATTCCCGCAATGCACCCACCAGGTTTCGAACCTGGGACCTTCTGCGTGTAAAGCAGATGTGATAACCACTACACCATGGGTGCACGCAACTGTCATATAAAGCCAATTTTACATTGATTATGCATTTTTAATAATCCTTTTCCATGATTGAATAATTGTTTTTTTATGATGTTAACGGCTCGATGGTCTAGTGGTATGATTCTTGCTTCGGGTGTGAGAGGTCCCGGGATCATATCCCGGTCGAGCCCTTTAACTTTTTTTTCCTTTTCTACATTTCACTTTATCAAAATAACGCAAATTTTCGTTATAACTCATTTCTAGTAGTGTTACTTAAACGTTAAAGATGTAGTAAGTTAAATCTTGATTTCTACACATTGAGTAGAGTTCCAAGTATATCCATGCCTTTATTCATTCACGCTAATCAAATATAAAATTAATGCAGATGATAGAATTATCAGATAATCTGAAATAACAGTCAAGATGTAGAACTTGCTAACGTTAATAATAGGCTTTTTTAAAACATTAATAACATGTAAAAACTACGAATCATTTTACTTCTAAAAGAATTAGGAAGTAAATTTTGACTAACTCTAAAGAAAATTTCATTGCTGAATAACTTCATTTCTTTTCTGTTAGAAGGGATAATTGCTGACAGCCATTAATCAAATCGCGCGGGACAGATGGGTATTTGTTTTCAAAAATAATGAGTACATAGGAACTTTTAAAAAATTTGCAACAGCGTTGTGCCCACCAGGTTTCGAACCTGGGACCTTCTGCGTGTTAGGCAGATGTGATAACCACTACACCATGGGCACGTGCTGAAGGTGGAGAATTTCATTTTTTTGTAGGGTATTGAGTTCAGCATACATTGCTTTGTTGTTATAACTGGAGAATTCGATTGTTTTCGAATTTCTATCAGCACGGACTGCGGCTCGGTGGTCTAGGGGTGTGATTCTCGCTTAGGGTGCGAGAGGTCCCGGGTTAAAATCCCGGCCGAGCCCTGGGGGTTAATAAAAAAGTTTATTTTACTCCAATAGCCAAATTATATTTGAAGTTTGTAACATTACCTCAGCTATTCCGAAACACTATCTGAAGTCATCTCTTCGCCGTGGAATCGAAACTGTACATTTAGTCACCTTTACAAAAAGAGGAAATCAAATTAACTTTTGGATTCCCGCAATGCACCCACCAGGTTTCGAACCTGGGACCTTCTGCGTGTAAAGCAGATGTGATAACCACTACACCATGGGTGCACGCAACTGTCATATAAAGCCAATTTTACATTGATTATGCATTTTTAATAATCCTTTTCCATGATTGAATAATTGTTTTTTTATGATGTTAACGGCTCGATGGTCTAGTGGTATGATTCTTGCTTCGGGTGTGAGAGGTCCCGGGTTCAAATCCCGGTCGAGCCCTTTAACTTTTTTTTCCTTTTCTACATTTCACTTTATCAAAATAACGCAAATTTTCGTTATAACTCATTTCTAGTAGTGTTACTTAAACGTTAAAGATGTAGTAAGTTAAATCTTGATTTCTACACATTGAGTAGAGTTCCAAGTATATCCATGCCTTTATTCATTCACGCTAATCAAATATAAAATTAATGCAGATGATAGAATTATCAGATAATCTGAAATAACAGTCAAGATGTAGAACTTGCTAACGTTAATAATAGGCTTTTTTAAAACATTAATAACATGTAAAAACTACGAATCATTTTACTTCTAAAAGAATTAGGAAGTAAATTTTGACTAACTCTAAAGAAAATTTCATTGCTGAATAACTTCATTTCTTTTCTGTTAGAAGGGATAATTGCTGACAGCCATTAATCAAATCGCGCGGGACAGATGGGTATTTGTTTTCAAAAATAATGAGTACATAGGAACTTTTAAAAAATTTGCAACAGCGTTGTGCCCACCAGGTTTCCAACCTGGGACATTCTGCGTGTTAGGCAGATGTGATAACCACTACACCATGGGCACGTGCTGAAGGTGGAGAATTTCATTTTTTTGTAGGGTATTGAGTTCAGCATACATTGCTTTGTTGTTATAACTGGAGAATTCGATTGTTTTCGAATTTCTATCAGCATGTACTGCGGTTCGGTGGTCTAGGGGTATGATTCTCGCTTAGGGTGCGAGAGGTCCCGGGTTCAAATCCCGGCCGAGCCCTGGGGGTTAATAAAAAAGTTTATTTTACTCCAATAGCCAAATTATATTTGAAGTTTGTAACATTACCTCAGCTATTCCGAAACACTATCTGAAGTCATCTCTTCGCCGTGGAATCGAAACTGTACATTTAGTCACCTTTACAAACAGAGGAAATCAAATTAACTTTTGGATTCCCGCAATGCACCCACCAGGTTTCGAACCTGGGACCTTCTGCGTGTAAAGCAGATGTGATAAACACTACACCATGGGTGCACGCAACCGTCATATAAAGCCAATTTTACATTGATTATGCATTTTTAATAATCCTTTTCCATGATTGAATAATTGTTTTTTTATGATGTTAACGGCCCGATGGTCTAGTGGTATGATTCTTGCTTCGGGTGTGAGAGGTCCCGGGTTCAAATCCCGGTCGAGCCCTTTAACTTTTTTTTCCTTTTCTACATTTCACTTTATCAAAATAACGCAAATTTTCGTTATAACTCATTTCTAGTAGTGTTACTTAAACGTTAAAGATGTAGTAAGTTAAATCTTGATTTCTACACATTGAGTAGAGTTCCAAGTATATCCATGCCTTTATTCATTCACGCTAATCAAATATAAAATTAATGCAGATGATAGAATTATCAGATAATCTGAAATAACAGTCAAGATGTAGAACTTGCTAACGTTAATAATAGGCTTTTTTAAAACATTAATAACATGTAAAAACTACGAATCATTTTACTTCTAAAAGAATTAGGAAGTAAATTTTGACTAACTCTAAAGAAAATTTCATTGCTGAATAACTTCATTTCTTTTCTGTTAGAAGGGATAATTGCTGACAGCCATTAATCAAATCGCGCGGGACAGATGGGTATTTGTTTTCAAAAATAATGAGTACATAGGAACTTTTAAAAAATTTGCAACAGCGTTGCGCCCACCAGGTTTCGAACCTGGGACCTTCTGCGTGTTAGGCAGATGTGATAACCACGACACCATGGGCACGTGCTGAAGGTGGAGAATTTCATTTTTTTGTAGGGTATTGAGTTCAGCATACATTGCTTTGTTGTTATAACTGGAGAATTCGATTGTTTTCGAATTTCTATCAGCATGTACTGCGGCTCGGTGGTCTAGGGGTATGATTCTCGCTTAGGGTGCGAGAGGTCCCGGGTTCAAATCCCGGCCGAGCCCTGGGGGTTAATAAAAAAGTTTATTTTACTCCAATAGCCAAATTATATTTGAAGTTTGTAACATTACCTCAGCTATTCCGAAACACTATCTGAAGTCATCTCTTCGCCGTGGAATCGAAACTGTACATTTAGTCACCTTTACAAAGAGAGGAAATCAAATTAACTTTTGGATTCCCGCAATGCACCCACCAGGTTTCGAACCTGGGACCTTCTGCGTGTAAAGCAGATGTGATAACCACTACACCATGGGTGCACGCAACTGTCATATAAAGCCAATTTTACATTGATTATGCATTGTTAATAATCCTTTTCCATGATTGAATAATTGTTTTTTTATGATGTTAACGGCTCGATGGTCTAGTGGTATGATTCTTGCTTCGGGTGTGAGAGGTCCCGGGTTCAAATCCCGGTCGAGCCCTTTAACTTTTTTTTCCTTTTCTACATTTCACTTTATCAAAATAACGCAAATTTTCGTCATAACTCATTTCTAGTAGTGTTACTTAAACGTTAAAGATGTAGTAAGTTAAATCTTGATTTCTACACATTGAGTAGAGTTCCAAGTATATCCATGCCTTTATTCATTCACGCTAATCAAATATAAAATTAATGCAGATGATAGAATTATCAGATAATCTGAAATAACAGTCAAGATGTAGAACTTGCTAACGTTAATAATAGGCTTTTTTAAAACATTAATAACATGTAAAAACTACGAATCATTTTACTTCTAAAAGATTTAGGAAGTAAATTTTGACTAACTCTAAATCAAATTTCATTGCTGAATAACTTCATTTCTTTTCTGTTAGAAGGGATAATTGCTGACAGCCATTAATCAAATCGCGCGGGACAGATGGGTATTTGTTTTCAAAAATAATGAGTACATAGGAACTTTTAAAAAATTTGCAACAGCGTTGTGCCCACCAGGTTTCGAACCTGGGACCTTCTGCGTGTTAGGCAGATGTGATAACCACTACACCATGGGCACGTGCTGAAGGTGGAGAATTTCATTTTTTTGTAGGGTATTGAGTTCAGCATACATTGCTTTGTTGTTATAACTGGAGAATTCGATTTTTTTCGAATTTCTATCAGCATGTACTGCGGCTCGGTGGTCTAGGGGTATGATTCTCGCTTAGGGTGCGAGAGGTCCCGGGTTCAAATCCCGGCCGAGCCCTGGGGGTTAATAAAAAAGTTTATTTTACTCCAATAGCCAAATTATATTTGAAGTTTGTAACATTACCTCAGCTATCCCGAGACACTATCTGAAGTCATCTCTTCGCCGTGGAATCGAAACTGTACATTTAGTCATCTTTACAAAAAGAGGAAATCAAATTAACTTTTGGATTCCCGCAATGCACCCACCAGGTTTCGAACCTGGGACCTTCTGCGTGTAAAGCAGATGTGATAACCACTACAACATGGGTGCACGCAACTGTCATATAAAGCCAATTTTACATTGATTATGCATTTTTAATAATCCTTTTCCATGATTGAATAATTGTTTTTTTATGATGTTAACGGCTCGATGGTCTAGTGGTATGATTCTTGCTTCGGGTGTGAGAGGTCCCGGGTTCAAATCCCGGTCGAGCCCTTTAACTTTTTTTTTCCTTTTCTACATTTCACTTTATCAAAATAACGCAAATTTTCGTTATAACTCATTTCTAGTAGTGTTACTTAAACGTTAAAGATGTAGTAAGTTAAATCTTGATTTCTACACATTGAGTAGAGTTCCAAGTATATCCATGCCTTTATTCATTCACGCTAATCAAATATAAAATTAATGCAGATGATAGAATTATCAGATAATCTGAAATAACAGTCAAGATGTAGAACTTGCTAACGTTAATAATAGGCTTTTTTAAAACATTAATAACATGTAAAAACTACGAATCATTTTACTTCTAAAAGAATTAGGAAGTAAATTTTGACTAACTCTAAAGAAAATTTCATTGCTGAATAACTTCATTTCTTTTCTGTTAGAAGGGATAATTGCTGACAGCCATTAATCAAATCGCGCGGGACAGATGGGTATTTGTTTTCAAAAATAATGAGTACATAGGAACTTTTAAAAAATTTGCAACAGCGTTGTGCCCACCAGGTTTCGAACCTGGGACCTTCTGCGTGTTAGGCAGATGTGATAACCACTACACCATGGGCACGTGCTGAAGGTGGAGAATTTCATTTTTTTGTAGGGTATTGAGTTCAGCATACATTGCTTTGTTGTTATAACTGGAGAATTCGATTGTTTTCGAATTTCTATCAGCTTGTACTGCGGCTCGGTGGTCTAGGGGTATGATTCTCGCTTAGGGTGCGAGAGGTCTCGGGTTCAAATCCCGGCCGAGCCCTGGGGGTTAATAAGAAAGTTTATTTTACTCCAATAGCCAAATTATATTTGAAGTTTGTAACATTACCTCAGCTATTCCGAAACACTATCTGAAGTCATCGCTTCGCCGTGGAATCGAAACTGTACATTTAGTCACCTTTACAAAAAGAGGAAATCAAATTAACTTTTGGATTCCCGTAACGCACCCACCAGGTTTCGAACCTGGGACCTTCTGCGTGTAAAGCAGATGTGATAACCACTACACCATGGGTGCACGCAACTGTCATATAAAGCCAATTTTACATTGATTATGCATTTTTAATAATCCTTTTCCATGATTGAATAATTGTTTTTTTATGATGTTAACGGCTCGATGGTCTAGTGGTATGATTCTTGCTTCGGGTGTGAGAGGTCCCGGGTTCAAATCCCGGTCGAGCCCTTTAACTTTTTTTTCCTTTTCTACATTTCACTTTATCAAAATAACGCAAATTTTCGTCATAACTCATTTCTAGTAGTGTTACTTAAACGTTAAAGATGTAGTAAGTTAAATCTTGATTTCTACACATTGAGTAGAGTTCCAAGTATATCCATGCCTTTATTCATTCACGCTAATCAAATATAACATTAATGCAGATGATAGAATTATCAGATAATCTGAAATAACAGTCAAGATGTAGAACTTGCTAACGTTAATAATAGGCTTTTTTAAAACATTAATAACATGTAAAAACTACGAATCATTTTACTTCTAAAAGAATTAGGAAGTAAATTTTGACTAACTCTAAAGAAAATTTAATTGCTGAATAACTTCATTTCTTTTCTGTTAGAAGGGATAATTGCTGACAGCCATTAATCAAATCGCGCGGGACAGATGGGTATTTGTTTTCAAAAATAATGAGTACATAGGAACTTTTAAAAAATTTGCAACAGCGTTGTGCCCACCAGGTTTCGAACCTGGGACCTTCTGCGTGTTAGGCAGATGTGATAACCACTACACCATGGGCACGTGCTGAAGGTGGAGAATTTCATTTTTTTGTAGGGTATTGAGTTCAGCATACATTGCTTTGTTGTTATAACTGGAGAATTCGATTGTTTTCGAATTTCTATCAGCATGTACTGCGGCTCGGTGGTCTAGGGGTATGATTCTCGCTTAGGGTGCGAGAGGTCCCGGGTTCAAATCCCGGCCGACCCCTGGGGGTTAATAAAAAAGTTTATTTTACTCCAATAGCCAAATTATATTTGAAGTTTGTAACATTACTTCAGCTATTCCGAAACACTATCTGAAGTCATCTCTTCGCCGTGGAATCGAAACTGTACATTTAGTCACCTTTACAAAAAGAGGAAATCAAATTAACTTTTGGATTCCCGCAATGCACCCACCAGGTTTCGAACCTGGGACCTTCTGCGTGTAAAGCAGATGTGATAACCACTACACCATGGGTGCACGCAACTGTCATATAAAGCCAATTTTACATTGATTATGCATTTTTAATAATCCTTTTCCATGATTGAATAATTGTTTTTTTATGATGTTAACGGCTCGATGGTCTAGTGGTATGATTCTTGCTTCGGGTGTGAGAGGTCCCGGGTTCAAATCCCGGTCGAGCCCTTTAACTTTTTTTTCCTTTTCTACATTTCACTTTATCAAAATAACGCAAATTTTCGTCATAACTCATTTCTAGTAGTGTTACTTAAACGTTAAAGATGTAGTAAGTTAAATCTTGATTTCTACACATTGAGTAGAGTTCCAAGTATATCCATGCCTTTATTCATTCACGCTAATCAAATATAAAATTAATGCAGATGATAGAATTATCAGATAATCTGAAATAACAGTCAAGATGTAGAACTTGCTAACGTTAATAATAGGCTTTTTTAAAACATTAATAACATGTAAAAACTACGAATCATTTTACTTCTAAAAGAATTAGGAAGTAAATTTTGACTAACTCTAAATCAAATTTCATTGCTGAATAACTTCATTTCTTTTCTGTTAGAAGGGATAATTGCTGACAGCCATTAATCAAATCGCGCGGGACAGATGGGTATTTGTTTTCAAAAATAATGAGTACATAGGAACTTTTAAAAAATTTGCAACAGCGTTGTGCCCACCAGGTTTCGAACCTGGGACCTTCTGCGTGTTAGGCAGATGTGATAACCACTACACCATGGGCACGTGCTGAAGGTGGAGAATTTCATTTTTTTGTAGGGTATTGAGTTCAGCATACATTGCTTTGTTGTTATAACTGGAGAATTCGATTGTTTTCGAATTTCTATCAGCATGTACTGCGGCTCGGTGGTCTAGGGGTATGATTCTCGCTTAGGGTGCGAGAGGTCCCGGGTTCAAATCCCGGCCGAGCCCTGGGGGTTAATAAAAAAGTTTATTTTACTCCAATAGCCAAATTATATTTGAAGTTTGTAACATTACCTCAGCTATTCCGAAACACTATCTGAAGTCATCTCTTCGCCTTGGAATCGAAACTGTACATTTAGTCACCTTTACAAAAAGAGGAAATCAAATTAACTTTTGGATTCCCGCAATGCACCCACCAGGTTTCGAACCTGGGACCTTCTGCGTGTAAAGCAGATGTGATAACCACTACACCATGGGTGCACGCAACTGTCATATAAAGCCAATTTTACATTGATTATGCATTTTTAATAATCCTTTTCCATGATTGAATAATTGTTTTTTTATGATGTTAACGGCTCGATGGTCTAGTGGTATGATTCTTGCTTCGGGTGTGAGAGGTCCCGGGTTCAAATCCCGGTCGAGCCCTTTAACTTTTTTTTCCTTTTCTACATTTCACTTTATCAAAATAACGCAAATTTTCGTCATAACTCATTTCTAGTAGTTTTACTTAAACGTTAAAGATGTAGTAAGTTAAATCTTGATTTCTACACATTGAGTAGAGTTCCAAGTATATCCATGCCTTTATTCATTCACGCTAATCAAATATAACATTAATGCAGATGATAGAATTATCAGATAATCTGAAATAACAGTCAAGATGTAGAACTTGCTAACGTTAATAATAGGCTTTTTTAAAACATTAATAACATGTAAAAACTACGAATCATTTTACTTCTAAAAGAATTAGGAAGTAAATTTTGACTAACTCTAAAGAAAATTTCATTGCTGAATAACTTGATTTCTTTTCTGTTAGAAGGGATAATTGCTGACAGCCATTAATCAAATCGCGCGGGACAGATGGGTATTTGTTTTCAAAAATAATGAGTACATAGGAACTTTTAAAAAATTTGCAACAGCGTTGTGCCCACCAGGTTTCGAACCTGGGACCTTCTGCGTGTTAGGCAGATGTGATAACCACTACACCATGGGCACGTGCTGAAGGTGGAGAATTTCATTTTTTTGTAGGGTATTGAGTTCAGCATACATTGCTTTGTTGTTATAACTGGAGAATTCGATTGTTTTCGAATTTCTATCAGCATGTACTGCGGCTCGGTGGTCTAGGGGTATGATTCTCGCTTAGGGTGCGAGAGGTCCCGGGTTCAAATCCCGGCCGAGCCCTGGGGTTTAATAAAAAAGTTTATTTTACTCCAATAGCCAAATTATATTTGAAGTTTGTAACATTACTTCAGCTATTCCGAAACACTATCTGAAGTCATCTCTTCGCCGTGGAATCGAAACTGTACATTTAGTCACCTTTACAAAAAGAGGAAATCAAATTAACTTTTGGATTCCCGCAATGCACCCACCAGGTTTCGAACCTGGGACCTTCTGCGTGTAAAGCAGATGTGATAACCACTACAACATGGGTGCACGCAACTGTCATATAAAGCCAATTTTACATTGATTATGCATTTTTAATAATCATTTTCCATGATTGAATAATTGTTTTTTTATGATGTTAACGGCTCGATGGTCTAGTGGTACGATTCTTGCTTCGGGTGTGAGAGGTCCCGGGTTCAAATCCCGGTCGAGCCCTTTAACTTTTTTTTTCCTTTTCTACATTTCACTTTATCAAAATAACGTAAATTTTCGTTATAACTCATTTCTAGTAGTGTTACTTAAACGTTAAAGATGTAGTAAGTTAAATCTTGATTTCTACATATTGAGTAGAGTTCCAAGTATATCCATGCCTTTATTCATTCACGCTAATCAAATATAAAATTAATGCAGATGATAGAATTATCAGATAATCTGAAATAACAGTCAAGATGTAGAACTTGCTAACGTTAATAATAGGCTTTTTTAAAACATTAATAACATGTAAAAACTACGAATCATTTTACTTCTAAAAGAATTAGGAAGTAAATTTTGACCAACTCTAAAGAAAATTTCATTGCTGAATAACTTCATTTCTTTTCTGTTAGAAGGGATAATTGCTGACAGCCATTAATCAAATCGCGCGGGACAGATGGGTATTTGTTTTCAAAAATAATGAGTACATAGGAACTTTTAAAAAATTTGCAACAGCGTTGTGCCCACCAGGTTTCGAACCTGGGACCTTCTGCGTGTTAGGCAGATGTGATAACCACGACACCATGGGCACGTGCTGAAGGTAGAGAATTTCATTTTTTTGTAGGGTATTGAGTTCAGCATACATTGCTTTGTTGTTATAACTGGAGAATTCGATTGTTTTCGAATTTCTATCAGCATGTACTGCGGCTCGGTGGTCTAGGGGTATGATTCTCGCTTAGGGTGCGAGAGGTCCCGGGTTCAAATCCCGGCCGAGCCCTGGGGGTTAATAAAAAAGTTTATTTTACTCCAATAGCCAAATTATATTTGAAGTTTGTAACATTACCTCAGCTATTCCGAAACACTATCTGAAGTCATCTCTTCGCCGTGGAATCGAAACTGTACATTTATTCACCTTTACAAAAAGAGGAAATCAAATTAACTTTTGGATTCCCGCAATGCACCCACCAGGTTTCGAACCTGGGACCTTCTGCGTGTAAAGCAGATGTGATAACCACTACACCATGGGTGCACGCAACTGTCATATAAAGCCAATTTTACATTGATTATGCATTTTTAATAATCCTTTTCCATGATTGAATAATTGTTTTTTTATGATGTTAACAGCTCGATGGTCTAGTGGTATGATTCTTGCTTCGGGTGTGAGAGGTCCCGGGTTCAAATCCCGGTCGAGCCCTTTAACTTTTTTTTCCTTTTCTACATTTCACTTTATCAAAATAACGCAAATTTTCGTCATAACTCATTTCTAGTAGTGTTACTTAAACGTTAAAGATGTAGTAAGTTAAATCTTGATTTCTACACATTGAGTAGAGTTCCAAGTATATCCATGCCTTTATTCATTCACGCTAATCAAATATAAAATTAATGCAGATGATAGAATTATCAGATAATCTGAAATAACAGTCAAGATGTAGAACTTGCTAACGTTAATAATAGGCTTTTTTAAAACATTAATAACATGTAAAAACTACGAATCATTTTACTTCTAAAAGAATTAGGAAGTAAATTTTGACTAACTCTAAAGAAAATTTCATTGCTGAATAACTTCATTTCTTTTCTGTTAGAAGGGATAATTGCTGACAGCCATTAATCAAATCGCGCGGGACAGATGGGTATTTGTTTTCAAAAATAATGAGTACATAGGAACTTTTAAAAAATTTGCAACAGCGTTGTGCCCACCAGGTTTCGAACCTGGGACCTTCTGCGTGTTAGGCAGATGTGATAACCACTACACCATGGGCACGTGCTGAAGGTGGAGAATTTCATTTTTTTGTAGGGTATTGAGTTCAGCATACATTGCTTTGTTGTTATAACTGGAGAATTCGATTGTTTTCGAATTTCTATCAGCATGTACTGCGGCTCGGTGGTCTAGGGGTATGATTCTCGCTTAGGGTGCGAGAGGTCCCGGGTTCAAATCCCGGCCGAGCCCTGGGGGTTAATAAAAAAGTTAATTTTACTCCAATAGCCAAATTATATTTGAAGTTTGTAACATTATTTCAGCTATTCCGAAACACTATCTGAAGTCATCTCTTCGCCGTGGAATCGAAACTGTACATTTAGTCACCTTTACAAAAAGAGGAAATCAAATTAACTTTTGGATTCCCGCAATGCACCCACCAGGATTCGAACCTGGGACCTTCTGCGTGTAAAGCAGATGTGATAACCACTACAACATGGGTGCACGCAAGTGTCATATAAAGCCAATTTTACATTGATTATGCATTTTTAATAATCCTTTTCCATGATTGAATAATTGTTTTTTTATGATGTTAACGGCTCGATGGTCTAGTGGTATGATTCTTGCTTCGGGTGTGAGAGGTCCCGGGTTCAAATCCCGGTCGAGCCCTTTAACTTTTTTTTTCCTTTTCTACATTTCACTTTATCAAAATAACGCAAATTTTCGTTATAACTCATTTCTAGTAGTGTTACTTAAACGTTAAAGATGTAGTAAGTTAAATCTTGATTTCTACACATTGAGTAGAGTTCCAAGTATATCCATGCCTTTATTCATTCACGCTAATCAAATATAAAATTAATGCAGATGATAGAATTATCAGATAATCTGAAATAACAGTCAAGATGTAGAACTTGCTAACGTTAATAATAGGCTTTTTTAAAACATTAATAACATGTAAAAACTACGAATCATTTTACTTCTAAAAGAATTAGGAAGTAAATTTTGACTAACTCTAAAGAAAATTTCATTGCTGAATAACTTCATTTCTTTTCTGTTAGAAGGGATAATTGCTGACAGCCATTAATCAAATCGCGCGGGACAGATGGGTATTTGTTTTCAAAAATAATGAGTACATAGGAACTTTTAAAAAATTTGCAACAGCGTTGTGCCCACCAGGTTTCGAACCTGGGACCTTCTGCGTGTTAGGCAGATGTGATAACCACTACACCATGGGCACGTGCTGAAGGTGGAGAATTTCATTTTTTTGTAGGGTATTGAGTTCAGCATACATTGCTTTGTTGTTATAACTGGAGAATTCGATTGTTTTCGAATTTCTATCAGCTTGTACTGCGGCTCGGTGGTCTAGGGGTATGATTCTCGCTTAGGGTGCGAGAGGTCCCGGGTTCAAATCCCGGCCGAGCCCTGGGGGTTAATAAGAAAGTTTATTTTACTCCAATAGCCAAATTATATTTGAAGTTTGTAACATTACCTCAGCTATTCCGAAACACTATCTGAAGTCATCTCTTCGCCGTGGAATCGAAACTGTACATTTAGTCACCTTTACAAAAAGAGGAAATCAAATTAACTTTTGGATTCCCGCAATGCACCCACCAGGTTTCGAACCTGGGACCTTCTGCGTGTAAAGCAGATGTGATAACCTCTACACCATGGGTGCACGCAACTGGCATATAAAGCCAATTTTACATTGATTATGCATTTTTAATAATCCTTTTCCATGATTGAATAATTGTTTTTTTATGATGTTAACGGCTCGATGGTCTAGTGGTATGATTCTTGCTTCGGGTGTGAGAGGTCCCGGGTTCAAATCCCGGTCGAGCCCTTTAACTTTTTTTTCCTTTTCTACATTTCACTTTATCAAAATAACGCAAATTTTCGTCATAACTCATTTCTAGTAGTGTTACTTAAACGTTAAAGATGTAGTAAGTTAAATCTTGATTTCTACACATTGAGTAGAGTTCCAAGTATATCCATGCCTTTATTCATTCACGCTAATCAAATATAACATTAATGCAGATGATAGAATTATCAGATAATCTGAAATAACAGTCAAGATGTAGAACTTGCTAACGTTAATAATAGGCTTTTTTAAAACATTAATAACATGTAAAAACTACGAATCATTTTACTTCTAAAAGAATTAGGAAGTAAATTTTGACTAACTCTAAAGAAAATTTCATTGCTGAATAACTTCATTTCTTTTCTGTTAGAAGGGATAATTGCTGACAGCCATTAATCAAATCGCGCGGGACAGATGGGTATTTGTTTTCAAAAATAATGAGTACATAGGAACTTTTAAAAAATTTGCAACAGCGTTGTGCCCACCAGGTTTCGAACCTGGGACCTTCTGCGTGTTAGGCAGATGTGATAACCACTACACCATGGGCACGTGCTGAAGGTGGAGAATTTCATTTTTTTGTAGGGTATTGAGTTCAGCATACATTGCTTTGTTGTTATAACTGGAGAATTCGATTGTTTTCGAATTTCTATCAGCATGTACTGCGGCTCGGTGGTCTAGGGGTATGATTCTCGCTTAGGGTGCGAGAGGTCCCGGGTTCAAATCCCGGCCGAGCCCTGGGGGTTAATAAAAAAGTTTATTTTACTCCAATAGCCAAATTATATTTGAAGTTTGTAACATTACTTCAGCTATTCCGAAACACTATCTGAAGTCATCTCTTCGCCGTGGAATCGAAACTGTACATTTAGTCACCTTTACAAAAAGAGGAAATCAAATTAACTTTTGGATTCCCGCAATGCACCCACCAGGTTTCGAACCTGGGACCTTCTGCGTGTAAAGCAGATGTGATAACCACTACAACATGGGTGCAAGCAACTGTCATATAAAGCCAATTTTACATTGATTATGCATTTTTAATAATCCTTTTCCATGATTGAATAATTGTTTTTTTATGATGTTAACGGCTCGATGGTCTAGTGGTATGATTCTTGCTTCGGGTGTGAGAGGTCCCGGTTTCAAATCCCGGTCGAGCCCTTTAACTTTTTTTTCCTTTTCTACATTTCACTTTATCAAAATAACGCAAATTTTCGTTATAACTCATTTCTAGTAGTGTTACTTAAACGTTAAAGATGTAGTAAGTTAAATCTTGATTTCTACACATTGAGTAGAGTTCCAAGTATATCCATGCCTTTATTCATTCACGCTAATCAAATATAACATTAATGCAGATGATAGAATTATCAGATAATCTGAAATAACAGTCAAGATGTAGAACTTGCTAACGTTAATAATAGGCTTTTTTAAAACATTAATAACATGTAAAAACTACGAATCATTTTACTTCTAAAAGAATTAGGAAGTAAATTTTGACTAACTCTAAAGAAAATTTCATTGCTGAATAACTTCATTTCTTTTCTGTTAGAAGGGATAATTGCTGACAGCCATTAATCAAATCGCGCGGGACAGATGGGTATTTGTTTTCAAAAATAATGAGTACATAGGAACTTTTAAAAAATTTGCAACAGCGTTGTGCCCACCAGGTTTCGAACCTGGGACCTTCTGCGTGTTAGGCAGATGTGATAACCACTACACCATGGGCACGTGCTGAAGGTGGAGAATTTCATTTTTTTGTAGGGTATTGAGTTCAGCATACATTGCTTTGTTGTTATAACTGGAGAATTCGATTGTTTTCGAATTTCTATCAGCATGTACTGCGGCTCGGTGGTCTAGGGGTATGATTCTCGCTTAGGGTGCGAGAGGTCCCGGGTTCAAATCCCGGCCGAGCCCTGGGGGTTAATAAAAAAGTTTATTTTACTCCAATAGCCAAATTATATTTGAAGTTTGTAACATTACTTCAGCTATTCCGAAACACTATCTGAAGTCATCTCTTCGCCGTGGAATCGAAACTGTACATTTAGTCACCTTTACAAAAAGAGGAAATCAAATTAACTTTTGGATTCCCGCAATGCACCCACCAGGTTTCGAACCTGGGACATTCTGCGTGTAAAGCAGATGTGATAACCACTACAACATGGGTGCAAGCAACTGTCATATAAAGCCAATTTTACATTGATTATGCATTTTTAATAATCCTTTTCCATGATTGAATAATTGTTTTTTTATGATGTTAACGGCTCGATGGTCTAGTGGTATGATTCTTGTTTCGGGTGTGAGAGGTCCCGGTTTCAAATCCCGGTCGAGCCCTTTAACTTTTTTTTCCTTTTCTACATTTCACTTTATCAAAATAACGCAAATTTTCGTTATAACTCATTTCTAGTAGTGTTACTTAAACGTTAAAGATGTAGTAAGTTAAATCTTGATTTCTACACATTGAGTAGAGTTCCAAGTATATCCATGCCTTTATTCATTCACGCTAATCAAATATAAAATTAATGCAGATGATAGAATTATCAGATAATCTGAAATAACAGTCAAGATGTAGAACTTGCTAACGTTAATAATAGGCTTTTTTAAAACATTAATAACATGTAAAAACTACGAATCATTTTACTTCTAAAAGAATTAGGAAGTAAATTTTGACTAACTCTAAAGAAAATTTCATTGCTGAATAACTTCATTGCTTTTCTGTTAGAAGGGATAATTGCTGACAGCCATTTATCAAATCGCGCGGGACAGATGGGTATTTGTTTTCAAAAATAATGAGTACATAGGAACTTTTAAAAAATTTGCAACAGCGTTGTGCCCACCAGGTTTCGAACCTGGGACCTTCTGCGTGTTAGGCAGATGTGATAACCACTACACCATGGGCACGTGCTGAAGGTGGAGAATTTCATTTTTTTGTAGGGTATTGAGTTCAGCATACATTGCTTTGTTGTTATAACTGGAGAATTCGATTGTTTTCGAATTTCTATCAGCATGTACTGCGGCTCGGTGGTCTAGGGGTATGATTCTCGCTTAGGGTGCGAGAGGTCCCGGGTTCAAATCCCGGCCGAGCCCTGGGGGTTAATAAAAAAGTTTATTTTACTCCAATAGCCAAATTATATTTGAAGTTTGTAACATTACCTCAGCTATTCCGAAACACTATCTGAAGTCATCTCTTCGCCGTGGAATCGAAACTGTACATTTAGTCACCTTTACAAAAAGAGGAAATCAAATTAACTTTTGGATTCCCGCAATGCACCCACCAGGTTTCGAACCTGGGACCTTCTGCGTGTAAAGCAGATGTGATAACCACTACACCATGGGTGAACGCAACTGTCATATAAAGCCAATTTTACATTGATTATGCATTTTTAATAATCCTTTTCCATGATTGAATAATTGTTTTTTTATGATGTTAACGGCGCGATGGTCTAGTGGTATGATTCTTGCTTCGGGTGTGAGAGGTCCCGGGTTCAAATCCCGGTCGAGCCCTTTAACTTTTTTTTCCTTTTCTACATTTCACTTTATCAAAATAACGCAAATTTTCGTTATAACTCATTTCTAGTACTGTTACTTAAACGTTAAAGATGTAGTAAGTTAAATCTTGATTTCTACACATTGAGTAGAGTTCCAAGTATATCCATGCCTTTATTCATTCACGCTAATCAAATATAAAATTAATGCAGATGATAGAATTATCAGATAATCTGAAATAACAGTCAAGATGTAGAACTTGCTAACGTTAATAATAGGCTTTTTTAAAACATTAATAACATGTAAAAACTACGAATCATTTTACTTCTAAAAGAATTAGGAAGTAAATTTTGACTAACTCTAAAGAAAATTTCATTGCTGAATAACTTCATTTCTTTTCTGTTAGAAGGGATAATTGCTGACAGCCATTAATCAAATCGCGCGGGACAGATGGGTATTTGTTTTCAAAAATAATGAGTACATAGGAACTTTTAAAAAATTTGCAACAGCGTTGTGCCCACCAGGTTTCGAACCTGGGACCTTCTGCGTGTTAGGCAGATGTGATAACCACTACACCATGGGCACGTGCTGAAGGTGGAGAATTTCATTTTTTTGTAGGGTATTGAGTTCAGCATACATTGCTTTGTTGTTATAACTGGAGAATTCGATTGTTTTCGAATTTCTATCAGCATGTACTGCGGCTCGGTGGTCTAGGGGTATGATTCTCGCTTAGGGTGCGAGAGGTCCCGGGTTCAAATCCCGGCCGAGCCCTGGGGGTTAATAAAAAAGTTTATTTTACTCCAATAGCCAAATTATATTTGAAGTTTGTAACATTACCTCAGCTATTCCGAAACACTATCTGAAGTCATCTCTTCGCCGTGGAATCGAAACTGTACATTTAGTCACCTTTACAAAAAGAGGAAATCAAATTAACTTTTGGATTCCCGCAATGCACCCACCAGGTTTCGAACCTGGGACCTTCTGCGTGTAAAGCAGATGTGATAACCACTACACCATGGGTGCACGCAACTGTCATATAAAGCCAATTTTACATTGATTATGCATTTTTAATAATCCTTTTCCATGATTGAATAATTGTTTTTTTATGATGTTAACGGCTCGATGGTCTAGTGGTATGATTCTTGCTTCGGGTGTGAGAGGTCCCGGGTTCAAATCCCGGTCGAGCCCTTTAACTTTTTTTTCCTTTTCTACATTTCACTTTATCAAAATAACGCAAATTTTCGTTATAACTCATTTCTAGTAGTGTTACTTAAACGTTAAAGATGTAGTAAGTTAAATCTTGATTTCTACACATTGAGTAGAGTTCCAAGTATATCCATGCCTTTATTCATTCACGCTAATCAAATATAAAATTAATGCAGACGATAGAATTATCAGATAATCTGAAATAACAGTCAAGATGTAGAACATGCTAACGTTAATAATAGGCTTTTTTAAAACATTAATAACATGTAAAAACTACGAATCATTTTACTTCTAAAAGAATTAGGAAGTAAATTTTGACTAACTCTAAAGAAAATTTCATTGCTGAATAACTTCATTTCTTTTCTGTTAGAAGGGATAATTGCTGACAGCCATTAATCAAATCGCGCGGGACAGATGGGTATTTGTTTTCAAAAATAATGAGTACATAGGAACTTTTAAAAAATTCGCAACAGCGTTGTGCCCACCAGGTTTCGAACCTGGGACCTTCTGCGTGTTAGGCTGATGTGATAACCACTACACCATGGGCACGTGCTGAAGGTGGAGAATTTCATTTTTTTGTAGGGTATTGAGTTCAGCATACATTGCTTCGTTGTTATAACTGGAGAATTCGATTGTTTTCGAATTTCTATCAGCATGTACTGCGGCTCGGTGGTCTAGGGGTATGATTCTCGCTTAGGGTGCGAGAGGTCCCGGGTTCAAATCCCGGCCGAGCCCTGGGGGTTAATAAAAAAGTTTATTTTACTCCAATAGCCAAATTATATTTGAAGTTTGTAACATTACCTCAGCTATTCCGAAACACTATCCGAAGTCATCTCTTCGCCGTGGAATCGAAACTGTACATTTAGTCACCTTTACAAAAGGAGGAAATCAAATTAACTTTTGGATTCCCGCAATGCACCCACCAGGTTTCGAACCTGGGACCTTCTGCGTGTAAAGCAGATGTGATAACCACTACACCATGGGTGCTCGCAACTGTCATATAAAGCCAATTTTACATTGATTATGTATTTTTAATAATCCTTTTCCATGATTGAATAATTGTTTTTTTATGATGTTAACGGCTCGATTGTCTAGTGGTATGATTCTTGCTTCGGGTGTGAGAGGTCCCGGGTTCAAATCCCGGTCGAGCCCTTTAACTTTTTTTTCCTTTTCTACATTTCACTTTATCAAAATAACGCAAATTTTCGTTATAACTCATTTCTAGTAGTGTTACTTAAACGTTAAAGATGTAGTAAGTTAAATCTTGATTTCTACACATTGAGTAGAGTTCCAAGTATATCCATGCCTTTATTCATTCACGCTAATCAAATATAAAATTAATGCAGATGATAGAATTATCAGATAATCTGAAATAACAGTCAAGATGTAGAACTTGCTAACGTTAATAATAGGCTTTTTTAAAACATTAATAACATGTAAAAACTACGAATCATTTTACTTCTAAAAGAATTAGGAAGTAAATTTTGACTAACTCTAAAGAAAATTTCATTGCTGAATAACTTCATTTCTTTTCTGTTAGAAGGGATAATTGCTGACAGCCATTAATCAAATCGCGCGGGACAGATGGGTATTTGTTTTCAAAAATAATGAGTACATAGGAACTTTTAAAAAATTTGCAACAGCGTTGTGCCCACCAGGTTTCGAACCTGGGACCTTCTGCGTGTTAGGCAGATGTGATAACCACTACACCATGGGCACGTGCTGAAGGTGGAGAATTTCATTTTTTTGTAGGGAATTGAGTTCAGCATACATTGCTTTGTTGTTATAACTGGAGAATTCGATTGTTTTCGAATTTCTATCAGCATGTACTGCGGCTCGGTGGTCTAGGGGTATGATTCTCGCTTAGGGTGCGAGAGGTCCCGGGTTCAAATCCCGGCCGAGCCCTGGGGGTTAATAAAAAAGTTTATTTTACTCCAATAGCCAAATTATATTTGAAGTTTGTAACATTACCTCAGCTATTCCGAAACACTATCTGAAGTCATCTCTTCGCCGTGGAATCGAAACTGTACATTTAGTCACCTTTACAAAAGGAGGAAATCAAATTAACTTTTGGATTCCCGCAATGCACCCACCAGGTTTCGAACCTGGGACCTTCTGCGTGTAGAGCAGATGTGATAACCACTACACCATGGGTGCACGCAACTGTCATATAAAGCCAATTTTACATTGATTATGCATTTTTAATAATCCTTTTCCATGATTGAATAATTGTTTTTTTATGATGTTAACGGCTCGATGGTCTAGTGGTATGATTCTTGCTTCGGGTGTGAGAGGTCCCGGGTTCAAATCCCGGTCGAGCCCTTTAACTTTTTTTTCCTTTTCTACATTTCACTTTATCAAAATAACGCAAATTTTCGTTATAACTCATTTCTAGTAGTGTTACTTAAACGTTAAAGATGTAGTAAGTTAAATCTTGATTTCTACACATTGAGTAGAGTTCCAAGTATATCCATGCCTTTATTCATTCACGCTAATCAAATATAAAATTAATGCAGATGATAGAATTATCAGATAATCTGAAATAACAGTCAAGATGTAGAACTTGCTAACGTTAATAATAGGCTTTTTTAAAACATTAATAACATGTAAAAACTACGAATCATTTTACTTCTAAAAGAATTAGGAAGTAAATTTTGACTAACTCTAAAGAAAATTTCATTGCTGAATAACTTCATTTCTTTTCTGTTAGAAGGGATAATTGCTGACAGCCATTAATCAAATCGCGCGGGACAGATGGTATTTGTTTTCAAAAATAATGAGTACATAGGAACTTTTAAAAAATTTGCAACAGCGTTGTGCCCACCAGGTTTCGAACCTGGGACCTTCTGCGTGTTAGGCAGATGTGATAACCACTACACCATGGGCACGTGCTGAAGGTGGAGAATTTCATTTTTTTGTAGGGTATTGAGTTCAGCATACATTGCTTTGTTGTTATAACTGGAGAATTCGATTGTTTTCGAATTTCTACCAGCATGTACTTCGGCTCGGTGGTCTAGGGGTATGATTCTCGCTTAGGGTGCGAGAGGTCCCGGGTTCAAATCCCGGTCGAGCCCTCGGGGTTAATAAAAAAGTTTATTTTACTCCAATAGCCAAATTATATTTGAAGTTTGTAACATTACCTCAGCTATTCCGAAACACTATCTGAAGTCATCTCTTCGCCGTGGAATCGAAACTGTACATTTAGTCACCTTTACAAAAGGAGGAAATCAAATTAACTTTTGGATTCCCGCAATGCACCCACCAGGTTTCGAACCTGGGACCTTCTGCGTGTAAAGCAGATGTGAAAACCACTACACCATGGGTGCACGCAACTGTCATATAAAGCCAATTTTATATTGATTATGCATTTTTAATAATCCTTTTCCATGATTGAATAATTGTTTTTTTATGATGTTAACGGCTCGATGGTCTAGTGGTATGATTCTTGCTTTGGGTGTGAGAGGTCCCGGGTTCAAATCCCGGTCGAGCCCTTTAACTTTTTTTTCCTTTTCTACATTTCACTTTATCAAAATAAAGAAAATTTTCGTTATAACTCATTTCTAGTAGTGTTACTTAAACGTTAAAGATGTAGTAAGTTAAATATTGATTTCTACACATTGAGTAGAGTTCCAAGTATATCCATGCCTTTATTCATTCACGCTAATCAAATATAAAATTAATGCAGATGATAGAATTATCAGATAATCTGAAATAACAGTCAAGATGTAGAACTTGCTAACGTTAATAATAGGCTTTTTTAAAACATTAATAACATGTAAAAACTACGAATCATTTTACTTCTAAAAGAATTAGGAAGTAAATTTTGACTAACTCTAAAGAAAATTTCATTGCTGAATAACTTCATTTCTTTTCTGTTAGAAGGGATAATTGCTGACAGCCATTAATCAAATCGCGCGGGACAGATGGGTATTTGTTTTCAAAAATAATGAGTACATAGGAACTTTTAAAAAATTTGCAACAGCGTTGTGCCCACCAGGTTTCGAACCTGGGACCTTCTGCGTGTTAGGCAGATGTGATAACCACTACACCATGGGCACGTGCTGAAGGTGGAGAATTTCATTTTTTTGTAGGGAATTGAGTTCAGCATACATTGCTTTGTTGTTATAACTGGAGAATTCGATTGTTTTCGAATTTCTATCAGCATGTACTGCGGCTCGGTGGTCTAGTGGTATGATTCTCGCTTAGGGTGCGAGAGGTCCCGGGTTCAAATCCCGGCCGAGCCCTGGGGGTTAATAAAAAAGTTTATTTTACTCCAATAGCCAAATTATATTTGAAGTTTGTAACATTACCTCAGCTATTCCGAAACACTATCTGAAGTCATCTCTTCGCCGTGGAATCGAAACTGTACATTTAGTCACCTTTACAAAAGGAGGAAATCAAATTAACTTTTGGATTCCCGCAATGCACCCACCAGGTTTCGAACCTGGGACCTTCTGCGTGTAGAGCAGATGTGATAACCACTACACCATGGGTGCACGCAACTGTCATATAAAGCCAATTTTACATTGATTATGCATTTTTAATAATCCTTTTCCATGATTGAATAATTGTTTTTTTATGATGTTAACGGCTCGATGGTCTAGTGGTATGATTCTTGCTTCGGGTGTGAGAGGTCCCGGGTTCAAATCCCGGTCGAGCCCTTTAACTTTTTTTTCCTTTTCTACATTTCACTTTATCAAAATAACGCAAATTTTCGTTATAACTCATTTCTAGTAGTGTTACTTAAACGTTAAAGATGTAGTAAGTTAAATCTTGATTTCTACACATTGAGTAGAGTTCCAAGTATATCCATGCCTTTATTCATTCACGCTAATCAAATATAAAATTAATGCAGATGATAGAATTATCAGATAATCTGAAATAACAGTCAAGATGTAGAACTTGCTAACGTTAATAATAGGCTTTTTTAAAACATTAATAACATGTAAAAACTACGAATCATTTTACTTCTAAAAGAATTAGGAAGTAAATTTTGACTAACTCTAAAGAAAATTTCATTGCTGAATAACTTCATTTCTTTTCTGTTAGAAGGGATAATTGCTGACAGCCATTAATCAAATCGCGCGGGACAGATGGTATTTGTTTTCAAAAATAATGAGTACATAGGAACTTTTAAAAAATTTGCAACAGCGTTGTGCCCACCAGGTTTCGAACCTGGGACCTTCTGCGTGTTAGGCAGATGTGATAACCACTACACCATGGGCACGTGCTGAAGGTGGAGAATTTCATTTTTTTGTAGGGTATTGAGTTCAGCATACATTGCTTTGTTGTTATAACTAAAGAATTCGATTGTTTTCGAATTTCTACCAGCATGTACTTCGGCTCGGTGGTCTAGGGGTATGATTCTCGCTTAGGGTGCGAGAGGTCCCGGGTTCAAATCCCGGTCGAGCCCTCGGGGTTAATAAAAAAGTTTACTTTACTCCAATAGCCAAATTATATTTGAAGTTTGTAACATTACCTCAGCTATTCCGAAACACTATCTGAAGTCATCTCTTCGCCGTGGAATCGAAACTGTACATTTAGTCACCTTTACAAAAGGAGGAAATCAAATTAACTTTTGGATTCCCGCAATGCACCCACCAGGTTTCGAACCTGGGACCTTCTGCGTGTAAAGCAGATGTGAAAACCACTACACCATGGGTGCACGCAACTGTCATATAAAGCCAATTTTATATTGATTATGCATTTTTAATAATCCTTTTCCATGATTGAATAATTGTTTTTTTATGATGTTAACGGCTCGATGGTCTAGTGGTATGATTCTTGCTTTGGGTGTGAGAGGTCCCGGGTTCAAATCCCGGTCGAGCCCTTTAACTTTTTTTTCCTTTTCTACATTTCACTTTATCAAAATAAAGAAAATTTTCGTTATAACTCATTTCTAGTAGTGTTACTTAAACGTTAAAGATGTAGTAAGTTAAATATTGATTTCTACACATTGAGTAGAGTTCCAAGTATATCCATGCCTTTATTCATTCACGCTAATCAAATATAAAATTAATGCAGATGATAGAATTATCAGATAATCTGAAATAACAGTCAAGATGTAGAACTTGCTAACGTTAATAATAGGCTTTTTTAAAACATTAATAACATGTAATAACTACGAATCATTTTACTTCTAAAAGAATTAGGAAGTAAATTTTGACTAACTCTAAAGAAAATTTCATTGCTGAATAACTTCATTTCTTTTCTGTTAGAAGGTATAATTGCTGACAGCCATTAATCAAATCGCGCGGGACAGATGGGTATTTGTTTTCAAAAATAATGAGTACATAGGAACTTTTAAAAAATTTGCAACAGCGTTGTGCCCACCAGGTTTCGAACCTGGGACCTTCTGCGTGTTAGGCAGATGTGATAACCACTACACCATGGGCACGTGCTGAAAGTGGAGAATTTCATTTTTTTGTAGGGTATTCAGTTCAGCATACATTGCTTTGTTATTATAACTGGAGAATTCGATTGTTTTCGAATTTCTATCAGCATGTACTGCGGCTCGGTGGTCTAGGGGTATGATTCTCGCTTAGGGTGCGAGAGGTCCCGGGTTCAAATCCCGGCCGAGCCCTGGGGGTTAATAAAAAAGTTTATTTTACTCCAATAGCCAAATTATATTTGAAGTTTGTAACATTACCTCAGCTATTCCGAAACACTATCTGAAGTCATCTCTTCGCCGTGGAATTGAAACTGTACATTTAGTCACCTTTACAAAAGGAGGAAATCAAATTAACTTTTGGATTCCCGCAATGCACCCACCAGGTTTCGAACCTGGGACCTTCTGCGTGTAAAGCAGATGTGATAACCACTACACCATGGGTGCACGCAACTGTCATATAAAGCCAATTTTACATTGATTATGCATTTTTAATAATCCTTTTCCATGATTGAATAATTGTTTTTTTATGATGTTAACGGCTCGATGGTCTAGTGGTATGATTCTTGCTTCGGGTGTGAGAGGTCCCGGGTTCAAATCCCGGTCGAGCCCTTTAACTTTTTTTTCCTTTTCTACATTTCACTTTATCAAAATAACGCAAATTTTCGTTATAACTCATTTCTAGTAGTGTTACTTAAACGTTAAAGATGTAGTAAGTTAAATCTTGATTTCTACACATTGAGTAGAGTTCCAAGTATATCCATGCCTTTATTCATTCACGCTAATCAAATATAAAATTAATGCAGATGATAGAATTATCAGATAATCTGAAATAACAGTCAAGATGTAGAACTTGCTAACGTTAATAATAGGCTTTTTTAAAACATTAATAACATGTAAAAACTACGAATCATTTTACTTCTAAAAGAATTAGGAAGTAAATTTTGACTAACTCTAAAGAAAATTTCATTGCTGAATAACTTCATTTCTTTTCTGTTAGAAGGGATAATTGCTGACAGCCATTAATCAAATCGCGCGGGACAGATGGGTATTTGTTTTCAAAAATAATGAGTACATAGGAACTTTTAAAAAATTTGCAACAGCGTTGTGCCCACCAGGTTTCGAACCTGGGACCTTCTGCGTGTTAGGCAGATGTGATAACCACTACACCATGGGCACGTGCTGAAGGTGGAGAATTTCATTTTTTTTGTAGGGTATTGAGTTCAGCATACATTGCTTTGTTCTTATAACTGGAGAATTCGATTGTTTTCGAATTTCTATCAGCATGTACTGCGGCTCGGTGGTCTAGGGGTATGATTCTCGCTTAGGGTGCGAGAGGTCCCGGGTTCAAATAGCGGCCGAGCCCTGGGGGTTAATAAAAAAGTTTATTTTACTCCAATAGCCAAATTATATTTGAAGTTTGTAACATTACCTCAGCTATTCCGAAACACTATCTGAAGTCATCTCTTCGCCGTGGAATCGAAACTGTACATTTAGTCACCTTTACAAAAAGAGGAAATCAAATTAACTTTTGGATTCCCGCAATGCACCCACCAGGTTTTGAACCTGGGACCTTCTGCGTGTAAAGCAGATGTGATAACCACTACACCATGGGTGCACGCAACTGTCATATAAAGCCAATTTTACATTGATTATGCATTTTTAATAATCCTTTTCCATGATTGAATAATTGTTTTTTTGTGATGTTAACGGCTCGATGGTCTAGTGGTATGATTCTTGCTTCGGGTGTGAGAGGTTCCGGGTTCGGATCCCGGTCGAGCCCTTTAACTTTTTTTTCCTTTTCTACATTTCACTTTATCAAAATAACGCAAATTTTCGTTATAACTCATTTCTAGTAGTGTTACTTAAACGTTAAAGATGTAGTAAGTTAAATCTTGATTTCTACACATTGAGTAGAGTTCCAAGTATATCCATTCCTTTATTCATTCACGCTAATCAAATATAAAATTAATGCAGATGATAGAATTATCAGATAATCTGAAATAACAGTCAAGATGTAGAACTTGCTAACGTTAATAATAGGCTTTTTTAAAACATTAATAACATGTAAAAACTACGAATCATTTTACTTCTAAAAGAATTAGGAAGTAAATTTTGACTAACTCTAAAGAAAATTTCATTGCTGAATAACTTCATTTCTTTTCTGTTAGAAGGGATAATTGCTGACAGCCATTAATCAAATCGCGCGGGACAGATGGGTATTTGTTTTCAAAAATAATGAGTACATAGGAACTTTTAAAAAATTTGCAACAGCGTTGTGCCCACCAGGTTTCGAACCTGGGACCTTCTGCGTGTTAGGCAGATGTGATAACCACTACACCATGGGCACGTGCTGAAGGCGGAGAATTTCATTTTTTTGTAGGGTATTGAGTTCAGCATACATTGCTTTGTTGTTATAACTGGAGAATTCGATTGTTTTCGAATTTCTATCAACATGTACTGCGGCTCGGTGGTCTAGGGGTATGATTCTCGCTTAGGGTGCGAGAGGTCCCGGGTTCAAATCCCGGCCGAGCCCTTTAACTTTTTTTTAGCTTTCTACATTTCACTTTATCAAAATAACGCAAATTTTCGTTATAACTCATTTCTAGTAGTGTTACTTAAACGTTAAAGATGTAGTAAGTTAAATCTTGATTTCTACACATTGAGTAGAGTTCCAAGTATATCCATGCCTTTATTCATTCACGCTAATCAAATATAAAATTAATGCAGATGATAGAATTATCAGATAATCTGAAATAACAGTCAAGATGTAGAACTTGCTAACGTTAATAATAGGCTTTTTTAAAACATTAATAACATGTAAAAACTACGAATCATTTTACTTCTAAAAGAATTAGGAAGTAAATTTTGACTAACTCTAAAGAAAATTTCATTGCTGAATAACTTCATTTCTTTTCTGTTAGAAGGGATAATTGCTGACAGCCATTAATCAAATCGCGCGGGACAGATGGGTATTTGTTTTCAAAAATAATGAGTACATAGGAACTTTTAAAAAATTTGCAACAGCGTTGTGCCCACCAGGTTCCGAACCTGGGACCTACTGCGTGTTAGGCAGATGTGATAACCACTACACCATGGGCACGTGCTGAAGGTGGAGAATTTCATTTTTTTGTAGGGAATTGAGTTCAGCATACATTGCTTTGTTGTTATAACTGGAGAATTCGATTGTTTTCGAATTTCTATCAGCATGTACTGCGGCTCGGTGGTCTAGGGGTATGATTCTCGCTTAGGGTGCGAGAGGTCCCGGGTTCAAATCCCGGCCGAGCCCTGGGGGTTAATAAAAAAGTTTATTTTACTGCAATAGCCAAATTATATTTGAAGTTTGTAACATTACCTCAGCTATTCCGAAACACTATCTGAAGTCATCTCTTCGCCGTGGAATCGAAACTGTACATTTAGTCACCTTTACAAAAGGAGGAAATCAAATTAACTTTTGGATTCCCGCAATGCACCCACCAGGTTTCGAACCTGGGACCTTCTGCGTGTAGAGCAGATGTGATAACCACTACACCATGGGTGCACGCAACTGTCATATAAAGCCAATTTTACATTGATTATGCATTTTTAATAATCCTTTTCCATGATTGAATAATTGTTTTTTTATGATGTTAACGGCTCGATGGTCTAGTGGTATGATTCTTGCTTCGGGTGTGAGAGGTCCCGGGTTCAAATCCCGGTCGAGCCCTTTAACTTTTTTTTCCTTTTCTACATTTCACTTTATCAAAATAACGCAAATTTTCGTTATAACTCATTTCTAGTAGTGTTACTTAAACGTTAAAGATGTAGTAAGTTAAATCTTGATTTCTACACATTGAGTAGAGTTCCAAGTATATCCATGCCTTTATTCATTCACGCTAATCAAATATAAAATTAATGCAGATGATAGAATTATCAGATAATCTGAAATAACAGTCAAGATGTAGAACTTGCTAACGTTAATAATAGGCTTTTTTAAAACATTAATAACATGTAAAAACTACGAATCATTTTACTTCTAAAAGAATTAGGAAGTAAATTTTGACTAACTCTAAAGAAAATTTCATTGCTGAATAACTTCATTTCTTTTCTGTTAGAAGGGATAATTGCTGACAGCCATTAATCAAATCGCGCGGGACAGATGGGTATTTGTTTTCAAAAATAATGAGTACATAGGAACTTTTAAAAAATTTGCAACAGCGTTGTGCCCACCAGGTTTCGAACCTGGGACCTTCTGCGTGTTAGGCAGATGTGATAACCACTACACCATGGGCACGTGCTGAAGGTGGAGAATTTCATTTTTTTGTAGGGTATTGAGTTCAGCATACATTGCTTTGTTGTTATAACTGGAGAATTCGATTGTTTTCGAATTTCTACCAGCATGTACTTCGGCTCGGTGGTCTAGGGGTATGATTCTCGCTTAGGGTGCGAGAGGTCCCGGGTTCAAATCCCGGTCGAGCCCTCGGGGTTAATAAAAAAGTTTATTTTACTCCAATAGCCAAATTATATTTGAAGTTTGTAACATTACCTCAGATATTCCGAAACACTATCTGAAGTCATCTCTTCGCCGTGGAATCGAAACTGTACATTTAGTCACCTTTACAAAAGGAGGAAATCAAATTAACTTTTGGATTCCCGCAATGCACCCACCAGGTTTCGAACCTGGGACCTTCTGCGTGTAACGCAGATGTGAAAACCACTACACCATGGGTGCACGCAACTGTCATATAAAGCCAATTTTATATTGATTATGCATTTTTAATAATCCTTTTCCATGATTGAATAATTGTTTTTTTATGATGTTAACGGCTCGATAGTCTAGTGGTATGATTCTTGCTTTGGGTGTGAGAGGTCCCGGGTTCAAATCCCGGTCGAGCCCTTTAACTTTTTTTTCCTTTTCTACATTTCACTTTATCAAAATAAAGAAAATTTTCGTTATAACTCATTTCTAGTAGTGTTACTTAAACGTTAAAGATGTAGTAAGTTAAATCTTGATTTCTACACATTGAGTAGAGTTCCAAGTATATCCATGCCTTTATTCATTCACGCTAATCAAATATAAAATTAATGCAGATGATAGAATTATCAGATAATCTGAAATAACAGTCAAGATGTAGAACTTGCTAACGTTAATAATAGGCTTTTTTAAAACATTAATAACATGTAAAAACTACGAATCATTTTACTTCTAAAAGAATTAGGAAGTAAATTTTGACTAACTCTAAAGAAAATTTCATTGCTGAATAACTTCATTTCTTTTCTGTTAGAAGGGATAATTGCTGACAGCCATTAATCAAATCGCGCGGGACAGATGGGTATTTGTTTTCAAAAATAATGAGTACATAGGAACTTTTAAAAAATTTGCAACAGCGTTGTGCCCACCAGGTTTCTAACCTGGGAGCTTCTGCGTGTTAGGCAGATGTGATAACCACTACACCATGGGCACGTGCTGAAGGTGGAGAATTTCATTTTTTTTGTAGGGTATTGAGTTCAGCATACATTGCTTTGTTGTTATAACTGGAGAATTCGATTGTTTTCGAATTTCTATCGACATGTGCTGCGGCTCGGTGGTCTAGGGGTATGATTCTCGCTTAGGGTGCGAGAGGTCCCGGGTTCAAATCCCGGCCGAGCCCTGGGTGTTAATAAAAAAGTTTATTTTACTCCAATAGCCAAATTATATTTGAAGTTTGTAACATTACCTCAGCTATTCCGAAACACTAACTGAAGTCATCTCTTCGCCGTGGAATCGAAACTGTACATTTAGTCACCTTTACAAAAAGAGGAAATCAAATTAACTTTTGGATTCCCGCAATGCACCCACCAGGTTTCGAACCTGGGACCTTCTGCGTGTAAAGCAGATGTGATAACCACTACACCATGGGTGCACGCAACTGTCATATAAAGCCAATTTTACATTGATTATGCATTTTTAATAATCCTTTTCCATGATTGAATAATTGTTTTTTTATGATGTTAACGGCTCGATGGTCTAGTGGTATGATTCTTGCTTCGGGTGTGAGAGGTCCCGGGTTCAAATCCCGGTCGAGCCCTTTAACTTTTTTTTCCTTTTCTACATTTCACTTTATCAAAATAACGCAAATTTTCGTTATAACTCATTTCTAGTAGTGTTACTTAAACGTTAAAGATGTAGTAAGTTAAATCTTGATTTCTACACATTGAGTAGAGTTCCAAGTATATCCATGCCTTTATTCATTCACGCTAATCAAATATAAAATTAATGCAGATGATAGAATTATCAGATAATCTGAAATAACAGTCAAGATGTAGAACTTGCTAACGTTAATAATAGGCTTTTTTAAAACATTAATAACATGTAAAAACTACGAATCATTTTACTTCTAAAAGAATTAGGAAGTAAATTTTGACTAACTCTAAAGAAAATTTCATTGCTGAATAACTTCATTTCTTTTCTGTTAGAAGGGATAATTGCTGACAGCCATTAATCAAATCGCGCGGGACAGATGGGTATTTGTTTTCAAAAATAATGAGTACATAGGAACTTTTAAAAAATTTGCAACAGCGTTGTGCCCACCAGGTTTCGAACCTGGGACCTTCTGCGTGTTAGGCAGATGTGATAACCACTACACCATGGGCACGTGCTGAAGGTGGAGAATTTCATTTTTTTGTAGGGTATTGAGTTCAGCATACATTGCTTTGTTGTTATAACTAAAGAATTCGATTGTTTTCGAATTTCTACCAGCATGTACTTCGGCTCGGTGGTCTAGGGGTATGATTCTCGCTTAGGGTGCGAGAGGTCCCGGGTTCAAATCCCGGTCGAGCCCTCGGGGTTAATAAAAAAGTTTACTTTACTCCAATAGCCAAATTATATTTGAAGTTTGTAACATTACCTCAGCTATTCCGAAACACTATCTGAAGTCATCTCTTCGCCGTGGAATCGAAACTGTACATTTAGTCACCTTTACAAAAGGAGGAAATCAAATTAACTTTTGGATTCCCGCAATGCACCCACCAGGTTTCGAACCTGGGACCTTCTGCGTGTAAAGCAGATGTGAAAACCACTACACCATGGGTGCACGCAACTGTCATATAAAGCCAATTTTATATTGATTATGCATTTTTAATAATCCTTTTCCATGATTGAATAATTGTTTTTTTATGATGTTAACGGCTCGATGGTCTAGTGGTATGATTCTTGCTTTGGGTGTGAGAGGTCCCGGGTTCAAATCCCGGTCGAGCCCTTTAACTTTTTTTTCCTTTTCTACATTTCACTTTATCAAAATAAAGAAAATTTTCGTTATAACTCATTTCTAGTAGTGTTACTTAAACGTTAAAGATGTAGTAAGTTAAATATTGATTTCTACACATTGAGTAGAGTTCCAAGTATATCCATGCCTTTATTCATTCACGCTAATCAAATATAAAATTAATGCAGATGATAGAATTATCAGATAATCTGAAATAACAGTCAAGATGTAGAACTTGCTAACGTTAATAATAGGCTTTTTTAAAACATTAATAACATGTAATAACTACGAATCATTTTACTTCTAAAAGAATTAGGAAGTAAATTTTGACTAACTCTAAAGAAAATTTCATTGCTGAATAACTTCATTTCTTTTCTGTTAGAAGGTATAATTGCTGACAGCCATTAATCAAATCGCGCGGGACAGATGGGTATTTGTTTTCAAAAATAATGAGTACATAGGAACTTTTAAAAAATTTGCAACAGCGTTGTGCCCACCAGGTTTCGAACCTGGGACCTTCTGCGTGTTAGGCAGATGTGATAACCACTACACCATGGGCACGTGCTGAAAGTGGAGAATTTCATTTTTTTGTAGGGTATTCAGTTCAGCATACATTGCTTTGTTATTATAACTGGAGAATTCGATTGTTTTCGAATTTCTATCAGCATGTACTGCGGCTCGGTGGTCTAGGGGTATGATTCTCGCTTAGGGTGCGAGAGGTCCCGGGTTCAAATCCCGGCCGAGCCCTGGGGGTTAATAAAAAAGTTTATTTTACTCCAATAGCCAAATTATATTTGAAGTTTGTAACATTACCTCAGCTATTCCGAAACACTATCTGAAGTCATCTCTTCGCCGTGGAATTGAAACTGTACATTTAGTCACCTTTACAAAAGGAGGAAATCAAATTAACTTTTGGATTCCCGCAATGCACCCACCAGGTTTCGAACCTGGGACCTTCTGCGTGTAAAGCAGATGTGATAACCACTACACCATGGGTGCACGCAACTGTCATATAAAGCCAATTTTACATTGATTATGCATTTTTAATAATCCTTTTCCATGATTGAATAATTGTTTTTTTATGATGTTAACGGCTCGATGGTCTAGTGGTATGATTCTTGCTTCGGGTGTGAGAGGTCCCGGGTTCAAATCCCGGTCGAGCCCTTTAACTTTTTTTTCCTTTTCTACATTTCACTTTATCAAAATAACGCAAATTTTCGTTATAACTCATTTCTAGTAGTGTTACTTAAACGTTAAAGATGTAGTAAGTTAAATCTTGATTTCTACACATTGAGTAGAGTTCCAAGTATATCCATGCCTTTATTCATTCACGCTAATCAAATATAAAATTAATGCAGATGATAGAATTATCAGATAATCTGAAATAACAGTCAAGATGTAGAACTTGCTAACGTTAATAATAGGCTTTTTTAAAACATTAATAACATGTAAAAACTACGAATCATTTTACTTCTAAAAGAATTAGGAAGTAAATTTTGACTAACTCTAAAGAAAATTTCATTGCTGAATAACTTCATTTCTTTTCTGTTAGAAGGGATAATTGCTGACAGCCATTAATCAAATCGCGCGGGACAGATGGGTATTTGTTTTCAAAAATAATGAGTACATAGGAACTTTTAAAAAATTTGCAACAGCGTTGTGCCCACCAGGTTTCGAACCTGGGACCTTCTGCGTGTTAGGCAGATGTGATAACCACTACACCATGGGCACGTGCTGAAGGTGGAGAATTTCATTTTTTTTGTAGGGTATTGAGTTCAGCATACATTGCTTTGTTCTTATAACTGGAGAATTCGATTGTTTTCGAATTTCTATCAGCATGTACTGCGGCTCGGTGGTCTAGGGGTATGATTCTCGCTTAGGGTGCGAGAGGTCCCGGGTTCAAATAGCGGCCGAGCCCTGGGGGTTAATAAAAAAGTTTATTTTACTCCAATAGCCAAATTATATTTGAAGTTTGTAACATTACCTCAGCTATTCCGAAACACTATCTGAAGTCATCTCTTCGCCGTGGAATCGAAACTGTACATTTAGTCACCTTTACAAAAAGAGGAAATCAAATTAACTTTTGGATTCCCGCAATGCACCCACCAGGTTTTGAACCTGGGACCTTCTGCGTGTAAAGCAGATGTGATAACCACTACACCATGGGTGCACGCAACTGTCATATAAAGCCAATTTTACATTGATTATGCATTTTTAATAATCATTTTCCATGATTGAATAATTGTTTTTTTGGGATGTTAACGGCTCGATGGTCTAGTGGTATGATTCTTGCTTCGGGTGTGAGAGGTTCCGGGTTCGGATCCCGGTCGAGCCCTTTAACTTTTTTTTCCTTTTCTACATTTCACTTTATCAAAATAACGCAAATTTTCGTTATAACTCATTTCTAGTAGTGTTACTTAAACGTTAAAGATGTAGTAAGTTAAATCTTGATTTCTACACATTGAGTAGAGTTCCAAGTATATCCATTCCTTTATTCATTCACGCTAATCAAATATAAAATTAATGCAGATGATAGAATTATCAGATAATCTGAAATAACAGTCAAGATGTAGAACTTGCTAACGTTAATAATAGGCTTTTTTAAAACATTAATAACATGTAAAAACTACGAATCATTTTACTTCTAAAAGAATTAGGAAGTAAATTTTGACTAACTCTAAAGAAAATTTCATTGCTGAATAACTTCATTTCTTTTCTGTTAGAAGGGATAATTGCTGACAGCCATTAATCAAATCGCGCGGGACAGATGGGTATTTGTTTTCAAAAATAATGAGTACATAGGAACTTTTAAAAAATTTGCAACAGCGTTGTGCCCACCAGGTTTCGAACCTGGGACCTTCTGCGTGTTAGGCAGATGTGATAACCACTACACCATGGGCACGTGCTGAAGGCGGAGAATTTCATTTTTTTGTAGGGTATTGAGTTCAGCATACATTGCTTTGTTGTTATAACTGGAGAATTCGATTGTTTTCGAATTTCTATCAACATGTACTGCGGCTCGGTGGTCTAGGGGTATGATTCTCGCTTAGGGTGCGAGAGGTCCCGGGTTCAAATCCCGGCCGAGCCCTTTAACTTTTTTTTCCCTTTCTACATTTCACTTTATCAAAATAACGCAAATTTTCGTTATAACTCATTTCTAGTAGTGTTACTTAAACGTTAAAGATGTAGTAAGTTAAATCTTGATTTCTACACATTGAGTAGAGTTCCAAGTATATCCATGCCTTTATTCATTCACGCTAATCAAATATAAAATTAATGCAGATGATAGAATTATCAGATAATCTGAAATAACAGTCAAGATGTAGAACTTGCTAACGTTAATAATAGGCTTTTTTAAAACATTAATAACATGTAAAAACTACGAATCATTTTACTTCTAAAAGAATTAGGAAGTAAATTTTGACTAACTCTAAAGAAAATTTCATTGCTGAATAACTTCATTTCTTTTCTGTTAGAAGGGATAATTGCTGACAGCCATTAATCAAATCGCGCGGGACAGATGGGTATTTGTTTTCAAAAATAATGAGTACATAGGAACTTTTAAAAAATTTGCAACAGCGTTGTGCCCACCAGGTTCCGAACCTGGGACCTACTGCGTGTTAGGCAGATGTGATAACCACTACACCATGGGCACGTGCTGAAGGTGGAGAATTTCATTTTTTTGTAGGGAATTGAGTTCAGCATACATTGCTTTGTTGTTATAACTGGAGAATTCGATTGTTTTCGAATTTCTATCAGCATGTACTGCGGCTCGGTGGTCTAGGGGTATGATTCTCGCTTAGGGTGCGAGAGGTCCCGGGTTCAAATCCCGGCCGAGCCCTGGGGGTTAATAAAAAAGTTTATTTTACTGCAATAGCCAAATTATATTTGAAGTTTGTAACATTACCTCAGCTATTCCGAAACACTATCTGAAGTCATCTCTTCGCCGTGGAATCGAAACTGTACATTTAGTCACCTTTACAAAAGGAGGAAATCAAATTAACTTTTGGATTCCCGCAATGCACCCACCAGGTTTCGAACCTGGGACCTTCTGCGTGTAGAGCAGATGTGATAACCACTACACCATGGGTGCACGCAACTGTCATATAAAGCCAATTTTACATTGATTATGCATTTTTAATAATCCTTTTCCATGATTGAATAATTGTTTTTTTATGATGTTAACGGCTCGATGGTCTAGTGGTATGATTCTTGCTTCGGGTGTGAGAGGTCCCGGGTTCAAATCCCGGTCGAGCCCTTTAACTTTTTTTTCCTTTTCTACATTTCACTTTATCAAAATAACGCAAATTTTCGTTATAACTCATTTCTAGTAGTGTTACTTAAACGTTAAAGATGTAGTAAGTTAAATCTTGATTTCTACACATTGAGTAGAGTTCCAAGTATATCCATGCCTTTATTCATTCACGCTAATCAAATATAAAATTAATGCAGATGATAGAATTATCAGATAATCTGAAATAACAGTCAAGATGTAGAACTTGCTAACGTTAATAATAGGCTTTTTTAAAACATTAATAACATGTAAAAACTACGAATCATTTTACTTCTAAAAGAATTAGGAAGTAAATTTTGACTAACTCTAAAGAAAATTTCATTGCTGAATAACTTCATTTCTTTTCTGTTAGAAGGGATAATTGCTGACAGCCATTAATCAAATCGCGCGGGACAGATGGGTATTTGTTTTCAAAAATAATGAGTACATAGGAACTTTTAAAAAATTTGCAACAGCGTTGTGCCCACCAGGTTTCGAACCTGGGACCTTCTGCGTGTTAGGCAGATGTGATAACCACTACACCATGGGCACGTGCTGAAGGTGGAGAATTTCATTTTTTTGTAGGGTATTGAGTTCAGCATACATTGCTTTGTTGTTATAACTGGAGAATTCGATTGTTTTCGAATTTCTACCAGCATGTACTTCGGCTCGGTGGTCTAGGGGTATGATTCTCGCTTAGGGTGCGAGAGGTCCCGGGTTCAAATCCCGGTCGAGCCCTCGGGGTTAATAAAAAAGTTTATTTTACTCCAATAGCCAAATTATATTTGAAGTTTGTAACATTACCTCAGATATTCCGAAACACTATCTGAAGTCATCTCTTCGCCGTGGAATCGAAACTGTACATTTAGTCACCTTTACAAAAGGAGGAAATCAAATTAACTTTTGGATTCCCGCAATGCACCCACCAGGTTTCGAACCTGGGACCTTCTGCGTGTAACGCAGATGTGAAAACCACTACACCATGGGTGCACGCAACTGTCATATAAAGCCAATTTTATATTGATTATGCATTTTTAATAATCCTTTTCCATGATTGAATAATTGTTTTTTTATGATGTTAACGGCTCGATAGTCTAGTGGTATGATTCTTGCTTTGGGTGTGAGAGGTCCCGGGTTCAAATCCCGGTCGAGCCCTTTAACTTTTTTTTCCTTTTCTACATTTCACTTTATCAAAATAAAGAAAATTTTCGTTATAACTCATTTCTAGTAGTGTTACTTAAACGTTAAAGATGTAGTAAGTTAAATCTTGATTTCTACACATTGAGTAGAGTTCCAAGTATATCCATGCCTTTATTCATTCACGCTAATCAAATATAAAATTAATGCAGATGATAGAATTATCAGATAATCTGAAATAACAGTCAAGATGTAGAACTTGCTAACGTTAATAATAGGCTTTTTTAAAACATTAATAACATGTAAAAACTACGAATCATTTTACTTCTAAAAGAATTAGGAAGTAAATTTTGACTAACTCTAAAGAAAATTTCATTGCTGAATAACTTCATTTCTTTTCTGTTAGAAGGGATAATTGCTGACAGCCATTAATCAAATCGCGCGGGACAGATGGGTATTTGTTTTCAAAAATAATGAGTACATAGGAACTTTTAAAAAATTTGCAACAGCGTTGTGCCCACCAGGTTCCGAACCTGGGACCTACTGCGTGTTAGGCAGATGTGATAACCACTACACCATGGGCACGTGCTGAAGGTGGAGAATTTCATTTTTTTGTAGGGTATTCAGTTCAGCATACATTGCTTTGTTATTATAACTGGAGAATTCGATTGTTTTCGAATTTCTATCAGCATGTACTGCGGCTCGGTGGTCTAGGGGTATGATTCTCGCTTAGGGTGCGAGAGGTCCCGGGTTCAAATCCCGGCCGAGCCCTGGGGGTTAATAAAAAAGTTTATTTTACTCCAATAGCCAAATTATATTTGAAGTTTGTAACATTACCTCAGCTATTCCGAAACACTATCTGAAGTCATCTCTTCGCCGTGGAATTGAAACTGTACATTTAGTCACCTTTACAAAAGGAGGAAATCAAATTAACTTTTGGATTCCCGCAATGCACCCACCAGGTTTCGAACCTGGGACCTTCTGCGTGTAAAGCAGATGTGATAACCACTACACCATGGGTGCACGCAACTGTCATATAAAGCCAATTTTACATTGATTATGCATTTTTAATAATCCTTTTCCATGATTGAATAATTGTTTTTTTATGATGTTAACGGCTCGATGGTCTAGTGGTATGATTCTTGCTTCGGGTGTGAGAGGTCCCGGGTTCAAATCCCGGTCGAGCCCTTTAACTTTTTTTTCCTTTTCTACATTTCACTTTATCAAAATAACGAAAATTTTCGTTATAACTCATTTCTAGTAGTGTTACTTAAACGTTAAAGATGTAGTAAGTTAAATCTTGATTTCTACACATTGAGTAGAGTTCCAAGTATATCCATGCCTTTATTCATTCACGCTAATCAAATATAAAATTAATGCAGATGATAGAATTATCAGATAATCTGAAATAACAGTCAAGATGTAGAACTTGCTAACGTTAATAATAGGCTTTTTTAAAACATTAATAACATGTAAAAACTACGAATCATTTTACTTCTAAAAGAATTAGGAAGTAAATTTTGACTAACTCTAAAGAAAATTTCATTGCTGAATAACTTCATTTCTTTTCTGTTAGAAGGGATAATTGCTGACAGCCATTAATCAAATCGCGCGGGACAGATGGGTATTTGTTTTCAAAAATAATGAGTACATAGGAACTTTTAAAAAATTTGCAACAGCGTTGTGCCCACCAGGTTTCGAACCTGGGACCTTCTGCGTGTTAGGCAGATGTGATAACCACTACACCATGGGCACGTGCTGAAGGTGGAGAATTTCATTTTTTTTGTAGGGTATTGAGTTCAGCATACATTGCTTTGTTCTTATAACTGGAGAATTCGATTGTTTTCGAATTTCTATCAGCATGTACTGCGGCTCGGTGGTCTAGGGGTATGATTCTCGCTTAGGGTGCGAGAGGTCCCGGGTTCAAATAGCGGCCGAGCCCTGGGGGTTAATAAAAAAGTTTATTTTACTCCAATAGCCAAATTATATTTGAAGTTTGTAACATTACCTCAGCTATTCCGAAACACTATCTGAAGTCATCTCTTCGCCGTGGAATCGAAACTGTACATTTAGTCACCTTTACAAAAAGAGGAAATCAAATTAACTTTTGGATTCCCGCAATGCACCCACCAGGTTTTGAACCTGGGACCTTCTGCGTGTAAAGCAGATGTGATAACCACTACACCATGGGTGCACGCAACTGTCATATAAAGCCAATTTTACATTGATTATGCATTTTTAATAATCCTTTTCCATGATTGAATAATTGTTTTTTTGTGATGTTAACGGCTCGATGGTCTAGTGGTATGATTCTTGCTTCGGGTGTGAGAGGTTCCGGGTTCGGATCCCGGTCGAGCCCTTTAACTTTTTTTTCCTTTTCTACATTTCACTTTATCAAAATAACGCAAATTTTCGTTATAACTCATTTCTAGTAGTGTTACTTAAACGTTAAAGATGTAGTAAGTTAAATCTTGATTTCTACACATTGAGTAGAGTTCCAAGTATATCCATTCCTTTATTCATTCACGCTAATCAAATATAAAATTAATGCAGATGATAGAATTATCAGATAATCTGAAATAACAGTCAAGATGTAGAACTTGCTAACGTTAATAATAGGCTTTTTTAAAACATTAATAACATGTAAAAACTACGAATCATTTTACTTCTAAAAGAATTAGGAAGTAAATTTTGACTAACTCTAAAGAAAATTTCATTGCTGAATAACTTCATTTCTTTTCTGTTAGAAGGGATAATTGCTGACAGCCATTAATCAAATCGCGCGGGACAGATGGGTATTTGTTTTCAAAAATAATGAGTACATAGGAACTTTTAAAAAATTTGCAACAGCGTTGTGCCCACCAGGTTCCGAACCTGGGACCTACTGCGTGTTAGGCAGATGTGATAACCACTACACCATGGGCACGTGCTGAAGGTGGAGAATTTCATTTTTTTGTAGGGTATTCAGTTCAGCATACATTGCTTTGTTATTATAACTGGAGAATTCGATTGTTTTCGAATTTCTATCAGCATGTACTGCGGCTCGGTGGTCTAGGGGTATGATTCTCGCTTAGGGTGCGAGAGGTCCCGGGTTCAAATCCCGGCCGAGCCCTGGGGGTTAATAAAAAAGTTTATTTTACTCCAATAGCCAAATTATATTTGAAGTTTGTAACATTACCTCAGCTATTCCGAAACACTATCTGAAGTCATCTCTTCGCCGTGGAATTGAAACTGTACATTTAGTCACCTTTACAAAAGGAGGAAATCAAATTAACTTTTGGATTCCCGCAATGCACCCACCAGGTTTCGAACCTGGGACCTTCTGCGTGTAAAGCAGATGTGATAACCACTACACCATGGGTGCACGCAACTGTCATATAAAGCCAATTTTACATTGATTATGCATTTTTAATAATCCTTTTCCATGATTGAATAATTGTTTTTTTATGATGTTAACGGCTCGATGGTCTAGTGGTATGATTCTTGCTTCGGGTGTGAGAGGTCCCGGGTTCAAATCCCGGTCGAGCCCTTTAACTTTTTTTTCCTTTTCTACATTTCACTTTATCAAAATAACGCAAATTTTCGTTATAACTCATTTCTAGTAGTGTTACTTAAACGTTAAAGATGTAGTAAGTTAAATCTTGATTTCTACACATTGAGTAGAGTTCCAAGTATATCCATGCCTTTATTCATTCACGCTAATCAAATATAAAATTAATGCAGATGATAGAATTATCAGATAATCTGAAATAACAGTCAAGATGTAGAACTTGCTAACGTTAATAATAGGCTTTTTTAAAACATTAATAACATGTAAAAACTACGAATCATTTTACTTCTAAAAGAATTAGGAAGTAAATTTTGACTAACTCTAAAGAAAATTTCATTGCTGAATAACTTCATTTCTTTTCTGTTAGAAGGGATAATTGCTGACAGCCATTAATCAAATCGCGCGGGACAGATGGGTATTTGTTTTCAAAAATAATGAGTACATAGGAACTTTTAAAAAATTTGCAACAGCGTTGTGCCCACCAGGTTTCGAACCTGGGACCTTCTGCGTGTTAGGCAGATGTGATAACCACTACACCATGGGCACGTGCTGAAGGTGGAGAATTTCATTTTTTTTGTAGGGTATTGAGTTCAGCATACATTGCTTTGTTCTTATAACTGGAGAATTCGATTGTTTTCGAATTTCTATCAGCATGTACTGCGGCTCGGTGGTCTAGGGGTATGATTCTCGCTTAGGGTGCGAGAGGTCCCGGGTTCAAATAGCGGCCGAGCCCTGGGGGTTAATAAAAAAGTTTATTTTACTCCAATAGCCAAATTATATTTGAAGTTTGTAACATTACCTCAGCTATTCCGAAACACTATCTGAAGTCATCTCTTCGCCGTGGAATCGAAACTGTACATTTAGTCACCTTTACAAAAAGAGGAAATCAAATTAACTTTTGGATTCCCGCAATGCACCCACCAGGTTTTGAACCTGGGACCTTCTGCGTGTAAAGCAGATGTGATAACCACTACACCATGGGTGCACGCAACTGTCATATAAAGCCAATTTTACATTGATTATGCATTTTTAATAATCCTTTTCCATGATTGAATAATTGTTTTTTTGTGATGTTAACGGCTCGATGGTCTAGTGGTATGATTCTTGCTTCGGGTGTGAGAGGTTCCGGGTTCGGATCCCGGTCGAGCCCTTTAACTTTTTTTTCCTTTTCTACATTTCACTTTATCAAAATAACGCAAATTTTCGTTATAACTCATTTCTAGTAGTGTTACTTAAACGTTAAAGATGTAGTAAGTTAAATCTTGATTTCTACACATTGAGTAGAGTTCCAAGTATATCCATTCCTTTATTCATTCACGCTAATCAAATATAAAATTAATGCAGATGATAGAATTATCAGATAATCTGAAATAACAGTCAAGATGTAGAACTTGCTAACGTTAATAATAGGCTTTTTTAAAACATTAATAACATGTAAAAACTACGAATCATTTTACTTCTAAAAGAATTAGGAAGTAAATTTTGACTAACTCTAAAGAAAATTTCATTGCTGAATAACTTCATTTCTTTTCTGTTAGAAGGGATAATTGCTGACAGCCATTAATCAAATCGCGCGGGACAGATGGGTATTTGTTTTCAAAAATAATGAGTACATAGGAACTTTTAAAAAATTTGCAACAGCGTTGTGCCCACCAGGTTTCGAACCTGGGACCTTCTGCGTGTTAGGCAGATGTGATAACCACTACACCATGGGCACGTGCTGAAGGCGGAGAATTTCATTTTTTTGTAGGGTATTGAGTTCAGCATACATTGCTTTGTTGTTATAACTGGAGAATTCGATTGTTTTCGAATTTCTATCAACATGTACTGCGGCTCGGTGGTCTAGGGGTATGATTCTCGCTTAGGGTGCGAGAGGTCCCGGGTTCAAATCCCGGCCGAGCCCTTTAACTTTTTTTTCCCTTTCTACATTTCACTTTATCAAAATAACGCAAATTTTCGTTATAACTCATTTCTAGTAGTGTTACTTAAACGTTAAAGATGTAGTAAGTTAAATCTTGATTTCTACACATTGAGTAGAGTTCCAAGTATATCCATGCCTTTATTCATTCACGCTAATCAAATATAAAATTAATGCAGATGATAGAATTATCAGATAATCTGAAATAACAGTCAAGATGTAGAACTTGCTAACGTTAATAATAGGCTTTTTTAAAACATTAATAACATGTAAAAACTACGAATCATTTTACTTCTAAAAGAATTAGGAAGTAAATTTTGACTAACTCTAAAGAAAATTTCATTGCTGAATAACTTCATTTCTTTTCTGTTAGAAGGGATAATTGCTGACAGCCATTAATCAAATCGCGCGGGACAGATGGGTATTTGTTTTCAAAAATAATGAGTACATAGGAACTTTTAAAAAATTTGCAACAGCGTTGTGCCCACCAGGTTCCGAACCTGGGACCTACTGCGTGTTAGGCAGATGTGATAACCACTACACCATGGGCACGTGCTGAAGGTGGAGAATTTCATTTTTTTGTAGGGAATTGAGTTCAGCATACATTGCTTTGTTGTTATAACTGGAGAATTCGATTGTTTTCGAATTTCTATCAGCATGTACTGCGGCTCGGTGGTCTAGGGGTATGATTCTCGCTTAGGGTGCGAGAGGTCCCGGGTTCAAATCCCGGCCGAGCCCTGGGGGTTAATAAAAAAGTTTATTTTACTGCAATAGCCAAATTATATTTGAAGTTTGTAACATTACCTCAGCTATTCCGAAACACTATCTGAAGTCATCTCTTCGCCGTGGAATCGAAACTGTACATTTAGTCACCTTTACAAAAGGAGGAAATCAAATTAACTTTTGGATTCCCGCAATGCACCCACCAGGTTTCGAACCTGGGACCTTCTGCGTGTAGAGCAGATGTGATAACCACTACACCATGGGTGCACGCAACTGTCATATAAAGCCAATTTTACATTGATTATGCATTTTTAATAATCCTTTTCCATGATTGAATAATTGTTTTTTTATGATGTTAACGGCTCGATGGTCTAGTGGTATGATTCTTGCTTCGGGTGTGAGAGGTCCCGGGTTCAAATCCCGGTCGAGCCCTTTAGCTTTTTTTTCCTTTTCTACATTTCACTTTATCAAAATAACGCAAATTTTCGTTATAACTCATTTCTAGTAGTGTTACTTAAACGTTAAAGATGTAGTAAGTTAAATCTTGATTTCTACACATTGAGTAGAGTTCCAAGTATATCCATGCCTTTATTCATTCACGCTAATCAAATATAAAATTAATGCAGATGATAGAATTATCAGATAATCTGAAATAACAGTCAAGATGTAGAACTTGCTAACGTTAATAATAGGCTTTTTTAAAACATTAATAACATGTAAAAACTACGAATCATTTTACTTCTAAAAGAATTAGGAAGTAAATTTTGACTAACTCTAAAGAAAATTTCATTGCTGAATAACTTCATTTCTTTTCTGTTAGAAGGGATAATTGCTGACAGCCATTAATCAAATCGCGCGGGACAGATGGGTATTTGTTTTCAAAAATAATGAGTACATAGGAACTTTTAAAAAATTTGCAACAGCGTTGTGCCCACCAGGTTTCGAACCTGGGACCTTCTGCGTGTTAGGCAGATGTGATAACCACTACACCATGGGCACGTGCTGAAGGTGGAGAATTTCATTTTTTTGTAGGGTATTGAGTTCAGCATACATTGCTTTGTTGTTATAACTGGAGAATTCGATTGTTTTCGAATTTCTACCAGCATGTACTTCGGCTCGGTGGTCTAGGGGTATGATTCTCGCTTAGGGTGCGAGAGGTCCCGGGTTCAAATCCCGGTCGAGCCCTCGGGGTTAATAAAAAAGTTTATTTTACTCCAATAGCCAAATTATATTTGAAGTTTGTAACATTACCTCAGATATTCCGAAACACTATCTGAAGTCATCTCTTCGCCGTGGAATCGAAACTGTACATTTAGTCACCTTTACAAAAGGAGGAAATCAAATTAACTTTTGGATTCCCGCAATGCACCCACCAGGTTTCGAACCTGGGACCTTCTGCGTGTAACGCAGATGTGAAAACCACTACACCATGGGTGCACGCAACTGTCATATAAAGCCAATTTTATATTGATTATGCATTTTTAATAATCCTTTTCCATGATTGAATAATTGTTTTTTTATGATGTTAACGGCTCGATAGTCTAGTGGTATGATTCTTGCTTTGGGTGTGAGAGGTCCCGGGTTCAAATCCCGGTCGAGCCCTTTAACTTTTTTTTCCTTTTCTACATTTCACTTTATCAAAATAAAGAAAATTTTCGTTATAACTCATTTCTAGTAGTGTTACTTAAACGTTAAAGATGTAGTAAGTTAAATCTTGATTTCTACACATTGAGTAGAGTTCCAAGTATATCCATGCCTTTATTCATTCACGCTAATCAAATATAAAATTAATGCAGATGATAGAATTATCAGATAATCTGAAATAACAGTCAAGATGTAGAACTTGCTAACGTTAATAATAGGCTTTTTTAAAACATTAATAACATGTAAAAACTACGAATCATTTTACTTCTAAAAGAATTAGGAAGTAAATTTTGACTAACTCTAAAGAAAATTTCATTGCTGAATAACTTCATTTCTTTTCTGTTAGAAGGGATAATTGCTGACAGCCATTAATCAAATCGCGCGGGACAGATGGGTATTTGTTTTCAAAAATAATGAGTACATAGGAACTTTTAAAAAATTTGCAACAGCGTTGTGCCCACCAGGTTTCTAACCTGGGAGCTTCTGCGTGTTAGGCAGATGTGATAACCACTACACCATGGGCACGTGCTGAAGGTGGAGAATTTCATTTTTTTTGTAGGGTATTGAGTTCAGCATACATTGCTTTGTTGTTATAACTGGAGAATTCGATTGTTTTCGAATTTCTATCGACATGTGCTGCGGCTCGGTGGTCTAGGGGTATGATTCTCGCTTAGGGTGCGAGAGGTCCCGGGTTCAAATCCCGGCCGAGCCCTGGGTGTTAATAAAAAAGTTTATTTTACTCCAATAGCCAAATTATATTTGAAGTTTGTAACATTACCTCAGCTATTCCGAAACACTAACTGAAGTCATCTCTTCGCCGTGGAATCGAAACTGTACATTTAGTCACCTTTACAAAAAGAGGAAATCAAATTAACTTTTGGATTCCCGCAATGCACCCACCAGGTTTCGAACCTGGGACCTTCTGCGTGTAAAGCAGATGTGATAACCACTACACCATGGGTGCACGCAACTGTCATATAAAGCCAATTTTACATTGATTATGCATTTTTAATAATCCTTTTCCATGATTGAATAATTGTTTTTTTATGATGTTAACGGCTCGATGGTCTAGTGGTATGATTCTTGCTTCGGGTGTGAGAGGTCCCGGGTTCAAATCCCGGTCGAGCCCTTTAACTTTTTTTTCCTTTTCTACATTTCACTTTATCAAAATAACGCAAATTTTCGTTATAACTCATTTCTAGTAGTGTTACTTAAACGTTAAAGATGTAGTAAGTTAAATCTTGATTTCTACACATTGAGTAGAGTTCCAAGTATATCCATGCCTTTATTCATTCACGCTAATCAAATATAAAATTAATGCAGATGATAGAATTATCAGATAATCTGAAATAACAGTCAAGATGTAGAACTTGCTAACGTTAATAATAGGCTTTTTTAAAACATTAATAACATGTAAAAACTACGAATCATTTTACTTCTAAAAGAATTAGGAAGTAAATTTTGACTAACTCTAAAGAAAATTTCATTGCTGAATAACTTCATTTCTTTTCTGTTAGAAGGGATAATTGCTGACAGCCATTAATCAAATCGCGCGGGACAGATGGGTATTTGTTTTCAAAAATAATGAGTACATAGGAACTTTTAAAAAATTTGCAACAGCGTTGTGCCCACCAGGTTTCGAACCTGGGACCTTCTGCGTGTTAAGCAGATGTGATAACCACTACACCATGGGCACGTGCTGAAGGTGGAGAATTTCATTTTTTTGTAGGGTATTGAGTTCAGCATACATTGCTTTGTTGTTATAACTGGAGAATTCGATTGTTTTCGAATTTCTATCAGCATGTACTGCGGCTCGGTGGTCTAGGGGTATGATTCTCGCTCTGGGTGCGAGAGGTCCCGTGTTCAAATCCCGGCCGAGCCCTGGGGGTTAATAAAAAATTTTATTTTACTCCAATAGCCAAATTATATTTGAAGTTTGTAACATTACCTCAGCTATTCCGAAACACTATCTGAAGTCATCTCTTCGCCGTGGAATCGAAACTGTACATTTAGTCACCTTTACAAAAGGAGGAAATCAAATTAACTTTTGGATTCCCGCAATGCACCCACCAGGTTTCGAACCTGGGACCTTCTGCGTGTAAAGCAGATGTAATAACCACTACACCATGGGTGCACGCAACTGTCATATAAAGCCAATTTTACATTGATTATGCATTTTTAATAATCCTTTTCCATGATTGAATAATTGTTTTTTTATGATGTTAACGGCTCGATGGTCTAGTGGTATGATTCTTGCTTCGGGTGTGAGAGGTCCCGGGTTCATATCCCGGTCGAGTCCTTTAACTTTTTTTCCTTTTCTACATTTCACTTTATCAAAATAACGCAAATTTTCGTTATAACTCATTTCTAGTAGTGTTACTTAAACGTTAAAGATGTAGTAAGTTAAATATTGATTTCTACACATTGAGTAAAGTTCCAAGTATATCCATGCCTTTATTCATTCACGCTAATCAAATATAAAATTAATGCAGATGATAGAATTATCAGATAATCTGAAATAACAGTCAAGATGTAGAACTTGCTAACGTTAATAATAGGCTTTTTTAAAACATTAATAACATGTAAAAACTACGAATCATTTTACTTCTAAAAGAATTAGGAAGTAAATTTTGACTAACTCTAAAGAAAATTTCATTGCTGAATAACTTCATTTCTTTTCTGTTAGAAGGGATAATTGCTGACAGCCATTAATCAAATCGCGCGGGACTGATGGGTATTTGTTTTCAAAAATAATGAGTACATAGGAACTTTTAAAAAATTTGCAACAGCGTTGTGCCCACCAGGTTTCGAACCTGGGACCTTCTGCGTGTTAGGCAGATGTGATAACCACTACACCATGGGCACGTGCTGAAGGTGGAGAATTTCATTTTTTTGTAGGGTATTGAGTTCAGCATACATTGCTTTGTTGTTATAACTGGAGAATTCGATTGTTTTCGAATTTCTATCAGCATGTACTGCGGCTCGGTGGTCTAGGGGTATGATGCTCGCTTAGGGTGCGAGAGGTCCCGGGTTCAAATCCCGGCCGACCCCTGGGGGTTAATAAAAAAGATTATTTTACTCCAATAGCCAAATTATATTTGAAGTTTGTAACATTACCTCAGCTATTCCGAAACACTATCTGAAGTCATCTCTTCGCCGTGGAATCGAAACTGTACATTTAGTCACCTTTACAAAAGGAGGAAATCAAATTAACTTTTGGATTCCCGCAATGCACCCACCAGGTTTCGAACCTGGGACCTTCTGCGTGTAAAGCAGATGTGATAACCACTACACCATGGGTGCACGCAACTGTCATATAAAGCCAATTTTACATTGATTATGCATTTTTAATAATCCTTTTCCATGATTGAATAATTGTTTTTTTATGATGTTAACGGCTCGATGGTCTAGTGGTATGATTCTTGCTTCGGGTGTGAGAGGTCCCGGGTTCAAATCCCGGTCGAGCCCTTTAACTTTTTTTTCCTTTTCTACATTTCACTTTATCAAAATAACGCAAATTTTCGTTATAACTCATTTCTAGTAGTGTTACTTAAACGTTAAAGATGTAGTAAGTTAAATATTGATTTCTACACATTGAGTAGAGTTCCAAGTATATCCATGCCTTTATTCATTCACGCTAATCAAATATAAAATTAATGCAGATGATAGAATTATCAGATAATCTGAAATAACAGTCAAGATGTAGAACTTGCTAACGTTAATAATAGGCTTTTTTAAAACATTAATAACATGTAAAAACTACGAATCATTTTACCTCTAAAAGAATTAGGAAGTAAATTTTGACTAACTCTAAAGAAAATTTCATTGCTGAATAACTTCATTTCTTTTCTGTTAGAAGGGATAATTGCTGAGAGCCATTAATCAAATCGCGCGGGACAGATGGGTATTTGTTTTCAAAAATAATGAGTACATAGGAACTTTTAAAAAATTTGCAACAGCGTTGTGCCCACCAGGTTTCGAACCTGGGATCTTCTGCGTGTTAGGCAGATGTGATAACCACTACACCATGGGCACGTCCTGACGGTGGAGAATTTCATTTTTTTGTAGGGTATTGAGTTCAGCATACATTGCTTTGTTGTTATAACTGGAGAATTCGATTGTTTTCGAATTTCTATCGGCATGTACTACGGCTCGGTGGTCTAGGGGTATGATTCTCGCTTAGGGTGCGAGAGGTCCCGGGTTCAAATCCCGGCCGAACCCTGGGGGTTAATAAAAAAGTTTATTTTAGTCCAATAGCCAAATTATATTTGAAGTTTGTAACATTACCTCAGCTATTCCGAAACATTATCTGAAGTCATCTCTTCGCCGTGGAATCGAAACTGTACATTTAGTCGCTTTTACAAAAAGAGGAAATCAAATTAACTTTTGGATTCCCGCAATGCACCCACCGGGTTTCGAACCTTGGACCTTCTGCCTGTAAAGCAGATGTGATAACCATTACACCATGGGTGCACGCAACTGTCATATAAAGCCAATTTTACATTGATTATGCATTTTTAATAATCCTTTTCCATGATTGAATAATTGTTTTTTTATGATGTTAACGACTCGATGGTCTAGTGGTATGATTCTTGCTTCGGGTGTGAGAGGTCCCGGGTTCAAATCCCGGTCGAGCCCTTTAACTTTTTTTTCCTTTTCTACATTTCACTTTATCAAAATAACGCAAATTTTCGTTATAACTCATTTCTAGTAGTGTTACTTAAACGTTAAAGATGTAGTAAGTTAAATATTGATTTCTACACATTGAGTAGAGTTCCAAGTATATCCATGCCTTTATTCATTCACGCTAATCAAATATAAAATTAATGCAGATGATAGAATTATCAGATAATCTGAAATAACAGTCAAGATGTAGAATTTGCTAACGTTAATAATAGGCTTTTTTAAAACATTAATAACATGTAAAAACTACGAATCATTTTACTTCTAAAAGAATTAGGAAGTAAATTTTGACTAACTCTAAAGAAAATTTCATTGCTGAATAACTTCATTTCTTTTCTGTTAGAAGGGATAATTGCTGACAGCCATTAATCAAATCGCGCGGGACAGATGGGTATTTGTTTTCAAAAATAATGAGTACATAGGAACTTTTAAAAAATTTGCAACAGCGTTGTGCCCACCAGGTTTCGAACCTGGGACCTTCTGCGTGTTAGGCAGATGTGATAACCACTACACCATGGGCACGTGCTGAAGGTGGAGAATTTCATTTTTTTGTAGGGTATTGAGTTCAGCATACATTGCTTTGTTGTTATAACTGGAGAATTCGATTGTTTTCGAATTTCTATCGGCATGTACTGCGGCTCGGTGGTCTAGGGGTATGATTCTCGCTTAGGGTGCGAGAGATCCCGGCCGAACCCTGGGGGTTAATAAAAAAGTTTATTTTAGTCCAATAGCCAAATTATATTTGAAGTTTGTAACATTACCTCAGCTATTCCGAAACATTATCTGAAGTCATCTCTTCGCCGTGGAATCGAAACTGTACATTTAGTCGCTTTTACAAAAAGAGGAAATCAAATTAACTTTTGGATTCCCGCAATGCACCCACCAGGTTTCGAACCTTGGACCTTCTGCCTGTAAAGCAGATGTGATAACCACTACACCATGGGTGCACGCAACTGTCATATAAAGCCAATTTTACATTGATTATGCATTTTTAATAATCCTTTTCCATGATTGAATAATTGTTTTTTTGTGATGTTAACGGCTCGATGGTCTAGTGGTATGATTCTTGCTTCGGGTGTGAGAGGTCCCGGGTTCAAATCCCGGTCGAGCCCTTTAACTTTTTTTTCCTTTTCTACATTTCACTTTATCAAAATAACGCAAATTTTCGTTATAACTCATTTCTAGTAGTGTTACTTAAACGTTAAAGATGTAGTAAGTTAAATATTGATTTCTACACATTGAGTAGAGTTCCAAGTATATCCATGCCTTTATTCATTCACGCTAATCAAATATAAAATTAATGCAGATGATAGAATTATCAGATAATCTGAAATAACAGTCAAGATGTAGAACTTGCTAACGTTAATAATAGGCTTTTTTAAAACATTAATAACATGTAAAAACTACGAATCATTTTACCTCTAAAAGAATTAGGAAGTAAATTTTGACTAACTCTAAAGAAAATTTCATTGCTGAATAACTTCATTTCTTTTCTGTTAGAAGGGATAATTGCTGACAGCCATTAATCAAATCGCGCGGGACAGATGGGTATTTGTTTTCAAAAATAATGAGTACATAGGAACTTTTAAAAAATTTGCAACAGCGTTGTGCCCACCAGGTTTCGAACCTGGGACCTTCTGCGTGTTAGGCAGATGTGATAACCACTACACCATGGGCACGTGCTGAAATTGGATAATTTCATTTTTTTGTAGGGTATTGAGATCAGCATACATTGCTTTGTTGTTATAACTGGAGAATTCGATTGTTTTCGAATTTCTATCAGCATGTACTGCGGCTCGGTGGTCTAGGGGTATGATTCTCGCTTAGGGTGCGAGAGGTCCCGGGTTCAAGTCCCGGCCGAGCCCTGGGGGTTAATAAAAAAGTTTATTTTACTCCAATAGCCAAATTATATTTGAAGTTTGTAACATTACCTCAGCTATTCCGAAACATTATCTGAAGTCATCTCTTCGCCGTGGAATCGAAACTGTACATTTAGTCACTTTTACAAAAAGAAGAAATCAAATTAACTTTTGGATTCAAGCAATGCACCCACCAGGTTTCGAACCTTGGACCTTCTGCCTGTAAAGCAGTTGGGATAACCACTACACCATGGGTGCACGCAACTGTCATATAAAGCCAATTTTACATTGATTATGCATTTTTAATAATCCTTTTCCATGATTGAATAATTGTTTTTTTATGATGTTAACGGCTCGATGGTCTAGTTGTATGATTCTTGCTTCGGGTGTGAGAGGTCCCGGGTTCAAATCCCGGTCGAGCCCTTTAACTTTTTTTTCCTTTTCTACATTTCACTTTATCAAAATAACGCAAATTTTCGTTATAACTCATTTCTAGTAGTGTTACTTAAACGTTAAAGATGTAGTAAGTTAAATATTGATTTCTACACATTGAGTAGAGTTCCAAGTATATCCATGCCTTTATTCATTCACGCTAATCAAATATAAAATTAATGCAGATGATAGAATTATCAGATAATCTGAAATAACAGTCAAGATGTAGAACTTGCTAACGTTAATAATAGGCTTTTTTAAAACATTAATAACATGTAAAAACTACGAATCATTTTACTTCTAAAAGAATTAGGAAGTAAATTTTGACTAACTCTAAAGAAAATTTCATTGCTGAATAACTTCATATCTTTTCTGTTAGAAGGGATAATTGCTGACAGCCATTAATCAAATCGCGCGGACATATGGGTATTCGTTTTCAAAAATAATGAGTACATAGGAACTTTTAAAAAATTTGCAACAGCGTTGTGCCCACCAGGTTTCGAACCTGGGACCTTCTGCGTGTTAGGCAGATGTGATAACCACTACACCATGGGCACGTGCTGAAGGTGGAGAATTTCATTTTTTTGTAGGGTATTGAGTTCAGCATACATTGCTTTGTTGTTATAACTGGAGAATTCGATTGTTTTCGAATTTCTATCAGCTTGTACTGCGGCTCGGTGGTCTAGGGGTATGATTCTCGCTTAGGGTGCGAGAGGTCCCGGGTTCAAATCCCGGCCGAGCCCTGGGGGTTAATAAAAAGTTTATTTTACTCCAATAGCCAAATTATATTTGAAGTTTGTAACATTACCTCAGCTATTCCGAAACATTATCTGAAGTCATCTCTTCGCCGTGGAATCGAAAATGTACATTTAGTCGCTTTTACAAAAAGAGGAAATCAAATTAACTTTTGGATTCCCGCAATGCACCCACCAGGTTTCGAACCTTGGACCTTCTGCCTGTAAAGCAGATGTGATAACCACTACACCATGGGTGCACGCAACTGTCATATAAAGCCAATTTTACATTGATTATGCATTTTTAATAATCCTTTTCCATGATTGAATAATTGTTTTTTTATGATGTTAACGGCTCGATGGTCTAGTGGTATGATTCTTGCTTCGGGTGTGAGAGGTCCCGGGTTCAAATCCCGGTCGAGCCCTTTAACTTTTTTTTCCTTTTCTACATTTCACTTTATCAAAATAACGCAAATTTTCGTTACAACTCATTTCTAGTAGTGTTACTTAAACGTTAAAGATGTAGTAAGTTAAATATTGATTTCTACACATTGAGTAGAGTTCCAAGTATATCCATGCCTTTATTCATTCACGCTAATCAAATATAAAATTAATGCAGATGATAGAATTATCAGATAATCTGAAATAACAGTCAAGATGTAGAACTTGCTAACGTTAATAATAGGCTTTTTTAAAACATTAATAACATGTAAAAACTACGAATCATTTTACCTCTAAAAGAATTAGGAAGTAAATTTTGACTAACTCTAAAGAAAATTTCATTGCTGAATAACTTCATTTCTTTTCTGTTAGAAGGGATAATTGCTGACAGCCATTAATCAAATCGCGCGGGACAGATGGGTATTTGTTTTCAAAAATAATGAGTACATAGGAACTTTTAAAAAATTTGCAACAGCGTTGTGCCCACCAGGTTTCGAACCTGGGATCTTCTGCGTGTTAGGCAGATGTGATAACCACTACACCATGGGCACGTGCTGAAGGTGGAGAATTTCATTTTTTTGTAGGGTATTGAGTTCAGCATACATTGCTTTGTTGTTATAACTGGAGAATTCGATTGTTTTCGAATTTCTATCGGCATGTACTGCGGCTCGGTGGTCTAGGGGTATGATTCTCGCTTAGGGTGCGAGAGGTCCCGGGTTCAAATCCCGGCCGAACCCTGGGGGTTAATAAAAAAGTTTATTTTAGTCCAATAGCCAAATTATATTTGAAGTTTGTAACATTACCTCAGCTATTCCGAAACATTATCTGAAGTCATCTCTTCGCCGTGGAAACGAAACTGTACATTTAGTCGCTTTTACAAAAAGAGGAAATCAAATTAACTTTTGGATTCCCGCAATGCACCCACCAGGTTTCGAACCTTGGACCTTCTGCCTGTAAAGCAGATGTGATAACCACTACACCATGGGTGCACGCAACTGTCATATAAAGCCAATTTTACATTGATTATGCATTTTTAATAATCCTTTTCCATGATTGAATAATTGTTTTTTTATGATGTTAACGACTCGATGGTCTAGTGGTATGATTCTTGCTTCGGGTGTGAGAGGTCCCGGGTTCAAATCCCGGTCGAGCCCTTTAACTTTTTTTTCCTTTTCTACATTTCACTTTATCAAAATAACGCAAATTTTCGTTATAACTCATTTCTAGTAGTGTTACTTAAACGTTAAAGATGTAGTAAGTTAAATATTGATTTCTACACATTGAGTAGAGTTCCAAGTATATCCATGCCTTTATTCATTCACGCTAATCAAATATAAAATTAATGCAGATGATAGAATTATCAGATAATCTGAAATAACAGTCAAGATGTAGAACTTGCTAACGTTAATAATAGGCTTTTTTAAAACATTAATAACATGTAAAAACTACGAATCATTTTACTTCTAAAAGAATTAGGAAGTAAATTTTGACTAACTCTAAAGAAAATTTCATTGCTGAATAACTTCATTTCTTTTCTGTTAGAAGGGATAATTGCTGACAGCCATTAATCAAATCGCGCGGGACAGATGGGTATTTGTTTTCAAAAATAATGAGTACATAGGAACTTTTAAAAAATTTGCAACAGCGTTGTGCCCACCAGGTTTCGAACCTGGGACCTTCTGCGTGTTAGGCAGATGTGATAACCACTACACCATGGGCACGTGCTGAAGGTGGAGAATTTCATTTTTTTGTAGGGTATTGAGTTCAGCATACATTGCTTTGTTGTTATAACTGGAGAATTCGATTGTTTTCGAATTTCTATCGGCATGTACTGCGGTTCGGTGGTCTAGGGGTCTGATTCTCGCTTAGGGTGCGAGAGGTCCCGGGTTCAAATCCCGGCCGAACCCTGGGGGTTAATAAAAAAGTTTATTTTAGTCCAATAGCCAAATTATATTTGAAGTTTGTAACATTACCTCAGCTATTCCGAAACATTATCTGAAGTCATCTCTTCGCCGTGGAATCGAAAATGTACATTTAGTCGCTTTTACAAAAAGAGGAAATCAAATTAACTTTTGGATTCCCGCAATGCACCCACCAGGTTTCGAACCTTGGACCTTCTGCCTGTAAAGCAGATGTGATAACCACTACACCATGGGTGCACGCAACTGTCATATAAAGCCAATTTTACATTGATTATGCATTTTTAATAATCCTTTTCCATGATTGAATAATTGTTTTTTTATGATGTTAACGGCTCGATGGTCTAGTGGTATGATTCTTGCTTCGGGTGTGAGAGGTCCCGGGTTCAAATCCCGGTCGAGCCCTTTAACTTTTTTTTCCTTTTCTACATTTCACTTTATCAAAATAACGCAAATTTTCGTTACAACTCATTTCTAGTAGTGTTACTTAAACGTTAAAGATGTAGTAAGTTAAATATTGATTTCTACACATTGAGTAGAGTTCCAAGTATATCCATGCCTTTATTCATTCACGCTAATCAAATATAAAATTAATGCAGATGATAGAATTATCAGATAATCTGAAATAACAGTCAAGATGTAGAACTTGCTAACGTTAATAATAGGCTTTTTTAAAACATTAATAACATGTAAAAACTACGAATCATTTTACCTCTAAAAGAATTAGGAAGTAAATTTTGACTAACTCTAAAGAAAATTTCATTGCTGAATAACTTCATTTCTTTTCTGTTAGAAGGGATAATTGCTGACAGCCATTAATCAAATCGCGCGGGACAGATGGGTATTTGTTTTCAAAAATAATGAGTACATAGGAACTTTTAAAAAATTTGCAACAGCGTTGTGCCCACCAGGTTTCGAACCTGGGATCTTCTGCGTGTTAGGCAGATGTGATAACCACTACACCATGGGCACGTGCTGAAGGTGGAGAATTTCATTTTTTTGTAGGGTATTGAGTTCAGCATACATTGCTTTGTTGTTATAACTGGAGAATTCGATTGTTTTCGAATTTCTATCGGCATGTACTGCGGCTCGGTGGTCTAGGGGTATGATTCTCGCTTAGGGTGCGAGAGGTCCCGGGTTCAAATCCCGGCCGAACCCTGGGGGTTAATAAAAAAGTTTATTTTAGTCCAATAGCCAAATTATATTTGAAGTTTGTAACATTACCTCAGCTATTCCGAAACATTATCTGAAGTCATCTCTTCGCCGTGGAAACGAAACTGTACATTTAGTCGCTTTTACAAAAAGAGGAAATCAAATTAACTTTTGGATTCCCGCAATGCACCCACCAGGTTTCGAACCTTGGACCTTCTGCCTGTAAAGCAGATGTGATAACCACTACACCATGGGTGCACGCAACTGTCATATAAAGCCAATTTTACATTGATTATGCATTTTTAATAATCCTTTTCCATGATTGAATAATTGTTTTTTTATGATGTTAACGACTCGATGGTCTAGTGGTATGATTCTTGCTTCGGGTGTGAGAGGTCCCGGGTTCAAATCCCGGTCGAGCCCTTTAACTTTTTTTTCCTTTTCTACATTTCACTTTATCAAAATAACGCAAATTTTCGTTATAACTCATTTCTAGTAGTGTTACTTAAACGTTAAAGATGTAGTAAGTTAAATATTGATTTCTACACATTGAGTAGAGTTCCAAGTATATCCATGCCTTTATTCATTCACGCTAATCAAATATAAAATTAATGCAGATGATAGAATTATCAGATAATCTGAAATAACAGTCAAGATGTAGAACTTGCTAACGTTAATAATAGGCTTTTTTAAAACATTAATATCATGTAAAAACTACGAATCATTTTACTTCTAAAAGAATTAGGAAGTAAATTTTGACTAACTCTAAAGAAAATTTCATTGCTGAATAACTTCATTTCTTTTCTGTTAGAAGGGATAATTGCTGACAGCCATTAATCAAATCGCGCGGGACAGATGGGTATTTGTTTTCAAAAATAATGAGTACATAGGAACTTTTAAAAAATTTGCAACAGCGTTGTGCCCACCAGGTTTCGAACCTGGGACCTTCTGCGTGTTAGGCAGATGTGATAACCACTACACCATGGGCACGTGCTGAAGGTGGAGAATTTCATTTTTTTGTAGGGTATTGAGTTCAGCATACATTGCTTTGTTGTTATAACTGGAGAATTCGATTGTTTTCGAATTTCTATCAGCATGTACTGCGGCTCGGTGGTCTAGGGGTGTGATTCTCGCTTAGGGTGCGAGAGGTCCCGTGTTCAAATCCCGGCCGAGCCCTGGGGGTTAATAAAAAAGTTTATTTTACTCCAATAGCCAAATTATATTTGAAGTTTGTAACATTACCTCAGCTATTCCGAAACACTATCTGAAGTCATCTCTTCGCCGTTCAAGCGAAACTGTACATTTAGTCACCTTTACAAAAGGAGGAAATCAAATTAACTTTTGGATTCCCGCAATGCACCCACCAGGTTTCGAACCTGGGACCTTCTGCGTGTAAAGCAGATGTGATAACCACTACACCATGGGTGCACGCAACTGGCATATAAAGCCAATTTTACATTGATTATGCATTTTTAATATTCCTTTTCCATGATTGAATAATTGTTTTTTTATGATGTTAACGGCTCGATGGTCTAGTGGTATGATTCTTGCTTCGGGTGTGAGATGTCCCGGGTTCAAATCCCGGTCGAGCCCTTTAACTTTTTTTTCCTTTTCTACATTTCACTTTATCAAAATAACGCAAATTTTCGTTATAACTCATTTCTAGTAGTGTTACTTAAACGTTAAAGATGTAGTAAGTTAAATCTTGATTTCTACACATTGAGTAGAGTTCCAAGTATATCCATGCCTTTATTCATTCACGCTAATCAAATATAAAATTAATGCAGATGATAGAATTATCAGATAATCTGAAATAACAGTCAAGATGTAGAACTTGCTAACGTTAATAATAGGCTTTTTTAAAACATTAATAACATGTAAAAACTACGAATCATTTTACTTCTAAAAGAATTAGGAAGTAAATTTTGACTAACTCTAAAGAAAATTTCATTGCTGAATAACTTCATTTCTTTTCTGTTAGAAGGGATAATTGCTGACAGCCATTAATCAAATCGCGCGGGACAGATGGGTATTTGTTTTCAAAAATAATGAGTACATAGGAACTTTTAAAAAATTTGCAACAGCGTTGTGCCCACCAGGTTTCGAACCTGGGACCTTCTGCGTGTTAAGCAGATGTGATAACCACTACACCATGGGCACGTGCTGAAGGTGGAGAATTTCATTTTTTTGTAGGGTATTGAGTTCAGCATACATTGCTTTGTTGTTATAACTGGAGAATTCGATTGTTTTCGAATTTCTATCAGCATGTACTGCGGCTCGGTGGTCTAGGGGTATGATTCTCGCTTAGGGTGCGAGAGGTCCCGTGTTCAAATCCCGGCCGAGCCCTGGGGGTTAATAAAAAATTTTATTTTACTCCAATAGCCAAATTATATTTGAAGTTTGTAACATTACCTCAGCTATTCCGAAACACTATCTGAAGTCATCTCTTCGCCGTGGAATCGAAACTGTACATTTAGTCACCTTTACAAAAGGAGGAAATCAAATTAACTTTTGGATTCCCGCAATGCACCCACCAGGTTTCGAACCTGGGACCTTCTGCGTGTAAAGCAGATGTGATAACCACTACACCATGGGTGCACGCAACTGTCATATAAAGCCAATTTTACATTGATTATGCATTTTTAATAATCCTTTTCCATGATTGAATAATTGTTTTTTTATGATGTTAACGGCTCGATGGTCTAGTGGTATGATTCTTGCTTCGGGTGTGAGAGGTCCCGGGTTCAAATCCCGTTCGAGCCCTTTAACTTTTTTTTCCTTTTCTACATTTCACTTTATCAAAATAACGCAAATTTTCGTTATAACTCATTTCTAGTAGTGTTACTTAAACGTTAAAGATGTAGTAAGTTAAATCTTGATTTCTACACATTGAGTAGAGTTCCAAGTATATCCATACCTTTATTCATTCACGCTAATCAAATATAAAATTAATGCAGATGATAGAATTATCAGATAATCTGAAATAACAGTCAAGATGTAGAACTTGCTAACGTTAATATTAGGCTTTTTTAAAACATTAATATCATGTAAAAACTACGAATCATTTTACTTCTAAAAGAATTAGGAAGTAAATTTTGACTAACTCTAAAGAAAATTTCATTGCTGAATAACTTCATTTCTTTTCTGTTAGAAGGGATAATTGCTGACAGCCATTAATCAAATCGCGCGGGACAGATGGGTATTTGTTTTCAAAAATAATGAGTACATAGGAACTTTTAAAAAATTTGCAACAGCGTTGTGCCCACCAGGTTTCGAACCTGGGATCTTCTGCGTGTTAGGCAGATGTGATAACCACTACACCATGGGCACGTGCTGAAGGTGGAGAATTTCATTTTTTTGTAGGGTATTGAGTTCAGCATACATTGCTTTGTTGTTATAACTGGAGAATTCGATTGTTTTCGAATTTCTATCGGCATGTACTGCGGCTCGGTGGTCTAGGGGTATGATTCTCGCTTAGGGTGCGAGAGGTCCCGGGTTCAAATCCCGGCCGAACCCTGGGGGTTAATAAAAAAGTTTATTTTAGTCCAATAGCCAAATTATATTTGAAGTTTGTAACATTACCTCAGCTATTCCGAAACATTATCTGAAGTCATCTCTTCGCCGTGGAAACGAAACTGTACATTTAGTCGCTTTTACAAAAAGAGGAAATCAAATTAACTTTTGGATTCCCGCAATGCACCCACCAGGTTTCGAACCTTGGACCTTCTGCCTGTAAAGCAGATGTGATAACCACTACACCATGGGTGCACGCAACTGTCATATAAAGCCAATTTTACATTGATTATGCATTTTTAATAATCCTTTTCCATGATTGAATAATTGTTTTTTTATGATGTTAACGACTCGATGGTCTAGTGGTATGATTCTTGCTTCGGGTGTGAGAGGTCCCGGGTTCAAATCCCGGTCGAGCCCTTTAACTTTTTTTTCCTTTTCTACATTTCACTTTATCAAAATAACGCAAATTTTCGTTATAACTCATTTCTAGTAGTGTTACTTAAACGTTAAAGATGTAGTAAGTTAAATATTGATTTCTACACATTGAGTAGAGTTCCAAGTATATCCATGCCTTTATTCATTCACGCTAATCAAATATAAAATTAATGCAGATGATAGAATTATCAGATAATCTGAAATAACAGTCAAGATGTAGAACTTGCTAACGTTAATAATAGGCTTTTTTAAAACATTAATATCATGTAAAAACTACGAATCATTTTACTTCTAAAAGAATTAGGAAGTAAATTTTGACTAACTCTAAAGAAAATTTCATTGCTGAATAACTTCATTTCTTTTCTGTTAGAAGGGATAATTGCTGACAGCCATTAATCAAATCGCGCGGGACAGATGGGTATTTGTTTTCAAAAATAATGAGTACATAGGAACTTTTAAAAAATTTGCAACAGCGTTGTGCCCACCAGGTTTCGAACCTGGGACCTTCTGCGTGTTAGGCAGATGTGATAACCACTACACCATGGGCACGTGCTGAAGGTGGAGAATTTCATTTTTTTGTAGGGTATTGAGTTCAGCATACATTGCTTTGTTGTTATAACTGGAGAATTCGATTGTTTTCGAATTTCTATCAGCATGTACTGCGGCTCGGTGGTCTAGGGGTGTGATTCTCGCTTAGGGTGCGAGAGGTCCCGTGTTCAAATCCCGGCCGAGCCCTGGGGGTTAATAAAAAAGTTTATTTTACTCCAATAGCCAAATTATATTTGAAGTTTGTAACATTACCTCAGCTATTCCGAAACACTATCTGAAGTCATCTCTTCGCCGTTCAAGCGAAACTGTACATTTAGTCACCTTTACAAAAGGAGGAAATCAAATTAACTTTTGGATTCCCGCAATGCACCCACCAGGTTTCGAACCTGGGACCTTCTGCGTGTAAAGCAGATGTGATAACCACTACACCATGGGTGCACGCAACTGGCATATAAAGCCAATTTTACATTGATTATGCATTTTTAATATTCCTTTTCCATGATTGAATAATTGTTTTTTTATGATGTTAACGGCTCGATGGTCTAGTGGTATGATTCTTGCTTCGGGTGTGAGATGTCCCGGGTTCAAATCCCGGTCGGGCCCTTTAACTTTTTTTTCCTTTTCTACATTTCACTTTATCAAAATAACGCAAATTTTCGTTATAACTCATTTCTAGTAGTGTTACTTAAACGTTAAAGATGTAGTAAGTTAAATCTTGATTTCTACACATTGAGTAGAGTTCCAAGTATATCCATGCCTTTATTCATTCACGCTAATCAAATATAAAATTAATGCAGATGATAGAATTATCAGATAATCTGAAATAACAGTCAAGATGTAGAACTTGCTAACGTTAATAATAGGCTTTTTTAAAACATTAATAACATGTAAAAACTACGAATCATTTTACTTCTAAAAGAATTAGGAAGTAAATTTTGACTAACTCTAAAGAAAATTTCATTGCTGAATAACTTCATTTCTTTTCTGTTAGAAGGGATAATTGCTGACAGCCATTAATCAAATCGCGCGGGACAGATGGGTATTTGTTTTCAAAAATAATGAGTACATAGGAACTTTTAAAAAATTTGCAACAGCGTTGTGCCCACCAGGTTTCGAACCTGGGACCTTCTGCGTGTTAAGCAGATGTGATAACCACTACACCATGGGCACGTGCTGAAGGTGGAGAATTTCATTTTTTTGTAGGGTATTGAGTTCAGCATACATTGCTTTGTTGTTATAACTGGAGAATTCGATTGTTTTCGAATTTCTATCAGCATGTACTGCGGCTCGGTGGTCTAGGGGTATGATTCTCGCTTAGGGTGCGAGAGGTCCCGTGTTCAAATCCCGGCCGAGCCCTGGGGGTTAATAAAAAATTTTATTTTACTCCAATAGCCAAATTATATTTGAAGTTTGTAACATTACCTCAGCTATTCCGAAACACTATCTGAAGTCATCTCTTCGCCGTGGAATCGAAACTGTACATTTAGTCACCTTTACAAAAGGAGGAAATCAAATTAACTTTTGGATTCCCGCAATGCACCCACCAGGTTTCGAACCTGGGACCTTCTGCGTGTAAAGCAGATGTGATAACCACTACACCATGGGTGCACGCAACTGTCATATAAAGCCAATTTTACATTGATTATGCATTTTTAATAATCCTTTTCCATGATTGAATAATTGTTTTTTTATGATGTTAACGGCTCGATGGTCTAGTGGTATGATTCTTGCTTCGGGTGTGAGAGGTCCCGGGTTCAAATCCCGTTCGAGCCCTTTAACTTTTTTTTCCTTTTCTACATTTCACTTTATCAAAATAACGCAAATTTTCGTTATAACTCATTTCTAGTAGTGTTACTTAAACGTTAAAGATGTAGTAAGTTAAATCTTGATTTCTACACATTGAGTAGAGTTCCAAGTATATCCATGCCTTTATTCATTCACGCTAATCAAATATAAAATTAATGCAGATGATAGAATTATCAGATAATCTGAAATAACAGTCAAGATGTAGAACTTGCTAACGTTAATATTAGGCTTTTTTAAAACATTAATATCATGTAAAAACTACGAATCATTTTACTTCTAAAAGAATTAGGAAGTAAATTTTGACTAACTCTAAAGAAAATTTCATTGCTGAATAACTTCATTTCTTTTCTGTTAGAAGGGATAATTGCTGACAGCCATTAATCAAATCGCGCGGGACAGATGGGTATTTGTTTTCAAAAATAATGAGTACATAGGAACTTTTAAAAAATTTGCAACAGCGTTGTGCCCACCAGGTTTCGAACCTGGGACCTTCTGCGTGTTAGGCAGATGTGATAACCACTACACCATGGGCACGTGCTGAAGGTGGAGAATTTCATTTTTTTGTAGGGTATTGAGTTCAGCATACATTGCTTTGTTGTTATAACTGGAGAATTCGATTGTTTTCGAATTTCTATCAGCATGTACTGCGGCTCGGTGGTCTAGGGGTATGATTCTCGCTTAGGGTGCGAGAGGTCCCGGGTTCAAATCCCGGCCGAGCCCTGGGGGTTAATAAAAAAGTTTATTTTACTCCAATAGCCAAATTATATTTGAAGTTTGTAACATTACCTCAGCTATTCCGAAACACTATCTGAAGTCATCTCTTCGCCGTGGAATCGAAACTGTACATATAGTCACCTTTACAAAAGGAGGAAATCAAATTAACTTTTGGATTCCCGCAATGCACCCACCAGGTTTCGAACCTGGGACCTTCTGCGTGTAAAGCAGATGTGATAACCACTACACCATGGCTGCACGCAACTGTCATATAAAGCCAATTTTACATTGATTATGCATTTTTAATAATCCTTTTCCATGATTGAATAATTGTTTTTTTATGATGTCAACGGCTCGATGGTCTAGTGGTATGATTCTTGCTTCGGGTGTGAGAGGTCCCGGGTTCATATCCCGGTCGAGTCCTTTAACTTTTTTTCCTTTTCTACATTTCACTTTATCAAAATAACGCAAATTTTCGTTATAACTCATTTCTAGTAGTGTTACTTAAACGTTAAAGATGTAGTAAGTTAAATATTGATTTCTACACATTGAGTAAAGTTCCAAGTATATCCATGCCTTTATTCATTCACGCTAATCAAATATAAAATTAATGCAGATGATAGAATTATCAGATAATCTGAAATAACAGTCAAGATGTAGAACTTGCTAACGTTAATAATAGGCTTTTTTAAAACATTAATAACATGTAAAAACTACGAATCATTTTACTTCTAAAAGAATTAGGAAGTAAATTTTGACTAACTCTAAAGAAAATTTCATTGCTGAATAACATCATTTCTTTTCTGTTAGAAGGGATAATTGCTGACAGCCATTAATCAAATCGCGCGGGACTGATGGGTATTTGTTTTCAAAAATAATGAGTACATAGGAACTTTTAAAAAATTTGCAACAGCGTTGTGCCCACCAGGTTTCGAACCTGGGACCTTCTGCGTGTTAGGCAGATGTGATAACCACTACACCATGGGCACGTGCTGAAGGTGGAGAATTTCATTTTTTTGTAGGGTATTGAGTTCAGCATACATTGCTTTGTTGTTATAACTGGAGAATTCGATTGTTTTCGAATTTCTATCAGCATGTACTGCGGCTCGGTGGTCTAGGGGTATGATGCTCGCTTAGGGTGCGAGAGGTCCCGGGTTCAAATCCCGGCCGAGCCCTGGGGGTTAATAAAAAAGATTATTTTACTCCAATAGCCAAATTATATTTGAAGTTTGTAACATTACCTCAGCTATTCCGAAACACTATCTGAAGTCATCTCTTCGCCGTGGAATCGAAACTGTACATTTAGTCACCTTTACAAAAGGAGGAAATCAAATTAACTTTTGGATTCCCGCAATGCACCCACCAGGTTTCGAACCTGGGACCTTCTGCGTGTAAAGCAGATGTGATAACCACTACACCATGGGTGCACGCAACTGTCATATAAAGCCAATTTTACATTGATTATGCATTTTTAATAATCCTTTTCCATGATTGAATAATTGTTTTTTTATGATGTTAACGGCTCGATGGTCTAGTGGTATGATTCTTGCTTCGGGTGTGAGAGGTCCCGGGTTCAAATCCCGGTCGAGCCCTTTAACTTTTTTTTCCTTTTCTACATTTCACTTTATCAAAATAACGCAAATTTTCGTTATAACTCATTTCTAGTAGTGTTACTTAAACGTTAAAGATGTAGTAAGTTAAATATTGATTTCTACACATTGAGTAGAGTTCCAAGTATATCCATGCCTTTATTCATTCACGCTAATCAAATATAAAATTAATGCAGATGATAGAATTATCAGATAATCTGAAATAACAGTCAAGATGTAGAACTTGCTAACGTTAATAATAGGCTTTTTTAAAACATTAATAACATGTAAAAACTACGAATCATTTTACCTCTAAAAGAATTAGGAAGTAAATTTTGACTAACTCTAAAGAAAATTTCATTGCTGAATAACTTCATTTCTTTTCTGTTAGAAGGGATAATTGCTGAGAGCCATTAATCAAATCGCGCGGGACAGATGGGTATTTGTTTTCAAAAATAATGAGTACATAGGAACTTTTAAAAAATTTGCAACAGCGTTGTGCCCACCAGGTTTCGAACCTGGGATCTTCTGCGTGTTAGGCAGATGTGATAACCACTACACCATGGGCACGTGCTGACGGTGGAGAATTTCATTTTTTTGTAGGGTATTGAGTTCAGCATACATTGCTTTGTTGTTATAACTGGAGAATTCGATTGTTTTCGAATTTCTATCGGCATGTACTGCGGCTCGGTGGTCTAGGGGTATGATTCTCGCTTAGGGTGCGAGAGGTCCCGGGTTCAAATCCCGGCCGAACCCTGGGGGTTAATAAAAAAGTTTATTTTAGTCCAATAGCCAAATTATATTTGAAGTTTGTAACATTACCTCAGCTATTCCGAAACATTATCTGAAGTCATCTCTTCGCCGTGGAATCGAAACTGTACATTTAGTCGCTTTTACAAAAAGAGGAAATCAAATTAACTTTTGGATTCCCGCAATGCACCCACCGGGTTTCGAACCTTGGACCTTCTGCCTGTAAAGCAGATGTGATAACCATTACACCATGGGTGCACGCAACTGTCATATAAAGCCAATTTTACATTGATTATGCATTTTTAATAATCCTTTTCCATGATTGAATAATTGTTTTTTTATGATGTTAACGACTCGATGGTCTAGTGGTATGATTCTTGCTTCGGGTGTGAGAGGTCCCGGGTTCAAATCCCGGTCGAGCCCTTTAACTTTTTTTTCCTTTTCTACATTTCACTTTATCAAAATAACGCAAAATTTCGTTATAACTCATTTCTAGTAGTGTTACTTAAACGTTAAAGATGTAGTAAGTTAAATATTGATTTCTACACATTGAGTAGAGTTCCAAGTATATCCATGCCTTTATTCATTCACGCTAATCAAATATAAAATTAATGCAGATGATAGAATTATCAGATAATCTGAAATAACAGTCAAGATGTAGAATTTGCTAACGTTAATAATAGGCTTTTTTAAAACATTAATAACATGTAAAAACTACGAATCATTTTACTTCTAAAAGAATTAGGAAGTAAATTTTGACTAACTCTAAAGAAAATTTCATTGCTGAATAACTTCATTTCTTTTCTGTTAGAAGGGATAATTGCTGACAGCCATTAATCAAATCGCGCGGGACAGATGGGTATTTGTTTTCAAAAATAATGAGTACATAGGAACTTTTAAAAAATTTGCAACAGCGTTGTGCCCACCAGGTTTCGAACCTGGGACCTTCTGCGTGTTAGGCAGATGTGATAACCACTACACCATGGGCACGTGCTGAAGGTGGAGAATTTCATTTTTTTGTAGGGTATTGAGTTCAGCATACATTGCTTTGTTGTTATAACTGGAGAATTCGATTGTTTTCGAATTTCTATCGGCATGTACTGCGGCTCGGTGGTCTAGGGGTATGATTCTCGCTTAGGGTGCGAGAGATCCCGGCCAAACCCTGGGGGTTAATAAAAAAGTTTATTTTAGTCCAATAGCCAAATTATATTTGAAGTTTGTAACATTACCTCAGCTATTCCGAAACATTATCTGAAGTCATCTCTTCGCCGTGGAATCGAAACTGTACATTTAGTCGCTTTTACAAAAAGAGGAAATCAAATTAACTTTTGGATTCCCGCAATGCACCCACCAGGTTTCGAACCTTGGACCTTCTGCCTGTATAGCAGATGTGATAACCACTACACCATGGGTGCACGCAACTGTCATATAAAGCCAATTTTACATTGATTATGCATTTTTAATAATCCTTTTCCATGATTGAATAATTGTTTTTTTGTGATGTTAACGGCTCGATGGTCTAGTGGTATGATTCTTGCTTCGGGTGTGAGAGGTCCCGGGTTCAAATCCCGGTCGAGCCCTTTAACTTTTTTTTCCTTTTCTACATTTCACTTTATCAAAATAACGCAAATTTTCGTTATAACTCATTTCTAGTAGTGTTACTTAAACGTTAAAGATGTAGTAAGTTAAATATTGATTTCTACACATTGAGTAGAGTTCCAAGTATATCCATGCCTTTATTCATTCACGCTAATCAAATATAAAATTAATGCAGATGATAGAATTATCAGATAATCTGAAATAACAGTCAAGATGTAGAACTTGCTAACGTTAATAATAGGCTTTTTTAAAACATTAATAACATGTAAAACTACGAATCATTTTACCTCTAAAAGAATTAGGAAGTAAATTTTGACTAACTCTAAAGAAAATTTCATTGCTGAATAACTTCATTTCTTTTCTGTTAGAAGGGATAATTGCTGACAGCCATTAATCAAATCGCGCGGGACAGATGGGTATTTGTTTTCAAAAATAATGAGTACATAGGAACTTTTAAAAAATTTGCAAAAGCGTTGTGCCCACCAGGTTTCGAACCTGGGACCTTCTGCGTGTTAGGCAGATGTGATAACCACTACACCATGGGCACGTGCTGAATGTGGATAATTTCATTTTTTTGTAGGGTATTGAGATCAGCATACATTGCTTTGTTGTTATAACTGGAGAATTCGATTGTTTTCGAATTTCTATCAGCATGTACTGCGGCTCGGTGGTCTAGGGGTATGATTCTCGCTTAGGGTGCGAGAGGTCCCGGGTTCAAGTCCCGGCCGAGCCCTGGGGGTTAATAAAAAAGTTTATTTTACTCCAATAGCCAAATTATATTTGAAGTTTGTAACATTACCTCAGCTATTCCGAAACATTATCTGAAGTCATCTCTTCGCCGTGGAATCGAAACTGTACATTTAGTCACTTTTACAAAAAGAAGAAATCAAATTAACTTTTGGATTCAAGCAATGCACCCACCAGGTTTCGAACCTTGGACCTTCTGCCTGTAAAGCAGTTGGGATAACCACTACACCATGGGTGCACGCAACTGTCATATAAAGCCAATTTTACATTGATTATGCATTTTTAATACTCCTTTTCCATGATTGAATAATTGTTTTTTTATGATGTTAACGGCTCGATGGTCTAGTGGTATGATTCTTGCTTCGGGTGTGAGAGGTCCCGGGTTCAAATCCCGGTCGAGCCCTTTAACTTTTTTTTCCTTTTCTACATTTCACTTTATCAAAATAACGCAAATTTTCGTTATAACTCATTTCTAGTAGTGTTACTTAAACGTTAAAGATGTAGTAAGTTAAATATTGATTTCTACACATTGAGTAGAGTTCCAAGTATATCCATGCCTTTATTCATTCACGCTAATCAAATATAAAATTAATGCAGATGATAGAATTATCAGATAATCTGAAATAACAGTCAAGATGTAGAACTTGCTAACGTTAATAATAGGCTTTTTTAAAACATTAATAACATGTAAAAACTACGAATCATTTTACTTCTAAAAGAATTAGGAAGTAAATTTTGACTAACTCTAAAGAAAATTTCATTGCTGAATAACTTCATATCTTTTCTGTTAGAAGGGATAATTGCTGACAGCCATTAATCAAATCGCGCGGACATATGGGTATTCGTTTTCAAAAATAATGAGTACATAGGAACTTTTAAAAAATTTGCAACAGCGTTGTGCCCACCAGGTTTCGAACCTGGGACCTTCTGCGTGTTAGGCAGATGTGATAACCACTACACCATGGGCACGTGCTGAAGGTGGAGAATTTCATTTTTTTGTAGGGTATTGAGTTCAGCATACATTGCTTTGTTGTTGTAACTGGAGAATTCGATTGTTTTCGAATTTCTATCAGCTTGTACTGCGGCTCGGTGGTCTAGGGGTATGATTCTCGCTTAGGGTGCGAGAGGTCCCGGGTTCAAATCCCGGCCGAGCCCTGGGGGTTAATAAAAAGTTTATTTTACTCCAATAGCCAAATTATATTTGAAGTTTGTAACATTACCTCAGCTATTCCGAAACACTATCTGAAGTCATCTCTTCGCCGTGGAATCGAAACTGTACATTTAGTCACCTTTACAAAACGAGGAAATCAAATTAACTTTTGGATTCCCGCAATGCACCCACCAGGTTTCGAACCTGGGACCTTCTGCGTGTAAAGCAGATGTGATACCCACTACACCATGGGTGCACGCAACTGTCATATAAAGCCAATTTTACATTGATTATGCATTTTTAATAATCCTTTTCCATGATTGAATAATTGTTTTTTTATGATGTTAACGGCTCGATGGTCTAGTGGTATGATTCTTGCTTCGGGTGTGAGAGGTCCCGGGTTCAAATCCCGGTCGAGCCCTTTAACTTTTTTTTCCTTTTCTACATTTCACTTTATCAAAATAACGCAAATTTTCGTTATAACTCATTTCTAGTTGTGTTACTTAAACGTTAAAGATGTAGTAAGTTAAATATTGATTTCTACACATTGAGTAGAGTTCCAAGTATATCCATGCCTTTATTCATTCACGCTAATCAAATATAAAATTAATGCAGATGATAGAATTATCAGATAATCTGAAATAACAGTCAAGATGTAGAACTTGCTAACGTTAATAATAGGCTTTTTTAAAACATTAATAACATGTAAAAACTACGAATCATTTTACTTCTAAAAGAATTAGGAAGTAAATTTTGACTAACTCTAAAGAAAATTTCATTGCTGAATAACTTCATTTCTTTTCTGTTAGAAGGGATAATTGCTGACAGCCATTAATCAAATCGCGCGGGACAGATGGGTATTTGTTTTCAAAAATAATGAGTACATAGGAACTTTTAAAAAATTTGCAACAGCGTTGTGCCCACCAGGTTTCGAACCTGGGACCTTCTGCGTGTTAGGCAGATGTGATAACCACTACACCATGGGCACGTGCTGAAGGTGGAGAATTTCATTTTTTTGTAGGGTATTGAGTTCAGCATACATTGCTTTGTTGTTATAACTGGAGAATTCGATTGTTTTCGAATTTCTATCGGCATGTACTGCGGCTCGGTGGTCTAGGGGTATGATTCTCGCTTAGGGTGCGAGAGATCCCGGCCGAACCCTGGGGGTTAATAAAAAAGTTTATTTTAGTCCAATAGCCAAATTATATTTGAAGTTTGTAACATTACCTCAGCTATTCCGAAACATTATCTGAAGTCATCTCTTCGCCGTGGAATCGAAACTGTACATTTAGTCGCTTTTACAAAAAGAGGAAATCAAATTAACTTTTGGATTCCCGCAATGCACCCACCAGGTTGCGAACCTTGGACCTTCTGCCTGTAAAGCAGATGTGATAACCACTACACCATGGGTGCACGCAACTGTCATATAAAGCCAATTTTACATTGATTATGCATTTTTAATAATCCTTTTCCATGATTGAATAATTGTTTTTTTGTGATGTTAACGGCTCGATGGTCTAGTGGTATGATTCTTGCTTCGGGTGTGAGAGGTCCCGGGTTCAAATCCCGGTCGAGCCCTTTAACTTTTTTTTCCTTTTCTACATTTCACTTTATCAAAATAACGCAAATTTTCGTTATAACTCATTTCTAGTAGTGTTACTTAAACGTTAAAGATGTAGTAAGTTAAATATTGATTTCTACACATTGAGTAGAGTTCCAAGTATATCCATGCCTTTATTCATTCACGCTAATCAAATATAAAATTAATGCAGATGATAGAATTATCAGATAATCTGAAATAACAGTCAAGATGTAGAACTTGCTAACGTTAATAATAGGCTTTTTTAAAACATTAATAACATGTAAAAACTACGAATCATTTTACCTCTAAAAGAATTAGGAAGTAAATTTTGACTAACTCTAAAGAAATTTTCATTGCTGAATAACTTCATTTCTTTTCTGTTAGAAGGGATAATTGCTGACAGCCATTAATCAAATCGCGCGGGACAGATGGGTATTTGTTTTCAAAAATAATGTGTACATAGGAAATTTTAAAAAATTTGCAACAGCGTTGTGCCCACCAGGTTTCGAACCTGGGACCTTCTGCGTGTTAGGCAGATGTGATAACCACTACACCATGGGCACGTGCTGAAGGTGGATAATTTCATTTTTTTGTAGGGTATTGAGATCAGCATACATTGCTTTGTTGTTATAACTGGAGAATTCAATTGTTTTCGAATTTCTATCAGCATGTACTGCGGCTCGGTGGTCTAGGGGTATGATTCTCGCTTAGGGTGCGAGAGGTCCCGGGTTCAAATCCCGGCCGAGCCCTCGGGGTTAATAAAAAAGTTTATTTTACTCCAATAGCCAAATTATATTTGAAGTTTGTAACATTACCTCAGCTATTCCGAAACATTATCTGAAGTCATCTCTTCGCCGTGGAATCGAAACTGTACATTTAGTCACTTTTACAAAAAGAGGAAATCAAATTAACTTTTGGATTCAAGCAATGCACCCACCAGGTTTCGAACCTTGGACCTTCTGCCTGTAAAGCAGATGTGATAACCACTACACCATGGGTGCACGCAACTGTCATATAAAGCCAATTTTACATTGATTATGCATTTTTAATAAACCTTTTCCATGATTGAATAATTGTTTTTTTATGATGTTAACGGCTCGATGGTCTAGTGGTATGATTATTGCTTCGGGTGTGAGAGGTCCCGGGTTCAAATCCCGGTCGGGCCCTTTAACTTTTTTTTCCTTTTCTACATTTCACTTTATCAAAATAACGCAAATTTTCGTTAAAACTCATTTCTAGTAGTGTTACTTAAACGTTAAAGATGTAGTAAGTTAAATATTGATTTCTACACATTGAGTAGAGTTCCAAGTATATCCATGCCTTTATTCATTCACGCTAATCAAATATAAAATTAATGCAGATGATAGAATTATCAGATAATCTGAAATAACAGTCAAGATGTAGAACTTGCTAACGTTAATAATAGGCTTTTTTAAAACATTAATAACATGTAAAAACTACGAATCATTTTACTTCTAAAAGAATTAGGAAGTAAATTTTGACTAACTCTAAAGAAAATTTCATTGCTGAATAACTTCATTTCTTTTCTGTTAGAAGGGATAATTGCTGACAGCCATTAATCAAATCGCGCGGGACAGATGGGTATTTGTTTTCAAAAATAATGAGTACATAGGAACTTTTAAAAAATTTGCAACAGCGTTGTGCCCACCAGGTTTCGAACCTGGGACCTTCTGCGTGTTAGGCAGATGTGATAACCACTACACCATGGGCACGTGCTGAAGGTGGAGAATTTCATTTTTTTGTAGGGTATTGAGTTCAGCATACATTGCTTTGTTGTTATAACTGGAGAATTCGATTGTTTTCGAATTTCTATCGGCATGTACTGCGGCTCGGTGGTCTAGGGGTATGATTCTCGCTTAGGGTGCGAGAGATCCCGGCCGAACCCTGGGGGTTAATAAAAAAGTTTATTTTAGTCCAATAGCCAAATTATATTTGAAGTTTGTAACATTACCTCAGCTATTCCGAAACATTATCTGAAGTCATCTCTTCGCCGTGGAATCGAAACTGTACATTTAGTCGCTTTTACAAAAAGAGGAAATCAAATTAACTTTTGCATTCCCGCAATGCACCCACCAGGTTTCGAACCTTGGACCTTCTGCCTGTAAAGCAGATGTGATAACCACTACACCATGGGTGCACGCAACTGTCATATAAAGCCAATTTTACATTGATTATGCATTTTTAATAATCCTTTTCCATGATTGAATAATTGTTTTGTTGTGATGTTAACGGCTCGATGGTCTAGTGGTATGATTCTTGCTTCGGGTGTGAGAGGTCCCGGGTTCAAATCCCGGTCGAGCCCTTTAACTTTTTTTTCCTTTTCTACATTTCACTTTATCAAAATAACGCAAATTTTCGTTATAACTCATTTCTAGTAGTGTTACTTAAACGTTAAAGATGTAGTAAGTTAAATATTGATTTCTACACATTGAGTAGAGTTCCAAGTATATCCATGCCTTTATTCATTCACGCTAATCAAATATAAAATTAATGCAGATGATAGAATTATCAGATAATCTGAAATAACAGTCAAGATGTAGAACTTGCTAACGTTAATAATAGGCTTTTTTAAAACATTAATAACATGTAAAAACTACGAATCATTTTACCTCTAAAAGAATTAGGAAGTAAATTTTGACTAACTCTAAAGAAAATTTCATTGCTGAATAACTTCATTTCTTTTCTGTTAGAAGGGATAATTGCTGACAGCCATTAATCAAATCGCGCGGGACAGATGGGTATTTGTTTTAAAAAATAATGAGTACATAGGAACTTTTAAAAAATTTGCAACAGCGTTGTGCCCACCAGGTTTCGAACCTGGGACCTTGTGCGTGTTAGGCAGATGTGATAACCACTACACCATGGGCACGTGCTGAATGTGGATAATTTCATTTTTTTGTAGGGTATTGAGTTCAGCATACATTGCTTTGTTGTTATAACTGGAGAATTCGATTGTTTTCGAATTTCTATCAGCTTGTACTGCGGCTCGGTGGTCTAGGGGTATGATTCTCGCTTAGGGTGCGAGAGGTCCCGGGTTCAAATCCCGGCCGAACCCTGGGGGTTAATAAAAAGTTTATTTTACTCCAATAGCCAAATTATATTTGAAGTTTGTAACATTACCTCAGCTATTCCGAAACACTATCTGAAGTCATCTCTTCGCCGTGGAATCGAAACTGTACATTTAGTCACCTTTACAAAAGGAGGAAATCAAATTAACTTTTGGATTCCCGCAATGCACCCACCAGGTTTCGAACCTGGGACCTTCTGCGTGTAAAGCAGATGCGATAACCACTACACCATGGGTGCACGCAACTGTCATATAAAGCCAATTTTACATTGATTATGCATTTTTAATAATCCTTTTCCATGATTGAATAATTGTTTTTTTATGATGTTAACGGCTCGATGGTCTAGTGGTATGATTCTTGCTTCGGGTGTGAGAGGTCCCGGGTTCAAATCCCGGTCGAGCCCTTTAACTTTTTTTTCCTTTTCTACATTTCACTTTATCAAAATAACGCAAATTTTCGTTATAACTCATTTCTATTAGTGTTACTTAAACGTTAAAGATGTAGTAAGTTAAATATTGATTTCTACACATTGAGTAGAGTTCCAAGTATATCCATGCCTTTATTCATTCACGCTAATCAAATATAAAATTAATGCAGATGATAGAATTATCAGATAATCTGAAATAACAGTCAAGATGTAGAACTTGCTAACGTTAATAATAGGCTTTTTTAAAACATTAATAACATGTAAAAACTACGAATCATTTTACCTCTAAAAGAATTAGGAAGTAAATTTTGACTAACTCTAAAGAAAATTTCATTGCTGAATAACTTCATTTCTTTTCTGTTAGAAGGGATAATTGCTGACAGCCATTAATCAAATCTCGCGGGACAGATGGGTATTTGTTTTCAAAAATAATGAGTACATAGGAACTTTTAAAAAATTTGCAACAGCGTTGTGCCCACCAGGTTTCGAACCTGGGACCTTCTGCGTGTTAGGCAGATGTGATAACCACTACACCATGGGCACGTGCTGAAGGTGGAGAATTTCATTTTTTTGTAGGGTATTGAGTTCAGCATACATTGCTTTGTTGTTATAACTGGAGAATTCGATTGTTTTCGAATTTCTATCAGCGTGTACTGCGGCTCGGTGGTCTAGGGGTATGATTCTCGCTTAGGGTGCGAGAGGTCCCGGGTTCAAATCCCGGCCGAGCCCTGGGGGTTAATAAAAAAGTTTATTTTACTCCAATAGCCAAATTATATTTGAAGTTTGTAACATTACCTCAGCTATTCCGAAACATTATCTGAAGTCATCTCTTCGCCGTGGAATCGAAACTGTACATTTAGTCACTTTTACAAAAAGAGGAAATCAAATTAACTTTTGGATTCAAGCAATGCACCCACCAGGTTTCGAACCTTGGACCTTCTGCCTGTAAAGCAGATGTGATAACCACTACACCATGGGTGCACGCAACTGTCATATAAAGCCAATTTTACATTGATTATGCATTTTTAATAAACCTTTTCCATGATTGAATAATTGTTTTTTTATGATGTTAACGGCTCGATGGTCTAGTGGTATGATTATTGCTTCGGGTGTGAGAGGTCCCGGGTTCAAATCCCGGTCGGGCCCTTTAACTTTTTTTTCCTTTTCTACATTTCACTTTATCAAAATAACGCAAATTTTCGTTATAACTCATTTCTAGTAGTGTTACTTAAACGTTAAAGATGTAGTAAGTTAAATATTGATTTCTACACATTGAGTAGAGTTCCAAGTATATCCATGCCTTTATTCATTCACGCTAATCAAATATAAAATTAATGCAGATGATAGAATTATCAGATAATCTGAAATAACAGTCAAGATGTAGAACTTGCTAACGTTAATAATAGGCTTTTTTAAAACATTAATAACATGTAAAAACTACGAATCATTTTACTTCTAAAAGAATTAGGAAGTAAATTTTGACTAACTCTAAAGAAAATTTCATTGCTGAATAACTTCATTTCTTTTCTGTTAGAAGGGATAATTGCTGACAGCCATTAATCAAATCGCGCGGGACAGATGGGTATTTGTTTTCAAAAATAATGAGTACATAGGAACTTTTAAAAAATTTGCAACAGCGTTGTGCCCACCAGGTTTCGAACCTGGGACCTTCTGCGTGTTAGGCAGATGTGATAACCACTACACCATGGGCACGTGCTGAAGGTGGAGAATTTCATTTTTTTGTAGGGTATTGAGTTCAGCATACATTGCTTTGTTGTTATAACTGGAGAATTCGATTGTTTTCGAATTTCTATCGGCATGTACTGCGGCTCGGTGGTCTAGGGGTATGATTCTCGCTTAGGGTGCGAGAGATCCCGGCCGAACCCTGGGGGTTAATAAAAAAGTTTATTTTAGTCCAATAGCCAAATTATATTTGAAGTTTGTAACATTACCTCAGCTATTCCGAAACATTATCTGAAGTCATCACTTCGCCGTGGAATCGAAACTGTACATTTAGTCGCTTTTACAAAAAGAGGAAATCAAATTAACTTTTGGATTCCCGCAATGCACCCACCAGGTTTCGAACCTTGGACCTTCTGCCTGTAAAGCAGATGTGATAACCACTACACCATGGGTGCACGCAACTGTCATATAAAGCCAATTTTACATTGATTATGCATTTTTAATAATCCTTTTCCATGATTGAATAATTGTTTTGTTGTGATGTTAACGGCTCGATGGTCTAGTGGTATGATTCTTGCTTCGGGTGTGAGAGGTCCCGGGTTCAAATCCCGGTCGAGCCCTTTAACTTTTTTTTCCTTTTCTACATTTCACTTTATCAAAATAACGCAAATTTTCGTTATAACTCATTTCTAGTAGTGTTACTTAAACGTTAAAGATGTAGTAAGTTAAATATTGATTTCTACACATTGAGTAGAGTTCCAAGTATATCCATGCCTTTATTCATTCACGCTAATCAAATATAAAATTAATGCAGATGATAGAATTATCAGATAATCTGAAATAACAGTCAAGATGTAGAACTTGCTAACGTTAATAATAGGCTTTTTTAAAACATTAATAACATGTAAAAACTACGAATCATTTTACCTCTAAAAGAATTAGGAAGTAAATTTTGACTAACTCTAAAGAAAATTTCATTGCTGAATAACTTCATTTCTTTTCTGTTAGAAGGGATAATTGCTGACAGCCATTAATCAAATCGCGCGGGACAGATGGGTATTTGTTTTCAAAAATAATGAGTACATAGGAACTTTTAAAAAATTTGCAACAGCGTTGTGCCCACCAGGTTTCGAACCTGGGACCTTGTGCGTGTTAGGCAGATGTGATAACCACTACACCATGGGTACGTGCTGAATGTGGATAATTTCATTTTTTTGTAGGGTATTGAGATCAGCATACATTGCTTTGTTGTTATAACTGGAGAATTCGATTGTTTTCGAATTTCTATCAGCATGTACTGCGGCTCGGTGGTCTTGGGGTATGATTCTCGCTTAGGGTGCGAGAGGTCCCGGGTTCAAGTCCCGGCCGAGCCCTGGGGGTTAATAAAAAAGTTTATTTTACTCCAATAGCCAAATTATATTTGAAGTTTGTAACATTACCTCAGCTCTTCCGAAACATTATCTGAAGTCATCTCTTCGCCGTGGAATCGAAACTGTACATTTAGTCACTTTTACAAAAAGAGGAAATCAAATTAACTTTTGGATTCAAGCAATGCACCCACCAGGTTTCGAACCTTGGACCTTCTGCCTGTAAAGCAGTTGGGATAACCACTACTCCATGGGTGCACGCAACTGTCATATAAAGCCAATTTTACATTGATTATGCATTTTTAATAATCCTTTTCCATGATTGAATAATTGTTTTTTTTATGATGTTAACGGCTCGATGGTCTAGTGGTATGATTCTTGCTTCGGGTGTGAGAGGTCCCGGGTTCAAATCCCGGTCGAGCCCTTTAACTTTTTTTTCCTTTTCTACATTTCACTTTATCAAAATAACGCAAATTTTCGTTATAACTCATTTCTAGTAGTGTTACTTAAACGTTAAAGATGTAGTAAGTTAAATATTGATTTCTACACATTGAGTAGAGTTCCAAGTATATCCATGCCTTTATTCATTCACGCTAATCAAATATAAAATTAATGCAGATGATAGAATTATCAGATAATCTGAAATAACAGTCAAGATGTAGAACTTGCTAACGTTAATAATAGGCTTTTTTAAAACATTAATAACATGTAAAAACTACGAATCATTTTACCTCTAAAAGAATTAGGAAGTAAATTTTGACTAACTCTAAAGAAAATTTCATTGCTGAATAACTTCATTTCTTTTCTGTTAGAAGGGATAATTGCTGACAGCCATTAATCAAATCGCGCGGGACAGATGGGTATTTGTTTTAAAAAATAATGAGTACATAGGAACTTTTAAAAAATTTGCAACAGCGTTGTGCCCACCAGGTTTCGAACCTGGGACCTTGTGCGTGTTAGGCAGATGTGATAACCACTACACCATGGGCACGTGCTGAAGGTGGAGAATTTCATTTTTTTGTAGGGTATTGAGTTCAGCATACATTGCTTTGTTGTTATAACTGGAGAATTCGATTGTTTTCGAATTTCTATCAGCTTGTACTGCGGCTCGGTGGTCTAGGGGTATGATTCTCGCTTAGGGTGCGAGAGGTCCCGGGTTCAAATCCCGGCCGAACCCTGGGGGTTAATAAAAAGTTTATTTTACTCCAATAGCCAAATTATATTTGAAGTTTGTAACATTACCTCAGCTATTCCGAAACACTATCTGAAGTCATCTCTTCGCCGTGGAATCGAAACTGTACATTTAGTCACTTTTACAAAAAGAGGAAATCAAATTAACTTTTGGATTCAAGCAATGCACCCACCAGGTTTCGAACCTTGGACCTTCTGCCTGTAAAGCAGTTGGGATAACCACTACTCCATGGGTGCACGCAACTGTCATATAAAGCCAATTTTACATTGATTATGCATTTTTAATAATCCTTTTCCATGATTGAATAATTGTTTTTTTATGATGTTAACGGCTCGATGGTCTAGTGGTATGATTCTTGCTTCGGGTGTGAGAGGTCCCGGGTTCAAATCCCGGTCGAGCCCTTTAACTTTTTTTTCCTTTTCTACATTTCACTTTATCAAAATAACGCAAATTTTCGTTATAACTCATTTCTAGTAGTGTTACTTAAACGTTAAAGATGTAGTAAGTTAAATATTGATTTCTACACATTGAGTAGAGTTCCAAGTATATCCATGCCTTTATTCATTCACGCTAATCAAATATAAAATTAATGCAGATGATAGAATTATCAGATAATCTGAAATAACAGTCAAGATGTAGAACTTGCTAACGTTAATAATAGGCTTTTTTAAAACATTAATAACATGTAAAAACTACTAATCATTTTACCTCTAAAAGAATTAGGAAGTAAATTTTGACTAACTCTAAAGAAAATTTCATTGCTGAATAACTTCATTTCTTTTCTGTTAGAAGGGATAATTGCTGACAGCCATTAATCAAATCGCGCGGGACAGATGGGTATTTGTTTTAAAAAATAATGAGTACATAGGAACTTTTAAAAAATTTGCAACAGCGTTGTGCCCACCAGGTTTCGAACCTGGGACCTTGTGCGTGTTAGGCAGATGTGATAACCACTACACCATGGGCACGTGCTGAATGTGGATAATTTCATTTTTTTGTAGGGTATTGAGATCAGCATACATTGCTTTGTTGTTATAACTGGAGAATTCGATTGTTTTCGAATTTCTATCAGCATGTACTGCGGCTCGGTGGTCTAGGGGTATGATTCTCGCTTAGGGTGCGAGAGGTCCCGGGTTCAAGTCCCGGCCGAGCCCTGGGGGTTAATAAAAAAGTTTATTTTACTCCAATAGCCAAATTATATTTGAAGTTTGTAACATTACCTCAGCTCTTCCGAAACATTATCTGAAGTCATCTCTTCGCCGTGGAATCGAAACTGTACATTTAGTCACTTTTACAAAAAGAGGAAATCAAATTAACTTTTGGATTCAAGCAATGCACCCACCAGGTTTCGAACCTTGGACCTTCTGCCTGTAAAGCAGTTGGGATAACCACTACTCCATGGGTGCACGCAACTGTCATATAAAGCCAATTTTACATTGATTATGCATTTTTAATAATCCTTTTCCATGATTGAATAATTGTTTTTTTATGATGTTAACGGCTCGATGGTCTAGTGGTATGATTCTTGCTTCGGGTGTGAGAGGTCCCGGGTTCAAATCCCGGTCGAGCCCTTTAACTTTTTTTTCCTTTTCTACATTTCACTTTATCAAAATAACGCAAATTTTCGTTATAACTCATTTCTAGTAGTGTTACTTAAACGTTAAAGATGTAGTAAGTTAAATATTGATTTCTACACATTGAGTAGAGTTCCAAGTATATCCATGCCTTTATTCATTCACGCTAATCAAATATAAAATTAATGCAGATGATAGAATTATCAGATAATCTGAAATAACAGTCAAGATGTAGAACTTGCTAACGTTAATAATAGGCTTTTTTAAAACATTAATAACATGTAAAAACTACGAATCATTTTACTTCTAAAAGAATTAGGAAGTAAATTTTGACTAACTCTAAAGAAAATTTCATTGCTGAATAACTTCATATCTTTTCTGTTAGAAGGGATAATTGCTGACAGCCATTAATCAAATCGCGCGGACATATGGGTATTCGTTTTCAAAAATAATGAGTACATAGGAACTTTTAAAAAATTTGCAACAGCGTTGTGCCCACCAGGTTTCGAACCTGGGACCTTCTGCGTGTTAGGCAGATGTGATAACCACTACACCATGGGCACGTGCTGAAGATGGAGAATTTCATTTTTTTGTAGGGTATTGAGTTCAGCATACATTGCTTTGTTGTTATAACTGGAGAATTCGATTGTTTTCGAATTTCTATCAGCTTGTACTGCGGCTCGGTGGTCTAGGGGTATGATTCTCGCTTAGGGTGCGAGAGGTCCCGGGTTCAAATCCCGGCCGAACCCTGGGGGTTAATAAAAAGTTTATTTTACTCCAATAGCCAAATTATATTTGAAGTTTGTAACATTACCTCAGCTATTCCGAAACACTATCTGAAGTCATCTCTTCGCCGTGGAATCGAAACTGTACATTTAGTCACCTTTACAAAAGGAGGAAATCAAATTAACTTTTGGATTCCCGCAATGCACCCACCAGGTTTCGAACCTGGGACCTTCTGCGTGTAAAGCAGATGCGATAACCACTACACCATGGGTGCACGCAACTGTCATATAAAGCCAATTTTACATTGATTATGCATTTTTAATAATCCTTTTCCATGATTGAATAATTGTTTTTTTATGATGTTAACGGCTCGATGGTCTAGTGGTATGATTCTTGCTTCGGGTGTGAGAGGTCCCGGGTTCAAATCCCGGTCGAGCCCTTTAACTTTTTTTTCCTTTTCTACATTTCACTTTATCAAAATAACGCAAATTTTCGTTATAACTCATTTCTATTAGTGTTACTTAAACGTTAAAGATGTAGTAAGTTAAATATTGATTTCTACACATTGAGTAGAGTTCCAAGTATATCCATGCCTTTATTCATTCACGCTAATCAAATATAAAATTAATGCAGATGATAGAATTATCAGATAATCTGAAATAACAGTCAACATGTAGAACTTGCTAACGTTAATAATAGGCTTTTTTAAAACATTAATAACATGTAAAAACTACGAATCATTTTACCTCTAAAAGAATTAGGAAGTAAATTTTGACTAACTCTAAAGAAAATTTCATTGCTGAATAACTTCATTTCTTTTCTGTTAGAAGGGATAATTGCTGACAGCCATTAATCAAATCTCGCGGGACAGATGGGTATTTGTTTTCAAAAATAATGAGTACATAGGAACTTTTAAAAAATTTGCAACAGCGTTGTGCCCACCAGGTTTCGAACCTGGGACCTTCTGCGTGTTAGGCAGATGTGATAACCACTACACCATGGGCACGTGCTGAAGGTGGAGAATTTCATTTTTTTGTAGGGTATTGAGTTCAGCATACATTGCTTTGTTGTTATAACTGGAGAATTCGATTGTTTTCGAATTTCTATCAGCATGTACTGCGGCTCGGTGGTCTAGGGGTATGATTCTCGCTTAGGGTGCGAGAGGTCCCGGGTTCAAATCCCGGCCGAGCCCTGGGGGTTAATAAAAAAGTTTATTTTACTCCAATAGCCAAATTATATTTGAAGTTTGTAACATTACCTCAGCTATTCCGAAACATTATCTGAAGTCATCTCTTCGCCGTGGAATCGAAACTGTACATTTAGTCACTTTTACAAAAAGAGGAAATCAAATTAACTTTTGGATTCAAGCAATGCACCCACCAGGTTTCGAACCTTGGACCTTCTGCCTGTAAAGCAGATGTGATAACCACTACACCATGGGTGCACGCAACTGTCATATAAAGCCAATTTTACATTGATTATGCATTTTTAATAAACCTTTTCCATGATTGAATAATTGTTTTTTTATGATGTTAACGGCTCGATGGTCTAGTGGTATGATTATTGCTTCGGGTGTGAGAGGTCCCGGGTTCAAATCCCGGTCGGGCCCTTTAACTTTTTTTTCCTTTTCTACATTTCACTTTATCAAAATAACGCAAATTTTCGTTATAACTCATTTCTAGTAGTGTTACTTAAACGTTAAAGATGTAGTAAGTTAAATATTGATTTCTACACATTGAGTAGAGTTCCAAGTATATCCATGCCTTTATTCATTCACGCTAATCAAATATAAAATTATTGCAGATGATAGAATTATCAGATAATCTGAAATAACAGTCAAGATGTAGAACTTGCTAACGTTAATAATAGGCTTTTTTAAAACATTAATAACATGTAAAAACTACGAATCATTTTACTTCTAAAAGAATTAGGAAGTAAATTTTGACTAACTCTAAAGAAAATTTCATTGCTGAATAACTTCATTTCTTTTCTGTTAGAAGGGATAATTGCTGACAGCCATTAATCAAATCGCGCGGGACAGATGGGTATTTGTTTTCAAAAATAATGAGTACATAGGAACTTTTAAAAAATTTGCAACAGCGTTGTGCCCACCAGGTTTCGAACCTGGGACCTTCTGCGTGTTAGGCAGATGTGATAACCACTACACCATGGGCACGTGCTGAAGGTGGAGAATTTCATTTTTTTGTAGGGTATTGAGCTCAGCATACATTGCTTTGTTGTTATAACTGGAGAATTCGATTGTTTTCGAATTTCTATCGGCATGTACTGCGGCTCGGTGGTCTAGGGGTATGATTCTCGCTTAGGGTGCGAGAGATCCCGGCCGAACCCTGGGGGTTAATAAAAAAGTTTATTTTAGTCCAATAGCCAAATTATATTTGAAGTTTGTAACATTACCTCAGCTATTCCGAAACATTATCTGAAGTCATCTCTTCGCCGTGGAATCGAAACTGTACATTTAGTCGCTTTTACAAAAAGAGGAAATCAAATTAACTTTTGGATTCCCGCAATGCACCCACCAGGTTTCGAACCTTGGACCTTCTGCCTGTAAAGCAGATGTGATAACCACTACACCATGGGTGCACGCAACTGTCATATAAAGCCAATTTTACATTGATTATGCATTTTTAATAATCCTTTTCCATGATTGAATAATTGTTTTGTTGTGATGTTAACGGCTCGATGGTCTAGTGGTATGATTCTTGCTTCGGGTGTGAGAGGTCCCGGGTTCAAATCCCGGTCGAGCCCTTTAACTTTTTTTTCCTTTTCTACATTTCACTTTATCAAAATAACGCAAATTTTCGTTATAACTCATTTCTAGTAGTGTTACTTAAACGTTAAAGATGTAGTAAGTTAAATATTGATTTCTACACATTGAGTAGAGTTCCAAGTATATCCATGCCTTTATTCATTCACGCTAATCAAATATAAAATTAATGCAGATGATAGAATTATCAGATAATCTGAAATAACAGTCAAGATGTAGAACTTGCTAACGTTAATAATAGGCTTTTTTAAAACATTAATAACATGTAAAAACTACGAATCATTTTACCTCTAAAAGAATTAGGAAGTAAATTTTGACTAACTCTAAAGAAAATTTCATTGCTGAATAACTTCATTTCTTTTCTGTTAGAAGGGATAATTGCTGACAGCCATTAATCAAATCGCGCGGGACAGATGGGTATTTGTTTTAAAAAATAATGAGTACATAGGAACTTTTAAAAAATTTGCAACAGCGTTGTGCCCACCAGGTTTCGAACCTGGGACCTTGTGCGTGTTAGGCAGATGTGATAACCACTACACCATGGGTACGTGCTGAATGTGGATAATTTCATTTTTTTGTAGGGTATTGAGATCAGCATACATTGCTTTGTTGTTATAACTGGAGAATTCGATTGTTTTCGAATTTCTATCAGCATGTACTGCGGCTCGGTGGTCTAGGGGTATGATTCTCGCTTAGGGTGCGAGAGGTCCCGGGTTCAAGTCCCGGCCGAGCCCTGGGGGTTAATAAAAAAGTTTATTTTACTCCAATAGCCAAATTATATTTGAAGTTTGTAACATTACCTCAGCTCTTCCGAAACATTATCTGAAGTCATCTCTTCGCCGTGGAATCGAAACTGTACATGTAGTCACTTTTACAAAAAGAGGAAATCAAATTAACTTTTGGATTCAAGCAATGCACCCACCAGGTTTCGAACCTTGGACCTTCTGCCTGTAAAGCAGTTGGGATAACCACTACTCCATGGGTGCACGCAACTGTCATATAAAGCCAATTTTACATTGATTATGCATTTTTAATAATCCTTTTCCATGATTGAATAATTGTTTTTTTATGATGTTAACGGCTCGATGGTCTAGTGGTATGATTCTTGTTTCGGGTGTGAGAGGTCCCGGGTTCAAATCCCGGTCGAGCCCTTTAACTTTTTTTTCCTTTTCTACATTTCACTTTATCAAAATAACGCAAATTTTCGTTATAACTCATTTCTAGTAGTGTTACTTAAACGTTAAAGATGTAGTAAGTTAAATATTGATTTCTACACATTGAGTAGAGTTCCAAGTATATCCATGCCTTTATTCATTCACGCTAATCAAATATAAAATTAATGCAGATGATAGAATTATCAGATAATCTGAAATAACAGTCAAGATGTAGAACTTGCTAACGTTAATAATAGGCTTTTTTAAAACATTAATAACATGTAAAAACTACGAATCATTTTACTTCTAAAAGAATTAGGAAGTAAATTTTGACTAACTCTAAAGAAAATTTCATTGCTGAATAACTTCATATCTTTTCTGTTAGAAGGGATAATTGCTGACAGCCATTAATCAAATCGCGCGGACATATGGGTATTCGTTTTCAAAAATAATGAGTACATAGGAACTTTTAAAAAATTTGCAACAGCGTTGTGCCCACCAGGTTTCGAACCTGGGACCTTCTGCGTGTTAGGTAGATGTGATAACCACTACACCATGGACACGTGCTGAAGGTGGAGAATTTCATTTTTTTGTAGGGTATTGAGTTCAGCATACATTGCTTTGTTGTTATAACTGGAGAATTCGATTGTTTTCGAATTTCTATCAGCTTGTACTGCGGCTCGGTGGTCTAGGGGTATGATTCTCGCTTAGGGTGCGAGAGGTCCCGGGTTCAAATCCCGGCCGAACCCTGGGGGTTAATAAAAAGTTTATTTTACTCCAATAGCCAAATTATATTTGAAGTTTGTAACATTACCTATGCTATTCCGAAACACTATCTGAAGTCATCTCTTCGCCGTGGAATCGAAACTGTACATTTAGTCACCTTTACAAAAGGAGGAAATCAAATTAACTTTTGGATTCCCGCAATGCACCCACCAGGTTTCGAACCTGGGACCTTCTGCGTGTAAAGCAGATGCGATAACCACTACACCATGGGTGCACGCAACTGTCATATAAAGCCAATTTTACATTGATTATGCATTTTTAATAATCCTTTTCCATGATTGAATAATTGTTTTTTTATGATGTTAACGGCTCGATGGTCTAGTGGTATGATTCTTGCTTCGGGTGTGAGAGGTCCCGGGTTCAAATCCCGGTCGAGCCCTTTAACTTTTTTTTCCTTTTCTACATTTCACTTTATCAAAATAACGCAAATTTTCGTTATAACTCATTTCTATTAGTGTTACTTAAACGTTAAAGATGTAGTAAGTTAAATATTGATTTCTACACATTGAGTAGAGTTCCAAGTATATCCATGCCTTTATTCATTCACGCTAATCAAATATAAAATTAATGCAGATGATAGAATTATCAGATAATCTGAAATAACAGTCAAGATGTAGAACTTGCTAACGTTAATAATAGGCTTTTTTAAAACATTAATAACATGTAAAAACTACGAATCATTTTACTTCTAAAAGAATTAGGAAGTAAATTTTGACTAACTCTAAAGAAAATTTCATTGCTGAATAACTTCATTTCTTTTCTGTTAGAAGGGATAATTGCTGACAGCCATTAATCAAATCGCGCGGGACAGATGGGTATTTGTTTTCAAAAATAATGAGTACATAGGAACTTTTAAAAAATTTGCAACAGCGTTGTGCCCACCAGGTTTCGAACCTGGGACCTTCGGCGTGTTAGGCAGATGTGATAACCACTACACCATGGGCACGTGCTGAAGGTGGAGAATTTCATTTTTTTGTAGGGTATTGAGTTCAGCATACATTGCTTTGTTGTTATAACTGGAGAATTCGATTGTTTTCGAATTTCTATCGGCATGTACTGCGGCTCGGTGGTCTAGGGGTATGATTCTCGCTTAGGGTGCGAGAGGTCCCGGGTTCAAATCCCGGCCGAACCCTGGGGGTTAATAAAAAAGTTTATTTTAGTCCAATAGCCAAATTATATTTGAAGTTTGTAACATTACCTCAGCTATTCCGAAACATTATCTGAAGTCATCTCTTCGCCGTGGAATCGAAACTGTACATTTAGTCGCTTTTACAAAAAGAGGAAATCAAATTAACTTTTGGATTCCCGCAATGCACCCACCAGGTTTCGAACCTTGGACCTTCTGCCTGTAAAGCAGATGTGATAACCACTACACCATGGGTGCACGCAACTGTCATATAAAGCCAATTTTACATTGATTATGCATTTTTAATAATCCTTTTCCATGATTGAATAATTGTTTTTTTATGGTGTTAACGACTCGATGGTCTAGTGGTATGATTCTTGCTTCGGGTGTGAGAGGTCCCGGGTTCAAATCCCGGTCGAGCCCTTTAACTTTTTTTTCCTTTTCTACATTTCACTTTATCAAAATAACGCAAATTTTCGTTATAACTCATTTCTAGTAGTGTTACTTAAACGTTAAAGATGTAGTAAGTTAAATATTGATTTCTACACATTGAGTAGAGTTCCAAGTATATCCATGCCTTTATTCATTCACGCTAATCAAATATAAAATTAATGCAGATGATAGAATTATCAGATAATCTGAAATAACAGTCAAGATGTAGAACTTGCCAACGTTAATAATAGGCTTTTTTAAAACATTAATAACATGTAAAAACTACGAATCATTTTACTTCTAAAAGAATTAGGAAGTAAATTTTGACTAACTCTAAAGAAAATTTCATTGCTGAATAACTTCATTTCTTTTCTGTTAGAAGGGATAATTGCTGACAGCCATTAATCAAATCGCGCGGGACAGATGGGTATTTGTTTTCAAAAATAATGAGTACATAGGAACTTTTAAAAAATTTGCAACAGCGTTGTGCCCACCAGGTTTCGAACCTGGGACCTTCTGCGTGTTAGGCAGATGTGATAACCACTACACCATGGGCACGTGCTGAAGGTGGAGAATTTCATTTTTTTGTAGGGTATTGAGTTCAGCATACATTGCTTTGTTGTTATAACTGGAGAATTCGATTGTTTTCGAATTTCTATCAGCATGTTCAGCGGCTCGGTGGTCTAGGGGTATGATTCTCGCTTAGGGTGCGAGAGGTCCCGGGTTCAAATCCCGACCGAGCCCTGGGGGTTAATAAAAAAGTTTATTTTACTCCAATAGCCAAATTATATTTGAAGTTTGTAACATTACCTCAGCTATTCCGAAACATTATCTGAAGTCATCTCTTCGCCGTGGAATCGAAACTGTACATTTAGTCACTTTTACAAAAAGAGGAAATCAAATTAACTTTTGGATTCAAGCAATGCACCCACCAGGTTTCGAACCTTGGACCTTCTGCCTGTAAAGCAGATGTGATAACCACTACACCATGGGTGCACGCAACTGTCATATAAAGCCAATTTTACATTGATTATGCATTTTTAATAAACCTTTTCCATGATTGAATAATTGTTTTTTTATGATGTTAACGGCTCGATGGTCTAGTGGTATGATTATTGCTTCGGGTGCGAGAGGTCCCGGGATCAAATCCCGGTCGAGCCCTTTAACTTTTTTTTCCTTTTCTACATTTCACTTTATCAAAATAACGCAAATTTTCGTTATAACTCATTTCTAGTAGTGTTACTTAAACGTTAAAGATGTAGTAAGTTAAATATTGATTTCTACACATTGAGTAGAGTTCCAAGTATATCCATGCCTTTATTCATTCACGCTAATCAAATATAAAATTAATGCAGATGATAGAATTATCAGATAATCTGAAATAACAGTCAAGATGTAGAACTTGCTAACGTTAATAATAGGCTTTTTTAAAACATTAATAACATGTAAAAACTACGAATCATTTTACCTCTAAAAGAATTAGGAAGTAAATTTTGACTAACTCTAAAGAAAATTTCATTGCTGAATAACTTCATTTCTTTTCTGTTAGAAGGGATAATTGCTGACAGCCATTAATCAAATCTCGCGGGACAGATGGGTATTTGTTTTCAAAAATAATGAGTACATAGGAACTTTTAAAAAATTTGCAACAGCGTTGTGCCCACCAGGTTTCGAACCTGGGACCTTCTGCGTGTTAGGCAGATGTGATAACCACTACACCATGGGCACGTGCTGAAGGTGGATAATTTCATTTTTTTGTAGGGTATTGAGATCAGCATACATTGCTTTGTTGTTATAACTGGAGAATTCGATTGTTTTCGAATTTCTATCAGCATGTACTGCGGCTCGGTGGTCTAGGGGTATGATTCTCGCTTAGGGTGCGAGAGGTCCCGGGTTCAAATCCCGGCCGAGCCCTCGGGGTTAATAAAAAAGTTTATTTTACTCCAATAGCCAAATTATATTTGAAGTTTGTAACATTACCTCAGCTATTCCGAAACATTATCTGAAGTCATCTCTTCGCCGTGGAATCGAAACTGTACATTTAGTCACTTTTACAAAAAGAGGAAATCAAATTAACTTTTGGATTCAAGCAATGCACCCACCAGGTTTCGAACCTTGGACCTTCTGCCTGTAAAGCAGATGTGATAACCACTACACCATGGGTGCACGCAACTGTCATATAAAGCCAATTTTAAATTGATTATGCATTTTTAATAAACCTTTTCCATGATTGAATAATTGTTTTTTTATGATGTTAACGGCTCGATGGTCTAGTGGTATGATTATTGCTTCGGGTGTGAGAGGTCCCGGGTTCAAATCCCGGTCGGGCCCTTTAACTTTTTTTTCCTTTTCTACATTTCACTTTATCAAAATAACGCAAATTTTCGTTATAACTCATTTCTAGTAGTGTTACTTAAACGTTAAAGATGTAGTAAGTTAAATATTGATTTCTACACATTGAGTAGAGTTCCAAGTATATCCATGCCTTTATTCATTCACGCTAATCAAATATAAAATTAATGCAGATGATAGAATTATCAGATAATCTGAAATAACAGTCAAGATGTAGAACTTGCTAACGTTAATAATAGGCTTTTTTAAAACATTAATAACATGTAAAAACTACGAATCATTTTACCTCTAAAAGAATTAGGAAGTAAATTTTGACTAACTCTAAAGAAAATTTCATTGCTGAATAACTTCATTTCTTTTCTGTTAGAAGGGATAATTGCTGACAGCCATTAATCAAATCTCGCGGGACAGATGGGTATTTGTTTTCAAAAATAATGAGTACATAGGAACTTTTAAAAAATTTGCAACAGCGTTGTGCCCACCAGGTTTCGAACCTGGGACCTTCTGCGTGTTAGGCAGATGTGATAACCACTACACCATGGGCACGTGCTGAAGGTGGAGAATTTCATTTTTTTGTAGGGTATTGAGTTCAGCATACATTGCTTTGTTGTTATAACTGGAGAATTCGATTGTTTTCGAATTTCTATCAGCATGTACTGCGGCTCGGTGGTCTAGGGGTATGATTCTCGCTTAGGGTGCGAGAGGTCCCGAGTTCAAATCCCGGCCGAGCCCTGGGGGTTAATAAAAAAGTTTATTTTCCTCCAATAGCCAAATTATATTTGAAGTTTGTAACATTACCTCAGCTATTCCGAAACATTATCTGAAGTCATCTCTTCGCCGTGGAATCGAAACTGTACATTTAGTCACTTTTACAAAAAGAGGAAATCAAATTAACTTTTGGATTCAAGCAATGCACCCACCAGGTTTCGAACCTTGGACCTTCTGCCTGTAAAGCAGATGTGATAACCACTACACCATGGGTGCACGCAACTGTCATATAAAGCCAATTTTACATTGATTATGCATTTTTAATAAACCTTTTCCATGATTGAATAATTGTTTTTTTATGATGTTAACGGCTCGATGGTCTAGTGGTATGATTATTGCTTCGGGTGTGAGAGGTCCCGGGATCAAATCCCGGTCGAGCCCTTTAACTTTTTTTTCCTTTTCTACATTTCACTTTATCAAAATAACGCAAATTTTCGTTATAACTCATTTCTAGTAGTGTTACTTAAACGTTAAAGATGTAGTAAGTTAAATATTGATTTCTACACATTGAGTAGAGTTCCAAGTATATCCATGCCTTTATTCATTCACGCTAATCAAATATAAAATTAATGCAGATGATAGAATTATCAGATAATCTGAAATAACAGTCAAGATGTAGAACTTGCTAACGTTAATAATGGGCTTTTTTAAAACATTAATAACATGTAAAAACTACGAATCATTTTACTTCTAAAAGAATTAGGAAGTAAATTTTGACTAACTCTAAAGAAAATTTCATTGCTGAATAACTTCATTTCTTTTCTGTTAGAAGGGATAATTGCTGACAGCCATTAATCAAATCGCGCGGGACAGATGGGTATTTGTTTTCAAAAATAATGAGTACATAGGAACTTTTAAAAAATTTGCAACAGCGTTGTGCCCACCAGGTTTCGAACCTGGGACCTTCTGCGTGTTAGGCAGATGTGATAACCACTACACCATGGGCACGTGCTGAAGGTGGAGAATTTCATTTTTTGTAGGGTATTGAGTTCAGCATACATTGCTTTGTTGTTATAACTGGAGAATTCGATTGTTTTCGAATTTCTATCGGCATGTACTGCGGCTCGGTGGTCTAGGGGTATGATTCTCGCTTAGGGTGCGAGAGATCCCGGCCGAACCCTGGGGGTTAATAAAAAAGTTTATTTTAGTCCAATAGCCAAATTATATTTGAAGTTTGTAACATTACCTCAGCTATTCCGAAACATTATCTGAAGTCATCTCTTCGCCGTGGAATCGAAACTGTACATTTAGTCGCTTTTACAAATAGAGGAAATCAAATTAACTTTTGGATTCCCGCAATGCACCCACCAGGTTTCGAACCTTGGACCTTCTGCCTGTAAAGCAGATGTGATAACCACTACACCATGGGTGCACGCAACGGTCGTATAAAGCCAATTTTACATTGATTATGCATTTTTAATAATCCTTTTCCATGATTGAATAATTGTTTTTTTATTATGTTAACGGCTCGATGGTCTAGTGGTATGATTCTTGCTTCGGGTGTGAGAGGTCCCGGGTTCAAATCCCGGTGGAGCCCTTTAACTTTTTTTTCCTTTTCTACATTTCACTTTATCAAAATAACGCAAATTTTCGTTATAACTCATTTCTAGTAGTGTTACTTAAACGTTAAAGATGTAGTAAGTTAAATATTGATTTCTACACATTGAGTAGAGTTCCAAGTATATCCATGCCTTTATTCATTCACGCTAATCAAATATAAAATTAATGCAGATGATAGAATTATCAGATAATCTGAAATAACAGTCAAGATGTAGAACTTGCTAACGTTAATAATAGGCTTTTTTAAAACATTAATAACATGTAAAAACTACGAATCATTTTACCTCTAAAAGAATTAGGAAGTAAATTTTGACTAACTCTAAAGAAAATTTCATTGCTGAATAACTTCATTTCTTTTCTGTTAGAAGGTATAATTGCTAACAGCCATTAATCAAATCGCGCGGGACAGATGGGTATTTGTTTTCAAAAATAATGAGTACATAGGAACTTTTAAAAAATTTGCAACAGCGTTGTGCCCACCAGGTTTCGAACCTGGGACCTTCTGCGTGTTAGGCAGATGTGATAACCACTACACCATGGGCACGTGCTGAAGGTGGATAATTTCATTTTTTTGTAGGGTATTGAGATCAGCATACATTGCTTTGTTGTTATAACTGGAGAATTCGATTGTTTTCGAATTTCTATCAGCATGTACTGCGGCTCGGTGGTCTAGGGGTATGATTCTCGCTTAGGGTGCGAGAGGTCCCGGGTTCAAATCCCGGCCGAGCCCTGGGGGTTAATAAAAAAGTTTATTTTACTCCAATAGCCAAATTATATTTGAAGTTTGTAACATTACCTCAGCTATTCCGAAACATTATCTGAAGTCATCTCTTCGCCGTGGAATCGAAACTGTACATTTAGTCACTTTTACAAAAAGAGGAAATCAAATTAACTTTTGGATTCAAGCAATGCACCCACCAGGTTTCGAACCTTGGACCTTCTGCCTGTAAAGCAGATGGGATAACCACTACACCATGGGTGCACGCAACTGTCATATAAAGCCAATTTTACATTGATTATGCATTTTTAATAATCCTTTTCCATGATTGAATAATTGTTTTTTTATGATGTTAACGACTCGATGGTCTAGTGGTATGATTCTTGCTTCGGGTGTAAGAGGTCCCGGGTTCAAATCCCGGTCGAGCCCTTTAACTTTTTTTTCCTTATCTACATTTCACTTTATCAAAATAACGCAAATTTTCGTTATAACTCCTTTCTAGTAGTGTTACTTAAACGTTAAAGATGTAGTAAGTTAAATATTGATTTCTACACATTGAGTAGAGTTCCAAGTATATCCATGCCTTTATTCATTCACGCTAATCAAATATAAAATTAATGCAGATGATAGAATTATCAGATAATCTGAAATAACAGTCAAGATGTAGAACTTGCTAACGTTAATAATAGGCTTTTTTAAAACATTAATAACATGTAAAAACTACGAATCATTTTACTTCTAAAAGAATTAGGAAGTAAATTTTGACTAACTCTAAAGAAAATTTCATTGCTGAATAACTTCATTTCTTTTCTGTTAGAAGGGATAATTGCTGACAGCCATTAATCAAATCGCGCGGGACAGATGGGTATTTGTTTTCAAAAATAATGAGTACATAGGAACTTTTAAAAAATTTGCAACAGCGTTGTGCCCACCAGGTTTCGAACCTGGGATCTTCTGCGTGTTAGGCAGATGTGATAACCACTACACCATGGGCACGTGCTGAAGGTGGAGAATTTCATTTTTTTGTAGGGTATTGAGTTCAGCATACATTGGTTTGTTGTTATAACTGGAGAATTCGATTGTTTTCGAATTTCTAGCAGCATGTACTGCGGCTCGGTGGTCTAGGGGTATGATTCTCGCTTAGGGTGCGAGAGGTCCCGGGTTCAAATCCCGGCCGAGCCCTCGGGGTTAATAAAAAAGTTTATTTTACTCCAATAGCCAAATTATATTTGAAGTTTGTAATATTACCTCAGCTATTCCGAAACATTATCTGAAGTCATCTCTTCGCCGTGGAATCGAAACTGTACATTTAGTCACTTTTACAAAAAGAGGAAATCAAATTAACTTTTGGATTCAAGCAATGCACCCACCAGGTTTCGAACCTTGGACCTTCTGCCTGTAAAGCAGATGTGATAACCACTACACCATGGGTGCACGCAACTGTCATATAAAGCCAATTTTACATTGATTATGCATTTTTAATAAACCTTTTCCATGATTGAATAATTGTTTTTTTATGATGTTAACGGCTCGATGGTCTAGTGGTATGATTATTGCTTCGGGTGTGAGAGGTCCCGGGTTCAAATCCCGGTCGAGCCCTTTAACTTTTTTTTCCTTTTCTACATTTCACTTTATCAAAATAACGCAAATTTTCGTTATAACTCATTTCTAGTAGTGTTACTTAAACGTTAAAGATGTAGTAAGTTAAATATTGATTTCTACACATTGAGTAGAGTTCCAAGTATATCCATGCCTTTATTCATTCACGCTAATCAAATATAAAATTAATGCAGATGATAGAATTATCAGATAATCTGAAATAACAGTCAAGATGTAGAACTTGCTAACGTTAATAATAGGCTTTTTTAAAACATTAATAACATGTAAAAACTACGAATCATTTTACCTCTAAAAGAATTAGGAAGTAAATTTTGACTAACTCTAAAGAAAATTTCATTGCTGAATAACTTCATTTCTTTTCTGTTAGAAGGGATAATTGCTGACAGCCATTAATCAAATCTCGCGGGACAGATGGGTATTTGTTTTCAAAAATAATGAGTACATAGGAACTTTTAAAAAATTTGCAACAGCGTTGTGCCCACCAGGTTTCGAACCTGGGACCTTCTGCGTGTTAGGCAGATGTGATAACCACTACACCATGGGCACGTGCAGAAGGTGGAGAATTTCATTTTTTTGTACGGTATTGAGTTCAGCATACATTGCTTTGTTGTTATAACTGGAGAATTCGATTGTTTTCGAATTTCTATCAGCATCTACTGCGGCTCGGTGGTCTAGGGGTATGATTCTCGCTTAGGGTGCGAGAGGTCCCGGGTTCAAATCCCGGCCGAGCCCTGGGGGTTAATAAAAAAGTTTATTTTACTCCAATAGCCAAATTATATTTGAAGTTTGTAACATTACCTCAGCTATTCCGAAACATTATCTGAAGTCATCTCTTCGCCGTGGAATCGAAACTGTACATTTAGTCACTTTTACAAAAAGAGGAAATCAAATTAACTTTTGGATTCAAGCAATGCACCCACCAGGTTTCGAACCTTGGACCTTCTGCCTGTAAAGCAGATGTGATAACCACTACACCATGGGTGCACGCAACTGTCATATAAAGCCAATTTTACATTGATTATGCATTTTTAATAAACCTTTTCCATGATTGAATAATTGTTTTTTTATGATGTTAACGGCTCGATGGTCTAGTGGTATGATTATTGCTTCGGGTGTGAGAGGTCCCGGGTTCAAATCCCGGTCGAGCCCTTTAACTTTTTTTTTCCTTTTCTACATTTCACTTTATCAAAATAACGCAAATTTTCGTTATAACTCATTTCTAGTAGTGTTACTTAAACGTTAAAGATGTAGTAAGTTAAATATTGATTTCTACACATTGAGTAGAGTTCCAAGTATATCCATGCCTTTATTCATTCACGCTAATCAAATATAAAATTAATGCAGATGATAGAATTATCAGATAATCTGAAATAACAGTCAAGATGTAGAACTTGCTAACGTTAATAATAGGCTTTTTTAAAACATTAATAACATGTAAAAACTACGAATCATTTTACCTCTAAAAGAATTAGGAAGTAAATTTTGACTAACTCTAAAGAAAATTTCATTGCTGAATAACTTCATTTCTTTTCTGTTAGAAGGGATAATTGCTGACAGCCATTAATCAAATCGCGCGGGACAGATGGGTATTTGTTTTCAAAAATAATGAGTACATAGGAACTTTTAAAAAATTTGCAACAGCGTTGTGCCCACCAGGTTTCGAACCTGGGACCTTCTGCGTGTTAGGCAGATGTGATAACCACTACACCATGGGCACGTGCTGAAGGTGTATAATTTCATTTTTTTGTAGGGTATTGAGATCAGCATACATTGGTTTGTTGTTATAACTGGAGAATTCGATTGTTTTCGAATTTCTATCAGCTTGTACTGCGGCTCGGTGGTCTAGGGGTATGATTCTCGCTTAGGGGGCGAGAGGTCCCGGGTTCAAATCCCGGCCGAGCCCTGGGGGTTAATAAAAAAGTTTATTTTACTCCAATAGCCAAATTATATTTGAAGTTTGTAACATTACCTCAGCTATTCCGAAACATTATCTGAAGTCATCTCTTCGCCGTGGAATCGAAACTGTACATTTAGTCACTTTTACAAAAAGAGGAAATCAAATTAACTTTTGGATTCAAGCAATGCACCCACCAGGTTTCGAACCTTGGACCTTCTGCCTGTAAAGCAGATGTGATAACCACTACACCATGGGTGCACACAACTGTCATATAAAGCCAATTTTACATTGATTATGCATTTTTAATAAACCTTTTCCATGATTGAATAATTGTTTTTTTATGATGTTAACGGCTCGATGGTCTAGTGGTATGATTATTGCTTCGGGTGTGAGAGGTCCCGGGTTCAAATCCCGGTCGAGCCCTTTAACTTTTTTTTCCTTTTCTACATTTCACTTTATCAAAATAACGCAAATTTTCGTTATAACTCATTTCTAGTAGTGTTACTTAAACGTTAAAGATGTAGTAAGTTAAATATTGATTTCTACACATTGCTTAGAGTTCCAAGTATATCCATGCCTTTATTCATTCACGCTAATCAAATATAAAATTAATGCAGATGATAGAATTATCAGATAATCTGAAATAACAGTCAAGATGTAGAACTTGCTAACGTTAATAATAGGCTTTTTTAAAACATTAATAACATGTAAAAACTACGAATCATTTTACCTCTAAAAGAATTAGGAAGTAAATTTTGACTAACTCTAAAGAAAATTTCATTGCTGAATAACTTCATTTCTTTTCTGTTAGAAGGGATAATTGCTGACAGCCATTAATCAAATCTCGCGGGACAGATGGGTATTTGTTTTCAAAAATAATGAGTACATAGGAACTTTTAAAAAATTTGCAACAGCGTTGTGCCCACCAGGTTTCGAACCTGGGACCTTCTGCGTGTTAGGCAGATGTGATAACCACTACACCATGGGCACGTGCTGAAGGTGGAGAATTTCATTTTTTTGTAGGGTATTGAGTTCAGCATACATTGCTTTGTTGTTATAACTGGAGAATTCGATTGTTTTCGAATTTCTATCAGCATGTACTGCGGCTCGGTGGTCTAGGGGTATGATTCTCGCTTAGGGTGCGAGAGGTCCCGGGTTCAAATCCCGGCCGAGCCCTGGGGGTTAATAAAAAAGTTTATTTTACTCCAATAGCCAAATTATATTTGAAGTTTGTAACATTACCTCAGCTATTCCGAAACATTATCTGAAGTCATCTCTTCGCCGTGGAATCGAAACTGTACATTTAGTCGCTTTTACAAAAAGAGGAAATCAAATTAACTTTTGGATTCCCGCAATGCACCCACCAGGTTTCGAACCTTGGACCTTCTGCCTGTAAAGCAGATGTGATAACCACTACACCATGGGTGCACGCTACTGTCATATAAAGCCAATTTTACATTGATTATGCATTTTTAATAAACCTTTTCCATGATTGAATAATTGTTTTTTTATGATGTTAACGGCTCGATGGTCTAGTGGTATGATTCTTGCTTCGGGTGTGAGAGGTCCCGGGTTCAAATCCCGGTCGAGCCCTTTAACTTTTTTTTCCTTTTCTACATTTCACTTTATCAAAATAACGCAAATTTTCGTTATAACTCATTTCTAGTAGTGTTACTTAAACGTTAAAGATGTAGTAAGTTAAATATTGATTTCTACACATTGAGTAGAGTTCCAAGTATATCCATGCCTTTATTCATTCACGCTAATCAAATATAAAATTAATGCAGATGATAGAATTATCAGATAATCTGAAATAACAGTCAAGATGTAGAACTTGCTAACGTTAATAATAGGCTTTTTTAAAACATTAATAACATGTAAAAACTACGAATCATTTTACCTCTAAAAGAATTAGGAAGTAAATTTTGACTAACTCTAAAGAAAATTTCATTGCTGAATAACTTCATTTCTTTTCTGTTAGAAGGGATAAATGCTGACAGCCATTAATCAAATCGCGCGGGACAGATGGGTATTTGTTTTCAAAAATAATGAGTACATAGGAACTTTTAAAAAATTTACAACAGCGTTGTGCCCACCAGGTTTCGAACCTGGGACCTTCTGCGTGTTAGGCAGATGTGATAACCACTACACCATGGGCACGTGCTGAAGGTGGAGAATTTCATTTTTTTGTAGGGTATTGAGTTAAGCATACATTGCTTTGTTGTTATAACTGGAGAATTCGATTGTTTTCGAATTTCTAGCAGCATGTACTGCGGCTCGGTGGTCTAGGGGTATGATTCTCGCTTAGGGTGCGAGAGGTCCCGGGTTCAAATCCCGGCCGAGCCCTCGGGGTTAATAAAAAAGTTTATTTTACTCCAATAGCCAAATTATATTTGAAGTTTGTAACATTACCTCAGCTATTCCGAAACATTATCTGAAGTCATCTCTTCGCCGTGGGATCGAAACTGTACATTTAGTCACTTTTACAAAAAGAGGAAATCAAATTAACTTTTGGATTCAAGCAATGCACCCACCAGGTTTCGAACCTTGGACCTTCTGCCTGTAAAGCAGATGTGATAACCACTACACCATGGGTGCACGCAACTGTCATATAAAGCCAATTTTACATTGATTATGCATTTTTAATAAACCTTTTCCATGATTGAATAATTGTTTTTTTATGATGTTAACGGCTCGATGGTCTAGTGGTATGATTATTGCTTCGGGTGTGAGAGGTCCCGGGTTCAAATCCCGGTCGAGCCCTTTAACTTTTTTTTCCTTTTCTACATTTCACTTTATCAAAATAACGCAAATTTTCGTTATAACTCATTTCTAGTAGTTTTACTTAAACGTTAAAGATGTAGTAAGTTAAATATTGATTTCTACACATTGAGTAGAGTTCCAAGTATATCCATGCCTTTATTCATTCACGCTAATCAAATATAAAATTAATGCAGATGATAGAATTATCAGATAATCTGAAATAACAGTCAAGATGTAGAACTTGCTAACGTTAATAATAGGCTTTTTTAAAACATTAATAACATGTAAAAACTACGAATCATTTTACCTCTAAAAGAATTAGGAAGTAAATTTTGACTAACTCTAAAGAAAATTTCATTGCTGAATAACTTCATTTCTTTTCTGTTAGAAGGGATAATTGCTGACAGCCATTAATCAAATCGCGCGGGACAGATGGGTATTTGTTTTCAAAAATAATGAGTACATAGGAACTTTTAAAAAATTTGCAACAGCGTTGTGCCCACCAGGTTTCGAACCTGGGACCTTCTGCGTGTTAGGCAGATGTGATAACCACTACACCATGGGCACGTGCTGAAGGTGGATAATTTCATTTTTTTGTAGGGTATTGAGATCAGCATACATTGCTTTGTTGTTATAACTGGAGAATTCGATTGTTTTCGAATTTCTATCAGCATGTACTGCGGCTCGGTGGTCTAGGGGTATGAATCTCGCTTAGGGTGCGAGAGGTCCCGGGTTCAAATCCCGGCCGAGCCCTGGGGGTTAATAAAAAAGTTTATTTTACTCCAATAGCCAAATTATATTTGAAGTTTGTGACATTACCTCAGCTATTCCGAAACATTATCTGAAGTCATCTCTTCGCCGTGGAATCGAAACTGTACATTTAGTCACTTTTACAAAAAGAGGAAATCAAATTAACTTTTGGATTCAAGCAATGCACCCACCAGGTTTCGAACCTTGGACCTTCTGCCTGTAAAGCAGATGGGATAACCACTACACCATGGGTGCACGCAACTGTCATGTAAAGCCAATTTTACATTGATTATGCATTTTTAATAATCCTTTTCCATGATTGAATAATTGTTTTTTTATGATGTTAACGACTCGATGGTCTAGTGGTATGATTCTTGCTTCGGGTGTGAGAGGTCCCGGGTTCAAATCCCGGTCGAGCCCTTTAACTTTTTTTTCCTTTTCTACATTTCACTTTATCAAAATAACGCAAATTTTCGTTATAACTCATTTCTAGTAGTGTTACTTAAACGTTAAAGATGTAGTAAGTTAAATATTGATTTCTACAAATTGAGTAGAGTTCCAAGTATATCCATGCCTTTATTCATTCACGCTAATCAAATATAAAATTAATGCAGATGATAGAATTATCAGATAATCTGAAATAACAGTCAAGATGTAGAACTTGCTAACGTTAATAATAGGCTTTTTTAAAACATTAATAACATGTAAAAACTACGAATCATTTTACCTCTAAAAGAATTAGGAAGTAAATTTTGACTAACTCTAAAGAAAATTTCATTGCTGAATAACTTCATTTCTTTTCTGTTAGAAGGGATAATTGCTGACAGCCATTAATCAAATCTCGCGGGACAGATGGGTATTTGTTTTCAAAAATAATGAGTACATAGGAACTTTTAAAAAATTTGCAACAGCGTTGTGCCCACCAGGTTTCGAACCTGGGACCTTCTGCGTGTTAGGCAGATGTGATAACCACTACACCATGGGCACGTGCTGAAGGTGGAGAATTTCATTTTTTTGTAGGGTATTGAGTTCAGCATACATTGCTTTGTTGTTATAACTGGAGAATTCGATTGTTTTCGAATTCCTATCAGCATGTACTGCGGCTCGGTGGTCTAGGGGTATGATTCTCGCTTAGGCTGCGAGAGGTCCCGGGTTCAAATCCCGGCCGAGCCCTGGGGGTTAATAAAAAAGTTTATTTTACTCCAATAGCCAAATTATATTTGAAGTTTGTAACATTACCTCAGCTATTCCGAAACATTATCTGAAGTCATCTCTTCGCCGTGGAATCGAAACTGTACATTTAGTCGCTTTTACAAAAAGAGGAAATCAAATTAACTTTTGGATTCCCGCAATGCACCCACCAGGTTTCGAACCTTGGACCTTCTGCCTGTAAAGCAGATGGAATAACCACTACACCATGGGTGCACGCAACTGTCATATAAAGCCAATTTTACATTGATTATGCATTTTTAATAATCCTTTTCCATGATTGAATAATTGTTTTTTTATGATGTTAACGACTCGATGGTCTAGTGGTATGATTCTTGCTTCGGGTGTGAGAGGTCCCGGGTTCAAATCCCGGTCGAGCCCTTTAACTTTTTTTTCCTTTTCTACATTTCACTTTATCAAAATAACGCAAATTTTCGTTATAACTCATTTCTAGTAGTGTTACTTAAACGTTAAAGATGTAGTAAGTTAAATATTGATTTCTACACATTGAGTAGAGTTCCAAGTATATCCATGCCTTTATTCATTCACGCTAATCAAATATAAAATTAATGCAGATGATAGAATTATCAGATAATCTGAAATAACAGTCAAGATGTAGAACTTGCTAACGTTAATAATAGGCTTTTTTAAAACATTAATAACATGTAAAAACTACGAATCATTTTACCTCTAAAAGAATTAGGAAGTAAATTTTGACTAACTCTAAAGAAAATTTCATTGCTGAATAACTTCATTTCTTTTCTGTTAGAAGGGATAATTGCTGACAGCCATTAATCAAATCGCGCGGGACAGATGGGTATTTGTTTTAAAAAATAATGAGTACATAGGAACTTTTAAAAAATTTGCAACAGCGTTGTGCCCACCAGGTTTCGAACCTGGGACCTTGTGCGTGTTAGGCAGATGTGATAACCACTACACCATGGGTACGTGCTGAATGTGGATAATTTCATTTTTTTGTAGGGTATTGAGATCAGCATACATTGCTTTGTTGTTATAACTGGAGAATTCGATTGTTTTCGAATTTCTATCAGCATGTACTGCGGCTCGGTGGTCTAGGGGTATGATTCTCGCTTAGGGTGCGAGAGGTCCCGGGTTCAAGTCCCGGCCGAGCCCTGGGGGTTAATAAAAAAGTTTATTTTACTCCAATAGCCAAATTATATTTGAAGTTTGTAACATTACCTCAGCTCTTCCGAAACATTATCTGAAGTCATCTCTTCGCCGTGGAATCGAAACTGTACATTTAGTCACTTTTACAAAAAGAGGAAATCAAATTAACTTTTGGATTCAAGCAATGCACCCACCAGGTTTCGAACCTTGGACCTTCTGCCTGTAAAGCAGTTGGGATAACCACTACTCCATGGGTGCACGCAACTGTCATATAAAGCCAATTTTACATTGATTATGCATTTTTAATAATCCTTTTCCATGATTGAATAATTGTTTTTTTATGATGTTAACGGCTCGATGGTCTAGTGGTATGATTCTTGCTTCGGGTGTGAGAGGTCCCGGGTTCAAATCCCGGTCGAGCCCTTTAACTTTTTTTTCCTTTTCTACATTTCACTTTATCAAAATAACGCAAATTTTCGTTATAACTCATTTCTAGTAGTGTTACTTAAACGTTAAAGATGTAGTAAGTTAAATATTGATTTCTACACATTGAGTAGAGTTCCAAGTATATCCATGCCTTTATTCATTCACGCTAATCAAATATAAAATTAATGCAGATGATAGAATTATCAGATAATCTGAAATAACAGTCAAGATGTAGAACTTGCTAACGTTAATAATAGGCTTTTTTAAAACATTAATAACATGTAAAAACTACGAATCATTTTACTTCTAAAAGAATTAGGAAGTAAATTTTGACTAACTCTAAAGAAAATTTCATTGCTGAATAACTTCATATCTTTTCTGTTAGAAGGGATAATTGCTGACAGCCATTAATCAAATCGCGCGGACATATGGGTATTCGTTTTCAAAAATAATGAGTACATAGGAACTTTTAAAAAATTTGCAACAGCGTTGTGCCCACCAGGTTTCGAACCTGGGACCTTCTGCGTGTTAGGTAGATGTGATAACCACTACACCATGGGCACGTGCTGAAGGTGGAGAATTTCATTTTTTTGTAGGGTATTGAGTTCAGCATACATTGCTTTGTTGTTATAACTGGAGAATTCGATTGTTTTCGAATTTCTATCAGCTTGTACTGCGGCTCGGTGGTCTAGGGGTATGATTCTCGCTTAGGGTGCGAGAGGTACCGGGTTCAAATCCCGGCCGAACCCTGGGGGTTAATAAAAAGTTTATTTTACTCCAATAGCCAAATTATATTTGAAGTTTGTAACATTACCTATGCTATTCCGAAACACTATCTGAAGTCATCTCTTCGCCGTGGAATCGAAACTGTACATTTAGTCACCTTTACAAAAGGAGGAAATCAAATTAACTTTTGGATTCCCGCAATGCACCCACCAGGTTTCGAACCTGGGACCTTCTGCGTGTAAAGCAGATGCGATAACCACTACACCATGGGTGCACGCAACTGTCATATAAAGCCAATTTTACATTGATTATGCATTTTTAATAATCCTTTTCCATGATTGAATAATTGTTTTTTTATGATGTTAACGGCTCGATGGTCTAGTGGTATGATTCTTGCTTCGGGTGTGAGAGGTCCCGGGTTCAAATCCCGGTCGAGCCCTTTAACTTTTTTTTCCTTTTCTACATTTCACTTTATCAAAATAACGCAAATTTTCGTTATAACTCATTTCTATTAGTGTTACTTAAACGTTAAAGATGTAGTAAGTTAAATATTGATTTCTACACATTGAGTAGAGTTCCAAGTATATCCATGCCTTTATTCATTCACGCTAATCAAATATAAAATTAATGCAGATGATAGAATTATCAGATAATCTGAAATAACAGTCAAGATGTAGAACTTGCTAACGTTAATAATAGGCTTTTTTAAAACATTAATAACATGTAAAAACTACGAATCATTTTACTTCTAAAAGAATTAGGAAGTAAATTTTGACTAACTCTAAAGAAAATTTCATTGCTGAATAACTTCATTTCTTTTCTGTTAGAAGGGATAATTGCTGACAGCCATTAATCAAATCGCGCGGGACAGATGGGTATTTGTTTTCAAAAATAATGAGTACATAGGAACTTTTAAAAAATTTGCAACAGCGTTGTGCCCACCAGGTTTCGAACCTGGGACCTTCGGCGTGTTAGGCAGATGTGATAACCACTACACCATGGGCACGTGCTGAAGGTGGAGAATTTCATTTTTTTGTAGGGTATTGAGTTCAGCATACATTGCTTTGTTGTTATAACTGGAGAATTCGATTGTTTTCGAATTTCTATCGGCATGTACTGCGACTCGGTGGTCTAGGGGTATGATTCTCGCTTAGGGTGCGAGAGGTCCCGGGTTCAAATCCCGGCCGAACCCTGGGGGTTAATAAAAAAGTTTATTTTAGTCCAATAGCCAAATTATATTTGAAGTTTGTAACATTACCTCAGCTATTCCGAAACATTATCTGAAGTCATCTCTTCGCCGTGGAATCGAAACTGTACATTTAGTCGCTTTTACAAAAAGAGGAAATCAAATTAACTTTTGGATTCCCGCAATGCACCCACCAGGTTTCGAACCTTGGACCTTCTGCCTGTAAAGCAGATGTGATAACCACTACACCATGGGTGCACGCAACTGTCATATAAAGCCAATTTTACATTGATTATGCATTTTTAATAATCCTTTTCCATGATTGAATAATTGTTTTTTTATGATGTTAACGACTCGATGGTCTAGTGGTATGATTCTTGCTTCGGGTGTGAGAGGTCCCGGGTTCAAATCCCGGTCGAGCCCTTTAACTTTTTTTTCCTTTTCTACATTTCACTTTATCAAAATAACGCAAATTTTCGTTATAACTCATTTCTAGTAGTGTTACTTAAACGTTAAAGATGTAGTAAGTTAAATATTGATTTCTACACATTGAGTAGAGTTCCAAGTATATCCATGCCTTTATTCATTCACGCTAATCAAATATAAAATTAATGCAGATGATAGAATTATCAGATAATCTGAAATAACAGTCAAGATGTAGAACTTGCCAACGTTAATAATAGGCTTTTTTAAAACATTAATAACATGTAAAAACTACGAATCATTTTACTTCTAAAAGAATTAGGAAGTAAATTTTGACTAACTCTAAAGAAAATTTCATTGCTGAATAACTTCATTTCTTTTCTGTTAGAAGGGATAATTGCTGACAGCCATTAATCAAATCGCGCGGGACAGATGGGTATTTGTTTTCAAAAATAATGAGTACATAGGAACTTTTAAAAAATTTGCAACAGCGTTGTGCCCACCAGGTTTCGAACCTGGGACCTTCTGCGTGTTAGGCAGATGTGATAAGCACTACACCATGGGCACGTGCTGAAGGTGGAGAATTTCATTTTTTTGTAGGGTATTGAGTTCAGCATACATTGCTTTGTTGTTATAACTGGAGAATTCGATTGTTTTCGAATTTCTATCAGCATGTTCAGCGGCTCGGTGGTCTAGGGGTATGATTCTCGCTTAGGGTGCGAGAGGTCCCGGGTTCAAATCCCGACCGAGCCCTGGGGGTTAATAAAAAAGTTTATTTTACTCCAATAGCCAAATTATATTTGAAGTTTGTAACATTACCTCAGCTATTCCGAAACATTATCTGAAGTCATCCCTTCGCCGTGGAATCGAAACTGTACATTTAGTCACTTTTACAAAAAGAGGAAATCAAATTAACTTTTGGATTCAAGCAATGCACCCACCAGGTTTCGAACCTTGGACCTTCTGCCTGTAAAGCAGATGTGATAACCACTACACCATGGGTGCACGCAACTGTCATATAAAGCCAATTTTACATTGATTATGCATTTTTAATAAACCTTTTCCATGATTGAATAATTGTTTTTTTATGATGTTAACGGCTCGATGGTCTAGTGGTATGATTATTGCTTCGGGTGTGAGAGGTCCCGGGATCAAATCCCGGTCGAGCCCTTTAACTTTTTTTTCCTTTTCTACATTTCACTTTATCAAAATAACGCAAATTTTCGTTATAACTCATTTCTAGTAGTGTTACTTAAACGTTAAAGATGTAGTAAGTTAAATATTGATTTCTACACATTGAGTAGAGTTCCAAGTATATCCATGCCTTTATTCATTCACGCTAATCAAATATAAAATTAATGCAGATGATAGAATTATCAGATAATCTGAAATAACAGTCAAGATGTAGAACTTGCTAACGTTAATAATAGGCTTTTTTAAAACATTAATAACATGTAAAAACTACGAATCATTTTACCTCTAAAAGAATTAGGAAGTAAATTTTGACTAACTCTAAAGAAAATTTCATTGCTGAATAACTTCATTTCTTTTCTGTTAGAAGGGATAATTGCTGACAGCCATTAATCAAATCTCGCGGGACAGATGGGTATTTGTTTTCAAAAATAATGAGTACATAGGAACTTTTAAAAAATTTGCAACAGCGTTGTGCCCACCAGGTTTCGAACCTGGGACCTTCTGCGTGTTAGGCAGATGTGATAACCACTACACCATGGGCACGTGCTGAAGGTGGATAATTTCATTTTTTTGTAGGGTATTGAGATCAGCATACATTGCTTTGTTGTTATAACTGGAGAATTCGATTGTTTTCGAATTTCTATCAGCATGTACTGCGGCTCGGTGGTCTAGGGGTATGATTCTCGCTTAGGGTGCGAGAGGTCCCGGGTTCAAATCCCGGCCGAGCCCTCGGGGTTAATAAAAAAGTTTATTTTACTCCAATAGCCAAATTATATTTGAAGTTTGTAACATTACCTCAGCTATTCCGAAACATTATCTGAAGTCATCTCTTTGCCGTGGAATCGAAACTGTACATTTAGTCACTTTTACAAAAAGAGGAAATCAAATTAACTTTTGGATTCAAGCAATGCACCCACCAGGTTTCGAACCTTGGACCTTCTGCCTGTAAAGCAGATGTGATAACCACTACACCATGGGTGCACGCAACTGTCATATAAAGCCAATTTTACATTGATTATGCATTTTTAATAAACCTTTTCCATGATTGAATAATTGTTTTTTTATGATGTTAACGGCTCGATGGTCTAGTGGTATGATTATTGCTTCGGGTGTGAGAGGTCCCGGGTTCAAATCCCGGTCGGGCCCTTTAACTTTTTTTTCCTTTTCTACATTTCACTTTATCAAAATAACGCAAATTTTCGTTATAACTCATTTCTAGTAGTGTTACTTAAACGTTAAAGATGTAGTAAGTTAAATATTGATTTCTACACATTGAGTAGAGTTCCAAGTATATCCATGCCTTTATTCATTCACGCTAATCAAATATAAAATTAATGCAGATGATAGAATTATCAGATAATCTGAAATAACAGTCAAGATGTAGAACTTGCTAACGTTAATAATAGGCTTTTTTAAAACATTAATAACATGTAAAAACTACGAATCATTTTACCTCTAAAAGAATTAGGAAGTAAATTTTGACTAACTCTAAAGAAAATTTCATTGCTGAATAACTTCATTTCTTTTCTGTTAGAAGGGATAATTGCTGACAGCCATTAATCAAATCTCGCGGGACAGATGGGTATATGTTTTCAAAAATAATGAGTACATAGGAACTTTTAAAAAATTTGCAACAGCGTTGTGCCCACCAGGTTTCGAACCTGGGACCTTCTGCGTGTTAGGCAGATGTGATAACCACTACACCATGGGCACGTGCTGAAGGTGGAGAATTTCATTTTTTTGTAGGGTATTGAGTTCAGCATACATTGCTTTGTTGTTATAACTGGAGAATTCGATTGTTTTCGAATTTCTATCAGCATGTACTGCGGCTCGGTGGTCTAGGGGTATGATTCTCGCTTAGGGTGCGAGAGGTCCCGAGTTCAAATCCCGGCCGAGCCCTGGGGGTTAATAAAAAAGTTTATTTTACTCCAATAGCCAAATTATATTTGAAGTTTGTAACATTACCTCAGCTATTCCGAAACATTATCTGAAGTCATCTCTTCGCCGTGGAATCGAAACTGTACATTTAGTCACTTTTACAAAAAGAGGAAATCAAATTAACTTTTGGATTCAAGCAATGCACCCACCAGGTTTCGAACCTTGGACCTTCTGCCTGTAAAGCAGATGTGATAACCACTACACCATGGGTGCACGCAACTGTCATATAAAGCCAATTTTACATTGATTATGCATTTTTAATAAACCTTTTCCATGATTGAATAATTGTTTTTTTATGATGTTAACGGCTCGATGGTCTAGTGGTATGATTATTGCTTCGGGTGTGAGAGGTCCCGGGATCAAATCCCGGTCGAGCCCTTTAACTTTTTTTTCCTTTTCTACATTTCACTTTATCAAAATAACGCAAATTTTCGTTATAACTCATTTCTAGTAGTGTTACTTAAACGTTAAAGATGTAGTAAGTTAAATATTGATTTCTACACATTGAGTAGAGTTCCAAGTATATCCATGCCTTTATTCATTCACGCTAATCAAATATAAAATTAATGCAGATGATAGAATTATCAGATAATCTGAAATAACAGTCAAGATGTAGAACTTGCTAACGTTAATAATGGGCTTTTTTAAAACATTAATAACATGTAAAAACTACGAATCATTTTACTTCTAAAAGAATTAGGAAGTAAATTTTGACTAACTCTAAAGAAAATTTCATTGCTGAATAACTTCATTTCTTTTCTGTTAGAAGGGATAATTGCTGACAGCCATTAATCAAATCGCGCGGGACAGATGGGTATTTGTTTTCAAAAATAATGAGTACATAGGAACTTTTAAAAAATTTGCAACAGCGTTGTGCCCACCAGGTTTCGAACCTGGGACCTTCTGCGTGTTAGGCAGATGTGATAACCACTACACCATGGGCACGTGCTGAAGGTGGAGAATTTCATTTTTTGTAGGGTATTGAGTTCAGCATACATTCCTTTGTTGTTATAACTGGAGAATTCGATTGTTTTCGAATTTCTATCGGCATGTACTGCGGCTCGGTGGTCTAGGGGTATGATTCTCGCTTAGGGTGCGAGAGATCCCGGCCGAACCCTGGGGGTTAATAAAAAAGTTTATTTTAGTCCAATAGCCAAATTATATTTGAAGTTTGTAACATTACCTCAGCTATTCCGAAACATTATCTGAAGTCATCTCTTCGCCGTGGAATCGAAACTGTACATTTAGTCGCTTTTACAAATAGAGGAAATCAAATTAACTTTTGGATTCCCGCAATGCACCCACCAGGTTTCGAACCTTGGACCTTCTGCCTGTAAAGCAGATGTGATAACCACTACACCATGGGTGCACGCAACGGTCGTATAAAGCCAATTTTACATTGATTATGCATTTTTAATAATCCTTTTCCATGATTGAATAATTGTTTTTTTATGATGTTAACGGCTCGATGGTCTAGTGGTATGATTCTTGCTTCGGGTGTGAGAGGTCCCGGGTTCAAATCCCGGTGGAGCCCTTTAACTTTTTTTTCCTTTTCTACATTTCACTTTATCAAAATAACGCAAATTTTCGTTATAACTCATTTCTAGTAGTGTTACTTAAACGTTAAAGATGTAGTAAGTTAAATATTGATTTCTACACATTGAGTAGAGTTCCAAGTATATCCATGCCTTTATTCATTCACGCTAATCAAATATAAAATTAATGCAGATGATAGAATTATCAGATAATCTGAAATAACAGTCAAGATGTAGAACTTGCTAACGTTAATAATAGGCTTTTTTAAAACATTAATAACATGTAAAAACTACGAATCATTTTACCTCTAAAAGAATTAGGAAGTAAATTTTGACTAACTCTAAAGAAAATTTCATTGCTGAATAACTTCATTTCTTTTCTGTTAGAAGGTATAATTGCTAACAGCCATTAATCATATCGCGCGGGACAGATGGGTATTTGTTTTCAAAAATAATGAGTACATAGGAACTTTTAAAAAATTTGCAACAGCGTTGTGCCCACCAGGTTTCGAACCTGGGACCTTCTGCGTGTTAGGCAGATGTGATAACCACTACACCATGGGCACGTGCTGAAGGTGGATAATTTCATTTTTTTGTAGGGTATTGAGATCAGCATACATTGCTTTGTTGTTATAACTGGAGAATTCGATTGTTTTCGAATTTCTATCAGCATGTACTGCGGCTCGGTGGTCTAGGGGTATGATTCTCGCTTAGGGTGCGAGAGGTCCCGGGTTCAAATCCCGGCCGAGCCCTGGGGGTTAATAAAAAAGTTTATTTTACTCCAATAGCCAAATTATATTTGAAGTTTGTAACATTACCTCAGCTATTCCGAAACATTATCTGAAGTCATCTCTTCGCCGTGGAATCGAAACTGTACATTTAGTCACTTTTACAAAAAGAGGAAATCAAATTAACTTTTGGATTCAAGCAATGCACCCACCAGGTTTCGAACCTTGGACCTTCTGCCTGTAAAGCAGATGGGATAACCACTACACCATGGGTGCACGCAACTGTCATATAAAGCCAATTTTACATTGATTATGCATTTTTAATAATCCTTTTCCATGATTGAATAATTGTTTTTTTATGATGTTAACGACTCGTTGGTCTAGTGGTATGATTCTTGCTTCGGGTGTAAGAGGTCCCGGGTTCAAATCGCGGTCGAGCCCTTTAACTTTTTTTTCCTTATCTACATTTCACTTTATCAAAATAACGCAAATTTTCGTTATAACTCCTTTCTAGTAGTGTTACTTAAACGTTAAAGATGTAGTAAGTTAAATATTGATTTCTACACATTGAGTAGAGTTCCAAGTATATCCATTTCTTTATTCATTCACGCTAATCAAATATAAAATTAATGCAGATGATAGAATTATCAGATAATCTGAAATAACAGTCAAGATGTAGAACTTGCTAACGTTAATAATAGGCTTTTTAAAACATTAATAACATGTAAAAACTACGAATCATTTTACTTCTAAAAGAATTAGGAAGTAAATTTTGACTAACTCTAAAGAAAATTTCATTGCTGAATAACTTCATTTCTTTTCTGTTAGAAGGGATAATTGCTGACAGCCATTAATCAAATCGCGCGGGACAGATGGGTATTTGTTTTCAAAAATAATGAGTACATAGGAACTTTTAAAAAATTTGCAACAGCGTTGTGACCACCAGGTTTCGAACCTGGGACCTTCTGCGTGTTAGGCAGATGTGATAACCACTACACCATGGGCACGTGCTGAAGGTGGAGAATTTCATTTTTTTGTAGGGTATTGAGTTCAGCATACATTGGTTTGTTGTTATAACTGGAGAATTCGATTGTTTTCGAATTTCTAGCAGCATGTACTGCGGCTCGGTGGTCTAGGGGTATGATTCTCGCTTAGGGTGCGAGAGGTCCCGGGTTCAAATCCCGGCCGAGCCCTCGGGGTTAATAAAAAAGTTTATTTTACTCCAATAGCCAAATTATATTTGAAGTTTGTAACATTACCTCAGCTATTCCGAAACATTATCTGAAGTCATCTCTTCGCCGTGGAATCGAAACTGTACATTTAGTCACTTTTACAAAAAGAGGAAATCAAATTAACTTTTGGATTCAAGCAATGCACCCACCAGGTTTCGAACCTTGGACCTTCTGCCTGTAAAGCAGATGTGATAACCACTACACCATGGGTGCACGCAACTGTCATATAAAGCCAATTTTACATTGATTATGCATTTTTAATAAACCTTTTCCATGATTGAATAATTGTTTTTTTATGATGTTAACGGCTCGATGGTCTAGTGGTATGATTATTGCTTCGGGTGTGAGAGGTCCCGGGTTCAAATCCTGGTCGAGCCCTTTAACTTTTTTTTCCTTTTCTACATTTCACTTTATCAAAATAACGCAAATTTTCGTTATAACTCATTTCTAGTAGTGTTACTTAAACGTTAAAGATGTAGTAAGTTAAATATTGATTTCTACACATTGAGTAGAGTTCCAAGTATATCCATGCCTTTATTCATTCACGCTAATCAAATATAAAATTAATGCAGATGATAGAATTATCAGATAATCTGAAATAACAGTCAAGATGTAGAACTTGCTAACGTTAATAATAGGCTTTTTTAAAACATTAATAACATGTAAAAACTACGAATCATTTTACCTCTAAAAGAATTAGGAAGTAAATTTTGACTAACTCTAAAGAAAATTTCATTGCTGAATAACTTCATTTCTTTTCTGTTAGAAGGGATAATTGCTGACAGCCATTAATCAAATCTCGCGGGACAGATGGGTATTTGTTTTCAAAAATAATGAGTACATAGGAACTTTTAAAAAATTTGCAACAGCGTTGTGCCCACCAGGTTTCGAACCTGGGACCTTCTGCGTGTTAGGCAGATGTGATAACCACTACACCATGGGCACGTGCAGAAGGTGGAGAATTTCATTTTTTTGTAGGGTATTGAGTTCAGCATACATTGCTTTGTTGTTATAACTGGAGAATTCGATTGTTTTCGAATTTCTATCAGCATCTACTGCGGCTCGGTGGTCTAGGGGTATGATTCTCGCTTAGGGTGCGAGAGGTCCCGGGTTCAAATCCCGGCCGAGCCCTGGGGGTTAATAAAAAAGTTTATTTTACTCCAATAGCCAAATTATATTTGAAGTTTGTAACATTACCTCAGCTATTCCGAAACATTATCTGAAGTCATCTCTTCGCCGTGGAATCGAAACTGTACATTTAGTCACTTTTACAAAAAGAGGAAATCAAATTAACTTTTGGATTCAAGCAATGCACCCACCAGGTTTCGAACCTTGGACCTTCTGCCTGTAAAGCAGATGTGATAACCACTACACCATGGGTGCACGCAACTGTCATATAAAGCCAATTTTACATTGATTATGCATTTTTAATAAACCTTTTCCATGATTGAATAATTGTTTTTTTATGATGTTAACGGCTCGATGGTCTAGTGGTATGATTATTGCTTCGGGTGTGAGAGGTCCCGGGTTCAAATCCCGGTCGAGCCTTTTAACTTTTTTTTTCCTTTTCTACATTTCACTTTATCAAAATAACGCAAATTTTTGTTATAACTCATTTCTAGTAGTGTTACTTAAACGTTAAAGATGTAGTAAGTTAAATATTGATTTCTACACATTGAGTAGAGTTCCAAGTATATCCATGCCTTTATTCATTCACGCTAATCAAATATAAAATTAATGCAGATGATAGAATTATCAGATAATCTGAAATAACAGTCAAGATGTAGAACTTGCTAACGTTAATAATAGGCTTTTTTAAAACATTAATAACATGTAAAAACTACGAATCATTTTACCTCTAAAAGAATTAGGAAGTAAATTTTGACTAACTCTAAAGAAAATTTCATTGCTGAATAACTTCATTTCTTTTCTGTTAGAAGGGATAATTGCTGACAGCCATTAATCAAATCGCGCGGGACAGATGGGTATTTGTTTTCAAAAATAATGAGTACATAGGAACTTTTAAAAAATTTGCAACAGCGTTGTGCCCACCAGGTTTCGAACCTGGGACCTTCTGCGTGTTAGGCAGATGTGATAACCACTACACCATGGGCACGTGCTGAAGGTGGAGAATTTCATTTTTTTGTAGGGTATTGAGTTAAGCATACATTGCTTTGTTGTTATAACTGGAGAATTCGATTGTTTTCGAATTTCTAGCAGCATGTACTGCGGCTCGGTGGTCTAGGGGTATGATTCTCGCTTAGGGTGCGAGAGGTCCCGGGTTCAAATCCCGGCCGAGCCCTCGGGGTTAATAAAAAAGTTTATTTTACTCCAATAGCCAAATTATATTTGAAGTTTGTAACATTACCTCAGCTATTCCGAAACATTATCTGAAGTCATCTCTTCGCCGTGGGATCGAAACTGTACATTTAGTCACTTTTACAAAAAGAGGAAATCAAATTAACTTTTGGATTCAAGCAATGCACCCACCAGGTTTCGAACCTTGGACCTTCTGCCTGTAAAGCAGATGTGATAACCACTACACCATGGGTGCACGCAACTGTCATATAAAGCCAATTTTACATTGATTATGCATTTTTAATAAACCTTTTCCATGATTGAATAATTGTTTTTTTATGATGTTAACGGCTCGATGGTCTAGTGGTATGATTATTGCTTCGGGTGTGAGAGGTCCCGGGTTCAAATCCCGGTCGAGCCCTTTAACTTTTTTTTCCTTTTCTACATTTCACTTTATCAAAATAACGCAAATTTTCGTTATAACTCATTTCTAGTAGTTTTACTTAAACGTTAAAGATGTAGTAAGTTAAATATTGATTTCTACACATTGAGTAGAGTTCCAAGTATATCCATGCCTTTATTCATTCACGCTAATCAAATATAAAATTAATGCAGATGATAGAATTATCAGATAATCTGAAATAACAGTCAAGATGTAGAACTTGCTAACGTTAATAATAGGCTTTTTTAAAACATTAATAACATGTAAAAACTACGAATCATTTTACCTCTAAAAGAATTAGGAAGTAAATTTTGACTAACTCTAAAGAAAATTTCATTGCTGAATAACTTCATTTCTTTTCTGTTAGAAGGGATAATTGCTGACAGCCATTAATCAAATCGCGCGGGACAGATGGGTATTTGTTTTCAAAAATAATGAGTACATAGGAACTTTTAAAAAATTTGCAACAGCGTTGTGCCCACCAGGTTTCGAACCTGGGACCTTCTGCGTGTTAGGCAGATGTGATAACCACTACACCATGGGCACGTGCTGAAGGTGGATAATTTCATTTTTTTGTAGGGTATTGAGATCAGCATACATTGCTTTGTTGTTATAACTGGAGAATTCGATTGTTTTCGAATTTCTATCAGCATGTACTGCGGCTCGGTGGTCTAGGGGTATGAATCTCGCTTAGGGTGCGAGAGGTCCCGGGTTCAAATCCCGGCCGAGCCCTGGGGGTTAATAAAAAAGTTTATTTTACTCCAATAGCCAAATTATATTTGAAGTTTGTGACATTACCTCAGCTATTCCGAAACATTATCTGAAGTCATCTCTTCGCCGTGGAATCGAAACTGTACATTTAGTCACTTTTACAAAAAGAGGAAATCAAATTAACTTTTGGATTCAAGCAATGCACCCACCAGGTTTCGAACCTTGGACCTTCTGCCTGTAAAGCAGATGGGATAACCACTACACCATGGGTGCACGCAACTGTCATGTAAAGCCAATTTTACATTGATTATGCATTTTTAATAATCCTTTTCCATGATTGAATAATTGTTTTTTTATGATGTTAACGACTCGATGGTCTAGTGGTATGATTCTTGCTTCGGGTGTGAGAGGTCCCGGGTTCAAATCCCGGTCGAGCCCTTTAACTTTTTTTTCCTTTTCTACATTTCACTTTATCAAAATAACGCAAATTTTCGTTATAACTCATTTCTAGTAGTGTTACTTAAACGTTAAAGATGTAGTAAGTTAAATATTGATTTCTACAAATTGAGTAGAGTTCCAAGTATATCCATGCCTTTATTCATTCACGCTAATCAAATATAAAATTAATGCAGATGATAGAATTATCAGATAATCTGAAATAACAGTCAAGATGTAGAACTTGCTAACGTTAATAATAGGCTTTTTTAAAACATTAATAACATGTAAAAACTACGAATCATTTTACCTCTAAAAGAATTAGGAAGTAAATTTTGACTAACTCTAAAGAAAATTTCATTGCTGAATAACTTCATTTCTTTTCTGTTAGAAGGGATAATTGCTGACAGCCATTAATCAAATCTCGCGGGACAGATGGGTATTTGTTTTCAAAAATAATGAGTACATAGGAACTTTTAAAAAATTTGCAACAGCGTTGTGCCCACCAGGTTTCGAACCTGGGACCTCCTGCGTGTTAGGCAGATGTGATAACCACTACACCATGGGCACGTGCTGAAGGTGGAGAATTTCATTTTTTTGTAGGGTATTGAGTTCAGCATACATTGCTTTGTTGTTATAACTGGAGAATTCGATTGTTTTCGAATTCCTATCAGCATGTACTGCGGCTCGGTGGTCTAGGGGTATGATTCTCGCTTAGGCTGCGAGAGGTCCCGGGTTCAAATCCCGGCCGAGCCCTGGGGGTTAATAAAAAAGTTTATTTTACTCCAATAGCCAAATTATATTTGAAGTTTGTAACATTACCTCAGCTATTCCGAAACATTATCTGAAGTCATCTCTTCGCCGTGGAATCGAAACTGTACATTTAGTCGCTTTTACAAAAAGAGGAAATCAAATTAACTTTTGGATTCCCGCAATGCACCCACCAGGTTTCGAACCTTGGACCTTCTGCCTGTAAAGCAGATGGGATAACCACTACACCATGGGTGCACGCAACTGTCATATAAAGCCAATTTTACATTGATTATGCATTTTTAATAATCCTTTTCCATGATTGAATAATTGTTTTTTTATGATGTTAACGACTCGATGGTCTAGTGGTATGATTCTTGCTTCGGGTGTGAGAGGTCCCGGGTTCAAATCCCGGTCGAGCCCTTTAACTTTTTTTTCCTTTTCTACATTTCACTTTATCAAAATAACGCAAATTTTCGTTATAACTCATTTCTAGTAGTGTTACTTAAACGTTAAAGATGTAGTAAGTTAAATATTGATTTCTACACATTGAGTAGAGTTCCAAGTATATCCATGCCTTTATTCATTCACGCTAATCAAATATAAAATTAATGCAGATGATAGAATTATCAGATAATCTGAAATAACAGTCAAGATGTAGAACTTGCTAACGTTAATAATAGGCTTTTTTAAAACATTAATAACATGTAAAAACTACGAATCATTTTACCTCTAAAAGAATTAGGAAGTAAATTTTGACTAACTCTAAAGAAAATTTCACTGCTGAATAACTTCATTTCTTTTCTGTTAGAAGGGTTAATTGCTGACAGCCATTAATCAAATCGCGCGGGACAGATGGGTATTTGTTTTCAAAAATAATGAGTACATAGGAACTTTTAAAAAATTTGCAACAGCGTTGTGCCCACCAGGTTTCGAACCTGGGACCTTCTGCGTGTTAGGCAGATGTGATAACCACTACACCATGGGCACGTGCTGAAGGTGGAGAATTTCATTTTTTTGTAGGGTATTGAGTTCAGCATACATTGCTTTGTTGTTATAACTGGAGAATTCGATTGTTTTCGAATTTCTATCAGCATGTACTGCGGCTCGGTGGTCTAGGGGTATGATTCTCGCTTAGGGTGCGAGAGGTCCCGGGTTCAAATCCCGGCCGAGCCCTGGGGGTTAATAAAAAAGTTTATTTTACTCCAATAGCCAAATTATATTTGAAGTTTGTAACATTACCTCAGCTATTCCGAAACATTATCTGAAGTCATCTCTTCGCCGTGGAATCGAAACTGTACATTTAGTCGCTTTTACAAAAAGAGGAAATCAAATTAACTTTTGGATTCCCGCAATGCACCCACCAGGTTTCGAAACTTGGACCTTCTGCCTGTAAAGCAGATGTGATAACCACTACACCATGGGTGCACGCAACTGTCATATAAAGCCAATTTTACATTGATTATGCATTTTTAATAATCCTTTTCCATGATTGAATAATTGTTTTTTTATGATGTTAACGACTCGATGGTCTAGTGGTATGATTCTTGCTTCGGGTGTGAGAGGTCCCGGGTTCAAATCCCGGTCGAGCCCTTTAACTTTTTTTTCCTTTTCTACATTTCACTTTATCAAAATAACGCAAATTTTCGTTATAACTCATTTCTAGTAGTGTTACTTAAACGTTAAAGATGTAGTAAGTTAAATATTGATTTCTACACATTGAGTAGAGTTCCAAGTATATCCATGCCTTTATTCATTCACGCTAATCAAATATAAAATTAATGCAGATGATAGAATTATCAGATAATCTGAAATAACAGTCAAGATGTAGAACTTGCTAACGTTAATAATAGGCTTTTTTAAAACATTAATAACATGTAAAAACTACGAATCATTTTACCTCTAAAAGAATTAGGAAGTAAATTTTGACTAACTCTAAAGAAAATTTCATTGCTGAATAACTTCATTTCTTTTCTGTTAGAAGGGATAATTGCTGACAGCCATTAATCAAATCGCGCGGGACAGATGGGTATTTGTTTTCAAAAATAATGAGTACATAGGAACTTTTAAAAAATTTGCAACAGCGTTGTGCCCACCAGGTTTCGAACCTGGGACCTTCTGCGTCTTAGGCAGATGTGATAACCACTACACCATGGGCACGTGCTGAAGGTGTAGAATTTCTTTTTTTTGTAGGGTATTGAGTTCAGCATACATTGCTTTGTTGTTATAACTGGAGAATTCGATTGTTTTCGAATTTCTATCAGCATGTACTGCGGCTCGGTGGTCTAGGGGTATGATTCTCGCTTAGGGTGCGAGAGGTCCCGGGTTCAAATCCCGGCCGAGCCCTGGGGGTTAATAAAAAAGTTTATTTTACTCCAATAGCCAAATTATATTTGAAGTTTGTAACATTACCTCAGCTATTCCGAAACATTATCTGAAGTCATCTCTTCGCCGTGGAATCGAAACTGTACATTTAGTCGCTTTTACAAAAAGAGGAAATCAAATTAACTTTTGGATTCCCGCAATGCACCCACCAGGTTTCGAACCTTGGACCTTCTGCCTGTAAAGCAGATGGGATAACCACTACACCATGGGTGCACGCAACTGTCATATAAAGCCAATTTTACATTGATTATGCATTTTTAATAATCCTTTTCCATGATTGAATAATTGTTTTTTTATGATGTTAACGACTCGATGGTCTAGTGGTATGATTCTTGCTTCGGGTGTGAGAGGTCCCGGGTTCAAATCCCGGTCGAGCCCTTTAACTTTTTTTTCCTTTTCTACATTTCACTTTATCAAAATAACGCAAATTTTCGTTATAACTCATTTCTAGTAGTGTTACTTAAACGTTAAAGATGTAGTAAGTTAAATATTGATTTCTACACATTGAGTAGAGTTCCAAGTATATCCATGCCTTTATTCATTCACGCTAATCAAATATAAAATTAATGCAGATGATAGAATTATCAGATAATCTGAAATAACAGTCAAGATGTAGAACTTGCTAACGTTAATAATAGGCTTTTTTAAAACATTAATAACATGTAAAAACTACGAATCATTTTACCTCTAAAAGAATTAGGAAGTAAATTTTGACTAACTCTAAAGAAAATTTCATTGCTGAATAACTTCATTTCTTTTCTGTTAGAAGGGATAATTGCTGACAGCCATTAATCAAATCGCGCGGGACAGATGGGTATTTGTTTTCAAAAATAATGAGTACATAGGAACTTTTAAAAAATTTGCAACAGCGTTGTGCCCACCAGGTTTCGAACCTGGGACCTTCTGCGTGTTAGGCAGATGTGATAACCACTACACCATGGGCACGTGCTGAATGTGGATAATTTCATTTTTTTGTAGGGTATTGAGTTCAGCATACATTGCTTTGTTGTTATAACTGGAGAATTCGATTGTTTTCGAATTTCTATCAGCATGTACTGCGGCTCGGTGGTCTAGGGGTATGATTCTCGCTTAGGGTGCGAGAGGTCCCGTGTTCAAATCCCGGCCGAGCCCTGGGGGTTAATAAAATGTTTATTTTACTCCAATAGCCAAATTATATTTGAAGTTTGTAACATTACCTCAGCTATTCCGAAACATTATCTGAAGTCATCTCTTCGCCGTGGAATCGAAACTGTACATTTAGTCGCTTTTACAAAAAGAGGAACTCAAATTAACTCTTGGATTCCCGCAATGCACCCACCAGGTTTCGAACCTTGGACCTTCTGCCTGTAAAGCAGATGTGATAACCACTACACCATGGGTGCACGCAACTGTCATATAAAGCCAATTTTACATTGATTATGCATTTTTAATAATCCTTTTCCATGATTGAATAATTGTTTTTTTATGATGTTAACGGCTCGATGGTCTAGTGGTATGATTCTTGCTTCGGGTGTGAGAGGTCCCGGGTTCAAATCCCGGTCGAGCCCTTTAACTTTTTTTTCCTTTTCTACATTTCACTTTATCAAAATAACGCAAATTTTCGTTATAACTCATTTCTAGTAGTGTTACTTAAACGTTAAAGATGTAGTAAGTTAAATATTGATTTCTACACATTGAGTAGAGTTCCAAGTATATCCAAGCCTTTATTCATTCACGCTAATCAAATATAAAATTAATGCAGATGATAGAATTATCAGATAATCTGAAATAACAGTCAAGATGTAGAACTTGCTAACGTTAATAATAGGCTTTTTTAAAACATTAATAACATGTAAAAACTACGAATCATTTTACCTCTAAAAGAATTAGGAAGTAAATTTTGACTAACTCTAAAGAAAATTTCACTGCTGAATAACTTCATTTCTTTTCTGTTAGAAGGGATAATTGCTGACAGCCATTAATCAAATCGCGCGGGACAGATGGGTATTTGTTTTCAAAAATAATGAGTACATAGGAACTTTTAAAAAATTTGCAACAGCGTTGTGCCCACCAGGTTTCGAACCTGGGACCTTCTGCGTGTTAGGCAGATGTGATAACCACTACACCATGGGCACGTGCTGAAGGTGGAGAATTTCATTTTTTTGTAGGGTATTGAGTTCAGCATACATTGCTTTGTTGTTATAACTGGAGAATTCGATTGTTTTCGAATTTCTATCAGCATGTACTGCGGCTCGGTGGTCTAGGGGTATGATTCTCGCTTAGGGTGCGAGAGGTCCCGGGTTCAAATCCCGGCCGAGCCCTGGGGGTTAATAAAAAAGTTTATTTTACTCCAATAGCCAAATTATATTTGAAGTTTGTAACATTACCTCAGCTATTCCGAAACATTATCTGAAGTCATCTCTTCGCCGTGGAATCGAAACTGTACATTTAGTCGCTTTTACAAAAAGAGGAAATCAAATTAACTTTTGGATTCCCGCAATGCACCCACCAGGTTTCGAACCTTGGACCTTCTGCCTGAAAAAAGATGTGATAACCACTACACCATGGGTGCACGCAACTGTCATATAAAGCCAATTTTACATTGATTATGCATTTTTAATAAACCTTTTCCATGATTGAATAATTGTTTTTTTATGATGTTAACGGCTCGATGGTCTAGTGGTATGATTCTTGCTTCGGGTGTGAGAGGTCCCGGGTTCAAATCCCGGTCGACCCCTTTAACTTTTTTTTCCTTTTCTACATTTCACTTTATCAAAATAACGCAAATTTTCGTTATAACTCATTTCTAGTAGTGTTACTTAAACGTTAAAGATGTAGTAAGTTAAATATTGATTTCTACACATTGAGTAGAGTTCCAAGTATATCCATGCCTTTATTCATTCACGCTAATCAAATATAAAATTAATGCAGATGATAGAATTATCAGATAATCTGAAATAACAGTCAAGATGTAGAACTTGCTAACGTTAATAATAGGCTTTTTTAAAACATTAATAACATGTAAAAACTACGAATCATTTTACCTCTAAAAGAATTAGGAAGTAAATTTTGACTAACTCTAAAGAAAATTTCATTGCTGAATAACTTCATTTCTTTTCTGTTAGAAGGGATAATTGCTGACAGCCATTAATCAAATCGCGCGGGACAGATGGGTATTTGTTTTCAAAAATAATGAGTACATAGGAACTTTTAAAAAATTTGCAACAGCGTTGTGCCCACCAGGTTTCGAACCTGGGACCTTCTGCGTGTTAGGCAGATGTGATAACCACTACACCATGGGCACGTGCTGAAGGTGGAGAATTTCATTTTTTTGTAGGGTATTGAGTTCAGCATACATTGCTTTGTTGTTATAACTGGAGAATTCGATTGTTTTCGAATTTCTATCAGCATGTACTGCGGCTCGGTGGTCTAGGGGTATGATTCTCGCTTAGGCTGCGAGAGGTCCCGGGTTCAAATCCCGGCCGAGCCCTGGGGGTTAATAAAAAAGTTTATTTTACTCCAATAGCCAAATTATATTTGAAGTTTGTAACATTACCTCAGCTATTCCGAAACATTATCTGAAGTCATCTCTTCGCCGTGGAATCGAAACTGTACATTTAGTCGCTTTTACAAAAAGAGGAAATCAAATTAACTTTTGGATTCCCGCAATGCACCCACCAGGTTTCGAACCTTGGACCTTCTGCCTGAAAAAAGATGTGATAACCACTACACCATGGGTGCACGCAACTGTCATATAAAGCCAATTTTACATTGATTATGCATTTTTAATAAACCTTTTCCATGATTGAATAATTGTTTTTTTATGATGTTAACGGCTCGATGGTCTAGTGGTATGATTCTTGCTTCGGGTGTGAGAGGTCCCGGGTTCAAATCCCGGTCGACCCCTTTAACTTTTTTTTCCTTTTCTACATTTCACTTTATCAAAATAACGCAAATTTTCGTTATAACTCATTTCTAGTAGTGTTACTTAAACGTTAAAGATGTAGTAAGTTAAATATTGATTTCTACACATTGAGTAGAGTTCCAAGTATATCCATGCCTTTATTCATTCACGCTAATCAAATATAAAATTAATGCAGATGATAGAATTATCAGATAATCTGAAATAACAGTCAAGATGTAGAACTTGCTAACGTTAATAATAGGCTTTTTTAAAACATTAATAACATGTAAAAACTACGAATCATTTTACCTCTAAAAGAATTAGGAAGTAAATTTTGACTAACTCTAAAGAAAATTTCATTGCTGAATAACTTCATTTCTTTTCTGTTAGAAGGGATAATTGCTGACAGCCATTAATCAAATCGCGCGGGACAGATGGGTATTTGTTTTCAAAAATAATGAGTACATAGGAACTTTTAAAAAATTTGCAACAGCGTTGTGCCCACCAGGTTTCGAACCTGGGACCTTCTGCATGTTAGGCAGATGTGATAACCACTACAGCATGGGCACGTGCTGAAGGTGGAGAATTTCATTTTTTTGTAGGGTATTGAGTTCAGCATACATTGCTTTGTTGTTATAACTGGAGAATTCGATTGTTTTCGAATTTCTATCAGCGTGTACTGCGGCTCGGTGGTCTAGGGGTATGATTCTCGCTTAGGGTGCGAGAGGTCCCGGGTTCAAATCCCGGCCGAGCCCTGGGGGTTAATAAAAAAGTTTATTTTACTCCAATAGCCAAATTATATTTGAAGTTTGTAACATTACCTCAGCTATTCCGAAACATTATCTGAAGTCATCTCTTCGCCGTGGAATCGAAACTGTACATTTAGTCGCTTTTACAAAAAGAGGAAATCAAATTAACTTTTGGATTCCCGCAATGCACCCACCAGGTTTCGAACCTTGGACCTTCTGCCTGTAAAGCAGATGTGATAACCACTACACCATGGGTGCACGCAACTGTCATATAAAGCCAATTTTACATTGATTATGCATTTTTAATAATCTTTTTCCATGATTGAATAATTATTTTTTTATGATGTTAACGGCTCGATGGTCTAGTGGTATGATTCTTGCTTCGGGTGTGAGAGGTCCCGGGTTCAAATCCCGGTCGAGCCCTTTAACTTTTTTTTCCTTTTCTACATTTCACTTTATCAAAATAACGCAAATTTTCGTTATAACTCATTTCTAGTAGTGTTACTTAAACGTTAAAGATGTAGTAAGTTAAATATTGATTTCTACACATTGAGTAGAGTTCCAAGTATATCCATGCCTTTATTCATTCACGCTAATCAAATATAAAATTAATGCAGATGATAGAATTATCAGATAATCTGAAATAACAGTCAAGATGTAGAACTTGCTAACGTTAATAATAGGCTTTTTTAAAACATTAATAACATGTAAAAACTACGAATCATTTTACCTCTAAAAGAATTAGGAAGTAAATTTTGACTAACTCTAAAGAAAATTTCACTGCTGAATAACTTCATTTCTTTTCTGTTAGAAGGGATAATTGCTGACAGCCATTAATCAAATCGCGCGGGACAGATGGGTATTTGTTTTCAAAAATAATGAGTACATAGGAACTTTTAAAAAATTTGCAACAGCGTTGTGCCCACCAGGTTTCGAACCTGGGACCTTCTGCGTGTTAGGCAGATGTGATAACCACTACACCATGGGCACGTGCTGAAGGTGGAGAATTTCATTTTTTGTAGGGTATTGAGTTCAGCATATATTGCTTTGTTGTTATAACTGGAGAATTCGATTGTTTTCGAATTTCTATCAGTATGTACTGCGGCTCGGTGGTCTAGGGGTATGATTCTCGCTTAGGGTGCGAGAGGTCCCGGGTTCAAATCCCGGCCGAGCCCTGGGGGTTAATAAAAAAGTTTATTTTACTCCAATAGCCAAATTATATTTGAAGTTTGTAACATTACCTCAGCTATTCCGAAACATTATCTGAAGTCATCTCTTCGCCGTGGAATCGAAACTGTACATTTAGTCGCTTTTACAAAAAGAGGAAATCAAATTAACTTTTGGATTCCCGCAATGCACCCACCAGGTTTCGAACCTTGGACCTTCTGCCTGTAAAAAAGATGTGATAACCACTACACCATGGGTGCACGCAACTGTCATATAAAGCCAATTTTACATTGATTATGCATTTTTAATAAACCTTTTCCATGATTGAATAATTGTTTTTTTATGATGTTAACGGCTCGATGGTCTAGTGGTATGATTCTTGCTTCGGGTGTGAGAGGTCCCGGGTTCAAATCCCGGACGAGCCCTTTAACTTTTTTTTCCTTTTCTACATTTCACTTTATCAAAATAACGCAAATTTTCGTTATAACTCCTTTCTAGTAGTGTTACTTAAACGTTAAAGATGTAGTAAGTTAAATATTGATTTCTACACATTGAGTAGAGTTCCAAGTATATCCATGCCTTTATTCATTCACGCTAATCATATATAAAATTAATGCAGATGATAGAATTATCAGATAATCTGAAATAACAGTCAAGATGTAGAACTTGCTAACGTTAATAATAGGCTTTTTTAAAACATTAATAACATGTAAAAACTACGAATCATTTTACCTCTAAAAGAATTAGGAAGTAAATTTTGACTAACTCTAAAGAAAATTTCATTGCTGAATAACTTCATTTCTTTTCTGTTAGAAGGGATAATTGCTGACAGCCATTAATCAAATCGCGCGGGACAGATGGGTATTTGTTTTCAAAAATAATGAGTACATAGGAACTTTTAAAAAATTTGCAACAGCGTTGTGCCCACCAGGTTTCGAACCTGGGACCTTCTGCGTGTTAGGCAAATGTGATAACCACTACACCATGGGCACGTGCTGAAGGTGGAGAATTTCATTTTTTTGTAGGGTATTGAGTTCAGCATACATTGCTTTGTTGTTATAACTGGAGAATTCGATTGTTTTCGAATTTCTATCGGCATGTACTGCGGCTCGGTGGTCTAGGGGTAGGATTCTCGCTTAGGGTGCGAGAGGTCCCGGGTTCAAATCCCGGCCGAGCCCTGTGGGTTAATAAAAAAGTTTATTTTACTCCAATAGCCAAATTATATTTGAAGTTTGTAACATTACCTCAGCTATTCCGAAACATTATCTGAAGTCATCTCTTCGCCGTGGAATCGAAACTGTACATTTAGTCACTTTTACAAAAAGAGGAAATCAAATTAACTTTTGGATTCAAGCAATGCACCCACCAGGTTTCGAACCTTGGACCTTCTGCCTGTAAAGAAGATGTGATAACCACTACACCATGGGTGCACGCAACTGTTATATAAAGCCAATTTTACATTGATTATGCATTTTTAATAAACCTTTTCCATGATTGAATAATTGTTTTTTATGATGTTAACGGCTCGATGGTCTAGTGGTATGATTATTTCTTCGGGTTTGAGAGGTCCCGGGTTCAAATCCCGGTCGAGGCCTTTAACTTTTTTTTCCTTTTCTACATTTCACTTTATCAAAATAACGCAAATTTTCGTTATAACTCATTTCTAGTAGTGTTACTTAAACGTTAAAGATGTAGTAAGTTAAATATTGATTTCTACACATTGAGTAGAGTTCCAAGTATATCCATGCCTTTATTCATTCACGCTAATCAAATATAAAATTAATGCAGATGATAGAATTATCAGATAATCTGAAATAACAGTCAAGATGTAGAACTTGCTAACGTTAATAATAGGCTTTTTTAAAACATTAATAACATGTAAAAACTACGAATCATTTTACCTCTAAAAGAATTAGGAAGTAAATTTTGACTAACTCTAAAGAAAATTTCACTGCTGAATAACTTCATTTCTTTTCTGTTAGAAGGGATAATTGCTGACAGCCATTAATCAAATCGCGCGGGACAGATGGGTATTTGTTTTCAAAAATAATGAGTACATAGGAACTTTTAAAAAATTTGCAACAGCGTTGTGCCCACCAGGTTTCGAACCTGGGACCTTCTGCGTGTTAGGTAGATGTGATAACCACTACACCATGGGCACGTGCTGAAGGTGGAGAATTTCATTTTTTTGTAGGGTATTGAGTTCAGCATACATTGGTTTGTTGTTATAACTGGAGAATTCGATTGTTTTCGAATTTCTAGCAGCATGTACTGCGGCTCGGTGGTCTAGGGGTATGATTCTCGCTTAGGGTGCGAGAGGTCCCGGGTTCAAATCCCGGCCGAGCCCTCGGGGTTAATAAAAAAGTTTATTTTACTCCAATAGCCAAATTATATTTGAAGTTTGTAACATTACCTCAGCTATTCCGAAACATTATCTGAAGTCATCTCTTCGCCGTGGAATCGAAACTGTACATTTAGTCGCTTTTACAAAAAGAGGAAATCAAATTAACTTTTGGATTCCCGCAATGCACCCACCAGGTTTCGAACCTTGGACCTTCTGCCTGTAAAAAAGATGTGATAACCACTACACCATGGGTGCACGCAACTGTCATATAAAGCCAATTTTACATTGATTATGCATTTTTAATAAACCTTTTCCATGATTGAATAATTGTTTTTTTATGATGTTAACGGCTCGATGGTCTAGTGGTATGATTCTTGCTTCGGGTGTGAGAGGTCCCGGGTTCAAATCCCGGACGAGCCCTTTAACTTTTTTTTCCTTTTCTACATTTCACTTTATCAAAATAACGCAAATTTTCGTTATAACTCCTTTCTAGTAGTGTTACTTAAACGTTAAAGATGTAGTAAGTTAAATATTGATTTCTACACATTGAGTAGAGTTCCAAGTATATCCATGCCTTTATTCATTCACGCTAATCATATATAAAATTAATGCAGATGATAGAATTATCAGATAATCTGAAATAACAGTCAAGATGTAGAACTTGCTAACGTTAATAATAGGCTTTTTTAAAACATTAATAACATGTAAAAACTACGAATCATTTTACCTCTAAAAGAATTAGGAAGTAAATTTTGACTAACTCTAAAGAAAATTTCTTTGCTGAATAACTTCATTTCTTTTCTGTTAGAAGGGATAATTGCTGACAGCCATTAATCAAATCGCGCGGGACAGATGGGTATTTGTTTTCAAAAATAATGAGTACATAGGAACTTTTAAAAAATTTGCAACAGCGTTGTGCCCACCAGGTTTCGAACCTGGGACCTTCTGCGTGTTAGGCAAATGTGATAACCACTACACCATGGGCACGTGCTGAAGGTGGAGAATTTCATTTTTTTGTAGGGTATTGAGTTCAGCATACATTGCTTTGTTGTTATAACTGGAGAATTCGATTGTTTTCGAATTTCTATCAGCATGTACTGCGGCTCGGTGGTCTAGGGGTAGGATTCTCGCTTAGGGTGCGAGAGGTCCCGGGTTCAAATCCCGGCCGAGCCCTGGGGGTTAATAAAAAAGTTTATTTTACTCCAATAGCCAAATTATATTTGAAGTTTGTAACATTACCTCAGCTATTCCGAAACATTATCTGAAGTCATCTCTTCGCCGTGGAATCGAAACTGTACATTTAGTCACTTTTACAAAAAGAGGAAATCAAATTAACTTTTGGATTCAAGCAATGCACCCAACAGGTTTCGAACCTTGGACCTTCTGCCTGTAAAGCAGATGTGATAACCACTACACCATGGGTGCACGCAACTGTTATATAAAGCCAATTTTACATTGATTATGCATTTTTAATAAACCTTTTCCATGATTGAATAATTGTTTTTTATGATGTTAACGGCTCGATGGTCTAGTGGTATGATTATTGCTTCGGGTGTGAGAGGTCCCGGGTTCAAATCCCGGTCGAGCCCTTTAACTTTTTTTTCCTTTTCTACATTTCACTTTATCAAAATAACGCAAATTTTCGTTATAACTCATTTCTAGTAGTGTTACTTAAACGTTAAAGATGTAGTAAGTTAAATATTGATTTCTACACATTGAGTAGAGTTCCAAGTATATCCATGCCTTTATTCATTCACGCTAATCAAATATAAAATTAATGCAGATGATAGAATTATCAGATAATCTGAAATAACAGTCAAGATGTAGAACTTGCTAACGTTAATAATAGGCTTTTTTAAAACATTAATAACATGTAAAAACTACGAATCATTTTACCTCTAAAAGAATTAGGAAGTAAATTTTGACTAACTCTAAAGAAAATTTCACTGCTGAATAACTTCATTTCTTTTCTGTTAGAAGGGATAATTGCTGACAGCCATTAATCAAATCGCGCGGGACAGATGGGTATTTGTTTTCAAAAATAATGAGTACATAGGAACTTCTAAAAAATTTGCAACAGCGTTGTGCCCACCAGGTTTCGAACCTGGGACCTTCTGCGTGTTAGGTAGATGTGATAACCACTACACCATGGGCACGTGCTGAAGGTGGAGAATTTCATTTTTTTGTAGGGTATTGAGTTCAGCATACATTGGTTTGTTGTTATAACTGGAGAATTCGATTGTTTTCGAATTTCTAGCAGCATGTACTGCGGCTCGGTGGTCTAGGGGTATGATTCTCGCTTAGGGTGCGAGAGGTCCCGGGTTCAAATCCCGGCCGAGCCCTCGGGGTTAATAAAAAAGTTTATTTTACTCCAATAGCCAAATTATATTTGAAGTTTGTAACATTACCTCAGCTATTCCGAAACATTATCTGAAGTCATCTCTTCGCCGTGGAATCGAAACTGTACATTTAGTCACTTTTACAAAAAGAGGAAATCAAATTAACTTTTGGATTCAAGCAATGCACCCACCAGGTTTCGAACCTTGGACCTTCTGCCTGTAAAGCAGATGTGATAACCACTACACCATGGGTGCACGCAACTGTCATATAAAGCCAATTTTACATTGATTATGCATTTTTAATAAACCTTTTCCATGATTGAATAATTGTTTTTTTATGATGTTAACGGCTCGATGGTCTAGTGGTATGATTCTTGCTTCGGGTGTGAGAGGTCCCGGGTTCAAATCCCGGTCGAGCCCTTTAACTTTTTTTTCCTTTTCTACATTTCACTTTATCAAAATAACGCAAATTTTCGTTATAACTCATTTCTAGTAGTGTTACTTAAACGTTAAAGATGTAGTAAGTTAAATATTGATTTCTACACATTGAGTAGAGTTCCAAGTATATCCATGCCTTTATTCATTCACGCTAATCAAATATAAAATTAATGCAGATGATAGAATTATCAGATAATCTGAAATAACAGTCAAGATGTAGAACTTGCTAACGTTAATAATAGGCTTTTTTAAAACATTAATAACATGTAAAAACTACGAATCATTTTACCTCTAAAAGAATTAGGAAGTAAATTTTGACTAACTCTAAAGAAAATTTCATTGCTGAATAACTTCATTTCTTTTCTGTTAGAAGGGATAATTGCTGACAGCCATTAATCAAATCGCGCGGGACAGATGGGTATTTGTTTTCAAAAATAATGAGTACATAGGAACTTTTAAAAAATTTGCAACAGCGTTGTGCCCACCAGGTTTCGAACCTGGGACCTTCTGCATGTTAGGCAGATGTGATAACCACTACAGCATGGGCACGTGCTGAAGGTGGAGAATTTCATTTTTTTGTAGGGTATTGAGTTCAGCATACATTGCTTTGTTGTTATAACTGGAGAATTCGATTGTTTTCGAATTTCTATCAGCATGTACTGCGGCTCGGTGGTCTAGGGGTATGATTCTCGCTTAGGGTGCGAGAGGTCCCGGGTTCAAATCCCGGCCGAGCCCTGGGGGTTAATAAAAAAGTTTATTTTACTCCAATAGCCAAATTATATTTGAAGTTTGTAACATTACCTCAGCTATTCCGAAACATTATCTGAAGTCATCTCTTCGCCGTGGAATCGAAACTGTACATTTAGTCGCTTTTACAAAAAGAGGAAATCAAATTAACTTTTGGATTCCCGCAATGCACCCACCAGGTTTCGAACCTTGGACCTTCTGCCTGTAAAGCAGATGTGATAACCACTACACCATGGGTGCACGCAACTGTCATATAAAGCCAATTTTACATTGATTATGCATTTTTAATAATCTTTTTCCATGATTGAATAATTATTTTTTTATGATGTTAACGGCTCGATGGTCTAGTGGTATGATTCTTGCTTCGGGTGTGAGAGGTCCCGGGTTCAAATCCCGGTCGAGCCCTTTAACTTTTTTTTCCTTTTCTACATTTCACTTTATCAAAATAACGCAAATTTTCGTTATAACTCATTTCTAGTAGTGTTACTTAAACGTTAAAGATGTAGTAAGTTAAATATTGATTTCTACACATTGAGTAGAGTTCCAAGTATATCCATGCCTTTATTCATTCACGCTAATCAAATATAAAATTAATGCAGATGATAGAATTATCAGATAATCTGAAATAACAGTCAAGATGTAGAACTTGCTAACGTTAATAATAGGCTTTTTTAAAACATTAATAACATGTAAAAACTACGAATCATTTTACCTCTAAAAGAATTAGGAAGTAAATTTTGACTAACTCTAAAGAAAATTTCACTGCTGAATAACTTCATTTCTTTTCTGTTAGAAGGGATAATTGCTGACAGCCATTAATCAAATCGCGCGGGACAGATGGGTATTTGTTTTCAAAAATAATGAGTACATAGGAACTTTTAAAAAATTTGCAACAGCGTTGTGCCCACCAGGTTTCGAACCTGGGACCTTCTGCGTGTTAGGCAGATGTGATAACCACTACACCATGGGCACGTGCTGAAGGTGGAGAATTTCATTTTTTGTAGGGTATTGAGTTCAGCATATATTGCTTTGTTGTTATAACTGGAGAATTCGATTGTTTTCGAATTTCTATCAGTATGTACTGCGGCTCGGTGGTCTAGGGGTATGATTCTCGCTTAGGGTGCGAGAGGTCCCGGGTTCAAATCCCGGCCGAGCCCTGGGGGTTAATAAAAAAGTTTATTTTACTCCAATAGCCAAATTATATTTGAAGTTTGTAACATTACCTCAGCTATTCCGAAACATTATCTGAAGTCATCTCTTCGCCGTGGAATCGAAACTGTACATTTAGTCGCTTTTACAAAAAGAGGAAATCAAATTAACTTTTGGATTCCCGCAATGCACCCACCAGGTTTCGAACCTTGGACCTTCTGCCTGTAAAAAAGATGTGATAACCACTACACCATGGGTGCACGCAACTGTCATATAAAGCCAATTTTACATTGATTATGCATTTTTAATAAACCTTTTCCATGATTGAATAATTGTTTTTTTATGATGTTAACGGCTCGATGGTCTAGTGGTATGATTCTTGCTTCGGGTGTGAGAGGTCCCGGGTTCAAATCCCGGACGAGCCCTTTAACTTTTTTTTCCTTTTCTACATTTCACTTTATCAAAATAACGCAAATTTTCGTTATAACTCCTTTCTAGTAGTGTTACTTAAACGTTAAAGATGTAGTAAGTTAAATATTGATTTCTACACATTGAGTAGAGTTCCAAGTATATCCATGCCTTTATTCATTCACGCTAATCAAATATAAAATTAATGCAGATGATAGAATTATCAGATAATCTGAAATAACAGTCAAGATGTAGAACTTGCTAACGTTAATAATAGGCTTTTTTAAAACATTAATAACATGTAAAAACTACGAATCATTTTACCTCTAAAAGAATTAGGAAGTAAATTTTGACTAACTCTAAAGAAAATTTCACTGCTGAATAACTTCATTTCTTTTCTGTTAGAAGGGATAATTGCTGACAGCCATTAATCAAATCGCGCGGGACAGATGGGTATTTGTTTTCAAAAATAATGAGTACATAGGAACTTTTAAAAAATTTGCAACAGCGTTGTGCCCACCAGGTTTCGAACCTGGGACCTTCTGCGTGTTAGGTAGATGTGATAACCACTACACCATGGGCACGTGCTGAAGGTGGAGAATTTCATTTTTTTGTAGGGTATTGAGTTCAGCATACATTGGTTTGTTGTTATAACTGGAGAATTCGATTGTTTTCGAATTTCTAGCAGCATGTACTGCGGCTCGGTGGTCTAGGGGTATGATTCTCGCTTAGGGTGCGAGAGGTCCCGGGTTCAAATCCCGGCCGAGCCCTCGGGGTTAATAAAAAAGTTTATTTTACTCCAATAGCCAAATTATATTTGAAGTTTGTAACATTACCTCAGCTATTCCGAAACATTATCTGAAGTCATCTCTTCGCCGTGGAATCGAAACTGTACATTTAGTCGCTTTTACAAAAAGAGGAAATCAAATTAACTTTTGGATTCCCGCAATGCACCCACCAGGTTTCGAACCTTGGACCTTCTGCCTGTAAAAAAGATGTGATAACCACTACACCATGGGTGCACGCAACTGTTATATAAAGCCAATTTTACATTGATTATGCATTTTTAATAAACCTTTTCCATGATTGAATAATTGTTTTTTATGATGTTAACGGCTCGATGGTCTAGTGGTATGATTATTGCTTCGGGTGTGAGAGGTCCCGGGTTCAAATCCCGGTCGAGCCCTTTAACTTTTTTTTCCTTTTCTACATTTCACTTTATCAAAATAACGCAAATTTTCGTTATAACTCATTTCTAGTAGTGTTACTTAAACGTTAAAGATGTAGTAAGTTAAATATTGATTTCTACACATTGAGTAGAGTTCCAAGTATATCCATGCCTTTATTCATTCACGCTAATCAAATATAAAATTAATGCAGATGATAGAATTATCAGATAATCTGAAATAACAGTCAAGATGTAGAACTTGCTAACGTTAATAATAGGCTTTTTTAAAACATTAATAACATGTAAAAACTACGAATCATTTTACCTCTAAAAGAATTAGGAAGTAAATTTTGACTAACTCTAAAGAAAATTTCACTGCTGAATAACTTCATTTCTTTTCTGTTAGAAGGGATAATTGCTGACAGCCATTAATCAAATCGCGCGGGACAGATGGGTATTTGTTTTCAAAAATAATGAGTACATAGGAACTTCTAAAAAATTTGCAACAGCGTTGTGCCCACCAGGTTTCGAACCTGGGACCTTCTGCGTGTTAGGTAGATGTGATAACCACTACACCATGGGCACGTGCTGAAGGTGGAGAATTTCATTTTTTTGTAGGGTATTGAGTTCAGCATACATTGGTTTGTTGTTATAACTGGAGAATTCGATTGTTTTCGAATTTCTAGCAGCATGTACTGCGGCTCGGTGGTCTAGGGGTATGATTCTCGCTTAGGGTGCGAGAGGTCCCGGGTTCAAATCCCGGCCGAGCCCTCGGGGTTAATAAAAAAGTTTATTTTACTCCAATAGCCAAATTATATTTGAAGTTTGTAACATTACCTCAGCTATTCCGAAACATTATCTGAAGTCATCTCTTCGCCGTGGAATCGAAACTGTACATTTAGTCACTTTTACAAAAAGAGGAAATCAAATTAACTTTTGGATTCAAGCAATGCACCCACCAGGTTTCGAACCTTGGACCTTCTGCCTGTAAAGCAGATGTGATAACCACTACACCATGGGTGCACGCAACTGTCATATAAAGCCAATTTTACATTGATTATGCATTTTTAATAAACCTTTTCCATGATTGAATAATTGTTTTTTTATGATGTTAACGGCTCGATGGTCTAGTGGTATGATTCTTGCTTCGGGTGTGAGAGGTCCCGGGTTCAAATCCCGGTCGAGCCCTTTAACTTTTTTTTCCTTTTCTACATTTCACTTTATCAAAATAACGCAAATTTTCGTTATAACTCATTTCTAGTAGTGTTACTTAAACGTTAAAGATGTAGTAAGTTAAATATTGATTTCTACACATTGAGTAGAGTTCCAAGTATATCCATGCCTTTATTCATTCACGCTAATCAAATATAAAATTAATGCAGATGATAGAATTATCAGATAATCTGAAATAACAGTCAAGATGTAGAACTTGCTAACGTTAATAATAGACTTTTTTAAAACATTAATAACATGTAAAAACTACGAATCATTTTACCTCTAAAAGAATTAGGAAGTAAATTTTGACTAACTCTAAAGAAAATTTCATTGCTGAATAACTTCATTTCTTTTCTGTTAGAAGGGATAATTGCTGACAGCCATTAATCAAATCGCGCGGGACAGATGGGTATTTGTTTTCAAAAATAATGAGTACATAGGAACTTTTAAAAAATTTGCAACAGCGTTGTGCCCACCAGGTTTCGAACCTGGGACCTTCTGCGTGTTAGGCAGATGTGATAACCACTACACCATGGGCACGTGCTGAAGGTGGAGAATTTCATTTTTTTGTAGGGTATTGAGTTCAGCATACATTGCTTTGTTGTTATAACTGGAGAATTCGATTGTTTTCGAATTTCTATCAGCATGTACTGCGGCTCGGTGGTCTAGGGGTATGATTCTCGCTTAGGGTGCGAGAGGTCCCGGATTCAAATCCCGGCCGAGCCCTGGGGGTTAATAAAAAAGTTTATTTTACTCCAATAGCCAAATTATATTTGAGGTTTGTAACATTACCTCAGCTATTCCGAAACATTATCTGAAGTCATCTCTTCGCCGTGGAATCGAAACTGTACATTTAGTCGCTTTTACAAAAAGAGGAAATCAAATTAACTTTTGGATTCCCGCAATGCACCCACCAGGTTTCGAACCTTGGACCTTCTGCCTGTAAAGCAGATGTGATAACCACTACACCATGGGTGCACGCAACTGTCATATAAAGCCAATTTTACATTGATTATGCATTTTTAATAATCCTTTTCCATGATTGAATAATTGTTTTTTTATGATGTTAACGGCTCGATGGTCTAGTGGTATGATTCTTGCTTCGGGTGTGAGAGGTCCCGGGTTCAAATCCCGGTCGAGCCCTTTAACTTTTTTTTCCTTTTCTACATTTCACTTTATCAAAATAACGCAAATTTTCGTTATAACTCATTTCTAGTAGTGTTACTTAAACGTTAAAGATGTAGTAAGTTAAATATTGATTTCTACACATTGAGTAGAGTTCCAAGTATATCCATGCCTTTATTCATTCACGCTAATCAAATATAAAATTAATGCAGATGATAGAATTATCAGATAATCTGAAATAACAGTCAAGATGTAGAACTTGCTAACGTTAATAATAGGCTTTTTTAAAACATTAATAACATGTAAAAACTACGAATCATTTTACCTCTAAAAGAATTAGGAAGTAAATTTTGACTAACTCTAAAGAAAATTTCACTGCTGAATAACTTCATTTCTTTTCTGTTAGAAGGGATAATTGCTGACAGCCATTAATCAAATCGTGCGGGACAGATGGGTATTTGTTTTCAAAAATAATGAGTACATAGGAACTTTTAAAAAATTTGCAACAGCGTTGTGCCCACCAGGTATCGAGCCTGGGACCTTCTGCGTGTTAGGCAGATGTGATAACCACTACACCATGGGAACGTGCTGAAGGTGGAGAATTTCATTTTTTTGTAGGGTATTGAGTTCAGCATACATTGCTTTGTTGTTATAACTGGAGAATTCGATTGTTTTCGAATTTCTATCAGCATGTACTGCGGCTCGGTGGTCTAGGGTTATGATTCTCGCTTAGGGTGCGAGAGGTCCCGGGTTCAAATCCCGGCCGAGCCCTGGGGGTTAATAAAAAAGTTTATTTTACTCCAATAGCCAAATTATATTTGAAGTTTGTAACATTACCTCAGCTATTCCGAAACATTATCTGAAGTCATCTCTTCGCCGTGGAATCGAAACTGTACATTTAGTCGCTTTTACAAAAAGAGGAAATCAAATTAACTTTTGGATTCCCGCAATGCACCCACCAGGTTTCGAACCTTGGACCTTCTGCCTGTAAAGCAGATGTGATAACCACTACACCATGGGTGCACGCAACTGTCATATAAAGCCAATTTTACATTGATTATGCATTTTTAATAATCCTTTTCCATGATTGAATAATTGTTTTTTTATGATGTTAACGGCTCGATGGTCTAGTGGTATGATTCTTGCTTCGGGTGTGAGAGGTCCCGGGTTCAAATCCCGGTCGAGCCCTTTAACTTTTTTTTCCTTTTCTACATTTCACTTTATCAAAATAACGCAAATTTTCGTTATAACTCATTTCTAGTAGTGTTACTTAAACGTTAAAGATGTAGTAAGTTAAATATTGATTTCTACACATTGAGTAGAGTTCCAAGTATATCCATGCCTTTATTCATTCACGCTAATCAAATATAAAATTAATGCAGATGATAGAATTATCAGATAATCTGAAATAACAGTCAAGATGTAGAACTTGCTAACGTTAATAATAGGCTTTTTTAAAACATTAATAACATGTAAAAACTACGAATCATTTTACCTCTAAAAGAATTAGGAAGTAAATTTTGACTAACTCTAAAGAAAATTTCACTGCTGAATAACTTCATTTCTTTTCTGTTAGAAGGGATAATTGCTGACAGCCATTAATCAAATCGCGCGGGACAGATGGGTATTTGTTTTCAAAAATAATGAGTACATAGGAACTTTTAAAAAATTTGCAACAGCGTTGTGCCCACCAGGTTTCGAACCTGGGATCTTCTGCGTGTTAGGCAGATGTGATAACCACTACACCATGGGTACGTGCTGAAGGTGGAGAATTTCATTTTTTTGTAGGTATTGAGTTCAGCATACATTGGTTTGTTGTTATAACTGGAGAATTCGATTGTTTTCGAATTTCTAGCAGCATGTACTGCGGCTCAGTGGTCTAGGGGTATGATTCTCGCTTAGGGTGCGAGAGGTCCCGGGTTCAAATCCCGGCCGAGCCCTCGGGGTTAATAAAAAAGTTTATTTTACTCCAATAGCCAAATTATATTTGAAGTTTGTAACATTACCTCAGCTATTCCGAAACATTATCTGAAGTCATCTCTTCGCCGTGGAATCGAAACTGTACATTTAGTCACTTTTACAAAAAGAGGAAATCAAATTAACTTTTGGATTCAAGCAATGCACCCACCAGGTTTCGAACCTTGGACCTTCTGCCTGTAAAGCAGATGTGATAACCACTACACCATGGGTGCACGCAACTGTCATATAACGCCAATTTTTTATTGATTATGCATTTTTAATAAACCTTTTCCATGATTGAATAATTGTTTTTTTATGATGTTAACGGCTCGATGGTCTAGTGGTATGATTATTGCTTCGGGTGTGAGAGGTCCCGGGTTCAAATCCCGGTCGAGCCCTTTAACTTTTTTTTCCTTTTCTACATTTCACTTTATCAAAATAACGCAAATTTTCGTTATAACTCATTTCTAGTAGTGTTACTTAAACGTTAAATATGTAGTAAGTTAAATATTCATTTCTACACATTGAGTAGAGTTCCAAGTATATCCATGCCTTTATTCCTTCACGCTAATCAAATATAAAATTAATGCAGATGATAGAATTATCAGATAATCTGAAATAACAGTCAAGATGTAGAACTTGCTAACGTTAATAATAGGCTTTTTTAAAACATTAATAACATGTAAAAACTACGAATCATTTTACCTCTAAAAGAATTAGGAAGTAAATTTTGACTAACTCTAAAGAAAATTTCACTGCTGAATAACTTCATTTCTTTTCTGTTAGAAGGGATAATTGCTGACAGCCATTAATCAAATCGCGCGGGACAGATGGGTATTTGTTTTCAAAAATAATGAGTACATAGGAACTTTTAAAAAATTTGCAACAGCGTTGTGCCCACCAGGTTTCGAACCTGGGACCTTCTGCGTGTTAGGCAGATGTGATAACCACTACACCATGGGCACGTGCTGAAGGTGGAGAATTTCATTTTTTTGTAGGGTATTGAGTTCAGCATACATTGCTTTGTTGTTATAACTGGAGAATTCGATTGTTTTCGAATTTCTATCAGTATGTACTGCGGCTCGGTGGTCTAGGGGTATGATTCTCGCTTAGGGTGCGAGAGGTCCCGGGTTCAAATCCCGGCCGAGCCCTGGGGGTTAATAAAAAAGTTTATTTTACTCCAATAGCCAAATTATATTTGAAGTTTGTAACATTACCTCAGCTATTCCGAAACATTATCTGAAGTCATCTCTTCGCCGTGGAATCGAAACTGTACATTTAGTCGCTTTTACAAAAAGAGGAAATCAAATTAACTTTTGGATTTCCGCAATGCACCCACCAGGTTTCGAACCTTGGACCTTCTGCCTGTAAAAAAGATGTGATAACCACTACACCATGGGTGCACGCAACTGTCATATAAAGCCAATTTTACATTGATTATGCATTTTTAATAAACCTTTTCCATGATTGAATAATTGTTTTTTTATGATGTTAACGGCTCGATGGTCTAGTGGTATGATTCTTGCTTCGGGTGTGAGAGGTCCCGGGTTCAAATCCCGGACGAGCCCTTTAACTTTTTTTTCCTTTTCTACATTTCACTTTATCAAAATAACGCAAATTTTCGTTATAACTCATTTCTAGTAGTGTTACTTAAACGTTAAAGATGTAGTAAGTTAAATATTGATTTCTACACATTGAGTAGAGTTCCAAGTATATCCATGCCTTTATTCATTCACGCTAATCATATATAAAATTAATGCAGATGATAGAATTATCAGATAATCTGAAATAACAGTCAAGATGTAGAACTTGCTAACGTTAATAATAGGCTTTTTTAAAACATTAATAACATGTAAAAACTACGAATCATTTTACCTCTAAAAGAATTAGGAAGTAAATTTTGACTAACTCTAAAGAAAATTTCATTGCTGAATAACTTCATTTCTTTTCTGTTAGAAGGGATAATTGCTGACAGCCATTAATCAAATCGCGCGGGACAGATGGGTATTTGTTTTCAAAAATAATGAGTACATAGGAACTTTTAAAAAATTTGCAACAGCGTTGTGCCCACCAGGTTTCGAACCTGGGACCTTCTGCGTGTTAGGCAAATGTGATAACCACTACACCATGGGCACGTGCTGAAGGTGGAGAATTTCATTTTTTTGTAGGGTATTGAGTTCAGCATACATTGCTTTGTTGTTATAACTGGAGAATTCGATTGTTTTCGAATTTCTATCAGCATGTACTGCGGCTCGGTGGTCTAGGGGTAGGATTCTCGCTTAGAGTGCGAGAGGTCCCGGGTTCAAATCCCGGCCGAACCCTGGGGGTTAATAAAAAAGTTTATTTTACTCCAATAGCCAAATTATATTTGAAGTTTGTAACATTACCTCAGCTATTCCGAAACATTATCTGAAGTCATCTCTTCGCCGTGGAATCGAAACTGTACATTTAGTCACTTTTACAAAAAGAGGAAATCAAATTAACTTTTGGATTCAAGCAATGCACCCACCAGGTTTCGAACCTTGAACCTTCTGCCTGTAAAGCAGATGTGATAACCACTACACCATGGGTGCACGCAACTGTTATATAAAGCCAATTTTACATTGATTATGCATTTTTAATAAACCTTTTCCATGATTGAATAATTGTTTTTTTATGATGTTAACGGCTCGATGGTCTAGTGGTATGATTATTGCTTCGGGTGTGAGAGGTCCCGGGTTCAAATCCCGGTCGAGCCCTTTAACTTTTTTTTCCTTTTCTACATTTCACTTTATCAAAATAACGCAAATTTTCGTTATAACTCATTTCTAGTAGTGTTACTTAAACGTTAAAGATGTAGTAAGTTAAATATTGATTTCTACTTATTGAGTAGAGTCCCAAGTATATCCATGCCTTTATTCATTCACGCTAATCAAATATAAAATTAATGCAGATGATAGAATTATCAGATAATCTGAAATAACAGTCAAGATGTAGAACTTGCTAACGTTAATAATAGGCTTTTTTAAAACATTAATAACATGTAAAAACTACGAATCATTTTACCTCTAAAAGAATTAGGAAGTAAATTTTGACTAACTCTAAAGAAAATTTCACTGCTGAATAACTTCATTTCTTTTCTGTTAGAAGGGATAATTGCTGACAGCCATTAATCAAATCGCGCGGGACAGATGGGTATTTGTTTTCAAAAATAATGAGTACATAGGAACTTTTAAAAAATTTGCAACAGCGTTGTGCCCACCAGGTTTCGAACCTGGGACCTTCTGCGTGTTAGGTAGATGTGATAACCACTACACCATGGGCACGTGCTGAAGGTGGAGAATTTCATTTTTTTGTAGGGTATTGAGTTCAGCATACATTGGTTTGTTGTTATAACTGGAGAATTCGATTGTTTTCGAATTTCTAGCAGCATGTACTGCGGCTCGGTGGTCTAGGGGTATGATTCTCGCTTAGGGTGCGAGAGGTCCCGGGTTCAAATCCCGGCCGAGCCCTCGGGGTTAATAAAAAAGTTTATTTTACTCCAATAGCCAAATTATATTTGAAGTTTGTAACATTACCTCAGCTATTCCGAAACATTATCTGAAGTCATCTCTTCGCCGTGGAATCGAAACTGTACATTTAGTCACTTTTACAAAAAGAGGAAATCAAATTAACTTTTGGATTCAAGCAATGCACCCACCAGGTTTCGAACCTTGGACCTTCTGCCTGTAAAGCAGATGTGATAACCACTACACCATGGGTGTACGCAACTGTCATATAAAGCCAATTTTACATTGATTATGCATTTTTAATAAACCTTTTCCATGATTGAATAATTGTTTTTTTATGATGTTAACGGCTCGATGGTCTAGTGGTATGATTCTTGCTTCGGGTGTGAGAGGTCCCGGGTTCAAATCCCGGTCGAGCCCTTTAACTTTTTTTTCCTTTTCTACATTTCACTTTATCAAAATAACGCAAATTTTCGTTATAACTCATTTCTAGTAGTGTTACTTAAACGTTAAAGATGTAGTAAGTTAAATATTGATTTCTACACATTGAGTAGAGTTCCAAGTATATCCATGCCTTTATTCATTCACGCTAATCAAATATAAAATTAATGCAGATGATAGAATTATCAGATAATCTGAAATAACAGTCAAGATGTAGAACTTGCTAACGTTAATAATAGGCTTTTTTAAAACATTAATAACATGTAAAAACTACGAATCATTTTACCTCTAAAAGAATTAGGAAGTAAATTTTGACTAACTCTAAAGAAAATTTCACTGCTGAATAACTTCATTTCTTTTCTGTTAGAAGGGATAATTGCTGACAGCCATTAATCAAATCGCGCGGGACAGATGGGTATTTGTTTTCAAAAATAATGAGTACATAGGAACTTTTAAAAAATTTGCAACAGCGTTGTGCCCACCAGGTTTCGAACCTGGGACCTTCTGCGTGTTAGGCAGATGTGATAACCACTACACCATGGGCACGTGCTGAAGGTGGAGAATTTCATTTTTTTGTAGGGTATTGAGTTCAGCATACATTGCTTTGTTGTTATAACTGGAGAATTCGATTGTTTTCGAATTTCTATCAGCATGAACTGCGGCTCGGTGGTCTAGGGGTATGATTCTCGCTTAGGGTGCGAGAGGTCCCGGGTTCAAATCCCGGCCGAGCCCTGGGGGTTAATAAAAAAGTTTATTTTACTCCAATAGCCAAATTATATTTGAAGTTTGTAACATTACCTCAGCTATTCCGAAACATTATCTGAAGTCATCTCTTCGCCGTGGAATCGAAACTGTACATTTAGTCGCTTTTACAAAAAGAGGAAATCAAATTAACTTTTGGATTCCCGCAATGCACCCACCAGGTTTCGAACCTTGGACCTTCTGCCTGTAAAAAAGATGTGATAACCACTACACCATGGGTGCACGCAACTGTCATATAAAGCCAATTTTACATTGATTATGCATTTTTAATAAACCTTTTCCATGATTGAATAATTGTTTTTTTATGATGTTAACGGCTCGATGGTCTAGTGGTATGATTCTTGCTTCGGGTGTGAGAGGTCCCGGGTTCAAATCCCGGACGAGCCCTTTAACATTTTTTTTCCTTTTCTACATTTCACTTTATCAAAATAACGCAAATTTTCGTTATAACTCATTTCTAGTAGTGTTACTTAAACGTTAAAGATGTAGTAAGTTAAATATTGATTTCTACACATTGAGTAGAGTTCCAAGTATATCCATGCCTTTATTCATTCACGCTAATCAAATATAAAATTAATGCAGATGATAGAATTATCAGATAATCTGAAATAACAGTCAAGATGTAGAACTTGCTAACGTTAATAATAGGCTTTTTTAAAACATTAATAACATGTAAAAACTACGAATCATTTTACCTCTAAAAGAATTAGGAAGTAAATTTTGACTAACTCTAAAGAAAATTTCATTGCTGAATAACTTCATTTCTTTTCTGTTAGAAGGGATAATTGCTGACAGCCATTAATCAAATCGCGCGGGACAGATGGGTATTTGTTTTCAAAAATAATGAGTACATAGGAACTTTTAAAAAATTTGCAACAGCGTTGTGCCCACCAGGTTTCGAACCTGGGACCTTCTGCGTGTTAGGCAGATGTGATAACCACTACACCATGGGCACGTGCTGAAGGTGGAGAATTTCATTTTTTTGTAGGGTATTGAGTTCAGCATACATTGCTTTGTTGTTATAACTGGAGAATTCGATTGTTTTCGAATTTCTATCAGCATGTACTGCGGCTCGGTGGTCTAGGGGTATGATTCTAACTTAGGGTGCGAGAGGTCCCGGGTTCAAATCCCGGCCGAGCCCTGGGGGTTAATAAAAAAGTTTATTTTACTCCAATAGCCAAATTATATTTGAAGTTTGTAACATTACCTCAGCTATTCCGAAACATTATCTGAAGTCATCTCTTCGCCGTGGAATCGAAACTGTACATTTAGTCGCTTTTACAAAAAAAGGAAATCAAATTAACTTTTGGAATCCCGCAATGCACCCACCAGGTTTCGAACCTTGGACCTTCTGCCTGTAAAGCAGATGTGATAACCACTACACCATGGGTGCACGCAACTGTCATATAAAGCCAATTTTACATTGATTATGCATTTTTAATAAACCTTTTCCATGATTGAATAATTGTTTTTTTATGATGTTAACGGCTCGATGGTCTAGTGGTATGATTCTTGCTTCGGGTGTGAGAGGTCCCGGGTTCAAATCCCGGTCGAGCCCTTTAACTTTTTTTTCCTTTTCTACATTTCACTTTATCAAAATAACGCAAATTTTCGTTATAACTCATTTCTAGTAGTGTTACTTAAACGTTAAAGATGTAGTAAGTTAAATATTGATTTCTACACATTGAGTAGAGTTCCAAGTATATCCATGCCTTTATTCATTCACGCTAATCAAATATAAAATTAATGCAGATGATAGAATTATCAGATAATCTGAAATAACAGTCAAGATGTAGAACTTGCTAACGTTAATAATAGGCTTTTTTAAAACATTAATAACATGTAAAAACTACGAATCATTTTACCTCTAAAAGAATTAGGAAGTAAATTTTGACTAACTCTAAAGAAAATTTCACTGCTGAATAACTTCATTTCTTTTCTGTTAGAAGGGATAATTGCTGACAGCCATTAATCAAATCGCGCGGGACAGATGGGTATTTGTTTTCAAAAATAATGAGTACATAGGAACTTTTAAAAAATTTGCAACAGCGTTGTGCCCACCAGGTTTCGAACCTGGGACCTTCTGCGTGTTAGGCAGATGTGATAACCACTACACCATGGGCACGTGCTGAAGGTGGAGAATTTCATTTTTTTGTAGGGTATTGAGTTCAGCATACATTGCTTTGTTGTTATAACTGGAGAATTCGATTGTTTTCGAATTTCTATCAGCATGAACTGCGGCTCGGTGGTCTAGGGGTATGATTCTCGCTTAGGGTGCGAGAGGTCCCGGGTTCAAATCCCGGCCGAGCCCTGGGGGTTAATAAAAAAGTTTATTTTACTCCAATAGCCAAATTATATTTGAAGTTTGTAACATTACCTCAGCTATTCCGAAACATTATCTGAAGTCATCTCTTCGCCGTGGAATCGAAACTGTACATTTAGTCGCTTTTACAAAAAGAGGAAATCAAATTAACTTTTGGATTCCCGCAATGCACCCACCAGGTTTCGAACCTTGGACCTTCTGCCTGTAAAAAAGATGTGATAACCACTACACCATGGGTGCACGCAACTGTCATATAAAGCCAATTTTACATTGATTATGCATTTTTAATAAACCTTTTCCATGATTGAATAATTGTTTTTTTATGATGTTAACGGCTCGATGGTCTAGTGGTATGATTCTTGCTTCGGGTGTGAGAGGTCCCGGGTTCAAATCCCGGACGAGCCCTTTAACATTTTTTCCCTTTTCTACATTTCACTTTATCAAAATAACGCAAATTTTCGTTATAACTCATTTCTAGTAGTGTTACTTAAACGTTAAAGATGTAGTAAGTTAAATATTGATTTCTACACATTGAGTAGAGTTCCAAGTATATCCATGCCTTTATTCATTCACGCTAATCAAATATAAAATTAATGCAGATGATAGAATTATCAGATAATCTGAAATAACAGTCAAGATGTAGAACTTGCTAACGTTAATAATAGGCTTTTTTAAAACATTAATAACATGTAAAAACTACGAATCATTTTACCTCTAAAAGAATTAGGAAGTAAATTTTGACTAACTCTAAAGAAAATTTCATTGCTGAATAACTTCATTTCTTTTCTGTTAGAAGGGATAATTGCTGACAGCCATTAATCAAATCGTGCGGGACAGATGGGTATTTGTTTTCAAAAATAATGAGTACATAGGAACTTTTAAAAAATTTGCAACAGCGTTGTGCCCACCAGGTATCGAGCCTGGGACCTTCTGCGTGTTAGGCAGATGTGATAACCACTACACCATGGGCACGTGCTGAAGGTGGAGAATTTCATTTTTTTGTAGGGTATTGAGTTCAGCATACATTGCTTTGTTGTTATAACTGGAGAATTCGATTGTTTTCGAATTTCTATCAGCATGTACTGCGGCTCGGTGGTCTAGGGGTATGATTCTCGCTTAGGGTGCGAGAGGTCCGGGTTCAGATCCCGGCCGAGCCCTGGGGGTTAATAAAAAAGTTTATTTTACTCCAATAGCCAAATTATATTTGAAGTTTGTAACATTACCTCAGCTATTCCGAAACATTATCTGAAGTCATCTCTTCGCCGTGGAATCGAAACTGTACATTTAGTCGCTTTTACAAAAAGAGGAAATCAAATTAACTTTTGGATTCCCGCAATGCACCCACCAGGTTTCGAACCTTGGACCTTCTGCCTGTAAAGCAGATGTGATAACCACTACACCATGGGTGCACGCAACTGTCATATAAAGCCAATTTTACATTGATTATGCATTTTTAATAATCCTTTTCCATGATTGAATAATTGTTTTTTTATGATGTTAACGGCTCGATGGTCTAGTGATATGATTCTTGCTTCGGGTGTGAGAGGTCCCGGGTTCAAATCCCGGTCGAGCCCTTTAACTTTTTTTTCCTTTTCTACATTTCACTTTATCAAAATAACGCAAATTTTCGTTATAACTCATTTCTAGTAGTGTTACTTAAACGTTAAAGATGTAGTAAGTTAAATATTGATTTCTACACATTGAGTAGAGTTCCAAGTATATCCATGCCTTTATTCATTCACGCTAATCAAATATAAAATTAATGCAGATGATAGAATTATCAGATAATCTGAAATAACAGTCAAGATGTAGAACTTGCTAACGTTAATAATAGGCTTTTTTAAAACATTAATAACATGTAAAAACTACGAATCATTTTACCTCTAAAAGAATTAGGAAGTAAATTTTGACTAACTCTAAAGAAAATTTCACTGCTGAATAACTTCATTTCTTTTCTGTTAGAAGGGATAATTGCTGACAGCCATTAATCAAATCGCGCGGGACAGATGGGTATTTGTTTTCAAAAATAATGAGTACATAGGAACTTTTAAAAAATTTGCAACAGCGTTGTGCCCACCAGGTTTCGAACCTGGGACCGTCTGCGTGTTAGGCAGATGTGATAACCACTACACCATGGGCACGTGCTGAAGGTGGAGAATTTCATTTTTTTGTAGGGTATTGAGTTCAGCATACATTGCTTTGTTGTTATAACTGGAGAATTCGATTGTTTTCGAATTTCTATCAGCATGTACTGCGGCTCGGTGGTCTAGGGGTATGATTCTCGCTTAGGGTGCGAGAGGTCCCGGGTTCAAATCCCGGCCGAGCCCTGGGGGTTAATAAAAAAGTTTATTTTACTCCAATAGCCAAATTATATTTGAAGTTTGTAACATTACCTCAGCTATTCCGAAACATTATCTGAAGTCATCTCTTCGCCGTGGAATCGAAACTGTACATTTAGTCACTTTTACAAAAAGAGGAAATCAAATTAACTTTTGGATTCCCGCAATGCACCCACCAGGTTTCGAACCTTGGACCTTCTGCCTGTAAAGCAGATGTGATAACCACTACACCATGGGTGCACGCAACTGTCATATAAAGCCAATTTTACATTGATTATGCATTTTTAATAATCCTTTTCCATGATTGAATAATTGTTTTTTTATGATGTTAACGGCTCGATGGTCTAGTGGTATGATTCTTGCTTCGGGTGTGAGAGGTCCCGGGTTCAAATCCCGGTCGAGCCCTTTAACTTTTTTTTCCTTTTCTACATTTCACTTTATCAAAATAACGCAAATTTTCGTTATAACTCATTTCTAGTAGTGTTACTTAAACGTTAAAGATGTAGTAAGTTAAATATTGATTTCTACACATTGAGTAGAGTTCCAAGTATATCCATGCCTTTATTCATTCACGCTAATCAAATATAAAATTAATGCAGATGATAGAATTATCAGATAATCTGAAATAACAGTCAAGATGTAGAACTTGCTAACGTTAATAATAGGCTTTTTTAAAACATTAATAACATGTAAAAACTACGAATCATTTTACCTCTAAAAGAATTAGGAAGTAAATTTTGACTAACTCTAAAGAAAATTTCACTGCTGAATAACTTCATTTCTTTTCTGTTAGAAGGGATAATTGCTGACAGCCATTAATCAAATCGCGCGGGACAGATGGGTATTTGTTTTCAAAAATAATGAGTGCATAGGAACTTTTAAAAAATTTGCAACAGCGTTGTGCCCACCAGGTTTCGAACCTGGGACCTTCTGCGTGTTAGGCAGATGTGATAACCACTACACCATGGGCACGTGCTGAAGGTGGAGAATTTCATTTTTTTGTAGGTATTGAGTTCAGCATACATTGGTTTGTTGTTATAACTGGAGAATTCGATTGTTTTCGAATTTCTAGCAGCATGTACTGCGGCTCAGTGGTCTAGGGGTATGATTCTCGCTTTGGGTGCGAGAGGTCCCGGGTTCAAATCCCGGCCGAGCCCTCGGGGTTAATAAAAATGTTTATTTTACTCCAATAGCCAAATTATATTTGAAGTTTGTAACATTACCTCAGCTATTCCGAAACATTATCTGAAGTCATCTCTTCGCCGTGGAATCGAAACTGTACATTTAGTCACTTTTACAAAAAGAGGAAATCAAATTAACTTTTGGATTCAAGCAATGCACCCACCAGGTTTCGAACCTTGGACCTTCTGCCTGTAAAGCAGATGTGATAACCACTACACCATGGGTGCACGCAACTGTCATATAACGCCAATTTTTTATTGATTATGCATTTTTAATAAACCTTTTCCATGATTGAATAATTGTTTTTTTATGATGTTAACGGCTCGATGGTCTAGTGGTATGATTATTGCTTCGGGTGTGAGAGGTCCCGGGTTCAAATCCCGGTCGAGCCCTTTAACTTTTTTTTCCTTTTCTACATTTCACTTTATCAAAATAACGCAAATTTTCGTTATAACTCATTTCTAGTAGTGTTACTTAAACGTTAAAGATGTAGTAAGTTAAATATTGATTTCTACACATTGAGTAGAGTTCCAAGTATATCCATGCCTTTATTCATTCACGCTAATCAAATATAAAATTAATGCAGATGATAGAATTATCAGATAATCTGAAATAACAGTCAAGATGTAGAACTTGCTAACGTTAATAATAGGCTTTTTTAAAACATTAATAACATGTAAAAACTACGAATCATTTTACCTCTAAAAGAATTAGGAAGTAAATTTTGACTAACTCTAAAGAAAATTTCACTGCTGAATAACTTCATTTCTTTTCTGTTAGAAGGGATAATTGCTGACAGCCATTAATCAAATCGCGCGGGACAGATGGGTATTTGTTTTCAAAAATAATGAGTACATAGGAACTTTTAAAAAATTTGCAACAGCGTTGTGCCCACCAGGTTTCGAACCTGGGACCTTCTGCGTGTTAGGTAGATGTGATAACCACTACACCATGGGCACGTGCTGAAGGTGGAGAATTTCATTTTTTTGTAGGGTATTGAGTTCAGCATACATTGGTTTGTTGTTATAACTGGAGAATTCGATTCTTTTCGAATTTCTAGCAGCAGGTACTGCGGCTCGGTGGTCTAGGGGTATGATTCTCGCTTAGGGTGCGAGAGGTCCCGGGTTCAAATCCCGGCCGATCCCTCGGGGTTAATAAAAAAGTTTATTTTACTCCAATAGCCAAATTATATTTGAAGTTTGTAACATTACCTCAGCTATTCCGAAACATTATCTGAAGTCATCTCTTCGCCGTGGAATCGAAACTGTACATTTAGTCACTTTTACAAAAAGAGGAAATCAAATTAACTTTTGGATTCAAGCAATGCACCCACCAGGTTTCGAACCTTGGACCTTCTGCCTGTAAAGCAGATGTGATAACCACTACACCATGGGTGCACGCAACTGTCATATAAAGCCAATTTTACATTGATTATGCATTTTTAATAAACCTTTTCCATGATTGAATAATTGTTTTTTTATGATGTTAACGGTTCGATGGTCTAGTGGTATGATTCTTGCTTCGGGTGTGAGAGGTCCCGGGTTCAAATCCCGGTCGAGCCCTTTAACTCTTTTTTCCTTTTCTACATTTCACTTTATCAAAATAACGCAAATTTTCGTTATAACTCATTTCTAGTAGTGTTACTTAAACGTTAAAGATGTAGTAAGTTAAATATTGATTTCTACACATTGAGTAGAGTTCCAAGTATATCCATGCCTTTATTCATTCACGCTAATCAAATATAAAATTAATGCAGATGATAGAATTATCAGATAATCTGAAATAACAGTCAAGATGTAGAACTTGCTAACGTTAATAATAGGCTTTTTTAAAACATTAATAACATGTAAAAACTACGAATCATTTTACCTCTAAAAGAATTAGGAAGTAAATTTTGACTAACTCTAAAGAAAATTTCATTGCTGAATAACTTCATTTCTTTTCTGTTAGAAGGGATAATTGCTGACAGCCATTAATCAAATCGCGCGGGACAGATGGGTATTTGTTTTCAAAAATAATGAGTACATAGGAACTATTAAAAAGCAGAAAAACCAACGTTTAAAATGCACAAATAATATATGAAAAGCAGCAAACAGCTGTTTCGAATCTACTAGCGAGATTCTTCTTCAGTGCAAAAGGAACAGCGTGCTAGAAAAAGCAAGGCTGAGCAAAATCATAGACAGAGACGCGCTGGCTTTTATACCCTATGCGGGTGGCGAAGGCGCCGAAACAACCAATGAGAGAGAAGCAGTGGAAACGACTGGGTGGACAAGTAGCGACATCTACCGGAGAAGTAGAGAAAAGAAACCAAAAAAGGAGGAATTATATTAACGCTTTCCAAATACTTGGAAAATCTGGAGTACTAGATAAATCATTGACTAAAGAGTGAGAATTTTTAATGATATGGTAAGCTTCCCAAAAATCAAGATCAAGGTTAGAAGAACATTTTTGGATAATGATGGCTGAGGAAAAATCGAACCTATGTTGAGAAGACCAAGAATGTTGAGCAATAGAAGAACGTTTGAGCTCCTGATTTTTAACATAACCTTCATGCTCTTTTAAACGAAATCTAAGAGCACGTTTAGTCTGACCAATATAAGAAAGACCACACTGACAAGAGATCTGGTAAATGCCCCAATTATCTAGGCGATCAACGGGGTGTTTGAGATTTGAAAAAGGGATTTTATTAACTAACTTAACTTTTCTCTACTTCTCCGGTAGATGTCGCTACTTGTCCACCCAGTCGTTTCCACTGCTTCTCTCTCATTGGTTGTTTCGGCGCCTTCGCCACCCGCATAGGGTATAAAAGCCAGCGCGTCTCTGTCTATGATTTTGCTCAGCCTTGCTTTTTCTAGCACGCTGTTCCTTTTGCACTGAAGAAGAATCTCGCTAGTAGATTCGAAACAGCTGTTTGCTGCTTTTCATATATTATTTGTGCATTTTAAACGTTGGTTTTTCTGCTTTTTAATATTGTTGCACAAAGGCTTTATTTGCTATTTTTATACATAGGAACTTTAAAAAAATTTGCAACAGCGTTGTGCCCACCAGGTTTCGAACCTGGGACCTTCTGCGTGTTAGGCAGATGTGATAACCACTACACCATGGGCACGTGCTGAAGGGGGAGAATTTCATTTTTTTGTAGGGTATTGATTTCAGCATACATTGGTTTGTTGTTATAACTGGAGAATTCGATTGTTTTCGAATTTCTAGCAGCATGTACTGCGGCTCGGTGGTCTAGGGGTATGATTCTCGCTTAGGGTGCGAGAGGTCCCGGGTTCAAATCCCGGCCGAGCCCTCGGGGTTAATAAAAAAGTTTATTTTACTCCAATAGCCAAATTATATTTGAAGTTTGTAACATTACCTCAGCTATTCCGAAACATTATCTGAAGTCATCTCTTCGCCGTGGAATCGAAACTGTACATTTAGTCACTTTTACAAAAAGAGGAAATCAAATTAACTTTTGGATTCAAGCAATGCACCCACCAGGTTTCGAACCTTGGACCTTCTGCCTGTAAAGCAGATGTGATAACCACTACACCATGGGTGCACGCAACTGTCATATAAAGCCAATTTTACATTGATTATGCATTTTTAATAATCCTTTTCCATGATTGAATAATTGTTTTTTTTATGATGTTAACGGCTCGATGGTCTAGTGGTATGATTCTTGCTTCGGGTGTGAGAGGTCCCGGGTTCAAATCCCGGTCGAGCCCTTTAACTTTTTTTTCCTTTTCTACATTTCACTTTATCAAAATAACGCAAATTTTCGTTATAACTCATTTCTAGTAGTGTTACTTAAACGTTAAAGATGTAGTAAGTTAAATATTGATTTCTACACATTGAGTAGAGTTCCAAGTATATCCATGCCTTTATTCATTCACGCTAATCAAATATAAAATTAATGCAGATGATAGAATTATCAGATAATCTGAAATAACAGTCAAGATGTAGAACTTGCTAACGTTAATAATAGGCTTTTTTAAAACATTAATAACATGTAAAAACTACGAATCATTTTACCTCTAAAAGAATTAGGAAGTAAATTTTGACTAACTCTAAAGAAAATTTCACTGCTGAATAACTTCATTTCTTTTCTGTTAGAAGGGATAATTGCTGACAGCCATTAATCAAATCGTGCGGGACAGATGGGTATTTGTTTTCAAAAATAATGAGTACATAGGAACTTTTAAAAAATTTGCAACAGCGTTGTGCCCACCAGGTATCGAGCCTGGGACCTTCTGCGTGTTAGGCAGATGTGATAACCACTACACCATGGGCACGTGCTGAAGGTGGAGAATTTCATTTTTTTGTAGGGTATTGAGTTCAGCATACATTGCTTTGTTGTTATAACTGGAGAATTCGATTGTTTTCGAATTTCTATCAGCATGTACTGCGGCTCGGTGGTCTAGGGGTATGATTCTCGCTTAGGGTGCGAGAGGTCCCGGGTTCAAATCCCGGCCGAGCCCTGGGGGTTAATAAAAAAGTTTATTTTACTCCAATAGCCAAATTATATTTGAAGTTTGTAACATTACCTCAGCTATTCCGAAACATTATCTGAAGTCATCTCTTCGCCGTGGAATCGAAACTGTACATTTAGTCGCTTTTACAAAAAGAGGAAATCAAATTAACTTTTGGATTCCCGCAATGCACCCACCAGGTTTCGAACCTTGGACCTTCTGCCTGTAAAGCAGATGTGATAACCACTACACCATGGGTGCACGCAACTGTCATATAAAGCCAATTTTACATTGATTATGCATTTTTAATAAACCTTTTCCATGATTGAATAATTGTTTTTTTATGATGTTAACGGTTCGATGGTCTAGTGGTATGATTCTTGCTTCGGGTGTGAGAGGTCCCGGGTTCAAATCCCGGTCGAGCCCTTTAACTCTTTTTTCCTTTTCTACATTTCACTTTATCAAAATAACGCAAATTTTCGTTATAACTCATTTCTAGTAGTGTTACTTAAACGTTAAAGATGTAGTAAGTTAAATATTGATTTCTACACATTGAGTAGAGTTCCAAGTATATCCATGCCTTTATTCATTCACGCTAATCAAATATAAAATTAATGCAGATGATAGAATTATCAGATAATCTGAAATAACAGTCAAGATGTAGAACTTGCTAACGTTAATAATAGGCTTTTTTAAAACATTAATAACATGTAAAAACTACGAATCATTTTACCTCTAAAAGAATTAGGAAGTAAATTTTGACTAACTCTAAAGAAAATTTCATTGCTGAATAACTTCATTTCTTTTCTGTTAGAAGGGATAATTGCTGACAGCCATTAATCAAATCGCGCGGGACAGATGGGTATTTGTTTTCAAAAATAATGAGTACATAGGAACTATTAAAAAGCAGAAAAACCAACGTTTAAAATGCACAAATAATATATGAAAAGCAGCAAACAGCTGTTTCGAATCTACTAGCGAGATTCTTCTTCAGTGCAAAAGGAACAGCGTGCTAGAAAAAGCAAGGCTGAGCAAAATCATAGACAGAGACGCGCTGGCTTTTATACCCTATGCGGGTGGCGAAGGCGCCGAAACAACCAATGAGAGAGAAGCAGTGGAAACGACTGGGTGGACAAGTAGCGACATCTACCGGAGAAGTAGAGAAAAGAAACCAAAAAAGGAGGAATTATATTAACGCTTTCCAAATACTTGGAAAATCTGGAGTACTAGATAAATCATTGACTAAAGAGTGAGAATTTTTAATGATATGGTAAGCTTCCCAAAAATCAAGATCAAGGTTAGAAGAACATTTTTGGATAATGATGGCTGAGGAAAAATCGAACCTATGTTGAGAAGACCAAGAATGTTGAGCAATAGAAGAACGTTTGAGCTCCTGATTTTTAACATAACCTTCATGCTCTTTTAAACGAAATCTAAGAGCACGTTTAGTCTGACCAATATAAGAAAGACCACACTGACAAGAGATCTGGTAAATGCCCCAATTATCTAGGCGATCAACGGGGTGTTTGAGATTTGAAAAAGGGATTTTATTAACTAACTTAACTTTTCTCTACTTCTCCGGTAGATGTCGCTACTTGTCCACCCAGTCGTTTCCACTGCTTCTCTCTCATTGGTTGTTTCGGCGCCTTCGCCACCCGCATAGGGTATAAAAGCCAGCGCGTCTCTGTCTATGATTTTGCTCAGCCTTGCTTTTTCTAGCACGCTGTTCCTTTTGCACTGAAGAAGAATCTCGCTAGTAGATTCGAAACAGCTGTTTGCTGCTTTTCATATATTATTTGTGCATTTTAAACGTTGGTTTTTCTGCTTTTTAATATTGTTGCACAAAGGCTTTATTTGCTATTTTTATACATAGGAACTTTAAAAAAATTTGCAACAGCGTTGTGCCCACCAGGTTTCGAACCTGGGACCTTCTGCGTGTTAGGCAGATGTGATAACCACTACACCATGGGCACGTGCTGAAGGGGGAGAATTTCATTTTTTTGTAGGGTATTGATTTCAGCATACATTGGTTTGTTGTTATAACTGGAGAATTCGATTGTTTTCGAATTTCTAGCAGCATGTACTGCGGCTCGGTGGTCTAGGGGTATGATTCTCGCTTAGGGTGCGAGAGGTCCCGGGTTCAAATCCCGGCCGAGCCCTCGGGGTTAATAAAAAAGTTTATTTTACTCCAATAGCCAAATTATATTTGAAGTTTGTAACATTACCTCAGCTATTCCGAAACATTATCTGAAGTCATCTCTTCGCCGTGGAATCGAAACTGTACATTTAGTCACTTTTACAAAAAGAGGAAATCAAATTAACTTTTGGATTCAAGCAATGCACCCACCAGGTTTCGAACCTTGGACCTTCTGCCTGTAAAGCAGATGTGATAACCACTACACCATGGGTGCACGCAACTGTCATATAAAGCCAATTTTACATTGATTATGCATTTTTAATAATCCTTTTCCATGATTGAATAATTGTTTTTTTATGATGTTAACGGCTCGATGGTCTAGTGGTATGATTCTTGCTTCGGGTGTGAGAGGTCCCGGGTTCAAATCCCGGTCGAGCCCTTTAACTTTTTTTTCCTTTTCTACATTTCACTTTATCAAAATAACGCAAATTTTCGTTATAACTCATTTCTAGTAGTGTTACTTAAACGTTAAAGATGTAGTAAGTTAAATATTGATTTCTACACATTGAGTAGAGTTCCAAGTATATCCATGCCTTTATTCATTCACGCTAATCAAATATAAAATTAATGCAGATGATAGAATTATCAGATAATCTGAAATAACAGTCAAGATGTAGAACTTGCTAACGTTAATAATAGGCTTTTTTAAAACATTAATAACATGTAAAAACTACGAATCATTTTACCTCTAAAAGAATTAGGAAGTAAATTTTGACTAACTCTAAAGAAAATTTCACTGCTGAATAACTTCATTTCTTTTCTGTTAGAAGGGATAATTGCTGACAGCCATTAATCAAATCGTGCGGGACAGATGGGTATTTGTTTTCAAAAATAATGAGTACATAGGAACTTTTAAAAAATTTGCAACAGCGTTGTGCCCACCAGGTATCGAGCCTGGGACCTTCTGCGTGTTAGGCAGATGTGATAACCACTACACCATGGGCACGTGCTGAAGGGGGAGAATTTCATTTTTTTGTAGGGTATTGAGTTCAGCATACATTGCTTTGTTGTTATAACTGGAGAATTCGATTGTTTTCGAATTTCTATCAGCATGTACTGCGGCTCGGTGGTCTAGGGGTATGATTCTCGCTTAGGGTGCGAGAGGTCCCGGGTTCAAATCCCGGCCGAGCCCTGGGGGTTAATAAAAAAGTTTATTTTACTCCAATAGCCAAATTATATTTGAAGTTTGTAACATTACCTCAGCTATTCCGAAACATTATCTGAAGTCATCTCTTCGCCGTGGAATCGAAACTGTACATTTAGTCGCTTTTACAAAAAGAGGAAATCAAATTAACTTTTGGATTCCCGCAATGCACCCACCAGGTTTCGAACCTTGGACCTTCTGCCTGTAAAGCAGATGTGATAACCACTACACCATGGGTGCACGCAACTGTCATATAAAGCCAATTTTACATTGATTATGCATTTTTAATAATCCTTTTCCATGATTGAATAATTGTTTTTTTATGATGTTAACGGCTCGATGGTCTAGTGGTATGATTCTTGCTTCGGGTGTGAGAGGTCCCGGGTTCAAATCCCGGTCGAGCCCTTTAACTTTTTTTTCCTTTTCTACATTTCACTTTATCAAAATAACGCAAATTTTCGTTATAACTCATTTCTAGTAGTGTTACTTAAACGTTAAAGATGTAGTAAGTTAAATATTGATTTCTACACATTGAGTAGAGTTCCAAGTATATCCATGCCTTTATTCATTCACGCTAATCAAATATAAAATTAATGCAGATGATAGAATTATCAGATAATCTGAAATAACAGTCAAGATGTAGAACTTGCTAACGTTAATAATAGGCTTTTTTAAAACATTAATAACATGTAAAAACTACGAATCATTTTACCTCTAAAAGAATTAGGAAGTAAATTTTGACTAACTCTAAAGAAAATTTCACTGCTGAATAACTTCATTTCTTTTCTGTTAGAAGGGATAATTGCTGACAGCCATTAATCAAATCGCGCGGGACAGATGGGTATTTGTTTTCAAAAATAATGAGTACATAGGAACTTTTAAAAAATTTGCAACAGCGTTGTGCCCACCAGGTTTCGAACCTGGGACCGTCTGCGTGTTAGGCAGATGTGATAACCACTACACCATGGGCACGTGCTGAAGGTGGAGAATTTCATTTTTTTGTAGGGTATTGAGTTCAGCATACATTGCTTTGTTGTTATAACTGGAGAATTCGATTGTTTTCGAATTTCTATCAGCATGTACTGCGGCTCGGTGGTCTAGGGGTATGATTCTCGCTTAGGGTGCGAGAGGTCCCGGGTTCAAGTCCCGGCCGAGCCCTGGGGGTTAATAAAAAAGTTTATTTTACTCCAATAGCCAAATTATATTTGAAGTTTGTAACATTACCTCAGCTATTCCGAAACATTATCTGAAGTCATCTCTTCGCCGTGGAATCGAAACTGTACATTTAGTCGCTTTTACAAAAAGAGGAAATCAAATTAACTTTTGGATTCCCGCAATGCACCCACCAGGTTTCGAACCTTGGACCTTCTGCCTGTAAAGCAGATGTGATAACCACTACACCATGGGTGCACGCAACTGTCATATAAAGCCAATTTTACATTGATTATGCATTTTTAATAATCCTTTTCCATGATTGAATAATTGTTTTTTTATGATGTTAACGGCTCGATGGTCTAGTGGTATGATTCTTGCTTCGGGTGTGAGAGGTCCCGGGTTCAAATCCCGGTCGAGCCCTTTAACTTTTTTTTCCTTTTCTACATTTCACTTTATCAAAATAACGCAAATTTTCGTTATAACTCATTTCTAGTAGTGTTACTTAAACGTTAAAGATGTAGTAAGTTAAATATTGATTTCTACACATTGAGTAGAGTTCCAAGTATATCCATGCCTTTATTCATTCACGCTAATCAAATATAAAATTAATGCAGATGATAGAATTATCAGATAATCTGAAATAACAGTCAAGATGTAGAACTTGCTAACGTTAATAATAGGCTTTTTTAAAACATTAATAACATGTAAAAACTACGAATCATTTTACCTCTAAAAGAATTAGGAAGTAAATTTTGACTAACTCTAAAGAAAATTTCACTGCTGAATAACTTCATTTCTTTTCTGTTAGAAGGGATAATTGCTGACAGCCATTAATCAAATCGCGCGGGACAGATGGGTATTTGTTTTCAAAAATAATGAGTACATAGGAACTTTTAAAAAATTTGCAACAGCGTTGTGCCCACCAGGTTTCGAACCTGGGACCTTCTGCGTGTTAGGCAGATGTGATAACCACTACACCATGGGCACGTGCTGAAGGTGGAGAATTTCATTTTTTTGTAGGTATTGAGTTCAGCATACATTGGTTTGTTGTTATAACTGGAGAATTCGATTCTTTTCGAATTTCTAGCAGCAGGTACTGCGGCTCGGTGGTCTAGGGGTATGATTCTCGCTTAGGGTGCGAGAGGTCCCGGGTTCAAATCCCGGCCGAGCCCTCGGGGTTAATAAAAAAGTTTATTTTACTCCAATAGCCAAATTATATTTGAAGTTTGTAACATTACCTCAGCTATTCCGAAACATTATCTGAAGTCATCTCTTCGCCGTGGAATCGAAACTGTACATTTAGTCACTTTTACAAAAAGAGGAAATCAAATTAACTTTTGGATTCAAGCAATGCACCCACCAGGTTTCGAACCTTGGACCTTCTGCCTGTAAAGCAGATGTGATAACCACTACACCATGGGTGCACGCAACTGTCATATAAAGCCAATTTTACATTGATTATGCATTTTTAATAAACCTTTTCCATGATTGAATAATTGTTTTTTTATGATGTTAACGGTTCGATGGTCTAGTGGTATGATTCTTGCTTCGGGTGTGAGAGGTCCCGGGTTCAAATCCCGGTCGAGCCCTTTAACTTTTTTTTCCTTTTCTACATTTCACTTTATCAAAATAACGCAAATTTTCGTTATAACTCATTTCTAGTAGTGTTACTTAAACGTTAAAGATGTAGTAAGTTAAATATTGATTTCTACACATTGAGTAGAGTTCCAAGTATATCCATGCCTTTATTCATTCACGCTAATCAAATATAAAATTAATGCAGATGATAGAATTATCAGATAATCTGAAATAACAGTCAAGATGTAGAACTTGCTAACGTTAATAATAGGCTTTTTTAAAACATTAATAACATGTAAAAACTACGAATCATTTTACCTCTAAAAGAATTAGGAAGTAAATTTTGACTAACTCTAAAGAAAATTTCATTTCTTTTCTGTTAGAAGGGATAATTGCTGACAGCCATTAATCAAATCGCGCGGGACAGATGGGTATTTGTTTTCAAAAATAATGAGTACATAGGAACTATTAAAAAGCAGAAAAACCAACGTTTAAAATGCACAAATAATATATGAAAAGCAGCAAACAGCTGTTTCGAATCTACTAGCGAGATTCTTCTTCAGTGCAAAAGGAACAGCGTGCTAGAAAAAGCAAGGCTGAGCAAAATCATAGACAGAGACGCGCTGGCTTTTATACCCTATGCGGGTGGCGAAGGCGCCGAAACAACCAATGAGAGAGAAGCAGTGGAAACGACTGGGTGGACAAGTAGCGACATCTACCGGAGAAGTAGAGAAAAGAAACCAAAAAAGGAGGAATTATATTAACGCTTTCCAAATACTTGGAAAATCTGGAGTACTAGATAAATCATTGACTAAAGAGTGAGAATTTTTAATGATATGGTAAGCTTCCCAAAAATCAAGATCAAGGTTAGAAGAACATTTTTGGATAATGATGGCTGAGGAAAAATCGAACCTATGTTGAGAAGACCAAGAATGTTGAGCAATAGAAGAACGTTTGAGCTCCTGATTTTTAACATAACCTTCATGCTCTTTTAAACGAAATCTAAGAGCACGTTTAGTCTGACCAATATAAGAAAGACCACACTGACAAGAGATCTGGTAAATGCCCCAATTATCTAGGCGATCAACGGGGTGTTTGAGATTTGAAAAAGGGATTTTATTAACTAACTTAACTTTTCTCTACTTCTCCGGTAGATGTCGCTACTTGTCCACCCAGTCGTTTCCACTGCTTCTCTCTCATTGGTTGTTTCGGCGCCTTCGCCACCCGCATAGGGTATAAAAGCCAGCGCGTCTCTGTCTATGATTTTGCTCAGCCTTGCTTTTTCTAGCACGCTGTTCCTTTTGCACTGAAGAAGAATCTCGCTAGTAGATTCGAAACAGCTGTTTGCTGCTTTTCATATATTATTTGTGCATTTTAAACGTTGGTTTTTCTGCTTTTTAATATTGTTGCACAAAGGCTTTATTTGCTATTTTTATACATAGGAACTTTAAAAAAATTTGCAACAGCGTTGTGCCCACCAGGTTTCGAACCTGGGACCTTCTGCGTGTTAGGCAGATGTGATAACCACTACACCATGGGCACGTGCTGAAGGTGGAGAATTTCATTTTTTTGTAGGGTATTGAGTTCAGCATACATTGGTTTGTTGTTATAACTGGAGAATTCGATTGTTTTCGAATTTCTAGCAGCATGTACTGCGGCTCGGTGGTCTAGGGGTATGATTCTCGCTTAGGGTGCGAGAGGTCCCGGGTTCAAATCCCGGCCGAGCCCTCGGGGTTAATAAAAAAGTTTATTTTACTCCAATAGCCAAATTATATTTGAAGTTTGTAACATTACCTCAGCTATTCCGAAACATTATCTGAAGTCATCTCTTCGCCGTGGAATCGAAACTGTACATTTAGTCACTTTTACAAAAAGAGGAAATCAAATTAACTTTTGGATTCAAGTAATGCACCCACCAGGTTTCGAACCTTGGACCTTCTGCCTGTAAAGCAGATGTGATAACCACTACACCATGGGTGCACGCAACTGTCATATAAAGCCAATTTTACATTGATTATGCATTTTTAATAAACCTTTTCCATGATTGAATAATTGTTTTTTTATGATGTTAACGGCTCGATGGTCTAGTGGTATGATTATTGCTTCGGGTGTGAGAGGTCCCGGGTTCAAATCCCGGTCGAGCCCTTTAACTTTTTTTTCCTTTTCTACATTTCACTTTATCAAAATAACGCAAATTTTCGTTATAACTCATTTCTAGTAGTGTTACTTAAACGTTAAAGATGTAGTAAGTTAAATATTGATTTCTACACATTGAGTAGAGTTCCAAGTATATCCATGCCTTTATTCATTCACGCTAATCAAATATAAAATTAATGCAGATGATAGAATTATCAGATAATCTGAAATAACAGTCAAGATGTAGAACTTGCTAACGTTAATAATAGGCTTTTTTAAAACATTAATAACATGTAAAAACTACGAATCATTTTACCTCTAAAAGAATTAGGAAGTAAATTTTGACTAACTCTAAAGAAAATTTCATTGCTGAATAACTTCATTTCTTTTCTGTTAGAAGGGATAATTGCTGACAGCCATTAATCAAATCTCGCGGGACAGATGGGTATTTGTTTTCAAAAATAATGAGTACATAGGAACTTTTAAAAAATTCGCAACAGCGTTGTGCCCACCAGGTTTCGAACCCTGGACCTTCTGCGTGTTAGGCAGATGTGATAACCACTACACCATGGGAGCGTGCTGAAGGTGGAGAATTTCATTTTTTTGTAGGGTATTGAGTTCAGCATACATTGCTTTGTTGTTATAACTGGAGAATTCGATTGTTTTCGAATTTCTATCAGCATGTACTGCGGCTCGGTGGTCTAGGGGTATTATTCTCGCTTAGGGTGCGAGAGGTCCCGGGTTCAAATCCCGGCCGAGCCCTGGGGGTTAATAAAAAAGTTTATTTTACTCCAATAGCCAAATTATATTTGAAGTTTGTAACATTACCTCAGCTATTCCGAAACACTATCTGAAGTCATCTCTTCGCCGTGGAATCGAAACTGTACATTTAGTCACCTTTACAAAAAGAGGAAATCAAATTAACTTTTGGATTCCCGCAATGCACCCACCAGGTTTCGAACGTGGGACCTTCTGCGTGTAAAGCAGATGTGATAACCACTACACCATGGGTGCACGCAACTGTCATATAAAGCCAATTTTACATTGATTATGCATTTTTAATAATCCTTTTCCATGATTGAATAATTGTTTTTTTATGATGTTAACGGCTCGATGGTCTAGTGGTATGATTCTTGCTTCGGGTGTGAGAGGTCCCGGGTTCAAATCCCGGTCGAGCCCTTTAACTTTTTTTTCCTTTTCTACATTTCACTTTATCAAAATAACGCAAATTTTCGTTATAACTCATTTCTAGTAGTGTTACTTAAACGTTAAAGATGTAGTAAGTTAAATCTTGATTTCTACACATTGAGTAGAGTTCCAAGTATATCCATGCCTTTATTCATTCACGCTAATCAAATATAAAATTAATGCAGATGATAGAATTATCAGATAATCTGAAATAACAGTCAAGATGTAGAACTTGCTAACGTTAATAATAGGCTTTTTTAAAACATTAATAACATGTAAAAACTACGAATCATTTTACTTCTAAAAGAATTAGGAAGTAAATTTTGACTAACTCTAAAGAAAATTTCATTGCTGAATAACTTCATTTCTTTTCTGTTAGAAGGGATAATTGCTGACAGCCATTAATCAAATCGCGCGGGACAGATGGGTATTTGTTTTCAAAAATAATGAGTACATAGGAACTTTTAAAAAATTTGCAACAGCGTTGTGCCCACCAGGTTTCGAACCTGGGACCTTCTGCGTGTTAGGCAGATGTGATAACCACTACACCATGGGCACGTGCCGAAGGTGGAGAATTTCATTTTTTTGTAGGGTATTGAGTTCAGCATACATTGCTTTGTTGTTATAACTGGAGAATTCGGTTGTTTTCGAATTTCTATCAGCATGTACTGCGGCTCGGTGGTCTAGGGGTATGATTCTCGCTTAGGGTGCGAGAGGTCCCGGGTTCAAATCCCGGCCGAGCCCTGGGGGTTAATAAAAAAGTTTATTTTACTCCAATAGCCAAATTATATTTGAAGTTTGTAACATTACCTCAGGTATTCCGAAACACTGTCTGAAGTCATCTCTTCGCCGTGGAATCGAAACTGTACATTTAGTCACCTTTACAAAAAGAGGAAATCAAATTAACTTTTGGATTCCCGCAATGCACCCACCAGGTTTCGAACCTGGGACCTTCTGCGTGTAAAGCAGATGTGATAACCACGACACCATGGGTGCACGCAACTGTCATATAAAGCCAATTTTACATTGATTATGCATTTTTAATAATCCTTTTCCATGATTGAATAATTGTTTTTTTATGCTGTTAACGGCTCGATGGTCTAGTGGTATGATTCTTGCTTCGGGTGTGAGAGGTCCCGGGTTCAAATCCCGGTCGAGCCCTTTAACTTTTTTTTCCTTTTCTACATTTTACTTTATCAAAATAACGCAAATTTTCGTTATAACTCATTTCTAGTAGTGTTACTTAAACGTTAAAGATGTAGTAAGTTAAATCTTGATTTCTACACATTGAGTAGAGTTCCAAGTATATCCATGCCTTTATTCATTCACGCTAATCAAATATAAAATTAATGCAGATGATAGAATTATCAGATAATCTGAAATAACAGTCAAGATGTAGAACTTGCTAACGTTAATAATAGGCTTTTTTAAAACATTAATAACATGTAAAAACTACGAATCATTTTACCTCTAAAAGAATTAGGAAGTAAATTTTGACTAACTCTAAAGAAAATTTCACTGCTGAATAACTTCATTTCTTTTCTGTTAGAAGGGATAATTGCTGACAGCCATTAATCAAATCGCGCGGGACAGATGGGTATTTGTTTTCAAAAATAATGAGTACATAGGAACTTTTAAAAAGTTTGCAACAGCGTTGTGCCCACCAGGTTTCGAACCTGGGACCTTCTGCGTGTTAGGTAGATGTGATAACCACTACACCATGGGCACGTGCTGAAGGTGGAGAATTTCATTTTTTTGTAGGGTATTGAGTTCAGCATACATTGGTTTGTTGTTATAACTGGAGAATTCGATTCTTTTCGAATTTCTAGCAGCAGGTACTGCGGCTCGGTGGTCTAGGGGTATGATTCTCGCTTAGGGTGCGAGAGGTCCCGGGTTCAAATCCCGGCCGAGCCCTCGGGGTTAATAAAAAAGTTTATTTTACTCCAATAGCCAAATTATATTTGAAGTTTGTAACATTACCTCAGCTATTCCGAAACATTATCTGAAGTCATCTCTTCGCCGTGGAATCGAAACTGTACATTTAGTCACTTTTACAAAAAGAGGAAATCAAATTAACTTTTGGATTCAAGCAATGCACCCACCAGGTTTCGAACCTTGGACCTTCTGCCTGTAAAGCAGATGTGATAACCACTACACCATGGGTGCACGCAACTGTCATATAAAGCCAATTTTACATTGATTATGCATTTTTAATAAACCTTTTCCATGATTGAATAATTGTTTTTTTATGATGTTAACGGTTCGATGGTCTAGTGGTATGATTCTTGCTTCGGGTGTGAGAGGTCCCGGGTTCAAATCCCGGTCGAGCCCTTTAACTTTTTTTTCCTTTTCTACATTTCACTTTATCAAAATAACGCAAATTTTCGTTATAACTCATTTCTAGTAGTGTTACTTAAACGTTAAAGATGTAGTAAGTTAAATATTGATTTCTACATATTGAGTAGAGTTCCAAGTATATCCATGCCTTTATTCATTCACGCTAATCAAATATAAAATTAATGCAGATGATAGAATTATCAGATAATCTGAAATAACAGTCAAGATGTAGAACTTGCTAACGTTAATAATAGGCTTTTTTAAAACATTAATAACATGTAAAAACTACGAATCATTTTACCTCTAAAAGAATTAGGAAGTAAATTTTGACTAACTCTAAAGAAAATTTCATTGCTGAATAACTTCATTTCTTTTCTGTTAGAAGGGATAATTGCTGACAGCCATTAATCAAATCGCGCGGGACAGATGGGTATTTGTTTTCAAAAATAATGAGTACATAGGAACTATTAAAAAGCAGAAAAACCAACGTTTAAAATGCACAAATAATATATGAAAAGCAGCAAACAGCTGTTTCGAATCTACTAGCGAGATTCTTCTTCAGTGCAAAAGGAACAGCGTGCTAGAAAAAGCAAGGCTGAGCAAAATCATAGACAGAGACGCGCTGGCTTTTATACCCTATGCGGGTGGCGAAGGCGCCGAAACAACCAATGAGAGAGAAGCAGTGGAAACGACTGGGTGGACAAGTAGCGACATCTACCGGAGAAGTAGAGAAAAGAAACCAAAAAAGGAGGAATTATATTAACGCTTTCCAAATACTTGGAAAATCTGGAGTACTAGATAAATCATTGACTAAAGAGTGAGAATTTTTAATGATATGGTAAGCTTCCCAAAAATCAAGATCAAGGTTAGAAGAACATTTTTGGATAATGATGGCTGAGGAAAAATCGAACCTATGTTGAGAAGACCAAGAATGTTGAGCAATAGAAGAACGTTTGAGCTCCTGATTTTTAACATAACCTTCATGCTCTTTTAAACGAAATCTAAGAGCACGTTTAGTCTGACCAATATAAGAAAGACCACACTGACAAGAGATCTGGTAAATGCCCCAATTATCTAGGCGATCAACGGGGTGTTTGAGATTTGAAAAAGGGGTTTTATTAACTAACTTAACTTTTCTCTACTTCTCCGGTAGATGTCGCTACTTGTCCACCCAGTCGTTTCCACTGCTTCTCTCTCATTGGTTGTTTCGGCGCCTTCGCCACCCGCATAGGGTATAAAAGCCAGCGCGTCTCTGTCTATGATTTTGCTCATCCTTGCTTTTTCTAGCACGCTGTTCCTTTTGCACTGAAGAAGAATCTCGCTAGTAGATTCGAAACAGCTGTTTGCTGCTTTTCATATATTATTTGTGCATTTTAAACGCTGGTTTTTCTGCTTTTTAATATTGTTGCACAAAGGCTTTATTTGCTATTTTTATACATAGGAACTTTAAAAAAATTTGCAACAGCGTTGTGCCCACCAGGTTTCGAACCTGGGACCTTCTGCGTGTTAGGCAGATGTGATAACCACTACACCATGGGCACGTGCTGAAGGTGGAGAAATTCATTTTTTTGTAGGGTATTGAGTTCAGCATACATTGGTTTGTTGTTATAACTGGAGAATTCGATTGTTTTCGAATTTCTAGCAGCACGTACTGCGGCTCGGTGGTCTAGGGGTATGATTCTCGCTTAGGGTGCGAGAGGTCCCGGGTTCAAATCCCGGCCGAGCCCTCGGGGTTAATAAAAAAGTTTATTTTACTCCAATAGCCAAATTATATTTGAAGTTTGTAACATTACCTCAGCTATTCCGAAACATTATCTGAAGTCATCTCTTCGCCGTGGAATCGAAACTGTACATTTAGTCACTTTTACAAAAAGAGGAAATCAAATTAACTTTTGGATTCAAGCAATGCACCCACCAGGTTTCGAACCTTGGACCTTCTGCCAGTAAAGCAGATGTGATAACCACTACACCATGGGTGCACGCAACTGTCATATAAAGCCAATTTTACATTGATTATGCATTTTTAATAAACCTTTTCCATGATTGAATAATTGTTTTTTTATGCTGTTAACGGCTCGATGGTCTAGTGGTATGATTCTTGCTTCGGGTGTGAGAGGTCCCGGGTTCAAATCCCGGTCGAGCCCTTTAACTTTTTTTTCCTTTTCTACATTTTACTTTATCAAAATAACGCAAATTTTCGTTATAACTCATTTCTAGTAGTGTTACTTAAACGTTAAAGATGTAGTAAGTTAAATCTTGATTTCTACACATTGAGTAGAGTTCCAAGTATATCCATGCCTTTATTCATTCACGCTAATCAAATATAAAATTAATGCAGATGATAGAATTATCAGATAATCTGAAATAACAGTCAAGATGTAGAACTTGCTAACGTTAATAATAGGCTTTTTTAAAACATTAATAACATGTAAAAACTACGAATCATTTTACCTCTAAAAGAATTAGGAAGTAAATTTTGACTAACTCTAAAGAAAATTTCACTGCTGAATAACTTCATTTCTTTTCTGTTAGAAGGGATAATTGCTGACAGCCATTAATCAAATCGCGCGGGACAGATGGGTATTTGTTTTCAAAAATAATGAGTACATAGGAACTTTTAAAAAGTTTGCAACAGCGTTGTGCCCACCAGGTTTCGAACCTGGGACCTTCTGCGTGTTAGGTAGATGTGATAACCACTACACCATGGGCACGTGCTGAAGGTGGAGAATTTCATTTTTTTGTAGGGTATTGAGTTCAGCATACATTGGTTTGTTGTTATAACTGGAGAATTCGATTCTTTTCGAATTTCTAGCAGCAGGTACTGCGGCTCGGTGGTCTAGGGGTATGATTCTCGCTTAGGGTGCGAGAGGTCCCGGGTTCAAATCCCGGCCGAGCCCTCGGGGTTAATAAAAAAGTTTATTTTACTCCAATAGCCAAATTATATTTGAAGTTTGTAACATTACCTCAGCTATTACGAAACATTATCTGAAGTCATCTCTTCGCCGTGGAATCGAAACTGTACATTTAGTCACTTTTACAAAAAGAGGAAATCTAATTAACTTTTGGATTCAAGCAATGCACCCACCAGGTTTCGAACCTTGGACCTTCTGCCTGTAAAGCAGATGTGATAACCACTACACCATGGGTGCACGCAACTGTCATATAAAGCCAATTTTACATTGATTATGCATTTTTAATAAACCTTTTCCATGATTGAATAATTGTTTTTTTATGATGTTAACGGTTCGATGGTCTAGTGGTATGATTCTTGCTTCGGGTGTGAGAGGTCCCGGGTTCAAATCCCGGTCGAGCCCTTTAACTTTTTTTTCCTTTTCTACATTTCACTTTATCAAAATAACGCAAATTTTCGTTATAACTCATTTCTAGTAGTGTTACTTAAACGTTAAAGATGTAGTAAGTTAAATATTGATTTCTACATATTGAGTAGAGTTCCAAGTATATCCATGCCTTTATTCATTCACGCTAATCAAATATAAAATTAATGCAGATGATAGAATTATCAGATAATCTGAAATAACAGTCAAGATGTAGAACTTGCTAACGTTAATAATAGGCTTTTTTAAAACATTAATAACATGTAAAAACTACGAATCATTTTACCTCTAAAAGAATTAGGAAGTAAATTTTGACTAACTCTAAAGAAAATTTCATTGCTGAATAACTTCATTTCTTTTCTGTTAGAAGGGATAATTGCTGACAGCCATTAATCAAATCGCGCGGGACAGATGGGTATTTGTTTTCAAAAATAATGAGTACATAGGAACTATTAAAAAGCAGAAAAACCAACGTTTAAAATGCACAAATAATATATGAAAAGCAGCAAACAGCTGTTTCGAATCTACTAGCGAGATTCTTCTTCAGTGCAAAAGGAACAGCGTGCTAGAAAAAGCAAGGCTGAGCAAAATCATAGACAGAGACGCGCTGGCTTTTATACCCTATGCGGGTGGCGAAGGCGCCGAAACAACCAATGAGAGAGAAGCAGTGGAAACGACTGGGTGGACAAGTAGCGACATCTACCGGAGAAGTAGAGAAAAGAAACCAAAAAAGGAGGAATTATATTAACGCTTTCCAAATACTTGGAAAATCTGGAGTACTAGATAAATCATTGACTAAAGAGTGAGAATTTTTAATGATATGGTAAGCTTCCCAAAAATCAAGATCAAGGTTAGAAGAACATTTTTGGATAATGATGGCTGAGGAAAAATCGAACCTATGTTGAGAAGACCAAGAATGTTGAGCAATAGAAGAACGTTTGAGCTCCTGATTTTTAACATAACCTTCATGCTCTTTTAAACGAAATCTAAGAGCACGTTTAGTCTGACCAATATAAGAAAGACCACACTGACAAGAGATCTGGTAAATGCCCCAATTATCTAGGCGATCAACGGGGTGTTTGAGATTTGAAAAAGGGATTTTATTAACTAACTTAACTTTTCTCTACTTCTCCGGTAGATGTCGCTACTTGTCCACCCAGTCGTTTCCACTGCTTCTCTCTCATTGGTTGTTTCGGCGCCTTCGCCACCCGCATAGGGTATAAAAGCCAGCGCGTCTCTGTCTATGATTTTGCTCAGCCTTGCTTTTTCTAGCACGCTGTTCCTTTTGCACTGAAGAAGAATCTCGCTAGTAGATTCGAAACAGCTGTTTGCTGCTTTTCATATATTATTTGTGCATTTTAAACGTTGGTTTTTCTGCTTTTTAATATTGTTGCACAAAGGCTTTATTTGCTATTTTTATACATAGGAACTTTAAAAAAATTTGCAACAGCGTTGTGCCCACCAGGTTTCGAACCTGGGACCTTCTGCGTGTTAGGCAGATGTGATAACCACTACACCATGGGCACGTGCTGAAGGTGGAGAAATTCATTTTTTTGTAGGGTATTGAGTTCAGCATACATTGGTTTGTTGTTATAACTGGAGAATTCGATTGTTTTCGAATTTCTAGCAGCACGTACTGCGGCTCGGTGGTCTAGGGGTATGATTCTCGCTTAGGGTGCGAGAGGTCCCGGGTTCAAATCCCGGCCGAGCCCTCGGGGTTAATAAAAAAGTTTATTTTACTCCAATAGCCAAATTATATTTGAAGTTTGTAACATTACCTCAGCTATTCCGAAACATTATCTGAAGTCATCTCTTCGCCGTGGAATCGAAACTGTACATTTAGTCACTTTTACAAAAAGAGGAAATCAAATTAACTTTTGGATTCAAGCAATGCACCCACCAGGTTTCGAACCTTGGACCTTCTGCCAGTAAAGCAGATGTGATAACCACTACACCATGGGTGCACGCAACTGTCATATAAAGCCAATTTTACATTGATTATGCATTTTTAATAAACCTTTTCCATGATTGAATAATTGTTTTTTTATGATGTTAACGGCTCGATGGTCTAGTGGTATGATTATTGCTTCGGGTGTGAGAGGTCCCGGGTTCAAATCCCGGTCGAGCCCTTTAACTTTTTTTTCCTTTTCTACATTTCACTTTATCAAAATAACGCAAATTTTCGTTATAACTCATTTCTAGTAGTGTTACTTAAACGTTAAAGATGTAGTAAGTTAAATCTTGATTTCTACACATTGAGTAGAGTTCCAAGTATATCCATGCCTTTATTCATTCACGCTAATCAAATATAAAATTAATGCAGATGATAGAATTATCAGATAATCTGAAATAACAGTCAAGATGTAGAACTTGCTAACGTTAATAATAGGCTTTTTTAAAACATTAATAACATGTAAAAACTACGAATCATTTTACTTCTAAAAGAATTAGGAAGTAAATTTTGACTAACTCTAAAGAAAATTTCATTGCTGAATAACTTCATTTCTTTTCTGTTAGAAGGGATAATTGCTGACAGCCATTAATCAAATCGCGCGGGACAGATGGGTATTTGTTTTCAAAAATAATGAGTACATAGGAACTTTTAAAAAATTTGCAACAGCGTTGTGCCCACCAGGTTTCGAACCTGGGACCTTCTGCGTGTTAGGCAGATGTGATAACCACTACACCATGGGAGCGTGCTGAAGGTGGAGAATTTCATTTTTTTGTAGGGTATTGAGTTCAGCATACATTGCTTTGTTGTTATAACTGGAGAATTCGATTGTTTTCGAATTTCTATCAGCATGTACTGCGGCTCGGTGGTCTAGGGGTATTATTCTCGCTTAGGGTGCGAGAGGTCCCGGGTTCAAATCCCGGCCGAGCCCTGGGGGTTAATAAAAAAGTTTATTTTACTCCAATAGCCAAATTATATTTGAAGTTTGTAACATTACCTCAGCTATTCCGAAACATTATCTGAAGTCATCTCTTCGCCGTGGAATCGAAACTGTACATTTAGTCACTTTTACAAAAAGAGGAAATCAAATTAACTTTTGGATTCCCGCAATGCACCCACCAGGTTTCGAACCTTGGACCTTCTGCCTGTAAAAAAGATTTGATAACCACTACACCATGGGTGCACGCAACTGTCATATAAAGCCAATTTTACATTGATTATGCATTTTTAATAATCCTTTTCCATGATTGAATAATTGTTTTTTTATGATGTTAACGGCTCGATGGTCTAGTGGTATGATTCTTGCTTCGGGTGTGAGAGGTCCCGGGTTCAAATCCCGGTCGAGCCCTTTAACTTTTTTTTCCTTTTCTACATTTCACTTTATCAAAATAACGCAAATTTTCGTTATAACTCATTTCTAGTAGTGTTACTTAAACGTTAAAGATGTAGTAAGTTAAATATTGATTTCTACACATTGAGTAGAGTTCCAAGTATATCCATGCCTTTATTCATTCACGCTAATCAAATATAAAATTAATGCAGATGATAGAATTATCAGATAATCTGAAATAACAGTCAAGATGTAGAACTTGCTAACGTTAATAATAGGCTTTTTTAAAACATTAATAACATGTAAAAACTACGAATCATTTTACTTCTAAAAGAATTAGGAAGTAAATTTTGACTAACTCTAAAGAAAATTTCATTGCTGAATAACTTCATTTCTTTTCTGTTAGAAGGGATAATTGCTGACAGCCATTAATCAAATCGCGCGGGACAGATGGGTATTTGTTTTCAAAAATAATGAGTACATAGGAACTTTTAAAAAATTTGCAACAGCGTTGTGCCCACCAGGTTTCGAGTGGCCGAGAGGTTCTGCTCTCGAAGCTGGTAGACGGGAAGTGCTGGGTTCGATCCCAATCGCGCCCGTCGGCCTAATCGTTCGGAGTTTTCGTGGTTTTCTTCGAACCTTGGTTCTCCAAGCGTTAATACGGGTTAGGTTCCCTTAGAAAGACCTCCACGGAAGGCACTCCCCCCTTAGGGCCTATATCCCACGTGCAGATAATTGGCCGACATAAATACAACCAACCAACCAACCAACCCACCAGGTTTCGAACCTGGGACCTTCTGCGTGTTAGGCAGATGTGATAACCACTACACCATGGGCACGTGCCGAAGGTGGAGAATTTCATTTTTTTGTAGGGTATTGAGTTCAGCATACATTGCTTTGTTGTTATAACTGGAGAATTCGATTGTTTTCGAATTTCTATCAGCATGTACTGCGGCTCGGTGGTCTAGGGGTATTATTCTCGCTTAGGGTGCGAGAGGTCCCGGGTTCAAATCCCGGCCGAGCCCTGGGGGTTGATATAAATGTTTATTTTACTCCAATAGCCAAATTATATTTTGAAGTTTGTAACATTACCTCAGCTATTCCGAAACACTATCTGAAGTCATCTCTTCGCCGTGGAATCGAAACTGTACATTTAGTCACCTTTACAAAAAGAGGAAATCAAATTAACTTTTGGATTCCCGCAATGCACCCACCAGGTTTCGAACCTGGGACCTTCTGCGTGTAAAGCAGATGTGATAACCACTACACCATGGGTGCACGCAACTGTCATATAAAGCCAATTTTACATTGATTATGCATTTTTAATAATCCTTTTCCATGATTGAGTAATTGTTTTTTTATGATGTTAACGGCTCGATGGTCTAGTGGTATGATTCTTGCTTCGGGTGTGAGAGGTCCCGGGTTCAAATCCCGGTCGAGCCCTTTAACTTTTTTTTCCTTTTCTACATTTCACTTTATCAAAATAACGCAAATTTTCGTTATAACTCATTTCTAGTAGTGTTACTTAAACGTTAAAGATGTAGTAAGTTAAATCTTGATTTCTACACATTGAGTAGAGTTCCAAGTATATCCATGCCTTTATTCATTCACGCTAATCAAATATAAAATTAATGCAGATGATAGAATTATCAGATAATCTGAAATAACAGTCAAGATGTAGAACTTGCTAACGTTAATAATAGGCTTTTTTAAAACATTAATAACATGTAAAAACTACGAATCATTTTACTTCTAAAAGAATTAGGAAGTAAATTTTGACTAACTCTAAAGAAAATTTCATTGCTGAATAACTTCATTTCTTTTCTGTTAGAAGGGATAATTGCTGACAGCCATTAATCAAATCGCGCGGGACAGATGGGTATTTGTTTTCAAAAATAATGAGTACATAGGAACTTTTAAAAAATTTGCAACAGCGTTGTGCCCACCAGGTTTCGAACCTGGGACCTTCTGCGTGTTAGGCAGATGTGATAACCACTACACCATGGGCACGTGCCGAAGGTGGAGAATTTCATTTTTTTGTAGGGTATTGAGTTCAGCATACATTGCTTTGTTGTTATAACTGGAGAATTCGATTGTTTTCGAATTTCTATCAGCATGTACTGCGGCTCGGTGGTCTAGAGGTATGATTCTCGCTTAGGGTGCGAGCGGTCCCGGGTTCAAATCCCGGTCGAGCCCTTTAACTTTTTTTTCCTTTTCTACATTTCACTTTATCAAAATAACGCAAATTTTCGTTATAACTCATTTCTAGTAGTGTTACTTAAACGTTAAAGATGTAGTAAGTTAAATCTTGATTTCTACACATTGAGTAGAGTTCCAAGTATATCCATGCCTTTATTCATTCACGCTAATCAAATATAAAATTAATGCAGATGATAGATGTTGTTGTATTTATGTCGGCCAATTATCAGCACGTGGGATATAGGCCCTAAGGGGGGGAGTGCCTTCCGTGGAGGTCTTTCTAAGGGAACCTAACCCGTATTAGCGCTTGGAGAACCAAGGTTCGAAGAAAACAACGAAAACTCCGAACGATTAGGCCGACGGGCGCGATTGGGATCGAACCCAGCACCTCCCGTCTACCAGCTTCGAGAGCAGAACCTCTCGGCCACTGGTGTGGCTGCAGATGATAGAATTATCAGATAATCTGAAATAACAGTCAAGATGTAGAACTTGCTAACGTTAATAATAGGCTTTTTTAAAACATTAATAACATGTAAAAACTACGAATCATTTTACTTCTAAAAGAATTAGGAAGTAAATTTTGACTAACTCTAAAGAAAATTTCATTGCTGAATAACTTCATTTCTTTTCTGTTAGAAGGGATAATTGCTGACAGCCATTAATCAAATCGCGCGGGACAGATGGGTATTTGTTTTCAAAAATAATGAGTACATAGGAACTTTTAAAACATTTGCAACAGCGTTGTGCCCACCAGGTTTCGAACCTGGGACCTTCTGCGTGTTAGGCAGATTTGATAACCACTACACCATGGGCACGTGCTGAAGGTGGAGAATTTCATTTTTTTTGTAGGGTATTGAGTTCAGCATACATTGCTATGTTGTTATAACTGGAGAATTCGATTGTTTTCGAATTTCTATCAGCATGTACTGCGGCTCGGTGGTCTAGAGGTATGATTCTCGCTTAGGGTGCGAGAGGTCCCGGGTTCAAATCCCGGCCGAGCCCTGGGGGTTAATACAAAAGTTTATTTTACTCCAATAGCCAAATTATATTTGAAGTTTGTAACATTACCTCAGCTATTCCGAAACATTATCTTAAGTCATCTCTTCGCCGTGGAATCGAAACTGTACATTTAGTCACCTTTACAAAAAGAGGAAATCAAATTAACTTTTGGATTCCCGCAATGCACCCACCAGGTTTCGAACCTGGGACCTTCTGCGTGTAAAGCAGATGTGATAACCACGACACCATGGGTGCACGCAACTGTCATATAAAGCCAATTTTACATTGATTATGCATTTTTAATAATCCTTTTCCATGATTGAATAATTGTTTTTTTATGATGTTAACGGCTCGATGGTCTAGTGGTATGATTCTTGCTTCGTGTGTGAGAGGTCCCGGGTTCAAATCCCGGTCGAGCCCTTTAACATTTTTTTCCTTTTCTACATTTCACTTTATCAAAATAACGCAAATTTTCGTTATAACTCATTTCTAGTAGTGTTACTTAAACGTTAAAGATGTAGTAAGTTAAATCTTGATTTCTACACATTGAGTAGAGTTCCAAGTATATCCATGCCTTTATTCATTCACGCTAATCAAATATAAAATTAATGCAGATGATAGAATTATCAGATAATCTGAAATAACAGTCAAGATGTAGAACTTGCTAACGTTAATAATAGGCTTTTTTAAAACATTAATAACATGTAAAAACTACGAATCATTTTACTTCTAAAAGAATTAGGAAGTAAATTTTGACTAACTCTAAAGAAAATTTCATTGCTGAATAACTTCATTTCTTTTCTGTTAGAAGGGATAATTGCTGACAGCCATTAATCAAATCGCGCGGGACAGATGGGTATTTGTTTTCAAAAATAATGAGTACATAGGAACTTTTAAAAAATTTGCAACAGCGTTGTGCCCACCAGGTTTCGAACCTGGGACCTTCTGCGTGTTAGGCAGATGTGATAACCACTACACCATGGGCACGTGCCGAAGGTGGAGAATTTCATTTTTTTGTAGGGTATTGAGTTCAGCATACATTGCTTTGTAGTTATAACTGGAGAATTCGATTGTTTTCGAATTTCTATCAGCATGTACTGCGGCTCGGTGGTCTAGGGGTATGATTCTCGCTTAGGGTGCGAGAGGTCCCGGGTTCAAATCCCGGCCGAGCCCTGGGGGTTGATAAAAAAGTTTATTTTACTCAATAGCCAAATTATATTTGAAGTTTGTAACATTACCTCAGCTATTCCGAAACACTATCTGAAGTCATCTCTTCGCCGTGGAATCGAAACTGTACATTTAGTCACCTTCACAAAAAGAGGAAATCAAATTATCTTTTGGATTCCCGCAATGCACCCACCAGGTTTCGAACCTGGGACCTTCTGCGTGTAAAGCAGATGTGATAACCACTACACCATGGGTGCACGCAACTGTCATGTAAAGCCAATTTTACATTGATTATGCATTTTTAATAATCCTTTTCCATGATTGAATAATTGTTTTTTTATGATGTTAACGGCTCGATGGTCTAGTGGTATGATTCTTGCTTCGGGTGTGAGAGGTCCCGGGTTCAAATCCCGGTCAAGCCCTTTAACTTTTTTTTCCTTTTCTACATTTCACTTTATCAAAATAACGCAAATTTTCGTTATAACTCATTTCTAGTAGTGTTACTTAAACGTTAAAGGTGTAGTAAGTTAAATCTTGATTTCTACATATTGAGTAGAGTTCCAAGTATATCCATGCCTTTATTCATTCACGCTAATCAAATATAAAATTAATGCAGATGATAGAATTATCAGGTAATCTGAAATAACAGTCAAGATGTAGAACTTGCCAACGTTAATAATAGGCTTTTTTAAAACATTAATAACATGTAAAAACTACGAATCATTTTACTTCTAAAAGAATTAGGAAGTAAATTTTGACTAACTCTAAAGAAAATTTCATTGCTGAATAACTTCATTTCTTTTCTGTTAGAAGGGATAATTGCTGACAGCCATTAATCAAATCGCGCGGGACAGATGGGTATTTGTTTTCAAAAATAATGAGTACATAGGAACTTTTAAAAAATTTGCAACAGCGTTGTGCCCACCAGGTTTCGAACCTGGGACCTTCTGCGTGTTAGGCAGATGTGATAACCACTACACCATGGGCACGTGCTGAAGGTGGAGAATTTCATTTTTTTGTAGGGTATTGAGTTCAGCATACATTGCTTTGTTGTTATAACTGGAGAATTCGATTGTTTTCGAATTTCTATCAGCATGTACTGCGGCTCGGTGGTCTAGGGGTATGATTCTCGCTTAGGGTGCGAGCGGTCCCGGGTTCAAATCCCGGTCGAGCCCTTTAACTTTTTTTTCCTTTTCTACATTTCACTTTATCAAAATAACGCAAATTTTCGTTATAACTCCTTTCTAGTAGTGTTACTTAAACGTTAAAGATGTAGTAAGTTAAATCTTGATTTCTACACATTGAGTAGAGTTCCAAGTATATCCATGCCTTTATTCATTCACGCTAATCAAATATAAAATTAATGCAGATGATAGATGTTGTTGTATTTATGTCGGCCAATTATCAGCACGTGGGATATAGGCCCTAAGGGGGGGAGTGCCTTCCGTGGAGGTCTTTCTAAGGGAACCTAACCCGTATTAGCGCTTGGAGAACCAAGGTTCGAAGAAAACAACGAAAACTCCGAACGATTAGGCCGACGGGCGCGATTGGGATCGAACCCAGCACCTCCCGTCTACCAGCTTCGAGAGCAGAACCTCTCGGCCACTGGTGGGGCTGCAGATGATAGAATTATCAGATAATCTGAAATAACAGTCAAGATGTAGAACTTGCTAACGTTAATAATAGGCTTTTTTAAAACATTAATAACATGTAAAAACTACGAATCATTTTACTTCTAAAAGAATTAGGAAGTAAATTTTGACTAACTCTAAAGAAAATTTCATTGCTGAATAACTTCATTTCTTTTCTGTTAGACGGGATAATTGCTGACAGCCATTAATCAAATCGCGCGGGACAGATGGGTATTTGTTTTCAAAAATAATGAGTACATAGGAACTTTTAAAACATTTGCAACAGCGTTGTGCCCACCAGGTTTCGAACCTGGGACCTTCTGCGTGTTAGGCAGATTTGATAACCACTACACCATGGGCACGTGCTGAAGGTGGAGAATTTCATTTTTTTTGTAGGGTATTGAGTTCAGCATACATTGCTATGTTGTTATAACTGGAGAATTCGATTGTTTTCGAATTTCTATCAGCATGTACTGCGGCTCGGTGGTCTAGAGGTATGATTCTCGCTTAGGGTGCGAGAGGTCCCGGGTTCAAATCCCGGCCGAGCCCTGGGGGTTAATACAAAAGTTTATTTTACTCCAATAGCCAAATTATATTTGAAGTTTGTAACATTACCTCAGCTATTCCGAAACATTATCTTAAGTCATCTCTTCGCCGTGGAATCGAAACTGTACATTTAGTTACTTTTACAAAAAGAGGAAATCAAATTAACTTTTGTATTCCCGCAATGCACCCACCAGGTTTCGAACCTGGGACCTTCTGCGTGTAAAGCAGATGTGATAACCACTACACCATGGGTGCACGCAACTGTCATATAAAGCCAATTTTACATTGATTATGCATTTTTAATAATCCTTTTCCATGATTGAATAATTGTTTTTTTATGATGTTAACGGCTCGATGGTCTAGTGGTATGATTCTTGCTTCGGGTGTGAGAGGTCCCGGGTTCAAATCCCGCTCGAGCCCTTTAACTTTTTTTTCCTTTTCTACATTTCACTTTATCAAAATAACGCAAATTTTCGTTATAACTCATTTCTAGTAGTGTTACATAAACGTTAAAGATGTAGTAAGTTAAATCTTGATTTCTACACATTGAGTAGAGTTCCAAGTATATCCATGCCTTTATTCATTCACGCTAATCAAATATAAAATTAATGCAGATGATAGAATTATCAGATAATCTGAAATAACAGTCAAGATGTAGAACTTGCTAACGTTAATAATAGGCTTTTTTAAAACATTAATAACATGTAAAAACTACGAATCATTTTACTTCTAAAAGAATTAGGAAGTAAATTTTGACTAACTCTAAAGAAAATTTCATTGCTGAATAACTTCATTTCTTTTCTGTTAGAAGGGATAATTGCTGACAGCCATTAATCAAATCGCGCGGGACAGATGGGTATTTGTTTTCAAAAATAATGAGTACATAGGAACTTTTAAAAAATTTGCAACAGCGTTGTGCCCACCAGGTTTCGAACCTGGGACCTTCTGCGTGTTAGGCAGATGTGATAACCACTACACCATGGGCACGTGCCGAAGGTGGAGAATTTCATTTTTTTGTAGGGTATTGAGTTCAGCATACATTGCTTTGTAGTTATAACTGGAGAATTCGATTGTTTTCGAATTTCTATCAGCATGTACTGCGGCTCGGTGGTCTAGGGGTATGATTCTCGCTTAGGGTGCGAGAGGTCCCGGGTTCAAATCCCGGCCGAGCCCTGGGGGTTGATAAAAAAGTTTATTTTACTCAATAGCCAAATTATATTTGAAGTTTGTAACATTACCTCAGCTATTCCGAAACACTATCTGAAGTCATCTCTTCGCCGTGGAATCGAAACTGTACATTTAGTCACCTTCACAAAAAGAGGAAATCAAATTATCTTTTGGATTCCCGCAATGCACCCACCAGGTTTCGAACCTGGGACCTTCTGCGTGTAAAGCAGATGTGATAACCACTACACCATGGGTGCACGCAACTGTCATGTAAAGCCAATTTTACATTGATTATGCATTTTTAATAATCCTTTTCCATGATTGAATAATTGTTTTTTTATGATGTTAACGGCTCGATGGTCTAGTGGTATGATTCTTGCTTCGGGTGTGAGAGGTCCCGGGTTCAAATCCCGGTCAAGCCCTTTAACTTTTTTTTCCTTTTCTACATTTCACTTTATCAAAATAACGCAAATTTTCGTTATAACTCATTTCTAGTAGTGTTACTTAAACGTTAAAGGTGTAGTAAGTTAAATCTTGATTTCTACATATTGAGTAGAGTTCCAAGTATATCCATGCCTTTATTCATTCACGCTAATCAAATATAAAATTAATGCAGATGATAGAATTATCAGGTAATCTGAAATAACAGTCAAGATGTAGAACTTGCCAACGTTAATAATAGGCTTTTTTAAAACATTAATAACATGTAAAAACTACGAATCATTTTACTTCTAAAAGAATTAGGAAGTAAATTTTGACTAACTCTAAAGAAAATTTCATTGCTGAATAACTTCATTTCTTTTCTGTTAGAAGGGATAATTGCTGACAGCCATTAATCAAATCGCGCGGGACAGATGGGTATTTGTTTTCAAAAATAATGAGTACATAGGAACTTTTAAAAAATTTGCAACAGCGTTGTGCCCACCAGGTTTCGAACCTGGGACCTTCTGCGTGTTAGGCAGATGTGATAACCACTACACCATGGGCACGTGCTGAAGGTGGAGAATTTCATTTTTTTGTAGGGTATTGAGTTCAGCATACATTGCTTTGTTGTTATAACTGGAGAATTCGATTGTTTTCGAATTTCTATCAGCATGTACTGCGGCTCGGTGGTCTAGGGGTATGATTCTCGCTTAGGGTGCGAGCGGTCCCGGGTTCAAATCCCGGTCGAGCCCTTTAACTTTTTTTTCCTTTTCTACATTTCACTTTATCAAAATAACGCAAATTTTCGTTATAACTCCTTTCTAGTAGTGTTACTTAAACGTTAAAGATGTAGTAAGTTAAATCTTGATTTCTACACATTGAGTAGAGTTCCAAGTATATCCATGCCTTTATTCATTCACGCTAATCAAATATAAAATTAATGCAGATGATAGATGTTGTTGTATTTATGTCGGCCAATTATCAGCACGTGGGATATAGGCCCTAAGGGGGGGAGTGCCTTCCGTGGAGGTCTTTCTAAGGGAACCTAACCCGTATTAGCGCTTGGAGAACCAAGGTTCGAAGAAAACAACGAAAACTCCGAACGATTAGGCCGACGGGCGCGATTGGGATCGAACCCAGCACCTCCCGTCTACCAGCTTCGAGAGCAGAACCTCTCGGCCACTGGTGGGGCTGCAGATGATAGAATTATCAGATAATCTGAAATAACAGTCAAGATGTAGAACTTGCTAACGTTAATAATAGGCTTTTTTAAAACATTAATAACATGTAAAAACTACGAATCATTTTACTTCTAAAAGAATTAGGAAGTAAATTTTGACTAACTCTAAAGAAAATTTCATTGCTGAATAACTTCATTTCTTTTCTGTTAGACGGGATAATTGCTGACAGCCATTAATCAAATCGCGCGGGACAGATGGGTATTTGTTTTCAAAAATAATGAGTACATAGGAACTTTTAAAACATTTGCAACAGCGTTGTGCCCACCAGGTTTCGAACCTGGGACCTTCTGCGTGTTAGGCAGATTTGATAACCACTACACCATGGGCACGTGCTGAAGGTGGAGAATTTCATTTTTTTTGTAGGGTATTGAGTTCAGCATACATTGCTATGTTGTTATAACTGGAGAATTCGATTGTTTTCGAATTTCTATCAGCATGTACTGCGGCTCGGTGGTCTAGAGGTATGATTCTCGCTTAGGGTGCGAGAGGTCCCGGGTTCAAATCCCGGCCGAGCCCTGGGGGTTAATACAAAAGTTTATTTTACTCCAATAGCCAAATTATATTTGAAGTTTGTAACATTACCTCAGCTATTCCGAAACATTATCTTAAGTCATCTCTTCGCCGTGGAATCGAAACTGTACATTTAGTTACTTTTACAAAAAGAGGAAATCAAATTAACTTTTGTATTCCCGCAATGCACCCACCAGGTTTCGAACCTGGGACCTTCTGCGTGTAAAGCAGATGTGATAACCACTACACCATGGGTGCACGCAACTGTCATATAAAGCCAATTTTACATTGATTATGCATTTTTAATAATCCTTTTCCATGATTGAATAATTGTTTTTTTATGATGTTAACGGCTCGATGGTCTAGTGGTATGATTCTTGCTTCGGGTGTGAGAGGTCCCGGGTTCAAATCCCGCTCGAGCCCTTTAACTTTTTTTTCCTTTTCTACATTTCACTTTATCAAAATAACGCAAATTTTCGTTATAACTCATTTCTAGTAGTGTTACATAAACGTTAAAGATGTAGTAAGTTAAATCTTGATTTCTACACATTGAGTAGAGTTCCAAGTATATCCATGCCTTTATTCATTCACGCTAATCAAATATAAAATTAATGCAGATGATAGAATTATCAGATAATCTGAAATAACAGTCAAGATGTAGAACTTGCTAACGTTAATAATAGGCTTTTTTAAAACATTAATAACATGTAAAAACTACGAATCATTTTACTTCTAAAAGAATTAGGAAGTAAATTTTGACTAACTCTAAAGAAAATTTCATTGCTGAATAACTTCATTTCTTTTCTGTTAGAAGGGATAATTGCTGACAGCCATTAATCAAATCGCGCGGGACAGATGGGTATTTGTTTTCATAAATAATGAGTACATAGGAACTTTTAAAAAATTTGCAACAGCGTTGTGCCCACCAGGTTTCGAACCTGGGACCTTCTGCGTGTTAGGCAGATGTGATAACCACTACACCATGGGCACGTGCTGAAGGTGGAGAATTTCATTTTTTTTGTAGGGTATTGAGTTCAGCATACATTGCTATGTTGTTATAACTGGAGAATTCGATTGTTTTCGAATTTCTATCAGCATGTACTGCGGCTCGGTGGTCTAGAGGTATGATTCTCGCTTAGGGTGCGAGAGGTCCCGGGTTCAAATCCCGGGCGAGCCCTGGGGGTTAATACAAAAGTTTATTTTACTCCAATAGCCAAATTATATTTGAAGTTTGTAACATTACCTCAGCTATTCCGAAACATTATCTTAAGTCATCTCTTCGCCGTGGAATCGAAACTGTACATTTAGTTACTTTTACAAAAAGAGGAAATCAAATTAACTTTTGTATTCCCGCAATGCACCCACCAGGTTTCGAACCTGGGACCTTCTGCGTGTAAAGCAGATGTGATAACCACTACACCATGGGTGCACGCAACTGTCATATAAAGCCAATTTTACATTGATTATGCATTTTTAATAATCCTTTTCCATGATTGAATAATTGTTTTTTTATGATGTTAACGGCTCGATGGTCTAGTGGTATGATTCTTGCTTCGGGTGTGAGAGGTCCCGGGTTCAAATCCCGGTCGAGCCCTTTAACTTTTTTTTCCTTTTCTACATTTCACTTTATCAAAATAACGCAAATTTTCGTTATAACTCATTTCTAGTAGTGTTACATAAACGTTAAAGATGTAGTAAGTTAAATCTTGATTTCTACACATTGAGTAGAGTTCCAAGTATATCCATGCCTTTATTCATTCACGCTAATCAAATATAAAATTAATGCAGATGATAGAATTATCAGATAATCTGAAATAACAGTCAAGATGTAGAACTTGCTAACGTTAATAATAGGCTTTTTTAAAACATTAATAACATGTAAAAACTACGAATCATTTTACTTCTAAAAGAATTAGGAAGTAAATTTTGACTAACTCTAAAGAAAATTTCATTGCTGAATAACTTCATTTCTTTTCTGTTAGAAGGGATAATTGCTGACAGCCATTAATCAAACCGCGCGGGACAGATGGGTATTTGTTTTCAAAAATAATGAGTACATAGGAACTTTTAAAAAATTTGCAACAGCGTTGTGCCCACCAGGTTTCGAACCTGGGACCTTCTGCGTGTTAGGCAGATGTGATAACCACTACACCATGGGCACGTGCTGAAGGTGGAGAATTTCATTTTTTTGTAGGGTATTGAGTTCAGCATACATTGCTTTGTTGTTATAACTGGAGAATTCGATTGTTTTCGAATTTCTATCAGCATGTACTGCGGCTTGGTGGTCTAGGGGTATGATTCTCGCTTAGGGTGCGAGCGGTCCCGGGTTCAAGTCCCGGCCGAGCCCTGGGGGTTAATAAATAAGTTTATTTTACTCCAATAGCCAAATTATATTTGAAGTTTGTAACATTACCTCAGCTATTCCGAAACATTATCTGAAGTCATCTCTTCGCCGTGGAATCGAAACTGTACATTTAGTCACTTTTACAAAAAGAGGAAATCAAATTAACTTTTGGATTCCCGCAATGCACCCACCAGGTTTCGAACCTGGGACCTTCTGCGTGTAAAGCAGATGTGATAACCACTACACCATGGGTGCACGCAACTGTCATATAAAGCCAATTTTACATTGATTATGCATTTTTAATAATCCTTTTCCATGATTGAATAATTGTTTTTTTATGATGTTAACGGCTCGATGGTCTAGTGGTATGATTCTTGCTTCGGGTGTGAGAGGTCCCGGGTTCAAATCCCGGTCGAGCCCTTTAACTTTTTTTTCCTTTTCTACATTTCACTTTATCAAAATAACGCAAATTTTCGTTATAACTCATTTCTAGTAGTGTTACTTAAACGTTAAAGATGTAGTAAGTTAAATCTTGATTTCTACACATTGAGTAGAGTTCCAAGTATATCCATGCCTTTATTCATTCACGCTAATCAAATATAAAATTAATGCAGATGATAGAATTATCAGATAATCTGAAATAACAGTCAAGATGTAGAACTTGCTAACGTTAATAATAGGCTTTTTTAAAACATTAATAACATGTAAAAACTACGAATCATTTTACTTCTAAAAGAATTAGGAAGTAAATTTTTAATAACTCTAAAGAAAATTTCATTGCTGAATAACTTCATTTCTTTTCTGTTAGAAGGGATAATTGCTGACAGCCATTAATCAAATCGCGCGGGACAGATGGGTATTTGTTTTCAAAAATAATGAGTACATAGGAACTTTTAAAAAATTTGCAACAGCGTTGTGCCCACCAGGTTTCGAACCTGGGACCTTCTGCGTGTTAGGCAGATGTGATAACCACTACACCATGGGCACGTGCCGAAGGTGGAGAATTTCATTTTTTTGTAGGGTATTGAGTTCAGCATACATTGCTTTGTTGTTATAACTGGAGAATTCGATTGTTTTCGAATTTCTATCAGCATGTACTGCGGCTCGGTGGTCTAGGGGTATGATTCTCGCTTAGGGTGCGAGAGGTCCCGGGTTCAAATCCCGGCCGAGCCCTGGGGGTTAATAAAAAAGTTTATTTTACTCCAATAGCCAAATTATATTTGAAGTTTGTAACATTACCTCAGGTATTCCGAAACACTGTCTGAAGTCATCTCTTCGCCGTGGAATCGAAACTGTACATTTAGTCACCTTTACAAAAAGAGGAAATCAAATTAACTTTTGGATTCCCGCAATGCACCCACCAGGTTTCGAACCTGGGACCTTCTGCGTGTAAAGCAGATGTGATAACCACGACACCATGGGTGCACGCAACTGTCATATAAAGCCAATTTTACATTGATTATGCATTTTTAATAATCCTTTTCCATGATTGAATAATTGTTTTTTTATGATGTTAACGGCTCGATGGTCTAGTGGTATGTTTCTTGCTTCGTGTGTGAGAGGTCCCGGGTTCAAATCCCGGTCGAGCCCTTTAACTTTTTTTTCCTTTTCTACATTTCACTTTATCAAAATAACGCAAATTTTCGTTATAACTCATTTCTAGTAGTGTTACTTAAACGTTAAAGATGTAGTAAGTTAAATCTTGATTTCTACACATTGAGTAGAGTTCCAAGTATATCCATGCCTTTATTCATTCACGCTAATCAAATATAAAATTAATGCAGATGATAGAATTATCAGATAATCTGAAATAACAGTCAAGATGTAGAACTTGCTAACGTTAATAATAGGCTTTTTTAAAACATTAATAACATGTAAAAACTACGAATCATTTTACTTCTAAAAGAATTAGGAAGTAAATTTTGACTAACTCTAAATAAAATTTCATTGCTGAATAACTTCATTTCTTTTCTGTTAGAAGGGATAATTGCTGACAGCCATTAATCAAATCGCGCGGGACAGATGGGTATTTGTTTTCAAAAATAATGAGTACATAGGAACTTTTAAAAAATTTGCAACAGCGTTGTGCCCACCAGGTTTCGAACCTGGGACCTTCTGCGTGTTAGGCAGATGTGATAACCACTACACCATGGGCACGTGCCGAAGGTGGAGAATTTCATTTTTTTGTAGGGTATTGAGTTCAGCATACATTGCTTTGTAGTTATAACTGGAGAATTCGATTGTTTTCGAATTTCTATCAGCATGTACTGCGGCTCGGTGGTCTAGGGGTATGATTCTCGCTTAGGGTGCGAGCGGTCCCGGGTTCAAATCCCGGTCGAGCCCTTTAACTTTTTTTTCCTTTTCTACATTTCACTTTATCAAAATAACGCAAATTTTCGTTATAACTCATTTCTAGTAGTGTTACTTAAACGTTAAAGATGTAGTAAGTTAAATCTTGATTTCTACACATTGAGTAGAGTTCCAAGTATATCCATGCCTTTATTCATTCACGCTAATCAAATATAAAATTAATGCAGATGATAGAATTATCAGATAATCTGAAATAACAGTCAAGATGTAGAACTTGCTAACGTTAATAATAGGCATTTTTAAAACATTAATAACATGTAAAAACTACGAATCATTTTACTTCTAAAAGAATTAGGAAGTAAATTTTGACTAACTCTAAAGAAAATTTCATTGCTGAATAACTTCATTTCTTTTCTGTTAGAAGGGATAATTGCTGACAGCCATTAATCAAATCGCGCGGGACAGATGGGTATTTGTTTTCAAAAATAATGAGTACATAGGAACTTTTAAAAAATTTGCAACAGCGTTGTGCCCACCAGGTTTCGAACCTGGGACCTTCTGCGTGTTAGGCAGATGTGATAACCACTACACCATGGGCACGTGCTGAAGGTGGAGAATTTCATTTTTTTGTAGGGTATTGAGTTCAGCATACATTGCTTTGTTGTTATAACTGGAGAATTCGATTGTTTTCGAATTTCTATCAGCATGTACTGCGGCTCGGTGGTCTAGGGGTATGATTCTCGCTTAGGGTGCGAGAGGTCCCGGGTTCAAATCCCGGCCGAGCCCTGGGGGTTAATAAAAAAGTTTATTTTACTCCAATAGCCAAATTATATTTGAAGTTTGTAACATTACCTCAGCTATTCCGAAACATTATCTGAAGTCATCTCTTCGCCGTGGAATCGAAACTGTACATTTAGTCACTTTTACAAAAAGAGGAAATCAAATTAACTTTTGGATTCCCGCAATGCACCCACCAGGTTTCGAACCTGGGACCTTCTGCGTGTAAAGCAGATGTGATAACCACTACACCATGGGTGCACGCAACTGTCATATAAAGCCAATTTTACATTGATTATGCATTTTTAATAATCCTTTTCAATGATTGAATAATTGTTTTTTTATGATGTTAACGGCTCGATGGTCTAGTGGTATGATTCTTGCTTCGGGTGTGAGAGGTCCCGGGTTCAAATCCCGGTCGAGCCCTTTAACTTTTTTTTCCTTTTCTACATTTCACTTTATCAAAATAACGCAAATTTTCGTTATAACTCATTTCTAGTAGTGTTACTTAAACGTTAAAGATGTAGTAAGTTAAATCTTGATTTCTACACATTGAGTAGAGTTCCAAGTATATCCATGCCTTTATTCATTCACGCTAATCAAATATAAAATTAATGCAGATGATAGAATTATAGGATAATCTGAAATAACAGTCAAGATGTAGAACTTGCTAACGTTAATAATAGGCTTTTTTAAAACATTAATAACATGTAAAAACTACGAATCATTTTACTTCTAAAAGAATTAGGAAGTAAATTTTGACTAACTCTAAAGAAAATTTCATTGCTGAATAACTTCATTTCTTTTCTGTTAGAAGGGATAATTGCTGACAGCCATTAATCAAATCGCGCGGGACAGATGGGTATTTGTTTTCAAAAATAATGTGTACATAGGAACTTTTAAAAAATTTGCAACAGCGTTGTGCCCACCAGGTTTCGAACCTGGGACCTTCTGCGTGTTAGGCAGATGTGATAACCACTACACCATGGGCACGTGCTGAAGGTGGAGAATTTCATTTTTTTGTAGGGTATTGAGTTCAGCATACATTGCTTTGTTGTTATAACTGGAGAATTCGATTGTTTTCGAATTTCTATCAGCATGTACTGCGGCTCGGTGGTCTAGGGGTATGATTCTCGCTTAGGGTGCGAGAGGTCCCGGGTTCAAATCCCGGCCGAGCCCTGGGGGTTAATAAAAAAGTTTATTTTACTCCAATAGCCAAATTATATTTGAAGTTTGTAACATTACCTCAGCTATTCCGAAACGCTATCTGAAGTCATCTCTTCGCCGTGGAATCGAAACTGTACATTTAGTCACCTTTACAAAAAGAGGAAATCAAATTAACTTTTGGATTCCCGCAATGCACCCACCAGGTTTCGAACCTGGGACCTTCTGCGTGTAAAGCAGATGTGATAACCACTACACCATGGGTGCACGCAACTGTCATATAAAGCCAATTTTACATTGATTATGCATTTTTAATAATCCTTTTCAATGATTGAATAATTGTTTTTTTATGATGTTAACGGCTCGATGGTCTAGTGGTATGATTCTTGCTTCGGGTGTGAGAGGTCCCGGGTTCAAATCCCGGTCGAGCCCTTTAACTTTTTTTTCCTTTTCTACATTTCACTTTATCAAAATAACGCAAATTTTCGTTATAACTCATTTTTAGTAGTGTTACTTAAACGTTAAAGATGTAGTAAGTTAAATCTTGATTTCTACACATTGAGTAGAGTTCCAAGTATATCCATGCCTTTATTCATTCACGCTAATCAAATATAAAATTAATGCAGATGATAGAATTATCAGATAATCTGAAATAACAGTCAAGATGTAGAACTTGCTAACGTTAATAATAGGCTTTTTTAAAACATTAATAACATGTAAAAACTACGAATCATTTTACTTCTAAAAGAATTAGGAAGTAAATTTTGACTAACTCTAAAGAAAATTTCATTGCTGAATAACTTCATTTCTTTTCTGTTAGAAGGGATAATTGCTGACAGCCATTAATCAAATCGCGCGGGACAGATGGGTATTTGTTTCACAAGATAAAGTAAAAAAACTAAAACCCAACTACGACAAAAAACTACGCTGAAAAAGTATAAAAGTACCCCATGAATACAGGTAAAGTCACAAGCAAATGCTAGTAATATATAGATATATTCAAAATGTACAAGTAAAGCGCTTTTGAATGATACCAAACACGGCATATTTATCTTAACTTTATTTTTTGACGTATGACGCTTCCAGTATTTGGTAGTAGTGACGCACATATCCGTCGATGGCAGCAAATGGGTAATGGACCGATTAGTGGATGAGGTCGTTAGTGTAATGTGTAAATGTGTAATGTAGATTGAAGGTTTCATGTATTAAGATGACCTAGGAAGATTTCTTAATCTATCTAATTCTGCTAACGATTGACTGTCATGTGGATTTTTAAGCAACTTATTATGATCCAAGGCACTTATAAACAAACCCTCTATGGTTTTGAAGTGAAGCGCTTTAAAATGATACCAAACACGGCATATCTAGCTTAACTTTATTTTTTTACTCTGTATATTTTGTCCGCTAGAAGGCGCCACATTGAATTTGGTGAAAATCTATATAGCCTATAACCAGCGGACAATTAAGACGCTTCTAATGATATGTCATTTGTCGAATTCTGATTAGTGGTTTAGAAGTTACGAGGGAACAGATGAACATACATACATACATACATACATACATACATACATACATACATACATAGCCTGTCAAAATCATAACCCTCCTTTGGCTTTGCCGTAGTCGGGTAAAAAAATAATGAGTACATAGGAACTTTTAAAAAATTTGCAACAGCGTTGTACCCACCAGGTTTCGAACCTGGGACCTTCTGCGTGTTAGGCAGATGTGATAACCACTACACCATGGGCACGTGCTGAAGGTGGAGAATTTCATTTTTTTGTAGGGTATTGAGTTCAGCATACATTGCTTTGTTGTTATAACTGGAGAATTCGATTGTTTTCGAATTTCTATCAGCATGTACTGCGGCTCGGTGGTCTAGGGGTATGATTCTCGCTTAGGGTGCGAGAGGTCCCGGGTTCAAATCCCGGCCGAGCCCTGGGGGTTAATAAAAAAGTTTATTTTACTCCAATAGCCAAATTATATTTGAAGTTTGTAACATGACCTCAGCTATTCCGAAACATTATCTGAAGTCATCTCTTCGCCGTGGAATCGAAACTGTACATTTAGTCACTTTTACAAAAAGAGGTTTGTTTTTGTGTTTATGACGGCCGATTATCAACACGTGGGATATAGGCCCTGGGGGGAGTGCCCTTCGTGGGGGTCTTTCTAAGGGAACCTAACCCGTATTTACGCATGGAAAACCACGGCTTCGAAGAAAACCACGAAAACTCCGAAACGGTTAGGCCGACGGGCGCGATTGGGATTGAACCCAGCACCTCCCGTCTACCAGCTTCGAGATTTACAAAAAGAGGAATTCAAATTAACTTTCGGATTCCCGCAATGCACCCACCAGGTTTCGAACCAGGGACCTTCAGCGTGTAAAGCAGATGTGATAACCACTACACTATGGGTGCACGCAACTGTCATATAAAGCCAATTTTACATTGATTATGCATTTTTAATAATCCTTTTCCATGATTGAATAATTGTTTTTTTATGATGTTAACGGCCTGATGGTCTAGTGGTATGATTCTTGCTTCGGGTGTGAGAGGTCCCGGGTTCAAATCCCCGTCGAGCCCTTTAACTTTTTTTTCCTTTTCTACATTTCACTTTATCAAAATAACGCAAATTTTCGTTATAACTCATTTCTAGTAGTGTTACTTAAACGTTAAAGATGTAGTAAGTTAAATCTTGATTTCTACACATTGAGTAGAGTTCCAAGTATATCCATGCCTTTATTCATTCACGCTAATCAAATATAAAATTAATGCAGATGATAGAATTATCAGATAATCTGAAATAACAGTCAAGATGTAGAACTTGCTAACGTTAATAATAGGCATTTTTAAAACATTAATAACATGTAAAAACTACGAATCATTTTACTTCTAAAAGAATTAGGAAGTAAATTTTGACTAACTCTAAAGAAAATTTCATTGCTGAATAACTTCATTTCTTTTCTGTTAGAAGGGATAATTGCTGACAGCCATTAATCAAATCGCGCGGGACAGATGGGTATTTGTTTTCAAAAATAATGAGTACATAGGAACTTTTAAAAAATTTGCAACAGCGTTGTGCCCACCAGGTTTCGAACCTGGGACCTTCTGCGTGTTAGGCAGATGTGATAACCACTACACCATGGGCACGTGCTGAAGGTGGAGAATTTCATTTTTTTGTAGGGTATTGAGTTCAGCATACATTGCTTTGTTGTTATAACTGGAGAATTCGATTGTTTTCGAATTTCTATCAGCATGTACTGCGGCTCGGTGGTCTAGGGGTATGATTCTCGCTTAGGGTGCGAGAGGTCCCGGGTTCAAATCCCGGCCGAGCCCTCGGGGTTAATAAAAAAGTTTATTTTACTCCAATAGCCAAATTATATTTGAAGTTTGTAACATTACCTCAGCTATTCCGAAACATTATCTGAAGTCATCTCTTCGCCGTGGAATCGAAACTGTACATTTAGTCACTTTTACAAAAAGAGGAAATCAAATTAACTTTTGGATTCCCGCAATGCACCCACCAGGTTTCGAACCTGGAACCTTCTGCGTGTAAAGCAGATGTGATAACCACTACACCATGGGTGCACGCAACTGTCATATAAAGCCAATTTTACATTGATTATGCATTTTTAATAATCCTTTTCAATGATTGAATAATTGTTTTTTTATGATGTTAACGGCTCGATGGTCTAGTGGTATGATTCTTGCTTCGGGTGTGAGAGGTCCCGGGTTCAAATCCCGGTCGAGCCCTTTAACTTTTTTTTCCTTTTCTACATTTCACTTTATCAAAATAACGCAAATTTTCGTTATAACTCATTTCTAGTAGTGTTACTTAAACGTTAAATATGTAGTAAGTTAAATCTTGATTTCTACACATTGAGTAGAGTTCCAAGTATATCCATGCCTTTATTCATTCACGCTAATCAAATATAAAATTAATGCAGATGATAGAATTATAGGATAATCTGAAATAACAGTCAAGATGTAGAACTTGCTAACGTTAATAATAGGCTTTTTTAAAACATTAATAACATGTAAAAACTACGAATCATTTTACTTCTAAAAGAATTAGGAAGTAAATTTTGACTAACTCTAAAGAAAATTTCATTGCTGAATAACTTCATTTCTTTTCTGTTAGAAGGGATAATTGCTGACAGCCATTAATCAAATCGCGCGGGACAGATGGGTATTTGTTTTCAAAAATAATGTGTACATAGGAACTTTTAAAAAATTTGCAACAGCGTTGTGCCCACCAGGTTTCGAACCTGGGACCTTCTGCGTGTTAGGCAGATGTGATAACCACTACACCATGGGCACGTGCTGAAGGTGGAGAATTTCATTTTTTTGTAGGGTATTGAGTTCAGCATACATTGCTTTGTTGTTATAACTGGAGAATTCGATTGTTTTCGAATTTCTATCAGCATGTACTGCGGCTCGGTGGTCTAGGGGTATGATTCTCGCTTAGGGTGCGAGAGGTCCCGGGTTCAAATCCCGGCCGAGCCCTGGGGGTTAATAAAAAAGTTTATTTTACTCCAATAGCCAAATTATATTTGAAGTTTGTAACATTACCTCAGCTATTCCGAAACGCTATCTGAAGTCATCTCTTCGCCGTGGAATCGAAACTGTACATTTAGTCACCTTTACAAAAAGAGGAAATCAAATTAACTTTTGGATTCCCGCAATGCACCCACCAGGTTTCGAACCTGGGACCTTCTGCGTGTAAAGCAGATGTGATAACCACTACACCATGGGTGCACGCAACTGTCATATAAAGCCAATTTTACATTGATTATGCATTTTTAATAATCCTTTTCAATGATTGAATAATTGTTTTTTTATGATGTTAACGGCTCGATGGTCTAGTGGTATGATTCTTGCTTCGGGTGTGAGAGGTCCCGGGTTCAAATCCCGGTCGAGCCCTTTAACTTTTTTTTCCTTTTCTACATTTCACTTTATCAAAATAACGCAAATTTTCGTTATAACTCATTTCTAGTAGTGTTACTTAAACGTTAAAGATGTAGTAAGTTAAATCTTGATTTCTACACATTGAGTAGAGTTCCAAGTATATCCATGCCTTTATTCATTCACGCTAATCAAATATAAAATTAATGCAGATGATAGAATTATCAGATAATCTGAAATAACAGTCAAGATGTAGAACTTGCTAACGTTAATAATAGGCTTTTTTAAAACATTAATAACATGTAAAAACTACGAATCATTTCACTTCTAAAAGAATTAGGAAGTAAATTTTGACTAACTCTAAAGAAAATTTCATTGCTGAATAACTTCATTTCTTTTCTGTTAGAAGGGATAATTGCTGACAGCCATTAATCAAATCGCGCGGGACAGATGGGTATTTGTTTTCAAAAATAATGAGTACATAGGAACTTTTAAAAAATTTGCAACAGCGTTGTGCCCACCATGTTTCGAACCTGGGACCTTCTGCGTGTTAGGCAGATGTGATAACTACTACACCATGGCCACGTGCTGAAGGTGGAGAATTTCATTTTTTTGTAGGGTATTGAGTTCAGCATACATTGCTTTGTTGTTATAACTGGAGAATTCGATTGTTTTCGAATTTCTATCAGCATGTACTGCGGCTCGGTGGTCTAGGGGTATGATTCTCGCTTAGGGTGCGAGAGGTCCCGGGTTCAAATCCCGGCCGAGCCCTGGGGGTTAATAAAAAAGTTTATTTTACTCCAATAGCCAAATTATATTTGAAGTTTGTAACATTACCTCAGCTATTCCGAAACATTATCTGAAGTCATCTCTTCGCCGTGGAATCGAAACTGTACATTTAGTCACTTTTACAAAAAGAGGAAATCAAATTAACTTTCGGATTCCCGCAATGCACCCACCAGGTTTCGAACCTGGGACCTTCAGCGTGTAAAGCAGATGTGATAACCACTACACCATGGGTGCACGCAACTGTCATATAAAGCCAATTTTACATTGATTATGCATTTTTAATAATCCTTTTCCATGATTGAATAATTGTTTTTTTATGATGTTAACGGCCCGATGGTCTAGTGGTATGATTCTTGCTTCGGGTGTGAGAGGTCCCGGGTTCAAATCCCGGTCTAGCCCTTTAACTTTTTTTTTCCTTTTCTACATTTCACTTTATCAAAATAACGCAAATTTTCGTTATAACTCATTTCTAGTAGTGTTACTTAAACGTTAAAGATGTAGTAAGTTAAATCTTGATTTCTACACATTGAGTAGAGTTCCAAGTATATCCATGCCTTTATTCATTCACGCTAATCAAATATAAAATTAATGCAGATGATAGAATTATCAGATAATCTGAAATAACAGTCAAGATGTAGAACTTGCTAACGTTAATAATAGGCTTTTTTAAAACATTAATAACATGTAAAAACTACGAATCATTTTACTTCTAAAAGAATTAGGAAGTAAATTTTCACTAACTCTAAAGAAAATTTCATTGCTGAATAACTTCATTTCTTTTCTGTTAGAAGGGATAATTGCTGATAGCCATTAATCAAATCGCGCGGGACAGATGGGTATTTGTTTTCAAAAATAATGAGAACATAGGAACTTTTAAAAAATTTGCAACAGCGTTGTGCCCACCAGGTTTCGAACCTGGGACCTTCTGCGTGTTGGCAGATGTGATAACCACTACACCATGGGCACGTGCTGAAGGTGGAGAATTTCATTTTTTTGTAGGGTATTGAGTTCAGCATGCATTGCTTTGTTGTTATAACTGGAGAATTCGATTGTTTTCGAATTTCTATCAGCATGTCCTGCGGCTCGGTGGTCTAGGGGTATGATTCTCGCTTTGGGTGCGAGAGGTCCCGGGTTCAAATCCCGGCCGAGCGCTGGTGGTTAATAAAAAAGTTTATTTTACTCCAATAGCCAAATTATATTTGAAGTTTGTAACATTACCTCAGCTATTCCGAAACATTATCTGAAGTCATCTCTTCGCCGTGGAATCGAAACTGTACATTTAGTCACTTTTACAAAAAGAGGAAATCAAATTAACTTTTGGATTCCCGCAATGCACCCACCAGGTTTCGAACCTGGGACCTTCTGCGTGTAAAGCAGATGTGATAACCACTAAACCATGGGCGCACGCAACTGTCATATAAAGCCAATTTTACATTGATTATGCATTTTTAATAATCCTTTTCCATGATTGAATAATTGTTTTTTTATGATGATAACGGCTCGATGGTCTAGTGGTATGATTCTTGCTTCGGGTGTGAGAGGTCCCGGGTTCAAATCCCGGTCGAGCCCTTTAACTTTTTTTTCCTTTTCTACATTTCACTTTATCAAAATAACGCAAATTTTCGTTATAACTCATTTCTAGTAGTGTTACTTAAACGTTAAAGATATAGTAAGTTAAATCTTGATTTCTACACATTGAGTAGAGTTCCAAGTATATCCATGCCTTTATTCATTCACGCTAATCAAATATAAAATTAATGCAGATGATAGAATTATCAGATAATCTGAAATAACAGTCAAGTTGTAGAACTTGCTAACGTTAATAATAGGCTTTTTTAAAACATTAATAACATGTAAAAACTACGAATCATTTTACTTCTAAAAGAATTAGGAAGTAAATTTTGACTAACTCTAAAGAAAATTTCATTGCTGAATAACTTCATTTCTTTTCTGTTAGAAGGGATAATTGCTGACAGCCATTAATCAAATCGCGCGGGACAGATGGGTATTTGTTTTCAAAAATAATGAGTACATAGGAACTTTTAAAAAATTTGCAACAGCGTTGTGCCCACCAGGTTTCGAACCTGGGACCTTCTGCGTGTTAGGCAGATGTGATAACCACTACACCATGGGCACGTGCTGAAGGTGGAGAATTTCATTTTTTGTAGGATATTGAGTTCAGCATACATTGCTTTGTTGTTATAAGTGGAGAATTCGATTGTTTTCGAATTTCTATCAGCATGTACTGCGGCTCGGTTGTCTAGGGGTATGATTCTCGCTTAGGGTGCGAGAGGTCCCGGGTTCAAATACCGGCCGAGCCCTGGGGGTTAATAAAAAAGTTTATTTTACTCCAATAGCCAAATTATATTTGAAGTTTGTAACATTACCTCACCTATTCCGAAACACTATCTGAAGTCATCTCTTCGCCGTGGAATCGAAACTGTACATTTAGTCACTTTTACAAAAAGAGGAAATCAAATTAACTTTTGGATTCCCGCAATGCACCCACCAGGTTTCGAACCTGGGACCTTCTGCGTGTAAAGCAGATGTGAAAACCACTACACCATGGGTGCACGCAACTGTCATATAAAGCCAATTTTACATTGATTATGCATTTTTAATAATCCTTTTCCATGATTGAATAATTGTTTTTTTATGATGTTAACGACTCGATGGTCTAGTGGTATGATTCTTGCTTCGGGTGTGAGAGGTCCCGGGTTCAAATCCCGGTCGAGCCCTTTAACTTTTTTTTCCTTTTCTACATTTCACTTTATCAAAATAACGCAAATTTTCGTTATAACTCATTTCTAGTAGTGTTACTTAAACGTTAAAGACGTAGTAAGTTAAATCTTGATTTCTACACATTGAGTAGAGTTCCAAGTATATCCATGCCTTTATTCATTCACGCTAATCAAATATAAAATTAATGCAGATGATAGAATTATCAGATAATCTGAAATAACAGTCAAGATGTAGAACTTGCTAACGTTAATAATAGGCTTTTTTAAAACATTAATAACATGTAAAAACTACGAATCATTTTACTTCTAAAAGAATTAGGAAGTAAATTTTGACTAACTCTAAAGAAAATTTCATTGCTGAATAACTTCATTTCTTTTCTGTTAGAAGGGATAATTGCTGACAGCCATTAATCAAATCGCGCGGGACAGATGGGTATTTGTTTTCAAAAATAATGAGTACATAGGAACTTTTAAAAAATTTGCAACAGCGTTGTGCCCACCAGGTTTCGAACCTGGGACCTTCTGCGCGTTAGGCAGATGTGATAACCACTACAACATGGGCACGTGCTGACGGTGGAGAATTTCATATTTTTGTAGGGTATTGAGTTCAGCATACATTGCTTTGTTGTTATAACTGGAGAATTCGATTGTTTTCGAATTTCTATCAGCATGTACTGCGGTTCGGTGGTCTAGGGGTATGATTCTCGCTTAGGGTGCGAGAGGTCCCGGGTTCAAATCCCGGCCGAGCCCTGGGGGTTAATAAAAAAGTTTATTTTACTCCAATAGCCAAATTATATTTGAAGTTTGTAACATTACCTCAGCTATTCCGAAACACTATCTGAAGTCATCTCTTCGCCGTGGAATCGAAACTGTACATTTAGTCACCTTTACAAAAAGTGGAAATCAAATTAACTTTTGGATTCCCGCAATGCACCCACCAGGTTTCGAACCTGGGACCTTCTGCGTGTAAAGCAGATGTGATAACCACTACACCATGGGTGCACGCAACTGTCATATAAAGCCAATTTTACATTGATTATGCATTTTTAATAATCCTTTTCCATGATTGAATAATTGTTTTTTTATGATGTTAACGGCTCGATGGTCTAGTGGTATGTTTCTTGCTTCGGGTGTGAGAGGTCCCGGGTTTAAATCCCGGTCGAGCCCTTTAACTTTTTTTGCCTTTTCTACATTTCACTTTATCAAAATAACGCAAATTTTTGTTATAACTCATTTCTAGTAGTGTTACTTAAACGTTAAAGATATAGTAAGTTAAATCTTGATTTCTACACATTGAGTAGAGTTCCAAGTATATCCATGCCTTTATTCATTCACGCTAATCAAATATAAAATTAATGCAGATGATAGAATTATCAGATAATCTGAAATAACAGTCAAGATGTAGAACTTGCTAACGTTAATAATAGGCTTTTTTGAAACATTAATAACATGTAAAAACTACGTATCATTTTACTTCTAAAAGAATTAGGAAGTAAATTTTGACTAACTCTAAAGAAATTTCATTGCTGAATAACTTCATTTCTTTTCTGTTAGAAGGGATAATTGCTGACAGCCATTAATCAAATCGCGCGGGACAGATGGGTATTTGTTTTCAAAAATAATGAGTACATAGAAACTTTTAAAAAATTTGCAACAGCGTTGTGCCCACCAGGTTTTGAACCTGGGACCTTCTGCGTGTTAGGCAGATGTGATAACCACTACACCATGGGCACGTGCTGAAGGTGGAGAATTTCATTTTTTTGTAGGGTATTGAGTTCAGCATACATTGCTTTGTTGTTATAACTGGAGAATTCGATTGTTTTCGAATTTCTATCAGCATGTACTGCGGCTCGGTGGTCTAGGGGTATGATTCTCGCTTAGGGTGCGAGAGGTCCCGGGTTCAAATCCCGGCCGAGCCCTGGAGGTTAATAAAAAAGTTTATTTTACTCCAATAGCCAAATTATATTTGAAGTTTGTAACATTACCTCAGCTATTCCGAAACACTATCTGAAGTCATCTCTTCGCCGTGGAATCGAAACTGTACATTTAGTTACTTTTACAAAAAGAGGAAATCAAATTAACTTTTGGATTCCCGCAATGCACCCACCAGGTGTCGAACCTGGGACCTTCTGCGTGTAATGCACATGTGATAACCACTACACCATGGGTGCACGCAACTGTCATATAAAGCCAATTTTACATTGATTATGCATTTTTAATAATCCTTTTCCATGATTGAATAATTGTTTTTTTATGATGTTAACGGCTCGATGGTCTAGTGGTATGATTCTTGCTTCGGGTGTGAGAGGTCCCGGGTTCAAATCCCGGTCGAGCCCTTTGACATTTTTTTCCTTTTCTACATTTCACTTTATCAAAATAACGCAAATTTTCGTTATAACTCATTTCTAGTAGTGTTACTTAAACGTTAAAGATGTAGTAAGTTAAATCTTGATTTCTACACATTGAGTAGAGTTCCAAGTATATCCATGCCTTTATTCATTCACGCTAATCAAATATAAAATTCATGCAGATGATTGAATTATCAGATAATCTGAAATAACAGTCAAGATGTAGAACTTGCTAACGTTAATAATAAGCTTTTTTAAAACATTAATAACATGTAAAAACTACGAATCATTTTACTTCTAAAAGAACTAGGAAGTAAATTTTGACTAACTCTAAAGAAAATTTCATTGCTGAATAACTTCATTTCTTTTCTGTTAGAAGGGATAATTGCTAACAGCCATTAATCAAATCGCGCGGGACAGATGGGTATTTGTTTTCAAAAATAATGAGTACATAGGAACTTTTAAAAAATTTGCAACAGCGGTGTGCCCACCAGGTTTCGAACCTGGGACCTTCTGCGTGTTAGGCAGATGTGATAACCACTACACCGTTGGCACGTGCTGAAGGTGGAGAATTTCATTTTTTTGTAGGGTATTGAGTTCAGCATACATTGCTTTGTTGTTATAACTGGAGAATTCGATTGTTTTCGAATTTCTATCAGCATGTACTGCGGCTCGGTGGTCTAGGGGTATGATTCTCGCTTAGGGTGCGAGAGGTAGCGGGTTCAAATCCCGGCCGAGCCCTGGGGGTTAATAAAAAAGTTTATTTTACTCCAATAGCCAAATTATATTTGAAGTTTGTAACATTACCTCAGCTATTCCGAAACACTATCTGAAGTCATCTCTTCGCCGTGGAATCGAAACTGTACATTTAGTCACTTTTACAAAAAGAGGAAATCAAATTAACTTTTGGATTCCCGGAATGCACCCAACAGGTTTCGAACCTGGGACCTCTTGCGTGTAAAGCACATGTGATAACCACTACACCATGGGTGCACGCAACTGTCATATGAAGCCAATTTTACATTGATTATGCATTTTTAATAATCCTTTTCCATGATTGAATAATTGTTTTTTTATGATGTTAACGGCTCGATTGTCTAGTGGTATGATTCTTGCTTCGGGTGTGAGAGGTCCCGGGTTCAAATCCCGGTCGAGCCCTTTAACTTTTTTTTCCTTTTCTACAATTCACTTTATCAAAATAACGCAAATTTTCGTTATAACTCATTTCTAGTAGTGTTACTTAAACGTTAAAGATGTAGTAAGTTAAATCATGATTTCTACACATTGAGTAGAGTTCCAAGTATATCCATGCCTTTATTCATTCACGCTAATCAAATATAAAATTAATGCAGATGATAGAATTATCAGATAATCTGAAATAACAGTCAAGATGTAGAACTTGCTAACGTTAATAATAGGCTTTTTTAAAACATTAATAACATGTAAAAACTACGAATCATTTTACTTCTAAAAGAATTAGGAAGTAAATTTTGACTAACTCTAAAGAAAATTTCATTGCTGAATAACTTCATTTCTTTTCTGTTAGAAGGGATAATTGCTGACAGCCATTAATCAAATCGCGCGGGACAGATGGGTATTTGTTTTCAAAAATAATGAGTACATAGGAACTTTTAAAAAATTTGCAACAGCGTTGTGCCCACCAGGTTTCGAACCTGGGACCTTCTGCGTGTTAGGCAGATGTGATAACCACTACACCGTGGGCACGTGCTGAAGGTGGAGAATTTCATTTTTTTGTAGGGTATTGAGTTCAGCATACATTGCTTTGTTGTTATAACTGGAGAATTCGATTGTTTTCGAATTTCTATAAGCATGTACTGCGGCTCGGTGGTCTAGGGGTATGATTCTCGCTTAGGGTGCGAGAGGTAGCGGGTTCAAATCCCGGCCGAGCCCTGGGGGTTAATAAAAAAGTTTATTTTACTCCAATAGCCAAATTATATTTGAAGTTTGTAACATTACCTCAGCTATTCCGAAACACTATCTGAAGTCATCTCTTCGCCGTGGAATCGAAACTGTACATTTAGTCACTTTTACAAAAAGAGGAAATCAAATTAACTTTTGGATTCCCGGAATGCACCCAACAGGTTTCGAACCTGGGACCTTTTGCGTGTAAAGCACATGTGATAACCACTACACCATGGGTGCACGCAACTGTCTTATAAAGCCAATTTTACATTGATTATGCATTTTTAATAATCCTTTTCCATGATTGAATAATTGTTTTTTTATGATGTTAACGGCTCGATGGTCTAGTGGTATGATTCTTGCTTCGGGTGTGAGAGGTCCCGGGTTCAAATCCCGGTCGAGCCCTTTAACTTTTTTTTCCTTTTCTACATTTCACTTTATCAAAATAACGCAAATTTTCGTTATAACTCATTTCTAGTAGTGTTACTTAAACGTTAAAGATGTAGTAAGTTAAATCATGATTTCTACACATTGAGTAGAGTTCCAAGTATATCCATGCCTTTATTCATTCACGCTAATCAAATATAAAATTAATGCAGATGATAGAATTATCAGATAATCTGAAATAACAGTCAAGATGTAGAACTTGCTAACGTTAATAATAGGCTTTTTTAAAACATTAATAACATGTAAAAACTACGAATCATTTTACTTCTAAAAGAATTAGGAAGTAAATTTTGACTAACTCTAAAGAAAATTTCATTGCTGAATAACTTCATTTCTTTTCTGTTAGAAGGGATAATTGCTGACAGCCATTAATCAAATCGCGCGGGACAGATGGGTATTTGTTTTCAAAAATAATGAGTACATAGGAACTTTTAAAAAATTTGCAACAGCGTTGTGCCCACCAGGTTTCGAACCTGGGACCTTCTGCGTGTTAGGCAGATGTGATAACCACTACACCGTGGGCACGTGCTGAAGGTGGAGAATTTCATTTTTTTGTAGGGTATTGAGTTCAGCATACATTGCTTTGTTGTTATAACTGGAGAATTCGATTGTTTTCGAATTTCTATCAGCATGTACTGCGGCTCGGTGGTCTAGGGGTATGATTCTCGCTTAGGGTGCGAGAGGTAGCGGGTTCAAATCCCAGCCGAGCCCTGGGGGTTAATAAAAAAGTTTATTTTACTCCAATAGCCAAATTATATTTGAAGTTTGTAACATTACCTCAGCTATTCCGAAACATTATCTGAAGTCATCTCTTCGCCGTGGAATCGAAACTGTACATTTAGTCACCTTTACAAAGAGAGGAAATCAAATTAACTTTTGGATTCCCGCAATGCACCCACCAGGTTTCGAACCTGGGACCTTCTGTGTGTAAAGCAGATGTGATAACCACTACACCATGGGTGCACGCAACTGTCATATAAAGCCAATTTTACATTGATTATGCATTTATAATAATCCTTTTCCATGATTGAATAATTGTTTTTTTATGATGTTAACGGCTCGATGGTCTAGTGGTATGATTCTTGCTTCGGGTGTGAGAGGTCCCGGGTTCAAATCCCGGTCGAGCCCTTTAACTTTTTTTTCCTTTTCTACATTTCACTTTATCAAAATAACGCAAATTTTCGTTATAACTCATTTCGGGTAGTGTTACTTAAACGTTAAAGATGTAGTAAGTTAAATCTTGATTTCTACACATTGAGTAGAGTTCCAAGTATATCCATGCCTTTATTCATTCACGCTAATCAAATATAAAATTAATGCAGATGATAGAATTATCATATAATCTGAAATAACAGTCAAGATGTAGAACTTGCTAACGTTAATAATAGGCTTTTTTAAAACATTAATAACATGTAAAAACTACGAATCATTTTACTTCTAAAAGAATTAGGAAGTAAATTTTGACTAACTCTAAAGAAAATTTCATTGCTGAATAACTTCATTTCTTTTCTGTTAGAAGGGATAATTGCTGACAGCCATTAATCAAATCGCGCGGGACAGATGGGTATTTGTTTTCAAAAATAATGAGTACATAGGAACTTTTAAAAAATTTGCAACAGCGTTGTGCCCACCAGGTTTCGAACCTGGGACCTTCTGCGTGTAAAGCAGATGTGATAACCACTACACCATGGGTGCACGCAACTGTCATATAAAGCCAATTTTACATTGATTATGCATTTTTAATAATCCTTTTCCATGATTGAATAATTGTTTTTTTATGATGTTAACGGCTCGATGGTCTAGTGGTATGATTCTTGCATCGGGTGTGAGAGGTCCCGGGTTCAAATCCCGGTCGAGCCCTTTAACTGTTATTTCCTTTTCTACATTTCACTTTATCAAAATAACGCAAATTTTCGTTATAACTCATTTCTAGTAGTGTTACTTAAACGTTAAAGATGTAGTAAGTTAAATCTTGATTTCTACACATTGAGTAGTGTTCCAAGTATATCCATGCCTTTATTCATTCACGCTAATCAAATATAAAATTAATGCAGATGATAGAATTATCAGATAATCTGAAATAACAGTCAAGATGTAGAACTTGCTAACGTTAATAATAGGCTTTTTTAAAACATTAATAACATGTAAAAACTACGAATCATTTTACTTCTAAAAGAATTAGGAAGTAAATTTTGACTAACTCTAAAGAAAATTTCATTGCTGAATAACTTCATTTCTTTTCTGTTAGGAGGGATAATTGCTGACAGCCATTAATCAAATCGCGCGGGACAGATGGGTATTTGTTTTCAAAAATAATGAGTACATAGGAACTTTTAAAAAATTTGCAACAGCGTTGTGCCCACCAGGTTTCGAACCTGGGACCTTCTGCGTGTCAGGCAGATGTGATAACCACTACACCATGGGCACGTGCTGAAGGTGGAGAATTTCATTTTTTTGTAGGGTATTGAGTTCAGCATACATTGCTTTGTTGTTATAACTGGAGAATTCGATTGTTTTCGAATTTCTATCTGCATGCGCTGCGGCTCGGTGGTCTAGGGGTATGATTCTCGCTTAGGGTGCGAGAGGTCCCGGGTTCAAATCCCGGCCGAGCCCTGGGGGTTAATAAAATAGTTTATTTTACTCCAATAGCCAAATTATATTTGAAGTTTGTAACATTACCTCAGCTATTCCGAAACACTATCTGAAGTCATCTCTTCGCCGTGGAATCGAAACTGTACATTTAGTCACCTTTACAAAAAGAGGAAATCAAATTAACTTTTGGATTCCCGCAATGCACCCACCAGGTTTCGAACCTGGGACCTTCTGCGTGTAAAGCAGATGTGATAACCACTACACCATGGGTGCACGCAACTATCAAATAAAGCCAATTTTACATTGATTATGCATTTTTAATAATCCTTTTCCATGATTGAATAATTGTTTTTTTATGATGTTAACGGCTCGATGGTCTAGTGGTATGATTCTTGCTTCGGGTGTGAGAGGTCCCGGGTTCAAATCCCGGTCGAGCCCTTTAACTTTTTTTTTCCTTTTCTACATTTCACTTTATCAAAATAACGCAAATTTTCGTTATAACTCATTTCTAGTAGTGTTACTTAAACGTTAAAGATGTAGTAAGTTAAATCTTGATTTCTACACATTGAGTAGAGTTCCAAGTATATCCATGCCTTTATTCATTCACGCTAATCAAATATAAAATTAATGCAGATGATAGAATTATCATATAATCTGAAATAACAGTCAAGATGTAGAACTTGCTAACGTTAATAATAGGCTTTTTTAAAACATTAATAACATGTAAAAACTACGAATCATTTTACTTCTAAAAGAATTAGGAAGTAAATTTTGACTAACTCTAAAGAAAATTTCATTGCTGAATAACTTCATTTCTTTTCTGTTAGAAGGGATAATTGCTGACAGCCATTAATCAAATCGCGCGGGACAGATGGGTATTTGTTTTCAAAAATAATGAGTACATAGGAACTTTTAAAAAATTTGCAACAGCGTTGTGCCCACCAGGTTTCGAACCTGGGACCTTCTGCGTGTAAAGCAGATGTGATAACCACTACACCATGGGTGCACGCAACTGTCATATAAAGCCAATTTTACATTGATTATGCATTTTTAATAATCCTTTTCCATGATTGAATAATTGTTTTTTTATGATGTTAACGGCTCGATGGTCTAGTGGTATGATTCTTGCTTCGGGTGTGAGAGGTCCCGGGTTCAAATCCCGGTCGAGCCCTTTAACTGTTATTTCCTTTTCTACATTTCACTTTATCAAAATAACGCAAATTTTCGTTATAACTCATTTCTAGTAGTGTTACTTAAACGTTAAAGATGTAGTAAGTTAAATCTTGATTTCTACACATTGAGTAGTGTTCCAAGTATATCCATGCCTTTATTCATTCACGCTAATCAAATATAAAATTAATGCAGATGATAGAATTATCAGATAATCTGAAATAACAGTCAAGATGTAGAACTTGCTAACGTTAATAATAGGCTTTTTTAAAACATTAATAACATGTAAAAACTACGAATCATTTTACTTCTAAAAGAATTAGGAAGTAAATTTTGACTAACTCTAAAGAAAATTTCATTGCTGAATAACTTCATTTCTTTTCTGTTAGAAGGGATAATTGCTGACAGCCATTAATCAAATCGCGCGGGACAGATGGGTATTTGTTTTCAAAAATAATGAGTACATAGGAACTTTTAAAAAATTTGCAACAGCGTTGTGCCCACCAGGTTTCGAACCTGGGACCTTCTGCGTGTCAGGCAGATGTGATAACCACTACACCATGGGCACGTGCTGAAGGTGGAGAATTTCATTTTTTTGTAGGGTATTGAGTTCAGCATACATTGCTTTGTTGTTATAACTGGAGAATTCGATTGTTTTCGAATTTCTATCTTCTTGCGCTGCGGCTCGGTGTTCTAGGGGTATGATTCTCGCTTAGGGTGCGAGAGGTCCCGGGTTCAAATCCCGGCCCAGCCCTGGGGGTTAATAAAAAAGTTTATTTTACTCCAATAGCCAAATTATATTTGAAGTTTGTAACATTACCTCAGATATTCCGAAACACTATCTGAAGTCATCTCTTCGCCGTGGAATCGAAACTGTACATTTAGTCACCTTTACAAAAAGAGGAAATCAAATTAACTTTTGGATTCCCGCAATGCACCCACCAGGTTTCGAACCTGGGACCTTCTGCGTGTAAAGCAGATGTGATAACCACTACACCATGGGTGCAGGCAACTGTCATATAAAGAGAATTTTACATTGATTATGCATTTTTAATAATCCTTTTCCATGATTGAATAATTGTTTTTTTATGATGTTAACGGCTCGATGGTCTAGTGGTATGATTCTTGCTTCGGGTGTGAGAGGTCCCGGGTTCAAATCCCGGTCGAGCCCTTTAACTTTTTTTTCCTTTTCTACATTTCACTTTATCAAAATAACGCAAATTTTCGTTATAACTCATTTCTAGTAGTGTTACTTAAACGTTAAAGATGTTGTAAGTAAAATCTTGACTTCTACACATTGAGTAGAGTTCCAAGTATATCCATGCCTTTATTCATTGACGCTAATCAAATATAAAATTAATGCAGATAATAGAATTATCAGATAATCTGAAATAACAGTCAAGATGTAGAACTTGCTAACGTTAATAATAGGCTTTTTTAAAACATTAATAACATGTAAAAACTACGAATCATTTTACTTCTAAAAGAATTAGGAAGTAAATTTTTAATATCTCTAAAGAAAATTTCATTGCTGAATAACTTCATTTCTTTTCTGTTAGAAGGGATAATTGCTGACAGCCATTAATCAAATCGCGCGGGACAGACGGGTATTTGTTTTCAAAAATAATGAGTACATAGGAACTTTTAAAAAATTTGCAACAGCGTTGTGCCCACCAGGTTTCGAACCTGGGACCTTCTGCGTGTTAGGCAGATGTGATAACCACTACACCATGGGCACGTGCTGAAGGTGGAGAATTTCATTTTTTTGTAGGGTATTGAGTTCAGCATACATTGCTTTGTTGTTATAACTGGAGAATTCGATTGTTTTCGAATTTCTATCAGCTTGCGCTGCGGCTCGGTGGTCTAGGGGTATGATTCTCGCTTAGGGTGCGAGAGGTCCCGGGTTCAAATCCCGGCCGAGCCCTGGGGGTTAAAAAAAAATTTATTTTACTCCAATAGCCAAATTATATTTGAAGTTTGTAACATTACCTCAGCTATTCCGAAACACTATCTGAAGTCATCTCTTCGCCGTGGAATCGAAACTGTACATTTAGTCACCTTTACAAAAAGAGGAAATCAAATTAACTTTTGGATTCCCGCAATGCCCCCACCAGGTTTCGAACCTGGGCCCTTCTGCGTGTGAAGCAGATGTGATAACCACTACACCATGGGTGCACGCAACTGTCATCTAAAGCCAATTTTACATTGATTATGCATTTTTAATAATCCTTTTCCATGATTGAATAATTGTTTTTTTATGATGTTAACGGCTCGATGGTCTAGTGGTATGATTCTTGCTTCGGGTGTGAGAGGTCCCTGTTTAGAATCCCGGTCGAGCCCTTTAACTTTTTTTTCCTTTTCTACATTTCACTTTATCAAAATAACGCAAATTTTCGTTATAACTCATTTCTATTAGTGTTACTTAAACGTTAAAGATGTAGTAAGTTAAATCTTGATTTCTACACATTGAGTAGAGTTCCAAGTATATCCATGCCTTTATTCATTCACGCTAATCAAATATAAAATTAATGCAGATGATAGAATTAACAGATAATCTGAAATAACAGTCAAGATGTAGAACTTGCTAACGTTAATAATAGGCTTTTTTAAAACATTAATATCATGTAAAAACTACGAATCATTTTACTTCTAAAAGAATTAGGAAGTAAATTTTGACTAACTCTAAAGAAAATTTCATTGCTGAATAACTTCATTTCTTTTCTGTTAGAAGGGATAATTGCTGACAGCCATTAATCAAATCGCGCGGGATAGATGGGTATTTGTTTTCAAAAATAATGAGTACATAGGAACTTTTAAAATATTTGCAACAGCGTTGTGCCCACCAGGTTTCGAACCTGGGACCTTCTGCGTGTTAGGCAGATGTGATAACCACTACACCATGGGCACGTGCTGAAGGTGGAGAATTTCATTTTTTTGTAGGGTATTGAGTTCAGCATACATTGCTTTGTTGTTATAACTGGAGAATTCGATTGTTTTCGAACTTCTATCGGCATGTACTGCGGCGCGGTGGTCTAGGGGTATGATTCTCGCTTAGGGTGCGAGAGGTCCCGGGTTCAAATCCCGGTCGAGCCCTTTAACTTTTTTTTCCTTTTCTACATTTCACTTTATCAAAATAACGCAAATTTTCGTTATAACACATTTCTAGTAGTGTTACTTAAACGTTAAAGATGTAGTAAGTTAAATCTTGATTTCTACACATTGAGTAGAGTTCCAAGTATATCCATGCCTTTATTCATTCACGCTAATCAAATATAAAATTAATGCAGATGATAGAATTATCAGATAATCTGAAATAACAGTCAAGATGTAGAACTTGCTAACGTTAATAATAGGCTTTTTAAAACATTAATAACATGTAAAAACTACGAATCATTTTACTTCTAAAAGAATTAGGAAGTAAATTTTTAATAACTCTAAAGAAAATTTCATTGCTGAATAATTTCATTTCTTTTCTGTTAGAAGGGATAATTGCTGACAGCCATTAATCAAATCGCGCGGGACAGATGGGTATTTGTTTTCAAAAATAATGAGTACATAGGAACTTTTAAAAAATTTGCAACAGCGTTGTGCCCACCAGGTTTCGAACCTGGGACCTTCTGCGTGTTAGGCAGATGTGATAACCACTACACCATGGGCACGTCCTGAAGGTGGAGAATTTAATTTTTTTGTAGGGTATTGAGTTCAGCATACATTGCTTTGTTGTTATAACTGGAGAATTCGATTGTTTTCGAATTCCTATCGGCCTGCACTGCGGATCGGTGGTCTAGGGGTATGATTCTCGCTTAGGGTGCGAGAGGTCCCGGGTTCAAATCCCGGCCGAGCCCTGGGGGTTAAAAAAAACGTTTATTTTACTCCAATAGCCAAATTATATTTGAAGTTTTTAACACTACCTCAGCTATTCCGAAACACTGTCTGAAGTCATCTCTTCGCCGAGGAATCGAAACTGTACATTTATTCACCTTTACAAAAAGAGGAAATCAAATTAACTTTTGGATTCCCGCAATGCACCCACCAGGTTTCGAACCTGGGACCTTCTGCGTGTGAAGCAGATGTGATAACCACTACACCATGGGTGCACGCAACTGTCATATAAAGCCAATTTTACATTGATTATACATTTTTAATAATCCTTTTCCATGATTGAATAATTGTTTTTTTATGATGTTAACGGCTCGATGGTCTAGTGGTATGATTCTTTCTTCGGGTGTGAGAGGTCCCGGGTTCAAATCCCGGTCGAGCCCTTTAACTTTTTTTTCCTTTTCTACATTTCACTTTATCAAAATAACGCAAATTTTCGTTATAACTCATTTCTAGTAGTGTTACTTAAACGTTAAATATGTAGTAAGTTAAATCTTGATTTCTACACATTGAGTAGAGTTCCAAGTATATCCATGCCTTTATTCATTCACGCTAATCAAATATAAAATTAATGCAGATGATAGAATTATCAGATAATCTGAAATAACAGTCAAGATGTAGAACTTGCTAACATTAATAATAGGCTTTTTTACCCGACTACGGCAAAGCCAAAGGAGGGTTATGATTTTGACAGGCTATGTATGTATGTATGTATGTATGTATGTATGTATGTATGTATGTTCATCTGTTCCCTCGTAACTTCTAAACCACTAATCAGAATTCGACAAATGACATATCATTAGAAGCGTCTTAATTGTCCGCTGGTTATAGGCTATATAGATTTTCACCAAATTCAATGTGGCGCCTTCTAGCGGACAAAATATACAGAGTAAAAAAATAAAGTTAAGCTAGATATGCCGTGTTTGGTATCATTTTAAAGCGCTTCACTTCAAAACCATAGAGGGTTTGTTTATAAGTGCCTTGGATCATAATAAGTTGCTTAAAAATCCACATGACAGTCAATCGTTAGCAGAATTAGATAGATTAAGAAATCTTCCTAGGTCATCTTAATACATGAAACCTTCAATCTACATTACACATTTACACATTACACTAACGACCTCATCCACTAATCGGTCCATTACCCATTTGCTGCCATCGACGGATATGTGCGTCACTACTACCAAATACTGGAAGCGTCATACGTCAAAAAATAAAGTTAAGATAAATATGCCGTGTTTGGTATCATTCAAAAGCGCTTTACTTGTACATTTTGAATATATCTATATATTACTAGCATTTGCTTGTGACTTTACCTGTATTCATGGGGTACTTTTATACTTTTTCAGCGTAGTTTTTTGTCGTAGTTGGGTTTTAGTTTTTTTACTTTATCTTGTTAAAACATTAATAACATGTAAAAACTACGAATCATTTTACTTCTAAAAGAATTAGGAAGTAAATTTTCACTAACTCTAAAGAAAATTTCATTGCTGAATAACTTCATTTCTTTTCTGTTAGAAGGGATAATTGCTGACAGCCATTAATCAAATCGCGCGGGAGAGATGGGTATTTGTTTTCAAAAAAAATGAGTACATAGGAACTTTTAAAATATTTGCAACAGCGTTGTGCCCACCCGGTTTCGAACCTGGGACCTTCTGCGTGTTAGGCAGATGTGATAACCACTACACCATGGGCACGTGCTGAAAGTGGAGAATTTCATTTTTTTGTAGGGTATTGAGTTCAGCATACATTGCTTTGTTGTTATAACTGGAGAATTCGATTGTTTTCGAATTTCTATCAGCTTGCGCTGCGGCTCGGTGGTCTAGGGGTATGATTCTCGCTTAGGGTGCGAGAGGTACCGGGTTCAAATCCCAGCCGAGCCCTGGGGGTTAAAAAAACGTTTGTTTTACTCCAATATCCAAATTATATTTGAAGTTTGTAACATTATCTCAGCTATTCCGAAACACTATCTGAAGTCATCTCTTCGCCGTGGAATCGAAACTGTACATTTATTCACCTTTACAAAAAGAGGAAATCAAATTAACTTTTGGATTCCCGCAATGCACCCACCAGGTTTCGAACCTGGGACCTTCTGCGTGTAAAGCAGATGTGATAACCACTACACCATGGGTGCACGCAACTGTCAAATAAAGCCAATTTTACATTGATTATGCATTTTTAATAATCCTTTTCCATGATTGAATAATTGTTTTTTTATGATGTTAACGGCTCGATGGTCTAGTGGTATGATTCTTGCTTCGGGTGTGAGAGGTCCCGGGTTCAAATCCCGGTCGAGCCCTTTAACTTTTTTTTCCTTTTCTACATTTCACTTTATCAATATAACGCAAATTTTCGTTATAACTCATTTCTAGTAGTGTTACTTAAACGTTAAAGATGTAGTAAGTTAAATCTTGATTTCTACACATTGAGTAGAGTTCCAAGTATATCCATGCCTTTATTCATTCACGCTAATCAAATATAAAATTAATGCAGATGATAGAATTATCAGATAATCTGAAATAACAGTCAAGATGTAGAACTTGCTAACGTTAATAATAGGCTTTTTTAAAACATTAATAACATGTAAAAACTACGAATCATTTTACTTCTAAAAGAATTAGGAAGTAAATTTTTAATAACTCTAAAGAAAATTTCATTGCTGAATAACTTCATTTCTTTTCTGTTAGAAGGGATAATTGCTGACAGCCATTAATCAAATCGCGCGGGACAGATGGGTATTTGTTTTCAAAAATAATGAGTACATAGGTACTTTTAAAAAATTCGCAGCAGCGTTGTGCCCACCAGGTTTCGAACCTGGGACCTTCTGCGTGTTAGGCAGATGTGATAACCACTACACCATGGGCACATGCTGAAAGTGGAGAATTTCATTTTTTTTGTAGGGTATTGAGTTCAGCATACATTGCTTTGTTGTTATAACTGGAGAATTCGATTGTTTTCGAATTTCTATCTGCATGCGCTGTGGCTCGGTGGTCTAGGGATATGATTCTCGCTTAGGGTGCGAGAGGTCCCGGGTTCAAATCCCGGCCGAGCCCTGGGGGTTAAAAAAAATGTTTATTTTACTCCAATAGCCAAATTTTATTTGAAGTTTGTAACATTACCTCAGCTATTCCGAAACACTATCTGAAGTCACCTCTTCGCCGTGGAATCGAAACTGTACATTTAGTCACCTTTACAAAAAGAGGAAATCAAATTAACTTTTGGATTCCCGCAATGCACCCACCAGGTTTCGAACCTGGGACCTTCTGCGTGTAAAGCAGATGTGACAACCACTACACCATGGGTGCACGCAACTGTCATATAAAGCCAATTTTACATTGATTATGCATTTTTAATAATCCTTTTCCATGATTGAATAATTGTTTTTTTATGATGTTAACGGCTCGATGGTCTAGTGGTATGATTCATGCTTCGGGTGTGAGAGGTCCCGGGTTCAAATCCCGGTCGAGCCCTTTAACTTTTTTTTCCTTTTCTACATTTCACTTTATCAAAATAACGCAAATTTTCGTTATAACTCATTTCTAGTAGTGTTACTTAAACGTTAAATATGTAGTAAGTTAAATCTTGATTTCTACACATTGAGTAGAGTTCCAAGTATATCCATGCCTTTATTCCTTCACGCTAATCAAATATAAAATTAATGCAGATGATAGAATTATCAGATAATCTGAAATAACAGTCAAGATGTAGAACTTGCTAACGTTAATAATAGGCTTTTTTAAAACATTAATAACATGTAAAAACTACGAATCATTTTACTTCTAAAAGAATTAGGAAGTAAATTTTGACTAACTCTAAAGAAAATTTCATTGCTGAATAACTTCATTTCTTTTCTGTTAGAAGGGATAATTGCTGACAGCCATTAATCAAATCGCGCGGGACAGATGGGTATTTGTTTTCAAAAATAATGAGTACATAGGAACTTCTAAAATATTTGCAACAGCGTTGTGCCCACCAGGTTTCGAACCTGGGACCTTCTGCGTGTTAGGCAGATGTGATAACCACTACACCATGGGCACGTGCTGAAAGTGGAGAATTTCATTTTTTTGTAGGGTATTGAGTTCAGCATACATTGCTTTGTTGTTATAACTGGAGAATTCGATTGTTTTCGAATTTCTATCAGCTTGCGCTGCGGCTCGGTGGTCTAGGGGTATGATTCTCGCTTAGGGTGCGAGAGGTCCCGGGTTCAAATCCCGGCCGAGCCCTGGGGGTTAAAAAAAACGTTTATTTTACTCCAATAGCCAAATTATATTTGAAGTTTGTAACATTATCTCAGCTATTCCGAAACACTATCTGAAGTCATCTCTTCGCCGTGGAATCGAAACTGTACATTTAGTCACCTTTACAAAAAGAGGAAATCAAATTAACTTTTGGATTCCCGCAATGCACCCACCAGGTTTCGAACCTGGGACCTTCTGCGTGTAAAACAGATGTGATAACCACTACACCATGGGTGCACGCAACGGTCATATAAAGCCAATTTTACATTGATTATGCATTTTTAATAATCCTTTTCCATGATTGAATAATTGTTTTTTTATGATGTTAACGGCTCGATGGTCTAGTGGTATGATTCTTGCTTCGGGTGTGAGAGGTCCCGGGTTCAAATCCCGGTCGAGCCCTTTAAATTTTTTTTCCTTTTCTACATTTCACTTTATCAAAATAACGCAAATTTTCGTTATAACTCATTTCTAGTAGTGTTACTTAAACGTTAAAGATGTAGTAAGTTAAATCTTGATTTCTACACATTGAGAAGAGTTCCAAGTATATCCATGCCTTTATTCATTCACGCTAATCAAATATAAAATTAATGCAGATGATAGAATTATCAGATAATCTGAAATAACAGTCAAGATGTAGAACTTGCTAACGTTAATAATAGGCTTTTTTAAAACATTAATAACATGTAAAAACTACGAATCATTTTACTTCTAAAAGAATTAGGAAGTAAATTTTGACTAACTCTAAAGAAAATTTCATTGCTGAATAACTTCATTTCTTTTCTGTTAGAAGGGATAATTGCTGACAGCCATTAATCAAATCGCGCGGGACAGATGGGTATTTGTTTTCAAAAATAATGAGTACATAGGAACTTTTAAAAAATTTGCAACAACGTTGTGCCCACCAGGATTCGAACCTGGGACCTTCTGCGTGTTAGGCAGATGTGATAACCACTACACCATTGGCACGTGCTGAAGGTGGAGAATTTCATTTTTTTTGTAGGGTATTGAGTTCAGCATACATTGCTTTGTTGTTATAACTGGAGAATTCGATTGTTTTCGAATTTCTATCTGCTTTCGCTGCGGCTCGGTGGTCTAGGGGTATGATTCTCGCTTAGGGTGCGCGAGGTCCCGGGTTCAAATCCCGGCCGAACCCTGGGGGTTAAAAAAAAACGTTTCTTTTACTCCAATAGCCAAATTATATTTGAAGTTTGTAACATTACCTCAGCAATTCCGAAACACTATCTGAAGTCATCTCTTCGCCGTGGAATCGAAACTGTACATTTAGTCACCTTTACAAAAAGAGGAAATCAAATTAACTTTTGGATTCCCGCAATGCACCCACCAGGTTTCGAACCTGGGACCTTTTGCGTGTAAAGCAGATGTGATAACCACTACACCATGGGTGCACGCAACTGTCATATAAAGCCAGTTTTACATTGATTATGCATTTTTAATAATCCTTTTCCATGATTGAATAATTGTTTATTTATGATGTTAACGGCTCGGTGGTCTAGTGGTATGATTCTTGCTTCGGGTGTGAGAGGTACCGGGTTCAAATCCCGGTCGAGCCCTTTAACTTTTTTTTCCTTTTCTACATTTCACTTTATCAAAATAACGCAAATTTTCGTTATAACTCATTTCTAGTAGTGTTACTTAAACGTTAAAGATGTAGTAAGTTAAATCTTGATTTCTACACATTGAGTAGAGTTCCAAGTATATCCATGCCTTTATTCATTCACGCTAATCAAATATAAAATTAATGCAGATGATAGAATTATCAGATAATCTGAAATAACAGTCAAGATGTAGAACTTGCTAACGTTAATAATAGGCTTTTTTAAAACATTAATATCATGTAAAAACTACGAATCATTTTACTTCTAAAAGAATTAGGAAGTAAATTTTGACTAACTCTAAAGAAAATTTCATTGCTGAATAACTTCATTTCTTTTCTGTTAGAAGGGATAATTGCTGACAGCCATTAATCAAATCGCGCGGGACAGATGGGTATTTGTTTTCAAAAATAATGAGTACATAGGAACTTTTAAAGAATTTGCAACAGCGTTGCGCCCACCAGGTTTCGAACCTGGGACCTTCTGCGTGTTAGGCAGATGTGATAACCACTACACCATGGGCGCGTGCTGAAGGTGGAGAATTTCATTTTTTTTTGTAGGGTATTGAGTTCAGCATACATTGCTTTGTTGTTATAACTGGAGAATTCGATTGTTTTCGAATTTCTATCTGCTCGCGCTGCGGCTCGGTGGTCTAGGGGTATGTTTCTCGCTTAGGGTGCGAGAGGTCCCGGGTTCAAATCCCGGCCGAGCCCTGGGGGTTAAAAAAAAGTTTATTTTACTCCAATAGCCAAATTATATTTGATGTTTGTAACATTACCTCAGCCATTCCGAAACACTATCTGAAGTCATCTCTTCGCCGTGGAATCGAAACTGTACATTTAGTCACCTTTACAAAAAGGGGACATCAAATTAACTTTTGGATTCCGCGCAATGCACCCACCAGGTTTCGAACCTGGGACCTTCTGCGTGTAAAGCAGATGTGATAACCACTACACCATGGGTGCACGCAACTGTCATATAAAGCCAATTTTACATTGATTATGCATTTTTAATAATCCTTTTCCATGATTGAATAATTGTTTTTTTATGATGTTAACGGCTCGATGGTCTAGTGGTATGATTCTTGCTTCGGGTGTGAGAGGTTCCGGGTTCAAATCCCGGTCGAGCCCTTTAACTTTTTTTTCCTTTTCTACATTTCACTTTATCAAAATAACGCAAATTTTCGTTATAACTCATTTCTAGTAGTGTTACATAAACGTTAAAGATGTAGTAAGTTAAATCTTGATTTCTACACATTGAGTAGAGTTCCAAGTATATCCATGCCTTTATTCATTCACGCTAATCAAATATAAAATTCATGCAGATGATAGAATTATCAGATAATCTGAAATAACAGTCAAGATGTAGAACTTCCTAACGTTAATAATAGGCTTTTTTAAAACATTAATAACATGTAAAAACTACGAATCATTTTACTTCTAAAAGAATTAGGAAGTAAATTTTGACTAACTCTAAAGAAAATTTCATTGCTGAATAACTTCATTTCTTTTCTGTTAGAAGGGATAATTGCTGACAGCCATTAATCAAATCGCGCGGGACAGATGGGTATTTGTTTTCAAAAATAATGAGTACATAGGAACTTTTAAAAAATTTGCAACAGCGTTGTGCCCACCAGGTTTCGAACCTGGGACCTTCTGCGTGTTAGGCAGATGTGATAACTACTACACCATGCGCACGTGCTGAAGGTGAAGAATTTCATTTTTTTGTAGGGTATTGAGTTCAGCATACATTGCTTTGTTGTTATAACTGGAGAATTCGATTGTTTTCGAATTTCTATCGGCATGCGCTGCGGCTCGGTGGTCTAGGGTTATGATTCTCGCTTAGGGTGCGAGAGGTCCCGGGTTCAAATCCCGGCCGAGCCCTGGGGGTTAAAAAAAATGTTTATTTTACTCCAATAGCCAAATTATATTTGAAGTTTGTAACATTACCTCAGCTATTCCGAAACACTGTCTGAAGTCATCTCTTCGCCGTGGAATCGAAACTGTACATTTAGTCACCTTTACAAAAAGAGGAAATCAAATTAACTTTTGGATTCCCGCAATGCACCCAAAAGGTTTCGAACCTGGGACCTTCTGCGTGTGAAGCAGATGTGATAACCACTACACATGGGTGCACGCAACTGTCATATAAAGCCAAATTTACATTGATTATGCATTTTTAATAATCCTTTTCCATGATTGAATAATTGTTTTTTTATGATGTTAACGGCTCGATGGTCTAGTGGTATGATTCTTGCTTCGGGTGTGAGAGGTTCCGGGTTCAAATCCCGGTCGAGCCCTTTAACTTTTTTTTCCTTTTCTACATTTCACTTTATCAAAATAACGCAAATTTTCGTTATAACTCATTTCTAGTAGTGTTACATAAACGTTAAAGATGTAGTAAGTTAAATCTTGATTTCTACACATTGAGTAGAGTTCCAAGTATATCCATGCCTTTATTCATTCACACTAATCAAATATAAAATTAATGCAGATGATAGAATTATCAGATAATCTGAAATAACAGTCAAGATGTAGAACTTGCTAACGTTAATAATAGGCTTTTTTAAAACATTAATAACATTTAACAAGATAAAGTAAAAAAACTAAAACCCAACTACGACAAAAAACTACGCTGAAAAAGTATAAAAGTACCCCATGAATACAGGTAAAGTCACAAGCAAATGCTAGTAATATATAGATATATTCAAAATGTACAAGTAAAGCGCTTTTGAATGATACCAAACACGGCATATTTATCTTAACTTTATTTTTTGACGTATGACGCTTCCAGTATTTGGTAGTAGTGACGCACATATCCGTCGATGGCAGCAAATGGGTAATGGACCGATTAGTGGATGAGGTCGTTAGTGTAATGTGTAAATGTGTAATGTAGATTGAAGGTTTCATGTATTAAGATGACCTAGGAAGATTTCTTAATCTATCTAATTCTGCTAACGATTGACTGTCATGTGGATTTTTAAGCAACTTATTATGATCCAAGGCACTTATAAACAAACCCTCTATGGTTTTGAAGTGAAGCGCTTTAAAATGATACCAAACACGGCATATCTAGCTTAACTTTATTTTTTTACTCTGTATATTTTGTCCGCTAGAAGGCGCCACATTGAATTTGGTGAAAATCTATATAGCCTATAACCAGCGGACAATTAAGACGCTTCTAATGATATGTCATTTGTCGAATTCTGATTAGTGGTTTAGAAGTTACGAGGGAACAGATGAACATACATACATACATACATACATACATACATACATACATACATAGCCTGTCAAAATCATAACCCTCCTTTGGCTTTGCCGTAGTCGGGTAAAAACTACGAATCATTTTACTTCTAAAAGAATTAGGAAGTAAATTTTGACTAACTCTAAAGAAAATTTGATTGCTGAATAACTTCATTTCTTTTCTGTTAGAAGGGATAATTGCTGACAGCCATTAATCAAATCGCGCGGGACAGATGGGTATTTGTTTTCAAAAATAATGAGTACATAGGAACTTTTAAAAAATTTGCAACAGCGTTGCGCCCACCAGGTTTCGAACCTGGGACCTTCTGCGTGTTAGGCAGATGTGATAACCACTACACCATGGGCACGTGCTGAAGGTGGAGAACTTCATTTTTTTGTAGGGTATTGAGTTCAGCATACATTGCTTTGTTGTTATAACTGGAGAATTCGATTGTTTTCGAATTTCTATCAGCATGTACTGCGACTCGGTGGTCTAGGGGTATGATTCTCGCTTAGGGTGCGAGAGGTCCCGGGATTAAATCCCGGCCGAGCCCTGGGGGTTAATAAAAAAGTTTATTTTACTCCAATAGCCAAATTATATTTGAAGTTTGTAACATTACCCCAGCTATTCCGAAACACTGTCTGAAGTCATCACTTCGCGTTGAATCGAAACTGTACATTTAGTCACCTTTAAAAAAGAGGAAATCAAATTAACTTTTGGATTCCCGCAATGCACCCACCAGGTTCCGAACCTGGGACCTTCTGCGTGTGAAGCAGATGTGATAACCACTACACCATGGGTGCACGCAACTGTCATATAAAGCCAATTTTACATTGATTATGCATTTTTAATAATCCTTTTCCATGATTGAATAATTGTTTTTTTATGATGTTAACGGCTCGATGGTCTAGTGGTATGATTCTTGCTTCGGGTGTGAGAGGTCCCGGGTTCAAATCCCGGTCGAGCCCTTTAACTTTTTTTTCCTTTTCTACATTTCGCTTTATCAAAATAACGCAAATTTTCGTTATAACTCATTTCTAGTAGTGTTACTTAAACGTTAAAGATGTAGTAAGTTAAATCTTGATTTCTACACATTGAGTAGAGTTCCAAGTATATCCATGCCTTTATTCATTCACGCTAATCAAATATAAAATTAATGCAGATGATAGAATTATCAGATAATCTGAAATAACAGTCAAGATGTAGAACTTGCTAACGTTAATAATAGGCTTTTTTAAAACATTAATAACATGTAAAAACTACGAATCATTTTACTTCTAAAAGAATTAGGAAGTAAATTTTGACTAACTCTAAAGAAAATTTCATTGCTGAATAACTTCATTTCTTTTCTGTTAGAAGGGATAATTGCTGACAGCCATTAATCAAATCGCGCGGGACAGATGGGTATTTGTTTTCAAAAATAATGAGTACATAGGAACTTTTAAAAAATTTGCAACAACGTTGTGCCCACCAGGATTCGAACCTGGGACCTTCTGCGTGTTAGGCAGATGTGATAACCACTACACCATGGGCACGTGCTGAAGGTGGAGAATTTCATTTTTTTTGTAGGGTATTGAGTTCAGCATACATTGCTTTGTTGTTATAACTGGAGAATTCGATTGTTTTCGAATTTCTATCTGCTTGCGCTGCGGCTCGGTGGTCTAGGGGTATGATTCTCGCTTAGGGTGCGAGAGGTCCCGGGTTCAAATCCCGGCCGAACCCTGGGGGTTAAAAAAAACGTTTATTTTACTCCAATAGCCAAATTATATTTGAAGTTTGTAACATTACCTCAGCAATTCCGAAACACTATCTGAAGTCATCTCTTCGCCGTGGAATCGAAACTGTACATTTAGTCACCTTTACAAAAAGAGGAAATCAAATTAACTTTTGAATTCCCGCAATGCACCCACCAGGTTTCGAACCTGGGACCTTTTGCGTGTAAAGAAGATGTGATAACCACTACACCATGGGTGCACGCAACTGTCATATAAAGCCAATTTTACATTGATTATGCATTTTTAATAATCCTTTTCCATGATTGAATAATTGTTTTTTTATGATGTTAACGGCTCGGTGGTCTAGTGGTATGATTCTTGCTTCGGGTGTGAGAGGTCCCGGGTTCAAATCCCGGTCGAGCCCTTTAACTTTTTTTTCCTTTTCTACATTTCACTTTATCAAAATAACGCAAATTTTCGTTATAACTCATTTCTAGTAGTGTTACTTAAACGTTAAAGATGTAGTAAGTTAAATCTTGATTTCTACACATTGAGTAGAGTTCCAAGTATATCCATGCCTTTATTCATTCACGCTAATCAAATATAAAATTAATGCAGATGATAGAATTATCAGATAATCTGAAATAACAGTCAAGATGTAGAACTTGCTAACGTTAATAATAGGCTTTTTTAAAACATTAATAACATGTAAAAACTACGAATCATTTTACTTCTAAAAGAATTAGGAAGTAAATTTTTAATAACTCTAAAGAAAATTTCATTGCTGAATAACTTCATTTCTTTTCTGTTAGAAGGGATAATTGCTGACAGCCATTAATCAAATCGCGCGGGACAGATGGGTATTTGTTTTCAAAAATAATGAGTACATAGGAACTTTTAAAAAATTTGCAACAACGTTGTGCCCACCAGGTTTCGAACCTGGGACCTTCTGCGTGTTAGGCAGATGTGATAACCACTACACCATGGGCACGTGCTGAAGGTGGAGAATTTCATTTTTTTTGTAGGGTATTGAGTTCAGCATACATTGCTTTGTTGTTATAACTGGAGAATTCGATTGTTTTCGAATTTCTATCTGTATGCGCTGCGGTTCGGTGGTCTAGGGGTATGATTCTCGCTTAGGGTGCGAGAGGTCCCGGGTTCAAATCCCGGCGAACCCTGGGGGTTAAAAAAAAACGTTTATTTTACTCCAATAGCCAAATTATATTTGAAGTTTGTAACATTACCTCAGCTATTCCGAAACACTGTCTGAAGTCATCTCTTCGCCGTGGAATCGAAACTGTACATTTATTCACCTTTACAAAAAGAGGAAATCAAATTAACTTTTGGATTCCCGCAATGCACCCACCAGGTTTCGAACCTGGGACCTTCTGCGTGTTAAGCAGATGTGATAACCACTACACCATGGGCACGGGCTGAAGGCGGAGAATTTCATTTTTTTGTAGGGTATTGAGTTCAGCATACATTGCTTTGTTGTTATAACTGGAGAATTCGATTGTTTTCGAATTTCTATCAGCATGGACTGCGGCTCGGTGGTCTAGGGGTATGATTCTCGCTTAGGGTGCGAGAGGTCCCGGGTTCAAATCCCGGCCGAGCCCTGGGGGTTAAAAAAAACGTTTATTTTACTCCAATAGCCAAATTATATTTGAAGTTTGTAACATTACCTCAGCTATTCCGAAACACTATCTGAAGTCATCTCTTCGCCGTGGAATCGAAACTGTACATTTAGTCACCTTTACAAAAAGAGGAAATCAAATTAACTTTTGGATTCCCGCAATGCACCCAACAGGTTTCGAACCTGGGACCTTCTGAGTGTGAAGCAGATGTGATAACCACTACACCATGGGTGCACGCAACTGTCATATAAAGCCAATTTTACATTGATTATACATTTTTAATAATCCTTTTCCATGATTGAATAATTGTTTTTTTATGATGTTAACGGCTCGATGGTCTAGTGGTATGATTCTTTCTTCGGGTGTGAGAGGTCCCGGGTTCAAATCCCGGTCGAGCCCTTTAACTTTTTTTTCCTTTTCTACATTTCACTTTATCAAAATAACGCAAATTTTCGTTATAACTCATTTCTAGTAGTGTTACTTAAACGTTAAATATGTAGTAAGTTAAATCTTGATTTCTACACATTGAGTAGAGTTCCAAGTATATCCATGCCTTTATTCATTCACGCTAATCAAATATAAAATTAATGCAGATCATAGAATTATCAGATAATCTGAAATAACAGTCAAGATGTAGAACTTGCTAACGTTAATAATAGGCTTTTTTAAAACATTAATAACATGTAAAAACTACGAATCATTTTACTTCTAAAAGAATTAGGAAGTAAATTTTCACTAACTCTAAAGAAAATTTCATTGCTGAATAACTTCATTTCTTTTCTGTTAGAAGGGATAATTGCTGACAGCCATTAACCAAATCGCGCGGGAGAGATGGGTATTTGTTTTAAAAAAAAATGAGTACATAGGAACTTTTCAAATATTTGCAACAGCGTTGTGCCCACCCGGTTTCGAACCTGGGACCTTCTGCGTGTTAGGCAGATGTGATAACCACTACACCATGGGCACGTGCTGAAAGTGGAGAATTTCATTTTTTTGTAGGGTATTGAGTTCAGCATACATTGCTTTGTTGTTATAACTGGAGAATTCGATTGTTTTCGAATTTCTATCTGCATGCACTGTGGCTCGGTGGTCTTGGGATATGATTCTCGCTTAGGGTGCGAGAGGTCCCGGGTTCAAATCCCGGCCGAGCCCTGGGGGTTAAAAAAAACGTTTATTTTATTCCAATAGCCAAATTATATTTGAAGTTTGTAACATTACCTCAGCTAATCCGAAACACAATCTGAAGTCATCTCTTCGCCGTGGAATCGAAACTGTACATTTAGTCACCTTTACAAAAAGAGGAAATCAAATTAACTTTTGGATTCCCGCAATGCACCCACCAGGTTTCGAACCTGGGACCTTCTGCGTGTAAAGCAGATGTGATAACCACTACACCATGGGAGCACGCAACTGTCATATAAAGCCAATTTTACATTGATTATGCATTTTTAATAATCCTTTTCCATGATTGAATAATTGTTTTTTTATGATGTTAACGGCTCGATTGTCTAGTGGTATGATTCTTGCTTCGGGTGTGAGAGGTCCCGGGTTGAAATCCCGGTCGAGCCCTTTAACTTTTTTTTTCCTTTTCTACATTTCACTTTATCAAAATAACGCAAATTTTCGTTATAACTCATTTCTAGTAGTGTTACTTAAACGTTAAAGATGTAGTAAGTTAAATCTTGATTTCTACACATTGAGTAGAGTTCCAAGTATATCCATGCCTTTATTCATTCACGCTAATCAAATATAAAATTAATGCAGATGATAGAATTATCAGATAATCTGAAATAACAGTCAAGATGTAGAACTTGCTAACGTTAATAATAGGCTTTTTTAAAACATTAATAACATGTAAAAACTACGAATCATTTTACTTCTAAAAGAATTAGGAAGTAAATTTTTAATAACTCTAAAGAAAATTTGATTGCTGAATAACTTCATTTCTTTTCTGTTAGAAGGGATAATTGCTGACAGCCATTAATCAAATCGCGCGGGACAGATGGGTATTTGTTTTCAAAAATAATGAGTACATAGGAACTTTTAAAACATTTGCAACAGCGTTGTGCCCACCCGGTTTCGAACCTGGGACCTTGTGCGTGTTAGGCAGATGTGATAACCACTACACCATGGGCACGGGCTGAAGGTGGAGAATTTCATTTTTTGTAGGGTATTGAGTTCAGCATACATTGCTTTGTTGTTATAACTGGAGAATTCGATTGTTTTCGAATTTCTATCAGCATGTTCTGCGGCTCGGTGGTCTAGGGGTATGATTCTCGCTTAGGGTGCGAGAGGTCCCGGGTTCAAATCCCGGCCGAGCCCTGGGGGTTAAAAAAAATGTTTATTTTACTCCAATAGCCAAATTTTATTTGAAGTTTGTAACATTACCTCAGCTATTCCGAAACACTATCTGAAGTCACCTCTTCGCCGTGGAATCGAAACTGTACATTTAGTCACCTTTACAAAAAGAGGAAATCAAATTAACTTTTGGATTCCCGCAATGCACCCACCAGGTTTCGAACCTGGGACCTTCTGCGTGTAAAGCAGATGTGACAACCACTACACCATGGGTGCACGCAACTGTCATATAAAGCCAATTTTACATTGATTATGCATTTTTAATAATCCTTTTCCATGATTGAATAATTGTTTTTTTATGATGTTAACGGCTCGATGGTCTAGTGGTATGATTCTTGCTTCGGGTGTGAGAGGTCCCGGGTTCAAATCCCGGTCGAGCCCTTTAACTTTTTTTTCCTTTTCTACATTTCACTTTATCAAAGTAACGCAAATTTTCGTTATAACTCATTTCTAGTAGTGTTACTTAAACGTTAAAGATGTAGTAAGTTAAATCTTGATTTCTACACATTGAGTAGAGTTCCAAGTATATCCATGCCTTTATTCATTCACGCTAATCAAATATAAAATTAATGCAGATGATAGAATTATCAGATAATCTGAAATAACAGTCAAGATGTAGAACTTGCTAACGTTAATAATAGGCTTTTTTAAAACATTAATAACATGTAAAAACTACGAATCATTTTACTTCTAAAAGAATTAGGAAGTAAATTTTGACTAACTCTAAAGAAAATTTCATTGCTGAATAACTTCATTTCTTTTCTGTTAGAAGGGATAATTGCTGACAGCCATTAATCAAATCGCGCGGGATAGATGGGTATTTGTTTTCAAAAATAATGATTACATAGGAACTTTTAAAGTATTTGCAACAGCGTTGTGCCCACCAGGTTTCGAACCTGGGACCTTCTGCGTGTTAGGCAGATGTGATAACCACTACACCATGGGCACGAGCTGAAGGTGGAGAATTTCATTTTTTTGTAGGGTATTGAGTTCAGCATACATTGCTTTGTTGTTATAACTGGAGAATTCGATTGTTTTCGAATTTCTATCAGCTTGCGCTGCGGCTCGGTGGTCTAGGGGTATGATTCTCGCTTAGGGTGCGAGAGGTCCCGGGTTCAAATCCCAGCCGAGCCCTGGGGGTTAAAAAAAACGTTTATTTTACTCCAATAGCCAAATTATATTTGAAGTTTGTAACATTATCTCAGCTATTCCGAAACACTATCTGAAGTCATCTCTTCGCCGTGGAATCGAAACTGTACATTTAGTCACCTTTACAAAAAGAGGAAATCAAATTAACTTTTGGATTCCCGCAATGCACCCACCAGGTTTCGAACCTGGGACCTTTTGCGTGTAAAGCAGATGTGATAACCACTACACCATGGGTGCACGCAACTGTCATATAAAGCCAATTTTACATTGATTATGCATTTTTAATAATCCTTTTCCATGATTGAATAATTGTTTTTTTATGATGTTAACGGCTCGGTGGTCTAGTGGTATGATTCTTGCTTCGGGTGTGAGAGGTCCCGGGTTCAAATCCCGGTCGAGCCCTTTAACTTTTTTTTCCTTTTCTACATTTCACTTTATCAAAATAACGCAAATTTTCGTTATAACTCATTTCTAGTAGTGATACTTAAACGTTAAAGATGTAGTAAGTTAAATCTTGATTTCTACACATTGAGTAGAGTTCCAAGTATATCCATGCCTTTATTCATTCACGCTAATCAAATATAAAATTAATGCAGATGATAGAATTATCAGATAATCTGAAATAACAGTCAAGATGTAGAACTTGCTAACGTTAATAATAGGCTTTTTTAAAACATTAATAACATGTAAAAACTACGAATCATTTTACTTCTAAAAGAATTAGGAAGTAAATTTTTAATAACTCTAAAGAAAATTTCATTGCTGAATAACTTCATTTCTTTTCTGTTAGAAGGGATAATTGCTGACAGCCATTAATCAAATCGCGCGGGACAGATGGGTATTTGTTTTCAAAAATAATGAGTACATAGGAACTTTTAAAAAATTTGCAACAACGTTGTGCCCACCAGGATTCGAACCTGGGACCTTCTGCGTGTTAGGCAGATGTGATAACCACTACACCATGGGCACGTGCTGAAGGTGGAGAATTTCATTTTTTTTGTAGGGTATTGAGTTCAGCATACATTGCTTTGTTGTTATAACTGGAGAATTCGATTGTTTTCGAATTTCTATCGGCTTGCGCTGCGGCTCGGTGGTCTAGGGGTATGATTCTCGCTTAGGGTGCGAGAGGTCCCGGGTTCAAATCCCGGCCGAACCCTGGGGGTTAAAAAAAACGTTTATTTTACTCCAATAGCCAAATTATATTTGAAGTTTGTAACATTACCTCAGCTATTCCGAAACACTATCTGAAGTCATCTCTTCGCCGTGGAATCGAAACTGTACATTTAGTCACCTTTACAAAAAGAGGAAATCAAATTAACTTTTGGATTCCCGCAATGCACCCACCAGGTTTCGAACCTGGGACCTTTTGCGTGTAAAGCAGATGTGATAACCACTACACCATGGGTGCACGCAACTGTCATATAAAGCCAATTTTACATTGATTATGCATTTTTAATAATCCTTTTCCATGATTGAATAATTGTTTCTTTATGATGTTAACGGCTCGGTGGTCTAGTGGTATGATTCTTGCTTCGGGTGTGAGAGGTCCCGGGTTCAAATCCCGGTCGAGCCCTTTAACTTTTTTTTCCTTTTCTACATTTCACTTTATCAAAATAACGCAAATTTTCGTTATAACTCATTTCTAGTAGTGTTACTTAAACGTTAAAGATGTAGTAAGTTAAATCTTGATTTCTACACATTGAGTAGAGTTCCAAGTATATCCATGCCTTTATTCATTCACGCTAATCAAATATAAAATTAATGCAGATGATAGAATTATCAGATAATCTGAAATAACAGTCAAGATGTAGAACTTGCTAACGTTAATAATAGGCTTTTTTAAAACATTAATAACATGTAAAAACTACGAATCATTTTACTTCTAAAAGAATTAGGAAGTAAATTTTTAATAACTCTAAAGAAAATTTCATTGCTGAATAACTTCATTTCTTTTCTGTTAGAAGGGATAATTGCTGACAGCCATTAATCAAATCGCGCGGGACAGATGGGTATTTGTTTTCAAAAATAATGTGTACATAGGAACTTTTAAAAAATTCGCAGCAGCGTTGTGCCCACCAGGTTTCGAACCTGGGACCTTCTGCGTGTTAGGCAGATGTGATAACCACTACACCATGGGCACGTGCTGAAGGTGGAGAATTTCATTTTTTTGTAGGGTATTGAGTTCAGCATACATTGCTTTGTTGTTACAACTGGAGAATTCGATTGTTTTCGAATTTCTATCGGCTTGCGCTGCGGCTCGGTGGTCTAGGGGTATGATTCTCGCTTAGGGTGCGAGAGGTCCCGGGTTCAAATCCCGGCCGAGCCCTGGGGGTTAAAAAAAACGTTTATTTTACTCCAATAGCCAAATTATATTTGAAGTTTGTAACATTATCTCAGCTATTCCGAAACACTATCTGAAGTCATCTCTTCGCCGTGGAATCGAAACTGTACATTTAGTCACCTTTACAAAAAGAGGAAATCAAATTAACTTTTGGATTCCCGCAATGCACCCACCAGGTTTCGAACCTGGGACCTTCTGCGTGTAAAACAGATGTGATAACCACTACACCATGGGTGCACGCAACGGTCATATAAAGCCAATTTTACATTGATTATGCATTTTTAATAATCCTTTTCCATGATTGAATAATTGTTTTTTTATGATGTTAACGGCTCGATGGTCTAGTGGTATGATTCTTGCTTCGGGTGTGAGAGGTCCCGGGTTCAAATCCCGGTCGAGCCCTTTAACTTTTTTTTCCTTTTCTACATTTCACTTTATCAAAATAACGCAAATTTTCGTTATAACTCATTTCTAGTAGTGTTACTTAAACGTTAAAGATGTAGTAAGTTAAATCTTGATTTCTACACATTGAGTAGAGTTCCAAGTATATCCATGCCTTTATTCATTCACGCTAATCAAATATAAAATTAATGCAGATGATAGAATTATCAGATAATCTGAAATAACAGTCAAGATGTAGAACTTGCTAACGTTAATAATAGGCTTTTTTAAAACATTAATAACATGTAAAAACTACGAATCATTTTACTTCTAAAAGAATTAGGAAGTAAATTTTTAATAACTCTAAAGAAAATTTCATTGCTGAATAACTTCATTTCTTTTCTGTTAGAAGGGATAATTGCTGACAGCCATTAATCAAATCGCGCGGGACAGATGGGTATTTGTTTTCAAAAATAATGAGTACATAGGAACTTTTAAAAAATTTGCAACAACGTTGTGCCCACCAGGTTTCGAACCTGGGACCTTCTGCGTGTTAGGCAGATGTGATAACCACTACACCATGGGCACGTGCTGAAGGTGGAGAATTTCATTTTTTTTGTAGGGTATTGAGTTCAGCATACATTGCTTTGTTGTTATAACTGGAGAATTCGATTGTTTTCGATTTTCTATCTGCATGCGCTGCGGCTCGGTGGTCTAGGGGTATGATTCTCGCTTAGGGTGCGAGAGGTCCCGGGTTCAAATCCCGGCCGAACCCTGGGGGTTAAAAAAAACGTTTATTTTACTCCAATAGCCAAATTATATTTGAAGTTTGTAACATTACCTCAGCTATTCCGAAACACTATCTGAAGTCATCTCTTCGCCGTGGAATCGAAACTGTACATTTAGTCACCTTTACAAAAAGAGGAAATCAAATTAACGTTTGGATTCCCGCAATGCACCCACCAGGTTTCGAACCTGGGACCTTCTGCGTGTAAAGCAGATGTGATAACCACTACACCATGGGTGCACGCAACTGTCAAATAAAGCCAATTTTACATTGATTATGCATTTTTATTAATCCTTTTCCATGATTGAATAATTGTTTTTTTATGATGTTAACGGCTCGATGGTCTAGTGGTATGATTCTTGCTTCGGGTGTGAGAGGTCCGGGTTCAAATCCCGGTCGAGCCCTTTAACTTTTTTTTCCTTTTCTACATTTCACTTTATCAAAATAACGCAAATTTTCGTTATAACTCATTTCTAGTAGTGTTACTTAAACATTAAAGATGTAGTAAGTTAAATCTTGATTTCTACACATTGAGTAGAGTTCCAAGTATATCCATGCCTTTATTCATTCACGCTAATCAAATATAAAATTAATGCAGATGATAGAATTATCAGATAATCTGAAATAACAGTCAAGATGTAGAACTTGCTAACGTTAATAATAGGCTTTTTTAAAACATTAATAACATGTAAAAACTACGAATCATTTTACTTCTAATAGAATTAGGAAGTAAATTTTTAATAACTCTAAAGAAAATTTCATTGCTGAATAACTTCATTTCTTTTCTGTTAGAAGGGATAATTGCTGACAGCCATTAATCAAATCGCGCGGGACAGATGGGTATTTGTTTTCAAAAATAATGAGTACATAGGAACTTTTAAAAAATTTGCAACAGCGTTGTGCCCACCAGGTTTCGAACCTGGGACCTTCTGCGTGTTAGGCAGATGTGATAACTACTACACCATGGGCACGTGCTGAAGGTGAAGAATTTCATTTTTTTGTAGGGTATTGAGTTCAGCATACATTGCTTTGTTGTTATAACTGGAGAATTCGATTGTTTTCGAATTTCTATCGGCATGCGCTGCGGCTCGGTGGTCTAGGAGTATGATTCTCGCTTAGGGTGCGAGAGGTCCCGGGTTCAAATCCCGGCCGAGCCCTGGGGGTTAAAAAAATGTTTATTTTACTCCAATAGCCAAATTATATTTGAAGTTTGTAACATTACCTCAGCTATTCCGAAACACTGTCTGAAGTCATCTCTTCGCCGTGGAATCGAAACTGTACATTTAGTCACCTTTACAAAAAGAGGAAATCAAATTAACTTTTGGATTCCCGCAATGCACCCAAAAGGTTTCGAACCTGGGACCTTCTGCGTGTGAAGCAGATGTGATAACCACTACACCATGGGTGCACGCAACTGTCATATAAAGCCAAATTTACATTGATTATGCATTTTTAATAATCCTTTTCCATGATTGAATAATTGTTTTTTTATGATGTTAACGGCTCGATGGTCTAGTGGTATGATTCTTGCTTCGGGTGTGAGAGGTTCCGGGTTCAAATCCCGGTCGAGCCCTTTAACTTTTTTTTCCTTTTCTACATTTCACTTTATCAAAATAACGCAAATTTTCGTTATAACTCATTTCTAGTAGTGTTACATAAACGTTAAAGATGTAGTAAGTTAAATCTTGATTTCTACACATTGAGTAGAGTTCCAAGAATATCCATGCCTTTATTCATTCACGCTAATCAAATATAAAATTAATGCAGATGATAGAATTATCAGATAATCTGAAATAACAGTCAAGATGTAGAACTTGCTAACGTTAATAATAGGCTTTTTTAAAACATTAATAACATTTAAAAACTACGAATCATTTTACTTCTAAAAGAATTAGGAAGTAAATTTTGACTAACTCTAAAGAAAATTTGATTGCTGAATAACTTCATTTCTTTTCTGTTAGAAGGGATAATTGCTGACAGCCATTAATCAAATCGCGCGGGACAGATGGGTATTTGTTTTCAAAAATAATGAGTACATAGGAACTTTTAAAAAATTTGCAACAGCGTTGCGCCCACCAGGTTTCGAACCTGGGACCTTCTGCGTGTTAGGCAGATGTGATAACCACTACACCATGGGCACGTGCTGAAGGTGGAGAACTTCATTTTTTTGTAGGGTATTGAGTTCAGCATACATTGCTTTGTTGTTATAACTGGAGAATTCGATTGTTTTCGAATTTCTATCAGCATGTACTGCGACTCGGTGGTCTAGGGGTATGATTCTCGCTTAGGGTGCGAGAGGTCCCGGGATCAAATCCCGGCCGAGCCCTGGGGGTTAATAAAAAAGTTTATTTTACTCCAATAGCCAAATTATATTTGAAGTTTGTAACATTACCTCAGCTATTCCGAAACACTGTCTGAAGTCATCACTTCGCGTTGAATCGAAACTGTACATTTAGTCACCTTTAAAAAAGAGGAAATCAAATTAACTTTTGGATTCCCGCAATGCACCCACCAGGTTCCGAACCTGGGACCTTCTGCGTGTGAAGCAGATGTGATAACCACTACACCATGGGTGCACGCAACTGTCATATAAAGCCAATTTTACATTGATTATGCATTTTTAATAATCCTTTTCCATGATTGAATAATTGTTTTTTTATGATGTTAACGGCTCGATGGTCTAGTGGTATGATTCTTGCTTCGGGTGTGAGAGGTCCCGGGTTCAAATCCCGGTCGAGCCCTTTAACTTTTTTTTCCTTTTCTACATTTCGCTTTATCAAAATAACGCAAATTTTCGTTATAACTCATTTCTAGTAGTGTTACTTAAACGTTAAAGATGTAGTAAGTTAAATCTTGATTTCTACACATTGAGTAGAGTTCCAAGTATATCCATGCCTTTATTCATTCACGCTAATCAAATATAAAATTAATGCAGATGATAGAATTATCAGATAATCTGAAATAACAGTCAAGATGTAGAACTTGCTAACGTTAATAATAGGCTTTTTTAAAACATTAATAACATGTAAAAACTACGAATCATTTTACTTCTAAAAGAATTAGGAAGTAAATTTTGACTAACTCTAAAGAAAATTTCATTGCTGAATAACTTCATTTCTTTTCTGTTAGAAGGGATAATTGCTGACAGCCATTAATCAAATCGCGCGGGACAGATGGGTATTTGTTTTCAAAAATAATGAGTACATAGGAACTTTTAAAAAATTTGCAACAACGTTGTGCCCACCAGGATTCGAACCTGGGACCTTCTGCGTGTTTGGCAGATGTGATAACCACTACACCATGGGCACGTGCTGAAGGTGGAGAATTTCATTTTTTTTGTAGGGTATTGAGTTCAGCATACATTGCTTTGTTGTTATAACTGGAGAATTCGATTGTTTTCGAATTTCTATCTGCTTGCGCTGCGGCTCGGTGGTCTAGGGGTATGATTCTCGCTTAGGGTGCGCGAGGTCCCGGGTTCAAATCCCGGCCGAACCCTGGGGGTTAAAAAAAACGTTTCTTTTACTCCAATAGCCAAATTATATTTGAAGTTTGTAACATTACCTCAGCAATTCCGAAACACTATCTGAAGTCATCTCTTCGCCGTGGAATCGAAACTGTACATTTAGTCACCTTTACAAAAAGAGGAAATCAAATTAACTTTTGGATTCCCGCAATGCACCCACCAGGTTTCGAACCTGGGACCTTTTGCGTGTAAAGCAGATGTGATAACCACTACACCATGGGTGCACGCAACTGTCATATAAAGCCAGTTTTACATTGATTATGCATTTTTAATAATCCTTTTCCATGATTGAATAATTGTTTTTTTATGATGTTAACGGCTCGGTGGTCTAGTGGTATGATTCTTGCTTCGGGTGTGAGAGGTCCCGGGTTCAAATCCCGGTCGAGCCCTTTAACTTTTTTTTCCTTTTCTACATTTCACTTTATCAAAATAACGCAAATTTTCGTTATAACTCATTTCTAGTAGTGTTACTTAAACGTTAAAGATGTAGTAAGTTAAATCTTGATTTCTACACATTGAGTAGAGTTCCAAGTATATCCATGCCTTTATTCATTCACGCTAATCAAATATAAAATTAATGCAGATGATAGAATTATCAGATAATCTGAAATAACAGTCAAGATGTAGAACTTGCTAACGTTAATAATAGGCTTTTTTAAAACATTAATAACATGTAAAAACTACGAATCATTTTACTTCTAAAAGAATTAGGAAGTAAATTTTGACTAACTCTAAAGAAAATTTCATTGCTGAATAACTTCATTTCTTTTCTGTTAGAAGGGATAATTGCTGACAGCCATTAATCAAATCGCGCGGGACAGATGGGTATTTGTTTTCAAAAATAATGAGTACATAGGAACTTTTAAAAAATTTGCAACAACGTTGTGCCCACCAGGATTCGAACCTGGGACCTTCTGCGTGTTTGGCAGATGTGATAACCACTACACCATGGGCACGTGCTGAAGGTGGAGAATTTCATTTTTTTTGTAGGGTATTGAGTTCAGCATACATTGCTTTGTTGTTATAACTGGAGAATTCGATTGTTTTCGAATTTCTATCTGCTCGCGCTGCGGCTCGGTGGTCTAGGGGTATGTTTCTCGCTTAGGGTGCGAGAGGTCCCGGGTTCAAATCCCGGCCGAGCCCTGGGGGGTTAAAAAAAAGTTTATTTTACTCCAATAGCCAAATTATATTTGAAGTTTGTAACATTACCTCAGCCATTCCGAAACACTATCTGAAGTCATCTCTTCGCCGTGGAATCGAAACTGTACATTTAGTCACCTTTACAAAAAGGGGACATCAAATTAACTTTTGGATTCCGCGCAATGCACCCACCAGGTTTCGAACCTGGGACCTTCTGCGTGTAAAGCAGATGTGATAACCACTACACCATGGGTGCACGCAACTGTCATATAAAGCCAATTTTACATTGATTATGCATTTTTAATAATCCTTTTCCATGATTGAATAATTGTTTTTTTATGATGTTAACGGCTCGATGGTCTAGTGGTATGATTCTTGCTTCGGGTGTGAGAGGTCCCGGGTTCAAATCCCGGTCGAGCCCTTTAACTTTTTTTTCCTTTTCTACATTTCACTTTATCAAAATAACGCAACTTTTCGTTATAACTCATTTCTAGTAGTGTTACTTAAACGTTAAAGATGTAGTAAGTTAAATCTTGATTTCTACACATTGAGTAGAGTTCCAAGTATATCCATGCCTTTATTCATTCACGCTAATCAAATATAAAATTCATGCAGATGATAGAATTATCAGATAATCTGAAATAACAGTCAAGATGTAGAACTTCCTAACGTTAATAATAGGCTTTTTTAAAACATTAATAACATGTAAAAACTACGAATCATTTTACTTCTAAAAGAATTAGGAAGTAAATTTTGACTAACTCTAAAGAAAATTTCATTGCTGAATAACTTCATTTCTTTTCTGTTAGAAGGGATAATTGCTGACAGCCATTAATCAAATCGCGCGGGACAGATGGGTATTTGTTTTCAAAAATAATGAGTACATAGGAACTTTTAAAAAATTTGCAACAGCGTTGTGCCCACCAGGTTTCGAACCTGGGACCTTCTGCGTGTTAGGCAGATGTGATAACTACTACACCATGGGCACGTGCTGAAGGTGAAGAATTTCATTTTTTTGTAGGGTATTGAGTTCAGCATACATTGCTTTGTTGTTATAACTGGAGAATTCGATTGTTTTCGAATTTCTATCGGCATGCGCTGCGGCTCGGTGGTCTAGGGGTATGATTCTCGCTTAGGGTGCGAGAGGTCCCGGGTTCAAATCCCGGCCGAGCCCTGGGGGTTAAAAAAATGTTTATTTTACTCCAATAGCCAAATTATATTTGAAGTTTGTAACATTACCTCAGCTATTCCGAAACACTGTCTGAAGTCATCTCTTCGCCGTGGAATCGAAACTGTACATTTAGTCACCTTTACAAAAAGAGGAAATCAAATTAACTTTTGGATTCCCGCAATGCACCCAAAAGGTTTCGAACCTGGGACCTTCTGCGTGTGAAGCAGATGTGATAACCACTACACCATGGGTGCACGCAACTGTCATATAAAGCCAAATTTACATTGATTATGCATTTTTAATAATCCTTTTCCATGATTGAATAATTGTTTTTTTATGATGTTAACGGCTCGATGGTCTAGTGGTATGATTCTTGCTTCGGGTGTGAGAGGTTCCGGGTTCAAATCCCGGTCGAGCCCTTTAACTTTTTTTTCCTTTTCTACATTTCAATTTATCAAAATAACGCAAATTTTCGTTATAACTCATTTCTAGTAGTGTTATATAAACGTTAAAGATGTAGTAAGTTAAATCTTGATTTCTACACATTGAGTAGAGTTCCAAGTATATCCATGCCTTTATTCATTCACGCTAATCAAATATAAAATTAATGCAGATGATAGAATTATCAGATAATCTGAAATAACAGTCAAGATGTAGAACTTGCTAACGTTAATAATAGGCTTTTTTAAAACATTAATAACATTTAAAAACTACGAATCATTTTACTTCTAAAAGAATTAGGAAGTAAATTTTGACTAACTCTAAAGAAAATTTGATTGCTGAATAACTTCATTTCTTTTCTGTTAGAAGGGATAATTGCTGACAGCCATTAATCAAATCGCGCGGGACAGATGGGTATTTGTTTTCAAAAATAATGAGTACATAGGAACTTTTAAAAAATTTGCAACAGCGTTGCGCCCACCAGGTTTCGAACCTGGGACCTTCTGCGTGTTAGGCAGATGTGATAACCACTACACCATGGGCACGTGCTGAAGGTGGAGAATTTCATTTTTTTTGTAGGGTATTGAGTTCAGCATACATTGCTTTGCTGTTATAACTGGAGAATTCGATTGTTTTCGAATTTCTATCGGCATGCGCTGCGGCTCGGTGGTCTAGGGGTATGATTCTCGCTTAGGGTGCGAGAGGTCCCGGGTTCAAATCCCGGCCGAGCCCTGGGGGTTAAAAAAAATGTTTATTTTACTCCAATAGCCAAATTATATTTGAAGTTTGAAACATTACCTCAGCTATTCCGAAACACTGTCTGAAGTCATCTCTTTGCCGTGGAATCGAAACTGTACATTTAGTCACCTTTACAAAAAGAGGAAATCAAACTAACTTTTGGATTCCCGCAATGCACCCACCAGGTTTCGAACCTGGGACCTTCTGCGTGTGAAGCAGATGTGATAACCACTACACCATGGGTGCACGCAACTGTCATATAAAGCCAATTTTACATTGATTATGCATTTTTAATAATCCTTTTCCATGGTTGAATAATTGTTTTTTTATGATGTTAACGGCTCGATGGTCTAGTGGTATGATTCTTACTTCGGGTGTGAAAGGTCCCGGGTTCAAATCCCGGTCGAGCCCTTCAACTTTTTTTTCCTTTTCTACATTTCACTTTATCAAAATAACGCAAATTTTCGTTATAACTCATTTCTAGTAGTGTTACATAAACGTTAAAGATGTAGTAAGTTAAATCTTGATTTCTACACATTGAGTAGAGTTCCAAGTATATCCATGCCTTTATTCATTCACGCTAATCAAATATAAAATTAATGCAGATGATAGAATTATCAGATAATCTGAAATAACAGTCAAGATGTAGAACTTGCTAACGTTAATAATAGGCTTTTTTAAAACATTAATAACATGTAAAAACTACGAATCATTTTACTTCTAAAAGAATTAGGAAGTAAATTTTGACTAACTCTAAAGAAAATTTGATTGCTGAATAACTTCATTTCCTTTCTGTTAGAAGGGATAATTGCTGACAGCCATTAATCAAATCGCGCGGGACAGATGGGTATTTGTTTTCAAAAATAATGAGTACATAGGAACTTTTAAAAAATTTGCAACAGCGTTGCGCCCACCAGGTTTCGAACCTGGGACCTTCTGCGTGTTAGGCAGATGTGATAACCACTACACCATGGGCACGTGCTGAAGGCGGAGAACTTCATTTTTTTGTAGGGTATTGAGTTCAGCATACATTGCTTTGTTGTTATAACTGGAGAATTCGATTGTTTTCGAATTTCTATCAGCATGTACTGCGACTCGGTGGTCTAGGGGTATGTTTCTCGCTTAGGGTGCGAGAGGTCCCGGGTTCAAATCCCGGCCGAGCCCTGGGGTTTAATAAAAAAGTTTATTTTACTCCAATAGCCAAATTATATTTGAAGTTTGTAACATTACCCCAGCTATTCCGAAACACTGTCTGAAGTCATCTCTTCGCCGTGGAATCGAAACTGTACATTTAGTCACCTTTAAAAAAGAGGAAATCAAATTAACTTTTGGATTCCCGCAATGCACCCACCAGGTTCCGAACCTGGGACCTTCTGCGTGTGAAGCAGATGTGATAACCACTACACCATGGGTGCACGCAACTGTCATATAAAGCCAATTTTACATTGATTATGCATTTTTAATAATCCTTTTCCATGATTGAATAATTGTTTTTTTATGATGTTCACGGCTCGATGGTCTAGTGGTATGATTCTTGCTTCGGGTGTGAGAGGTCCCGGGTTCAAATCCGGGTCGATCCCTTTAACTTTTTTTTCCTTTTCTACATTTCACTTTATCAAAATAACGCAAATTTTCGTTATAACTCATTTCTAGTAGTGTTACTTAAACGTTAAAGATGTAGCAAGTTAAATCTTGATTTCTACACATTGAGTAGAGTTCCAAGTATATCCATGCCTTTATTCATTCACGCTAATCAAATATAAAATTAATGCAGATGATAGAATTATCAGATAATCTGAAATAACAGTCAAGATGTAGAACTTGCTAACGTTAATAATAGGCTTTTTTAAAACATTAATAACATGTAAAAACTACGAATCATTTTACTTCTAAAAGAATTAGGAAGTAAATTTTGACTAACTCTAAAGAAAATTTCATTGCTGAATAACTTCATTTCTTTTCTGTTAGAAGGGATAATTGCTGACAGCCATTAATCAAATCGCGCGGGACAGATGGATATTTGTTTTCAAAAATAATGAGTACATAGGAACTTTTAAAAAATTTGCAACAGCGTTGTGCCCACCAGGTTTCGAACCTGGGACCTTCTGCGTGTTAGGCAGATGTGATAACTACTACACCATGGGCACGTGCTGAAGGTGGAGAATTTCATTTTTTTGTAGGGTATTGAGTTCAGCATACATTGCTTTGTTGTTATAACTGGAGAATTCGATTGTTTTCGAATTTCTATCGGCATGCGCTGCGGCTCGGTGGTCTAGGGGTATGATTCTCGCTTAGGGTGCGAGAGGTCACGGGTTCAAATCCCGGCCGAGCCCTGGGGGTTAAAAAAAAGTTTATTTTACTCCAATAGCCAAATTATATTTGAAGTTTGTAACATTACCTCAGCTATTCCGAAACACTATCTGAAGTTATCTCTTCGCCGTGGAATCGAAACTGTACATTCAGTCACCTTTACCAAAAGAGGAAATCAAATAAACTTTTGGATTCCCGCAATGCACCGACCAGGTTTCGAACTTGGGACCTTCTGCGTGTAAAGCAGATGTGATAACCACTACACCATGGGTGCACGCAACTGTCATATAAAGCCAATTTTACATTGATTATGCATTTTTAATAATCCTTTTCCATGATTGAATAATTGTTTTTTTGTGATGTTAACGGCTCGATGGTCTAGTGGTATGATTCTTGCTTCGGGTGTGAGAGGACCCGGGTTCAAATCCCGGTCGAGCCCTTTAACTTTTTTTTCCTTTTCTACATTTCACTTTATCAAAATAACGCAAATTTTTGTTATAACTCATTTCGAGTAGTGTTACATAAACGTTAAAGGTGTAGTAAGTTAAATCTTGATTTCTACACATTGAGTAGAGTTCCAAGTATATCCATGCCTTTATTCATTCACGCTAATCAAATATAAAATTAATGCAGATGATAGAATTATCAGATAATCTGAAATAACAGTCAAGATGTAGAACTTGCTAACGTTAATAATAGGCTTTTTTAAAACATTAATAACATGTAAAAACTACGAATCATTTTACTTCTAAAAGAATTAGGAAGTAAATTTTGACTAACTCTAAAGAAAATTTGATTGCTGAATAACTTCATTTCTTTTCTGTTAGAAGGGATAATTGCTGACAGCCATTAATCAAATCGCGCGGGACAGATGGGTATTTGTTTTCAAAAATAATGAGTACATAGGAACTTTTAAAAAATTTGCAACAGCGTCGCGCCCACCAGGTTTCGAACCTGAGACCTTCTGCGCGTTAGGCAGATGTGATAACCACTACACCACGGGCACGTGCTGAAGGTGGAGAATTTCATTTTTTTGTAGGGTATTGAGTTCAGCATACATTGCTTTGTTGTTATAACTGGAGAATTCGATTGTTTTCGAATTTCTATCAGCTTGCGCTGCGGCTCGGTGGTCTAGGGGTATGATTCACGCTTAGGGTGCCAGAGGTCCCGGGTTCAAATCCCGGCCGAGCCCTGGGGGTTAAAAAAATGTTTATTTTACTCCAATAGCCAAATTATATTTGAAGTTTGTAACATTACCTCAGCTATTCCGAAACACTGTCTGAAGTCATCTCTTCGCCGTGGAATCGAAACTGTACATTTAGTCACCTTTACAAAAAGAGGAAATCAAATTAACTTTTGGATTCCCGCAATGCACCCACCAGGTTTCGAACCTGGGACCTTCTACGTGTGAAGCAGATGTGATAACCACTACACCATGGGTGCACGCAACTGTCATATAAAGCCAATTTTACATTGATTATGCATTTTTAATAATCCTTTTCCATGATTGAATAGTTGTTTTTTTATGTTGTTAACGGCTCGATGGTCTAGTGGTATGATTCTTGCTTCGGGTGTGAGAGGTCCCGGGTTCAAATCCCGGTCGAGCCCTTTAACTTTTTTTTCCTTTTCTACATTTCACTTTATCAAAATAACGCAATTTTTTGTTATAACTCATTTCTAGTAGTGTTACATAAACGTTAAAGATGTAGTAATTTAAATCTTGATTTATACACATTGAGTAGAGTTCCAAGTATATCCATGCCTTTATTCATTCACGCTAATCAAATATAAAATTAATGCAGATGATAGAATTATCAGATAATCTGAAATAACAGTCAAGATGTAGAACTTGCTAACATTAATAATAGACTTTTTTAAAACATTATTAACATGTAAAAACTACGAATCATTTTACTTCTAAAAGAATTAGGAAGTAAATTTTTACTAACTCTAAAGAAAATTTCATTGCTGAATAACTTCATTTCTTTTCTGTTAGAAGGGATAATTGCTGACAGCCATTAATCAAATCGCGCGGGACAGATGGGTATTTGTTTTCAAAAATAATGAGTACATAGGAACTTTTAAAAAATTTGCAACAGCGTTGTGCCCACCAGGTTTCGAGCCTGGGACCTTCTGCGTGTTAGGCAGATGTGATAACCACTACACCATGGGCACGTGCTGAAGGTGGAGAATTTCATTCTTTTGTAGGGTATTGAGTTCAGCATACATTGCTTTGTTGTTATAACTGGAGAATTCGATTGTTTTCGAATTTCTATCAGCATGTACTGCGGCTCGGTGGTCTAGGGGTATGATTCCCGCTTAGGGTGCGAGAGGTCCCGGGTTCAAATCCCGGCCGAGACCTGGGGGTTAAAAAAAAGTTTATTTTACTCCAATAGCCAAATTATATTTGAAGTTTGTAACATTACCCCAGCTATTCCGAAACACTATCTAAAGTCATCTCTTCGCCGTGGAATCAAAACTGTACATTAAGTCACCTTTACAAAAAGAGGAAATCAAATTAACTTTTGGATTCCCGCAATGCACCCAACAGGTTTCGAACCTGGACCTTCTGCGTGTAAAGCAGATGTGATAACCACTACACCATGGGTGCACGCAACTGTCATATAAAGCCAATTTTAGATTGATTATGCATTTTTAATAATCCTTTTCCATGATTGAATAATTGTTTTTTTATGATGTTAACGGCTCGATGGTCTAGTGGTATGATTCTTGCTTCGGGTGTGAGAGGTCCCGGGTTCAAATCCCGGTCGAGCCCTTTGACTTTTTTTTCCTTTTCTACATTTCACTTTATCAAAATAACGCAAATTTTCGTTATAACTCATTTCTAGTAGTTTTACTTAAACGTTAAAGATCTAGTAAGTTAAATCTTGATTTCTACACATTGAGTAGAGTTCCAAGTATATCCATGCCTTTATTCATTCACGCTATTCAAATATAAAATTAATGCAGATGATAGAATTATCAGATAATCTGAAATAACAGTCAAGATGTAGAACTTGCTAACGTTAACAATAGGCTTTTTTAAAACATTAATAACATGTAAAAACTACGAATCATTTTACTTCTAAAAGAATTAGGAAGTAAATTTTTACTAACTCTAAAGAAAATTTCATTGCTGAATAACTTCATTTCTTTTCTGTTAGAAGGGATAATTGCTGACAGCCATTAATCAAATCGCGCGGGACAGATGGGTATTTGTTTTCAAAAATAATGAGTACATAGGAACTTTTAAAAAATTTGCAACAGCGTTGTGCCCACCAGGTTTCGAACCTGGGACCTTCTGCGTGTTAGGCAGATGTGATAACCACTACTCCATGGGCACGTGCTGAAGGTGGAGAATTTCATTCTTTTGTAGGGTATTGAGTTCAGCATACATTGCTTTGTTGTTATAACTGGAGAATTCGATTGTTTTCGAATTTCTATCAGCATGTACTGCGGCTCGGTGGACTAGGGGTATGATTCTCGCTTAGGGTGCGAGAGGTCCCGGGTTCAAATCCCGGCCGAGTCCTGGGGGTTAAAAAAAAGTTTATTTTACTCCAATAGCCAAATTATATTTGAAGTTTGTAACATTACCTCAGCTATTCCGAAACACTATCTAAAGACATCTCTTCGCCGTGGAATCAAGACTGTACATTAAGTCACCTTTACAAAAAGAGGAAATCAAATTAACTTTTGGATTCCCGCAATGCACCCAACAGGTTTCGAACCTGGACCTTCTGCGTGTAAAGCAGATGTGATAACCACTACACCATGGGTGCACGCAACTGTCATATAAAGCCAATTTTAGATTGATTATGCATTTTTAATAATCCTTTTCCATGATTGAATAATTGTTTTTTTATGATGTTAACGGCTCGATGGTCTAAAGGTATGATTCTTGCTTCGGGTGTGAGAGGTCCCGGGTTCAAATCCCGGTCGAGCCCTTTAACTTTTTTTACCTTTTCTACATTTCACTTTATCAAAATAACGCAAATTTTCGTTATAACTCATTTCTAGTAGTGTTACTTAAACGTTAAAGATGTAGTAAGTTAAATCTTGATTTCTACACATTGAGTAGAGTTCCAAGTATATCCATGCCTTTATTCATTCACGCTAATCAAATATAAAATTAATGCAGATGATAGAATTATCAGATAATCTGAAATAACAGTCAAGATGTAGAACTTGCTAACGTTAATAATAGGCTTTTTTAAAACATTAATAACATGTAAAAACTACGAATCATTTTACTTCTAAAAGAATTAGGAAGTAAATTTTTACTAACTCTAAAGAAAATTTCATTGCTGAATAACTTCATTTTTTTCTGTTAGAAGGGATAATTGCTGACAGCCATTAATCAAATCGCGCGGGGGGCCCCACCAGTGGCCGAGAGGTTCTGCTCTCGAAGCTGGTAGACGGGAGGTGCTGGGTTCGATCCCAATCGCGCCCGTCGGCGTAATCGTTCGGAGTTTTCGTGGTTTTCTTCGAGCCGTGGATCTTCCATGCGTTAATACGGATTAGGTTCCCTTAGAAAGACCCCCACGGAGGGCACTCCCCCCGGGCCTATATCCCTCGTGTAGATAATTGGCCGTCAAAAGTCAACCCAACCCAACCCAACCCAAATCGCGCGGGACAGATGGGTATTTGTTTTCAAAAATAATGCGTACGTAGGAACTTTTAAAAATTTGCAACAGCGTTGTGCCCACCAGGTTTTGAACATGGGACCTTCTGCGTGTTAGGCAGATGTGATAACCACTACACCATGGGCACATGCTGAAGGTGGAGAATTTCATTTTTTTGTAGGGTATTGAGTTCAGCATACATTGCTTTGTTGTTATAACTGGAGAATTCGATTCTTTTCGAATTTCTATCGGGATGTCCGCGGCTCGGTGGTCGAGGGGTATGATTCTCGCTTAGGGTGCGAGAGGCCCCGGGTTCAAATCCCGGCCGAGCCCTGGGGGTTAAAAAAAAGTTTATTTTACTCCAATAGCCAAATTATATTTGAAGTTTGTAACATTACCTCAGCTATTCCGAAACACTATCTGAAGTCCTCTCTTCGCCGAGGAACCGAAACTGTACATTCTGTCACCGTTACAAAAAGAGGAAATCAAATTAACTTTTGGATTCCCGCAACGCACCCACCAGGTTTCGAACCTGAGACCTTCTGCGTGTAATGAAGATGTGATAACCACTACACAATGGATGCACGCAAGTGTCACATAAAGCCAATTTTACATTGATTATGCATTTTTAATAATCCTTTTCCATGATTGAATAATTGTTTTTTTAGGATGTTAACGGCTCGATGGTCTAGTGGTATGATTCTTGCTTCGGGTGTGAGAGGTCCCGGGTTCAAATCCCGGTCGAGCCCTTCAACTTTTTTTCCTTTTCTACATTTTACTTTATCAAAATAACGCAAATTTTCGTTATAACTCATTTCTAGTCGTGTTACTTAAACGTTAAAGATGTAATAAGTTAAATCTTGATTTCTACACATTGATTAGAGTTTCAAGTATATCCGTGCCTTTATTCATTCATGCTTATTAAATATAAATTTAATGCAGATGATAGAATTATCAGATAATCTGAAATAACAGTCAACATGTAGAACTTGCTAACGTTAATAATAGGCTTTTTTAAAACATTAATAACATGTAAAAACTACGAATCATTTTACTTCTAAAAGAAGTAGGAAGTAAATTTTTACTAACTCTAAAGAAAATTTCATTGCTGAATAACTTCATTTTTTTCTGTTAGAAGGGATAATTGCTGACAGCCATTAATCAAATCGCGCGGGACAGATGGGTATTTGTTTTCAAAAATAGTGATTACATAGGAACTTTTAAAAAATTTACAACAGCGTTGTGCCCACCAGGTTTCGAACCTGGTATCTTCTGCGTGTTAGGCAGATGTGATATCCACTACACCATGGGCACGTGCTGAAGGTGGAGAATTTCATTCTTTTGTAGGGTATTGAGTTCAGCATACATTGCTTTGTTGTTATAACTGGAGAATTTGATTGTTTTCGAATTTCTATCAGCATGTACCGCGGCTCGGTGGTCTACGGGTATGATTCTCGCTTAGGGTGCGAGAGGTCCCGGGTTCAAATCCCGGCCGAGACCTTGGGGTTAGAAAAAAAGTTTATTTTACTCCAATAGCCAAATTATATTTGAAGTTTGTAACATTACCTCAGCTATTCCGAAACACTATCTGAAGTCATCTCTTCGCCGTGGAATCGAAACTGTACATTTAGTCACCTTTACAAAAAGAGGAAATCAAATTAACTTTTGGATTCCCGCGATGCACCCACCAGGTTTCGAACCTGGGACCTCCTGCGTGTGAAGCAGATGTGATAACCACTACACCATGGGTGCACGCAACTGTCATATAAAGCCAATTTTACATTGATTATGCATTTTTAATAATCTTTTTCCATGATTGAATTATTGTTTTTTTATGATGTTAACGGCTCGACGGTCTAGTGGTATGATTCTTTTTTCGGGTGTGAGAGGTCCCGGGTTCAAATCCCGGTCGAGCCCTTTAACCTTTTTTCCTTTTCCTCATTTCACTTTATCAAAATAACGCAAATTTTCGTTATAACTCATTTCTAGTAGTGTTACTTAAACGTTAAATATGTAGTAAGTTAAATCTTGATTTCTACACATTGAGTAGAGTTCCAAGTGTATCCATGCCTTTATTCATTCACGCTAATCAAATATAAAATTAATGCAGATGATAGAATTATCAGATAATCTGAAATAACAGTCAAGATGTAGAACTTGCTAACGTTAATGATAGGTTTTTTTAAAACATTAATAACATGTAAAAACTACGAATCATTTTACTTCTAAAAGAATTAGGAAGTAAATTTTTACTAACTCTAAAGAAAATTTCATTGCTGAATAACTTCATTTCTTTTCTGTTAGAAGGGATAATTGCTGACAGCCATTAATCAAATCGCGCGGGACAGATGGGTATTTGTTTTCAAAAATAATGAGTACATAGGAACTTTTAAAAAATTTGCAATAGCGTTGTGCCCACCAGGTTTCGAACCTGGGACCTTCTGCGTGTTAGGCAGATGTGATAACCCCTACACCACGGGCACGTGCTGCAGGTGGAGAATTTCATTCTTTTGTAGGCTATTGAGTTCAGCATACATTGCTTTGTTGTTATAACTGGAGATTTCCATTGTTTTCGAATTTCTATCAGGATGTACCGCGGCTCGGTGGTCTAGGGGTATGATTCTCGTTTAGGGTGCGAGAGGTCCCGGGTTCAAATCCCGGCCGAACCCTGGGGGTTAAAAAAAATTTATTTTACTCCAATAGCCAAATTATATTTGAAGTTTGTAACATCACCTCAGCTATTCCGAAACACAATCTGAAGTCATCTCTTCGCCGTGGAATCGAAACTGTACATTTAGTCACCTTTACAAAAAGAGGAAATCAAATTAACTTTTGGATTCCCGCGATGCACCCACCAGGTTTCGAACCTGGGACCTCCTGCGTGTGAAGCAGATGTGATAACCACTACACCATGGGTGCACGCAACTGTCATATAAAGCCAATTTTACATTGATTATGCATTTTTAATAATCTTTTTCCATGATTGAATTATTGTTTTTTTATGATGTTAACGGCTCGACGGTCTAGTGGTATGATTCTTTTTTCGGGTGTGAGAGGTCCCGGGTTCAAATCCCGGTCGAGCCCTTTAACCTTTTTTCCTTTTCCTCATTTCACTTTATCAAAATAACGCAAATTTTCGTTATAACTCATTTCTAGTAGTGTTACTTAAACGTTAAATATGTAGTAAGTTAAATCTTGATTTCTACACATTGAGTAGAGTTCCAAGTGTATCCATGCCTTTATTCATTCACGCTAATCAAATATAAAATTAATGCAGATGATAGAATTATCAGATAATCTGAAATAACAGTCAAGATGTAGAACTTGCTAACGTTAATGATAGGTTTTTTTAAAACATTAATAACATGTAAAAACTACGAATCATTTTACTTCTAAAAGAATTAGGAAGTAAATTTTGACTAACTCTAAAGAAAATTTCATTGCTGAATAACTTCATTTCTTTTCTGTTAGAAGGGATAATTGCTGACAGCCATTAATCAAATCGCGCGGGACAGATGGGTATTTGTTTTCAAAAATAATGAGTACATAGGAACTTTTAAAAAATTTGCAATAGCGTTCTGCCCACCAGGTTTCGAACCTGGGACCTTCTGCGTGTTAGGCAGATGTGATAACCACTACAGCATGGGCACGTGCTGAAGGTTGAGAATTTCATTCTTTTGTAGGGCATTGAGTTCAGCATACATTGCTTTGTTGTTATAACTGGAGAATTCGATTGTTTTCGAATTTCTATCAGCATGTACCGCGGCTCGGTGGTCTAGGGGTTTGATTCTCGCTCAGGTTGCGAGAGGTCCCGGGTTCAAATCCCGGCCGAGCCCTGGGGGTTTAAAAAAATTTTTTATTTTACTCCAATAGCCAAATTATATTTGAAGTTTGTAACTTTACCTCAGCTATTCCGAAGTCATCTCTTCGCCGCACTGTAAAAAAAATCCAAGTAAAATTACAGACAAACGCCGGCAGCAGAGATTCCAGACAACGTCCGTAAAAAAATATTTAGACCGTAAATCATAAATCACCCGTAATTTTACATTGTAGCAAATATATGACCATGCCGTAAAAAAAAGCATCTTGTCCGTAAAATAACACAACTGCTAATATGGATTATACCGTGAAAGAATGGACAATGCCCATAAATTTAGAAGTCAGCTTAAAATGTTAAATTAGTATAATTGACCGTAAATTTAGAAGAAATTAAAAATGTTAAAATAGTACAATTGCCCGTAAATTTGTAAATTCATAACCTCAGGCATTATTACTTTTTTATGGGTTCATTTTGAGATTAAAAAAAAGGGAGGGTGGGCATCAATCACAGTATTGCCAATTAGGCAGAATTTTTTTATTCTGATTGCTACCAATATTTTCGAATGGCAATATTTGCCTTATTTAATGTGGTGTAGGCAAATATTACTGTTTGGAAAAATTATAGCATTTTGAATAAAAATATTGCCTAACTAGTAACACTGATCAGATTAAATGGAACATATACCAACACAATGATCTACAACTTTATTGCGCAACAATGCCGCATGAAATTACTTTAATAATCCTGTTATGTTACCACTATATTTTAAAAATAATCTTCATCTTATTTAATTTCAGATTTCTGTGACTAAATAAGACAAAGATTATTTTTCAAAATATTTTCTGACAAAAAAAAAAAAAAAAAAAAAAAAACCATAAAAGTTGTCAGCTATGAAAATATAGGTACAGTCACATCGTTAAATCAAAATGTCGCATCTTTGCGATTCTCAACGATGCTTTATCGTAAACTCACTAGATTTTCAATGAATTATAAAATAACCTGCTTTGATCAGTCAGACTTGCTTTCCCTTTTTTAGCATTAATAAAGCATGTTTATGTAACATTTTAAGAGACATAAAATACCCTGACCAAAATATTCACTAATCCTTAGTTTATAAAAGTTTTTTTTTTTTTTTCAAATTTAATTTTTACTTTAAAAATTTTTATCCAAATTTTTACAAGTTAGAAAAGAAATGCTGAAAATGTAAGTTTCTGATGCTGAAAAAAAAGTGAGATAAATGCAATCCTACTTTAAAAATTTTCCATAGGTTAACACGCTATTTCACAAAACTTGTTCGTCCAATAAAATAAACGGAATCAGGAGTAGAAAATATGTATATATATATATATATTAAATATCTTCTAGGATGCACATTTATCTCAATATTTTGTCTTATTTAATTACAGAGAAATACTATGTATCCTGCAATAAACAAGATGATATCTGCAACAATGAGAAAATAATGTATTTTAGAAAGCTTTATGGGTTTACACACACTGCATTTATTATTATTATTATCATTAAGGATCATTCAATAAAGAAAGAGAATATTGGAATCTTAATATATATTTATTAAACATATATAATTTCACATACATATACAATTTTAAATACATATATTTATTAAAATTAATAAGCCTATAAAAAGGTTGCACATGACAATGTTTTTCAAGTCTCCGTTCTTTTGTACATGTCTGTCTTTTGGAAGAATTTTGTCCTTTTTTTCACTATTTACAGCCAAGTATGCCTATTAAAAACAAAACATATATTAGACACATATTTACAATATTACAAAAAAAATATAAACACACAAAATAAGCACAGTAACAATCTCAGTTGATTTGCAGTAATAGTAATGTGATAATTATTTAATGTTAAATTAACTAGTTCCAAGTAATCATAATTAACCTTGCTCCCATCCTTGTTTTTTAAAATGCCTTTTAATGTTGTAATAGGAATTTTGAATTCTGCTGCTAAATATTTTTTCGTCACAGTGGGAATCTCTTATTTTAAAAGAAATTGGTAATTTTGTTCCCTTATTCATTTTTAATAATGGGGGAAAAATTCAGTGTTCCGAATAAGGACAGAAATTTTAAAACAAAAAATACTTAATATGTGCAAGTTGCTTTATTTCTGAAAAAAAAAAAGGCCCCTCTCGCCCTTTCCGTCGCTCTAGAAGTAACAAGTGCAAAGGGGTGTGGCCAAGGAATGCAGATTCCAATTACTGTTCAGAAAACTAGACAACTTTTCTTTCACAAGCTGGTGTGACTTTTTTTTTTTTTTTTTTTTTTTAAGGACGAGTGTAGAATAGGAAGAAATTTTAATGGAAACTTAAAATTTCTCCAACTCATAAGTGAGAGAGATACATTTAACACTGCGACACCAGGGGTCGATCCAGACAAAATTTGAGGCCTATACAGGACTCTTTCACAAAATCTATTTAATAAAATAGGCCCCTTCACAAAAATAAATTTAGTAAAATGGGCCTCTTCACAAAAATGAACTTCATAAAACAGGCCCCTTCACAAAATTCCTTTTAATAAAATAGGCCCCCTATCCCTATGTAACATTCTTTTTATAAAAACTGTTTTAAAATGTGTAATTTGTAAATAAAACCGGGTCACAAAAAACAAAAACTTTAGCAAGGAGATTTAAAGAGTGTTTTTTTTTTCATAAATTCTTGGTTCGAATTTGAGTAACTGGATTTCAACTTTCGTTACCAAATGTTATTTTTCACAAAAATATAATAAAATTCACAAAAATAATTTCTACTTTTCACAAAATGGGCCCCAAGAATAAAAACCTTCATCGACCCCGGGACGCATAAATGAAAAATAAAAAAACGTTTACCTGGACTATGAAAAATCGACGTATAACTGAGGAAGATGCATAAAAAAGGCGATGTATAAGTGACAGATTACTGTAATTCAATAAGTAATTTAACAAAAAATGGGAAATGTGTTTAGATTTGAAATTGCTTTAATAATCACGCATGCTAATTTTATGATTTTATGGCAAAAAATGTGTCAGTTTCACGTTGTTAAGCAAGGAACTTGAGAAGCACCTTAAATAAAACTTCTCAATATCTTTATAAAAAAAAGTTATACTCATAGTTTCAAATAAAATGTCATTTTGAAAGCCAAATTATCAGGGCTGCGGAGTCTGAGTTGGAGTAGTATCTGTTAAAATCCCCGGAGTTGAAGTCGTCTATTTTAGAAGGAGGGCTGCATTGTAGTCGGAGTCAGGCCCATTTTTGAGCGAAAGAGTCGGAGCTGTTAAAATTCTGGGAGTCAGAGTCGTCCATTTTTCTTACCGACTCCGCAGCCCTACAAATTATTAAAAAATCGTGAAGCTGCTAAAGTAGCTAAGTAGATTTAAATTGTTTGCCGTAAATTTAAATTGCGTGTCTAATTCTAGGGATGCAACGGATGCCAATTTGGCCGGATACCGGATATTCGGCTTCAATTTAAGCCAGATATCTGGCAGCAGTATGTTTACTTTTCTATCCCTTCCTCCCAAATCAGATTAAACATTTTTTTTAAGTTATTAATTTTAGTTAAACAATTAAAAACTTATTTTATTTTCTTATTTTATAGAAAACATAAATATTAAATTTTTAATAATGATAATTAAATTTATTATTTAATTTAATTAGTACTATTTTAATTAAATAGTAATAAATAACAATAATAATAGTAAAATAACAAAAAAAAATGTAAATCATGTAGTGTAGATGTAACGGTAATAATGTTTTTGGTTTATAAACAAAAATAATCAATAAATATTTAGCTTTTATTATTATTTTTCATAACTCCTCCTTGCACATTTTATAATCTGTGTTATTGTTCACACTTTTAATCAAACCAATCAAGCAGAAGATAAGGAATAACAGAATCAAGCACAAGCAGAAGATAATGTTTAGAATTTCACTGTTATTCAGGGGAAATCTTAATGAATATGCTAAGAGACATTTAATAAATTTATATACAGTAGACTCCCTCAAATCCGCAAATGCCTAAAATCTGCAGATCATCATAGATGTAAACAGTGAAACTTTCGGTTGAGAGGCAAGGACAAAATTACAGAATTTTTCAGTTTTATATTATTCTGTATGTATTTTAATATGTAATTCTAGTTAATATTGAGTGAACACATGGTTTTTCATGAAGGAAGTATAAATTTATTTCTGGAAAAATATATATATATATATATATTGCTGATATCACTGGTGTGGTAATCGCAATCTCTTTACCAAATACTATATTTATATATTAATCAAGCTTTTTTGGATAAGACTGGCAAAACCTGAAATAAAATTTCCTTACTTTATGATTTTGATGTACTGAATAATTTAAGAAAAATGTATCTCATCCTTATTATGCATATTTAATTATACATTATTAATTATTTACTTGACCTTTACTTTTAATAATTTAATCACTTTTAAAATTATCTTATTTTTTTTATCATTTTTGTTTATTACTTTAGCTAATTATCTTAATATTTTAAGCATTCCTCATAATTTAGATTGCATTATTACACTCAAATTACTGTTTAAAAAATATAAACAAAGCAATGACCAGAAATCCGCACAACCTCTGGTCCCAAGCTGTGTGGATTTGAGGGAGTTAACTGTATTTATTATTTTCTTGCAAAATTTGCATGTGTTTGTTTTGATAGTAATTAGTAATAAAAAACATTGAATTTTATACACTGATTTGGTTACTTACAAAATTTCATTTATTTTTAAGGTTTTAAGAGCCACTCTCATTACTGGAATGCTTAATTAGTCAATTTCCAGTAATGGACACCCTCATGTAGACATTATTAAAAATGCAATTTCAGTAACATTCATAGCGCATAAAATCTTTTGACTTAACTGAATACTTAATTAATCAAATTTACTTTTTAAATTGCATTTAAGGCTGTTCTTAACTGCTCTGCTCAACAAGTGCAAAACGTTTTGACACATTTACAAATTCATTTTTTAACGGAAAGGTATAAAATTGGAAAGCCTGGCCATGGAAGCGATTTGATATTGAACTGTTTATTCCATTTTTTGATCCATCAATTACCTATTGAGTTATAAGCCATTTCGATCACGTGACAAAAACGTCCCCCCCCCCCCCCTCGAGTGCTCTTTCTTCCTTCGAGCGGAAATTCTGTTCAAAATGTCCAAATTTGACTCATTAGTGAAAGATCTATTGCGTTTGCCAAAAAATGGAAAAGAACAGCTCAATGACATAGTTTCTGAACAACAACACCAGTTAGTTTCATGCATTTTCGAACAAAAATAAATTAAAACTTCTGTCAGGATTTGAGAACACCCTTAACAGAATGTAGTAACAACAAAATTTTTTAAAAATAGCTGCTTTCTGTGAAGGGGCCCTAAATAGGCCGCAAATTTTGCCTGGATCGACACTCGATAGCTGTTAAAAATGCTATTGAAGCAAAAGACATTTGAAATAAATATTCTTAAAAATTAAATTTAGTTTAAAAATAATAATAAAATACATTTTTTAAATAATAGTATTAGTTATTCATTTATTAAAACCATGTTTTTCATCATTGGGAACATTTATTTCAAGTTGGATGTTCGGCCGGATAATTATAATATCCGGCAGATTGGCCGGATATCCGTTGCATCACTATAATTCACCATTCCTATATAAAAAAACAAAACAAAGTAAGAACTATTCAAATCTGAAGAATAAAAATGAAATGTTTCTACATAGTGAGGATTTATGTGTATATTGGAATGGCCTTCCTAAATCTTACAAACATTTTTTGAATTCAGGTATGTTTTGAAAATTATATAATCGATAATATTTGTATTCATATTTGAAAAGATAATGAAACAGGATTTTTAAAATTCAATTTTTTCAAAGTGGAATGCTAAACAGTGGATTTTATAAATTACAATATCCATAAAATAAGATCTAATGTTGATTTGAAAGACAAAAGTGATATATGGAATTAAACTGAATATAAAAATACCTAATGATATAACAACCACTAAAAAACAAAATACAGTCGAACTCGCTTATAGAGAGCGTAAAGGGACCCTGATATTTGCTCGTTATAACCGGGTGCTTGTAAAAAAATTACAAAAATTCATGCATACTTACTGTGTTGGGTTTTTTCCAATTTCCGTTGGATCCCTACGTGCGTCATCGGGAGTACTGCCTCTATTTTGATTAGTTTCGATTTCCCTGGTGCTTTCACTTACATTACGTTGCATTACAGGGGGCGGTACCCATGCATAGCATCTCCTACGTCTACTAGTGCGGGGGTGGGTTGCTCGCTCGCTACTCTGAATCGGTTCTGTTTCATCGATAGGCGGACTGTGAATCGAATCCCCATTAGTCGTTTGTTGTTGTTGTGGATTGTTTTGGTCTGCAATCGTTCTGTTTTTGAATAAAGTGAGCCTGTCAATATGCACAACTTGAGTATTTTTCGGGTTAGCAACTAGCGCGATTTTAAAATTAACATCATTTAACTGCTCTATTATAGTGAAAGGACCATTATTTAACTTAATTTTTTTGTATGACCTGGCTCAATTTTAGGTGTGTAAAGCCACACAAGATCACCCACTTTTAGATTTTTACAAACTGCTGTTTTCTCTCTGTACTTTTCTTGCTTCTCAGCTACTGAAATAAGATTGTTGTGAACTTCAGCATACACTTTTTGAAGGCCGGGGATTATGAGTTCACAAAAAGACGGTGCATCGTTGTAATTGATTCTAGGTGGTTGTGAAAATAGACTATAGGGAAGGTTTAGGTTTCTTCCATACATTACGGCTGCCGGAGTCAGTTTTGTTGAAGAGTGTACAGGAGTACGCATTGCAAGAAGGGCAAATTTGAGCTTAGTATCCCAGTCAGATTGATTTTCATTCACAATATGAGAGAGTGCATTTTTTAATGTACGATTTTGGCGTTCGATCTGGCCATTGCTAGAAGCATGATAGGAAGTTGTTCTGATATGCTTTATGCCAAACATATTGTACACATGTTCAATTGCTTCTGATATTAAGTTTTTACCATTATCTGTTGTAATATAACACGGTGCTCCATATCGCGATATGAAATCAGCCAAAGTGTCTGCTATCACATCAGATGTGACCGAACTGACAGCATATGCTTCTGGCCACTTTGTAAACGAGTCAATGTAGGTAATTATATACTTATTTCCAGAAAAGGTCAGTGGCAAGACTCCAATTATATCTAAGTGTACTTTATTAAGAGGGAATTGGGGGGTGGGAAGACGTTGCAGTGGTGCAAGATGGTTTGCCTTATGGGCTCTTTTTTCTTGACAGCTAATACATGATTCCACTAGGTGCTTGACATCTGACGACATCCCCGGCCAGTAAAAATGCTCACGGATGCGGTCAATCGTTTTTTGGAACCCCTGATGACAGGCAGCTAGAGAGTCATGTGTTTGAGTGAATACTTGTAAAATTAATGCTTTAGGAACAACTAATTTGATAGGATTATTTACAATTAAAGAATCTCTCGTATCTTCACATACTAGGATATCATCTCTAAAAAAAAACTTCATGTATTTAGGTGAAATTTCCAAACCTTGCTCTAATTTCTTTACAATCTCACAACACTTCTTGTCCGCTTTTTGGCATTCACTAATTTTTTCTATAAGGTTGGAGTATGGTTCAAAGGATGTCTCTTTAGCAACTTGAATATTGAAATTGCAACTGACTGCACATGTAGGCTCGTCTACCTTAACAAAACGGGATAAAAAGTCTGCCATACTATTACATTTACCACGGACATAACTTATAGTAAAGTTATAGTCTGATAGAGTACAAATCCATTTTGCCATTCGTGACGTCGGGTCTTGAATCTTTAACATGAAAGTTAGTGGTGCATGATCTGTATAAATGGTGAAATGAGTGTTGGCAAGGTAGCATTTAAAATGGGCAGTGGCCCAGACAAGAGCGAGAAGCTCCCTCTCAGTGGCCGAATATCTTACCTCAGCATCTTTGAGTCTCCTGCTAGCAAAGGCAACAGGGTGTATCATCTTGTTCTCGTCAAGTTGTGAAAGGACTGCCCCTAGAGATTCACTACTTGCATCTGTATATATAATGAATTCTTTGTTAAAATCTGGCAAGGTGAGACATGGTTTTGAGATAAGCGCTTGCTTAAGATCCTCAAATTCCTTTTGGGCTGCCTCATTCCAGACAAAAGGCCCAGTTTCTTTAGTTAAATCTATTAAATTAATTGCTCTTTTAGTAAAATCTGGGATAAAACGCCTGTAAAAAGAAAGTGTGCCGATAAAAGATCTGACACCTTTACGAGTAGTAGGAGGTTGCAATTTTTCAATAATTTCAATATTTTTATTAATGGGAGACACTTTGCCACTATGAATTTCAAAACCAAGATATTGAATTTTATCTGTTAAAAATTTACATTTGCTAGGTTTAAGTTTCAGTTTGTGTTGGCGAAGCCTTTCAAATACAAGATTGAGTTTCTTGATGTGAGACTCAATGTCTTTCGACGAGACCACTATATCATCAATGTAGACCAAAATACCCAAGTTTCCTAGGTCCCCAAAAATGGCATTCATAAGTCTTTGGAACGAATTACCCGAATTCGCCAAACCGAAGCAGTTGCGGGACCACTCAAATAATCCTTTATGTGTTATAATGGCTGTCTTATGCTTGTCCTCAGGTCTAATAACTTGTTGAAAAAACCCACTCGTGAGATCAAGAGTTGAAAAATATTTAGTACCTGACAAAGAATCTACAGAGTCTGTGATATTAGGAATAGGGTACGCATCCTTTACCAAATTCTTGTTAAGCTTTCGAAAATCGACAGCTAGGCGATAACTACCATCTGTTTTTTCCACTAAGATGACAGGAGAGGCAAATTCTGACATTGAAGGTGACAAAATATTAGCTTCTAACAAAATATTCAATTGATCCTCCATTTCCTGGCGCAGTTTGTAGGGAACTCTATAAGCTTTGCAGCGAACCGGTTTGTCAGAAGTTAAGTTTATAGTATGGGGAATTGTGTCACATCCGGGTAAATCGAGTACAGAGGCTGCAAACACATCTTTATTTTTATCAAGGAATTCTTGCATTTGAGTTTTTAAAGGAGGTGTTAAGTGATCCAAATTAATTTCTGAACTCCACTTTAAATCAGCGTGATCAAAATCTGCTATTGGGGTGTCAAAATTTACATTACAGGTTAAGTTACATTTATTTGGAGTTGAATCACATTTACTTGAAGTTAAATTACATTCATCATGAGTTAAATTTAAGTTATCTGTACATTTAAGAATTTTAGCTACAAACGTTCCTTTATTTAAGTGAATCATATTGTCTGAAAAATTAGCAAAAGATAAAAATAAACCATGCTCTTGTGTGCAAATGGTTCTGGAAATAAGGAGGCCTTGATGCAAACTCCTAGCAAGGGGTTCTAACATAATAGGATCATTTACGCTTACACTTAATTCTTTACTACACTTAACATTTGTCAAAATTTTAGTTTGGGGAGGGATTGTTATTTTATCACATAATGTGGCTATACCTATGATGGTTTTGTCATTACTCCCATTTTCATTAACTTTATTTTCACTTTCACTATTCTCATCGTCACCACTTAAATCCTCCTCAATATCAGCAATTTGCACCGCATCAGGTTTCTTTTTATCTACTCCTTGCTGTATCCTACCTGTGTCTTGCGAGATAAGGTTTACTTGGTGAACATGAGTAGTTTGTGGTATATTGTGGTTATCTATGGTACTCTCAACTTCCTCGGTGATTTTCTCCCTTTGCAAGTCACTATTACTTTCATTTAGTAACTTCTTTTGCCCTCTATTACCTAATTCTTCCTTCTCATTACTTATGGTACCCTGAACTGCCTCTATACCACTACTACAGGCTACTTTTTGTTCACTATTAGCTTTGTTTACACTTCTGCACTGGTAGTTCTCACAAGTAAATTTCCCACAATTTGTACACATTTTTGCTATATTACATTTACATTTACAATTACATTTACTTGAATTATTTACAGCATTATTTACAAAGTTTTGACACAATTTGGTACTATTCTGACACTTTTCTACATCCTCGGTTACTGTGCTAATACTATGGCAACCTGAATTTCCCTCCACTTTGGAATGATCCTGGTCTTCAGTTGTTTGTTTACCTTGTGTTTGTTCAGAGCTTTTAAGACTGACAGTATTATTTGAACAATCAATGGTAACTCTGTACTTTTTTAAAAAGGGCATTCCTAAAATGGCAGAAAATTCATCCGCCAGTTTCCCTGGGACAACAAAAAATTTAGCACTGCACAGAATATCATTCATTTTAAACGTTGCTACCACACAATGATTTAGATTCATTTTCTCGCCAGTTACAGTCACAATGGGTGTGCAACATTCCTCTACGTTACTCTCCAAAAAAAAATTTAGCATAGCACTACTCAAAAGATTTATCGCAGATCCAGAATCGCATAATGCAGTGATAGTTTTATTATTTACAATGATACTCGTCACTGGGAGACTGTACACTTGTGGGGAAAAAACACTATATACTGGGGTGGAGTCGTGCGGCTTCTGTGGGATCAGTCCGACCATTTCAGATCCAGCCTTATTTAGTTTAAAGGTACTTTAGGAGCACCCTGTGTATTGCTGTCACTACTAGGTTGATTTACATTTACATTATTCGTTTGATCCCTATTACTATTCCCTTGATTATCAGTATCCCTATTGCTAAAATCATTCCTATCCCTATCACTATAATCATTTCTGCCCCTATTGTTATTACCATTTCTACCCCTAGTTCCCCTATAGTTAAAGTCCTGTCTATCTCTACCATTATAATTATAATCATTTCTGTCTCTATTTTCCCTAAAATAAGTATTATCAGGCTGGCCAGGATATCCTCGATAATTGTTGCCATAGCCCCCACGGCCCCTATAGTTACTAAACCTGCCCCTACCATAATTGTTTTGATACCTAGCTTGCGGGCAATCTCGTGCAAAGTGGCCTATCTCAGAACAGATGTAACATGAAAAATTACGCATATTTGTTCTTTCCTGGTTCTGCACCTCGCTCCGTTTATCATTACTTTGCACCAAACTTTCGATTTTCGCTGTGAGTAATTCTACCTGTTCCCTTAGTTTATTTATTTCCTGCTGCGACTGTTTCGATTCGCTTTTGGGGTGCACAGCGGCACACGCTACACTTTGTTGTACACACTGAGGTGTAAAAGGGGTACTAACGTCATTTTGCAGATTGTAGAAAGGGTTTACACTAACACTCCTACATGCTTTTTCTTCTAAAAGCGCAACTCTGAGGATTTCTTCGGGTGTCTGTGGATTTTTTGTGATAACCCCCCCTCCTAATTTCAGGGGAAAGGTTACCAAGGAGCATCGAGTGCAAAATAGCATTCCTATTTTTTTCTACTACATCACCCTGCAGCCCATCAATATCCAACGCTTTCAGCGACATATCATATGCCCTATCATAGAAATCCTGCACAGACATATGGGGTGTTTGCTTGAAACTGAAAAAATTCGAGAGTGCTACATCCGGAGTGATATGGTGGGTATATCTTTCCTTAAAAATTTTTATAATATCATCTACTGTTTTTCCCTTATTAAGCTTATATAATCTAGCTGCTCCCCCATTTACTCTACTAAACAAAGCAAACTTTTTTTCTTCCTCTTCCCACTTGAAAAAATTAGCCAAACTATCAAATTTTTCAAAAAATTCATTGAAGGGCACTGAATTTGCCTCACCGCTAAAAGGTGGAATGGAGGAAATATTTTCCATAAGTGCATTCTTCTTTTGGACCAGTGCAAAATCTTTGATGTGCTCGTCAGTAGCCATAATTAGTACAAGAAAATTTTAAGAGGGGTGTAACTATTCACAGAAAAGTAAATTCATAAAGATAAATACCAAGAAAACTCTTAAAATTACACCAGTATGGAAAAATATCCACAGCAATCCTTAATCAGTAGTACAGAACCACACACTTACCTTTCACATGTTTATATAAAAATGCAACACAATTTTAAAAACGACAGACCAGCAGTAAATGTCACGGTACCATTCTTGTTGGGTTTTTTCTCTTCTCCCAATTACACTCCACTTTTAATTTACTCAATTAAATGTCACAAATGATATTAGTCTGACCTTAAATTTTTAAACAAGGTGTGAACAGTTCACCAACACCTGGATGTTGTTACAAAAAGAGGAAAAAGAAAAATAAGCAATTTGCTTAGAAAGATACTAATTTGATTTTGAAAAAAAACTCTTAGAATAATTACCAATAAAAAAAAACAAAACACCGAGGAAATGCATAAACTAACTTAAAGTAAATCAAAAAATTACTATTAGAAATGTGAAATTAAACCTTAATTATTTAACAGTAACAACATCCTCAACCATTCACAACTTATGAAGAGAAAACTACCAACACTTCTGAACTTGAGAATACAATGCATTCACAACAAAGTAAGAAAAGCTAAATTGATTACCCCAGAACTCCACAACCGAAAGGCAAACTCTTGAGTCCGCATTAGATCAAATAATATGTTTTGATAATTTAAAAGGATTTAATATCAAGATTGTGACTGCACTTATATTCTCAAATCCAGGGGCCAAATAATCGTATAGTGTAATTAGCATTGAAAACCATAAAATCTGATGACTTTCACTTCTGACAAAATTCTTTCCTAAGCCACTCATTTATGTATCAAAATTTATATTGATTATTCCAGTGGCTATCTAGATTTCAATATTCATAGTTTTTTTTTTTTTTTTTTGAAACACTGCTTACTCTTTTCAGAAGTTAATTACTTATATATAATACTTTTTTTTTTCTTTTACTGAGGGAACATATGTGCGACTGAATTTCCGTCTAAAATGGATCCTGTTACCATATTACTTAACTCCTTAATTTAAAGACTTAAGACCCAGCATAAGTATAACCAGAAAAATAAGTTAATAAGAGGGGTAACACACATTAAAATTAACCCACACAACACTCATAAAATGAAAGGGAAATGCATAGTAAGTATAAAAGCCATTAATCAAAAAAAAAGGTAACAAAACCCTCAATTCATTTCGCACAGTATTCCTCCTTTAATACTTAATCTTACTACTGATACAGAGTTAAAAGATCTTAAGATTCTTTAGTATTTATTTCATTTACTAATGAGATTAAAACCATTTTCTTTTTTTTTATTTTAGAGATTAATTTAGTTGAAAGAGAAGTGAGCAAAGCAGAGCAATACATTTGACATCATTTTATTAAACTTCAGATCTTATTCAGAATTTAATATTATTTTTGCCAATATTTTGCAGTGAAATTTCAGTATAAAAAAAATTAGTTAGATACATGACAGGGTTTAACTCAAAATAGTTTTTAATTTAAAATATTCGTTTAACTATTATCATATTGCAGAAAATTTTCAATACAACAAAAAAGCAATCAGTTACTTAGCAAAGAATATCTCAAAATAGTTTTCACTTTAAACTAGCCATTTTAACACAACAAATTGCGAGGGTATTTTGATTCACTCTAATACTTTTGCAATGAATAAATATGTAAGAAATAATCAAAACAGCACAGAAATTTCTACTTACATTAAAAGCAATTCAAGAGAAGGTGTAGGCTATAACATCATTTTACTCTTCTTTCTTTATTTTTTTTTTTTTATCTGCTTGGCAGTCCTTCTAATAGGGTGGAGACAAGGTTCGTCGGCGTATACTTTTCTTTATACGAATGGATGTTGGTATTCTCCCATCGAAGCTATTTTTGTCCATATTAACTCTTTCTTTAAACCCAGGGTAAACACGGGTATCACTGACAGTTCAAAAAAGAGAAAAAAAAACATTCAAAGGATCACCTATCCACTTTCAGTGAAGATGCACTGAATCTTCATTTCCTCGACGATTTCATTACACACACAAATCCAATTTCTATGCTGCGAATCTCCTCAGACGTACCTGAATTCTGAAATCAATGTTAAGACAAGCACATGCTGACTGTGTCTCACCACTTTCGGAGAACGTTCGGGTATCACTGACAGTTCAAAAAAGAGAAAAAAAAACATTCAAAGGATCACCTATCCACTTTCAGTGAAGATGCACTGAATCTTCATTTCCTCGACGATTTCATTACACACACAAATCCAATTTCTATGCTGCGAACCTCCTCAGACGTACCTGAATTCTGAAATCAATGTTAAGACAAGCACATGCTGACTGTGTCTCACCACTTTCGGAGAACGTTCATAGGGTTTTTTTTTTCTTAGCTTCTTAAGACAACATGAGCCTCCAAATCTTCAATGCTAAAGAATCCTGTTCCAACGGTGCGAGTGGGATCAATCATGGCTGCCACTGCACCCACGCTTGGTAAGAAAAAATTCTTTCAAAGATCGCAGGACCATCTGACACGTCGGTTTTCCTGAGAGACTCTCTTCTTTTCTCCTCGTTTTAACAAACTCCAAAAAACGTCTGACCACTGGTCAGAGGGAGGGCTAAACGAAAGCCTCCTTTCCCCCTACCCCCACTCACTAAGAGAAAAAACTCACATCCTATTTGATCGAGAACTCCTGCCTAACTAACTTATTCCCCGTATCGTGTAATAAAATTTCACACGTGCACTCTTACTTGCTGACGTCAGACGCTCCTATTCGCTAACCTGGTAGGGTTCAACCATTTAACTAAAAGGGTGTGTTGTCCACTTTCCACCCTACACATTTTTCTAATGGGCCACCCATCTTTAAATGCCAGGCAAACTATCTATTTCCCACGGTAGTTGCCCATAAAATCTCCCAAATTGTCTGTTTGACAATAACTTTTAAAAGGAGGGTTATAAAATTGCACCAAGCATTTTACTTAAAAGGCTCATAAAATTTTATATATATAGCTGGCCACCCAAGCAGGCTTTTAGGCTGTGCTAACGAACGAGGTGTATGAAATTCACATGGAAAACACGTTTTTACTGCATCCTATGTGATATTACAAAGGCAGACTGAGGGTGTTTTGATTTTACGAGCTGGCGTTGCTATGGTAACACCGCTGTATAATGGGGGAAATACTTGACCGTTTTCAACAGCTGCCTAAATCCAAAGCTAAATGAGGAGTTTCGTATTTTTCTTGGAAAAAAAAGGGACTTGCCTGTGTTTACGTTCTCAGATAAAAGATTACACGTATCCTAGTATTTCTTTCCACTGAAATAATACGTGTTTTTCTAGATCTGAAAGTGAGAAAAAGGAATTCTCTGGCATTAAGTAATATTCTTAAACTATGCCAATTTTGTCTGACATTTTTCTTTGAAAAAGGGGAGATATAATTAAAGAAAATTAATAATTTTAAGATGACAGCATACAATGTTATATATATATATAAAGAGGGGGGATTTTAATAACACCAGAATTTTTCAAAATAAGGATATTGTTAAATATTCTACAACAACTGCATTACACATACTTTATTTATTTTTTATTTCTGTACTATACAAAAGAAATTGGTTAATTTGCTTTGAACTGTCTTATTGTCTCTTTCTTGTATTATTGTTCCTCGGAGAAGACTGAACGAAACTGTTCGGAGAAGTGGCCCGAAAAACATTGTCATTTGGACGCCTGACTTTGAAAAAAGTTTGAAGTTTTTCTGCGGACTCAATTTCGGTTAACTTTGGAATGTTAAAGGAATTTTTCCAAGAAACGTTTATCTGACGTGGCGAGGTGGAAGTCAACAGAAATTTTATGAATCACAAAAATATTGCTCGCTATAACCGGGGTTTGCTCGTTAAAAGCGAGTTACGCTCCCATAGACTTAACATTGTACCAACCAAATATTTATGATTTCCTCATTAAATCAGGGCTCGTTATAAGCGAGTTCGTCTGTATTTAATAAAAGGACTTACAAATTGTTATTAATTAATGTTAGTATGGCAATAATATTGACACATCGAAGCAAACTTATTTCTACTTTCACTGATGATAGTAAGCTCGCAAATTTCTCAGTCAAACTATTAATTTTTAAGGACACACACAAAAAAATGGCTTAGGAAAAATATGTTTAATATTGTTTCACAGAAATGTGTTCTCAACTAAAAACTAAATAACCACAAATATATAATTAACACCGTATCTTATGGACGAAGCTATACAGTGAGTCATGGTGCACTTTTGAACGGTCACAGGAAATCAAGGAAACAAGGAAGTGTGAAATCTTCACCAAATAAGAGAAAAACTCTCAGTTTCATACCTTGGCCTGCATTTGAAATAGAGAATCACAGACGCTATTCACTCTGTTACACCAGGTGTCTTTAACTGTATGAGGGAAGAACTTCAATATCGTTTATGCATGAGTAGGGCAACAAATGGAAGCCACATCAATCTGCACTGAACAGGCATGAAACTTGGAGTTTTTCTTTTTCTTTGGCTACGATTTCCCATTTCCATCATGTTTTGTTGATTTACTATGACCGGTCAAAAGTGCACGATGACTTCTTGGACACACTGTATTTTCTTCCTTTATGTATCATTAACGCATTTCAGTACAGTAAAAAAAAAAAAAAAAAAAAAAAAAATCCTGTATCTGTCAAACTGTTGAGGTATTTTGTAAATAAAAGAAATTTTGTTATAACAATATTGTAAAAAATTTCAAAAATTTAACACTACAATGTGTAATAATTTATTTGGATTATCAATGTAAAATATTCTTTACAGTTCTATGATATTTTTTGACATGCATAAAAATTTGAGTTAAATATTTTCTTCACAAAAGTGTGCCTAAAACCTAGAATTGCAAATATATGTAATATTTTTTTAAATTATGATACCAAACGATTAAAATCTTATTTACAGGGGTAGTACTGGTCCCAGGTGATATTTCAGGACAATTTCAGGACACATTTACCCGGCATACTACTTTTTTTCCATGATCGTTTGTTTAAGTTTGAGATTTTTTTTTTTTTTTTTTTTTTTTGCAATTGCTTGCCGAAGATATTTTTTTTCAGCAGTCATTTGCTGAAACTCGAGATTTTTATTTTTTTCCCCACAATCGTTTGCCAAAACTAGAGATTTTTTTCCCGCAATCATTTGCCGAAATTCAAGATATTTTTTTTTTCACGAATGTTTGCTGAAATTTGCGATTTTTTTTTTTTACGATCGTTTGCCGAAATTTGTGTTGTTCTGCGATCGCTTGCCAAAATTCGTGTTTTTTTTTTTTCGTGATTGTTTGCCGAAATTCGAGATTTTTTTACGCAATCTTTTTTCAAAATTCGCATTTTTCCCATGATCGCTGCCAAAATTCGCGTTTTTTTTTTTCATGATCGTTGTCAAAATTCGCGTTTTTTCCTCGACTGTTTGATGAAATTCACTATTCATTTCCGCGATCGTTAGACAAAATTCGCAATTCTTTTACGTGATCATTCACCGAAATTAGCGGTTTTTTTTCTTCGTTTCTTTGCCGAAAATCGCATTTCACCCCGTGATCGTTTGCCGAAATTCTTGTGTTTTTTCTTCGATCGTTTGCCGAAATTTGTGATTTTTTTTTCTCACGATCATTCAACAAAATTCACGATTTTATTTTGCAATCGTTTCACAAATTTTTCAGTTAATTTCTGCACTTGTTCCAACGAAATTTGCAATTTTTTTACACGACCTCTTGACGAAAACGTGATGTTTTCTGCAATCATTCGACGAAATTTGCAATTTTACTCTGCGATTGTTTGACGAAACCCGCGATTAATTTCTGCAATTGTTAGAAGAAATTCATGATTTCTTTCCCTTGACCGATTAATAAAATTTGCGACCTCCAGACGAAATTCGCGAGTTCTCCTGCAATTATTTGATGAGTCACGATTTCTTGCTCGAATGGTTGGCCGGAATTTGCGACTTTATTCATAGACCGTTTGACGAAATTCTCGGTCTTTTTTGAGGCGTGCATCAATGCATTTTTTTTTTTTTTTTTTTTTTTTTACGATTCCGTGGAAATTGATGTTAGATTTTTAAAATAACAAAAAAAGTGGAAATCTGCCAAAAAGCGTAAAGTGACATCCCTGAGAATTCCAGAGAATGATTGACGACACTCCCGATTTTTTTAGAAATTGGTTGAAGGCTTTCAACGACCGATTAGCAAAATTTGCAATTTTCCTTCCTGTCCGACTGACAAATTCCATTATTCATAAAAATCAGTTCTTTTCCAAAATCAATAATTTTTTCACATAAACAATTAACAACATTTTTTAAAAGTACTATCATGCCACCCCCTTCCCATAAAGATACTCTGAAGCAGTGGTGTAGTCGTAAAAAAACAGAGGGTATACGCTGAAGGCAGAGCGTATATCCTAGAGTGTATATGCTATAGCTTTCTTGAGAAACAGAGGGTATACGGTGTTCCTTAAAAAAATCCAGAGGGTATACGGCGTATACCCCCGTATACCCTCCACTACACCCCTGCTCTGAAGTGTGAAGCTGCACATTATATATAAAAAATAATAACTTTCCACTTACCTTAAAATTTATCCAACAATCTTTTAGAAGCCTAAGATGGAGTGGCAAAATCATTTAAGTGCTCCATGTTGGTAATGGAAAAATTTGGAAGAGAGTAGTATCAGCAGTAGATTGTAAACAATGGATGATGACTAAAAAATGGAATTTTATAAACTTATTTTTGCATTATTATAAATTACAGAATTACATACTTTTAAAAAAAAATTAAACAAATCCACATTGTCAGTACAGAATTAACAAAAACCAATAATCGAACAAATCCACATTGTCAGTACAGAATTAACAAAAAACCAATAAACGAGACAAAATGGTACAGATGTCATATTCGCCCCATATTGGCGCGATTTTTTTCGGTTGCCAATTTGGCAAAAACATCAACAGCATAAACAACATAATCCGGGTTACCACATCAAGCAAAATAACGACACTTTGGCGCAAGTTAAGTACCCGTTGCCTATATGATATTGGCGACAGAAAAAAATTGCGCCAATATGGGGCGAATATGACATCTGTGCCGACAAAATATTCACATTAGAGAGGAGTTTAGGATCTGTTTTTGTACCCAAAGTTTGATGAGTTGAAATTAGAGTTCTCCCAAGCAATTTCGGACAATTAGAGTCGCGTCTTCAAAGTATGCAGTAGAAAATTATTAAAAATATTCTATAAATGTTTCAAGATTCAATTTTTTTTTTTTTAACACAGAAATAAGTATTTATCCTAAATACTCTCTCATGACAACATTTTGTGATTTTCATGTCCTCGAAAATCTGTTTAAAATAGAAAATTTGCTGTTCTTATCCAACTATTTCTTAAAGACACACTTTGATAATGTTTAAAAAGAAAATCTTACTATAAAAGCAGAATTAGAGTTAAAAATCAAAAATATGATGAAAAATTTAGAAAAGAGCTTATAGCCTTACCCCCCCCCCCCCCCCCCAAGGGTTGGAAAAAAAACCAGGTTTTTTTTGTAAAAAAAAACGGTTTATTTGGTTTAAACCAGGTTTGTTTGGTTTAAACTGGGTTTTTTTAAATATTATTTCCTATTGCATACAGATGCATATCTGTTGATAAAATAAACATTTTTGGATATTATATTAGTAATATAACTTTTGAAAATATTTAAATTAAATAATTAAAGGCAATTATATAGAAAATTGAAATCATTTCTAATTTAAACATTATTAGTAACAGCTATGTCTTATGTTCAAAGTAAACTGCTCTACACAGTGAAACATTGATACCTTTTAAAATCGTATGAAGAATCCTTTGATTAATAATATAATAATCAATCAATAAACGTTTGATGCAGTTTCACGAATATAATATTTTATTATATGGTTGTTATTATTATTTCTTTAATATCCAAATACTTCTGGTTATTTTGTTTTCTCAGTGATAACTCCAAGTGTCCAAGTCAACATTTTTGGCCATTAGATTCAGAAACTAACAGAAAAGATTGATTGGTATTATTGAAATGCTATAACTAGCACTCAATTTTTGCAAGCTGTGTTATTCAATTTGATATCTTAAGTTACTCTTTTAAATTCTTTAAGGATAATCTTTCCCAATCCAGAAAATTTTCTTTTACAACTTAACCAAAATCTTAAAGATCATTGTATTTTGTTATTAACTGCTGTAAAAAAATTGCATTTTTTAAATGAAAATATTTTATGCTAAATATTGTATATATTATTTATCTATTTTATCTTTTCTAATTTCACATGTTTTAAGAACAATCTTTAGGTACCAGATATGTTCATCAGCACATGCTAATTTTCCTTCTACATGCATAGAAACATGACCTAGGCTCATTATGTCTCATGTTGACTGCTGAGATGAAGTGTTAAAAGTAGAAATTACTTCTATCAATAATTTAAAACAATTAAATTACAAAAAAGAGAAAATATTATATTAGATTTTTTCTAAAAAAACCAAATGTTTTTTTTTGACAAAAAAACCAATTGGTTTAAACCGTGATTTAAACCATGGTTAAAACCACTTGGTTTAAACAGTGCCAACCCTGCCCCCCCCCCCCCCCCAAAAAAAAAAAAAAAAAAAACTCAGCAATTTATCAATAACTAATTTTTTTTTCCCCCAATGGATTTCCAAAACAGTAAAGAGTATTCCAAGAAGCAAACATTTAGCTGCATGTTTTTTTCTTTTTAGTTTATCTTTAATATTTGAATCTGGTTGACAGTGGTTTATAAAACTTTTTTTTTATGTCAGGTAACATGGATCTATCTGTTTAGGAAGAAATTGGATCTTTAGAGGACCCTTCACAAAATTTTTCATTTCAAAACAAGACCCTTCACAATATTCTTGTTTTAAAAAGAGGCCTTTTACAAATTTTCCAGCTGTAAACTAAACCTTTCACAAATTTAATCATTTAAAAGTAAAATCTGACCTGTCACTTTTTCTTATATGTATTTTACATTACATACATATATCTTCTTAAAAATATATAAAAAAGAACCTGAATATAACAATCATTTCAAATTCCCAAAATTAGGACAAGAAATTTTACAAATGTAAAAAAGCTGGTTCACAATTTCACAAAAACAGGAAACTGTGAGTAAAGTCTGGACAGACCACTGGGTAGTGTTGGCACGTTTTTGCCAAAGGTGGTAAAAACCATGGAAAAAATCGGTTAAAACCGTCCTGGCAAAAATACATGTTTTATTTACAGCGACATAATTAATATATTTTAATTTTGAATAAATTAAACTAATATATAATTATTTTATTTATTTACCTTAGAATATTCAATGCATCATTGAAACAGTTATCTAAGTAGTTTGTATTTTTTAATAATATACTTTAATAATCAGTTTTACTTTTTAGTAAATAATTTTTTTTTTTTAAACCTTATACAGTAAAATAAGTTTAACACGAAAATGCTTAGAATGAAAAATCGGTTAATGCGAAATGATATAGTGATCCGGGCAGTATATGATACAATTTAATACATTTTTATTCTTTTAACACGAAACAACAATCGTTTAACACAAAACAAAATTCGCTTTCGAGTTAGTAAGTTTGAGTTGAAATTGGTGAATTTTGTGTTAAAACCACTGAATTTTGAGTGAAAATCAGTGAATTTCATGTTTTTTTTGCAAATTAGCTTATGTTTTATGAGCACAATGGCTGAGAAATCCGTGCGAAAACAAACTGCTATTTCACCTTAAATGAAGATGAAACTGCTTAATGCAGTTAGTTAATGAAAAAGAAGGATGAAAACAGAAATCTACAAAGAGTTTTGCAATGCCAATTTTACATTATCAACAATAATAAAAAACAGGGATCCCATTACGGTGATGTTCGAGCACAGTTTAAGCCTGAGAGAAAACATATGAGAACTGCTAAGCACGAAGATTTAGAGACAGCTTTATTATTTGGTTCAAGCAAGCTCAGAATGTTGAAAAAGACACTTCAAAAAAAGATATTTGATTTTTTTCTCTCCAAAACAGCATTTTGTTTACTTGCTTTTCATCCTAATGGATGTAACTTACTAGTAGTTTAACAGGAAATCGAAATAAAACTTTACGTCATCGAAAGTGTTTGCGAGCAGGGGTGTAAAAATCTAGGCACCAGCTGGCAGTCTCTCGCCACTAAATTTTATTTGTTATTTTTAGTCTAATATATCGTCTAAATTTTTTGTAAGAATCCTAATAAAATGTAAGCGAAGAAACAGGGATCACTCTAGAACATAAAAAAGGGCAGGGCGCATATTACAAAAAAGGGCATTTTTTTTTTGTAAAGGGCACATTATTTAAAAAAAAGGGGCATTTTTGTAATAACTGCATACTGTTTAGAAAACACATTAATATTACTTTTATATAATCTCAGAAATAATACACTTTCATATCACCGGAGAAACGCAAATTTCGCTAAAGGATCGCGGAAAAAACGCAAATTTCGTCAAAGAATCGCGAAAAAAAACGCGAATTTCATTCAAGGATCACGGAAAAAACGCGAATTTTGTCAAAGTATCAAGGCATAAAACCAAAAATTTCGTCAAAGAATCGCGGAAAAAACGAAATTTCGTCAAAGGATCGTGAACAAAAACGCAAATTTCGCCAAAAGATCGCGAAAAAAATTCAAATTTCGTCAAAGGATCGCGAATAAAAACGCAAATTTTGTCAAAAGATCGCGAAAAAACCTCCCACAAATTTCATCAAAAAAATCGCGATAAAAAACGCAAATTTCATCATAGTACGAAAAAAAAGCAAATTTACTCAAAGGATTGCGGAGAAAATGCAAAGTTTGTTATTGGATCACTGAAAAAACGCGGATTTTGTCAAAGGGCCGCGGAAAAAACGCGAAACTCGTCAAAAGGCCGCGGAAAAAACGCATAGTTAATGTCGCGAGGGGATCCCTCCCCCCCCCCCCCCCCCATTCTGCTGTAACCTTTCAGAAAATTTTCTATGAATTTTTTTTTTTTTTTTTTTTTTTTTTTACTCATAATCACCCCTTATCTGTACATAAGTTCAAACTATATACTTATCGCAGAAATTGTGAAAAATACAGCACAACAGCGCCACCTGTTCGGGCATTTACACCAAAACTTAATCAGCGTCTATTTGTGTCAACGTCTAACAGAATATGAAGTTTGAGGAAATTCCTTTAATTAGTTCTTCAGATATAGTTATCGCGGAAATCGGGAAAAATGCAGCACAGCAGCGCCACCTGTTGAGCGATTTACACTGAAAACTAATCAGCACCCATTTATATCAAGGTCTAACTGAATTTTAAGTTTTATTAAAATCCGTGCAATAATTCTTGAGATAGAGCACCCATAAAATTTTTGTCACGTACGGACATACCGGCAGACTGTTTTCAAAAAACAGTCAAATCGTGTTCAGGACGTTCTAAAACGTATAAATCTGTCGAAAACCGGAAGTCGAAAATTTTCACGAATCCAATAATGTCTTCTTGTAAAGGTAGAAGAAAGAAAGGGGGGGGGGGGATTCCGTCTTATCGTTTGCATTTTCCATTCTTTATTAAAGGAGCATTTTGTCACAATTTGAAAAAAACTTTGAAAAACAATTATCAGACTGATATGGCCAAAGAAATCCAGATCCGGACCATATCAGCAGAAAAAAGATTAATGGCCGGCCCGAATCTAATAATAAAAAAATCGGCCGTGGATCGTGCCAGGCCGAGCCGACGAAAAAATTAAACGGGCCTATAACAAAATTAAGTATTTTCTGAAAGATCTTTTGTCTGTATTAAAACATCGAAACGCCATTCGATTACATAGTTTCTGAATAAGGGCACCTATTATTTTTTTTTTTGCGTTTCTGAAAAAAATGAATTCAGATATGTGTCAGAAAGTGGATCTTTTAGATTTCAGCGTTAATAAAATAAATATTTTCAGAAATGTTTTTATTATACAGCTTAAAAAGTTATGGTGCTTTTAAAGCTACTTTTTTCTTTTATTCTAAATTATTATATTGTGTATTTTTTGTCATAATAACACGTAATCTAAAACGTACTGCAAAATTTTCCCATAAATATGTGTGCAGCATTCCTTAAAATAATCTTAATTGCGTATCTAAAAGAAAATTGGAATTTTTTTTGCAGAAATTGAGTCGGGCTGGAAAGGGCCCGATTTAATTGACTTTGCACGGACCGAATCGAAGTTTTTTCTTTCACACTGTGCCGAAGCATAAAAATATGGTCGCACTGACCTCTGCTTCCAATGCATAGTTAATTTTGTTTTTTCTTTCTTCTGATAGTAAATTCTAACTCAACTATCGTTTATTTTTATCTGACTTTGCAGATTCCGATTACGTGATATACCACGTTCAAGAAAAATGTTTGTTTATTGATGCGTATTATGAATAATCTTTGAGTACTTGAGAATGAGAATGTAGTTTAGGTATTTCATTCTGTCATGATTTAATTTATAAACATCTAAAAGTAGTTTAACAGTTGAGCAGTATATTTTAGGAGTTTTGTTTTTGATTGTATTATATGTGAAAGATAGGACGATAGGAGGGTAAAAATGGAAATAAATAAATGGCTGGAAAACATTTATTTTGTAAAAATCCCGTACTTGGATAAAATATATATACAGAACGCCGTTTTTTTTTTTTTTTTTTTTTTTTTGAAAGTAGGCTATTTTTGCGCTCTGCCGAGAGATTTGGGAACCAAACTGCCTTCTGATGCAGCTTTTTTGTCTCATGTAAATTTCCTAGTTAACATTTTTGCCGTGAATTCCGCCATCCCGTCTCCCCTGCGCCTAAAGGAATTTATTTATTAGGGATGCGGAATCAATACTCCGCATCCCTAATACATAAATTCCTTTTATCAATAATTTTAATTTGTAGATTTCGCCTAATTCATGATTAAAAATCGCTTTTACAGTTTGCAAGATATCGAGTAGAGAAGGAAGGGCGGCCGTAAGACTTTTGAGACGCTACTTCCCTCACGCAAAAGCACCCGCTCGCTAATGTTAATCCTATGGGTGAAATTTTTGAAATACCTAGTTTGCATTTCAATACATTTTAAATGATTTTTTTGCGTTAAATAGCTAATATCGATCTCCACAAAGGCCGCTTTTTATTTTGCGATTTTGTTTGCTTTTTTCTTTTTTTAAATGAAGATATTTGAGACTTAAGAGAAAGATTTTATCTATTGAAAAAGATGACCGAGTGGAAGTTTAATTTGTGATGGGATAATAAATTAATCATGAAAAGACTTCCTTTCGGACGGAATTTAGATCTCTTGTAATTAGTGAGGGGGGGGGGGGGGGGACTGCTCGGGGCACTAAAAACTATGAGAAGGAAAATACACAAAATTCTTGATTAAAATTTAAGTTTCTTTACAATATATCAACCGTAGGGCGCCGAAAAAAAAAAACGTAGATATTAAAGCCGCCCTTCCTTATAAGAACATTTATAATTTACGTAATTTTACCGTATGAAAAGAATTAAAAATAATGGAAGTACCTTCTCGATCTTTTCCGTGAAATAATCCGTTACTTTAGCACATCTGTTTGTGTATTTAGGCTAATATCAGACGAACGTCTTCTTGCACGCTTTTTTGCTTACGTAATACGTAAGCAAAAAAGCGTGCAAAAAGACGTTCGTCTGACATTAGCCTTTAATATATTCACGTTCATTTTCCCTTTTCCTGTGATTTTTGAATGACATTTTTAAAACTTAAGGTAACTTCTTCCTTTTTTTTTTTTAGAAAAACGGGTGGATTTGACTACAGAATAAAAGTAAAAATTCTTTTTCTCGATTTTTTTATAGACTTCCTATAAGCTATCATGTGGTCAAAGATCAGAACAAATGGTCATAATACTATTTCACCAGAGCTGGTGAGATGAATCAATGACAAAGAATTTTTTGCTTCAGTTACCCCTTTAAGTTTTGTTCAATGGAGGTCTAGTGACATACCACAGAGAAGAGAACAAAGAGAGTGGGAGGAAAAGGGGAGAATTACTCCAGACTTATCAATCTAAAAAGGAACGATAGTGGGGTATTTTTGAAAGTACAATACAAAGAAGGCAAGATTTTACCCTAGAAAAAAAGGAGGGCGGATTTCTACCTGGAAAAGGGGCAAGAAGGGCGGGATTTTTCTTGAAAAGGGCACGAGGGCGGGCCGCCCCGCCAAACCTCTCTAGAGTGATCCCTGGAAGAAAACTATTAAAATTTAGTGGTGAGAGATTGCTCGCTAGCGCCTAGATTTTTACACCCCTTTTTGCAAGTTTTGTTCTTATTTGAAGAATCCTTTAACACAAAATTCTTCTAACATGAAAAAATTTTTCGGCCCCCTTTGTTTGTGTTAAACGCATTTCACTGTATTTTTTTTTTTTCTATCCAGATTTTTGAAAATTTGACTTTTTCTTTTTCAATGATCATATTATATTATATAAAAAAAATAATAATAATCTGGAATTATTTTTAGAATTTCCATATCAACATTTAACAACATTTTTAAAACCAGTATTACCTTCCTTCCGCACCTAAAAATGTAATATAAAGAGTAAAATTGTTGATGAAAAATAATTTAATTTTCCACTTACCTAAAAATTGAAAATTCTCCAACCAAAATTTTTTATCCAAAAATCTTCTCAACGTTCAAGTTCATTCACTGAAAAATGATAAAAGTGTCTTATAAACTTATTATTGTATTATAGGTTATCAGAGATTGGAGAAATTTACTTATTTTAAAAAACACCAAATTCTCGTGAGAAAAAATTGTTAATTAAGAGTTTAAAAAATCGTTAACCCTTTCAGGGCAAGTAATTATGTTGCTGTAATGTTCAATTTCCACTGGAATCTTCCAAAAATTTTATTTCAAAATAAGGAAAAGCAATACAGTAATCTCGAGAAAGACTTCAAATCGATTTTTAATTATTTTTCATATTATGCTATTGTTACATAGTTTGCATAAATTTTATATAAAATTTTAGATTTCATGAATAATTAATCATTTATGATAACTGAGATTCTGATGTAAAGTAGACATAAAAAATTCCCTGACCATTTCAAATATTTAAAAATTTCCCTGACTTTTTGCCTAAATTTTCAAATTCCCTGACTCATAGGAACCCTGTAAATGTCAACAAAAACATACATTTTAGTCATCGTCAACAAAAACATACATTTTAGTCATCGTCTAAAAAAACATACATTTTAGTCACCTAAGAACATTATCAATTCTCAGACAAAAAATAGAGGGGAAAATGTGCAGAAAATTTGTTTATGAGAGAAATTTTATTTTTACATCTGCTGACCTCAAGGAGCTTTCAGTGCTCCTGTAAATTTAAATGAGGTACTTACTATTATCCATACAAAATTATTTTGAGAATGTTAATAAAACAAAATTTTATTTCAGCAATTAATTAAAAAAATCAATGTAAATATCAAATTAGTGGGTGGGCTCGCGTCCCAAGGGCCCATATAATTTGGCGCCACTGGCTGCAATGACAATAAATATAATTAACATAAGAAAACATAATATAAGCATATCAGAATTAAAAAAGAAAAAATATATAATATCTTAAAAAGTACATGTACCCTTTTTCATATTTTAAAATAAAAATATTCTTTTTACTTTAATTTTAGAAACAATCTCATATCAATATACCCCCCCCCCCCAACCCCATCTTCAATATTAAAAAAAATAAATTTGCTGCATTTAAAAGATGAAACACTGGCAAAATTTGGTTTGGTGGATAAAAATTTTAAATTAGCTTTCCATTGTATTATTTGTAACCTTGCCTTGTGTCATGCATGCTGTATACTGTAAATGTAAATAAAAGCTTTAATCTACTTCTTTTATACATTTTATTACAGCATCTAACAAATATTTTAAGATATTACAATATAGAGGTGCTAATGATTATTATTATTATATACTTTCTTTGGTACTTTTCGGTTAGCCGAGCACCAGTGTTATATTTACATGTGTATACATACATATACATGTAATACATTACATACATATTCAGAGTTTCCCGTCAGCAAAATTTGGGGCCTATTTAGGGCCCTTCACAAAAATGCAATTAATAAAACAGACACCTTTACATCATTCTGTTCTGTAAAAACATACTATTTAAATGAAAAAAAAAAAATTAAGGTCAAATTATGTAAATGGCTAAAAATTTTTTTTATCAGAAACGAAAACTTCAGCAGAAGGACTAAAGAAGTTACTAATAAATGTTTGGTATGAATGTCAGTAATTTGATGTCATATTTAGTAACAAAATGTTGCATTTCCCAAATATAACTTTCACTTTTCACAATATTAGCTCCAAGGAAAAAAATCCCTGCATCAGCCCCACCCCGTTACATATTAAAATCTACACCTATTATAAAATAAAATTTAGAGGATGTCTAATAAACATTCTGTTTACATTTAGTAGTATAATGTAATCACATTTTTTTCTAACACATTATTTTAGGAAAGTGGTTAAAAATTAAAACATTTAGAAAAACTGGTTTAGATATTAATTTCGATAGTTATTCGCTGAACTAGCATTGGACTTACTAAACACAGCTTTGATTACAAGTAGCGAAGAAAAGGCATCTTTTTGTTTACATCGCTACGCAACGAAACAAGTTCACGATAATGGTTTACAAAATTGTATATTTGACTAATAATTTATACATTTAATATTTCTTTTTTAAAAAAGATAGTAAATAGAAGTGTACTTACTTTAATTGGGTTCATAATTGGGGATTCTAGAATAGTTCAGACAGAGACCTTCTTTCAACGTGGAGGCGGCCATTGCTGTATACAAAATCCACGGGAAGCGGAAGCCTTAGCCTCGATATCTTGTCGCTCTCGTCGGGAGATTTTGAGTGTGTTCAAGAAGCACGCGCGTTACGCGCGCGAGCTCAGGAGACAGGAACATGGAGTGGGTCCGTATCATGTATGGAATAACACGTAGTATGTTCAGGAACAGATCATGGATTTGATTAATTAAGGTGCTAATTATAAAGATATTTTGTTGCAAAAGGAACGTGTGCTGGATGGCCGAATGGATAAGGCAGTGAACTCGAGACAAGGGATTGTGTGTTCGAATCCTTCCAGTCCCACATTGTGTCGCAACTTTTTTTTTATTTTGTTTATTGGTTATTTTATATTTTTCATAATGAATAAGATATTTTTGATGAAGATATATTTTTTATTTTTGTTATACAGAGGCACGTGTATTTTTATTATAATAATAAAATACTCATTTAAATGTGAGAAAATGAGGTATTTCGAGATGAAAGTTTTAGATCTGAACGCCTTTTAAATATTCAAAGTTTTGTTTCTAAGTGATTATATATGTAGTATGTATATGTATAATGATATAAACATTAAGCAAATCCAAATGAAAAAATAATATATACTAGCTGACCCGCCCGGCGTTGCCCGGGCCCATAATAATATTCTTAAATGAATCTGAAATTTTTTATCGCAGATCCGTACAGAGGGGACGGTGCAAATTACCAGGGCCCGACTCTTGTTCAGTTCAAAAGTTGTGTAAAGTCAAAGGTTAAGATTTTTAATTTTTATATGTCTCATACTTTAAACTTTTTTATTCTAAGTTAACTGATGAATTTAATTAAAATGTAATTATATTTTCAAAAATTTAATTTTTTATTTAAAATCTTTATATCAAAAAGCATTTGTAATGCTGAAAAAGAAATAATAAAATTGTAAGCAAATATTACTATATAGATTTTTAAGAAAAGTACCATCCAGCAAATTTATTTTCTAATAGAATAAAGCCTGTTTATAACGGAATCCTGCAATAAACGAAAAAAAAAAGTTCCAGCTCTTCCCCCCCCCAAAAAAAATGCTATTATGCGTTGTTCAATTTAATGACCTGCATAAAACGGAATTTATCACTGGTCGTTTTCGTTTACGTCTAAGCAGGTTTTATTGTATCTTACTTTTGAGGGGGCCCGTAATAATATTCTTAAATGAACCTGAAATTCGTATCGCAGGTCCGTACAAAATTACTTTTTACGTCATGACAACATTTTGTAAACTTCTTGCTGCTGTTTAATTCGCATTTCCAATACAGTGCTTTGCATAAATTGCACGTTTCACCCACAGTTATGCATGCCCCGGAACGTTTAAATTAGTAATTTGGATTTCAGTAGCAACTCGTGCATGCTACAGTTATTAAGCCTATTTTGCCGATCGCTTAACGGCGTTCTCGACAATTCTATTTGGATTTCGAATCTATTTCGATTCGGCTCTAATTCGGCTTCTTCTTCACTTTCAAGCATTCACCGAGATTTTTTACCGGCATTTCAAATGCTATTTTGAAGCTACATAATTGCAGCGAAAGATATTCCACAGAAAACGCAAAACGTAAATAACAACAAACCCGATCGCCCTAAATCCTGCCAAGGACTCTTACACAATAACCAATCAGATGCGTTTCTCGGGCGTTGCCATTAAACAATAACAAATAATCGCGATTTCTGTGCCACGTACGTTAGCGTAATATATATATAGATTGTGCGAAAATATCCTTTTGCACGTAGAATAATTCCTTGGTTTTTTTTTTTTTTGTTTTTTTTTTAGTACTTTACGAGTGAATTTTTATCGAGACTAGGCTAGAAATCATATTTTACTTTGAACATTATAAAAATAAAATGTAATAGTTGTAAATTATTTTAACTAAAAATATCTGTACATATATTTTTTAAAGAGATAAAATATATAGGTCTGCTGTCTAGTTTGGAATGAATAAAGTATGATTAGAATGTTTATAAATTTTTTACTGAAAGTGTAAGTAAGTATTTTGCTTATACTAACAGAATTTTGAATGGCATTTATTTCTCATGTTTTATGATGTATTTTGGTCTGTTATCCACACGGTATTAAAATATGCAATCATAAAATAAGAAATATATATATTAAAACCTACTCTGAAAAACTGTCTAACTAACAGTGCAAATTCCATTGAAATCCATCCAATATAGTAGATTACAAACAAATCTCATATGTTGATATCACAATCTTGGTTTACTAACAGCATTCTATTTATCACAGAAGATATAAATCATTTTTAAATAAATAAAAAGAAAATTGTTAAAAAGTTAAAATTTTTAGATCACCAGTTGAATTCTTAAATTGTATCAATCAACCTACCAAACAAAGCACAACCAATAACACATAAGCAGAAAACGCACAATCACGTGATCAAATCGCCCACACAATTTTTTTGAGCAGCTCGCGCGGAGTTTGTGTGCGGTTGGTTAACTAATTTTAAATGCTAAATGGGCTAAAGTAGATAAAGAAGGTCACGTGATGTTTTTCCCGACTATTTTAGATTTTATCTGAGTGAACATAGGCATGTATTCCTGTTACAAAAACCATGTTTTGGAAGGATGAAGAAATATAGTCGTTGGTTTTACCTTTTTTGAACCATAAAAATAATGAAATAATTGAATTATGTTAAAATTCCTTTCTTCGATAAGACCTACTCCATGCCATAAACTTCTGAGCGCGCGCGCGGCGCGAAGTGCACTTCTGAACACGCTCTTTTCCTCCTTCACACTGCGCCAGCGTTCGAGACTATGAAACTCTTCACCGAAAACAGAGATTTGCGACCGGGCCGTGCCATACTTTTTTCTGAAAGATCGGGTCCGGGCAGGTTCGGGCCTTATTTTTTCTGTAGTATCGGGCCGGACCTTGTTATTTTCTGAAATATCGGGCCGGGCATAACTTATTTTTTCTGTATAGAGCCGGGACTGGTTTCATTCCTAGTTTTGACCCAGCCCGTATGAAAATCATTGTCTCGGCGTGGCCTGGCCCGTTCAAAGGTCAGTAAAATTAGGCATGGCCAAAACATTTTTGCAAAAATACATACATTTTTAAATCGTCATTCTGCCATAAAACATTAAATTTTATTCTTTAAAGAATAGTAGATTTCTACGCTTATTAAAATATAGCTAAATTAAAATATAGTAAAACGTGTGAAAAAGTACCTGCCTATAGCGGAATCCTGTTTTAAACTGAGAAACGTGTTGATCCATGCTAAATTAATATACTTATACGTGAAAAAAGAATATATAATACATTTACAACTTGCTAAGAAGGGAACTTGTCTCTAACGCATTTTTTTTTTTTTTTTTTTTCTATGCAATTCCGTCTTAGAAGATTTTACTGAACAGCATTCTTCAGATTTTTAATACTTCAATAAATGGAATATGGATTAAAAATATTAATGATAACTGAAACATTTACATACAAGAAATAGAGATTCATTAAAAAAATAAATATTGCAGCAAGCAGCACTTTTATAAAAATAAAGATATGTTTGCTTTTATAAACATGAAAAAAAGAAAAAAAAAAAAGCCAAGATAAATATTTTTGGTCAGAACTCCTCGTACGAGACAAATTTTTAACCAAATCGACGTAAAAATCAATCTTGTAGAAATTCACTCAGGCCGAGATTTTACCTTTTTCCGGTCCGGGCCGGTCTCGAGCCGAACTTTAAGCCAGGGCCGAAACTAAGGGGGGGGGGGCAGAGGGGGCATGTGCCCCGGGCGCCAAATGAGTGATTATACCTTTGGAATGGATCATTTTCTTCTGATGGACTGATGGCTTCTATTATTATGAAATAGCCATTATAAATGAAGTGTTAGTTGAAGATGAAAGAGCAGGCGTAAAAAGTTAGAACTCTGATTTTCTGGTCAGAATGGGAAGAAAAAAAAAATATATATGGCCATTTTTTTCCTTCCCATTCTGACCAGAAAATCAGAGTTCTAACTTTTTACGACTGCTCTTTCCTCTTCAACTAACACTTCATTTATAATGGCTGTTTCACAATAATAGAAGCCATCAGTCCATCAGAAGAAAATAACTCGGTGAAAGCGGAAACTCGGTTAAGCAGGACTCGGATAATCGGGACTCTAACTGAATACTTCATTTTAAAAATGATCTTTAGAATATTTTTGTTGATGTTCAGAGGGGAGTCATGACCCCCGTGACCCCCCCCCCCCCCTTTGGATCCGCCATTGTGGATTACGTAGTTCAGTATTACATATTTTAAGATTACATATTTTAAATTTTAAAATAAGTCGGCTATTAGAAAATTAGTAAAATTCTCTTTGTAAATATACTTTGCGGAAGAGGAGGGGGAGGGCGCCAAAATCCATGCTTGCCCCGGGTGCAAAAAAGGCTAGTTTCGGCCCTGCTTTAAGCAGTTATACCGGGCGGGCATATAATTTTCTTATACGGTCCACTCATACGGTTTCTTTTAATTTTTGTATCGGACCGGGCCGAATTTTGTTTTTCTATGAGTCGGGCCTGGCCCGGGACTGGAAATTTCGGCCCGTGCAGACCTTTAACTGAAAGGCATCAGTTAAGGAGGTTTACCGTAAAAAAAAGGTTTGATAGCAGAAATAAAGGTCTGCGTAAAATAACGGTCTTTGTCCATAAGAACAAGTCAATATTCAGAAATTACACTTCCATAATGTAAATTTACGGAGCATGATCATTAAGACTGAAAAACGGACATTGGCCTTAAAATTATACAGTAAAGGTCTATGAATTTACATTTTTTTTTACAGTGTTTGGGGAGAGGTTTAGTAAGGATATCAGCAAAGTTTTCCTTTGATCTTACATATTTGAGGGTGAATATATTCTCATAAATTAAATTTCTTAGAAAATGATATCTAACACTAATGTGTTTTGTCCTGTTATTTTCGATGGGTGGATGTGGAAAATCAATAGCAGCTTGGTTATCGCACAAAAGCTGAGCTGAAAAATTGACTTCGTTTGGAAATATGCTTAAATTTATACATTCCTGAATGATACGTATTACCCACTGTAAATCTTTAGCAGCTTCCGTTAAAGTTATGTATTCCGACTCCATTGTAGAAAGTGCTACGCATTTTTGTTTAAACGTGCGCCAGATAATAGGAGCCTCATCTAAAAATAGAATAATCCCCCCCATCGAAACACGGTCATCTCGATTTGATGCGAAATCTGCATCACTGTAACATGAAAGTTTTAAACTTTTTATACTTGAAAGGTTAAGTTTATAGTGTTGCGTAGATTTAACATAACCCAATAACTTTAATAAGTAATTCCAGTGAACCATGCCAGGGTTTTCCTGAAACTGAGAAAATATATTAACTGCAAAGTTAATATCAGGACGTGTGCGACTTGCTATGTACGCAAGACATCCGATTAAACTACGGTACCGGATTTTACTCATTTCTTGAATTTCGGTTTCGGTAGTTGGCGAATCCGTTTTAGATAAAACAATTCCTTTTGCGATTGGTAGTGATGTTATTGGAATATTAAACTTGCTAAACCTTTCATATACTTCTGAAATATAGTCAGATTGATGTATACATAAAGTTTTATTTTCCTCCTCAAATGTCACTCCTAAAAGTCTTTTAGTTTTCCCAAGGATTTTAAGATCAAATTTATTTCGTAGTTTGTCTATTGCCTGTTTTATATCTTGAGGGGTTTTTCCAAACAGAATAATATCATCTACATAAAGCAGAAGAACAAAATTTTCATTAAAGACATATACACACTGTAAAAAAAAAATCTTCGAATTCCGACAGTAAAAATTACGTTAACAGTCTTCTTATGTCATTCCATCCTCATATCGCTTATTTTCATGTTAAACAACAAAAAATTCTGTTTTCTTTGCCATCAGTTTTCACTGCGACAGGATAATATGTTGGATAACAGAAAAACGGGAGGTCATCCCCTATGACGTCTAGAAGGTCATTCAGAATGACCAATAAGCATTGGTTATCCCACCCCACGCTAAGACGTATCTTCTAACTTGAAATATTTGAGTGTCTTGTCTGTGTACTGTTGAAAATGGCAGTTCGTTTAATAAAGCAGTTCATCTAATTGAAAAAGAATAATACATAAAGAAATTTTAACAGAAAATTAAGAATCATTTTCACAATTCGAACCCGCGACACACACCTTTGACATCAGAACCGCTTTCTTCAATGATTAGGATTTACAGTTGGAATACTAGAAAACAAACATAGCAAAAGGTATGTTTTCAGCCTTCTTTTAAATATGTAACAATGTTTTTCCGAAACGTAACAATATGTATGAAAAATACTTCCTATTTGCTAAAAATCTTAATTAAGCAATACTATTTATTATTATTATTATTATTTCATAATGTATGATTTACTTAAATTATTAGTATTATTTTATACTTAATTTATTTATGCACATTAGTAACTTAGTTGATCTAATTGTGTTAATAGCTGGAGATTAATTTTTGATCGGTTGTTTATTTTAAGTTAAATAAATAATCTTAAGTTTATGATTAGTTTACAAATCTTGAATTTTTACTTAGCTGTAGAATGATTACTTATTATATTTAACTTTTTTATGACTAAGAGTCTAATTTTACTTCATATGTATTAGTTCCAGAAATTTTGATTGAGATTTTAAATTTATTTTGTCATCAATTGACATACGTGATTAGTTTTGGAGTGATAGTTTTAATAATAAACACGGAGTAGCTGCATTAATTATTATAGTTATAGATAGTTATAGTTATAGTTACTGATATTTTCGTTTAACATTAACCAGAATAATATTTATTAGATCTGACGCTGTTCATATATTTTTATTGTTTAAATTTATCACATTGGTTGATATTTTGTTTAATCGTTCCATATGTTGATTCTGAAGAAATGCTTTTTTTTTTTTTTTTTTTTTTTTTTTTTTTTTTTTTTTTAGTACAATCTTAGAGTTACTTGTAGTGGTTAAGTTAAAATTTGTAAATTTTATTCACTCTATTTAATGAAATAAATTTTGAGCTACAACTGTGTGAGTTATTTTGAAAATAATTCCTATTTAAGCTTTAACCATTCATTTTATAGAATCAGCAAGTTTAATTTTGTTTAACAATTTAATTTAAATTATATTGTAATATTTTTTCTTATTTAGTTGATGATCATTTACTTTAAACGGAAAAACATTGTAAATTGTTAAGAAGGATGAAAACTCATTTTATCACTTTAGCTGGAATGAAATACTTTTTTTATGGTGATGTTTATATAGATTTTAGTGGCTCTTCTTTTTCATTTCTCATCTTTGCTCATAGCTGTCAACTTTTACACATTTATATATACAAAGCTTTCTATTCGAAAAAATTATAAAAAATGGCAGGATATTATTTACATAATTAACCAAAGTCACTAATTTAACCTAATCAATTTTCAAATATATTGCATGAATAAATATTAAAGTTCTTTTAATTACAAATCACATTCAATACATATATTTATTTTATTAAGAAATATTTTTATGGGGGAGGGGGGAGTTACCTTATATCGTATATATTTTTTTTTATTATTCTGGGGGGGGGGGGGGGGAGTTTAAGATACCTTCTTTCACTTATTCCAGTCTTTAATATACTTAATTTACAAATCTATATAAATTTAACTGTTTAAATATTTTATTGCGAATAAGCTATTTAAATTAATTTTATAAAAGTTTGGAGGGGAAATTCCTATAAATATTTATTATTATTAATATAAACAAATCGATCGGTAATTAAAAATTTTCCGTGTACCTAACCTATAATATGCGATTCTTCTGTTAAATAGAACCTCCCCCCCCCCCCTCGCCAACAGGAATCGACCTACAGATTTTGACTGTTGGGAAAGGCGTCGATTGTCAACACGAAGTGCCTGTATGACTACGTATTTCTGTCGTCTGATAACGCATTCTTTCGTTAACAGATATTTTCTGAAAACAAATAGTTTCTGACAACTTTTTGCTGCCAGAAAGTTTCTGTTGTTTTACAAAAAAATTTTTAACAGTGCACAGTTACACCAGGTTAAGCGTTTAAATCTTCATTCTATCAAAACTGAATTTATTTCAAAGAACTATTCCCTTCCAGATTGCTTTAAAACATAGATAGCTTTACTTAATTTGCATACATGATTAGGATAGTCTTTATCAATAAATTCTTGAGGTTGATACATGTAAATTTCATTATTTAATTTAGCATATAAATATGCTGCTTTAATGTCAAGCTGACAATGTGACCAGCCGCATAAACAAACTAAAACGGTAAAGAAAAGTATAATGATTGAAAAATTTATAACTGGGCTAAACACTTCATCGTAATTTATCCCTTTTTTCTGACGAAAACCTTGAGCAACTAATCGTGCCTTGTATCTGACGATTTTATCATCCTCGTTACGTTTTACAGCATAAACCCATCGGTTATTAACAATTGTAGTTTTGACAGGTTTAGGGACTAAAGTCCAGACTTTTCTTTCTTTCATTGTTTGTATCTCGTCGTCCATAGCTTTAAACCACTCTCTTTTCTGGGGGGAATTATAAGCTTCATTATAATTTGAAGGTATTTTAATATCTACAAAATTAGCTTCGATTGTTTCATTGTCAGCCTCTTCGTCACTAGGTATTATAACTCGACCTTAATAAGTATTAGAAATACGAAAATCAAAATCTGTTCTTTTAAAAGGTATATTGTGTTTCTCACAATAACCTTTGGCTTCTATCCATGATTTTATCCTAGTTTTAGTTCCAACTATACGATAGTAAATGTCATGTCTTGGTTCTTCTTTTCGTTTTACAGCTAGTCGTTCCCATTGGGGTTTAGAAGATCCAGGCGTAAAAAGAACTTTTTTAGACGTATCAGGTATAGAACCGTTTTGGACATTTTCTTGATTAGGAAACGAGCTTTGAGCTGGAACGCTGCTCATATCTTCTGGCTCCGTTTCTTCCTTTGGATCTTTTTTGGGTTTACCCTCGTCATTCGTTCCTTCATCAGAGTCCGATTCAGATTCATCAGATGAGCTGTAGGTATTTCGCTTTGGACCCAGTATGATTCCTCTGCGCTCTTCTTTCGGAAAAGTAACGTTTATAGTTTCTATCTTTTTACGTTCCTGGGGTAACCATACGCGGTAACCTTTAGTGAAAAGTGCGTATCCGACCATTATACCTTTCTGGGCTCTTATTGAAAATTTATTTCTCAGCGGCTTAGATTTTCCCACGTAAACAGTACTGCCGAAGGGTTTCAGGTGTTTTACCGATGGTTTTTCTCTCTCCATACAATTCGAATGGAGTTTTTGTCTGATTACCGTGGCAGACCCGGTTCCACGTATAAACGAAAGTTAGTAATGCTTCTGCCCAAAAACTTTCTCTTAACTTGCTCTCATGTTAGAGAGCTTTTATAGCGTTTAAGGCCACACAATTGAAATTTTCCGCAGTTCCATTTTGTTCGGGAGTGTACTCGTTAATGAATTCATGATGTATTTCTTGATCTTCAAGGTATTTATTCACCACCATGGTCAGACCTAAGAGTTATGATCTTGCGATTTAGAAATCTTTCCGCCCTTTTTTGGAACCGTTTGAAGCATTCAAAAACTTCACCTTTTTGTTTAAGTGGGTACACAACTACTTTTTTAGAATAGTCGTCAATAAAGCTCACAAAATATCTAGCTCCTCCGTTTGATTTGGCCGGAAGGGGACCACATACATCAGAATGAATGAATTCGAGGGGAGCTCTAGAGCGTGTTTTGCCTATTGGCTTGAACGAGACCCTTCGGGAATTAGCGATCTTACAATCTTCACAAGTTGACATGTATTTTTCTTTGAAATTTGGCAAACCATGAACTGCATCATTCTTACTTGTGTTTAAAATGTACTTTGTATTAATATGACAGTATATTCGATGCCATTTGTTTAGATCACCATCACACTTTTGAGTCTGTGCTGAATAAGCCCACTTGTCTTTTACGTTGGGATATGTTGGTTTGCAAATGAAAAAACCGTTTGTTTTAATAGCCGTAAATATTTTTCTTCCGTTTTTCGATAATAAAGTCAAACGACCATTTTTAAATGAAAAAGACATTCTCATGCTGTCAAGGGCTGAACCTGACATTAAATTACGTCTAAGTTTAGGCGTGTACATGACATTTTTAAGTTCCAAATTTTGGCGCTTTCCCTTATCATAAAAACACATCTCTACTGTTCCGATGCCTAAAACTGGACATTTAATGTTCCCTATAGCAACAGACATGTCAGTCTCCCTAACTGTTTTGTACGTGGATAAAAGCCCTCGATCTTTACAAAAATGTGTGGATGCAGCAGTATCAAAAAGCCACTCCTGTCCTTTGGCAGAGCTTTGATTAGCTTCAAGCATACCTGTAGCAAAACTACTATTTGGGCAAATGCCCCCCCTTCTCTTTATCTCTTTACTGGGTACTTTACTGGGTATTTTTAAAGTACAATTTGGAGCAATGTGACCCCTCATTTTGCACTTGCTACATATAGCATTGCGTTTCAAGAGAGTAGATCTATCCTTACTGCTACTTCTGCTATACTGCTTTATATTTTTGCCTTTAGGTTTTTCTAATTTAGATTTAAATGCAACATTTGATTTATCTAGATTGCATTGTTGCAAGCGGCTTTCCTCTAAAAGTAGTTCTTTCAATATGGGATCAAATTTAAAATCAGTGTCAGTATAACGATAAATATTAAGAACTATACTAGAAAATTGGTCAGGTAAAAAACGTATAAGCTGGAAAGCCTGATAAAGATCCTCTAATGGATGACCTTGTTCCTGCAATTGTTTAATAATTGTACGTAATCTAGCTGCAAACAGACCAATCCCTTCCCCCTCTTCATACCTGACAGCAAAAAATTTATCAAGGAGGGAGATTACTGCAGCTCTAGTTTTAGGGCGATAGTTATCCTGGAGGATATCCCATGCTTTCTCAGCATCAGTCGTTTCTGCAAGTAGTGGTCTAAGATCAGGAGATACATTTAAATATATAGAACTAAATGCCCTATCACGGCGTAAATTATAGTCACGCTTTTCCTTATATTTTACACTATCATCAGGTGGTTTTTCTGTACCATCTATAAACCCCCAGCAACCACGGTCCATAAGGAGGACTTTCATGTCCGCGGACCATGTTGCGTAGTTGTGTGGAGTCAAAAATTCAATCTCATCCATTATAATATATACATAAAAACAAGATTAATTACTGATATATATATATATATATATATATATATATATATATATGTATATATATATACACACACAATATATTAAGAAAACATTCAAGAAAGTAAAAAGTAACAAAAATTCTTACTTATTACGTTCACTCTCATATGGCAAGTCTTATACACTTAAAGTTCAAAAGTCCAGTCCTTAAAAGTCCTACATACTATCTGTAGAAGTGAAACTCTTGTTCTAATCCAGTTCATAAGTAGGTGAAAAATTCCTTTCTGTCACCGATAGGAAGCACACGGAGTTGTTATCCAGAAATAGTCCATAAAGGCGTTCACTATCATGAAGTCGTCAGTAGCAGGAACCACTCATATAAAACAGGAACAGGAGCCACAGCACTCAGCGGGAATATAAAACTTATTCCATATTACAGCTGGTATAATAACTGCTCTGGCCCATAACCAGTGAGAATTGATCGAGCTTAAACAACTTAAATTCAAGCCAGAGCAGAGTAAACGCAGTGTAGACAGTCATTAATAGCTGATTATATACTGAAGACACGTCGAACTTTTTATAATTTTATTTAAAATCACTAAAACAAACATGATTACTTCGATGTCGAAAAACTTAAGCCATTAAATATTTAACGACATGCTCTTAAACGGCTTAAACTTACATAATCCATTTAAAAGGAAAAACAGAGCCACCTCATACAGCACGACCACAAAATATATACATTCAGTTAAACCGTTACGTCATACCACACATTTGCCGAAAAATTTGCATAAAGCAAGATGCTGTAAATAAACAGTAACAGAAGAAAAACTCCCTGCATTCAGCCGTACACGAAGACATCACAGAATGCGAGGTGACTGACTAAAAGAGCTGGAAAACCGGCAAAGTGTGAATGCAAACGATTTTTGCTCGTAGCTCGGGACAAGGTATTGGCAGGAGGATTAAAAATAAGTTAAACACACTTAACTTGCGAAAAACTCGCATACCTGCCTGTCAATAACCACTACACTATGGGCACATGCTGAAGGTGGAGAATTTCATTCTTTTATAAGGTATTGAGTTCAGCATACATTGCTTTCTTGTTATAACTGGAGAATTTGATTGTTTTCGAATTTCTATCGGCATGCACCGCGGCTCGGTGGTCTAGGGGTATGATTCTCGCTTAGGGTGCGAGAGGTCGCGGGTTCAAATCCCGGCCGAACCCTGGGGGTTAAAAAAAAAGTTTATTTTACTCCTATAGCCAAATTATATTTGAAGTTTGTAACTTTACCTCAAATTCCGAAATACTATCTAAATTCATCTCTTCGCCGTGGAATCGAAACTGTACATTTAGTCACCTTTACAAAAAGAGGAAATCAAATTAACTTTAGGATTCCCGCAATGCACCCACCAGGTTTCGAGCCTGGGACCTTCTGCGTGTAAAGCAGATGTGATATCCACTACACCATGGGTGCACGCAACTGTTATATAAAGCCAATTTTACATTGATTATGCATTTTTAATAATCTTTTTCCATGATTGAATAATTGTTTTTTTATGATGTTAACGGCTCGATGGTCTAGTGGTATGATTCTTGCTTCGGGTGTGAGAGTTCCCGGGTTCAAATCCTGGTCGAGCCCTTTAACTTTTTTTCCTTTTCTACATTTCACTTTATCAAAATAACGCAAATTTTCGTTATAACTCGTTTCTAGTAGTGTTACTTAAACGTTAAACATGTAGTAAGTTAAATCTTGATTTCTACACATTGAGTAGAGTTCCAAGTATATCCATGCCTTTATTCATTCACGCTAATTAAATATAAAATTAATGCAGATGATAGAATTATCAGATAAACTGAAATAACAGTCAAGATGTAGAACTTGCTAACGTTAATGATAGGTTTTTTTAAAACATTAATAACATGTAAAAACTACGAATCATTTTACTTCTAAAAGAATTAGGAAGTAAATTTTTACTAACTCTAAAGAAAATTTCATTGCTGAATAACTTCATTTCTTTTCTGTTAGAAGGGATAATTGCTGACAGCCATTAATCAAATCGCGCGGGACAGATGGGTATTTGTTTTCAAAAATAATGAGTACATAGGAACTTTTAAAAAATTTGCAACAGCTTTGTGCCCACCAGGTTTCGAATCTGGGACCTTCTGCGTGTTAGGCAGATGTGATAACCACTACACCGCAGGTACATGCTGAAGGTGGAGAATTTCATTATTTTACAGGGTATTGAGTTCAGCATACAATGCTTTGTTGTTATAACTGGAGAATTCGATTGTTTTCGAATTTCTATCAGCATGTACCGCGGCTCGGTGGTCTAGGGGTATGATTGTCGCTTAGGGTGCGAGAGGTCCCGGGCTCAAATCCCAGCCGAGCCCTGGGGGTTAAAAAAAAGTTTATTTTACTCCAATAGCCAAATTATATTTGAAGCTTTTAACTTTACCTCAGCTATTCCGAAACACTATCTGAAGTCATCTCTTCGCCGTGGAATCGAAACTGTACATTTTGTCACCTTTACAAAAAGAGGAAATCAAATTAACTTTTTTTTTTTTTTTACGGGTTAGGTTCCCTTAGAAAGACCTCCACGAAAGGCACCCCCCCCCCCTTAGGGCCTATACCCCTCGTGCTGATAATTGGCCGACATAAATACAACAACTAACAAATTAACTTTTGGATTCCCGCAATGCACCCACCAGGTTTCGAACCTGGGACCTTCTGCGTGTAAAGAAGATGTGATAACCACTACACCATGGGTGCAAGCAACTGTCCCATAAAGCCATTTTTACATTTATTATGCATTTTTAATAATCTTTTTCCATGATTGAATAATTGTTTTTTTATGATGTTAACGGCTCGATGGTCTAGTGGTATGATTCTTGCTTCGGGTGTGAGAGGTCCCGGGTTCAAATCCCGGTCGAGCCCTTTAACTTTTTTTCCTTTTCTACATTTCACTTTATCAAAATAACGCAAATTTTCGTTATAACTCATTTCTAGTAGTGTTACTTAAACGTTAAAGATGTAGTAAGTTAAATCTGGATTTCTACACATTGAGTAGAGAGAGTTCCAAGTATATCCATGCCTTTATTCATTCACGCTGATCAAATATAAAATTAATGCAGATGATAGAATTATCAGATAATCTGAAATAACAGTCAAGATGTAGAACTTGCTAACGTTAATGATAGGTTTTTTTAAAACATTAATAACATGTAAAAACTACGAATCATTTTACTTCTAAAAGAATTAGGAAGTAAATTTTTACTAACTGTAAAGAAAATTTCATTGCTGAATAACTTCATTTCTTTTCTGTTAGAAGGGATAATTGCTGACAGACATTAATCAAATCGCGCGGGACAGATGGTTATTTGTTTTCAAAAATAATGAGTACATAGGAACTTTTAAAAAATTTGCAACAGCGTTGTACCCACCAGGTTTCGAACCTGGGACCTTCTGCGTGTTAGGCAGATGTGATAACTGAGAATTCATCGAGCTTAAACAACTTAAATTCCAGCCAGAGCAGAGTAAACGCAGTGTAGACAGTCATTACCAGCTGATTATATACTGAAGACACGTCGAACTTTTCATAATTTTATTTAAAATCACTAAAACAAACATCATTACTTCGATGTCGAAAAACTTAAGACATTAAATATTTAACGACATGCTCTTAAACGGCTTAAACTTACATAATCCATTTAAAAGGAAAAACAGAGCCACCTCATACAGCACGACCACACAATATATATATTCAGTTAAACTGTTACGTCATACCACACATTTGCCGAAAAATTTGCATAAAGCAAGATGCTGTAAATAAACAGTAACAGAAGAAAAACTCCCCGCATTCAGCCGTACACGAAGACTTCGCAGAATGTGAGGTGACTGACTAAAAGAGCTGGAAAACCGGCAATGTGTGGATGCAAACCATTTTTGCTCGTAGCTCGGGACAAGGTATTGGCAGGAGGATTAAAAATAAGTTAAACACACTTAACTTGCGAAAAACTCGCATACCTGCCTGTCATTGCCCCCCCCCCCTCCCGTAGTTACGAGCATACATAGTTTAGAATCACATTAAACTAACCTTTAAACTCCCAACCTTTAGATTTTTAAAGGAGATGTAACTTCATACTCCTGTATAAAATTTAACTTTCATACATACAAAAGAGTTTAAAGAATCAGATGCATTATACATAATTACAATTGCAACAATAAAAAAATATCTAACTTCTACATACACTTTCGTCAACAAGGTAACTTTTCACTTAATACATATTTGCCAAAGCTGAAAATCTAATTTTTCAGTTTAAAACGAAAATATATTTCAGCATATAAACTTTTTCATGTACACTAATAGACGGAAAAGGTTTTAAAACATTGCGCTACCTGTACTTTTCAAAAACATTCAAATATAAACACAATTTCGAACATTAATATATGTACACATAACTTTAATACATTTCAAATATTAAAAAAAATGATCAATTAACCATTTAAACCATCATCCTTTGGATGTATTACAACACAACATGTAAAATATTTGTTAACCAAAAAAATAAAGGGGGGGAGGGAGGTCGATAAGTGCACTTATTGGAAAAATAATAAAATAAAAAAATAAAAAATTGTGATCACAACGAAAATACCCTTATACAACACATTAACTACATTTAAACAATAACAAAGTTTAAAAATATTAGATTAAATTTGCTATACGAAAGTGCATTAAAAAACAGTTCACATTAGCAAATACATATATACCATGTATTCTAAACTTTTTATATATGATTATAAGAATTCATAATGTTTTTGTACTTATTTAAACTGAAAAACGTTTCCTTACAAAAGTCTTTAACCCTTCTTTGGGGAGAGGTTTAGTTAGGATATCAGCAAAGTTTTCCTTTGATCTTACATATTTGAGGGTGAATATATTCTCATAAATTAAATTTCTTAGAAAATGATATCTAACACTAATGTGTTTTGTCCTGTTATTTTCGATGGGTGAATGTGGAAAATCTATAGCAGCTTGGTTATCGCACAAAAGCTGAGCTGAAAAATTGACTTCGTTTGAAAATATGCTTATATTTATACATTCCTGAATGATACGTATTACCCACTGTAAATCTTTAGCAGCTTCCGTTAAAGTTATGTATTCCGACTCCATTGTAGAAAGTGCTACGCATTTTTGTTTAAACGTGCGCCAGATAATAGGAGCCTCATCTAAAAGTAGAATAATCCCTCCCATCGAAACACGGTCATCTCGATTTGATGCGAAATCTGCATCACTGTAACATGAAAGTTTTAAACTTTTTATACTTGAAAGGTTAAGTTTATAGTGTTGCGTAGATTTAACATAACCCAATAACTTTAATAAGTAATTCCAGTGAACCATGCCAGGGTTTTCCTGAAACTGAGAAAATATATTAACTGCAAAGTTAATATCAGGACGTGTGCGACTTGCTATGTACGCAAGGCATCCGATTAAACTACGGTACGGGATTTTACTCATTTCTTGAATTTCGGTTTCGGTAGTTGGCGAATCCGTTTTAGATAAAACAATTCCTTTTGCGATTGGTAGTGATGTTATTGGAATATTAAACTCGCTAAACCTTTCATATACTTCTGAAATATAGTCAGATTGATGTATACATAAAGTTTTATTTTCCTCCTCAAATGTCACTCCTAAAGGTCTTTTAGTTTTCCCAAGGATTTTAAGATCAAATTTATTTCGTAGTTTGTCTATTGCCTGTTTTATATCTTGAGGGGTTTTTCCAAACAGAATAATATCATCTACATAAAGCAGAAGAACCAAATTTTCATTAAAGACATATACACAGTTACACCAGGTTAAGCGTTTAAATCTTAATTCTATCAAAACTGAATTTATTTCAAAGAACCATTCCCTTCCAGATTGCTTTAAACCATAGATAGCTTTACTTAATTTGCATACATGATTAGGATAGTCTTTATCAATAAATTCTTGAGGTTGATACATGTAAATTTCATTATTTAATTTAGCATATAAATATGCTGCTTTAATGTCAAGCTGACAATGTGACCAGCCGCATAAACAAACTAAAACGGTAAAGAAAAGTCTAATGATTGAAAAATTTATAACTGGGCTAAACACTTCATCGTAATTTATCCCTTTTTTCTGACGAAAACCTTGAGCAACTAATCGTGCCTTGTATCTGACGATTTTATCATCCTCGTTACGTTTTACAGCATAAACCCATCGGTTATTAACAATTGTAGTTTTGTCAGGTTTAGGGACTAAAGTCCAGACTTTTCTTTCTTTCATTGTTTGTATCTCGTCGTCCATAGCTTTAAACCACTCTCTTTTCTGGGGGAATTATAAGCTTCATTATAATTTGAAGGTATTTTAATATCTACAAAATTAGCTTCGATTGTTTCATTCTCAGCCTCTTCGTCACTAGGTATTATAACTCGACCTGAATAAGTATTAGAAATACGAAAATCAAAATCTGTTCTTTTAAAAGGCATATTGTGTTTCTCACAATAAGCTTTGGCTTCTATCCATGATTTTATCCTAGTTTTAGTTCCAACTATACGATAGTAAATGTCATGTCTTGGTTCTTCTTTTCGTTTTACAGCTAGTCGTTCCCATTGGGGTTTAGAAGATCCAAACGTAAAAAGAACTTTTTTAGACGTATCAGGTATAGAACCGTTTTGGACATTTTCTTGATTAGGAAACGAGCTTTGAGCTGGAACGCTGCTCATATCTTCTGGCTCCGTTTCTTCCTTTGGATCTTTTTTGGGTTTACCCTCGTCATTCGTTCCTTCATCAGAGTCCGATTCAGATTCATCAGATGAGCTGTAGGTATTTCGCTTTGGACCCAGTATGATTCCTCTGCGCTCTTCTTTCGGAAAAGTAACGTTTATAGTTTCTATCGTTTTACGTTCCTGGGGTAACCATACGCGGTAACCTTTAGTGAAAAGTGCGTATCCGACCATTATACCTTTCTGGGCTCTTATTGAAAATTTATTTCTCAGCTGCTTAGATTTTCCCACGTAAACAGTACTGCCGAAGGGTTTCAGGTGTTTTACCGATGGTTTTCTCTCTCCATACAATTCGAATGGAGTTTTTGTCTGATTACCGTGGCAGACCAGGTTCCACGTATAAACGAAAGTTAGTAATGCTTCTGCCCAAAAACTTTCTCTTAACTTGCTCTCATGTTAGAGAGCTTTTATAGCGTTTAAGGCCACACAATTGAAATTTTCCGCAGTTCCATTTTGTTCGGGAGTGTACTCGTTACTGAATTCATGATGTATTCCTTGATCTTCAAGGTATTTACTGAAAGCCGTATTTTCATATTCACCACCATGGTCAGACCTAAGAGTTATGATCTTGCGATTTAGAAATCTTTCCGCCCTTTTTTGGAAACGTTTGAAGCATTCAAAAACTTCACCTTTTTGTTTAAGTGGGTACACAACTACTTTTTTAGAATAGTCGTCAATAAAGCTCACAAAATATCTAGCTCCTCCGTTTGATTTGGCCGGAAGGGGACCACATACATTAGAATGAATCAATTCGAGGGGAGCTCTAGAGCGTGTTTTGCCTATTGGCTTGAACGAGACCCTTCGGGAATTAGCGATCTTACAATCTTCACAAGTTGACATGTATTTTTCTTTGAAATTTGGCAAACCATGAACTGCATCACTCTTACTTGTGTTTAAAATGTACTTTGTATTAATATGACAGTATATTCGATGCCATTTGTTTAGATCACCACCACACTTTTGAGTCTGTGCTGAATAAGCCCTCTTGTCTTTTACGTTGGGATATGTTGGTTTGCAAATGAAAAAACCGTTTGTTTTAATAGCCGTAAATATTTTTCTTCCGTTTTTCGATAATAAAGTCAAACGACCATTTTTAAATGAAAAAGACATTCCCATGCTGTCAAGGGCTGAACCTGACATTAAATTACGTCTAAGTTTAGGCGTGTACATGACATTTTTAAGTTCCAAATTTTGGCGCTTTCCCTTATCATAAAAACACATCTCTACTGTTCCGATGCCTAAAACTGGACATTTAATGTCCCCTATAGCAACAGACATGTCAGTCTCCCTAACTGTTTTGTACGTGGATAAAAGCCCTCGATCTTTACAAAAATGTGTGGATGCAGCAGTATCAAAAAGCCACTCCTGTCCTTTGACAGATCTTTGATTAGCTTCAAGCATACCTGTAGCAAAACTACTATTTGGGCAAATGCCCCCCCCTTCTCTTTATCTCTTTACTGGGTACTTTACTGGGTATTTTTAAAGTACAATTTGGAGCAATGTGACCCCTCATTTTGCACTTGCTACATATAGCATTGCGTTTCAAGAGAGTAGATCTATCCTTACTGCTACTTCTGCTATACTGCTTTATATTTTTGCCTTTAGGTTTTTCTAATTTAGATTTAAATGCAACATTTGATTTATCTAGATTGCATTGTTGCAAGCGGCTTTCCTCTAAAAGTAGTTCTTTCAATATGGGAACAAATTTAAAATTAGTGTCAGTATAACGATAAATATTAAGAACTATACTAGAAAATTGGTCAGGTAAAAAACGAATAAGCTGGAAAGCCTGATAAAGATCCTCTAATGGATGACCTTGTTCCTGCAATTGTTTAATAATTGTACGTAATCTAGCTGCAAACAGACCAATCCCTTCCCCCTCTTCATACCTGACAGCAAAAAATTTATCAAGGAGGGAGATTACTGCAGCTCTAGTTTTAGGGCGATAGTTATCCTGGAGGATATCCCATGCTTTCTTAGCATCAATCGTTTCTGCAAGTAGTGGTCTAAGATCAGGAGATACATTTAAATATATAGAACTAAATGCCCTATCACGGCATTACGGTATATTATAAACTATCACGGTAAATTATAGTCATGCTTTTCCTTATATTTTACACTATCATCAGGTGGTTTTTCTGTACCATCTATAAACCCCCAGCAACCACGGTCCATAAGGAGAACTTTCATGTCCGCGGACCATGTTGCGTAATTGTGTGGAGTCAAAAATTCAATCTCATCCATTATAATATATACATAAAAACAAGATTAATTACTGAGAGAAATATATATATATATATATATATATATATATATATACAATATATTAAGAAAACATTCAAGAAAGTAAAAAGTAACAAAAATTCTTACTTATTACGTTCACTCTCATATGGCAAGTCTTATGCACTTAAAGTTCAAAAGTCCAGTCCTTAAAAGTCCTACATACTATCTGTAGAAGTGAAACACTTGTTCTAATCCAGTTCATAAGTAGGTGAAAAATTCCTTTCTGTCACCGATAGGAAGCACACGGAGTTGTTATCCAGAAATAGTCCATAAAGACGTTCACTATCATGAAGTCGTCAGTAGCAGGAACCACTCATATAAAACAGGAACAGGAGCCACAGCACTCAGCGGGAATATAAAACTTATTCCATATTACAGCTGGTATAATAACTGCTCTGACCCATAACCAGTGAGAATTTATCGAGCTTAAACAACTCAAATTCAAGCCAGAGCAGAGTAAACGCAGTGTAGACAGTCATTAATAGCTGATTATATACTGAAGACACGTCGAACTTTTTATAATTTTATTTAAAATCACTAAAACAAACATCATTACTTCGATGTCGAAAAACTTAAGCCATTAAATATTTAACGACATGCTCTTAAACGGCTTAAACTTACATAATCCATTTAAAAGGAAAAACAGAGCCACCTCATACAGCACGACCACACAATATATACATTCAGTTAAACCGTTACGTCATACCACACATTTGCCGAAAAATTTGCATAAAGCAAGATGCTGTAAATAAACAGTAACAGAAGAAAAACTCCCTGCATTCAGCCGTACACGAAGACTTCGCAGAATGCGAGGTGACTGACTAAAAGAGCTGGAAAACCGGCAAAGTGTGAATGCAAACGATTTTTGCTCGTAGTTCGGGACAAGGTATTGGCAGGAGGATTAAAAAAAAGTTAAACACACTTAACTTGCGAAAAACTCGCATACCTGCCTGTCAATAACCACTAAACCATGGGCACATGCTGAAGGTGGAGAATTTCATTCTTTTATAAGGTATTGAGTTCAGCATACATTGCTTTCTTGTTATAACTGGAGAATTTGATTGTTTTCGAATTTCTATCAGCATGCACCGCACCTCGGTGGTCTAGGGGTATGATTCTCGCTTAGGGTGCGAGAGGTCGCGGGTTCAAATCCCGGCCGAGCCCTGGGGGTTAAAAAAAAAGTTTATTTTACTCCTATAGCCAAATTATATTTGAAGTTTGTAACTTTACCTCAAATTCCGAAATACTATCTAAATTCATCTCTTCGCCGTGGAATCGAAACTGTACATTTAGTCACCTTTACAAAAAGAGGAAATCAAATTAACTTTTGGATTCCCGCAATGCACCCACCAGGTTTCGAGCCTGGGACCTTCTGCGTGTAAAGCAGATGTGATATCCACTACACCATGGGTGCACGCAACAGTTATATAAAGCCAATTTTACATTGATTATGCATTTTTAATAATCTTTTTCCATGATTGAATAATTGTTTTTTTATGATGTTAACGGCTCGATGGTCTAGTGGTATGATTCTTGCTTCGGGTGTGAGAGTTCCCGGGTTCAAATCCTGGTCGAGCCCTTTAACTTTTTTTCCTTTTCTACATTTCACTTTATCAAAATAACGCAAATTTTCGTTATAACTCGTTTCTAGTAGTGTTACTTAAACGTTAAACATGTAGTAAGTTAAATCTTGATTTCTACACATTGAGTAGAGTTCCAAGTATATCCATGCCTTTATTCATTCACGCTAATCAAATATAAAATTAATGCAGATGATATAATTATCAGATAATCTGAAATAACAGTCAAGATGTAGAACTTGCTAACGTTAATGATAGGTTTTTTTAAAACATTAATAACATGTAAAAACTACGAATCATTTTACTTCTAAAAGAATTAGGAAGTAAATTTTTACTAACTCTAAAGAAAATTTCATTGCTGAATAACTTCATTTCTTTTCTGTTAGAAGGGATAATTGCTGACAGCCATTAATCAAATCGCGCGGGACAGATGGGTATTTGTTTTCAAAAATAATGAGTACATAGGAACTTTTAAAAAATTTGCAACAGCGTTGTGCCCACCAGGTTTCGAATCTGGGACCTTCTGCGTGTTAGGCAGATGTGATAACCACTACACCGCAGGTACATGCTGAAGGTGGAGAATTTCATTATTTTACAGGGTATTGAGTTCAGCATACATTGCTTTGTTGTTATAACTGGAGAATTCGATTGTTTTCGAATTTCTATCAGCATGTACCGCGGCTCGGTGGTCTAGGGGTATGATTGTCGCTTAGGGTGCGAGAGGTCCCGGGCTCAATTCCCAGCCGAGCCCTGGGGGTTAAAAAAAAGTTTATTTTACTCCAATAGCCAAATTATATTTGAAGCTTTTAACTTTACCTCAGCTATTCCGAAACACTATCTGAAGTCATCTCTTCGCCGTGGAATCGAAACTGTACATTTTGTCACCTTTACAAAAAGAGGAAATCAAATTAACTTTTTTTTTTTTTTACGGGTTAGGTTCCCTTAGAAAGACCTCCACGAAAGGCACCCCCCCCCCCTTAGGGCCTATACCCCTCGTGCTGATAATTGGCCGACATAAATACAACAACTAGCAAATTAACTTTTGGATTCCCGCAATGCACCCACCAGGTTTCGAACCTGGGACCTTCTGCGTGTAAAGAAGATGTGATAACCACTACACCATGGGTGCAAGCAACTGTCCCATAAAGCCATTTTTACATTTATTATGCATTTTTAATAATCTTTTTCCATGATTGAATAATTGTTTTTTTATGATGTTAACGGCTCGATGGTCTAGTGGTATGATTCTTGCTTCGGGTGTGAGAGGTCCCGGGTTCAAATCCCGGTCGAGCCCTTTAACTTTTTTTCCTTTTCTACATTTCACTTTATCAAAATAACGCAAATTTTCGTTATAACTCACTTCTAGTAGTGTTACTTAAACGTTAAAGATGTAGTAAGTTAAATCTGGATTTCTACACATTGAGTAGAGAGAGTTCCAAGTATATCCATGCCTTTATTCATTCACGCTGATCAAATATAAAATTAATGCAGATGATAGAATTATCAGATAATCTGAAATAACAGTCAAGATGTAGAACTTGCTAACGTTAATGATAGGTTTTTTTAAAACATTAATAACATGTAAAAACTACGAATCATTTTACTTCTAAAAGAATTAGGAAGTAAATTTTTACTAACTGTAAAGAAAATTTCATTGCTGAATAACTTCATTTCTTTTCTGTTAGAAGGGATAATTGCTGACAGACATTAATCAAATCGCGCGGGACAGATGGTTATTTGTTTTCAAAAATAATGAGTACATAGGAACTTTTAAAAAATTTGCAACAGCGTTGTACCCACCAGGTTTCGAACCTGGGACCTTCTGCGTGTTAGGCAGATGTGATAACTGAGAATTCATCGAGCTTAAACAACTTAAATTCCAGCCAGAGCAGAGTAAACACAGTGTAGACAGTCATTACCAGCTGATTATATACTGAAGACACGTCGAACTTTTCATAATTTTATTTAAAATCACTAAAACAAACATCATTACTTCGATGTCGAAAAACTTAAGACATTAAATATTTAACGACATGCTCTTAAACGGCTTAAACTTACATAATCCATTTAAAAGGAAAAACAGAGCCACCTCATACAGCACGACCACACAATATATATATTCAGTTAAACTGTTACGTCATACCACACATTTGCCGAAAAATTTGCATAAAGCAAGATGCTGTAAATAAACAGTAACAGAAGAAAAACTCCCCGCATTCAGCCGTACACGAAGACTTCGCAGAATGTGAGGTGACTGACTAAAAGAGCTGGAAAACCGGCAATGTGTGGATGCAAACCATTTTTGCTCGTAGCTCGGGACAAGGTATTGGCAGGAGGCTTAAAAATAAGTTAAACACACTTAACTTGCGAAAAACTCGCATACCTGCCTGTCATTGCCCCCCCCCCCTCCCGTAGTTACGAGCATACATAGTTTAGAATCACATTAAACTAACCTTTAAACTCCCAACCTTTAGATTTTTAAAGGAGATGTAACTTCATACTCCTGTATAAAATTTAACTTTCATACATACAAAAGAGTTTAAAGAATCAGATGCATTATACATAATTACAATTGCAACAATAAAAAAATATCTAACTTCTACATACACTTTCGTCAACAAGGTAACTTTTCACTTAATACATATTTGCCAAAGCTGAAAATCTAATTTTTCAGTTTAAAACGAAAATATATTTCAGCATATAAACTTTTTCATGTACACTAATAGACGGAAAAGGTTTTAAAACATTGCGCTACCTGTACTTTTCAAAAACATTCAAATATAAACACAATTTCGAACATTAATATATGTACACATAACTTTAATACATTTCAAATATTAAAAAAAATGATCAATTAACCATTTAAACCATCATCCTTTGGATGTATTACAACACAACATGTAAAATATTTGTTAACCAAAAAAATAAAGGGGGGGAGGGAGGTCGATAAGTGCACTTATTGGAAAAATAATAAAATAAAAAAATAAAAAATTGTGATCACAACGAAAATACCCTTATACAACACATTAACTACATTTAAACAATAACAAAGTTTAAAAATATTAGATTAAATTTGCTATACGAAAGTGCATTAAAAAACAGTTCACATTAGCAAATACATATATACCATGTATTCTAAACTTTTTATATATGATTATAAGAATTCATAATGTTTTTGTACTTATTTAAACTGAAAAACGTTTCCTTACAAAAGTCTTTAACCCTTCTTTGGGGAGAGGTTTAGTTAGGATATCAGCAAAGTTTTCCTTTGATCTTACATATTTGAGGGTGAATATATTCTCATAAATTAAATTTCTTAGAAAATGATATCTAACACTAATGTGTTTTGTCCTGTTATTTTCGATGGGTGAATGTGGAAAATCTATAGCAGCTTGGTTATCGCACAAAAGCTGAGCTGAAAAATTGACTTCGTTTGAAAATATGCTTATATTTATACATTCCTGAATGATACGTATTACCCACTGTAAATCTTTAGCAGCTTCCGTTAAAGTTATGTATTCCGACTCCATTGTAGAAAGTGCTACGCATTTTTGTTTAAACGTGCGCCAGATAATAGGAGCCTCATCTAAAAGTAGAATAATCCCTCCCATCGAAACACGGTCATCTCGATTTGATGCGAAATCTGCATCACTGTAACATGAAAGTTTTAAACTTTTTATACTTGAAAGGTTAAGTTTATAGTGTTGCGTAGATTTAACATAACCCAATAACTTTAATAAGTAATTCCAGTGAACCATGCCAGGGTTTTCCTGAAACTGAGAAAATATATTAACTGCAAAGTTAATATCAGGACGTGTGCGACTTGCTATGTACGCAAGGCATCCGATTAAACTACGGTACGGGATTTTACTCATTTCTTGAATTTCGGTTTCGGTAGTTGGCGAATCCGTTTTAGATAAAACAATTCCTTTTGCGATTGGTAGTGATGTTATTGGAATATTAAACTCGCTAAACCTTTCATATACTTCTGAAATATAGTCAGATTGATGTATACATAAAGTTTTATTTTCCTCCTCAAATGTCACTCCTAAAGGTCTTTTAGTTTTCCCAAGGATTTTAAGATCAAATTTATTTCGTAGTTTGTCTATTGCCTGTTTTATATCTTGAGGGGTTTTTCCAAACAGAATAATATCATCTACATAAAGCAGAAGAACCAAATTTTCATTAAAGACATATACACAGTTACACCAGGTTAAGCGTTTAAATCTTAATTCTATCAAAACTGAATTTATTTCAAAGAACCATTCCCTTCCAGATTGCTTTAAACCATAGATAGCTTTACTTAATTTGCATACATGATTAGGATAGTCTTTATCAATAAATTCTTGAGGTTGATACATGTAAATTTCATTATTTAATTTAGCATATAAATATGCTGCTTTAATGTCAAGCTGACAATGTGACCAGCCGCATAAACAAACTAAAACGGTAAAGAAAAGTCTAATGATTGAAAAATTTATAACTGGGCTAAACACTTCATCGTAATTTATCCCTTTTTTCTGACGAAAACCTTGAGCAACTAATCGTGCCTTGTATCTGACGATTTTATCATCCTCGTTACGTTTTACAGCATAAACCCATCGGTTATTAACAATTGTAGTTTTGTCAGGTTTAGGGACTAAAGTCCAGACTTTTCTTTCTTTCATTGTTTGTATCTCGTCGTCCATAGCTTTAAACCACTCTCTTTTCTGGGGGAATTATAAGCTTCATTATAATTTGAAGGTATTTTAATATCTACAAAATTAGCTTCGATTGTTTCATTCTCAGCCTCTTCGTCACTAGGTATTATAACTCGACCTGAATAAGTATTAGAAATACGAAAATCAAAATCTGTTCTTTTAAAAGGCATATTGTGTTTCTCACAATAAGCTTTGGCTTCTATCCATGATTTTATCCTAGTTTTAGTTCCAACTATACGATAGTAAATGTCATGTCTTGGTTCTTCTTTTCGTTTTACAGCTAGTCGTTCCCATTGGGGTTTAGAAGATCCAAACGTAAAAAGAACTTTTTTAGACGTATCAGGTATAGAACCGTTTTGGACATTTTCTTGATTAGGAAACGAGCTTTGAGCTGGAACGCTGCTCATATCTTCTGGCTCCGTTTCTTCCTTTGGATCTTTTTTGGGTTTACCCTCGTCATTCGTTCCTTCATCAGAGTCCGATTCAGATTCATCAGATGAGCTGTAGGTATTTCGCTTTGGACCCAGTATGATTCCTCTGCGCTCTTCTTTCGGAAAAGTAACGTTTATAGTTTCTATCGTTTTACGTTCCTGGGGTAACCATACGCGGTAACCTTTAGTGAAAAGTGCGTATCCGACCATTATACCTTTCTGGGCTCTTATTGAAAATTTATTTCTCAGCTGCTTAGATTTTCCCACGTAAACAGTACTGCCGAAGGGTTTCAGGTGTTTTACCGATGGTTTTCTCTCTCCATACAATTCGAATGGAGTTTTTGTCTGATTACCGTGGCAGACCAGGTTCCACGTATAAACGAAAGTTAGTAATGCTTCTGCCCAAAAACTTTCTCTTAACTTGCTCTCATGTTAGAGAGCTTTTATAGCGTTTAAGGCCACACAATTGAAATTTTCCGCAGTTCCATTTTGTTCGGGAGTGTACTCGTTACTGAATTCATGATGTATTCCTTGATCTTCAAGGTATTTACTGAAAGCCGTATTTTCATATTCACCACCATGGTCAGACCTAAGAGTTATGATCTTGCGATTTAGAAATCTTTCCGCCCTTTTTTGGAAACGTTTGAAGCATTCAAAAACTTCACCTTTTTGTTTAAGTGGGTACACAACTACTTTTTTAGAATAGTCGTCAATAAAGCTCACAAAATATCTAGCTCCTCCGTTTGATTTGGCCGGAAGGGGACCACATACATTAGAATGAATCAATTCGAGGGGAGCTCTAGAGCGTGTTTTGCCTATTGGCTTGAACGAGACCCTTCGGGAATTAGCGATCTTACAATCTTCACAAGTTGGCATGTATTTTTCTTTGAAATTTGGCAAACCATGAACTGCATCATTCTTACTTGTGTTTAAAATGTACTTTGTATTAATATGACAGTATATTCGATGCCATTTGTTTAGATCACCACCACACTTTTGAGTCTGTGCTGAATAAGCCCTCTTGTCTTTTACGTTGGGATATGTTGGTTTGCAAATGAAAAAACCGTTTGTTTTAATAGCCGTAAATATTTTTCTTCCGTTTTTCGATAATAAAGTCAAACGACCATTTTTAAATGAAAAAGACATTCCCATGCTGTCAAGGGCTGAACCTGACATTAAATTACGTCTAAGTTTAGGCGTGTACATGACATTTTTAAGTTCCAAATTTTGGCGCTTTCCCTTATCATAAAAACACATCTCTACTGTTCCGATGCCTAAAACTGGACATTTAATGTCCCCTATAGCAACAGACATGTCAGTCTCCCTAACTGTTTTGTACGTGGATAAAAGCCCTCGATCTTTACAAAAATGTGTGGATGCAGCAGTATCAAAAAGCCACTCCTGTCCTTTGACAGATCTTTGATTAGCTTCAAGCATACCTGTAGCAAAACTACTATTTGGGCAAATGCCCCCCCTTCTCTTTATCTCTTTACTGGGTACTTTACTGGGTATTTTTAAAGTACAATTTGGAGCAATGTGACCCCTCATTTTGCACTTGCTACATATAGCATTGCGTTTCAAGAGAGTAGATCTATCCTTACTGCTACTTCTGCTATACTGCTTTATATTTTTGCCTTTAGGTTTTTCTAATTTAGATTTAAATGCAACATTTGATTTATCTAGATTGCATTGTTGCAAGCGGCTTTCCTCTAAAAGTAGTTCTTTCAATATGGGAACAAATTTAAAATTAGTGTCAGTATAACGATAAATATTAAGAACTATACTAGAAAATTGGTCAGGTAAAAAACGAATAAGCTGGAAAGCCTGATAAAGATCCTCTAATGGATGACCTTGTTCCTGCAATTGTTTAATAATTGTACGTAATCTAGCTGCAAACAGACCAATCCCTTCCCCCTCTTCATACCTGACAGCAAAAAATTTATCAAGGAGGGAGATTACTGCAGCTCTAGTTTTAGGGCGATAGTTATCCTGGAGGATATCCCATGCTTTCTTAGCATCAATCGTTTCTGCAAGTAGTGGTCTAAGATCAGGAGATACATTTAAATATATAGAACTAAATGCCCTATCACGGCATTACGGTATATTATAGGCTATCACGGTAAATTATAGTCATGCTTTTCCTTATATTTTACACTATCATCAGGTGGTTTTTCTGTACCATCTATAAACCCCCAGCAACCACGGTCCATAAGGAGGACTTTCATGTCCGCGGACCATGTTGCGTAATTGTGTGGAGTCAAAAATTCAATCTCATCCATTATAATATATACATAAAAACAAGATTAATTACTGAGAGAAATATATATATATATATATATATATATACAATATATTAAGAAAACATTCAAGAAAGTAAAAAGTAACAAAAATTCTTACTTATTACGTTCACTCTCATATGGCAAGTCTTATGCACTTAAAGTTCAAAAGTCCAGTCCTTAAAAGTCCTACATACTATCTGTAGAAGTGAAACACTTGTTCTAATCCAGTTCATAAGTAGGTGAAAAATTCCTTTCTGTCACCGATAGGAAGCACACGGAGTTGTTATCCAGAAATAGTCCATAAAGGCGTTCACTATCATGAAGTCGTCAGTAGCAGGAACCACTCATATAAAACAGGAACAGGAGCCACAGCACTCAGCGGGAATATAAAACTTATTCCATATTACAGCTGGTATAATAACTGCTCTGGCCCATAACCAGTGAGAATTTATCGAGCTTAAACAACTCAAATTCAAGCCAGAGCAGAGTAAACGCAGTGTAGACAGTCATTAATAGCTGATTATATACTGAAGACACGTCGAACTTTTTATAATTTTATTTAAAATCACTAAAACAAACATCATTACTTCGATGTCGAAAAACTTAAGCCATTAAATATTTAACGACATGCTCTTAAACGGCTTAAACTTACATAATCCATTTAAAAGGAAAAACAGAGCCACCTCATACAGCACGACCACACAATATATATATTCAGTTAAACCGTTACGTCATACCACACATTTGCCGAAAAATTTGCATAAAGCAAGATGCTGTAAATAAACAGTAACAGAAGAAAAACTCCCTGCATTCAGCCGTACACGAAGACTTCGCAGAATGCGAGGTGACTGACTAAAAGAGCTGGAAAACCGGCAAAGTGTGAATGCAAACGATTTTTGCTCGTAGTTCGGGACAAGGTATTGGCAGGAGGATTAAAAATGTGTTAAACACACTTAACTTGCGAAAAACTCGCATACCTGCCTGTCAATAACCACTACACCATGGGCACATGCTGAAGGTGGAGAATTTCATTCTTTTATAAGGTATTGAGTTCAGCATACATTGCTTTCTTGTTATAACTGGAGAATTTGATTGTTTTCGAATTTCTATCAGCATGCACCGCGGCTCGGTGGTCTAGGGGTATGATTCTCGCTTAGGGTGCGAGAGGTCGCGGGTTCAAATCCCGGCCGAGCCCTGGGGGTTAAAAAAAAAGTTTATTTTACTCCTATAGCCAAATTATATTTGAAGTTTGTAACTTTACCTCAAATTCCGAAATACTATCTAAAGTCATCTCTTCGCCGTGGAATCGAAACTGTACATTTAGTCACCTTTACAAAAAGAGGAAATCAAATTAACTTTTGGATTCCCGCAATGCACCCACCAGGTTTCGAGCCTGGGACCTTCTGCGTGTACAGCAGATGTGATATCCACTACACCATGGGTGCACGCAACTGTTATATAAAGCCAATTTTACATTGATTATGCATTTTTAATAATCTTTTTCCATGATTGAATAATTGTTTTTTTATGATGTTAACGGCTCGATGGTCTAGTGGTATGATTCTTGCTTCGGGTGTGAGAGGTCCCGGGTTCAAATCCTGGTCGAGCCCTTTAACTTTTTTTCCTTTTCTACATTTCACTTTATCAAAATAACGCAAATTTTCGTTATAACTCATTTCTAGTAGTGTTACTTAAATGTTAAACATGTAGTAAGTTAAATCTTGATTCTACACATTGAGTAGAGTTCCAAGTATATCCATGCCTTTATTCATTCACGCTAATCAAATATAAAATTAATGCAGATGATAGAATTATCAGATAATCTGAAATAACAGTCAAGATGTAGAACTTGCTAACGTTAATAATAGGCTTTTTTAAAACATTAATAACATGTAAAAACTACGAATCATTTTACTTCTAAAAGAATTAGGAAGTAAATTTTTACTAACTGTAAAGAAAATTTCATTGCTGAATAACTTCATTTCTTTTCTGTTAGAAGGGATAATTGCTGACAGCCATTAATCAAATCGCGCGGGACAGATGGTTATTTGTTTTCAAAAATAATGAGTACATAGGAACCTTTAAAAAATTTGCAACAGCGTTGTACCCACCAGGTTTCGAACCTGGGACCTTCTGCGTGTTAGGCAGATGTGATAACTGAGAATTCATCGAGCTTAAACAACTTAAATTCCAGCCAGAGCAGAGTAAACGCAGTGTAGACAGTCATTACCAGCTGATTATATACTGAAGACACGTTGAACTTTTCATAATTTTATTTAAAATTACTAAAACAAACATCATTACTTCGATGTCGAAAAACTTAAGACATTAAATATTTAACGACATGCTCTTAAACGGCTTAAACTTACATAATCCATTTAAAAGGAAAAACAGAGCCACCTCATACAGCACGACCACACAATATATACATTCAGTTAAACTGTTACGTCATACCACACATTTGCCGAAAAATTTGCATAAAGCAAGATGCTGTAAATAAACAGTAACAGAAGAAAAACTCCCCGCATTCAGCCGTACACGAAGACTTCGCAGAATGCGAGGTGACTGACTAAAAGAGCTGGAAAACCGGCAATGTGTGGATGCAAACCACTTTTGCTCGTAGCTCGGGACAAGGTATTGGCAGGAGGATTAAAAATAAGTTAAACACACTTAACTTGCGAAAAACTCGCATACCTGCCTGTCATTGCCCCCCCCCCCCTCCCGTAGTTACGAGCATACATAGTTTAGAATCACATTAAACTAACCTTTAAACTCCAAACCTTTAGATTTTTAAAGGAGATGTAACTTCATACTCCTGTATAAAATTTAACTTTCATACATACAAAAGAGTTTAAAGAATCAGATGCATTATACATAATTACAATTGCAACAATAAAAAAATATCTAACTTCTACATACACTTTCGTCAACAAGGTAACTGTTCACTTAATACATATTTGCCAAAGCTGAAAATCTAATTTTTCAGTTTAAAACGAAAATATATTTCAGCATATAAACTTTTTCATGTACACTAATAGACGGAAAAGGTTTTAAAACATTGCGCTACCTGTACTTTTCAAAAACATTCAAATATAAACACAATTTCGAACATTAATATATGTACACATAACTTTAATACATTTCAAATATTAAAAAAAATGACCAATTAACCATTTAAACCATCATCCTTTGGATGTATTACAACACAACATGTAAAATATTTGTTAACCAAAAAAATAAAGGGGGGGAGGGAGGTCGATAAGTGCACTTATCGGAAAAATAAAAAATAAAAAAATAAAAAATTGTGATCACAACGAAAATACCTTTATACAACACATTAGCTACATTTAAACAATAACAAAGTTTAAAAATATTAGATTAAATTTGCTATACGAAAGTGCATTAAAAAACAGTTCACATTAGCAAATACATATATACCATGTATTCTAAACTTTTTATATATGATTATAAGAATTCATAATGTTTTTGTACTTATTTAAACTGAAAAACGTTTCCTTACAAAAGTCTTTAACCCTTCCTTGGGGAGAGGTTTAGTTAGGATATCAGCAAAGTTTTCCTTTGATCTTACATATTTGAGGGTGAATATATTCTCATAAATTAAATTTCTTAGAAAATGATATCTAACACTAATGTGTTTTGTCCTGTTATTTTCGATGGGTGAATGTGGAAAATCTATAGCAGCTTGGTTATCGCACAAAAGCTGAGCTGAAAAATTGACTTCGTTTGAAAATATGCTTAAATTTATACATTCCTGATTGATACGTATTACCCACTGTAAATCTTTAGCAGCTTCCGTTAAAGTTATGTATTCCGACTCCATTGTAGAAAGTGCTACGCATTTTTGTTTAAACGTGCGCCAGATAATAGGAGCCTCATCTAAAAATAGAATAATCCCCCCCATCGAGACACGGTCATCTCGATTTGTTGCGAAATCTGCATCACTGTAACATGAAAGTTTTAAACTTTTTATACTTGAAAGGTTAAGTTTATAGTGTTGCGTAGATTTAACATAACCCAATAACTTTAATAAGTAATTCCAGTGAACCATGCCAGGGTTTTCCTGAAACTGAGAAAATATATTAACTGCAAAGTTAATATCAGGACGTGTGCGACTTGCTATGTACGCAAGACATCCGATTAAACTACGGTACGGGATTTTACTCATTTCTTGAATTTCGGTTTCGGTAGTTGGCGAATCCGTTTTAGATAAAACAATTCCTTTTGCGATTGGTAGTGATGTTATTGGAATATTAAACTTGCTAAACCTTTCATATACTTCTGAAATATAGTCAGATTGATGTATACATAAAGTTTTATTTTCCTCCTCAAATGTCACTCCTAAAAGTCTTTTAGTTTTCCCAAGAATTTTAAGATCAAATTTATTTCGTAGTTTGTCTATTGCCTGTTTTATATCTTGAGGGGGTTTTCCAAACAGAATAATATCATCTACATAAAGCAGAAGAACCAAATTTTCATTAAAGACATATACACAGTTACACCAGGTTAAGCGTTTAAATCTTAATTCTATCAAAACTGAATTTATTTCAAAGAACCATTCTCTTCCAGATTGCTTTAAACCATAGATAGCTTTACTTAATTTGCATACATGATTAGGATAGTCTTTATCAATAAATCCTTGAGGTTGATACATGTAAATTTCATTATTTAATTTAGCATATAAATATGCTGCTTTAATGTCAAGCTGACAATGTGACCAGCCGCATAAACAAACTAAAACGGTAAAGAAAAGTCTAATGATTGAAAAATTTATAACTGGGCTAAACACTTCATCGTAATTTATCCCTTTTTTCTGACGAAAACCTTGAGCAACTAATCGTGCCTTGTATCTGACGATTTTATCATCCTCGTTACGTTTTACAGCATAAACCCATCGGTTATTAACAATTGTATTTTTGTCAGGTTTAGGGACTAAAGTCCAGACTTTTCTTTCTTTCATTGTTTGTATCTCGTCGTCCATAGCTTTAAACCACTCTCTTTTCTGGGGAGAATTATAAGCTTCATTATAATTTGAAGGTATTTTAATATCTACAAAATTAGCTTCGATTGTTTCATTGTCAGCCTCTTCGTCACTAGGTATTTTAACTCGACCTGAATAAGTATTAGAAATACAAAAATCAAAATCTGTTCTTTTAAAAGGTATATTGTGTTTCTCACAATAAGCTTTGGCTTGTATCCATGATTTTATCCTAGTTTTAGTTCCAACTATACGATAGTAAATGTCATGTCTTTGTTCTTCTTTTCGTTTTACAGCTAGTCGTTCCCATTGGGGTTTAGAAGATCCAGGCGTAAAAAGAACTTTTTTAGACGTATCAGGTATAGAACCGTTTTGGACATTTTCTTGATTAGGAAACGAGCTTTGAGCTGGAACGCTGCTCATATCTTCTGGCTCCGTTTCTTCCTTTGTATCTTTTTCGGGTTTACCCTCGTCATTCGTTCCTTCATCAGAGTCCGATTCAGATTCATCAGATGAGCTGTAGGTATTTCGCTTTGGACCCAGTATTATTCCTCTGCGCTCTTCTTTCGGAAAAGTAACGTTTATAGTTTCTATCGTTTTACGTTCCTGGGGTAACCATACGCGGTAACCTTTAGTGAAAAGTGCGTATCCGACCATTATACCTTTCTGGGCTCTTATTGAAAATTTATTTCTCAGCTGCTTAGATTTTCCCACGTAAACAGTACTGCCGAAGGGTTTCAGGTGTTTTACCGATGGTTTTCTCTCTCCATACAATTCGAATGGAGTTTTTGTCTGATTACCGTGGTAGACCAGGTTCCACGTATAAACGAAAGTTAGTAATGCTTCTGCCCAAAAACTTTCCCTTAACTTGCTCTCATGTAAGAGAGCTTTTATAGCGTTTAAGGCCACACAATTGAAATTTTCCGCAGTTCCATTTTGTTCGGGAGTGTACCCGTTACTGAATTCATGAAGTATTCCTTGATCTTCAAGGTATTTACTGAAAGCCGTATTTTTATATTCACCGCCATGGTCAGACCTAAGAGTTGTGATCTTGCGATTTAGAAATCTTTCCGCCCTTTTTTGGAACCGTTTGAAGCATTCAAAAACTTCACCTTTTTGTTTAAGTGGGTATACAACTACTTTTTTAGAATAGTCGTCAATAAAGCTCACAAAATATCTAGCTCCTCCGTTTGATTTGGCCGGAAGGGGACCACATACATCAGAATGTATCAATTCGAGGGGAGCTCTAGAGCGTGTTTTGCCTATTGGCTTGAACGAGACCCTTCGGGAATTAGCGATCTTACAATCTTCACAAGTTGACATGTCTTTTTCTTTGAAATTTGGCAAACCATGAACTGCATCATTCTTACTTGTGTTTAAAATGTACTTTGTATTAATATGACAGTATATTCAATTCCATTTGTTTAGATCACCACCACACTTTTGAGTCTGTGCTGAATAAGCCCTCTTGTCTTTTACGTTGGGATATGTTGGTTTGCAAATGAAAAAACCGTTTGTTTTAATAGCCGTAAATATTTTTCTTCCGTTTTTCGATAATAAAGTCAAACGACCATTTTTACATGAAAAAGACATTCCCATGCTGTCAAGGGCTAAACCTGACATTAAATTACGTCTAAGTTTAGGCGTGTACATGACATTTTTAAGTTCCAAATTTTGGCGCTTTCCCTTATCATAAAAACACATCTCTACTGTTCCGATGCCTAAAACTGGACATTTAATGTCCCCTATAGCAACAGACATGTCAGTCCCCCTAACTGTTTTGTACGTGGAGAAAAGCCCTCGATCTTTACAAAAATGTGTGGATGCAGCAGTATCAAAAAGCCACTCCTGTCCTTTGACAGAGCTTTGATTAGCTTCAAGCATACCTGTAGCAAAACTACTATTTGGGCAAATGCCCCCCCCCCCTTCTCTTTATCTCTTTACTGGGTACTTTACTGGGTATTTTTAAAGTACAATTTGGAGCAATGTGACCCCTCATTTTGCACTTGCTACATATAGCATTGCGTTTCAAGAGAGTAGATCTATCCTTGCTGCTACTTCTATTATACTGCTTTATATTTTTGCCTTTAGGTTTTTCTAATTTAGATTTAAATGCAACATTTGATTTATCTAGATTGCATTGTTGCAAGCGGCTTTCCTCTAAAAGTAGTTCTTTCAATATGGGATCAAATTTAAAATCAGTGTCAGTATAACGATAAATATTAAGAACTATACTAGAAAATTGGTCAGGTAAAAAACGTATAAGCTGGAAAGCCTGATAAAGATCCTCTAATGGATGACCTTGTTCCCGCAATTGTTTAATAATTGTACGTAATCTAGCTGCAAACAAACCAATCCCTTCCCCCTCTTCATACCTGACAGTAAAAAATTTATCAAGGAGGGAGATTACTGCAGCTCTAGTTTTAGGGCGATAGTTATCCTGGAGGATATCCCATGCTTTCTTAGCATCAGTCGTTTCTGCAAGTAGTGGTCTAAGATCAGGAGATACATTTAAATATATAGAACTAAATGCCCTATCACGGCGTAAATTATAGTCACGCTTTTCCTTATATTTTACACTATCATCAGGTGGTTTTTCTGTACCATCTATAAACCCCCAGCAACCACGGTCCATAAGGAGGACTTTCATGTCCGCGGACCATGTTGCGTAGTTGTCTGGAGTCAAAAATTCAATCCCATCCATTATAATATATACATAAAAACAAGATTAATTACTGAGAGAAATATATATATATATATATATATATATATATATATATATACAATATATTAAGAAAACATTCAAGAAAGTAAAAAGTAACAAAAATTCTTACTTATTACGTTCACTCTCATATGGCAAGTCTTATGCACTTAAAGTTCAAATGTCCAGTCCTTAAAAGTCCTACATACAATCTGTAGAAGTGAAACTCTTGTTCTAATCCAGTACATAAGTAGGTGAAAAATTCATTTCAATCACCGATAGGAAGCACACGGAGTTGTTATCCAGAAATAGTCCATAAAGGCGTTCACTATCATGAAGTCGTCAGTAGCAGGAACCACTCATATAAAACAGGAACAGGAGCCACATCATTTAGCGGGAATATAAAACTTATTCCATATTACAGCTGGTATAATAACTGCTCTGGCCCATAACCAGTGAGAATTCATCGAGCTTAAACAACTTAAATTCAAGCCGGAGCAGAGTAAACGCAGTGTAGACTGTCATTAATAGATGATTATATACTGAAGACACGTCGAACTTTTTATAATTTTATTTAAAATCACTAAAACAAACATCATTACTTCTATGTCGAAAAACTTAAGACATTAAATATTTAACGACATGCTCTTAAACGGCTTAAACTTACATAATCCATTTAAAAGGAAAAACAGAGCCACCTCATACAGCACGACCACACAATATATACATTCAGTTAAACCGTTACGTCATACCACACATTTGCCGAAAAATTTGCATAAAGCAAGATCCTGTAAATAAACAGTAACAGAAGAAAAACTCCCTGCATTCAGCCGTACACGAAGACTTCGCAGAATGCGAGGTGACTGACTAAAAGAGCTGGAAAACCGGCAATGTGTGGATGCAAACGATTTTTGCTCGTAGCTCGGGACAAGGTATTGGCAGGAGGATTAAAAATAAGTTAAACACACTTAACTTGCGAAAAACACGCATACCTGCCTGTCAATAACCACTACACCATGGGCACATGCTCAAGGTGGAGAATTTCATTCTTTTATAGGGTATTGAGTTCAGCATACATTGCTTTCTTGTTATAACTGGAGAATTTGATTGTTTTCGAATTTCTATCAGCATGTACCGCGGCTCAGTGGTCTAGGGGTATGATTCTCGCTTAGGGTGCGAGAGGTCCCGGGTTCAAATCCAGGCCGAGCCCTGGGGGTTAAAAAAAAAGTTTATTTTACTCCTATAGCCAAATTATATTTGAAGTTTGTAACTTTACCTCAGCTATTCCGAAGTCATCTCTTCGCCGTGGAATCGAAACTGTACATTTAGTCACCTTTACAAAAAGAGGAAATCAAATTAACTTTTGGATTCCCGCAATGCACCCACCAGGTTTCGAACCTGGAACCTTCTGCGTGTAAAGCAGATGTGATATCCACTACACCATGGGTGCACGCAACTGTCATATAAAGCCAATTTTACATTGATTATGCATTTTTAATAATCTTTTTCCATGATTGAATAATTGTTTTTTTATGATGTTAACGGCTCGATGGTCTAGTGGTATGATTCTTGCTTCGGGTGTGAGAGGTCCCGGGTTCAAATCCCGGTCGAGCCCTTTAACTTTTTTTCCTTTTCTAAGTTTCACTTTATCAAAATAACGCAAATTTTCGTTATAACTCATTTCTAGTAGTGTTACATAAACGTTAAAGATGTAGTAAGTTAAATCTTGATTTCTACACATTGAGTAGAGTTCCAAGTATATCCATGCCTTTATTCATTCACGCTAATCAAATATAAAATTAATGCAGATGATAGAATTATCAGGTAATCTGAAATAACAGTCAAGATGTAGAACTTGCTAACGTTAATGATAGGTTTTTTTAAAACATTAATAACATGTAAAAACTACGAATCATTTTACTTCTAAAAGAATAAGAAATTAAATTTTTACTAACTGTAAAGAAAATTTCATTGCTGAATAACTTCATTTCTTTTCTGTTAGAAGGGATAATTGCTGACAGCCATTAATCAAATCGCGCGGGACAGATGGGTATTTGTTTTCAAAAATAATGAGTACATAGGAACTTTTAAAAAATTTGCAACAGCGTCGTGCCCACCAGGTTTCGAACCTGGGACCTTCTGCGTGTTAGGCAGATGTGATAACCACTACACCATGGGTACATGTTGAACGTGGAGAATTTCATTCTTTTGTAAGGTATTTTTTGCCTTTTTTAGACGAGTCGCAACATTTTTCTAAATATAACTTATAAAACTCAGGGCTGTAACCAAATTGAATTTCGTATTTTAATATGTACATAGCTACTTGTAAAGCAAATACCATATCTAAAAGCTGTATTTAATTTCTATACTTTTTGTAATTGGAAGTATGTTTCTATAGTCAGTGGTTTATGAGACAATTGAGCTTATTTCGAATCACTCGGTATAGAAAAAGAGGGGCCTGCAAAAAAGTCAAACCTAGGGGCCCAGGCGGTAGTTAATCCGCTTCTGAGGAGGGAGATTTTTCCAGGGCCCAAAACGTTTCTGGTGATTAGTATTAACTGTATTAGAAAACAATTTAACATAATAAAAATTTTAACTCTGCTTGATTGATTATGCGAATAATACTACAGGAGAAGTAAAATATTTATTTACATGCCAACGCTTTATTTTTGGCTATTTTTCTTTGAATTGGGCCCCACCAGTGGCTGAGAGGCTCTGCTCTCGAAGCTGGTAGACGGGAGGTGCTGGGTTCGAACCCAATCGCGCCGGTCGGCCTAACCGTTTCGGAGTTTTCTTCGAAACCTTAGATTTCCATGCGTAAATACGGGTTAGGATCCCTTAGAAAGATCCCCACGGAGGGCACTCCCCCATCGGGCCCATATCCCTAGAGTAGATAATCAGCCGTCAAAAATCAACCCAACCCAACTCTTTGAATTGGCGTTCAAAGCTCACAGAGACTAGAGACATGAACAGATAAATTCAATGTGACTAATTGTTTTGTTACGACCTATTATGTGTGCTGTGGATTTAGGTCTAGGACGGAGGTAGTGTCCTCATCGGATCTCTCTAAGGAAACGTAACATGTATTTGCGCAAGCTGAATGCAAAGTTCGAAGAAAACCACGTAAAATTCCGAACGGTTATTCGGACAAGCGCGAGAAGGGTTCGAAACCTGCACCCCCTGTGTACTAGCTTTGAGAACAGAACCTCTCAGCCGAAAGTGGGCTTAAGGTAATCTAAAAAAATTGTAAAGAGTCCAAGAATTTTAAGGCGGGTCTCGAGTTCTCTGCTCAACAATGCGAAACATCCCGACACATTTTCTGACTCTTTTTTTAAACGCAAAGGCATAAAATTGGCAGGCCTGACTATTGAAGAGATTTTGAATCGAAACTAGTTTCGCCTTTCTTGATAAATAAATTACTTATCGAGTTATAAGCGATTCTGGTCACCTGATAACGTTTCACCTTTCACGAGCTGCTGCGTCGGGAATTCGGTTCAAAACGCCCACTTTGACAGTATTTTCTTAAAGATCTTTTTCGTTTACCAAAAAATGAAAAACGTCTTTCGATTACATAGGTTCTGGATAACAACACCTGTCAATCTCATGAGTTTCGGAACAAAAATTAAGTAAAATAAGTGTTAGAAAGTAGCCCCTTTGGATTTGACAACACAACAATGTGAAATTTTCTGACACAATTACTGACTCATTTTTAAACGTAAAGCCATAAACTGGCAGGCCTGACTATTGATGCGACTTGGATTCGAATTGAGTTTTCCATTTTTTGAAAAATAAATTACTTATTGAGATATAAGCAATTATGATCACGTGATGACCTGCTTTTCTTCTTTCTCGCGTGTCGCATCCCGAAATTCAGTTCAAAACACCCATTCGGGACAATTCCACTTTATGTTATTACTGCAACTGCATTTAATAAACATATGTAAATAATATTTTTATTTCATTTTAAGTGTATACATAGATACATACAATACGTATACTTTAAAGCGGTTTTCAAGTAACCTGGTCAACAAAAGCGGTACTCTACACATTTTCTGACTGGGCTGAGTTGAAGAGATTTGGAATCGCAATGATTTTTCCACTTTTATTTATTTGTTATTTTTTTTTAATAAATTACTTATCGAGTTATAAGCATTTCTAATCACGTGACAATGGGTTTTTTCACCTGTCGCTTGCTGGTTTTTCTCCTTTCTTCTGGAAATTCGGTTCAAAATGCCAACTTTGACAGTATTTCCTGAAAGGTCTTTTCCGTTTACCAAAAAATGGAAAACTTCTTTCGATTACATAATTTCTGAATATCAACACTTACCAATTTTATGAGTTGCAGAACAAAAATTAAATGTAAAAATGTGTCAAAAGTTCCCTTTTTGATTTGAAAAAGACTTAAGGTATGGTTCTAAAATTTCCTGCCCAACAACACAAAACTTTCGAACACATTTTCTGACTCATTTCTAAACGTAAAGGTTAAAAATTGACAGGATTGACTATTGAAGCTATTTGGAATCGAATAGCGTTTCCCATTTTTTATATAAATAAATTACTGAGTTATAACCATTTCTTGACAAGTTTTTTCGCCTTTTACGAGCTGCTGCATCGGGAACTCGGCTCAAAACGCCGCCTTTGACAGCGTTTTCTGAAAGATCTTTGCCAAAAAATAGAAAAAGTCTTTCGATTACACAATTTCTGAATAAAAACACCTGCTAATTCCATGCGTTTCCAAACAAAAATAAATTAATAAATGTGTCATAAAGTTTCCCCTTTAGATTTAAGAACAGCCTTAAGCTCAAATCCAAAAGGGCAACTTTCTGACATAAGTTTTAATTTATTTTTGTTCGAAAATGTATGAAACTAGCTGGCGTTGTTGTTCAGAAATTATGTAATTAAGCTGTTTTTTCCCTTTTTCTGCAAACGCAATTGATCTCTCAGAAAATAGTGTTAAAGTGAGCGTTTTGAACCGAATTTCCGCGCGAAGGAAGAAAAAGCACACAAGAGCGGGCGAAAAACGTGTTTGTCACGTGGTCAAATTCGCTTATAACTGAATAGGTAATTGATAGATCAAAAAATGAAAAAAAAAAACAGTTCAATTCCAAATCACTTCCATGGCCAGGTTTTCCAATTTTATACCTTTCCGTTAAAAAATGAATTTGTAAATGTGTCAAAATGTTTTGCGATTGTTGGGCAGATAGATCAGTTAAGAACAGCCTTAAGTGATAAAAGTTTACAGATTTTAATTTTTGTTAAATATATATTCTTAAACTTTTCTTTAAAATTCATTCAATTTAGTATTCGATATATATATAATCAATTTTTTAATACAAGAATTTGAGAAATGCATTTTTTGAGATAGCGTATTAAATTAATTATTATATTTCATATTTTTCTTTTCATGTTATACTAAATATGGAATTAAAATAGTGTCCAGAAATAAGAAAATGACATATAATCCATAATACTCCATAATCCGCAATATTCCATAATCTGCACAACCTTTGGTCCCAACTTGTGCGGATTAAAGAACTTTGCCTGTACACTCTAAAATTGGGAGGAGTGAAAAGTTCACTATTTGAAAGAGAGACAGACGTTTTTACTCTTTTTGGAGTGAATTTTTTAAAAATACACTCCTTAAAGAGTGGAACTTTCCACTCTCTAGAAAGGAGTGAAATGTGTCACTCCTGAAAGTGTGACTTACGTATGCATTGCTTATTAACCAATCAGAACAGCAAGGCGACGACACCCTTAAAAGATAAGAAAAATTATCACTTTTTCGTCCGCCATTTTAAGATTAACAGATTAGGATATCATTAAAATTATTCTTTATGGAATACATAAAATAAAGGTATGTCTTATTTAATTTTAAGCATTTGTCGGTGTAGATATGTGGAATGTTAAGATTTTGAGCTAAATAGTTGTATGTTGTATAGAAAAAGATTGATCGTCGAGTATTCAAAAGTGATTGTGAGAGTTCTTCATGTAGCGGTCTGAAACGTAATTGTTTTAAGGGGACCGGGAAAGCTGCATCTCCGCCATGTTAAATTCATCAACTTTATGTACCTTTTTCTCAGAAACGGTGAAAGATAGAGGTCTAGATTTTTTAGAGTAGTTTGAATTACATGCTTTACGTATTTTAACAGACCATTTTCGTTCTAAGTGAAATTCAAAACTAATTATTAATTATTTACTGAAAGTCATTTTTAAATTAGCATTTTTGGTAAGATTTCATTGTCTAAAATAATTAATTCTCAACAAATCATTAAATCCCTGTGTTAAAGTATAGGGGAGGTAGGATACACTTTTTTCTTACTACTTTTTTACAACCCTTAGAAAGCTATTTTTAAACAAATTTTTCGTGTTTTCTTATAAAGTGACCTTCTATTCATTTATTAAAAATATTGTGAATTTAAAAAATAGTCATTCAAAAAATGTATCCCAATTATTTTGAATGGTTACTACTGTATCAAATCTCCCCATTACTGGGGAGGATTGATACACTAGCAAGGGAGGTTTGATACATTGTTATGTAAATTGAAAAAAAAAATCAAAACAATTCAATTTATGCGTCAAGCAATTTTTTATGATAAATCTTGAAATATTTAAGTAAAATTTGAAACGAAATGACATTGACATATTTTTGTTGACATATTTTTGTTTCAGATGTGTTTTTTACAAAAATATTTAAACTACTGCTATTATTTAAACATTCCTATTAACACACTTTTTAGAAAATAAATAATAAGAAACAACCCTAGAGATCTAGCTAAGGAAAAATGAAGTGAACATTGCTGATTTGCAAACAATAAGATAAATTTAGCACATTTAAGATTCCTTTAACCCTTTCAAGGGCAAAGCATTTTCAATGCTAAAGTGTTGAATAAATGAATGGCACCGGAATTTATCAACAAATTTAATTAGAAATAAGAAAAGGGATATATTTCACTTTCATACTAAATGGAAAATATTTTACCAAAATGCTGGTGCCAATGTGGCGTTTGGGAATTAAAATTAAGTGATTTCATAAACATACCACCACCCCTGAAATGGTTAAAAGAAAAACTAAGAACTCTATCATTTTGATAAATAAAATTGGGTAGATTTAACTTTTTTTCAATTTGCCCTGCATAAATTATAGAAACATTTTCCCTTTCAGGCCATTTAAACTTTTTCCCTTCTACATGACAAGCAAAGCGAACTAACCATCTATCATCGCACTGCTTTTCTATGTAACCTAATTATATGCAATATATAATAACCTTATTAAAATGCAATTGCAATAATTTTTCCCATTCGCCGTAATGTAACGGAAAACTTTTGACTGTCCCTGTATAACTATAGATATACGGAAACTATAGATCCGATTTTCATAAAATTTGAAATAACTCGACAAAAGTCTGCAACAATTATATATTTAAAATTCAGACCATACGGTTGGGTAGTTTTTGCTTTGTTATATGCGGACGCAGTGTTGAATTTAGACATTTTTCTCCAGGGGGGGGGGGGGGGGGATTTAAGTTTTTGACCATTGCAAACACAAAATCTCAAATCTTCCGGGGGGACATCTCATTGCTCCGGGGGTTATGTCCCTCCCCCCGGAATCAACACTGGGACAGACGGACTGAACGACGACTATAGGTGGTACGTATTTATATAGTTACAAACGCACCTAAAAAAGGAACATAAACAGGAAAATCCAAGTTTTGAGAAAAAGTCAATTAAAGATTTAAATGGCCATTAAGCTGTGAAGTACTCTTAGAAAGAATGAATAATTTCAACACTTATTTTTTTTATATATATAAACATGTGTGACACGTCGTTGGAAAGACAAAAGTTTAAACTATTTAATGATATAAAAAAGTAAAAATCGATTTGTAGGTGCGTTCATAGTTATATAAATACATAGCACCTATAGTCGTCGTTCAGTCCATCTGTCTGTCTGTCTGTCCGTCTGCCCGCATATAACAGCACAAAAACTACCCAACCGAATCGTTTGAAATTTAAACTATATAATTGTTGCATAATTCTGTCGCGTCATTTCAAATTTTATGAAAATTGGATGTATAGTTTAATTACAGGGACAGTCAAAAGTTTTCAGTTACATTACGGTCAATGGCAAAAAATTAATTCAAGTACATTTTAATGATGTTACAGCCTTCCGAATGGTCTGAAATTTTAATTAGGGTAGATGTGCCAGTAATGGACACCCTTCCACTAATGGACACCCCTTGATGTTTTTGGTTCATAAAAAAATAACTAATAAATATTTAACTTTAATTATTTTTTTTTATAATTTCCCTTTGCATGTTTTATAAAACTAGGTTATTGTTGACACTTTTAATCAAACCAATTAGGAAGCAGAAAATAATGTTTCAAAGTTTTGCTGTTTTTCTGTGAAAATCTTAATGAAGAGGCTAAGAGCTGGCTTCGTTTAATTAATTTATATATTATGTATTTTCGTGAAAACTTTGAATGCTTTTGTTTGAGTAGCAATTGAAAATTTAGACTTTTATACTAACGGTCATTTACGAATTTCCATTTATTTTTAAGTTTTAAGAGTGTCTATTACTGGTGTCTATTACTGGGTATTTAAGGGTGTCTATTACTGGAATGTTTCATTAGTCATTTTCCACCAAAACTTTTATAAATAGCTTTTAAGTTATTTTATGTGATTAATAAAATTTCAATATTCTATTCTTTTTTTATGTATATATATATATATACCTTGCTATTTTAAAATCTGGCAATCAAACCAGCTAGGAAGCAGAAAATATTGTTAAAGAGCACAGTTAAAGAGGGGCTCATAATACCTCTCCGTTTAAATAAAAACAATTAAGTTACAGAAGCTATTAAAAATCTATTTTCTGTCTTAAATGTTTCCTTATTCACCTTTGACGGAAAAAAAAGTAATATTCATTAATTTATAGGCAATATTCATGAAACTAGTAAATTTGTGGATCAGTGGCCTCAAGCATCAGTTCTACAGTTTTATTTTGAAATTATTTTACATAGCATTTAAAATATTCAACTCACAATATCATTTCTTTCATATTTGTAATATTATATTATAAATGATATATAGATCCGGGAAGATTAATTGTTAAAAATAGCAAGACAAAACTAAACACTAACATTCCAAAAAAAATTATTATTATTACCTTTTAAACCCCCCACTGTTTCAATAATTTGATAGTTGTAATTGCCTGATATTTAGTATTTTAAACTATCCATTTAAAATAATTAAAACATTGATCTTCTGATAATTACAATAATTGATGCAAACAGTAAATGATTATCACAAATATTTTATTAATTACTGGTATCCTTATTGTTAAATTTATTTGAAAATAACTATTTTGTTTCATTAGTATGTATTCATTAAATTCTGGTTCTAAATACAGTCATAAAAACAATTATATTTATTACTTTTTTATGGGGTGTTCATTACTGGAACAGAGAGTGTCCATTACTGGGCCAGAGGGTGTCCATTACTGGGCTTTTGGGTGTTTTGATATATTTCTGTTATTTAAAATTAAATTTAGATTCATTTTGGGAAATGAGACTATAAGAATGGTTAAATATTGTTGATAGATTAATATAATATTGAAAAAACTGGAATATAATAATTATAATTATTAATAAAAAAATAACTTTAAAAGAAATTCCTTAAGGGCACATCTACCCTATATAATTGTTGCAAAATTTTGTCGAGTCGTTTCAAATTTTATGAAAATTGGATGTACAGTTTAATTACAGGGACAGTCAAAAGCTTTCCGCTACATTAAGGTCAATGGGAAAAAATTATTTCAAGTGCATTTTAATGATGTTACAGTCTTTCGAACAGAATGAAATTGATATGCACTTATGAACAGTGTTGACTGTAATGATTAGCGGGTGTTGTTGTAATCATGAACGTCCATAGCCAGAGTACACTTTATTGTTTTATTTGAGAAACAGAGGATATACGGAGCTTCTTAAAAAAATCCAGAAGGCATACGGCGTATACCTCCGCGTACCAGACCCACCAGTGGCTGAGAGGTTCTGCTCTCGAAGCTGGTAGACGGGAGGTGCTGGGTTCGATCCCAATCGCGCCCGTCGGCCTAATCGTTCGGAGTTTTCATGGTTTTCTTCGAACCTTGGATTTCAAAGCGTTAATACGGGTTAGGTTCCCTTAGAAAGACCCCCACGAAGGGCACTCCCCCCTGGGCCTATATCCCTCGTGCAGATAATTGGCCGTCATAAATACAACCAACCAACCTCCGCGTACCCTCCACTACACCCCTGCTTATGATGTGCACTAAAATATACATTCAGTGCGATATGCGGTGCAAAAAATATTGATAAAATTAGTTATAGTACGAACGCACATCATTTGCCACGTTTGACGAGAAATTTCTAACTTGTTTCTATTTCCGAGGTCAATCTTTATTTATAAAACATAAAATCTATTTTGCTCATATTCACAAAACACAATATCTACGCGAATAAAAAATTTAAATTAAATATGCCTTATCGTATCGTTTCATTAATAAGTATTGTATTAATTCCATTTTTCAGCAATAACGGACGAAAATTAGAAATCATTATTAAGTTAAGGAATATGTTTAAAAGAAAAATATATACAAATTCCAGGAGACTCAAAATTTAGACTCCATGTTCATCTAATCTAAATCTATCTAAACTAATATTATAAAGAGGTAAAACTTGTTTATTTGTAGGAGGTAAGCTCTGTAACTACCGAACCTATTCCAAAAGTAATGGTATCAAAATGACGGTGTTAGTCCAACGTAGAGCATAGGCTATATCTTATGTCCGTGCCACTGGCCAAAAGGGGGTGCAGGAGCAAAAAACGTTCTAAAAATGCGATTTTTGTGTTACTGAAGGGCCTAGAAACATGAAATTTGGAATGGCAGTTACTTATAAGATACTAATGATCTCTAAGGACATTTCTTAAAAAAATCGAAATTTAAAAGGGGTGAAAACGCGCGAAAAGCGTTCTAAAAAACGTTCTAAATGGCGATTTTTACGCAATTTCAGGAAGTACCAAACCGATTTTTTAAAAAAATGGTGTCAAAATGATGGTGACAACTCTTGGTTTCAACATAGGCTACCTTTTATGTCTGTGCCACTACCCTTAAAGGGGGTTCAGGAGCAATAAAAACGTTCGAAATAGTGATTTTTGGTGTTACTGAAGCGCCCAGATACATGGTATTTGGCATGGTAGTTACTTATTAAGATATAAATTATCTCTAAGAACATTTGTTAAAAAATTCGAAATTTAAAAGGGGTGAAAATGCGCAAAAGGGCGTTCTAAAAAAACGTTCTAAATGGCGATTTTACGCAACCTCAAGAAGTATAAACCGATTTCAAACATAATGGTGTCAAAATGATGGCGATAACACTTGCTCCAACATAGGTTACATTTTATGTCGGTGCCATTACCCACAAAGGGGGTGCAGGAGCAAAAAAACGTTCGAAAATGCGATTTTTGTGTTACTGAAGGGCCTAGAAACATGAAATTTGGAAAGGTAGTTTCTTATAAGATATACATGATCTCTAAGAACATTTCTTAAAAAATCGAAGTTTATAATCGGTGAAAATGCGCGAAAAGAGCTCTAAATGGCGATTTTTACACAATCTCAGAAAGTACCCAACCGATTTCAAAAGTAATGGTTGGGAATTGATGATGACAGCCCTTTCTCCAATATAAGATGCACTTCATGTCGGCGTCACTACCACCTTGCGGATGCATTTTAAAAAACGTTCTAAATTGTGATTTTTGTGATACTGAAGGGGCTAGCAACTTGAAATTTGGCATGGTAATTACTTATGAGATGTAAATGCTCTCTGAGAAGAGTTCCTTAAAAATTTGAAATTTAAATGGTGTGAAAATAAACAAAAAGCGTTCTAAAAACGTTCTAAATAGCGATTTCTAAGCTATCTCAGGAAATATAAACCGATTTCAGAAGTAATGGTTTCAAATTGATGGTGACAGTCTCCGCTCCAACTTAGCCTATATTTTACGTTGTTACGTTACCACTTGGTTGTTACAGGATCAAAAAATGTTTTAAATTGTGTTTTTTGTGTTAAAGATGGGGTCTAATATTTTAAATTTGAAATGGTAATTACTTCAAAGATGCAAATGCTTTCTAAGAATTATCGAAAGAAAATTTCAAATTTAAAAGGATGAAGTGAGCAAAAACCGTTCTATAAGCGTTCTAAATTACGATTTTTATGCAATCGTATGAAATACGAAACCAATTTCAAACATAATGGTTGCAAATTGATGGTGATAGAACCTGCTCAAACATAAGCTATATTTTATGTCGGTGCCACAACCTCAGGGGTGATTGTGACTCAGAGTGAAAAACCCTGAAAATTAACTGATACAAAGTGAAAAACCCTGAAAATTATCAATGCAAAATATACCAATATTAATTTACATAGCAACAGCATGACAATCAAATGACATATTTCTGCTATTGTTTTTTGAAATATACATTTGCAGAAAAACAATTTGGTAAACTTACATTAATTTCACTGAAAGCTAAATGTAGGGGTGATTCTGTGCAAAAAAGAAAAAAAAAATCTGAAATCCACAGCAAACTTTCCGAAAGGTCACAACAGAGGGGGAGAGGGAAAGGAATCCACTACGGCACTAACTACGTGTTTTTTCGTGCCCCTTTGGCGAAATTTGCCGTTTTTTCGCGATCTTTTGAAGAAATTTGTCGTTTTTTCGCGATCTTCTGACGAAATTTGTTGTTTTTTTGCGATCTTCTGACGAAATTCGCGTTTTCCCGCAATCCTTTGACGAAATTGATCTTTTTCAGCGATCATTTATCAAAATTCGCGATATATTTTCTATCCAAATTTTTGGATTTACGACCGATTTTATTTTTTTTTTTTTCGGAAATGACTGCCTTAATATTTCAGAACAGAATCACCCCTGGCTAAATGACTTCATCAAATGGAGAGTGCAATTTTGCTAAATATGTAAAGTTCCAATTCTATAATCAGTAAATAAATTTATTCCAAGTACTCATGAAACAAGCACAAATTAACTGTTAAGAGTAGTATATCTTATTAGTAGATTTAATGCAAGTCATATATATGACACCTAGATATTTGAAAGCAATGAAAAAATGTCAACGCCAATGCAATTTTACTTCAAAGTGGCTAAGTAAAAGAAAAAAAAAAAAAAAGGTTTTTTTTTAGCTTTGCTTTTACACAAGGTAAATTTCTTTTTCCTGGGTATTACACATTACGCATATGAAATTTTTGTACTGAGATTGAGATGGATGACACAATACCAGGAAGGGGTGATTCTGAGTAAAAAAAAAAAAAAAAAAAAAAAGGTATCTGAAATTCACAGCAACTTGTATGAAATGTTACAGCAGAAGGGGGGGGGGGGGGGTGGAATCACTCCTGGTTCTAATTATGTGTTTTTTCTGTGATTCTTTCACGAAATTTGCGTTCTTTTCACGATTCTTTAAATAAATTCATATTTTTTCCCGTGATCCTTTAACAAAATTTGCGTTTTTCTGCGATCATGGCGATATCTCTCTTTTTCCATCGTTCCTTTGACGAAAATCGCGTTTTTCCTGCGATCATTTGACGATATTTCCGTTTTTCCATCAATCCTTTGACGAAAAGCGCTTTTCCACTAAACATATCGATCTCATAAACCCGGAAGGATCGATCGAAAAACCCGGAAATCCGGGGTACACCCGGAACACAATCACCCCTGCTCTAGAGGATTGCAGGAGCAAAAAACTTTCAAAATTGCGATTTCTACGGTACTGAAGAAAAGCTAGAAATTTTTAAATGTAGCATGGTAGTTACTTATAAAATATAAATGTCCCCTAAGAACAGTCGAAAATAAATTCGAAATTAAAAAGGGTGAATCGAAGGGAAGGAGCGAAAAGCATTCTAAAAGAGTCCTAAATTACGATTTCTATGGAATCTCAGGAAATAATAAACCAATTACAGAAGTTATTGGTTGAGAATCAAGGGTGATATTCCCTGATCCTATATGCACTATATTTTATGCCGGTTTCACTACCACCTGGTTGGCAGGAACAACAAGAAAGCCTTTAAAAACATCTAAATTCCGTTTTCTATAGAATATTAGGAAATACCAACCGATTTTAAGGTTAATGTTGGCAAATTAATGGTGACAGTCTCTATTTCAACATTTTTCGAGACATTCTATTTGAACTCTGTTTCGGCCTTTTATGTTGGTGCCACTAACACCAGAGAGGTGGTAGACTGTTAGACAAGAAGCTTAGAATTTGACATGATGGTTAATTTTAAGATGTAAATGTGTTAAGTTGGTTTCTAAAAAAATCAGAACTTCAAATGAATACTAAAATGAGCGTATGAAATGAGCATAAATGTCTCAAAATACTTTCTAAATTATCATTTATTTGGAATTAGTTTTAGTTCTTATTAATTAAAATCTCATTTCTGTCTACTGCACTTTTATAATGAAGTTTAGTCAAACTGTGACTTAATTTGTAATTTTTGAATTATTCCAAAAAGTGTTCTTCTAATAAAAAATAGTCATGTAAATATCACTTGGCATATTTCATATAGGTGAAAACTAGGAAATTGAGTTAGTAGCCAGTGGCCGGTAGACTCAGTTTCATTAGTGGCCACTTTTTAAAGTTAGTGGCCACTATATTGTTTCAAACTTTCTTGGCATCTAGATAAACTATAATCGTTGTATATATACATATTTTCTATAAATCAGAGTTTTATACCAGCCAACTATTCATGATAAGAATAGGGACACAGTTGAAATTCAAGAAAATTACTTTAAAACTACAAAATTGTTATATTGATTTTTTTAGAATATATTTTTGGATTATTTGTAAATGTTCATAAACTCTATTATCAATCAGATTACTGTTACTTTCTTTAGATAAAAAGTTAGTAACTAAATCAAAATTCCAACAACTAGGTGTATACAAAAAACACAATAAAATGCTATTTCGATTTTATTTAATAATTAAATGTGTTATTAACATGCCATATACATTACGTACAGTTGAAATCTAAGCTGGTGAGTGTATTTCGCAGGATTAAACAGTATCTCTTGCAGAAAAATAATCTAACTGATCAAACACATTGAAGATATTGTAATGTCCTTACCCTTTAGGGTCCAATTTTTTTTTTCAATTTTGAGAACAAAATTACTTTTATTTTAATAATCTTAATCGTAGCTATCCAAATAGATTTACTGATATGATAATAGGTTAAGAGTTTTTGGAGACGTTTGGAAAATCTCGTATTACAAGAGGGTTTAACAGATATTACAACTTTATAATGTTTTTTGTGTTTTACCACACGATTCGTTCAGAAAAGTAACCTATATTTTAAATTTAAAGAGTGAAATAAATGTATAAAATAAATTACTAAATGTCCAAACATAAATGAACTCATAAGAAAAGCATAGCCATATACTATCATTACTATATGTAGATAGTAACAAAAGTAATTTTTAAGACAAAATAATACTTGATGAAAAGACATGTACTATTAGTAGTAAAACCAGACCCGAAAGGGTTAAAATCCACTTGCATTTGCATCCAGTGAAAATAAAAAGGAATAAATTATTTGAAATACATGTGGAATCAAAGCTGATGAATATATTTTGCATAAAACTATATTTCTTGAAAAAATAATCCAACTGAAGAGCGAGCATGGCGAAAAACTGAAATATTGAAAATACAGCTAAATCGCTGCAATCTGCTTGCATCCGGTAGGAAAAAGAATTAATCAGTTTGCTAATTAGATGTAATCAAAGTAGAGATGCATATTTCCATAAAAAAAGTTGTATTTCAATTGGTGATCGATAACAGATTTTTTTTATCGCCACTTGGCGAGTGGCGACTATAGTGGCGATCGATGGCCGATATTTTAATCGCCACTTTCACAACTTTAATCGCCACGTGGCGAGTGGCGACCGCTAATTTACACCTATAATATTTCAACTATTACGCGAGCAAAGCCGCGGGGTTTGCTAGTATTAAATAAAACAAACGCAAGTGTCAGAGGGTAAATATATACATATACATTCTTAATATTTAAATCAAGCTTAGAACTTATTTAAAAAAGATGTGAGTTTATATAAGCATTGCTTTTTAAATGGAAAAATTAAAAATACTTTAAAACAATAGGACTTTACAAAAATAGCAATAATTTGAGGGAAAAGTACGGTTATATATTTAAAACAAAATTAAAATCAAATCAAACATTGTTAAACATGTAACATCCACCTATTAAAAAGTTATTAATAAAACTAGTAATATCTTTATAGGGCATGCAATAAAAGCAAACACAAAGGATAAGATTGGAATAAAATATTTTGGTTTATTTCTATCAGTAATCTAATTTAAATTCGTAAGTAACTTTAACTGAATTTTTCCTTAAAAGTTCAATTAGTGTTACAAACTATGAATTAAATAAATATTGCTAATAAAGTATTTTATTACAATCTTTACCACGCTTGTATCTGTTTTCATTGCCTGCTGTAAAAGATGTGATTCTTTTAAAATGGCCATAAAAGCAAAATTAAACAAGTTGGAAATTGCTCGTCAAACGTGGCAAATGAGGTGCGTTCGTACAATAACTAGTTTTATGATTATTTTTTGCACCCCATATTGTACTGAATGTATAATTTTTTGCACTTCTTAAAACGCATAGTCTGATACATCATTAAAATGCACTTCCAATATTTTTTTCCCATTCCCCGTAATGTAACGGAACACTTTTGACTGTCCCTGTAATTAAACTATACATCCGATTTTCCTAAAATTTGAAATAGCTCAACAAAATTTTGCAACAATTATATCTTTAAAATTTCAGACCATTCGGAAGGCTGTAATATCATTAAAATGCACTTGCAATAATTTTTCCCATTGGCCGTAATGTAAAGAAAAAGTTTTGACTTTCCCTGTAATTAAACTATGCATCCGATTTTCCTAAAATTTGAAAGAGCTCGACAAAATTTTGCAACAGTTATATCTTTAAAATTTCAGATCATTCGGAAGGCTCTAATATCATTAAAATCCACTTGCAATAATTTTTCCCATTGGCCGTAATGTAAAGAAAAAAATTTGACTGTCCCTGTAATTAAACTATACATCCGATTTTCCTAAAATTTGAAAGGGCTCGACAACATTTTGCAACAGTTATATCTTTAAAATTTCAGATCATTCGGAAGGCTGTAATATCATTAAAATGCACTTGCAATAATTTTTCCCATTGGCCGTAATGTAAAGAAAAACTTTTGTCTGTCCCTGTAATTAAACTATACATCCGATTTTCCTAAAATTTGAAAGGGCTCGACAACATTTTGCAACAGTTATATCTTTAAAATTTCAGATCATTCGGAAGGCTGTAATATTATTAAAATGCACTTGCAATAATTTTTCCCATTGGCCGTAATGTAAAGAAAAACTTTTGACTGTCCCTGTAATTAAACTATACATCCGATTTTCATAAAATTTGAAATGGCTCGACAAAATTTTGCAACAATCATATATTTGAAATTTCAGACCATTCGGTTGGGTAGTTTTTGCTCTGTTACATGCGGACAGACGGACGGACTGAACGACGACTATAGGTGCTACGTATTTATATAATTACGAACGCACCTAAAAAAGAATCGACTAAAAAAATGAACATTTACTCCTATGAAAGAGTGACTATTCACTCCTACCAGGGGTGAAAAACCACACTCCTTTAGCAAGAGTGAATAGTCACTCCTCCGAAAAAGTGAATATCCACCCCCGTTTAGAGTGAATATTCACTTCCCAGGAGTGACTATTCACTCTTTCAGAGAGTTAAAAATTTCACTTTTTGCTCAGAGTGAATAGGCCCCACCAGTGGCCGAGAGGTTCTGCTCTTGAAGCTGGTAGACGAGGTGCCGGGTTTAAACCCAATCGCGCCCGTCGGCCTAATCGTTCGGAGTTTTCGTGGTTTTCTTCGAACCTTGTATTACCAAGCGTTAATACGGGTTAGGTTCCCTTAGAAAGACCTCCCCGAAGGGCACACCCCTCATTAGGGCCTATATCCCTCGTGTTCGTGGGTTCAAGATCATCCAATCCAAGACTGAAAATTTTTCTGAGTATTATGAATAACCAAATGGAAATGGACTAGAAGGTTTTTAAGTCTTGCATAATAGCTAAAAATTGCTCTCTTACAATAAAAGAAAACGATTAAAAGTCCTTGATAGTAAAATTGCTATTTTTTAAGCATATAAAACAGAACTTACTATTAATCAAATATCTCTCCAAGACTGAAATCAGTCCTGAGACTGAAAATTTGCACCCATGCTCGTGTTGATAATTGGCCGTCATAAACACAACCAACCAACTCAGAGTGAATAGTCACTCTAAAGAGGTTGGGCATATTTTGACTCTGCGATAGAGTGACTCACTCCTTTTTATTTAGAGTGTAAATCATATCAGATGTAAATTTCCAAATGGGCGAAAAAAGTCCGGACCAGGAACCCAGTTTTTCGCCCAGCTGGAAATTTACATCTGATAGGTTTCAACCTGGTTGGACACCCTGTATTTATCTCAGTTAAAATGTTTCCAATAATCTGTACTATTCAAGTAAGAAAAGATGTATACATTTTAAAGTAATATTTATTAATGTACAAAAATAAACATGTACTGCAGTAATAAACAATATATGAATAGTACTAATATACTTAAAAGAAAATATGTAATAAAAACAAAATATACTTTAAACTTATGATGATGTGAATATGCATCTAATTTATGCAGTGATGAAAATATTCAACTATTCAATATGAACAGTCAGAAATTTCTATATAAAATGGTAGTTCGAGACAAGCTTTTCGATAAATATATATATATATATTGCCTTGAAGCAAGTATACTAAATTATAATGTGCGACACAGCATTTTCACATAGAGAATAACCACCAGAGATCGTAATAAAAATAGAAAGTCCTTAGTATCTCGTTTTTTTTATTCGCTTTACATTTACTATTGTTGTCAATACTTCAGGAAAACTGGAGAAATTGATTTTATATAATAATTTTTCGGATTGACATTTTGAATCTAAATTTTAAAAAATGAAACACACAAAATATTTTGCTGTTAACCAGGGGTCTGTCCAGTTTTTTCTATCAGGGTCCTGTTTTTGTAAAATTGTGAACAGCTTTTTTACATTTGTGAAAAATCTAGTCCTAATTTTGTGAATTAAAAATTATCGTTATATTCAGGTTCTTTTTTATGTTTTTAAGAAGATATATAGATGTAAAATACTGTATTTTCTTTATATATGTGACAGGCCAGATTTCACTTTTAAATGATTAAATTTGTGAAAGGTTTAGTTTTCAGCTGAAAAATTTTGTAAAAGGCCTATTTTTAAGACTAAGAATTTTGTGAAGGGTCCTTTAAGGTGAAAAGTTTTGAGAAGGGTCCTGTTTTGATATGAAAAATTTTCTGAAGGGTCCTGTTTTGATATGAAAAATTTTCTGAAGGGTCCTGTTTTGAAATGAAAAATTTTGCGAAGGATTCTTTAAAGCACCCAATTTCTTCCTAGAAAAATTCCTGTTAACAATTTGATAATTTTACGATAAATCGTAAATCGTTTCACACTTAATACGAACACTTGGTAAAACTGAAGAAGTAGTTATATTAAACTATAAAATACATTAAACAATTTTAGGAAGAGGAGACAAAAAAAAATATACTACATAAATAGAAAATAATGCGTATTTACAAAGTTGCTAATTTCAGAATAATTCGCTTCATATTTACAACTTTTATCAGAGCTTAGAAAAGCTGGATATTGCATTTTAATTACAAAATAACATTTTACAACAAGGAAAACATTTTAAAGTAGTTAATATACAATATCATGATTTGTTTCCTCGAACTTTTGAATTTATAACATTTGGTTAAACTGAAAAAAAATTATAATTGTCAATTGCCGATGTTTTATCATGAAATAAACATTGGAAATAGATGTAAAAATTCATTGATATTTACAATTTCATAATTTTATATTCAATAAGATGCTATAATTTTACAATTATGAACAGTTATTAAAGCTAAAGAAATTGATATTAGATTCTGACACTCTAGTTTTCTTTGTTGTTGAAAATAAGAAATAGAAAATTCGTTCATATTTACAGACTGGTTAATTTTAAAATAATTCATTTTATATTTACAATTGGTAAGAACATTTGGCAAAGATGTTTTCTTGGTATCGTATAAATCTCTCTACAAGAACAGAATTCTTAATCACATTGAAGTAGAGTTTTTTCTGTATCAAGTAATTCAGAAATTGATCAACACATCTTTCCCCCACCCTTCTAAAAAAAAAAAGAACAACAGATGATTAATGGAACGAATAACAATTATTGCTGAAAAAAATGTCTGCATTATATTGCCATATGTGTCCCTTGGAATTTCTCAAATATAAAATCAGGGCTGCAAACCAATGTTTACAAACCTGGAGAACTAACATTTGGAAGAGCTGAGCCACACTGACCACACCTCTTTTGATTTAATCTTTCCGCTAGAACAGAATTTTGAATTTTCATATTTTCGTATTCCTTCAACAAAGCAAAGTACTTCATTTGTGCCTCATCAAAAGTAAACCTCAAAGCGGTGAGATCCCGTAATATCACCTTATTTTGTTGCTCTAAGACACTGGCTGTTTTTCTGATTAGTTCCTCTTTAATGCGACGGCTTTCGCGGGACCTTCTTGCAGCCATATTATTCTTAGCGCGTTTCATTCTATAATTTGGATCATCTCTATAATCGGCCATAGTTTTTCTCCTACGACCATCAGATGTATCAGGTATGTTATTCGCTAGCGAATCATTAGAGTCATCAGCACGAGATGTGCTTGCACCATTATTTACACCATTCATTTCATTATGATTCACCCTAATTTGGCTGTTTTCCTCTGCTTTGATATCAATAGCTGCGTCATTTTCTGTTTTAGGATTTATTTCTGCACTGCTATTGATTTGGTTATGACTAGAAGCAGAATTGTTTATTTCACCATTTTCGCTTTTACTTACTGCGTTTAAAGGTTCTGGTGAAGCATTATTTGAAAACTGTCTACCATTGCATTCTTGCGGGTTATAGGACGGTTTCAGGAGGACTGCATAGTCAGAGTTCATCAGTAGCGAAGAACTGCCGCCATTAAGTGAATCAAGCTTCTTTCGTAATTCTTCTACAGAACATAATTTGAGCGAATCTGGGAATGGATCGTTTTTCCTTTTTGGTTTCCGGGAAGCTGAGACATCAGCCATAGTTGCTTCTGGAGGTTTATACATGTAACCCGGCATAAATGGATTGGGGTGTTCAACATATCCATACCCAAAATATTGCGCCATATTTAAAGGCAACATATTTGCTGGATGAATAACAGGTGCACCCATCGGCATAGGAGGACTAGAGATTTGGTTCTCGAAAGCACTCAATCCATTTGAGTATACATTTCCGAAAGTTGGTCCATTGGGTATTCCAAGATTTGATTGCTGCTGACCTTTTAGCATTCCTTCCAATATAGACGGTTGACTAACCGGGCTATTTTCCCTGGATGCACTTCGACGTTCTGGAGAATTGACTTGATTTATTTCCTTCGTTCTATTTACACAAGGAACTACTGGATGAAGAGGACTTTTAATGGATTCCTGAGAACAGTCCATATCTAAAGAATCACTGTCTTTACAAGAGGATGAAGCATGAGAAGAATCTAATGGAGGACTATTGTTTGACGGAGAAGATGGAGAATTATGTCCATTTATCAACCTAGTAGGATAGAACATTTGCATTTGGGCATTATTTACCGTACCTCCGTTTAGTCCGTAATTTTCAAGTCGACTCCTCAAGTAATTCATAGATTCGGATTTGTTTTCTATATTGTTAGATTTTTTAACTGAAAAATCAAGGGGTGCATCTTCTATCTGTTCACGTTTGGCGTGAGAAAAATTTTCCACAGAAGGATAGAGCTGAATCCGGTCAACAGGTTTCATTTCACTAGCATTAGACATTATTCCCATGTTGTAATTGTTTATTTTATCAGATTCAACAAACTGTGATTTGGACGGCGAATGCTCAGGACGTTTTGTTGCGTTCTCGAATCTCCAAGCAGACTTTTTTGGTGGCATGCAACAGCTCTCCACTCGGCGAACGGGCGTATTAGGCATATCAATTCATGCTCGTCACCGATGCAAATAAGCTCCACCTGAAACATAAAAAATAAAATTGTAAATGTGTTATTTCAAAACTAGCGGATTTCAAAATGTTCTAAAAATTCTTTATTAGCTTAATTCCCTCCATTTATAATACAATAATGGTACAAAATGTTTATGCAAACATTATTACAATCGTGATTATCTAACTTTTAAAAAATCCGTGCTTTAATTTAAATGTATGACAACATACTTTTTCTTTCTATCTTAATACATACGAAGCTTTGACGTATACATACCTGCCAACGCTTGAAAATAGTAAAGTGTAAAGATTACATAATAGATGAATATTGGGCTTAGATGCCTTATGTTCCCTCAGCCGTTGTTTTGAATTGTTTGGCGATTTTTTGTTGGCGTGTTGGCGGTGTTTATAGATATGGCAACCTCGATATGTGGAACCCCGTGTGATGTGTGTATTCTGGCAACCCCTGAGAAGTGGTGGATTTTGTGGATGTATTTTGATATCATGTTGTATCGATCTGTCTTTTTATTTTTATGTTAAATTTATTGGATGTATTTGACTGTCTATGGTTTCTGTAATCCGTTTAAACGCTTTTGCTGAAGTAATTAAGAAATATGAGGAAATTTTGAGAAGAAAAGTAGGGTTGTTAATTTTTTACATTTTGAGATTGCTAGAAAGCGAGAACTGTTGAATTTTAAGAATGCTACACCGGGAGAACTGCTGAATGCAGTGATGTTTTTTTTTCGGTTAATGTGCGCGAAGCGCTCATACAAGATTACTGATTGCCACTTTAGCGAGTTTTGTTTTTTATGTATATTTTGCTGCTTTAAGAGTTTTTTACATTTTGAGATTGCTAGAAAGCGAGAACTGCTGAATTTTGAGAATGCTACACCGGGAGAACTGCTGAATGCAGTGATGTTTTTTTTTCGGTTAATGTGCGCGAAGCGCTCATAGAAGATTACCGATTGCCATTTTAGCGAATTTTGTTTATTATTTACATTTTATTTTCGTTAAGCGAAACATGCGTATAAACCGTTGCTTGGCGACATTTACTACTTGGCGGAAAAGGGGTTTTCACGCCAAGAAAAATTCCAAGATGGCGTCCGTGGGAACTTATGACACCTCATCCGAATATTGTTAAATATTACAACGGTGACCATTACAAAGATAGTTTGATGAGAATAACATGAAAACCATTATCAAACTCATTAAGAAACTGATTTTAAAGCTATATACATAGTTTGTTTTTTGTTTGTTTGTTTTTTTTTGTTTGTTTGTTTGTTTGTTTGTTTGTTTTTTTTTTGGGGGGGGGGTAGTACATAGTTTTCAATTTTCGCTGTTCTCTTAAGCAAATATATTGAGAACATTATTTTTACATACAATGAAAATGAAAAGATTAGTTCTAGTGATTTTTGACAATGAAACTTGAATTCATTCATCTGACAGTGTTAAATATCCCCTTTGCATTCAGAATTTATCGTGATTAAAAGCAACTATAGAAAGTAATTCATAATTTCCGTTGAGAAAAATGAAACAAAATAGAAACATTTAAAAAAAAAAGTAAAAATATGTATCCTAAGTATAAAAGTGTATAAAATGGTCAAAAAGTGTAAATTTTACACCTAAAGTGTAAAATTTGGTATGTATGCGTATACTTCTCAAGTCTCCTGCTCAAAAATGCGAAATTTTGACACCTTATCTGACTCATTTTTAACCGTAAAGTCATAAAATTGGCAGGCCTGACTAGCAATTTGGAATCGAAATTTCCGGGCTTTTTTTTTTTTTTTTTTGATAAATTACTTATTGAGATATAAGCGATTCTGGTCGCGTGACGGCCAGTCCCCCCCCCCCCCCTGTCAAGCAGTGTCGCGTGCGGAAAATCGATTGAAAACACCCATTTTGACAGTAATTTCTGAAAGATCTTTTCTGTTTATCAAATAAACGAAAATGTCTTTCCTTTACATAGTTTCTGAATAACAGCAACTGCCAATCATGCTTTCCGAACAAAAAAGAAATTATAAAATGTGTCAGAAATTAACCCCTTTGGATTTGAGAAAAGTGTGATCGCAAATCGCACAGAGGGGTTTCGTTTAATATATCTTTTAAAACACTTTATCCTTAAATTTATAAATCAAAATTGTTAATTTATAATTATTAAATCCTTACATAAAATGTCAGCACCATTGCATTTAATTTTAAAACAATTAGAAAATTATTCTTTAAAATATATTAAAATCAAATTAAAAATATTGAAGAAAAATTATTTAAATAAAATTAAAAAAATCCGAATATTTTTCAATTCAGCAATTTCAAAAATTTAGCGCATATATAAATAAAATAAAAAATTTTAAAAGCAGAAAATTGTTTAAAATATATTTAAAACGCTCAAATAATCCATATTAATTGTTTGACTTTCCAAATACTCACTAGATGGCACTAAAAAAAGATGTCAACTTTTTTATTGAAATTCGAAACAAAAAAGGAAAAAAAAAACTTTCAAAAGTTTCCCTATTATTTTCCCTATAGTTTCCCTATTATTATTCCCTATTATAAAGTCCCCCCAAAAGTTGTATTATTTTAAAAAATGGCCAGTAGATGGTAGCTATAAACAAAAATACTGGACCTAGATTGAAATTGCAGATTTTCTTTCTATGTCGGAAATAAGAAAAGATTTTTTAAATTACCGCTGCGTAAAAAATAAATAAATAAATAAATAAATAAACCCTTACAATTGCGAAAAAAACTAGTCGTTGGTGCCCACCGTAATACTTACCCATCACGGATTTGCATAATATAAAATATGAAAATAAAACATATGTAAACTATTTATAAAATGCATTGCAATTCCAAAATAAAATTTAAACGTATAATTAAGGCTGTTCTTAACTGCGCCGCTGAACAAGCGCAAAACGTTCTGACACATTTACAAATTCATTTTTTAACGGAAAGATATAAAATTGGAAAGCCTGGCCATGACAGCGATTTGGAATTGAACTGTTTTTTCCATTTTTTGATCAATCAATTACCCATTGAGTTATAAGCGATATCGATCACGTGACAACCACGTTTTTCGCACGCTCGAGTGATTTTTCTACTTTCACGCGGAAATTCAGTTCAAAAGGTCCACTTTGATATTATTTTCTGAAAGATCTATTGCGTTTGCAAAAAAAATTTAAAAAACAGCTCGATGACATAGTTTCTGAACAACAACACCAGCTAGTTTCATGCATTTTCGAATAAAAATAAATTAAAACTTATATCAGGAAGTTGCCCTTTTGGATTTGAGAACAGCCTTAAACATTTTTCATATACATAGTAATGCTCTGTTACTGAATTGCAGGTGCTACTTTATTATCCCGTCAACTAATTTCGACAAATTATATAAATCGCCAAACTACTCGCAAAATTATTAAATGAATGTGACATTTACAATCAGGGTTCGTTGATAAATATCAATGGATATATATCATGATATATATCTTGATATATATCCGATATTTATTTTTAAAATATCAAGATTTTTGATATTTTCGATATTTTCAAATTCTTAATATTTATTTTCAAAATATTAAGATGTTTGTTATTTTGTATATGTGATTTTATTTTCAAAATATTACCGTGCAAGATAACTTTGATATTTTATACAGTCAAAGCAAGTGTAAATGAAATTTCCACCTGTTATTGACCACATATTGTCATTCTGTAGATAATGAACTTTTGCCTCTGGCAGTAACTTTAAGAAAAGAAGAAAAAAAAATTTCCCAAGCTTTATGTTTGAAACTTTTATTTTGAGATGTATAACTAATAATTATGCGAGACCGTTAATTCAGAACAACCTTTGAAAGATAAAATGTAATTTAGATAATCATCTATATACAGCCAAGGTTCGTTGATACCGGGTGTCCAGCGAATAAGACCCTGATTTCAAAATTAAATATCTCAAAAACAAAGATCAATAGAATTATGCGGTAAACGGGTTTTTTATTAGCTAAGCTGTAAAAATGTTATGCAGAAGTTTCAAAAATTAGTTGTAAAAACCGCTAACAGATGGCGCTGTAATCGCAATGCCTATAAATTGTGTTTTGATGTCCAGAGCACAAGCGTCTCATTCCTATATGGCTTCCTACCGAAGAACGAAAATTGGGAAAGACCACTTTTTCGTTGGGGTGATGTGCAGAAGTGGAGACATCTGGTCACAGAATTATTGCATCAGCTTCAATTTTAGAGAATTTCAATTACTTGAATTTTCAATAAAAAGTTTAGCAATATATATAACATATATAAGAATATTTTATTTGGGTAATGTGCAGAAGCGGAGCCATGTGTTGAGAGAATTGAGATTTGTTTAAAATTTTGTTATAAGCTACTTCGGTCCGGATACCAGTATCTTTGAGGTATGTCTTTTCTATCCTAATTGGTAGATCGTGGAATCGAATCCAAGTAGAGGATTTGAAAAAAAAATGGAAATCTTGACTTTTTAATATTTAATTAAACTGTGAAAAAAGTTTGAATAAAAAAATCCAAAGTTTCTGGTTTTAAAATTTAATTGAGCTAAAAGAAACCCCTTTTTTAAAAAATCATTGAGCATTTATAATAATGATTCATAAATCTTTTTTTTTTAATTGTAGAGCATAGTTTGAATGAAAAAATACAAAGTTTCTGTTTTTAAAAACTTAATTAAGTTAAAAAATAATTTTAATTTAAAAAACTCGTTTTCATTTTTTTTTTTATCATTGAGCACAGAAATATGTTGCAGCTTCTAGCGATAGGATCCGAAGTGTTGGAAAGGAATGCAGCATTCAAAATACTTTTGCTATGACGTTGATGATATGACTTATCATCAATTCCTTTTAAAAAAGAAATAATTTAATGCATAATTTCTGTCTCTAAAACTTTGTTTACAAAGAAAAGAAATATATGTGTTGTGCTAAAACCAAAGTATTATGCCGTGATTTAAAAATAAATGAAAAGTGCAAAATTACTTTTTTATTTATAATAATCCAGGTATAAACAATAATGCCAAAATATTATGCCGTGATTTAAAAATATAAAAAATATGTAAAAAGTACAAAATTATTTTTCTAAATATATGCATTTTGATTTAAATAATTATATGGCATTAAAAATTGAATTTAATCAAATATTTTAATAAGTTCTTATATAATGATTTCTAAACTTTTTATTGAAAATTCTATTAATTGAAATTTTCTAAAATTAAAGCTGATGCAATAATTCTGTGACCAGATGTCTCCACTTCTGCACATCATCCCAATGAAAAAATGGACTTTCCCAATATCCGTTCTTCTGTAGGGAGCCATCTAGGAATGAGACATTAATGCTCTGGACTTCGAAGCACAGTTTACAAGTATTGCGATTACAGCGCCATCTGTTAACGGTTTTTGCAACTAAATTTTGAAACTTTTGTATAACATTTTTACAGCTTAGCTAATAAAGAAACCGTTTACCGCATAATTCTATTAATCTTTGTTTTTGAGATATTTAATTTTGAAATCAGGGTCTTATTCGCTGGACACCCTGTATATACCAATGGATATATATCCGATATTTATTTTCAAAATATCAAGATTTTTGATATTTTCATATATACTTGATATTTATTTTCAATTTATCAAGATGTTTCATATTTTCTGCATTTGATATTTATTTTCAAAATACGAATGTGCGCAAGATATTTTTCATATTTTCAGTCGTAATTCGTAATATTTCAGTGTAAATTAAATAAATTTTCAACTGTTATTGACTGTCCGAATCTGTAGATAAAGAACTTTTGTCTCTTCTTTATGTGACTTTTTAGATAAAAAAGGAAACAAATATATTTTTCAAACTTTAGATTTGAAGCTTTTATTTTTAAATGTTGAACTAATAATTATGTGGGACGTACTAATTAATTCAGAACAACTATTAAGTGTATAAAGCAAATTGTTACTGTTTTCAATTGCGTCGCACTTCTTCAATTTTGTTCCAAGTGAAAAAAAAAAAAAAAAAAAAAAAAAAAAAAACAGAAAAGAAAAAAGATAAATGCATTTTTAGGATATTGTTTAAGTTTTCATGTTAAGTACAATATATTTTAGTTTTTAATCTATATTATGTTCGAAAACATTTATTATCAGCGGTAAGTTGGCTGCTTTGAAAATATCGGATATATATCAAAATATCGGATATTTTTGATATTTTCGAAAATATCATGATATTTACGAACCCTGTTTACAATACATCATTGCCATTTAATCTTATAGTTTGACGATAGGTTTTTGGTCGACAAGTAGTACCGAATTGCGTAAAAGCAATATCCTTATAATTAGTGTTTTATCATACCAAATGCATCAGGGGTCTGTCCAGACTTTTTTCCCAGGGTCCTGTTTTTGTGAAATTGTGAACAGATTTTTACATTTGTGAAAAATCTAGTCATAATTTTGTGAATTTGTAATGATTGTTATAGTCAGATTCTTGTTTATACATTTTTAAGGAGATTTATATGTATGTAAAATATATATTTTTTCTTTATATATGTAAAATTGACAAGTCAGGTTTTACTTTTAAATAATTAAATTTGTGAAAGGTGCAGTTTAAAGATAGAAAAGTTTTGTGAAAGGCCTATTTTTAAGACAAAAAATTTTGTGAAGGGTCTTGTTTTAAGGTGAAACGTTTTATGAAGGGTAGCTTTAAGATGAAATATTTTGTGACGAGTCATGTTTTGAAATGAAAAATGTTGTGAAGGGTCCTTTAAAGGACCCAATTTATTCCTAAACAGATCCTTGTGCATTAGGGGTTTTTTCCCCCATATGTAGAGTGGGGGGGGGGAGATATGCACTGGCTGATTTAACCCATTTGTGCCTAGCGTCCCATTTTTGGGACGTTTCAAATTTTAATGAATAAGTATATTTTTCTTCTCCTTTATAACATGAAAATTATAAGAAGTAACTGTCTATAAATGTCTTTATATATAACCGAGAGATGGCAGCATAAGGTGGATATTTATTTGTTTAAATGAAGGCTTTTTTCGGTGTTTCTAAATTTTTAATTTTTCAAGATGGCGAAAAGTAAAAAGTAAGTTTATTTGTATTTTTTCTATCAAGAATCCAAAAACGCAAGTCAAAATCTTAGCTTGTAGACTTTTTTGAAATACGTATTTTTTTAAATGGCGAAATTAAATGTTCAAGCCTATTTTTATGCCTTTTTGTAAAGTCCAAAATATAGGGTTCTAGGCACAAATGGGCACATATTTTTGTTGGACGTTTAGGAGACAGTTATTTATGTAATCTCCTTTTGAAGATACTTATGAAATAAATTGTTTTTAAGTCAGCAATATGATTATTCTTATTTTATTATTAATAATAGTTATAACGTTATTAGTCTCTGTAAAGAAATAAATATACATTTTTTGTAGTTCATAAAAATACTAATTATCTTACATAATATGCAATTTAAAAACTTTTTAAATATAAATATGGACAAAACATATAAATATGCATATTATTCTACTAGAAATACACATATGTAGTTGTTTTACATTTTATTAAATAAACACAAAAAAATTCAAGCGTAATTTTTTTTAGTATTTTTCCAGTTCATTTTGCAATATTTTACAGTGATTTTATCAAAAAATTTGAGAAAACCAAAATTCAGGCACAAATGGGTTAATATAAAGAAACATTTCTACAATCATGACTGCTAGGTGGTAGTTTGGTCTCAAGAGTAGTAGTTGTGTGTTCAAACCTTGTGAAAAAAGTAGCACTCCGTGCCAAGGAAATGAGGTAAGTTTAAATTTTCGAATTTTGATCTAATATTTTTAAAATTTCACATTATTGTTTAGCTGACAATACTTCGAATTTTTACAAATCCAAAAATTCAGTGGAGAACGGAAGCTCTATAGCTTCTAAATGCCATATAGTTTACCTCGATCGGATTTGTTTAAACTTGTAGGTAGCCGGTTAAGTAAAATACTGTAGAATGGGGTAAAAGTACGCATCCGTCTTGGGGCATAGATACGCACAAGTTTAAGATGCAGGGCTTTGCCCTATTGTTTCAGCTATAGATGCAAAGCTTTCCACAATTACATTGTGGGAAGTTTTATTATTTATAAGTTAGTATTGTATAAAATATAACAGCTACTTAACTAATATAAGCTAGTTAACTTGTTAACTACCTTCTCCTAGTTTTCTTTTTTTATATATATATATATAGAACGTAGGTATCTATCTACGTACTTTTAAAAATGAATATTCTTGTTTCTAAAAACGATTTTGTTTTAAGTCTTAACCCTTAACTCCTATTAACGGCCTCACAGACCGCTGCTATATTCAGTTTCCATAGCTTAAGGGTGTTCTCAAATCCAAAAGGGTAACTTTATGACACAAGATTTAATTTATTTTTGTTGGGAAATGTATAAAACTAGCAGTTGTTGTTCAGAAACTATGTAATCGAGCTGGTTTTTTTTTTTTTTTTTCGTTTTCTTGCAAACACAATAGATCTTTCAGAAAACAGTGTCAAAATAGGAGTTTTGAACCGAATTTCTGTGCGAAAGTAGAATAATCACTCAAGAAAGGGCGAAAAACGTGTTTATCACGTGATCAAAATCTCTTATAACGCAATAGGTAATTTATTGATCAAAAAATGGAAAACACAGTTCAATTCCAAATCGCTTCCATTGTCGGGCCTTCCAATTTTATACCTTTCCGTTAAAAAATGAATTTGTAAATGTGTCAAAACATTTTGCGCTTGTTGAGCAGAGCAGCTGAGAACAGCCTTAAGAGGCTACTTCAGTCAAACGAAAAGACGTGTTCGCTAATGCTAATCCTATGGAAGAAATTTATGAAGATATTTCGGTTGCATTTCAATATTTTTAAAGGATTTTTTTTTTTTTCATTGGATAGCTGAGATCGATCTGTATGCAGGACGTTTTTTACTTTTTCGATTTTGATTGCAGAATTTTTTTTTTTTTTTTTTTTTTTTTTTTATGAGGATGCTTTTAATTTTGAAACCGGTTCCGAAAATCAAAGCGTCCTCATTAAAAATATCTGTAGACGAAATCGAAAAATTAAACGGCCTTTGTACAAATTATGATCTCAGCTATGCAATGCAAAAAAAATCATTTAAAAATATTCAAATGCAACCGAGATATCGTTATAAATTTCTTCCATAGGATTAACATTAGCGAACGGGCGTTTTCACTTGACTGAAGTAGCCTCTTAACTTGTAATTTTTAATTTAACTATTGATATTAGTTTGATTTTGATTCGGTTGGAAACTTATTAGTATCGCTAAAGACTTCTACTAAATAAGGAGAATTTTTATTATAATAGGCCTTGTACATAAAGTGTAGCGCAAAAACAATATCTTATGAGTCAGCCAACCCTTTTATTCATTCTACGATCAAGCGGTCTTTGAGACCGCTCACAGTACTTATGCGTCACAGTAGTTGGAGGTTAACTGCTATTTGCAATCTCACAAACCGCTCTTTTTTTTTTTTTTTTTTTTTTTTTTTCATGGTTTAACTTACAATTTTCAGTTACATACATATTAATTACATATACTAGTAAAATTTACTAATGCTTTTGCATTAACTCATTCGTTTTATTGGAAATGGGGCAAAAATCCACGGTAATGGGACAAAAATATGCACTGCGTATCTTTTCCCCGCCACTGCGTACTTTTACCCCAACCGATGGGGCGAAGATACGCAGAGCAATGTTTTTTAAAAATTGTAATTTCTAACAGAATTATAATTTGACGAATGTCGGTTGATGGTGGCACTTGCCTAAGGTTCTAATCTAACAATTTAATCACTCATTACATAAGTTTAGACTAATGTGTGCGATAAAAATCAAAATGTATGGAAAATGCGTATTTTTACCCCCAGCTACTCTATAATGCTTGTAATTTGTGTAATTGTTTATAAAATGCACAATTTCCCCCTTAAATATAGAAATTCCCGTATGCTTTACTTTCATGAAGAATGGCATACATGACGCAAATGAAGCACAAAAAAAAATAATAATAATAATAATCTAATGTTTGCTCTTAGAAAACGACATTCTCAAAACATATTTTTCCCTACTCAACAATCCAAATATTTCTCATCTATTCAAAGACTGTTTATTTCCTGCCTCCCTGAAAACTTAAAAGTTGTTCACATTTAATTGTCCAAGAATCGGAGAGCATTCTCTATTTCCCTGTAAATTCGACACATCCTGAATTAGAGACATTTGATTCCCAAGACGATCATTTCCGTCTTTTAAAAAATGGTTCAAGATATACCAATTTTCAAGTCATTTTTTGCAAGCTTTGTTACTTTTATAAAATGACGAAAATCGCCATTCAGATTTTTAGATTATTGATAACGGCAAAGCCTAAGGTATCAAAAGTAAAAATAAGGAATTTTAAATGCTTAAAAACCATGGAAATCCTATTTAAACACAACACACACGATGAAGTGTTAATTTCCGGAATATCTATAACCAGAAAAAGGAAAGAAAGAAAATCCAGCTACGAGCACAATTACTACTCTCTAAAACCACTTAACCATGATAACAATGTATATTGCCGAATAAAAGCCAATAAAACTAACGCCTCAAGACACCATAAAAAAAATGTTTTTATTATTACAACAGCAGTCGCAGGCCTACTGTTCTCAAACAATAAAAATACTCTTCACAAGTGAAAGGAAAAAAACTGTACGGCCGTTATACATATGTCACGTCCTGTTCCCACTAGAATTTTACACCGTATCTTTTCTCTTCTTGCCCCTTATCATTTTATCACTTTTAGCTCATAATTCCTCTGAACCTGTCTTGGTAAGCCACAGGGGGCGATAAAATCCCCCCATTGCGTCATGTATCCCCCTAGCGTAACTGTTGCTGTTTGGTAAACGGTCAGAAATAAATATCACGCTCCCCTCAGCTCTGGCAAGATAAGGCCTACTTACGTAACATGAGCTAAATTTATAGCTGGCCGTCCATCTTCGACTGTTGTTGGTAAACGAGATTTTTCCAGGGGCTAACATTAAATCCTGGATCAGGGAGTGTAGAGTTCGGGGAAGTAGAAAGGACCTGCACTTAAAAATCGCGACTATGCTCATGGGGTGCTGGTGCCGTACTTGGAGATCTTGAATTTCTTCAAGTATTTTTTCTTACTTTTTTGGTAGGAGGGTGTACAAGAGAAATATTTAAGGTCAGAGGTCCTTACTCCATGGTCTAGATGCAAAATGTGGTCAGTTTTCAGATATCAGTTTCCTGTCTTTAATTTATTTAAGGACGCCTTTTACTGTTGAAACAGCACTGAAAAACTGGCGATAAATCACAACTAAAAGAATAAAACTTTGTATAAATTACAATAAAATCAAAACAATACATAGGTCCCTTACAGACATGTGTTTACATTGCCTGATGAACATTTACAGCTCTAAATGCGTCCTATGTGTTGTTTTGATTTTATGGTGATTTATACAAAGTTTTATTATTTTAATTGATGCATGTTACTGTTCTGAGAAATTGTATGTTAATGTGCGGGGAAGATCAGTAGTACCTATTAATTTGATAACTGGGATAGTTATATGAATTTATCGGTCTATAGTCGGGAAGAAAAAATAATAATCTTAAGGCTGTTCTTAACTGCTCTGCTCAATAAGCGCAAAACGTTTTGACGCCCCACCAGTGGCCGAGAGGTTCTGCTCTCGAAGCTGGTAGACGGGAGGTGCTGGGTTCGATCCCAATCGCGCCCGTCGGCCTAATCGTTCGGAGTTTTCGTGGTTTTCTTCGAGCCGTGGATCTTCCATGCACGGCGACCCCCACGGAGGGCACCCCGCCCCCCTTAGGGCCTATATCCCTCGTGTTGATAATTGGCCGTCATAAACACAACCAACCTCTCCACACACATAGCCACTAAAGGGGAAAAAAAAAAATTATATAGTTAGTATTTTTGATACCAAATATTTTTGAAAAGTTGGCGCTACTGTTCCTGTGTATATTATGAGAAATTCCAAAAGAAATCTTATAATCCGAGATTTTTAAATTTAAATTCATACGATTCATTCGATATATTCATTCAATATGCATACGGATTAGGTTCCCTTAGAAAGACCCCCACGGAGGGCACTCCCCCCGGGTCTATATCCCTCGTGTAGATAATTGGCCGTCAAAAATCAACCCTATCAACCCAAAACGTTTTGACACATTTACAAATTCCTTTTTTAACGAAAAGGTATAAAATTTTAATGATTTCCCCAATTTCTAATGATTTAATTCATAATTTATTTTTTAATTATTTAATTGCTGAAGTGAAATTTGGTTTTATTAACGTTCTCAAAATAGTTTTTGAAAAATAGTAAGCATATAAATTAGACTTGAATGACATACATTAGTATTGAAATAGTAAAGGTATAAGTTAACATTGAAAACCCCTTCAGCGGATGTATAGTTAAATTTCTCACCAAACAAATTTCCTGCCTATTTTGCCACCTGTTTTTGATGTCTTGAATTGATAAAGTACTTAGGTCACTAAAATGTATACTTTTCTTCACATTTAGTTTTTTGCACTTTCAATAGTTAGCAATTCCAATGTTATTTAAAATAAATATTAATGTATTTATAATGAATAACTTATAAGAATATAACTTAATAAAATTATTTATAAAATTGCAATTAAATTATAATAATTTAAAAATTTGCTAAGAAAAAACATAATTTAATTTTGAATTATCGTCTTTAGTCATTCGCTCCTCTCCACACACATAGACATTAAAGGGGAAAAGGTTTTTGATATAGTTAATATTTTTGAAAAGTTGGCGCTACTGTTCCTTTGTATATTAGAGAAATTCCAAAAGAAATCTGATAATCCGACATTTTAAAGTTTAAATTCATTCCCAAGATAACTCGTGTCGTGTTTTTGTCTTCTTTTCTAGAGTACTTTTCACTGTAGTGCGAAATTTGGAACAATAAAACAACTGAATTCAGAAAAACACAAAAGGTCAATTTTTCTTTCCCAGGGTGTTAAAACCTCAGATTATGTCTGAGGTTAAAACTAGGGGGTGTAAACCTTTCCAAATATTACTGAAGACGAGGGGATTATAATGCTAATCCCTTGAGTGATATCAATCTGAAAAGGACTTGCATTGTGAGCTGTCGTTGGTGTGTACATTACTTACCTATCACTGAGTAATATGCTTGGTATTGCAACAGTAATCTGTCATATTTTTTACGACCTTTTACATTTCTGGAGTTTTCCATATCCCATGGTAACTAGAAACCTCAGACCCGGGGGGTTTTTCTTAGGAACAAGGAACTTTCTTGAAACAGGAAATTTAAAATTAAATCCCGTTAATATTTCTACCTATACATTTAAGGTTTTTTTTAGATTTCTTCAAAATACTTTTATACCCCCGTTTATAAATAATGTAAATTTTATATGAAAATCTAAAATCAGTGTAGTTAAAGAACAGATAAATTAAAAAAATTAATACGAAGAATTTTCTCAAAGCAATTTTAAAATGTAAAAACATTTTGTGATTATCCAAACAAATTGATGAACACTGCACATGTCATCATTATTTCCGACTAATAGATGAGGCTTACATAAAAGTATGTGCGGACAAAAGGAGGAAAGTGGGGAGGCAGTTTCATAAATACATTTCTGAAATTTTACATTTTTCTTTATATTTGCAGATTCTTCAAAAAAAAAAAAAAAGATTCTATGGGGGACTTAAAATAATTAAACATAAAAAGAAAAAATATTAGGATAAAAGAGGGGGGGGGGGTCCCGAAAAACTTCGTGCCATAAATTGTGGAAATACTCGAAATATTAACACTTTAAAATAAGTTTTATGGCTTTTCTCAACTGACCTGCTCAACAAGCGCAAAACGTTTTGACACACTTACAAATTCATTTTTTAACGGAAAGATATAAAATTGGAAGGCCTGACCATGGAAGCGATTAGGAATCGAACTGGGTTTTCCATTTTTTGATCAATCAATTACCTATTCAGTTATAAACGATTTTGACCCCGTGACACTGCATTTTTCTCACCTTATTGACTGGATTTTCTTTTTCAGTTCGGAAGCTCGGTTCAAAAGGCCAACTTTGACAGTATTTTCTGAAAGATCTATTGCGTTTACAAGAAAACGGAAAAAATAGTTCGATGACATAGTTTCTGAATAACAACACCTTCTAGTTTCATGCTTTTCAAAACAAAAACGAATTAAAACTTATGTCAGAAAGTTGACCTTTTGAAAACAGCCTTAATACAAATAAACATTGAAAACAAAGTTTTTTATAAGTTATAAAGAAAATTATGTAAAAATGTTTATGTCATTCAAACATGAGAGAGACTAGACAACTGAATTAAACTAATATTTTATTGCGGATACTTGATGTCATTTAAAAATTATCTTAATTTCTAAATTAAGATATACAACGCATCCTCATTTAAATATATAAATTTTGTTGCTCTTTGATGTTTGTTATACGTATTGTACATTTATTTTTACGTTGTGAGATTTTTTTAGAATGTGCCCTTGAAAAACCTACAAATACCACTTGGCACCCTGATGTTTTATTTTAAAACAAATGATTTTGATAAGGTGTTTTCAAATCCCTGCTCGACAACGCGGAAATTTCTGACTCATATTTAAATGTAGGCATAAAATTGATAGGCTTCTTATTGAAGAGATTTGGAATCGAAATGAGTTTTCCATTTTTTGATAAATAAATTATGGCAGTTGTGGTCACGGAACGAGCTTTTTTTCTGCCTTCCCGCAGTATCGTGTCTAGAAATTCGGTTCAAAGGGTCAAATTTGACTGTATTTTTTGAAAGATCTATTTTTACCAAAAATGAAAAAGTTTTTCGATTATATAGTTTTTGAATAAGAAAACCTGCCAATTCCATGCGTTTCCGAACAAAAATGAATTAAAAAATGTGTCAAAATAGCTCCTTTGAATTTGAAAACAGCTTTAATAAATGTTAACTAGAGTACAAAATGGCCAAATCAGACATTTCGCTTGACTTAACTATATACAAAGAAAAATAAAATCAGATAAAAAAAATTGCACCTTCAGTAAGCAAGTTTAATACTTTTACCGATAAAAAAAGACGGGCATCATTTTGTTGCATGTTAAGATACCAATCATCTCTATTTTTTTTTTTTTTTTTTTTTTTTTATCATTAATAGCACGCTTAATTTCTTTCATTTTTAAATTTATTAAAAACGTGAAAATCAAATCCGCATAATGCTAAAACTCTAAATGTGTTTTCTAAATTCAACAATAGTGAGTTGGTTATATTTCTGTAGACTCCATAGTTTATTGCGATTCATTACGTAATTTTTCATTACATTTTTATTATTATCAAACATTTTCAAAGCATACTTATTTGTTTCCTTCTCTTCTCAACAACGCTGCCCTTACTGACATATTCACAAAGTCATTTTATTTCTTATTTTTCTGTAAATTTAAAGGATTCACATCCAGGTGCTTAAAAACCAAATATTTTCTATTTTCCTGTATATCTGGTAGTACAGTTTGATTTATAGCTTATTACCTAACTCCGCAACAGATAAGCTGATAAGATGAAGCTCTTGTTATCAATGTGAAGGACTTTTTTTTATTGGGATTACATAATAGTAAGAAAGTTGTAAAAAGTTTGTTTAACCCGGGAGAACTCGCTGCATGAGATTTTCTCTCACAGTCGTACTTTTTAAAGACTCTTATTTAAATCATTTTTCATTTTAATTAAAATTTCAAAATGTTTTACAATTATTTTACCTATTTTGTGAATAAAAAGTACTAAGCCAACCAAAAAAAGTTGATATTATATGAATGTAAAGTAAAAGAAAAGCAATCGGGCATTCTCACTAGCAAGTTCTCCCGGGTTAAAAATGCTTTGGAAAAATATTTTTCTTGGTTCAACAACGCGGGTTTTTCAGAAAGTAGTTTTTTTAAAAACTTCCTAATCTATTGGGCGTGTGATGCATTCGTATGTTTAAAATATCTTCCCAGGAAATTAATATATTTTAACATCGTTTTTCTTTGTACTCTTTTTAAAATATGCTTCTTTCTTACTTGTCAAAATATTTCTAAAATATATGTTCAATTTTATGTGAAATATTAGAATCTTACTAATAGTTCGTCAGATTTTAAGGCTGTTCTCAACTGCTCAGCTCAACAAGCGCAAAACGTTTTGACATACAGTAAACTCTGTCTAAGGCGGAATCGATTGGGACCGAGAAAATTTTCCGTAGTAGACAACATTTCGCCTTAGACAAATGTTACTCTATGTCTATGGATTCGCAGGGACTTAAAAATCTTTCCGAGTTAAACATATTTCCGCCTTACACAGAGTTTACTGTATTTACAAATTCATTTTTTAACGGAAAGATATAAAATTGAAAAGCCTAACTATAGAAGCGGTTTGGAATGGATTTGTGTTTTCCATTTTTTGATCAATAAATTACCTATTGAGTTATAAGCGATTTTGATCACATGAAAAACATGTTTTCATCCTTTCTTGAGTGGATATTCGTCTTTCGCGAGGAAATACTGTTCAAAAGCCCCTCTTTGACACTATTTTCTGTAAGATCTATTGCGTTTGCAAAAAACCGGAAAAAACAGCTCGATTACACAGTTTCTGAACAACAGCACCTGCTAGTTTCATGCATTTCTGAACAGAAATAAATTAAAACTTATGTCATAAAGTTGTTCTTTTGGATTTGAGAACAGCCTTAACATATAAAATATTAAATTAAGCATAGATTTAAGAAATATTTTGACCATACTAAGAAAAAGGAATATATTTTAAGAAGAGTACATTGATTTCATGGGGAGATATTTTAAATGTATGAGAAGATTCTACGCTCATATGTTTAACATTAGCGAGGGGAAATCAGAAATTGACTAAAGAGCCTTAAGCATCATAAGTTAAATTAATTTTGCATAAAGTATATTAATCAGTATAAAATGGTGTTTAAACATTTATCCATCATTATTTATGCTAAAAGTAAACAATTGTAAAACATTCAACAGCATTTTATGACTCAATTTTTAAATTAACAAAAGGATACTTGTAGGTATAATTGTTGAAGTGACTTGTAATTGGACATCCCCCCTCCCTTTCCCATTTAACGTTAAATGAATTACATCTTCAGTTGTAAGCGATTGCTATATCAGGACGGTAGTTTTTTTTCCTTTCCTATGCTGTCGCGTCAGGAAATTTGGTTCAAAACGCGATCCTTTGACAGCATTTTCTGAAAAACCTACTTCCTTTACCCAAAAGAGAAAAATGTCTTTCGATTACATAGTTTCTGAATAACAACATCTGCCAATTTCATGCCTTTAAGAATAAAAACGAGATTAAAAATGTGTCAAAAAGTAGCCTCTTTGGATTTGAAAACAGCCTTAATATCAGCATAATTTCTTGGTACCAATTTAGTTCTTTAAAAAATCTCATTGATTTTAATATTTTATCTATCATTCACTATAAATTTGTTAAATATTTTCATGAATTAATAAAAAAAATACCTACCAACATTTGAAAATGGCAAAGTCTGAAAAAATGAGGGAAGAAAATTTCTAATTTTATTATCGTGTGTACATATATAGCCCGTGCAATCCATTTTTTAGGTCATAGATAAAAGATTACTTTTAAAACAAATGACTGGGGAGTACTATTAAATAGTATACTGATAAACATTAAAAAGATATTTCGATACGAAAAATATATACAAAAACAATAATTTCATCCATTGCATTCACTATATCAGAAGTCGATGTACGCAAAATGTTGGACTTATTTAGGGCCTTTCACAAAAACCTATTTAATAAAACAGTCCCCTTTACAAAACTGACCTTAAGGACTCCGTCACAAAGTTCCTTTTAATATAACGGGCTCCTTCAGAAAATTCCACTCCATAAAAACATACTTTTAATTAATTATTTTTATTTTGTCAGGTTTTAAAATGCATAATTTGCAAAACAAGTTCACCAGATAGAAAAAACTTTCACAGAAGGATATAAACTAATAAATGTCTGACTCAAATTTCAGGTACTGCATTTCATCTTTCTTTACAAAATGTTATTTTTCCCAAATCATAATAAATTTCACAAAAATAAACTTTTTACAAAAGGACCCAAAGGAAAAAAAAAAAAAATCCTGCATCGACACTTGTATATTTATTTAAGGCTGTTCTTAACTGTTCCGCTGAACAAGCGCAAAACGATCTGACACATTTACAAATTCATTTTTTAACGGAAAGATATAAAATTTCAAAGCCTGGCCATGGAAGCGTTTTTGGAATTGAACTGTTTTTTCCATTTTTTGATCAATCAATTACCCATTGAGTTATAAGCGATATCGATCACGTGACAAACAGGTTTTTCGCCCGCTCTTGAGTGACTTTTCTACTTTCGCGCGGAAATTCGGTTCAAAAGGTCCACTTTGACATTTTCTGAAAGATCTATTGCGTTTGCAAAAAAAGGGGAAAAAAAGCTCGATGACATAGTTTCTGAACACCAGCTAGTTTCATGCATTTTCGAACAAAAATAAATTAAAACTTATGTCAGGAAGTTGCCCTTTTGAAGGCTGTTCTCAAATCGAAAAGGGCAACTTTATGACATAAGTGTTAATTTATTTTTGTTCGGAAATGCATGAAACTAGCAGGTGTTCTTGTTCAGAACAGAAGCTATGTAATAGAGCTGCTTTTTCCGTTTTTTTTTTTTTTTTTTTTTTTTTTTTTTTTGCAAACACAGTAGATCTTGCAGAAAATAGTGTTAAAGTGGGCGTTTTCAACCTAATTTCCGCGCGAAAGAAGAATATCTACTAAAGAAAGGGTGAAAAATGTGTTTATCACGTGATCAAAATCGCTTATAACCCAATAAGTGATTTATTAATCAAAAAATGGAAAATATAGTTCAATTCGCTTCCAAGGTCAGGCTTTTTAATTTTATATCTCCCCATTAAAAAATGGATTTGTAAATGTGTAAAAATGTTTTGCGCTTGTTGAGTAGAGCAGTTGAAAACAGCCTTAAGATCAATTTTATAAAGGGGCTGTTTTATTAAATAGGTTTTTGTGAAATTAATAAATAAGTCCAAAATTTTGCCTACATCGACCTCTGATATAATCAATGCAATGGATGAAATTATTGTTTTTGTATATTTTTTTCGTATCGAAATATCTTTATAATGCTTATCAGTATACTATTTAATAGCACTCCCCAGTCATTTGTTTTAAAAGTAATCTTTTATACACAGGGTTCGTAAATATCATGATATTTTCGAAAATATCAAAAATATCCGATATTTTGATATATATCCGATATTTTCGATATATATCCGATATTTTCAAAATAGTCAACTTTGCTGATAATAAATATTTTCAAGCATAATATTACATTAGAAACTAAAACATATTGCACTTAACATAAAAACTTAAAACAATATACTAAACACACTTTTTTTTTTTACTTAACAAAATTGAAGATGAACTAACTGAAAAAATTTTACTTACGTACTTACATTAAAAAAAAAAAAAAAAAAAAGCTATAGGATTCAGTATCAACTATCAAGAAATCAGAAATTTAGAACAAAATTGAAGATCAACTATTTGAAAACCGAAACAATTTGATTTATGCACTTACATAAAAAAAAAAAAAAGCTGTGTTATTTAGTATCAGTTATCAAGAAATCAAATTCATAAAACAAAATTTTAAATACATAATATTGCTTTAACTGAAAATTTTTAGCATTTTTTTAATCCCTAACATGCTGTACAGTTTAAACAAAACTAAATACCAGAACATATTCTTTTCTAATGAAGCTGTATATATATATAACTGAATATTTAAATTAGACAGTTTATTATTCAGTGTCTGTTCTGACTTAATTATGTCCCTCATAATCCACAGTTAAAAGTAAAAAATTCAAACATAAAGCTTGGAAAAGATATTTGTTTTCTTCTTCAGCTAAAAAAGTCACTATCAGAGACAAAAATTCATTATTTACTGAACAACACAGTCAACAACAGTTAGAAATTTTATTTGCATTTGTTTTGACTGAAAATATCAAAAATATCTTGCACAGTGATATTTTGAAAATAAATATCAAATATAGAAAAATATTGAAAATAGCTCACATCTTGATATTTTGAAAATAAATATCAAAGTAATATGAAAATATCGAAAATATCAAAAATCTTGATATTTTCAAAATAAATATCGGATATATATCATGATATATATCAAGATATATATCGATTGATATATATCAACGAACCCTGTTTATACATGACCTAAAAAATGGATTGCATGAGCTATATATACACACGGTAATAAAATTAGAAATTTTCTTCTCGCATTTTTTTAGATTTTGCCATTTTCAAATGTTGGCAGGAATGTTTATTAATTCATGAAAATATTTAACAAATTTACAGTGAATGATAGATAAAATATTAAAATCAATGTGATTTTTAAATGCGCTTGTTGAGCAGAACAGTTGAGAAAAGGCCTTTATTAAACGAGAAAAATATGTAAATTACTAACACTCATTAAGGAGTTGATTTTAAAGATATATACATTATTTTTCTTGTCTTTTGCTTTTTAAAGAAAATCGGAGCAAAAACATTAAAAAACAAAGTTTATTTCATGTACAATGAAAATTAAAATATTTAACTGAATTTATTCTCTAAACAATACTAAATGTCCTTTATCGTTATTAAAAGCAGTCAGAAAGTAATTCATAATTTACGGAAAGAAAAATGGAGACTTAGGATCCTTATTTATAGACATTTTTGTAAAGTTTATCTAAGCGTAAAAGTATAGAATTTGATCAAAATCATACATTTTACACCTAAATTGTAAAATTTGACAAGTGTGCAGCAAATTCGTAAAAATAAAATGATAGAAATTTTAATATAACTTTTAATAAAAATAAATAAATTATGCAACATGGTTATTATATTTTATAGTATAAATGGTTCTCTGAAGCAAAACAATTTACAATTATAAAAAGGAGCATATTCAGAGATTCAAACAGATTTTCACAAAAATATGTAGCATATGAAAATTAATCGCATGCATTTTCAGTTTCAAAGTAAGAAACATTTTTTAAATCTTTGTCAGGTCTATATTTTTTTAGTCTGTATTCTATTTGAGGACGTGAGTTTAAAAACTCGCTTTATCAAAAGTTTTCTCTATCAATCTATCCTGTTTGTGAACCTGCAAAAACAAAAACTCTACAATCTGCAAAAAAAACTAATTTTATCCTGTATTTCTGCACTGATAAAATCTTGGTTTAAAATGAAACCCAATGTATAATGTAGTCAGAGGTTTATCGCGATTTCCCCAAATTTGATTTTCTGGATAAAGCAAGTTTTGAAACTCTCGTCTTCATTTATACAGTCAAACCTCGTTAACATGAACACGCTTAACGTGAATTACTTTTAACATGAATTGTTTTCACAGTCCCCTATAAAAACAAATACAAAGATTTGATACTGATAACATGAATTACTGTTAACATGAACAAAATTTTGATTCCCCTTGAGGTTCATGTTAACGAGGTTCGACTGTATTTTTGAACGATATAAACAAACGATAACTAAGAAAGGATGTCACAGAAATTTTTAACCTTTCTTGATTTTGAGGAGACGGGGAAGGTAATTTTAGCACAAGTTTCCGTATGTTTTAGACAGAATAAATATTTCTAAAATTACCCCATTATCTGGATCACTAATGTTATTTCAATATGTACAGAATTTCGTTTTTACACCTGTTATAAGCAGTTAAGATTTCACAGGGTCATTTATTGTAAACAATACTGAATATTTTAAACCACATAGATGCGTTTTAGAAGGACGAAAAAAAAAAAAAAAAGTTCATGTGCAAGTTGATTATTTTAGCACAAATAAAATTACAACTAAATTCTAAATAAAAATAAGATGACTCATAAAAATATGCTATATAAATCAATCTGTTATTCAGTTAAGTATTTTACAATATATCAGAATTATTATAGTAATTGTTAATTAAAAATGCCGCTATGGTATGGATCTGATATCTTGATATACTATTCCCAGAAGTGTTTTTACAACTTATACACAATTAAAATTTCATTATATCAATTGAGTTATTCAATAACCAGTATAACACATTTCAAATAGCATAGTTAATTTGTATTTAAAATCATATATAAATTTATAACATTACCTTTGTTAGATAACTAGTATAACATTTTATATAATTTGAGAAAAAAAAATTAAATATTAACTGGAAGCTTACAGTTTATTAGCTTTTTACTGTTAAATTTTCATCATAAAAGCTATTTATTGTAGCCAATACAGGAAGTTTCAAATTAACATTTGTAGGGGGGGAAATTCATATTAAAATTAAAATATTGAATAAAAATGTATACATGAATATTATATTACGAATAAAATTTTAACATATCACTTGAGTTATTTATTATAATAAATGCATCAAATTTGAAACATGGCTAAATTGTAGAAAAAAATAGAGTATAAATTTGATATTTTTTAAATAAAAAAATTCATAACTTATTTAAGAAAAGAAATCATATTTCAATTTACAACTTATTAATTATTTACAGTTCAAATTTCCTCATATGATTTGAATTATTTATTGTAATCAATACAGCACATTTCAAAATCGCATAGCTAATTTGTAGAAGAAAACATCTATGTGTAAATTTCTTTTTAAGAATATGCTATTTATTGGGATAAATGTAGGAAAATGTAAACATGCCCAATTTCTGGGCAAAAATCATATTATAATCATATTTTTTTAAAGATAAATGCATAATTAAATTATTTAAGAAAAAATCATAATTAAGATTAGAGCTTATTAGTTATTTACAGTTCAAATTTCATATGACCTAAATTATTTATTGTAACCAATGTAGCACATTTCAAGTCGCATAGCTAAATTTATATTTTTTTTAACACGTACATAAATTTCATTAAATTTATATAATAAATAAAATTTCAACAATCACTTGATCTATTTATTGGAATAAATGTAGAAATATTCACACATGTCCAATTTGTGGGCAAAAAATTATGTATAATTTTTATATTTTTAAATAATAAATTCATAATTAAATTAAACTATTTAAGAAAAATTCATAATTAAGTTTAGAGCTTATTAGTTATTAACAATTTCAAATTTCATCATATGACCTGAATTATTCATTGTAACCAATATAGCACAATTCAAGTAGCATAGCTAATTTGTAGAAAACAAAGAAAAACAAAGAAAACATGTGTAAATTTCTTTTTAACCACGAATATAAATTGATAATAAAAATAATAATTAAAAAAAATCTTACCTAATACACCTTGTTGAGAAAGAAGTTGCAATAATCCTCCAAAACATTCACAGTGACTGTAAGCTGAATGGGTACGCAATTCCTCGCAAAAACTTTCTTGTCGGCAGCTGTAACCCTTTGAGCTCGCGCAACTATTCGCTTTCTAACTACAAGAATAGTAAGTTTAGTCAAAGCAAACGTTATCCCACAACTGAATGACCAAATATTATCTATTTACCCCTTTTCCTTCAAAACCAGGGAGGGAGTGGCTAACGTCCCCACCATGGTTCTCTCCCCTGACCCGACGTCCAATCTCCTTCAGGAAAAAAGAGGGGCTAGAAGTCCGGGGTCAGTGGTCAAACTGGAATACTTACTTCATTTTTAACTTTCCCTTTCAAAAAGGACTTATTACCAATAGAAAATGTACCTTGCACAAAAGATTAGAAACTGTTAGTACATATTTCCTAACATCTAGAATATTTATGGGAAAGTTATGTAAAAAAAAAAAAAAAAAACTTCAGTTGTACACATCCAAAAATAAAATTATTAAAGCAGTGATAACGCACTTTCGACACAAATAAATAGAACTGTACAAATCATCTCTGTGAACTTATTACCGTGTTTACTCGTGTAATAGTCGCCTTCGCGTAATTAGTCGCACCCCCGTTTTGAAGCAAAAAAAACTCGTCAGTAAAGGCGAAGAGATTTATTATGAGAATTTTTTGTCAACATTTACACATAAGATTATTTATAAATTTTATTTGTAAATTGTCTATAAAAATATTACCATAAAAAGAAAAATGGTATTTAATAAGCAGCCCATAATCTGGAAACATTAAAACTGTTAAGTTACTAATTTCATTATGTGTTTTTTATATACCAGTAATGTTTTAGCATTAGAGTGTTCAATATTGTGTAGTAGTACACTTCTCCGCATAATAGTCGCGCCTAGACTTTCACGATGAAAAATTGGCAAAAAAAAAATGCGACTATGACGCGAGTAAACACGGTACTTTTATCTGGAAATACATTAATCTACAATTTTAACAATCCGAGAAACCCTCCCCCCTTCTTTTTTTTCTATAATACTGTGGGAAAGTAATATTATACGGTAAAAAAGCAGCGGACAGTTCATTAAAAGGACTTTTCACTCACTTGAAAACACCCACACGGTATTGTTAAATCTCTGGGCAGGTTGTTTTCAAATTTCTCGTTTAAATGTGAATATTTTTAAACGATTTTTTGGCATAGGATAGCTGAGCTCGATCTCTAATAGGACCATTTTCAACTTTCTCGATTTTGGTTGCAGATATTTTTTAAATAAAGGTACTTTCACTTTCGAAACCGGTTCCGAAAGTAAAAGTACTTTTATTTAAAAAATATCTGGAACCGAAATCGAAATAGTTAAAAAATAGCCATATTAGAGACCGACCTCAGCTATCCTATGCAAAAAAAAAAAAAAAAAAAAAAAAAAAAAAAAAAAAATATCGCTTTAAAAATTTTAAATTTAAACAAGAAATTCGAAAATAACCTACCCAGTGGTTTAGCATTACAGAGCGGGTGTTTTCAAGTAGCAATTGAAAGAGTTGGGGGGGGGAGGAGGGGAGAGGGGCTGTTTTTTTACTATTCACGTGTTACTCTCAATCGTTTTATTTTCGTCCCACATTAACGTTGTTCTTGACTGCTCTGCTCAACAAGCGCAAAACGTTTAGACACATTTACAAATTCATTTTTTAACGGAAACATATAAAATTGGAAAGCATGACCATGGAAGCGATTTGGAATCGAACTGTTTTCCATTCTTGGATCAATAAATTAACTATTGAGTTATAAGCGATTTTGATCACGTGACAAACACGTTTTTCGCCCATTCTTGAGTGGGTTTTCTCCTTTCGCGTTGAAATTTATTTCGAAACGTCCACTTTGACACTATTTTCTAAAAGATCTATTCCGTTTGCAAAAAAAAAACGAAAAAACAGCTTGATTACATAGTTTCTGAACAACAACACCTACTATAGTTTCATGCATTTCCGAACAAAAATAAATTAAAACATATGTCAGAAAGTTGCCCTTTTGGATTTGAGAACAGCCTTAAGATTCTAAAAAGTTGATCATGTTTACAAGATTTTCCAGCTCAATTACAATTACGAAGAATAGGGAACACGACCAAGGAAGGATCATGAACCACCACAAATATATATTTTTTAATCTCATGCTATTTGGTCGAGGGTTAATCCATAATAACCATTATACAGTTAAAAACTCCCCTATAAGAAGGCAAAACTGCGTTCCGCATTGACGTTTGATTTGTATCGCCTGAAACATATTTTGACATGTTCAATATGAAAATTGTTGTTTGTTGTCGTTTCTTTGAATAGTGAAATATGTATATAGTGTATTTTTTATTCTTATTTCCTAACCCTTCGTTTGTTTCATACCTCAGCAGTAGTTTTATTATTTTCATTTTTGGTGAAGCCCCCCTCCCCCACCTTTAATGTACAAAAATGAACCAAATAAGATAGTAATTTGCCCCATGAACATCAAATAATACATTGAATTTAAATTGTATAAAATAGATTAAAGCGTTTTCTTCCCCCCCCCCCCTATTTAAAAAATGCAGTCTGGGTTTGCAAAAAAAAAAAAAAAATAGTTTAATAATATTTTAGACATTTTCGTTTCGGGGTTCATTTCAGGGAATTTCACACATAAAAATGGCCGGTTGCTAAAAAAAAAAAAAAAAAAAAAAAAAAAAAAAAAAAAAATAGTTTAATAATATTTTAGACATTTTTGTTTCGGGTTTTATTTCGGGGAATTTCACACATAAGAAATGGCCAGTTGGTTAAAAAAAAAAAAAAAAAAAAATAGTTTAATAATATTTTAGACATTTTTGTTTCGGGGTTCATTTCGGAGAATTTCACACATAGGAAATAGCCGGTTGGTTCGTTTTTAAGTTCTGTAGCAATATTTTTGTAAGAAAGTTCAACAGACCGGACTCTTAAATTGAAAGTCTTAGACAATGATATGTTTTAAGAGAAAAATTCAAAATTAAACAGCTCTCTAGAGATTTTTGGTCAATTGAAGAATAAGCTACAGCTAAATGCTTGGTCTATACATCTCCATTCCAAAGAGGGGGGGGGGGGGGGTAGGGGAATAAATATCCTAAAAATGGTTCATGGAACGGATGTTCCATTGCCTCAGCCATCATCCACGGCAAAAAAGGTCAAAGAAGGAATCCACGTGAGAACTTTGATCCAATTTTTAGGTGCGTTCGTCATTATATCGTAATACGTAGCACCTATAGTCGTCGTTCAGTCCGTCTGTCCGTCCGCATATAACAGAGCAAAAACTACCCAACCGAATGGTCTGAAATTTTAAATATATGTTACAAAATTTTCTCCGATCATTTCAAATTTTATGAAAATCGGATGTGTACACTATATAGCCATTAATGACCGACAACTTTCAATTTTAGACATTTTATTAACTAACATTTAACTAACATTTTTATTAACTGACTTTCAGAAAAAAGTTGGTATTTAGTGACTATTAACGGGTAGATTTGGAAAAAAATGCTTCGATTTTGATACTTCTTTTGATCATGGTATAGGCTCGTTCTGGTGGTTATTCAAGAACTAAAGCATCAATAAAAAAAATGAAACAAAAAAATTAATTAAAAATGACAATTTGGGGAAAATCCCTTATTATTCAGCTGCTTTTAGAGAACAACTAAAAATTTGCTCACTCTAATGCCGATATCTCTCTGAATTTTTACGAAATTTGACTAAATTTTTTTAAATAAGTTGCTCCATAGAGTTGACTATTAAATTATGTAAAACGATCCTTCTTATCGTTCGAGCATGCGCAGATAAAAATTATTTCATACAACTGCTCATACTTCCTAAAATATTTAATATATTTATGTTCCAATTGCACTATATTGTTTCTACTATATTTTGTCAATTTTTCTGAAACCGGCGTTAAATTTTGTTGAAAACTCTGCATGTTATAAGCAAAAAACATGTAAGAATTTTTTAATTTTTTTAAATAAATCGCTATGTCTCTATTAATATACGTGGTCGCCCGATGGCGTGGTCAGTAAGCTGAGGCAGCTGTCACCCCGAGGGCCCGGGTTCGAGTCCCTGGGTAAGACATGGATGCAATTGTGAATGTCCTTTTGTAGTTATATAAATATATGTAATGTAATGGAAATAAAGAATTGTTGTGACTTGTTGTGGTTTCTATGTATAATAAGGATCATTCGAGGCGACAGCCATTGTAGCTATAGGCCCCAAAGCATTCTCCACTTCGGAGGACTTCAAATGTCAAAATATACGTGCTGTTCTTACACAAAAGAATACACATGTTCCACAATGTCTGTTTATTTATATTCGGTAGCGATAGATCATGTCGTGTATTTTATTTTACAAGGTGATCCCAAGTATTATTTTTTTCTTTGATTTTTTGTTGGCCACCTAATTGCTCCCCTTATCAAATCGACATTGCTAAATATGTGGTCATACCTGTTCTTTTTAATCCTGAAATTCCAGAAGAATCTGTCAAGTATATTTCTAAATATTCGACAAAATATCTAAAATTGAAAGTTGCCGGTCATTAATTATCATATAATGTAGTTTAATTACAGGGACAGTCAAAAGTTTTCCATTACATTATGGCCAATGGGAAAAAAAATATTTCAAGTGTATTTTAATGATGTTACAGCTTTTCGAACAGAATGAAATGGATATGCACTTATGAAGTGCACTAAAATATACATTCAGTACAATATGCGGTGCAAAAAATATTTATACAACTATTTATAGTACGTATTTGCCTCGTTTGACGTGCAATTTCCAACTTGTTATTTTATATCGAGAAATAAACATTTAAAATATTACTAACAAGAACATATATATTGAATTATAGGGTAACGAAATCTTTATCCCACTCTGGGTGGCTTTTTTTTTCTCATTTGCAGAAAGAAAGTTTCGAAATATGATTATAATCGATTGTCAATCTTTCCAATCTAAATTGATCACTCCGATAAAAAATAAATTCGCAGATAATCGACAAATGAGCAAGTCTTTTAAGTAATCACATGAGAGATAAAATCGGACAATGGTCATTTTCCTGCGATTCAAAAAAGAAAACTCAACAATAATGTACCTGTAATTGTTCTGCACCCATGTTCTCTTGGGACAGAATTCCCTTCAATACAGAGGCATTCCTTTCAACATTTTAATCCCCTTTTTAAAAAAGAGTCCAACTTGAGAATGCTTCTAGATATCTCTCCTAAAACTCCTAAAATGCAAAGAAGTACTATATTTTAGCAGTCTAAGAAGTTGTTTACCCTTGTAAATGAGGCTTGAAAAGATTTTTGAAAGAATTTTTTCTATAAGTATCATTGATTTAATATGAATAGATTTCAAAATAAGTTAAGCTTCTTCGATTTCATTTATAATGATACAGTTTTAAAACCTTGAATTTTAAGAAAAATTTTACTAATTTGGTGAAAATTTATTATTATTATTATTTTTATCCTCGACTACAAATCATTTTTCAACTTACTACCAGAAATGTGGTTTCGACGTATACAAGAAAATTCAATTTTTTTTTTAATTTTGCTTAAGAATTGGGGGATCCACTTATACAAGAGTATATATATATACGGTATATATGTATCAATATAAACTAGAAATATAAAATAAGAAGTTTTCAAATTTTCTGTTAGATTAAAAAAAAAAATAATAATAATTTAATTTGTATTTCTTTGATTAATTATTGGCTACAAGCAATATAAATGTTTAAATTTATATTTTCATCGTGGATTTCTAATAAATTTAATGTCTCACCACCGCCATATACATCTAAAATTTCAATTTACTTTTTAAGAAAGAAAATTATAAAAATGAACTAAAACATGGAAATATTCTTATGCCTTTCGAGGTTTAAACTCGAACAAAAACAGTGTCCGCTGACATGATACCCTGCAATGCAATTCAAAAGGATAACAAGATCAAACTTTGTTTTACATTGTCATCGAAAGTACAGTCGTTATTTAATGATTCGATTTATCGATAATGCATTCGAAAATAAATTGTCACTATTTGCGAGAAATTCAGCATGGAATAATTTAGACTTTATTTTTAAAAGTATCCTCCAAGAAAGAAATTACTTCCAGGGAGCAAATATAATTTGGTGGAAGTGCTTTGTCTAAATTGAATACCATCAAATCATTGAATTAACTGACATTTATAATAGTTTGGAATAAAATTTTCAGCTTGAAAATCTTTAAGGTAAATGGAATATAACATTCAAGTTTTTTGAAAATCGTAGAATATATTTATTTTCCGTAGTTGATGTGTTTTATTTTAAAATTTCATAAAATAATTTGTTTATTTAAAAAATAAACAAATAAATCAACCGATATTTTTCTCATTTTTAAACAATGCATAAGCTATATATATATATTATGTTCTGGTATTAGTATCGAGCTATATTGACACAATCTCGATACAGAAAGAAAACATTCTCAAATACAATAAAAAAAAATAAAGTATTTGGAATCAAATAAAAGGAGGTTTTGTTTTACTCTAAACAGAAAATATCCTGACGATCATAGCATTGCAATATAAATATTTTACAGATTATATTCAGATCTAGATTAGTTTTTAATTACTATATTCTGCTCATTTCATCATCTAATGCTTTGTCATAAGCTGTCCATTAATTAAAATGAACTGAAAGGAAATTATACACAATTTTTATTATGCTCCCAATTGAATTTGTACAACTTTGAAATATACCAATATTAACTTTACATTTGATTAATAATCATATACCAGGTTATAAAAACATGAATATAGTTCACATTCTTTTGATGAAATAAACTTTTCTAACTTTATCAGTCATTTTTTGAGGAAATGTTGAATTATTTCTAATTTCTAAGACTGTAGCTATATATGGAAGTATGTTATAGGGCTCAGTCTATATGAAATTATTTATCCTTGTAAATAAGGTTTGAATAGTTTTTGAAATATTTTTTTTCTTTTTAAGTATCGTTGAATTGCGGTGAATAGGTTTCAAAATAGTTTAAGCTTCTTCGGTTTTACATAATTATACAATTTTAAGATGTTGAATTAAAAAAAAAATGATTAGAAACGTAAAAAGTTTACTAATTTAAGGAAAATTATTAGTTATTTTATCCTCGATTACAAATCATTTTTTTACATACTACCAGAAATGTGGTTCAACTTATACACGAAAATTCAATTTTTTTTCAAAATTTTGCTTAAGAATTGGGGGCGGTGGGAGTCGATTTATACACGAGTCGACTTATTCTCGAGTGTATATATATACGGTATATATATGCGGTCTCGATATATACGGTATTTATAGCTATCATAAAATTATCAAAATATTGAGTCCTTTTACTTGAAGTTGTTGGAATTCAAAGAACGGGGGAAATATTATAGTACCCAATAAAGTACAGCCTGTGAAAACGGAAACGTAATTTATGATAGCCCCTTTATTGATACGAAAGAAATTTCAATTTTAAGGTAGTTCTCAAAAAATATTTTTCACCGCTCAACAACATGAAACTTTCTGACACATTTTCTGGGTCAAAAATGACCCAGAAAATGTGTCGGAAAGTTTATCATGCCTTTATATGTATACATATAAAGGCATGATACTTTCAGGCATGATTATGGAAGTGATATGTGATCGAACTGTTTGCTCATTTTCCGATAAATGAATTACATCTTGAGCGATTGTTGTCTTGGGGCAACAGTTTTTTCCCCCTGCGATATTGCGTCCAGAAATTCTCTTCAAAAGGCATTTTTGCAGCATTTTCTGAAATATCTTCTTCTTTACTGAAAAACGAAAAAAAAAAAAAAAAAAAAAAAAAAAACAGTTTGATTACATTTGATCTTTTAAGGAGTTACTTCACTCACTCACTCAAAACACACATTCGATAATGTTAATGCTATTGAAGAATTTTTTTATTAATATCTCGTTCGCATTTCAATATTTTAATTTTTTTTTTTTTTTTTTGAAAAGCCTCTAGAAATACCCCCCTTTTTTACGTTGCTTACAGGTTTTTTTTATTAGGATACTTTAGTTTTCGGAACCGGTTTCGAAAGTGAAAGTGTCTTAGTACCTAAAAAAAAAAAAAAAAAAAAAAAAAAAAAAAACCTGCAACAAAAATCAAAAACGTGAAATAGGCTTTTCGCAGAGATCGACCTCAGCTATCACCAAAAAAATAAATAAATAAATAAAAATTGAAATTTGAACGAGATATTTTTAAAATTTTTCCTATGGAAGATCAACATGGCCACGTGCCAATTTGATAGGCTTGCAAACAAAAACGAATTTAAAAATGTGTTAGAATGTACCCAATGTTACCATTTGAGACCATATGTTTGTAAAGTATTAAAAATAATAATCTGTCAGTACACGCAGCTGAGTAAACCTTTCAAAATTTGCAGCAATATGGAATATTATCAAAATATTGTATTGTGGTCAGCGGTTTTTAAGTATGAATGACAACTCTCTTTCAAAAGGGATAATGGGTACAAAAATGGGACAAAAGAGTATGCAATACGTTTTCTTTTCAAACTGTTATTCAGTCTTGCATACAGGTACAAACAAGAATTCACTGGAGTATTTAAAAATTTGTTTACAGATAAGAGACTTCAATGAAGATAATAGAGTGGATATGACATTTTTAAGCTTATACTCAATAAATCGAATTAATTAAGAAGAAATAATCTGCAAATTTATCGGAAGTAAATACTATTTATTTAAGGTTTTTTAAGTATAGGCTATATTACAATAAAATCTGTCTAAGGTAGATTCTGAGTAAGAGGGAAATTTGACTAACGCAGGAAATTTTAAAGTTCAACAGAGCAATTTTCAATGCAGTAAGGCTTGTGTAAGGCGGAATGCTGCCTACGGTGAAAAAATTTAGCGATTCCGCCTTGGGCAGATTTTACTATATTTAAAAGAAATTCATAGGTGTATCATCTACGCTAGTGAAGGGTAATGGCGGGGGGGGGGGTCAAGGGTCGCTCATAAGGTAATGGTTATTTTCAAATTTCTCGTTTGCATTTCAATATTTATTTTCCCCCCTAGGATATTTGTGATCGATGTCTATCTGGGTATCTTTGTACTTTTTGAAATTTAATTGCAGTTTTTTTTCTGTGTTCTCCCTTAATATTTGTTATAAATTATCCCTTAGTTATAAATTAACAAATTAATTTTAAGGCATTCTCCTGTTAGCCTGCCACAGGTCACAAGTGCTAAATAGGTTTTATGATTATAATTGTATATGAGTTACAACAATAATGGATTTAATTATGCACCAATGCACACACATCAAAAAAGACAACTTACTGTGAAGCTGCAGCAAAGAAATATTTTAAACACTTAAAAGCAAAAAATATAAATGAAAAATAAAGAATGTAATACATATTAAAAAAATATATATGCTTTGTTAATTAGTTTCATATTAATTAATGTATTTATACGTTGAGAAATCAATTTACAAATCCTAAAATAAATAGTTTAAAAAACGTTTTACTTCCTTTCCTGTTGTCATATCTTAAAAAAGAACCAGAGCAATATAGGGGAAACTAGGGAGGGTTGACCATAGGGGAGGCTTGACCCAAAGCGGTTCCAGGAACCTATATAACCGCTTTGGCTTGACCCACCCATCAGCTTTCATATTTAAAAGAATTTCAGAGTTTTATCAATAGGTGTCAACCAAAGCTACTGGAAATGCTGAAACAACAATCTTTGCTTCAAACAGACAATCGAAATAGGTGTGGAAAAAATCAATTGTGAGTTGTTTTTAACCTAAAAGTTGTGTTTTTGAAATATTTGGTGAGCTTTTTTCAGATAAAATATATCATAGAAATTTAAGTAAGTAGGTTTTAAGTAATGCAGGAATATCGAGCTTTCATTCCAGGCATAAAGTTTGTAAAGTAACTTAGGCTTAACATAACAGTGTGTCTATTCTTTAGAAAAGGGCTATTTGGGGAGGCTTGACCCAGTCAATGTGACGGAGGGTTGAACAGATGCCCAAGGCTCTCTTAATTATGTGGTTTTGGAAATCTTTTTATTATACACTGAGCATAATGAAAGGTTAATGGTTATACATAAAAAAAAAATGTAAATTTATTCTATAAAGCTACAGTAAAATGGGGTGGTGGAAAAGGAAATGTTTAAAACCGATTAAAGAAAGAAGGGGAAATTTTCTATAGTATCCACTGCAAGAAAAAATTTAATGAAATAAATATAAATATAAAACAAAGTAGGCCAAGTCTCCTATATAGTGAGCCAACCCTACCATATGTGCAGAGCCTTGACCAATTATTTTCTCATGATTAAAATCAATGATTTTTCAAATTTCTTATATATTACACTCATGTAACAGTTTTATTTCGAAAACTGATTGTATAGCGAAAAAATGATTTATGAAACTTTATTCTACGTTCACCATTTAAAAAATAAAAAAAATATTTTGTAAAAACTGGGTCAACCCTCGTTAGTTTCCCCCATATAAATTCAATAGCACGCGCTTTCTAGCAGGTGTAAAAATAAATAAATAAATAAATAAAAAATAAAAGTAGTGAATTTTTCCTAATTGGATTCGGTGCCCACGCCAAATTAACGTATTTTAAAGGTTTTTTTTTTTTTTTTTTTTTTTTTTTTTTTTACTTTTGGTGTGTGTGTGTGTGTGTGTGTGTGTGTGTGTGTGTTTTTTGGGGGGGGGGGGGTATGAATTGCAGTTATGAAATTAGGAGTGAAATTGTATAGAATTTATGGGTTCTTCAAACGACCTTCACAAAATATTGCATCAGATCTCCCCGAAATTCATAAGGTCCCGTCACAAAATTCTTTGACTTAAAAACGACCTTTTTCCAACTATTTGCATCTTAAAAACAGGAAACTTCACAAAAAAATTTCGTATCAAAATGGACTTTTTCACCAACTTAATTATCTTTAAAACAAAATCAGGCCCTTCGAAAACAGACATAATCACCAATTACCTTATCAACTAGCTACATATACATAGATACAGTAGAGCGCCGATTATCGGAACTCCAATTAACCGAACTTCCAATTATCCGAACAGCCTATTTCTCTCTCAAAAAAAATTTTTTTTAACCGAACTTTCATTTATCCGAACAGCCTAATATCTCTCAAAATTTTTTTGTAATGAGGATGAGATTGTCGATGAGATTTAAGATGAAAAAGAAATTGCAGAAAAGAAAACGAATACTCTGAAAATGACTCAGGTGCATCCTAACGAAGCCTTTGAATGTTTGGAAACAGCTACGAAATAACCCGAACGGCAGAAGAACTCTGATCCTATTCAACTAACGTATTTAAGAAGAATTCGAGATATGGCAGCATTGGAAAGAACGTCTTCTTTGAAGCAAGCAACAATCGAAAACTTTTTTGCTTAAATTATAATCTCTGGAATTCAGAAAATTATAAAAAGAGAAAAAGAAAATTTTAAATGATAGAAAAGTAAACAAGAAAAAAACAGTTTTTAAACACGCTAGCACTAACTGGTGCTGGCAGTCCTAAGACTGGATAAAGTGTGAAGGTTTTAGTATAGTCAGGAACATCCCTTAAACTGTCTGTTCATTTATCTGAACTTTTGCTTATCCGAACTAAGGGTCGGTCCCGACTTGTTCGGATAAATCGGCGCTCTACTGTATATTGCAAATTTGGATCCATATAAATTTATGTATCTAAATTTAATACATTATATATATATATATGTTCATCAAAACAGAACTTTTCTAAAATTAAACATTCTAAATAAGAGCCTGGATATTATGCTAATTTAAAATTCACAAAATTGTGATTAGATTTTTCACAAATATACAAAATTGTTCATATTTTTTCCAAACTCAGGAGCATGTGAGAAAAGCCTGTACAAACCTCTGATTATTAACTATATCTAACTGCAGACATAAAAAAAATATATATATATACCCACTTAAAAGATAAATTGTTTTGTTTCTATAAGCGATACAAATTAAATAAAAAAATAAAACAGCATCTGAGTCAGAACTATACTAGTATATTTCACGCCCTATATTTGATATATCTTTGATTGTCATTTATAAAAGTCAATAAAGCATTCATTATTTGATTAAATTGTTACGGACAAATTTATTTGTTGATATAATTGCGAGAAGCATATTGACGGAACTGCACAACTTTTATGCGGGAAAATGACACATTGACTCCCCGTGCGTTATCGGTTATTTTTCACACATGGGAGAAATATGAAGACCCCCTCCACCTAAAGTAAACCCCAAAGCCTAGCTCGACAGCCAGAATCTTTTAGACATATTGATGAACTAATTTCTTTCTTCTGTCTAAGTATTTTAGGTATTAAAAATCAGGTTTGTATTAAATGAATAGCGTTCCCTTTTTTTCTATAAATTCTTATACGCTGTTATAGCGGTATGCTAGCCAAAGACCAGTATTCCATTATTAACTTGTTACGGAAAACAGTCCAAAAGCAAAATTTGATGAAATGTTCATTATATTTATAGAAAACATAAAAATTATCCACTTTCTCAGACCTTGCATAACAATACCTGAAAGTTTTATGCATTTACTAATAAAAATGTCTTCGTGAATGCGTAAGAAATTAGCTAAGCTATTAATAGATCAAGTTCCCAGATGAACAAACACGAAACTTTCTGACATATTTTCTGCTTCATTTTTAAACGTAAGGCACAAAATTTGCAAGGCTTTTTATTAAAGCGATTTGCAATCGAAATGAGTTTTTTTAATTTTTGATAAATAAATTGCTTATCGAGTTACAAGCAATTCTGTTCACGTAATAACAGGTTTTTCTACTTTCGTCCAGAAATTCGGTTCACAACGCCAACTTTGATAGCATTTTCTGAAAGATCTATTGTGTTTACCAAAAAATGGAAAAGTCTCCCGATTACATATAGATTCTAAATAACAACACCTTCTAATTTCACGCGTTTCCGAACAAAAATGAATTTAAAAAATGTGTCATAAAGTTACTCCGAGTTTTTTGCAACATTGGGAAACGAGATTAGCCTCCACCCCCCAAAAAGTAAATAAATAAAATAAATAAATAAATAAAAATAAATAAATCAATAAAATAATAATTATATCTAATTAAATTTTTGCTAGGTCAATCTCGTATGGCAAAACTGCAATATACAGTAAAACCTCCCTAAAGGGACTACGTTCCGTTCCAATAAAAATTGGTCGCTCCGAGAGGTGGTCTCTTAATGGAGGTCATGTTTAAATCCAGATTTTAATTGTTGAAACAATGTAACAATTAATGATACTACAATTTATTTTTCTCATTAGGAAAAAATATGAAAATTTAAGTATCAAAACAAAAGTTAATTACATAAGTTAATCACTATAGAGTTTAAAAAATGAATACATTGACGTTTGCTTTGATTTTTACGGTTTTATCTTTTATAACTTTTATTTCAAAGTCCTTTCAAAGTTCAGTAAATAAGTGCCCTTTTTTTTTTTTTTTTTTTTTTTTTTTTTTTCAGGGAAGTTTATTGACCGTCATTCTTAATTTGTCATCAGAGTTAAATTCATTGCCTAAAATGGCACAAAGGGGTTTAAACACTTAAAAATTACCGGTATAAAAATAAAATTCTAAAGTTAGTTTAGAAGTTTGATGAATAATGCTCTCTCCGGAATTATTTTTCTAATAAAACTTTCTTCAAGCGACCACAAAAAAACGGAACTTGTTTCATTTTTTTCAAAGAAATTGGTCTCTCAAGGAGGGAGTTCAACTGGGATGGTCTCTGAATGGAGGTAAAATTAGTATTGAGCCTATGGGAATAAATTTCGTTCCATGAAAAAATGGTCCTTCAGGGAGATGGTCGCTTAATGGAGGTGGTCGCGCAGGGAGGTTTCACTGTATTCATCTGAATCAAATTTTAGCTTCTCCGACTCTGATGTGACATTGATTCAGAGGCTTAACGACTGGACTTATTATTTAATTACTGTTGCTTACAAGGTATTTTGAAGTCAAATTGTCGTGAACCTAATTTAATACAAAAACCTTTTTTTATACCTTTTTGTTTATAGTAAATATTTCTTTGATTTAATTAGAGCGGTTCCGTTGAAGTTTTAAGCTGCCACTTCAGATAACATCATCAACCTCCGTCACACATGAAATAATAGATTGTAATAGGGTAAAGGAGGAAGCATTTTCTAAAAAATTCTTTGTCTTATTGAGAAAGGAAAATGCTATTCGATTTCATAGTTTCTGAATAAGAACACTTGTCAATTTTGTAACGTTTACGAATAAAAATGAATTTAAGTTTGAATTAAAAAAGAAGCAGTTGCCCCGATGGATCTGAGAAAAGCTCAGAAGATGTAGAAAAATTGACTTTCATCAGGTTTGTCAGTCTGAATGTTACTAAATAAAATTCATAAATAAAGGAATACATTTCATATCTATGAATGATTCTTCATTCGTATGTTCGAACCCAATCGCGCCCGTCGGCCTAACCGTTTCGGAGTTTTCGTGGTTTTCTTCGAAACCGTGGTTTCCCATGCGTAAATACGGGTTAGGTTCCCTTAGAAAGACCCGCACGAAGGGCACTCCCCCCCCCCCCCAGGGCCTATATCCCACGTGTTGATAATCGGCCGTCATAAACAGAAACCAAACAAACCAAATCTTCATTCGTATACCTTTAAAACGTCAATTTTGATCAAAATTTCAATTCAAAAACTTTCTGTTTTAGAAAAAAAAAAAAAAAAAAAAAAACTAAGTTGAAATGGTTTTTTTTTTCCCTCAAAAGTTATTGTTTCGCAAAATTTTGTAGAAAATTGTCATAACTCAATAAATAATAGTCATATAACCTCAAATTTTTTAAAGTATGCTTTAAATATATATTCGAAGGGAGTAAAGTATTCTTATGCTAAAGAGATTATTGAGAAGTTTATGAGTTACACAGTTTTAATTTATAAATAGTTAACGTTTTTCATGAATTTTCAGCATTGTTTGCCTTTTTATTACACATAACTTCTAAAATATCCATGTTATTATCATAAAAATATAACGTTATTATATTTATTATGGAACTCATAAAATGTATTTATATTTAATACTTTTAAATTTAAATAGTTTTAAGAAAATAGCAATTTTTTCGGCGAATTGTATACTGTTTTTTTTTTCTTTTTTTCTTTTTAAATAATAATTACTTATTTGTATATTTATGTCACATCTTTATGATATTTTTAATAAAAAATACCAATTTGAAACTTAAAATTTACGTTCTGAGGGCATACAGATGGATTAGCACGTAACAGGGGTAAACACTCCGCACTGTACTGATTAACCGTAATGAGATTTTTTGATGAAGTAGACACGTTTTAAAAATGTCTTTTTATTGAAAATTTCTTTGAAAACTGAATTTTGTTTTTCTCTTGCAAGGTGAATGATACTCAACTGTATAATTTCATATTGGATTCATGATAAATAAATGCGATTGTAAAATGCTTTACTTTTTCGTCTCCTCTACTAAAAATATATTATCCTTCCATTCTGGTGTGTTCAAAGCGTACTTCTACAGTAAACACAGCTATAATGAAAATTAAACGAGTGAAAATACACAAGAAAACAACCAGATGGCTTAAAATGTAAAACCAAACTTTCATTGAAAACCGGAGCAGTAACACATGTCCAAGGTAAGTTTACCTAATGACCTACTGTCAGCGTGCTCTATTGATGGATTGTTTGGTACACCGCTGTTCAAGTTAAAATGAGGTATACGGTAAGCAGGGCCAATCTGTACTGTATCATTAGTTGGTGTGACATTCGTAAATTTACTTCAGCCTTAAATGAAGTACTTTATAGGATAAATGTTTTTTCTTATCAGTATTAGTCCGTTGTAGATAACCAGAGGGTTTTTTAAGAAAGGAACAAGCAGTGATAACACACATATGATAATTTTTAGCATCGCATCAGAAAGGTAACTTTCTAATTAAAAAACATCTGTAGTTACGGCAGTAATTACGACCATTAGCATAGTGTTAACAAGCTGTTTTTTTGGAAAAACGAAGTCTCCCTTTCACGTTGAAGTACTTTTGTTGCAGTAATGTTAAAAAACATATAAAGCTATTCTCAAAATTTTCACACTTGAAGCTAATTAAATTGTATGTAATTATTTTTTGAGCTTGTCCGAAAATTCGGTTTCGGTACGAAATCTTAGTTTCGGCGAACATTCATTCTCGTCAAAAATAATGTCGAGTATTCGGCCGAAACTATCTGTATTTTTAAAACATCCTTTCTTCCTTCGGGAATTTTCAACATTACTCATCGAAAGGTTGTTCTCAACTGCTCTGCTCAACAAGTGCAAAGCGTTTAAGGGCGTTCTCAAATCGAAAAGGGCACCTTTCTGACATAAGTTTTAATTTATTTTTATTCGAAAATGCATGAAACTATCTGGTGTTGTTGTTCAGAAACTATGTAATTGAGCTGTTTTTTCCCTTTTTTTGCAAACGCAATAGATCTGTCAGAAAATAATGTCAAAATAGGCTTTTTGAACCGAATTTCCGTGCGAAGGGAGAAAGCGGAAAGCGCACTCAAGAGCGGGCGAAAAACGGGTTTGTCACGTGATCGATTTCGCTTATAACTCAATAGGTAATTGATTGATCAAAAAATGGAAAAAACAGCTCCATTCCAAATCGCTTCCATGGCCAGGCTTTCCAATTTTATATCTTTCTGTTAAAAAATGAATTTTTAAATTAGTCAGAACGTTTTTCGCTTGTTGAGCAGAACAGTTAAGAACAGCCTTAAGACACATTTACAAATTCATTTCTTAACAGGAAGATATAAAATTGGAAAGCCTGGCCATGGAAGCGATTTGGAATTGAACTGTGTTTACCATTTTTTTTATCAATAAATTGCCTAATGAGTTATAAGCGATTTTGATCACGTGACAAACATGTTTTTTATCCTTTCTTGAGTGGATAATCTTCTTTGGCGAGGAAATTTCAAAACGCCCACTTTGACACTATTTTCTAAAAGATCTATTGCGTTTGCAAAAAAAAAAAAAAAAAAAAACGGAAAAAACAGCTCCATTACATAGTTTCTGAACAACAGCATCTGCTAGTTTCATGTATTTCCGAACAAAAATGAATTAAAACTTATGTCAGAAAGTTGCCCTTTTGGATTTGAGAACACCCTTAAAGCCGTTCTTAAATCCAAAAGGGCAACATAATGGCATAAGTTTTAATTTATTTTTGTTCAGAAATGCATGAAACTAGCAGGTATTGTTGCTCAGAAATTATGTAATGGAGCTGTTTTTTCCAGGTTTTTTTTTTTTTTTTTTTTTTTTTTTTTTTTTTTTTTTTTTTTTTTTTTTGCAAACGCAACAGATTTTTTAGAAAATAGTGTCAAATTGGGCTTTTTGAACTGAATTTCCGCGCGAAAGAAGAATATCCACTCAAGAAAGTGTGAAAAACGTGTTTGCACGTGATCAAAATCGTTTATAACTCAATAGGTAATTTATTTATCAAAAAATGGAAAACACAGTTCGATTGCAAATTGCTTCCATGGTTAGGCCTTCCAATTTTATATCTTTCCGTTAAAAAATGAATTTGTAAATATGTCAAAACGTTTTGCGCTTGTTGAGCAGAGCAGTTGAGAACAGCCTTAACAATTTTAAAACTTTAAGCTACATTCCAAAATTAATTGTTGCATTGTATTTAAGTTTAAAATTATCCACAAAATCTGTTTAAAAAAATCAAATAATTCATCAAAATCTGTACTTTTCTGGGAGCACGGCAGTGCGTCCGCCAAGTTCGCACAAGCCGTAAGCTACCTTTTCCTGAACCATTTCGGCATACTTTCCACCCCCTCATAACGTCGTTTTAGGGAGAGATAAAGAATTTTTTCTTTTATAGACATGTTCATATGGTCAAACTGAACTAAGGTTCCACAATTTCATGTTTCTGTATTTAGTAGTTTTCGAAATATTAAATTCCGAAAAAGCGTTTTTTTGTCACTGACTCACTTCGCATCATCAAATAACTAAGGTACTTCTAAAAGTCGTAGAATCATGAAATTTCACAAGTAAGTACGGTTTGTAGCACAATTAACCAGAAAAATCTGAAAACACAGAATTTCCGCTTCTAAACCCTCCAAACAGGGGGTGTTGATTTGGCCGTATGCATTCAATTGGGCCAATGTTGGTCGCCAAAACTGGATTACAGAGTTTTGAAGGTGTCACGTAATTTCAAGCTGAATAAAATTGTATATGCTTTCCCGAAAATGCTGATTAAATAGAAAAAATTAATATACCTAAAAATTTTAATCAGTATAGGTTATGATATATTTACGATATTAAAACAATAAAACATTTACCAAAATATAACCGCAATTCGGTACGTATCCGAAGTAGTAGCCTTGGAGAAATAGAGAAAATAGCCTTGACAAGAAAAGAAATGTGATAATAACGTATTTTCTGGCAACCTCTTTACTGTGTCATATACACAAGCAATTTTTTCCATTTGTATACAATTTATTTAATTTAAGGAACCCGTTTATTTATTTTTATATACCAACATAAATAATTTGTATATAAAAAACAAAATGTTATACATGTATAAATAAAATGTTTATATGTATATAAGGTACTTGTTAGTTATCCCGTCGACCAATTTCGCCAAATTATATAAATCGCCAAACCACTCGCCTAATTATACAAATTGGCGTAATTTTTATTTAAAATAGCGAAAAAACAAATTAGTCATTATAACATTAATAAAAATACAAATAAAACGTCAAAATAAAAATCATTTGATGACGTAAACACGTTTTGTCAAGTGAATGCGACATTTACGATCAACCATTATTGGCATTTAATCTTAAACTTTGGCGACAGTAATTTGGTCGACGGGATAACTAACAAGTACCGTATATAAATATATATGTATATAAATAACATAAAAGTTCATCAAGTTTGTTTTCATAGTTGTTTATATCATTTGGCAACATACCTCAGTTTCTGAAGTACGAATTGCGCCAAATTTTTTAAAAAAATGCCAAGGTCCCTATAGTGGAAAAATATCCTAATTCTCATAAGAAAATTTAAAAATCTCCTTTTAATTAAATGAAATGTGTAACTAATAAAGATGTCTTTAACGATGTGCGACAGATACGGCGTCCGAAGACCGCTGCTAATGTTATTATATTGTATTATTAGACTACTTACTGTTAATTTATTGTTAATTTTAAAACTGTAAAAGTAGTCCAGGCAATAGAGACCGTATAGGGACTCTACCTAGCAATATTAATGGTAGTGCTGGAAATCAGTTTTCTAGATGTTTTTGGGGTCGCTGAATGCGAATTTGTAACTTCCCACCAAAATTTCCCCCGGCAACCCCCCAAATTTTGGTAAAAAGCCCCCCAAAAAAGGTTTTTATTAAAAAAATTCCATTTTTTTATTGTTTTAGGGGAAAAGTAGCTAGAAATTCAGAAAGTAGACAAAATTTGCAACAAAGTAGATATATGACATTATGACTTAGGATGAAGGGGAAGGGGGGATCTGCCTCGGAACATGCGCCGCAGTGCTGCGTGGACTAAGTTGCGCAATTCCATTTAACCACTCACACGTTTACATTAGCCATCCCATCTTCCCTCCGAATTTTCTCTATGAGGTTTACTTTAAGTTTTTTGGGTCGCTGAATTCGAATTTTTAACTTACCCCCAAATTCCCCCCCCCGACCCCCCCCCACCCAAAAAAATAGTTGTTTTTAACTTAAATTTCTTATTGTTTTAGGGGAAAAGCATTACGAAATTCAGAAAATAGAGAAAATTTTCAACAAATAGGATATACGACATTATGACGTAGGATAAACGGGGAGAGAGGGGGCTGCCTCGGAACATTCCCTGCGCGCTTTTCTCAAAAACCAAATTTTTTCAAAAAATCAATTTTTTGGGTGGTTGCTGGGTGAAATTTTGGTGGGAAGTTACAAATTCGGATTCAGCGACCCGAAAAACATCTAGAAAGCCGATTTTCAGTACTACCATTAATTTTGCCAGATAAAATCCCCTATTGCCTGGACTTCATCATTTAGTGCACGTAGCGCCGCAGTGCATGCTCCGAGGCAGCCCCCACCCTCCCCGTTCATCTTAATTCATAATGTCATATATCCTATTTGTTGCAAATTTTGTCTAGTTTCTGAATTTCGTAATGCTTTTCCCCTAAAAGAATAAGAAATTTAAGTTAAAAACAACTATTTGGGGTGTTTCGGGGGGGGGGGGGGATTTTTGGTGGAAAGTTAAAAATTCGGATTCAGCGACCCAAAAATCTTCAAGTAAACCTTATAGAGAAAGTTCGGAGGGGAGATGGGAGGGCGAATGTAAACGTGTGAGCGGTTAAGTGGAATTGCGCAACTTAGTTTACGCAGCACCGCGCGCATGTTCCGAGGCAGATCCCCCCTTCCCCTTCATCCTAAGTCATAATGTCATATATCTAATTTGTTGGAAATTTTGTCTACTTTCTGAATTTCTAGCTACTTTCCCCCTAAAACATTTTTTTAATAAAAACCTTTTTTGGGGGGCTTTTTAGAAAAATTTGGGGAGGTTGCCGGGGGAAATTTTGGTGGGAAGTTACAAATTCGGATTCAGCGACCCAAAAAACGTCTAGAAAGCCGATTTCCAGTACTACCATTAATTTTAATACATAAAATTCCCTATTGCCTGTACTAAAGAAAGATTATAGTTATAGATAAGGTATGTTAGTCGCCAAAACCCTATTACAGAAAATTAACCTGAGTTATAAAGGTGTTACATGATTTCAAGCTGAATGAATTTTTATATGCTTTTACAAAAATCTTAATAAGGCAAATCTTTCAGTTTATCTGTCCATCTTTCTATCTTTTACTTCCTTAAAACAAATTTTATTAAAGACCGGGAGGCGTCTGCACAGATCATCACCTCATCGAGTTGACGTCTGAAATTTTAGGATTAGTTAAAAATCGATTAGCGTATTAAAATGTAAATGATCTGCCAAGTCATATCTTTGTGGAAAGCACCTACAGACCCGATTTTACCGGGTTCATTGGTGGATTTTCCATTATGTTTTCCTGCACCCATTCCTCCATGTTTCCATACTTTTGTATGCAGGAAAATACAATAGTAAACCTATCAGTCAACCACTAAAATTAGGCCTTCAGGTGGTTTCTACCAAGACATGAATTAACAGACCAGTTGGATTTTAATATGCTAATCTAGTTTTGACTAATCCTAAAATTTCAGCTGTAATCTCGATGAGGTGATGGTGTGTGCAGACGCCTCCCGGTCTATTATAAATGTCCGAATTCTAATCTCAATAGCACTCTGGTCAATCTGGCAATTACCCCTACTATTTATGGAACACTATTCCTTTAAGTGCGTTTTAGTGATGTTAATGAACGTTATGCATATGCATCATGCATATAATACATATGCATACAATACGTAATACATTTGCACCATACATACTATAGGTATATGTGTAATACATAATACATATGCATCATTATGACGTCAGAATAAACAAAACATTTTTTGTCGCCAAATTTGAGAATTGACAGGATATATTACCAAATTTGGCGACACTTCGCTAAATGTTGACAAGCTTGGCGAGTATTTGACGCTAGTGGCTATTTTTCAATGAGTTAATTATTAATGCGAGCCATCTATTTATATCAACTGAATAGTTAAATGGTATAACGTACGAATATTTCCAAAGTGCCAATAGTTTCTTCACTGCACAAAACCTCTGTCATTGTTATTATATTGAACTGTTATTATACTTACTGTGACAATGTTGTTAATCTTTACTCTGCTAAAACTTCTGTATTATATAAAGAGAATTTACGGAAACTATTAAAGCACCGAAACTGCCAGTTCTCCTTATGATTATTATAATTCTATAATATGTAAACTGTTAATAGATATGTACGTTAGAATGAATCTTCTATAATCCGGTTCTTTGCATTTTAGTTTTCAGGTTTCGAATAAAATTAGCTAAAATCTTAAAACCATGGCATATTGGCTAATTCCTCATCAAGATTAGATGAAAAGAAAGATTTTCAAATGGATCAATGGCAGTGAGCCCGTAGACCTTCTATTCTTCCGTAATCGAGTCTATTGAAAAGGTTAACGTGAAACAAAAAGATATTAGCATCAATATGGTTTAATGTAAATTCAGATATTGTCAAAGGATTTCATAAAAACCATTTCACTTGTACCCAATCGTAACAGCTAAAATACTACAACTGGCAGTGAGCCCAATTAGAAACGATCACTTAATAGGATTAAAAATTTCCGCATTAGAGAACGAATCGTAACTGATAAGGAAACATGCATAAGTGAGTTAAGAGATATTTGTCATGAAAGATGAAATACATAACAACACAACATATATGATGTGCTTCCATGATCGTAAAGAGTTCTTGATTTCTCTATGAAAAGCTTCCGACTTGGCGAAATAATGGGCAAGTAAATTATGAATAACAGTAATATGATGCAACGTTTAACATGCAATTAATAGAGCAAATACTGCTTGCTAGAGGCGGCTAGTACTTTAATACCAAAAGAAATAAAGTATAAATTTGTAAAGCTCAATAAAATAAATCTAGGTATTTTTATGTTAGCCGGGCGCGAGTGGCAAATCGCCAAATACTGTTCCTAACTCCATTGTTCATATTGCATTCATTTCATTTAAAAATATAAACTTTTCAGTCATCTCATTTAAAATAAATGCATTTCCCTCATTTTATTTAATAGAATATGTAACATAGAAATAAATAAATAAATAAATAAGAAATAATAACGTAAACCGAAATATTTTATTTGAAAAATCAAACCATTGTTACTAATTTACACATGGGAAAAATGAAAACTGCTATTGGCGAAAAAACAAAATGCTAATGAGGAGATTTGCTCCCGGCTAACATAAAAGTACCAAAATGTAAGTTTTTTTTTATTACTATAGTTTAGAAAAAAAATTGAAAAAACATACAAAAAGTAGTGATATCCCAACAAAAAGTTTTCGGTAAAAAAAAGAAAAAAGCGCCAAGTTCTCCTTAATGTTTCGGCCAGAAAAAGTAGTGATATCTGAAGTTCGCACAAGTTAAAAGCCAAACATCCCAAATCTTTCATTGAAAATGGCTTCCTGCGACTTGGCCGTTAATGCCTTCGACAGGGTTTTTCAAATTTTAAAGTATGTACAAATGAGCTACATGACAACTACATTTTTTCATTATTTTAGGCATTTTGTTGCACAAAGTACAGAAATAAATTACACATTTAAAAAAAAAAACATTTAAACCACTTCAGTCTATTTAAATACTTAGAAGTTAAAAATAACAAAATACTTGTTTCGGAAGATAATATCTCTAATTGATAAAACATAATTAGTATCAGCTTTTAACAGTTTATAAATTGAATACCTCTTAATGTATGCAAATAAACGTTGAAACAAAAAAAATCTCTTTCGTCAATGCACAAGATTTCAATATTATACAATAAAATATTATGTAACATATAGAGAGATTTGAAGTAAGTAAATTTTGTTTTATTTCTTGGGTTTTACGTTAATGACTTTAGCTTTAGACCGTACAAAATGACAATTAAACCACCAGTGGACTAAATGATCTGTAATCAAAACTAATATTTGTTTAATCTGGATGGTATTTATCAGAAATCTTTTACTTATAATGTCTTTATGTGAATTTGCCTCTTTGCATTCTAATATTACTTTTAAAATTTAAATAATTCATAAATGCGAAATTTCCAATCATTAATTTTGAAATGCTGTGGAAGGCATTAACGGCCAAGTCGCAGGAAGCCATTTTCAATGAAAGATTTGGGATGTTTGGCTTTTAACTTGTGTGCGAACTTCAGATATCACTACTTTTTCTGGCCGAAACATTAAGGAGAACTTGGCGCTTTTTTCTTTTTTTTACCGAAAACTTTTTGTTGGGATTTAAGATCTTTTCAATTGCTACTCTTTTTTAAACATTATAATATTTTTGCTCCAAACATCTTGCATACGTTTAGTGAAACATAACGAATAAATAAAAAAGTATTTTTATACATTTAGAGCTTTAAAGGTATTATCATATATATTAAAACCCAAAGGTAAAAATTAAAGTAGGTCGAAATCGATATATTTGTTTTATTTTTATAAATTCAAAATGGCGGTAGAGACAAAAAAATATTTTTACGCACCCTATTGAGTGGCATATCATTGGATAGGTCTTTCAAAATGAAGACGATGTTTCATTGACTATTTTACAGTCAGAAGCTCCGTTTAAATATTACACAACCTGGAAGTTGTGTAGGTAGGATCTCTAGCTTTATTGTAACTCTAACTTTCATAGACATCTATAGGCCTCATCTAAACAGTGTTTATAGATTGGAACTAACAATTCAATTCAACTTAAAAGTCATCAATACAAGTAAATAAAAATGTAGGTAAGTGATATAAAAACAGTTTCACATTGATGAGAAATAATTAATTAGTTTGCTTTTTACGCAGTCGGGTTTTTTTATTTTTTAAATTTAAGTTTTATTAAATTAATTTTTGCTCTCAAACGTATTCATTTTGCAGGTTCTCCTAGTCAAAAACTATATAATGTGGTGTATTGATAGATTTTTTGATAAAGGCAGAATATCAGTATTTTTAAAAAATGCTGTCAAAGTCGGCATTTTGAACCGAACTTCCCGAAACGATAGGTAGTGCTAGAAACGAAAAAAAAAAAAAAAAATGGGCGTACTGAGAAAATAATTGTTTATAAATCAAGTTCTAATTAATTGAACGAAAAATATATTACACAAGTCGATTATAAATCTTTTCAAAAATCAAGTCAGCAAGTTTCATGTTTTTATATTTATAATGAGTCTAAAAATATGTCAAAAAATTTCGGGTTGTTGAGCGTGGAAAAATATATTTTATTAATACCGCCTTAATGTAAATTCACTTGCTTGGTCTTTCTACCAAGCGTAAAATGAGCTGTGAATTTTTCATAGTCGAGTTCGGTGCCCACGCTAAACTAAGGGTGTTCTCAAATCCAAAAGGGCAACTTTCTGACATAAGTTTTAATTTATTTTTGTTCGAAAATGCATGAAACTAGCTGGTGTTGTTGTTCAGAAACTATGTCATTGAGCTGTTTTTTAGATTTTTTTGCAAACGCAATAGATCTTTCAGAAAATAGTGTCAAATTGGGCGTTTTGAACCGAATTTCCGCGGGAAGGAAGAAAAAGCACTCAAGAGCGGGCGAAAAACGTGTTTGTCACGTGATCAAATTCGCTTGTAACTCAATAAGTAATTGATTAATCAAAAAATGGAAAAAACAGTTCAATTCCTAATCACTTCCACAGCCAGGCTTTCCAATTTTATATCTTTTCGTTAAAAAAAGAGTTTGTAAATGTTTCAAAACGTATTGCGCTTGTTGAGCAGAGCAGTTAAGAACAGCTTATGTAAATTCACTTGCTTGGGCTTTCTACCAAGCGTAAAATGAGCTGTGAATTCTTCATAATTGAGTTCGGTGCCCACGCTAAATTAATGCATTATGTAAAAAAAAAAAGAAAGAAAAAAAACATTAATTGCTGTCAAAACATTAGGCATATGATTTTCAAGATACACATTGAATGCTTTATAAAATAATGATTTTTTCTTTTAACCATTTCTACTTTATTACTAATTTTTCGTATATAAACGCTTGGAAAGAAAAGAAAGGACTGTTGGAGTAAATAATTTAAATTACAGACATCATGGAGTGCAAACTCTAAAATATGTTTAAAAAAAAAAAAAAAAAAAAAAAAAGCTTAATGATAATCTGCGCCTACACAAATTTTCTACATTTTAACAATTCTCAGGAAACTGCATATATAAATATTAATAATTATTCCGTCCATAAATGTATTACATATTTTTCAAACATACAGAAAAAAAATATATAAATAATTTACTATTTTGTTTACGAAAAATAAATCCCTTGACTATGGTTGTTTAAAAAGAAAAATAACAGAAGCTCTTTAAAAATAAACAAACTAAAACAAAGAGAAAAAAAAGTATTATTTCCCTGGTTATCCAATTTTACTAACGATAAAGGTAAAAAAAAAAAAAAAAAAAAAAAAAAAAAAAAAAAGTGTAGTTTAAAAAAATTACGTGTTTCGACTGATTAAATTATTTTACAGAAATTAAGAAATAAAATTTAATTAATGGAGAATTTGAAAATTGCATTTTTTCTCCGTTCTAGTAATGCAATTTTTTTCGAGTAGTAATTTTTCCATCTGAGCGAAAATGGATTATGACCTATTTATAATTTTCTATGAGGGCACTTTCCCTTTCGAAACAGGTTCCGAAAGTAAAAGTATTCTCAGTAAATATATATATAAACTGCAAAGAAAATCGAAAAAGATACTTCAGTCTCGAGAAGGCACACAAAAGCCAGTGTTAAATCTATGGGAGTATTATTTTAAAATATCTCGTTCGCTCATTTAAAAAAAAAAATAAAAAACTACAACCAAAATTGCAAAAAGTGAAAAACGACCTTTGTAGAGACCGACCTAATCTATTCGACCTAAAAATCGACCTAATCTAATCAACCTAAAAAAATATAAATATTGAAATACAAATGTGATATTTTAAAAGAACCCTCCAATAGGTTTAAGGGTGTTTTCAAATCCAAAGTGTCAGCTTTATAACACAAGTTTTAGTTCATTTTTGTATGGAAACGCTATGAAATTGGTAAGTGTTCATATTCAGAAACTATGGTGATCGAAAGACTTTTTCCATTTTTTGCCAAACACAGAAGATCTTCCATAGAAACTACTGCCAAAGTTTGTGTTTTGAACTGAATTTCCGGACGAAAAGAGAAATACCAGTCAGGGAAAGAAGAAAAACAGATCATCACCTGACCGATAATCACTTATAACTAATCACCGATAAATAATTTATTAATAAAAAATGTCTTTCAATTCCAAATTGCTTCCATAGTTAACACAGCCAATTTTGTGCCTTTACGTTTAAAAATGAGTCAGTGAATGTGTCAGAAAGTTTCGGGCAAGTTGAGCAGCAGACACCAGAACCGCCTTATTAAGGGGCTATTTCAGTCAAGCAAAGACACTCACACAAGCATATGGTAAATCTATGACAGTGTTCTTTTAAATATCTTGCTTGCAGTTCAATATTTTAAAATATTTTTTAGTTCCGAAAGTTAAAGCATCCTCATTAAAAAGAAAAAAAAAAAGATATTTGATAAACAAAAATTTGTTGAGATAGAAAGCATTCCTTAAAAAGAATCAAAAATATACAAATGCAAACGAATTTTTTAAAAGAATCCTCGAATAGGTTTAACATTAGCTTGCGAGTGTCTTCGCATGACAGTTTCACAACAATTTCTGAAAGTCCATTAGCGTTTATTGGAAAACAAAAACTATTTTTTTTCTTTTCTTTTTTCTTTTCTTTTCTTTTCTTTTTCTTTCTTTCTTTTTTTTTTTTTTTCCTTTATTTGTCTTAGTGAGAATACTTGCAATATATTTTTGCATTTTTGAATGAAAATTGCTTAGTAAATATGTTAGAAACTAGCCAATTTGCATTTGAGAAATATAATGTTTGCTTCTTATGCAATAAAAAAACATGAATTAATCTTAAACAAACATGTTACAATCATATTATTTTGTTTGGTATCCATGTTTTTTTTTTTTTTTTTTTTTGTATGAACGAATAAAATATAAGCATTTAACTTTAAAACATTTTCTAGGTATTTCGCATACTTATTGTATAAAATAAATACTTAACAGCGAGCGCATAAATGGTTGCTTAACCCCTTCGGGACGGGAGCCTTTTACGAAATTTTTAATATTTTGTCACCGTTTTTTAAAAACAGAAAATTGTGTCTTCTTCAATCGAGAAAATGCGCTGATTAAATAAGGCAAATTTTACTGGTGAGAAAAAACAAGGATTCTGAGCGCTACATGCGGCACGTATACGTGTCGCTCATCCCCAAGGGGTTAAAAAAGTTAAGTTTGAAAGTGGAAAAGAAATTCAAAAGTTTAAAAATAGACCCGTGGTTAGGGAGTTGAATTCGGAATTAATTAGGGGAAAGCTGGAAATTGTTTTAATCCATTTAGTTTAGGTCTAGAATGAATATGATAACTTTTCCCCCTCGTACTAGGTGAGCGTTAGGAAATATGTATAGATTTATAGTCAAAAACACGTTTTTTTGCATACTATAACAATATCTCAAAACAGCTCTGTGAAAAACATTGGCAATACAAATGTTGTAGAGCTTAAAATTTTGAGTAAAACGAGTACCTACACTTAATATTTTTGTTGAGCATTAAGGTCACAATTCTACTTTAAAGTTTAAACCCGTGCTCAGGGGGTTGAACTCACAATTAATTTGGAGAAAACTGAAAATTGTTTTAATCCCTTCAGTTTAGATCTAAAATGAACGTACTATGTTTTCTTCCTCGTACTTGGGTGTATGTTAGAAAATATGTGCATATTTATTTTCGAAAAACACGTTTTTTTTTTTTTTTTTTTTTTTTTTTTAATTACCTTAACAATATCCCAAAACAACTAACTCTATAAAAAAAAAAATTGTCAATACAAATGTTGTAGAGATTAAAATTCTGAATAAAATGAGTACCATCATTAATATTTTTGTTCAACATTAAGGTCGCAATTCTGTTTCAAAATTTTGCCATAAGGTTGTTCTTAACTGCTCTGGTTAACAAGCGCAAAACGTTTTGACACATTTACTAATTCATTTTTTAACGGAAGGATATAAAAAAATCCCTGCCGGCTCGGGCCTACAGGCGGAGGTAGATTTCGAAGTCAAGTACTAAATTCACCAAAAAACTTATATCAACATTAAATATAAACCCAGTTCCTTCACTAAGAATGAGCTCTAGGGAGCTAAACATTTTGTGAAAATTCTTATATACACGAATACACACACGCATGTATATGGAATAGGTTTAAAAATGGCTAAAACAAATTCAGAGACCATCAAAGTGTTAAAATATGTTAATATTTCCATAGTCGGGTTTTTATAATGTTTTAATACGTTTCTTCAAACTCACATGACGTTACATATTCACCTGCTGAGGTACATTATATATACAATATGACGTAATATATATATATTTTTAATTCGTCAAACTATTTATTTCATTTTGAGTTTTCATTCTGAAATCTTGCCCTAGAAAACTTATGACGTAATATTCAATTTGTTTTCAATTCGTCAAACTATTTATTTAATTTATTTTTTCACGTGAAAAATCTTGCAAAAGAAAAGCAATTGTTGTGGTGAGAATTTTATTGTTTTTTTTTTTAAATTGTTGGCAACTGCTATAATGAAAAATATTTATTTTTTCCTGCCATTGTTGTGTAAGAGCTGGTTTTATCAGAATCTTGTTAAGACGGTATTCAAAATTTTGAACCCTCCCCATTTCCATTCCCTTGGGCCGATTTTGCCCATTTTCAATCCCCGCCGAGATATTAGCCATCTCAAAGTTGTTGGCGAGTTTGAAGACGATCCGAGCATAATTGCGACTTTTATCGTGCGGACAAAATTTAGTACATACATACATACATACATATATATATATATATATATATATATAAACTTTTTAGGTGGGGGTGGTTTTGGGTTCCTGGGGTCATATAATGAAAAGTTATGAAGGAATTTTTCAAAAGTCGCACCATGGTAACGAATGCAATAGGTAGTATTTCTTACGAAATCTACCTAATTGGAAAGCCTGGTCATGGAAGCGATTTGGAATTGAACTGTTTTTTCCATTTTTTGGATCAATCAATTACCTATAGAGTTATAAGCTTATTCGATCACGTGACAAACACCCTTTTCGCCCGCTCTTGAGTGCTCTTTCTCCCTTCGCTCGGAAATTCGGTTCAAAACGCCCACTTTGACTCTATTTTCTGAAAAATCTATTGCGTTTGCAAAAAAAAAAAAAAAAAAAAAATGGAAAAAATAGCTCAATGACATAGTTTCTGAACAACAACACCGACTAGTTTCATGAATTTCGGACAAAAAATAAATTTAAACTTATGTCAGAAAGTTGACCCTTTGGATTTGAGAAGAGCCATAATCGCTAATCAAGAGCTTGAAGCCAGGAGAGACCAAGTTAACTTAACAATATCTCAAAACAGCTAATTCCATCAATAACATTCTCAAAAGTTGTAGAGCCTAAAATTCTGAATAAAATGAGTACCTACACTTAATATTTTTGTTCTGTATTAAGGACGCAATTTTGAGATATTGTTAAGTTAACTTGGTCTCTCCTGGCTTTAAGCTCTTGATTTGAAAATTTTTGAAATAGAATTGTGACCTTAATGTTGAACAAAGATATTAATGATAGTACTCATTTTATTCAGAATTTTAAGCTTTACAACATTTGTATTGACAATGTTTTTTTATTAAGTTTACTGTTTTGAGATATTGTTAGGGTAATTTAAAAAAAAAAAAAAACGTGTTTTTCGAAAATAAATATGTACATATTTTCTAACATTCACCCAAGTACGAGGAAGAAAACATAGTACGTTCATTTTAGACCTAATCTGAAGGGATTAAAACAATTTTCAGTTTTCTCCAAATTAATTCTGAGTTCAACCCCCTGAGTACGGGTCTAAAACTTTAAAGTAGCATTGTGACCTTAATGTTCAACAAAAATATTAAGTGTAGGTACTCATTTTACTCAGAATTTTAAGCTCTACAACATACGTATTGACAGTGTTTTAACAGAGTTAGCTGCTTTGAGATATTGTTATGGTATGTAAAAAAACGTGTTTTTTTTACTATAAATCTGTACATATTTTCTAACGCTCACCTACTACGAGGGGGAAAACTTAGCATATTCCTTCTAGATCTAAACTGAATGGATTAAAACAATTTCCAGCTTTCCTCTAATTAATTCCGAATTCGGCCTTTTTTTCCTCCCTTACCACTGGGCTAAAAGTAATATTTTAATTTATCATTTCTCTAACTGTGGGCTCTGAAGGAGTTACACACGTGTAGGAAATACATGTAACGATCCTGCAATTTTCCCTTCTTTGATGATATCTAATTGTTGTCGTCATTGAAAGTGACAAAGATTTTTTGGATGAAAACTGACGCTTTTACGATATGACAAGAATAAAGTGAGATCCAGGTGGATCACATTAAAGTACTACCGAAATTATCAACCGACTATACCGAAATTATCAACGAAGTCCTTTGATATTTCACCCGTAAAATTTGTGCATCCCGCAATTTAAAATGTACCTTAATTTATCGCTGTTTACGTGTTGCCTTTCAGTAACAAAGACATGCCGCTTGATTAACATCTGTTATTACTATAGTGCTGCATTTCCACTTCATATATACATGCGAAAGAGTATTATGGACTTACGTCCATAAAAGCATATCACAGAGGACAAAAGAACTTTCCTTTGAGGGAGTAAAACTTTCCGAGACGACTCAACCCCGACCGGAAATTCTCACGATAAAGACAATAAAAAAAATCTTATATAATTGATTATCTTATCTATATCGATATCGAGTATTCTTATCGATTTTCAATACTGCCATAATTTTCTAATCTTATTAATGAAATTATCTTAATGAAAGACTTGTGTCTTCTCATGTCCAAACTTGCTACATTCTGATACACTCACAAAATCATTTTCATTGTCAAATGCATGGTAGCTACTGAATATTAAGGCTGTTCTCAAATCCAAATTGGTTACTTTCTGACACATTTTTTAATTCATTTTCGTTCTCAAAAGCATCCATTTGAAAGGTGCTCTTATTACAAAACTATGTAATCAAATTGTTTTTTCAGTTTTTCAATTTTTTAGTTGTTTTTCAGTTTTTTAGTAGATTTTTCAGAAAAAGCTCTGAAAGTTGACATTTTAAATGAATTTCTGGACACGGAAAAAATGTAACGTTTAATCTATCAAATAATAAAATCTGTTACAGAGAGCAAAAATTCAAACTCCAACGTCAAGTTCCAAACCAGAATCCTTTTGTATAGCAGGCAAACACGTTAGCACTGAGCTATCAGCCTCACCAGCGGTCGAGAAGTTCTGCTCTCAAAGCTGGTAGACGGGGAGGGGGGGGGGGGGGGTTACTCAATCGCGCTCGTCGGCCTAATCATTCGGAGTTTCCCGTGGTTTTCTTCGAACCTTGGATTTCCTTGCGTAAATACGTGTTACGTTCCTTTAGAAAGACCTTCACGGAGGGTAACCTCCCCCCCTCCTCGGGCCCATATCCCCATATTGATAATTGGCCCTCATAAACACAACCTGACACATTTTTTTAATTCATTTTCGCTCTCAAAAGCATCAATTTGAAAGGTGCTCTTATTACACAACTATGCAATCAAATTGTTTTTTCCGTTTTTCGATAAATATTGTAAAATTTTTAGAAAAAGCTCTGAAAGTTTGCATTTTAAATGGACTTCTGAACATGATAATAAAAAAAATTATAAAGTTGAATCTATCAAATAATAAAATCTGTTACAGAAAGGAAAAATTCAAACTCCGGCGCCAAGTTCTAAACCAGAATCCAGCATGCAAACACGTTACCACTGGGCCATCTAACAAATACGAAAAGTACTGAAATTAAGGTTCTGTTTTAAAATCTAAATAGCAGAAATGGTTGAATGTCATTCAATTAATTCATTTAATTAAAATAATATAAGAGTTTCTCAAAATTTTATGACTTGACGTGTAATCGGAGATATTCAGCTGTATATATCCAAAATTCCAAGTTTCTAACTAATAGTTTCCGAGAACGAAATCTGTGACCGATAGACAGAAGAGTGAGACGAACAAGGATTTGGTCAGATGAACGAAACTCTAAAAACTCTCCAATTTTTAAACACTTAAATACCTAAAATTTTTAGACAAAAAAAAAAAAAAACTGTTTCAGAACATCCTTAAATAATTATTATTTATTTACTAAAATTTGCTAAGACAGAATTACAGGCACTCTAAATAAAAAAGAGTGACTATTCACTCCGGAGAAGTGAATAGTCACTCTATCTCAGAGTCAAAATATGCCCAACTACTTTAGAGTGACAATTCGATCTGAGGAAAGGTGAAATTTTTGACTCTCTGAAAGAGTGAATAGCCCCTCCTGGGAAGTGAATATTCACTCTAAACAGAGATAAATAATCACTCTTTCGGAGGAGTGACTATTCACTCTTGCTAAAGGAGTGCGTTTTTTCACCCCTTGTAGGAGTGAACAGTCACTCTTTCATAGGAGTGAATGTTCATTTTTTATGGAGTCAATTCTTTTTTTATTCTGCTTTTATGGGCATTTTAAAAGAATCATATCTTTTACAGCATACAATGAAAATAGACACAAGCGTGGTAAAGATTGGAATAAAATACTTTATTAGCAATACATATTTAATTCATTGTTTGTAACATAATTGAACTTTTAAGGAAAAATTCAATGTTACAAATGAATTAAATTACATTACTGACAGAAATAAACTAAAATATTTTATTCCAATACTATCCCCATTCACTAAATTCACTTGCTTGGTCTTTCTACCAAGCGTAAAATGAGCTCTGAATTCTTCATAATCGAGTTCGGTGCCCACGCTAAACTAAGGGTGTTCTCAAATCCAAAAGGGCAATTTTCTGACATAAGTTTTAATTTATTTTTGTTCGAAAATGCATGAAACTAGTTGGTGTTGCTGTTCAGAAACTATGTAATTGAGCTGTTTTTTTCATTTTTTTGCAAACGGAATAGATCTTTCAGAAAAGAGAAAACAGTGTCAAAGTGGACTTTTTGAACCGAATTTCCGCGCAAAGGAAGAAAAAGCACTCAAGAGCGGGCAAAAAACGTGGTTGTCACGTGATCAAATTCGCTTATAACTCAATAGGTAATTGATTGATCAAAAAATGTAAAAAAAACAGTTCAATTCCGTTAAAAAATGAATTTGTAAATGTGTCAGAACGTTTTGCGCTTGTTGAGCAGAGCAGTTGAGAACAGCCTTAACACATTGAAAAGAAAAAAATACTCGATATACAGATATTAACACATTTCACATCATTTTGATTGCATCTGATCTGTTTTCCCTTATAGATCTGTTTTTCCTTATAATGTATAGATATCAAAGTATTTTAATTATTCCTACGTTTAAATTAGCCAGTGTTCTTATTCAGAAACTATATAATCAATCAAATGATGTTTCCATTTTTTGGTAGAGATAGAAGATTTTCAGAAAATACTGTCAAAGTGGGGCATTTTGAACCAAATTTCCGACACAGCAGCGCGGAGAAAGGGGGAAAACTTTTCATTCCGTGACAAGAATCGCTTATAACTCCATGTGTAATTTATTTATAAAAAAAAAAAAAAAAAAAAAAAAAAAAAAAATAGAAAAAGATATTTGATTTCTAACTGCTTCAGTAGACAGACCTGACAATTTCATGCTTTTTCGTTTAAAAAGGCGGCAGAAAATTGTGTCAGAAAGTTTCATGTTGTTGAGCAAGTAATTTGAGAATCACCGGCGTTTCTCAAGTCTGCTGCTCAACAAGCCCGAAACTTTCTGACACATTTACTGACTCATTTTTTAACATAAAGGCACAAAATTGGCTGAGCTAACTATGGAAGCAATTTGGAATCGAAAAAAATTTTCTATTTTTTGATAAATAAATTATTTATCGAGTTATAAGCCATTATGAGTCACGTGACAACCTGTTTTTCTCCCAAAAGTCTTTCGATCACATAGTTTCAGAATAACAGCACCTGCCAATCTCATGGGTTTCTGAACAAAAATGAATTAAAACTTGCGTCATAAAGTTGCCCCTTTGGATTTGAGAACAGCCTTAAAAGATAATCGTATTCTAAAAACCGCATTTTTTGAGAATGCTTTCATCTTCTTATCTCTTTAAGATGTATTTAAGATATAAAAGTTCTAAATATATAAAAATACTTTTTTATTTACTCGTTATGCTTCACTAAACGTATACGCAAGATGTTTTGAGCAAAAATATCATAATGTTTAAAAAAGAGCAGCAATTGAAAAAATCTTATAAAAGATTAGAGATTTTAATGAATTATTTGATTTTTTTAAACAGATTTTGTGAATAATTTTAAACTGAAATACAATGCAGCAATTAATTTTGGAATGTAGCTTAAGGCTATTTTCAACTGCTCTGCTCAACAAGCGCAAAACTTTTTGACACTTTTACTAATTCATTTTTTAACGGAAAGGTATAAAATTGAAAGGCCTGACTATGGAAGCGATTTGGAATCGAGCTGTGTTTTCCATTTTTTAATCAATAAATTACTTATTGAGTTATAAGCGATTTTGATCACGTGACGAAGACGTTTTTCTCCCTTCTCTGACTGGTTTTTCTGTTTTCTTCGGGAACTTCGATTCAATTCGTCAACCTTGACAATTTTTTCTGAAAGATCTATTGCGTTTGCAAAAAAAAAAAAACACCGAAAACACCAGCTTGATTGCATGGTTTCTGAACAACAACACCTGCTAGTTTCATGCATTTCCGACCAAAAATAAATTTAAACTTATGTCATAAAGTTGCTCTTTTGGATTTGAGAACAGCCTTAAACAAGCGTGCGTGTAAGTATCATGCTTTTATGTTTAAAAACGAGTCAGAAAGTTTTGCGTTGTTGAGGGGCGAAAAATATTTTTTTGAGAAACGCCTTGTCTCTCCCCTCGTCCTTTTGCCTTCTGTGTAACTAATCTTATCAAATGAAGATCAAATATTTATGCGCCAGAGGAAGAAATTTCAAAATCAGTCCTGTGCGAACCTCATGATTTGAATGATTTATGATGAGTCTCGAGGTATTTTACGTACATTTTTAATCAAAAATCTACCCTAGAATTCAGTTATGCAATCTTATCGTAATGTAAGGCTAAATAACTTAACCAGATCTTTTGTTTGTTGACTAACAGTGTGACTTACACGTGGAAGAAAACTGTTGACGTAACTTGAAATAATGTCTGCTAACATTGTAATGATAATCGGAACAGGTTATGGCCGGTTCCATCCTTTAGATAATGTTTTTTCTCAACAAAACAACCCCTTGCCATACGCAATTTGTGAGTTAACGATGTAGTCATCCTTCGTGTTGTGCTTGTTCTTATCTTTTAGTTAGTTATTGGAGAATTCTAGATAATTTAGACAATGAAACGTTGATTATAATATGTATATATATATTTTTTTTTTTTTTTTTTCGAAATGAGTTGATATTGTAGAATAGCAACGCATGCAATGTATCTTTTATACATTTTTGAAGGGAGCATTTCTAAAAATAGTTAAGGCTGTTCTCAAATTCAAAAGGGCAATTTTATGACATAAGTTTTAATTTATTTTTGTACAGAAATGCATGAAACTAGCAGGTGTTGTTGTTCAGAAACTATTTAATCGAGCTGTTTTTTCCGTTTTTTTTTCGAATGCAAACGATATTTCAGAAAATACTGCCAAAGTGAGCGTTTTGAACCAAATTTCCGCGAGAAAGAAGAATATCCAGTCAAAAAGGGGTGAAAACGTGTTTGTCACGGAAAACACAGTTCAATTCCAAAACGCTTCCATGGCCAGGCTTTCCAATTTTATATCTTTCCGTTAAAAAATGAATTTGTAAATGTGTCAAAATGTTTTGCCCTTGTTGAGCAGAGCAGTTCAGAACAGTCTTAATGATTGGTATATCTAATATAAATTATATATGCTTCAATGGCATTTAATAGAAATTAAGGCATTAAAGATTTAAAAAAAAAAAAATCGCCACTACGCCACTCAACAACTAAAATCTTCATGACATATTCATGACGTCATTTTCTTTCCCATTTGTTTGAAATTTTCAATTATTCACATTAAACCTCATAAGAATCGAATTTCGTTTTTCATTTTCTCTATATATTACAGATTTTTTGTATAGTGGACTGCCATCCAAAGACCATTCTTTGTCATTATCGTTATCACGAAAATCGGATCAGAAAGCGACATTTGATATTGCTTTCTGAAAAATTCTTTAATTTTATAGAAAAGCAAGAGAACATTACTCCATTTGTTAGATACTGGATAACATTATCTACAAATGTTATGACTTTATCAGAAAAAGTATTTGGTAAATTTGTCAGAATGTAAGGAGTTCAAATTTTCTAACAGTTTTAAATAGGCAAACTCCAATCTCCCATAGGTGAACTCCAATGCCATTTCAAAGTTAGTTCTCAAATCCAACATAGCTGGTTTATGATACAGTTTTTAATTGAATTTTATTGGAAAACGCAAGAAATTCACACCTGTTTTTATTCAAAAATTATGTAATCAGACAATTTTTCTTTTTCAGTAAAAGCAGAAAATATTTCAGATTCAATAATTCACTCTCTCAAAGTTTGTTTTCAGCCGATTTGCGGATGAGAGGGTGGGAAAAACTGCGATCACAAGATAAAAATCGGTTGTAACTCAAAATATATTTAATTTAGAGGAAAATTAAAACTGTGAGATTATACAGATCATTCCAATGATCATGCCTGCAAGTACCGTACTTTGTATTAAAAGTAAGTCAAAAAATGTGTCAGAAAGTTTCACGAAGTTGTGTGGGGGAAAATATTTGATTCTTGAAAAAATATATTTTAAAAGCAAGTTAAAAATCATCCATAAATAAAAAAAACTTTAATCTCAAAAACGTGTAAATGGTGATGCATGGTTTTTATTCGCTGTGGCATAGTCAAAAAAAGTCTAGAAGGAGCTTCCCGCAACTATTTTCAAACAATAATATTCGCCTTATGTTATCGCAGAATTAAAAAAAAAATATTCTGCAATTAAATAAGCCAACAGTTATTGTTCGGAATACGTCGTAAGATTGCCCTCTTCCTCGCTATGCCATTTTTAGGTGCGTTCGTAGTTATATAAATACGTAGCACCTATAGTCGTCGTTCAGTCCGTCTGTCCATCTGTCCGTCTGTCCGTCCGTCCGCATATAACAGAGCAAAAACTACCCGACCGAACGGTCTGAAATTTTAAATATATGATTGTTGTAAAATTTTGTCGAGCCATTTCAATTTTTATGAAAATCAGATGTATAGTTTAATTACAGGGACATTCAAAAGTTTTTCTTTACATTATGGCTAATGGGAAAAAATTATTGCAAGTGCATTTTAATGATGTTACAGTCTTCCGAATCGTCTGAAAATTTAAATATATGATTGTTGCAAAATTTTGCCGAGTCATTTCAGATTTTATGAAAATTGGATGTATAGTTTAATTACAGGGGCACTCAAAATTTTTCCGTTACAATTATTGCAAGTGCATTTTAATGATGTTACAGACTATGCACTTATGAAGTATAAAAAAATATACATTCAGTACAATATGGGGTGCAAAAAATATTTATAAAACTAGTTATAGAACGAACGCACCTCATTTGCCACGTTTGACGAGCAATTTCCTACTTGTTTATTCAAGGGAATGGATAAACTTTCATCAATTAATACAAAACAGAACTTGCACCTACCAGGCCTGCGGAGTCAAAGTCGGAGTCAGGACCATTTTTGAGAGAAAGAGTCGGAGTCAGATCTGTTAAAATTCTCGGTCTCGGAGTCCTCCATTCTACAAGCAGGGCTGCGTTGTCAGAGTCGGGCACATTTTTGAGCGAAAGAGTCGGAGTCAGATCTGTTAAAATTCTCGGAGTCGGAGTCCTCCATTCTACAAGCAGGTCTGCGTTGTCAGAGTCGGTCACATTTTTGAGCGAAAGAGTCTGAGTCAGATCTGTTAAAATTCTCGGAGTCGGAGTCCTCCATTCTACAAGCAGGGCTCCGTTGTCAGAGTCGGGCACATTTTTGAGCGAAAGAGTTGGAGTCAGATCTGTTAAAATTCTCGGAGTCGGAGTCCTCCATTCTACAAGCAGGGCTGCGTTGTCAGAGTCGGGCACATTTTTGAGCGAAAGAGTCGGAGTCGGCCACATTTTTGAGCGAAAGAGTCGGAGTCGAAGTCGTCCATTTTCCCCAAACGACTCCGCAGCCCTGGCACCTACTGAACATCCTGAAAAAAATATTTTTTTTATTAATTCTCTTTTTTTTTAAACCAAATAAAATTAAATTCACTAAAATAAAAACACTCTTTATTTTTATTTTTTAATGTAATTATATTTATACTGCCGTAATATAAATTTTCCATTTTAGAATAAATAAAAAATATATATATTTATTTATTTACAGTATAATCTCGTAACAACGAACGCCACTTTAACGATTTTTTCAGTTTAACGAATATTATTTGGATTGCTAAAAAAATCCTATTATCTTATTTCGTTATAGAAATATTCTTATTTCGTCATAGAAATAGAAATTTAACAAATTTTTTAGTTTAACGAATATTATTCGGATTTCTAAAAAATTCCTATTATCTTATCTCGTTATAGAAATATTCACTTTAACGAATTTTTCAGTTTAACGAATTGCTAAAAAATCCTATTATTTCGTTATAGAAATAATTCATTTTAACGAATTTTTCAGTTTAACGAATATTATTTGGATTGCTAAGAAAATCTTATTATCTTATTTCGTTATAAAAATATTCACTTTAACGAATTTTTTAGTTTAACGAATATTATTTGGATTGCTAAAAAAAAAATCCTATTATCTTATTTCTTTATAGAAATATTCATTTTAACGAATTTTTCAATTTAAAGAATATTATTTGGATTGCTAAAAATCCTTTCATCTTATTTCGTTATAGAAATATTCACTTTAACGATTTTTTCAGTATAACGAATATAATCAGTGCTCTGCATAATTTCGTTATAACAATATTTCACTGTATTTATTTATTCGCTTATAAAAATCATAATTAATAAATTTGTCTTCTTTAACGCTGTTTTCAAATCCAAACTGGCTGCTTTCTGATACATTTGCAAGTTATTTATGTTCACAAATGTATCAAATTGGTAAGTGCTCTGATTAAAAAACTGTTATGAATTTTTTTTTTTTTTTTCGTTCTTCGGTACATATTCAGCATATATTCAGTTACAGTCACTTGCTTCCCACATAGTGACAATACTTTTCAACTTTCGAAAAACCGTTCAAAATACCAATTTTGAAATCACTATCTGCAAGTGCTTCGCTTCATTTATAAGAAAACGAAAATCACCATTCAGATTCTTAGATTATTGAAAACAACAAAACCTTAAGTCTATTCTCAAGTTCAAAAGGGCAACTTTATGACATAAGTTTTAATTTATTTTTGTTCGGAAATGCACGAAACTAGCAGATGTTGTTGTTCAGAAGCTATGTAATCGAGCTGGGTTTTTTTTTTTTTTTTACAAACGCAATGGATCTTTCAGAAAATAGTGACAAAGTGGGCGTTTTGAACCAAATTTCCCCGCGGAAAGAAGAATATCCGCTCAAAAACACGTGAAAAACGTGTCCGTCACGTGATCAAAATCGCTTATAACTCAATAGGTAATTTATTGATCAAAAAATGGAAAACACAGTTCGATTCCAAATCGCTTCTATGGTCAATCTTTCCAATTTTATGTCTTTCTGTTAAAAAAGGAATTTGTAAATACGTCAAAACGTTTTGCACTTGTTGAGCAGAGCAGTTGAGAACAGCCTTAAGACTGTTCTCATATCCAAATTGGCTACTTCATGTAATATTTTTTAAATTCATTTTTGACCTCAAACATATCAAATTGGAATGTGTTCTTGTTCTTATTAAGAAACCCTGTCTTTTTCCGTTTTTCGGTAAAGGCAGAAGATTCTGTCAAAGTTGGCGTTTTGAACCAAATTTCTGAACGCGACAGCGCAGGAAAGCAAAGACACTGTCGCCCTGAGTTAGCGTTTATAACACAAGATGCAACTCATTTACCGGTAAATGAAAAAAAATCTTCGAGTACAAATTAATTTAATAATTTAATAATGCCTACAAGTATCTTTCTTTTATGTTTAAAAATGAGACTGAAAATGTGTCAAAGTTTCGTGTTGTTAAACAAGGAAAAATATTTTTTTGAGAACCTCCTTTGTTTTCGTAAAAAATAGACATTGTATTTTTTGTTGCAAGTGAAATGAAACTAGAATTCATTTCTATCCGTCCTAAATTATATTAAAAAAGACAGCTTTAGACGGGCGATAAGCCTGGGACATATTAAGGACTAAGGTACAGAAAATACACAAAATATTTGCCTAATATATAAAAGGTTCTTTAGAAGCTATCCTCAGTAGATGTGCTTAACGAAAATCTCACACAAGACCCAATTGGTTCTGTTTATAAATAGCCTTGTTATTTTTACCTCCTTACCTAATTTTTTTACATTTTTCTGCCATTTGAAGTTGAAGGTTTTGTGTTGATGAGGTTGGTTGAAATTAGAACTGATTTTTCTTATTGTGTTATATTTTATTTATTTATTATTAGTTTTATTATTATTATTTAATTTATTTTTTCTCATTAATTCTTGTATTTATCCATGCCAAGACTATTTGACACGCAGACTTTTAACTATCCTATGAGCTCTGAATTACAATATGGCGTTGCACCTAGCTTCCATAAACAACAAAGAAAATACCCTTAAAATGAATGTCTCTTAAAATTATGTTACAATGGGTAGCAAAGGATTAATGCACTTCAGAATTTTATTTTTAACTTTCCGAAAATATATTGGAATTAAGTACGCGTCGGTACACTCTGGAAAAAATTGTGGCATATTTGAGGCCTCTTCACAAAACACCATTTAATAAAAAGGAATCTTTTGCACAAAATTCCATTCCATAAAAGAAAAAACTTCATATATATCTATATTTTAAGTGTCAAAGCATCATATGTCATGCAATCTATTGGTTGTATAACGAATTTTATTAATTTGAAAACTTTTCAAGTGACAGATGGCCCACGCTAACTTGGATATTAAATTGCCAGTGCAAGAGTGGATCGAATGGCTGAAGCTTGGTCACATCTGGCACTAGCAAAACTGGTCTAAAAGAGTTTGACAAAAATTTATACAAATTTTGGAAAGCACTTTTTGCAAAATCACGACTGTCGAGATTGATCCATGCTGGTTCTTAACGCCTCATTATATTATCTCGTTACGATTTGAAATGTGTAACTTACAAATTAAACAGTTTCACAGAAATAAGAACTTTAACAGTGGTCTTCATAAAACTAACATTAATAAAAACTTTGTTTCGGTTGCATTAACTTTATTCTTTCATTCGTTATAAAAAATTTCTGTTTCATAAAAATATAATACACTTAACACAAAAAAAAAAAAAAAAAAAAAAAAAAAAATCACAAAAAAGTAAACTCCGCACATTAAAAATAAAGAAAAAAAAATGTAAAACATGTAATGTTTCTGGTTTATGTTTTTCCCCAGCTTCGATCTTACGAAATGTCACTTTTCGCTTTCCGTCTCCTATACTCTTACTGCTGAAAAACAGTTTTACAGGTTACTGCAAAATTTAATGCTGCATATTCCACTTAGACGAAATTGGCGATTTTCTCGGGGTATAACAGATTTGGTGTCAAAACTTTATTTGGGAAAGTACACAAATTCATATATGGTTGAACACTTGGTAAATAAAATATTAAATTTAGTTCATTCCATATAATCTAAGATCACCCTATAAGTAATTTTTTATAATCAGCCCAATCAGCCCAATAATCAGCCCAAAGGGTAAATCTGGAAAGGTTAATTCTTTATTTGTTGATGTTGTGTGTGTATGTGTGTGTGTTCAAATTACGATAAACTGTTATAAGTTATTGAATTTCCATGGCTTTTAAATAAAATTAAAATATATAGTTTTAGAGATTTTTTTTTTCTGAATATATATTTAAATTAAGTGTATATCGGTATCGGTCCATCCTCGCAAAAGTTGAACCCTATTTGAGGCTTCTTAACGAAATTCTATTTAATAAAAGTGACTCCTTCACAAAATTACATTTAGTAAAAGGACAAAATTAAATTTAATAAAAAGAGACTCTTCACAAAATTCAATTTAACTAAAAGGAACCCTATTCACAAAATTACATTTCAATAAAAGGAGCCTTAACACAAAATTCTTATTCCATGAAAGAAAACGATTAATATATATGCATATTTATTTGTTTATTTATCTATTTATATCCTTATGATGTGAAATGTGTAATTTACAAACAAAAGAAACTCTCAGAAAGAAAAATGTTATCACTTTAAGGGGACCGGGTAAGCGAAATTCAACCAAAAAATCGATTTTTACTTTTTTATATCATTAAATAGTTTATCTTTTCAACGATGTATTACACATGTTTATATATATATATATATATATATATATATATATATATATATATAAAGGTGTTGTATTTTTTTTTTCATTCTTTCTAAGAGCACTTCACAGCAGTGGGCTACTTTTTTAAAATTCAGATTTCTTGATTAACCACTTTTGTGAAGTGGTAAAATTCCCATTGTTTTCGCCTTAATTAATATGTTATTAAAAAAGGCGAATTTTACTATTTCAAAAAAGTGGTGCCAATAAAGAAAACAGAATTTAAAAAAGTAGTCCACTGGCAACACTGCTTCACAGCTTTAAGTGAGTTTTTCTCAAAATTTCGATTTTTCAGGTTTGTGTTCCTTTTCTTCAATATCTATTAAATTCAAGAACTCAGATTTTTCTAAATACTATGTTATAGTGCATAGTTTAACACAGGGATTTAATGATTTGTTGAGAATTATTATTTTAGGCGGTGAAATCTTACCAGAAATGCTAATTTAAAAATGTGTTTCAATAAATAATTAATAATTAATTTTCAGTTTCACTGAGAAAGAAAATGGTCGTTTAAAATAAGTAAAGCATGTTATTCAAACTACTCTAAAAAATCTAGACCTCTATCTTTCACCATTTCTGAGAAAAAGGTACATAAAGTTGGCGTATTTTAACAGGGCCGAGATAGAGCTTACCCGGTCCCCTTAAAAGAATAATATGAATTTAGTTTCCAAAATGTTTGTTTATCAACAAACTTATTGTGATATTACCTGTAGATATGTAACAGTTATAACTCACTTTAAAAGATTCTGTTTTTTTTTTTTTTTTTTTTTTTTTTTTTTTTTAAGGGAGTAACCTTAATGGACCAGAGTTAATTTTATATAATTTTAAGGGTGATCTCTATTTTCTCTCCGCATAACAATGCGCTTCTTTCTGAAATATTTATACCCTCATTTTGCCCTTAGAAGCATGAAATTTACACACGATACATAAGAATCAAATAAAGTTTCATTTTCTCATTAATGGAGCACATCTTCGATTATACAGTAGCTCACATTTGTTTTTGGATACTTGTGTTTTTGAAACTTACTTATAAAAAACATCATCTAAATATTAAAGGATCTACTTAATTTTTTTTTCATATAAACTTTATTTTCCCTATAATAAAACCTACGTATTGTAATGAAAATATATTCAAAACTTTTTTTTCAAAAAATTAATTTACCGAGAAAGTGTTAAAAACAATCTCACATGAGTAATTGGACACTTGAAAGCTTTACAAAATTTTTTGACAGACAATATTTTTTGTTATTTATTTTTATTATAAATGGACATATAGGTCAAATATTATCGTCTGCACTTTGAAATTACTACTAATTCATGAAAATTTGCTTCATTTCTATTTTTGAAGAAAACATGGCCGGACGGTACAAAGTTACAGTAAATTCCATTCTTAATTTAATCATGGAACATTTTAAAGATGGTAAAAGCATCAGAACTATCGCAAAACTTGTTAAAGTGAGTCATTCAACTATTTTTGCTATTATAAAATGACGGAAATTACATGGAACTGTTCAAAAAGCATTAAAACCAGGAGCTTCTCACAAGCTAACCCCGTGGAATCGAAGGTTTATTATACGTAAAATCAAGAAAAATCCAGGAATTTGAGCAGTGAAACTTACAACAGAATCAGTAAACAGATTTGCAATAAAAGTACATGCTGGAACTGTTAGGCGAGTTGTCAGCTCATATGGATACAACAGTAGAGTTGTCAGAAGAAAATTTTTCATTAATGAAAGAGCAAGGAAGTTACGTCTGGATTTTGCAAAATCCATGGTAGACAAAGATGTATCGTTTTGGAAAAACGTGATACTTGTGAATGAATCAAAATTTAATGTATTTGTGTCTAATGGGCGAATAACTGTGAGGAGAAATCCCAACGAAGAGCTCAATCTGAAAAATGTGTTGCCAACTGTCAAACATGGAGGTGGAAGCATAATGGTTTGGAGATGTTTTGCTGCTTCTGGTAATGGGAAACTTAGTTTCCATTGAAAATAATATGGACCAATATAAGTATATAAATATCCTGAAAGAAAGTTTGAAAATATCTGCCCAAAAACTCGGAATTCAAAATGCATTCAACTTGCATCAAGATAATGATCCCAAACATACAGCCCTAAATGTTCGCTTATGGCTGCTGTACAACTGTCCCAAAGTTATCAAGACTCCACCATATTCTTCAGATGTAACTCAGTTGAAAATGTGTGGCATAAACTGGAGAAAAGAACAAGAAAACATGGATATATTTCTTCAAAAGAACAACTTAAAACAGTATTAACAGAGAAATGGAACAAAATTGAACATTCTTACACAAAAAAAACTAGTTGCATCCATGCGAAAACTTTTTAAAAGTGTAATTTCAGCTAAAGGATAACCAACAAAGTAATAAAATGTTTGATTATTTGCATCTTTTTGTTTACATTTGTTGAATCTTCAAAGTGTCCAATTACTTATGTGAGATTGTTTTTAGCCCTTTCTCGGAAAATTAATTTTTTGAAACAAAGTTTTGAATATATTTTCATTACAATAAGTAGGTTATATTATAGGGAAAATAAAGTTTATATGAAAAAAAAAAAAAAAATAAGTAGATCCTTTAATATTTAGATGATGTTTTTTATAAGTAAGTTTCAAAAACACAAGTGGTCCGAAAACAAATGTGAGCCACTGTAATAATTTAGTCTCTGATGAAGACATTCTTCAAGCTGCCACATCTCAAAAATCACCTCGAAATGCTAACTTTGACAACATTTTATGAGATCCTTTACCTTTATAGAAAAATAGAAAACTCTGTTTCATTGCTTTAGTATCTGAATATGAAAAATTGCTTATTTTTCATATAAATTTTCGAATATAAATGGTTTTTATTACTATGTCAGAAAGTAATCAGGTTGAATTTGGGAACAGCCTTAAGGCTGCTAGTCGATCAAGGTTCCGAATTCCCCTCACTAATGCTAAGTCTATGTATGGGGATAGGATGCACTCTATATTTAAAATATCTCCTCAGGAAATTAACGTTTTTAATAGCTATTTCCTTTGTACTCTCCTTAAAAGATTTCTGTTTTTTCCTTAGTTCTCAAAATATTTCTAAAATCTATGATTGATTTAATATTTTATGGACTAAAAGCTGACGAATTGCGAATAAGGTTGTAACACGTCATGTAAAAGTAAGTATATATTTTAGAAATATTTTGAGAACTAAGAAAAAAAGAGGCATCCTTTAAGAGTGTTCTCAAATCCAAAAGGCCAAATTTCTGACATAAGTTTTAATTTATTTTTGTTCGAAAATGCATGAAACTAGCTGGTGTTGTTGTTCAGAAACTATGTAATAGAGCTGTTTTTTCCATTTTTTTGCAAACGCAATAGTTTTTTCAGAAAATAGTGTCAAAGTGGACGTTTTGAACCGAATTTCCGCACGAAAGTAAAATATCCACTCAAGAGCGGGCGAAAACGTGTTTGTCACGTGATCAAAATTGCTTATAACTCAATAGGTAATTAATTGATCAAAAAATGGGAAACACAGTTCGATTCCAAATCGCTTCCATGGCCAGGCTTTCCAATTTTATATCTTTCCGTTAAAAAATGAATTTGTAAATGTGTCAAAACGTTTTGCGCTTGTTGAGCAGAGCAGTTAAGAACAGCCTTAAGGAGAGTACATAGAAAAAATAAGTAAAAAATATTAATTTTCCGTATAGATATTTTAAATACACGAATGCATCAAACGCTCATCATAAACTTAATACTACTGAGGAAGATTCGGAAGCTGAGTGACTAGCAGCCTTAAAACGGTTCTGAAGTCCCATGCCCAACAACGCAAAACTTTCCGACACATTTTCTGCAAGGCCGTATCCAGAAAAATATTTTGTAGGGGATTTGATCATGATTTGATCATTTTCTCATTTTTGATTTTTTCTCTTTTACCGAGTAATTTTTTTCAGATGGACTGGTGGCTTCCATTATTATGAAACAGCCATTATAAATGAAGTGTTAGGTGAAGATGAAAGAGCAGTCGTAAAAAGTTATAACTCTGATTTTCTGGCCAGAATAGGAAGAAAAATGGCCATTTTTTTTCTTTTCAAAAGAAAATTACGGCCATTTTTGTTTCCATTCTGACCAGAAAATCAGAGCTCTAACTTTTTACGGCTGCTCTTTCATCTTCACCTAACACTTCATTTCTAATGGCTGTTTCATAATAATGGAAGTCATCAGTTCGTCAGAAGAAAATGATCCATTCCAAAGGTATAAGTTCGATTGAAAAAACTATTTAATACTTTGAGCAGAAAGAAGAGGCTTCACCTGCAATTTTCATGACACTAATAGAATCACATAGCTGCCAATGTGTACGGTTTTGTTACCTCTAAAATTTAATAAAAATTTTTGCCATAATCGTTGACATTTGTTAGATTTCGACGATTGAATTAGGCAAAATTTACTGGTACGTTTTAGTGATGAGGAAAAAACTTAAAAATTGGTCGCTATGCAGTAGCATATTACTGCAGAAAAAAAAACTGCAGCAAAATTGACATTCAACAAACAAAAAACTATCAAGAGCTTTTTCAAATAAACAATTTCATTGACCATTTTTCTTAAAAGTAACGGAAATGTACCCCAAAGAAATGTTACTAGTACCATAAAAATGAATGAATTAAGTAAAAATTTATATTTCACCTCCAACGGTTTGTGTAAATTCGGTGTATTCGAGCTTTTTGCTTATCTGAGGTGAGCTTGATCCATAATAACCGCCGCGGCGAGCGGCCCCTATTCGTCCGCAGCCCTTTATTTTTCCACTTAGTCCGACTCTTTCGCGGAAGCTAGATTCTTAGGTCCCCAGCCACGTCCCGAAAAAGACTCTCTAGCGAAAACGAGATTGAAAAAAAAAAAAAATTCAAAAATCGAAACCGGACAAATTTAGAAGGGAAATTACACAAATTAAAGACACCGAAAACCTTGAAGGGACGGCTCGGGGCGATGAAGCTACCCGACGACCCCTTTGCTTCTTCTAGCTTATTATTAGCTTGTAAGTTATTAAAAATAAATTTTTTATTGGAAAATTATTATTTTTATTGTTGATTAAATTATGTAAATTAATTTTATTGAGTGCATTATTAGAAAATGAAATTATTAGTTGAATATTGTTAGTTTTTTATAAGTATTATTTGAAATTTTAATATTAAGAAGATTAATTCTAAAATATAAAAGATAAAAAAAGACATCTCCAACATGTGAAGGTAAATTTAATTATTAAAAAAAAAAAAAAAAAAAAAAACTTTATAATACATGTTAAGATTTTTCTTTTTGATTGAAAAAAATGTGTTTTCTAATCACGATCCCATTGAAGAAAGTAATGAATTCATTTTTCAAACTCAATGTAGTTGATTTTCGAATCTTGACTGTGTTGAGTGATAATTAATGGCATTTTATAGTCATCTTGACAGAAATTTTGGAGGGGGATCAAACCCTGGTGATCCCCCCATTGGCTACGGTCTTGATTTTCTGACTCATTTTTAAACGTAAAGATATAAAATTAGCAGGCCTGATCATTAAATCGATTTTTAATCGAAATGAGTTTTCCTTTTTTGATAAATAAATTACATATCGAGTTATAAGCGATTTTGGTCACGCGATGACCCTTCTTTCTGTCTCTCACGTCGGAAATTTGGTTCAAAACGCCTAATTCGACTGTATTTTCTGTGAGATATTTTACGTTTACCAAAAAATGGAAAATGTCTTTCGTATACAGTTTCTGAATAAAACTTCATAAAAACTGAATAAAACTTACCAATTTCATACGTTTCTGAACAAAAATTAATTAAAATATGCGTCAGAAAGTAGCCCCGTTGGATTTGAGAACAGCCTTAAGGCTATTCTCAGAGATGAATCTTTACAAATAAATTACTATGTTCGGAAAGCTTATTTACCATTAAATTACTGTGACATCTGCAGATGGTGTCACATGAAACACCATTAACTTAGATAAGCATCATCATTAACAAATGACTCAGAAGAACTTCCGTATTCTGAAGGCATGGTCAGCTTCAAATCCGTGGGAAATTTTAGTAATAAGACGATTATCATCATGTTACCTTCCTTTTTCTATGGAGTCTTACGGCGATTCTTAATTTCCCTGCTCAACATGCAAAGCGAAATTTTCTGACACAATTACTGACTCATTTTTAAACTTAGGGGTTAATTCAGTCACGCGAAAATACCCGCTTGCTAATGCTTATCCTATGGAAGAATTTTTTTAAGATATCTCGTTTGTCGTTTGTATTTCAATATTTTGAAATGATTTTTTTTTTCATTGAATAGCTGAAGTCAATATGTACAAAGACCGTTTTTTTTACTTTTTCGATTTTGTTTGCAGATTTTTTATGAGGATGCTTTCACTTTCGAAACCGGTTCCGAAAGTGAAAGCGTCATAATTGAAAATACCTGAAGATAAAATCGAAAAAGTAAAAAATGGCCGATGTAGAGATCGATCTCAGCTATCCAATGCAAAAAAAGAAAAAAAAGCATTTCAAAATATTGAAATGCAAACGAGATACTTTAAAAATTGCTCCCATTGGATTAACATTAGCGAACGGGTGTTTTCGTCTGCTGAAGTAGCCAGTAGAGTGTATTTGAAAAAATATTCTTCCACCCTCAACAGCTCGAAATTTTCTGAGACATTTTCAGATTCATTTTTAAAAGAAAAAGCATGAAACTTGCTGAGGTGATTTTTGAAGAGGCCGTGTGATTTCATTTTTCGCTCAATTAATTAGAATTTGATTTTTAAACAATTATTTTCTCAGTATGATCATTTTTTTCATTCCGAGATCTCCCCCTTCGGAAAATTTGGTTCAAAACGCCAACTTTGGCAGCATTTTTTACAATATTGTCTGCATTTATCAAAAAATCGAGAAGCACGGCACATTATGTAGTTTCTAAATTAGATTTCCCAGTTTGATGCGTTTGAGAACAAAAATGAATTTAATGAATCAGAAAATAAGCAATTTGGATTGGAATACACCCTTAAAGGGATAAAATTGGCAGGCCTGCTCCACTTAGACAATCAGGCCTGACTATTGATGCGATTTGCAATCGAAATGAGTTTTCCATTTTTTGATAAATAAATTACTTACCGAGTTATAAACAATTATGTCACGTGACAATCGGCTTTTCCTCCTTTCTCGCGTTCGCATCCGGAAATGCAGTTCAAAACGTCCACTTTGACAGTATTTTACGAAAGATCTTTTGCGTTTACCAAAAAATGGAAAACTTCTTTCGATTACAAAGTTTCTAAATATGAACTCCTGCCAATTTCATATGTGTTTCCGAACAAAAATGAATTAAACCATGTTATAAAGTTGCCCCTTTGGATTTGAGAACAGCCTTAAAAAGTTTAAAGCTGTTTACAGCAAAACTGACCATTTTGTAATACAAAATCATATTTATTATTTAACTCAAGAAATTTGTATCTAACCTCATTCAGATACCAAAAAGTCGAACAGTGTTTTCGATTTCGTTATAAAGTCAAAGAATCTTTCAGAAAACGGTGCAAAATTTAACGTTTTAAGTTGATTATCGAGATCCTGAAATCGGGGAGCTATAGATTGTAATATATTCAAGATATATCACATTTATAACACAATGAAAACTGCTATTCGATTCTTAGATACTTCAATAATAATGTTTTCAAACATAATGCATCGACAATAATTATGTGGAAAATTAATTCGTGAATGTATCAGAAAGTTTATGTGTTTACGATGAGGGATAATAAAAGAAAATAACAATGCCTTAAACAGAATATGCTTTTGTTAACGCCTGAATATGCTAATCTTTAAAGCTGTCCTCATAAAGCCTAACTCGCTTACTTTCTGACGCATTTTTTAATTCTTTTTTTTTTTTTTTTTTTTTTTTTTTTTTTTTTTTTTTCACAAGTCTCTCAAATTGGCAGTTTGCTGTTTTTGAGGTTGTTCTTTACTGCTCTGCTCAACAAGCGCAAAATGTTTTGACACATTTACAAATTCATTTTTTAACGGAAAAATATAAAAATGGAAAGCCTGACCATGGAAGCGATTCGGAATTAAACTGTGATTTCTATTTTTGATAAATAAATTGCCTATTGAGTTATAAGCGATTTTGATCACGTGACAAAGACGTTTTTAATCTCTTCTTGAGTGCTTATTCTTCTTTCGCGCGGAAATTCGGTTCGAAATGGCCCCTTTGACACTATTTTCTGAAAGATCTATTGCATTTGCAAAAAACAACGGAAAAAACAGCTCGATTACATAGTTTCTGAACAGCAACACCTGCTAGTTTCATGCATTTCCGAACAAAAATAAATTAAAACATATGTCATATAGTTGCCTTTTTGGATTTGAGAGCAACCTTAAGAATCTATATGTAATCAAATTGTTTTTTCGGTAAAAATAGAAAGTTTTCAGAAAGGCTGTGAAAGGTGGTATTTTTAATCAAATTTCTGAGCGCGATATGAAAAAAATATCGTCCTGAGACAACAATCGCTTATAGTTTTTCAAGGCGTAATTCTTTTAGCATAAAAAGGGGGGAAAAAACCTCACACTTCAATGATTATTATGCTCGCATGTAATAGTGCGTTGTGTTTGAAAGTATGTCAGAAAGTTCCTCGTTGTTGAGCGGATCAAATATTATATATATATATTTTAGAACTGTCTTAAAATCAGCGAAAATTATTTTAACTTTCATATATTTCACAGCTTTTTGATAATATAAACTATTATGCAATTGAATTCCACTAAAGCAAAATCGAATAGAAAAAAAAAAAAAAAAAAAAAAAAAAAAATTCCATTAGAGCAAACTTTTTAGGCTTTTCCTCACCTGATCCGTTTTAACAAAGTGTTATTCTAACACAACTAAATTTTATTATAACGAATAGATATTGAAATGATTTTTTTTTAATAACCCTTTTGATGTTTTTTAGACCATTTCAGGTAATAACTGTTTAACGTTTAACCTCTTCGCGACGAGCGTTCTTTTCCCTTCTTTTAATTTTTAGGCACCAGTTTTTCTGAATAGGAAATTTTGCCTTATTGAATGGATGAAAATCTGAGATTAGATAAGAACAAAATTTCAGATCAAATTTGCTGGTCTTCAAATTCAAGGATTTCGTACACCCTATACGGCACATATATGTGCCACTCGTTTCGAAATGGTTCACTTTTATACCTTCTGTAAAAGGATACGTTTTTATTAAACTCTACTTTTGATTCATCCTAAATGGGGCCGTTCAAGTATTAGGCAAGCATATTTTTAGTCATTTTGTACCCCTCCCTCCCCCTTGTAAGGAAAAATAAGCAAATACTAGACCCCTCTCCCCCTTTGTTTACGTAAGATTTTATGACAATCTAACATCAACACTATTTGCCATAAAAAATTGCAGTTAGCGATAAATTGCATTATTAATCCAGCATATTTACATAAACAGACACATAGGGGTTGTGGTATTGAAGGGGAAAAAAAATCTGTTTAATACATTGTTACTTATGGCATTAAACAATTCATAGAATACAAAATAGATTTTATATATTGTTATTTATCGCATTGAACAACAACAAAAAAAAAACTTTTAAAAATACAACCGGCCCTAACTTATTTAGGCACATAACTAAAAATTTTAACTGGAATCATAGGAATATTATGTGTTTGGCGTTCACATTTCTTGTCTGGTGTCCAAGATCTTTGAATCCATGCTTCTGCATTGTCTATTATTAATTTTTCAGTGTAGTGGTGGGCTGGAATGATCCTCGTTTCCAGTCCTTGTTTACTCCATATCTTTTTCCTCAAGTCGTTCAACATCCGCAGAACGCTCATCTAAATCATGCTCTTTTGCTTTTTGCTTTTTGCTGTTAAACTATAGTTGCTTCGCTGTCTAATGCTTACGTAAGAATTTCCGTGACCCCCCCCCTCTCCCCCTTGTCAGCAAAAATAAGCAGACACTGAACCCCCCCCCCCTCCCCCACTTACTGCTTACGTAATACTTGAACGACCCCAATACTGTGAAATAAATATCTGGCTACAGCCACACAAGTAAAATGAACAATTCAGATATGAAATTGAATGATAAATTACACACACTCATACGCACACGAAATAAATAAATTTTTAAAATCATATGAATAATTTGTTGTAGGTTGCAGATATTATTATTATTATTTCGATTATCCAAATCATTCCTAATGCAATTTTTGAAAGTGCATATTCGGAGAAAAATATCGTTTGGGATTAAGGCTATTCTAAACTTCAAAGCGTCAACTTTATAACCGTTTTTAGTTCATTTTTGTTCGGAAACACATGGAATTGGTAGGTGTTGTTATTCAGAAACTGTGTAATCGAAAGACGTTTTCCGTTATTTTGTAAACGAAAAAGATCTTTCAGGAAATACTGTCAAATTTGGCGTCTTGAGCCGAATTTCCGAATGAAAGGAGAAAAAACAGCCATAGATAGGAAAAACATCTCCCGTCACGTGACTAAAATTGTTTATAACTCGTTAAGTCACCTGTCCCTGCCGGCGAAGGTACTCACGAGCTAATGCTAATCCTATGGGGAGAGATTTTTCTAATATCTCGTTTGCATTTCGATATTTTTAAATATTTTTCTTTTTGCGTTGGATAGCCGAGATCCGTCTCTACATAGCACCTTTTTTACTTTTTCGATTTTAGTTGCAGATATCTTTTAGAGTCACACTTTCATTTTCAGAACCGTTTTGAAAGTGAAAGTAACTTTATAAAAAATATCTGCGACCAAACTCGAAAAAGTAAAAAAGATGCGATGTAGAGACGGATCTCGGCTATCCAATGCAAAAAAAAAAAAAAAAAAAAAAAAAATCAAAATGCAAAATGTCGAAATGCAAACGATATATTAGATAAATCCCTCCCCATAGGATTAGCATTAGCTCGTGAGTGTCTTCGCCGGCAGGGACAGGAGCCTTAAGTAATTTATTTATCAAAAAATAGAAATCTGATTTCCATTCTAAATAGCTTCAATAGTTAGGCCTGCCATGAACCAGAGAGTTTCGCGTTTGTTGAGGAGGGAACTTAACAACCGTCTTAACATTATTAAAAATTTGTATCAAATTAATTCTTAAAAAACAATAATTATTCACACCTTCTTATTAAAAAGGACATTTTTCAGATGTTATTTAATGCACATATTTAAAACTATTATGATAAAGTTTTTAAATCTCTTTACACGATCGTGGGAACTTGCGTGGGAAGCACACATATTATTTATTAGAAAATTTGGTGATGAGCGTGTAAATTAACACCCGGTTTCCTAATCGGATCAATCAAAGGCACTCATGAAGTGCCGCCGAACTTTATCAGAGCACAAGAGGAAGCTAACCAAAAACTGAATATCAACGGATGTTCCAGCTGAGATGAACTGAGCTAATGGACTGGGAAGACTTTCCCACAGAGAAATTTCCTGCTGCTTATCATCACTTGTAAATCTGCATCACTACTCCCACAAACTAATCAGAAGTTCATTATTAATTTTCAGAAGTATGTAATGACTGCAGCCGACCACATACTTCTGTAATATCAGAATCTACACCTCTCTCATATTTTAGAACAAATCCGATCCGAGTTGCCTATTCTCTGGCAGAGGCGGATTACCCATTAGGCTGAGTAGGCTGAAGCCTTGGGGCCCATAAGAGGGAGGCCCGTCCTGGAGAATTTTGATCTTTTTTAAAAAATATATATCGAGCGAAATTATGCAACAGAGATATGATGTGCAATATTCCTTGCTTTATTAACTTATTGAATCTTATGTTTTATTAAGGCTGTTCTTTCTTAACTGCTTTGTCCAACAACCGCAAAACGTTTTGACACATTTACAAATTCAGTTTTTAACGGAAAAGTATAAAATTGGAAAGTCTGGCCATGGATGCGATTTGTAATTGAACTGTTTTTTCCATTTTTTGATCCATAAATTACCTGTTAGTTAAAAGCGTTTTGGATCACGTGACAAACACGTTTTTCGCCCGCTCTTGAGTGCTTTTTCTCTGTTCGCGCAGAAACTCGGTTCAAAACGCCTATTTTGACACTCTTTTCTGAAAGATCTATAGCGTTTGAAAAATAAATGGAAAAAACGGCTCGATGACATAGTTTCTGAACAACAACACCAGCTAGTTTCATGCATTTTCGAACAAAAATAAATTAAAACTTATGTCAGAAAGTTACCTTTTGGATTTGAGAACACCCTTAAGATGTAGATTTCATCTATATTCATACAAAGAAAATACTAAATTCGTGAAATTTTTGGCTTCCACTTTTTGATAGATTTACACATGGGTTACATAAGGGCAAAGCAGTTTTGTAAGTAGAAATATGAGAACTTTTCGTTTTTTGTTATTTAAACACAATAACTTTCATCATTAAAACAAATTTTAGTTAATATGCAATGTGAAATTTACTCCAATAACATTTACTGCTAAACAAAAATATTTTTTTAGAGTTAGAGATTCCACATAAATGTCTGTATAAAAATATATTTATTTGTAAATTGACAGCAAATTCGTTTTGAAAGAAAATGTATGCAATAGATTTAAAATTATACTCTGAATTGTATTATATATTTTGCTCTGAGGGAGGGGAGGGGAGCCACAAAAAAGTCAAGCCTAGGGGCCCGGGAAGTGCTTAATCCGTCTCTGCTCTCTGGCACATTTTTAGGTGCGTTTGTAATTATATAAATACGTAGCCCCTATAGTCGACGTTCGGTGCGGTCCGCCTGCCCGCATGTAACAGAGCAAAAACTACCCAACCGAATGCTCTGAAATTTTAAATATATAACTGTTGCAAAATTTTGTCGAGCCATTTCAAATTTTAGAAAAATCGGATGCATAGTTTAATTACAAGGACAGTCAAAAGTTTTCCGTTGCATTACGGCCAATGGGGAAAAAATATTGCAAGTGCATTTTAATCATGTTACAGCCTTCCGAATGATCTGAAATTTTAAATATATAATTGTTGCAAAATTTTGTCGAGTCATTTCAAATTTTATGGAAATCGGATGTATAATTTAATTACAGAGACAGTCAAAAGTTTTGAATCATAAACGTCCATAGCCAGAATACACACTATTGCTTTATTTGAGAAACAGAGGATATACGGATCTTAAAAAAATCCAAAAGGCATACGGCGTATACCTCCGTGTACCCTCCACTACACCCCTGCTTATGAAGTGCACTAAAATATACATTCAGTACAATATGCGGTGCAAAAAATATTTATACAACTAGTTATAGTACGAACGTACCTCATTTGCCACGTTTGACGAGCAATTTCCAAGTTGTTAAATTCAGTTTTGTTTTCAAACGTATCAAATTGGCAGGTGCAGTTATTAGGAAACTGTGTAATCTAACTATTCGGTAAACGGAAAAAAGGTGACAGGAAAAAACGGGACCGGAAAAAACGGGACAGAAAAAACAAGAGCGGAAAAAACGGGACAAGGAAAAAACGGGACCGGAAAAAACGGGACAAGGAAAAAAGGTGACCGGAAAAAACGTGACAAGGAAGTGTTAAATATCGAACTTGTCGATAAATAAATGTTAAAAAGTAATCTAAAGTTTTTCCACTGTCAGTTTCTTACAGCGTAGGGGGGGGGGGGGGCAGAGTTAATGGGTGAGTTAGACAATTCTAAGATTTGGTCCAAGAAAACAAAATTTTAACATTTCATTAAGAGAAGTTTAACATGACTTCTACAAGGGAGAAGATGGTGCTTTCTACGGGGGGGGGGGGGGGGATTAAGGAAATACAATTTATAGATTCTTTCAACTTCACATTCGCGAACGCCAACACAAATATTTTTTGTCGATTTCTACGAATGCTAATATTGAAAAAAATTGAAAATTCGCTTACGATAATTCTAATTAACATCACTACTTGATATTTGATGTTCGCGAACGGTAATACCAATATTTTCCGTTGATGTTTGAGTTAATGGGTGAGTTAGACAATTCTATGATTTGGTCCAAGAAAACACAATTTTAACATTTCATTAAGAGCAGTTTAACATGACTTCTACAAGGAACAAGCTGGTGCTTTCTACGGGGGGAGGGGGGAATTAAGGAAATACAATTTATAGATTCTTCCAACTGCAGATTCGCGAACGCGAATCCAAATATTTTTCGTCGATGTCTACGAATGCTAATATTGAAAAAAATTGAAAATTCGCTTACGATAATTCTAATTAACATCACTACTTGATATTTGATATTCGCGAACGGTAATACCAATATTTTCCGTTGATATTTAAGAATGCTATTATAAAAAAAATTCCAGAAAATTCACATTTACACTACTACTTAATTTGGACATTATGTGAATAAGAATGCTTTCCGTTGATAATTAGAATGCAAATATTGAAAAATGTTGTGAATGCTCGCATACGAGAATGCTCGTTTACATAACAACTTGTTTTTCGACTTACGCATGTATAATATCATATAAACTTTTTTATTTTTTTTTTTATTTTAAAGAAGTTAGTTATAATAGATTCGATTGGAAAGTTTTATTTTTATTTTATTTAACGCTATTTGAATTTTTTGTTTATTAACATAAAATTATATTAATAATAATAATAATAACATTTTTTAGACTTTCTGAATCACTTATCAATTTATAATTTTTTATGTCCTGATCAGTGGCATTAGTATTTTCAGATATTAACAGAACAAATAAAGAAAAAATAATAATAAGTAAATATCTTTGTTAAGATATGCCTAAAATTAAATATTAGCATAGTTTGTTTCTTTTCTTTTCTTTTTTTTTTTTTTTTTTTTTTTGTTATATTAAGCAATTGATTGAAGTCAAATTTTTTTGCAATTTTTGGTTTCATCATGGAATTTCCAGATATATTATTCTAAACATTTAAACTAAACAAAATAAATTAAAATAAACATTTCTATAAGATACTGGAATCACGGGAAAAAAGCGCACATTGGAAAAAACAAATCGGATAAAAGACCACGGGAAAGTATTCTATTTATTAAGTTGTATACATAACAGAAAATATAATATGAAGTATGTTTTTTAAGGAATTTAATATATATTTTAAAAAACATAGTAAACCTTATATTTTTTTTTAACGACATGAAGGCCATATTTAAATAAACAATTAAAACTAAAGTGCAGTTTTTCCAATGTCAGCTTTTTACAGCTTAGGGGATGGGGGGGAGGTACTGAGTTAATGGGTGAGTTAGACAATTCTAAGATTTGGTCCAAGAAAACAAAATTTTAACATTTCATTAAGAGAAGTTTAACATGACTTCTACAAGGGAGAAGCTGGTGCTTTCTACGAGGGGGGGGGGGGGGGATTAAGGAAATACAATTTATAGATTCTTTCAACTTCACATTCGCGAACGCCAACACAAATATTTTTTGTCGATTTCTACGAATGCTAATATTGAAAATATTTGAAAATTCGCTTACGATAATTCTAATTAACATCACTACGCGATATTTGATGTTCGCGAACGGTAATACCAATATTTTCCGTTGATGTTTGAGTTAATGGGTGAGTTAGACAATTCTAAGATTTGGTCCAAGAAAACACAATTTTAATATTTCATTAAGAGAAGTTTAACATGACTTCTACAAGGGACAAGCTGGTGCTTTCTACGGGGGGAGGGGGGAATTAAGGAAATACAATTTATAGATTCTTCCAACTGCAGATTCGCGAACGCGAATCCAAATATTTTTCGTCGATGTCTACGAATGCTAATATTGAAAAAAATTGAAAATTCGCTTACGATAATTCTAATTAACATCACTACATGATATTTGATATTCGCGAACGGTAATACCAATATTTTCCGTTGATATTTAAGAATGCTATTATAAAAAAAATTCCAGAATATTCGCATATGAAAATTCACATTTACACTACTACTTAATTTGGACATTATGTGAATAAGAATGCTTTCCGTTGATAATTAGAATGCAAATATTGAAAAATGTTGTGAATGCTCGCATACGAGAATGCTCGTTTACATAACAACTTGTTTTTCGACTTACGCATGTATAATATCATATAAACTTTTTTTTTTTTTTTTTTTTTTTTTTTTTAAAGAAGTTAGTTATAATAGATTCGATTGGAAAGTTTTATTTTTATTTTATTTAATGCTATTTGAATTTTTTGTTTATTAACATAAAATTATATTAATAATAATAATAATAACATTTTTTAGACTTTCTGAATCACTTATCAATTTATAATTTTTTATGCCCTGATCAGTGGCATTAGTATTTTCAGATATTAACAGAACAAATAAAGAAAAAATAATAATAAGTAAATATCTTTGTTAAGATATGCCTAAAATTAAATATTAGCATAGTTTGTTACTTTTCTTTACTTTTCTTTTTTTTTTTTTTTTTTTTTTTTTTTTTTTGTTATATTAAGCAATTGATTGAAGTCAAATTTTTTTGCAATTTTTGGTTTCATCATGGAATTTCCAGATATATTATTCTAAACATTTAAACTAAACAAAATAAATTAAAATAAACATTTCTATAAGATACTGGAATCACGGGAAAAAAGCGCACATAGGAAAAAACAAATCGGATAAAAGACCACGGGAAAGTATTCTATTTATTAAGTGTATACATAACAGAAAATATAATATGAAGTTTGTGTTTTAAGGAATTTAATATATATTTTAAAAAACATAGTAAACCTTATATATATTTTTTTAACGACATGAAGGCCATATTTAAATAAACAATTAAAACTAAAGTGCAGTTTTTCCACTGTCAGCTTTTTACAGCGTAGGGGATGGGGGGAGGTACTGAGTTAATGGGTGAGTTAGACAATTCTAAGATTTGGTCCAAGAAAACACAATTTTAACATTTCATTAAGAAGTTTAGTATGACTTCTACAATGGACAAGTTAGTGCTTTCTACGGAGGGGGGGGGGGGGGGGGGGTATTAAGGAAATACAATTTATTGATTCTTTCAATTCGCTATTGATAGCTTATATATAAGCAAAGATGTTTTATATATTTATAAAACTTTAATAAATAATGATTTTTGGGTACAGTGGAGGGCGGAGGGGGAGGAAAAAATTACGTACACAGCTTGTAAAGGGAATAAAATAAAGACGAAGAGAGGAGGCATTTTCTTTAGAGGATTTTTTTCATTATACTGCTTTTTTTCTCGCAGGCTATCAAAGCCCAACGGTTAATGTGCATGCAGGTTCTGTATGTATGTATGTATGCACTTACGTCTGTATGTACATAAAGCGATAACTCTTGACAGAAACATCCGATTTGCTTCATTTTTTTCCAGGTTCATTCTGATAAGGCGCTTCCTTAATTAGTTTTGGGGGTTATTGGTTAACAGTAAAGGGGGGCCTCTCCCCCCACCTTAATTTAGATAAATGGGTTTTTCATGCAGAATTATTCGATTTGCTCCAAATTTGGTATACCGATTTATTATGTTAAGGAGCTTCCATGATTAGTTTTGGAGGTTCATTAGTTAAATATAAAGGGGGGGAGGAGCTAGCCACCCCCTTGATTTAGATAAATGGGTTTTTCATGCAGAATTATTAGATTTGCTCCAAATTTGGTATGCCGTTTATTATGTTAAGAAGCTGTCTTGATTAGGTTTGGAGGTTCATTAGTTAAGTATACACGGGGGAAAAGGGGCTAGGCCCCCCTTAATTTAGATAAATGGGTGTTTCATGCAGAGTTATTCGATTTGCACCAAATTTAGTATACTGGTTTATTATGCTAAGGAGCTGCCTTGATAAAATTTGGAGGTTTATTGGTTAAGTATGAAGAGAGGGGCGGGGGCTAGTCCCCCCCTTAATTTAAATAAATGGGTTTTTCAGGGGCAGAATTTTTCGATTTGCTTCAAATTTGATATATCGGTTTATTCCGAAATGGCGCTTCCTTCATTAGGTTTGGGGATTCGTTGGTTAAATATAAAAGGGGGAAAGGGGGGGGGGAAGTCCCCTCTTCTTAATTTAGATAAATGGATTTTCATGCGGAATTATCCAATTTATTTTATTTTTTTCTATGTTCATTCTGATAAAGAGCTTTCCTGATTAGATTTGGAGGTTCATTAGTTAAGTATAAAGCTTAATTTAGCGATATGGTTTTTTCATGCAGAAATATCTGATTTGCTTCAAATTTGGTATACCGGTTTATTATGTTAAGGAGCTTCCCTGATTAGATTTGGAGGTTCATTGGTTAAGTATAAGGGGGGTGCGGAGGCTAACCGCCCTTCATTTATTTTTTGAGGTGCATTATTCTTTGAAAGTTATATTTTACAAGATTATATTATACTGTTATATTTTACAAGAAAACCCTATTGTTCCGTTTGCTCCTCTTTCCCATTAGCCCCCAGTCTCCCCTATATGTATTTTTTCTCAATATTTGTTATCTGGATTTTTTGTTATACTGATAGCATGAACTACGGGTGACATGAACAAAAATTTAATTCCCCTTGAGGTTCATGTTAACGAGTTTGACTGTATTCACTTATGTTTATGTACCTAAGCTTAATTTGGTAGGGAGAAAAAAAAAAAAACCCGCATGGGAAAATTAAGATTTATATTTCTGATCAATTCTGTGGAAACTGATTGAGAAAAAATGTTGGAAATGTTCATACATATAGGAATAAAAAATATTCCGTAATCGTATTAGCGAACGTGGAAATGGAAAATATGAAACTTAGCAATTAAATAATACATTAACCCTTTATGTGACGACAGTTCTTCAAAATACCATTAAAATAACTGTTTATAAAATTCATTTAATACATCGATTAGTAGTAATACAATTTAGAATGAGTTGCAGATGCTTTACTCTATCATGTTAGAAAGCATTATTGGTTGCACAAAACAAAAGTATTTTTAAAATGATGATTTCTTTGCCTTTGCATCTTTTCAGCTTTCTTGATGTTGAAAGATTTGGGGGGGGGGGGGGGGGATTCTGTTGTAAGAACATGACATTTGTACATTTCCTAAATCTACAACAAGGTTAAAACAATGTGAGTTCTTAAATTATTGCCCCTCCAGTAGCCGAGAGGTTCTGCTCTCGAAGCTGGTAGGCGGGAGGTGTTGGGTTCAAACCCAATAGCACACGTCGGCCTAATCGTTCGGAGTTTTCGTGGTTTGCTTCGAACCATGGATTTCCATGCGTAAATACGGGTTAGGTTCCATTAGAAAGACCCCCCAAGGAGGGCACCCCCACCTTTTGGGCCCATATCCCTCGTGTTGATAATTGGCCGTCATAAACACAACCAACCAATCTCTTAAATTATTATACATCAATCTGCAATAGTTAAGCAAAAAATAATTCAGTCTTTAAACTTGTGAGGTCTCTAGAAATGTAGATTTGGCACTTCAGGGAATATTTAAAAAGGAAAAATGCAGCCGAGTATTTGTTCCAATAATCCGGTTCAAAGTTATTCATTATACGCTATCTCAAATTGTGTGAAATATCTAAAATCAACACCATTACCTATTATTTACATGAAAATATCTCATAAAAGACGATGGATGGCACGTAAAAGTTTCACAGAAGAAACAACCCTTTTATTATACATTATTCGTCTGTCAGATTAATATCATTCAACAAAAACCATTCTGGAAAACTAAGGTTTATCTTCTATCACTTTCAAATATGTATATTGAAGTGAATTGTAAATTCCAATGTACTTTTCGTCAACATAATACCTGTCTATCATTCTTTTAAAACTACAATCTGCAAAACGCCCGTTACAATCAAATAGAAAGCAAAATATTTTGAATGATTGTCAATCAATAAGAGGAACACCTCTCTTTGTTGAAGGATTAAGAATTTAACCTGAAGGGTACCATGCTTCGAAAGCATGATTTTTCGTTAAAGTTCACAATTTGGATACATTTTTTCTTAATAAGCCATATTTACTTAATTTGAAATATTTTAATTTTATTCAATTATATATTTTTTAGTAAGCTATAGATTTATATATATATATTTAACCAGGCCTTTACGTTTAAAAATGAATCGGAAAATTTGTCAAAGTTTCGCGTTGTTGAGTAGAGAATTTGAGAACCGCCTAAATGTATATATCTTTATTTTCGGTTGCCTGATTCCATGACATTTTTAACTTAATTTCGTTATTTGTTTTTGAACCGGAAGACGAACCAAATTTAATGCCTCCGCCTTTTACCCGGGAGCCCAGTGTATACGCCCCCTAGCTTCCCTTTAGTTTAAACCCTGAGGTCATGTAAAGTTAGTTAAACAGTATTACCAAATCTAATCGTATGTAATATATTGCCCTCTCTTTAAAACAATCTAATTGTTTGATAGGAAACAAAATATTAATAAAATTAAATAAATTATAAATAACTATTAGTTATAATATTAAAACTTATGGAATTATATTAAGGCTTTTTTAAATGATAATTGCTTGTGAATTAATTATTCAAATTATTAATTTAAAGACTCACTAAACAAACACATACTCAAAATCTCAATTTTTCGGTTTTTATATACAGTAAAACCTCCCTGCGATCACGTTCCGCTCCAATGAAAATGGGTCATTCCGAGAGGTGGTCTCTTAATGGAGGTCATGTTTAAATCTAGATTTTCATCGTAGAAAAAGGTAATAATTAATTTTACTAAAATTTATTTTTCACATTAGGAAAAAAACATGAAAATTTAAATATCAAAACAAAAGTAAATTACAAAAGTATGCCTTATCAGAATGAACCTGGAAAAAAAAAAAATTAAAGCAAATCGGATGTTTCTGTGAAGAGTTATCGCGTTACGCATATACAGACGTAAGTGCATACATACATACATACATACAGTATACAGAACCTGCGTGCACATTAGCCCTTGGGCTTTGAAAGCCTGCGAGCAAAAAGCAGGATAATGAAAAAATTCCTCTAAAGAAAATTCCTCCTCTCTTCGTCTTTATTTTATTCCCTTTACAAGCTGTGTACATAATTTTTTCCCTCCCCCTCCGCCTTATAAAACATCTTTGCTCATATATAAACAATCAATAGCGAATTGAAAGAATCAATAAATTGTATTTCCTTAATACCCCCCCCCCCCCCCTCCGTAGAAAGCACTAACTTATCCGTTGTAGAAGTCATACTAAACTTCTCTTAATGAAATGTTAAAATTGTATTTTCTTGGACCAAATCTTAGAATTGTCTAACTCACCCATTAACCCTGCCCCCCCCCCCCCTTCGCTGTAAGAAACTGACAGTGGAAAAACTTTAGTTTTTAGCATTTATTTATCGACAAGTTCAATATTTAACACTTCCTTGTCACGTTTTTTCCGGTCCCGTTTTTTCCTTGTCACGTTTTTTCCTGTCCCGTTTTTTCCTTGTCCCGTTTTTTCCGCTCTTGTTTTTTCTGTCACGTTTTTTCCGGTCACCTTTTTTCCTAGATTCATTTTTTCCGCATTTTGGTAAAAGCAAAAGACTTTTCATAGAATTCTGCCAAAGTTGTCGCTTTGAACCATATTTCTGAACTCGGGAGAAAAAAAAACTGCCTCTCAGAGACCAAATTCGCTTATAACTTAAGATGTAATTTTTTATAGAAAAATAGAAAAATGTGTTCGATTACAAATCACTTCAATAATTATGCATGTAAGTATCAATATTTTATGCGTCAAAATGAATCTGAAAATGTGTAAAAAAGTTTCGCGTTGTTCAGCGAGGAAAAATATTTTTTTGAGAGCCGGCTTCAGCATCAAATTTGCTGCTTTTTTGGAACAAATATTTAAGATTATTACGGAAAAAAAAATTAATTTTTATTATATTCCTGCTGTGTTTTAACGTGGAAAACGTAGACAATTTGGTGATGAGCATTATATAAATAAACATCAAGCATTCTAATCGGGTACTTCAAAGACACAGACTAAATATCGCCGAACTTTATCAGAGCAAAAGAGGAAGGATAACGGAAAAATTATGCTAACGGATGTTCCAGCTGAGATGAACCAAACTAATGGAGTGAGAAGACTTTCTCAGTGAGAAATTTCCTGCTGCTTATCATCATTTGTAAACCTACATCACTACTCCCACAAGCTAATTAGAACTTCATTATGAAGCTTCAGCAGTACATGATGGCTATTAGCCGACCACCTAGTTCTGTAACATTAGAATCTACATGCTTCTAATTCTTTTACTGCAAATCATAGCATCAAATTCCTGGTACTTCGCATTCGCATCCTCCCACAAGGTTATTCCACAAGGTCAGCTTTAAAACCCACCCTTCCTTTGCTCTGACCCCCATTCATAAACAGCCAACCCCCTGTGCATATGATAACAAGCTGTAGAGGCAGTTGCAGATTTTCTCACTGACCTTGGCGCAACCCTTTGGTCACCAAGAGGACAGAAAGGGGTCGAAAATATGTCAGCCCCTTCTTCCAGTTCTGCTCACAAAACATCCGGGGGATTTTTGATGAAGTAACCCCACCAGCACGATCTGCGTCAGTTCAACCCCTTGAACACATGTGCGTGTAATTTTGGAAAAGGACAGTAAATGAAATTGTGGGGGAGGGAATTCAATTATTATCACACCAAATAGGAATTTCTAATATTGACAGAGAGGCAGAAAAGCTTACGTTGTTACCAGTACCAGCACTTTCACTTTTTCGTTGTTAACGATAATATGACAGTTATAGGTTTCGTGTTTTGGGTAGGATATTTCATGAGGAAAATTAACAGAAATTGTGAAGAAGCTAATTCAGTTAGTATCACATCAAAAATGAATTTCTAGCAATGGTAAAGAAGCGGAAGAACTTTTGTTGACCAACACTTTTACTTTTTGATCTTGTGTAGCAGTAATATAACAGTTATATCTTATCAGAGACGTCGTGATGTGATCGGGGGGGGGTTATGGGGAGGGGGGCTCCCCTCCAATATATGTGAACTTGGGAAATTTAAGCATCGAGTTGGGAAATTCCAGATTTTTTAAACACTTTTTCTTTTTTTTTAAATAATAGTAAAAAAATATAAAAATTTTATTGTTTTGCTGACTAATTTTCTGAGTTCTGTAACAGTAAACTAGTTAAATAAATAACAAAAAATACAAAAAGCAGCCACACTTAATTTGTCATTGTGTTTCTCTGTGCTACGAAAATATCATACATTTACCAGACCCGAATTTCTCCACTGTTGTCCATCAACCGTTCTCTAATCTATTACCTCCAACACATTATTCATTTCTCAAAAATCTCAAAATATCATGAAATATGAAGTACGATTATGACTCCTACACAATAGAAAACAAAATCTTCAACTAAGTGAACCAATAATTATAATTTTTATGTTTTTAGTTTCAGTATTTTACCTTGGAAGGAAATTTTTTTACATATAAGTATCGTTATCATTAAACACACATTGCACATTTCATTTCAGTTGGAAAATAGAGCAATTAGTTTCAAGTCGGGAAATTTTTTTATCCCTCCCACCCAAAAAAATATTTGTAGCTACGCCCCTGTATCTTATATGCAGTGTTGGGTACGCTCACAAAATAAACGAACTAATTCAAACTCAAGTTCAATTTTTCAAAAATGAGTCAAGTTCACGTTCAAATTCAAAATTTTTGAAACGAACTCGTTCAACTCAAACTCATCTATGAAAGTGAACGAAGTTCACTAAAAACTCGTTTTTTTTTTTTTTTTTTTTTTTTTTTTTAAATATATTAGAATAGAGATCTGCACGGGCCGGGCATGGGCCTATTTTCATTTGCGGCACTCGGGCCGGGCCATACTTTTTTCTAAAGGCTCGGGTCGGGCCGGGCCTAGTGACTACTCTTTACGGGCCGGGCCGGGTTCGGGCCTTACTTTTTTCCGGAAGAATCGGGCCGGGCCGGGCCTAACTTATTTTTTCTGTACAGAGCCGGGACTGGTTTATTTTCTAGTCTTCACGGCCCAAAATTTTAAGCCCTAGTTTTGAGCCAGCCGTATGAAAATCATTATCTCGCCGTGACCTGTCCGTTCAAAGGTCAGTAAAATTAAGCCTGGCCCAAAGTTTTTGCAAAATGTTCATACATTTTTGAATTGCCATTATTTTACAATTAAACATTAACATTTATTCTTTTTGAAGAATAGTAAATTTCTGCGCTAATTAAATTGTAGTAAAACGTGTGAAAAGGAACCTGCCTATGACGGAATCCTGTTTTAAACTGAAAAACCTGTTGATCCCTGCAAAATTAATATACTAATACGTAAGAAAATAATATATAATACATTTACATTTGCTAAGAAGGGAACCTGTCTGTAACGAATTTTTTTTTTCTTTTCTATGTAATTGAGTCTTAAAAGATTTTTCTGTATAGCCTTTTTCAGATTTTTAACAATTCATAATGCATGGAATATGGATTAAAAATGTTAATGATATCTCAAACATTTGCATAGAAGAAATAGCGATTCATTAAAAAATAACTATCGCAGCCTGCGGCACTTTTATAAAAATGAAGTTTAGAAACATGAAAAAAAAGTTAAGATGAATATTTTTGGTTAGAACTCCTCGTAAGAGTCAAATTTTTAAACAAATCGACGTAAAAATCAATGTTTTGTAGCAATTCACTCGGGCCGGGCCGAGATTTTAACTTTTTCCGGGCCGAGCTCGGGCCGAACTTTTAACTTTTCTACCGGGCCGGGCCGGGCCAATATATATTTTCTACGGGCCGGGTCAAAATTTTTTTCCTATGGGTCAGGCCAGGCCCGGGCCTGGAAATTTCGGCCCGTGCAGACCTCTATATTAGAACTTATTTTTGTGACCTAATCTTTTGGTTATTCGATGTAAGGATCTTCATGGGTCCGGTCCAATTTTCCTTCCCGGCACTCTGCTCGAACTTGGTTTAGGGATTTCTTTTTTCTAGAGGTTCGGACCCAGATGAGCCGGCACTAGATTTGTTTTCCGACCTACGTCGGGGCTGGACTGCATTCTTCTTGAGGTCTGAACAGGCAGAAATTTTCGGTCCCTGCTCACATGAAAATCATTGGACCGGCACAGCTCTGGCCTGTCCAGTAAAAATATCAGTAAAATTTGGCCCGGCCCAATTTTTTTGGTTAAAAAAATGCACGTATATTTAAATCGCCATTATTCCACACATAAAATTGATATATTTATTATTTTTATTATTTTTTTAAGATGAGTAGATGCATTTCTAGGCAATAAAATTAAAATACGGTAAAATCTGAGACAAAAGAACCTGCCTATGGAAGAAACCCGTGTTTAACAAAACAAAATGGTGATGTATGTAAAATGAGGATAAAAATACTTGTGAAAAGAATGTAATCTACTTACAACATACGATGAACTTGCTCATAGGGGAATCAGCCCATGGCGGATTTTTCTTCTTTCCTATGCAATTCCGCCATAGAAGATTTTATTGTATAGAATTTTAAAAAATTTAAATCTCCAAGCCAAAGAATGTGGATTAACGATATTAATGGTAATTGTGATATTTACATATAATCAGATGCATTTAAAAAATAAATAGCACATCTCAGAACACTTTTTTAAAAATGAAGAATATAAACATGATTTAAAAAGGTAAAATAAGTATTTTTATTTAGGCCTTCTCGTGCAAGACACTTTTGACCCTACAGGCGTAAAAATCTATGTTCAGCTTGGTCGGGCCTAGCGGAGTCAATTAATGTTTTGTGCAGACGGAGCCGAAGTTTTAATTTTTATACCGGACTTGGCCAATAACTTTTTTCAACGGGCGTAGTTGTGCTCGGAGCAGTTCTGGCCAAACTTGGAACTTTTTTACCTGGCCAAAAGTAAAATTGCCTGCTGATTGTCTTGGTCGCGCTCGGCATGAAAATTTCGTCCCGTGCATACCTCTAATTCAATGTTTTTGTTTTCCTGCATCGCATCCGTATTATAACTTGGCGCAGGGCCGAAACTAGCCTTTTTTGCGCTCGGGGCAAGCATGGGTTTTTGCTCCCCTCCCCCTTCCGCAAGGTATATTTACAAAGCGAATTTTACTAATTTTCTAATAGCCGACTTATTTTAAAATTTAAAATATATAATACTGAACTACGTAATCTTCAATGGCGGATCCAAGGGGGAGGTCACGGGGGGTCATGACTCTCCTCTGAACACCAACAAAAATATTCTAAAGATCATTTTAAAATTGAAATATACAGTTAGAGTCCCGATTATCCGAGTCCTGCTTAACCGAGTTTCCGCTTTCACCGAGTTATTTTCTTCTGATGGGCTGATGGCTTCTATTATTATGAAACAGCCATTATTAAAAAAAAAAAAAAAAAATTATGCCAATTTTTTTCTTCCCATGCTGACCAGAAAATCAGAGTTCTGACTTTTTTTACGACTGCTCTTTCATCTTCACCTAACACTTCATTTATAATGGCTGTTTCATAATAATAGAAGCCATCAGTCCATCAGACGAAAATGATCCATTCCAAAGGTATAATCCTTCATTTGGCACCTCTTCGCTCTGGCGCCCGGGGCGCATGCCCCCTCTGCCCCCCCCCCTTAGTTTCGGCCCTGAATTTTTCGTGTTTTTTCTTTAAAAATTAAAATTTTATGAAATAATTGTACATAAAAAGAAAGAAAAATAAAGTTTAAATCTAACGAACATGAAAGATATATTTTCAATCGTTCAATGGTAATAAAAATTTATTTTTATTATTTTGTTTTCTATACTTTTTCATTTATACAAAAAGGTGATTGGGAATTACTATTATATCATTAGTTTTCATTGACAATTTTACATATACAAATATGTATAGATACCGTCTCGGAAGGTATATATCTGCCAGCTGTATCTTGAAATTAGGTTAATTTTTTTTTCGTCTCTAATTTGTTAAAAAACGGTAAACTTTATGCATCCTAAGTAACCTAAAATAATTAAACACACAGAGAAAGAATAACAAAAATTCTTTTTTCAGGATACCTAAGGAAAAAAGAAGAAATCTAATAATCCCTGTCTTTTTTTTTTCTACGCCCCACCAGTGGCTGAGAGGTTCTGCTCTCGAAGCTTGTAGACGGGAGGTGCTGGGTTCGAACCCAATCGCGCCCGTCGGCCTAATCGTTCGGAGTTTTCGTGGTTTTCTTCGAACCGTGTATTTCCATGCGTTAATACGGATTAGGTTTCCTTATAAAGACCTCCACGGAAGGCACTCCCCCTAGGGCCCATATCCCTCGTGTAGATAATTGGCCGTCAACAATCAACTCAACTCAACTCAACTCATTTTTTTCTACAAAAATCGAGTAATTTAGTTGCCATCATTACAGAATTGTAATTGAAATGAGAAATAAAATTAATATCTCGAAAACTAATTAAATTTTATAATTCTAATACAACTTTTGACACTCGTGGATGAATACGGATAATTAGTGTTAATTTCACAGACAAGCGTTCCACATTTTACGAGAAATAGCTGTGAAACATAATCAGTAGTTTCATAAATTCGTTTCATTAGGATTTTATACATATAGGATAGATTTATATATATATATATATATATATATATATATGTGCGTGTGTGTGTGTATTTGTCAGAACTACATTTGTTTTAAAAGATTTAAAAATTAAAAATTTATGTAAACGGCATTCATTTAAAATCGTGGATGCTTGGAAACCGAGAGTTGAATACTCTGTTATGTACAAATAGGTTGTAGATTAAAAACCAATGTTGTTAACATTAATGTACACAAAGAGTTTATTTGTCTAAAATTTAATAAATTGCAGTACGTATTTTTTACACTTGTTGAACAAATGTGATTTTCTGTAATATACAAGAGCGGATCCAGCCCTCCATTTAGAAAAGGGTCATGGCTCTTTTTCTTTTTTTTTGTGTGTGTGTGTGTGTGTGTGTGTGTGTGTGTGTGTGTGTGTGGGGGGGGGGGGGTGACATCTCATCTCTTAAAAAGCAGTTTTTACATTAAAAGCTCTTCGCATAGCTAAAATGGCTACTTTTCTTACGTCATTTTCATTCGAGAATACAGAAAAGACTGCAATAATATTCGTAAAAATATACAATTTACACATTTTATTCAGACACCAAAAAATTGAATTTCCCATTGTGTTAGAAAGGCAAAGAATCGTTCAGAAAATGAACATTTTAAGCCAAGTTTTAGGACTTAAGGCTGTTCTCAAATCCAAAAGGGCAACTTTCTGACTTAAGTTTTAATTTATTTTTGCTCGAAAATGCCTGAAACTAGCTGGTGTTGTTGTTCAGAAACTGTAATTGATCTGTTTTTCAATTTTTTTGCAAACGCAATACATCTTTCAGAAAATAGTGCCAAAGTGGGCGTTTTGAACCGAATTTCGGCGCGAATTAAGAAAGAACACTCAAGAGTGGGCAAAAAACCTGTTTGTCACGTGATCAAAATGGCTTATAACTCAATAGGTAATTGATTGATCAAAAAATGGAAAAAACGTTCAATTCCAAATCGCTTCCATAGCCCGGCTTTCCAATTTTATACCTTTCTGTTAAAAAATGAATTTGTAAAGGTGTCAAAACGTTTTGCGCTTGTTGAGCAGCGCAGTTAAGAACAGTCTTAACAGTTACAGAAGTGCCATCATAAGACTAAGAGAGCATTGGCTGTCGCATTCTGAAATTTAGTTTAAAACCCGAAATTTTACGAAGATTTCTCAAAAGATTCTTTACCTTTATCGAAACATGGGAAACGCTATTTCAATCGCATAACTTCTGAATAAGTGTACTTGTAAATGGCTTGCTTGCATCTAAGATTAAAAATGACTTCATTACATGTGTTAAAATTTATCTACTTTGGATTTGAGTACAGCTTTAAAATTTAGAAAGATTCGCATCCTAAAGCAAGAGGAAATTTTTAAAGAATTTAATATACATTTCATTTTTTAAATGTTCCTTAGAAATTTTCTTTGTTCAGAACGGGGAGGGGGGAAAGCTGATGACTCTCGTGACCTCTCACTTTATCAGATTAAACTAAGAAAATTAATGGTTGTTTTGTTCGAATTTTATATTTGAGTAAGTGAATTTCATCTTTCGTTGCAAAATGCTATTTTTCATAATAATGTAATACATTTCGCAAAAATAAAATTGGCTTTTCACAAAATATGGTTCATCTCCCCCCCCCCCCCCCAAAAAAAAAACCTTCTTCGAAAGCTGTCTATCTTTTAAAAATAATTTAAAATTTAATAAATTATAATGTATAATTTCCCATTTGTTGGAAAATTATCTTTATATATATGATGTGTGGTTTTGTTTAAATGTCTGTGTCAATTTTAAATGTGAAAAACCTTTTTTAATGGAAAAATCACTTTCAACGTATAGAGAATGGTCATGAAGTAAAACCTTTCATTAATCAATTGTCATCGCGTTATACATAAAAAAAAAACAAGTATTAACTATATTTATATTTAAAAATACAGATTTCTCATTCTAATAAATACATACATTGATTTTAGAAAGATCAAACAATTAAGAAATTATTGTATATGTAATGATTTGTGATACATCCTAAAATTTAAAGCTCAAATAATTTTTCTATCGTAAAAAAAAAAAAAAAAAAAAAAAAAAAAAAAAAAAAAAAAAAATTCCCTGTAATTTAGGCGAAATTTGCTTGAAAAAAAGTTGAAACGTAGATTAGAAACTGCCATTCCAATAATTGGCAAATTGACTGAAGGCCTTACCCTTCTCGTATAACGAAATTTGGGTGAATTTCCCAGTATCAGCTGGTGAGGTGCGTTATCGTTATCTTTCTTGGCGGCAGTTTTGGGAAATGTCTTCCTTTACTTTCTTTTTTTCCGCAACCTTGCATTCAATAGAAAAGATTTTTTTATTCATACTATAACAATTACGGATAGACGATTAGGTAACTAAACAGACGCAAGATTAGCAGCGTTTTATTTCAAAAGATACTCAGCAGCGGTAGGCTTTTTTTTTTTTTTTCTTTTCGTCCAACGTTTTAAAATGGATATAAGAATACTTACCAATTACTTATAATAGTCTGTGCAACAATGCACCAAACCAAAACAAGCTTCACTGGCGCCTCGCATTGTAAGAGTAACGTACGCATCAAACACGGTGTTCCTTATATAAATTAAACGAACATGACACTGTCCTTGCACAATGTGGGGTTTGCCTTTGTGTGCTTTCTCTTCTCTATTCTTTTCTTATAGTAGTCTGGGACCTGGGACAAAGATATTATCTGTTCCACAAATTTTCCTTTTTCTTTAAAAGAAACCTTTATAACCGAAAAAATAACACTATTTATTTTCCCACGGGCAGAGGCGGATTACTCATTAGGCTGAGTAGACTGAAGCCTAGGGGCTCGGGGGAAAAGGGGCCCCGAAATTAAGACTTTCTTTCGGGTTTTATTTTTATATTGGGCTAATATATAATGAAATAGAGATATGATGTGCAATATTCTTTATTGCACTCATTTATAAAATTTTGCAAGTTATTAACACGCAGATTGTATTCCAAACATTACTCCATTTTAATTTTTTCTATTTCCATAAAAAGGCTTGAACTGTTTCGGTTTCCAATTAGGGATAGATTTCCGGAGATCAGCGGCAGCCAATGCAAGATTTTGTAAGCAACGTAATGAATGATATCTTTTAAAAAAGCTTCTAAGTTTTAATCAAGCATTTTGAATATATTTTCGCCCCTTAGTTTTTAACACCCTGTTCAGTCGCTTGAACACGACCCCCCGCCCTTTTTAAATGCCAGTCCTGGGTTTACACGTTTCGGTATATCCTAAATATGATTTTGACTGCCTATTAGAAAGATTTCTGTCTCTGTGTTAAAAGTTTGAGTGCTACTATAATGCAAGAACTATTCCACAAAATTCATAGAAACTTTATATTTTGTTAGACCTAGTCAAATGATTAGTGATTAGACGCTAATACTTATTAGATTTTGCTGGTAATCCAGATAAAAAGGTAATTCATGTCATGAGGAAGAAGTTCTCGAAATAAAATGGAATTCCTGAGGTGCGCGATATTTTGTATCATTTGCAATTCAATATTAAAGCGAATTATTGAAATAGATCTAAAATTTAAGAATCCGCAACTTGATTTAAATGTAGGGATAAAATTCTTAGATCTTTACATAAATACTCATCAGAGCTTTGATTTAATATTTCTTTTCAGGATTTTGAAGTAGAAGAAATTTCACAATCTGGCACTACATCATATAAAGAACAAAGAAAACGTAAAACAATATGCTATAATGAAAATACTGACCCCCCCCCCCCCCACACACACACACACAAATTCACACATTTTAATAATTTCTAAATAAATTGTTATATGTGGATTTTAGATAATTACTTGATACAAATAAACAATAGCCTTGTGGAATGCAAATCTGTATGCAGTTTCTTTAGATTTCTATCCCATCTTTTTTATATGAATGTACAGAAAGTTGAAAAAGTTGTAACCAAAAAGTACCCTGAGGTGTTCGATGATTCACTTTCTGAAATATAACCAAGAAGGAAATATTTTGTGTTTTAGCGCAAAGCAAACTTCTTTTTATATATATACTAAAATGTTCCACTGAAAGGTAAGGGAGAGAAAATTAAAAATGCCAGCAATAATCTGCAATAAAGCAGAGTTGCAGTTAAAGCAGTTCTCAAATTCTCTGGTCAACAACCGAAATTTTTGACACATTTTCTTATTTATTATCAAACGTAAACTATAAAATTGGCAAGCCGGAATATTGAAGCGGTTTGAGATCGAATGTCATTTTCCAACTATCTATAAATAAATAATTATTTATCGAGTTATAGCCGGTTTCTCCTTTCTCACGGTGTCGCGTCCGCAAATTCGGTTTCAAAACGTCAAATTTGACAGTATTTTCTGAAAATTCTTCTGCCTTTACCGAAAAATGGAAAACGCCATTCGATTACATAGTTTTTGAATAAGAACATACCAGCGTTTCGGAACAAAAATAAATTCGGAAATGTGTCAGAGAGTAGTTTCTTTGTATTTGAGAACAGCGAATTTTACACTTGTAAAATTCATTGTTAAACTAAGAAAGTTCTTTTGAAGTTAGATACATAAATGTTTATATGAAAATACTACCTTAATTTGAAAGTATTTTTTACTGTAAATTCATTCTTTAAAAAAAAAATTAAAAAGCTTAAAACTAATCTTAGACACCACACCGGTTAATTCCAAATACATATATGCTCGATTATATTTTACATACATGATGATAGAAGCATAGTTTCAGTTACAAAAAGTAGATAAAGGAAGTACAAGTTTTAGATAGAACATTTGTTGACAATTTTTAATTATGTTTTTTTTTTTTTTTTTTTTTTTTTTTTTTACATTTAGAATAAAATTTTCAATACTAATTTTCCTTTATTTTATTTACGAAATATTTATACTTATAATAATAAAAAATAACTATTCAAACTTTCTGGGAAGAATTTGGAATTTCTTAATCATAGTTTTTATAAATGTTGCATAAACTGAATCAGCAACCCATATAGTCTTCATTCTTCTGTAAAGATATTTATTTTTACGTCCATATGTTTAAAATTTGGTCTTGTGCGAAAGAGTTCTGGCAAAAAAAAAAAAAAAAAAAAACTAGCCGGATATGGCAATCCCAAAACTTTCTTCTGTCTCATACATGTTAATACATCCTGATAAATGCAGCCAGGGCTTAATTTCTATGAAAAGAAGTACCGGAGCTCTAATATTCTGCGATAGCAGTACTAACAGTTGTTCCGTTCTCTCTCCCTGCGCCCCCCCCCCCCCTTGTCACCCCAATCTCCATATTTATATTTCGTACATTATTTGCAAAATGTAAAGCATTTTTTTCCTTTAGAAAAATAAAAATTTTAAATAGTATATTTATCAGCTTATACTTGTACTTAGCTGTCAACTATTCCACTTTTTAGTTATCACTCCTTCTGAATGGTAATCTTTGTCTAATTTTAATGTTAATTAATGTCACAATTCTGCGATTAAATCTGGTAAGGATTATGATTTGGAAATAGAGGTAACACAAGAAAGGAATAGTTCGCAGCTATGCATTTTTAAGAAAAAATTAATGAAATTTACAGAAATTAATATTTATATGCTGAAGAATGGAACAAATATTTTTAATTTCCTATAAAAGGTGCATATCTTAAACTATAATCGATTCTTTCCGCATAACAATCTTTTTGTGGCAAGTCCCTGAAAATCAGATTAAATTAAAATTTTGACATCGTTATTGGAAAGATTCTATGCTTTTATAGAAAAAGGGGGAACACCGTTCGATTGCATTTCTATCAGAATAACAATGCATGGCAATTATATCTACTTAAAATGAAAGTGACTTCATAAATATGCAAAGCAGAGCATTAGCATGGGCAGCGTTCATGGTACAACATAAATAGAAAAATCAGTAACGTTATTTTAATACTCGTGCGCAATAGAAGAGAAAAAACCTCAAACAAACAAAACTTCAAGCTGATGCTCGTTGGCTAAAAACAGAAAATATGCTTTTCAGCAGGGACCCGGAGCTGGAGCTGGAGCCCGGAGCCGGAGCGCTCCGGAGCTGTGTTTTCCCTGGAGCTGGAGCCGGAGCTGGAGCTCTAAATTTTCCCCAGCTCCAGGGCTCCTTTAGTTTTTAATATTCTTTTAAATCTTTTTTTTTCCCAGTCTTTTAAATTTCTAGACTTAAAATATTTTAATTACATCATTATTCAGTATTTTAATTATATCATTTTTTAGGTTTTTATTATTATTAGAGAAGGAAACCTTCTCAAAACATGGTAACACTACTTTACTTCTACTTTCTACTTGAACTAAGTGACAACACTATTTTAATTACATCATTATTCAGTATTTTAATTATATCATTTTTTAGGTTTTTATTATTATTAGAGAAGGAAACCTTCTCAAAACATGGTAACACTACTTTACTTCTACTTTCTACTTGAACTAAGTGACAACACTATTTGAAAACAAATATGGCCGCCTGTTGTTTACATGTGTAGTTGTACAATTTTGGCTGTTTGAAAAGTGTAGAAGAAATTTAAGATTTTTGTGTTTAAAATTCCACCAAACTTTCTATTTTAAAAACAAAAGCTAAAAGATGTCATATTTTCTGAACAAGCATTTCAAGTTTGATGAGAAGAAAAATGCATTTTGTCAGATCTTTAATGAAGGTAGAAAATATTTGTGAGCAAAAAATTAAATGTGTAAATTAAAATCTGCAACTCAAAAGCGCGAAGCCGGAGCCGAGTTGGAGCCGGAGCCGGAGCTGGAGCCACAGTATTTTCTCTAGGAGCGGAGCTGGAGCTGGAGCATCAAAAATTGTTCGGCTCCGGGTCACTGCTTTTCAGGTTAGGTATCTAAATAATAATAAAATAAAAAAACAGCCAATTGAAAATTATCCTACTGTTACAAAAGAAAATAGAACTGAAAGCAAATTCATTGTTCAGTCTCTTGAATGGCGCTGTATCAACAAGTCGCCAACATAAATTTGAATATAATAAATTTGAAATAGAAAAACAGAATTTCTATTTTCCCTTCATTCTGATCAAAATAGCATTAAAATTAAAATTTTGAACGTAAGACAGATTAATCTCGAGCCAGTCCAAGCCCCAAAACTGATATAAAATTTGAGTCCGTTTTATCTCCATATCCTGCGTGTGCGACACATTACGTCAAATATAAGTGTTTTGATAAAAAAGAATGCAAAAGCTTGGAGATGGGGAGGGAAGGAAAAGATAATTTAGACTTCGGTTTTTCGGAAGCACTATTGCATTGGGCTCCGGAGCCCTATATTTATAAGCTCCGGTGAATAATCCGGTGAGCAATATTTAAAAATTTACTAAAACCAGAGAAGTATCGCAGCTGGGCTCCGACGCAAATTAAGCCCTGAATGCAGTACAGCACTGCAACGTTTAGGTGATTTACACTAACAACTTACGTGAACTTCTAACTAGATTTGAAGTTTGATGAACATCCGTTCATTAGTTTTTGAGATAGAGCTATTGCGGAAATAGTGAAAAGTTCTGCATAGCAGTGGCATCAGTTCGGCAATTTACACGAAAAACTTATCAAGATCAAATTATATCAGGAACTAACTGAATCTAAAGTTTGATAAAAATTCATGCATTAGTCCTGGGAGATACGGAAATCGTGAAAAATGCCGCATAGTAGCGCCACTTGTTGAACGATTTACACCAAAAAGTAATCGGCAACCTTTAAATCAGGGACTAACTGAATCTAAAGTTTCATTAAATTCCGTTCATTAGTTCTTGAGATAGAGCGCTCATAAAATTTGTGTCACACACAGACAGACAGACTTACAGACAGGCATTTTGTAAAAACATGTTTTTCGTGATCTCTGACCCCTAAAACGTATAAATCCATCGAAAACTGGATTCGAAAATTTTCACGAACCCAATACTTTCTTCATGTAAAGATAGAAGAAAGTAAAAATAATTATTTCAGTCTCTTTTTCATGTTTATACTGTTCATTTTAAATAAAATTGCTACAAACCAGAGGTCTGCACGGGCTTATTTTCAGTCACAGCAATCGGGCCGGGCCCGGGTCGTACTTTTTTCTGAAGGTTGGGGCCGGGAGGGGCCTAGTCACTACGCTTTCCGGGCCGGGCCCAAGCCTTTTTACCTGAAGGACCGGGTAGGGCCTCTCTTTATTTTCTCTGTACCGTACCGAGACTGATATGGTATCATTCTTCCTAGTCTTCGCGGGCCTAAATTTTTAGTCCCGGTTTCGACCCAGCCTCGTATGAAAATTATAGTTTCGGCGAGGCCTTGTCCATTCAAAGATCAGTAAAATTTGGCCTGTCAGAAAATTTTTTGCAAAAAGTGCATACATTTTTAAATCGTCATTGTTCTACAAATAAACATTTAATTTTATTCTTTATAAAGAATAGTACATTTCTAGGCTTATTAAAATGTAGTAATTGTTAAAATTAAAATATAGTAATATGTGTGAAAAAGAACCTGCCTATGGCGGAATCCTCTCTTAACGTGAAAAATATGTTGATCCATGCAAAATGAATGTACTAATACGTAAGAAAAGAAAATATAATACATTTACACCTGCTAAAAAGGGAACTTGTCTATAATGCATTTTTTCCCTTCCATATGCAATTCCGTCTTAGAAGATTTTACTATATTACATTCTTCAGATTTTTAAATCTCCAATATTTTGAATATGGATTAACTATATTAATTATAACTGAAACATTTACATACCACAAATAGCGATTCATTAAAATAATAAATGTTGCAATAACTTCTATAAACATGACAATAAAAAGCAAATATAAGTATTTTTGGTTAGAACTCCTCGTTCGAGACAAATTTTTAAACAAATCGACATAAAAATCACTGTTTTGTCATTCGGGACGGACCGGTCTCGGATCGAACTTTTAGCTGTTATACCTGGCCAATAATTTTTTCTCTACGGGCCGGCACGGGCCGAACTTTTAATGTTTATAGCGTCCCGTGCCGAATTTGTCTTCTATGGATCGGGCCGGGCCTTGAAATTTCGGCCCGTGCAGCCCTCTATTGTAGATTGCATAGTACTGAGGCCTCCGCTCCAAAATACTGTTTCTACTACATTTCTTTCTATATATCCTATTGTAAGCTATTATACTGATTTTTAATCGACCTTTAATTGTATGTAAACATCTCCATTATTATTAATACCATTAATCTATTTACACGGCTTAAAAACTTAAAAATCTGAAAAATTCTATATCGAAAAACCTTCTAAGACGGAATTACATAGCTATAACTATTTTTTTTCTCTTCTAAGTTCCTTTTTTACCAAGTATGTCGTCTCTTGCAAATGTAGTATTTATTTTTAAGCGGATTATTATACCCATTTTGAAGATTCAGATCCACCTATCAAAAAAATTTTTCGGTTAAAACAGGATCTCGTCAGACACAGATTCTTATAACAGGTTTTAAAATACTGTATCTCCCGCCTCCTAGAAATGTATATGTAGTACTATTCTTTAAAGAGAATTTTAATTGGAGAATAATAGTAATTTTAAAAATATATTTTTTCGGAAAAAATTGTTGACCCAAGGTAGGTTGTTTCTTAAACATATTTTTCCACGAGTCAGACTGGGTCGGTGCAATAATTTTCATACAAGCAGGAACGACCGGGCCAGAAAATTTCTGGCGGTGCAGACTTCTAGGAAGATTAAAGCACAAGTCCAGAAATAAGTTCGATTCGGCCCGGCCCGAGCCTCCATTGAAAGCAAGGCCTGAGCACGACCCAGAAAAACTGATGATCAGACTCGACCCGTCCCGAGTCGGTTTAGGCCTCTAAATGGCATTTGAATGGGAAAAACGTGTTCTTAACGGCTGGAAAATTTTAAAAATACGTTGTGAAAAAAATTGAGTTTGAGTTGTAAATTTCGTTCACACTCGCGGATTTTTTGAGCTTTCGTTCAGTTCACGCTCGTTTATCAAAAAGTGAATCAAGTTCAACTCAAAGTTCACAGAAAGTGAGCTAAACTCGTGAACTTACGTTCACTGAACGCGTTCGTACCCAACACTGCTTATATGTTTCTTAGATAGTATATTTTAGTAAAAAAATATAATCTATTGAACCAAACAGAAATTTCTGACATTTCATTGAGTAGCTAAAAATTATACATTGATCTCAGTACAAACGCTTGTACTCTTTGTTGTTTACGATCGAATAGTTAAAAAAAAAAAAAAAGTAAATTATTAAGCAGAGAGTTCAATTATTATTTCATTTACGGGAATTTCTAATATTGCCAGACAGACTGAAAAGCTTACATTCATCACAACAAGAACTTGGGAAACTCTTTATTCCTTTTTATCGTGGTAAAGCAGATTATATATTGTGCATTTTGGGCATCATTTTTCTCCTCAATAATAAGCAGAAATGGGGGAGAAATGTTACTAAATACCTTCAAACTAATGGAAATTTTAGATCTTGACAAACAGAATTAAATTCATATGTCGATTTCAGTAAGAACATTATAACTTTTCGTTATTTGTGATGATCTTTGTCATATGTATTACATTAAAATACAGTGACACTTCTTTTAAAGGCCAACCCTATTCATGGGCCACCTCTATTAAGGGCCACTATTTTTAGGAACGAAAAATTTTCCCATAGACATAATGTTAAATTTACTCCTATTAGGGGCCCCACCTACCCCTCATAAAGGCCATTTTTTTCACATGTGCCTTAAATCCTAAATAGGCATATTGAATTCCTGAACCAAAAGATAAGAATTCTGCAAACAACTGCACTTGAAACAAAGAAGGCTGGGGCAGATGGGGAGGATTTAGTAACACAATGAAGGACCACAAACTTTTCCACAAGTGAGACAAACAGGTGTTCCTCACACTTTGTTTGGCCTTTCAATCTACACGGGTTGTGTTGAAGGGAGGGGAAACTTGACCTTTTGTTGTGGGCACATAAAGGATAACAGGTTATCTAGAAAAACTGATTCCACGTTTACTGAAACTGTGAATGCATATTGAAACATAATTAGACCACAACTAGAAATTTTATGCTCAAGCTTATGTAAAATTTAAAATTATGCCATCTAAATCAAGCGAAAGAGTACATTTGGATTTTAATGACAAAATAAAATTTCTTAATTGTAATGATCAAGTAACATCTGCATGAAAATTGGCTTCACAGTTTAATTGCAGCAAGAATCAAATAAATAATATTATTAAAAACAAAGAGAACTTACTGAAAGAATATGCATATTTTAAAATCGCGGTGTAAAAGGAAAGAGAAATAAAAAATTTGGTCACCTCTATTCAAGGGCCACACCTCATAGGGGCCAATTTTCAATGGAATGACAGGTGGCCCTTACAGAGAGGTTTCACTGTATCAGGTTTTTTGCTGCACTATACTAAACAAGAAAAACTTGTGTTAATAAAGAGAAATAAATATGTTGATTATTATTGATTAAAAAGAACATTTTATCATTCACAGGGATGCTAAATGAGATGAAGTCGATTGCGCCAATCCATTGTTGTTATTTTTGAGCTACTATTTTGAGATACTATTCCTAAAGTCCTTCGTTCGGCCAATGATATTTAGACTTTGTGTTTCTTATCAATATACACACGCTTCACCATTAAGGCTAAAGATTAAACCGGGTAAGTTTTATTTACGAGTAAGAAGCTGAAACTGTAGATTATGAATGAATTGTTTGCTTTACACACTAACAGACTATTTTTATCTTCCTTTTTTTGAAATGCTGATAACATGAAGCTCTTATCAATCTGAGGGATATTTTTTATCAATTCAGGTTACATAACATTAAAAAACTTGCAGAAATTTTCTGACGTATTCAGAAATTTGACATTCCGATTTGCATAAAAATTTCAAGTGTTTACGTTCGGATGGCTCAGAATCTAACAGCTCTCTTAATTTTTCTACAAATTTGATGCATCTTTAGTTATAGCCGCTTTTTTTTTTTTTTTTTTTTTTTTTTTTTTTTTTTTTTTTTTTGTGATATGTCGAAAATTGGATCAAAATGTCAATTTTGAAGCCATATTTTGAAAGATTTGTTACTTTTATAGGAAAGCTAAAAACGCTATTCAATTTCTTAGGTTCTGAATATCAATGAATCCAAATTCTATACCTTTACTATTAAAAATGATTTAATGGATTGTTAGATTTGAGAACTTAGACTTTGCAATCGTAACAACGTCTTAGCGAAATAGCATTTTTCGCAGATAAAGAAATCCCTTTCTTTTGAGAATCGCGCCTGCCGGCCTAATCGTTCGGAGTTTTCGTGGTTTTCTTCGAACCATGGATTTCCATGCGTAAATACGGGTTGGGTTCCCTTAGAAAGACCCCCACGGAGGGCACTCCCCTCTTGGGCCTATATCCCATGTGTAGGTAATCGGCCGTCAAAAAAAAAAAAAAAACCAACCCTTTCTTTTGATAGTGAACCAAAGCATCTATTTCCACTCCTTAGAGGATAAGCTGTGGCATGTTCGGAACGAAGAGAAGTTTGGTCCAGACTCCGCTAGGGGAGAGGTGAAGAAGAGGGAGTCCTTATTCCGACGAGCTTCGTGAAGGTGGCCTCAGCAAGAGCTCCGAACTGAACGGATAGTTAACTTTTTTTTAGTTGTGAGCACGTGGCATGTGCTATGTTATACTAAAGCCAGGATTGTGGCTTATGGAGTTCTCGTGTGGAGAGCTGATGTAATTGATTTATGCGTACATAATCTACTTTTTATTTTAATTAAATTAGTTTTGCTTTTAAAATTGAATTGAGTTTATTGTTTTACGAGCTGTAGCGATATTTTCGATAATCTTCGCTACCCAGCCGAGTGTCGTTATTACACAATATACGCATATTTTACGAGTACGGCTTTAGATAAAACAGGATGGATCTGAAGTTATTTATAAGTTTGTGACTAAAATTTTAAAGTATGAATGAATTCGTTTTCAACACTATTCTTATCTTTTCTTTTTGAAGTGATAAGACGAAGATTTTGTTATCAGTATAAAGGAATTTTTATCAATGCATGTTACATAACAGTAGAAAGGATTAAAAAAAACTATTTAAATAAATTTTTATTATTTTCATATTTTTAGGTTCGTCCTCAATAAAAAAGAAAAAACAATTCTTGTTTAACAACGCGAAACTTTCTGACACTCAATTTTTAACAAAAAAAAAAAAAAAAAAAAAAAAAAAAAAAACACGATACATGCAGGCATGGTTATCGTGATCGAACTGTTTTCTTTTGCGATAAATAAATTGAATCTTCAGTTGTAAGATATTGTTGTCTCAAGATGGCAGCTTGTTTTTTCCTGTCTTGTGCTGTCACGGCCGGAAATTCAGTTCAAAACGCCAACTTTTGACATCAATTTGTGTAAGTTTTTCTCACTTTACGGGAAAACGGGAAACCAGCTCAATTATACCTTTTCTTAATTAGAACACTTGTTAATATGATACATTTGCGGACAAAAACGAATTAAAAACAAATTGTCAGAAAGTAGACAGTTTAGATTTGATAACAGTCTTTATGATTTCATTTTATTTCAAGCAAATTATGTGTCTTTGTGTAAATGTTAAAGTACTTTTTTATCTCAAAAGTTTGCATATTTTGTATTTAAGGGGCCGCTGCACTGAAACTCCCAGAACTCTAAATCCCATGTTAACCTATGGGAAAACTTTCAAGCGCGATTACTCATTACCGAATATAATTATTTAAATGCCGTTTACACCATCAGAAAGTATTCGCGATAGGGGAGTTTCAGTGCAGCGGAACATTAAGGCAATATTATTAAATATTTCCTCATTTCTTTCTTCTTTTTTTTTATGATATTTGACTTCTGAATGAAGTGCATTTATTTTTGCGAAAATTCGCACATATTAAAACAAAAAAATGTTAAAATTATAAAATTAATTATGAATTAATTACAAAATTATAAGAAAAACATTTCTTATTCAATTCTTTTTCACCTCTGTAGCTATTTTTGAGCATCAATTCCTAAATTCAATCTCCTTTCCTCCGATGATATTTAGAGTTTATGTTTCTTATCAATATACACGTGCTTCACGACTATGGTTGTATATTAAGTTCTCAACTGCTCTGCTCAACAAGCGCAAAACGTTTTGACTACAAATTCATTTTTTAATGGAAAAATATAAAATTGGAAAGCCTGATCATGGAAGCGATTTGGAATCGAACTGTGTTTCCCATTTTTTGATCAATAAAATACCTATTGGGTTACAAACGATTCTGATCACGTGACAAACACATTTTTCATCCTTTCTTGAGTGGATATTCTTCTTTCGCGCGTTAACTCGATTCAAAACGCCCACTTTGACGCTATCTTCTGAAAGATCTATTGCGGTTGCAAAAACCAGGAAAAAACAGTTCGATTACATGGTTTCTGAATAACAAAACTTGCTAGTTTCATGCATTTCCGAACAAAAATAAATTCAAACTTATGTCACAAAGTTGCCCTTTTGGATTTGAGAAAAGCCTTAAGGCTGTTCTGAAATACAAAGGGGCAACTTTATGACATAAATTTTTATTCACTTTTGTTCGGAAACGTACTGAACCGAATTTTTGGACGCAAGGAGAAATACCAGTCAGCGAAGGGGAAAAAAACCACTCAAAATCGCTTATAACTCGGTAAATAATTTATTTATCAAAAAATGTAACACGTCTTTCGATTCCAAATTGCCACATAGTCACCCCTTCTAATTTCGTGCCTTTACGTTTAAAAATGAGTCATTACATATGTCAAAAAGTTTCGGGCTTGTTAAGGCTGTTCTCAACTGGCCTACTCAACAAGCACAAAACGTTTTGACACATTTACAAATGCATTTTTTAACGGAAAGATATATTTATATACTGCCGCAACCGATATGATTACGTGATATCGGTCACGCTCTGAGAAGATTGTTTAAATGAAAACCAACTCGTTCAATTAACTAAATTAACAGTTTATTTACACACTATTTACACTTAAAAACTCGGATGTAGGTGATCCGGTTCAACATTAAATTAAATACAGTAAATGCTGGCTGTGTACTGATAAACTACGTTATCTCACTCTCACTCTACACTTGTTAAATTAGCGTTACCGGAGATTATTCCTAAACTCACAACACATGGGCTCTAAGCTCGGCGAGCTTCACTCAAGCCTACGCTCTATCTAAGAGCTATATACATGAACAACCTACTGCTTTGCGCTCTAGGCTCCAACTCCCTTTCTCCTAGCAGAAGCGACTGCCGCTCTAGCAACCCTCTGCTTTTTCTCCACGTCAAAACCGGGGTTTCCAAACTGACCACATTCTTAGCTCTCTCCCTCGTTCGGAAAATTCTTTTGTCTCCCCATCTCCAACAGACATCTCAAAAGGTCGGCAAACCCCTCTCCATCCATCTTTATCCCTCAATCCAATCTGTACAACTCACGTGCTCGGATCCGGTTTCAAACAAGGAAAGAATGTTACTTTGAAATTTCAAGTACACATACCATACAATATATAATGTAGTGAGACAAAAATAATATAGAACCATAGTTCTAATAGCAGATGTTTCTCAGAACCTGACACCCCCCACCTTAGCGGAAAATATGCCATTTAGGGGCTAATTTTCCCCGAACATATAGTAATATCACAGAAGAGTTCAATAGTCTCTTCGCAGGTTTCTTCATTATTATTATTACATATATACTTCAAGGTGTCTGAACATTATCTACTGACATCTCTAATGAACCGTGTACTAATATTATTATTACAAAAAACTACACATGCTAATACACTATTATAAACACAAGATTCAAATACAATTACACATACACAAAAAAAAAAAATTAAACGTGATGACACCCCTTTAAGGTTTGTCCACTATTTAGTTACTGATGCCGATGGACTAGCAACTGGCTGTTCTTCCCAACTCTTCCTATGTAGCTTAGAAATTGCATCAGCATTCAAATGTTGCGCTCCTGGACGATGAGAATTGCAAAGGTTACAGCGTTGCAAGGCAAGAGTGAGTTTGAGGGACCTTGGGTGTTGTTTCAGTGAGAAATTTTAATGGATTATGATCCGTTATGATCTCAATTTGAGATCCATATGTCCATTTATCAAACTTCCGCAACCCGAAGAGAACACTCCAAGCCTCTTTCTCTATACTCGGCCAAGCACGCTGAGCCCCTGGTAATTTCTGACTGGCAAAAGCTATCGGCTTAAACTGCCCCTTTTCATCTTTTTGAGTAAGGCAACATCCTACTGCCAGATCTGAAGCATCAGCGTGAAGCTGATATCCCAGGCCTACGGTAGATGTAGCCAAACGCGTCACGTTGCATAACTCATCTTTAAGGGTATTAAATGCTTTTTCTGCCCTTTCATCCCATGGTACATTATTTTTAACCTTCCCTTTAGTTAGTTCAGTTAAAGGTATAGCAATTTCTGCATAATTTGGAATATAAGATCGGTAAAGTCCCATTAATCCCAAAACAGATCTAACTTCCTTTTTAGTTTTCGGTCTCTTTAAGTCCCTTATTGCTCCCATTTTCTCCTCATCAGGTGCATGCGTTCCACTCCCAATTACATGACCTAAAAACTTAGTCAATTTCTCTCCAAATTTACATTTATCCAGCCTAATCGTAAAATTTCTATTTTTAAGTTCTTCTATAACAGACCTAACATGCTCACAATGCTCTTCCCAGGTGTCGGAGAAAATGATGACATCATCAATATATGCTTGTGCATACCTCCGATGACCTTGAAGAACCTCATTCATATCTTTTTGGAACGTAGCAGCCGCCCCTGATAAACCAAAAGACATAGTACGCCACTGATAAGTCCCATTATGAGTTGTAAAAGCTGTTAAATGTTTACATTCCTCCGCCATTTTAATCTGCCAATAACCCCTCAATAAATCGATCGAAGATAAATATTTAGCTGCCCCCGCAGTATACATGCTTTCCTGCGAATCTTTCATAGGAAATCTTGGGACCTGCGTTACTGAATTTAAAGCTCTATAATCTACGCAAAGCCTAACAGATGCGTCTTTTTTCGCCACGCAAACAATTGGATGACTAATTTCTGCATTTGACACTTCGATTAGATTTAATTCTAATAACTCTTGAATCTGTCTATCTACTTCCTCTTTGTAAGCAACAGGTACACTATATAACTTTGGCTTTTTCCTTGCCACACCCGGTTTCAAATCAATACGGTACTCCCCTACTTCCGCTAGTCGCACAGGACCCATAAATACCTCTTTATTTTCCCTCAAAATGGACTTTATATCTTTGACTTGACTATTAGATAATCCTTTTATTTCGAACCTTTCTATGTCCCGTTCTACCTCTTGTTCCCGGTTTAAAATAGGAATTTCCCCAACTTCTCCAAATTCCTTATCACCTTCAAAAACAATATTAACTATATTACACTTAGCAATAAATTCCCCTTTATTTTGATACACATACTTTTTGCTACCATCCGCCATCTCAACTAAGACTCTATCACGCACTTTCACTTTTCTAGATAATTCACATTCTAGACACGATTTACAAAACTTTTTAGTTTCTTGAGCCATACCTTCCCAATAAAAAGATTGCCTAGTTCTCTCTAAGGTTTTCTTTGCCGCGTGATGTTCTCCCTCATTAGACACATGCGCTGATTTTAAGATTCCTTCTCTTTTGACTTTAGACACTACTAATTGAGCTATAGCTTCTCCTATAAATTTCTCTTTGTTATGCAATAAGTCCTTTTCAGTATAATAACCCCCTTTATCAATTTTAGCTAATTCCCAAACTCTCTCTAAACTTTTGCATTCCAATTGGGATTTCTTAAACATATCTGAATTGCTAACGACTTTATTATTTTCCTCTACTTCCGTTTTTTCGTCATTCTGACTTTGTAAATTTCCCGATCTCGTTTCTATTGCGTAAACATTACAATTATCGCTTCTCCTATCTTTCTTTTCACTCGAGTTATCAATACGAATTTCCGAACTTTCTAATTCTTGGTACTCTATTAATGACTCCTCGCGATTGACCCCTGACAACTCATTAATCACTTCGGGATGTAATATTACCTGCTCATTAATATTATCGTCACCGCGCAAAGTACTTCCTGATGAATTATATTAGTTTGCCCGAATTGCGGAATAGCTAATGGTAATTTAACCAACGGTGATTTAACTGCTTCACCAAATAATCCTTGTAAATAAATACTACCCGCTCCTTTTAATTTCTCTTCCGGTACCAAATCTTTATTAATAACACTAATTTCACATCCAGAATCAACCAATCCTTTCGCTTTCTGCCCATTTACACTAACTTCAATTTTCTCAAGTTTATTTAATTTCTCCCCAATAACATTAGTTCTCCGTTCGGCCTTTGCCGATATCCTCGCCACAATATCTCCTTTAGGTAACCCTTTGTTTCCTTTCACAACAATCTTATTTACACCCGCTTTTTGTTCACGCCCTTTACTACCATTATTATTTCCCTCATTACCCACTTTATTACAAAAACGTTGGTAATGACCTCTTAAATCACATTTAAAGCATCTAGGGCTATATCTCTTAAACTCAGTTTTGCTATCCGAAAAAGAATTAATCTCATTACTCCCGTTTTGCCTCCAATTACCACTAAATTTACTATCCTCCCTCGGTCTCACTTTTTCACTGTTTACATACCTATCTTTACCCTTAAAACTTTTATACGTAGCTGCATAAGACTTGTGCTTAGCGTCAAAATAATTGTCACATTTTTTAGCAATTTTAGAAGCTTCTAACCATTTACTCTGCTGAGTTAACCCAATATATGATGCGGTTTCCTCATCTAACGTGTTTAATAATTTATCCGTAATTATTAACTGATTGACCTTTTCATACGAGTCCGCACCCCTAATCTTACAATAATTTTCCCATGTTGCTATTAAGCGCGATACAAATAATACATGAGTTTTATTCTAGTTTCTCCTAGCCTTCTTAAAATTTTCCAAACATGCCTTCGGTGTGGGCTCATGTTCCCTTAGAATTAACTCCTTTAATTCCTCATAACTCTTAATTTGTCCCCTAGTGGTATAAATTAACAACTTATCCGCCTTATCTCCTAACATATTTAGTAGAATTTCGGTCTGCTGGTTTTCCGGTACATTTTTAGTTTTAAATGCCCTTTCTAAACTGTTGAAAAATAAATTCCATCCCTCAGTACCTTCTGGTATTTTGATAGACAGAGTTTTAACACTTTTGATCAATTTTTTTTTATGTTACTTTCATTATTAGATTCCCTAGACCCATTAGAGTTATTTGTCGAACCTTGTATCCTTAGCCTCTCCATTTCTAATTCATATTCCATCCTCAATTTTTCAGCCCTCTCTTCTCTTTCGCGCTCTAATTTTTCCTGTTTTTCTAACTTTTCGCGCTCTAGTCGTTCCGCAACAATAGTGTTAGATAATTCCATAATAACCCCCTCGTCATAGTCATCGCTGTCCATTATCTTTTTCCTAAGCTGAATTCTGGTATCATCTTCCGTGAATTCAACCCCCAATTCTTCGGCTATCATCTGAAGATCCACCCTTTTTAATTTCAATAAGAAAGCCATACCTTCCACCGATTACTATTACGACTCTACAATAATATTTAAACCTACTAAATTAATATTTCCTAAATTTCTACTTTAGTACAGTTACCTCCACTTATTATACTAATTAATACCTTTCAGATAATCGATGTACTATATTTCTAATTTAACAAACTGTATAACCTGATTTTCCTCAATCATTGATATCACACAATTTACTTCCAATAAAAAAGGTAAAAAAATAATTTCGATTTGATTACTATGCAATACAGATTCCAATTTATACAATTAGATAATAACATACAATTTACATAATAATACTGATACGTTGCAAACTGAATAAAAGTATTGGTGCCAATAGAAACATCCACATAAAGAAAAATTGTATAACATACACATATAAATTTCTACAATTATCCTCAATAAAATATTTCCAAATTCAACACTGGTTCTCACACTTAAAACAAATAAGATCAAAACCTTCACTTTTTTTTTTCACTGTGAGCCTTTTTTTTTTCCGAAATTTACTTCTAACCAATTAAAATTCTAAGCAAATGTTCATTGCTCGTTTGTTATCAACTCTTCAAACTTAAAACAGTATTGCTTCATTTAAATATTACTTTAATAATAATTTAAATTTAAGTAAATTCAATTATTCCTTCCAACTGTTATTAACACCATACATTAATTTTATTCGCTACCATTATTAGTAAAAAAAAAAAAATAGAAAATCAAAATTAGCAAAAATTATTATGACCTTTTCTTAAAACAATAGTAAATATGGCTATTAATATCTCCTACCTATCTGAACACAATTATTTGATTGCACATAAATTATCAAGATTTAGACAATTTATCTTAAATTACTATTAACTAGTTAGTGCCCGTCAAGATTTGACGGTAAATAACTTGAATGTTTCTTTAGAAAAATCCTAGAATTTTTAATTAGTTGTTTTTAAATTAATTATTGAACGACGAATTACGTGATGAATTTCTGTATTCCATAACTGATTCTTATTTCTTTAAGGCGATAGATGGTGCTGCCAGTCTAACCTATGTAGAGAAATTATTTTTACTTACTACGACATCATTTTTTTTAATAACAATATCTATTTTCATTCATTTATTTATTTATTAAATCTGTACGGCCATTAAAAGCTGCCATGAATTTTATTTTTATGTCTTATTCTCTAAAAACCTAAATTTGAAACTTGATGCAGCTAACGATTTATAATATGCATTTTTAATTACTTGAATTTTATTTTACATCATTTTTATACATTCTTTTTTTAATACACTGCTCAAAACAATTAAAGGATATTTGAAGTTTTATATAAAATAAATATATAAACGAATTTTTTTTTGCCGAAAATAGAAGAAGAGAATCACAAATGCAAATTTTTCTGGTTTTCAAACTGTGGAGTATGCAAATTTTGAGTTCGACGTCAAAAACGTCGCTTCAGCGGCAGCGAATGAAATTTGACTTTCAACTGGATAAAAGAGAATGAAGACAAGGATGATCGGCATTCAGTGATTGCTTTGTTTCGATGAGTACGATGTCTCAGCGAAGTCATTTGACAGATTCAGAAGCTTTGAGAATTCTTGGTAGGTTAGAAGGGGGCCAAACTCAAGCCGAAGTAGCGCAAGCCATTGGAGTGTCACAATGTGTCATTTCCAGGATCTGGAACCGTTTTTTGGAGAGTGGATGTGCAGGCCGAAGACCAGGGCAAGGTCGTAGACGGGCAACAACGCCCAATGAAGATCGGTATTTAGCGTTAACAGCTCGGAGACACCGAACCATGAACGCTACTCTTCTCCAACAACACCTTCGCTCGGCTACAGGCACCACGATTTCAACTCAGACTGTCCGAAACCGGCTCCATGCTGTAGGTCTGTATGCTCGCCGACCGATGGTATGTGTTAGATTAACATCAAGGCATCTTCGCGACCGCAGGGAGTGGGCAACCGAGCATGTCAACTGGAGGAGAAATGAATGGAGCAATATTCTGTTTTCTGACGAGTCCCGTTTTTCTGTGCATCCGGATAATAGGCGTATTTTCATCTGGAGGGACCGTGGCAGTAGGAATAATCCTGCGTTCGTGCACGAAAGTGTCAGATTTGGCGGTGGAGGAGTGTTGGTGTATGGTGGCATCTCCATTGACGGGCGCACTGACCTCTACATCATTCGAGATGGAGCTCTGACTGGTCGCCGATATAGGGATGAGATCCTCAGACCTATTGTAGTCCCTTACGCTGCAGCAATCGGAGTTAACTTCATTTTAATGGACGATAACTGCAGGCCACATCGTGCAAACCTGGTGGAGGATTTCCTTTTCGAGGAAGGAACCGTTCGAATTGAATGGCCAGAGTGTTCTCCAGACATGAATCCAATCGAGCACGTTTGGGACGCTCTAGGAAGACGAGTTTCTGGCCGCCAACAACCCTCACAAACTCTCCAAGAACTGGAAAGAGCTCTTCTGGAAGAGTGGGGCAGAATACCCCAACTCGTCATTAATAGCCTCATTGAGTCCATGCCTCAAAGGTGTTCAACGTTGCTGGCCGCCCGTGGAAACCATACCCCCTACTGAAAATGATTTTCTTTGAACAAAACACCTTTTCTTATTCTTTTTTTCTCATATGCACAAATTGTGTTTTTTTCCTTTAGTACACAAATGCGCAATAAAATGCATTTTTTTCTGCCAAACATGTGTAATTTATTCTCATATAACCTACTATGTCTGTCGACCATGTATCAATCAGCTAAACAGTTTACCAGATACAAAATCCACCTAAAACTGCAATATCCTTTAATTGTTTTGAGCAGTGTATTTAACCTGGATATCAAGGTAATTTCTTTTATAGATCTTATACGAATATTTTTCTTTCTTTCCGTTTTATTTTTTACGCAAAGGAATGACAAACTTTTCTTTCTGACACACACACACACATATATATTCTTGATAATGGTCAGAAAATATAAAGAAAATTTTAGATCAGCTCAATTTATTTAATTGATAATTACATGCAAAATATTTTAGCTTAAATATTTTAAATATAAAATCATTATTTTTTCAAAACATTATTGAGTGTTAAATTTTATTTAATTATAAAGCATTCAAATAATAATAATAATAAAATAAAAATCCTATAACTTCTCTTCCTAATAAAATATGTCATTATTGAAATGAATTACCGACAAAAATATTACACATTCTGCCATGCTTGAGTTCGAACCTGCGTCCTCAACAAAGAATCAGAGCTTTAAAGTGCTGCGTTAACCCGCTACGCTAGCGCGAAGTTGTTTTACTTAGTTCTAAATTGAAGACGTTCGAAAAACAGTTGACGCATACGAATGTCTCGAATACATGTCTCGAATTTGAGTTCTGATAGTACAGAAATAGTTTTGCGTTTTAATACTTATGATACCTTATTTTTTCAAAGAAGTAGCTACAACATTGGCAATTCATGACAGCCATAACGTTTAACCTCAAATCATTGTTTATCTTCTATGTGTAGTTTAATATGACCAAAAAATATGACACCCTCGAAATAAACTGTATCTAACTCTTAATATATAGACACAATAATTTTTCTCATTGTTAATAATGCTGAAAGAGTCAAATAATATTAACTTTGTGAAAGAAAGAAGAGCTTGTTTTACAGTAAGATCGAATAGCAGACGAACTTAAAACAACTTCGACCTGTGATGAGATAGTTCATCTGAGCGAGCATCTTTGCGCATGTGCAACGCGTCACTCCAAAGGCAGACTTGTACTTATATACTGCACATGCGCAACTGCAACATTTTCATTAAAAATTACGGCTAATTAATAAAATATTTGAACAAACGAATGGACGATAACAAATCTGTGGCCAAATATCTTTCATTTTAAAAAAGATTCCTGTAATTTCTAATTTGATGCAGTAGTTTCTTCTCACGGATTGTCGAAAGAAAACACTTAGCGTTTTAAATATATAGATTATACAACAACAAATACATTTGGTTCGAGAATGTCAGCAGAAAGAAAAGATCAAAACACCTTACCTTATACTTTATCTGCTGGGGTACTCCGCTGCTCACACTTAGTTCCACGATTAACTCAATAATTCACACTTTAAAGTCACTTTGATGATATTCAACACTCGGGCTATGTAACACACTGTAATTTGATTCACTGTAGCGATGATAGGACACAAACCTTTAGCTCGGTTCGCTGTAACGATGATAGGGCACAACACTTTAGTTCGGTTCGCTGTAACGACGATACGACACAAACACTCTCGCTCGGTTCACTGTAACGACGATAGGGCACACACACTCTGTACTTCCACTCGACGCTTGGTTGTTATCTCTCTAAAATTCCGCTCGATGATCCGGCATTACCACGCAAGAATTCCACTGGGTGCTCCGGCACTAACACACTGCAACACGGCTCGCTGGTCACTGGTCTCAGACGGTTCTATCCCGTCGCTGTCATCAATTTGTCGGAGTTTCCTCTTAGTCTGTACAACTTTGAAGAAAATCCTTTGCTATTTATATGCTGCCACCACCGATATGATTACGTGATATCGGTCACGCTCTGAGAAGATTGTTTAAATGAAAACCAACTCGTTCAATTAACTAAATTAACAGTTTATTTACACACTATTTACACTTAAAAACTCGGATGTAGGTGATCCGGTTCAACATTAAATTAAATACAGTAAAGGCTGGCTGTGTACTGTTAAACTACGTTATCTCACTCTCACTCTACACTCGTTAAATTAGCGTTACCGGAGATTATTCCTAAACTCCCAACACATGGGCTCTAAGCTCGGCGAGCTTCACTCAAGCCTACGCTCTATCTAAGAGCTATATACATGAACAACCTACTGCTTTGCGCTCTAGGCTCCAACTCCCTTTCTCCTAGCAGAAGCAACTGCCTCTCTAGCAACCCTCTGCTTTTTCTCCACGTCAAAACCGGGGTTTCCACCCTGACCACATTCTTAGCTCTCTCCCTCGTTCGGGGAATTCTTTTGTCTCCCCATCTCCAACAGACATCTCAAAAGGTCGGCAAACCCCTCTCCATCCATCTTTATCCCTCTATCCAATCTCTACAACTCACCTGCTCGGATCCGGTTTCAGACAAGGAAAGAATGTTACTTTGAAATTTCCAGTACACAGACCATACAATATATAATATAGTAAGACAAAAATAATATAGAACCATAATTCTAATAGCAGATGTTTCTCAGAACCTGACAGCTGTTCTAAACTGCTCTGCTCAACAAGCGCAAAACGTTTTGACACATTTACAAATTCATTTTTAACGGAAAGATATAAAAATAGAAAGCCTAACCATGGAAGCGATTTGGAAGCGAACTGTGTTTTCCATTTTTTATCAATAAAGTACCTATTGAGTTATAATCGATTTTGATCACGTGACAAACACGTTTTTCACCCGCTCTTGAGTGGATATTCTTCTTTCGCGCGAAAATTCGGTTCAAAACGCCCACTTTGACACTATTTTCTGAAAGATCTACTGCGTTTGCAAAAAAAAAAAAAAAAAAATTGGAAAAAACAGCTCGATTTCTTAGTTTCTGAACAACAGCACCTGCTAGTTTTATGCATTTCCGAACAAAAATAAATTAAGACTTATGTCTTAAAGTTGCCCTTTTGGATTTGAGAACAGCCTTTAGGGTGTACTCAAAAAAATATTTTTCCACCCTCAACAGCTCGAAATTTTCTGATACATTTTCATTATTTTCTCAGTATAACTATTATTTTCATTCGCAGAGCTCGCGCTTCGAGAAACTGGGTTCAAAATGCCAACTTTGACTGCGGTTTTTGTTGAAATATATTCTGCCTTTATCAAAAAATCAACAAGCACGCACATTATATAGTTTCTGAATAAGAGAATCTGCCAATTCAATGCGTTTCAGAACAAAAATGAATTTAAAAATGAATAAAAAATATAAGCAGTTTGGATTTGAGAACACCCTTAAATAGGGGTGTTTGTGTTCAGGTAATATACCTGAATTCAGGTATTTATTTCATTTTCCATAACGGAATTCTGGTTTTCTGATAGTTAAATTAATAAAATAAGACTAAGATATCAGTTTCATATGATTTCTAAACATAATTAAAGGTAATATTTTTTTTTTCATAATGAAATGATTTGGACCTCTCTGCAATAAATTACATGCTTTCTCTGCATGCAAAATCTTTCATGATAAAATTTCAGGTATTTTTTCATGAACTCGCAATCAACCCTGCTTAAAACATAATTTTTGGTTTTGTATTAAATTAAAATAGATTAAGATGCAGCATATAACTGGAAACTGAGAATTTACCATGTGCATATTAGAAATGTAGATTTCAAACTTCAATTTTACACATAATATGAACTAAAAATTATTTCTCCCTTTTTATTCTTTTTAATCTCTCGTGGACAATTCTGCTATAAAACTAACATGTCTTGCAGCAAATTTCCTCGCCAACATAGTCTCGAAGGAGCTCAAATGTGCAACATGTCGGAAAAGGTACTGGTACTAGCGTGAACAGTGTAGTGCCACCATGACTCTTACCTTCGGCAAAGGAAGAGCATCCCCCAGCGCGCGCAAAAATAAAAACATGTCATAAAATTGCCCTTTTGAATTTGTAAAAATCGACTACTTAACTACAAAAAATCGTTACTGAAAATATTCTAAAAATTACTTTTTCTGTTTTATTCTTATTGGTCACTTTTTCACATACATACTGAGAAGCGCCTAAAATTGGGGAGGGGGGAAACATTATTTTTACAGAATGACAGAATCTTAGCTCAAACTTATAGGAAAGCCCCTGTCAAAAAGCATGTTATTACGTACAGAAACGGACCCTTAGTAATTTCGTGGAATTTTCCTAGCTATTCTCCATCACTCTTTAGTTTTATAACCATCGTGCTCTCTCGAAAATGGGGTAGAGCAGGAAGAGTTATGACATATGCTCAAAGGGCTTTTTTTTGGGGGGGGGGGGGGGAGTGATTATAGAGTTATAGATTATGCAGTCAAGGCTATATAATCTATTTAATTTCAAATGTGTGAATAGTGTAGGTATTATTTATTTTTAATGTATGAATTAAAAAATAATTTATGCGTTAAAAAATTCTCACATGCAAAACTCTAAAGTTACATCCATAAATGCTTTATTAAAATGTAGTTTTTGACAAGATATTTCGATATTTTGTTTGATACTTAAAATAAAAACTATTAAAAGTACTAAGAAAAATCTGCTACTAAAAATCACGGCTAAAAATTACTTCTTTTTTATCCTTATTGATTACTTTTTCACGGACATATTGAAATGCGTCTAAAATTGAGAGGGAAAAACCCCATTAATTTTACAGAATGACGAAATCTTAGCTTTAATTTATAGGAAAACACCGTCAAAGATTATATTATTATACACAGAAAAGGACGTCAGTACTTGGTAATTTCGTGGAATTTATCCAGCACTTTTCATTCTTCTTCAATTTTATAAACACCCTCCTCCCTGGAAAAGGTGGAAGAGCAGAAAGAGATAGATATGTACAAAAAGGGTTAGGGGAAACAGTCTAGGTTGTATAATTTATTTATTTTAAAAAGTATGAATAGAGTATGTGTTATTTATTTTTAAGGCTCCTGTCCCGTCAGGCGAAGACACTCGCGAGTTAATGCTAAACCTATGGGCAGGTTATTTACTAATATTTTGTTTGCATTTTGACATTTTTATTTTATTTTATTTTTATTTATTTTATTTTATTTATTTATTTATTTATTTTTTAGTTGAATAGCTGATGTTGATCTCTGTATCGCCCCTTTTTTACTTTTTCGATTTTGGTTACCGATATCTTTTATAAAGTTAGTTTCACTTTCGAAACCGGTTCCGAAAATGAAAGTGTCATAAAAAATATCGGCAACCAAAATCGAAAACGGAAAAAAGGAGCCATGTAGAGATCGACCTCAACTATCCAAGGCAAAAAAAAAAAAAAAAAAAAAAAAAAAAAAAAATAATAATAATAATAATAATAATAAAATTAAATTAAAAAAATAATAAATAAATAAATAAAAATAGATATTAGCAAATAACTTCCCCACAGGTTTAGTATTAGCTCGCGAGTGTCTTCGCCTGACAGGACAGGAGCCTTAATGTGCGAATTCAACAATAATTTATGCTTAAAAAAAATCTAAAGTAAATTTATAAATACTTTGTTAAAATGCAGTTTTGGCTTGTATTAAACCAGAGATTTCAAGAATTTCTTTAATGAAATAAATCAAATGAAAAGTACTACTAAAAATCTACTACTTAACTACTAATATTTATTTCAAATGAAAATCAAATTTCAAATTTCAAAGTAATTGCTTAAAAGGCGCAAAGGCCAACATAGTGAAAAAGATTCCAAGCCGGGACTCGAACCCGGGCCATCAGGATAGCGCACTGACGTTCTAACGACTAAACCACTTGGAAAGATACCAAGCTTGGAAAATTTCTCACTATTATATGTTGGCAAGGCTACAAATGCAGCACAAGATGAAATATTTATCGTGAGTCACCGACCTGGGACAAACACGAAACATAATTAAATCCAGCATCGATAGAAATTATATTAATACATGGAAATTATTCCAGAGAGAAAACACGTATGTTGGCCTTTGCGCCTTTTAAGCAATTGCTTTGAAATTTGATTTTCATTTGAAATATTGTATGCAAGGCGAATGTTTCTCTCTGGAATAATTTCCATGTATTAATATAATTTCTATCGATGCTGGATTTAATTATGTTTCGTGTTTGTCCCAGGTCGGTGACTCACGATAAATATTCCATCTTGTGCTGCGTTTGTAGCCTTGCCAACATATAATAGTGAGAAATTTTCCGAGCTTGGTATCGTTCCAAGTGGTTTAGTCGGTGGAACGTCAGTGCGCTATGCTGATGGCCCGGATTCGAATCCCGGCTTGGAATCTTTTTCACTATGTTGGCCTTTGCGCCTTTTAAGCAATTACTTTGAAATTTGATTTTCATTTGAAATATTGTATGCAAGGCGAATGTTTCTCTCTGGAATAATTTCCATGTATTAATACTAATATTTAATCCTAAAAATGATTTTTTCTTTTTCCTCCTTATTGGTTACATTTTCACGGGCACACTAAAATGCGTCTAAATTATATATATGTATGACCGTTAAAAAAAATTACAATTTACCTACAAAAATGTGAAATTATAAATAGAAAGAAATTTATTCCTTAATATACATACATATACATATATATATATATGTATGTGTATACATATATATATGTATATATAACCATTAAAAACATTTACAAATTACCACAAAGAAACATGGTAAAAAAATAAATAAATAAATAAATAAATAAAAAAGAATTAAATATTAAGGAAATTTGTAGAACCAGGGTAGAATCCTCAGGCCCCAAATACCTAGGCACTACATTAAAGCGTGTGGTTTCATCTTCGTATTAGCCATAAAAAAGTTAAATAATACGAATTTAGAGCTACCAACATACTATAAAACCAGAAAAAAAAACGTGGAAAAACAGTTATATGAAACAATAAATACGGATGTAAATGGTTTGGAAAAATAAAAAATAAAAACATATTACCACATTGATATCCTGTGTGACAAGCAATGAGGTATAATAAAAACAAGGGTAAGATTATATGACACTGTTGCCAAAAAAAAGTTTTTTAAAGGATATAATAATGCGCAATATAGTCAGGTACAAACTGCAAAATATTGGACCAGCGTCATCTAGCAGATATTTTATACTTTCATATCTTTTCATTTTGAATGCAAAAATTCATTGTGAATTTTTTTCTTATTAAGGTTGTCCTCAAATCCAAAAGGGCAACTTTATGACCTAAGTTTTAAGGCTGGCTCAAATTTTAAGGCTCAAATCCAAAGGGTCAATTTTCTGACATAAGTTTTAATTCCTTTTTGTTCGGAAAAGCATGAAACTAGAAGGTGTTGTTATTCAGAAAATATGTCATCGAACCATTTTTTTCGTTTTCTTCTAAACGCAATAGATCTTTCAGAAAATACTGTCAAAGTTGGCATTTTGAACCGAGCTTCCGAACAAAAGAAGAAAATTCAGTCAATAAGGGGGAAAAAATGCCGTGTCAGGTGATCAAATCGCTTATAACTCAATAGGTAATTGATTGATCAAAAAATGGAAAGCACAGTTCGATTCCAAATCCCTTCCATGGTCAGGCCTTCCAATTTTATATCTTTCCGTTAAAAAAAGAATTTGTAAATGTGTCAAAACGTTTTGCGCTTGTTGAGCAGGCCAGTTGAGAACAGCCTTAAATTATTTTTGTTCAGAAATGCATGAAACTAGCAGGTGCTGTTGTTCAGAAACTGTGTAATCGAGCTGTTTTTTTTTTTGTTTTTGTTTTTGTTTTTGCAAACGCAATAGATCTTTCAGAAGATAGTGTCAAAGTGGGCTATTTTGAACCGAATTTCCGCGCGAAAGAAGAATCCACTCAAGAAAGGGTGAAAAACGCGTTTGTCACATGATCAAACTCGCTTACAACTCAATAGGTAGTTTATTGATCAAAAAATGGAAAACGCAGTTCGATTCCAAATCGCTTCCATGGTCAGGCTTTCCAATTTTATATCTTTCCGTTAAAAAATGAATTTGTAAATGTGTCAAAACGTTTTGAGCTTGTTGAGCAGAGCAGTTGAAAACTGCCTTATCTAAATTTTTTACCAATCTTATAAATAATATAAATCTTTTTTCTTACAGAATGACAGAACCTTAACTTATAGGAACCTTAAACTTATAGGAAAGCCCTCGTCAAAGAGCATGTTATTATGTACAGAAAAGGACGCTGATGGGTAATTTCGTGGAATTTACCAAGCACTTCTCCATCCCTCTTTAGTTTTATAACCACCCTGCACTCCGCAAAATGGAGGGGGGGGGGGGCAGGACAGAAGGAGTCACGATCAGTACCCAAAGGGTTAGGGGAAACAGAGTGGAGGTTGCCTAATCTTGAATGACAGTTTAGGGACTTCACAAGAGTCCACCAAGCATGTAACAGGCTTTGCGAATGAGGAATTTTCCATTGAACTGCCACAGCTTGGTGTGTGGTTGCGGGGATTCTTCTTAGAAAGTTTTGTTGAATGACACAATAATTTTTAAATTGATATCAGAAGAATGCAGTCTTTTTGCAAAAGACTGCACTTGACAAGACAGACTGTTGAGTAGTGAACGACAGAAAAGAGAAACTAAAGATAATCTCACATTTTTCTGCTTTCCCAGCAACGATGAGAATAGTTTATTTATAATTAGACAGCTGATTACATGCAACTAGATATCTGCATATGCAATTGCGTGTTTTATGAGTGTATCCAATCAATACTGCTAATCAGTCAATTACCGAATTCCCCTCGCTAATGCTAAGTTTATTGAGCGTGTCATGCATTCGCATATTTAAAACTTCTCTGGAAATCGATATTTTTAAGTTATTGTTTCTGTGTACTCTTCTTAAAGAATGTCTCTTTTTTTCATCAGTTGTCAAAATATTTCTAAAATATATATTTAATTTTATGTGAGGTGTTAAAATCTTACTCAGACTTCGGCAGCTTTTAGCACATAAAATATTAAATTAAGCCTATATTTTAGAAATATTTTGAGAAATAAGAAAAAAAAAAAACAAAAAAAAAACGCAATTTAACACATTACAACGGACCATTTGGAAAATGATTTTTTCAAAGACTAAAATTTAAGACATAAAAAATCGCACGGAGTTGATCATACATTACGTACGCCATGGATTACATTTTTCGGTACTGTAAATTTTTAAACTTCTACGGAGCTGGTCATACATTACGCACGCCATGGATTAAACATTAATATTCCTGGACCAATTTTAAATAAAATTTCATTCTTAAACTTCTAAACATCCCACAATATTACTTTTTACACCGTCGTATAGAGAAAAAAATGTACTTTTAAATGCAATTTGTTTGAAAGCTGTATCTCAATTCGTTTCTGAGTTATTAACTTTTTTTTTTTGTAGTTTTTATTACTTTTTTTTTTCATAGTGGCAACAGAAATATCCATCTCTGTTGAAAGTAAAGGTGAAATACAGATTACTGTATAGATCAATCAGAAAACGAATAAAATGCGGTATTCAACTAATAAAACGCTTCAGATATGTTTTTGATTTCCTACCCTAACCGAGGGCAATAACCATTTTTCCAAATGGTTAATAAACATCTTTTAAGAATAATAATAAAAAAAAAAAGGTGTGAAAAATATTAATTCACCGAGGAGACATTTTAAATATACAAATGCATTCTACGCCCATAGGCTTAACATTAGGGAGAGAATACAGAAATTGATTGAGTAGTAGCCTTAAAGCATTAATGCATAAAATCCCGCATTAGTAATGAGTAATAAACGCCACAAAAGATAAACTAAAGATAATCTCAAAATTCTCTTTATTTCTCAACAACAGCAAGAATATTTATACCTGTGTACACACCTGTGTACACACTGTATACACAGCGGATAATATGCAGCTTTTCCTAATTAACCCTCTGACTGCTTATCCCGCGATTTCCACGGGAAAGACATTTATAGAAAAAAATATATAATATGCAATTTTTGAAGCAATTTTCTTTTAAAAATTACCCTAGGAAAAGGTTAAGATGCGAATGATAAATATACTACATATTTCAAATACATGATGATTTCAAATATGAAATAATAGAAGACATACTAATCGATTACATGTTGGTCGAATATGAAAAAAAAATTAAGCAGTCAGAGGGCATGAGCATATAAATGAATGAGCATATAAATAAAGCATATAAATGAATGCATATTTTTAACTTTTTAGATGTAGCATGTTTAAAATTTTATATACCGCACTATATACTATAAATAAAATTCATAAAGATATTAGACATAGTCGTGTTATGCGTTTCTGTTATTTTTAATGCCAGAAAAAACGTTGACATTTCATAAATTCAAAAGATCATAAGACGATAAATTTTAGTCGTACAAAAATGAAATTTTTTTTTTCTAGTAGTAGCATAAAGAAAGTTTTTCTATTGACAACTTATAAGAACCAGAGCGATATAAAAATTAAATTTTGTCACTTTACAAAATGAAATATTTTCGAATAAACAGCTTTTAAGAAGATTGTGAAAATTAAGAAGATCAATGCTAAATAATAGAATAAAAATGAGTATAATTTACAGTATTCTGATTGAAAAATAATTTAGTGGACACCGTAAAACTACATTAAGGACCCTGGAAATACCAATTTTAAGTTAAATTATCTTATTCGGGGTCCAAATTTTAAAATAAAATAGAGTAAGACTTTTAAGGACTTTCTTAGCACTGATTTACTAAGAGGTTTATGTTTTTTAATTCTTATTTTCCGTTTTCCAATTTTAAAATAAATTAGGACACGCAAAGAAACTTACTAAAATAATAGTAACAATATTAACCGCTTCACTGATTATCCCGAGTTATCTCGGGTTCGTATATATTACAATTAATTATTACCCCGAGAAAACTCCGACGTGGGATAATTTGCCTCTGCGATTTGTTTTATCACGTTTTTACTCGGCCTGAAGCTTCAAAAGAAAGAATATAATATAATAAATTATGCTAATTAAATTATATGTAATATTTAATTGACATATATTGGTATATATATATATGCAATATTTGATTGGCAGTTTTCCAAATTTCGTGCTATGAAATGCAAATGATGAAATGCAATGATGTCATTACAAAAAATGTGATGATTTTTTGCAGTTCTTTTAAAAAAAATCGGTAAGGGAAGCGGTCAATAATTAATATTTTTTGTGTTATAATTTCGAAATAAATGGAAGAAAACCATCAAAATTTTTTAAGAGCCGTGGGAACACTGATTTACTGAAATGATCCCCCTCCCCCTTCCATTCCTGTTCAAGATATTGCACAGTTCAAGCAAAAAATCTCCATAATGAATGAAAAACTACTTTGACAACTCAGTATGACAGAATGCATGAAATCATAATCACACAAACCGATAATCCTGATTTATTTTTGCACCCTCATTTTCCCAAAAAACATTTTCCTCTAAACGCTAGTTCCCAGGCCCTCATTAGATTGCGCGAAATATTATTTATGCTTTTTGTATAGAAACTTTTGTCATCATCTATTTCATATGTCATATAGATTTTTACTGTTTGGAAAGTACGGAATTTTGGTCGGAGGATGATAAATAACGAACTCCGTTGGTGGTAAACAGCTGACAGTTTAACCCTTTCACAAGCATGGGAAAGCGACAGTTTGGAACTCGAATAAGGCATTATCCGAGCGTATTTTAACAAGCATGGATAACACAGGAATCTGAAGATGGAAAAATATTTTTGAGTGGGCGTTCTTGACTCAGTTGCAGAGTTTTCTGCAAATACAATGACGAAAGAAAAATGGTTAGGTTCTTAAGATATCGTGAAAACCGTTTATTGGGACCTATTAGTGCCTTGAGAAATGGATCATAAATCTAATTCAAAGAAGTACAGAAGCAATATGAGTGATAATTTTTACAAAATAAGTTTGCCCTTTTTACTTAGTGGTCGGGACACAAAAATTTGGAGAAAAATAAAGTCAGATTTTTACTTTAATAATAATAATAATATAATAGTAATAATACAGAGCTATTAAAAAAAAAATGACACAAGCCACATAGAAATGCGATAATGATTTTATATTGTATTGTCTGTGTTTGCCGCACCTTCTTCTAGGAAATCATATATGGGGCATTCTCACAATCTTTTGACTTTCATGTCCCTGAATAATAATTTTTTATTTAATACAATTTTTTATGTTTTTTTTTATTTATTTATTTCATATACTAGGGAACATTCCATTGCATGATTGCATAACAATATTAACGAGATAAATAAGTTTTGGACGATATTGGGGGTCCAAATACCAGGAAAACTCATCTACCGTCCCGTGTCCCTGATGCTGATTTTTAAGTTTGGAGCTGTCTGTATAAAATTGTTTCAATAAAAGTAATTCGATGTAATTTTTTTCCGAAACTGGGACAATTTTTTATATAAATATGTAGCAAAAAATTAACCTGCACACATTTTTACGGTTGATATTATTTTTTGACCTCTGTCCCTAGGTTTTTCCTCCTTTCCTGTCCCTCTTGCTAAACTTATACAGAAAATCACTTCAGATGCAGCCACAGAATTTTTTTCGAGTTTTTTCTCATGCAGAAGTATGCTAGGGAAAGAATGTCTAAAATTCTTTGACAGAAAATTTACTGCAGAATTTAAATCAGCATTTAAATATCAAGATCGTGCCTTTATTGGTACTGTCCCCAAGGTTTATTCCTGCACTTTTCGAGGTAAATTAAAAAAAATAATAATAATAATAATTCAATCCAATGTTAACAACTGTTTCTAAAAATCAATGAACATTGTGACAATCACTTAGTCTTAATATGATTTTTCTAAAAATAGGTGGTAATTTTCCTTACCGTCCCCTTTTTTCCTATACCAACCCCTTTTTTTACCTTACTGTCCCTTCTTTAACACCCCTTTAAGACAATGTTATACAAAAACTCTGTATTAAATGTACTGCATCTTTATTATTTCTTATCTGAATGTCCTGTGGGTACTATGCAAATTCATTATAAGTAAAGCCCCACCAGTGGTCGAGAGGTTCTGCTCTCGAAGCTGGTAGACGGGAGGTGCTGGGTTCGAACCCAATCGCGCCCGTCGGTCTAATCGTTCGGAGTTTTCGTGGTTTTCTTCGAGCCATGGAGCCATACGGGTTAGGTTCCCTTAGAAGGGCACCCCCTCCCCTGGGCCTATATCCCTCGTGCAGATAATTGACCGTCAATAATCAAACCAAACCAAACATTATAAGTAAAAATTTAGAAGAAAATAAAAAGTTAGAGGGGTAAAATGGTAAGGAAAATTAAACTCGCAAGTTAAACTTAAACCTAAGTTAAATAAAAAAAAATTTCGCTGCTGACCATTTTTCTTTATTTTGAATCATTAAGGCATTCGTCTATCAGATTAAAATGTTATTTTAGCAAGTTTAATTTCGCCAGATTTTTTCCCCAAAAAATCAAAAGATTGTGAGAATGCCCCACATCTCATATTCTATATGTCAAAATATTTTCATTTTAATATTTCAAGATTTGTCTTTTTAACACTTTCCAACAAAGTTGAAAATTGTTTATGCATTCGGTTTGTTTGGCCGTCTGTCCGTCTGTCCACGCTCTAACTCCCGTAAATATACTCGGATTTTCATGCAATTGATAAAGGTTATTTAGGGTCACAAAAGCATGTTTGGTATTGTATATGAAATATTTAGGATTAATCGTTCATTTACAGGTGCACTCAAAAGTTTTCCATTACATTATGATATATGGGAAAAAATCGTTTGCAGAATATTTTATTATGCTTTTATTGCATTATGCTATTTCAAATGTATTCAAACTGATATAAATCACTGAATTTCACTATGATCACGTTTAAACAAAGCATTCATAGCATTTTTTATTCATTTACAGGGACACACGAAAGAAATCGTTACAGTACATTACTGTCTTTGAGTAATAATTTCTGTAGTGTGCGGTTTAAAATTCGGTATGCGCTTTTAAATTAAATTAATTTTTGCATCTTACTCGTTATATATAAATTGCATACCTCAAATACAGATACAGGGCTGCACAAAAGTATTCACTTACCGTTCTCCTTATTAGAGGAAATTGCTGAAAGTAAATTTTCAACTGGAGTACTATATGTATCTCTTAAGTGAACTAAATTTTGGCATGCACGTAGTTAATACATTCAAATCTATATATCATATACAGGGCTGCTGAAAAAATTCGCATAATTTTCCGATTGTGGAAGGGAACTGCTGAAATTGTGTTTTGAAATGTATTATGCGTTTCCATATGGTTGAATTAGACATAATATTTTATTTTTTTAAACGGTGTAGTTTTGTTACATTATTCTAAATGTGTTGAAAAGTGTTTCATAATCTATGCTTGACGCATGATTTTTTTTCTTACTTGTTTAAATTGGTATAGCAAAATTTTTCTGAACGATAGAGTTACGACAATTATTGCAATGTTTTTCAGTAGCACATTCCTTGAATTATCTTCGAGATTTTCCGTTTTGTAACAAAATTTTGAACATATGATTTTCGCAGTAAAATATACTCCTAAGAAATTTTTTTCTTTTAAAAATGATTGCATTTTTTAAAGTTTTTTTTTTCTGTTAATTCCGAACGCAAATTAATAGTTATTTTTGCAGTATTCAAAAAGGGGGGAAATGTGCAAATAGTGTTCTTTTTTCTTTTTCTTTTTTTGTAAGAAATTATATCAAGTTGTAAGCATGTCTTAAAATTTAATCTTTTTTATTTTTTTAAGCTGTTATTATCATTATCATCATCACCATTAATATTATTTTAAGATTTTACATTTGAAAAGAAATATGTAAATAAATTTATTTACATATTTCTTTTCAATATTTTACAAAATTTCAATATTTTAATCTCTGATGACAAGGGTATTTTGATCTGTTGTTAATTCAACTAACGAAAATGATAAATAAGGATAACATTAATTCCATTCTTCTGGTTAAATTATGTTTGGTAATATCAGAATTGCCCAGTTTTTAACTGCGTGAAATTTTTAAGTGGCAGCACTAAAAAATTATTACCCCACTACATATGTTAAGCCATTTTGTAAGGATCTGTTTGTTTACAAACTTATCAAATTGGCAGGTGCTCTTATACAGAATTGAACTGTTTCTTTCATTTTTCAGTAAAAGTAGAAAATTCTTCAGAAAATGTTGTCAAAATTAAAGTTTTGAACACAATTTCTGGGCGCGATAGCGCGGTAAAGGAAAAAAAAAGTGACAACAATCGCTTGAGATGTAATTCATTTATCGGAAAATGAAAAAAATGGTTAGATTACAAATCACTTTAGTAATCCCACCTGCAAGTGTCATCTTTTATGTCTAAAAATTAGCCGAACATGCGTCAAAAAGTTTCGCGCTGTTGAGTGAAGAAAACTTGTTTTAGTTTTGGTTTCGAATTACGATTTTTTTTTTAAATGCCTTTTGTCGTCATTCAAGATGCTATATATATTTTTTCCTAGCTGAATCGTAATATTACATAACTCACGTTGAGCACATGAATGCTAGCATGCATATTTTATTTGATGTGATTTCGACATAAAACGACTTAATTGATTTCCGAATAACGATTACCCTGTCTCTCCCGGCAAAAGCACTCACGAGCTAATGCTAATCCTATGGGGAGGAATTTTTCTAATGTCTCGTTTGCATTTCGAGATTTTTAAATAATTTTTTTTTTACATTGGATAGCCGAGATCCACCTCTACATCGCATCTTTTTTACTTTTCGATTTTGGTCACAAATATTTTTTAGCGCAACCAAAATCGAAAAAGTAAAAAAGGTGCGGTGTAGAGGCAGATCTCGGCTACCCAATGCAATAATAATAATTTTAAAAAAATTAAAAATGTTGAAATGCAAACGAGATATTAGCTAAACTCCTCCCCATACGATTAGCATTAGCTCGGTGTTAAAATTTAGTCTAGTAACAAAACACATAATAGGGGGAACTCACCGTTAGTAATTTTCATCATAAAACGGAAAAATACTTGAATTTTTTTTAAACACCTTGAAACTTTTGTATATCACCCATATTTTCAGGGCCGTATCAACCGCCCCCCCCAAATGGGGGGGGGGGGGTCTGGGAAAGTCAGGGACCCAGTAGATGAATCTCTTCGCCGGCAGGGACAGGAGCCTTTAGGTAGTGAGGAGGGTATACGCCGGTATACGCCGTATACCTTCTGGATATTTTTAAGAAGCTCCGTATATCCTCTGTTTCTGAAATAAAGCTATAGCGTATACTCTAGGCATGACGTTCATGACTTTAACGTAATACTCTGTGCCTATAGTTTATACCATTTGTTGTTTTTTTACAGTTTTCGTGAAAAAAAAACTGCGAAAACCTGTCAAGTGCCCCTCTTTTGTTGTGTGTTATTGTGAACTTTGGAGTTAGACATATTAAAAATCTACTGACGAAACCAGTAGCGCTAACTTTGGGAAAACATTGGATAGGCTCAAAACATTTTTAGTAAAATAACACATGCAATTTCTTTTCTTTAGTGCATGTGTCGGGAGAGAGGGGCGGAGAAGAAGCGGATGACTAAAGCGGATAAGTCAAAGTAAAATTGCTGGGTTCGAACCCAATCGCGCCCGTCGGCCTAGTCGTTCGGAGTTTTAGTGGTTTTCTTCGAACCTTGGATTTCCGTGCGTAAATACGGATTAGGTTAGGTTTCCTTAGAAAGATCCCCATCGGGCCTATATCCCTTGTGCAGATAATCGGCCGTCATAAACAATACCAACATCAAAGTAAAATTATGGTTTTCTAAGTAAGATGTAAAATTATTGTAATTTAATTATAATTTTATAAAATTATATTCCTATGAATTCTTGCTTATAAATGCATTAATATTTATTATAAATAGCATAAAAATTTGTAACTATTGAAAGTGAAAAAAATAAAAAAAAATAATGTCAAGAAAAACATGTGATTTAGTTGCCTAAACAGGTTGGTTGGTTGGTTGATTTTGTGACGGCCGATTATCTACACTAGGGATATAGGCCCGAGGGGGAGTGCCCTTCGTGGGGGTCTTTCTAAGGGAACCTAACCCGTATTAACGCATGGAAATCCATGGCTCGAAGAAAACCACGAAAACTCCGAACGATTAGGCCGACGGGCGCGATTGGGATCGAACCCAGCACTTCCCGTCTACCAGTTTCGTGAGCAGAACCTCTCAGCCACTGGTGGGGCCGTCGCCTAAACAGATGGCAAAATATGGGGGAAAGTTTTTTTGAGAGAAAGTTAACTATACATCCGCGGAATGGGTTGGGTTGGGTTGATTTTTGACGGCCAATTATCTACACGAGGGATATAGGCCCGGGGGGAGTGCCCTCCGTGGGGGTCTTTCTAAGGGAACCTAATCCGTATTAACGCATGGAAGATCCACGGCTCGAATCCGCGGAATGGGCTTTCAGTGTTCCAGTAAGTCTAATTGATGTCCTTATCATTTTTCAAACAAAATTATTTTGAGAAAGTCAATAAACCAAATTTTATTTCAGCGATTAAATAAATAAACAAATGAATAAAGAAATAAATCAATGGAAACTTGGAAACTGGGTGGGTGGAGGGATCAAATTATTGGATAGGCTCGCGAGCCACGGGCCTATATAACTTGGCGCCACCGGGAGGAACACTTGCACAGGACCCACAAATTTCAGGTGACTAGAAAAAAAAATAATTAAAAAAAATTACGATAACCATAATAATAATAAATTGTTGTAACTGTGTCAATGAATTTAGCTAAAGAAACCTTAAGATGTCATTATTCTAACTATTTATAAAATATTAAAATAAATCTTTAGAACAATAGTAATGCATACTCCTATAAAAGTATTAATTAATTTAAAAAAGGAAAAAGCAATTATTCAAAAAACACATTGAAGCCAGTCCCATATTAGGAATAGCAAACTGTGCGGCGCCGTGGCTTAGTTGGTTAAAGCGCCTGTCTAGTAAACAGGAGATCGTGAGTTCGAATCTCGCCGGTGCCTTGTAGTTTGGAGTGCATTTTTTTTTTTTTTTTCCATGTGTGTGAGTGTTGGGCTTACATTTTCTTAGGAATTCAAGGTAAATTTTACGATATTAAATCTTTAATGTAATACTTTGGAGAGCGGTGATATACTATTTATGTCACTTAACTTAAAGGGTGCATTCCAATCCAAATTGCTTATTTTCTGATTCATTTTTAAATTCATTTTTGTTCTCAAACGCATCAAACTGGGAAATTCCCTTATTTAGAAACTACGTAATGTGCCGTGCTTCTCGATTTTTTGATAAATACAAAAAATATTGTAAAAAATGCTGTCCAAGGTATCGTTTTGAACCGAATTTTCCGAAGAGGGAATGAAAAAAATGGTCATACTGATAAAATAATTGTTTAAAAATCAAATTTTAATTAATTGAGCGAAAAATGAAATCACACGGCCTCTTATACATCTCTTCAAAAATCATCTCAGCAAGTTTCATGTTTTTTCTTTTAAAAATGAATCTGAAAATGTCTTAGAAAATTTCGAGCTGTTGAGGGTGGAAAAATATTTTTTCGAATACACCCTTAATCAAAATTTGTGTCAGAATTTTGGAACTATATTTTACTTTTATAAAATATATAAATATATTTAAAATTCTTATATTTTATAAAATATATATAAAATATATAAATAAATCTTTAGAACAATAGTAATGCACACCAAAAAGAAATAAATAAATAAAAAGCAATTATCCAATAAACCCATTGAAATCAGTCGCCATATTAGGAAAACTAAACTCAGCCGGAAGTTGTGTGGCGCCGTGGCTTAGTTGGTTAAAGCGCCTGTCTAGTAAACAGGAGATCGTGAGTTCGAATCTCGCCGGTGCCTTGTCGTTTAGACTGCATTATATATTTTTTTCAACGTGTGTGATTGTCCAGCTTACGTTTTCTTGGGAATTCAAGATAAATTTTATATTAGTTGGAAATTGTTTTAGGTAGATTTCGTATGTAATACTACCTATTGGCGTCGTTCCTATGTTGGAATTTCTGAAACATTTTTGCAGATCTACACCGATCATGACCCCTAGAACCCAAAACAACCCTCAGTAAAAAACTTATATATATATATATATATATATATATATATATATATATATATATAATCACTTTCTTCTGGACACGATAACTTCCACAATTCTGCACAAATCTTTTCCAAACTGATACATAAAATCTCGGTCAAGTTCGTTAATGGGCAAAATCGGACCAAGGGGATGGAAATAGGGAGGGGTTTTGTGAAAACCGAAAAACTCCCATAACTTCTTAATTTTTGTACATATCAAATCAGTTTAAAGTTTTTATTACTTCTAAAAATAGGGCCAAAAATTTATGTATCACAGACTTTTGATAAAATTAAAAATGGGCTCAAGGGGCGCAAAAATAGGGTTTTTGGGAGAAAAAAATTCATAACTTCGTCAATTCTCAAGATATCGAATCCAATTAATTTTATTATACATCCCCTTAATATTATCTACAACTTTTATATTCACAAGTTTTTGATAGGACCGATTCGTACCGCAAAAAAATTAAAAACGTAAACAAAAAAAGGGGGGGTGGAGAAGAAAAATTTCCATAACTCTGTCAATTCACAAGATATAAAATCCCCATGAATTTATCATATATCTTCTTAATATTGTCTTCAACATTTATATAGACAAGTTTTTGATAGGACCCATTCTTACAGCAAAAACAAATTAAAAATACATAGCGGTTGACGAAAAAAATTATCTTATTAAGGGCGTATTCAAATCAAAACTGCTTATTTTCTTACTCATTTTTAAATTAATTTTTGCTCTCAAACGCGTCCAATTGATAGATTCTCTTCTTCAGAAACTATATAATGTACCGTAATGATCAATTTTTTGATAGAGGCAGAATATATTTCAAAAAATGATGTCAAAGTGGGCATTTTGAACACAATTTCCCGAAGCGATTGTGTTAGAAACGAAAAATATTGCCCTACTGAGAAAATAATTGTTTATTAATCAAGTTTCAATTAATTGAAAGAAAAATAAAAAACACATGTCGCTTATAAATCTTTTCAAAAATCACGTCAGCAAGTTTCGTATTTTTTCTATTAAAAATTAATCTGAAAATGTTCCAGAAAATTTCGAGTTGTTGAGCATTGAAAAGTACTTTTTTTTAATACCGCCTTAACATATTCTGATAAAACCAGGTATTATATAATAATGAAATAAAAACTCGTCAAAAGCGGTCAGATAAAACTGTTAAAGTGGATTTATATCTACTCTTGATTTAGTTTTTTTTTGGTGCAATTAATATACTTAACTTCGAAATCTACCTCCGCCTGTAGGCCGGGCCGGCAGGGATTTTTTTTTCTTCAATTGTTTATCTCAGTATCAGTTGATCTCCGAGATGGAAAAATAATTAATATCTGTTACTCTTTTTTAATATTTTTCTTCTCTCATTTTTAGCTGTAAAAGAAAATAATAATAATAATTATGAAATCAAACAAACTTTCAATTTTAAATAAAAAACATTCGTCTGTGTGTTTATCTATACTCATTTCGTTAACATATGTTTATGCATACATTTTCAACAACGACGTTTTCTTCTTGTTATATAGCAACAGATCATATATTATATAATTTTTTTTTTAATATTGTAAAAGCAGTGTTATTCAAATTTTAAAAGAACTTCGAGCATGGAAGATATAATACTTTGGAGAGCGGTGATATACTATTTATGTCATGTAACTTCAATAAATTTGTGTCAGAATTTTGAAACTATATTTTACTTTTATAACATGCTTGAAAAAAAGATGCAAAATAGCATTTCTTTATTGTCAAATGAAATTTTTCGAAAATTCTGGTGGGATTTCAACAGTATAGGAAAAAAATTACTTGCCTCTGAAAGGATTAAAATATTTTTTTTTTTTTTATGTTTTAGTTGAATCAGGATTTTTATTTATTTGTTATAATTTTCTAAGTACCTGTTAATATACGCACAATAAATTACATTTTTAATAAAATGTATTTTTTATCTATTGTAATAAATACATTTCACGCTCTCTCTACTCTCCCCCTTTTTTTTCCAGGGCTGTTGAAAAGTGTTTATGACTTCGATTTGTCTGGTAATCTGTCTGTTCTCTAACTTTGGTAAATATACTTGTACGTATTACCATGAACTTAGTATATGTTATTGAGGTTTATTATAGTATATTCCCTATTGAAAAGAGGAATTGCAGCATTTATAGTTCGTTTACAGTGTCACACAAAATAATTCCACTACATTATGGTCCATAGAGGTGAAATAGTTTGTTGTGTATTTTATGAATTTTCTCTATTTCAAACATAATGAAATTGCATTATTGAGGCACAATACAATAAACTTTCTGTAGAATACAGGGCGCATAGCATTGATCATTCATTACAGGGAAATACAAAAAAATCCGTTATATTATGGCGTGTGGGGAAAAATCATTTGCAGTGTATTTTTAAAATGTTACACTATTCCAAACATAATGGAATTGGTGTGCACTGCTGTAGTTTACTACAAGATACTTTTTGTAGAATATAAATGTATCATATATTTGATCATTTATAGGAACATAAAAAAGAATTCGGAACAATAATCGTTGGAAATGCGTTTTTAGATGAGGTATGCTTTTTTTTAAGGCTGTTCTTAAATCCAAAAGGGCAACTTTATGACATTCTCAATTTTCTTTTACACTTTCTTTTTTTTTAAACATTATTATGAGTTTTTATTAATTAAGGCTCAACTGGAGTCACTGGCGTACAAAGTACGCCAATGAGAATTAAATTAAAAAAAAATATCTTTATTTAATTTCTTTTTAATATGGTTCCTGGCCAGTTTAATGTAATAAACTAGGAAATATATGTGGAAATTCGACACAGAGGAGGGGGAGATGAGCTGGCGAAATCCATACGCCCCCCCCCCCCCCAAAAAAAAAAAAATGCACCGTACGCCAGCCCCTCTAACTAAGGGTTAAATATGCAAAGCACTACACTAAATATTTATTTCAATCGACTGTATTTCAAATCACTTAAGGATGTTCTCAATTCCAAAAGGGCAACTTTATGACATAAGTTTTAATTTATTTTTATTCGGAAATGCATAAAACTAGCAGGTGCTGTTATTCAGAAACTATGTAATCGAGGTATTTCTTTTTTTTCTTTTCTTTTCTTTTTTTTTTTTTTTTTTTTTTTTTTTACAAGCGCAATAGATCTTTCAGAAAATAGTGTCAAGGTGGGCGTCTTGAACAGAATATCCACGCGAAAGAAGAATATCTACTCAAGGAAGGGTGAAAAATGCGTTTGTCACGTGATTAAAATCGCTTATAACTCAATAGGTAATTTATTTATCAAAAAATGGAAAGCATAGTTCGATTCCAAATCGCTTCCATGGTCAGGCTTTCCAATTTTATATCTTTCCGTTAAAAAATGAATTTGCAAAGGTGTCAAAACGTTTTGCGATTGTTGAGCAGAGCAGTTGAGAACAGCCTTAACCCCTTTGGGACGAGCGTCTTTTACAGAATTTTTTATCTTTAATTACCGGTTTTTTAAAACAGAAATTTTTGCCTCATTGAATCGGGAAAATGCTCGGATTAAATAAGACAAAATTTACAATAAAAATTTACTGGTGAGAATAATCTTCGATTCTGAGCACCTTACATGGCACGAATACCGGTCGCTCGTCTCAAAGGGGTTAATATGGACAAAAATACAGGAAATACCTGAATACAGGAAACACATAAATTTTAAAAAGAGAGTTATTTAGCTTTTCTTCCACATGGGAAAATTTGCAGAAAAAGAAGAATGTACTTCTAAATGAGTGAATGGGAATTTACTTCAATAGTAAGTTAGATAATGTTGCAGCCTTTGTATAGCAAAGGAAGTAGTACAATAAAAATGACAAAAGAACATAATCTGACAGTTGTTCCCATCTTTATTATCTGTATGTATCTGAACCCCAAATGAATTTAAAGCAGGTATTGCTATTGATTTCTGTTATCTAAATAATAAAGCATCACCCGCGTTTAAAAGTAAATATTCTTTCGAAAATCTGAGACAAACGTTTCAGTTGCAAAAAAGAACTAATTCTTTTGTAAATAATTATCTTAAACTCCACTGGGACCTCATTGAAGTTACTTGAGGAAAGTATAGGTACTACTTTTGTCAGATTCACAAGCAATGGAATGCTATGGGATTATGTTAAGGGTGTATTCGAAAAAATATTTTTCCGCCTTCAACAGCTCGAATTTTTCTGATACATTTTCAGACTCATTTTTAAAAGTAAAAACATGAAACTTGCTGAGGTGATTTTTGAAGATACATATAAGAGGCCGTGTGATTTCATTTTTTGCTCAATTAATTAGAATTTGAGTTTTAAACAATTATTTTCTCAGTATGACCATTTTTTTCATTCCCAGATCTCCCGCTTCGGGAAATTCGGTTCAAAACGTCAACTTTGACAGTATATTTTACAATATTTTCTGCATTTATCAAAAAATCGAGAAGCACGGCACATTATGTAGTTTCTAAATCAGAGAATTTCCCAGTTTGATGCTTAGACACTAGGGTGGAACTTAAGTATAGGGTAAAAAAAAAAAAACTTTTTTGTTTTAATGTCTAATAGCGAAAACTTTTTTCCTTTTTGAATGTCTAAACTTTTGGCTGAAAAGGTTTTTTAAAATTAATTTGTTTTCCGGTTCCTCAAGGACGTCAAAGTTTTAAAATTTCAGTATAAAGTAACTTAAAGTAAACAACGTAGCTTTTTGCTAATATCTGTGTAGATTAAACAAATACTACACAGAAGTCACCACGAGGAGATGGCTAAATATCGACTTCCACCCTCCATACCTCCCTTAGTTATGGATTAATTCAATTGGATATTCAAAATACTGGTTTTTTAGGCAAATTTTGTCATTACATTGCACGAAATCAACTTTCCCAAGATAAAGCCATCTCTCACTTAATAGCTAAAGATGGTTAACGCAGCTCTCGGGACAACTTTGACAAACGTTTCCACTGTTTGAGTATGACAAGGAAAAGCTAAAATTGAGGTGTATCCCCTGTTTGTACCTTTTTTTAAAGTTCTTCATCCGATCAGTCCATCAAGACAGGATCCATGTTTTTATAGCCTATAATTTCAATATGTTCGCATTTTTTCAAGTTGCTTTCATATTGGTCCAGAAAATCCTTTAGTACCGACAGTTTTTCCAGTAAGATGTTGAAATAAGTATATAAAAATAAGATCATTTGCATGCAATAAGCAAATTGTCCATTGTAAAATTTTTGGAGTCTTGTTTCCGATGTTTTGACAACTCCAGATTTGAGTCCTGCATTAATGGCGTTTCTGTTTCATCGAATAAATTTCAAGCTTGAAATGCCTGTATTATTATTTTGAAAATACACCAAAGTCCCAGTGGCTATAATAATATAAAAAGAAGATGTCAATGAAATATGACCGAAGTATTTGATCCTGGTTTTTGAATTAAGACCATATGTTCTTCTTTAATGATTCTTAGTTGTACTTTTTTCCCTTTTCTTCAGTTATCATAGTGTTATCCTTTCTGCCATCAAAATACAAACCTTCTAAAATTAACTCATTTCGTCTTTCTTGTTCTTTCAAATTCTTCCTTTTCTTTTCTCTTTGTCGTCTTCAAGTCCTTCTTTCAGTTACCTTTTTTTTATTATCATCAGAAATACCCATATCTCCAAGGGTGCCATTTGCAATAATATTTGCAGTTCTGTCTAATACTCCGGTTCTTTCACCTTGTTGATTATCAAATTCAGGCTTAGAAGAACAACCGACTGAACTATTTCCTCGACTTGACGATCACTCAATCGAATCATCACACTTTCGTTTTAAAATAACTTTTGCTTTCATTGATATTTCTTTTTCCAATCTTGCTACACATTTTTCGTAGTTTTTTATATCTATTGATCCTATTGCCATCACCCCATCTTTCTTTGTTCTTTAGAAAGTGACGTTCTTGTTCCGATTCACGATAATATTTAATGCATTTACACAAAGAAAAGTTTTTTGGACGATTACCTAACATTTTGCATTTTTATATCGGATGTGTGATTATTCTTTCCAATCTTAATATTTTTCTTAAAATTTTAACATTTCTCACGCTAGTCTAATCATTTTTTTATGATTTGTGTATTAGAAACTGTTGGAATTGACGGTCTCAGCAAAATACTTTTAATTGTATCAGCAACAGCTTTAGATATTTCAGAAACAGTGTGTTCCAGATTCCAGATGGCAGATTTTAAGTTAAATTGAACCCATAAATAATGTTTCATAACATCTCCATATGTTCGCCAAAGATGACAATCTAATGTTAATTGTTTTGGTTCGCAAAATACAAGACACTTCAACAATTTTCAAGATTTAGGTACATTAGCAGGCATTGTTACATTTGACACCGACGGTTTACTAAAAAATAATCGAAGAAACTGTTAACACACGCTAAATCGGGGTAACTTGTTATGGGTTTCAGCCAAACAAATCAGAGACAATGAAAGTCGACGCCCACTACGCCGGCTTCTACAAAAGTCAAATAAAGTGGGGCCATCTTTTCAATGGCGCTAAAACTAAATTATTCTCTTTATTACAGGACATTAAGACTTCATTAATTGAATTTTGCGAAATATAAATTTAAAAATAAGCTTAGAAAACTGTATATGCAATTATTGGCTTTTATTCATTTTTTATGGAAAATCAGGTGCTTTGAGGAACCGGAAAATATAATTTTAAAATTAAAAGAAAAATATTTTCTTTTTATGGAGTTAAAAAGGAAAAAAAATAATCACTATTAGAATATAAAATTCGAAACTTCGTTTTTAGACACCCAGCCAGGACGCCAACCGCAAGGCTAATGGACAAATGTCCTGGCAGGTAGATCCCTCCTCCACCCAGTTTGATGCTTTTGAGAGCAAAAAATAATTCAAAAATGAATCAGAAAATAAGCAGTTTGGATTGGAATACACCCTTAACTATCTCAATCTTTTAACGCTGTTAGGTAGATTTCGTATGAAATACTACCTATTGGCGTCGTTCCTATGTTGGAATTTCTGAAAAAGTTTTGCAGATCTACACCGATCATGACCCCTAGAACCCAAAACCACCATCAGTAAAAAACGTTATATATATATATATATATATATATGTATGTATCTATATATATATATATATATGTATCTATCTATCTATCTATATATATATATATATATATATGTATCTATCTATATATATATATATGTATCTATCTATCTATATATATATATATATATATATATATATATATATATATATATATATATATATATATATATATATATATATATATATATATATATATATATGTATCTATCTATATATAGATATTGCATATTTTAAATCTTTAACTAACTTCATTATATATAATAATTATATATTGCAAGATAATACTTTATATTTACAGCATGTCGGTATACCACAAGGCGGTTGTACTTCCAGTTTACTCTCAGACTTATACTTATATCATTATGAACGTAATTTTACTAATAATAATCTACATTTATATCGTTATATTGATGACATCATTTTAATTGATACTGATCAATCTGCAATTACTCGATTTCCAGTTGATTATCCCACTAATTTGGAATTAACGGAAAACCTTTTATCTAACAATACAATTAACTTCTTAGATCTTAAAATTACTATAAAAGACAATAAAACAATCACAGATTTATATGACAAACGTAAAGAATTTAAATTCACAGTTAATACATTTACAAATTTTAAATCTTGTCTACATCATTCTGTATTTCGGAATATAATACTTAATCATTTATATAGAATAAAATGTTTATGTTCTTCTCCTCTAATTAACAATAATATTAAAAAACTAATTTATGATGCATTAAATCATGGTTTTCCAAAAAAATTCATATATTCATTAATATACAATTAGTACTTTTCTTACATGATCTATTAAAACAAATTTACACATGCGTAAACAAAATTACAAAAAAATTATAAAATAAAAAAATATCTATAAAAAATTAAAAATTGTAAAATAATATAAAAAAATTATTATAGGTTGGTTGGGTGGGTAGATGTTAGAGTACGGAAGAGGGTGGTGTTGTCTGGATAATACGCAATGGTTAATTATAAAAAATAATAAAAAAAAAATGGGGGCTTTTGTATTATTACTATATTTTTGTTACGTATTTTATATGGATGTTGATTTGATATTTTATATGTAATTGGAGAATTTCATTAATATTATAATTAGCTTAATTATTGATTAATCTAATTTACAATTATTTGTTATTAAATTTTAATTTACTAAGGGCAATATCATATTAATTACTAATAGTATGCCATTCTTATAGTGAATAATATACATATAAGTATGTTTAATATAAATATAGTTATACTGTATGCATTAAAATTGGATAATTATTTTTATTATTATTCCGCTATTCTTTTTAATATTTATTATCGGTTTAATGTTTTTGAATGTCCCACATTCATACTTTTTGGATTTTTATGGATGTCTGAAAATAATCCACACTCTATATTTGTGCTTTTTAAGTAATGGGAATTTAAGTATCATTTAACCTTCTATATACTTCCACATGTTTTTTATTTCCTGTTCATTTTATAAATATCTTATATATAATTGATTAAAAAATAATTTTTATATTATTTTTAATAATTATTTATATTAATTATTACTGAATTTATTTTGTTTTATAGCATATAGCTATATGCTATATATTATCAAAGTTCTAGAATTATTTAAATTCTTAGTTTAGTTTAAATAAGTTAGCTAATAGAATATATTGTATGCTTTTAAATTTTATTAACAATAGTTTTTAAATACATTGTGTGGTTTATATTAGGTTTATAATTCTCTATATATAAGGATATGTGCTGGACAGATAATTACACCTGTTTATTTTTTATTAAATATATTCAAAATTGTTAATTGGTCCAAATCATCCAAGCAACCTCATAGCAAATTGGTATATAGTTTTATATACCTTAGATAAATTTAAATAATATAAGTGATCGTATTTACCTACATTCTAGTAGAAGAGCAACGCGAAGCATTAATAAAATTAAATTATAATTCGCGTCAAAAAGTAATTATTAAATTTGAATAATTACGAATAAAATTAAGAGTTTGCGTTGTGATTTATTTAGACGAACTCTTCCACTTATGAATCAAACTAAAATTTAAGCTGTAAAAAAAAGAATTGACACACTTTAAATATTATTAATTAAATAATTACAGAAACTTTTTAAAACTTGATTAAATATTTTATTTACATTGAACATATCTATATACAGAAAAACATAATATTAATTCAAAAAATAGAAAGCAACACTTTTGTTTGCTTCTCATTATTTTAAGTTTGTTTAATCTTTTTTAAAAAAAAAGACAATATTTTCACGTACTCTAATTATTATAATTGTTTCTTTTTGCTAAAAGAAATACTCTCTTTCATTTTTAAAATTACCTTAATTTTATTTAATTATTGGTTTGGTCGGATCTCAGATAACTCTCTACCGTAAAATATCAGAAAAGTATTTTTAAGGTTTTTCATATGAACTTAAGTGGTAAAAGAAAATGTTTAAAATAGTACCTTCTTTTAATATACGGGATGGTGGCCTTTATTCATCAAATTCCGAGTTGATGCGTTGCTTAGGATCATGGCAAAGTGTCATCAGGAACGCATCCTCAATTTGGCTTGATTAGGATCACTCCGATATGTACATCAGGAAGACATCCTCAATTTGGCTTGATTAGGCTCACTCCGATAGGTACCTCAGGAAGACATCCTCAATTAGGCTTGATTAGGCTCGATTAGGCTCGCTCCGAAATGTCCATCTCGCCTGGGCTTTACTAGGGCTTACGGGACTCATTGCACGGGCTTTCAGGAGAGCTCTTGGATCCTCTACATCTTTTTTCAGACTATCCTTTTTCAAAACTTATTCTTCTTGCACACCAGCTCCTGCAGTGGGAGGAACTATTTTTGTCTAGTCCACTGTTATTGGATGTGAGAAGAGTTTTTATTATACTTCGATAGGCCTATTAGCTAGCAGTCTGCAAATGGCCCCTAACATATACTTTAATATTATTATCTGCCTTAAAGTTTGGGTGGTCTGAAAAGTCATAAATTTATCCCAACACTTTTATTGAGGCCATAAATTGATTCCAACGTTTTTATGATTTTACGACTTCTAATTATACACCACTTTCCATTGGCTTGTCATAAAACGACACCATGGCGTCTGGCTAGTTGTTGTCTGAGATCCGAACTCAATTCAATATTATACATTCATTTTACAATACAACAATTTTTTAAAAATATATATTTACTATTTAAAATCAACTTAATAATTTTTGTATGAACTTACACTCTTATTTTACTTAAATATATAAACATTATAATTTTACACTCATAATTATATTTTATAAAAAATATTTATACAAACAGAAATAACAAATTACGCAATTTTACTTTGATTTAACCAACATGGTGCGGGAACATATCATAGTTATATGTTGCCCAGCAATATGTTTGGTTTTGCTGTTTAAACAGTTATTTACATTCAAATGCTTACAAATATTTATCTTGCGACAGTTGTTTAATAAAAGTAATACTAGATGGCAGCACCAAATTTGTCTCTTTAAGATAGCTCTAAATTTTAATTTTTCTAGCTCCATTTCAGTTATAATTTAATACACCAGGGGGTATTTTTAGCTAAATTTTGACGATATTGTTAAACAGTTATTAATTAATTTAATAGTGCATTTTAAATAATGTAATTACTATCTATTTATTTTATATTAGATTAAATGTGTTTAACAAGGTATTTCAAATTTTATTTCAAAATGTATTAACTGCATCCTTTGGTATCATTTACTGTGATTTCTTAACTGTTTTATTCACCTTAATCTTTATGATATTCTGGTAGCCATGTGCGCGTGGATATTTGTAAAATACTGAAATATTAATCGGTATGGTGTTTATTATTTATATTTTATATCCTATAAATATTTAAATACGTTTTATTGATTCTTCCATTTCATATTATTTGTTTCTATTCTGCTTTCATTTTTAATCAATTCCCTTGATTTTAATGGTTGTTTGGGCACAGGGGAAAATAATTTTTAGCTTTAGCTTATTTTTCCCACAGAAAACAACCATTTTGCTTATATCATTGAATTCTGTGCCCTTGATAACGTAATTCAATGTATAAGCTTTTCAATTTTTGTCGGTGTCTTTTTCGGTGTCTTGTCGGTGTTCTTTTTCTTCCATAATAATTCTTATAATATTTTTTTTTTTTTTTTTTTTTTTTTAATACTTACAGCTTTAATTCATAATAATTGACGGTGGTAGGTTATGTTTAATTAATGGTTATATATATATATATATATATATATATATATATATATATATATATCACTTTCTTCTGGACACGATAACTTCCACAGTTCTGCAAAAATCTCTTCCAAACTGATACATAAAATCAAGGAGTATAAAATCTCGGTTAAGGTCGTGAATGGACAAAATCGGACCAAGCGAATGGAAATAGTGAGGGGTTTTGTGAAAACAGAAAAAAACCCATAACTTCTTAATTTTTGTACATATCAAATCAGTTTAAAGTTTTTATTACTTCTAAAAATAGGACCAAAAATTTATGTATTTGGATAAATGTTGATTTTGGTTGATTGGTATGATTTTGGATAAAATTAAAAATGGGCTCAAGGGGCGCAAAAAATAGGGTTTTGGGGAGAAAAAAATTCATAACTTCGTCAATTCTCAAGATATCAAATCCAATTCATTTTATTATGCATCTCCTAAATATTATCTACAACTTTTGTATTCACAAGTTTTTGATAGGACCAATTCGTACCGCAAAAAAAAAATTAAAAACGAAAACAAAAAAAAGGGGGATGAAGAAGAAAAATTTCTATAACTCCGTCAATTCACATGATATAAAATCCCCATGAATTTATCATATATCTTCTTAATATTGTCTTCAACCTTTATACAGACAAGTTTTTGATAGGGACAATTCTTACAGCAAAAACAAATTAAAAATACATAGCGGTTGAAGAAAAAAATCATCTTATTAAGAATGTATTCAAATCCAAACTGCTTATTTTCTTACTCATTTTTAAATTAATTTTTGCTCTCAAACGCGTCCAATTGATAGATTCTCTTCTTCAGAAACTATATAATGTACCGTAATGATCGATTTTTTGATAGAGGCAGAATATATTTCAAAAAATTATGTCAAAGTGGGCATTTTGAACACAATTTCCCGAAGCGATTGTGTTAGAAACGAAAAATATTGCCCTACTGAGAAAATAATTCTTTATTAATCAAGTTTCAATTAATTGAAAGAAAAATAAAAACACATGTCACTTATAAATCTTTTCAAAAATCACGTCAGCAAGTTTCGTATTTTTTCTATTAAAAATTAATCTGAAAATGTGCCAGAAAATTTCGAGTTGTTGAGCATGGAAAAGTATTTTTTTAATAACGCCTTAACATGATTCTGATAAAACCAGCTATTATATAAAAATGAAATAAAAACTCGTCAAAAGCGGCCAGATAAAACTGTTAAAGTGGATTTATATCTAATCATGATTTAGTTTTTGTTTGTGCAATTAATATACTTAACTTCGAAATCTACCTCCGCCTGTAGGTCGGGCCGGTAGGGATTTTTTCTCAAATGCAAAAGGGTAACTTTATGACATAAGTTTTAACATATTTTTGTTTGGAAATGATGAAACTAGCAGGTGTTGTTGTTCAGAAACTATGTAACCGAGCCTCTTTTTCCGTTTTTTTTTTTTTTTTCAAACGCAATGGATCTTTCAGAAAATAGCGTCAAAGTGGTCAATTTGAACCGAATTTCCGCGCGAAAGAAGAATGTCCACTCAAGAAAGGGTGAAAAACGTATTTGTCATCTGATCAAAACTACTTATAACTCAATAGGTAATTTATTTATCAAAAAATGGAAAACACAGTTCGATTCCAAATCGCTTTCATGGCCAGGCTTTCCAATTTTATATCTTTCTATTAAAAAATGAATTTGTAAAAAAATAATATACATTTAAATATATATAAAAGTTGCAAAAATCTCGGAAATTCGAGCCGTGACAAAAGTTCAACTATATTTATAATTCATATACATTTAAAAAAATAATTAATGACGGAATTAAGTAAATTAAATTAAAATTTGGAATGTCATGAATACATTTTTTTTTTTTTATGTTTTCACATTGCTCTCTCTAGTCAGATTTTGAAAAATACCACTCGCGCCAAGAAAGTCCTCAAAAAACTACATTTGTTTTTAAATTATGTGTTCTTCAATTTATATTTAAAAGGAAAAAAAAAGCTTGATGGAGGAGGGGAGTCGTCTTTGTAAGAAAACAGCATCAACCTTTTTCCATATGAACACCTAATTTTGACATCATATTTGGATTCTCCGGAAATTTTTACCAGGTGATACCTAACAGGAAGACATCGGTCAAGTAGTAGTCCGGGATTCTGGTTTTTCAGTTATGTTTACATTGTTATTACATTACAATCTGTTTTGAAACGATTAAAAATAAACTTAAAATTATGAGTTCCAAATTTTAAATCTTGCATCATATCTTCTAAACTACTTGACCGCTGTCTTCCTGTTTGATATCACCTGGTAAAAATTTTCGGAGAATCCAAATAGGATGTCAAAATTAGGTGTTCGTATTGAAAAAGCTTGATGCTGTTTTCTTACAAAGACGACTCCTTCATCAAGCTCATTTTTTAAAATATAAATTGAAGACATAATGGTGATTTTTTCCGGGGTGATTTTTTTCCGCCCACCAAAAAACTACTGGGCAGAAGGAACTGTAATTTTGATTTTGCATATTTGGAGCTTTTAGAAATCGATTTATGTTACAAAAAATTGTAGGTTACAGTTCATATTTTGTTCGTAAATCGATTTCAATATATATATACATATATCTTTTCGAAATTAATTTTCGAGAAAAATCTGAATTGTAAGTTATGAACACTTTAATCAAAGCTTCAAATATGCGAATCCAAGATTTTTTGTCATTCTGCTAAGTGGTTTTTCAGTTACGTTTGAAAAACAATGCATTGCAGATTGTTTTAAACTAAAAGAATTGAATTTAATGTTAGGAATTCTAAATTTAACGTTCATTAATTTCTAAACTGCATCACCGAATGACTCTCGCTTTGCATCCCGCCAGGCAAAATTTTCCAAAAATATCAAATATAGTGTCAAAATTTGATCTTCGTATTTAAAATTTAAAGACTGATACAATTTCACTGTGAAGACACCCCGTAAACTTATTTTTACCCGACTGCCAAGAAGGATTATGTGTTAGACGCGTATCTGGGTAATGTATGTGTGTGGATTTCTTTATACCCTTGAAACATCTCAACGGCTGGATGGATTTTAATGAATAAGGTTTCTATCTATTCATCTTAACCGTCCGATGGTTATGGGTTAGGTTTTGTCTTCATAAATTCAAAATGGCGGCCGTAAAATACAAAATGGTGGTACAGACAAAAAAAAAATTACGCACCCTATTGAGTGGCATATCATTCGATAGATCTTTCAAAATGAAGATGATATTTCCTAGACTATTTTACAGTCAGAAGCTCCGTTTAAATATTACACAATCTGAAAGTTGTGTAGGTAGGATCTCTAGCTTAACTGTAACTCTAACCTTCATAGACATCTATAGGCCTTATCAAAACAGTGTTTATAGATGGGAACTAACCATTAAACACAACTTAAAAGTCACCAATAATACAAGTAAATAAAAAAGAAATAGGTAAGTAATATAAACTAAAAATTCGTCAATAAAAAATTAAATTAAAAAAATAAAAAATGCCGACTGCGTAAAAAGCGAACAAAAAAGAAGGAAACAAGATGACGTAGGAAAATAGTAGAGTGTGTAATGGAAATCCTTTTTACTTAATTAATTGCAGTCGGAGGCAAGTATGTAGGTAGCAGAAGTAGCAGTACATACCTAAACATGTTTTACACATTCTACTATTTTCCTACGTCATCTTGTTTCCCTCTTTTTAGTTCGCTTTTTACGCAGCCGGGTTTTTTGATTGTTTTAATTTAATTTTTTATTCAAACATACATTTAATAATGTTGTTCTTAAATCGAAAAGAGCTACTTTCTGATACATTCCTGAATTCATTTTTCTTCGACAACGCATAAAAATCGAAGGTGTTATTTGAAACTATGTAATCAAAAGACAATTTCCATTCAGAAAACACTATCAAAGTGGGTGTTTTGAACCGAATTTCCGGAAGAGACACCGCGAAAAATGAGAAAAACTTATGAAACACTGTTGAGCTGTATTTTTTCTAAGTACGCTGATTGCTGTAAATTAGTATTAATTAAAAATATAATTCATATGCATAATTAGTGGTTTATAACGACGGGTTATTTTAATTAATATATTTTGATATAAAAGAAAGTTTTGTGATGGCCGTAGCATGCTAATGTTGTTTTAGATTCTCTTTAATTTATAATTATTATGCTCTTTTCTTACGATACACGTAAATATTTTATAATTGTTGGTTTGATTATAGTTTCAATTCCTCTAAGTGAAATTGAGTGTTTTGATTTCAGACAATTTTAATTCTCTTTATATGTTCTTTAGATTCTCAGCATTTTATAATTACTACTTTACTTACATTCGCATGAATCAGCATAATGATTTCCAATTTTTAGATTACAGTCGGCCCCACTTAATCGGGTAACGGATAATTGCATACCCCGCTTATATGCATAGAATGCCGTGGAACAGAAATGTTCCCCATAAGGCTAATATTAAATATACTGGTTTCATCGCATAACAATCGCCGTGCATAAATATCTCCAATCTACTAGTAGTAATACGGATTTTATGAATTCCTGTTATAGTGATAAATGGGGAAAAAAAGAAAGAACTTTTTTTTTTTTTTTTTTTTTTTTTGTAACAGTTGTTTGTTATATATTACAATCGAAAGGCAGAAATCGTCGTGAAAAAATGACATATTAATTCTGAAAACTTATGAGAGTGTTGAATTTGGACAATTGTGTTTTTCTTTTAAAGCTTGCCGTACATACAGTGACTCAAGATGCTGGGGGTACTTTTTGAAAAATTCTGGAACCAGGGGAAAATAGAATCTGGAGAATAAAAGACCAATATTTAGCGCTGGAAGTGGAGAAGTGCGATGTCGAGATATGAAAAAAAAAAAAAAAAAAAAAAAAAAAAAAAAAATCCTAAAGGATTTTTTGTGTAGGCGAAAGAAAAAAAGAGAAATAAATTGACAAATAATTGAAAAATAAAAAGAATTAATCCAGAAACTTTTATTTTCAAAGGTATGATTTAAAAGCAAAAATTTTCTATTTAACTTTCATTTTAATTTTCGCATAAATTATAATGAAAAATTAAACCATGTACCGTAAATAGTGTTATAATACCTTATATTTTATTGCATATATTGTTATATATAGAGTAATAATAAATTATTTATTAAAGTTATTAATACAATAGTTTTTAACTTATTAGGTAAATAATTATTGTCCATTAATATTTATCACATCTGTGGTATATAATCAAATGATAGCGTATATTTATAACACTAATTGCTGTCCTCGCTTAAATACATACCCCGCTTAAATGCATACAATTCAGTAGAACCAACTGTATGCAATTAAGCGGAGCCGACTGTATTGGCTCTGTTATACGGTTACAATTTAATTTATTGAAATTGCAAACTTGAATTTTTAAGTCTCTATATATTTTTTAACAATTAATACTTCTTTCCGTGCGAATCAGCGTTTAGATTTCTAAATAACTGGCTCGGTTATAGTTACCGCTTCACTGATTCTAGCTTTCCAATTTAAGTTATAAATGATCCACATCCTGAACGCTCACAACAAACGTAAAAACCCACCCAGAAAACACTAGGTATTTTCCATCTGTTACGTCAGGTCCAACCCTGCAATCCTTTCAAAACAATTTTCTTTGAAATGGACCGACTGTTTGACTCAAAAATAGCCGCGTATTGATACACCTATAGATATCGCAACCTGACCCTCGTATTGAACTTTTCGTTTTCTCCCCTTTTCTTCTTGTTCAACGTTACGGAAACATTTCGGGATTACCGGCGACTGCAGAAGAAATTACCCCTCCAGGTAATACACTCACTGACCGAAGGAAATTACAGGGAGAATATACGAAATGATCCATCACGTAGCATGGGATTTATAAGGTAATCTATCTCACGCTTGACCAAGGTCCAGTTTCTTCAGTAACCCAAGGGTCAGGTTTTGATCCTGAAAAAATAGGGATATTAGTCTACCTGTAAATTACGTTAGGTGGAAATGGGAAGGCATAAGATGATTTATTATTTAATTGGTAATGGAAGAGTGGGTTCCTCTTCAAGGTGAATTTAAATTACTAGTAGTTAACTTCTGCGTTTAAAAGAATGCGATTTCACCGTAAATATCAATAAAAATTTTACGGTTGTAATCCGGGGTCCAGAAAGAGACTTTGCACTTTCGAAACGCGATAAATATTTTGCACAGCCCATTGATTATGACAACTTGGAAACCCCAGGCAAATGGGAATGCACTTTCTACCACAAACAAAGTTAGCGATTAATTGTCTGAGCGAAGCGAAGGCTAATACTCAGCGAAATATTACTGTCCGGACACTTTCCTACTACGATGGATATTAACGCCATGTCCTACTAAAAAAAAAAAAAAAAAAAAAAACCTTTCGTCAAGCATATCTCAAAAAATATTTGTCGGATTTCGTTTCTGATTGCACCAGAAGGTACCTATGAGGGTCGCCTACTGAATGCACCTACTATGAAAAATAAGTTCCAAACCGTTTAAAAATTATGTAGAAAAAACTCTTAAAAAAGCACAATTTATCTGCATACGTCACAGAAATTTGGTGTGCGTCACTTTCACCGGTTGATGTTTTCGTAGACAACTGGTTTGAACACATGGAGCAAATAAAAAAAAAATACGCACGCAGTAATATTGAATAGATCAGTTGCAACCACGTGATCACAAACCTTGCAACAACCCGTGGCAACCAGTTTTGGCGGGCAAACAAATAATAATACAGTATTCCGTACCACGGTGACCGTTTTTAGCCTGTTGTATAAAATCTGGCATGTTGTATGACATACAATTGTGGATGATTAAAACAAAAGACATGAGTGTTTATTGCTCCGGGAGGTTATCTTTCTCTGGATGTCTGTCTGTCTATCATACAGCATGCAATTTTCTTGTAAAGGATGATATTATTATTCAGTAAAACCTCCATAACGGACACACCCGATTAGTGGACACCTCTATTTAGCGGGCATTTTTTCTATTACCAACCCTTAAATAACTGTACATTTTTTACTCTCAGTAGCGGACACCTCCAAATAGAGGTCAAATTCTGCCCTCCCGAGGTGTTTGCTATTCAGAAGTTTTACTGGTAAAACCTCCATAGCGTACACACCCGATTAGCGGATACCTCTATTTAGCGGACATTTTTTCGATTACCAACTCTTAAATAACTGTACATGTTTTACTCTCAGTAGCGGTCACCTCTAAATAGAGGACAAATTCTGCATTCTCGGGGTGTCCGCTATTCAGAGGTTTTACTGTATATAATATTGATAATTATTTTACAGGGCCGCACAAAAGAATAAGAATATATGAAACGAATATAAACTAAATTCGGGATTGGTAGATCGCTGATGGTAATGTAATTTTAGGATGTTGTTACATTCATCCGCAGCATGTTTTATGTGTTTCGTTCATCTAACGAAACCCTACCTGTCTCACTCCTTTGTCTGTCTGTTTGTCCGTCTGTCACAGAGCCCGTTCTCAGAAACTATATATGTCGGAGACTTGAAAATTTGCATACTTATAGCTGAACACCACACATCAAACGGCAAATAATAAAATTTTGAAAAAGTCCAATATTTAACCCTCTGGGCTCTAACTTGTGTATTTTAAGCAATTTTTCTAACTCATACCCTAACTAAGTTGGAGACTTGAAAGTTTGCATACTTATAGCTGAACACTTGCGATAACACGATAAATCATAAAATTTTGAAAAAGTCATATTTAACCCTCCGGTCTCTAACTTCTGTATTTTAAGCAATATTTCTAACTCAGCCCCTAATTAAGTTAGAGACATGACATTTTGCATACTTATAGCTGAACACCTCACATCAAACAGCAAATAATAAAATTTTGAAAAAGTCTAATATTTAACCCTCTGGGCTCTAACTTGTGTATTTAAAGCAATTTTTCTAACTCAGCCCCTGATTATGTTGGAAACATAAAAATTTGCATACTTATAGCTGAACACCTCACATCAAACGACAAATAATAAAATTTTGAAAAAATCTAATATTTAACCTCTAATATTTTGTCTCGCGCAATTTTTAAATTTAAACTGTTTTGCAATACTATGTTTTGTTCATTTTGCATAATAAGTGTAATATGACGTAATTTGTTCTATTTCAGATTTCTAACGCATGTTAATGAATTTATTTTACAATATCCTTTCTCTTTTAAATTTCACATGTAAATATAGTTTTTATGGCGTAATTTCCAATAAGTGCCTGCTTTTTATACCTAATTATTTAATTCTAATTTGAAGGGGTTTTTCTGTTTATAATATAGTAACGTGTAAATAATTTTTTTTATTTGAAGCAAACATTATTGTTTGCGCTGTTTATACAGTTGGCAACAGTTTAAATTAATACCATTTTCTAAAATATGTAAAAAATATCTGTCGAAATGCTGAATATTTGAATTTAAAATAAAAATAAAACCTCAAAAAATGAGTCAAATTAAAAAAAAAATTAATGAAATCTGCAGACCGGGATCTTCTATTGAATAAAATAATCTAAAAATGATTGAATTCCCATGTATAGCTTTTGCTCGTATAATTTTTTTTTAATGGAACGATTTTGTCCAACTTTAGCATTAAATATCTCTTAAAATAATTCTTCGATTTGAAAACTGTATGCATTAGTGTGTTGATCAAACATTTCGCTATAATACCACAGATTTTCATATATTTGTATGCAATAGTTTTCTTAATATTAACGAAGAAAGACCTCCGGTCACAAAAAATTCAAAACCGGCGGCGGCGGTGACAGCATGTTACTTTTTATAGAATAGATATAGAGATATAGAGATTATAGAGATATATAAAAATGAAAATTTGTTTATCTGTCTGTTTGTAATTCTATAAAAAATCCACAATTTGGAAGCCAAAATTGTGAAGAGATACGTACATGTGTATTAAAACATGGCCAAGACAACTAAAGTAATCCGGAATCGAAATAACTTATAGTTAATTTTTAATTAATAAAAAACCACCAATTTAACAGCAATTTCTTATCAAATTTAAGCATTTTTCGTTATAGCAGTTGCCAACAATTAAAAAACACAATAAAATTATTACTACAACAATTAATTTTCTGCTGCAAGATTTCCACGTGAAAAATGAAAATGAAATAAATAGTTTGCCGAATTAAAAAAAAAAGGTGAATATTACGTCATAACTTTTCTATTGCAAGATATTCACGTGAAATATGAAAATGAAATAAATGGTTTGACGAATTTAAATGAAAGTGAATATAACTTCATAACTTTTCTATTTCAAGGTTTCCACGTGAAAGAGGAAAATATTACGTCATATTGGAAATATAAAGGGCATGGTGGTTATAGTATAACGTCATATGAGTGTGAAAAATGTATTGAAGCATGATAAAAACCCGATTAGGGAAATATTGGAGTATTTTAACATTATTGCTCCAATTATAAATTGAAATAAGTTCATTTATAGCTGTATTCTTTTGCGTCTGTTATATACATTTATACATTTTTATATAGCGTTTTCATATGACTCATTCAACAACATTTCGACTGCTTTTTTTAATGTTTGTTTTGTGTTGTATGTTAAATTTTGAAATTGATTTTTCAGAACAAACATCCTTCAAATTCAGGGAAACGCCGGCACTTTAGTTTGTATAAATGGCTTTTGTATCTGTACATCTAATGCTAATATTATAAAGCGTTATAATATTATAAAGTATATAATATTATTAATGCTTGTACGTTTGTGAGGTGTTATCTCTGAAACTACATAGCCAACTTAAAAAAAATGTTGGTGGCCATCTCTGCTCCGAAGAAAAGACTATTTTATGTCAGTGCAAGAAACTACATCGCTGCAGGAGCAAAAAAGTTCTAAAATTGTGATTTATGCGATATTGATTGGGTTAGAAACTTTAAATTTGGTGCGGTAGTTACTTTTAAGGTGTAAATACTCGTAATGAACGCTCTCTAAAAGGTTCAATTTGACGGATAAATGTAAAAATTTCTAGAACGGTTCTAAACTATGATTTATTTGGAATACTGAAATTTTTGGGATACTGTTGGGGTTAGAAACTAGAACTTTGGCATGGTAGTAATTAATAAGATGTAAATGCTCGTTGTAGAACGAATTCTAAAAAATAGAAAGACTAAACAAAGCGGAAAAAGATCTAAAGATGATCTAAGTAACGAAGAACATGGAACTGTTAGGAATAATAAACATGAAAATCGACATGGCTGTATTTATCATGACGTAAATTCTCGCAATAGAACAGTTTCTAAAAATGTTGCTTATAAAACATTGCAGAAACAAAAAAATTTCAAAATTTTTCTATTTCTCTGTTACTGCTGAGCCCAAAATCTTGAAATTTTGCTTCGGGTTAGTTTTAAAATATACAATTGTCTCTATGAATGGTTTCTAAAAAATTTAAAATTTAAAAAGATGAAATTAACGGAAAGCGATCTCAATTACCATTAATTTGGAATTATTAGGTACAGCAACTTTAAATATTTCATAATGCTGCATTTCCTCCGCAAAACATGCGATTTAAATGCAACAAAACTGATAGATACCCACCTAGCATTAAATAAATTGTGTAAATATTGAATAAAGACCTGTATAAAACAGTGAGTAGGTTGCCCGAAAGTACTTGTTAAAGTGTTCCTAAGGCTTTTCTCTCTCTCGCCAAGGCCACTAACAGAGGGAAGTGCCGTTTTAAATGTGATATGAATTTTTTATCCGATTCATTTTTCTAGACATTTTATCATAAGGTCATATTCTCAATTATCATTAGTAGATTTTTTATATATTAACCCATTAAGGACCAGCATGTTTTACTGGAATATTATTCAGTTCACACCATTTTTTGTTAAACCTTTACTTTTATTTTATAAATCACTGAACTGTGTTAATTAAATAAGACAAATTTAACTTTTCTCTTTTACTGGTATGAAAAATGTTTAAAAAAACAAAAATATAATGTTGCGAAAACGCAACGTCAGTCTTTAATGGGTTAACTTATTCTGGTGAAATTTTGTAATCGGGTTCATATTGGAGTATGTTAGCTTGCATGATTTGCTGAATAAATATGTATGGATTTGTAAATTACTTCAAATGACACTTTGACAGCTCAAAAGTTATGCAGACGATATATTCATATCTTGTGTCATACTTTATGTTGTAATCATTGCCGATTTCTATTATTTAATACATGCTAAATACAGCTCAACTTGTGCAGAATATGTTTGAAAACAAAACAATACAGCGTATGTAGTGGCCAGCATACACTCATAATTTAAATCCGATCGAGCATATCTAAAACACACTCTAACGAAGCATTGCATGCCACTTTTGATGTATTCGGTACTTTGATACTATATTAGATTTGGGGAAGAGAATTCCTTAAATGTTATCGACAACCTCATTGCATCCGTGGAAAACAGATATTGTACAATATTAACTATTCCGGGGAAGCACACACCATATAAAATATATTCCATTCTTTTTAAACATCATATATTTGTCATCTAAAGTTACTCAAATTGGTGTGGAGCGTCTGATTATGCTCTTGACATCCTTTTATACAGTTAAAATTCCGATATAAGTAAATTAGTCTTTAATTTTCTATTTTACCTTTAATATATTGCGTACTTTCAATTTTATATCCATGCATGGCTGTCTTGAATGGTTTGATTTCCCATTTTTTTAACCAGTGTATACGAATTTATATATAAGATTTTGTAATTCTACAATTCGTTTATTTTCATCATTTCAATTTTTCGCAGTATACGGACAATTAAAGATAACATCTGATTTCCTTTGCTTCCACATGTTATTATTAAATCTATGTTCTCAGTAATATCGCTCAGACTAATCCCTCTGAGGGAAGTCCTAGTTAAATATATGTTGTATAATGTGTAGCCTCGAGCTAGTTTACCCATGCGGTAATATGGTCCTTGGTATTTTGTTAAAGCTGCTCTCAAATTAAACGCAGCTTCTTTCAAACACATTTTGAATCCATGTTTGTTCGGAAAAGCATGAAATCAGCCGGTGTTCTTATTCAAAATCTATGTAATTGAATGACGTTTTTCATTTTTTAGTAAAGACTGACTATCTTTCACAAATTACAGTTAAAGTGGGTGTATAAAACCGAAATCCGGACGCTATATCGCGAAAAAAAGGAAAACTTGTAGTCAGGGCCCGTTCAAGTATTACGTAAGCATATTTTTAGTCATTTTGTACCCCTCCCCCCCCCTTGTAAGGAAAAATAAGCAAATGCTAACCCCCCCCCCCCCTTTGCTTACGTCAGATTTTATGACATTCTAACATCAACACTGGTTGCCATAAAAAAATACAGTTAGTGATAAATTACGTTATTAATCCAGCAAATTTACATAAATAGACATATAGGGGTTGTGGTATCGAAGGAAAACAAAATCGGTTTAATATATTGTTACTTATTGCATTGAACAATTCATAGAATACAAAATTACTTTTAACAAATTTACTTTATTGTTTATCGCATTGAACAAACACACACACAAAAAAAAAAAAAAAAAAAAAAAAACTTTAAGAAATACAACAGGCCCTAACTTATTTAGCACATAACTACATATTTTAACAAGAATCATAGGAATATTATGTATTTGGCGTTCACATTTCTAGTTTGATGTGATGTTCCTCATTTACAGCCCTTGTTTACTCCATATCTTTTTTCTCAAGTCGTTCAACATCCGCAGAACGTTCATCCAAATCATGCTCTTTTGCTTTTTGTTGTTAAACTATAGTTGCTTCGTTGTCTAATGCTTACGTAAGAGTTCTCGTGACCCCCCCTCCCCCTTGTCAGTACAAATAAGCAGACACTGGACCCCCTCCCTCCACCATTACTGCTTACGTAATACTTGAACGACCCCTCACGTGAAAGAATCGCTTATAACTCGATAATTTATTTATCAAAAATGGAAAACGCTCTTCGATTCCAATTGCTTCAATAATCAGGCCTGCCAGTTTTATTCCATTACGCTTAAAAATGGCTCAAAAAATGTGCCAGAAAGTTTCATGTGTTTGAGAAGGGAATTTGTAACCACCTTAATGTACAAAATTATCCAAAATGGCATTAGATCTATGTATCAAAACAATGGTTCTTCCAGCGTATATTTGAACTCTAAGTGGATATCAAAGCTAAAGCTATTTTTATTATTTTAGGCATTGCGAATTATTAGGGCAAACTCAAGAAATGACGATTTTTTTTTATAAATTTCTTAAACACAACATGGAAGACTATAGTGATTAATGCAATCTCTTAGAAGAGCCCAGTTCATTGTACTTAATATCTGGAATGACAAAAATGGGCAATAATGATAGGTATGTATATTTAACCCGTAACTGGAGACATGAATTTCCTTACGCAATCAGAGACATAGAGTCAAAAAGACTCCAATGTTATTTTTCTTTTTTGTCTTTTGTAAACAGCTTTGAAATTTATTTTTGAAACTCAATATATTCTGGAAATCATGTAATGACAAAAGAACTACTTGACGGTTCTGAGGAGATGATTTTATTCAAGGTGAAAAACCACGTGATAATCAGAGCCAAAGAACGACGCAGGGTCATTTTGACTCCCGTCTCCAGTTGCGGGTTAAACTGTTGAATCTCGTGTTTTGTGAATACGCCTCTAATAACCTCTTTTGAAAGTCTAATAAACAAGTAAAATTGAAAAAGTTTGATAACTTTGTAAGTATGTCAATAAGATTAGCACTATCAAGCAATGAAAATCTAAAAAATAACGGTAAAACATGCTTAAAATAATGATCATTTGTGCAGTTTATAACGTCTGTGGCAAGCACGTAATTCATGAAAACAATCATCGAAAGGAGAAAATCATTTTTCCTCAGGTGAGTGACGTCAAGATTCCGGCATTCTTTTGTGTCCTTTGTTCAGTTGGTGTACCACACTTCGCCCCTCCTTGAAAGTGAAAGTTTCCACAGAATTGCAACTACAACCATCAAGTATTGTCTGAGTGTCCATGGGGGTACGCCTTTGAGAACTAAATTTAAGCTTGCAAGGACTCTTCAGACAGGTTACTATTTGAAAATCCCTTCGGAAAGAAAGGGATAAGAGTTCCTATAACTGAACTGAGCATTGTGTAAAAAGACAGCGCACCTGTTAGTTACTCTTACAGCACTCCGTTTCACAGTGAATAAATAAGGAATGTAGATTCAATTATGAAAAATTTTACTCTCACAGCATTTCGTTTCACATAGAATGAATAAGGAATGTAAATTCAATTATAAAAATTTTTACTCTTACAGCATTTCGTTTTACATTGAATGAATAAGGAATGTAGATTCAATTATGAAAACTTTTACTCTTACAGCAATTTGCTTCACAGTGAAATAAGGAATGTCGATTCAATTATGAAAAATTTTACCCTTATAGCACTTCGCTTCACATAGAAAGAATAAGGAATGCGAATTCAATTATAAAAAAATTTACTCTTACGGCACGTCGTTTTACATTGAACGAATAAGGAATGTAGATTCAAATATGAAAATTTTTGCTCTTACAGCACTTCGTTTCACAGTAAATGAATCAGGAATGTAAAAACAATTATAAAAATTTTTACTCTTACAGCACATCGTTTCACAGTGAATGAATAATAAATGTAGATTCAATTATGAAAAATTTTACTCTTACAGCACTTCGTTTCACAGTGAATGAATGAGGAATGTAGATACAATTATAAAAATTTTTACTCTTACAGCACTTCGCTTCACAGTGAATAAATAAGGAATGTAGATTCAATTATGAAAAAATTTACTCTTACAGCATTTCTTTCCACATAGAATGAACAAGGAATGTAAATTCAATTATAATTTTTTTTACTCTTACAGCATTTCGTTTTACATTGAATGAATAAGGAATGTAGATTCAATTATAAGAACTTTTACTCTTACAGCACTTAGCTTCACAGTGAAAGAAGGAATGTAAATTCAATTATGAAAAATTTTACTCTTACAGCACTTCGTTTTACATTGAATGAACAAGGAATGTAGATTCAGTTATGAAAAATTTTGCTCATACAGCACTTCGTTTCATAGTGAATGAATGAGGAATGTAGATTCAATTATAAAAAAAAATTACTGTTACAGCACTTCGTTTCACAGTGAATGAATGAGGAACGTAGATACAATTATAAAAATATTTACTCTTACAGCACTTCGTTTCACAGTGAATGAATAAGAAATGTAGATTCAATTATGAAAAATTTTACTCTTACAGCACTTTGTTTCCCAGTAAATGAATAAGGAATGTCGATTCAATTAGGAAAAATTTTACTCTTACAGCACTTCGCTTCACAGTGAATAAATAAGGAATGTAGATTCAATTAGGAAAAATTTTACTCTTACAGCACTTCGTTCTACATTGAATGAATAAGGAATGCAGATTCATTTATGAAAAATTTTGCTCTTACAGCACTTCGTTTCACAGTGAATGAATAATGAATGTAGATTCAATTGTGAACAATTTTACTCTTACATCACTTCGTTTCACAGTGAATGAAAGAGGAATGTAGATTCAATTATGAAAAATTTTACTCTTACTGCACTTTCGTTTCACAGTGAATGAATAAGGAATGTAAATTCAGTCATGAAAAATATTTTATGAAAACGTAAAATTCTCATTACGACTTAGAATAATTGAAGCACTTTATTTGGACAAAGATAAAGAGTTTCTTAAAGAAGGTCATTTCCCTTTATAGTTAAAATCTATTGTAAACTATAATAGCTTTTGTACAACAATTGTAGATTCAAATGACGCTTTTCAAATTGAAATTGTTTATAAGTCGTCAATTACTCATTCACCAAAAAGAAAAGTTCTCGTGACTTTGAACGAATCCAATGCAAAGAAATGCGAACTCATATAAACCATATGATACAAAAATATCCAAGCATCAGTGATATTTCTGGTCTTTTCTTCAAATTTTGCTTTTATTTTGGCGTTTGTAGATAAAATTGTATGTACAAAAAACAAGTTTTAAAAAATTAAATGCCAATAGATGCTGAAAACCAATAAGAAAATCATACAGGAAAATAATTGCAAAATAGGATATGCTATAGCTTTATCAATTGTCATTTTTTAGATTCTACTGAATAGCTAAAATATTGCAGCAATATGAAACTTCTAACAAAACAGTAATGAAGGGAATTGCACCACTTGCATTAATACAATATACTATACATATATATCGTCTATTCTATACATGTAGATAGATTTATTATTATTATTTAACGTGGTTCTCAAATCCCCTTCTCAAGAACGTGAAACTTTCTGACACATTTTTAAATATAAAGGCATAAAATTGGCAGGCCGGGCTATTGGAACGATTTGGAATGGAAAAGTGTTTTCCGTTTTTTGATAAATAGATTACTTATCGAGTTATAAGCGATTCTTGTCAGGTAACGACAAGTTTTCCCCTTTCTCGCGCCCCCTCATCGGGAATTCGATTCAAAACGCCCACTTTCACGGTATTTTTTGAAAGACTTACCTTTAAAAAACGGAAAACGCTTTTAGATTACATAGTTTCTGAATAAGAACTGCTGCCAATATCACGCATTTCCGAACAAAAATGAATTTAGAAATGCGTCAGGAAGTACCTTCTCAGAAAAGGATTTGAGAACAGCCTTAAGGGTGTATTCGAAAAAATATTTTTCCGCCTTCAACAGCTCGAATTTTTCTGATATATTTTCAGACTCATTTTTAAAAGTAAAAACATGAAACTTGCGGAGGTGATTTTTGAAGATACACATAAGAGGCCGTGTGATTTCATTTTTTGCTCAATTAATTAGAATTTGAGTTTTAAACAATTATTTTCTCAGTATGACCATTTTTTTCATTCCCAGATCTCCCGCTTCGGGAAATTCGGTTCAAAATGTCAACTTTGACAGTATATTTTACAATATTTTCTGCATTTATCAAAAAATCGAGAAGCAAGGCACATTATGTAGTTTCTAAATAAGAGAATTTCCCAGTTTGATGCTTTTGAGAGCAAAAAATAATTCAAAAATGAATCAGAAAATAAGCATTTTGGATTGGAATACACCCTTAATGAGAAATAATAATGAAATAAGAGTTAAACTTGTAAGAATATTTATTTATTAAATATATATGAAGAGCTTTAGGTGATAAAGAGTGTTATGCGGCAAAAAAAAAAAAAAAAAAAAAAAAAAAGAGTTACCTCATATGATTGAAGGTAACCAATGGTCCTCTGTTAAATTATTATTTGAAAAAAACAATAATAATAATACTCATAGAGAATTTAATTGATAAAAGAGGCAATTGACAATAAACGCATATAGATATTTGGAACTTTACAGCTCATTTTCTCAAAAGAATGATTGTGACACTTACCACTTTTATCATCTGAGCTCTTCATATATATGTATATATATAATTTTATCCTAATCCCATATTTATGTGTGCCGCTGTTCAAGCAATTTCTTCATTCGTCAATGAATAGGCCCCACCAGTGGCTGAGAGGTTTTGCTCTCGAAGCTGGTAGACGAGAGGTGCTGGGTTCGAACCCAATCGCGCCCGTCGGCCTAAGCGTTCGTATTTCTCGTGGTTTTCTTCTAACCTTGGGAAACCTTGCGTAAATACGGATTAGGTTCCCATAGAAAAACCCCACGGAGGGCACCATCCTAGGGCCTATATCCCTCGTGCAGATAATCGTTCGTCAAAAATCAACCAACCGAGAAACCGTAAATGAATAGTAAACAAAGAAATATATTATAATTTTTAAACGGTGACTTACGTCCGAGAAATTATTATATATTTATATATTATATTTATATATATATAAATTATTATATATTTATTATCGATGCTGGATTAATTTGTATTCATGTTTACCGCAGGATAGGTGAGTCGTTCGAGGTGGCTTAGTTGGAAGAGCGTTGGTTCGCTGAAACAAAGACCCAGGTTCGAACCCTGGTCTGGATACTTTTTCACTCTGTTGGTTTTACGCCTTGTTAATAATGTGGATAAAAAATTCACGTATAATTCAATTTAAACAAAGAAACTCCGAATTTTCGTCCGGTGTGAGGTAGTTTCTATTTACTTCAAATTATTATGCCTATTGATTTGATGAAAATATTTTTGAAGAAGCAGTTATAAGCTGCATAGCTTAAGTCTTGTCTTGATCACAAATCCAAACTGGCTATTTTCTGACATATTTGTTTTATTCATTTTTGTTCGCAAACGTATCAACTTGTCAGGTGCTCAGCTTTAGAAATTATCTAATCGAACTGGTTTTTTTCGGTAAAGACAGATAGGTGTTCTTATTTAGAAACTACGTAATCGAATGGCGTTTTTCATTTGTTGATAAATGCAAAAGATCTTTTAAAAAAATGCTGTCGAAGTGGCTGTTTTCAACCGAATCTCTGACGTGGCAGCCTAAGAAAGCGGAAAAGTGACAAGAATTCCCGTGGAACATCGCGTGAGACATCAAGGACATCACGTAACAAGAATCGGTTATAACTAATTTAAAATAATTTAGTTATCAAAAAATAGAAAATCTCATTCGATTCCAAATCGTTTCAATATTTTAATTAAATATTTCAATCGTTTCAATATTCAGGCCTGTCAATTTTATGCATTTGCGTTTAAAATGGACTCAGAAAATGTATCAGAAATGCGTTTGAGAACCACCTTAAGGCTGTTCTCAAATCCTTTGACACATTTTTAAATTAATTTTTGCTCGGAACCCATGAAATTGGCAGGTGTTGTTATTCAGAAACAATGTAATCGAAAGACGTTTTCCATTTTTTGGCGAACGTAAAAGATCTTTCAAAAAATACTGTCAAATTTTTCGTTTTGAACCGAATTTCCAAATGAAAGGAGAAAAACAAACCAGCCAGAGAAAGAAGGAAAAGCTCTCGTCACCTGATCAAATCCGTTTATAATTCGAAAAATAAATTACAGTGAAACTTCTTTTAAAGGCCACCTCTATTAAGGGCCAATATTTTTAGGAACGAAAAATTTTCCCATATACATAATGTTAAATTTACTAATGTTAATTAGCGGCCGCACCTACCCCTCATAAAGGTCATTTTTTTTCCACATGTACCTTAAATACTAAACAAGAATATTGAGTTCCTGAACCAAAAGATAAGAGTTCAGCAAACAACTGCACTTGCAACAAAGAAGGTAGGGGGAGATGGGGAGGATTTAGTAATAATGAAGGACCACAAACTTTCCACAAGTGAGACAAACAGGTTTTCCTCACACTTTGTTTGGCCTTTCAACCTGTAGGTGTTGGGTTGCAGGGAAAACTTGACCCTTTGTTGTGGGCACACAAAGGATAACAGGTTATCTAGAAAAACTGATTCCACATTTACTAAAATTATGAATGCATATTAAAGCACAATTTTTACACCTGTCAGGAAACGCTAACAGAAATAAATAAATTAATATCTCATTCTAAGGCATTAATAAATTATGCAAACTTAAGTAACTTGTTCCATAAAGTAAAAGAATCATTAGAAACCAAAATCGTCTGCAGAAATATTATGAAAAGTAAACAAACTTCAATAGAATTTGTTTTCAATGATATATAGAGTTTGAAAAGATTAATAGACAGTTTTTTCACCTATATAGGTTTTGATTTCTTTATTTTAGTTGTTGTTTTTATGTCACTTCTATTCAAGGGCCACCCCTCCTAAGGGCCAATTTTCAATGGAACGGCAGGTGGCCATTACAGAGAGGTTTCACTGTATTTATCAAAAAGTAAAAAACTCATTTCTATTCCGAATCGCTTCAATAGTCAGATCTGCGAATGTTGTGCCTTTACCTTTAAAAATGAGCCAGGAAATGTGTTAGAATGTATCGTGTTTGCTAAGTAGGGAACTTGAAAAGCGCCTTAAGAGGCTACTTCAGTCAGGCGAAAAGACCCGTTCGCTAATGCTAAATCTAATGGAAGAAATTTATAAAGATATCTCGGTCGCATTTCAATATTTTTAAATGATTTCTTTTGTATTGGATAGCTGAGATCGATCTGTATGCAGACCGTTTTTTACTTTTTCGATTTTCATGCAGATTTTTTTTATGAGGATGTTTTCACTTTCGAAACCGGTTCCGAAAATGAAAGTGTCCCCATAAAAAATATCTGTAAACAAAATCAAAAAAGTAGAAAACAACCTTTGTACAGATCGATCTCAGCTGTCTAATGCAAAAAAATCATTCAAAAATATTGAAATGCGACCGAGATATCTTTATAAATTTCTCCCATAGGATTAGCATTAGCGAACGGGTATTTTCACTTAACTGAAGTAGCCTCTTAAAGGTGTTCTCAAATCCAAAAGAGCAACTTTATGACATAAGTTTTAATTTATTTTTGTTCGGAAATGGAAGAAGCTAGCAGGTGTTGTTGTTCAGAAACTATGTAATCAAGCTGTTATTTCCTTTTTTTTTTTTTTTTTTTTGCAAAAGCAATAAATCTTTCAGAAAATAGTATCAAAGTGAGGATCTTGAACCGAATTTCCACGCGAAAGAAGAATATCCACTCAAGAAAGGGTGAAAAAGTCTTTGTCACGTGATCAAAATCGTTTATAACTCAATAGGTAATTTATTGATCAAAAAATGGAAAACACAGTTCGATTCCAAATCGCTTCCATGATCAAGGTTTCCAATTTTATATTTTTCCGTTAAAAAATGAATTTGTAAATGTGTCAAAACGTTTTGCGCTTGTTGAGTAGAACAGTTGAGAACAACAGCCTTCTTAGAATCCAATTAGTTCGGATTAACTAGAGTTTACTCTTTTACTGATCAAATAACAATCGTTTTCATTCGAAATGTTTCAATGAAAATAAACTAAACCAAGTCTAATCTAGGGTTTATTTGAAAACCATACATTGTTAAGGTGGGGTTGATAAAATGAAACCTGTCACGCCCAGCCAACTAAATGGAGAGTTTTTTGAGTATTTTTTCTATTTTTAGCACCAGAATTTTTAACGCATCTTCCCATTAGACAACAACGCGTGTCTGGTAAATAGAAGAGGTGCCGCCAGTTCGGCCTACATTTACCCCACTATCTGACTGACCCACTTTGGTAACATCCCTCCTTTTTTTTTCATCTTTTTTTATCATCTTGAAGAACCCCTTTTCAACCCCTTTCCGAAAAAATAAGAAACGAAAAAAAAAATATCGTGAGGAGTAGGGAAACTCAAAACTCCATATAAAAAAAAAATATTTCCTTGTTGCTAAGCCTTAGAATGGGTCATAAATATTTCCAAGAAAGTTCCCTAATTTTGACACCGGGTTTAACCCTTTCTTGTATGGAAGTCGTCATTCCTCTATGTTTATGACAAATGATACAGCATATGCTGGTAGGAGGGAGATTTTTTGAAGAATCTGTGAATGGATTTATGACTGTAAAGTTGTGGAACATATTGTCGAAAAGTTAGATTTATTGCGCGCTACCTACGACCTGGGTGATATTTTTAGTGTTTTTGTCCTACGGTTGACATATATTTATAACAATTACATTTTTAAATAATGATAGTATGGGTGGGAGGATGCACAGGTGGTTTGTATGTGAACGGAATTTTTAAAGCTTTGAAATTATATTGATACAGATATTACTTTATCCCCCCCTTTTTTTTAATGTCATTTTTAATGACATGTAAAGCTTAATGAATAAATGCTTTAACCCTCTAATGCGCATGGTAGCATAAATGCTACCACCAGTGTTTCGAATTTAGGGGATTTTTTTATTCGGATATTCCTACTTTATATCAGAAATTTAAAGCAGCAATATTTGCTTTATTTAATATCAGAGATTTCGTATTTAAATAAATAAAAATTTATTATTAAAATTTTCTGGTGGGAATGGTTTCTCTGGTTTACGGAATTTCTAGAACATCGTCTACCATGGGAATTAGAGGGTTAACGAATATGATTACATTGCTTGAGGATAAATGATATATAGATTATTTTAACACTCGATTATTATCCTCAAAAACTTGAGTTATTGCTGTCGTTATCTACTCTAATATACATGATGTAATTTCCATATTTATACACGTTATACAGCGATATTTCGGGATAAGCCACTGGGTATTTAAAAAAAAAAAAGCGTTCTACAACTTCAAAGACGCTTTTGCAGTCGGGAAAAAAGGCACTATGTATATTAGCGATAAAAGAGTCGTAAGAATATCTTTTGAATAAAAGTGATGTTTTTACAAAAAGTGCAGCGTATCTATATCCATTGCATAATTTTTTTCACTTTTTACAATTTTTGTCAGCTCTACAAATTTATATATATTTCATGTGCTTATGTAATTTTCAATGAAACATTATTGTTGAAAAGTAAGATATATTATGCGCTAGCGACAACCTTTATAATCAATCGCGTTGTTTTTAACCGACTGCCAAGAAGGGTTATGTGTTTCACGCGTATCTGGGTATGTGGATTTCTTTATACCCTCGAAACATCCCAACGGTTGGATGGATTTTAACGAATGCGACCTCTATCGATTCGTCGTAACCGTTCGATGGTTATAGGCTAGGTTTTGTTTTTATAAATTCAAAATGGCGGCCGTAAAATGCAAAATGGCGGTAGAGACGAAAAAAAAATTTTACGCACCCTATTAAGTGGCACATCATTGGATAGGTCTTTCGTCTTTCAAAATGAAGACGATGTTTCATTGACTATTTTACAGTCAGAAGCTCCGTTAAAATATTACACAACCTGGAAGTTGTGTAGGTAGGATCTCTAGCTTTACTACAACTCTAACCATCATAGACATCTATAGGCCTCATCAAAACAGTGTTTAGTTTATAGATAGGAACTAACAATTAAACACAACTTAAATGTCATCAATACAAGTAAATTAAAAAAAGTTAAGTAATATAAAGAAAATAGTTTCACATTGATGAGAAATAATTAGTTCACTTTTGACGCAGTCGGGTTTTTTGATTTTTTAAATTTAATTTTTACTTATTAATGTCTTTGCACTATGAATGACCTGTCACACGCGTTGATGTCCTAAAATTTAAGGATGGGCGAACGGTTTATAAAAAATCATTTATACTCACTTATTATGCACATATTAAAGTATAAAACCATATTTTTGGTTATATTATAAATAGCGAGTTGACAGGTTATAGGTGAGGAGCTCTTCAAAAAAGAGGAGGGGGTCAATCGACGGAAGCGTAAATTCATCGTAAACTTTGACAGAACAATGTAATAAAATAATAATTTTTCTTAGTTACGAAATACGCATAGCCATTTAAAAAAATATGCAGTTTTGGTGAAATGTAATCGATTTAAAATAAGTAAACTAAGTTTTCAATCACGAATTTTGAAATTTTCCTTAATTGCTTTAGTACGCCTCGGCAACATATCATGCAACATAATTAAAATGTGAAAAAAATGAAAATATTGGCATGTCGATAAAAGAGCTTATAAGGAAAAATCTTATACTTTTTCATTTGAGTATGTTTGAAAATCGACAATTAAAGAGCTTAGCGGTGAACATGTTATAATACATTTTCTCAAAAATTGTGTTACATTATGGATGAAAGTGTTATGAAGTGTTATATCATATGATAAAACTAACACACACTTAAATTCTACTTAGTATTGAAGATATGAGACAGTATCTTTTAATACTTAATATTTATATAATTAATAATTTAAATGGAAAACATAATTTCTAATATTTAAAAATTAAATGTTATTATTATTTTTTTTTTTTCTAGGAGAGTTTAGTATCACCTAACGACCCCCTCACTGCGCATCCCGAGATTTCCACGGACAACGTAAAAGTAACAAAATTTGCGTAAACCGTAATTTTCGCTGGGATGCATTTTTTTCCGTCTATTTAAAAGCACAACCCGCTCTTTTCTGTTTGTCTGTCTTTTTCTGTTGTCTTCTCAAATCCAAAAGGGCAACTTTATGACATACGTTTTAATTTATTTGTGTTCGGAAATGCATGAAACTAGCAGGTGTTGTTATTTAGAAACTATGTAATCAAACTGTGTTTTTCGTGTTTTTTGCAAACGAATAGATCTTTCAGAAAATAGTATCAAAGTGAGCGTTTTGAACTGAATTTCTGCGCGAAAGAAGAATATCCACTCAAAGAAAGGATGAAAAACGTGTTTGTCGCGTGATCAAAATTGCTTATAACTCAATAGGTAATTTATTGATCAAAAAATGGAAAACAGTTCGATTCCAAATCGTTTCCATGGTCAGGCTTTTCAATTTTATATTTTTCCTTTAAAAAATGAATTTGTAAATGTGTCAAAACGTTTTGCGCTTGTTGAGCAGAGCAGTTGAGAGCAGCAGAGCAGTTGCCTTATGCTTAATTGTTGATTCACCTGTTTTACTTTCACATTATTATAGTAGTTTTTATAACTACAGCTATACTATCTCTTTCATACTTAAATTTAAACTTCCTTTTAGAGTAATAAATATGTTTCATTCTCTAAATTAATTTTTTTTATATTTTTTATGAATTTTTCAAATTTACCATTTTTTACTCTTTTTCTAATTTAAAATTTTTTGCACTTCTCCTTTTATAACTACACGGTACTTTATTAAACAAAATCTATTCTCTTAACTTTAATCTATAGTTAAACATTTATTTCATCTTATTGTAGGGTTAAATTTTAATTTAATATATTTTTTATACATTTTCTGTATTTTTGGAAAATATCCTTTTTTCACCCCCTTTTTTACCACTTTTTTACTTTTTCTCTATTTTATCCATTATTTTTTAACTTTTTTAGTAGTTTTTAACTACAACTTATCCTTCCCCCAATGGCTCATGTAAATATGCAAGACATTTCATTCTCTCGCACTGGGCGTTAAGTTCACTGCAACTAGGAAGCCCCCCCAAAGAAGATCAACTGTTCCAACTAATTGTTGATTCAGGATTCAGGTCTGGATTAACAGATAGCGTTAGTTATCCATAATTCTGTGAGGTTCACAAGCTCGTTTTGCAAGCATTCAACGCGCTCTTTTGAAAGCTCAAAGATGTCTCCACCTCATCCGCTCGATATTTTGCTAGCCGTATTACTACCTTATTCCATCAAGAAAGAGTCACATAGAAAATGTGCTGTTTGTTGTTTACGGCTGTTCTTAACTGCTCTATTCAACAAGCGGAAAACGTTTTGACATATTTACAAATTCATTTTTTAACGGAAAGATATAAAATTGGAAAGCCTGGCCATGGAAGCGATTTGGAATTGAACTGTGTTTTCCCTTTTTTGATAAATAAATTACCTATTGAGTTATAAGCGATTTTGATCACGTGACAAACACGTTTTTCGCGTTTTCTTTAATGATTATTCTACTTTGACGCGGAAATTGGTTCAAAACGCCTATTTTGACACTATTTTCTGAGAGGTCTATTGCGTTTGCAAATAAAAACCGGATAAAACAGCTCAATTACATAGTTTCTGAACAACAACACCTGCTAGTTTCATGTATTTCCGAACAAAAATAAATTAAAACTTATGTCATATAGTTGCCCTTTTGAATTTGAGAACACGCTTAAAAAAAACTCAAACTAGCAAAAAAAATTGCAAAGAAGTGCGAAATTAGTGCAATGATTGCGAAGTAGGACTTTGCCTCGTACCTTGTTTCGAAATTTATTATGATAAACTTCATTTCTAGTACAATTTTTGTAAGTATTTTGCATATTTTCTTTATTAATACTATATGTTTTACGTTTGTATTTCATAAAAAAAAAAAAAAAAAAAAAAAAAAAAAAAAAATCAGAATTTAACCAAGATAAACTTTTAGAATTTCGGTTTTATCTGATTATTCTTGGAATTTAGTTTTCAGACAACATTTTTTTTATGATCTAATTCTATATTTAAAAAAAAAAAAAAAAAAAAAAAAAAAAAAACTACTTTACAAGAAATTTTTACTTATTTTAACTCTGAAATGTATGTAGATAGAAATATGTAATAAAACAAATGCGCAATTTTTGAACATATTTTGACAAAAATTAACCTTGAGACAAATTAACCATATAGCTAAGAAAATTGGTTGGTTGATTTTTGACGGTCAGTTATCTGCACGAGGGATATAGGCCCACATAGCTAAGAAAGAATCAAACAAATAACTAAATTACAATAAAAAAAACTTTCACTTCAATTTTCTCGAATTCTAATTTTTGTTACATAACATCTTCTTACACTCAGGTCTTCATTTATGAACGAACAAAAATTCAAGACAAACTAAAGTTTAATCAGATGATTATTATTTTTATATGTTAAAAAACTAGTTTATCAAAAGTTTTACCTATTTTAACTCTAAAATGTATTTAGATTAGAAGTATCTAATAAAACAAATGCGCAATTTTTGAACATATTTTGAGGAAAAAAATTACGCAGCGAGAGGGTTAACATTCAAACAAATGCTACTAAGAAAGAATCAAATAAATAAGTAAATTACAACAAAAAACTTTCACTTTAATTTTCTCGAATTCTAATTTTTGTTACATAACATCTTCTTCCATTCAGGTCTTCAATTATGAATGAACAAAAATTCAAGACAAACTAAAATCTAATCAGATGATTATTATTTTTATATGTTAAAAATCTATTTTACCAAAAATTTTACCTATTTAAACTCTAAAATGTATGTAGATTAGAAATATGTAATAAAACAAATGCGCAATTATTGAACATATTTTGAGAAAAAAATTACGCAGCGAGAGGGTTAACATTCAAACATATGCTACTAAGAAAAAATCAAACAAATAACTAAATTACAGTAAAAAAAAACTTTAATTTTCTCGAATTCTAATTTTTGTTATCTTCTTCCATTCAGGTCTTCAATTCTGAATTAACAAAAATTCAAGACAAACTAAAACACACTGAAAAAGTATCATAACTTTACAACGAATCCAATTCTTCTCCCTTTTTCAAGTAAGTTACAGTATACCCCATTACTGAAAACTGACATATTTCTCTTTAAGTAAATCTCAACTTTTCTAAACAGAGATTCCAACAGGGGAAAAAAAAAAAAAAAAAAGAAAGAAAGTTATATTTAGTTATTACCGAAACAACGCCTGTAAATTACTGGTTAGGAGATACCGTTCGCAGTGACTAATGATCCCCATAACTGCTGAATATTATTATGAGCAAACCTCGTATTAAGAAAGAAAGTGATATGAACACTTATCATGTTTCACTCGCCCTTTAAAAAAAAAAATAAAGAAGAAAGAAAGAGGGGTAAAAAGAATTTTAGGTCAAGGGTATTGTAAGATTAGATCAAGGCCAAGTAAAGTAGAAAATATAATAAATATGGGAGAAACTCAGTTTTATTCAGTTATATTTCCATATTTCTTGAATAGTTATGAATATAGAGGTCTGCACGGGTCGTAATTTCCATGACCGGGAACTACGTCCAAATCAATGATGCCTTATGTAAACGTATGAATAAATGCTTGTGTGCTGGAATGTGTATATTTTCCCGGTGTAGAAAATTTTAATATTGTTATAATAACTAGCCCTCTTTAAAATGAATAATCTAAGTCCCTTTTTAAATAAAAACAAAATCAAGAAATCAAAATATCTCATTTATTACATTAGTATACCAGTTTTGCAATTTTATGTAAAAGATTTTATTAATAAATATAATATATACGGCTTTATTATTTTATATTTCATGAGATAGATGTAGTTCTTAGTTTTAAATTTCCCGCAGCACCATTTGTTTGAATACGCATACAGATCTCTGTTTCGTTTTATATATAAGCAATAATTTCTGCATTAATACAAGTTTAATGCTTATATTACAAAGAAAATAAGATATTTTTTCCGGTGAATAAGAATGAAAAATTGGATGTTATATCCGTCTCAAAAAATCCACTGGCAGGGAATAGGAAAAGGTCTATTGCCAAATTCACACAGAAGTACAGCTCATATTCAAAATATTAGAATAATTACTTTTTTTTTCACAAACTGGAAATATCGTTTGGTAATTTAACATCTTTTAATGCAAATATGCAAACGATAGTTTTATTAAGAACTTCTTGTTGATTAAACTTATTTATTATCCTAAAATTAATATCATTTCTGAAAAGATTAATTGAATTTTTTTTTTTTTTTTTTTTGAAAAGTCAAAATATTAGAATATTTATTCAAGTGGTTCAAAATAATAGAATATTTCGCATTAATTCTCCTTTAATTATCACCAATTCATAACTGGTAACATCATTGATTAAATTCAGGCGATTTTATTTTAAATCGGTGTTCTTTTTACAGTTTGTGTGCTTTTTCGTCTTAAAATGGGTCGTGTGGGTGATATTCCTGAATCTATTAAACTTCGTATGGTTGATATGTATCGGCACGGTAAAAATCAATGTTATATAGGGAATTATCTACATTGTTCGCATTCAAGCGTTAGTAAAATACTAACACAATATTCAAAAAATGGAAAATTTCAGAATAATCGCCGAAATGGAGGCCGAAAACCAAACGCATCTGCTATAGCTGACAGGAAACTGAAGCGTATAGTTAAGAAAAGCCGTTTTAAAAGTGTGCGATTCTTGCACCGAAAATGGAAAGAAGAAGGAGTTGAAGTTTCTACAACGAGAACATTAAGACGTCTCCATAAATTTAAGTTTGAACCTCGTATACCGAAAACAAAATCTCTCATGACTGCAAAACAAAAACGTATAAGATTCAATTGGTGTAAATCAAGACGTTTATGGAGCGAAGAAGATTGGAAAATATTATTTAGTGATGAAAGTATGTTTTGTATCTATACAACATAATTTCATCACTAATATGTTTTTCCAATCTTCTTCGCTCCATAAACGTCTTGATTTCCACTAATTCAATCTTATACGCTTTTGTTTTGCAGTCATGAGAGGTTTTGTTTTCGGTACACGAGATTCAAACTTAAATTTATGGAGACGTCTTAATGTTCTCGTTGTAGAAACTTCAACTCCTTCTTCTTTCCATTTTCGGTGCAAGAATCGCACACTTTTAAAACGGCTTTTCTTAACTATACGCTTCAGTTTCCTGTCAGCTATAGCAGATGCGTTTGGTTTTCGGCCTCCATTTCGGCGATTATTCTGAAATTTTCCATTTTTTGAATATTGTGTTAGTATTTTACTAACGCTTGAATGCGAACAATGTAGATAATTCCCTATATAACATTGATTTTTACCGTGCCGATACATATCAACCATACGAAGTTTAATAGATTCAGGAATATCACCCACACGACCCATTTTAAGACGAAAAAGCACACAAACTGTAAAAAGAACACCGATTTAAAATAAAATCGCCTGAATTTAATCAATGATGTTACCAGTTATGAATTGGTGATAATTAAAGGAGAATTAATGCGAAATATTCTAATATTTTGAACCACTTGAATAAATATTCTAATATTTTGACTTTTCAAAATAATTTTTTTTTCAATTAATCATTTCAAAAATGATATTAATTTTAAGATAATAAATAAGCTTAATCAACAATAAGTTCTTAATAAAAATATCGTTTGCATATTTGCATAAAAAGACATTAAATTTGCCAAACGATATTTTCAATTTGTAGAAAAAAGTAATTATTCTAATATTTTGAATATGAGCTGTAAGTGCTGCACTTCAAAATTTTTAGAACATTCCGTGCGGTTTCTTTTCTCTGCTCAACAACGTTGATATTCCTTACACAGTTACAAAATTAACTTTTAACTGATGTGGCAAAAATTATCACATAACTACTGTGAAGCGGTCTGCGAGACCGCTCTCCATCGAAAGATGAATAAAAGGAACGATTAACTCATATATTGGTGTTTTTGTTCTAAACTTTCTGTACAGGACTGTTATAATTAAAATTCATATATTCAAAAGTTTCTTTTGATAGTTCTGAAGTTCCAAACGAAACAAAATTTCGGCAGTGTTTGTTAAACTGAAAGTTACAGGTTAACTTCATTTCTTATACATGCGTGGAGATTTAAGATATTCAGGCGGCAATGAAAGGATATTGGTTCCCCCCCCCCCCCCAACTTTATAAATCAAATGAATTACGTAGCCAATATTTTATTTTGGGGGTGGGAAGGGGGGGGGGGAGGGAGTGCTGAGTAGTTATGGCCTTACATTTTCTATGGAATGGGTGGGTAGAATGTGCCCATGATTACATAAAAAACTCTGATTTTAGGGAGAGTGTGACTAGAGGCACTTACCCCCCCCCCCACACACACACACACCAAGTAGCTATGATCTGATTATCTATAGGGTAGGTGGGGGACAAAGATGCGCACGGGGAAAAACACGTACCGTCTGATTTAATATGAATACAACTTTTTTTTTTTTTTTTTTCAGTGTTAAACAGTAGTCGACAGTTAGACTTCAGTCGTACCAGTTGTATGTTCATAACATACGAAGAAAGTTACATCCCGTGCAGGGAAAATTACTTAAACTAGTAAATCTGCAGATCAGGAGCCTCAACGTCAGCACTGCAAGTCATTATTTTTAAATACACTTTTAAGTATCATTCAACTCCCTCCAAACCGCAATTTAAAGTTTTCAAATTACGTAATTATTTATAAGAATAAAAAATACGAAGTTTTCAGACAATATAAGCGTTAATTTAAAAACGTTATGTAAGGGTATTCTGAAATTTTCATGAGCTGCTAATTCTGGTATTTTTTTCAAATAATAAAGTAGATTTCTTCAGGGGGGCTCCGCCCCCCTGAACCCCCCCCCCCCGTGATTTCATTAAATTTACATATGTAACATTTTATTCATTATGCTAGCGGTTATCGTAAATCTTAGATTGATTTTTAGCCTTATTTTTTAATACCGGAGAACAGAAGAAAATTTACATTGACGCAATTATATTAAAAGTTTAGGTTTTATGAACGAAAAAGTAATTTCCTTTTAAAAATAAAATAATTTTAATTCATATTTTCTGAAATGACGATGCATTAGGAAGTAACACTCGTCAAAAAATATTTTTTCAGGCAATCTAGTTAATGTTTGGCTTTTAAGACTGAAAATATTTATTTCCCGATACAATGACGTCATTTTCAACAGAGATAATTTTTCGGTGCATAATTTTGACATTTACTATCTATTCGCTTTTCAAAAGTTTTTTTCTTATTGAAATTTTCAATTAAAAATTAAACATTTCTGTTAGCCGTGTGCAGACGATAAACCGTGAGATATTGGTAACATTTTTTTTTTTTTAATATTAAGAATTAATATCATAACACAAGGCCCTTTTATTTAAACCGCAAAGCATATTCGCTTTGTTTTTGATATTTGAGGTAAAATTCGCCCTCTTTTTTTATTTTCGTTTTATTTCCAATATGAAGACGTATATTCATGTTTATTGTTTATTTCATTTTCCTCTTGCACATGAAAATATTTCAAATCAAAGTTAACTGTTTAGAGTAAATTATTATTGCGGGATTCGATTTTCTTGGCAACGGTAAAAAAAAAAAAAAAAATGAATGTTAAATTTTATAGAAAAATGTCAATTTATTCCTTATTAAAATAATGAACTTTTTAATTTAAAAAAAATGTATTTGAACAAAATAAATAGAACATAGCCTGCCTTTATTTCTGGCGTAAAATCCATCTATATTTTGCAAAGACAAAAAGGTTTGTTTGTAAAAAAAAAAAAAAAAAATCATCCCTTTTTGACGTTTATTTGACTTCAAACAATTACACATACTTTCACATTTGCGATATTTTTAGGCGTAGTTGCGTTGCTAGGCAACAGTTAAAAAAAATTTAAACAATGAAATGTGTACATTCTAAAGAAGAAAATTTATAAAAGAAAATATTTTATGTTATTGGAACGCATATATATAATCCCTCCATAAGTTATACACCGAATTTAAAAACTCTGACAAATGCATAGAAAAAAATTCAAACTAATATGAACATTGTGTGATTCCAATTGGGAAATTTCATCATCCATAATTTACCATTTAAATCCTTCAATCATATGGGTCATTTCCTTTCAACAAATAAAAATGGAAAAATCGTATGAATTGCCATAAAAAAGCATTATTATGAAAAATAAAATATCCTATATTTTCCGAACGAATGAACCAAATATTACAAAAAACTATACAGCTAATTCCGGGTACCTCACCAACAAAACCACTTAATTTCAAGTTAATCGGATGCTTTTTGCTGCAGTTATCGCGGAACAGACAGACAGACTAACGGAAACCAAAACATTTCGTGTCTCCACAGTAAGCCTTCACTGACGTTTCGGCAATTAGAGCCATACACTAGTAAATCTGCAGATCAGGAGCCTCAACGTCAGCTCTACAATTCATTGTGTTTAGCACCCTTTGAGTAATATTAATCTTTCTACAAAAAACGAAATTTAAAGTTTTGAAATTACATAAACATTTATAAAACGAAAAAATATTTCGAAGGTTTCTGACATTAGAAGCGTTAAATTAAACCCCTTGTTATGTAATGGTATTCTGAAAATCTCATGATCTACTTATTCTGGTAATTTTTAGATAATAAAGTAGATTTCTTCAGGGGGGCTCTGCCTCCCTGAACCCCTTCGTAGTGTAATTTAATTTACATTTGTAATTATCAATTAATTGTGTTAATGTCCTTTAGTAAATTCTACCAATAGACGGAAACGTACATGAATTCTTTTCTACAGCCCTGTATATTACGTGAAGATTTTTACGCGTCGTCTATAACATTTAAATTTAATGCAGACAAAAAACCCTCTTAAAACTGCTCATATCACATTTCCGGGGATTAGTATGCAGAGTGTGCACCATATATCCAGTTTCTGCGGAGTCCTGTATATGGTTCTATTTAAATTCTGCAAACATTTGTTAGTATACTAAATGTAATTGGGCTGGGAAATACATAACTCAAAAAAAAAAAAAAAAAAAAAAAAAAAAAAAAAACCAGATGTAATTTGCGCTCATTTTCATTTATACTTACGAATTCATTTGTGTATCCTTGTACATGGTCTATACAATATTTAAGCACTACTTATTAAGCACAAATTTACTTAACGTTAAAACGCACACCATAATCGAAAATGCTCTTCAGCCCCTAATAGACCAGAACTGTATCCGAAATTTTTTATGTGACCCTATAAATGAACGATAAATACGATACAAATCATATTCAAGCTTCTTGTAGTCAACCACAGTAATGTAATTTAATTTCATAATGTTTGAATTAGTGCAACACAATTAACACACTGACGACAGGCAATTTAATTAAATCCGGGTTTAAAAACAGTAGAAGCTCCTCCCTCTTCTGAAAGTGTCTCGGAAATTGGTTTCTGAGATATGTTTTTCATGTTTATGCAGCAGTAAATATCTTTCAATGTACGGATGTAATATATAATGTCTTACAATCTATAAAAAATATGGACAACACAATATAAATGTCTTTTCTGTAAGGTACAAGTCCCTCTCTTAGCCAATGATGTATTCTGAATAAAAACGAGAATTCTCGTTTCCCGTCGCTAATGTGTTAAAATAAGCTGTGAAGAGTTTTTTCCCCCCGTAGACTACATTTACTCGACCACTTTTGTGTGACCCTGAAAAAAACATATGCTTTGCACCCCATATACTACAAAAATGTTTCAAAAATACATATCAATTTTATTATTTTGTAACAGAGTAACATCATTAAAAAACGCCACAAAAGGATTTTCTTCAAAGATTGTAATATTATGAATACTTTTGAGTTCCCTGTACGCATGCTGTAAGTGCTACACATAACATATTTTATAGTAACCAGGTTCTAGTGCACCTTAATAAAGTATATAAATTTCGTTACGTTTAAAATTGTGTAACATTATTAAAATACACCGCAGACGATTTTTCCCAAAGACTATAATGTAACGGAATAGTTTTGAGTGCCCCTGTAATTAAGCTATGAATGCTACACTTTTCATTTTTAATACCAAACATACTTTGGCAAACTTCAATAACGTATATCAATTACATGTAATCCCGACTATATTTACGCGAGTTAGAGCACGTAGAGAAACACGGCAGGCGACAGATAGAAAAACTGAAGTCATAAATACTTTTCATCCATGTTGGAAAGTGTTAAAAAGGATTTACATGCCTTTAACTGTACTTTTTTTTCACTTATAGCATGGTTAAACATTAGTTTAAACATCCTAATCCATGCGATAGCAATAACATATTAAAAGCCCCCCAAAATATGCATATCTGGAGATCTATAAATCTACTGGAAAATAATTCATTATCGTGCCCACTGTTAATTGCATAAATTGCATCGATTTGGCGCGATAAAATATTTTTTGTGATAGCCTTTTAATAGTACCTGCAACAAAATTAACGTAATTTACTAACTTCATTCATATTTGACGCAATGATAGGCTACGAATAACAGTCGCTAGGCAACGAAGAAAAGGAAAAAAAAAAAAAGAAATATGTATCATGTAAAACAGGAAAATTAATTTAAAAATTCTTTATATTATTGGAATACATGTATAAATGTCCTCAAACATTATACACGTAAATAAAAAAATCTGATAGATATATTGATAAAACTTCAATGTAATAGGAATAATTTAAAACCCTTATTTGGAATTTTAGTATGCATAATTTGACATTTAAATCCATTAATCAAACGTGCCATTTTCTTTCAACAAATCGAAATTTGAAAATCGTCTGACTTGCCGTAGAAAAGCATTATAAAGAAAAATAAAATCTTCCATATTTTCCGAACGAATGAACCAAATTTAACCAAAAACTATACAGCTACGTCCGGGTATCTCACGAATATGCCCAATTAATTTCAAGCTGATCGGGTGCTTTTTGCGGCAGTTATCGCGGAACAGAGAGACAGACAGACAGGCGGACAGACAGACAGACAGACAGACAAACGGAAATCAAAACTTTTCGTGTCTCCACAGTAAGCCTTCACTGACGTTTCGGCAACTAGATTAATTTTCACACAATTATTCTAATTGGAAAACAAATCATATTAGATGTAAATTTCCAACTGGGCTTAGATGTAAATTTCCAACTCCATCGAATCCTGGTCCGGACATTTTTCGCCCAGTTGGAAATTTACATCTAATAAAATTACTTAAGTTTCAAATTTTCATTTTTAATGTAATATTTTAAAAAAATCTATGCGATTGCTGATATGATAATGCTTCAAATGTCAAATCCGAAAATTTAGTGAAGAACAGAAACTCTTTAGCTTCTAAACGCCTTGCAGTTTACCTCGATTGCATTTCTGTAAACTTTCAGTTTGTCGGTTGAAAATAAGGTGGAAATACTTCAATTTTCTTGAAATTATATTTAGGGAATGTTATGCATTAACGTGTAAAAATAATTTTATAATAATATAAAAAAGAAGGGGTTTTAACATAAAAAAAAAAAAAATCTGTACTATTGATGTGGTATTCAAGTGAAAGACACTGAAATGTTTGCCCTTCCGAATCTCTCGTAGTTTTTAGATAAAGTAAATACATTTTTATTTTTCCTGTTCTTATGCGGAACTGAATGGATTTTATCGCGTATTGTGGCGTCAGGTTCTTATCAGGTTTTCCTGAGTTCTCCGATCACATGCTACTTATCTGCACATCCGATCTGAAAAATCTTATACGGTGGTCTTTGATTGTACCAAAAATAGAGAGATAAACACAAAAACCCATATTTTGCTAAACAAAACCAGAATTATGGCTTTACATTTGAGAGGCTGTTTAGTTCAGCGCAAATAGTAAGATTAGTATTAGGCTGTAATCAAAGTCAAAGTGGCTATTTTCTGAAATGTGAAAATATGAAATCATTTTTAATCGTAAGGGTGCTGGTCACTCAGCTTCCAATTTCCACTCACTAATGTAAAGTCTATGGGCATTTGATGCATTCGTCTATTTAAAATATCTCCTCGGGAAATTAATATTTTTAACTTCTATTTTTTGTGTACCTTTCCTAAAAGATGTCTCTTTTTTTCTTAGTTCTCAAAATATTTCTAATATATAGACTTAATTTTATATGAAGTGATAAAATCTTACTAACAGTTTGCCTGCTTTTAACACATAAAATATTAAATTGAGCATAGATTTTAGAAATATTTTTAAAACTAAGAAAAAAAAAAAGAGACATCCTTCAAGAAGAGTACACAGAAAAAAGATGTTAAATATAAGAATTTCCCGAGAAGATATTTTAAATATACGAATGCATCAAAAGTCCATAGACTTAACGTTACAGAGGAGAATTCCGAAGCTGAGTGACCAGCCCCCAAGGCTGTTCTTAGTTCACTGCTCAACAAGCGCGAAACTTTCTGGCACAATGACGGGCTCATTTTTAAACCTAAAGGTATAAAATTAAACAGCATTTTCCCCTATTTTTTGATAAATAAATTACCTATCGAGTTATAAGCGTTTTTGATCAAAGGACAAGGCATTTTTCTCCCTTCGTTGACTGGTTTTTCTGCTTTCGTTGAAAAATTCGGTTCAAATCGCTCACTTTGACAGTATTTTCAGATAGATCTACTGCGTTTACAAAAAAAAAAAAAAAAAAAAAAAAGAAAAAAAAAAGAAAGAAAGAAAGAAAAGGGGGGGAGCAAACGTTTTTCGATTACATAATTTCTGATTAACCTTTAACTGATGTCACAGGAATTGTCACATAACTAGTGTGAAGCGGTCTGTAAGACCGCTCCATCGAAAGATGAATAAAAGGCGCGATTAACTCACAAGATGGTGTTTTTGTACTAAACTTTTAGTACAGGAGTGTTATAATTAAAATTCACCAATTCAAAAGTCTGTGGTGTTAGTACTAAAGTTCCGAACGAAACAAAATTTAAGTAGTGTTTGTAGATAAACTGAAATTTGCAAGTTAAACTATGAAAATTGAAAAAAAGCACTGGTCTCTGAGACCGGTAACATCAGTTAAAGGTTAACAGAACCTGTCAGTTTCATATGTTTCCAAACAAAAATGAATTTAAACTTATGTCATAAAATTGCCCCTTTAGATTTGAGAACAGCCTTAAACGTATGAAAGTAGGAGGTTCGCTTGAAATACAGAAACTATGAAATCGAATAATGGTTTTAATTTTTCAATAAAGGCAAGGAATCCTCCAGGAGAAAGTTTGCTTTTTGAACCGAGTTCATGGAATTCCCAGGGTTGCCGCTGACGACAATTTTTTTTATTTATTTATTTATTTATTTATTTATTTATTTATTTTTGTACTATTCTTACTATTATTATTATTTTTAATGGGTTTAGGGTATATTGCTCCTGGGTTCTGTGTATATATAACGTTATCACTGTAGGTGGGAGTTGGGTCTGTCACATGATACCGTAAAATATCTCTAGGAGGAAGGGGGGGGGGGGGAGTTGCCCTTTGATATCATTATCATTTTTGACCCAACCATAATTTTCTTTTTTTATTTGTAGCTTGTTCTTTGAATCAAAACTGTCTATTATCTATTTTAATGAAAATACAAAGTGATTATTAAAATCATTATAAAACTATTTAATTCTAAAACGTGGAATACCCCAACGTTTGGCTCTGTCATATGTGTTATATGTGTATGCATATATAATCCGCTGTTCGAGAAACTTGGTCCGAAACAGAGTTGGGCAAATTTGTAATCTCAATTATCCGCAGTGTAATTACAGGATTAATTGATTATATTTACACACATTCAAACACAGAAATTTTGTCAAATAATGGGATGGGGGTGGTTCCGGTTACAGTGCTGCCAGGGTTTTTTACGGCATGTAATTTTAACTGCAATTAATTTACATACAGTTAAACTGTGACTACGTTGCAGATAATTGGAATTACAAATTTGCCCAACTCTGGTCCGAAGTATGTTTGAAATAATACTTGTTGTATTTACTAGTAAAGAAAATAGAAAGAATGTTGTCCACCAGTTTTGTTGATAAGAAGTTCTGCCTACGCACTCCCCCTCCCCCGCAACCCCGCACCCCTCCCTCGGTCAAGACATATTACTGTCGAATGCGTTATGTAATAAAAAGCTATTATTAATAATAAAAATTTAATTTAAAAAATCAGAAAACCTGACTGCGTAAAAAGCGAACTAATTAATTATTTCTCATCAATGTGAAACTATTTTTTATATTACTTACCTATTTTTTTATTTACTTGTATTGATGACTTTTAAGTTGTGTTTAATTGTTAGTTCCTATCTATAAACACTGTTTTGATGAGGCCTATAGATGTTTATGAAGGTTAGAGTTGCAGTAAAGCTAGAGATCCTACCTACACAACTTCCAGGTTGTGTCATGTTTAAACGGAGCTTCTGACTGTAAAACAGTCAATGAAACATCGTCTTCATTTTGAAAGACCTATCCAATGACATGTCACTCAATAGGGTGGGTAAAAAAAATTTTTCGTCTCTACCGCCATTTTTTATTTTATGGCTGCTATTTTGAATTTATAAAAACAATTCCTAGCCTATAACCATCGGACAGTTAAGACGAATCGATAGAGATCTCATTCATTAAAATCCATCCAGCCGTTGGGCTGTTTCGAGGGTATAAAGAAATCCACATACCCAGACACGAGTGTAACGCATACACTTCTTGGCAGTCGGGCAAAAACTTTTAAATAGTAGCTATTTCTTTTACGTATTATTTGATATTTAATACCTAGAGATATTTTATTGACTTATCTTCATTTGAATCAATAAAGTATGCGAATAATAAATTTGTTACCATATCTGTATATCACTACAAAGAAAAAAAGGGGGGGGGATGCAAAAATCAAAATAATTTTTAGAAATTGATAACGATATCATTAGGGAGGTGTAGGGGGAGGGGATGTCTGCGGGATTATAACATATGATATCATAAGGGAAAGGGGGGGTCTAAAATTACCAAAAAGTTGATAACGTTATATATGTACAGCCCCTTGCACATGTTGTCAAAGAATGTAATGAAAGATTTTTGTTTGAAGAAAGGAGTACGAATTGAATAAAAAAATATTCGCCAATGGCAGGCCTCGTGCCCCGAACTCCAAAAAAGGTAAGAACAGAGAAAATATAAGCATTATTTCGATTCCAAATCATTTGAATTCTGCCAGTTTCATACTTTTATATTTAACGTGAAAGGGATAATATGTCAGAAAATTTCGTAATGTTAAATCGGAAAATATATAATTTTTAAGAACCACTCTAGGCTTTAATATGGTAAATAACATATTATTGATGAGGGAAAATGTAGTAAACGTTTAACTTTATTTCTATACTAAAGAAAAAATTTTGGAACCCGCAAATCCCCCTCCTCCCGCCCAACACGCAGAAACAAAGAAAAATACATTTTTTGAAAAGATTTATTGAATGCTGTCAAAGTTTTCAACAGGTATATTTTGCGTTCAAAAACGACGATAGCAATGTACTAAAAGTAACATAAGACCAAATAAAAAGAAAAAATTAAGCTTGTGCCCACCAGGCCTCGAACCTGGGACCTTCTGCGTGTTAGGCAGATGTGATAACCACTACACCATGGGCACGTGCTGAGGAGAAAGCATTGTATTCTTTTGTCGATAAGTATCTTCAATTTTGGAAGTTAGATTCTTTTCGAATTTTCAAGATAGTTTGGCGTGGTTCGGTGGTCTAGGGGTATGATTCTCGCTTAGGGTGCGAGAGGTCCCGGGTTCAAATCCCGGCCGAACCCGTCGCGTGTAAAGACTTTTTTTTTCTTTTTATTGTTATTTATTAATTAATAACTAAATCTATTCATATTCTTAAAGTTTTAGAAATTGAGAAATTTTTTGTAAAGCGTCGATTTCGTAAGGCTGTTTCCCAAATCCAAAAGGGCAACTTTATGACATAAGTTTTAATTTATTTTTGCTTTGTTCGGAAATGCATGAAACTAGCAGGTGTTGTTGTTCAGAAACTAAGTAATCGAGCTGTTTTTTCTGTTTTTTTCCCTTTTATTTTTTCGAAACGCAATAGATTTTTCAGAAAATAGTGTCAAAGTGGACGTTTTGAAACGAATTTTCGTGCGAAAGATGAATATCTACTCAAGAAAGGGCGAAACGTCACGTTTTGTCACGTGATGAAAATCGCTTACAACTGAATAGGTAATTTATTGACCAAAAAATGGAAAACACAGTTCGATTCCGAATCGCTCCCATGATCAGGGTTTGTAATTGTATATCTTTCGATTAAAAAATGAATTCGTAAATGTGTCAAAACGTTTTGCGCTTGTTGAGCAAAGCAGTTGAGAACAGCCTTAAAGTTTCACAAATTGGGAAATTTTTTGAAAAGCGTCGATTTCGTTTCCAAACTCTTAGGGAATCAATTTTTTACATCAGTTGGCACAGGATTTTCCCAAACGATTGTTGTACTATTTTTTCTACAATTGTTTCCATGCTTTAATTTTTACTTGAACATTGATATTTTGAAGTAGTTGCAGGAAATGTCAAATAAATGAATTTACGAATGCATATTTTTAGAAATAAGACACAAAATATTGAATTTGGTTTGATTCCAGAAATTCCTGTTGCTTTCTTCAAAAATAGTTTAAATGCTGGCAAAGATTTCTTTTCTTGTGAAATAGGTTTTGGAATAAAAATAATTTCTGTAAAAAAAAAACAAAAAAAAAAAACTAGAGAACAGGAATTCTGCTTTTTCAGAATTTAGTGTCGCCCCGGCATTTCCATTACTTCATTTTCTTCTGGTGGACTGGTGGGTTCTATTATTATGAAACAGCCATTATAAATGAAGCGTTAAAAAAAAATATGGCCATTTTTTTCTCCCATTCTGACCAGAAAATCTGAGCTCTAACTTTTTACGGCAGCTCTTTCATCTTCACCTAACGCTTCATTTATAATGGCTGTTTCATAATAATAGAAGCCACCAGTCCATCAGAAGAAAATAACTCGGTTAAGCGTGACTCGGATAATCGGGACTCTACTGCAAAACATATTTCAGTTTTAAGACTTAAAGCACACGCTTTTATTTTATGTAAAATGACGTACACGATTCTACAGAAATGGCGTACTTGAGTTGCCAAAATGAAACAAATGTCGCTAAAAACTACAAAAAAATTAATATTTCAAAAACAAATAGAGATGCAGTTTTCAAACAAATTGCATTAAAAAGTACTTTTTTTTTCCAATACGATGGTATAAAAACTGAAAATGTGCGATGTTTAGAAATTTAAAAAAATGCTAGAGCATTTAATTGTACAATGATACATCTACTTTGTTTATTGCTAGCGTCTGTAAGCTAACGTTATTTTTTGGACACAAAATAAGCTGGGAGAAAGAAATAGCATACCGTACCGGTGCTAAAAAACAAAAACAACAACAAAAAAAAACCCTTTGTTTACCGTAAATGGTCCACATGCACTATGTGATCAAAAGTCACCGCACACTTTCGTTTTTAGATGTTTTGTGAAATATCTAGAGAAATACTAGGTGGATTTTTCTTGAATTTCAGGAGTTGAAATCAATATACAGGGTGTCCATAATGAAACGACGATTTTAAAGTTGTCTACAGTCGACTACTGTTTAGATGTTCGGAATGTTGTAAAATTTTGTGGAATACATAATACAGGTAGGGTAAGGTGGTGCAAGAGTGCGCGGGGCACCTTACCATATGAAAATTTGTTCGAGCGAAAAAAAATGGCCCTGAATTTCGCCGCCAGAGGACGTTTATAAGGAATTACATATTTAACGTACATTTACGATAGTTAACAAATTCTATTGCAACCAAACATGTTCCATATGACGGTCATTATTTTCAGATACCATCTGGAATCGTAACATAGCATGTTCCACAGTTGAACGCAGTGTGTTCTGAGAAATGCTAAGAACAGGTCGGCAAATGCTGTCTTTAAGTGTGTTCTCAAATCCAAAAAGGCAACTTTCTGACATAAGTTTTAATTTATTTTTGTTCGAAAAGGCATGAAACTAGCCGGTGTTGTTGTTCAGAAACTATGTCATCGAGCTGTTTTTTCTAATTTTTTTTCAAACGCAATAGATCTTTCAGGAAAGAGTGTCAAAGGGAACGTTTTGAACCGAGTTTCCGCGCGAACGGAGAAAAAGCGTTCAAGAGCGGGCGAAAAACGTGTTTGTCACGTGATCCAAAACGTTTATAACTCAACAGGTAATTTATGGATCAAAAAATGGAAAAAACAGTTCAATTGCAAATCGCATCCATGGCCAGGCTTTCCAATTTAATACCTTTCTGCTAAAAAATGAATTTGTAAATGTGTCAAAACGTTTTGCGCTTGTTGGGCAAAGCAGTTAAGAACAGCCTTAAGATAAGGTAAAATTAATAAATAAAATTTCTAAACTATCGTAAATGCATGCTGAATGCGAATGTGTAATTCCACGGCCAAACTCAATTAAAAGGTGCATAAAATCTGTTTTATTTACTCCCACAGTGAACCAAGTCTGTAAACAGATGATGTGATATGCGAGAAAGTTTGTGAAAACAGGCTTGATTCACTGTGGGATTAGATAAAGCAGATTTTATGCACCTTCTAGATGGACTATCTCTTTTTTATTACCCGACTGCCAAGATGGGTTATGTGTTTCACGCGTATCTGGGTATGTGGATTTTTTTATAACCTCGAAACATCCAAATAGCTGGATGAATTTTAATGAATGAGGGTGAAATGTAAAAACATGGAACTTGCTGAAGTGATTTTTGAAGAGATGTATAAGAGGCCGTCTGATTTCATTTTTCGCTAAGTTAATTGGAATTTGATTTTTAAACAATTATTTTCTCAGTAGGACCATTTTTTTTTCATTCCCAGATCTCCCGCTTCGGAGCGCGAACTTTGACAGCATTTTTTATAATATTTTCTGCATTTATCAAAAAGTTGACAAGCAGGTCACATTATGTAGTTTTTAAATAAGAGAATTTGCCAGTTTGATAAGTTTGAGAACAAAAATGAATTTAAAAATAAATCAGAAAATAAGCAGTTTGGATTAGAATACACCCTTAAAGGTGGTTTTTAATTGAGTTATACATTTTCAAGCTATTTAGAATACAAAGAGATTTTTGTAGATTATATATAAAATCATACACAGGACTATGCAAAGACCTAGGTGCATGATAATTTCTAGAAGTGCGATTTAACTAGTTTTAAGCGTATTTTTGCATGAATGAAATTTCATCTTAACACGTTAAGTGCCACGTCAGTCACCGGTGACTGACATTGATCTTTAAGTTTAAAACACGTCATTCACCGATGCCTGACGTCTAAAATATAATATAAAACTAAAAATATATATATTGTTTTAAGTAATTACTGAATATCTATTTAAAATTTACCTATCTTTTTTTTTTTTTATTACAGGATTATACTTTCTTAAAAATTACTTAAGGGTGTTCTTAAATCCAAAAGGGCAACTTTCTGACATAAGTTTTAATTTATTTTTGTTCGAAAATGCATGAAACTAGCTGGTGTTAATGTTCAGAAACTATGTAATTAAGCTGTTTTTTTTTTTTTTTTTTTTTTTTGCAAACGCAATAGACCTTTCAGAAAATAATGTCAAAGTGATGAGCATTTTGAACCGAATTTCCGCGCAAAGGAAGAAAGAGACTCAAGAACGGGTGAAAAACGTGTTTGTCACGTGATCAAAATTCCTTATAACTCAATAGGTAATTGATTGATCAAAAAATGAAAAAAACAGTTCAATTCCAAATCGCTTCCATGCCCAGGCTTTCCAATTTTAGACCTTTCCGTTAAAAAATGAATTTGTAAATGAGTCCAAAACTTTTGCGCTTGTTGAGCAGAGTAGTTAAGAACAGCCTTAAAACATTGCAAATTTTTGAGCGCTTCAGTGTCAGTCACCGTTTCACTCAACGTGTTAATATGAGGCGTGTATATAAATATGTTGCTACTACACCAGGGTTGTACAAATGAATTCAAGTACGTTTAAGTTAATTGGTAGAAATTTCTGAATAGAAATTTTCAACCTATTATGCGTTTTCTTACTAAATTAAATTTCAGCATTACTATGTATAGATACAAATCTATAGATCAAATACAGGGTTGTACAAAAAGAGTTGGAGTATTTTTCCGGTTGTCAACGGTAATTGCTAAAACTGAAATCCGGTTTTCAAATGTTTTACGCGTTTTCAAAAGTATTTTCTTAGGTATCTTATTGACATTATTAAATACTAGTAAAGTTTGTTAAAATATCCTGGAAGTGTTGGGAAATGTTTCATAATCTACGCTTGACGAATGATTTTATTTTTCTTGTTTCATTATATAGCATGGGGGAAGGGGGGGGGGGGTTCAAAACAATTTAAGGGGACCGGGTAAGCTCTATCTCCGCCATGTTAAAATACACCAACTTTATGAGCCTTTTTCTCAGAAATGGTGAAATATAGTGGTCTAGAATATTTCGAGTAGTTTGAATAACATGCTTTACGTATTTTAACCGACCATTTTCTTTCTAAGTGAACCTAAAAATTAATTATTTATTGAAAGGCATTTTTTAATTAGCATTTTTGGTAAGATTTCACTGCACAAAATAATTAATTCTCAACAAATCATTAAATCCCTGTGTTAAAGGCCCCACCAGTGGCTGAGAGGTTCTGCTCTCGAAGCTGGTAGACGGGAAGTGCTGGGTTCGATCCCAATCGCGCCCGTCGGCCTAATCGTTCGGAGTTTTCGTGGTTGTCTTCGAACCGTGGATTTCCATGCGTTAATACGGATTAGGTTCCCTTAGAAAGACCTCCACGGAAGGCACTCCCCCTTGGGCCTATATCCCTCGTGTAGATAATTGGCCGTCAACAATCAACCCAACCCCTGTGTTAAAGTATACAATACATCATAATATAAGTATTGATTAAAAATCGGAGTTCTTAAGTTTAATTATAGATATTGAAAAAAAGGAAAATAAACATGAAAAATCCAAGTTTTCAGTAAAAGGCAATTAAAGATTTAAATGGCCATTAAGTTGTGAAGTACTCTTAGAAAGAATGCTTAATTTCAACGCTTATTTTTTTTATATATATAAACAAGTTTAAACTATTTCTACCCTATATATTATAAAATCCTAATGAAACGAATTTATGAAACGGATATATGAAACGGCTGAAATGTAACGATTTTATGAAATGATTCTAGAAATCGACTGATTAAACAACTGATTATGTTTCGCGGTGATTTCTCCTAAAATATGGAATACTTTGCGATGAAATTGACACCAAAAATCGGTATTGATCCGCAGATCTCAAAACTGGTATTAAAATTTTTAAATTCGAAATAGTTTTCGAAATATTAATTTTTTTCTAATTTTAAATACTTTTTTCTAATGATGGCAACTCAAATTCTACTCATAACAGATATTTTTTTTTCATATTTTAGTAAAGGTTATTATTTTAAACTAATTTGGCGAGCAGTTTGGCCTCCCTTAAATGTATGTTAAGAACAATGCTTTTTATTATTATTATTATTTCATTATAATTTTATTTAATACAAAATTTTCATTTAAAACTGAAAAGTTTAAAATTAATGGCTTTCACTTCTTTCCTTTTTTTTTTTTAAACGAAACGAAAAATATTAGGCGCAGATGTCATATACGCACCGGGATACCTAAATGGCGCCAAAATGGCGTTATCTTGCCTGGCATGGTAACCTGGCTATTGTTATTTATTTATTAATAATTGTTTATTTACATTTATTTTCTTTTTATTAAAAAAATGTTATAAATTGTTTTGTTCTATAGTTATTAATTATCTTTTTTTAATTTATTGTTATTTCATTTTAAAAATAATAGAAAATAATTTAAAAATACATATGTAACTGATATTCGAAAACGACGTTTTTGCCAAATTGTCGTAAAAAAAATCACGCCAAACCCGATTAAATAATGCAACAAATCCTGACATTTAATTTCAAATTCAAAGCAATTTTTCAATGGTACTACTTAGTTATCCTGTCGACAAATTTCGCCAAATTATATGAATCGCCAAACCACTCAGCAAATTATACAAATTGACGTAATTTTTATTTTAAATAACGAGAGAACAAATAAATTAGTAAAAGATTAATAAAAGTACAAATAAAACGTCGAATTAAAAAACACTTGATGACGTAATAAACACGTGTAATGTGTTTAATGTCAATTGAATGTGACTTTTACGATAAGCCATTATTGGCATTTAATCTTATAGTCTGGTGATAGATTTTTGGTCGATGGGATAACCAAGTAGTACCGTTTTAATTTACCACTCGAAAAATAAAAAAATGGTAACTGGCGAGTTAAAAAAAAAAAAAGCTATTGGCAAGATTTGCACCCGGCTAACATAAAAGTACCAAGAATTCTTTGCGATCATGGCAACTTTTATGTAGTTTTATTCGAAAAAACAATTTTGATTATATATATAATAACACAAAGTGTATAACACTTCCGGGGTTGAACTCATTCGTATTCCACTTCGCTTTATCGTATTCCATTCGGCCATTTTTATGGAAAATTATTTTTTCGAATTAAACTTCATAAAAGTTACATTTTTAGAAAGATTATTCAAAATAAATTAACATTTGAGCGATGACGTACATTTAATTATGTACATATTCTGAGATAACTTCAGTTGAAATTAGTTTGGCCCTCTCCCTCCATAAGTAAACATTCATTTGTATCGCATTCATTGTGAACTTTGAGCTTTGTTGGCGCCATTTATCGGTAGTTAAAATAAAAAAGAAGTTTTTTTTTTAATTCTTTGATTTCACTGGGGGAAAAAATGAATAGTATTTCTTATAAAATATAATTAGACTATCAGGGATACTTATTGCCGTGTAAAATATATATATATATATATATATATATATATATATTCATTTTTCATATTTACATATATATATATATAAAACAATGGAAATAAAATTTTGCATTTTTGTATTTTGTAGGGAAAATAAATTTGTAATTTAATAAAAGAATTTGAGAAAAAAATCTGTTAATGAAATTAATAGATACAATTTACTTAAGTGATAAAGGATCATTTTTAATGATCAAAATTTATTATAGGTTTCTTTATGCATGTTTTTTTAAAAATGAGGATTTAATCTGAGTTAAACTTTTTAAAATTTAAGTTATATAATTATTATTTTGGCGTCAGCTATCGGCAATTAATCCGTGAAGGACTCTTATTTAATTTTCTTTTTTATTATTATTCTGATTTATAAGAAATTGAAGGTTATTGATTTTTTTAAAGCAATGAACGAAGACGAAAGTTGATTGACAATATATTTTAAAATAGCATTATTAATTCTAATTTGCATGTTTTTGTGAAGTAGTTCTTTAAATTTTGTGAGTGAAGTTCTTTCTTCCAAGTTAAGTTTCAATTATAAATGGGCTGTTTTTATAACTATTTTACTCCCACCTGATCCTATTAGTCAGATAAGGTAAAATTTATTACCTCATAATTCTTTTTATAGTGCAATGATATATCATTCTTTTGAAAATGCAAATACGTCATTCTGACGGGCTACCTTTAGTTCTTTAATAAAGTTGGAAACTTTTCTTATGAAAAGCGAAGGATTGTAATTGTTTGTGGCGTTACATGACTTGGACTATTATAATATAAGTGGAATGATGGCGATAGAATAATATTTGGCAACTTATCGCCTGTGGCTGGCTAACATTAAAGTATCAAAATGGCCGCCTGGAATATAAAAAGCGAAGCGATCCCCCTGGAACTGTTGATAATAGTCACATGACTTAGGCTATTATCATAGAGATTGTTTTCAATTCTAAAAGCAGCGTAAAGAATAATATTTCCTAACGATTAAAAATTTATTTACACGTGACAATTAAAAACAGAAAAAAAAAACCCTTTTAAAATTACTATTAAATGAGTAAGTATTAAAAGCAGGAAAATATGGAAAATTATGTCTTGAAAATAGTATTTACAAGTGAATATTAAAAGAGAAAGGAAACTTTAAAATAACAAATATATTAATATGCGTTTAACCCTTTCAGAGGCAAGGTACTTCTGTTCGTAAAATGTTGAAATCAGTGAATTTACAAAGCACCAGAATTTAGAAACAAATTTCGAAATACGAAAATGCTTTTTTTCACTTACTTAATAAAAGGAAAATTTTCATTCCAATATTCTGGTGCCAATGTGGCATTTAAGAATTAAAATTATGTGGTCCAAAAATGAACCACCGCCCTTGAAGGGGTTAAAGCAGTAAATTGTATTATGTCAATCGTTTTATAACGCTGTTAAAAAAATACCGGTCGGCAAAGACTGTTTACTTAATTCATTTTATTTTAGCTTCCTTTCAAATGTTTAACCGGTCTTCTTTAATCAAACATGAAAACAACCATTGGGTGTCTTAACAGCAACTGTTTCGGCCTTAAATTTTCGCAATTAAAGGGAATTGAATGGAAACACGTTTACAGGAAGATCGCTATATGTTTTTTCATTATAATGCAATCTTCTGTAATCTTTTTAATACCAATCAAACTAGCATGCTTTTAGATTCTGCAATGTCTGAAGGGGGGGTTGGCGAGCGTAGCTTGCATGGGGCAGAGTACCCTAGTAATGATATAAAAGGTAAAAATCAATTTTTTAGTTGAATTTTGCTTTCCCGGTCCCCTTAAGTCATATAAAAAGGTCAGTTTAATACTGAAAATTCAGAAAAATAATAGGCGATATAATGCAATGAATTCCAATTGCTGTCTTGAAGCAACTGGATGATAAGAGATTTTCAACAAACTATCTTTTTTTATTAACAGTCTTCCCAGAAAAGAGTTCGTATTAAAGTTAAGTATATTCACACATAGCTTGTGAAAATATGCTTCAATTTTCATAGGGTTGTTTTTTTCTTTTGAATATGTTCTGGTGATTCTTTGAAAGAAACTAAAACATTAATAAAAAAGAAAAAAAAATTCTAAAATTTTAAAAATGAGAAATTTACGTTCAAAGTTTATAGGTAATCCCCCCCCCCCCCCTCCCCTCCCCTAAGATAGCGAAATGAAAATTTGCATTTACAGTACATCCGGCGTGACAAATTCAACGAAGAGAAAAATAAAAGAGTTCGCATTGCGATTTGCGAAATTCAATATAAGAAAAATAAAGAAAATTTAAGCAAACTTAATAGTAAAGGTAGCCAGATTTAGAGGAATAAAAAATCAAAACGCCAAGTTAAAATTTTACCCCACCCCGGCCAACACTCAGGCAAGGGAAAAAAAATTACATTTTTGAAAAAGATTTTTTAATGCTTTCACAGTTTTCAACAAGTATTTTTTACATTTAAAAACGACGATAGAAAAGTACTAGTAGTAGCATACGATAATTAACAGTAAAAAAAAAAAAAAAATAGGTTGTGCCCACCAGGTTTCGAACCTGGGACCTTCTGCGTGTTAGGCAGATGTGATAACCACTACACCATGGGTACGTGTTGTTGTTACGGCATTGTTTTCTTTTGTTGACGAGTGTGTTCAATATGGATGTTTCTATTTTTTTTTGCATTGGATAGCCGAGGTCCGTGACATCTCAACTTTTTTACTTTTTTGATTTTGGTCACAGATATTTTTCATGAAGTTACTTTCACTTTCAAAATCGGTTCTGAAAATGAAAGTGTCATTCTAAAAATATCTGCAACCAAAATCGAAAAAGCAAAAAAAGGTGCGATGTAGAGGCGGATCTCGGCTATCCAATGCAAAAAATTAAAAATGTCGAAATACAAACGAGGTAATTAGAAAAATACCTCCCTATTGGATTAGCATTAGCTCGTGAGTGCCTTTGCTGGCAGGGACAAAAAGCCTTCTAGTTTCATGCGTTTCCGAACAAAAATGAATTAAAACTTATGTTAGAAAGTTGCCCCTTTGTATTTCAGAACAGCCAAGCAGCAGAGTATTAGCTATTATTTTCGTTTTTTGAAAAAAGCATAGTCGTAAAAAAATTATAGAACATTACGATTATAAAACTTTCATGAATTTATTAAATTTTATTAGAATCAGCATTATAAAAGATTCTTGATCAGAAATTGAAGGTGCGTATAATTATTAATAATTGAAAAATATTTATTAACTTTATATAGGTATTCTAGCATGAAAATAAAATTTGCAAATGGAGTTTTATTTTTGTTGTTGTTGTTGTTTCTTTTCTTTTCCTGTTTTTAGGTGCGTTCGTAATTGCCGAAACGTCAGTGAAGGCTTACTGTGGAGACACGAAAAGTTTTGGTTTCTGTTAGTCTGTCTGTTAGTCTGTCTGTCTGTTCCGCGATAACTGCCGCAAAAAGCATCCGATTAGCTTGAAATTAAGTGGGTATGTTGGTGAAGTACCCGGATTTAGCTGCATAGTTTTTTGTTATATTTGGTTCATTAGTTCGGAAAATATAGAATATTTTATTTTGCGCAATAATGCTTTTCTATAGCAATTCAGACGATTTTTCCATTTTCATTTGTTGAAAGGAAATGGCTCATATGATTGAAGGATTTAAATGGTAAATTATGGATGATGAAATTTCCTAATTAGAAACATACATTATTCATATTAGTTTGAAATTTTGTGTATACATTTGTCAGAGTTTTTTTTTCGGTGTATAACATATGGAGGGAGTTTATATGTTTGTTGCAATAATATAAAATATTCTCTTTTACAAATTTAATTAAAGTAAATGCCCATATTTCATTGTTTTAATTTTCTTTTAATTGTTACCTAGCAACGAAATTACACCTAAAAATATCGTAAATGTGAAAGTGTGTGTAATTCTTTGAAGTCAAATCAACGTCAAAAGGGATGAATTAATTAATGCCTTTGTGTCTTTACATATAGATGGAATTTACCCCAGAAATAAAGACAGGTTGTGTTCTATTTATTTTGTCCAAATGTTTTTCTTTTAAATTAAAAAGCTCATTATTTTCATAAGGAATAAATTGACATTTTGCTATAAAATATCTTTTTATTTACCGTTGCCAAGAAAATCAGATCGCGGAATAATAATTTATCCTAAGCAGTTAATTTTGATTAAAAAAATTTTCATGTGCAAGAGGAAAATGAAATAAAAAATAGGCATGAATACGTCTTCATATTGGAAATTAATTCGAATGTACGAAAAGAAGGTGAATTTGACCTCATATATCAAAAACTAAAACGAATACGCTTTGAGGTTCAAATAAAAGGGCCTTGTGTTATGATATTAATTCTTATTATTAAAAAAAAAAATGCCAATATCTCACGTTCGTCTGCACGGCTAACAGAAATGTTTAATTTTTAATCGAAAATTTCAATGAGAAAAAAAATCTTTTGAAAAGCAAATAGATAGTAAATGTCAAAATTATGCACCGCAAAATGATCTCTGTCGAAAATGACGTCACTATATCGGGAAATAAATATTTTCATTCTTAAAAACCAAACATTAACTAGATTGCCTGAAAAAATATTTTTTGACGAGTATTACTTCTTAATGCAGCCTCATTTCAGAAAATATGAATGAAAAGTATTTTATTTTTAAAAGTAAATTACATTTTCGTTCATAAAACCTAAACTTTTAATATAATAGCCTCAATGTAAATCATTTTCTGTCCACCGGTATTGAAAAATAAGGCTCGGAAGTGTAAAAAGAAATCTAAGATTTACAATAACCGTTAGCGCAATCAATAGAAAGTTATATATGTAAATTTAATGAGACCATGGGAGGGTTCAGGGGGGCTCCGCCCCCTGAAGAAATCTACTTTATTATCTATAAAAATACCAGAATTAGTAGCTCATGAAATTTTCAAAATATCCTTACATAACAACGTTTTCAATTTAACACTTCTAATGCCTGAAAACGTCGTATTTTTTTATTCTTATAAATAATTACGTAATTCGAGAAATTTAAATTGCGTTTTGCAGGAAATTGAATACTACAAAATTGAGTTTAAAAAAAGACTTGCAGAGCTGACGTTGAGGCTCCTGATCTGCAGATTTACTAGTTGCCGAAACGTCAGTGAAGGCTTACTGTGGAAACACGAAAAGTTTTGGTTTCTGTTAGTCTCTGTCTGTTAGTCTGTCTGTCTGTTCCGCGATAACTGCCGCAAAAAACATCCGATCGGCTTGAAATTCACTGGGCATGTTGATGAGGTACCCGGACTTAGCTGTATAGTTTTTGGTTAAATTTGGTTCATTCGTTCGGGAAATATGGAACATTTTATTTTGCTCTATAATGCTTTTCAATGGCAAGTCAGACGATTTTCAGATTTTCATTTGTTGAAAGAAATGGCTCATATGAAAAATGGATTTAAATGGTAAATTTTGGATGCTGAAATTTTTAAATAAGATTATTAAATTATTCCAATTAGTTTGAAAATTTGTCAATATATTTGCGAGATTTTTTTTTTTTTAGGTTTATAATATTGGGGGGAATTTTATGCATGTTTTCCAATAATATAAAGGATTTTGCTTTATCAATTTGACATAATGCATTCATTTTTTTCCTTTTCTTTCATCTGTTGCCTAGCAACGCATTTGGTCCTAATAATATTAGTATAATTGCGTGTATAATGTTTGAGTAAAGCCAACGTCAAAACGGATGAATTAATGCATTTGTATCTTTGCATATAGATGGATTTTAGCCCAGAAATAAAAATAGGCAATATTTCATTTATTTTATTTATTTTATTCAAATATTTTGCTTAAAAATACAAAAGTTCATTATTTTCATAGAGAATAACGTAACATTTTTCCATAACATTTACCAATATTTTTTTAATTGTTGCCAAGAAAATCAAAACCCGGAATAATGTTTTCTTTTAAACAATTTTCAATTGAAATATTTTGTCGTGAAACAGAAAAATGAAAAATAAAATTAGGAATAGAAAAATTAATACGGCGGCATATTGGAAATAAAAAGAAAACTCTAGAGTATTTCTTAATATAACAAAATGAAAAGTTTTGAGTAAGTACGCATAGCAGGTGAATTAGACGTCATTTATCGAAAACAAAGATGCTGGAATAAAAAGATCTTGGGTAAAATAAAATTAACTATTATTCACGGAGGAAAGAGATAGATGGAGATGCAGTATGCCGTAAAAACAGTTTGCAATACGATGTGCGTTATCGCTCAGATTTAAATGCCCTCATTCGGCCAAAAAAAAAAGAAGCACGTAGAACAGGGACCGAATTCTTTGACTTCATCCGTGCATTTTTCTGTAAAATGAAAATGATCTGCTTATATTTAAGCATTCTAAGGTAGCATTTCATTGTATTATGAATTAAAAACTGTTTTACTAAAAATATTATTCTGTTTTTTTTTTTTTTTTTTTTTTTTTTTTTTTTTTTTTTTAAAGCACGTCGTTGTGTTGTGCCGAATGTAGCGGATTTTAGGGTTACATTTTTGGCGTCACTTCAAGATTTATTGTCTGTGTACGGTTAACATGAATATTTTATTTTAAATTTAAATTTGATTAATTTATAAAAAAAAAAAAAAACTTATGCTTATCCTTATAAATCACAGCGTAAAAAAAATCTAAGATATACTATAACCATCCGCACAATCAATAAAAAATTACGAATGTAAATTTAAATAGACTACGGGGGGTTCAGGGGGGCAGAGCCCCCCTGAAGAAATGCAATTTTTGATTAAAAAAGTTACCAGAATAAGTAGCTCATCAGAATTTCAGAGCATCAATGTATAACCACTTGTTTAACACTTTTATTTTCTGAAACTTTACGAAGTATCTTGTATGCTTATAAATATTTATGTAATTTGAAAACTTTAAAAAGCGATTTGTAAGAAGTTGAATATTACGTAATGAGTGTTAAAAAACAATGACTTGCAAAGATGACGTTGAGGCTCCTGATCTGCAGATTTACTAGTTGCCGAAACGTCAGTGAAGGCTTACTGTGGAGACACGAAAAGTTTTGGTTTCCGTTAGTCTGTCTGTCTGTTCCGCGATAACTGCCGCAAAAAGCATCCGATCGGCTTGAAATGCCCTGGGCATGTTGATGAGCTCCCCGGATTTAGCTGTATAGTTTTGGGTTAAATTTGGTTCATTCGTTCGGAATATACAGAACATTTTATTTTGTGATACAATGCTTTTCTATGGGAAGTCAGACGATTTTCAAATTTTCATTTGTTGAAAGAAATCGCTCATATGAATAATAGATTTAAATGGTAAATTTTGGATGCTGAAATTTTTAAATAAGAGTATTAAATATTCTTATTAGTTTGCAATTTTGTCAAAACATTTGTCAGAGCTTTTAAATTAGGTGTATAACTTATGATAGAATTTTATACATGTGTTCGAATAATATAAAACATTTTATTTTATGAATTTACTTATATTTCATTTTTTCTTTTAACCGTTGCGTAGCAACAGCATCTCATCTAAAAATATCATAAATGTGAGAGTATGTATGGTTTTTTTAAGTCAAATCAAAGCAAAAGGAATGAATTAATGAATGCCTTTGTATAGATATTTGCATATAGATTTATTTAAACGCAGAAATGAAAATAGTATTTATATACTATATAGAATAATATTTTCATTTATTTATTCAACTATTTGATTATAAATGAAAAAGTTCGTTATTTTCATACAGAATAAACTGACATTATTCTGTTAAATTTTATAAACTTTATTGTTGCCAAAAAAAAAAAAAAAATGAATAACAATTTCTCCCAAAGAGTTAATTTTAATTTGTAAGATTTTCACGTGCAAAAGAAAAATGGAATAAGCAAATAAAAAATTAAAAAAAGGATATATAGGACAGGAATGAATACATATATTCATTTCACACCAAATACCACCTAAAATAGTTTTTGTAGCAGTATTTTCCCAGCACTACGAAGAAAGATTCCTCGATTTACACGATTTTACTTGGCCTTCCTTTTCTCATTCTTTGCGATTTCATTTTCGCAATTGCGTGCATTAATTGGCACAAAATTTTACATTTTTATGACTGAGATATATGTAAGGCCATACAAATAAGAAATTCCGTATTGTCTCCTATAAAATGTGATAAAATGTTGGTTAATCATATATGTTTTTATTAAGAGGAGCAGAGCTGCCAAGCCTCCGGCGTTCTGGATACCAGTATTTTAATACAGAAAATGTTACTTTATTTAATTGAAACATTTGCGCGATTTAAAAGAACATTTTCTCTAAGATAATAGTGATGTGCAAAAAGCTTGAGACTTGGCATGTCTGGTGGGGAGTGAAATGTTTTACTTAATGCATTTATCTCTATTTTAATGCTACGTGAACAACGTCCGTGTAACAGCTTGTAGAGTGTAAAATAAATTAAATTATTAAAATAATCCTTATTACGAAAAATGAAACAGAAAGTCCGGCTAAGGGAAATGAAATGTTAGTTAACCTTTCGTAATTTGACCTGAACATAGGTTTGCGTCAAATTTCAACGGTATTTGTAACATCACGATTTTAAATTAAATGTAGATACTATTAAAAGAAAATCACAAAAAATACTTAAAGGCGCCAAATCATGTTTATCTATTTAACGATGATGAATTATTAACTGTTAGGTTTAGAAGCCCCCCTACTTTAGGGTGATTTTAGTAAGTTAATGCTATCGAGTACATTTTTTGATATTTAGATTAGATCTTAGATATAAATATTGCAGAATGGTAATCAAAATTATTTTTTTATAAACAAAATTTATAAAGGTATTAGATTTCTAAATTCAGTTTCAGTTTACATTTCCAAAAGTTCTTTATCCATTAGATACAGGTATTTGTGGTTAGCAGGCAAGTAAATACTGCTGTATGGATATTAGGATAACGTAAAATGCTTGACCGAATTATTGCTTATCCTTATAAATCGCAGTGTAAAAAGAAATCTAAGATATAGGGTAATCATTAACTCAATCAGTAGAAAATTACAAATGCAAAATAAATTACACAACGGGGGGTTCAGGGGGGCAGAGCCCTCCTGAAGAAATTTGCTTTATTATATAAAAATTACTAGAATAAGTAGCTCGTGAGAATTTCAGAATATCCTTACATAACAACGTGTTTAATTTAACGCTTTTAATGTCTGAAACCATCGAAATATTTTTTTCCTTTTATAAATGTTTGTGTAATTTAAATAGTTTAAATTTAGTTTTTGTAGAAAGATTAATATTACGCAAAGTTTGATAAAAACAATGAGTTGCAGAGATGACGTTGAGGCTCTTGATCTGCAGATTTACTAGTTATTGCCGAAACGTCAGTGAAGGCTTACTGTGAAGACACGAAAAGTTTTGATTTCCGTTTGTCTGTCTGTCTGTTCCGCGATAACCGCCGCAAAAAGCATCCGATCGGCTTGAAATTAATTGGGCATGTTGATGAGGTACTCGGACTTAGCTGTATAGTTTTTGGTTAAATTTGGTTCATTCGTTCGGGAAATATAGAACATTTTATTTTGCTCTGTAATGCTTTTCTATGGCAAGTCAGACGATTTTCAAATTTTCATTTGTTGAAAGAAATGGCTCATATAAAAAATGGATTTAAATGGTAAATTTTGGATGCTGAAATTTTTAAATAAGATTATTAAATTATTCCAATTAGTTTGAAATTTTGTCAATATATTTGCGAGATTTTTTAAATTAGGTTTATAATTTTTGGGGGAACTTTATGCATGTTTTCCAATAATATAAAGCATTTTGTTTTATCAATTTGACTTAATACATATTTCATTTTTTACCTTTTCTTTCATCTGCCTAGCAACGTATTTGGTCTTAATAATATTAGTATAAATGCGTCTATAATGTTTCAGTAAAGCCAACGTCAAAACGGATGAATTAATGCATTTGTATTTTTGCATATAGATGGATTTTAGCCCCAGAAATAAAAATAGGCAATATTTTATTTATTTTATTCAAATATTTTGCTTAAAAATACAAAAGTTCATTATTTTCATAGAGAATAATGTGACAGTTTTTCATAAAATTTATCAATGTTTCTTTAATCGTTGCCAAGAAAATCAAAACCCTGAATAATATTTTCTCTTAAACAATTTTCAACTGAAAGATTTTGACGTGAAACAGGAAAATGAAAAAAAAATTAAGAATAAAAAAAAAATAATATGGCGACATATATTGGGAATAAAAAGAAAACTCTCAAGTATTTCTTAATATAACAAGATGAAAGGTTTTGAGTAAGTACGAATAGCAGGTGAATTATACGTCATTTATCAAAAAAAAAAAAAAAAAAAAAAAAAAAAAAAAAAAAAAAGATGTTGGAATAAAAAGATCTTGGCTAAAATAAAATTAACTATTATTCACGGAGGAAAGAGATAGATGGAGATGCAGTATGCCGTAAAAACAGTTTGCAATATGATGTGCGTTATCGCTCAGATTTAAATGCCCTCATTCGGCCCAAACAAAACAAGCACGTGCAACAGGGACCGAATTCTTTGACTTCATCCGTGCATTTTTTCTGTAAAATGAAAATGATCTGCTTATATTTAAGCATTCTAAAGTAGCATTTCATCGTATTATGAATTAAAAACTGTATTACTAAAAATATTTTTCTTTTCTTTCTTTCTTTTTTTAAGCACGCCGTTGTGTTTCGGTCGAATGTACCGGATTTTAAAGGGTTACATTTTTGGCGTCACTTCAAGATTTATTGTTTGCGTACGGTTAACATGAGGATTTTATTTTAAATTTTAAATTTATTAATTTATATAAAAAGAAAAACTTATGCTTATCCTTATAAATCAATAAAATCTATGATATACTAACCATCCGCACAATCAATAAAAAATTACGAATGTAAATTTAAATAGACTACGAGGGGTTCAGGGGGGCAGAGCCCCCCGAAGAAATGCAATTTTTGATTTAAAAAGTTACCAGAATAAGCAGCTCATCAGAATTTCAGAACATCAGTGTATAACCACTTGTTTAACACATTTGATTTCTGAAACTTTACGAAGTATTTTGTATTCTTATAAATATTTATGTAATTTGAAAACTTTAAAAAGCGATTTGTAGGAAGATGGATATTACGCAATGAGTGTTAAAAAACAATGACTTGCGAAGATGACGTTGAGGCTCTGATCTGCAGATTTACTAGTATAAATACGGAGCACCTATAATCCTCGTTCAGTCCGTCTGTCTGTCCGTCCGTCTGTCCGTCTGCATATAACAGAGCAAAAACTACCCAACCGAATGGTCTCAAATTTTTAATTTATAATTGTTGCAAAATTTTGTCGAGTCATTTCAAATTTTATGAAAATCGGAAGTATAGTTTAATTACAGGGACAATCAAAAGTGTTCCGTTACATTACGGCCAATGCGAAAAAAAATTATTTCAAGTGCATTTTAATGATGTTACAGCCTTTCGAACAGAATGAAATTGATATGCACAAATGAAGTGCACTAAAATATACATTCAGTACAATATGCGGTGCAAAAAATATTTATAAAACTAGTTATAGTACGAACGCACCTCATTTGCCACGTTTGACGTGCAATTTCCAACTTTATTATTATTATTATTATTATTATCTATTATTATTATTATTATTATTATTATTATTATTATTATTATGACACATCTTTAATTAGAGTTATTTGCAAAATTTTTAATAAATGTTTTAGTCTTTTTAGGGTTCTGTACTTAACAAGTAAAACGGAAACATTATAAGATCACTCCTGTGTCTGTCTGTCTGTCATAGCCGTTTTACTCATAAACGATGGAACGTAGAAAGTCCAAATTGGTGGAAGTAATAAAAACTATTGACCCACATATTTACAGATCAATTAAGATTCACAAATATATTTAGGAAAATTGTAGAGGAGCTAATTAGTTACTTGAAAAAAAAAATATTTTCTTTGTATATCATGTGGGATATAATGTGAAAGCATTCGTAACACTAAACTCAAAAATGCATTTCTTTTAATTTTACGCATTATATTTTCAGAGATATCGTTGAAAATGTAGTGCAAAAATATGTCCCCCCCCCCCTTCTATTTCCGAAGCTACTGAAACTAAAATTATGAAAAAAATAGAGATAGTAGACATAAATATAAATCTTGCAGAAAAATTATAGCAATTACCCTGGCTCACTTAATTTTTGAGAAAATCGCAATTTTTCGTTACACACAAATTTCGATTTTCGACCATTCAGCAAAAGTGTTGAGGATCGCTGGAGCTACCTATCGTAGCAGAAATATAAAAGGATTGTTGATAATGATTTTCGGAAAAAATCGTCGGTAATTAGCCGATATATTAGCCCCTAAAAACACGGACGGTTTGAACATACATAATGACAGGGGCGTACCATCGGTTTTTAAAGCCTAGATAACAGCTTTTAATGATAAATTTGTGTAATGCAATGCCCAGTAGCAGTATAAAAGAAATAAACGTCAATTTTTTAAAAACAGATTAATTTAATTAGAATTAATCACACAAATACTATGGGATTCGCGACTGGTTTGCATTGAGTGGATCTCTCAATACGCCTTCCGTGTCTTTAAAAGTTAATTAAAAACCTAATATCTGGAAAAACGGGGCACGAACAAAGACGGAGTTGCAGCTTTGCAATCTCCTTTCGAAGCGCGCGTAGCACAAGGCCAAGTTTAAACTTTGAACAACGGTTTTGTTTTAGCTACACTGTAAAAAGAAAAGATTGTTACTTCGCTGAATTTAGTTTTATGAAATGCCAAATGAAGTTTAAATGTGCACTACTTTTATTGTGAGTACCGAATTAAGTTCATTATAAACAGATTGGGATAAGATTAAAGAAAAAGTTATACAGAATAGCAATACCTGAAATTATTTAGGCTTCATATCTCTTTAAACTTTTATGGTATACCCATTCGTACTTTTCTAAGTATATACAGCTATACCCAACCCTACGTTGTATAGTTTTTTACAAAATCTTATTATTCTTTTAGAAATAATTCTTTTAAATAATACAGTTAACAATTTATATATTTATTGTACGGAACCCTCTGAGCGCGAGTAATACTCGCACTTGACCGTTTATATTTTGAGAGAATTGGTTAATTCAACTTTTACCAAAAAAGGAAAAGAAAAAGAAAGAAAATTACACCAACTCTTGAACTCTACATTAATTTGAAGATTAAATTAAGTTGGAGCCAATTTAGCTGTAACTATTGCAGGAACAGGAACTAACCAGTTTGGATGCAGGGTCAGATGTTTGGCTAGTCTGGGACGTCGGGATTTTTGAGGTTTTGAAATCATTTTAGTTCATTAAAAAAAATCCCCTTAATAAGATTTGGATATAATGTTTATTTTTAAATAAGATGGATTAATTAATCATTAAAGTTATATTTATAATGCTCGATAGTCCGAGTGGTAGCAACATTCTTAGTTAACTATTTTATACATGCTGATCTTCAAATAGGTAATTCATCTTACTTAATTAATGATGAACAGATTAGTTAGCTGTCACAATAGAGGTGGACGTGGCTTTGGGGGCTGCAAAATTGCAAAATGAAAACAGTTAATGATGTCTTGGTTACGGATATTTGCCACCGGTGGCATTCCTAATTGGGACACTGTTCATTTTGCCTTGGCTCGGGAATGTTGCGATCGCCATGTCCATCTGTATCCCGACATCTAACTGATGTTGTCGAGATTGATTGAATAAGACCAATTATAATTACATATTTGAAGACCAGCTTGTATTAAATAGTTAATTAAAAATCTCCGTCTCCCGGACTATTATAATAATTCTCTATACTAACTCTGAACTAAGCGTAAGCTAAATTCACCCACAAGTGGGCCACGTACGAGTAGTGGGATATAAATTTTTAGTTTAAAAACAAGCCCAAAATTCATTTCTTGAAAACGATTGAAAGAAATCTGATTGACTAATGTCCTTAAATGCCAACTTTCGATAAACTGTTTGTAATAATTGTTTACTTTTCTGCTGATACATTTGTTAGGTAGTTTCGTAAGAAATACTACCTATTGCAGTCGTTACCATGGTGCGACTTTTGAAAAATTCCTTCATAACTTTTCATTGTATGACCCTAGGAACCCAAAACCACCCCCACTTAAAAAGTTTATATATATATATATATATATATATGTATGTATGTACTAAATTTTGTCCGCACGATAAAAGTCGCAAATATGCACGGATCGTTTTCAAACTCGCCAACAACTTTGAGATGGCTAAAATCTCGGCGGGGATTGAAAATGGGCAAAATCGGCCCAAGGGAATAGAAATTGGGGGCGGGGGGGGGGGGGGGGTTAAAAATTTTGAATACCGTCTTAACAAGATTCTGATAAAACCAGCTCTTACACAACAATGACAGGAAAAAATAAATATTTTTCGTTATAGCAGTTGTCAACAATTAAAAAATAATAATAATAATAATAAAATTTTCATCACAACAATTGCTTTTCTATTGCAAGAATTTCACGTGAAAAAATAAATTAAATAAATAGTTTGACGAATTGAAAACAAATTGAATATTACGTTATAAGTTTTCTAGAGCAAGATTTCAGCATGGAAACTCAAAATGAAATAAATAGTTTGACGAATTAAAAAATGTATATATATATTGCGTCATATTAGAAATATAATGGACCTCAGCAGGTGAATATGTAACGTCATGTGAGATTGAAGAAACGTATTAAAGGATGATAAAAACCCGACTATGTGGAAATATTAACATATTTTAACACTTTGAGGTTCTCTGAATTTCTTTTAGCCATTTTTAAACCTATTCCATATTACATGCATGTGTGTATTCGTGTATATTAGGATTTTCACAAAATGTTTATAGCTCCCTAGAGATCATTCTTAGTGAAGGAACTGGGTTTATCTCTAATCTTGATTTAAGTTTTGTTGGTGAATTTAGTACTTAACATCGAAATCTACCTCCGCCTGTAGGCCAGAGCCGTTTTTTTTTTTTTTTCTTTCAAGAATATCTTCAAAAAGAGATTTTTTGGCAAATTCTCAGAGATTTCATGAAGAGATGTTTTATTATAAACATTATTTCTTTAATATTATGTCTTATTTTAAATTAAACTACTGTTGATAGACTCTGTTACATTGTAAATACTTTGTTGGATAAACCGAAAGCTTAGATTCATGCATCAGAAATTTACTAGGCCCACTACTGGAGCATAGAGGAACAGGCCCTGACTATCACACGGGCACCCGGGGCCCGTGCCCTAGGCACGAAATTTCTGAGGGGCACAAAATTTTTCATAATTTCATTTAAATTTCCATTAAAATATCATAATTGTAAAAAAATGTGATATTTGGGATATTAATACGATGGAATGACAAAAATATATCTCAGTATACGGTTAAAACCACATTTCAATAAATAATAGAAAAAATGTTTTATTTTTATTCCTGGAATCCGTTTTATAATTTTCCGGAAAACTTAATTTTTTGAGATGGCAATATATAAGTGTGTTGTATATATTTTGAGTGTGTAATAAAAAAAAAAAAAAAAAAAACTACTATCATTAAATCGACCAATCTAAGGGGGCACGAAAAATTGAAAGTGCCCTGGGCACAGAAACTTGCTAGTCGGGCCCTGTAGAGGAAGGTAATTTTTTTATTTTTCATTTTTTCCGAAGAATATTTTTTGAAACTTTGAATGTTTATTCTGATACCTGAAGGATAGGGCTAGGATAAAAAAAAATATATATATATATGTATGTATCTTTTGGAATTCCCTAACAATTTAATAATAATTAGATAAATGTCCTAAGTGGTCCACTAGTGGTGCGTTTACCTTAACGGTGTTTTCAAATCCGAAGGGGCAACATTATGACACAAGTTTTAGGTCATTTTTGTTCGGAAACGCATGAAATTGGCAAGTGTTGTTATTGAGAAACTATGTGAAACGAAAGAATTTTTCCATTTTTTACCCGACTGAAAAGAAGGGTTATGTGTTTCACGCGTATCTGTGTATGTGGATTTCTTTATACCCTCGAAACATCCCGACGGCTGGATGGATTTTAATGAATGAGGTCTCTATCAATTCGTCTTAACGGCGATAGGTTATAGGCTAGGTTTTGTTTTTATAAATTTAAAATGGCGGCCGAAAAATACAAAATGGCGGTAGAGGCTAAAAAAAAAATTACGCACCCTATTGAGTGGCATATCATTGGATAGTTCTTTCAAAATGAAGACGATGTTTCATTGACTATTTTACAGTCAGAAGCTCCGTTAAAATATTATACAACCTGGAAGTTGTGAAGGTAGGATCTCTAGCTTTACTGCAACTCTAACCATCATAGACATCTATAGACCTCATCAAAACAGTGTTTATAGTTAGGAACTAACAATTAAACACAACTTAAAAGTCATCAATACAAGTAAATAATAATAAAAAAAAAATAGGTAAGTAATATAAACAAGTAATATAAGAAAAAAAATATTTTAAGTCAATTCCTTACTTAGGTCAATAAGACATTTTTTTTTCTCCCATTCTTCTTTCCTCCTGAGTGACGCTTAAAATGCCTTGATCAAGAAGAGGGCTCTCTCGGTCTTAAAATACCTTGATCAAGAAGAGGGCTCTCTCGATTATTGAAAATTAATTAATTTAATTTAATTAATGAATTAATATTTGAAAAAAACTGTAATAATATCAAGTGTCATCCACTACAAGTTAAAAAAAAATATATTTGAGCTTGATTGGATGAATAATAGGTATTTTATTAACGATTGAAAATTTGAACAAGATATATATATAGCGAGAGTGTGAGCTAATAGTAGGAATTAAAACAAAAAAAATAGATTCACATTGATGAGAAATAATTAATTAGTTCGCTTTTTACGCAGTCGGGTTTTTTGATTTTTAAAATTTAATTGTTTATTGGTAAATATAAAAGATCTTTCAGAAACTATTGTCAAAGTTCGTATTTTGAATAGAATTTCCTGACGAAAGGAGAAATACCAGTCAGGGAAGAGAGAAAAACAGATTGTCACGTGACCCATAATCGCTGATAACTCAATAAATAATTTATTTATCAAAAATAGAAAAGTCTTTGGATTCCAAATTGCTTCCATAGTTAGCACAGCCAATTTTGTGCCTTTATATTAAAAAATTTAAGGCTGTTCTCAAATCCAAAAGGGCAACTTTATGACATAAGTTTTAATTTATTTTTCTTCGGAAATGCATAAAACTAGCAGGTGCTGCTGTTCAGAAACTATACAATCGAGCTGTTTTTTCGTTTTTTTTCTGCAAATGCAATAGATCTTTCAGAAAATAGTGTCAAAGTGGGCGTTTTGAACCGAATTTCCGCGAGAAAAAAGATCACTCAAAAAAGGATGATGTTTGTCACGTAATCAAAATCACTTATAACTCAATACGTAATTTATTGATCAAAAAATGGAAAACACAGTTCGATTCCAAATCGCTTCCACGGTCAGGCTTTCTAATTTTATATCCTTTCGTTAAAAAATGAATTTGTAAATGTGTGCAATTCGCTTGTTGAGCAGAACAGTTGAGAACAGCCTTAAGAGGCTACTTCAGCCAAGTGAAAAGACCCGTTCGCTAATGCTAAACCTATGGAAGAAATTTACAAAGATATCTCGGTTGCATTTCCATATTTTTAAATGATTCTTTTTGCATTGGCTAGCTGAGATCGATCTGTACAAACGCAGTTTTTTACTTTTTCGATTTCGATTGCAGATTTTTTTTCAAGAGGATGCTTTCACTTTCGAAACCGGCTCCGAAAATGAAAGTGTCCGTATTAAAAATATCTGTAAACAAAATCGAAAAAGTAAGAAATGGCAATTGTACAGATCGATCTGAGCTATCCAATGCAAAAAGAATCATTTAAATATATTAAAATGCAACCGAGATATCTTTATAAATTTCTACCGTAGGATTAGCATTAGCAAACGGGTCTTTTCACTTGAGAAGTAGCCTCTTAAAGTTCGTAAATCACACAAGCCAGAAGTCTGTGTACAAAGCACACTTCTGTTCAACGTGAAAGTAAATGAGAGTGGAAAACCACCGAAATTCATGATATAACCTCTTGGGTCCCAAATTGTATAATCCGATCTCTATTTGGATACGAGATGAAATTTTTCGAGACTGGGAAAAAATCTTAATTTAGATCCCAGAACTCGCACATGCATGATGTATTTCTTTTTTCATTTTTCATTTCCTTCTTTGCGTTTCAGCATTGGGTCCAGCGAGGTCCAGGCTCAATATCCATCACTGTTTTGGTCATCACCCCTTTCTGTCCAAGCCTTTCTCCCCTTTCCTTTGACAGATCACCTGGTTGTACCATACTGTTATTGTCAACATAGCCTGACGACGTCATATGAGGCCGAAAAAATATCCGGCCTAAAAGGGAAGGCCGACCGGATGTGTGATCACAAGGGGGGCCAAAGTCCCTCAACCCTTTGAGTACGTTTCCTTCTCTCTAAGCTGACGCCATCTGCTTTTTATGGCGTCAGTATGATAAAAGAATATTCCGTAAGATCACGAATAAAAACACCTGTGTTGAGAGAGGATTTAAAGAACTTTTTTGATTTCAGGAAAATACTAAATTTTGCAGTTTCTTCAGAAGACTAGAAGTCTGAATTTCTTTTTAGTGATAAATCAGAGAGATTATAACATTGCTTTTGAAACAGCTATTTCCTTTTTTGTTAGCTCATTGTCAGGGTTCAATTACACAAGCCAGCGATAGTTGTGTTTTTTTAACTTTTGATAATTGATTTTTATGTACTTTTTAGCGCTAAATCAGAAAACGACCTTTATTTTTAACCATTACGTCAGGATTTTTGACAAATCGTAAATTTCAAAGATAAAAAGCCAAAAAAAGCGAAAATCTAATACTATAAAGTAAAAGAAATTTCCTCAATATTTCGGCTTTTTAAAAATTTAAAAATTTGCTATTTGCGAAAAATCCTGACGTGATGGTAAAAAATGAAGGTCATTTTCGGATTCAGCGCTACAAAATGCGTAAGAATCAATTATCAAAAGCTATAAAAAATACAACCACCACATCTATTTTATAGCATCAGATTTTCGCTTTTTTTGAGCTTTTTAACCTTGAAATTTATGATTTGCGAAAAAAGCCTGATGTGATGGTTAAAAATGAAGGTGATTTTCGGATTCAGAGCAAGAAAATACACAAGAATCAGTCTAATATGTTATCGAAAGATCCCGTGGAGTCGGTAGCCTGGACACATAATTTTTTCATGGTGTACAATAATTTTTCATAATGTCATTTACTAATAGTTTAATAAAAAGATCTAAAATGTGTACACTTCTACTTTTAAACAGTAAATCTACAAATTAATTCATTAATAATAATCAAATAAATCATTCATCAAATAAATTAATTATGTTACACACATTTCTCTTTTATAGTTTTTTGTTCCATCTCATGCAGACTTTGAAACTCGGTTGAAACTTAAAATGAACTTAGTAAGCTGTTCGTCCCCCCCCCCCCCCAAGTTTGCTCGCTAAAACTTTCATTGTTAAATGCCAAATTGTTAAAATTACGTAAAATGTCACAATATCTTACTTTTCAATACTTACTAAAAGATAGCATGTACGGTTTTGTCTGAATATTGAAGCGATTTAGAATAGAAAGGTGTTCTCTGTTTTTGATAAATAAATGACTTATGGGATTATAAGCGATTGTTCACACATGACGACAGGTTTTTCTTTCATTCCGCGCAGTCACGTTCGAAAATTTAATTCAAATCGCCAAAATTGGTAGAAGCGTAAATACGTAAATTCCCTTAGAACCCCCCACCCCACAGAGGGCACCCCCCCCCCCTTAGGGCCTATATCCATCGTGCTGATAATTGGCCGTCGTAAACACAACCAACTAACCAACCAAAATTGGTAGTTTTTTCTAAAAGATCTGCTGTTACCAAAAAAAAAACAGCAATTCGATTACATATTTTCAAAATAAGAACTTCTAATAATTTCATACGTTTCAGAACAAAAGTGAATTCAGAAATGTGTCAGATAGTAGCTACTTTGGATGCAAAAGCATGAAACTAGCAGGCATTATGAAAGTGATTTGGAATCAAATGGCATTTTTCATTTTTCAATAATTGGATTACATCTTCAGTTTACCTGCTATTCTTGCTTCATGATGACTTTATCAATCTGTGGCGTGCGGAAAACAGGCTAAAAGCGCAAAATCTAGCAGCATTTTTTGCCTGTATAATGCGCTTTATAATATGCCTTAAAAATGGAAAAACAGCCATCGATTGCATAGCATTTGAATAATAGATTCTTCCCATGTCATGCGTCTGAGATTCAAAATGACTTCATGACAGTGCCAGAAAGTTAAAGCTGTTCTAAAATCCAAAGAATCTATTTTCGGACACATTTTTTAATTTATTTTTGTTCAGAAACGCATGAAATTGGTAGATATTTATATCGAAAGACGTTTTCCATGTTTTGGTGAACGGAAAAGATCTTTCAGAAAAGACTGTTAAAGTGAGCATTTGGAATCAAATTTAGGGAAAGAAAGGAGAATGGTCGTCGCGTGACCAAAAACTCTTGTAACTCGATAAGCAATTTATTAATTCAAAAATGCGTTGCGTTATTTTATCACGGCCAATTATCAGCACGAGGGTGGGGAGTGTTATCCGTGGGTCTTTCTAAGGGAACTTAACCCAGATTTACGCAAAGAAATTCAAGGCTCGAAGAAAAACACGGAAAACTTCGAGCGATTAGGCCAACAGGCGCATTGTGTTCGAACCCAGCACCTCCCATCGACCAGCTTCGAAAGCAGAATCTCTCAGCTACTGCCTACTGATGGGGATTATTTAAAAATGAAAAACTCATTTTGATTCTCAAATTGCTTCAGCAGTCAGGCCTGCCAATTTTATGCCTTTACGTTTTAAAATGAGTAAGAAAATGTTTCAAAAAATATATCCGAAAGTTTCGCGTAGTTGATCAGGGAACTTAAGAAGAGCCTTAAGATTATTATTACTTCTATGAAAAGGGCCAAAAAATTATGTATTGCACATTTTTGATAAAATTTGAAATGGGCTCAAGGGGCGAAAAAAATAGGGTTTTAGGGAGAAAAAAAATTCATAACTTCGTCGATTCTTAAGATATCAAATTCAATTAAACTTATTATAAATTTTCATAATTCTATCTACAACTTTTATATTGGCAAGTTTTTGGTAGTACCAACTCTTACAGCAAAAACAAATTAAACAGAAATAGGAGAATCTCAACTGGCCTGCTCAACAAGCGCAAAACGTTTTGACACATTTACAAATTCATTTTTTAACGGAAAGGTATAAAATTGGAAAGCCTGGCCATGGAAGCGATTTGGAATTAAACTGATTTTTCCATTTTTTGATAAATCAATTACCTGTTGAGTTATAAGGAATTTTGATCACGTGACAAACACGTTTTTCGCCCGCTCTTGAGTGCTCTTTCTTCCTTCGCGCGGAAATTCGGTTCAAAACACCCACTTTGACAATACTTTCTGAAAGATCTATTGCGTTTGCAAAAAAATGGAAAAAACAGCTCAATTACATAGTTTCGGAACAACAACACCAGCTAGTTTCATGCATTTTTGAAAAAAAATAAATTAAAACTTATGTCAGAAAGTCGCCCTTTTCGATTTGAGAACAGCGTTAATGGCTTAATTTAAAAATAGATCTTCAGAAGCTTAATAAATAAATACATAAATAAATAAATAAAATAAATAAATTAATATATTATATGCATATAAAGACAAATAAAAATAATTCTTTTAAAATATCCATATTTTTCTTTCTCTTTATTTCAAATGTTGTCCATCCCCAACATACCTTTTAACTACGTCACCGCCACCAAAATTCAAGTTTTATTTTTATGGCATAGCTGTTGTTGGAATTAACTCCTGAAATCGAAAATAATCGCCCCCCCCCCCCCCCACACACACACACACAACTTTCACATGGGATGAAAGTGTTGAAAATGTTTCATGTTTTTTTTCATCACTTTTCTGACCACACGGCGTGTTCATTCTTTAACCCGTCTGCTGTCAAATGCAGATGGGCTAAAAAAAGGAACTGTTCTTTTTCCGTCTGATTGCTCAATTCTTCTCCTGCCATCGATCTTTTTTTGCATCTGTTTTTCATGACAGAAAACAAGCCTCATGCCACGCACGTGAACTGATTCAGGGGCACGCGTTCGTTACTTTTTTTCTCATCCAGGTTGAAGGTTATTAGAAGTTTAAAAAAAAAAAAAAAAAAAAAAAAAAAAACTCAGAAATTGTCATAGATCTAGTAAAATAACTTTTATATACAGTAGAACCTCGATTATCCGAAGTAATTGGGACCTACCTTCTTTCGGAAAATCGAAATTTTTGGATAATCGAGAATGCTTCAATTTTGAGATTAAGGAGAAATATATGCAATATTTTTTATTATAGTAACAAGTGCTTAATAAAAATAAAGCAATAGTAAAATATAAACAAGAATAAATTACCTGAATTTTAATTTTGAAATTAAGTACCTTTTACATATATCACAAGGGTTTGAAAAAAATGTTTTACTTGTCGCAGTTTCGATTGCTTTTGCTTTGAAGGAGTTTCAATCACGGAGTTTTTAAATATTATTAGTTCACCAGTATCACAGTCTTTCTGCTGCTCCAACTATGCAAACCTTTTGAAAAACATTCAAAAGGTTATAAAGAATTTATAATTTGTTCGTTTTCTTCGTTCCACTCAGCAGGTTACAGGAGCTCATGTTAAATTCAAAGGAACTCTAAGAAAGGGGCTCGAAATATTTATATGTACTCGTAGTTCGGAAAGGACCGCTTGTACACAAGGAATATGATATTTAAAAAAAAAAAAAAAAAACTTTCAAAATGGATTTTGAACACAAGGAATGTAAAAGTAAAAAAAAAAAAAAATCTTTAAAAATGGATTTCGGTTAACCGAGAGTCTCGGTTAAAAGAGTTTCGGATAAAATATTTTTACTATATCTATGGAAATTGTACGTCAAAAGGGGCAAATGAGGTATATTCGCACTATAACTAGTTTTACAAATATTCAGATCTTCGTGCAGTAGCTGTTGCACACTTATGCAAAATGCATGAATACAAAATTTATTACGATTATATATATAAAATTCAGTAATATGGAAATAATAGGATTCCATCTTAAATAGGACGTAATCACCATGGCAACCTAGAATCCTTAACTATCATGGAATATCATTGAATTAAGTAAGATAGCATTTAATAGAATGAAGAAAACTTTTATTGATATATTTTTACTTTCTTCTATCTTTACAAGAAGCAAGTATTGGATTCGTGAAAATTTTCGAATTCCAGTTTTCGACGGATTTACACGTTTTAGGGGTCAGAAATCCCGGAAAACATGTTTTTACAAAATGTCTGTCTGTGAGTATGTCTGTGAGTCTGTATATCTGTGTGTGACACAAATTTTCCATCTTAAATAGGACGGCACCACCATGGCAACCTAGAATCATTACATATCATGGGATATCATTGAATTAATTATGTATGATAGGATTTAATAGAATGAAGAAAACTTTTATTAATATCTTTTCATGCTTTGATTCGATTTTCATAAAATTTGAAATGACACGACAAAATTCTGCAAGGATGATATATATTACATTTCAAACCATTCGGTTGGGTAGCTTTTGCGCTGTTATATGTGGACAGACGAACCAGACTACGACTATAGGTGCTACGTATTTATATAATTACGAACGCACCTAAAAAGGGTGAAATTTCGTGTTTGCATCACTATGAGGAGCTTTCCAAAAAGGCTAAAATATACAACATACAAACTACCGGTAATCATTTATTTCAATTATTGTGTAAAATTACAGAGGAAAAAGAAGAAAAACGTAAATATACACATTGAAATTTTTTTCAAGAGTCAATATTTGTAGCTATCGTTTTCATCTGCTATTACTTTTTATCAGTGACGAATTTCAAACAATGTTTTAAAATTGGATTAATTTACTTTAATTTTAGCTTTCGAATCTATGATGAACAAATGCCATTTTTAGGTGCGTTCGTAATTATATAAATACGTATCACCTACAGTCGTAGTCTTGGTCCTTCCGTGTGTCCGCATATAAGAGCGCAAGAACTACCGAACCGGATGGTTTGAAATTTTATATATATAATCGTTGCAGAATTTTGTCCAGTCATTTCAAATTTTATGAAAATCAAATCAAAACTTAAAAAGATGTTACTAAAAGTTCTCTTCATTCTATTAAATCCTATCATGCGTAATTAATTCAATTATATTCCAGGATAGGTAATGATTGTAGGTTGCCATGGTGATTACGTCCTATTTAAGTGGGAGTCATATTATTTCCATATTTCTGAATTTAATAAAAGAGGACCCCAGAAGCCAAGGGGTATAAGTGACAAAATTGAAAAAAAGTGAACTAAGTGCACAGACGACCTGGAAATATGCTTCCTTCTTTTCAGATAAAGAAATATAAGTGATTTTCTAATTATGCGGTGGGTTTTTGAGATCAACCACTTTTACCGAATAATGATCAATATTGATTAATTATAAATTTAAGGGTGTATTCGAAAAAATATTTTTACACCCTCAACAGCTCGAAATTTTCTAAGACATTTTCAGATGTAGTTTTAAAAGAAAAAAAATGAAGCTTGCTGAGGTGATTTTTGAAGAGATGTATAAGAGGCCGTGTTATTTCATTTTTCGCTCAATTAATTAAAATTTGATTTTAAAACAATTATTTTATCAGTATGACCATTTTTTTTCATTCCCAGATCTCCCTCTTCGGAAAATTCGGTTCAAAACGCCAACTTTGACAGCATTTTTTACAATATTTTCTGTATTTATCAAAAAATCAAGAAGCACGGTACATTATGTAGTTTCTAAATAAGGGAATTTCCCAGTTTTATGCGTTTGAGAACAAAAATGAATTTAAAAATGAATCAGAAAATAAGCAATTTGGATTGGAATACACCCTTAAAGAAAACTGCATTCTATTTTTTTCACATTTATTGAAATAAGAGTTCAAAGACCACTGAGAAACAAGCAGCAGTTTTACTATTTCAATTCAGTCATTTATTATTGATGTTGAACTTTAACGTCAATTATCTTTGAACTCAATTTACTGCAAATCGAAATTTTGTCACACCCCTTGGCTTCTGATGTCCTCATATATAATCGTAATAAATTTTGTATTCATGCATTTTTACATAAGAGTGCAACAGCTATTGCGCGAAGATCTGAATATTTATCAAATTAGTTATAGTACAAACGCACCACATTTGCCACGCTTGACGTACAATTTCTGACTCGTTTGCTTTTAGATCTGTTAAAAAAAAAAAAAAAAAAAAAAAAAAAAAAAAAAAAAAAATCGCCTTTCAGGAACGCGAAACTAATGCTAATCCTATGGAAGAAATTTATAAAGTTATCTCGGTTGTATTTCAATATTCTTAAATGATTTTTTTTTTTTTTTTTTTTTGTACCGGATAGCTTATATTGATCTGTACAAAGGCCGTTTCTTACTTTTTCGATTTTGATTGCAGGTTTTTTTTTTTTTTTTTTTTTTTTTTTTTTTTTTTTTTTTTTCAAGAGCATGCTTTCATTTTCGAAACCGGTTCCGAAAATGAAAGTGCCCTCATTAAAAATACCTGTGAACAAAATCGAAAAAGTAAAAAACGGCCTTTGTACAGACCAATCTCAGCTATCCAATACAAAAATAAATAAATAAATAAATAAATAAATAAATAAATAAATATTGAAATGCAACAGAGATATCTTTATAAATTTCTTCCTTAGGATTAGCATTAGCGAACGGCTCTTCTCGCTTGACTGAAGTATCCTCTTGATTCTAAAATAGTTAACATTGTTTTTCATTTTACTATAAATCACACTGATATTGTGTTGCAGCTGATTGAAGAACTATAAAACGTGCTTTATTTTAATTTTAATAAGACGGTTCTCAAAAAAATATTTTCCCTACTCAATAACGCGAAACTTTCTGACGCATTTTTTGACCCATTATTAAACAGAAAAACATTATTTCTAAAGTGATTTGTATTCAAAAAATTTTTTTTGCCTTTCCCTTGGTTTCGTTCATCTGTCGAAACACTATTCGTTACATTCCTCTGTTTGTCTGTCTGTCCGTCCGTCACAGAACCCGTTCTCCGAAACTATATATCTTGGAGACTTCAAATTTTGCATACATATAGCTAAACACCTCACATCAAATGAGAAATCATAAAATTTTGAACAAGTCTTCTATTTACCCCACTGGGCTCTAACTTGTATATTTTAAGCTTTTTTTTTTTTCTAACTAAGCCCCTAATTAAGTTGGAGATGTGAAATTTTGCATACTTATAGCAGAACACTTGCGATCACACGAAAAATTATAAATTTTTCAAAAAGTCTTACCCCTCCGGGCTCTAATTTCTGTATTTTTACCAATTTTTCTAACCTCCACCCTTTTCACCCGGGGTGCACTTTTCTGACTTTTGCCGAAACTCCTTTGACCACTCTTTCATATTATGCATCATAGCTGTACATATTTTAGTTCCAATTTTTACCGCCAGGAGGCGCCTACCTATCTCGGGTGCTATGGCCCTATCCCCTCGACTTACATATCTATGGATAGTTTGTAAAACGTTGTTTCGTTCGGATAGAGGTTTGTTTAGAATAGAGTGCGCCCCCTGGTTGCAAAATGTGGAACTAACAGATTTTGTAAAAGGTTAAAGTGTTTTGAAAGGAATATTAAACGAAACCCTCTGTGCGATCTGTGATAACACTTACCCACTTGTTTCTAACTGAGCCCCTAATTAAGTTGAAGACTTGAAATTTTGCATACTTATAGCTAAACACTTGCGATCACACGACAAATTTTAAAAATTTCAATAAGTCCTATATTTACCCCGCCGGGCTCTAATGCGTATTTTAAGCAATTTTTTCTAACTGAGCTCCTAATTAAGTTGGAGATTTGAAATTTTGGATTCTTATAGCTGAACATCAAACGACAAATCATAAAATTTTGAAAAAGTGTTATATTTACCCCCACCGGCCCCTAACTTAAGCAATATACTATTTTAAGCAATAAACTATTTTAAGCAATTTTTCTTAACTCAGACCCTAATTAAGTTGGGGACTTGAAATTTTGCATACTTATAGCCGAACACTTGCGATCACATGACAAATCATAAAAATTTCAAAAAATCTTATATTTACCCCTACGGCCGCTAATTTGTGTATTTTAAGCAATTTTTCTTACTCAGCCCCTAATTAAATTGGAGACTTGAAATTCTGCATACTTACAGCTGAACACTTGAGATCACACGACAAATCATAAAAATTTCAAAAAGTCTGATATTTACTCCTCCTGCCTCTAACTTGTGTATTTTAAGCAATTTTTATAACTCAGCCCGTAATGAAGTTGGATACTTGAAATTTTGCATACTTATAGCAGAAAGCTTGCGATCACACAAAAAATCATAAAATTTTCAATAAATATTATGTTATTTACCACCCGGATTCTAACTTGTGTAGTTAAAGCATTTTTTCTAACCTTCCCCTTTTCACCCGGCGGCCACTTTTCTAACTTTTTCCGACACCTCTTACGTGATATACTATTGAACTGCCCTTTGATCACTCTTTCATATTATGCACCATAGCCTTGCATATTTTACTTCCACTTTTTATCGTCAGGGGGTGCGTACCTATCTCGGGTGCTATGGACCCGATCACCTCGATTAATATACCTACGGATAGGTGGTAAAGCGGAGTTTTGTTCGGATTCGTGTTTGTTTAGAATAGAGTGCGCCACCTGGTTGTGAAATGTGGAGCTAACAGATTTTACAAAAGGATAAAGTGTCTTGAAAGGAATATTAAACGAAACCCTCTGTATGATCTGTGATCACACTTACACACTTGTTTTATTCTCCGATAAATTAATTACATCTTCAGTTATAAGAGACTGCTGTCTCAGGACGTCATTTTTTTTTTTTTTTTTTTCATTTCACGTCCAGAAACACTGTTCAAAACACCAACTTTGATAATATTTTCTAAATAATTGCTATTTTTACCGAAAAACGAATATATATATATATATATATATATATATATATATATAACCATTAAATAAACATTACCGACCACCAACAAAAACTGTGAAATTATAAATAAATTGACATTAAGAGGCTACTTCAGTCAAGTGAAAAGATTGCTAATGCTAATCTTATGGAAGAAATTTATAAAGATATCTCGGTTGCATTTTAATATATTTAAATGATTCTTTTTGCATTGGATAGCTGAGATCGATCTGTACAAAGGCCATTTCTTACTTTTTCGATTATGTTTGCAGATATTTTTAATACGGACACTTTCATTTTCGGAGCCGGTTTAGAACGTGGAAGCCTCCTTTTGAAAAAAATCTGCAATCGAAATCGAAAAAGTAAAAAACAGCGTTAGTACAGATCGATCTCAGCTAGCTAATGCAAAAAGAATCATTTAAAATTATTGAAATGCAACCGAGATAATTTTATAAATTTCTTCCATAGGATTAGCGTTAGCGAACGGGTCTTTTCACTTGACTGAAGTAGCCTCTTAACAAATACAGTTCCCCCCAACACACTTAACATAATTCCAAAAACATAGTAAAAAACAGCAGAAATTGAATAACAGAAATGGAATGATGGAAATTTGTAGAACTTAGACAGAATCATCGGGTCCCAAATGCCTTAAGTTCCACAAATAAAATGTGTGATTTCATCTTCATATTAGCCATAAATTAGCTAAAGAATATGAATTTAGGACTACCATACACAGAAAACCGAGAAATAAACAATTGACCATACGCACTGGGCGGAGCTCGCAATGTTTCCCACAAGCATTGCGGTATTTGATTGGCTTTTGGTGATCGCTTGAGGAAAAAGTTGAGAAGCTGATTAGCTATAATCCCATCGTGACGTTGTTTGACGTCAGAAATGCTTGTCGTCCATTAAGTTCAAAATGAAACAAGATTAAAAAGGATAGAGGAAAAATAAAAAAAATCAAATTACCAAATTAAAATCCATACTTTCATAGCATTAGGTATAAAAAATACACTCATTATGCATTTTATTCTCATTTAAGATAGTATACTATTAGAAATTAAAATGATATTGTCCTGAGTAGGCTAAAATTTAAATACAAGTTAATCGTTAACTTTATTAAATATTAATGAATATGAATTAATTTAATATGAATTGATAAATATATAAATATAACTACACCATTATACATATAAAAGTATCGAATCAACATTCATTATAAAATGTGTATTAGCAACGTAGTTATAAATCAAATGCCCCATTTTTTTAAATTAACCATTGCGTGTTATCCAGACAACGCCACCCTCCTCCATACTCTAACATCTACCCACGCAACCGTCCTATAATAATTTTTTTATTATTATTTTACAATTTTATTTTTTATAATTATTTTCTTATTTCGTATATTTTTTTGTAGTTTTATTTCTGCATGTGTTAATTTGTTTTTTAAGATCATTTAAGTACTAATTATATATTAAAGAATATATGAATTTTTTTTCAAAACCATGATTTAATGCATCATAAATTAGTTTTTTAATATTATTGTTAAATAGATGAGAAGAGCATAAACACTTTATTCTATATAAATGATTAAGGATTATATTACGATATACAGAATTATGAAGACAAGATTTAAAATTAGTAAATGTATTAACTTTGAATTTAAATTCTTTACGTTTATCATATAGATCAGTTATTGTTTTGTTTTCTTTTATTGTAATTTTAAGATCTAAAAAGTTACAATTGTATTCTTAGATAGGAGGTTTTCCGCTAATTCTAAATTAGAAGGATAATCTACTGGAAATTGAGAAATATTAGTTTGATCAGTGGCAATTAAAATTATGTCATCAGTATAACGATATAAATGTAGATTACTATTAGAAAAAGTACGTTCATAGTGATATAAGTATAAGTCTGATAATGAACTGGATGTACATCCACCTTATGGTATACCGACGTTCTGTAAATATAATGGGTTATCTTCCAAAATATAATTATTATAGATAATGAAATTTGTTAAAGATTTAAAATAAGCTATATCTACATTAAATGGTAAATCCAGTTTATGATGATACTTTTTAAATAATGCATTTATAATATTATGTACATATATATATATACAGTAAACTCCCGATTATCCACGTTGCGGGTTATCCGCGAGTCTAAACTTGTTTCTTTCTTTTTTTTTTCTTTCCCAACCATGAGATGGAACTTATTTCTGCGATGTAAAATGAGTTTGCGACCCTTTTTACTAAACATAAATTCCATCTGAAAATGTGGAACAGTCACGTGCACAAAGCATAGCAAATGGCGTCTCAAAATGTACCCCAGAAAACTGTATTACTAATTGACAACGCCTCCATCCCACCCTGGATAATTACAATTGAAATCGGAAGATGAAAATATTTTTGCAAAATTTCTGCCTCCCAATGTCACAGCTTTTGTCCAACTTATGGACCAGGGCGTAATCGCTTCAATTAAGAAAAAATAGAGATCGAAATTACTGGCAGATAGAATTGGAAGAAAAAGAAAGATACTGGCAGAAAGAGGGAGATGATCTTAAAGGCTTCCTCAAAAACTACGGCCCCACCAGTGGCTGAGAGGTTCTGCACTCGAAGCTGGTAGACGGGAGGTGCTGGGTTCGAATCCAATCGCGCCCGTCGGCCTAATCGTTCGGAGTTTTCGTGGTTTTCTTCGAACCATGGGTTTCCATGAGTAAATACGGGTTAGGTTCCCTTAGAAAGACCCCCACGAAGGGCACTCCCCCCTGGGCCTATATCCCTCGTGCAGATAATTGACCGTCAAAAATCAACCAACCAACCAGCCAGCTTCAAAGATTACGCGATTCTCGATAGCATTTACGATGTAAACGGTGCTTGGGAATCAGTTCGGAAATCAACATTAGTGAAGTCCTGGCGGACGATTTTGCCAAGTGTAGAAAAATCTCTAGTAGAATCTGAAAAGGAAGAGGAAGAAGTTTCCGTTCATGATTTAGCGAATTTAGCAAAATTTGTTGCTGATGGAGAAAATGTCAATGAAGATAATATTATTGAATGGATTAATTGTGACACTAACGATCCAGGTTTCGAGCATGTAACTGACGAACAAATTGTAGAAGAAGCGTTAGGTATGAATTTGGTAATGAAGAGTCAGAGTAATGATGGAATCAGAGAAGAATTTGGAGTCAGAGTAATGAAGAAGATGGTAAGTACAAAAGAAGATGAGCCACGACGCAGCTTTAGCTCAAGTTGAAGGCCCTATTCAGTATCTAGAGGAAGAAGATGACGCGTCACTTTATGATAAAATATTGCTAAAAAAACTTCAATCCCAAATAAAGAAGTGTTTCAATACAAAAAAAAAACAGAAACTTTTGACTGATTTTCTGAAGAAGTAAATCGACAAGTTTGTTAGTAGTGAATAATTTTATTATTCCTCAAGTAATAAGTATGTTTATGTTACTCATTGTGCATATAAATTGTTCATATATATGTTTATGTTACCTATTATGTGTATAAATTGTTCAAGTGCATATTTGTGTTGATTTGTTTCCTTTTTTGAAAATTTTGTAGTTTATCCGTGAAATCGGCGCCCCACCAGTGGCTGAGAGGTTCTGCTCTCGAAGCTGGTAGACGGGAGGTGCTGGGTTCGAACCCAATCGCGCCCGTCGGCCTAACCGTTTCGGAGTTTTCGTGGTTTTCTTCGAAACCGTGGATTCCCATGCGTAAATACGGGTTAGGTTCCCTTAGAAAGACCCCTACGAAGGGCACTCCCCCCGCAGGGCGTATATCCCACGTGTTGATAATCGGCCGTCATAAACACAAACCAAACCAAACCGTGAAAAATCGGCTTATCCGCGACAGTCGCGCCACTCAATTCCGCGGATAATCGGGAGTTTACTGTATATATATATATATATTTCGATTACATTCTTTCTTAATAGGAGCACCTGCCAATTTAATATGTTTGCAAACAAAAATAAATTAAAACATGTGTCAAAGAGTAGCCAATTTGGATTTGTCAACAAAGCGAAACTTTCTGACTCATTTTAAAAAGTAAAGTCATAAAATTGGCAAACTTGACTACTGAAGCGATTTGGAAATGAGTTTTGCATTTTTTGATAAATAAATTACTTATTGAGTTATAAACGATTCTGATCACGTTAGGACCAGTTTTTCTTCTGTCTGGGAGTGTGGCGTGAGAAATTCGGTTCAAATCCGCCCCTTTCACGGTAATTGCTGAAAGATTTTTTGCGTTTATCAAAAAATGAAATATCTTCTTTCGATTGCATAGTTTCTGAATAACAACTGCCAGTTTCCAAACAAAAATGAGCTAAAAAATGAGTCAAAAATTAGCGCCTTTGTTTCTGAGAACAGCCTTACCGGGAACGAATGCTTCGATTTTCGGTTACAGCCTGTAACTGAAAATTCGCTAAAAGGCAACTTTATAAATTAATTTATTTCTGTTCGGAAATGCATGAAACTAGCAGGTGTTGTTGTTCAGAAAGTATGTAATCGAGCCGTTTTTTGCAAACGTAATAGATCTTTCAGATAATAGTGTGAAAGTGGACTTTTGAACCGAATTTCCGCGCGAAAGAAGAATATCCACTCAAGGAAGGGTGAAAAACGCGTTTGTCACGTGATCAAAATTGCTTATAATTCAATAGATAATTTATTGATCAAAAAATTGAAAACACAGTTCGATTCTAAATCGCTTCCATGGTCAGGCTTTCCAATTTTATATCTTTCCGTTAAAAATGAATTTGTAAATGTGTCAAAACGTTTTGCGTTTGTAAGCGCTCGCGAGTTAATGCTATTCCTATGGGGAAGTTATTTGCTAATATCTCGTTTCCATTTCGACATTTGTAAATAATTTTTTTTGCTCTAACAACTGAAGTGCATCTCTATATCGCTTCTTTTTTACTTTTTCGATTTTGGTTGCAGATATTTTTTATAAAGTTACATCCACTTTCATAACCGGTTCCGAAAATGAAAGTGTCATTATAAAAAATATCTGCAACCAAAATCGAAAAAGTAAAAAAGGAGCGATGTTAGATAAGCACTTCAGCTATGTAATGCAAAAAAAGGAAAAAAAATTGTTTAAAAATGTCTAAATGCAAACGAGATATTAGCAAATAACCTCCCCATAGGAATAGCATTAGCTCGCGAGCGCTTTACCTGACGGGGGTAGGAGTCTTAAAAATAAATAACGAAATAATAAAACCTAGATTGTTTCCCCTAAGCCCGTGGGTACATATCTAACTCTTTTTGCTCTTCCCCATTTTCTCAAATCCATTAACTTTATGACACATTTATCGGAAAAAAAAGAAAAAAGAAAAAAAAAAAAGAGCTGCTCGATTACATATCACTTTAATAATCATGCGTGGAAATATCATGCTTTTATGTTAAAAAAATGTGTCAGAAAATGTATCTGAATATTCCCAGTTGTTGAGAGGGGGAAATACTTTTTCTGAGAATCTCCTTAATTTTGAATTTAGATTGAAGAAGCATGAAGAAAATGATTTATGAAGCATGAAGAAAAATCGAAGCGCACATAAGCAAGTAGTATAGTTATAAGATAACAGATGGCAGCACTCCTGTGAATATGACCATTGCATTTATGAAAAGGAAAATTTTCGAATTGTATCAGGCTTTCTGAATATCGGCTGAGAAAATAATGATTTTTTCTTTTTCAATTCTACAGATAATTTGTGATTAAAATGATGTTAAATGTGGTGCACCAGGTAATTTTTTCCGAGTCTACAGAATTGAATAAGCAATATTTTCACTTTTTACTTATGAAATCATGAAATGTAAATTTATGAAAAGAGATTCATGTACATAAAAAAAGACATTTCTGAATATATTTTATATAGAAAACTATCGAATGCTATATGTATATGATTTATAGATATTGAAGTGAAAGGAAGAGGTGATTATGACGGAATATGAATGTAGTATGGTAATAACATAAGAGATGGCAGCACTGCTACAAAAAGTACACCCAGCAATGAAAATTTTGAATTAGTTTTTGCGGTATGAATGCTAATCAAGAAAATACTTTTAAAACAAAATATTTCGTCTTACACAGACAGATTTTATAGTCTTTGATGGATGTAAAACACTGAATGATAAGTTTAAATTGCAAAATTTAATAAAGGTTAACTCTGACTGTTTGCTTATGAAATGTAAAATCATTAGGAGGTTAGTTGATTTTTGACTGCCGATTATCTACTCTAGGGATATAGGCCCGAGGGGGGAGTGCCCTCCGTGGGGGTCTTTCTAAGGGAACCTAACCCGTATTTACGCATGGGAATCCATAGCTCAAAGAAAATCACGAAAACTCCGAACGGTTAGGGCGACGGGCGCGATTGAGTTCGAACCCAGCACCTCCCGTCGACCAGCTTCGAGAGCAGAACCTCTCAGCCATTGGTGGGGCAAAAAAAAAAAAAAAAAATCATTAAGAGAGATTTATTATTCAAATTAATTAAGTGTACTTAAAAGTAATAAATCTATGTTCGAATGTTTCATAGAGATTGGGGGTGAACGATCGTGGTGCGAGTACTTTTCTGTAATCTTTCTCAGCACTAGCTTCAGGTAGTATTAAAATAAGGTAACAGATGGCAGCACTACTGGAATACTCACATTTTTTAAAACAGTCAACATTTTGAAACGATTGCATATTACGACTTGTTGATATTTGAAATTTAGTTATTTAATTTAGATGTCTATGCATAATTTTCAAATATTTATAATAAAAATAGTTTTATGAAAATCTTGGATTTTTATCTTGGCGTGAATTAAAAATTGTTTTTTAATTAATAGTTATAATTATTATATTCCAGTTTTTTCAATATTATATTAATCTATCAAGGACACATTTTTAAAGACAAAAGCATGAAATATGCAGACATGATCATTGAAGTAATTTGTAAACGAATAGTTTTTCATTTTCGAATAAATAAATTGTATCTTGAGTTTGAGTTATAAGCGATGACGACTGATTTTTGTCATTTCCTGTGCTGTCACGTCGCAAATTCTATTTAAAACGCCAACTTTGGCAGAATTTCCTGATAAGCTGGAAAACGGAAAAAATAGTTCGAATACATAGTTCATTATGGCTGTTCTGAAATCCAATCAGCTACATTCTGACACATTTTTTAATTTATTATTGTTCGGAAATCCATGAAATTGCAAAGTGTTCTTATTCAAAAACTATGTTATCGAAAAACGTTTTCTATTTTTTGGTAAAGGCAGAAGATATTTCAAAAAGTACTGTCAAAGTGAGCGTCTTGAATTGAATTTCCGTGTGCGACACCGCGAGAGAGGAGAAATATAGGTCGTCAGTGATCTCACGTGACAATTACTTACAACTCGATAAGTAATTTATTTATCAAAGATCGGAAAACCCATTTCGATTCCAAATTGCTTCAGTTGTCAGATCTGCCAATTTTAGGCTTTTACGTTTAAAAATGAGTCAGAAAGATTGGCGTTGTTGAGCAAAGGATTTGAGAACCAATTAGATATGTTTGCGAATAAAAATGAATTAAAAAATGTGCCAGAAAATAGCCAGTTTGGATTTGAGAGCAGCCTTAATTAAGATTGTTTGAGTGCTACAAGTTTGTTTGGTTTTTTAAATAATAATATATGCCTTTTTTAATGACAGATTATATAAAAAAAAAAAAAAAAATGTTAATATTTCGATAAGGCTGTTCTCAAATCCAAAAGGGCAGCTTTATGACATAAGTTTTAATTTATTTTTGTTCAGAAATGCATGAAACTAGCAGGTATTGTTGTTCAGAAACTATGTAATCGATTTTTTTTTTTTTTTTTTTGCAAACGCAGTATATCTTTCAGAAAATAGCGTCAAAGTTGGCGTTTTGTACCAAATTTCCGGACGTCATCAACAGTTCTGGGCATAGGCGTAGCGTGACCAGAAATTTTGGGGGGGGCACCAAAGCCGTGAGAAGTGCGCCCTTAACGAATTTTAAATTTTGCGCCCCCCCTCCCCCCCCCAAAAAAATCTTTGTAATGGGTGTAATAAAATTGATAAAGTGCAGAAACATAAATAAATTCTATAATATTTATAATATGATAAATATTTCGCATTTATTTTGGAACTTTAAAATGTTTAATTTAATTTAGAAATTCAGACCAACTAAATAACATAAGAAAAAATTGCAATTATTTGTTAGAGAGTTCATGATGTTTTGCGACAGGAAAAAAAAAAATGATCAAGAAAGAAAAAAGAAATTCCCCGGAAAATGATCGGCGGACAAAAACTGAATAAATTAACGAATAAAACCGTAGTTCGCAGCATAAATTTTGCGCCTGGGGCGACCGCTCCTTTAGCCCCCTCTTTGCACGGCCCTGGGGGAAAACTAGAGGTCTGCACGGGCCTCAGTTTACAGGCCGGCGTGAAAATTAAGCTCCACCCGAGCCCGGCCCGTTTATATTTTCACAGTTTATGGTCAGGCCCGGTTCGTAAAAAAATCAGTGAAAACAAGTTCGGCCCATAAAAAAAATCAATTCAGGCCTGGTCCGGCCCGACTCAATTTCTAAAAAATTCCAATTTTTCTTAACATGCAATTGCAGGGCTGTCACTTGCTACTAAAATGCTATACCTAGCGACTATTTTCAGCATCCGGCGGTTATGGCGACTATTTTAGGGCGAAAACCTTTAAAAAGTGACTATTTCAAGAAAGCAGTAGGCGACTTTTTTCGGATTCAGCGACTATTTTTACTGAAAATATTCGGTCTTTTTCTTCAAAGTGCCTGTAAAGTCATCTTCCCAAACGAACTTTTTCAACGGTTGTTTGAGGAGTTTCGCGATTTTTTCCGCGACGAATTCCAAAATTCGGGATCCCCCTCCCCCCCCCCTCTAAACCATTGACAAAAATAACTATTTATTTCCGAGATCTTTTTATACTATCGTTGAAGGAGATTTTGCGATTTTTTCCGCGATCCTTTGCCAAATTTTGCAGATTTTTCTACTACAGATTGACGAAATTGCTTTTTTTTCCGCCACCACTTGTCAAAATTCGCGATATATATATATTTTCCGTGATCGATTGATGTTATTTGCTGTTTGTTTCAGATATCATTTGACGAAATTCGCAATTCTTTTCCACGATAGTTTATCGAAATTCGTGATTTTCTTTTCAAAACCAACTTACGAAATCCTTGATTTTTTGTGCAATCATTTGTTTAAATTCTCTATTATTTACGCAAATATTTGATCAAATTCGTGTCTTTTCAGGGATGATTCTGTTCTGAATTTTCCGAAAATTTAAGGCATCCGGTTCCGAAAATTTTAAATATTCGGGAAAATAAAATATTGCGAATTTTGGCAAATAGTCGCCGAAAAAATCAATTTCGACAAAACGTTCACAGTAAAAAATCGTCAATTTCTATAAAAGATCGCAGAAAAAGCGAATTTTTTCAAGGGATAGCAAAAAAACGCGAATTTCTTCGAGGGATCGCAAAAAAACGCAAACTTCGTCTAGGGATCGCTAGAAAAACACAAATTCCACAAAGGGATCGCGAATTTTATGAAAGGATCGCGGGAAATGCGAATTTTGTCAAAGGATTGCGGGGAAAAAAACCGCATAATTGGCGCCGGGATTCCACCCCTTTCCCTCCCTCTGCTGTAACCTTTTAGAAAATTTGCTGTGAATTCCAGATTTTTTTTTTTTTAACCCAGAATTACTCCTGCCGTCTTTTTTTCCGCGACCATTTGACGAAATTTGCAATTTTTTTATCTTCATCATTTGACGAAATTCGTAATATTTTGTATATTCTCTTGACGAAATTTGTGATGATTTGTCCGTGACCGAAGGACGAAAATCGCCATTTGTTTCCACAACCTTTGATAAAATTCAAGATATTTTCCCACGGGCGTTTAAGGAGATTCGCGATTTTTTTCCCCGACGAATTACCAAAATTCGCATTTTTTTCCGCCAACTGTTTCGTGGAATTCACGATTTTCTTTACACGATCCCTTGCCAAATTTCGTGAATTTTTCTACGACCGGTTGACGAAAATGATATTCGGTATTTGTTTCAGGGATCTTTGACGAAATTCGCGATTCTTTTAAACGATCTTTTCTTTTGTTGACTGACTGAGGAAATTCTTGATTTTTTGCGCGACTATTTGACCAAATTCGCGGGTGCAATTTTTTTTTTTTCTGTTCGCGATAGTTTGACAAAATTTTCGATTTTTTTTCCGTAGTCTTTAGGCGAAATTTACAAGTTTTCTTTCGCAACTGATGGAAAATTTCTTTTTTTCTAAGGCCAGTTGTTGATATCGGCGATTTTTTTTTTCGTTACCGAATAGCAAAATTCGCGACTGTTTGATGAATTGATTTTGTGGATTTCTCGAAGAAAAAAAAATCATGGCTTTCACGAAATTAAAAAAAAAAATCGCATACGAATCTATGTCTGTTCAAGAAATAAATTTGGAAGATTCCATCCAAACAAATATTTTTATTATGCGGGATTTTCCTTTTTTGTGCGAGATTTGCGATATCCCACACGTTATTTCTAACCCTGCCCCTCAAATAAAACTTTTCTTCCTTCTCTCCAAGAAACCCTTGAAATGAAAGGCCTGATGGAAAGTAGTTTCCTGTTTCCTGGATGATATGCAAGAAGTTTTTACTGCTATGTTTCCAGGTGCTGTACATAATTTTTTATTGTGGAAGAACCAAGTTACTTTGTAACAGAAACATTAGGGCCTTATTTTCTGGATAACTTGCATTCTCATTTGAAGAAATCACTCTATTCTTTATTCACTGATTTGAGCAGAAGCATAAAATGTGGACATTCATAAAGTCCTTTCATTGTTATGGATAGAATTTTTCTTCCTTTTTTTTAAAGTGTGTATGCAAGTATTTTGACTACTGTTATCGAAGAAATACTAATATTTTTTTTCGTTGGAGGCTACTAAAGCTACTATTTTCAGTGTCATTTGGCGTTGGCAGCCCTACAATTGAGATGCTTTTATGAAGTAGAATAAAGGTTTTTTTTCTAAAAAACTCTGATTTTTTAAAATAAAATAACATCAAAGTTGGACTTTTGATTTCCAAATTCAAAGGCTGACAATTACAAGACGGATCCATTTAGTAATCCGCTTTAAATCAAGCTGCTTCGAATTAGGAAAAAACGTTAAGAAAAGGAAGAACGCTACTCGATTCTAAAGCACCTGAATGCTAACATCTGTAATTTTCAGGCAAATAGGAATAGAAATGAGTTTATGAATGTGTCAAAAATAATCACATTTTTGAGTGGAGATTTTTGTTTTTTCTGAAAACGTTATTAATTTGATAAAACAAACAATTCTGTATGTTCTTACCTTCTATTCCATTTTCGTCCTTTTGAAGTCAGACTTGAATGAATTTAGAATCATGGTGTGCTTCATGACATCGCTTGTTATTGAGTTTTCTATAAAAATTTCCTGTTTTTTATCGCGTTTGTTTTTGCGTGGCTCATTCAATCCTGATCTGTTTAAAAAATAGTAATAACAACATTTAACTACGAGTACATTCCCACAAATGACCAGATCAGACCAAGCCAAGTGTGTGTAGGAGTGTGGAGAGGGGTTAGGTAGAGACGCTCCTATTATCTCACTTTGCATAAGAGGGAAACACAAGTTCAAAGGTCAAAGAAGTTCTTTGTGTGACCACCTTGTGTTACTCACTGAAATTAAACTACTTGGGTGTGACTGGACACCAGCTTTGCAGTTGGGGAAATTTTTCCTTCTACTGATCAAATTACAGCTACTGACCAAATATCAATGATTGACCAGCACCGTATTAATGGTTGAGAACTAAAGCGTTTTCGTTTTTGGGGAGGAGAGTGTGGGTGAAATGCTACATACTAAAAAGTTTTAAATTTGATTGCATCTTAAAAAAAAAAAAAAGAGCAATTAAAAATCACTGTAAAAGTCTCAATAAATCACAATCCTAAAATATATGAATATAAATTTCACATTAATTTATATGAAAATCCTATGCATAATACACAATCACATATACTTTTAAAGCAGTGACAAATGAAGGTTTTTAATGATTTGCACAATAAGTACAACCTTAATATCAAGCGTACGTTCAGGGCTGAAACTAGCCTTTTTCTGCGCCAGGGGAAAACATGGATTTTGGCGACCACCCCTCCCTCATCTCCTCACGGACAATAAATATTATTGACCTCCGGTATCCTGTGCAAAATAAATAAATAAATAAATAAAATTCATAAAAAATAAAAATAATTAAAATTAAAGCAAGAAATATGTAAACGACGCTCCCATAGGATTAACATTAGCTTGAGCGTTAAGAGCCTACACAAGTCACGCGAAGAAACTGGAACGCTAATGTTAAACCTATGAGAGCGATCTTTTTAAATTTTCTCGCTTGCATATTAATAGTTTTAAATGATTTTTTTTCTTTGCTTAGAAAAGCTGAGGTTAAATTCTAACCGGGTTAGTGTTTACTTTTTAGATTTTGGTTGCAGATTATTTTTATAAAGTTACCTCCACCTCCAGTACCGATTTCAAAACCTAAAAGTATGGCAAAGCTAAAGATCAATCTAAAGCTAAACTATCCTAAGAAAAAAAAATAATTTTAAAATATTAAAATCCAAACGAGAAATTTCAAAAGAACGCCCCCTTAGTTTAACATTAGCTTCCGAGTTTCTTTGCATGTCATATATATATATATATACACATTGTTGTATGAACGACAAACGATTCATTTGGCGCCCCCTTCACCTTTGTTCGGGTGCCTGGGGCACATGCCCCCTCTGCACTCCCCCCCCCCTAGTTTCGGCCCGGGCTATATTCTTTAAAAAACATTAAAAAGTGGGGTTACTGTTCTATCTTGCATATATATCAAACCTTAGTTTTTACTCGTTGACAGTTGTTCGACCTCGCGCCCTTTGTGACCGGATCTGCATGCAAAAAAAAAGTAATTTTAGTAAAAGGCATGGGCGACATTTTTCAGTTGTCACCTACCTAGAAATGGCAAAAGGACGAGAAATGTAATTTGGGAAGGTAAAAGCAGGGGCGGCTGATGGCGCCCTGGGTGAGTTTTTTTTTTTTAATTACGGGCAGCCGCCCAAACTCGCCTCCTCTCTCTAAGACTGGATTTGGTTGGTTGCAAAAAACAATTGCCCCAAAAGTAATGCAAAAAGTAATGCACAAAAAGTAATGCAAAAAATAATTTCACCAAAAGGAACAGAGCTGCATTTTACAATTTCCACCTAGGGTTGCAAAACGCCTAGAAATGACAAAAAGAAGAGGAAAAATCATTTTGGGGGGATAAAGGCAGGGGCGACTTTATGGGGCGCCCTGTGAGAGATTTTTTTACTGTACCACTGCAAATGCTATACTCTTTTTTTTTCTTTTAAAAGGCTTTACTAAAACATTTTACTTTGTGCACTCCTTCCAGGGCCGAAACTAGCTATATTTTCAGCCGGGGAAAACGTCGATTTTGGCGCCCCCCCCACCTTCCTCTGCAAAGTAAATTTACAAAGAGAAATTTACGAAAGTTTCTTGTAGCGGACTTATTTTAAAATTTAAATTGTGTAACAATAAAATACATAATATTGAAATATATAACCAGCTTTATCAAATATTTATTCATTAAAACCTGGGGAAAAATCGAAAGTAAGCGGAAATAATTCCGCTTTATACACATTTCCGTCTTAGGAGGTATAACTGTTGGTATTCTTTCTGTTGGAACCATGTAGTTTTTTCATTTAAAACACGATTCCATTATAGACGGATTTATTTTTCGAGATTTTACTGTTGTTGTAGCATTACAAATTATTACAATTGGGGCACTTTAATGTCATAGTAATATGAGTCGCATTGTTTTAGGAACTAAAAAACCAGGATTTACTGTAGGTATAAAAATGAATTCCAGTTTTGTAAAATATCTTCCTGTACTATCTACATCAGTTTTTCGGAATTATCACTTATACCACTCTTCTTATTTATAGGCTGATATGTCTAGATACTTTCATGAACTTAATGCTAATTTTCAAATTTATGTCTGACTCAAAACAACAACAACAAAATTATTAAGTTTTTACTTCTTATTTTGTGAATTTTCGACAGCTTGGTTTTTATTGTCCCAGTCGGTTACCTTACCTCGCCTCTTCTAAGGACAGATATGGTGATATGCATGCAAAAAAGTAATTATAAGAAAAAGAATGGGGTTTATTCATTTGCTGTCTTGTACGCGAATCTTTTTATCTATTTGACATTTTTAATGCACTGTACTAAGCTTTTCTTTTTGACTTTTCTGGTAGAAAATATTTTTTACACAAATTTCGCACGCATATATATATATTGTATAAAAAGGCAAACCAAATTTTCATCTGACGTTCCTTGCGCGAGGTGCCCAGAACACATGCCCCCTCAGCCAACTCCCCCCCCTCCCCCCCATAGTTTCAAACCCTGACTCCTTCTCCCATTTGATTTTTTTGCACCGGACAATCATTTGACGTCGCGCCCATAGCAAGACGGGAAAAAAGATCGCTCCAAAAAGAATAGAACAGCCTTCATGGAATCTTTTCTACAGAAAAGTCACATTCAAACAAAATCTTCATTTGGCGCCCTTTTCGCCTTTCGTTCTGATGTCCGGGGCACATGACTCTGCCCCCTCCCCGCCCCCTTCCAGGAAATCGGTTATCGGCGAGGAACAGTTTTACACAAAAGAGAGGAGTAGGGACTGACCTATTGGCCTTTAACAATGTTAGTGGTTCTCCTATTTGCAGTCTTCTATTATAGATGAATCCTTTTTATATATTTGTAAATTTTAATGCATTTGGTTGAGTTTTCCTTTTGGATTTTCCGGCTGCGAGACATTTTTATGCAAATTCGATATATATACATATACATTTTTGTATGCAAAGACAAGAAAAATCTGCATTTGGCGCCCCCTACGCTTTCTGTTCTGGCGCCCGGGGTACAGAAGGTTGGGGGGCACGTGCCCCCCCGTGCCCCCCCGACGCTACGCCTATGGTTCTGGGCGGATCTCTTCGCTTTTTATATTCCACCCGACCATTTTAGTACCTTAATGTTAGTCAGCCACAGGTGTGATGAGTCGCCAAATATTATTCTATCGCCATTATTTCATTTATATTATAATAGTCCAAGTCATGTAACTGCCATAAATAATTATTGGGCTGATCACTTCGCTTTTCAAAAGAAATGTTTCCATTTTGATTAAAGAATCAAAATTATTTTTTCGAATAAAACTACTTAAAAGTTGCCATGATCGCAAAGAATTCCTGGTATACTTTTATGTTAGCCGGGTGCAAATCTCGCCAATAGCTTTTTTTTTTTTAAATTCGCCAGTTAGCATTTTTTTATTTCTCGAATGGTAAATTAAAACGGTGCTACTTGGTTATCCCATCGACCAAAAATCTGTCCCCAAACTGTAAGATTAAATGTCAATAATGGTTGATCGTAAATGTCACATTCACTTGACTTTAAGGAAGTTACACTTGTTTACGTCATCAAGTGATTTTTATTTCGACGATTTATTTGTATTTTTATTAATGTTATACTAATTTATTTGTTCTTTCGTTATTTAAAATAAAAAATTATGTCAATTTGTATAATTTGGCGAAATTGGTCGATGGGAGAAGTAGTACCATTAAAACATTGCTTTGAAGTTGAAATTAAATGTCATGATTTGTTGCATTGCAATATACGCACCGGATTTGGCGTAATTTTTTTTACGACAATTTGGCGAAAACCTCTTTTTCGAATACTGGTTACATATGTGTTTTTAAATTATTTTCTATTATTTTTAAAATGAAATAAGGATGAATAAAAAAAAATTAATTAATAACAATAGAACAAAACAATTTAGAACATTTTTTGTAAATAAAAAGAAAATAAATTCGAATAAACATTTATTAATAAATATAAGCAACAATAGCCGGGTTACCATGTCAGGCAAAATAACGCCATTTTGGCGCCAATTAGGCACCCCGTTGCGTATATGATATCTGTGTCTAATATTTTTCTTTTCGTTTCGTTTTAAAAAAAGAAAGAAGTGAAAGCCATTTATTTTAAATGTTTCAGTTTTAAATGAAAGTTTTGTATTACATAAAATGATAATGAAATACAAATAGAATTATGAATAAAAGTAATATGTTACATTTCTTAGTATACATTTAAGGGAGGCCAAACTGGTCGCCAAATTAGTTTAAAATAATAACCTTTTCTAAAATATGTTTGTGTTTGTTTGTTTTTGACGGCCAATCATCAACACAAGGGATATAGGGCCTACGGGGGAGGAGTGCCCATCGTGGGGGTCTTTCTAAGGGAACCTAACCCGTATTAACGCTTGGCGAACGAAGGTTAGAAGAAAACCACGAAAACTCCGAACTATTAGGCCGACGGGTGCGATTGGGATCGAACCCTGCACCTCCCGTATACCAGCTTCGAGAGCAGAACCTCTCGGCCACTGGTTTCTAAAACATGAAAAAAAAAAATATCTGTTATGATAAAAATTTGAGTTGCCATCATTAGAGAAAATTAATATTTCGAAAAACTAATTAGAATTTAAAAATTCTAATACCAGTTTTGAGATCTGCGGCTCAATACAGATTTTTGGTGTTAATTTCATCGCAAAGTATTCCCTATTTTAGGAGAATTCGCCGTGAAACATAATCAGTTGTTTAATTAGTCGTTTTATAAATTCGTTTCATTTCATCCGTTTCATAAATTAGTTTCACTAGGATTTTTTATATATAGGATAAATTTATCGGTATGTTCCTATAGTTGCAATCGTTCGTTGCCGATACGATGATCACTATCACTCTAATTTTAGTCCACCACACATAATGATGCAAATAAACACTCCTTAGTTGGTATGCTGCCCCCACCACCGGTACAGGTACCTGATACCGGACTCAATGTTAGAATGTTTTGAATTAATAAGTAGGATTCTTCAAATAATATTAATGAATGATTTATTTATAAAATATTTATGTTAAAACACAGTATTTACATTTATAGGCACGGATATAGCAGATCCTGCCCAACATTAAGTTACATGTTAAGATATTATCAACGTATTGGGTTATATCATTAAATTACGCTATTCTCTTCCCGATTGTCCGAATTCAACTAGGGTAACGTGATAATCACACAGTTATCTCCCGAACTCTCCTTACATACGTACTCTTCACTAGAAAAATGCTCCACAGCAGGAGTACTTACTTTTTCCAAAATACACTTTCACCTCTAACTCAAGACTCAAGACTGACTTCTCTCACTCTCTTTCACTGCGTCTTCTCCATTCAAAATTCTACGGTGTTTTCCCTGTAAAACCAAAGACAATCCACGCGCTCTTTTCCCCGCTTGCTCATTGACCAGGCATCACAAGAGATTATCTTTTGTTCATCGCTCTTATTTCTCAGTTATCTATTTTATCACCCAAATTCCGATAGATAACATCTGTTATGGTGTATTCTTTTATACAATAGCGCTTTTCATATAATTTAGATATGAATACAATGGTACTCATTCTAATCCCAAAGATAAGAAAAAATGCTTCCATAACCCGAGTACGTAGATAATGATATACAGATAAATACAATACATAAAGAAAATAGAATTAATTAACAGTAATTCGCATTAAGGCTACATCTCATTAAAGCCAGAGACCTGACAATGGTCAAATAATATTTTAATTCGATGTTAAAGCATCTTTTAAAGTCTGTTCACCAGGTTAGAAATAAACTTTGAAGTATTGATTTACTGGTATGTTTTGACAGTCGAATAATAGTTTAGTTTGCTGTTAAAGTATATTGTAAAATCTGTGTCATCAGGTTAGAAGTAGTTCTCTCTCGACGCGATTACGTATTTCAATTATAACTTTAACCTTTATACATATAATAAGTCGATATGAAATACGTATACCTTAATTTATACATTTAAGCTTATTCGGTCCGAATACGTATAGGTGTATCTCGGTTAATCGTATAATTCAAGTACACGTATATTACAAGTATTTACTGTAGAAGTGTATAGCGAAAACAAAACAAATCCCAATGTTACTAAATGGTGTATACATAATACTGAATTTTTAAAAACGAAAAAATACATTAAAATTAAATTCGAATACTTAAAATCGACGTTTCGATCAACTTTTCTGACCATCACCAGGATAAAGATGTTACATTGATTAACAAACATCAAAGTTAAATGAAAATGCTTAAAATCGACGTTTCGGTCAAATTCTAGAACCATCATCAGGAAAAAGATGTTACATTGCTTTTAAGTTTTTGAAAAACTTTAAAAGCAATGTAACGTCTTTTTCTTGATGATGGTCACAGATGTTGACCGAAACGTCGATTTTAAGTATTTTTATTTAATGTTAATTCTTTGGCATTTTGCATTTTTTAAAGAATCTCTGCATGCCAAAATGCGGATAATTTTTGAAAGCGAGGAGCGCTTTTGAAACAAACTATCAAATAAATTATTTCGTGTGCGGGTGTGAAGGGTAAAAATTGGATCAGATTTTTGTTCGGATTTGATTTTCTGGTCAAATTCCTAGTATTTAATTACAAGCATCCTGTAATATTTCCCTTACAATAGAAGATGAGTGAACTTTTAAGGCTGTTCTCAAAATCAAGAGGGCAAATTTATGACATAAGTTTTAATTTATTTTTGTTCGGAATGCATCAAACTAGCAGTTGTTGTTGTTCAGAAACTATGTAACCAGCTGTTTTTTCCGTTTTTTGCAAACACAATAGATCTTGCAGTAAATAGTGTCATAGTGGCTGTTTTGAACCAAATTTCCCCGCGAAAGAAGAATATCTACTCAAGAAAGGGCGAAAAACGTGTTTGTCACGTGATCAAAATCGCTTATAACTCAACAGGTAATTTATTGATCAAAAAATGGAAAATACAGTTCGATTCCAAATCGCTTCCATGGTCAGGCTTTCCAATATTATATCTTTCCGTTAAAAAAGGAATTTGTATATATGTCAAAACGTTTTGCGCTTGTTGAGCAGAGCAGTTGCGAACAGCCTTAATCAAGCAACAAAATATTGCAACGTTACATGCTGGCCCTTCTTTAGTATAACACATCATCAGGCAATCTTATTGGACTATTGGTGGAAAAAAGACCATCAACAAATGTATCAATAGATGCTTAAATTGCTACAAATGTAAGAGGTCTACTGTAACCCCTCAATTGATGGACAATTTACCAAAACAGCGAGTAAACCTGGAACGTCCCTTTTTCTCCAGCGGTGTTGATCACGCAGGCCCTATATAGATTAAGTGCAGCAAGGGTCGTGGTGCAAAGACAACTAATGACTACATAGCTTTGTTGATTTGTTTTGCTATCACATATTGAAGCTGTTAGTGATTTGACAGCTGAGGCATTCATAACAGCTCGTCGTCGATTCAGTACAAGGCGAAGTGCCCCACGCCATCTTTACAGTAACAATGGTAAAACTTTGTTGCGCATCGAGAAAAATTGACAATATACAAAAGCTATGGCTTTCATTGTCTAACAATGAAACCATTTCGCATCATTTAACGCAAACCTCTATGGAGCGGCTCTTTATCCCCCCCGCTTTCCCGCATTTTGGCGGAATTTAGGAAGCTCAACCAAACATCATATCAAAAGAGTCATAGGAGAGACGCTGTTAACTTTTGAAGAATTGTCAAATAGCACAAATAGCATCATTACTCAATTCGCGGCCACTTCTACTGTGCGGGATCCTAAGAAGGCGGTAGCGGGAACGGTTTACTTCGAAGGCATAAAAACAAATATAGATTAGATTGAAGAAAAATAGGTTTTATTTTGTAAAAATAAACAAGTTTTATCTAGGCTAAATAATTGGTAGTTATTTACACACAACAAAAATAATAAATGTTGAAGTGAATAGATGCAAAGTCCAAAAAGTTTATGAGACGGTGGCAGCTTAATGCATAAGTCCCTTTAATAACACAGAGTGTTGCGTCACTGCAATTTAGATTTCAGATGATCATGTCCCTTGTGATTATGAGCAATCGGTTGACGATAGTTCCTTTTTAGAGATAAGATATCTTTGCACTGCTATGGCGACCTTTAGCTGTGCCAATACCGCAGCAGCAATACCGAGTACCTATTATCAGTAACCGGCCTGGTTGCCGTTAGAGAACCGCTCGGCTACTTCTCTACTCGGGTCGGCTGCCCGTGAAACCTTGAGTTAACCCCAGAGAGATTCTTCCTCTCCTTACAGGTCCAACCTGTATTGTAACTCACCTGAGTCTAGAAAATTAGCTAACTAACTTAAAAATCATCATCGTATCTTATATATTCACAAATTATCTTGTTCTAAAACAATGTGGAGTCTCTTAGCCACTCGCCATCTTTTCCTGTCAAAAACCTTTGACAGCTGTTCTCTGAATGGCTTGGCGGGGGACCGCCTCTATTTTTTGCACACAGTGCCTCGAGAGGAAATTTCTCATGGAAAAATATTTCTGTTATTTCGGCACGTGGTGCATCAAAGACAAGACCGGTGGTCTCGTGCATTAGTGACTGTCATCGACTGTCAAACGTCGTAGATCGATTGTGACCGACTGCTTCTTTTTATCTTACCGTTCGGATTAGTAAACTTAGCCATATTTTTGCTCTGCTTTGGAAGCACATTAGTTTTTTCTGTCTAGTGAATCTGTGTCACTGAGGGGCAGGGAATATTGTAAGACAGTCCAAGTCTTTACACTGCATTTAAATGATAATGATACTGACTGTATCAATGTTCTCACACCCTCACATTTCCGTACAGGTGATGTTCTACTCTCGACGCCTGAGGAGTCCCCATCTTGTACAACGAGTCCTAAAAACCGCTGGCAGCAAGGCCGAAACTAGCCTTTTTTGCACCCGGGGCAAACTTGGATTTTAGCGCCCCCCCCTCCCTCTCCTCCGAAAAATATATTTACAAAGAGAATTTTACTAATTTTCTAATAGCCGAGTTACTTTAAAATTTAAAATATGTAATCATGAAATATGTAATACTGAACTACATAATCTGCTTTGTCAAATGTTGATTCATTGAAATCTTGAAAATGGAATCGAAAAAAAATCCGCTTTATGCGGGATCCTTATGCCATATCATCATTCGATTCTTTTATGCTTTGGCATGTCCCAGACAGGACGAATTTAACAATACCGTGCTAAATATAGACATGAGAAAAATCGACAAACAAATCTTCCTTTGGCGCCCGGGGCACATGCCCCTTCTGCACCCCCCTTAATTTCGGCCCTGGCTGGCAGCTGTTACAAAACACGAAAATTGGCTTTTGTAAGAGATGGAAACGCGACTACCTCTCTTCTCTTTAGCAGAGGTCGAAGTGGAAAACTGCAGCAGCTAACAAAAAGCTACTTATGGACGATAACGAACCACCTCGCTCTTGGTCCATGGGGAGTATACTCGAAGTACACGGAGGTAAAGATGGGCTCATCAGAGTTGTAACGGTCAAATACAAAAACTGCATAGTCAAGAGACCAGTGACCAAAGTCGCCCTATATAACAGGACTAAAGCCCTGATAGGGTGGGAGAATGTTGCACCCATACAAATATTCATCAAAAAAGAATTCTATTTGATTACATCAATCATTGCTACAATTAAGAAAAAACAGATTGGATTTTGTTGCAAATTTTGTCTAGTTTCTGAATTTCGTAATGCTTTTCCCCAAAAACAATAAGAAATTTAATTTAATAACAACTATTTTGGGGGGTTTTCGGGGAGGAAAATTTTGGGGGTAAGTTAAAAATTCGGATTCAGCGACCCAAAAAACTTAAAGTAAACCTTATAAGGAAAGTTCGGAGGGTAAATGGGAGGGCGAATGTAAACGTGTGAGTGGTTAAGTGGAATTGCGCAACTTAGTCCACGCAGTACCGTGCGCATGTTCCGAGGCAGATCATCCCTTCCCCTTCATCCTAAGTCATAATGTCATATATCTAATTTGTTGCAAATTTAGTCTACTTTCTGAATTTCTAGATACTTTTTCCCTAAAACAATAAAAAATTGATTTTTTTAATAAAAACCTTTTTTGGGGGGCTTTTTACCAAAATTTGGGGGAGTTGCCGGAGGAAATTTTGGTGGGAAGTTAAAAATTCGGATTCAGCGACCCAAAAAACATAAAGTAAGCCAATTTCCAGAACTACCATGAATTTTGCTAGGTAGAGGAGACTATACGGTCTCTAATGCCTGAACTATAAATCAAGATAGAGATAAAACCAGTTCAACAATTTTATCTGGCCGCTTTTGATGAGTTTTCATTTCATTTATCTGTAAGAGCTGGTTTTATCAGAAGCATCTTATTATGATAATTTTTTCTTCAACCCCTATTTTTTTTAAAATTATTTTTGCTGTAAGAGTTGGTCCTATCAAAAACTTGTGGATATAAAAATTTTAAATAATATTAAGAATATTTATAAAAAATTTAAACGAATTTGACATCTTGTGAATTGACTAAGTTATGAATATTTTTCTTGTTCACACACCCCCTTTTTTGTTTTGTTTTACCTTTTTTTTTTTTGGCTTAATTTTTATTTATTTATTTATTTATTTATTTATTATTATTATTATTATTATTATTATTATTATTATTATTATTATTATTATTATTATTATTATTATTTAATTTTATTTATTTATTTATTTGCTGTAAGAGAAAGAGTCCTATGAAAAACTTGTCAATATAAAAATTGTAGATAAGATTGAGAAGATTTATAATAAATTGAAGTGAATTTGATACATTGTGAATTGACAAAATTATGATTTTTTTTCTTCTTAAAACCCTTTTTTTCGCCTCTTGAGCCCATTTAATATCAAAAATCTGTCATACATAAACTTTTGGCCCTTTCCCTAGAAATAATAATAACTTTAAACTGATTTGATATGCATTATAATTAGGAAGTCATGTTTTTCTGTTTTCACAAAACTCCTCCCTATTTCCATCCCCTTGGTGCGATTTTGCCCATTAACGAGCTTGACCGAGATTTTCTGCCCCTTGATTTTCTGTAACAGTTTGGAAGAAATTTGTGCAGAATTATGGAAGTTACCGTGGTTATAAAAAAGTTACATATATATAGATAAAGTTTTGAACGGGGGGTGGTTTTGGGTTCTAGGGATCATAATCGACGTAGATCTGCAAAACTTTTTCAGAAATTCCAACGTAAGGGAGAATGTAACAGGTAGTATTTCTTACGAAATCAACTTAAAAAATTCCGTTTCACGATTCTTTGAAAACTTCATTCTATGGATAAAATAATGACTCTTTTCCACATTTGCATATCTATTATAATTTTGCATTACTATCACAATAAACTAGCAACATGCTGAACACGTTTTGAAGACCATTTTAGGGTAACTATCCTGAAAACCAGTTACTATTTGGATTAGCATTTGATCATAGTGTTCAAACGCCAAAAGCAAGTAAAAATGAATTCGACCTTTGCCCGAAATATTTACTCAAATTGCATTGACGCACTTAACTTTGTGGAAGGGCAAGAAATCGATTTCAGTTAGAAACGAACATATAAAACCAGTTTCTTTCTTTACACTTTGGCTCTTTTGAATAATTTCTTCTTTTTTTTTACATGCTATAAGCATAAGTTATGAGATAACCAGCTAGTAAGGTGAGAATATTCAAATCGAAAGATTTCAGTTGAGATTTTCTGCTAGGTTTTCCACTAAAACATGTGTAGGTGTTGATATCATGTAAAACAATGAGAGGCAAAACAATAGAAAGATTATATGGATGTAAAGAGAATTTCAAGGTTTAATTATCGTATTATATTTCATAAAAATCCCAACCTCGTCATTTTTCATGTGTTTGCGGCATTTCCAATATATTCTGCAACCGCTATTCTCTAGCTTTTTATCTCCCGGACCACAAACACATGTTTGGTATGTTATAAGGCTGTTCTCAACTGCTCTGCTCAACAAGCGCAAAACGTTCTGACACATTTACAAATTCATTTTTTAACGGAAAGGTATAAAATTGGAAAGCCTGACCATGGAAGCATTTGAAATCGAACTGTGTTTTCCATTTTTTGATCAATAAATTACCTATTGAGTTATAAGCGATTTTGATCACGTGACAAACACGTTTTTCACACTTTCTTGAGTGAATATTCTTCTTTAGCGCGGAAATTCTGTTCAAAACGCCCACTTTGACACTTTTTTCTGAAAGATCTATTGCGTTTGCAAAAAAAAAAAAAAAAAAAAAAAAAAAAAACGGAAAAACAATTCGATTACATAGTTTCTGAACAACAACATCTGCTAGTTTCATGCATTTCTGAACAAAACTAAATTAAAACTTATGTCATAAAGTTGCCCCCTTGGATTTGAGAACAGCCTTAAGTGGTCGCAATACACTATATTTATATAATAACTAGCAAACCCCGCGGCTTTGCTCGCGTAATATTTGAAATATGCCAAGTGATATTTATATGTTTAATTTTTATTAAAAGGTACTAACTAAATTTTTATTTTATTAAAAGGTAATATTTCATTTAATTAAAAGGTTTTTTTTATTAAAAGGTACTTATTACTTTTAATTATAATTCAAAACACAGTTTGATTAAACACCATTAGTACACTGCATTAGGCAGAAATGAGACTTAAATTAATAAAACGAAATAAAACTAAATAAATGATAATTTAGAAAATATTTTGAAACTTTTATGCTCAATTAATACGCTCATTTCAGTATTCATTTGAAGTTTTGAATTTTTTAGAAACCATCTTCTTACATCTTAAAATTAACTATCATGTCAAATTCCAAATCTTACCACCTCTCTCAACAAAAAGGGCTATGTAGAAATAGGAATTGTCACCATTAATTTGCCAACATTAATTTTGAAATCGGTTTGTTATTTCCTAATATTCCACAGAAACGTAATTTAGAAAGCTTTTAAAGGCCTTTTTTAGAACGTTTGTTGTTCCTGTAAACCCCTGGTGGTAGAATCATCGGCATAAAATATAGCCTGTGTAGGATCAGAGACTGTTACGATTGATTTGCAACTATTACTTTTATAATCGGTTTATATTCACTGAAATTGCATAGGAATCGTAATTCAGGACTTTTTTAGAATGCTTTTCGCACCTCCCCTTCACTTCATCCCTTTTTAATTCGAATTTATTTTTGACAGTCCTTCGAGGGCATTTATATTTTATAAGTAGCTACCATGCCATATTTAAAGTTTCTAGCCTTTTCAGTATCACAGAAATCGCAATTTAGAAAGTTTTTAGCTCCTGCAACCCTCTGGTGGTAGTAGCACAGACATAAAATATAGCTTATGTTTGAGCAGGTTCTATCACCAACAATTTGTCATCACTATTTAGGGTTTCGTTCATCTGACGAAACCCTATTCGCCTCGCTCCTGTGTCTGTCTGTCCGTCACAGAGCCCGTTCTCAGAAACTATACATGTTGGAGACTTGAAATTTTGCATACTTATAGCTGGACACCTCAGATCAAACGACAAATCTAAAAATTTTGAAAAAGTCGTACATTTAACCCTTTGGGCTCCCACGTGTGTATTATAAACAATTTTTTCTATGCGAGCCTCTAATTAGGTTGGAGGCGTGGAACATTGCATACTTATAGCTGAACACCTCACATCAAACGACAAATCATAAAATTTTGAAAAAGTTGTAAATTTAACCCTTTGGGGTCTCACATGTGTATTTTAAACTATCCTTTCTAAGTGAGCCCCTAATTAGGTTGTAGGCGTGAAATTTTACTTATAGCTGAACACCTCACATCAAACGACAAGCTATAAAATTTTGAAAAAGTCGTACATTTAACCCTTTGGGCTCCCACATGTGTATTTTAAACAATTCTTTCTAAGTGAGCCCCTAATTAGGTTGGAGGCGTGGAATTTTGCACACTTATAGCTGAATGCCTCACATCAAACGACAAATCATAAAATTTTGAAAAAGTCGTACATTTAACCCTTTGGGCTCCCACATGCGTATTTTAAGCAATTCTTTCTAACTGAGCTCCTCATTAAATCGGAGATATGAAATTTTGCATACTTATAGCAGAATACCTGAGGCCAGGCGACAAATCATAAAATCTTGAAAAAGGTCTTACGTTTAATCCTTTGGGCTCCCACATGTGTATTTTAAACAATTCTTTCTAAGTGAGCCCTAATTAGGTTGGAGGCGTGAAATTTTGCATACTTATAGCTGAACACTTCACATCAAACGACAAATCATAAAATTTTGAAAAAGTCGTACATTTAACCCTTTGGGCTCCAACATGTGTATTTTAAACAATTCTTTCAAAGTGAGCCCCTAATTAGGTTGGAGGCGTGAAATTTTGCATATTTATAGCTGAACACCTCACATCAAACGATAAATCATGAATTTTCAAAAAGTCGTACATTTAACCCTTTGGGCTCCCACATGCGTATTTTAAACAATTCTTTCTAAGTGAGCCCCTATTTAGGTTTGAGGCGTGAAATTTTGCACACTTATAGTTAAACACCTCACATCAAATTAGAAACCATAAAATTTTGAAAAAGTCTTATGTTATTTACTCCTCCGGGTTCTAACTTGTGTATTTTAAGCAATTTTTCTAACCTCCGCCCTTTTCAGCCGGGGAGCAATTTTCCAACATTTGCCGACACCCCTTTGACCATTCTTTCATATTATGCACCATAGTCTTACATATTTTAGTTCCACTTTTTACCGCCAGGGGCGCCTGCTTATCTCGGATGCTATTGGCCCAATCCTCTCGACTAATATATCTACGGATAGTATGTAAAACGGAGTTTCATTCGGATAGAGGTTTGTTTAGAATAGAGCACGCCCCTGGTTGCGAAATGTGAACTAACAGATTTTTCAAAAGGATAAAGTGTTTTGAAAGGAATACTAAACGAATCCCTCTGTGCGATCTGTGATCACACTTACCCTATTTGTTTTTTAATCGGTTTGGTATTTGATAAGATTGCATAAAAATTGTAATTTATAACGCTTTTCGCTCACTTCATCTTTTTAAATTTGGAATTTTCTTTCGACTGTTTTTAGAAAGCAGTTGCATCTTGTAAGTAAATACCATGCCATACTTCAAAGTGTTAGACCTCTCAGTTGTGCAAAAACGCAAATTAGAACATGTTTTGCTTTTGCAGCCCTCAGATGGTAGTGGCAGCAACATAAAATATAACCTATGTTATAGCAGGGACTGTTACCATTGATTTGTAAACATAACTTTTGAAATAGCTTTGGTATTTCCTGAGATTGAGTAGAAATCGCAATTTAGAACGTTTTTAGAACGCTTTTCGCGCATTTTCACCGCTTTTTAAATTTCTAATTTTTTCGAAACTCTTCTTAAACATCATTTATATCTAATAAATATGTACCTTGCCTAATTTTAAGTTGCTAGCCCCTACCGATCACAAAAATCGAAATTTAGAACGCTTTTTTGCTCCTGCAACGTCTAGGTGATAGTGATACTTACATAAAATAGCGTCTCTGTTAGAGCAGAGGCTGTCAGCATCAATTTCCTACCACTACTTTTGAAATCAGTTTGATTCTTCCTGAGATTGCTCACAAATCGGCATTTAGAACGTTTTTAGAAAGCTTTTCGCGCATTTTGCTCCTGCATCTCCTCTGGGGTAGTGGAAACAGATATAAAATATAGCCTATCTTGGAGCAAGATCTGTCACCATCTTTTTTGCACCATTATATTTGAAATCGGTTCAGTACTTCATCAGATTGCATAGAAATCGCAATTTAGAACGTTTTTTACAACGCTTTTGGCGCATTTTCACCCCTTTTAAATTTCCAAATTTTTAGTAAATGTCCTTAGATATTCATTGATGTCTTATAACTAACTACCATTCCAAATTTCATGATTCTAGGCCATTCCGGAACGCAAAAACCGCAATTTAGAACGTTCTTCTTCTGAACCATTTTTGGGGTAGTGGCACCAACATAAAACATAGCCTATGTTGGAGCAAGGGTTGCCACCATCATTTTGACGCCTTTATTTTTTAAATCGGTTTGGTATTTCATGAGATTGTGTGGAAACCACCATGTAGAACGCTTTTTAGAACGCTTTTCCCGCATTTTCACCCCTTTTAAATTTCGAATTGTTTAAGAACTGTTCTTAGAAATCCTTTATATCTAATAAGTAGCTAATACTTCAAATTTCATATTTCTAGGTCCTTCAGTAACACATAAATCGCATTTTTAGAACGTTTTTTGCTCCTACACCCCCTTTGGAGTAGTGGCACCGACATAAAACATAGCCTATCTTGGAGCAAACGTTGTCACTATCATTTTGACACCAATATTTTTTAAATAGGTTTGGTATTTCCTGAGATTATGTAGAAATTACCATTTAGAACGTTTTTTTTAACGCTTTTTGTGCATTTTCACCCCTTTTAAATTTCGAATTGTTTAAGAACTGTTCTTACACACCATTTATATCTTATAAGTAACTAATATTCCAAATTTCATATTTCTAGGCCCTTCAGTAACACAAAAACCGCATTTTTAGAACGTTTTTTGCTCCTGCACCCCCTTTGGGGTACTGGCACCGACATAAGATATAGCTATGTTCTAAGTTGGGCGAACGCCAACATTTTGATACCATTACTTTTGGAATCGGTTCGGTAGTTCCTGAGCTTATCTCCGACAAATAAACAATTTTTTCCTCTTAATAATAGGAGTATAGATGTAAAAAATTTAATTAAAATCGTGAGACAACAAAAGTAGCATTATAACAAAATTAATATAACCGCAATATCGGCTATATAATAAATATGACACATAATAATATAATAGTGCAGAATTCCAAGTTCTAAAGATAAAAATTAGGAGATATTTGTAATAACTTTTTAACAAAAACTTTTTAATCACTTGAAATGGAAATATATAGAATGAAATTTATTAATTTAAAAAAAAAAATAATGTTGAAGGAATAGAGATGATTTAAAAATATACACACCACTATAATACATATAAAAAAATTTGACTAAGCAAACTACATTTTGGTGTTTTAAAGTAATTTAATAGAAAAAAAATAGCTTAATTATAAATAACAGGTGAGATTTAGTATCTCACAAAAAAATATATAAAACATTAATAAAGGACTTAAATGCCTTTTATGCGCATCTACTTAGGGCTGTTCTCAAATCCGAAGAGCTTACTTTCTGACACATTTTTTAATTCCTTTTTGTTCGGAAGCGCATGAAATCGGCAGGTGAATTCAAAAACTATGTTGTCGAAAGACGTTTTCCATTTTTTGGTAAAGGAAGAAGATTTTTCAAAAAATATTGTCAAATGTGGCGCTTTGAACTGAATTTCCGTACGCGACACCCCGAGGAAGGAGAAAAACAGGTCGTCACGTGATCACAATTGTTTATAACTCGATAAGTAATTTATTTATCAAAAAATGGAAAACTCATTTCGATTTCAAATCACTTCAATACTCACACCTGCCAATTTTATGCATTTACGTTTAAAAATGAGTCAGAAAATGTGTGAGAAAGTTTCGCGTTGTTGCGCAGGATATTTGGGAATCGCCTATACGGGCCACATTCGGGCCGCGAGCCGTAGGTGGATTTTTAAGTGTGGCTGTACAAGGTTGTGTCCAGTAAATGTGCAGCGGGAAATGTATGACCTTATGATTATAACTAGTTACTTTTTGAGAAATTCACAAACCATTTTCATTCGTAAATCGATAATATTGGTTCGTCTTTTTCACATACCAAGAAATCGTATAGTGTTTTCAATTTCTCTAAAATAAAGAATCTTTCATAAAAGTTGTCAAAGTCGGTGTTTAAAGCTGTTTATTGGGAACGAGACAGTCCGGGAATGGTCCTATCAGAAAGCAATCACTTATAAGATTACTAGAAAGATAGCCCGTCAAAAATTACGGAATATCTACCCTATATATATAAAATCCTAATGAAACGACTGAATTGAAACGAATTTATGTAACGATTCTATGAAACGACTGATTAAACAACTGATTATGTTTCACGGCGATTTCTCCTGAAATATGGAACACTTTGCGATGAAATTAACGCCAAAAATCTGTATTGATCCACAGATCTCAAAACTGGTATTAGAATTTTTAAATTCAAATTAGTTTTCGAAATATAAATTTTTTTTCTAATTTTAAATACTTTTTTCTAATGAAGACAACTCAAATTTCAATCATAACAGATATTTTTTTTTTTTTTTATTTCAGAAAAGGTTATAATTTTAAATTAATTTGGCGACCAGTTTGGCCTCCCTTAAATCCAGTTTGGCCTCCCTTAAATCTCCCTTAGAAAAATGCTTTTTTTGTTATTTCGTTATCATTTTATTTAATACAAAATATTCCTTTAAAACTTAAACATTTAAAATGAATGGCTTTCACTTCTTTCTTTTTTTTTACTTTTTTTGTTCACTTAATAAAAGAAAAATTTTCATTCCAATATTCTGGTGCCAATGTGGCATTTAAGAATTAAAATTAAGTGGTCCAAAAATAAACCACCGCCCCTGAAGAGGTTAAAGCAGTAAACTGCAGTAATTGCAGTAAATTGTATTATATCAATCGTTTTATAACGCTGTTTAAAAATACCGGTCGGAAAAGACTCTGTTTACTTAATTCATTTTATTTTAGCTTCGTTTCAAATGTTTAACTGATCTTCCTTAATCAAACACGAAAACAACCATTGGATGTCTTAATAGCAACTGATTCGACCTTAAATTTTCGCAATCAAAGGGAACTGAATGGAAACCCGTTTACAGGGAAATCGCTATAGGTTTTTTCATTATAATTCAATCTTCTCTAATCTTTTAAAAACCGATCAAATTAGCCTGATTTTAGATTTTGCGGTGTCTGCACGGGGGTTGGCGAGTGTAGCTTGCAGGGGGCAGAGCCCCCTAGTGAGATATAAAGATATATACAATATATATGCAAGAATATGAATTTTTCTCACTCATTTCGCAGTGATAGATGAAAATAACATATTTTAAAAACGAAACTCATTTATGAAAATCTTTAATACAGTAGTAGACCACTAATCCGCACACATTGGTTCCCAGTGTTGTGCAGATTTGAGGCTTTTTAAGGATTACAGGTCATGTCTATATTATAAAATTAGATATATGGCTTTTTTTTATGCTAAATAAATTGTATAAATATTGAAAAGATTTGAGGCTTTTTAAGGATTACAGGTCATGTCTATATTATAAAATTAGATATATGGCTTTTTTTATGCTAAATAAATTGTATAAATATTGAAAAGATTTGAGGCTTTTTAAGGATTACAGGTCATGTCTATATTATAAAATTAGATATATGGCTTTTTTATGCTAAATAAATTGTATAAATATTGAAAAGATTTGAGGCTTTTTAAGGATTACAGGTCATGTCTATATTATAAAATTAGATATATGGCTTTTTTATGCTAAATAAATTGTATAAATATTGAAAAGATTTGAGGCTTTTTAAGGATTACAGGTCATGTCTATATTATAAAATTAGATATGCTTTTTTATGCTAAATAAATTGTATAAATATTGAAAAAATAATGCGTGTGTAAAGAAATGAAACAGCGAATAGGTTGCCAGTAAATATGTTGCCAATTTTCCTTCTTCGGCAAGGACTCTAAAAAGGAAAAGTACCGAGAATTTAACTTTTGTATCCAACTATGTAAAGCGTGGTACTTTTTCAGTATAGGAAACTTGGCGTACTTTTTTAAAGTTTGTCATAATTTGGGCTTCAGAAATGAGACTTTTTGCCAAATGATATAAACAGCTATGAAAACAAAATTAATGAACTTTTAAGTTTATTTATATAATCTATAAACATTTTATTTTTATTTATATTATTGTTTTATATATATATATATATGTATATATATATATATACAATTTACTTCAGTTTGTATACAAAAATAGTTAAATGGCTTCTTTATATTAAATAAATTGTACACATATTGAAAAATTATTTATGTATATGAAACAGTGAATAAGTTGCTACAGAAAATATGTCGCCAAATTTCATTTTCTCTATCTAGGCAAGGGTCCTATACTGAAAAAGTACTTAAAGCGCATTAAAATCGGACAGTTATTAGCTCAGACAGTACAGCTCCGTCTATTGGCTGCATGTTATTAGTAGCATCAGAATGAAGGTGTAAAGGCGTACATTTTCGTATATTACACTTTAAATTCTCACCCATAGATTTTGAAAAAAACCCTAAAAGTGCGGAGTTTAAATTAAATTGCGGTGACCTCGATTATGAAATATTAATTGTTTTAAAAGGGAATTTCGCCAAATTAGCTAGCTATTCGCCAAGTTGGCTTCATGTATGAAAACTTATTTTTGTCGCCAAATTTGGCGATATTTCGACAAGTTGATCAACATTTGCCGCTACTGTGGTAACCCTGCATTAGTATTTTTCAACAATTACTCATTACAAATGAGGCGGTCCTATACCGGAATTGTGAGGGACACACAGAGACTTGGATTTTATATAAAGAGATATTTCATTTACGAGATGGATATATTCAAGTAAAGTAGTCCACGAATTTTCACGTTATATCACAATTGATAAAAAATAGTGGGAGAGCATATTTTGAAGAATTCACGATTCGTTTTAAATCATATTAAAGTCATCACTGAGAGTTTTACGCTGGTGTTGTTCAATGTAAATGAGCACAAGAAAACGGGCAACTTTATGACATAAGTTTTCATTTATTTTTGTTCGGAAATGCATGAAACTAGCAGGTGCTGTTGTTCAGAAACTATGTAATCAAGCTGTTTTTACCGTTTTTTTTTTTTTTTTTTTTTTTTTTTTTTTTTTGCAAACGCAATATATCTTTCAGAAAATAGTATAAAAGTGGGCGTTTTGAACCGAATTTCCGCGCGAAAGAAAAATATCCACTCAAGAAAGGATGAAAAACTTAATTAAACTTAATTAAACTTAATTGTCACTTAATCAAAATCGCTTATAACTCAATAGGTAATTTATTTATCAAAAAAGGGAAAACACAGTTCGATTGGAAATCGCTTCCATGGTCATGTCTTCCAATTTTATATCTTTCCGTTAAAAAATGAATTCGTAAATGTGTCAAAACATTTTGCGCTTGTTGAGCAGAGCAGTTGAGAACAGCCTTAATTCATTTTTGTTCGAAAACGCATGGGATTGGCAGGTGTTGCTATTCAGAAACTATGTAACCGAAAAATTTACATTTTTTTTTAAAATAAAGATTTTTCAGAAAATACTGTCTAAGTTGGCGTTTTGAACCGAATTTCCACACGCAGCACCCCGAGAAATGAGAAAACGCCCGGTTTCACCTGACTACAATTGATTATAGCTCGATAAGTAAATTTATTTACGAGAAAAATGGAAAACTCATTTCGATTCGAAATTGCTTCAAATTTCTTGAGTCCTGTGCCAATTTTATACCTTTACGTTTAAAAACGAGTCAAATAATACATTAAATTAAAAAAATCAAAAAACCCGACTACGTAAAAAGCGAACTAATTAATTTTTTCTCATCAATATGAAACTATTTTTTATATTACTTACCTTTTTTTTATTTACATGTATTGATGACTTTTAAGTTGTGTTTAATTATTAGTTCCTATCTACAAACACTCTTTTGATGAGGCCTATAGATGTCTATTATGAAGGTTAGAGTTACAGTAAAGGTAGCGGTCCAAAGTACACAACTTCCAGGTTGTGTAATATTTAAACGGAGCTTCTGACTACAAAATGGTCAATGAAACATCGTCTTCATTTTGAAAGAAATATTCAATGATATGCCACTCAATAGGGTGCGTAAATTTTGTTTTTCGTCTCTACCGCCATTTTGTATTTTACGGCCGCCATTTTGAATTAATAAAAACAAAACCTATCCTATAACCATCGGAAGATTAAGACGAATCGATAGAGACCTCATTCATAAAAATCCATTCAGCCGGTAGGATGTTTCGAGGGTATAAAGAAATCCACATACACAGATACGCGTGAAACAAATAACCCTTCTTTTCAGCCGGGTAAAAAGGTGTCAGAAAATTTCGCGTTGTTATGGAGGGGAATTGAGAGCTGCTTTAAGGCCGTTCTCAAATCCAAAGGGGAAACTTTTTAGCTTTAAGACAGCATTCCGTTATAGACAGGGTCGGTACTTATAAGTTTTACTGTATTTTTATGTCTCGATTTAGAAGCTTCTGCCCAGCTTTTTTTGTTTTCCTGTCCCGCTGTTTGTGTAACCGGACCTGGAAACACTAGTAATGAAAAAAAGGGAGGGGGGGGGGGTAGAGCAACAAGACTATAAACATGTTTTAGGCTTTATTAAAAATCTTGAGGCCAAAAAATTTCTTGCATCCAAGCATCTTAAATCGCGTCCGGCTTTTGGCCTGGAACACAAATTTCTTATTAAAAGAAAGTGATTCTTGAAAAAAAGTTACTGACTTCTATCATTGTGAGCAATTTGTGGTCTGGATTTACAAAATTTCAGGAGCAATAAAAGAAAAAAAAGTTTCCAGAGACTTTATTGAATCATTGTTAATCCCATGAAAATTATCCCAGATGCTTCATGATTTTCTATCATGTGACGGTTGGAGAACTACGTCATAAAAGATAGGTTTACAGAATGTAATCAATCATTGGTAGCTATGAATGCACATTATGTAATAAAGAGAATGGAAGTGAAAACTATGTTAGGGGCCTCCCAGTATAGACAGTGCTAACGAAACTGGTATGTAGGCTATGCGCCCAAGGTTGGAGGAAAAGCCGGACTCATCTTCGTCTGAACTGTCTCCACTCAGCAGGATGTCTGCAAAACAATGGTTATCCTGATATTGGCGAGATATTTTTTTTTCTATTGAGTTGGAATTGTAATATTTATCTCAAATCCCAAAGGGCAACTTTCTGACATAAGTTTTAATTTATTTTTGTTCGAAAATGCATGAAACTAGCTGGTGTTGTTGTCCAGAAACTATGTAATTCAGCTGTTTTTCCATTTTTTTTTTTTTTGCAGGCGCAATAGATCTTTCAGAAATTAGTGTCAAAGTGGGCGTTTTGAACCAAATTTCCACGCGAAGGAAGAAAAAGCACTCAGGAACGGACGAAAAACGTGTTTGTCACGTGATAAAATTCGCTTATAACTCAATAGGTAATTGGTTGATCCAAAAATGGAAAAAAACAGTTCAATTCCAAATCGCTTCCATGGCCAAGCTTTCCAATTTTATATCTTTTCGTTAAAAAATAAATTTGTAAATGTGTCAAAACGTTTTGCGCTTGTTGAGCAGAGAAGTTAAGAACAGCCTTAATGACAGAAATCTTATTGTTGGCTGCATATTTTTTCCATTATCTTTTTTTGCAATGATCCCAGTCTTTGTATAGTAAAATCTTGACTGATAACGGTATATATACAGTAGAACCCCGCTAATCCGAAATCCCGGTTAATCCGAACCTATTTTATTTTCGAAAATTATACTTGAACAAATTAACTGAAAAGATTAACTTACGAAATTTTCGGAATTACAAGATGAATGTCGGAAAAAGCGTGCAGAAGTTAGAATTAAACATAAAATGGCAGTAGAGCATGTTTTTTATTCTTTAAACAGCTTGAATAGAATTTAAAAAAAATAATGTAAAAGTACAACATATGTACACGAATATAAAATGAAAATGTGCACTGTAGACCTACTCGTAGAAGCCATCTTAAAAAAAAATCTCCAGTATCGGTTTGTTTATCAGTCACTATAAAATTATCTTTTAAAATGCAAAAAGTATTTAATTGAAATGACAAAAAAATATTTTTTCTTTCAACAATATGATTTTGCAAATTATCTACAGAAATGTTTCTTTTTTTCCTCCTCGTCGACGTGGTGACTGAGCTATTTATAGATTCGGGATTTTGAACCTTTTGTAATGGGTTGTAACGTAATTTCTCATTCTTAAGTTTCATTGGATTATTATAAACATCAGGAGTGATGAAACAAGGAATACAATTTTTTTTTCGAAAGTCGTGCCAGATTATCTAGCATGCCGGACCTTAGGAGGCTGGATTAGAGGATGTTTATTATGTTATTGAGTACTTATAACTTTCAAATTTTTAGCACGCATCTTTTTGTTTTCTATTTTTATAGGAATTTCGGATAATCCGAATTTTTTGTAATCCCAACTGGCACCGGTCCCGATTAGTTCGGATTAGCTGGGTTCTACTGTATTAATAGTAGCATTAGTACTTAATAGCAGGTTAGTATATTTGAGTAGCAATAATAATAATAATAATAATACTGACTATTTAGTTAGCGGAGATAATGGCACAGAAAACAAACAAAAAAAATAATAGCAGTTTCAACACCATATTAAAAATAAAGCAATTTAACAAATTACAACGACCATTTGGAAAATGATTCTTTCAAAGACTAAAATTTAAGACATAAAAAATCGCACGGAGTTGATCCTACATTACGCACGCCATGGATTAAACGATAACATTCCTGGACCCATCATGAACAAATTTTAAAAGAAATTTCAGTTTTGCAATTTTCGGTACTGTAAATTTTTAAACTTCTACGGAGCTGGTCATACATTACGTACGCCATGAATTTAAGATTAGTGTTATTACACGTAAACATTGCAAGCAAGAAAAATCGCCTGCGACTCGTCAGATTTTATTGTCTGTTCGGGAAAAGGCTTTTCTATCGTCAGATTTCCAAAAAATCTCACGACCAATTTTAAATAAAATTTCATTCTTAAACTTCTAAACACCCGACAATATTACTTTTTATACCGTCGGATAGAGAAAAATATGTACTTTTAAATGCAATTTGTTTGAAAGCTGTATCTCAATTTGTTTCTGAGTTATTAATTTTTTTTCTGTAGTTTTTATTACTTTTTTGTCATAGTGGCAACACTCTGTTGTCCATCGTTGTTGAAACCAAAGGGAAATACAGATTACTGTATATACCAATCAGATAACGAATAAATTGCGGATTAAACCAATGAAAGCGTTCAGATATGCTTTTGATTTCCTACCCTGACGAGAACAATAACCATTTTTCCAAATGGTTAATAATTTTTTTAAACTGTTATTCAATTCAAACTGGTTCTTTCTAATATATTTACGAAGCCCTTTTCAATGAAAATTAATCAACTGCTCTGCTCAACAAGCGCAGAACGTTTTGACACATTTACAAATTCATTTTTTAACGGAAAGATATAAAATTGGAAAACCTGACCATGGAAGCGATTTGGAATCGAACTGTGTTTTCCTTTTTTTGATCAATCAATTACCTATTGAGCTATAAGTGATTTTGATCGCGTGACACGGCATTTTTCTCCCCTTATTGACTAGATTTTCTTCTTTCGTTCGGAAGTTCAGTTCAAAATGCCAACTTTGACAGTATTTTCTGAAAGTTCAATTGCGTTTACAAGAGAACGGAAAAAACAGTTCGATGACATAGTTTCTGAATAACAACACCTTCGAGTTTCATGCGTTTCCGAAGAAAAATGAATTAAAACTTATGTCAGAAAGTTGAGTCTTTGGATTTGAGAACAGCCTTAATAAAGTTTGCAAATATTCTTGTGCCAAAAAATTCAGTGATCTTTTTTTTCTTCATTTTTTTTCTCTTAAAAGAAAAAGATCATTTAGAAAATGTTGTCAAAGTTGCCTTTTAAACTGATTTTCCTGATCCAACAGTCTGGGAATGTCATTGGAGGAGTAAATGATTATAATACAGAGGTGTGCCATATTTATAGAAAAATGGAAAAACACATCAAATGCAATTGGATGAAACGAACAAGAGAACGTGTTTTATAAAATAAGACGAAAGATGCATTCTAAAGCAGGCTCTCGTAATCGCTGCGTGACGTGCCCCTTTTTGTCTCGTGTTTTTGTGGTTGAAGAAAAAGTAAAAAACTTTTTCCCGCATGAAAGTACAGTCGTGGAAAAAAAAAGTAAACACCCCCTACTAATTCCTCAACAAATTATTGTAGAAGAAAGTTACTGACACCAAACGATTGGAAATTAAGTCTACTTTTAAATGATGTATATAAAATTTGCTTAGGGGCCATCTACATATTAAAACGAATCCAAACTTCATTTTTTTCAATGACAATACCCAATTTTAACGAGATATTTCAAATCTTCGGTTCAAACTATGCCTAGACACCAAATTTCAAGTCATTTGAATGATAAGTTTTTGAATTATAAAATTCAAAATTTAGTGCTTCTAATGTTAAATTACACTTTCATATTTTTATTTATATCTCCAGAAATTATGCTCCTAATGTGCTGATTTTTTGTGTAGCAATAATACTAATATACCCAAACATAAATACGCTGAAATTGCAATTTTTATAACTTTATGATATGAGTTATGATTTATGAAATTAATACTCAAAAAAATTATGAATTGCAACCTACGATTTTTTTTGATGGATTTAGATTTATTAAGTCCTGATTTATGTAAATCCAAAATTTCACATTTTTCTTCCAAGTAGTTTTCCAATTATGTTTAAAAAACGTCAAAATGATGGTTTAAGTTGATGTCTATAATAGAAGTGAGTAGATATTTTGAAATTTCTTCTGCTGTCATGTAATCTAGCAGGCTTCATTGACTTCTTAAGGTGCCTTGATCAAGATGAGGGCTCTCTCGGTTAACAATTGAGTTCCGAACTTCAATTTGGATACAGCCCTTAAAATACGCTCGTTTTAAAATAATTAATTTCTCAGAAACTTATGGTACGAATTGCATAAAAATTTGTTTTTAGGCTAATTGAAGGGTGTAGAGTTCATTTATGCTGTCAGAATTGAGTACTGCTATTGAAAAAAAACAAAGTTACGGTTCGTTTTAGTATGTAGATGGCCCCCTAAGCAAATTTTATCTATATCATTTAAAAGTAGACTTTATTTCCAATCATTCGGTACCAGTAACTTTCTTCTACGATAATTTGTTGAGGAGTTAGTAGGGGGTGTTTACTTTTTTATTTCCACGACTGTACATCGTGGTTTTCATGCTATCTTTGTTGATTTGCCTTACTTAAATTATAACTGCAACTCAAAACAATCTGTCTAGCAATCGTATTTTAATATACATATATTTTTTTTATTTGAATAAATCTATAATTTATCACTTTTTTCTTTTTACTTATTTTAATAAATTTTGAAATTCTCTGCGTGAAATTATAATATTTAATCTAAATCTGTGATATTTCGAAAAGCTGCCAAACAGTAATTATGTTCCTAACAGCCGGAAGATATTCAAAACAGTTACTTTATGACCAAGGCCTCTTATAGGATTGGGACATGAATACGTGTCCGGAATTTGTATGTGCGATTTACATTCTGAAAAAAAAAAAATTATAATTGAAAACTGCTTCAGCTAACTGAAACAATGTTTTCCTCTGGTATTTTTTTTTTTTTTTTATGAGGTTGCCAAAATTACAGGGCCAAATATTTTTATGTTTGACATGAGATAATCAATGTAATTTAACGTAACTTTTTAACATTTCCCTTCTAGGATTGAATACGGTGATTTAAAAAACGAAATGCGTTTGGCTTTAGCATATTGTTAATCGTTGTACGTTGCTCAGTTATAGAATTATGGGGGAGGGGGGGGGGGGCGTTATAATCAGGTGAACCTGATTATGAAAGATTGGCCTTTTTACTGAACGGAAATTGATGAGACTTGTACTGCTAGTTAGATCCTTTTTAGGAGTGGTTTTAGTATATTGCATATCGTTCTATCGGTCTTTACCAACTTCTACTATAAATGCTCAACTAAAACAGTTCGTCCTAAACAACCAAAATTTTGTCTTATTCATTAGAATATGTAATAGCGCAATGACGCTCGTATCGTTTTCAACAATGAGGAAGGACATTCCAGGTAAAGGTTCATATTCATTTAAAACACAAAGTCAAATTCACCAATATATTTCGCTTGGTTCAAGGTTCGTTTGGAGAAACCAACAAGCGAAGCCTGCTAGTATTATATAAATAACTGATAAGTAACATAACATACATATTCATAGATTCAAGGAATATAGTAAGCACAGATATGTTCTTAAAATACCCAGTATTTGTGTGTTGAACAGCTTTTATCGATGCCTGAAAAATCTTAAATCTTTAACATGTATTTTTTTGAAAGCGTTAATTCAATTGTACTTTCTTAATAGCTTTGTGACGAGCGTCCATTACAAAATGTTAATCTTTTAATATTGGTTTTCAAAATAGAAATTTTTGCATAATTTAATCACAAAAACGCTTTGATTAAATAGGACAAAATTTTCAATTGAAAATTACTGGTTAAGAAAAATCAAGCATTCTGAGCACTTTATTTGTGCGTATACAGTAAGGGGCTAAACGCGCAATAGTTTGGTTAACCCATTTGTTATGGTTCGTTGCCGATACGATGGTAATTATCACTCAAATTTTAGTCCACCACACGTAATAATTGCAAATACCTACTCTTTAGTTGATATGCTGCCACCACCGGTAGAGCACGTGATACCGGATACAATGTGAGAAGGTTGATAACTATAATACTGGGATTCTTCAAATGATATTAATGGATGATTTATTTACAAAATATTTACATTAAAAACATTATTTACATTTATAGGCTCAGATATAGCAGATCCTGTCCAACATTAAGTTACACGTTAAAATAATATCTACGTACTGTGTAATATTATTAAATTATACTCTTCCTTTCTCAATTGACAGTACTCAACTAAAATGACAGTTAAGTAAATAGCTATTCGTAAGTTTTAAGTGTAATAACATGTACAATAGGGTGGGCCGAAAAAAACTTTTTTTTGATTTTCGATGATGGGTAGTGCGGAAAAGTGGCCACTGGTGGCACCAAGTTCACACAAAAAATTTGAGATTTTTAGGACAATTCCTATATTTGCCGCTTTTGGCTTGAAGTTTTGCTAAAATGCTGATTTTTGAACTTTTTTAGCAAAAATTTTAAAAATGTTAAATTAAACGTGTTTTAATCGTATTTACTTGAAAAGGCATATTTAATGTTCCAAATGTATAAATAAGCTCAGATAATGTATAATTTAATTGCTATGTGTATTTTAAATTAGACTATTTTTATAGCGTTTTCGCGTTTAAGTGAGCAAAAGTTGCATGTATTGTTTGACTCTTTCAATGGTTTCTCTCTTTTGTCTTGTTTATGTCCCTTATTTTTTTTTTCGATGCTTTAAGGGTCATATATTTGGATGACGGACAGCAGAATCCCTCAGAAACAGATCTGGATGGAGAGAAGGGGGTGAGGCGAGAACTCAAGCGAACGCAGAGGCTCATCGCGATGTTGGGGGAGTGAAGGAGGAAATACAAGAGGGGAGAAAGTGCGATAAGGGATGTTTATTATTTTTCAGTGCTCGGTTTCCCTGTGACATTTGTTCAGTGTAAAAGTAAAACCTTTTTCTCGTGCAATACATTGCTTTTTGGATCGTTTAATGCGCCTTTACTGTGTTGTGTGCATTTTATTACGACGAGTTTAGAAATGGCTAGTGCGAATGTTCGTGATTGTGTAAAGACATGTGATAGCGTGAAAAGTAGACATTTTGGGGCACCATGCAAATTGAAAGACTTGCAATTGCCAACTATGGACATCATGCGCCACTACTATTGGTTGCGAAGCGATATAGAAGAAAATCGAGATATTTATCTTCAACCACTGGATGATATTATTAAAATGGTAGGTGAAAAAGTTTCCGAAACCTGGATAAAATCTTCCATACCAGTGGTTTTCCAACGAACAATTAACGGAAAGATTACACTCTATTACAATGAGTGTAGATCATTGGAGAAATCTTGTAATCATACGGGCGTTAAAGGTAAGGCGATCCGCGAAGATTTCGTACGAAAGGCGGAAACCTCTCTCTTTGACATTGCAGCTTGTAAGTGTAGAGGCTTGAACAATTGTAACTGCGATATCAGACGTAAAGTTCCACATCGGGAGGTGAACTTCTTGAAGAATCAAAGAACTGTTCGAAAAATGTTTATCGGAAATATTGATTTAAAAACAAGCAAATACTCTTACAAAGAAAATATTGCGGAAAATGAAAAGGGATACAATTTCAACGAGGGATAGTGGTTCTGCGACAAAGCCTTCAACGAGTGGAGTTAGATCCAGATGGAAGACAGTTATATTGTTGGAAGATTCAAGTAGTGGGAGCTTTCAAGCAAGCAGTTCGACTGAATCTGAATTTGAACTAGGCCCTTCAAAGCCAAACACTCCTAAACGCATATTCCTGTCTCACCCAGCGCCCGCCATGTCTCAGGGAAACTGAGCACTGAAAATAATAAGCATCCCTTATCGCACTTTCTCCCATCTTGTATTTCCTCCTTCACTTCCCCAACATCGCGATGAGTCACTGCGTTCGCTTAAGTTCTCGCCTCACCCCTTTCTCTCCTTCCAGATCTGTTTCTGAGGGATTCTGCTGTCCGTCACCCAAATATATGACCCTTAAAGCATCGAAAAAAAATAAGGACATAAACAAGACAAAAGAGAGAAACCGTTGAAAGATTCAAACAATACATGCAACTTTTGCTCACTTAAACGCGAAAAGGCTATAAAAATCGTCTAATTTAAAATACACATAGCAATTAAATAATACATTATCAGAGCTTATTTATACATTTGGAATATTAAATATGCCTTTTCAAGTAAATACGATTAAAATAAGTTTAATTTAACATTTTTAAAATTTTTGCTAAAAAAGTTCAAAAATCAGCATTTTAGCAAAACTTCAAGCCAAAAGCGGCAAATATAGGAACTGCCCTAAAAATCTCAAATTTTTTGTGTGAACTTGGTGTCACTAGTGGCCACTTTTCCGCACTACCCATCATCGAAAATAAAAAAAAAAGTTTTTTTTCGGCCCACCCTAATGTACAAGCTAACCCCTTTCCCTTTCAGGAGTTTTAGGTAGCTTTCATTACAAAAAGCTACCTATTGCAGCCGTTCGGAGGAAAGCGATTTCAAAAAATTTTGGTATATTTTCATCGATTATGACCCCCAGACCCCGAAACCACCCTCCGTTCAAAATTGATATATATATATATATATATATATATATATCTGACCTTTGTCACAATGTAACTCTCGTATTTATGAACCGATTTGGATGTAATTCGGTGTGTACATAGTACATACCAATGTCTCGACCGAGTTCGTTGGCCAGCTTCATCCGCCATTTTGTTTCAAAATGGCGGCCATTTAAATTTTTTAAAAAAATTTAAAATTTGAAAAGTGGTACCAAAAAATTGAAAATGGAAAAATATTTTTTTCTTATGTATTTGACCTTTATTCAAAGATTCCGCAGCAGTTTTTGTTTCGTCTATATCTTAAAAAATGGCTGAGTTATAGCATTTTGAATTTCTAGCGTGGCTGACATTTTGAAACGTCCTGAATTTTGTCACGCAATAGAAGGCGTATTTATGAACCGATTTGGATGTAACTTCGTTTATACATAGTACATACCAATGTCTCGACCGAGTTCGTTGGCCAGCTTCATCCGCCATCTTGTTTAAAAATGGCGGCCATTTAAATTTCTAAGAAAAATTTTAATTTGAAATGTGGCACCAAAAAATTAAAAATTGAAAAAATATTTTTTTCTTATGTATTTGACCTTTATACAAAGATTCCGGAGCAGTTTTTGTTTCGTCTATATCTTAAAAAATGGCTGAGTTATAGAATTTTGAATTTCTAGCGTGGCTGACATTTTCAAACGTCCTGAATTTTGTCACGCTATAAAAGGCGTATTTATGAACAGATTTGGATGTAACTTCGTTTATACATAGTACATACCAATGTCTCGACCGAGTTCGTTGGCCAGCTTCATCCGCCATCTTGTTTAAAAATGGCGGCCATTTAAATTTTTAAGAAAAATTTAAATTTGAAATGTGGTACCAAAAAATTAAAAATTGAAAAAATATTTTTTTCTTATGTATTTGACCTTTATACAAAGATTCCGGAGCAGTTTTTGTTTCGTCTATATCTTAAAAAATGGCTGAGTTATAGCATTTTGAATTTCTAGCGTGGCTGACATTTTCAAACGCCCTGAAATTTGTCACGCGATAAAAGGCGTATTTATGAACCGATTTGGATGTAACTTCGTTTATACATAGTACATACCAATGTCTCGACCGAGTTCGTTGGCCAGCTTCATCCGCCATCTTGTTTAAAAATGGCGGCCATTTAAATTTTTAAGAAAAATTTTAATTTGAAATGTGGTACCAAAAAATTGAGAATTGAAAAAATATTTTTTTTTCTTATTTGTTTGACCTTGATAAAAAGATTCGGGAGCAGTTTTTGTTTCGTCTATATCTTAAGAAATGGCTGAGTTATAGTATTTTGACTTTCTAGCGTGGCTGACATTTTGAAACGTCCTGATTTTTGTCACGTGATAACAGGCGTATTTATGAACCGATTTGGATGTACCTTGGTGTGTACATAGTACATACAAATATCTCGACCGAGTTCGTTGGCCAGCTTCATCCGCCATCTTGTTTCAAATAATGATTTAATGTCATAATGATTTAGTATTGATAAAAATTAGTATTGAATCTCCTATATTCGGTTTCCACTAAATTGAGCTTCGCGTGTTTGAATAATATAAGTTGGCTTTTTAAAAATAAGGAATATGAAAGCTACCTCTTCCTCCCGGCACTGGCCGGAAGGACTTTTTTTTTTTGACTGCCGTCTCTTTATTACTCGTAGTTGCACATAAGCTATAGCATGCACAAGCTACCGAACCCGCTCCAGTGGGAAGTCTACGGAGCCAGTTTCTACGTGCTGGGGTACGGTAGAAAGGCGGAGTCTCATCCCTCCTGCATCGTTGTGTTTGCTAGCATTTCGGACCAAAATACGGTGCAACTTGTCTATCTGCGGCTCCCCACATTTTGCTCTCCCTCCTCCAAAATCCTTTTTCTTATGACAAGTCTGCACCAACAATGGACCTTATGTACGCGACCTGAGGTCAAGGCTAAAATTCGTCTGCTGGCGGTATTTACTGGCGGTGTTTAGCATAGCAGTCTATGGAGTGTGAGTTATTAATGCTGGTTTGTTAAAAATACCGCAAAAAAATTCTTTGATGCAGCAGCATATACTTAATATATTGTAATCTAAATTCAAAATGTTGTTCTGTATGCGAAAAAATTCCCTAAGTTTGCAAATTTTCAGTTAAAATGTATGCACTCAACCTGGGTCAAGGCTAAAGTTGTCTGCTAGCTTGTGTTTGTGCCTGCGCATATTGGTATTCTGCCGGGGCAGTAACTAGAATAACAGATCATACCGCCAGCTCTGGCGTCTGACGTCACCTGAATAGGGTCCATTCGGCTGCAAAACTCCAGGTAAATCAATAGTTCGGGCAGTGGTGGCCCTGTTGGCAGAGCATCGAATCCGCAGCTGAAGGCCGCGGGATCGAGGCCTACTACTGGCTATAATCCGCCATGTACGCTAATGGCGCCTGGTGCATGTAAAATCCGTCGTGCGTGCAAAGTCCTCCAAATTACCTGTGAATTATACCTCTGGAGGTGCCTTGCCAGGTGAAGGTCTCGTTACCTGACCAAGGTTCCAAATTACGAGATCAACATGAGTAGCAATGGACAGGTTCCAAACTACAAGATATAAATGCTAAGCAACCGGCATAACACCGTTAACAAATAAGCAATAAGCACTGCCGATACGATCTAGGCGCCCGTTAGGTTTATTGCCGCTACGCGGCGATTAGGTGGTCACCCGCCCCGATACCAGGTATCAAAATCGTTCAGCTGGGGCTTCCCTGCAGGTAGGGGCCTGGTCATCGGTTAGAAAGAAAGCTTACGAGATAACCACACAGCTATCTCCCCCACTTTTGCATATACGCTACTCACCACAGGAGTCAATATTTTTCAAAGAACACCTGTCACCTCCAACGCACGACTCAAGACTCCAGCCTCTCCACACAAGACTGACTACTCTCACTTCAGTTTCTGCCTTCCAAAAATAACACGAGGGCCTCCGCTGTAAAATCAAAGGTAATTTCCAACACTAAAATGAAAAACAGTCCAACTGCACTTGTACTTTTCACCACCTTAACTGACCAGTCATCCTGGAAAATCCTCTTTATTCGGCTTTCTTTTTTCTCCTTATCTACTTGCCATTGTTGTTCGCATTCCGAGATACAAAAAGGACCATATTAGTATTTCCTTTATTACAATAGAGCTTTCCAGACAAAAGAGATAGGAATATAATAGTATTTATTCCAATCCTCAAGATAAGAAAAAGTATTTCCCTAACACAAATATGCAGCAAGTGATATACATATAAATATAATAAATAAATAAAAATAAAATTAATAACACTAATCTTAATTAGGCACACGTTCATTAACGTCAGAGACCTGGCACTTTTTCCCTCCTCCCCAGCGGAATACCTTCTTCACGGGCTTTATTCACGGGCAAGTATTCACGGGCTTCGCAACCCCGTGCAGCCGAGCGACCTTCCTCTTTTCCTTTTCTTCTTTCTCTTGTCTATTCTTTCTTCTGTGTTTCACTCTCATTGTGGTTTCCTCTTTGGAGGTGAGGGCAATTCTACATGAGCCGATATCATCCTGCCTACACTGTTAAAAGTCTGGTAGCTTTTGCTGCATAGTTACTCCACCGCTTTTATAGAAAACAATTGACTATAATTTGGAGCGTTCTCATTGGTCAGAATAGAGATATTCTATAAAAGAGGTGGAGTGACTATGCAGCAAAAATTGCAGATTTTTAACAGTGTATATCGACTTATGGAGAATAGTAAACCGCCCACGTGTTTGCCGTGCGTAGCGACCCGCGCCCCTGGTAACGGGAATCCTGACAGTTGAGGGAAACCAACACACTGCTTTGGTGTCATCTTCAAGTAGACGGATTACTGGTCCCGTATGCATCAATCGGCTGGCCAGGTGACTGGTGTCGCTGGTTGAAGATCAAATGAGCGAGCACTTACTAGCCATCTCGTTAAGGATAGAGACGGGCATAGGAGTGTCTTGTGAACGTATAGGCCCTAATTAGCACTGATTAACGAATGTGCATCCCCTTGTTGTGCTGGGTAGTGGGTGGGGTGGCCGGAGTCTTAATTATATTTTTTCTACTCTACTATGGATGAAAGTAATTAACTTTCTTCTATATCTCTCCCATATGGAGAGCAATGAACTGTACAGACTAATTCATTTACACGTTTCTTTGTCTCAAATGCACTGATAGCCGCCTGATAGTTCTTTTAAGAGAACTCCACCTTTCGTTATTGCAAAAACATTCCAGTCTTTTTTAGGGGATGGCCATTTGCTCAAAAAATTGCAATCTGGGGATTTGCTGGTTGAGGTTTCTTCAGCCAGCCAGTCACGATTTCTGTTAAATAGCACAAAAATAGGCTCCTTTTCTCTTTCTGTCCAGGTCCATCAACCTCTGTATACAAGTCGCAGTGTAATATCCGAACCAGAACTTTTGCTCTCTACAAAGGAAGAACTCCTACAAAATTTATTAGACCAAAGTATCATAGATGTTCGCCGTATGTCCTCCGTAGATGTCCTCCGTAGAAATTGGTAAGTGCTTTCTACGAAGCACATTATTCTGACTTTCAATAGCCCCGCTCTTCCAACTAGAATTAAAGCTGCATACCTGAGCTGTCCAGTCCGACCTTATATTCCTAACCCTCTTCGTTGCTTTAAATGTCAGCATTATGTTACACTACAAGTGCCTGCCGTGGTTTCATTACCTGTGCACGGTGTACAGAAGTCGGCCACGATGGTAAATCTTGCGAAAATGCGGGACGCTGTGCTAACTGTAAGGATCACCATACAGCATACTCTCGTTCTTGTCCAAACTGGATCCGTCAAAAAGAAATCCCTGCTGTCAAAATTACCCAAAAACTTTTATATCCTGATGCTCGCAAACTTGTTGAAACAAGAACACCGTCTATCGGTGTTTCTTAACCTAGTTTACTCAAGCAGGAATCAAAATTGGTAATGCACTTAGGCACCCAAAGCTGAATCCTCTTTTCCACCAATTCACATGGGACATTACTATCCAGCACTATAAAGAAAAGAACATGTAACATGCACTCAACAGTTAGTACAAGACTTATGCCAAAATTAGAACTTTGGCCAAAATCATCAGAACCTGTGAAAGTAGAATATGATCCTACTACACATTATTACCCTTTTGTTAATAAACCGCAAAAACCCTTAAGTCAATCTAACAAACATACCGACCAAGAGTCAAAGGAAACGTCTGTTTCATCTTCAAATGAATTAAAAAAAAAAACATATTTCTCCAAATCAGAAAGTAAAGCAAAAATCCTCTGCACAGAAAGAGAAAAGAAAATCCTCAACTCAAGGCTCTTCAAAGTGGAAAACTGCGAAGAAAAAAAATCATGTCTTAGCCCAGTTTTTACTAATTTGACGGAATATCTGCAAAAAATCCCGAATAGCTGCAAAATTATGTGGAAGAGGCTATGGAGTCAGAATCTTATGACTCGAGTGCAGATGATGAAAATACTATTTTTGAAGAGTTTGTGCCTAAATAATTTTACATTGTTTTTTATTTGTCTGTGATTCTTAAACTTTTTTTAAGTAATATTTGTACAACATCTTGTACTTTGTTTATTTTTTAACAATTATTAATTATAACTTTTACAGATTTGAATTATAATAATTTTGTGTTTTTTAACTATGTTCTTTTGACTTTTTTAAATGGTTTTAATTATAGATATCACTACTGTTTTCATTTAATTACGTTGTTCTTCTCATCATTATTAGTCATTTTTTACTCTAACTTTTTGGGATATAATTTTTGTTTTGATTCTGACTTTGTCTTGGCACAGCATGTCCATAAAAGGACTTTGTGCCATTAATTTCAATCAGCCAACGAACCAATCTGTCACTATTCACACAAAATATGTTGCGCGCATGTACTGAAAAATATTGTTATGTAACTATGTATGTGTTAACACACATACATAGTTACATAACAATAGATATAATAACAGATAGATATAATAACATAAGATGGATGCACTGTATAAAAAGATAAATGCTTCTTAATCTATGAAAATATAATGTAACCACGAACGAAAATATGCAGTAGCCACTTCCGAATTACTCACGAAAAGCTTTCTGACTATCCTTGGAAACCCCAGAAACCAACATACTTTACTTTCAATATTTGAAGAATCGTTTATAAAAACGTTTATAAAAGTTTCTTTTACTGCCACACATTTCGGAAACGTTTCCGCGTAGTTGTTATAGTACACTCTAAAATTGGAGGAGTGAAAAGTTCACTCTTTGAAAGAGTGACAGGCATTTTCACTGTTTTTGGAGTGAATTTTATGAAAATTCACAAGTTAAAGAGTTGAATTTTCCCTACAAAGAAGTGAAATATTTCACTCCATTGTCGAGAGCGAAATATGTCGCTCCGTTGTCGAGAGTGAAACATCTCACTCTGCTGACGAGAGTGAAAGCTTGGCATTTACACTTTAAAAAATTTCCGTTCAACTTTGAACCAATATATGGAGTAAAATAATGAAATGCACCAAAATATGTCACTTCTTAATTTTCAAAAACTCCATTTCATAATGTAACCTTGGAAATTATGCTGATTTGGCACTAAAACGCACTCCTTTTTAGGAGTGAACAGTCACTCCTCTGAAAGAGTGACAAGAGTGACTAGTCACTCCTGTTGGGAGTGAATATTCACTCTAAGAAGTAGTGAGTATGGTATGTATTGGTATCACTCATCAGCCAATCAGAACGGCAAGTCCACAATGCCTTTTTTAAGATAAGAGAAAGTCGTCCACCATTTTAAGATTAAAATGTACGGATATTATTAAAGGGATTATTTATGGAACGTATAGTCTTATTTAATTTTAATCTTTTATTCCTGTAGATTTTGTATGTTCTGATTATGAGTTAAATAGTTTTATGTTATACACAAAAAGATTGATCTTGTGTTCCTGATTTCAGAAACGATTTCTTCCTATTCGATACTGTGATGTAAAATATCTTAATTTGCAGTTGCTCGAAAACAACATTATTTGCATTATTGTAAACATTAATTTGCAGTTACATCATAATGAAAATGTATTGAGACAGTGATTTGGGCTATTGGATTTTTTTCGGTTTTTACTGTTATCTCATTACTAACACTTACAGTATTTATTGCCATTATTAATTTGTAGTTAAATATGATATTCGATTATTATGATATTACGAAAGAATTTCAGAATGAAAATTTGCATTATACTGGGAAAATGTCTTTTTACATATTACAGCAGTGAAACTTTTGAAAGATTTTTTTAAATTATTATTACTAATTATAAATTATTATTTAAAATCAAAAATTTCATACCAGTGTTTTCAGATTTAACATTTATCAAATTTATAAAATAATAGGAATTTCTTATAACATATGATAAGATTTGTGAGAAGTTGTTAAATCTAATAATGCATTTAATTCATCTACTGTAGTTTGTTTTTGTTTAATAGTACAATTGTAAAATACTAATTATTATTTTTAGTGTTTTTCAAATTGGTATATATATATATATTTTAGAATTGCATGTAAGCCTTTGTTTTTGTGTTTATGATTTTAATCAAACATTTAATAATAGACATTCTGAATCAGTTATTAAATTTCCTTCTATTGTAAACGCATTTTCTACGTTTATGATACACGTAATTATTGGCACTAAAAAAAATTAAAACATGATATTTAAGCACTGAAATAGTGTGTTTTTTTATGCCTGATGTTTATAGATAAAATTGCTTTAGTATATTTTTTAAAAAGTTCATAATATCACTTATCACTTATAAGATTGAATATATTTTAAAGAGGTAACTACTTTTTACATTAAAAATGCTTTTTCAAACAACAAGAACAGTACATATGTAGTCATTTCTTTTATTTTTATATTTCCTTCTTTTTTCTATTTCCTAGCTCATGCTTTCCTATAAAACATACGAAATCTATTTAGCTCATATTCTGAAAATACAGTATATACGGGAATAAAAAATTTAAATTAAATATGGCTTATCATCGCTCTGTTGGAAAAATCTTCAACTGTGCTACTCCAGCCTTGAATATGGCTTATCATGTTGCTCCATAAATAAGCGTTGTATTAGTATCCGTTTTTCAGCAATATCTGATGAAAATTCGAAGTTAAGGAATAGGTTTCAAAGAAAAATATATACATATTCCAGAGAATATAAAATTCTAGACTCCATGTTCATATTTAATAAAACAATGAGAAATCACAACACATTAAAAAAACCCCTACACATTCTTAAGATTTAGATCAAGCTTAGAACTTATTAAAATAAGATGTCAGTTAATGAGCATTTTTTTTAAGTGGAAAAATTAAAAATATTTTAGAAGAATAGGACTCTGCAAGATTAGATTTAAATTCAATAACAATGAATATTGAGATCTAAATATTTAAAATTTGAATTACACATTAGAAAAAGAAAAGAACATAATTAACGTACATCACGGGAATTATTAAAATACTAAATACAACTTAATGGGTATCTGAAAATATAAAGTAATATTAACTAATTAAGATTTCTGTTAATTACTCGCCCTTATGGGCATTTTAAAACTATCATATATTTAAAAGGCATACAATAAAAGCAAACACGGGGATACGATTGGAATAAAATATTTTAGTTTATTTCTGTCAGTACTCTAATTTAATTCATATGTAACTTTAATTGAGTTATTCCTTAAAAGATGAATTAGTGTTACAAACTGAATTTTCCAATCTTTATCACGCTTGTATCTATTTTCATTGCATGCTCTAAAAGATGAGATTCTTATAAAATGCCCATAAAAGCAACATATAAAAAGAATTCACTCCATAAAAAATGAACATTCCCTCCTATGAAAGAGTGACTATTCACTCCTACTAGGGTTGAAAAAACGCACTCCTTTATAAAGAGTGAATAGTCACTCCTCCGAAAGAGAAATTATTCACCCTTGTTTAGAGTGAATATTCACTTCCCAGGAGTGAGTATGCTCTCTTTCAGAGAGTCAACAATTTCAACTTTGCTCAGAGTTAATAGCCACTCTAAAGGGTAGAGGTCTGCACGGGCCCGGGCTTGGCCCGAGGCCCGTACCCGGCCCGCGCACCGGGCCGGCGGAATGGAGGAGAATTTTCAAACGGGCCGGGCCGGCAAAAAAATTGAACGGGCCTGCAGGGCCGGGCCGATAAAAAAAATTAATCGGGCCTATCGGCCCGATATAAGAATTTGAGAGGAGTAGATAAAATACGAGGTCATTTCCAATGAATATAACTTTTTCGAGAAGTATAAATGTGCGTTACGAGCCGATGCGAGTTTAACAACATCAATACAGAAATGTAACATGTCCATCGTAGAGATCGGCATCGTACAGTTACATGATGCCTGATCCCGGGTTTAATTTTTTCGGCAGACTTGTGCCGGGACGGAACTGGTCTTAATCGTTCTCAGGATGTGTAGAACAGGCATTATGTTTTGTAAAGTATTAATAGCGATAATGAACTTCTGTTAACAGTATCTTTGGAAATGTACCTTAAGGTGGTTCTCATATTTACTGCTCAACAATGCGAAACTCTCAGACACATTTTCTGACTCATTTTTAACTATAAAGGCATAAAATTGACAGGCCTGAGTATTGAAGGCATTTGGGATCGAATAGCGTTTCCATTTTTCATAAATTACGTACAGAGATAACAGAAACTCTTGTCAAGTGACTGTACGTTTTCTCCTTTCCTGTGCTATCGCTTCGATTCAAAACTCTAACTTTGGCAGTATTTTCTGAAAGATATATTACTTTTATCTAAGAAAAAAACGGCATTTGCATGGTTTCTGAATAAGAATACCTGCCAATCTCATGCGTTTCCGAAAAGAAATGAATTCATAAATGTATCAAAATGTAGCTCCTTTGGATTTGAGAAAAGCCTTAAAAATGACAGAAATATTTTCACAAATCTACCTTTTATTATAAGCTTCAAAAGTTATGTTTTTTAACCCTTTATTCTAAACTACAATAATCTTTTAAGAGGCCACACTAGTCACGGCTTGAAGTTCGAACGCTAATGATAAGTCTATGGCAACAATGTTTTCAAATATCTTGCTTGATTTTTAATATTTTTAAATGATTTTTTTTGCACAGGATAGCTGAGGACTATCTGTTTACGGGCTATTTTTTACTTTTCCGATTTTCGTTGTAGTTTAATTCTCAGGATCCTGTCAATTTAGGATCCAGTGAAATTCGAGGTATTGTGTCCTTTTTAGTCTTATAACATTCATATCAGCAAAATTCAGGAAAATTTTTTTAATAACAACGAAAATATAGAGTTTAAGCTTTCCAATAACATGCTTTCAATAGTTCTACTGCAATTAGGCTGAGCAAAATATGCAAAGATTTTGATGAAAAATGTGTCAAAAATGGCCTCGTAATGTTATGCTCTCCGCCTCTACCAAGACGATGAAAACCACGCCTATTAAAAATATGATTGGCTAGTATCCAAACACTTTAGCAAATGGAAACGATTTAATTGTGATTGGATTATTGTATCGTGTTAAAATAGATCACTCCTATTTCAAACCTTGGATTTATTTTTTTCTAAAATTATTGTTTAATTTCAACAAAAGACTCTTGAAAGAATGAAATATTTTAAATTCTATATTTCTATGAATAACGAAGGAAATTATACATTTCGTTTATATAAACAATTTCAGAACCACACAGAGGGAGTTACAACATATAGAAGTTATTAAGGAATCAAATTTCAGTCCTAGTTTATTAAGTAAAATGGTAAAAAAATAGACGAGTATTTTTTAAATTATTTTTTAAGTTAAAATAGTTAACAAATAATTACGAAGTCATAATTTGTTAGAACATATTTGTGGCCTGGCCAGGAGACTGGTTTTCAAGCCTCCTATTCTTGTATATGTATAAAATATTCGACAATTTAACATTTTACGTTCGAAAAACAGTTTTTTTAATTAAAAATCAGCAGAATTTAAAGTTAATAAGTTTTAAAGATTGTTAACTTTAAAATTGTAAATCAACTTGTTCAAAATTTTAAAGAAATATTTTTATAGTTCATTACTTTAATATTTATTATTTTTAAGGGGGACAGTACACCTTTAACAGTCGGAGAACGAAATTTGTCCTGTGTAACAGATATATTTTTTAAAGAGCCCACTTCAGACACGGAGAGAAAGTAAAACGAAGTCTATGGGGGCGTTAATTTAAAATTTCTCGCTTTGTTTTAATATGATGTTTTTTACATAGGATAGCTGAGCACGATCTTCAACCAGGCTAGATTTTACTTTTTAGATTTTTATTTTATATATATATATATATATATATATATATATATATATATTTTATATATATATATATATATATATATATATATATATATATATTTTATATATATATATATATATATATATATATATATATATATATATATATATATTGAATGTTTTCCATTGAATGTTTTCTTTTCGTTCATGGTTTTGTTAGTAAGTTTTTTCCATGGTTATTTTGTTAATTTTCTCTGTAGTTCAGTGGTTTTGGGATTGGATGAGTAGTGTGTGTTTTTTGGTATATATATATATATATATATATATATATATATATATATATATATATATATATATGTATATATATATGTATATATATATATATATATATATATATATATATATATATATATATATATATGTATATATATATGTATATATATGTATATATATATATATATATATATAAAGCCCAGTGGTGTAGTGGTCAGGGCATCTGACTGCCGCACCGCAGGTCGAGAGTTCGACTCCCGACTGGGCAAGGTTCACTCAGCCTTTCATCCCTTTGGGGTCGATAAAATGAGTACCAAGCTTGCTTGGGAACTAAACACCGAGGGTCTCGCGTTAGGCTGACCACCTGGCCGGGACGCATGCTGTATAGCACCTCGGGCCTAGGGTCAAGAAAACAGAGATGGGCACTGTCGGCCCTGATCCTCATGGATTGTATAGCCGCAGAGTTTAGTTTAGTATATATATATATATTAGGAAAGTTTCAATTTCAGAAACGATTCACCCCTGTTCCGAAATTAAAAGTATTTTTTTTTAAATATCTGAAACCAAAATCGAAAGAGTAAAAACTAGCCCGGTTGTAGATCGTCTTCAGCTATCCTATACAAAAAAAAAAAATCATTTTAAAATGTTAAAAAGGAAGTGAGATAAAAAGGAAGTGAGATTTGAAAATAACGCTCCCATATATTTAACATTAGCGTTTACATTTTTTCCCCGTAACCTGCGTGGGTTCTCAAATGTAACGCAAAGATATTTTTTTTGCAACGGTTAGGAAACGCGAAAATTTAACATTAACTTTAATAATGTAAAACTAAAAGTTATGAAACTGTAAGATAAAATATAGCATTTTATAAAAATATACTAGCTAGCAATTTTTTTTTCTAATACGTATTACCTTTTAATATTTTATACTTCACTTACATGGACATTCAAAAGTATTTTATATTATGGTCTATGTGGGAAAATACATTTGCGTGTATTTTAATGACATAAAACAATTTTAAACATACAATTTATTCGCATTATTGAAGAGCATAGGTACTTGTACAGGGGAATTAAAAAGTATATTTCGTTACATTATGGACTACGAAGAAAAAACGTTTGCGGGGTATTTTAATAACGTTTTCTGTTACAACATAATGAAATTGATATGAATTTATGAGGCGCAGTAAAACATGCTTTCTGAAGGGATAGCAAAGCATTTATCATTCATTTACAGGGTCACAGAAAAGGGTTCAGTTTTATTACAGAAAAAACTGCTTGCAAAGTGTGTTTTAGTTATGTTTCACGATTTCAAACAAGATGGAATTCATATACGTTACTGAGGTTTACAATATGATGCTTACATTATAATATGATGTGCATCACATTTTATTTAATTTACAGGGGCACATAAAAGATATTGGATACAATATTGCATATGAAGTATTGTCTATTAGGGATGATTGCTGAAAGTGAGATTTCAGCTATGATATACGTTTTTAACTAAATTTCTGCATACTAGATTATATATATAAATTCGATAGACTACGTATAGGGCTACGCAAAAGAACTAGGAAGAATTGTTGAGAAATTGATTAATTTTATTTTTAAATTCAACTACATTTAGAAAGATATGTTTGGAAAATAAAAATATAATAATATACAAGGCTATTCAAAGAATTGGATGCATGCACGCCTATTTCAGACACGGGAAGGAATGAAAACGCTAATTTTAAGTCTATGGGGGGGGGGGGGGGGTCATTTTCATATTTCTCGCTTTGATTTTAATATTTTTGAATGATTTTTTCTTTTTCTTTTTTTTTTCTTTTTTTTGCATAGGATATCTGGTGACTATCGACAGTGAGGCTAGCTTTTACTTTTCGATTTTGGCTATAGTTCTTTTTTTTATATATAATAGAATAGTTTAAATTTTAGAGCGGATATGAAAGTAAAAGTAATTTTAAAGAAAAATATCTGAAACAAAAATCGAAAAAGTAATAACTAGCCCGGTTATACAGCGTCCTCAGCTATCCTAACAGTTTCTTAGCAACAACGAATGATAGCTTAACACTGTCATGATCGGTAAGGTCAAGTAAAGACTATAAACTAAAAGCACTGCTAATTTACCAAATTCCGATATAGGACACAGATTGGTAAAGGATATTACGACAACTCCTCCTGATTATTAACTGGGAAGTAGAGGAAGAAGATGGAGAATCTCTGGAGATATTTGACTGTGAGCTTTCAACTGACAAGGTAAAAAAAAAAATCTCTATCAGCAATGCGGGGAAAATAAAATTGTTAACTTAGTCTAAAGATAAAGATGCAGAAAATAAATTTATTTTCACTGATTTCTGATAAAGAAAAAGAATGCTTTGGTAAAATTGGAAGAAATTCGAAATATTGCTTTGAAATGGAATTCTATGAAATTCATTATCAGAATTGCATATCAATGTAATGAAAAATCCAAGCAGTTTTCAGAGAAAATAAAAACAAAGTCTTTCTCAAACAATTGTAAAAAAAAAAAAAAAAAAGAAAAGAAAATACAGCTGTATTTGTTACAAAAATCTCCAAATTCAGAGTAATGAATTAAAAAAGGTTTTTATACACAATCTAGGTATAAAAACACAGATAGGATGTTTTTGTGCCTGTCCATAGATTCCTAAAGAGTGATACAAGATTTCACAGGAAGGGATTTGTTCGACGGGTGGCAATTGCACAGACCATCAGCTCATCAAGTTGAAGGCTGAAATTTTAGGATTAGATAGAACTCAATTAGCATATTAAAATGCAAATGGTCTGCTAAGTCATATCTTGATAGAAAACACCTGCACACCGGAGTTTAGTTTTTGATCGATTGGTTTATCATTGTATTTTGCAGCACCCAAATGTATGAAAATATTGAAGTTTGGGTGCATGAAAACACAATGGAAAACCTGCGGATCAACCACTAAATTGATGTTCTGCAGATGGTTTCCACCAAGATACAACTTGGCAGACCAATGCATATAGCTTGTATATAAAATAAACGGTCAAGTACGAGTATTACTCGCGCTCAGAGAGTTCCGTACAATAAATATATGAATTATTAACTGTATTATTTAAAAGAATAATGAAACTTTGTAAAAACCTATACAACGTAGAGTTGGGTATAGCTGTATATATTAGAGAAGTATGATTGAGTATACCACAAAGGTTCAAAGAGATATGAAGCCGAAATAAAATTAAATATTGCTATTTTGTATAATTCTTTTTTTAAACGTATCTTAATCTGGATATGGTGAACTTAATTTGGTACTAACAATAAAAGTACTGCATATTTAAATTTCATTTGGCATTTCATAAAACTAAATTCAACATAGAAATATTTTTCTTTTTACAGTGTAGATGAAATAAAATCCTTGTTCAAAGTTTAAACTTGGCGTTGTACTACGCGCGTTTCGAAAGGAGGTCGCAAAGATGCAACTCGACTTTGTCCGTGCCGCGTTTTTTCAAATAGGTCTTTAATTATCATTTAAAGACACGGGAGGCGTATTGAGAGATCCACTCAACGCAAACTAGTCGCGAATCCCATAGTATTTATGCGATTAATTATAATTAAATTGGTGTGTTTTTAACAATTTGATGTTTACTGCTTTTATGCTGCTACTGGGTATTGCATTACACATATATATCATTAAAAGTTTTTATCTAGTATTTAAAAACCGATGGTATATAGAGTACGCCGCCTCTGCCATTATGTATGTCCAAACCAACCGTGCCTTTAAGGGTTAAGGCTCCTGCCCCTGCCAGCGAAGACAATCACGAGCTAATGCTAATCGTATAGGGAAGGATTTTTCTAATATCTATTTTGTATTTCGATATTTTAAATTTTTTTTTTTTTTTTGGCATTATATAGCCGAGATCCGTCTCTACATCGCACCTTTCTTTACTTTTTCCTCCCCATCGGATTAGCATTAGCTCGTTAGTGTCTTCGCCGGCAGGGACAGGAGTCTTAATATCTCGGCGAATTACCGACGATTTTTTTTCGAAAATCATTATAAACAATGCTTTTATACTTTTGATACGATAGGTACCTTTAGCGCTCTTCGATACCTTTGATGAATGCCCGCAAATAGAAATCTGTATGTAACAGAAAAATGCGATTTTATGAAAAACTATGCCACCTAGGGCAATCGCTATAATTTTCCTGCGAGTATTAAATTAACCTCTACTACCTCTAATTTTTTTCATAATTTTAGTTTCAGTAGATTTGAGGGGGGGCACATTTTTGCACTACATTTTCGACGATATCTCTGAAAATATAATATCTAAAATTAAAAGAAATGTATTTTTGAGTTATGCGTTACGGAATCTTTTAACCGATACCCCAAACGATACACAAAGAAAATATATTTCTTCTTTAAATAACCTAATTATCCCCTCTACGTTTTTCCCACATATATTTGTGAATGTTTAATAATCTGTAAATATGTGGGTCAATAGTCTTTATTACATCTCCCAATTTGAACTTCCCACGTTCCGTAGTTTACGAGTAAAATGGCTGTGACAGACAGACACAGGAGTGATCTTATAATGATTCCGTTTTTACTTTTTAAGTACGGAACCCTAAAAATCATGATTATTGCAACTGAGAAATACAAAAACATAAGAAGATGAATTATTGAAAATAAATAAAACAAGAAAGGAAAACCATGTGTCAAGTATGGATTATGAACCCTTTCCTACATTTTTAGTTCAGTTAGAAAAACACATAACACATTTGAATATACACATTTATTAATTCCTAACAATAGACGGAAACGTACTTCAATTGTTTTGTGAAGCTCTGTATGTTCCTTATAAATTTTTATACACGCCACATACTGAGCTGAAATTTAATTCAGAAATAAATACGCTGAAAATTACTGATATCACACTTCTAAGGCTAACATTAGCTTAAGAATTGCTATCCATGGACGGCCATGTATCCAGTTTTTTGTCATATCCCTATTTATTTATATGCTACAATGTCACTTAGCCGACGGGACATTTAGCAGACAGCAATTAGACGACAGGATGTTTAGCCGACAGCGACTGTTAGCCGACAAGACAGTTAGCCAACAGAGGACAATTATTCGACATGGACATTCATCCGACAGGATATTCATCCGACTTAACTGTAACGTAACTGTAACCTGATCTTAACCTAATTATAACCTAAGCATAAACTAACTGTAGCGTAACTGTAACCTAACCAATACCAAACTGTAACGTAACTATAATCTATCTGTAACCTAAACGTAACCTAAGTGTAAGATAACCGTAACCTAACTGAAACCTAACAGTAACCTAATTGTAGCCTAAATGTAACCTAACTGAAACCTAACAGTAACCTAATTGTAGCCTAAATGTAACCTAACTGGGACGTAACCGTAATCTAACTGTAACTAACGTTTACCTAGTTATAACCTAATCGTATGCTAACTGTAATGTAACTGAAACATAACTTTACCATGACCAAGCTCTAACCTAAGCGTATTCTAATTATCACCTAAACGTAACCTAACAGTTATTTAACCGTAATCTAAACGTAACCTAACGGTAACCTAATTATAAAGTAACCGTAACCTAATTGAAACCTAACAGTAACCTAATTGTAGCCTAAATATAATCTAACTGGGACGTAACCGTAATCTAACTGTAACTAACGTTTATCTAATTATAACCTAATCGTATGCTAGCAGTAATGTAACTGTAACACAACTTTACCATGACCAAGCTGTAACCTAAGCGTAATCTAATTATCACCTAAACGTAACCTAATTATAACCGAACAGTTACCTAACCATAATCTAAACGTAACCTAAGTGTAACCTAATTATGAAGTAACCGTAACCAAACTAAAACCTAACAGTAACCTAATTGTAGCCTAAATGTAACCTAACTGGGACTTAACCATAATCTAACTGTAAATAACGTTTACCTAGTTATAACTTAATCATATGCTAAATGTTATGTAACTGTAACATAACTTTACCATGACCAAGCTGTAACTTAAGTGTAATCTAATTATCACCTAAACGTAACTTAATTATAACCTAACCGTAATCTAAGAGTAACTAATCGCAATTGTAACCAAACTGCAAATTAACTGTAACCTAGCGGGAGGTGCATAATATGAAAGAGTGATCAAAGGGCTGCCCAGTCCAATGATATATCACTTGAGGGATGTCGGAAAAGTCAGAAAAATGCTCCCGGTGATGCAAATTGGGGGAGGGGGAACGGGAGGTACATAATATGAAAGAGTGATCAAAGGGCTCCAATGCGATGTATCTCATGAGGGGTGTCGAAAAATGTTAGAAAAGTACCGGCTAATTATACTATCAGCTAAATGTCCTGTCGGTTAATCGCCTTTTCGGCTAAATGTCCTCCCGGCTAATTGCCACGTTCGGCCAGTTGCCTGTCGGTCAATTGTCTGTATTGCTAAAATTATTACTATATGTCCGTTTCGATCAATTGTCCTGTATGCTGTATGTAAATTTCAGCTAATTGTGTTGTCGGCTATATGTACGTATCGGCTAAATGCACGTCTCAGCTAACTGCAATCTGCTAAATGTCTTGAAGGCTATTTGGTTGTCGGCTAAATGTCTGCGACCGGCTACGGGTCAAACATCTATACTAAAAGTAGTTGAGCTTGAAAATGCATAAATCAAATTAAAAAACATCTTTAAGTAATTCATAGTCATTCTCGGTACTACTGATGAAATCTTTTGTGTAGTGTCTATGCAACGGAATAGCAATAATTTCAGCAATACAGACAATTGGCCGACAGACAACTGGCCGAACGTGGCAATTAGCCGGGAGGACATTTAGCCGAAAACACGATTAGCCGACAGGACATTTAGCTGATAGTATAATATGCCGGTACTTTTCTAACATTTTTCGACAACCCTCATGAGATACATCACATTGGAGCCCTTTGATCACTCTTTATATTCTATGCAATTCATATACACCACATATGTGCCTGTGCAAAAATATTAGTTTAACTTAACTTATACCATAACTTATCATAAATCAAACATATCATAATTTAAAACTCACTATCAGCAATCATCCCTAATGTTTCCCTGTAAATGAACAATAAATTCGATGCACACCATATTCTTATCCAAACATCTTGCACTCTTTGTCTCCCCTTCTTCCGAAATTTCGTTTCCCGTTTTGCTCCCCTTACAGTATCAAGGTTTAAAATCTTTAAAATTCCTTAATATTTTCTTTAATTTTCTGTTTTATTTGTTACTTTAAACTAACAATAAATAGTCAGTCATAAATTTCGTTATCAATTTATTTCACCATATTCATTTCATTAAAAGTTCTTGTAAATTGCCTCCATCGAAAATGTCATTTCTCCCTTTTGCTCCCTCATCCACGGTACCCATATTTTAAAATAAAAACCCTTTAAAACGCTTTAATTTTTTTAAATCTTTTCTGCTCAATTTGCCACTTTATTTTAACAATAAACAAACGATCATAAAAATTTCTCCTCCCCCCCCCCAACCCCAACTGAAATTGGTATTTCCTCCTCGCCTCTCCCTCTTACCAAGCATCTGAAATTTAAAGTCCTTAATTTTTTTTCGTTTATTATTTTTTTTTAACTTATTTGTAAATATTTTCTAAGGTAAGTAAATAATAAGTCGCCGATAAACTTCCGCCCCCCCCCCCTGCAAAAAAAGAACTAATTCTGCTTATTCCTCTCTTTTTTTTCCCTCAGATCACAAAATTTTAACCTTAAAAGTCATTGCTTTTTTAAAAACATTTTGTACTCTGTTTCAAATGAAAATCAAATTTCAAAGTAATTGCTTAAAAGGCGCAAAGGCCAACATAGTGAAAAAGATTCCAAGTCGGGACTCGAACCCGGGCCATCAGTATAGCGCACTGACGTTCTACCGACTAAACCACTTGGAACGATACCTAGCTCGGAAAATTTCTCACTATTATATGTTGGAAAGGCTACAAACGCAGCACAAGATGGAATATTTATCGTGAGTCACCGACCTGGGACAAACACGAAACATAATTAAATCCAGCATCGATAGAAATTATATTAATACATGGAAATTATTCCAGAGAGAAACATTCGCCTTGCATACAATATTTCAAATGAAAATCAAATTTCAAATTTCAAAGTAATTGCTTAAAAGGCGCAAAGGCCAACATAGTGAAAAAGATTCCAAGCCGGGACTCGAACCCGGGCCATCAGTATAGCGCACTGACGTTCTACCGACTAAACCACTTGGAACGATACCTAGCTCGGAAAATTTCTCACTATTATATGTTGTAAAGGCTACAAACGCAGCACAAGATGGAATATTTATCGTGAGTCACCGACCTGGGACAAAATCGAAACATAATTAAATCCAGCATCGATAGAAATTATATTAATACATGGAAATTATTCCAGAGAGAAACATTCGCCTTGCATACAATATTTCACCGACCTGGGACAAACACGAAACACAATTAAATCCAGCATCGATAGAAATTATATTAATACATGGAAATTATTCCAGAGAGAAACATTCGCCTTGCATACAATATTTGAAATATTGTATGCAAGGCGAATGTTTCTCTCTGGAATAATTTCCATGTATTAATATAATTTCTATCGATGCTGGATTTAATTATGTTTCGTGTTTGTCCCAGGTCGGTGACTCACGATAAATATTCCATCTTGTGCTGCGTTTGTAGCCTTTCCAACATATAATAGTGAGAAATTTTCCGAGCTAGGTATCGTTCCAAGTGGTTTAGTCGGTAGAACGTCAGTGCGCTATACTGATGGCCCGGGTTCGAGTCCCGGCTTGGATTGGTTGATTTTTTGACGGCCGATTATCTACACGAGGGATATAGGCCCGGGGGGGAGTGCCCTCCGTGGGGGTCTTTCTAAGGGAATCTAATCCATATTTACACATGGAAAATCCACGGCTCGAAGAAAACCACGAAAACTCCGAACGATTAGGCCGACGGGCGCGATTGGGATCGAACCCAGCACTTCCCGTCTACCAGCTTCGAACGCAGAACCTCTCGGCCACTGGTGGGGCCCCGGCTTGGAAACTTTTTCACTATGTTGGCCTTTGCGCCTTTTAAGCAATTACTTTGAAATTTGAAATTTGATTTTCATTTGAAATATTGTATGCAAGGCGAATGTTTCTCTCTGGAATAATTTCCATGTATTAATATAATTTCTATCGATGCTGGATTTAATTATGTTTCGTGTTTGTCCCAGGTCGGTGACTCACGATAAATATTCCATCTTGTGCTGAGTTTGTAGCCTTTCCAACATATAATAGTGAGAAATTTTCCGAGCTAGGTATCGTTCCAAGTGGTTTAGTCGGTAGAACGTCAGTGCGCTATACTGATGGCCCGGGTTCGAGTCCCGGCTTGGAATCTTTTTCACTATGTTGGCCTTTGCGCCTTTTAAGCAATTAATTTGAAATTTGATTTTCATTTGAAATATTGTATGCAAGGCGAATGTTTCTCTCTGGAATAATTTCCATGTATTAATATAATTTTGTACTCTATCTGTTAATTTATTGTAATCATAAATAATCATATAACTATACTCCTCCCCCACAAAAATTGACGCTTGCTCTGACTCTACCCTTACCAAGAACACAAAATTTAGTCAATTTTTGGTCTTATTTCTTATTCTTTAGTAAGGTAAATAAATAAGTCATCAAATAAAATCCCCCCTTTTTTTTCCTTTCCCTTATTTAAGTTTAAAATCTTTGAAAGTCTTTTTTTAATACATTTTCAGCTTTATCTGTTTCATATTGAACAATAAATAATCGATTATATAATTTCTTCCACCCCATATAAAATTGACGTTTTCTTTTCTCCCCCCATTATTTCCATGCTCATAAAATTTAAAGTCTCTAAAACTCCTAATTGCAATGTTTTTGCCCTATTTGTAAATCTTTAATAAGTTACATAATCGGTCATCTATTAAATCCCCCCCCCCCCCGCCAAAAAAAAAAAAAAAAAATCTGTTTCTTGATTTGTCTTACCCTCAACTCATGAAGCTAAAAAATCTAATTTACAGTCTTTAAAACTTTTTAATTTTTACTTTTTTTTCGTCCTAATTATAAATCTTTATTATCTATAATATTAACTAAATCATTTCAACTATGTACGAAAGTGTTAACAATAAAGCGATAGGTGTACATTTAATTGTGCATAAAAAACATTTTAACTGTATTTTTCAAAGGAAAATGTCTTTAGAGAGATATTTGTAAGGAAAATATTGTGGTTTCTCGTCAACGTGCAAGTAAATTCTCAAACCTTTCGAAATCATTTTATTCCGACTAGCTCAGAAAGAACCATCAAACGTAGATACCAAAGGTGCCTGAGTAATCGACTGAACCGAGTATGTCCATAAAGAAAAAAGAAAAATCATGCGTCTACGTCGATACTTTCCAACACTTACAGAACACTGTAACAAAACTTCGCCGTTTAATAAAGTAAAGAAGATATCTAACTAAACATTTGTAATACCTATGACACGTTTGAAAAGCAGATTTCAACAATTGCACCCATAACCTGGAAGGTACTCAAATTCTTTTGTGCAGCTCATATGATATATGCAGCTCATATGAGGCAGTGTATATGATATATTTGTACTGCATATATTTGTACGGATTCTACATACTATGTTAAAATTTAGTTTTGTAAGAAAATACATAAAACAGTTGAAAATTCACCCTCGGCAATTTCTACTTATAGACGGAAACATACTTGAATTCTTTTGTGCATTTCTGTATATAGAAATTTTTATACACGTCAAACAGTATTAAGCTGAAATCTAATTCATGCAAAATCATGCTCAAAATTACTGAAATCACACTTGCAGGAATTATTTTCTATCGGCGGCCCATGTATCCAGTTTTTTGAATATCCCTGTATAGGATTTTATTTGTATGATACAAACATCTCTAAGCATATTAAATGTAGTTGAGCTTGTACATTTATAACTAAAAAAAACCTAACACCTTTAAGAAATTCATACTCATTCTCAGCAATGGTTACGAATTCTTTTGTGTGGTGCTGTATAGGGTTTGTAAAATATGTGCACACCACGTAGTGCGCAAAAATTTAGTTAAACTTAAAAACGCATTCTGTAATTGAAAATGTACTTTCAGCATTAATTTTTAATAGCTATATCGGATACAGTATTGTATCAAAATATTTTATGTTTCCCTGTAAATGAACGCTAAATGAAATGCAGACCATATTCGAATGTAAGCATCTTGTAGTAAATCAAAGTAATGTGTATCTATTTCGTCATGTTTGAAATAGTGTAACGTGATCAAAATACGCTACAAACAGTTTTTCTCGTAGACCATATTGAACCAAGTTCTTTTGTCTGACACCGTAAATAATTGTTAAATGCTCATGTTGTACAGAAAGTAGGCTTAGGACACCTCAGAAATTCATATCAATTTCATTATCTTTGTGACAGAGTAATATCAATCAAATACGCCGCAAACGATATTTCTTCATGGGCTATAACATAACGGAATACTTTTGAGTCCCCTATACTCGTACTTTAAGCATTACACATAACATAGTCTATAGTAACAATTTTAAAGTGTGTCTCAATGTACATAAATTTAACTGTGTTTAACATTGTGTAACACTATTAAAATACATCCTAAATAATCCCCCCCCCCCCACATAGACCATAATGTAGCGAATACTTTTGAGTGCATCTGTAAATGAACCATGAATGGTGCACCGAACATACCATGATGATTTTCAATATCGTATATCAATTACATGGCAATCCGACTATATTTACGCTAGTTAGAGCACGGACAGACAGACAGACGGACGGACAAACTCAATCCATAAACACTTTTCAACTTTCTTGGGAAGTGTTAAAAATGGAAAAATGTAATGAAAATAAAAGTATTTTAGTGTTATTTAGATTACGAACCGCTACAAAAAACATTCTTATTTGACCGCATCATTTAAAAAATATTTAGTGCTCAGAAATCCCCCCCCCCCCCCACACACACCTGAATTTACTCCTGTGCACTTAAAATTTCAAATTGTTAAAACTCCTTTATGTTTTATAACATTCTTGTAAAAATAATCCATAATCTAAATTTTCTTCTGCCTGAAAATTTCACTAAAATTTTTGCCATCCTTCTTTCTGCTAACATCACACAAAGTTTTTAATATTTGGAAAACTTTATTTTTTCTGTCGCATATTTTAGTGCTAACAACAATAAATTGTGTACTATATCTATAAATGACTACGCTGGGATTTAGATTTATACCCCCTCTACAGATGTACAGTACAAAATATACAGTTTATTTGTTTAACTTTTCCTCTCCTAATTTTATGAACATCTTATTTTTAACCTTCAATGTTATTTAGCTTTTATAAATCTCATAAATTTTATGTTCTAAAAAGAATTCTCACAAAAGATAGTTATTTTAGAATATTTGTACCTGTTATATTTCCCCCCTCATTCAATATCTCCCCCTTGATTTTAAATGTATTTGCCTTATGTGAAATAAAATAGTTTTTATACTGCACTAATTTCAATTTTATGTTTGTAAAAGCTGTAAAATAAACCTAAAAAAAAAAAAAAAAAAATTGAAAGTCAAATTGTTTTAATTTTTGCACTTTTATCATAAACAGATTAAAATTCTTTTTACGGCTTTTACCGTTATCGAGTCTCCACAAAACAGTGGGCTTTGATCTACGCTTGTAAAGCGAAGACAATTGAAAAAAAAATCCTTTACACCTGAAACCTACTGGAAATTATCACATGTAGCGCTTAGCCGAAGTGGGGTGGGGGTTGGAATCGTGCCAGATAATTGGCCATTTGCTGATTGGAAGAGCTCGCTTGTCAATCATTTGAATTTAGACCATCCTTTCAATTCAGCTAAAATGCCAGCGGCCATCTTTATTTCTTTTTATCTGTGACTGCAGTGAGCTCTTAATGAACCCTTATTTAAATTTTGAAACGTCTGTAGAGACGGTGACTAAAACACTGTAAGTAATCGTTAACGTTTACTATTGTGTGTTTTCTAATTTGCGAACACATAGTAATTTAAAATATACTGTAAAATTTTCCCATAAATATGCATGTAGTATTCATTAAAAGAATCTTAATTGTATGTCGAGAAAAAACGGAATTTTTTGTAGAAATTTAGTCGGACCGGGCCGGGCCTGTTTTCACTGATTTTTGTACGGGCCGGGCCGGGCCGAGAACGGTAAAAATGTAAACGGGCTCGGGCCGAACTTTCAATTTTTACACCGGGCCGGGCCCGGGCCTGGAAATTCCGGCCCGTGCAGACCTCTAGGGTTGGGCATATTTTGACTCTGCGATAAAGTGGCTATTCACTATTCACTATTCACTATTCACTCCTCACTCCTTTTTATTTAGAAAGTACATTAATCATTTTTCTCAAACCGGAATATCGCTTTTTAGGATACTGTCCATTCTCAAATAACCAGTGTTCAAGAAACATGCTTTGCAGCCATAGGAAAAATCAACAATAATGGCATTATCATTAAAACTAATATTTTTTTTGTGCCCTTGCATGTAAAAATTCAGCTGCGCAACTGAACATATTTCTTTGAGAACTGATAATATCCTAAAAACCGATATTCCAGTTTTAGAAAACTGATTCATGTACTTTAACAACTACTATGAAACGTTTCCAAAAATTAGCTGCAGCAAAAGAAACAATGATTTTTAAACGTTTCTTTAAATCTCAAAAAAATGTATTGGCTTTTGAGGTTTCTAAAGATAATCGAACGCTTTTTGTAATTTAGTAACCCTAAAGAAGTTATTTTACATTTTCGTTCGTGGTTGCTATTTATTTTCGTAGATTATCTTTTTTTACAATCTTTATGTATGCGAGATGGACGCAAATAATGTTTGATATATGTATGAAAGTATGCAACTAAGAAAAGAGTGCATAATGTTTGATATATGTATGTAAGTATGCAACTAAGAAAAGAGTGCATATAAACACGGTGATAACGTATTAAGTATACAGCATATAGAGAAAATTTAAAATTTAAAATTATTTAGTATTAAAATTTTAGGCGAAAATAAACTGTCTTCATGTGCCGAAAATAAAACTGCCAATAATGTAGTTTCATTTCTTCTCTGCTGTCTATAATTTAGGTTAACTCTAGGATAGATGGCCATAGTTTTTAAAGATTGAAATAAAAATTCTTAGAATGCAAATACAAAAAATATTGATGCATATTTAAAATTCTTATATATGTACTCATAATATTTTATGCAAAAAAATAATTAAATGTTGAAAACAAAAAGTGTTAAACAAAATTGAAATTTAAATGGCAGATGGCCATCTCTCCTTAAAGCCGAGGAGAGATGGCCTTCTAATACAAGAAAGAAAAGGTTAATTTAAATAGCAAAAAAAAAAAAAAAAAAAAAAAAAAAAAAAACCATGTCATATAGTTAATCATTAAAATCATATAGCAAATTGCAAAGATGCAGTTATATGATGCAAATCGAGTAAAGAAAACTCGAATAAACAAAATTTGAAGTATAATTTCAATACTTCACTTTTCGTAAAATCTTACCTCATGCTTGGCAAAGGTTTTGATAATTTGTACACGTTTCATGGAACCACTTCAGGTGCATTATGCATTGTATCCAGAGATTCTTTTTGGGAGTGATATTATATTGTTTTGCACACCCAACACAGTGATCCTAATCCAATCCTATTTACTCGGAATCTGTAGAATCTGATAATTTAAATGTGTTTCGTTTTCTTTGCTACTGGAATTGTCGTGTTTTTTTTTTCTCTTGCGGTAATTGTAGGTTTATTACGTTAATTTAGTTTATTTATTAACTTTATCAATTTCTGTTATGAAATTTTCCGACGTTTTTCAGTATTTTCTGAAACAAATACATCGTTGCGTCTTATTATATTATTATTAAAATATTTATATTTGTTAAAATTTAAATAATTATATCAATTAATATATTTATAAACGTAAACGTTGTATATTTATTTTAAATTTAATTATATTTAGTTAAAATCATCACTAAGTATAATTTTGAAATATTGATTAAAGGTGGCCATCTCTCCTAAAATTGAAGGGCTGATGGTCTCTTAATTTAAAGCATCAATAGACATTGTACGTCTTTGTTTTAGTCTTAGAAGTAAAGATTAGATTATATACGCGCCTTAAAAGTCCACATAGTAAAAAATATACATAACGTACGTACTGCAAAACATTCAGATACCTAAGTCAAAAATAATATTCAACCACATTTTAATTTACTTTTTATAATCGAAAAACACAGCTGCACGTCGCAATAAATAAACTCGTTGAACTATTTCTGACGAACAATGTTTATATTGCAATCTATGATCAAGTTTTGGAGATATTTAGACTGGCCATCTCTCCTCCATGGCCATCTCTCCTAGAGTTACCCTATATCAAAACTTGTTTTCTTTCTTTACTTGGAATAGCGTATTTTAACACATTAACTTTATGACATACGAATATGTGTGCCAGAAATATTTTCCTTGGAGCCATACCACACGAATACGCGTATCATCAAATTTTCATTGAAGTTTGATCATTCCGTTTCATTTATTGCTAAATGGGACTGTTGGAAATTTATTACCATGAATTATAAAAAAAGACCCAGCCCCAGAATGTTTAATGATTTCAGTTTGGTGTTCAACATCTAACCTGTTAAGAGAGTTTGACGTATATATAGGGTAGACCGGGGCTAGTTGGCCATAGGGGCATGTTGGCCTAGTCGCAATATTTTTTTACTTTGCGTTAGATAACATTGTCAGTCCAGCCAAGTATGCGTTTCTTCGCTTTCCTCCTCCAACATAAGCACCATTGAAGTCGGAGCGTCCGTTAAAGAATTATTGAGAATTTTCAAAATTTTGCAAAGGTGAGTAAATTTCCTCTCTTATAAATAATCGTTTTTTATTTGTTTGAAAATTACATTTTAGATTTTGATATATAATAATTCAGAAAAATAATTGTTCGTAGTTATTGTAGGGCATGTTTTTTTATTGAAATACTTTCAGAATAATTCGTTACAGTCATGAAAAACAAAAATGGCGATACGGGGTTAGTTGGCCCATTTGGCACGGGACATGTTGGCCCGCAACGGATTAAGGGAAATGTGATTTTTTTTTCTTATACAACCTCCCTGCCTCCCCCCCCCCCACACACACACACACTTTTTTTGTTTTTAATTTCTTTTTGCTGTAAGAATTGCTCCTATCAAAAGCTTGTCAATACAAAAATTGTGGATAATATTAAGAGGATTTATGTGGTGACAGAGCACAGAGTTTGAACTCTGCACTGCAAAGCCTAGCACATTCTTAGATGAGGTTCGGGATGATCCACCCCGACCTCTGAGTCAACGAAAAAAACTGCTGAACTGACACAAACTATTGTGAAAAGATGGAGTTGACTGTTGGTTGCTCATGAGAGCAGACGTGCTGAAACGTCGCTGTTGACCGAATACCGGGTCACGGACCTGAGTAAGGCGGAATATCGCCACCCAGTTATAATTATCATGTTTAATCTAAATGTAAATACCCCATCTGTAAATATTTCACCCACATAATCAAGAGCATTAAAGTTTAAGATTCCCTCAAGAGTCTGCCTGGACTTTACTTCTAGACACCAACCACAGTGTGCACTTATTCGTTAAAATAAATGTGCATTAAATTTCTACAGAATTGGGGACTCGACCGGGATATTTACATGCAAAGTGAGGATGATTGAACTTGTACTAAAGAAATTCTGATGTCCTTAAGCTGAACGATGCTCTGAAAAGGAAAGGAAAAAAGTTGCTTTCATCGAATGTTCCGTGAATTACTGGAAAGAGAAAAAAGAAAAAGAAAAATTCTCATACAGGGGAGGAAAGATAAAAAGAGTGTTTCTATCTGTGCGCGTTGAAGTTTCAACTCATCTTTTTGAAAAGATCTGTTCCTGTGAGATGAATCATTTGTGAAAATGCATCTGATAAAGTTTTAATAGGTCGTTTCTAGTATTCGAGAAGAAAATATACGCTGACCTAAATAGTGAGCGGTGAAAGTTTTTTCCCCGTCTTATATGACGAAAGGTTTTCTTTTTTTTTTCTTTTTTTGTGATAAAATGGGGAAGTGTTTTTTTATTTTTCCCCATAAAAAATGTACAGTAAGTTTCTGTTGTGTACGCCAGAAGAGAAAGAATATTTAGTAATTTATGCAGAAGTGGATTTTTTTTTGTTCTGCATTTTTTTTTTTTTAATAAAAGAAATAAGGCACTTGTTTAGACGTGTCTGCGAAGAGGAAATATAGGAAGGTGGGTTTTTTTTGCTTCCTAATGATATACATGATCTTAGATTCCTAATACATGATTATTTTTTGCTTCTTTCAGAGAAAAGTATTAACGATATAATTTTTTTTTTATCTTGTTATTTTTTTATGTGAAAAGAAAGAAATATATATTATGTGAGAATATTTAGAGGGAAGCAAGTTTTTATAAAACAGGTGTTAAATAATTATTTTTTTTTGTATTGTTATATTGTGAAGAAAATATATATATTTATTTTTTTGGTGGAAATATCAGGTACAAAGTAAGTCTGTTTTAGAAAACTGTTAATATTATTATATATATAGATATATTTGATTTATCGGGTGCTTATATATTATTGATTTATATTGAAATGTTTTATTTTATGTGTTAATTGGTTAGATATAATTATGACACACTTAATAAGGTCTAAAAAGATCGATCTGGTTACTGCGGTAATCGAGTTAGGTTTAAGTCCTCCTGATGGTGCTAACAAAAGTCAACTGACTGATTTAATTTTAAAATCCGAAGGGTATAATGAGGATTTGGTAAAAAATTTGCTAGCGGGGATTATAAGCGAGAGAGAAGAAAGTGAAAAATTGTTGCAACAAAAAAAAATCGAAAATCGCGATTTTGAGTTAAGAAAATTACAATTGGAAAAGACACAAAATACCCAATTGAATAATCCAATATCTACAATCGCCGGAAAGGGTTCCGATGTTCTAAAATTGTTAAATAGATATAATAAGGAGGAAGAAATTAGCATTTACTTAACCCTTTTCGAACGGCAAGCGAAGCGTCTAGGAATAGAGAAAGATGAATGGGTTACATATCTGTTGGCACTGTTACCTCTCGATATTGTTAGTTTAGTAAATCGTGAAAGTGAAGAACTATCCAGTGATTACGACTGTGTAAAGAAAATACTTTTAAGACGTTTCAAACTTACACCAGAGCAATTCAGGCAAAAATTCTTTTTACATAGAAAACAAAATTCAGCGTCATGGAAAGATTTTTCATTTGAAATCTCAAATTTTCTGAATGAATGGTTGTCGGGATTACACATATCAACGTTCGAAGAGTTAAAAAATATTTTAATTATTGACCAGATTAGGAGAAAATTGTCCCTAGAAATGAAGGAACACTTTTGTGACGAATTGCCAAAAATTACGAGTGTAGAAGATTTGACCAATAAATTGGATGATTTCGAAACCGCCAGAATTAACTTACGGAAAACTGAAATTAAGCCCCCAAACACGGAATTTAGAAAACGTCAAGGTAGTGAAAATAATAGAACGTTCCATCGAAATGGCATTAGTCGCGTACCATATGAGAAAAACTACACACCTACCTCCTTAAAAGAATTTAAATACAAAAATCCGTTGTTTCAATTGCAATGACCTTTCCCGCCGTTTTAGGGATTGCCCCCGAAAAAAAGAAAGTCCGGTCTGCTGGAGGTGTAAAATTCCTGGCCATAGGTCTGATCAGTGTACAAATAATTCTCCTAAAAATGCAAATGCTGCCGTAAGCAATAACTCAAATCCGGTTGATAAAATAATAAAAAGCGTGGGGATTTTAGGGAAAAATATGGATGCTTTAATAGATACGGGAAGTGACGTCAATATGTGTAGCAACGATACTTATACAGCCCTGGGATGTCCTAAATTGCATGAAAATGATTTGGTTTTATCAGGTATTGGTGGTAGTCAAATTACACCCATAGGATTTATGACCGTAAAAATTGAAATAGATGGTTACACAGTGAATGCAGATTTATACGTCGTAAAAAATTTGAGCCATTCTATAATTTTAGGAAATAACTTTTTGAAACAGGTAAATTTCAATATGTCGGAAAAAGGATTGCAAATTACAGGGAAACGAAAATTGAAGGAAGTTAGGGTGAATTACGTAACTGCTTTCCCGCAAGAAACAATCATGACAAAAACCAGACGCGTCATCTATGTCACACCCAAATTTCATGCGATGTTGCGGTCAGAGAAGCAAAACAATCCCACGATAGGAAAAACGATTGCGACAGCTGAATTGGTGAGAAAGGAGCAAACTAGTCGAAATGAAACAGCTTGCAACTTTAGTGAAAAAATAAACATGCAATTGAACTCTGATAAAAATTGTTTGTTGGAAAGTGAACAGTGTTCCATCCCACAGTTAGACTCAGCGAAAACCACAGATATTTATTTAGCTGAGACAGCTAATTCTATTAATTTTCAGGAAGTTGAGCTAAACCACATTACAAACAACACTATTAAGAAAGAGTTAACGGAGTTGATCACTAATTATAAGCCAAACAAGGTTAAAGACACGGAGTTAAAAGTAAATATAGTATTAACTGATTATATTCCGATTGCGCAACGACCGCGTAGATTAGCATATCCAGAACAGGAATTTGTAGACAAACAAATACAAGAATGGTTGGAAATGGGAATTATAACGGAGAGTAATTCTAATTATGCATCGCCTATTGTGTTAGCGAAAAAGAAAGATAATTCTTGGAGATTGTGTGTTGACTATAGACTCCTTAATAAAAAAATAATTAGAGATAATTTTCCTTTGCCAAGAATAGAGGACGTTTTAGATAACATTGAGGAAGCGAAGGTTTTTACTACATTGGATTTAAAAAATGGTTTTTTTCATATAGACGTAGCAGAGGAGAGTAGGAAATATACAGCATTTGTCACGCATAACTCCCAGTACGAATATTTAAAGCTTCCATTCGGATTATCGATTGGCCCGCAGAATTTTCAGAGATATATTCAAGCTGTTTTTAAACAGTTAATTAAAGAAAAGGTAATATTAATTTACTTAGACGATGTCATAGTATTTGCGAAGACTGAGGAAGAAGCACTTTTAAAACTGAAACGCGTCCTAGAAGTTGCATCGGATTACGGGCTTGAATTTAATTTTGCAAAATGCCAATTCCTTAAACGGAAAATTGAATTTTTAGGCTATATTATCGAAAACGGAACTACTAGGCCCTCGGAAGCCAAAACTTTGGCAGTAAAGAATTTTCCTGAACCCCGCACCCTTAAACAATTACACAGTTTTCTAGGTTTAACTTCTTACTTCAGAAAATACATCCCACATTATGCAACTATAGCGAGACCTTTAAGTGATTTATTAAAAGCGGGAAATACATTTAAATTTGGAATCCTCGAAAAACAAGCTTTTGAGACTCTTAAAGAAAAATTAGTTAACCCCCCAGTATTGCATACATTTCGACGAGGCGCTAGACTAGAATTGCACACCGATGCAAGCACCATAGGTGTTGGTAGTGTTCTACTACAAGAAGATGAAAACAAAAACTTACATCCTATTCATTATATGAGCCGTAAAACTACACCTACTCAAGCAAAATACTCGAGTTACGAATTGGAAACACTCGCGGTAGTAGAATCGGTTAAAAAATTCCGAAACTACTTATTAGGCACGAAATTTAAAATTGTGACAGATTGTTCCGCGTTTCAAAAGACAATGGACAAAAAAGACATTACGCCAAAAGTAGCCAGATGGGCTCTATTCTTACAGGAATTTGATTACGAAATTGCCCACCGATCAGGATCCCAAATGAAACATGTAGACGCATTGAGTAGAAATACAGTTCTAATAGTTACCCGATCGCAAGATGAATTAACTTTAAAAATAAAGAATGCACAACAAGAAGACGAACACATACAAGCGATAAAAAAATTAATTGAAAAAAATGAAAGTTCAGAATATTTTATAAGAAACGACATCGTATACAAATATGAAAATGATAGAGAACTTCTGATGATTCCTACCAATATGCAAAAGGAAATAATACGCGATGTTCATAACAAAGGTCATTACGCAGTGGCTAAAACTGAAATTATTTTAAAAGAAAATTATTTTATACCCCAATTAAGAAAGCAAATTGAAAGTGTCATTGGCAACTGCATAGAGTGTATACTTTGCAATAAAAAGCAAGGAAAAGGAGAAGGTCTGTTAAACCCGATCCCAAAACAAAATATGCCCCTCGAGACGTATCATATAGATCACATTGGTCCCATGCCTTCTACAAATAAAAATTACAATCATATTTTTACTGTTGTTTACTAAATTTGTTTGGCTATACCCCGTTAAAACTACAGCCGCTAAAGAAGTCATCGATAAATTGACCAGACAACATGATATTTTCGGAAATCCATCGCGAATCATTACCGATAAAGGACCAGCATTTACCTCCGCTGATTTTGAGAACTATTTTAAGGAAGAGAACATAGAACATATTCCCATAGGGATACCTAGAGGAAACGGTCAAATAGAGCGAATGCACAGAATTCTTATCCCAATTTTAGCAAAACTTAGCGTAGAAGACCCCACTAAATGGTACAAATTTGTCGCGCCCGTGCAACGCATCATGAATAGTAGCGTATCGAGGAGTACAAAATTTACACCTTTTGAATTGCTGACAGGAACGAAACTGCGGCAGAAAACTGACCTGCAAATCAAAACGCTGTTAGATGATGAGGAATTAAATTCGTTCATATCGGAAAGAAATTCGAATAGAGAAATAGCTAAGCAAAACATACTAAAAATACAACAGGAAAACGTGAAAACGTATAACAAAAAGTGAAAAAAGGCCAACACATATAAACTCGGTGATTTGGTGGCCATTCAAAAAACACAGTTTGGGACAGGTACCAAACTAAAGCCTAAGTTTCTTGGTCCTTATGAGATTACTGCAGTAAAAAGAAACGATCGCTATAACGTGAGCAAAGTTGGACACCATGAGGGTCCAAATACGACCTCGACGGCTGCAGATCACATGAAGCCTTGGACTTCTACTGTCTAAAACGAAATATTTATGCTTTAAGTGATTTTTGTGTTTTATATATATATTTTTATAAACTGTGTGTTATTGATATTTTTTTTATTACTATTATGAACAAACTGTGAAAAGAACTGCTTCCAAGTGACAAGCAGAAAAACTTTATTATTTTTCAAACTCTAAAAATATTGGTCAAGGACTGAAAACTTTTGATCACCAGTATTTAGTGACTGATTTTACTATTATTTTGTTTTATATATTGTTTGTGAATTTTTTTTGTGTGTATAATATACGTTCTGGAAAAAGTAGTCCAGTACCAGTCAGGTATATAAAGTAGATGGGTGACTGGGAGGACCCAGCCCTGTCAGGTAGGCCGAATTGTGGTGACAGAGCACAGAGTTTGAACTCTGCACTGCACAGCCTAGCACATTCTTAGATGAGGCTCGGGATGATCCACCCCGACCTCTGAGTCAACGAAAAAAACTGCTGAACTGACACAAACTATTGTGAAAAGATAGAGTTGACTGTTGGTTGCTCATGAGAGCAGACGTGCTGAAACGTCGCTGTTGACCGAATACCGGGTCACGGACCTGAGTAAGGCGGAATATCGCCACCCAGTTATAATTATCATGTTTAATCTAAATGTAAATACCCCATCTGTAAATATTTCACCCACATAATCAAGAGCATTAAAGTTTAAGATTCCCTCAAGAGTCTGCCTGGACTTTACTTCTAGACACCGACCACAGTGTGCACTTATTCGTTAAAATAAATGTGCATTAAATTTCTACTTTTATGATAAACTTAAGTGAATTTGATATCTTGTGAATTGACAAAATTTTTTATTTTAATTTAGGAGGCTATATTGTGTTTTCGTTCGAAAGAAATAAAAATTAAGATTTGGTAAAATTTCGATCATTTCTTAAACTTTTACACTATCAGAACATTAAAAAGTGACGTGGGCCAACTTACCCCGCAATCGGGGCAGGTTGGCCCAAGCGACTTGGTGTCAATTTGAGCTTCTAAACAAATACTTATAGTTAATATTTTCAAACTTTACTATTGTTACTTCTTCCTGAAAGTACACTGATAGTGGTAACAGAAAAAGAAATTTAAAATGTTGAATTGTAAATTTTTTAAAATTATTAGAAGAAAAAGCGGGCCAACTAGCCCCGGTCTACCCTACGTCATGTAGAAATTGAAACGTAGTGAGTTTGACGTATATAATACGTCATGTAAAATTTCAAATGTAGTGAGTTTAACGTATATATACGGTGCGTGAAATAAAATTACTATTTGCTATGAAACTTCGATATTTTAGTAAAAACTCAAAAGATTCTCATGTAAATGCAGATTTTACTTATATTTTGATGAGAATTGCAATATGCAATGATCTCATTAAATTTTTATCAAACACTGTTGTGCAAGGTTCGTATGGGTCAGGAAATTTCCCTGACTTTAAGTCAGATAAACACCAGTGTTTTCTTATAAAAAAACTCGTCTTTTCAAATTCCGCGATTATATTTCTTTACATAAAAATACTGGTATTATAGCTGAAAGCGTAGGGACCCTATTTGTATGATTTCAATTTCACACCAAGTAATAGATTTTTTAAAATAAATTACCCGCATAATAGGTTAAAAATAACTAAGATCTGATATTTTTTTAAATCATGAATGTATAAAATTAACAAATATGGCGCAATTGGGAATTATGGACTGATTTGAAAAACACTGAAAACTGTTTGTCAATATCTGCAAAAAAAAAAAAAAAAAAAAAAAAAAAAAAAAAATTGCGGAAGTCTGTTCTCAAATTAAATGACAGTGATTTCATTTTTGTTCGGAAAGCATGGAATTGGCAGGTTTTTCTTATTAAAAAACTTTATGTAATCAAATGGTGCTTTTTATTTTTGGTAAAGGCTCTAACCTTAAGCTTGAAGCCACTGCGGTCATCTGATGGCTTTAGGATTGATATTTTTTAATCATGAATGTATAAAATGAACAATCTCTCTATTCTAAAAAAAAGTAACTACCGCTGTCACCGCCGCCGCCGCCGCCGGTTTTGAATTTTTTGTGACAGGAGGTCTTTCTTCGTTAATATTAAGAAAAATAATGCATACAAAAATATGAAAATCGGTAGTATGATACAGAAATGTTTGATAAACACGCTGATGCAGACAGTTTTCAAATCGAAGAATTATTTTAAGAGATATTTAATGCTAAAGTTAGACAAAATCGTTCCACTAAAAAAGTTTTATAGGAGCAAAAACTATTCATAGGAATTTAATCATTTTTAGGTCATTTTATACGTTTGAAGTTCCCGGTGTGCAGATTGTTTTTCTTTTTTTAATTTGATTAAGTTTTTGAGGTTTTATTTCTATTTTAAATTCAAATTTTCAGCATTTCTAGAGATATTTTTTACAGATTTTAGAAAGTGATATTAATTTAAACTGTTGCCAACTGTATAAACAGTGGAAACAATAATGTTTGCTTCAAAAAAAAAAAATATTTATACTTGTAAATAAATTAAAAATTTATTTACACGTGACTATTATAAACAGAAAAAAACATTTGGAATTAGAATTAAATAATTATGTACAAAAAGCAGGAACTTATTAAAAATTACGTCATAAAAACTATAATTACACGTGAATTTTAAGAGAGAAAGGAATTTGTAAAATAATAAATTTATTAACGTGCGTTAGAAGTCTTAAATAGGAGAAATTACGTCATATTTACGTCACATTACAGTTATTACATAAAATGAATACAAAATAATATTGCAAAAAGGTTTAAATTCAGAAATTGCGCTAGACATTTATTTGATATTTTGAGCGGATACTTTTCAACTATTTTTGCTAGGAAAGCGCAAATAATATTTCATTTCTAACACACGTATTTTCACGTGAATATTAAAAAGAGAAAGATTAGTTTGGTCAAAATTACGTCAGATTAAAAACGATTAATTTAAAAAGTCTTATTTAAAAGAACTTTCTTTTCGCTTTGTTAAAAAATACCGGGAGACAAAGACTCTGTTTACTTAATTCCTTTTACATTAGCTTATTTTGAAATGTTGTTACACGTGTCTACGTCAAAGACAAAAACAGCGATTGACATATGTATTTTTGGTACTACTTAGTTATCCCGCCGACCAAAAATCTATCATTCGCCAAACTATAAGATTAAATGCCAATAATGGTTGATCGTAAATGTCACATTAACTTGACTTTAAGCAAGTTACACGTGTCTACGTCATCAAGTTATTTTTATTTCGACGTTTTATTTGTATTTTTATTAATGTTGCTCTAATTTATTTGTTCTTTCGTTATTTAAAATAAAAATTATGCCAGTTTGTATAATTGGAAAGTGCTTCGGCGATTTATATAATTTGGCGAAATTGGTCGACGGGTTCATCAAGTAGTACCGCAGCGGATTTGGCCTTAAAATTCCCCATTCAAAGAGAAATGAATAGAAATCCGCTTATAGGGAGATCGCCACTGTTTTTTAAATTATAATTCAATCTTCCGAAATCTTTTTAAAGCCGATCAAATTAGCGTACTTTTAGAGTCTGCGGTGTCTGAACGGGGGTTGACGAGCGTAGCTCGTAGGGGGCAGAGCCCCCTAGTTTTTATAAAATTAGCAAACATTGCCGCGATTGGGACTTATGTATGCCGAACCCAACTCTTCCCGCTTTTCGATGTCTTTAATTTAATGAATTTCCTTTTTAAATTTGTCCGGTTTTAATTTTCAGTTTTTTTAACCATTTGGAAAAATGGTTATTGTTCTCTGTCAGGGTAGGAAATCAAAAACATATCTGAAGCGTTTTATTGGTTGAATCCGCATTTTATTCGTTTTCTGATTGGTCTATACAGTAATCTGTATTTTCCCTTTGCTTTCAACAGAGATGGATACTTCTGTTGCCACTATGACGGAAAAGTAATAAACACTACAAAAAAAAAAAAAACAATTAATAACTCAGAAACAAATTGAGATACAGCTTTCAAACAAATTGCATTTAAAAGTACATTTTTTTCTCTATACGACGGTGTAAAAAGTAATATTGTGGGATGTTTAGAAGTTTAAGAATGAAATTTCATTTAAAATGGCCCGTCTGATTTCTTGGAAATCTGACGGAAATCATTCCATCCTCAGATTTCCAAGAAATCTGAGGATGGAAAACCTTTTCTCGATCAGCCAATGAGATGCTTGGATAATACGTAAGTTTCAGGAAATCTGACGAGTCGCAGGCGATTTCTGTCGCTTGCAATTTTTACGTGTAATAACACTATTAATGTTTAATTCATGGCGTACGTAATGTATGATCAACTCCGTGCGATTTTTTGTCTTAAATTTTAGTCTATGAAAAAATCATTTTCCAAATGGTCGTTGTAATTTGTTAAATTGCTTTTTTTTTTCTTTTTTTCCTGGTGTCTCGGTTTAAGGGGACCGGGTAAGCTCTATCTCCGTCATGTTAAAATACGCCAACTTTATGTACTTGTTTCTCAGAAATGGTGAAATATAGAGGTCTAGATTTTTTTAGAGTAGTTTGGGTTACGTATTTTAACAGCCCATTTTCTTTCTAAGTGAAACTGAAAATTAATTATTAATTATTTATTGAAAGACATTTTTAAATTAGCATTTTTGGTAAGATTTTACTGCATAAAATAAATAATTCTCAACAAATCATTAAATCCATGTGTTAAAGTATACAATATAACATAATGCTTGATAATAATAAAAGTATATGATAATAATAAAAGTATTAAAAAAATTGAGTTCTTAAGTTTAATAGACATTGAAAAAAAGGAACACAGACATGAAAAATCCAAGTTTTGAGAAAAGGTCAATTAAAGATTTAAATGGCCATTAAGCCGTGAAGTGCTCTTAGAAAGAATGAATAATTCCAACACTTCTTAACACTTTCCAACAAAATTTAAAAGTGCTTTGCTTATGCATTCGGTTTGTCTGGCCGTCAGCCCGCCTGGCCGCCTGGCCATCTGTCCACGCTCTAACTCCCGTAAATATACTCGGATTTTCATGAAATTGATAAAGGTTATTTAGGGTCACCAAAGCATGCTTGGTATTGTATATGAAGTATGTGGGATCAATCGTTCATTTACAGGGGCACTCAAAAGTATTTCATTCCATTATGGTATATGGGGAATAACTCCCGTAAATATACTCGGATTTTCATGAAATTGATAAAGGTTATTTAGGATCACCAAGGCATGTTTGGTTTTGTATATGAAGTATGTAGAATTAATCGTTCATTTACAGGGGCACTCAAAAGTATTCCATTACATTATGGTATATGGGGAAAAATCGTTTGCAGAGTATTTTAATGACATTATGCTATTTCAGATGTATTGAAACTGATATAAATCACTGAATTTCACTACGATCACGTTAGAACGGGACATTTATAGCATTTTTTAATCATTTACAGGGCCACACAAAAGAAATCGGTTACGGTACAGTACTGTCTTTGAGTAATAATTGCTGGAGTACACGGTTTAAAATTCGGTATGCGTTTTTAAATTTAATTAATTTTTTGCATCTTACCCGTTATATATAAATTTTATATCTCAAATACAGGGCTGCACAAAAGTATTCACACACCGTTCTCATTATTAGAGGAAATTGCTGAAGGTAAATTTTCAACTGAAGTATATGTAGCTCTTAAGTGAACTAAATTTTGGCTTGCATGTAGCTAATAGATTCAAATCTATAAATCATATACAGGGCTGCAATTCGCATAATTTTTCGATTAAAGATGGGAACAGCTGAAATTGGATTCGGAAATGTATTATGCGTTTCAATATGGTTGAATTAGACGTAATATTGTGGGGCCTCAGATGAGGGCGGTAGCGGGACGTGATCTCCTCAGAGGCGTGATGACAAAGGTTTTAGTAAGATGAAAATTGAAGGTTTTATTCTCGTAAAAACAACAAGAAAACTTGGCTAAATACAATGTCTACACTAACACAACAAATTACTTAAGAAGTTAGTTTGATGAAATAAAGTTTTTGTAAGGTAGGAATATCTAATGAAAGTCCTTGACCGGATAACAAATCAGAGTCCAGATTAGTTAATTCAAGAGTCTCTGGGAAACACTATGGTCCCTTCTAAGTAAATAAATGTCCGTTAAAGGTGTGGACTAGCAGTCCTCCGTGCGTTCAGCTTTTCCGCTGATGCTCCCAGCTGTAGCTCAACTGATCGGCTATTGTTGCCGTCGAGAGAAACAAATCTCCTCCATTCTGGGAGCAACCTCCGAAAGATAATCCCGTGAAAAGCCTAGAGAGAAACTTTTCTCTCCTTCAGGTTCAAGAACCTCTTTTCCCGTTTAGCTTCTGCTAAACTCTTCTAAGAGTAATCTAATCTCCAGATCTCCTCAGAGATCTCGTATATATCCTTAATTTTTCTCTCGGAAAACAATGCGAGTTTCCAACCTCCGCTGTCATTGGTTCGCCTTTTGACAGCTGACCTTCTAGTGGCTGGTTGGGACCCTTCCCCCTTTTTGCACACGAAACTCTCCTGTCAAAGTATGCAATGTCAAAAAGCACTTAACGGCATATTTCGGTGTTACAAAGTGGGAACCAGGTGGTCATCCTTTTATGTACTATGTTCCAAAGTGTCATCTTCGTAAGATTGATCGCACTGAAGTTATTTACTCTTAAGTTACCGGCAAACTCTGAGACTGAGACGAATTTTCTAGTGTCCCTCCCAAATACATGAAGTTTCCATAGGCCGTGATTCTGTAGCATTTATGAGGGTTTTTATATGTGGAAACTGTGAAAAGGCTAAGTTTCCACAATATTTTAATTTTTTAAACAATGCAGTTTTGTTACATTATTCTGAATGTGTTGGAAAGTGTTTCATAATCTATGCTTGACGCATGATTTTTTTCTTACTTGTTTTAATCTATGTGACACATCGTTGGAAAGATAAATGTTTAAACTATTTATTGATATATAAAAAAGTAAAACTCGGTTTTTTCCCCCAAATTTCGCTTACTTGGTCCCCTTAAGGGACAATGGACGGACGCACGGAAACGCCGCACTCTGTTAATTCCGCGGCGGATCTTTCTGAAAATATTATCAAAGTTAGGGTTTTGAACTGAATTTTAAGACGTAACACCGCGGAACAGGATAAAATCCTCCAGTTATCACGCGATAACAATTGCTTATAACTCGAAAAGTAATTTATTTATCAAAAAGTGGAAAACGTCATCCGATACCAAATCACTTCAATAGCCATGTCTGACAATTTTATGCCTTTACGTTTTGAAATGAATCAGAAAATGTGTCAGAAAGCTTCACGGCGTTGAGCAGGGAATTTGAGAACCACATTAAACTAAGCAACTAAACTTCAAGCAACGCAGATTTTCTTTCAATTACATTTCAAAATTATGACATTACAACATAGAGAAGTACAAGTCACTGAACTTTAATAAACGATAACAACACAGATAACACCAAGAACAAAAAAAAACCCATTAGGGACAATTTTCTTAATTTTCGTAGCGTTGTGTTTCAAGGAATAATTTGAGAAACAGGGAAAGTAATCAAAATATCCACACGCGAACTTATGACCAGACATATTTTTAACTTCTCAACTCATCCGTCCGCATTGAATGGGTCACGGAAACACGAAGATACAGGCACTAGAGATGTCAAGTCAATGATATCAAGGAATTAGAAACATCGATAACTCTTATCATAAATAGATTGATGTCATATGTTGCCATCTGTTATAATAAAATCTGATTGTGTTTTTGTGTTTCACATCAACTCCTCTGTAGTTGAAAATAAGCATAAAAGTAAAACTGTTTTTTTTTTTTAACACTCTTTTATAAGCATTGAATGTTCATTTTAAAATCACGACTATTCTTTTGACTGCAGTTCTTGTTTTTTCCAAAAATTTTCCGTTACAACATTTCTTTTAATTAATTGCTTTTTTAAACACTCTTTTATACGCATTGAATCTTCATTTTGAAATAACGATTAATCTTTTGATTGCAATTCTTTTTTTTTTCCCAAAAATTTTCATTACAACATTTGTTTTAATTAACTATTTTTTAAATACTCTTTTATAAGCATTGAATATTCATGTTGAAATCACGATTAATCTTTTGACTGCAATTCTTGTTTTTTCCCAAAGATTTCCGTTACATTTGTTTTAATTAACCATTTTTTAAACATTCTTTTATAAGCAATGAATATTCATGTTGAAATCACGACTAATCTTTTGACTGCAATTCTTGTTTTTTTCAAAAAATTTCCGTTACAACATTTGTTTTAATTAATCATTTTTTAAACACTCTTTTATAAGCACTAGGGGATCGTACCCGGGCTTCCCGGGTTAAAGAATATAGGTGAAAACATTCTTTTTAATTGAAAAGTAATATTTTTTTTATATGCAATAAATTTTTTAGATTGCCCACTTACATTAAAAAAGCATTTTTCATATGGAAAACACGAATAATACAATCAAATAAATTTTTGAAACTTATCAAAAGCGATATTTTCTTATTAGCCGCATACTAAGAGTTATATGGCCATGATTTTGCTATAATTTTAGAGCTTATACGTGGCTGTTAAATTTGTGTTTTATTTATATTATTTTATTTATTTATTCATAGGGAAGTTTTTTTTATGGATATTAGCCGTAAGAAAATGATTAACTCTTTATTTTGTTTTAAGGGCAAACGGATTAATCTTTCGTAATCGAGCTCCGCACGATATAGATAAATTAAAAAATATTTCATGCTTTAAAATTGTTTTTAAAACCATGGGTAATCAGTAAACTGAGATAAACTTTGCAAACAAATTCCATTTGAAAAAAAAAATCCTATTTGGTGATCTAAAAATTTAAATTGTACGATTACAAATATGTTAGTTTTGTGTTTTTTCAATATTATTCTTTTATTTGTTTATAAAAGAAGTATTAATTTCGTTAATTTGCCTTTCATAAATATGTTAGATTGGCGGGTTTTCTTTAATATTATTCTTTTATTTGTTTATAAAGGAAGTATTAATTTCGTTATGCAAAAATAGCCAGAAACAAATGCTGAAAAATGTTTGTTGCTTTATGTGCAAAATGTTTATTATTATTATGTATTGAAACCGGCACGTGATAAGATAAACTTAAAATAAAATCATGCTTAAAACTTATTTTAGAAAATATAATAAATCAGTCAATTAAGATACAGTTTTTAAGCAAATTGCATTTGAAAGTAATTTTTTCCCCTATGCAACGAAAATTGAAACCGTACGATGGTCAGAAGATTAAAAAATTGCAGTAGCGAAAATTTCAAGATCGAAATTTGAACGTGAAGTGTTGCCGTTCGCAAAATGACATCAGGGTTACGCACGGATACGTTTGTTCTTTATAATATAGATAATTAATCAGTAAAATATAATAAAGATCAGTCATTAGGATGTGGTTATCAGTTGGGGCTCTTATGCTTGGTATTCCGGAATGAAAAACAGCAATTTTCACCTTCGCAAAATTTGCATACGCACTTCTCATATCCATATTGATCATTTTTTTTAAAATTGTATTTTGTTCGATTATTTAAAAATCATTTTAACTCAAAACTTGAAGTCACGATTATCAGCAACATCTTTTATGTGAATAGACGCACTCTTTACTTGAGATTCTAATCTAAATTCCGGAGAGTAAAAATTTCCGTAATTTATGTTTTTTAGACGCGTTTGTGTTAAAATGTTTAGTTTTATCTAAGAAAATTATCGTTTTCTTTTAAATATGACTTCATTTTCACTTAAATAAGCATTTCACCTAGTGTCTGAAACCTACTATCAGTACACATGCAGAAGGAAAACAATATAGAAAATTTATGAGGCAAAATGCGTGTTTTCAAAAGCAGTATGTCATTTTCCGTTATTATGCCCCTAATATAATATCCTGCTCCTAATGGGATTATGCGACACTAAACCCTGTACAAAAATTTTTATCAACAATTTTGAATTTTTATCAAAAAATAGCATGAATAAAGATAAAAATACCTCATTATTTCTCTCTTGTCTGCAATAATGAAAGCTATCTAATTTTCACCATTTTGAAGAAATTTCATAAAATGCTTTTAAAATTAAAATATAAAAGTGGGGATATTTAAAAAAAAAAACAGATAGTGCGATCACATCTACAAATGAAGAGCTTTCAGTTAAAAAAAAAAAAATAGTAAAATTGGTTCAGCAGAAAGATCAGGGCAGATGACTAAAAAACACACTTGTGTTTTAAATATATAGATTATATAAAATTAGGAAAAATTAAATTAAGCAAATTATGTTATTTTGATAAAATTATAGTAGAATGTCCTAAAGAATACCATTAAAATTTTATTATTCTCGAGAATTTTAGACAAAAACTTCAGGAACATAATATTATTTTAAACCACGAATTATTTGTTTGCTTGTCTAACTCGGTGAAGTAATTCATCCAGGCGAGAACCATCAATTTCTGTAACATAGATCGCTATTATTTGCATGTCAGCTCCCTTTTATAAAGACACTCTAAATTTTTGTAAAACATTGCGTTTTATCAGTGTCTGATTTCGATTACATTATTTTCAAAAGTGAAGCATTTTCGCCTTCGAAGAATTTCAAAGCAGCTGGACTGTGAAAATGACGCACTTCTACGAAACATAATTCAGGTTTAAGAATTAAAATACACGCTTTTTTATAAAATTACGTCATTTGCATCCGCTAAAGCAATCCAGTCTTAAACTTCGTCTATAGAAAAGTATGCATATGACGTCATTATTACGGAATAACAGACAACATTCTTGACATAGGCCATATTTTAATTTCAACTTTTTTTTGTCAGGTTTTATGAGAAAATGGCAACAAAAAGATACAGTATCGCCTATTTTCGACTATTTTCCGTTTACTTTCAATGACTTACAACAGAAATGGGGTACTTTTGCTACCACGATAAGAAAAGTGTTATTAAAAACTACAAAAAAATTAATATTTCAAAAATAAATTGAGATACAGCTTTCAAACATATAGCATTTAAAAGAGCATTTTTTTTCCTTATACGACGGTGTAAAGATTTAAAATGTGCGATGTTTAGAAGTTTAAAAATTTGCAGTAGAGAAAATTTCAAAACCAAAATTTTATTTCAAATTTCAAAGTGTTGCCATTCGCAAAATGACGTATGCGTTACGCACAGATATGTTTGTCCTTTATAATATAGATTGAATATTCATGCTGAAAACACGATTAATCTTTTGACTGCAATTCTTGTTTTTTCCCCAAAATTTCCGTTACAACATTTGTTTTAATTAACAATTTTTAAACACTCTTTTATAAGCATTGAATGTTCATTTTGAAAACTGCAATTCATGTTTTTTTAGCAAAAATTTATGTTAAACATTTGTTTTAATTAACCATTTTTAAACACTCTTTTATAAGCATTGAATATTCATGTTGAAATCACGATTAATCTTTTGACTGCAATTCTTGTTTTTTTCAAACATTTCAGTTACAACATCTGCTTTAATTAAACACTTTTTTAAGCACTCTTTTATATGCATTGAATGTTCATGTTGAAATTACGACTAATCTTTTGACTACAATTCTTGTTTTTTCCCAAAAATTATATTCATGTTGAAATCACGACTAATCTTTTGACAGCAGTTCTTGTTTTTTCCCAAAAATTTCCGTTACAACATTTGTTTTAATTAACCATTTTTTAAACGCTCTTTTTTGAGCATTGATTGAATGTTCGTTTTGAAATGACGACTAATCTTTTGATTGTAATTCATGTTTTTTTTACCAAACTAATTTCGTTACAATACATTTGTTTTAATTAGCAATTAATTTGATGTGGTCACAGAACTCGATTATAATATATTCAAGGGTTTATTTTATACTTGATAGAACCATTATAGCAAGTAAATTTATTTAAAAAATGTATAATTTTTTCTCTTTTTTTTAAGATAAGGCAAAAGGAAAGAAAAAAATAAAACATTATATAAACTATTTTTTTTTACCATTATTTAAATTTTCTTTTTAGAATTTCTAAACTGATTTCTCAACGTATAATCGTAAATTAATTTTAAACTATTAATTGATAAAAGCGTATTTTTTTTTTAAATATTACATTCTTTATTTTTTATTTGCAATTTATTTTCAACTTTTTAGTCTTTAAAAAGTTTCAGTGTTGCAGTTTCACAACCATTTGGCCTAATTTTAGCGAGCATGCATTGGCGCATAATTAAATCCCTTGTTGTTTCAGCGCGTATGCATTACAGATAATATTTGGCATTTTATCAACTGCGGCAGGCTAACGGAAAAACGCTTAAAATTAATGTATGGATTTATAATTAAGGGTGTTAGTCAGTCAGTTTCCGAATTCCCCTGGCTAATGCTATGTCTATGGGTGTGTGATGCATTCTTATATTTAACCCTCCAGCCGCGGAAAACGCTATTTTCGCTCTCCAATGGGCTACTTTTTTAAAATTCAGATTGCTTGAGTCCCACCACTTTTTTAAAAGCGTATAATTCGGCTTTTCTCGAATTATTTAATCATTAAATAACTTGACTATTTCTACTTCCAAAAAGTGGTGGGAATTAAACAATCTTAATTTAAAAAAAAGTAGCCCACTGAAAAAGTCTCCCGCAGCTGGAGGGCTCTTCGGGAAATCAATAGTTTTAACTTATTTTTGTGTGTACTCTTCTTAAAGATTTTATCTCTTTTTAGGTGCGTTCGTAATTATATAAATACGTAGCACCCATCGTCGTCGTTCGGTCCGTCTGTCTGTCTGCCTGTCCGCATATAAAAGAGCAAAAACTACCCAACCGAATAGTCTGAAATTTTAAATGTATAACTGTTCTAAAATTCTGTCGAGTCATTTCAAATTTTATGGAAATCGGATGTATAGTTTAATTACGGGGACAGTCAAAAGTTTTCCGCCACATTACGGCCAATGGGGAAAAAATATTTCAAGTGCATTTTAATGATGTTACAGCCTTTCGAAAAAAATGAAATTAATATGCACTTATGATGTGCACTAAAATATACATTCAGTACAACATGCAGTGCAAAAAATATTTATAAAACTACTTATAGTACGAACGCACCACATTTGCCACGTTTGACGTGCAATTTCCAACTTGTTTTCTTAGTTCTCAAAATATTTCTAAAATAGACACTTAATTTTATGCGAGGTGTTAAAATCTTACTCACAGTTCGCCTCCTTTTAACACATAAAGCAATTTAAGGCAATTTAAGCATAAATTTTAGGAATATTTTGAGAACTAAGAAAAAAATAAACATGTTTTAAGGAGAACACAAATAAACTAGTCGGATGCAGCAATCCCAAAACTTTCTTCTATCTCATACATGTTAATATTTCCTGAAAAATAAAGCATATCTGTGCCACCGGTTAATTGAATTACACCAAAATCTAACCAGCAACAGCTTATGTCAAGTTGTAGCTGAATCTGAAATTTGATGAAAATTCGTGCATCAGTTTTTGAGGTAGAACTATTTCGGAAATCGTAAAAATCTATATAGCAGCGCCACCTGTTGGTCGATTTACCCCAAAAACTAATCAGGACCAATATATATGAGGGACTAACTGAATCTGAAGTTTGATGAAAATTCATGCATTAGTCCTTGAGATACCGTATTTGCAGAAATCGTGATAAATGCAGCCTAGCAGCGCCACCTGTCGGGCGATTTACACTAAAAACTAAACAGCACTAATTTATATGAGGGACCAACTGAATCTAAAGTTTGGTAAAAATTCGGGCATTAATTCTTGAGATGGAGCTATTCGGATAACCACGAATAATGCCGCATAGCAGCGCCACCTGTTGGGCGATTTACACTAAAAAGTAATCAGCACCAAATTATATCAAGGACTAATGGAATCTGAAGTTTTATGAAAATCCGCGCATTAGTTCTTGAGATAGAGCTATTGCAGAAATCGTGAAAAATGCAGCATGATAGTGCCACCTATAGGGCGGTTTACACCAAAACGTAATCAGCACTGGGTTTATATCATTGACTAATTGAATCTAAAGTTTTATTAAATTTCGTTCATTAGTTCTTGTTATAGAGCGCCCACAAAATTTGTGTCACACAGACAGACAGACAGACTCACAGACAGATATTTTGTAAAAACATGTTTTTATGGTTCTCTGTCCCCTAAAACGTGTAAATCCGTCGAAAACCGGAATTCGAAAATTTTCATGAATCCAATACTTTCTTCTTATAAAGATAGAAGAAAGTAAAGATGAATGAAAAATATTAATTTCCCAAGGGGATATTTTAACCCTTTGCAGTCGAAGTTTTTTTTCATTCGTATTACCAGCAACTCGAAGCGATTTTAGTTATATCTTATTATTTTTTTAATTCTTTATGAATATAAATGTTATGATATATATAAAAAAAACAAAAAATTATAAAATTATTACATTTTGTAATCGTCCAAAGTGTGATATCTCTCGAAGCAATTGCCAATATGTAATCTTGGCTTTTCTTAAAAGGTATCACAAAATTATTTGCATTGTCTCCGTAGCGCAGCCCTCGAGTTTGGAGACAAATTTTAAATGGCTCCGCTCCGAAGCCCTCGAGTGCAAAGCGTTAAATGTAGGAATACATTCTACGCCCACAGATTTAACATAAGGGAAAGGAATTCGGAATTTGATTGACGAGCAGACTTAAGTTCTAAAAATATTAAAATGTTGTATTTCCATTGTGAAACACATCTGTGAATGAAATTTTTATAATTCTATCATATATGCTAGAATTATAAAAATATCAGGAAATGATTTAAAAATAGATTACCAAATTTCAACTTTACACACAAAACCAAGTTGAATTAATTAAAAGACTGTAATAACACAAAATATGCATAATGCTTCCAGGATGTCATAACTCTCAAAATTTCAAAATTTAAATTAATTTCTGCGATATTAATTATTTTATAATTTTTAATGAAATTTTTGTAATGGTGGCAAATAAATTACTCCACTGTCCTGGTAAACAGCGAGAAAAAAGAAACAATATGGATTAATATATTTTTATTGACGCCGTTTTCTCATTTACGTTCAAAAGGAAAATTATTTTCAATTTGAACAGATGGTGGGGAAAAAAAAAAAAACTTGATTAAATTACATTTTTAAGAAAATTCGAAAATATATTTTTAAATATTCAGTAATTACGAATTAATTATTAAATTCACTATATACTTTAAAAAACAAAATCTACTTAGGCTGTTGTTAAATCCAAAGTGGCAACTTTCTGACACATTTTTAATTCATTTTTGTCCGGAAACGCATGAAATTGGCAAATGTTGTTATTCACAAACTGTGTAATCGAAATACGTTTACCATTTTTTGGTAAAAGCAGAAGATCTCTCAAAAAATGCTGTTAAAGTTGGCGTTCTGAACAGAATTTCCGGAAGCGATACCACGAGAGGAGAGAAACGCCGGTCGTCACGTGAGCACAATTGCTTATAACTTTATAAGTAATTTGTTTAACAAAAAGATGGAAAACTTATTTCGATTCCAAATCTCTTCAAAAGTCGGGTCGTTAGAGTTCCTTTATTGGATCCTTTTAAGGTTTATTGGTTTACATAGAAAAATATAACAGTTTTAAGTGTACTTAATCAATGCTAGATGCGAATTGTTTGCTTCTTACTGCTGACGTCACCAAGTATTCAGAAGGATTTGGCAATGGCCCTATGCTGTATTATAAGATAGCCTCTCCCCGATGAAATTGTGGTACTTTTTTTCATATCTTTAAAAAAAAGGCCATCAGAAAGTTTCTTGAACCCGGGCCCCTCAAAAAAGAAGGCCGTCAATGACTTTAACTGGAGCTTTATCGAATTTATATGGAAACAATAAACACTATTCAATCCTTAGACATCTATGGAAGTGCTGGGTTCGAACCCAATCGCGGCCGTCGACCTAACCGTTCGAAATTTTCGTGGTTTTCTTCGAACCTTGGGAAACCTTACGTAAATGCGGGTTAGGTTCCCTTAGAAAGACCCCCACGGAGGGCACTCCCCCTAGGGCCTATATCCTACGTGCAGATAATTGGCCGTCATAAATAACGCCACCACCTTAGCCAGAATGTGAATACTTGAAATCTTCGGGTAAATAGGAGAGAAAATGAATTCCTAAATGTGTGTGAAAAATTGGCGTAGTTAAGCTTAAAAAAAAAAAAAAAAAAAAAAAAAAAAATCAGATTAAGGCTGTTCTCAACTGGTCTGCTCAACAAGCGCAAAACGTTTTGACACATTTACAAATTCATTTTTTAACGGAAAGATATAAAATTGGAAGGCCTGACCATGGAAGCGATTTGCAATCGAACTATGTTTTCCATTTTTTGATCAATCAATTACCTATTGAATTAAAAGCGATTTTGTTTACGTGACACGGCATTTTTCTCCCCTTATTGGCTGGATTTTCTTCTTGCGTTCGGAAGCTCGGTTCAAAATGCCAAATTTGACAGTATTTTCTGAAAGATCTATTGCGTTTACAAGAAAACGGAAAAATATTTCGATGACATAGTTTCTGAATGACAACACCTTCTAGTTTCACGCTTTTCCGAGCAAAAATGAATTAACCCTTAAATGCCTGACTTTTCAAAAATCATTGTAATAATGTTTTTCGGCTTTCATTTTTTAAATAAACCATGGGAAAAATACTTAAAAAAATCATATTTTGTTTTAAGTATAGTTTACGGCTAAAAAACAGTTTGTTACTAATCGGCAATACTGGTGTTAAACTGAAAAATTAATTTCCCTTGATAAAATTCTATAATATTAAACACACAAGAATTTTAGGAACTATAATAAGAAATAAATTTTACTGGCTCACTGCAGGTCAAAATAGGGTATTTCGCAAGCTTCCAAACAAAACAAAAAAGAACAAGTAGCAACATTTGAAAAAATAAATTTATCTTTGTCCTTAAACAGCACAAGTGTTGCCATCTACATGTTGAAAATCGATTTAATAATATTTTCAGAATGTATTTTATTGGCAACATTAGGCAGTAAAGCTTCAATATTATTCTAATAGTGTTTTAGAGCCTAAATTGGGTAAGTTGCCGAAAAGCAACACCCGGCATTTAAGATTTAAAACTTATGTCAGTAAGTTGACCCTTTGGATTTGAGAACAGCCTTAACAGTTCATTACCGAATATAATACATCTGATTTGCGCATTTAAGTTTAATTATTCATTATTCCTATAGCTCTGGCAGTGCTATCTCATTCGAAAAAACGTTTACACTATGCATCCATTTGGTTTAAGGGGACAGTGAACACTGAAAAACATCAAATTCGATTAAAAAACCGATTTTTCAATTTTTACGAATAAAGTCAATTATGGTTTATTTAAATATATACGTATACGTATAGTAAATGATGTTTGATTAGTACATTATAGTTTAACTAGCAAAACATAGTTTCAAATATGTATGCGTACTTTAAACGCTGTTTTCTCAGAATTGAAAATTTCGCACATTTATTATGAAATTTGAAATGTTCCACACGCATTCCTAATTATCAGATTCTATTAAAATTTTTGCTGCGTACCCTTCATATAACAATAAATAAAATTTAGCATAAATAGTTCCATTTTAGGAACATTTTAATGTTAAATTTTGTTATTTAATGTTAAATTAATTAATCATACAAAAACTACCTTTATTTATATGAAAAAGTACAGGATTCTTATAAAATATTTTTTCTTTTTACACGTTCAGTGAACGTTCACAATTTATGCTAACTTTCTTTCTAATAACCAAAAAGTACCTGATCCAAAAAAATAAATAAATAAAAAAAGCAATTTAACAAATTACAACGACCATTTGGAAAATGATTTTTCCAAAGACTAAAATTTAAGACATAAAAAATCGCACGGAGTTGATCATACATTATGTAAGCCATGGATTAAACATTAACATTCCTGAACCCATCATGAACAAATTTTAAAAGAAATTTCAGTTTTACAATTTTCGGTACTGTAAATTTTTAAACTTCTACGGAGCTGGTCATACATTACGTACGCCATAAATTAAACATCAATATTCCTGGACCAATTTTAAATGAAATTTCATTTTTAAATTTCTAAACATCCCACAATATTACTTTTTATATCGTCGTATAGAGAAAAAAATGCATTTTTAACTGCAATTTGTTTGAAAGCTGTATCTCAATTTGTTTCTGAGTTATTATTATTTTTTTTTTGTAGTTTTTATTACTTTTTTTGTCATAGTGGCAACAGAAGTATCCATCTCTGTTGAAAGTAAAGGGAAAATACAGATTACTGTATAGACCAATCGGAAAACGAATAAAATGCGGGATTCAACTAAAAAAACGCTTCAGATATGTTTTTGATTTCCTACCCTGACGAGGACAATAACCGTTTTTCCAAATGGTTAAAAAAAAAAAAAATCCACGTTATATTTAAAAGAAATGCGCATGGGCCATTTTAAAATATAACAATTATTCGGTATTTTAAAAATTTTAAATTTCATTAATTTAAAACTTTTTATTATTTTAACACTAAATTTTGAATGTACTTGTTTGAACTTGCCATCAGAATGTCTATCGATTTTTAAATGAATCTGTTGAAAATTAAATGATTTGGTTTTTAGTGCCCCCTGTCCCCTTAAACCTCTGACTGCCGAGCAAAACGGTAAAATTTTAATGTTGTTTTCTCTGTAATTTTTTTTTAAATGCTAAAAAAAAAGATGTTTTTTCTAACATGTTATAAAAATGTTTGTTACGTATAGGCATATAAATCTTGAGAGTATTAATTATAGCTTAATTTTTAAAAACTGGATTATATCTATAGAATTATATTAATTTAAATACTGCTTCTATTGCTGTGAAACCTACAGTTTAGTGAACGGATATACCAGTTCGCGGCGGTGAGAAGTTTAATAGCTTAAGGCTATTAAAAAATGCTTATCGATATATAAAAAACTTAAACAGCAAAGTAACGTTGACGTTCATGCAGAATCTAATTAATTATGATGGATTATTTTTGGATTATAATAGATATTGTAAACCTATAGCCAATGATGCGCGACTGAAACAAACAAAGTTAAGTTTAATACATCCATATTAAACTTAACTTCTCTAAATTAATTTTAAAGAAAACCTAACTGCAAATTTACGCACTATCTTCCGCGTATTTATTAAGGAAATCTATCCAAATATAGTTATTTTTAAGTTAAAAAAGAAAATAACGCCACAGGCTATGCTTTTAATTATATTTCCATACATGCAGCTAAATTTACATGACAATATTTCACAAACCTACTGAAGCAATTCAAGTTCAGAGTTTGACGCACATGAGGCAGATATGTTTACAAATCGAAATCCCGCCAAATATTTCGCCAAAAAACTTTCACATCTTATCGCAACCCTAGAGACTGATTTTTCTTTCTTGAAGAAATATAATTTGTTGTTATATCTTTATTTTTTCCCTATAGAAGAAGTGAGTCGGGATGTTAACCGAGTTGAAGAGTAGTGATGCTGCTTCTGATCGGAAAAAGTTGCTTGGGTGCATTTCTTCGCCGTGAGTGAATACTAAAGCTGATAGTGAATTGGCCAGTGAAATTTGATTGAGGATTTTTTTCAGAGCCGGTGGCAAATTGCAGTTATGCGGATGAATCTTGACTTAATATTTAGGTAAGTAAGCAATTGAATTTGGATCTTTTATTTTGTGAACGTCTTTTATATTTAAGACCAGTAGTGCTTGAGAACATTTAGTTATTCTATCGCTTCCCTCAGCCAGTCTCGACAAAAAGGATGTAATGCCGGGATTGGAGCCCCGGGGGCCAATACCGTCCTTATGCAAAGGCGGCGTTTAATCATGGTTCTCTGTGCGAATTTTGAATATGTTGCCCATGAACTAAATTTTAAACAAATACAGTAGAGCGCCGATTATCCGAACATGTCGGGACCGACCCTAGTTCGGATAAGCAAAAATTCGGTTAAATGGACAGACAATTTAAGCGATGTTCCTGGATATACTAAAATCTTCATATTTTATCCAGACTTAGGACTGGCAGCATCATTAGTGCTGGCTTGTTTAAAAATTGGTTTAATTTTTTTTGTCTTTTTTATTTACAGTAGAACCTCAATTATCCGAAGTGATTGGGACTGACCCTCTTTCGGAAAATCGAAATTTTCGGATAACCGAGAGTACTTCAATTTTAAGATTAAGGAGAAATATATGCGCTATTTCTTATTATGGTAACAAATACTTAATAAAGATAAAGCAATAGCAAAATAGAAACGAGAATAAATAACCTGAATTTTAATTTTGAAATTAGGTACCATTTACATTTTTCACAAGGGTTTGAAACAATGTTCTGTTAGTCGCAGTTTCGATTGCTTTCGCTTTGAAGCTCTATCACGAAGTTTTTAAATATTCTTAGTTCACCAGTATCAGTCTTACTGCTGCTCCAGCCAAGCCAAATCTTTTGCAAAACATCCACAAGCTTCAGAATTGCTGATTTGTTCGTTTTGTTCGTTCCACTCCGCAGCTTACGGGAGCTCAAGTTAAATTCAAAGGAATTCTAAGAAAGGGGATCGAAAATATTTACATGCTACCCGTGGTTCGGAAAGGACCGCTTGCACACAAGGAATATCATAGTTTAAATTCAAAATGGATTTGCACACAAGGAATGCGATACTTAAAAAAAAAAAAGCTTTAAATTTTATTTCGGTTAACCGAGAGTTTCGGTTAAAAGAATTTCGGATAAAAGAGGTTTTACTGTATTTTTATTCGTTATGTGATGGACATGGGTCATTTTCAGAACATTCGTTTTCAATCTCTTTTTCATTTTGAATCTGATCCACAATCTCATCATCATTTAAAATCTGATATCCAGAGTCATGTACGTCACTATTTAACCACTCGTAAATTTCATTTTCTTCATAGCTTAGGTTTCTTCCCATCTCTTCGGTTAAATTTTCTTTTGAGAGAAATAGGCTGTTCGGATAATTGGAAGTTCGGTTAATTGGAGTTCCGATAATCGGCGCTCTACTGTATTTAGCGTATTTTCCGCCTCTTAGTTTTAAACTTCCCAGCCCGGTTTCAAGTCCTTCTGCATCCGGCTCTCTCTTTATGGAAAGGAAAAGTGGGTTTGGGCCGCGACCAAGACATATCAACTTAATCAGGACCTCACATTATCAGAATTTTGGTTGGCGTATATATATATACATATCTAGTATATATTAATTCAAATTTAAAAAAAATGTATTTAGAATTCAAGGTAACATACTTTAAAATTAATATTAATTAAAAAATATTGGCATCTTTTTTTATATAAATTAGAAATGCCGGGTTGGATCTAAGATAATTTAGTACTTTTGTACAGATCGAGTCGGTCCCGATCCGAATTCTTAGCTTTTTTTACTGGGCTGGGTCTGGGCTTGAAAACTTTAGCCCATGTGGAACTCTACTTTGTAGCCACATCGGGACGATCGTCAAAGCAGGGGGCACCAATTTTTTTACTGTCATGAGCGCATTTGACTTTTACAAAAATCTTCATTGGTGCACCTTTTCCTTTCATTGACTAAGTGACTCCGAAACATAGAAATGCTTCCCGGAAGGTTTTGGATTTTATGCCTAATTATGGTCTAGAGCAGGGTTGGCGAACCTATGGCGCGCGTGCCAAAGTTGGCACGTAAGGCAATTTCTCAGGCACGCGTGATGCTATGCAGCGTTTGCGACATGTAATTTGCCTTTTTATGTGAATTTAAAAATTCTCTATCTTTTAAATAAATTTCATTAGAGAGTCAGTGTATTAAAGGGGTAAATGGATCCAATTAAGTTATATATATTTATAAAAATAACAAAATATGTACCAGGTATAAAACATTCTCCATCAAGCATAAAAGAGTAACAGGAGAAGGAAAGAAATCGTTTAAAATGATTTTGAATGATGTTACATGCTTTCAAACATCAGAAAATTTATATGCATTTATGAAGTGCACTGAAATATGCATTCTGTAGAATATGCGGTGCAAAGAATAGTTATTATTCATTTACAGGGCCATACAAAAGAATTTCGTTACATAATGCTATAGGGGTGGAGGGAATTGTTTGAGGTGTATCTTAATTATGTTAAATTATTTCATGTAAAATGGAATTTATATACGTCGTTGAGGTTTACTGTAACTTATTTCATGTATAATACGAAGTGCGCAGCATTTACAGGGACACGCAAAGGATTTCAGATACTATGTTACTATATTGCATCCGAAATACTGTACAGTAGCGATGATTGCTGGAAATGCATTTTTAACTATGTTATGCGCTTTTATGTTTCACTATATTTATGCATAGTATATTGTGTGCATAAATGTTATAATTCATATACAGGGCTACACAAAAGAATTCGTAATAGTTACTGGGTATGAGTGTAAATTGCTTAAAAGTGGTTTTTAAATGCGTTATGCATTTTTACGCTGAACTGCATTTAGTTTACTAAGAAATGTTTGTTGAATATAGATAAAATAATGTACAAGGTCACTCAAAGAATTGGATATATGGTCGTCTATGGATGATAATTTCTGGAAATGTGATTTCAATAGTTTTAAGAGTGTTTTAATTTGAATTAAATTTTAGCTTAATAGTGGCGTGTAATAAAAGTACTAAGTTAACTAGAGGGTTGTACAAAAGTATACAACTATGTTTCCATCTATTAGTATAAATTGCTGAAAGAGAAATTTCAACCTGTTATGCGTTTTCTTGATAAACTAATTTTCCGCATTATATAGTATATATATCAATCTACAGATCCAATACAGGGCTGTCCAAAAGAATTGGAATATATATTTGCTATGGTCGGTAACTGCTGAAATCAGTTTTTCAAATATTTATGCGTTTTCTAAAATGTTTACTTAGTTATCTTATATACCTTAGTTATCTTTAGTTATTTTATATACCTTATTTCCCTAAGTAACGAAGTTTTGTTAAAGCATTCAGGAAGTGTTGGAAAGTGTTTCATAATCTATGCTTAACGCATGATATTTTTTTCTTGTTTATTATGATTTCATTTATTTTTTGGCATTTAGTAATAACAGAAGTTTGCTTAATTCTCTTTGCATCGTTGGCGATTCATTTATTTTAAAGATACACTTAAAAAAATGAAGTACTCAAAAATGAGTAAAACGATGTACTCATATCGAATTGAGTATGTTTGGATCAACAATGAACCTATTAAAAAGCAGAAAAAAAACAACGTTTAAAAATGCACAAATAATACATGAAAAGCAGCAAACAGCTGTTTCGAATCCACTAGCGAGATTCTTCTTCAGTGCAAGATAGGGAAAAGGGAACAGCGTGCTTTGCTCAGCCTTGCTTTTTCTAGCAAGCTGTTCTTTTTTCCCTATCCTGCACTGAAGAAGAATCTCGCTAGTAGATTCGAAACAGCTGTTTGCTGCTTTTCATGTATTATTTGTGCGTTTTTAAACTTTTTTTTCTGCTTTTTAATATTGTTGCACAAAGGCTTTATTTGCTATTTTTAATGAACCTATGTTTTCACAATTTTGAAACATCACACGTTAACAAACCTAAACAAAACGATAATTGTGTACCCTGTAATGGTTTATTTCATTTATGGCCATATAAAAGGCGCTTTCATGATGATTCAAATATTAAATTACGTACAGTATTTTAAAATAATTGAAAAGTGCTTACAAATAAAGCTCTTGTTATAAAAATATTCGATTTGGTATCTTGCTAATAATTTTGCTAGTTTTCTTAATAAATAATCAATTAAACGTTTCTTGTTAATAACTTTGAACGGGAAATAAATGTTAATACATTTTTACTTTAATTTGTAGGTTCAGGGAGGCAGTACATAACGATTCATATTTGAACACAACCATGGGATCAAAAAATGAGTACATGTGTTTCTCAATTTTGAGTACATTTGGATCGGAGCTATTTTGAGTATGTCACGTATTTAAATTTGAGTACCCATTTTTTTTTCAGTGTACGTTTCACTCTTTTAAAATATAGTTAAGAAACTTTAGAAACTTGTAATATCTGTTAAATCCTGTTGTACTTGTAATACGATATTTTCCAAACATCTCCAAAAACTCTTCCCCAGATAGCATGAACATTAGCAGCAAGTTTGATTTTTTCTGATATTATCGTACCATGACAAATTTGAATTAAGAAATTTGCAGCAAATTTCCCGCAAGGTATACCGTCACCCACTTGCATGAGTAGTTTGTTGTAAAACTAATGGGAAGACTATCTTTAATTCATGAAAGTGACGAAAGCAAAAAGTCACTCTGTTGAGAGAATAGACAATCAGCACATACACAGAAATTACAGAAGTTTTATTCGGATGACACCGCTTTTTTTAAACGCTATACTTATCAATTACCAAAAAAATCTTGAATTGGAAAGTACAAATATTACCATAACTTGTTTATGGTGATAAGAACGATGCATTCACCTTCTGACGATGCGTTCGAATCAATATACCAAATCAGATCTATGGATCCCTTCGAAGGAGCTAAACTTATAGTGTAGCAGTTGTAAATAGTGGGGCGTGGAAAGATTACTACTTTGCAGTATTTTGGATTACTTTTTTGCCATTAATTTTGCAATAAATTTGATAGAGCATGAATTTAATTTGCACGACAAGTTAGCTGCAAGCTCAAAGTGTGGTGACTTCGGCGTTTGCGTTATCTTGCTGTAGTCTTGTTATGAACTTTCAGTCTTGTCAGGCTAATCTTGCTGCAACTTTGCAGGTTTTCAAAGCAAAAGTGTTGCAAATTTTCTGCAAACTAAAAATGCTATGTGGGTCCTTAGCCTATTGTCATATGAATATGAATTGAATGGTACGAAAAATAACTATATTTTTTAGATTTCAGACAATGACAGATTCATTAAACTTCAATGAACCTATTTGGATAGCTACTATTAAAATTATTGACTTATAAGTCAATTTTTTCTTTCGAAATTGAAAAGAAATGGGACTTGAAAAGGTTAAGGCTGTTTTCAAATCCAAACTGGCTACTTTCTGACCCATTTTTTAATTCATTTTCGTTCTCCAATGCATGAATTTGCCAGGTGCTCTTTTCAGAAATTTTTATAATCAAACCATTTCTCCCATTTTTCCGTAAAGGAACATGTAAAAATTAAATTTAAAAAATCAAAAAACCCGACTGCGTAAAAAGCGAACTAATTATTTCTCATCAATGTGAAACTATTTTTTATATTACTTACCTATATATATATATATATTATTTACTTGTATTGATGACTTTTAAGTTGTGTTTTTAGTTTAGTTAATAGTTAAGTTAGTTCTTATCTATTAACACTGTTTTGATGAGGCCTATTTGTGTCTATAAAGGTTAGAGTAGTAGTAAAGCTAGAGATCCTACCTACACAAATTCCAGGTTGTTTAATTTTTAAACGGAGCTTCTGACTGTAAAATAGTCAATGAAACATCGTCTTCATTTTGAAAGATCTATCCAATGATATGCCACTCAATACGGTGCGTAAAAAATGTTTTTAGTCTCTACCGCCATTTTGTTTTTACGGCTGCCATTTGGAATTTATAAAAGCAAAATCCACCCTATATAACTATCGGACGATTATGACGAATCGATAGAGACCCCATTCATTAAAATCCATCCAGCCGTTGGGATGTTTCGAGGGTATAAATAAATCCACATACCCAGATACGAGTGAAACACATAACCCTTCTTGGCAGTCGGGTAAAAAGATCTTTCAAGACAATGGTGTCAAAGTTGGCGTTTTGAATCGACTTCTGGCTACTCGGATTACAGAACTTTCATCCTAGATTAAACTTAATTTTTAATTCAAAATTCGAATAGATTTTTTATACTTAATATATACATTTTCAGTTGCCCAACAAAATAACAACAAAAGGCATTTTTATATGAAAAACACTTAATTATTCAAATAAAGGTTTGAAATTTATTAAAAGCGACAATTTTGAATTAACCTTATGCCAAGGGTTAATAGCCGGAGAAATCACCAAAGATTTCATTATTTATAGCAGCCTTTTTGATTTTAATAATCTTAATGTTTAAGGTCGTAGTTTCGCATAGCTTTTAAATTTATATTTTATTTATTCATTTGTTTCTTTATTGATTGATGAAGTTTTAATGTCATTACAGAATATAAGCCAGAAGCAAATGTGGATTTATTCATTTGTTTCTTTATTGATGAAGTTTTAATTTCATTATAGAATATTAGCCAGAAACAAATGTGAAACTATTTATAAAGTTGTTAGTGCAAGTGTGTTAATCTTCCATAATTGGGCTGCATACGATAGAAATAGCTTTAAAAGTAAAACATATTTGAAAATTATTTTTAAAATCGTAAAAACTCAGTAAACTGAACTGAGATACAGTTTTCAGACAAATTGCATTTGAAAGTGAATTTTTTTTTTTATCTTTTTAAATTGTGTAAAAATTGAAATCGCAAGAGGGTTAGAAGGTAATGCAAAATGAATTACTTAAATTTTCACCTCGGTCAATATGACGTCGGCGTTAGTTTCGGGCACGTTTTTGCTTTATAATATATATTAATGTCAGTATTGCTCATTTTAACGCACAATAAATGACTCTTATGTTAAATATTTTGACATTTCTCGATAAAAAGAAAAATAAATGGAAGGAAAAAAAATGTCCGATACTGCGATTATCTTTAAAATGTAAAATACTCCTGTGCAGCTTAAGACTGTTCTCAAATCCAAAAGGGCAACTTTATGACATAAGTTTTAATTAATTTTTTTTTTCGGAAATGCATGAAACTAGCAGGTGTTGTTGTTCAGAAACTATGTAATCGAGGTGTTTTTTCCAGTTTTTTGCAAACGCAATAAATGTTTCAGAAAATAGTGACAAAGTGGGCGTTTTGAGCCTAATTTCCGCGCGAATGAAGAATATCCACTCAAGAAAAGGTGAAAGACGTGTTTGTCCGTGATCAAAATCGCTTATAACTCAATAGGTAATTTATTGATCAAAAAATGGAAAACACAGTTCGATTCCAAATAGCTTCCATGGTCAGGCTTTCGAATTTTATATCTTTCCGTTGAAAAATGAATTTGTAAATGTGTCAAAATGTTTTGCACTTGTTGAGCAGAGCAGTTGAGAACAGCCTTAAAAACGTCTTTAAATTTCGGGAGATTGGTCAGTTCTTACAACAGTTTTAGGCATAGAAAAAAAAAACTGACAGACAGACAAACAAACTTTTTTATGATCCGGGTAAAATTTAAAATTGGCTATCACCATAACGATCCCTTTTCAATATAAAAATAATTTGCGAAATCTGAAATTTTTTTTTTTTATTTATTTATGCGTGGAGATACGATTAAGAAAAAAAAAAATACAGGGAATTATATAACTTCCTTTGTTTAAAGTCGGTGACAACATTATACTTATTATAAAATTGTTTTATTTTTCAAGTGCAACAAAGTTTTGTCCACAACTATTTTGGTAATACTAAATTTAATAGTGAAGAATATAATAATCTTTCAATGGTATAAATTATTATATTTATTGTGAATAATGATTAAAATAGACGGCCAAGTGCGAGTATTACTCGCGCTCAGAGGGTTCCGTACAATAAATACAGGAATTATTAACTGTATTATTAAAAAAAAAAGTCAATGCTAAAAAAACAATAAGATTTTGTAAAAAACTATACAACGTAGGGTTGAGTATAGCTGTAATATACTGGAAAAGTATGAATGGTCATACCATAAAAATTCAAAGAGATATGAAGCCTAAATAATATCAAATATTTCTATTCCGTATAACACTTTCTTTAATCTTATCCTAATCTGCTAATAATGACTTTAATTCAATACTGAAAATAAAAGTAGTGAACTTCATTTGGCCTTTCATAAAACTGACTTTAGCGTAGAAATAATATTTTCTTTATACAGTGTAGCGAAAACAAATCTCTTGTTTAAAGTTTAAACTTGGCATTGTGCTAAGCGTGCTTCAAAAGGAGGTCGCAAAATTGCAACGCCGCGCCGCCTTGGTCCTTGACGCGTTTTTCTAGATAGGTTTTTTAATTAATGTTTAAAGACACGGGAGGCGAATTCAGAGATCTATTCAATGCAAGTGGGCATGAATCCCATAGTATTTATGTGATTAATTCTAATTAAATTAGTCTGTTTTTAACAATTTGACGTTTATTGCTTTTATATTGCTACTGGGCATTGCATTACACAAATATATGATTAAATCTTAATCTGCCTATGATGAACTTAGCGAATGCATGTCACTAGCCACTAGTGTTGCCGCATCTGGCAGATTTTTTTTTAGAAATTTTGAATTCAAACCACAAAAATTTAATTGGTAATTTTCTTTTACTTTATTTATGGAACATCAATGATATTGTAAAGCAAAAATAAGAGTTAAAACTTTCTGGTGAGAATTCGGAAGGTCTAATTAAAAATTCAGCCATATATCATTGTCGGAAATGGCCAAAATGGCATGACATACGTCTTAGAGCGCTAGAGGTTAAACTTCATTTGACATTTCATAAAACTAAATTCAGCGTAGTAATAATCTTTTCTTTTTAAAGTGTAGCTTAACCAAAACACTTGTTCAGAGCTTAAGCTTGACATTGTGCTACGCGCTCTTCGAAAGGAGGTCGCAAAGTTGCAACTCCGCCTTGGTCTGTGCTGCATTTTTCCAGATAGGTTTTTAATTAACTTTTAAAGACACGGGAGGAGTATTGAGAGATCCAATCTATGTAAACTAGCCGCGAATCCCATAGTATTTATGTGATTAATTCTAAATAAATTAGTCTGTTTTTAACAATTTGGTGTTTATTGCTTTTATAATGCTACTGGGCGTTGCATTACACAAATATATCCTTAAAAGTTTGTTATCTAGGTTTTAAAAGCCGATGCAGCATAGAGTATGCCGCTCCAGTCATTATTTATGTCCAATCCGTCCGTGTCTTTAAGGGGTTAATATCTCGACTAATTACAGACGATTTTTTTTCGAAAATCATTATCAACAATGCTTTTATACTTACGCTACGATAGGTACCTCAAGCGCTCCTCAACACCTTTCCTGAATTACTGCAAATCAAATTTGTGTGTAACGGAAAAATGCGTTTTTCTTAAAAACTTTGTAACCCATCTAATCGCTGTAATTTTCCTGCAAGGTTTAATTTAACGTCTACTACCTCTAATTTTTTCATAATTTTAGTTTCAGTAGATTCGAAAATAGATGGAAGAGGGGACATATTTTTGCACTACATTTTTGACTATATCTCTGAAAAATAATACTTAAAGAAAGGTATTTTTGAGTTCAGCGTTACGAAAGCTTTTACGATACCCCAAACGGTATACAAAGAAACGATTTTTTTGTTGAAGTTACTTAATTAGCCTCTCTACATTTTTCTAAATGTATTTGTGAATGCTTAATAATCTGTAAATATGTGGGTCAATAGTCTTTATTACTTCCCTCAATCTGAACCTTCCACTTTCCATAATTTACGAGTAAAATGGCTGTAACAGACGGACACACAGACGCAAGAGTGATCTTATAATCGTTCCATTTTACTTTTTAAGTACGGAACCCTAAAAATTGAGTAACTTTTGGAATATTTATTGTATAATATATATTTATTTAGTCAGTTTGGAAAAGTTCACATTAATGAAATTTAGACAAATTTAAGAAGTACTATTTATTATTAATATTATTATTACTATTATTTTTATCCATTAAGGCTGGTCTCAAATCCAAAGAAGCTAAATTCTGACACATTTTTTAATTCTTTTTTGTTCGTAAAGGCACGAAATTGGCAGGTGTTTTTATTTAAAACTATGTAATCGAAAGACATTTTTCCTTTTTTTTTTGTTAAAGGCACAAGATTTTCCAGAAAATACTGTCAAAGTGGGCGTTTTGAACCAAATTTCATTACATGACACCTCGAGAAAGGATAAAAACTAGTTGTAATTTCAATACTTTAGCAGCAGAAGAACTGTGTCTGAAAGGGATTTAAGGCTGTTCTCAAATCCAAGAGGGCAACTTTATGACATAAGTTTTAATTTATTTTTGTTCGGAAATGTATGAAACTAGCTGGTGTTGTTGTTCAGAAACTATGTAATCGAGCTGTTTTTTACGTTTTTTTTTTCTTTTGCAAACGCAATAGATCTTTCAGAAAATAGTGTCAAAGTGGGCGTTTTGAATCGAATTTTTGCGCGAAAGAAAAATAACCACTCAAGAAAGGGCGAAAAACATGTTTATCGCGCGATCAGAATCACTTATAACTCAATAGGTAATTTATTGATCAAAAAATGGAAAACACAGTTCGATTCCAAATCGCTTCCATGGTCCAAGCTTTCCAATTTTATATCTTTCCGTTAAAAAATGAATTTGTAAATGTGTCAAAACATTTTGCGCTAGTTGAGCAGAGTAGTTGGGAACAGCCTTAAGGAAGGGTGTTCTGAAATCCAAAAGGCTACCTTCTGACCCATTTTTTTTATTATTTTTGTTCGGAAACGCATGGAATTTGCGGTTGTTGTAATTCAGAAACTATGTAATTGTAAGACGTTTTCCATTTTTTAGGGTTTCGTTCATCTGACGAAACCCTATTCGTCTCACTTCTCTGTCTGTCTATCCGTCTGTCACAGAGTCCGTTCTCAGAAACTATATATATTGGAGACTGGAAATTTTGCATTACTTATAGCTGAACACCTCGCATCAAACGTCAAATCATAGAATTTTGAAAAAGTCGTAATTAAAGGACGTTATTAATTAAAAGAACAATTACAAGATCGGAAAGGCATTCATAATTCAACAAAAGCATGGATTTTTTTTTTATCAAATTACAAAAACGATCTCTTCCACCAACTAAAAACAGGTGTCATTTTAACAGCAGATGAGGACTGGTGATTTCTTTAGGTGCGATTACCTTTTTCCTACGCATGCCAGAAATTCGAAATTAGTACCATGAGACGGTGGAAAAAATCAGCTTTCAGAAATTCTAAAAATTATCTCGATCGTACCATAAAAACTCGAAAATTCGTTAAAAAGCGAGAAAAAATCTTTTATTTTCCTTCATTTGTGAAGGTGACAGATGCCTGATGACATTGAATTTTCGGCGATAACGAGAGAATATAAAACAGGTGTGTCTTGCGGTCAGAAACGGACTCAAAAATTTTTATACAGGACCAATTTCTTTTTTTAAATATCGATTTTTGAGCTACGATTTTTACGCTATCCGACGTTAAATTGCATTCTCCTTCAGAATATGTCTATATTTTTTAATTTCGACAATCGGAAGCGAAAATAATTAATTTTTGGTAATTAATTCCAGAATTGCATTTTTTGCACGGCAGGCCACGTGACACGGAAAGACAAAGGATAAATTTTTATACTAGGGTTTGATAAATGCAGTACAAAATTTTTTAACTATTGATTTTACATATTTAGTTCTTTCGCATTCCGACGTTATTTCGTACGCTGATTTATAAAATGTAAATAAAAAAAAATCAGACCACAACTTTCCGATTTATGAAAAAATCGATTTTTAAACTTACACTGTAAAAAAACCACTGTAAATTTGCCAGCACAAACTCGATCACAGTGAATGTGCTGTATCTTTCTTTGGTTTCCTGATTATATAAACATGAAAAATACCGTAGTTGAGTAACATTAACAGCACAATGTGGTGGCAATTTGGACGCCACCACATTGTGCTGTTAATTTTACGCAACTACGCTATTTTTCATGTTTATATAATCGGGAAACCAAAGAAAGATACAGCACATTCACTGTGATCGAGCTTGTGCGCGAGATGAACAGTACTTTGTACTGTAAAAATGTTGGGTTTTTTTACACTGTATAAAATAGGAAGATCAAACAGGATAAAAACTTATTAAAAAGCAGAAAAAACAACGTTTAAAATGCACAAATAACATATGAAAAGCAGCAAACAGCTGTTTTTTTGCTGCTTTTCATATGTTATTTGTGCATTTTAAACGTTGTTTTTTCTGCTTTTTAATATTGTTGCACAAAGGCTTTATTTGCTATTTTTAGGATAAAAACTTGTTGTCACGTGACCAGAATCGCTTATAACTAGATTAATTTATTTATCAAAAAAATAAAAACGAAAAACTCATTTCGATTCCAAATCGCTTCAGCTGTCAGGCCTTAAGACTATAAGTATTAATCTATTTGAATGTTAATTAATCACTTCATGTGATCTTATGTTTCAAAATGATTGAATGTTTGAAATCGTTACTAAAGAGATAGCCTTTTTTTTTTTCATTTTGCTTCTTGCTTTTGTTTTGCTTTCTATCTTCCTCTTTTTCATTTTGTGTCTTTTATTTTACTAAATAGATTTAGAAAATTTGTAAAATTTATTTAGAAATAACAAAAGATAAAATTACATTAATAGGATATACAGGGTGCACCAAAAAGACTGCAACACTTTTCAATATTTTAACTGTTTGAGATGTATAGGCAATGTAAATTGCAAAAGTGTTCAAAGTAAGGTAGGAGTTAAGATTACGTAGATGAAATGAGGGGCTCACAACCATAGTAAACTAAGTCCATTTTGAATTATCAATTAAATTTAAAAAATCAAAAAACCCGACTGCTTAAAAAGCGAACTAAATTATTTCTTTTCAATGTGAAACTATTTTTTCTATATTACTTACCTATTTTTTTATTTACTTGTATTGATGACTTTTAAGTTGTGTTTAATTGTTAGTTCCTATCTATAAGCACTGTTTTGATGAAATCTATAGATGCCTATGATGGTTAGAGTTGCAGTAAAGCTAGAGATTGTACTTACACAACTTCCAGGTTGTGTAATTTTTAAACGGAGCTTCTGACAGCAAAACAGTCAATGAAACATCGTCTTCATTTTGAAAGAACTATCCAATGATATGCCACTCAATACGGTGCGTAAAAAATTTTTTTCGTCTCTACCGCCATTTTGTATTTATAAAAACAAAACCTAGACTATAACTATCGGACGGTTAAGACGAATCGATAGAGACCTCATTCATTAAAATCCATCCAGCCATTTGGATGTTTCGAAGTTATAAAAAAATCCACATACCCAGATACGCGTGAAACACATAACCCTTCTTGGCAGTCGGGTAATAAAAAAGAGATAGTCCATCTAGAAGGTGCATAAAATCTGCTTTATCTAATCCCACAGTGAATCAAGCCTGTTTTCACAAACTTTCTCGCATATCACATCTGTTTACACACTTGGTTCACTGTGGGAGTAAATAAAACAGATTTTATGCACTTTTTAAGGGTATATTCCAATCCAAACTGCTTATTTTCTGATTCATTTTTAAATTCATTTTTGCTCTCAAACTTATCAAACTAGCAAATTCTCTTATTTAGAAACTACATAATGTGCCGTGCTTGTCAAAATTTTGATAAATGCAGAAAATATTATAAAAAATGCTGTCAAAGTTGGCGTTTTGAACGGAATTTTCCGAAACGGGAGATCTGGGAATGAAAAAAAAAATGGTCCTACTGAGAAAATAATTGTTTAAAAATCAAATTCCAATTAACTTAGCGAAAAATGAAATCAGACGGCCTCTTATACATCTCTTCAAAAATCACTTCAGCAAGTTCCATGTTTTTACATTTGAAAATGAGTCAAAATGTCCCAGAAAATTTCGAGCTGTTGAGGGTGGAAAAATATTTTTTCGAATACACCCTTAAATGGACTATTTCTTTTCTTTTCTTTTTTTTTTTTTTTTTCAAAATGGATTTGGTCTACTATGGTTGTGAACCCCTCAAATAATCCTGCCATTAATTTCCAAAAAGTTACACTTTTAAAAATTTTACATGGCCTCTGGGTTCTATAAGTTATATGCAGAATTTTTCTTCATGTTCTGACAAGTACAACAGTAAATATTCCATTCTTGCACGACTAAAACTCACCGAGTTATGATACTTTGAATTTTATGAAATTTAGGAGCTTTTTGACACTAAAAAATCGTCTATATGTTCTTAGTACAGGAATACTCCGGTGTTTCATAAAATTCATAGTATCAAAACTCGGTGAATTTTGGCCATAAAAGAACGAAATTTTTACTCTCCTTACTTGTAAGAAAATGGAATATATATTTTTTAACTATAACTTCTAGGATCCAGAGGAGTTGTAAAAAAAATTAAAAAGTGTATATCTTTTGGTAATTGTAATTTAATGGCAAGTCTATTTCATCTGCATAATCTTAATTTCTGTTTTATTTTGAACACTTTTGCAATTTACAATACCTATGTATCTCAAACAGGCAAAAAATTAAAGCGCGTTTCAGTCTCTTTGGACACTACATTGTATAGCATTTAATTCGTTCTAAAAGCCGTATTTCTTCTAAGGAATTTGGACACAACAAATATGTTTGAAATTTCTTATCCCAAATAATACTCGTTAAAAAAAAATAATAAAATAAAATGTCATAGCTTTGTTTAATCACACCTTTAACCTTTGTGCGATTAAAAATCTGTCTGTTTTTAGAAACGGGATACTCCGATGTTTTATAAAATTCAAAGTATCAAAACTTTGTGAATTTTGGCCATATAATGATGGAATTTTTATCCCTCTGCTTGTCAAAAAATATAATATATATATTTTTTAATATAACTTATAGGACCCAGGGAAGTTATAAAAAATTTTAAAAAGTGTAACTTTTCGTAAATGTAACTTAATGGAAAATCTATTTCATATACATAATCTTAATTCCTATTTTATTTTGAACACTTTTGCAATTTACAATGCTTATGTATCTCAAACAGGTAAAAAATTAAAGCGTGTTTCAGTCTATTTCAACTCTGTTCATTGTAAAGCATTTAATTCGTTCTAAAACCCGTATTTCTTCTAAGGAATTTGGATACAACAAATATAGTTTGAAATTCCTATCCCAAATAATACTCGTTTTTTTTTTCAAAAGGTGATGTCATTGTTTTGTTTAATCACACCTTTAACATTTGTGCGACTAAAAAGTGGCACCATGACTCGTATTGTGTGAAATCCTGTAGTCACCTGTGACCTAAAACTTTGTGGTTAGGTAACAGGATGCAATATTTCTGATCAGATGTAAATAACGACATAAATTATATGTGAATAAGGATATATTTCGACAAAATGTTGGGATATATCTTGCATAAATACAGAATGAGTTCGCAGATTTTACTATAATGGAATCTTGAAAATTTTAGAATTTTTTTATTTTTATTATTATTATTATTATTGTTATCATCATCAAAGGTAAATTTGCACAGAAAACGACCTAAATGCTGAAATTTGTGAATGTGAATTAATCACTCCGTTGATCGCATTAATAATCACGTGAATATGATTATAATCAAGATCGTATTTATGATTGCATTTTTTATCATTGACAAAACGTTATTTAGAATATAAAAAATCCCTGCCGGCCCGGCCTACAGGCAGAGGTAGATTTCGAAGTTAAGTATAGTAATTTCACCAACAAAAACTAAATCATTATTAGATATAAATTCACTTTAACAGTTTTATCTGTCTGCTTTTGACGAGTTTTTATTTCCTTTTTATAAAATAGCTGGTTTTATCAGAATCATGTTAAGGCGATATTAAAAAAAATATTTTTCCATACTCAACAACTCGAAATTTTCTGGCACATTTTCAGATTCATTTTTAATAATAATAAAAAAAATATATGAAACATGCTCACGTGATTTTTGAAAAGATTTACAAGCGACCTGTGTTTTTATTTTTCTTTCAATTAATTAAAACTTGATTAATAAACAATTATTTTCTCAGTAGGGCAATATTTTTCGTTTCTAACACAATTGCTTCGGGAAATTCTGTTCAAAATGCCCACTTTGACATCATTTTTGGAAATATATTCTGCCTCTATCAAAAAATCGATCATTACTGTACATTATATAGTTTCTGAATAAGAGAATCTAGCAATTGGATGCGTTTGAGAGCAAAAATGAATTTAAAAATGAGTAAGAAAATAGACAGTTTGGATTTGAATGCACCCTTAATAAGATGATTTTTTTCTTCAACCGCTATGTATTTTTAATTTGTTTTTGATGTAAGAATTGGTCCTATCAGAAACTTGTCTGTATAAATGTTGAAGACAATATTAAGAAGATATATGATAAATTCATGGAGATTTTATATCTTGTGAATTGACGGAGTTATGAAAATTTTTCTTCTTCAGTCCCCCTTTTTTGTTTTCGTTTTTAATTTTTTTTTGCGGTACGAATTGGTCCTATCAAAAACTTGTGAATATAAAAGTTGTAGATAATATTAAATAGATATATAATAAAATTATTGGATTTGATATCTTGAGAATTGACGAATTAAGGAATTTTTTTCTCCCAAAATCCCTATTTTTTGCGCCCCTTGAGCATATTTTAAATTTTATCAAAAATCTGTGATGCATGAATTTTTGCGCTATTTTTAGAAGTAATAAAAACTTTAAACTGATTTGATATGTACAAAAATTAAGAAGTTGTGGCGTTTTTTCGGTTTTCACAAAACCCCTCCCTATTTCCATCCCCTTTGTCCGCTTTTGCCCATTAACGAACTTGACCGAGATTTTATATCCCTTGATTTTATGTATCAGTTTGGAAGAGATTTGTGCAGAATTGCGAAAGTTATCCTGTCCAGAAGAAAGTGATAACACAATTGCTTCGGGAAGTTCCGTTCAAAATGTCCACTTTGACATCATTTTTTTGAAATATATTCTGCCTCTATCAAAAAATCGATCATTGCGGTACATTATATAGTTTCTGAATAAGCGAATCTACCAATTAAATGCGTTTGAGAGCAAAAATGAATTTAAAAATGAGTCAGAAAATAAGCAGTTTGGATTTGAGTGCATCCTTAATGCAATGATTTTCCCAATACAATCCGCTTTGGGAAATTCGGTTCAAAATGCCCACTTTAACAGCATTTTTTGAAATATATTCTGCCTCTATCAAAAAATCGATCATTACTGTACATTATATAGTTTCTGAATAAGAGAATCTAGCAATTGGATTAGTTTGAGAGCAAAAATTAATTGTAGAATGAGTCAGAAAATACGCAGTTTAGATTTGAATACACCCTTACTTAGATGATTTTTTTCTTCAACCGATATGTATTTTTAATTTTTTTTTCTGTAAGAATTGGTCCCATCCAAAACTTGTCTATCTAGATGTTGTAGACAATATTAAGAAGATATATGATAAATTCATGGGGATTTTATATCTTTTGAATTGACGGAGTTATGAATTTTTTACTTCTTCAATCCCCCTTTTTGTTTTCGTTTTTAATTTTTTTTTGCGGTACGAATTGGTCCTATCAAAAACTTGTGAATATAAAAGTTGTAGATAATATTAAGGAGATTTATAATAAAATTAATTGGAATTGATATCTTGAGAATTGACGAAGTTATGAATTTTTTTCTCCCAAAAACCCTATTTTTTGCGCCCCTTGAGCCCATTTTTAACTTTATCAAAAATCTGTGATACATAAAATTTTGGCCCTATTTTTAGAAGTAATAAAAACTTTAAACTGATTTGATATATACAAAAATTAAGAAGTTATGGGGGGTTTTCGGTTTTCACAAAACCCCTCCCTATTTCCATCCCCTTGGTCCGATTTTGCCCATTAACGAACTTGTCCGAGATTTTATACCCTTTGATTTTATGTATCAGTTTGGAAGAGATTGGTGCAGAATTAGGAAAGTTATCGTGTCCAGAAGAAAGTGATATATATAGAGAGATAGATAGATAGATAGATAGATAGATAGATAGATATATAAAGTTTTTTACTGAGGGTGGTTTTGGGTTCTAGGGGTCATGATCGGTGTAGATATGCAAAAATTTTTCAGAAATTCCAACATAGGAACGATCCCAATAGGTAGTATTTCATACGAAATCTACCTAAAAGATAATATCACACTGACAAAGTGTATAGCATATAATTCGTTCTAAAAACATTTATTGTAAATTGATTCGGCGTGACAAACGTTGCTTGGCATTTATTCATTATTCGAAATTATACTCGTTTTTTCAAAAGATGATGTCATTGTATTGTTTACTCATACCTTAACGTGTTCATGCCACTAACAACTAGCGCCATGATTCCGATGAAGTGAAATCATAGTGGTCAACTTGTAACCTACAACTTTGTGGTTTAAGGGTGTATTCGAAAAAATATTTTTCCACCCTCAACAGCTTTAAATTTTCTAAGACATTTTCACACTCATTTTTGTAAGTAAAAATATGAAACTTGCTGAGGTGATTTTTGAAGAGATTTTGAAGAAGCCGTGTGATTTTATTTTTCGCTCAATTAATTAGAATATGAGTTTTAAACAATTATTTTCTCAGTATGACCATTTTTTTTCATTCCCAGATCTCGCGCTTCGGAAAATTCGGTTCAAAACGCCAATTTTGACAGCATTTTTTACAATATTTTCTGCATTTATCAAAAAATCGTGAAGCACGGCACATTATGTAGTTTCTAAATAAGAGAATTTCCCAGTTTGATGCGTTTGAGAGCAAAACTGAATTTATAAATGAATCAACAAATAAGCAGTTTGGATTGGAAAACACCCTTAATAACAAGATGCAGCATTTCTGATCAGATGGTTTTAAAATTTATTCTTGCGTTTCCTTAGTAATTATTAATTGAATTGTTTGAATATTTGCAATAGCTGCTATATTTCACCTGCGAAACAAACTAGTCTTGGGTATATATATATATATATATATATATATATATTCGGAAATTCCACGAAAAAATTTCTATAGGTGGCAATGTGAAATAATGTTAAATTTTTATACACTTCGCATGCTTATTTATAAGTTCAGAACGGCAAAAACGTGATTTTTATGAGTAAATTACAGTAGACTCCCTCAAATCCGCAACCCTAAAATCCCCACACCATTGCTGATGTAAACAATGAAGTTTTCAATTAAAATGTAGGGGAAAAAATTAAAGATTTTTTTTTATATCATTTTGTACAAATTTTAATGTATAATTCTGATTAATATGACTGAATTCATGCTTTCCCAGAAAGGAAGTATACATTTTTTTTTCCTGAAAAAAATTCAAGATAGTGCTCATCAGTGACGATCACGATCGTTTTACCAAATACATTTATGCATTAATCAACGTTTTTTGGTTATTAAGTTTGACTTAACAGGAAATAAAACTTCATTATTTTACGATTTTAATGTAAATTATTAGTGTACTTTTATAAGGCGAGCTTCAATGAATAATTCATGAAAAAATTATCTTGTCATTATTATGCACATTTAGTTCTGCATTATTAATTATTTATATAATCTTTACTTTTAATATTTTAATCATTTTTTAAATTTTCGTAATTTTTAGAATTTTACTTTATTACTTTACTTAATATTTTATTATATTGTAAGCATTCATTATAAACTCGAATGCATTATTACATTTAAATTACTATTTAAGCGATGTAAACAAAGCAGTGACCAGAAATCCACAAAATTCTAAAATTTGCACAACCTCTGGTCCCAAAGCTATGTGAATTTCAGGGAGTCTATTTTACAAACGTGCGTTTCCATTTATAATTAAAAGCGCATTTAAATATCTTTAAAAATTACCGAATTAGAGCAGTTTTATCATTTTATGCTTAATGAATTATGACATTATACTACCTTACTGTCTGCAGATCATCATATAATGGGATGCAGTTGTGACTCAGATTGAAGCCAGTATAAGTTACGTTTGACACTTTACATAAATGTTTTGAATTACTTCCCGACCTAGTTAATGCCTGAAAACGTCTTTCACATTTTCTTGGTGGAGGGAGGGGGGGGGGGGGGGGTTGCTGGGTTCGAACACAATCGCGCCCGTCGGTCTAATCGTTCGGAGTTTTCCGTGGTTTTTCTTCGAACCTTGGATTTCCTTGCATAAATACGGGTTACATTCCCTTAGAAAGACCCACACGGAACGCACCCTCCACCCTTAGGGCCTATATCCCACGTGTTGATAATTGGCCGTCATAAACACAACCAACCCTCCTGTTTGTGTCACTAAGGGACATATATGTATAATATGTATCAGATCTCAAATGCCCTTTTCTAATGTTAAGGCTGCTAGTCACCCAGCTTCCGAATTCCTATCACTAATGCTAAGTCTATGGGCGTAGAATGCATGCGTATATTTAAAATATCTCTTCAAAAAATTAATGTTTTTAATTGCTTTTTTCTTTGTACGCTTCATAAAAGATATTTATTTATTTCTTAGTTGTCGAAATATTTCTAAAATCTATGCTTAATTTAATATTTTATGTGTTAAAAGCGGACGAATTGGGAGTAAAACTTTAACACTTCATATAAAATTCAGCATATATTTTAGAAATATTTTGAGAACTAACAAAAAAAGAGACACCCTTGAAGAAAAATACACAGAAAAAATAAGCTAAAAATATTAATTTCCCTAGGAGATATTTTAAATATACGAATGCATCAAACGTCCACAGACTTAACATTAGCGAGGGGAATTTGGAAGCTGAGTGACTAGCACTTTTAAGACTGTTCCCAAATTCAAAGGAGCAACTTTATGACACATTTTTTAATTCATTTTTGTTCGGAAATGCATGAAATTGGCAGGTGTTGTTATTCAGAAACTATGTAATCGAAAGACGTTTTCCATTTTTTGGTAAAAACAAAAGATCGTCCAGAAAATACTGTCAAAGTTGGCGTTTTGAACCGATTTGTGGATGAAAGAAAGAAAAAACTGCCAAAAAAAAGGAGAAAAAACTCTCGCCACGTGGCAAAAATCGTGTATAACTCGATAAATAATTTATTTATCAAAAAATGGAAAACTCATTTCAATATCAAGTCCCTTCAATAGCCAGGCCTGGCAATTTTGTACCTTTACATTTAAAAATGAGTCAGAAAATACGTCATAAAGTTTCGGGTTTGTTTATCAGGGTACTTCAGACCTGCCTTAAACGTATGGCAGTCGTATGCATTCTATTTTTAAAATATCTTAGAAAATTAATTTTATCCACTTTTTTTTTGTTTTCTATGCACTTATTAAAGGATGTCTCTTTTTTTTTCTTTGTTGTTAAATATTTTTAAAATATATGGGAGAGCTGGGTACAGTGAACCTAAGTACACAGTGGACCACCCCTTATATTTTACTTATTTTTAAATTTGTAAAGCTTTTCTTTTAGGCTAATTGATGACAACACTGGATTGATTACTTATAGCCTTCAGAACACATCGTTAGCTTAGAATGAACTCTTTTATCCTGACTGGTTGTTTTGAGCTCCTAAAAGTAAAATTTTTCATCATCATACTTTTCCTTATTGAGTAATTAAAGGTTATGGATAAATAAGATAAAACAACTTTTTTGAAAAGGTAAAACAGTGGTCTTTATTTAATTTCAAAGTTTATATGCTTAAAAGAAAACTTTAAATAATATTTTTATGAGTATGTATTGAACTTCAACATGGGGCACAGTGGACCGCCTACTGCTGGGGTACAGTGGTCCGCAATAAATACTCTTCCTGTAATGAAGAATTTTCAAAATATTTAATAATTGCTTATTCTCTATAAAGAAATAATGTTTTAAAATAGTTATTTAACTATAAAGTAAAGTAAACAAAGAAAAATGACAATTTATTTAACCCTACAATGCATAGAGTAGCCATTTGGTACACTTTAAATTTCATGTTATATGTTGTTCAGATTATAATGTAGCCATCTGACACTTTAGTTTTCTCCTAAATTATGGATAACAGTTCACGTGTGATTTTTAAAATAAGTTTTCTTGTTCAATATAGCAGTTTTTTTTAGGGGTTGGGGGGGGGGGGGATGAAAATCATGCATTGCAGAGTTTACATATTAAGAAATATTTTGTTTTGCATTTACTGCCTTTGAAAAATATAACTGCAGCCTAATAAATAATAGATGACCTCACTGGATTGGTTATTTATAGCTTCAGAGCACACGGTTAGCTCATAATGAACAATTTTATCCTGACTATTTGGAGCTTCTAAAAAATTTTTCATCATCGTATTTGTCTTAATGTTTGCTGATTTTTTTGTACTTAATTAATAACTTATTTGCAATCACTCCTGTATCTTATATTGTTATTTTCAAAATATAGTAATAAATTTTTTTGATAATTCTTTAGTTTTATGTTTTTTGTTTCAGAATGCTACTTGCAAATGTGTATTATTATTATTTTGGAGGTAAAGGTGAAATAAAAAAGAATTAGATTAATTATAAATAGATTTATATTGTATTTTAGACAATAACTAATAGTGGACCACTGTGCTCCAGTGGATGGACCAGTGTACCCCGCTTCCGGGGCACACTGGTTCACTTTACGGGTGTATATATATATATATATATATATATATATTTTTTTTTTTTTTTTTTTTGAAAAATGTATTGGGAACTATGTTCTGCGAAAATTAGGAGGCATATAGAAAGCTTTAAAGAATATTCAAAAATATTTTCAGGTAGATTGGTCTCTCCGTTAAAGAGAAAAAAAAAATGTTAACTGCAAAAGTTGACCACTGTACCCTGGGCTCCCCTATGTTTAATTTTATTTAAAGTGTAACAATCTTACTCACAGCTCGTACGATTTTAACGCAAAAAATATTAAATTAAACATATATTTTAGAAATATTATCACAACTAAGGAAGAAAGAGACGTTCTTTACAAATAATACGCAGAAAAAAGAAGTCAAAAGCATTAATTTCCTGACAGATATTTTCAAAATAAGAATTCGTTCCACTCCCATAGGTTTAACATTAGCGAGGAGAATTTGATGTCTGACTGACCAACGCTCTTAAGGTGGGTCTCAAAAAAATATTTTCTCCCGCTCAACAACGCGGAACTGTCGAACGCATTTTCTTACTCATTTTTTAACATAAAAGCATAAACATTTGCAGACATGATTGCTGAAGTGATTTGTAATCGAAAAATTGTCTTCCGTTTCATGTAAATGAATTACGTCTTGAGTTATAAGCGACTGTTGTCTCACGACGGCAGTTTCTTTCTTTCCTGCGTTGTCGCATCCGGAAATTCGATTCAAAACGCCAACTTCGATAGCAGTTTCTGAAAATTCTTCTTATTTTAGCCAAAAATGGATAAAAACAGTTTGATTGCATAGTTTCTCAATAAAAGCACTTGTCAATGCGATATTTTTGCAAATAAAAATGAATGGGAAAATGTGTCAGAAAGTAGTCAGTTTGGATTTGAGAAGAACCTTAATATAAACAGGACAAAATAAAATTTTGAATTGATTACACTAGCCTGCATTTTTAAACTTTTTGTCAGATGATTTCTTATGAACAAGTTTTTCTGAATCAGTTTTTGATGCTGTTTCCAGAAATAACCTCCATTTTTGTCTATCATGTCAGGATTTTACAAAAAATAAGAAGTTGTTTTTTCAATATTTTAATTAATGCAATCAAAAATTTATCATAGTTTCATTCAAAGTATTTCATTAAAGAAGTTAAAAAGACTGTAAAAAATGTCCTTATAAGTTGATGAAATTTCTTTAATAAACGAAAAGCAAACAGTGTTCAATTAAATAAACTTTCTTCTTTTTGGCTTTCTTGCAGATCTTCTTTCATCGTTTATGTCCCTCTTCAACATCCAACAGTAGTACTGTCATCATATTTACATTCCAACTTCCCTTATACTCTTCACTCTTCACTCTAATGTCCCAGATTTTCTGGAAAGTAGTCGATATGGGATTGCAGAACTGCACTTTTACACTCATATTACAGCCCAACTTCTTGTAATTTTTCAGCATTATTTTCAACAATATTCCTGTAATTTGGATCTTTCTTATTCCCTAGAAAGTTTCCGGTAACACCTTTAAAAGGGTCCATGCGTTTTTTTCTGTCTCATTCATCATTTTTTCAAAATCCTTATCCTTCATCAGTTTTTTGATTTGAGGACCAACGAAAATTCCAGCTTTTAATTTTTCGTGTGTGATGAAGGAAATTTACGTTATGTGTGACTACCACATAATGCTTGTTCTCAGCGATGAATCTTCACAATCATGGGTCGATTGCAAACAAACTATACGTGATGCAAGAAAACTAAGAACAGTTTTATAATCAGCATAAAAAAATGCATTAAGGGCAGTCATCGGTTTTTAATCATCTGATATCATGCAGACTAATGTTATTTAACTTTTTTTTTTTTTAAGAAGAAAATTCTGATTCGTCTTTGATGCAAAGAATTTTTCATTGACCCATAAACTTTTTTATTCATACTAAATATTGTTTATTTTATATTCAAAATAAAACTAAAGTCGATGGGGCTAACTCTGTTTTCTTGATCACGGGGTGTTATTCAGCATTGTCCTGGTTAGGTGGTCAACCTAACGTGGGCCTAGCTGTGTTTAGTATCCAAGCAAGCTTGGTACTCATTTTATGGACCTCTACGAAATGAATGTTACGCGAACTTTCGAATCTCAGCACAGATGCGAACTCTTTATCTAGCGTGGTTGCGCGACGTGCTGGTCACTAAGCTACTGTGCTTACATTTTCTGAAATTTTATATTACTAAGAGTAAAACAGTAAGTATCTAGACTAGACTATATTACATCAAAGAAACAAATAAGTAAAATTCGAGATAGAATAAGTGATAAATGGAGACCGAATAAATAGGTAAGATAAAACAAAACCAAAAAGCTACAGGTTTAAACATATTGAAATTTAGAAAGCTTAATACTTCAGGTGTTTGATTACGGCTTATTATCTCCAGGAATATAAACTAAGGGGTACGTTTGCTGTAGGAGTTTTTATAAGGGAACCTGCAGGCACCGATTAACTTCTGAATCTAGAGGAAGCATATCATTTTGGTGAACCTTTAACCCAGAAAAAGTTTATTACATTTATGAAAAATCTTCAATGCAACAAATATTATTCAGTATCTTTTTTTTTTTTTTTTTCATTTTTTTCTGTATATAATGTAGAGATAGAGATGAGATATTTTTGATATGTATAGTAGTTGTTTTATGTTGAGTTAAGGTGATTTTTAAGCAGCAAAACAAGATGCTTTATGATTGGTGGATTTCAAGATTAGATAAGTTTCCTGAAATAATGTAGATTTTCTCTTGCATCAGGTAAACTTTAAACCTCAAAAAAAAAAAAAAAAAAAAAAAAAAAAAAAAAAACATTGTAATATATAACATGCATATATCGTATATAAAGAGATTTAGAGGGCCCCCGTTTACAATAATTTTGGGACCAGTCTTAAATTTTAGAAAGGAAACTCGTGCTTCAAATGCCTGGATAATCAGACCCTGGGAACTTGAAACATACTTACGCAGCTTCAAAGAAAACCACCGAATAGACCGACCTCTATATGAATTTCAGCTGTGATGACACGGCTATTCTGAAATGTCTTTTTAGCCATATATACAGTTGCATGTGGGATTTAAAATGATCCAAAAATAAATTATATTTTTTAAAATAATTCACAGTTGCGGTATGTATTTAATATTTTCTGAACACATATATCCCCTGGTACCTGGTTTCTAATTTATGTTTTTATCTTATTAAATATTTTATCGCAATGCATATTAAATTTTATCGTTCTCTGCCTTCGTTGATTTGATAAATTATTTTTATATGTATATTTCTCATTTTAATTACAGAAAGAGAAAGAAAGTAGTCTAAGTTATGAAAGAGAATTTTCATTTAATCTACGGCTTACAGTATACGATACAAATATATTTCCGCGTTCTATTGAGGAAAATATAAATATAAAAATTGATTTAAATAACAGTGTCAAGGATTCCTCATGCTTTTTACTGATTTAATAGCGCGTTTTTTGTATTTGGATTTAATTCGAAAAAAAAAAATGTTGAAATAATATGATCCCATTACCAATCTCATAAATTATGTAAATTCAATGACAGTTCAAGGAAGAAAAGTTTACTGCAAAAAAAATTTTGTGCAAAACATGACACTTAAAGCAATTTAAATAAATCTATTATTTTAAAAAGCAGTTTACTAAAAAAAGAACTTTTTTATAGCTTGAGCACTAAAAATAACAACCATATATGAGTAAAGTTACAGTTCTATAGTTAAATAACTATACAACAAACTGTTAATTTAAAAAGGATGTTTAAAATAAAAATAAAAATATATATGCTAAAAGTAATTACAGTAAACATAAAGTTTTTAAAAATCTTTGAATAAACAGAACTACTAGTTTCGTACACACAACCGGTGTCATTCTCAAAATCAGTAATTTTAATTTATTTTAATTAGTCTCAAGGTCAGTAATTACTGATCTTAAGAATGTCACCGGTTGTGCGTATAATTTCTTTTTAGTTTTTGAAATAATTTCTTGATAATAAGTAATGTAATTTTTCGTATTGAAGAATGTTTAAATTTACCGTTTTTAGAAAATCAAAATCATTTTTCCCCTATAGGATAGCTGAGGTCGATCTCTAAACGGCCCCCTTTATATTATTTTATTAATTTTGGTTGCAGATATTTTTAAGGGGTCTCAGGACTCTTAAAGCTCTAAAATTTTCGAAATTTTAATTTTTTTAGATGTTAAACTTCTATGTTTTCTGAACATTTTGATATAATTGTTATCTTGAAATTCCCATTAGAACAGAAGTTATGGCATTTAGAATTATACTCGCTCAATAGCTGAAGCGGTGTTTCCAAAACTTTTAGAAGTCATTTTTCTCCAAATGTCGCTTTTGGGAATAACGCGCACGATATCTCAAAAACTTTTGAATATTTTTTCATGAAATTTTCAAAACACATATTTCATGTTAGTCTGTATAAACTGAACCTAAAATTTCCTTGTTATTGTAAAAAGAAAACTTTTTTTATGGATCTATATTGTTGAAATTTTCTAAATTTTTCATTAGCTAAATACAACTTTGTATTAAAAATATAAAAATGCTTTAAATAATTTTTTTTTTTAGGTTCAGTGTAATTATTATAATCTGAGGTATAAGAAGGCACCAAAATTTTCATTCTAGTTGCAAAATTTATTTTGTAATCGTGCGCATAAGCTGTTATGCCGATTTTCTGCTCGTCAAATGTATGACAGTTTAGAGCCCCCTGTAAATGCTAATTCTGCATAATGCAATTTTTCAAGTATTTCAAATGAAAGAACATACTTGTATCTCTCATTCCCATTTAAAATTATTTCTTAATATCAAATACATTTCAAGGTATTAAAAGTAGAAAATGGTCCTTTTTTTTTCATTTTTTCCAATTTTAAGAGTCCTGAGACCCCTTAAATGAGATTTATTTATATTTCAGCTCTAGTTTCGAAAGTGAAAGTAATCTCAACAAAGGAAGAAAAAAAACTAAAACCAAAATAAAAATAAAATAAAAAAGGCGAGTTTAGAACGCTCCCATAATAGGTTTAGCATTATCTTATGAGTGTTTTCGCTTGACTGAAATAAGTAGGCTCTTAACACTGACAAGTCAATTGATATTATCTTAGCTTATCAAACGAGTAAACTTTTCTTCACGGTTATGTTTTTAACTGAATTCTATAAAAATAACGGAGCCAGACACATCTTAGTTTATTATATACAGAAGAGTTTTATTGTAGCTTGCCAGTGTAGCTCAATGTGAAATAAGAGAGTCCATTTTTATCTTCACGAAATTAAAAAAAAGCAGTGAATATTTGACAATGGAGTTCGTTGCCAACGCCAAAATAATGTATTGTAAAGAGAATTTTTGATAAAAAACATGAATTGCAGTTAAAAAAAAAAATAAATGTAGGCGATATTTTCAAAATGACTGTTTGTTGTCAAATCCAAAAGGGCAACTTTATGACATAAGTTTAAATTTATTTTTGGTCGGAAATGCATGAAACTAGCAGGTGTTGTTGTTCAGAAACTATGTAATCGAGCTGGATTTTTTTTTTTTTTTTTGAAAACGGAATAGATTTTTAACCGAAGTTTCCGAAGAAAACAGAAAAACAGCGAAGGGAGAAAAACATCTTTGCCACGTGATCAAAATCGCTTATAACTCAATAGGTAATTTATTGATCAAAAAATGAAAAACACAGTTCGATTCCAAATCGCTTTCATAGTCAGGCTTTCCAATTTTATATCTTTCTGTTAGAAAATGAATTTGTAAATGTGTCAAAACGTTTTGCGCTTGTTGAGCAGAGCAGTTGAGAACAGCCTTAAAAGAGTGTTTTTAAAAAATCTATTTTTAATTTTATACTTATTTAATATTTCATTATGCTGTTAATTAAAGACGAATATCGAACATAGCCAAGTCAATTCAGAACAAATAAGAACGCAGATAAGATTAAGCTGTTTCGTTCTTTTGTTTTTAATGTAGATTAGTGCTGCACTGTAAAACATTTGCAACTAAGTAACAGGTCTATTGACCGTTTTTATAGAAAACTGTTATATAACCGTAATTTAACTGTATTCTGGCCATATTATTGTTCATATTATGGTCAGAACATAGTTAATTTATTGTTATGTACTCATTTTCTATAAAAACGGTCGATAGACCTATTACTTTGTTACAAATTTTTTGCAATGTGGGACATCCGTAAAAAAAGAGAACTAATAACCATGCATCAAGCATAGATTATGAAACACTTTCCAACACTTTCAGAATACTTTTAAAAACTTCACCATTTAATAAGGTGAAATTTGGAAAACGCATAGCACATTTGAAAACGCAATTTCGGGAATTATCATGAATAGTCGGAAAAATATCCTAATTCTCTTAACAGCCCTGTATATGATCTACAGACTTGTATATATGCTAAATGGTATGCTAAAATGTCAAACTTATAACACAGTTGTAAATTTCTTTTCATCAATTTCCGTCAATGCACGGAAATGTATTGAGAACTTTTGTGCTGCCCTGTATATGATCTATAGATTTTATACACACCAAGTAATAAGCAAAAGATTAGTTAAATTCGAAAACGCGTACCACAATTTAAAACGCAATTCAGTATTCTAACAGAATTCTTTATTGATTGTAAATGAACGATGCATATACACTGTTAAAAATTTGCAGCATTCTGGCAGGTCATTTGACCGTTTTTTCCGAAAACGGTTACACAACCGTAATTTTAACACTATTGTGACCATATTATTGGCCATTTTAGGGTCAGAACATAGTTAAATTATGGTTATGAAACCGTTTTTTCAAAAAACGGTCGAATGACCTGCCAGAATGCTGCAAAATTTTTAACAGTGTACTGTGCTCACCATATTCTATAGCAAACATCTTGTATTCCACTTAAGTGGTATATCTCAATATCATCATATTTGAAATAGCTTAACATTATTGAAACTAGGGGATCGTACCCGGGCTTCCCGGGTTACAGAATATAGATGAAAACCAATTTTTTTAATTGAAAAGTAATACTTTTTTACATGCAATATATTTTTTAGATTGCTCACTAAAAATAAAAAGGCTTTTTTCATATGAAAAATATGAATTATACAACCAAATAAACTTTTTACATGCAATATATTTTTTAGATTGCCCACTAAAAATAAAAAAGCATTTCTCATTTGAACAATATGAATTATACAATCAAATAAACTTTTAAAATTTATCAAAAGCGATTTTTTTCATATTAGTCGCATGCTAATTGTTATTAGCCCAAGATTTTGCTGCTTACGGCATCCTTCTATTTTCTGATCATTTCAGAACTTTAAGCGTGCAGTTCAATTATATGGCTGTTAAATTTGTTTTATTTATGTTATTTTATTTATTTAATCATAGAGGAAGTTTTATTTTTGTTTACGGAATATTAGTCCTAAGAAAATGAACTCTTTATGTTGTTTTAAGGGCAAACGGATTGATCTTTCTTAATCGAGCTCCATGCGATAGAGAAAGTTTTAAAAATTAACCTCTCATAGTCGCAATCGCCCTTTTTAAAAAATTGGTATTTTCATTTGATCATTTTAAAATCATTTTGACTCAAAACATGGTCACGATTGTCAGCAAAACCTTTGCATGTGAACTGTCGCACTCTTAAATCGAGATTCTAATCTCCGTTACGGAGAGTAAAAATTGCCGTAATTTATGTTTTTTTGGCGCATTTGTGTTAAAAAGTTTAGTTTCATCTAAGAAAATCCTCATTTTCTTTTAAATATGACGTCATTTTCACTTACTTAAGCATTTCAACTAATGTCTGAAACTTAGTACACATACAGAAGGAAAGCAAATATGGAAACTTTATGAGGAAAATGAGTGTTTTCAAAAGCAAAACGTAATTTTCCGTTCAAAATATTATGTCCCTAATGGGATTTTGCACCCTTAAACCCTACACAACAATTTTGAATTTTTATCAATCACATGATAATCACATGAACAAAGATAAATAAACCTCATTATTTCTCTTTTCTCTGCAATAATGAAAGCTATCTCATTACCATCATTTTGAAGAAGTTTCATAGAATACTTTTAAAATTAAAATATAATAATGGGATATTAAAAAAAAAAAAAAAAAAAAAAACAGCTGGTGCTGGCACATCTACAAATGAACAGCTTTCAGTTAAAAATTTTATTAGTAAATTTGGTTCAGCAGAAAGCTCAGGGCAGATGACTAAAAAACATTCTTGTGTTTTAAATATATATTTTATATGAAATTATGAAAAAATAAATTAAGCAAATTATGTTATTTTGATAAAATTAGAGTAACATGTCTTAAAGAATAGCAATAAAATTTTATTAGTCAAGAGAATTTTAGAGAAAAACTTGGGACAACAACCTGATATTATTGAAACCTCGAATTATTGCAAAGATCTTCTTTGATTGCTTGTCTACATTGGCGAAGCGAATTCATCCAAGAGAAAATAATCAAGTCATGTAATATAAATCGCTATTTTTCGGACAAAGAGCATGCACACTGTATGCTACTGCTCTTCCATAAAGTCACTCTAAATGTTTTTAAAACATTGCGTTTTATCAGTGTGTGATTTCGATTATGCTATTTTCAAAGATAAAGCATTTTCACCTGTGAAGAATTTCAAAGCAGCTGGTGTGAAAATGAAGCACTTCTATAAAACATATTTCAGTTTTAAGTATAAAATACACGATGTTTTATAAAATTACGTGAATTGCATCTGCAAAATCATCCGACTTTTATGATCCTGTCTTATACAACATCTATAGAACGGTATGAAAATGACATCATTACCACGGAATAATACACACAAACCCAACAGAAAGCAATGACGTCATTTACGAAGGTCGGCAAAACAATCCTGAGTATCTAATAATTTATATGACTTCATTTTTTTTGTTTATAATAGCTTCATATTTTATCAGAAGTCATTTATTTATATTTTTTCAAAATTAGGAAAATGTAATTACACATGGATTAATAAAATTGCATTCTTTCAAATATTTGATACGAATTAAGTAACTTCGGGAAAATAAGTCACACAAATATTCTTTAAAATACATTTTTGTAAAGAGAAAGTGTCTTATCGTTTGTAAAGTTAAATTGCAATAAACTAAAAATCATTTAATGGATAAATAAAAACGAAATAAAGCCAAAACTCACCGGGTTTTATAACAGATGATATTCTTGACATAGCACGTATTTTAATTTCAATTTTTTTTTTTAGTATTTATGAGAAAATGGCAACAAAAATATGCAGCAATCTACTATTTTCCTTTTTCCCTTTACTTTCAACAGAAATGGAGTACCTCAGTTGCCACGATTACAAAAGAAAGTAATAAAAACACCAAAAAAATTAATAGCTTAAAATTAAATTGAGATACAGCTTTTAAACAAATTGCATTTAAAAGAGAATTTTTTTCCTTATACGACGGTGTAAAAATTTAAAATGTGCGATGTTTAGAAGTTTAAAAATTTGCAGTAGAGAAAACTGCAAAAGCAAAATTTTATTTCAAATTTCAAAGTGTTGCCATTCGAAAAATGACGTATGCGTTACGCACAGATATGTTTATCCTTTATAATATAGATACTCTGCAAACGATTTTTCCCCAGTGACCGCAATGTAACGGAATTGTTTTGAGTGTCTTTGTAAATTAACCATAAAGATTACATACTTCATTTTCAATACCAAACATGCCACACAGTGAACCTCATTAACATATATCAATTGCATGACAATCCAAGTATATTTACGCGAGTTAGAGCATGGACAGACGGACGGCAGACAGACAAACCGAAGTCGTAAACACTTTTCAACTGATTATGCTTTGAAATTTGTAGAAATTAGCGCTAGCGGGAACGACACAAAGCTGAAACTTATTTCCGTAGAAAATTTGTTAGGCATACACTGTTCGTCAGAAGATATTGCACGACGTATTTGAGACATGACATTTGGGTTCCAGAGAGTTAGTCAGGCCTTTACTGAAAATTCATAAAATTGAATTGAAGAACACCGAAATTATACACAAACCAGATCATCATAAAATGCAGTAAATGAGGATTTCACCTCTTTTTCTCCTCAAAACCGATGTCTTAAACACTCAGAATACAGCTTCCTACTGAAAAAAAATATCAGCATATGGATTATTTCTGTTGCCATCAACCCTTTTTCACAAATAATATAAAACGTACAACGATGAATGAGGTATCATTGGAAAAGGATTTTTTTTTCTACATTTGCCATTGCATACTGAATTTTTGTTATACTTTTAGATTAAGTATATTATCATAATTATTATTTCTAACGCCAACATCCTTTTTTCTATGTGCATGCAAAACGCATAACGATGAATGGAGCATTATACGACAGGGTTTTAAACAGGCTTTTGCCTTAGCGCTCTTATATTTCGTTAAAATAAGTTGTTGGATTTTAAAAAATACAGCTAATTATAAATTAATGAAAAAAAATCAGAAAATAACCTCAAAGACTGAAGTGCGAAGGCATCGCTCGGGTCTACTGGTAATAATAGTAATAATAACAATAATGATTATTTTTCTTCTTCTTCTTCTTTTGTTGTTGTTGTTGTTCTCCTTCTTCTTCTTATTATTATTTTCCTTTTTTGAATGCAGGGGTCGATGCAGGTTTTTATTCTTGGCGTCCATTTTGTGAAAAGTAGAAGTTATTTTTGTGAATTTTATTATATTTTTGTGTAAAATAACATTTTGTAGCGAAAGTTGAAATACAATTACTCAAATTCGAAACAAGAATTTCTGAACAAAAACATTCTTTAAATCCCCTTGCTAAAGTGTTTGTTTTTCGTGATCTGGTTTTATTGACAAATTACACATTTTAAAACAGTTTTTATGAAAAAGAATGTTACGTAAGGGCCCTATTTTATTAAAAGGAATTTTGCGAAAGGACTTGTTTTATTGATTTCATTTTTGTGTAGGGGCCTGTTTTATTAAGTTCATTTTTGTGAAGAGGCCCATTTTATTAAATTTATTTTTGTGAAGGGGCCCATTTTATTAAATTTATTTTTGTGAAGGGGCCCATTTTATTAAATTTATTTTTGTGAAAAGTCCCTAAATAGGCCCCACATTTTCCCTGGATCGACCCCTGGAATGGCTGACATTCCACAATTGTCTGACGAAGACGTTTTTAAAAATGTAAACACATATGGAATACACACAGTTTTTACTTTCAATTTACCTAATTACAGACATTAACAGAAAATTTTTTCACGCATAAAAAGCATGTACATGTCATTTAAAAAAAAATACTTAACTTTCTTCCTTTAACTTTCACCAAAATCCAAAAAGCACGCTAATTTGATCGGCTTTAAAAATATTGAATTAAAATTAAAGAAAAAAAAACAGTAGCGATCTCTCTGTAAACGGGTTTCCATTCGTTTTTCTTGGATTGGGGATTTTTAAGACCACATTTGCTGCTGTTAAAAGATACAATGGCTGTTTTCGTATTTAATTAAAAAAATAAGTTAAACATTCGAAAATAAGCTAATGTAAAATGAATTAAGTAAACAGTGTCATTGTCTCCCGGTATTTTTTAACAGCGCTATAAGAAAGTTCTTTTAAATAATTCATTTTAAATGTATCGTTTTAAATCTGACGTAATTTACACCAAAGTTTTATTTCTCTTATTAATATTCACGTGAAAATACTTTCGTAGTTAGAAGGAAATATTATTTGCGCTGTCTTCGAATTCACAATAATAGTTGAAAATATTATCTCAGAATATCAAGTAAATGTTTCGCGCAGATATATTTTTTAATTTAAATTGTTTTGCCATATTTTTTGGCCATTTTAAATATGACGTTAATTTTCTCCATTTACAGGTTTTAACGCATAGTAATGATTTTTTTATTTTAACATTTTGTTTCTCTTTTAAAATTCCAGTGTAAATATGGTTCTTATGACGCAATTTTCCTGCTTTTAACATGTAATCATCTTATTCTAATTTTAAATTTTTTTTTCTGTTTACAATAGTCCCGTGTAAATAAATTTTTAATTTGAAGTAAACATAATTGTTTGCGCTGTTTATACAGTTGGCAACTGTTTAAATTAATAACATTTTTTAAATTTGTAAAAAATATCTCTCGAAATACTGAAAATTTGAATTTAAAATAGAAATAAAACCTCATAAAATAGTCAAATTAAAAAAAAATGCAATCTGCACACCGGGAACTTATAACCTATAAAATGATCTAAAAATGATTAAATTCTCATGTACAGTTTTTGCTCCAATAAAACTTTTTTAATGGAACGATTTTGTCCAACTTTAGCATTAAATATCTCTGAAAGTAATTCTTCGATTTGAAAACTGTCTGCATCAGCGTGTTTATCAAATATTTCTTTATAATACCACCGATTTCCATATTTTTGTATACGACAGTTTTTTTTAATATTAACGAAGAAAGGCCATGCTCAAGGCATACTTAGATACTACTACAGGCAGACTGATTTGCGTTTAATGTATGAAGTCGCTCGCCAGAGGACTCTGATACACTGTCCAAAATTGAAATTTGACTCTGACCGTAACTGAAACAATCTTTGAAGGGTAGATATGTAAACAAACACCAAAATTACGTCATGTCGCCATGGTTACGTTTACAATTCTGCTGACATTCCAATCAAGCTTAGAAATGACAGCTAATTCGAATACAGCTGTTAAGGGTTATTATAAACTGTCCATATCAATGTAAATGTAAAGTTCTATTTATTTAAGTAACTGCTGGACAGATAATTACACCTGTTTATTTTCTATTAAAATTACATCCAAATTGTTAATTGGTCCAAATCATCCAAGCAACCTCATAGTAAATTGGTATATAATTTTATATACCTTAGATAAATTCAAATAACATAAGTGATCGTAATTACATAACTCTAGTAGAAGAGCAACGCGAAGCATTAATCAAATTAAATTATAATTCGCGTCAAAATGTAATTATTAAATTTAAATAATTACGAATAAAATTAAGAGTTTGCGTTGTGAATTATTTAGACGAACTCTTCCACTTATGAATTAAACTAAAATTTAAGCTTTAAAAATAAATTGACACACCTTAAACATTATCAATTAAATAATTACAGAAACTTTTTAAAACTTGATTAAATATTTTATTTACATTGAACACAACTATATACAGAAAAACATAATATTAATTCAAAAAAAAGAAAGCAACACTTTTGTTTGCTTCTCATTAATTTATGTATGTTTAATCTTTAAAAAAAAAAAAAGACAATATTTTCATTTACTCTTATTAATATATATTTTTCTTTTTGCTAAAAGAATAATTCTCTTTCATTTTTAAATTACCTTAATTTTATTTAATTATTGGTTTTGTCGGATCTTAGATTACTCTCTACCATAGAATATCAGAAAAGGATATTTATAATTTTTCATATGATTTTAAGTGGTAAAAGAAAAAGTTTAAGGTAGTACCTTTTTTTCATATACGGGATGGTGGCCTTTATTCATCAAATTCAGAGTTGTCGCGTTGCTAAGGATCATATCCCTATGTCATCAGGAATCTGCGTCTTATCAGAGCGGCGATATCGGGATGGCAGGATGCATAGCTACGGACCTCTGTAGAACAATCCACTTTATTTTAACATCAGGAAGACATCCTCAATTAGGCTTGATTAGGCTCACTCCGATATGTACATCAGGAAGACATCCTCAATTAGGCTTGATTAGGCTCACTCCGATATGTCCATCTCGCCTGGGCATTACTAGGGCTTTCAAGATTCATTGCACGGGATTTCAGGAGAGCTCCTGCGTCCTCTACATCTTTTTTCATACTCTCTTTTTCAAACCTTATTCTTCTGGCACACCAACTCCTGCAGTGGGTGGAACTATTTTGTCTAGTCCACTCTTATTGGATGTGAGAAGATTTTGCATTATCCTTCGATAGGCCTATTAGCTAACAGTCTGCAAATGGCCCCTTACATATACTTTAATATTATTATATGCCTTAAAGTTTGGGTGGTCTGAAAAGCCATAAATTTATCCCAACACTTTTATTAAGGCCATAAATTTATTCCAACGTTTTTATTATTTTACGATTTCTAATTATACACCACTTTCCATTGGCTTGTCATAAAACGACACCATGGCGTCTGGCTATTGTTGTTATCTGAGATCCGAACTCTATTCAACATTATACATTCATTTTACAATACAACAATTTTTAAAAATATATATTTAATATTTAAAATCAACTTAATAATTTTTGTATGAACTTACACTCTTATTTTACTTAAATATATAAACATTATAATTTTACACTCATAATTATATTTTATAAAAAAATATTTATGCAAACAGAAATAACAAATTACGCAATTTTACTTTGATTTAACCAACATGGTGCGGGAACATATCATTGTTATATGTTGCCCAGCAGTAACTAATATAATGTGTTTCTCTTTAAAACTGTTAAACCAACACACATAAAAATATATAAATAAAAAAACACATGCTTAGTCTAAAACATCAATGTCACAAATTTATTTGGTACCACTTAGTTATTCCGTCGACCAATTTCGCCAAATTATATAAATCGCTAAAACACTCGCCAAATTATACAAATTGACATAATTTTTATTTTAAATAACGAAAGAACAAATAAATTAGTATAACATTAATAAATATACAAATAAAACGTCGAAATAAGAATCACTTGATGACATAAACACGTGTAACTTGCTTACAGTCAAGTGAATGTGACATTTACGATCAAGCATTATTGGCATTTAATCTTATAGTTTGGCGATAGATTTTTGGTCGACGGGATAACTAAGTACCATTTATTTACTATTTTCACTGCTGAAACAATAAAACTGATAGAAATTTTTGTTAATATATTAAAATACTCATAAAATTCCTTGTAATAATTAATAAATGTAATTTATTAAGTAACAAATACCCTTACATGATTTAATCAAAATTGCTTGGATAACATAGAATATTGCAACGATATTTAAATCCGTGATCACCATTTCTTTCTCTGATTAAAAATAAGAATATTTAATGTTTAAGGAAGATCGGCCTTTTTTTTCTTCTTCTTCTTGGTTCGGGCGATATTAAAAACAAATATTTTACCGGTAACAGTAAATTAATCAAAAATAGCTGCTTCAAGTCAGTTATGAGAACTGTAGTTTGATAAAAATCAAATTTTAATTTTAAAACGTGTATATGAAACCAAGCTATTTTTATATAAATACGGGACATTTAAAAAAAGAATAACAGAACCGGCATTTTTCATGAATGAACCAAACGATCAAGGTAAACAATAAATAATTTAGCTAATCTTAAAAGTATGTGTAACACTAAAATGCTACAATTTGTGTAAAATAGCCTTTTAAATCGAAGGAAATTGAAGAATATAAATATTTAATTTATTACATGAAAATACGATCAATGATTCTGAAACCTCGACGATGAGAAACAAGCTTCTATCTGGGCAGGGTATAAATGTAAACAAAGAGCACGTTGTGAAGTTTTGGTTCAGGGTTTGAAGTTGGATCCGACTTCACTTTTTCGGCGAAATGTGCGGGACGTTATATATCATAGCAGGCTATGGCCATGCTTAAGCCAAGACCCCCTTATCATAAAACAGACTTGACAATTCGGAGAAAGTCTATGGGTGAAAATGTCCCCGATAATTGGCAACTTATTAGCTGACTTTGTCCCGTAAGTTACGCCACCTAGTGTATACTCCTGGTAATACTCCATAAACAAATGCATAGTAAAAAATTGAAAATGTTGTGTTATTGGCAAAATTGTATAAAATATTTTTCGAATTCCAGTAAAATAAAGGCGTAAAAAAAATAGGAACAGATGTCATATTCGCCCCATATTGGCGCGATTTTTTTCTGTCGCCAATATCATATAGGCAACAGGTACTTAACTTGCGCCAAAGTGCTTGATGTGGTAACCCGGATTATGTTGTTTATGCTGTTGATGTTTTCGCCAAATTGGCAACCGAAAAAAATCGCGCCAATATGGGGCGAATATGACATCTGTACCAAAAAATATTTCGCACAATTATGTTCTGGCTTTAAAAAATGAAACATATCAAAAATGAAGATTTAAATATAAGATTTATTGATATTTTTTCAGGGTACTTGTTAGTTATCCCGTCGACCAATTTCGCCAAAATATATAAATCGCCAAACTACTCGCCAAGTTCTACAAATTGACACAATTTTTTATTTTAAATAACGAAAAAACAAATAAATTAGTATAACATTAATAAAAATACAAATAAAACGTCGAAATATTGGTTTTATTGGCCATTATTGGCATTTAATCTTAAAATTAATTAATTTATGGCAAACCATTATTGGCATTTAATCTTGCAATTTGGAGACAGTAATTTGGTAGACGGGATAACTAACAAGTACCATTTTCAGTATTTAGGACTTTGCGGGTTATTTTTTTTTAGGTAGCTTTCATTACAAAGCTACCTATTGCAGCCGTTCGGAGGAAAGCGATCTCAAAAAATTTTGGTATATTTTCATCGATCATGACCCCCAGACCCCGAAACCACCCTCCGTTCAAAATTGATATATATATATATATATATATATCTGACCTATGTCACACTCTAACTCTCGTAATTATGAACCGATTTCGATGTAATTCGTTGTGTACATAGTACATACGAATGTCTCGACCGAGTTCGTTGGCCAGCTTCATCCGCCGTTTTGTTTCAAAATGGCGGCCATTTAAAATTTTTAAAAAAATTTAAAATTTGAAATGTGAAATGTGGTACCAAAAAAATAAAAGTGGAAAAATATTTTTTCTTATGTATTTGACCTTTATACAAAAATTCCGGAGCAGTTTTTGTTTCGTCTATATCTTAAAAAATGGCTGAGTTATAGCGTTTTGAATTTCTAGCGTGGCTGGCATTTTGAAACGTCCTGAATTTTGTCACGCGATAAAAGGCGTATTTATGAACCAATTTCGAAGTAATTCGGTGTGTACATAGTACATACCAATGTCTAGACCGAGTTCGTTGGCCAGCTTCAACCGCCATTTTGTTTCAAAATGGCGGCCATTTAAATTTTTTTTAAAAATTTAAAATTTGAAATGTGGTACCAAAAAATTGAAAATGGAAAAATATTTTTTTCTTATGTATTTGACCTATATACAAAGATTTTGGAGCAGTTTTTGTTTCGTCTATATCTTAAAAAATGGCTGAGTTGCAGTATTTTGAACTTCTAGCGTGGCTGACATTTTGAAACGTCTTGAATTTTGTCACGCGAGAAAATCCGTATTTATGAACCGATTTGGATGTACCTTTGTGTGTACATAGTACATACAAATATCTCGACCGATTTCGTTGGCCAGCTTCATCCGCCATATTGTTTCAAAATGGCGGCCATTTAAAAAAATTTTAAAAATAAAAAAATTAAAATGGGATACCAAAAAATTGGAAAATGAATAAGATTTTTTTCGTATGTGTTTGACCTTAATACAAAGATTCCGGAACAGTTTTTGTTTCGTCTATATCTAAAAAAATGGCTGAGTAATAGCATTTTGAATTTCTATTGTGGCTGACATTTTAAAACGACCTGATTTTTGTCACGCGATAACAGGCGTATTTATGAACCGATTTGGATGTAACTTGTTCTGTGCATAGTGCATACCAATGTCTCGACCGAGTTCATTCGCCATCTTGTTTCAAAAGGGTTTCCATTTAAAAATAAATTAAATTTAAAATTTAAAATGAGGTATTAAAAAATTGGAATATGAAAAAGATTTTTTTTATGTGTTTGGCCTTGATACAAAGATTCCGGAGCAGTTTTTGTTTCTGAAAATTTGTTCTTTTGTTTGTATCTTAAAAAATGTTTGAATTATAGCGCTTTGAATTTCTAACATGGCTAACATTTTGAAACGATCTTGTATTTGTCACGCGATAACACACGTATTCGCCTATTTCGATGTAAGAAGGCATGTGAATAGTATACATTAATACCTCGACCAAGTTCGCTGGCCAGATTCATCAGCCATCTTGTTTCAAAATGGCGGCCATTAAATTAAAAAATATATATATATTTAAAGTGAGGTGCAAAAAAATTAGAAATTGAAAAAGGTTTCTTTCTTAAGTATTTGACCTTGATATAAGGATTCAGGAGCATTTTCTGTTTGTCTTTACCTTAAAAAATGGCTCAGATATAGCAGTTTCAATTTCTATTGTGGGTGCCATTTTGAAAAATCTGATTTTTTGCATGCGACATCAATCGTATATATCAAACGATTCCGATGTGAGTGAGCATGTGCACAGCAATTACTAAGGTCTCGACCAAGTTCACTGGTTAGCCTCATCCACCATGTTGTCTTAAAATGGCAGGCACTTTAAGAAATCGCCGAAGTTGGCAGCCAAATATAAGTTACTTTAAAGAAAAGCAGCTTGGATAAAGCTGACTAATTTCGCGAAATTCTCATTCATTATATTGATAAATATTAGTATTGAATCTCCTATAATCGGTTTCCACTAAATTGAGCTTCGTGTGTTCTAATGATATAAGTTGGCTTTTTTAAAATAAGGAATATGAAAGCTACCTCTTCCTCCCGGCACTGGCCGGAAGGACTTTTTAAATCTTGGCACAATTTGGGCTTCGGAAAGAGCAATTTGTTGCCGATTGATATAAACAGTTATGAAAACAAAACTTATGAACTGTCAGCTTGTTTTATAAAAATTTACGGCACAGATGTCATATACGCCCCATATTGGCGCGATTTTTTCCGACGCCAATTTTGCGAAAACCTCGTTACCATATCATCTATATCCGGGTAACCATATCAACCAAAATAACGACACTTTAGTGTCAGTTAAGTATCCGGTGCGTATATGACATTTACGTCAGAAAAAAATCGCGCCAATATGACATCTGTGCCGAATTTACATGTATAAATTTAGTTTCTAGATATTATTATTGTTTTTTATATACGATTTGTTTATATTTGTATATAAAATAGATAAATGGCCTTTTTTATATTAAATAAATTGTACAAATATTGGAAAATATTGCTTCTTTATGTGAAACAATGAATATGCTTCCAGAAATTACGTTGCCAAATTTTCTTCTCTTGCCAAGGCCCCTATACTTGAAAAATACCGATTTATTATTATATAATGTAGTATTAGCGAATGTTCTGTAATCTGTTCCACAATCAAAGTTGACTGCAAAAACGCGATGCTGGAATAATGTGGTATCAAGTATACGGTTTAAAAATAAAACTAATTTTGCGCCAAACTACACTTACGCCAATTGGCTCTAGGTCTGATTAAGGAAGAATACTCAATTTAAGATTTACAAACACCAAAATCATAGCATGACAAGAATACGGTATTTGCGGAAAGTTGAGGGACATGTATAAATTTAAGTGATTATTAAACTTTATTTTTCCAATTTTTTTAAGTGTTTATGACTTCAGTCTGTTTTTTTTTTGTGTATCTATGCGTGTTTTAACTTTCCTAAAATACTTTGATACATTTTAGTAAAACTTACATAACATAGGTGAGTTAAAACAAGGAAATTAATTACGCACCAAACTATGCCCGCCAAGATATGCCAATTGGCTGTGGAGCCAATTATGAAACTTTCCATAGATTAATACATACAAACTTTATATGAAAAAACAGTGAAGCTTTCATCTAAAGTATGTTAAACTGAAATGATCCCCCATACCTTCAAAAATAAAACCAATGATAGGCCAATAAATAAATAAATGAGACTGTGCATTGAAACAAATTGAAGGAGCGATGTTAAATTAAACACACGGCTATGTCAGGCGAACTTGGCTGACACACTGCCGTGTGTCTAGATACTGTAAGGTGAAATTAATTGTGAAAAGAAAAGAAATAGCAGAAATAAAATAAATCACATATTTGAAAATATAAAAGAGAAAATGAAATATTTTACATTTTCCGGATCTAGATGCTATCCATTTATTTCAATAACTAATATCACTGAGAAATTCATGGTAAAATAATTTTCTTTCCTGATTATTATTATTATTATTATTATTATCATTTATTTACATAACGGAATACAGCAGTAAACATTTTTTTGTTTAACAGTAAAATAAGTTAATTTTTTAAATAAAATGTCTAGAACATATGAAAATTTTAAGATTAACAACTATCATTTGCAAACTACAAAGCACATCGTAAAGAAAATGGTAAATGACAAATGGAAAACAAATTAAAAATTATTTCTGTTTCTCACCTTAGATGGCGCTAGTCACGGAAAACTGTGGTTTCTAACCACGTGTACAGCGGACAAAGGAAACTTAGCGATTGCGAGGCCTGTTATTTCGATAAGGAGGCCTTGGCTTAAGCATTTAAATTGGATGAGTTCTAACCGGAATATCTACGCAGATTTTCATTGGTCCATTTCCAAATCAAAATTTTTTTATATATATAGAAGGATATATAGTATATTCCCGATTATCCGTGCGCGGTTATCCGGTTTGCGGATTATCCGTGCTCATTCTGGACTCCCAAAAAAAATTAAAGATGAACATTTTCACGCTTATCGTGCATGTAAAATCGGTGTTGATGTGAATTAGAATCATGTCCAGTTTAGCTGGTAGTATTGTGAAGTGCGTAGATGTAAAATCGAACGCTCTGGAACCTATTTAACGGGTAGGGTTAAATTTGTTTAATGGTGTTAAAACACTACCAAATTTTTGGAAGCAATATTCGTTATTGAATGCAGTAGATGGAATATCAGCAGCATGATCAAAGGTAAATTCGTCTATTTTATCACGATCGTGAGGAAAGATCATACCGCTTGATGAACAATCTTCTTCGGATATTCAAGAGGGATATGAAAACAGTAATATTCTTGAACAAGCAAAGGAATTGGAAGGTTTTGAAAATCTTGATGAAAAAAATTTAGAAGATTGATTCCAAAAGGGTGCATATGAACCCGGCTTTCAGTATTTGACAGATGGAGACATCATTTCTAACTGTGTTGTTAATCTAATAGTGATGATAGTACTGACGCAGAAGGTGTACTTAATGAGGAAACTACAATTTCTCAATTCTACAATCTGCTCTTGTAGAGACTTTGTTAGACTATATAGGACAAGGAGGATTTGATTACGGTGACATTACTGCGGTTCGTAATGTATGTGCCGATATAAGACAAGAGATGGACAAACAACAGAAGCAAAGATGCATTACAGATTTCTTTTAGCAGTAAATATTAAAAGGAAATTTTCTAGTTTGATTTTATACAGCATGCAAATGTAATTAATTTTTATATTTTTGTGCTGGATTGTTTCTTTAATAAAAATGACTTTCCGTATTATCCGTGTTTTTCGATTGTCCGTGCGACCTCCCCCGGTGATTAACACGGATAATCGGGAGTGCACTGTATATATATTTATGAAACGGCAGACAAAATCTTCATTTGCACCCTCCTTCGCATTTCGTTCTGGCGCCCGGTGCACATGCCCCCTCTGCATCTAGTTTCAGCTCGGCTAGTATGAGATAAATGCAAATTATCTCTATTTCTTTTGATTCGGTGAGCATCTCTTAAGGCTGGGCAACTTTATGACATAAGTCTTAATTTATTTTTGTTCGGAAATGCATGAAACTAGAAGGTCTTCTTCTTTAAAAAAATATGTAATCAAACTGTTTTTTCTGTTTTTTTTTCCTTTAAACGCAATAGATATTTCAGAAAATAGTGTCAAAGTGGACGCTTTAAACCGAATTTCCGCGCGAAAGAAGAATAACCACTCAAGAAAGGTTGAAAAACGTCTTTGTCACTTGATCAAAATTGCTTATAATTCAATAGGTAATTTGTTTACCAAAAAATGGAAAACAGAGTTCGATTCCGAATCGCTTCCATAGTCAGGCCTTATGATTTTATATCTTTCCGTTAAAAAATGAATTTGTAAATGTGTCAAAACCTTTTGCGCTTGTTGAGCAGAGCAGTTTAGAACAGTCTTAATGTGAAGGATATCCGAAAAATGAACAACATTCCCTTTTCTCCGTGTTAAAAAACGATTAATTAAGTAAATTAGTCATTGGGGGCCACCGTAATACTTATCCATCATGGATATGCATAGTAAAAAATATTGTAGGGACTTAGATATCACTGGACAAGAGTCTATGGTAGCGTAAGTTACTAAAATCTAAGTCCTTTATTTACATTGATATCTAGGTTAAATAAGAGTATGTACAACTTAAATAATATTAGTCTTGGGTTCTCGTCATTTTAACAGGATAAAAAGTTCCATCAACGGGCTGCTTCCACAGATATAGTGCTTCAATCGGAGAGAAGACTGATCGGACGACCATCTATCTCATCTCCTCGCTTCGCTCCTTCACCACTAGGCCCAGCAAGACCTCCTCGCCAGCGTCCTCGCCCTTTCACTTCTCAACTCCTTCTTCCTTCCTCCCGCGTTGCCACCTCGCCTTTCACCAAGGCTGAAACTCCCGGTCCTAGGGAAAACTAGTCTTTTTCCCTCTTAGCCGTTGCCACCGCCTATTTCTCGAAGGCTGAAGCTCGCCGCCCTAGGTGAAATCGTCCTTTCTCCCCTCAGCCGTTGCCACCGCTCATTTACTGGACGGCTGAAGCTCCTGCTTTCTCTGTGATTCCACGGAATGTTCAACTCGCGCCGGAACGAAATTGTACTGTCTTCTCCATTTATATTTCTAGCCTTGATGGCACCATAGCTTTGTTCAGGAATGACCGATGAGATTTAGCGTGGGAAAGTTTAGAAGATCCTTTCAGAGGAATCTTCTCTCCAATAATAGTTCGTGAATAAATAGTCTTTAGGGGTAATTAGTAAAGTTCTTACAATATGAAAATAAAACATGTGTAAACTATTTATAAAATGCATTGCATTTGCAAAATAAAATTTAAACGTATTTGTCGTCAATTTGTTCGGTAGATAGCGTGTTTAAAATCGTGGCTTGATGACGTCATAAACTCTAAATGTTCTGTTACTGAATTGCGTAAAAGTAACCATATAACTCCTAAATAGATAATCGGGCCCCACCAGTGGCCGAGAGGTTCTGCTCTCGAAGCTGGTAGACGGGAGGTGCTGGGTTCGATCCCAATCGCGCCCGTCGGCCTAATCGTTCGGAGTTTTCGTGGTTTTCTGCGAGCCGTGGATCTTCCATGCGTTAATACGGATTAGGTTCCCTTAGAAAGACCCCCACGGAGGGCACTCCCCCCGGGCCTATATCCCTCGTGTTGATAATTGGCCGTCAAAAATCAACCCAACCCAACCCTAAATAGATAATCATATTAACTAACAGTTTACTGCGTCGGATTAAGCGTCTCATTTCCAAATAAAATATATCGTTGAATTGAAATTTGAATGAAATACAGTGTCATGAAAAATCGAAGAGCGTAAAAATATGATTACAAATATCTCGGCAACTAATTATCCGATCGACTTCATTCTTTGTGCAAAATTTATGTTTTTTTTTTTATTGTCTTTTACATTCATTCCTTAAAATAAACAATTTCGAAAATTTTTATATACCTTTTATCAGAACGAATATTTCGAGAGTAAGGAAAAATAGTTCCGGATAATCGAGGTTACTGAAATTCAATAGACATCTTCTCATTATTACATACTAAGTACACACCAAATTTCAAGTCTCTATCTCAATTTGTTAGGGAAGTAGAGCGTTTACAGATACACAGACACGCGCACAGACACACACACGGACCGCATTTTTTTTTTTTTTTTTTTTTTTTTTTTTTTTTCTAAAAATATGTTTTTCGGAATCTCCAGTGTCTGAAACGTGTAAATCCGTCAAAACTTTTTTCTGGATTTTTAAAACGATTACTAGACTTACCCTATACTACGTATGAAGGATAAGTAAATATTAAATAGTAACCTTGTTTAAAGAAACAAAAATATTCTTGTAATATCCTCTTGATGTATTTGTAAATCTGATAATTAGAATTTAACCACTTTTTTAATTAAAATTTTTAGAAAATCTCATACATCTTTTGGATTTTTAAATCCGAGAAACTGAAGAAAAATTATTATAATTTTATTATTATTATTATTATTATTATTATTATTATTATTATTATTATTATTATTATTAACCATTTGGAAAAATGGTTATTGTCCTCATCAGGGTAGGAAATCAAAAACATATCTGAAGCTTTTTATTAGTTGAATCCGCATTTTATTCGTTTTCTGATTGGTCTATACAGTAATCTGTATTTTCCCTTTACTTTCAACAGAAATGGATAGTTCTGTTGCCACTATGACAAAAAAAGTAATAAAACTACAAAAAAAAATTAATAACTCAGAAACAAAGAGAGATACAGCTTTTAAACAAAAGGCATTTAAAAGTACATATTTTTTCTCTATACGAGTTGTAAAACGTAATATTGCGGGATGTTTAGAAGTTTAAGAATGAAATTTCATTTAAAATGGGTCCAGGAATATTAATGTTTAATCCATAGCGTACGTAATGTATGACCAGCTCCGTAGAAGTTTAAAAATTTACAGAACCGAAAAATGTAATCCATGGCGTACGTAATGTATGATCAACTCCGTGCGATTTTTTATGTCTTAAATTTTAGTCTTTGAAAAAATCATTTTCCAATTGGTCGTTGTAATTTGTTAAATTGCATTTTTTTTTACTTTCTTCTATCTTCAATAGAAGAAAGTATTGTAATCGAAATTTTTTTCGACTTTCGGTTTTCGACGGATTTGCATGTTTTAGGGGTCAGAGATTCCAAAAAACATGTTTATAGAAAATGTCTGTCTGTCTGTGTGTCCGTCTGTCCGTCTGTCCGTCTGTCCGTCCGTCCGTCTGTCCGTCTGTCCGTCTGTCCGTCTGTCCGTCTGTCTGTCGCCATTGTACCATCAAAAAGTGTATGAAGTTATGTATAGAATTAAACCAAAATTTTATTATAAGTTTTTGGCTATGGCAAGCAGGACCTCCAGGAATTTGGAAAAAATTCGCCGGTAGGGGGCGCTGATATAACAATTTTTGTGCGATTTTGAATATTGTACCATCCAAAAGTGTATGGAGTTATGCATAGAATTGAACCAAATTTTTAGTTTAAGTTTTTGGATATGACAAGCAGGTCCTCTCTGAATTTGGAAAAAATTCGCCGGTAGGGGGCGCTGTAATAGCGATTTTTGTGCGATTTTGAATATTGTACCATCGAAAAGTGTATGAAGTTATGCATAGAATTGAACCAAATTTTTATTTCAAGTTTTTGGCTATAGCAAGCAGGTCCTTTCTGAATTTGGAAAAAATTCGCCGGTAGGGGGCGCTGTAATAGCGATTTTTGTGCGATTTTGAATATTGTACCGTCCAAAAGTGTATGAAGTTATGCATAGAATTAAACCGAATTTTTATTTTAAGTTTTTGGCTATGGCAAGCAGGTCCTCCCTGAATTTGGAAAAAATTCGGCGGTAGGGGGCGCTGTAATAGCGATTTTTGTGCGATTTTGAATATTGTACCGTCCAAAAGTGTATGAAGTTATGCATAGAATTAAATCAAATTTTTATTTTAAGTTTTTGGATATGGCAAGCAGATCCTCCATGAATTTGCAAAAAATTCGCCGTTAGGGGGCGCTGTAATAACGATTTTTGTGCGATTTTGAATATTGCACCATAGAAAAGTGTGTGAAGTTATGCATAGAATTGAACCAAAAAAAATTTTTAAGTTCTTGGCTATGGCAAGGAGGTCCTCCCTTAATTTGTAAAAAAATCGCTCGTAGAGGGCGCTGTAATAGCGATTTTTGTACAATTTTGTGCCATTTTGAATATTGTACCGCCGAAAAGTGTATGAAGTTATGCATAGAATTGAACCAAATTTTATGTGTTTATTTTTGGTCATGTCACGAAGGTCCTCCCTGAATTTGGAAAAATTCTGCCGGAAGGGGGCACTATAATTGCGATGTCTGTACCATTTTCATTATTGTACCATCGAAAAGTGTATGAAGTTATCCATATAATTGAACCAAAATTTTTGTGCATGTTTCTGGCTATGGCAAACAAGTCCTCCCTGAACTTGGAAAAATTCCGAAAGAAGGAGGCGCTATAATTCCGATCTCTGTGCCATTTTCATTATTGTACCATCGAACAGCGTATAAAATTATGCATACAATTGAACCAAAATATTTGTGCTTGTTTTTGGCTTTGGCCAACAGGTTCTCCTTGAATTTGGAAATATTGCGCGGTAAAGGGGCTCCGTGCTAGCGATTTTTGTATACTTTTCTTGATTTTTCGCAGTTCTATTGTGCAGCGGCGGGAACTCGCTTCCTGCTATGCCGGCTATTCGCAAACAGCTGATAACGACAGAATAAGGAAAAATTAATAATTTTAACAAATATCATGATATAGATTAACTCGTTTTTAGTCCGTTTAATTGACTTGAGCAGAAATTTAAGATGAAAATCAAAGTTGGTATAGTATTGAACTAATAATATTGAAGTTTTAACATGTGTAACTAGGTTTTGAAATATTAAGATGTATAAGATAGAAGAAAGTTTTGGGATTGGCACATCCAACTAGTTTTCTTTGTCGTTTGAAATATTGCCTATCGATATAGGAATAATAATGTCTTATTTTATTTCTCTGAAATAAATCACATTGATGCAAAGCAAATCATATCACAGCTTCTACTATGTCCAGATTTTGTCGCGAAAATTATGGTTTTTAATATGCACTAAAACTAATTAAATAACGAATTGTTGATTAAAAAATAACAACTACCGTTTATAAAAAAAAGTTTGATTTTCCTGCATTCATTGTATAAAAGCAGTGAAATGGGTTTTACAGGTAAAACGAAATCCATTGCAATATTTACAGATTGCATATTTTAGAAAAAAGTTTGAATAAGGAATAGCCGTGTCGTGTTTGTTGTGATATCGATAGAAAAGAGATTATTTAATACAACCGATTTTATTATCATTAATCTCTTAAATAATGTATGTCGAGGTTTAATTATTAATAGTTTTATTATTTTTTTTCATTATGGGTCTCATAGATTTTGATTGTTTTGTTTCAGGAGATTAAATGGCTATAAAACATTTTTCGTAAGTCGACTTTTAAAGAAATATTTCCATCGCTAAACATTAACAGACTCATTAAAAAAAAAAAAAAAAAAAAAAAAAAAAAAAAAAAAAAAAACTGGCTTTTTTGGGCTATTTAAATAATTTGGAATCAATAGCGTTTTCCCTTTTTCGAAATGTTGAGTTATAAGTAATTGCTGTCTCGTGACAATCTTTTTAGGGCTGTCAAATCCTGATAATCTGTACAAAACGCTAACTTTGGCAGCATTATCTCAGAAATTCTCTGCCTTTGTAGAAAAATGAAAAACGCTATCAGATTTCTTATTTTTTGAATAAGAAAATAATTTGTCAATTTCATGCGTCTAAAAAAAAATCTCTTCTTCAATGTACCAGAAAAGTTGGATTGAAAAACAGGCTTAATGCTCCAATCAGCTTTTATTTACATTTTGTTGTTGTTGTTGTTGTTTTGTTATTTTATAAATTGAACTTTTTTTTCTCGAGCGGTTAGACCTGCAGATTGAGATTAAAAAAAAAAAATGCAATTTAACAAATTACAACGACCATTTGGAAAATGATTTTCTCAAAGACTAAAATTTAAGACATAAAAAATCGCACGGAGTTGATCATACATTATACGTACGCCATGGATTACATTTTTCGGTACTGTAAATTTTTAAACTTCTACGGAGCTGGTCATACATTACGTACGCCATGGATTAAACATTAATATTCCTGGACCAATTTTAAATGAAATTTCATTCTTAAACTTCTAAACATCCCACAATATTACTTTTTACACCGTCGTATAGAGAAAAAAATGTACTTTTAAATGCAATTTGTTTGAAAGCTGTATCTCAATTTGTTTCTGAGTTATTAATTTTTCTTGTAGTACTTATTATTTTTTTGTCATAGTGGCAACAGAAGTATCCATCTCTGTTGAAAGTAAATGGAAAATACAGATTACTGTATAGACCTATCAGAAAACGAATAAAATGCGGATTCAACTAATAAAAAGTTTCAGATATGTTTAGTTCAATGAAAATTAAAATTCAAGCATTCGAATAATTGCTGAAATTTCGATTTCCGTAGTTACATTACTATCGATTTACATGCTGATATAGTATCAGATGTCTTTTCAAAAGGTCAAATTGACAAAACTCATCGATTGAAACATTTTGATAGTTTATAGCTGTTCGGGACAACAATTTAAATTTCTACTAAATGTGATGCTATTAAACACTTAAGAGATGGTAATTAAACATTATGTTGCTTTTAATCGAAATTTTGAAGAAAAATAAAAAAATCAGACCGTAATAATTATTTTCTATATTGATATGAAAGAAAAATGTTCATAAGGATTAATTAATTTTAGTGATTAATTATTTCATTTTAAACAGCGCGATTTTATTGAAACTTTTGAATTATTCTATGTGAAATAAACTAAATATTTAATTCCACATTTTCAAATTTTCAAATGCAAAAGCAAGTAAAAAGAGATTTTTAATTTTTAACGATTTTACGGAGGAATTTTCAAGGAAAGTAATAGTTCCCCTCTTCTTTATCCCTTTCAGGGATAAGTCTATTGTGTTTTTGTAATGGTAAATTCACACGGGAATTTTCGAAATATGATATTTCAAAATAAAGAAAAGGAAATTTAGAATTTTTTTCCATAATAGTAATAAAAGTAAAGTATAATTAAAATTTTCTGGTGCGAATCTTGATTAAAATTAGGTGGGATATAAATATCCAGCCGCTCCTCAAGGGGTGGGAATGATCTCTTTGAAAATTAAACGATTAGTTGAAATAGATAACCCGGTTTAGCTAAATCTATAACTTCTTAAGGGAAGAATGTAGATATAAGCAGGGCAATCGCGAAGACTTTTTATTGGTGGGGGAGAGAACCTTAAATTGCCAAGTCAAATTTCAGAATTTGCCAACTAATTTTGCAATTTTGCCAAGTTACTACAATTAGAAAATGCAATATAGTTCTTATTTGTGAAAAGTTTAATAATACTCCCAATTAGATTTGTAATTTCTGCCAAGTCTATCAGAAATAGAAAATGTATTATAGTTTTTATTAAAGTTTTACAAAAATTCACCAACTAAATTTGTAAATTTGCCAAGTATAACAGCATTATCGAACGTTTGGGGGGGGGGGCTCCCCTTCCCCTTAGCGAGGCCCCTGGATATAAGTAAATAATTTTGAAATTTAATTTCAATTCACTATTGTAGCAAGTATGAACCTCGCAGAATTTAAAATGTTCCTTTATACAAAAAGAAGCACATTGAACCATAACTTCCTCGAAAAATTAAGGTCACTTCTGAATTTAAAATTAACAGATGAGTAATTTCTCTTCTGAACATTAGCGGTTGAGTCACAGTTGAGTAATCAGAATTATACAACTAAAACTTTGTATTTAAACAGCTACGCTGCCCATGACGATTTGTTACCACATGGTATGAAATTATTAGTCTGACCCACTTTCGAAAGAAGAAATGTTTATTGTGTAAACGTTTCCAGAAAAAAATTTAAACATTAAAAAGTAGTAAAAGTTAATATCTTTCAAAAATAAAATTATAAGGCTGTTCTCGATTTTCAATATCCCCCCCCCCCCACACACACACACAACAATGCGGAATTTCCTGACACGTTCAAGAGCTCGTTTTTAGGTGCGTTCGTAATTAAATAAATACGTAGCACCTATAGTCGTCGTTCGGTCCGTCAGTCCGTCCGTCCGGATATAACAGAGCAAAAACTACCCTACCGAATGATCTGAAATGTTAAATATATAATTGTTGCAAAATTTTGTCGAGTCATTTCCAATTTTATGAAAATTGGATGTATAGTTTAATTACAGGGACAGTCAAAAGTTTTTCGTCACATTACGGCCAATGGGAAAAAATTATTTCAAGTGCATTTTAATAATGTTACAACCTTTCGAACAGAATAAATTGATATGCACTTATGAAGTGCACTAAAATATGCATTCAGTACAATATGCAGTGCAAAAAATATTTATAAAACTAGTTATAGTACGAACGCACTTCATCTGCCACGTTTGACGTGCAATTTCCAACTTGTTAAATATGTAAATCTGGTCACAAAGCGATACGAAGAGCGCCGGAAGAACGAAATCCAAGGAGGGGCACTATTTTCGAACGGAAGTTTCTCTAACTAAAATAATTATCAATTTACTAAAAAGGTGCTTAATTTTTTATTATTATTATTCCATTACAAATGAATTAGTCTTAAAAATTTTAAACCATTGATATTAAAAACATCTGTAAAAAAAGATCTTACATTAACCCTGAGATCTTTCGATCACAAACGTGATCATTTTGAAGAGGATAGTTTTACTAGAATGTCGCTTTCACTGTGCTATTAATATACCAGTTTAAGGAAAAAGGGGTCAGTCTATTATTCGTTGGGTGTGTGTATGAAATTGGTACGTTCCGATGCTGAAGTGTGTGATAGTTTCAAAATATTGAAATAAATCTCGGGTATGTCATAGGATAAAACATCATTACATACACTATTTCTTTTACTCAAGATCTCCAATGATTCTCTAATTTTTAAGGTATAGGGCGATTCCGTGCAGAGTGTCACACACATAACGCAGGCTTTAATTTGCATTTATTCAATTATTTATTAAATTTTAACGTTAATTCTGATTTTAAGTGGTATGATAAATAAGTTATTACCATATTTTTAAATTTAAATGTGTGGCAATAAAACTCACATTTAATTTCAGTACTCAAAATGTGCTTTTTTCTGTAGTAGGAAAAAAACACATTCTATATTACGATAAATAAATTTTACTTTTTTCTTTTTTACATATAATCATTAGAAAAAAGTTAGTTAATTAAATTAAAAAATACAGAGAGGTAGAATCTTTCTTCCCTGCCTCATCCACAACCCTTTCTTGCCTGTGACCATGGCGTCCAGCTCCGAGCTTACAGAGGATCTCGGTGCATAGCTGCCAACCATTCGGAGCAGTGTATCAATTTGAATAGTTCAATAAACATGCTTTGAACCAGAAAATTTATTTAATAATGTATGTCTTGTTTTTGTGTAGGAAATATTTATTTAATTTATTTAGGAAACTTTGTGTTTGAAACATTCTTATTTATATTCGCCAGATTGACACCAGAGTGCTCTGAATGGTTGGCCGCTCTTCCAATGAGACTGAATGACCTTTTTTCTTCAACCCTTAAAGTAAAAAATACGGCACCAGAGATTTTGCACTTGATCCCGCATCCACCCCCCTTCATTTATAGAGAACCCTTCCCCACCCCCATTATATTAAAAACCATTTTTTTTTAACCTCTGAAAATAATCGAGAACGCCAAACATTTTCTTTTACCCATTCCCTTTTAAGGCTGTTATCAAACCTAAATGGGCAACTTTATGACATAAGGTTTAATTTATTTTTGTTCGGAAATGCATGAAACTAGCAGGTGTTGTTGTTCAAAAACTATATGTAATCGAGCTGTTTTTTCCGTTTCTATTGCAAACGCAACAGATCTTTCAGAAAAAGGTATAAAAGTGGGCGTTTTGAACCGATTTTTCGCGCGAAAGAAGAATATCAACCCAATAAAGTGTTAAAAACATATTTATCACGTGATCTAAATCGCTAATAACTCAATAGGTAATTTATTGATCAAAAAATGAAAAACACAGTTCGATTCCAAATCGCTTCCATGGTCAGGCTTTCCAATTTTATATCTTTCCGTTAAAAAATGAATTTGTAAATGTGTCGAAACGTTTTTCGCTTGTTGAGTGGAGCAGTTGAGAACAGCCTTAAAACAAAGCCGGCCTGACGTAAATGTGTGATTTTACTGTTCTGCTATAAATATTACTGTTTTTTTTTAAATCATTAAAAAAAAAACAGAAAATTTGATTAATTAAAGTAAAAAATACAAAGAGATACAATCTTCCTCTCCCTCCCCTCCCCCCTACTTTCTTGCCTGTGCCCATGGCGCCTGGGCTCCGAGCTTACAAAGGCTCTCGAGTCTCGATGCATAGCTGCCAAACGTTCATAGCAGTGTGTCAATTTGAGTAATTCAATAAACATTTTTTGAAACAGAAAATTTATTTAATAAAATGTATCTTAAGAATCAGAAAACCAACGTTTAAAAATGCACAAATAATACGTAAAAGCATTTTTACGCATTTTTATGCATATTTGTGCATTTTTAAGCGTTGGTTTTCTGCTTCTTAATATTCTTGCACAAAGGCTTTATTTGCTATTTTTATAAAATATATCTTGTTTTTATGTAGTGAACATCTGTTTCATTTATTAAGTAAAATTTATGTTTGAAACATACTTATTTAAATTGGTCAGTTGACACTGTGCTCCGAATGGTTAGCAGCTCAGTCAATGAAGTTGAATGACCTTTTTACTTTAACCTTAAAAAAAAAAAAAAAAAAGCAACCAAAGGTTTTGCACTTGATCCCGCACCCTCACCCCCTTCATTTATAGGGAGTCCTCCATTAGACTAATAAAAATAAAATAATAATAACCCGACAAATTAACCAAGAACCCAAACGTTCTCTTGTACCCGGTATTTAAAAAAATAACAATAATGAATAAAAAAAGCCGGCCTGACGTAAATGTATTAAATTTTCAGGCGTTTTTCATTTTCTTGTAAATGGGATACATATTGAATTTTAATCTGTTGCTTCCTGATTTATGATCTTTCTCATACGGCCGCATCCCGAAAATCGGCTTAAAATGATGATGTTTTAATAATCGCGTTATTAATTCATAATATTTCAAAACATATTTAACCAAAATTGGCAAGCGCCTAAGTGTTTTATCAAAACAAAAAGGAATGAAATGCATAAATTATTGTTCAAATTATATCTCATTAATAACCAATGTTTTTCTCTGACTTTGATTGGTTCATTTATCAAAAATTTCTGTCTCACAAATTTAACATTCATTATTGATGAAAATTCGTATTTGTACGTTTTGCGCGCGGAACTTATACTCGTATATGCAATAAAATCATAGTTTGCTACAGAAGTTTTAAAAGTTAGTTTCAATTTTAATATTTTTTTAACCTTTGAAAGTAATCGAGAACCCCAAAAGTTCTCTTGTACCCATTACTTTAAAGAAAGCTGGCCTAACGTAAACGTATGAAATGTGAAGGCATTATTATTTAATTGTCTAGGAATCATATAGCGTTTTACATTTTCTTGAAAATGTGATGCATCTTGAATTATAATCTAGTCCTTCCTGATTCATAATCTTTCTCAAATTATCGCATTCCGAAAATTGGCTTAAAATGATGATGTTTATAATCGGATTATTAATTCATAATTAATATTTCAAAACGTATTTAACCAAAACAGGCAAGCGCTTAAAGTTGGAGTTTTATCAAATAAAACAAGAAGTAATGAAATACACAAATTATTGTTTTTCTTTGACATTGATTGATTCATTTATCAAAAATTTATGTCTCACTAACTTACCATTCAATACTGATTAAAATTTGTATTTTCACGTTTTGCATGCGGAATTTAAATATGCAATAAAACATAGCTTGCTACAAAAGTTTTAAAAGTTAGGTTCAATTTTAATATTTACCCGATCAACCTCATAAAATTATACATACAGTGAAACCTCCATGTGCGACCACCTCCATTAAGCGACCACCATCCTGTACGACCATTTTTTTTCATGGAACGGAATTCATTCCCATAGGCTCAATACTAATGTTGCCTCTATTCGGAGACCATCCCAGTTGAACTTCCTCCATGAGCGACCAATTTCTTTGAAGAAAATTCCGTTTTTTCCTGGTCGCGTGAAGAAGGTTTTATTAGAAAAATAATACCGGAGAGTGCATTATTCATCAAACTTATAAACTAAGTTTAGATTTTTTTTTTTTTTATCCCGGTAACTTTTAAGTATTTAAACCCCTTTGCGCCTTTTTAGGTAATGAATTTAACTCTGATGACAAATTAAAAAGTCCTTCCGGCCAGTGCCGGGAGGAAGAGGTAGCTTTCATAATCCTTATTTAAAAAAAGCCAACTTATATCATGCAAACACACGAAGCTCAATTTAGTGGAAACCGAATATAGGAGATTCAATACTAATTTTTATCAATATAATGAATGAGAATTTCGCGAAATTAGTCAGCTTTATCCAAGCTGCTTTTCTTTAAAGTAACTTATATTTGGCTGCCAAATTCGGCGATTTTTTAAAGTGCCTGTCATTTTAAGACAACATGGTGGATGAGGCTAAGCAGTGAACTTGGTCGAGACCTTAGTAATTGCTGTGCACATGCTCACTCACATCGGAATCGGTTAATATATAGGGGTGCTGTCGCGTGCAAAAAATCAGATTTTTCAAAATGTCACCCACAATAGAAATTGAAACTGCTATATCTGAGCCATTTTTTAAGGTAAAGACAAACAAAAAATGCTCCTGAATCCTTATATCAAGATCAAATACTTAAGAAAGAAACCTTTTTCAATTTCTATTTTTTTTTTTTACACCTCACTTTAAATATATATATTTTTTTTAATTTAATGGCCGCCATTTTGAAACAAGATGGCTGATGAATCTGGCCAGCGAACTTGGTCGAGGTGTTGATGTATACTATCCATATGCCTTCTTACATCGAAACAGGCGAATACGTGTGTTATCGCGTGACAAATACAAGATCGTTTCAAAATGTTAGCCATGCTAGAAATTCAAAGTGCTATAAATCAACCATTTTTTAAAATATCAACAAAAGAACAAATTTTCAGAAACAAAAACTGCTCCGGAATCTTTGTATCAAGGCCAAACACATAAAAAAAATCTTTTTCATTTTCCAATTTTTTAATACCTCATTTAAATTTTTTTATTTTTTAATTTTTTTAAATGGCCGCCATTTTGAAACAAGATGGCGGATGAAGCTGGCCAACGAACTCGGTCGAGATATTTGTATGTACTATGTACACACCAAGGTACATCCAAGTCGGTTCATAAATACGCCTGTTATTCCGTGAGAAAAATCAGGACGTTTCAAAATGTCAGCCACGCTAGAAATTCAAAATGCTATAACTCAACCATTTCTTAAGATATAGACGAAACAAAAACTGCTCCCGAATCTTTTTATCCAGGTTAAACACATAAGAAGAAAATATTTTTTCAATTTTAAATTTTTGGTACCACATTTCAAATTTAAATTTTTCTTAAAAATTTAAATGGCCGCCATTTTTAAACAAGATGGCGGGTGAAGCTGGCCAACGAACCCGGTCGATACATTGGTATGTACTATATTTAAACGAAGTTACATCCAAATCGGTTCATAAATACGCCTTTTATCGCGTGACAAAATTCAGGACGTTTCAAAATGTCAGCCACGCTAGAAATTCAAAATGCTATAACTCAGCCATTTTTTAAGATATAGACGAAACAAAAACTGCTCCGAAATCTTTGTATAAAGGTCAAATACATAAGAAAAAAATATTTTTCCATTTTCAATTTTTTGGTACCACATTTCAAATTTTAAATTAAAAAATTTTTTTAAATGGCCGCCATTTTGATACAAAATGGCGGATGAAGCTGGCCAACGAACTCGGTCGAGAGATTTGTATGTACTATGTACACACCGAATTACATCCAAATCGGTTCATAAATACGCCTTTTATGGCGTGACAAAATTTAGGACGTTTCAAAATGTCAGCCACGCTAGAAATTCAAAATGCTATAACTCAGCCATTTTTTAAGATATAGACGAAACAAAAACTGCTCCGGAATCTTTGTATAAAGGTCAAATACATAAGAAAAAAATATTTTTCCATTTTTAATTTTTTGGTACCACATTTCAAGTTTTAAATTTTTTTAAAAATTTTAAATGGCCGCCATTTTGAAACAAAACGGCGGATGAAGCTGACCAACGAACTCGGTCGAGACATTGGTATGTACTATGTACACACCGAATTACATCGAAATCGGTTCATAATTACGGGAGTTACAGTGTGACATAGGTCAGATATATATATATATATATATATCAATTTTGAACGGAGGGTGGTTTCGGGGTCTGGGGGTCATGATCGATGAAAATGTACCAAAATTTTTTGAAATCGCTTTCCTCCGAACGGCTGCAATAGGTAGCTTTTTTGTAAAGCCTAAAATGACCTACCTAAAATGACGGTCAATAAACTCATCTGCCCTATTCTGTCGGAAAACTCTAAAAGAAATAGATAAAGTAATGAAATCGTCATTATTTGTTCCCGTCCAAAAAAATTTTCACTTATTTACTGAACTTCAAAAGGACTGGGAAATAAAAGTTATAAAAGATAAAACTGTAAAATCAAAGCAAAGGTCAATGTATTTATTTTTTAAACTCTGCAGTAATTAACTTATGTAATTAACTTTTGTTTTGATACTTAAATATTTATATTTTTTCCTAATGTGAAAAATAAATTTTAGTAACATTGTTACCTTTTTTCAACAATTAAAATCTAGATTTAATCATGACCTGCATTAAGAGACCACCTCTGGGAGCGACCAATTTTTATTGGAACGGAACGTGGTCGTTTTAGGGAGGTTTTACTGTATATATATATAACCATTAAATAAACATTACCGACCACTAACAAAAACTGTGAATATATATATATAAATCACGCATTAAGCATAGATTATGAAACACTTTCCAACACATTCCGAATGTTGTAACAAAACTTAACCATTTAATAAGGTGAAAGATGGTGTCTAAGTAAACAATTTGAAACATGCATCCCACATTTGCAACTCAATTTCATCAGTACCATCTATAGTCAAAAAAATATTCAAATTATTTTGTTAATCCCTGTATATAATCTATAGACTTGTATATATACTACATAGTATGCTAAAATTTAATTAAATTAGGAAACGCATAACACATTTGAAAAATCCACTTAAGCAATTTTCGCCAATAAACGGAATTCTTTTGCGCAACCCTGTAAATGATCTTTAGAACTTATACACATCAAGTAATATGCAAAAAAAGAAAAAAAAAATGAAATTTAACAAAGTACAACGACCATTTGGAAAATGATTTTTTCAAAGACTAAAATTTAAGACATAAAAAATAGCATGGAGTTGATTACATTACGTACGCCATGAATTAAACATTAATAGTGTTATTACACGCAAAAATTGCAAGCGACAGAAATCGCCTGCGACTCGTACGTATTATCCACCTGAAACTGACGTATTATCCAAGCATTTCATTGACTGTTCGGGAAAAGGCTTTTCCATCGTCAGATTTCCAAGAAATCTGACGGCCAATTTTAAATGAAATTTATTTCTTAAACTTCTAAACATCCCACAATATTACTTTTTATATCGTCGTATAGAGAAAAAAAAATATACTTTTAAATGCAATTTGTTTGAAAGCTGTATCTCAATTTGTTTCTGAGTTATTAATTTTTTTTTTTTTTTTTGTAATTTTTATTACTTTTTTGTCATAGTGGCAACACTCTTTTGTCCATCTCTGTTGAAAGTAAAGGAAATACGGATTACTGTATAGACCAATCAGAAAACGAATAAAATGATGATTAAACCAATAAAAACCTTCAGATATGCTTTTGATTTCCTACCCTGACGAGGACAATAACCATTTTTCAAAATGGTTAAAAAAAAAGTTCAATTAAAAACGCATACCAAAAAGAAAAGTGCACTTCCAGCAACTATTTGTCATAGACAGTGTGTGCCCTTGTAAATGAACCCCATTTGTGTGTGCCCTTGTAAATGAATGATAAATGCTATTCACACCATATTCTACAATAAGCATGTTTACTGTAAAAAAAAAATCTGTAAATTTTACAAAAAAAAAAAAAATAACAATTTTTAACAAACAAAATGTTAAAAGAAAAACTGTTTTTTCTGTAAAAAAAATTGGGATCTTGTAATTTTTACAGAAAAAAAAACAATATTTTTACTTTCTTCTATCTTCAATAGAAGAAAGTATTGTAAAACGAAATTTTTTTCGACTTCCGGTTTTCGACGGATTTACACGTTTTAGGGTCAGAGATAACAAAAAACATGTTTATACAAAATGTCTGTCTGTCCGTGTGTCCGTATGTCGCCATTGTACCATCAAAAAGTGTATGAAGTTATGCATAGAATTGAACCAAATTTTTTATGTATGCTTTTGGCCATGGCAAGAATGTCCTCCCTGAATTTGGAAATATTCCGCCGAAAGGCGGCACTATAATAGCGATTTTTGTGTAATTTTCTTGATTTTTCGTAGTTTGATGAAGTGACGGGAACTTTCTATCCTGATAAGCCGACCATTCGCGAACAACCGATATACAACAGAATAACGGAAAATTATTGATTTTAATAAATATCATGATCGAGATTAACTAGTTTTTATTCCGATTAATTGAAAGAAGCAGAAATTTAAGATGAAAGTCAAGATGTAGTATTGAACTAATAAAAATGAAATATTGACATTTGTAACAACGTTTTGAAATACATGAGATAGAAGAAAGTTTTGGGATTGGCACATCCAACTAGTTTGCAGAAAAAAACTGGTTTAATGAAAAGATACACGTATTTTCTGTAAATTAAACGGTTTTCCACTGGTTCCAAAATTGACAGTTTTTTTTCTGTCAATTTTAATATTTTATTTTAAAGGGTTGTAGTAACCCTCAGGGATATACGTCAAGGCTGTTCCCTTTTTGACACATTACAAATTCATTTTTAAACGAGAAGATATAAAATTGGAAGGTCTGACTATGGAGGCCATTTGGAATCGAACTGTGTTTTCCATTTTTTGATAAATAAATTACCTATTCAGTTATAAGCGATTCTGATCACGTGATAAAGACTTTTTTTTACCCTTTTTCTGGATGGTTATTCTTCTTCCGCACAGAAATTCGGTTCAAAATGTCCACTTTGACACTATTTACTGAAAGATCTATTGCATTTGCAAAAAAAAAAAAAAAAAAAAACTGAAAAAACAGTTCGATTTCATAGTTTCTGAACAACAACACCTGCTAGTTTCATGCATTTCCGAACAAAAATAAATTAAAACTTATGTCATAAAGTTGCCCTTTTGGATTTGAGAACAGCCTTAATTTCATTATAACATGAAAGAAATTTTTTGCGTGTCTCTGTAAATGAACTATAAATACTACACATTTCATTTTCAATACTGAATATGTCATAGTAATCCTCAATAACACATATAAATTACATGGCAACCCAAGTATATTTAAGGTAGTCAGACCCAGAGTTCTCGCTGGCTTTTGACCAACAATAGTGATTTGGCGAACAAGAAATAAAAAACAGTAGCAAAATGAGAAAAGGGTTAGCAAAATAGATTCGGCGTGAAACACTGAAAAATCTATCTTCAACACCTTAGTGTATCCTATTTTTCTCGATATGTTCTAATATAACCTATTTGTTTTTGTAATTGTTTATAAAATAGAAATCCGCTACTATCCGCTACAGAAACTATTAAAAATAAGTACATTCTAAATATTTCTTAAATGTGTAAATGTTTCAAACATCCTTTTTATCAGTCTAAATAAAAATTCAAAACAGCTATCTTCGATTTACTATTCTGAAAATATACGCTAGAAATTGCTATGAGATTTCGATTCTAACCGATAGAAAAAAATTGACCGGCCATTCATACTTTGCATAGAACTAATAAATAGTATGGTAAATGGCTAATTTCAACATCGCATTCCAGCAACACTTTTCTGTATTTGGAGCTTTATGCAATTAATTTCGTTTGTGTTTTTGACATCGCGACGCGAAGCTGGCGCATAGATACTAGTGACTAACTGACAACAGAGAAATACCTATAGCTTAATCTTTTCTATGTCTTTGGCTGTTTCTTAACTGAATTGGTGTTGAGTCAGTATCTCTATAAACAAAGAAATGTAAACGACACGTTCCGGAGTTGCGATTGAACATTTAAAGCGATATCAATCATTCAGCAACACGGATAAGAATCTCGACTGTATTGGCACACACACAAAAAAGAGCAGAAATTGAGCACTCGCAATTTGGCGAGTCTGATTGTTCGTTTACTTGCCAAATGAAGCATTTTGTCGCGATTTGGAGCAATGGTGAGCGGCAGCGAGAACCCTGGTCAGACCCCGGACAGACAGACAGCCAAACCGAAATTATAATTTCAACTATGTTGGAAAGTGTTAAAAACTTTATAAAAATTAAAACGATACTTTTTTTTTTTTTTTTTTTTTGCATTAAGGTGGTTCTGAAGTCCGCTCCCCAGCAACGCAAAACTTTCTGACACATTTTCTGACTCATTTTTAAACGTAAAGTCATAAAATGGGCAGGCCCGACTTGAAACGATTTGGAATCGTCCGTTTTTAAATAAATAAACGAGGTGGAACCCGTCGAATTTCGATGGAAGAAAATGTTTAAAAAGGAACTGTTATATTGATTTATAATAGGCCTACAAAATTCACTACAATGAAAAATCCATCTTACATTGTTTAGTTTAACTATTAAACAAATAAGGTAAATTGGGTGAAAATGCCGTAGTTTTTGACTTTATTGTTTTAAAAATCGCATGTTGCTTTTATTTGTTGTTCATTGATTTCTTGTTGAAATTTGCACCCTTATGTATCATTTAAAACCTTATTTCATTTTACAGATATTATATAAAGCATCAAAAATTTTGATTTTGTAAACACTTGCATTTCGGCATCTTACCCATATCTATGGATAAGGTGGCCAACTATCTAGGGGTAAGATGCCTTGCGGAGTTTCAATGTAAAAAATAATTTTTGTGAAGCAGTTTAAAACATAATGGGACGAGCAAAAGTAACTTTAATATTTTAGACATACTAAAGTTGTTAACTTACTTAATATTAGGAAATTACAAAAATATGATTGTAACAAACGTTGGCAATTTAATAAAAGGACAAACTAATATTTGAAAAAAAAAAAGGAATTGACATTTAAAAGAGTTATGGCTTTTAAGTATGCCTATTTTTAAACATTATAATAAATTTAAATACGATAAAGCCACTGTGATAAAGTGCTTTAGAGTGTAGATTTTTTGTTGTTGTCTTTTATATGCCCCTTTGTTCTTTTCAGCTATTACTCAGATCTGCCACAGACTGCAAATTTGTTTAGGAACTTAGAGCAACCTTTATATAGCCAACAGTTTCACTGAATGCATTTGATCCAATCACATTTTTCAGAGGTTTTACCGCACTCTGCAAGACACCCTGAACACTGATTCTCATTCACTTTTAAAAAAAATAATCTTGGTAGAAAATTTAATCCGTTATCCTTTCAAAGCAGATCAAATTAGCGTGTTTTTAGTGTCTGCGGTGTCTTAATGGAGGTTGGGGAGAGTAGCTCGTAGGGGGCAAAAGACCCTAGTTATCTAAAACTATATTATATACTACCGATATTTACATTTATTAAAATTATTTATAACTGCACTTAACACCAAATTTTTAACAATAATTAAAATTAATATTTATTAACCATTTATTTATAAGGTAGAATACATATAGAAACCTTTCAAATTATGTTCAGCTTAGATTTTAATATTTCTTTATGTCATTTTAAACATTTAGAAAATTTATGATTTTAACCAATGAATATATTTTAATCAGTTGATTAAAATCACGATTTAATCACTGATTCAAATTATCTGATTAAAATCCTTAACAAGTTAGTTAATAGCCAAGAGTAATTTAAACAATGTAGAAGCAACCAGGCATTTGACCGCAACCGAAAATAACCGACATGTTACACCAAGAGAAAACAACCGGCATTATACCCCCAAATATTTTCGTCAACTCACTCCAAAGTATTGGGCAAGACGCCGGTGCCCCCACTGACGTGAAGAAGCGGGAACCGACCGCCATTTATGATTTGCAGAAAGGCTAGGTACCAGTGCTCTCTAAAAACATCAGCTTTATTTCTCTGGTGTTTAAACTAAGACTTATATAGGCAAATAAAGAAATCACGTAAAAGATTTTGGACACTTACCAGAAGTCTTAAGACGAAATACCAATAAAAAGTACCATGTAAATTGTTTTAAAAAGACCGCAAACGGAAATTAAAGTATCCCCACGGAACCCTCTTCCTTACAACTGAGCAGAGTTTCCGTACAGCGCCTGCGCATATGAAAACTACGTGATTCGGCATCTTGTACAATACGGCAACTCACCTCAAGTTGCCCTATTATTTTAAGGCTGTTCTCAACTGCTTTGCTCAACAAGCGCAAAACGTTTTGACACATTTACAGATTCATTTTTTAACACAAAGATATAAAATTGGAAGGCCTGAGCATGGAAGCGATTTGGAATCGAGCTGTGTTTTCCATTTTTTGATCAATATATTACTTATTGAGTTATAAGCGATTTGGATCACGTGACAAAGATGTTTTCTCCCTTCGCTGACCGGTTTTTCTGCTTTCTTCGGGAACTTCGGTTCAAAACGTCAACTTTGACACTATTTTCTGAAAGATCTATTGCGTTTGCAAAATGAAGGAAAAAACAGCTAGATTATATAGTTTTTGAACAACAACACCGGCTAGTTTCATGCATTTCCGATCAAAAATAAATATAAACGTATGTCAGAAAGTTGCCCTTTTGGATTTGAGAACAGCCTTAATCTAAAGTTACCAAAATACTATTTCCATAAACTTCAACTTTTCAAATTATTGAAAAATTAAACTTTATTCGTATACGTAAATCAGTAACATATAATCAAGATTAGTAATTATGATGAAGTTATCATTTGAGGACCTTTTGCTTTGTATTACGAAATGGAAAATCAGCAAAAATGATTTAATTTTGACAAAATCATAGAAATTATTTTCCCGTGAAATCTAAACCTAACGTCATTTTCACCATCTCAAAAATTACATACGCAACTCATACGGATATATATATCCGTATTCACCCTTTAAAAAATATTTTAATGCGTAATAGGCTATTAATAAATGTATTTCCAAATTTGAAATCACGTTTGTCAGCTACAACTTTGCCTGTGAACATTTTAAGTCGAGGTTCCAATCTCATCAGTACTGTCGAGTAAAACATCAGGAAATTTATTTCTTTTAGACGCATTCGCAGTAAAATATCTAGATTTCCGAAGAAAGTGATAGTCTTTTCTTAAATATGATGTCATTTTCACCCAAAGAAACATTTCGCCTAGCATCTCAAGCTCACTATCAGCGGAAAAAAAATATTGATATTCAACAGCTTTATGAGGAAAAATGCGGGTTTTTTTTAAAGCGTGACGTCATTTTCTGTTCAAATTTTGTTAAAAGTTATTTTCTATTGCAATGAGAATATGGCAATATTATAAGAATATTATCAATAACGATAAATATAGGGGAGTAACGATAAATATAGGGGATAAATATAGGTGGAATAGGACAGTGGGAGGAATGGGACAATAGGTTTTTCTCTTTATGTATCATTCTAAACATGTATCAGTCGCACACTAGATGAAGCAATGGTAGCCCAATCTTCAGTTGAAAAAAGTTTTTGGTCTGCATAAGATTGCAATTGCATAAAGAAAAAGATTATTTTAGGAATCAAAAGTAAATTTGCTTCATATACTTTTTATGCTTTCTGTATATTAATGACTTGTTTATGCTTAGATGTAATAGTTTCTCTGTTTATAAAACATTATACTCTATGTTATCTATAATTTAAACTAAGACTATAAGCAGTATTTCTGTGTATGCAAGAAGTTTAACATAAAAGAAGATAGTTGGGAGGAATGGGACATGCCAGCAAAGGGAGGAATGGGACAAGTCAAATTCCTTCTTTTTAATAAGATGAATGTAAATTGCTAATATGGAAATATTTTTAGAGAGTAATATATTAATTATAACATTGATAATATATTAATTTACTTCAAAATGTAAATAAATTGGACTGATGATTTTTGAATGTCGTCTGTGACTGACAACCCAAATTATGGAATCCTGAATGAAGATACAGGAATTTGATATTGTGGCACAGACATTACCAACCTACAATCTTAGTTATACTGTATATGTAACCGACATTAGACTATTTGTGCTTTATCACACTTTTTTTTAGCTGTCCCATACCTCCCTGTTAGTAGGGAGGTTATGGGACACATTTTGAAAATTACAATTTCTTTAATTATAAAATTGTTTCTGCAAATTATGATTCTATATTGTTCAAGGACATTAGAAAGTGTTTCATTTTGTATTCTATAAATTGAAATTTTTGTTTTTGTGTCAAATAAAGTTGATTTTCTTATTTTTGAAAAAAAATGTCCCATTCCTCCCCATTCTCCCCTACCCCACTATTTCTTTTTTCACTGCAGCAATGAAAGAAGTACAATTGCCACCATTTTAAACAAACTTCATAAAAAAAAGCTTTTGAAATTATGTTTAAAATATAAAAATGGGAATAATTAAAAAAAAAAAAGCTAGTGCGGGCACATCTATAAAGGAATAGCTTTCATTAAAAAAATAATTAGAAAATTGGTTCAGTTCAGTAGAAAGCTCAGGGCAGATGACTAAAAAAATAGCTTTGTCTTTTAAATATACTAGGGGATCGTACCTGGGCTTCCCGGGTTAAAGAATATAGGTGAAAACATTTTTTTTAATTGAAAACTAATAATTTTTTATGTGCAATAAATTTTTTAGATTGACCACTTACATTAAAAAAGCAATTTTCATATGGAAAATACGAATTATACAATCTAATAATTTTTTGAAATTTATCAAAAGCGATATTTTTTATAAAATGACGTCATTTGCATCCGCTAAAGCAATTCACTTTTACAATCCAGTCTTAAATTTCGTCTAGAAAAAAGTGTGCCTATGACGTCATTACCACGGAATAACAGACAATATTCTTGACATAGCCCATATTTTAATTTCAACTTTTTTTTAAGGTTTTGTGTGAAAATGGCAACAAAAAGATACAGTATCTCCTATTTTCGACTATTTTCAGTTTACTTTCAATGACTTTTAATAGAAATGAGGTACTTTTGCTGCCACGATAAGAAAAATGGTATTAAAAACTACAAAAAAATTACTATCTCAAAAATAAATTGAGATACAGCTTTCAAACAAATTGCATTTAAAAGATAATTTTTTTCCTTATACGATGGTGTAAAAATTTAAAATGTGCGATGTTTAGAAGTTTAAAAATTTGCAGTAGAGAAAATTGCAAAACCAAAATTTTATTTCAAATTTCAAAGTGTTGCCATTCGTAAAATGACGTATGCGTTACGCACAGATATGTTTGTCCTTTATAATATAGATAGATTACTTATCAAGATATAAGCCATTGATTACTTATCAAGTTATAAGCCATTCTGGCCACGTGACGACCCGTTTTTCTCCTGTCTGTCTGTGTTGTGTGCGGAAATTCGATTCAAAAAGCCCTCTTGGACATTAATTTCTAAAAGATCTTTTGCGTTTATCAAAAAATGGAAAAAGTCTCTCGATTACATAATTTCTGAATAGCAACAACATGCGTTTCCAAACAAAAATTAATTAAAACATGTATAAGAAAGTAGTGGCTTTGGATTTCAGTACAGCCTTAATTAAAACTGAAGATATAGCCTGGTTCGCTTTTTTGTTTCCTATGTACTGTACAACACTACTATTATTTTGTTACTTTGATCTTGTAAAGCGACTTCTGAAATCTTTCTCCCATTGAATTTTTTCATTTCATTGAATTCCATTGTTTGCACAATTTTGTATTTGATAAAAGCATTCATACAGAGTGAAAAAGACAACAAAAAAGGTCATTCATACTGGGAAAAATGCCATTCATTCGTGACTTATTCGTGGCTTTTAAAGATGTCGTTTTTTAAGAGGATTAAGGTCATAATATCTGCAAGATAACCAAAGAAAACGACAGAATTAAAGATTCATCCATGTGTCAAAATGCTAGCGTGAAATCGCATTTACAGATTTGGAAAGTGAAATTCCGTATTTTGACGGTATTGTTTTTATTATTGCTACAGAAAAGGATTGGAAATGTGTTTTTTCGAGATTTGAAAAGGAAAAAAGTCTTGAAATTTTTTAACTTGCCTTGCATGTTAATTGTGATTCGTATTCTAATCTTCCTTATATATTGTATATGAGGACGTGAGTTTCAAAACTCGTCTTATGCAAAATTTAAATAAAATTAAATTTAAACTAGTATGTTGTGGCCATCACAAAACTTTCTTCTATATAAATCACGTCAATTAAATCATTTAAATAGTACAAGAAATGACAACGATTTAGCACCAATTCATATCAAAGTGTATCTGAATTTGAAGTTGGATGAAAATTCGTGCATTAGTTCTTGAGATAGAGCCATAGCGGAAATTCTGAAAAAAATGTAACATAGCAGCGCCACCTGTTGAGCGATTTACACCAAAAGTAAACAGCACTAAACGATATCAAGGTATACCTGAATCTGAAGTTTGTTGAAAATCCAAGCATTAGTTCTTGTGATAAAGCTATTGCGGAAATCGCAAAAAATACAGCATAGCAGCGCCACCTGTTGATCGATTTACACCAAACATTAAACAGGACTAATTTATACATCAATTCATGTCAAGGACTAACTAAATCTGAAGTTTGATGAAAATCCGTGCAATAGTTCTTGAGATACACCTCTTGTGGAAATCGTGAAAAATGCAGCACAGCAGCGCCACCTGTTGGGCGATTTGCACCAAAAATTAAGCAGCACTAATTTGTATCAGGGACTAACTGAATCTGAAGTTTGATGAAAATTCGTGCATTTTTTCTTGAGTTAGAGCTATTGCGATAATCATGAACAATGCAGCATACCAGCGCCACCTGTTGGTCGATTTTCACAAAAAAGTAATCAGCACCAAACTATATCCTGGACTAACTGAATCTGAAGTTTTATGAAAATCCGTGCAGTAGTTCTTGAGATACAGCTATTGCAGAAATCGTTAAAAATGCCGCATAGCAGCGCCACCTGTTGGGCAATTTTCACCAAAAACTAATCAGTTCCAGTTTATATCAAGGTCTAACTAAATATGAAGTTTTGTGAAATTTCGTGAATTAGTTCTTGAGATAGAGCGCCCACAAAATTTGTGTCACATACAGACAGACAGACGGGCAGACAGACGGACAGACAGACAGACAGACGGACAGACAGACAGACAAACTCGCAGACAGACATTTTGTAAAAACATGTTTTTTGTAATCTCTGACTCATAAAACGTGTAAATCCGTCGAAAACTGGAATTCGAAAATTTTCATGAAACCAATACTTTCTTCTTGTAAAGATAGAAGAAAGTAAAAATCAAAAAACCCGACTGCGTAAAAACCAAACTAATTAATTATTCCTCATTAATGTGAAACTATTTTTTATATAACTTACCTATTTTTTTTTAGTTACTTACATTGATGAATTTTAAGTTGTGTTTAATTGTTAGTTCCTATCTATAAACACTGTTTTCATGAGGCCTATATAGATGTCTATGAAGGTTAGAGTTGCAGTAAAGCTAGAGATCCTATCTACACAACTTCCAGGCTTTAAACGGAGCTTCTGACTGTAAAATAAACAATGAAACATCGTCTTTATTTTTAAAGACCTATCCAATGGTATGCCACTCAATAGGGTGCGTAAAATTTTTTTTCTTCTCTACCGCCATTTTGAATTTATAAAAACAAAACCTAGCCTATAACCATCGGACTGTTAAGACGAATCGATTGAGACCTCATTCATTAAAATTCATCCAGCCGTTGGATGTTTCGAGGGTATAAAGAAATCCATATAGCCCTTCTTTGGCAGCCGGGTAAAAATCGAGTTTTTTCTATCAATCCATTCTATTGGTGAACCTGCATCGAAAAAACACGTTAATCTGATAAAAAGAAAAAAAAAACTAGTTTTATTGTGTATTGCTGGCACTGTAAAATCTTGGTTTACAGTGAACACCAACGGACGCAGTCAGAGGTTGTTCTCGATTTCCCAAAATTTTATTTTCTGGATAAGGCGAGTTTTGAAACTCACGTCCTCATGTATTGCTTTGCTTTGTATTGCATTTTCTTCATAAATAAAGTGAAAATTTTACAAGCGAAGAACAAACAGGAGATACTAGAAAAAAGGATTTCTGCTTTTTCAGAATTTAGTGTCGCTCCCGATGAAAAAAAAAGAAATATGTATATGTATGTAAATATAGATAATACAAAACGTATTTCAGTTTAAGGGGTCTCAGAACTCTTAAACATTTAAAATTTTCGAAATTTTGATTTTTTTTAGATGTTAAACTCCTATCTTTTCTGAACATTTTGATATAATTGTTTCCTTGAAATTCCTATTAGAGCTGAAGTTATGGCTTTTACATTTATACACGTTCAATAGCTGAAGCGTCGTTTCGGAAACTTTGAAGTCATTTTTAACCAAATGACGTTTTTGGGCATAACGCGCACGATATCTCAAAAACGTATGAATATTTTTTCATGAAATTTTCAAAACAAATGTATCACGTTAGTCTGTATAAACTGAACCTAAAGTTTCCTTTTTATTGTTCAAAACAATATTTTTCAGGCGATTATACTGTTGAAATTTTCTAAATTTTGCATTACCTAAATACAGCTTTATATTAAAATTATGAAAAAGCTTTAAATACAAATTTATGTAGGTTCACAGTAATTATTATAATCTGAAGTATAAGTAGGCACCAAACTTTTCATTCTAGTTACAATACTTATTTTGTAATCGTACGCGTAAGCTATTATGCCGATTTTTTACTCGTCAAATGTCTAACAGTTTGGACCCCCCTGTAAATGCTAATTCTGCATCTTACAATTTTTTAAATACATGAAATAAAAGAACATACTTATCTATTTTATTCCAATTAAAATTGTGTCGTAAAATCAAATACATTTTACGATATTAAATGTTGAAAATCGTCTTTTTTTTTTCATTTTTTCCAATTTTAAGAGTCTTGAGACCCCTGAAGACTTAAAGCACTCACTTTTATTTTACACAAAATGACATCATTCGCATCCTCTGAAGAATTCGTCATTTACGATCCAGTCTCAACAACATCTACAGTGCGCTTATGACGTCATTATCGCTGAATAACACACAAATCCAAAAAAAAAAAAAAAAAAAAAAAAAAAAATGTCACTCAAGAAACTCGACAAAACAAAATCGGCTATCTAATGATTCATATGCCTTCATTTGTTTGTGTTTGTAATATAGATAATTAAATTAAATATAGTTTATAATAGCTCCATGCTTTATCAGAAATCATTCATTTATATTTTTTCAAAAAAGCACGTATTTTAATTACATTTTTTTCCAGTAGTTATGGGAAAATGGCAACAAAAAGATATAATTACTATTTTCCAACTATTTTTTCTTTACTTTCTACAGAAATGGAGTACTTGAGTTGCCCAAATTAAACAAATGGCGGTAAAAACTACAAAAAAAAAGAAATAATATCTCAAAAATAAATTGAGATGCAGTTTTCAAACAAATTGCATTTAAAAGCACTTTTTCCCCCCAATACGACAGTATAAAAATTGAAAATGTACGATGGTTAGAAGTTAAAAAAATTGCAGTATAGTATTTAACGGTATAATGAAACATCTTTGTTTTACGGGTGGCTTATACAAAGGAACGTTATTTTTTTTTGGAGATGACACTTTAATTGCTGGGAGAAAGAAATAGCATATCGGGGGCTAATAATTTAAAAATTTAAGTAACACGTTTTTATTGCTCAAACTTTCTTTTTTTAACTATGGTTGTAACTCTCATGTATGCTATAAAACTACGACATAGTTCCCACCGAAATTTGACAGTAAACAACTGGACAATTACATAGAAAAAGGTTTCAATACTTTGATAAGTTCTTTTTTATTAATTAAGGTTGTTTTCAATACAAAGGATCAACTTTATGACTCAAGTTTTAATTCATTTTTGTTCGAAAACGTATGAAATTGGCAAGTGTTGTTATTCAGAAACTATGTAATCGAAAGCGGTTTTACATTTTTTTTTTTTTTTTTTTTTTGTGAATGTTTCTGAATATACCGTCAAAGTTGAAATTTTGAACCGAATTTGAAGACGAAGGAGAAAAACCAGCCATAGAGAGGAGAAAAACCGGTTGTCACGTGACCCAAAATCGCTTATAACTCGATAAATAATTTATTTAAAAAAAAACGGAAAACTTATTTCGATTCCAAATCGCTCCAATAGTCAGCTTTGCCAATTTTGTGCCTTTACGGATAAAAGTGAGTTAATAAATGTGTCGGAAAATTCCGTGCTTGTTGCTCAGTGAACTTGAGCACCGCCTTAAGTATTAAGACTTTTCTGAAATCCAAAAAGGCAACTTTATGACATAAGTTTTAATTTATTTTTGTTCGGGAAATACATGAAACTAGCAGGTGTCAGAAACCACGGAATCGAACTGTTTCTTTTTTTCGTTTTTTTTGTAACGCAATAGATCTTTCAGAAAATAGCGTTAAAGTGAGCGTTTTGAGTCGAATTTCCGCTCGAAAGAAGAATAAGGGTGAAAAACGTGTTTGTCACGTGATCAAAATCACTTATAACGCAATAGGTAATTTATTGATCAAACAAGTAAAAATGAAATTTAAAAAATCAAAAAACCCGACTGCGTAAAAAGCGAACTAATTAATTATTTCTCATCAATGTTAAACTATTTTATAACTCTTTGAGGGGCAAGCAATTGCGTTCTTGAAATGCTGAATTCCCACCGGAAAATTTGAAAAATTTTATTTCTGGATAAGGAAAAGTAATTTTTCATCTATTTTCCTTCAAAATTATAAAAGTAAAACTTAGTTAAAAGTTTCTGGTGCAAATCTTAATTAAACATAGGTGGGATAAAATATATGATATGCCACTCAATATGGTGCGTAAAAATTTTTTTCGTGTCTACCGCAATTTTGTATTTTACGGCCGCCATTTTAAATTTATGAGAACAAAATCTAGACTATCGCACAGAAGAGTATTTTCTGAAAAATGTCGACAAAATTATTTTATGAGCTGTATCAAGTTGAAATGTTGTAAAAAGCTATTTAGAGTCATTATATAATTTTTTTTAAAACATATAATTTTTTTTTACGAATTTACAAAAATTTTAATATGTAAACTTCTATGTAAATCAGTTTCGAATAAACATTTATGATATTTAATGAAATATTCCGTTTTTTTTTTTTTTTTTTTTTTTTTTTTTTTTTTACATATTTATAACAAGTTCTTTCTGTAACTTACTATTCTAATCATATTCATCTTCATCTGTTTCGTCTTCATCCTCATCTTCCACTTATTTTGGATGTTGTCCGTATGGTGTTTCTGGTTGTTTCGCTAGAAAAAGGCTTTTTTTCCCCCTTAAGCTTTGGTCTTGAACTACTTATGAAAGAATCAGAATTTAGTAAACGTCTGTTCAAAACATTATTATTACATTGCTCTTGAGAAAATTTTCGGCAAAAAGTTTGCCTATATTGGCGGACATGTTTGTTTCTAGCTTCAGCAGCCTCGTTCGAAAGTTGATCATCAATATTGTATGTTTAATTACTGTGGCCCTATGTGCTAAAACTTTATGTACTGTTGGTGATATTGGGTGCTACCCATATAATTCGACATAAAGGTTTGCAGTTTCTTCGGTGTAATTTTCAAATTTTTTAACATCAATTCTATGTCCACTGAACAGTGCCTCTAAATGTAAAGGAACAAGAGAACTCTGAAATATATTTGCACCACTATCAGAAGTATTCTGAAATATCTGTTTAAATTGCGATTGTTGGGAGCCATCACAACACCATTTAGATATTTGTTGTAAATTGTAGTTTTCTTCTTCTGTATTATTTAGAATAACTTCTAAATATTTACACAGTCTTAAAGATGTGTGATCAAGAAAATATGTAGGTTAACTTCTGCTCTTGTTTCTGTCACATTCATCGACTCCTCACTTATATACCAATCCTACTTCGCTTTCTTAATCAGAGAATAATAAGTAAATATTCTTATTTGCGCTATAAGTAATTTCCCATTGCTTTCTCGTTAGATCAGCTTCTACAAAAATTGATAAGGCTTCTGATAGTGTATGGTTCTTAATAGTGTTTTTTTTTTTTTTTTGCTGAACTTTTAGTTTGTCTGTATTTTGTATCTCTTGTTGACTTAGAGTTATATGTTTTATGAGCGTTGAGACATCAATATTACCAGCAGCTCCTTGACTTGTACTAGCTGCATATGTTAATTGATCAAGAGGAACTTTCTCCCTTAAACCTCTTGTTTTTTTGTCAATTGGTTCTGTCACACAATTCGGCGAAATCTTTTGTTGGTCTACCTTTTTTGATATTGTACAGATAGTATATTCTACAGCTAATTTTATGGAACTGTTAAGCCAATGTTCATTTATCTTAAGAAAGCGCCATTTGGCCCTATTGGCAGCCTCCCATTTTTTAAAAAAAAATCCGATTTGAAATGGCTTAACGAACGCATTAATGATACTTGTTTATCTACCGGACATTTCGTCATTTTTGTAACTTTACATTCCCTGAAACATAATTTTTCATCTGTTTTCGTATTAGAACAATCTTGTTTAAGGTCAAACAGCAACTTTCTTAAAAGATCTTTTGCTATCACTGAAGTTTCTAAAAGAAAAATGAAGATTTTTAGTTTTCAAAATATCATCATCTTCTGATACCATTTTTTTTATAAAACGGTAAAGAAAAATTGGGGCAAGATTTTATTTTATGAATATAATAAGAAATATCTATATTTTATATTCCAACAAAAAGTTTTGCCCGACAAAGGGAGACGTACGTATTTATAAATTACTAAATATTTAAAAAAACTAGTAAAAATTACACTTATTTTTAAAGATAAAACAATGTGTCTATTTTCATAATTATATTATTTTATAACTAAAACTAAATACAGTAATTTAAGCTACATACCTCCCACTTCTCTGTCCATAAAAGGTTTTATTCAGATCACCACTATATGCAACAATAATTGCAATTAAATAATGCGCTTCTCACCACAGCGCTAAGAAAAGAGAAATCTGCGATGCACGACAGCTGTGTTCAGACTGATAACGCGACGGGGAGTGTTGCCGAACATTCCTAAGATATTGTTTATCGGAAGCGCTGACTAGTAAGCTATACAAACACATAAAGTATTGCGGTTTTTAACAAAGTTCATTTTTCGACTTTTGTCCAGCTTTTTCTAGAAATACTCCACTGTACATCGTCCGGTTCAGACGAATCGATAGAGACCTCATTCGTTAAAATCCATCCAGCCGCTGGGATGTTTCGAGGGTATAAAGAAATCCACATACCCAAATACGCGTGAAACACATAACCCTTCTTGGCAGTCGGGTAAAAATAGAAAACACAATTCGATTCCAAATCGCTTCCATGGTCAGGCTTTCCAATTTCATATCATTCCGTTAAAAAATGAATTTGTAAATGCGTCAAAACGTTTTGCGCTTGTTGAGCAGAGCAGTTGAGTGGTTTTTGCTTAAGTGGCTTTGCCTCCTTTTCAGCTTTTCCTGCCCTAGCCTGGTGAGTGTCACTTCTGAACAAGTACACTAACTTTTAACATTTTTAGGTACATTTTTTATCTTTTTCATACTAGTTCATGCAACTACAGTTATACCTTAACTTAATTATTCTACTTTCATCAGTACTTAGTTTTATAAACTTAACTTTAATTTTTTTTCTCTTAAATATAAGCTCTTGATTTTAGACTTTAAATTTACAAAATTTTCTTTTATTTATCATATCTAATCTAAACTCATATTATAAAGAGGTAAAAATTGTTTATTTGTAGGAGGTAAGCTATGGAACTACCGAACCGATTCCAAAAGTAATGGTATCAAAATGATGGTGTTAGCCCAACTTAGAACATAGGCTATATCTTATGTCCATGCCACTTTCCAAAAGGGGGTGCAGGAGCAAAAAACGTTCTAAAAATGCAATTTTTGTGTTACTGAAGGGCCTAGAAACATGAAATTTGTAATGGTAGTTACTTATAAGATTACTAATGATCTCTAAGGAAATTTCTTAAAATAATCGAAATTAAAAAGGGGTGAAAATGCGCGAAAAGCGTTTTAAAAAACTTTCTAAATGGCGATTTTTACGCAATTTCAGGAAGTTACCAAACTGATTTAAAAAATAATGGTGTTAAAATGATATTGACAACCCTTACTCCAACATAGGCTACATTTTATGTCGGTGCCACGCCCCTAAAGGGGGTGCAGGAGAAAAAAAACATTCGAAATTGCGATTTTTGTGTTACTGAAGTGCCCAGATATATGGAATTTGGCATGGTAGTTATTATTAGATATAAATGATCTCTAAGAACATTTCTTAAAAAATTCGAAATTTAAAAGGGGTGAAAATGCGCAAAATGGCGTTCTAAAAAACGTTCTAAATGGCGATTTTTACGCAATCTCAAGAAGTACCAAACCGATTTCAAAAATAATGATGTCAAAATGATGGTGGTAACCCTTGCTCCAACATAGGCTACATTTTATGTCGGTGCCACTAACCCTAAAGGGGGTGCAGGAGCAAAAAAAAAACGTTCGAAATTGTGATTTTTGTGTTACTGAAAGGTCCAGATACATGAAATTTGGCATGGTAGTTACTTATAAGATATACATGATCTCTAAGAACATTTCTTAAAAAATTCGAAATTTAAAAAGGCTGAAAATGCGCGAAAAGAGTTCTTAAAAACGTTCTAAATGGTGATTTCTACGCAATCTCAGAAAGTACCCAACCGATTTCAAAAGTAATAGTTGGAAATGGATGATGACAGCCCTTGCTCCAAATTAGGATCTACTTCATGTCGGCGTCACTGCCACTTTGCGGTTGCATTTTAAAAAACGTTCTAAATTGTGATTTTTGTGATACTGAAGGGGATAGCAACTTGAAATTTGTCATGGTAATTACTTTTGAGATGTAAATGCTCTCTGAGAAGAGTTCCTTAAAAATTTGAGATTTAATTGGGATGAAAATAAACGAAAAGCATTCTAAAGATGTTCTAAATAGCGATTTCTATGTAATCTCGGGAAATATAAACCGATTTCAGAAGTAATGGTTTCAAATTGATGGTGACAGTCCCCGCTCCAACATAGTCTATATTTTACGTTGTTGTCACTACCACCTGGGGGTTACAAGATCAAAAAATGTTCTAAATTGCGTTTTTTGTGTTAAAGAGGGGGTCTAACATTTTAAATTTGGAATGGTAATTACTTCAAAGATGCAAATGCTTTCTAAGAATTGTCGAAAGAGAATTCCAAATTTAAAAGGATGAAGTGGCGAAAAGCGTTCTAAATTACTATTTTTATGTAATCGTATGAAATACGAAACCGATTTCAAACATAATGGTTGCAAATTGATGGTGATAGAACCTGCTTAAACGTAAGCTATATTTTATGTCGGTGCCACAACACCTAGAAGGTTGCAGAAGCAAAAAACTTTCTAAATTGCGATTTCTGCGGCACTGAAGAGGCTAAAAACTTTAAATATAGCACGGTAGTTACTTATAAAATATAAATGTCCTCTTAGAACAGTCGAAAAAAAAATTCGAAATTAAAAAGGGATGAAGTAAAGGGAAGGAGCGAAAAGCATTCTAAAAGAGTCCTAAAGTACGATTTCTATGGAATCGCAGGAAATAATAAACCGATTACAGAAGTTATTGGTTGCGAATCAAGAGTGATAGTCCTGATCCTATACGGGCTATATTTTATGCCGGTTTAAAGTTATAAAGTTTAGTAACATTAATTGTTACCTTTTTTCAACAATTAAAATCTAGATTTAAACATGTCCTCCATTAAGAGACCACCTCTGGGAGCGACCAATTTTTATTGGAAGGGAACGTGGTCGCTTTAGGGAGGTTTTACTGTATATAAGACATTAAAACAATAGACCTGGTGTTTGTTAAGCTGATCACAGGTAGATAACAACTCAATGCTGCTCAACTGTTCAGCACCCACTTTCTTTATGGCCCCTCTGAGATGTGTCACACAAATACTCATCCACAAGGAGTGGAGTTGCTTTGCAACAGGGTATCCTCTCAACTCAACGCATCAACTGTTTACCTGTTTACTCGAAAATACTCTCAAGCTAAATGTTACACCTACAGGTGGAATCTTTTCGAATTTCTCGTTTGATTTGAATATTTTAAAATTTTTCTTTTCATATAGGACAGCTAAAGTCGGTCTCTGATAGGGCCATTTATTATTTTTTCGATTTTGGTTGAATATATTTTTTTTAAATAAAATTACTTCCACTTTCGAAATGTAAATTTCTCCTGGGTTAAAAAAAAAAAAAAAAAAAAAAAAAAAAAATCAGATGTATGCTATTTTTTTAGCAATGTTGAATGAAATATCAAGTTTATGGCGGCTGTTCAATGAAATATTAATTATTTTTATGGCTTGTGAATTTTATCTTATATTTTGTATTAATAAATTAGTTATACTTTTTGCTAAACTAATAAAACTAGGATTACCATTCTTAGAATTGTGACGTTTAAGGCTGTTCTCAACTGGCCTGCTCAACAAGCGCAAAACGTTTTGACACATTTACAAATTCATTTTTTAACGGAAAGATATAAAATTGGAAGGCCTGACTATGGAAGCGATTTGGAATCGAACTGTGTTTTCCATTTTTGGATCCATCAATTACCTATTGAGTTATAAGCGATTTTGATCACGTGACACGGCATTTTTCTCCCTTTATTGACTGGATTTTCTGCTTTTGTTCGGAAGCTCGGTACAAAATGCCAAATTTGAAAGTATTTTCTGAAAGATCTATTGCGCTTACAAGAAAATGGAAAAAATAGTTCGATGACATAGTTTCTGAATAACAACACTTTCTAGTTTTACGCTTTTCCGAACAAAAATGAATTAAAACTTATGTCAGAAAGTTGACCCTTTGGATTTGAGAACAGCCTTAATTGCAAAACCGGCCAACTCCTCAAAATTAGAAAATGTGTTTTTTCAGTTTTTTCAGTACTAAGTAAACGTTTCTACCATCTGGAAGCAATAAATCATGCCAAAACCGGGCAAATATACTGTCTTAATGGCTATAAAACTAAAGAGTTTTAGTTCCAATCTTATTTTGGTTAAGTGTGGCAAAAAAATCAGCTTTCCCCAAAAATTTTATTTTTTGGAGATGGCTGGATTTGCAACGAGACGACACAATTATCTTCTATCTTAGTTAGCTTCCTTGTGTACATTTCGTGTTATTTGCTAAAAGTGTCTTTGTTAGCTTTAGAACATTTCCACTTGGCACTTAGTCATGTCCGTCTAACATAACAGAAAAGTATCCGACATTCTAATAGTAAAACGTATGATGCTAACGTTAATAAAGTGCTTAAATTAACAAGTAAAAATTAAATTTAAAAATCAAAAAACCCGACTGTGTAAAAAGCGAACAAATTAATTATTTCTCATCAATGTGAAACTATTTTTTATATTACTTACCTATTTTTTTTTATTTAGTTGCATTGATGACTTTTAAGTTGTGTTTAATTGTTAAGTTCCTATCTATAAACACTGTTTTGATGAGGCCTATAGATGTCTATGAAGGTTAGAGTTGCAGTAAAGCTAGAGACCTACCTACACAACTTCGATATTGTGTAATAATTAAACAGAACTTCTGACTGTTAAATTAAATAGTCAATGAAACATCGTCTTCATTTTGAAAAACCTATCCAATGATATGCCACTCAATAGGGTGCGTAACTTTTTTTTTCGTCTCTACCGCCATTTTGAATTTATAAAAACAAAAGCTAGCCTATAACCATTGGACGGTTAAGATGAATCGATAGAGACCTCATTCATTAAAATCCATCCAGCCGTTGGGATGTTTCGAGGGTGTAAAGACATCCACATACCCAGATACGCGTGAAACACATAACCCTTTTTGGCAGTCGGGTAATAAGTATAAAATAATAAATGAAATACAAAAATACACAAACTTTCATGTCATTTTCAAGGATTTCATATCATTTTCAAGGATTTGATGACATTTCATGACATTTGTAACGAATTCAAAGATTCTTTATTTTTATGTGAAAACGAAAAACGCCATTTTATTTCTTAAATTTTGAATATTGAAATTTCCTGCCCTTACCAATAAAAGAGATTTGTCGAAAGTGTCAAGCAAGAACCCCTTATCATAATACCAGGGCAGCCACGGGCGACTATTTTTATATTCAGTTCGCACCACTATTAAAAAAAAAAAAAAAAAAAAAAAAAAAAAAAAAAAAAAGAACATGTTGTAGAACATTGCTCTTGCAAATGTTGTCAAAGCGTATGCCAAAGATTTTTGTTTTGAAAAAGTGGTGCGAAATACAATTGAAAAATAGTCGCCTGTGGCAGCCCGGTAATACATTATCATGAATATCCCCCTTAAGGGTGTTCTCAAATTCAAAAGGGCAACTTTCTGACATAAGTTTCAATTTATTTTTGTTCGAGAATGCATCAAACTAGTTGGTGTTGCAAATTGCTTCCATAGTTAGCACAGCCAATTTTGTGCCTTTATGTTTAAAAATTTAAGGTTGTTCTCAAATCCAAAAGGGCAACTTTATGACATAAGTTATAATTTATTTTTCTTCGGAAATGAATAAAACTAGCAAATGCTGCTGTTCAGAAACTATGCAATCGAACTGTTTTTTCCGTTTTTTTACAAATGCAATAGATCTTTCAGAAAATCGTGTCAAAGTGGACGTTTTGAACCGAATTTCCGCGCGAAAGTAGAAAAATCACTCAAGAGTAGGCGAAAAACGTGTTTGTCACATGATCGAAATCGCTTATAACTCCATGGGTAATCTATTTATCAAAAAATGGAAAAAACAGTTCAATTCCAAATCGGTTCCATGGCCAGGCTTTCCAATTTTATATCTTAAAAAATGAATTTGTAAATGTGTCAAAACGTTTTGCGCTTGTTGAGCAGAGCAGTTAAGAACAGCCTTAAGGGGGCAGATCACGTTGAGCAGCCAGAAAATGACCGTATTTAAAGCAGTACGTAAAACTCTCTAGTGTCTTAACTAATGAATGAAACGCAACAATTTTTTCTTTACTTTTACACATTCTCAAGGTTTGATAAAATATTCAAATACACCTATATTTAGTAATAGTAGTTAATTAAATTATAACGACAAAAGTGGCTTTAGAAAAATATGAATATTGAAATATGAATTTTGCGCGCACGATTTTACAAATTCTACTGCAGATATATGTTTAATGTTTCATATTTTGTTACTTATATTACTATATTTTTCACTGAACCTAAATTTGAAAGTATGTTCAAATTCTTTAGCATAATTAATGGCTTTTCTAATCATATTCACTAAATTTCATAAAAAAAATTTATACTTATTTATTCAATCCACAATTTTCTGTGACAAAAATCAGACTAACTTGAGGTTCAGCATAAACTAACACATGTAAACAAAGAATATACATAATTTCAAGGTTCTATGATAATTAGTTTTTAAATGAGAGTTCACGCAATAACAAAAAATCAATTTTTAGAAAAACGGCTTCAAAGTTGGCTTATAACATTGCAGCAAATGCTTTTATGCAAGATATATTTAGACATAACTTCTGTTCTAATTGGTATTTTTGTAAAATTCTTTTTGCTGTGGATTTGTAACTTTTGAAGGTACTCATTCTAAAATTTGTGAAAAATCTTTTTTTTTTTTTTTTTTTTTTTTTTTTTTTTTTAACCAGCAACGTGGCCCTTAACATGATTATAGCGAGTTTAGAATTGAGAGCGTACTTCCTTATATAAAAAAAATATGATACTAATAGATAAAATATAGCATATGACTTCAAAATTAAAATATAAAATTATACTATTTTATTACTATTAACTTATTTAAAACAATATCTATCGTTCATTAAAATATCTATCGAAAGCTTTAAACTCGACAATGAAGTCAGGATAAATAAAAACGCTCAAAATGAAAAATATTTTCCTATTGAATAAAATATTCATAAGGAAAACTACGCATATTTTCGCCCAGGTCGTTATTACTTTGCTCAATGCTATTATTGTGTAACACGTCATATTATAACGATCTTTTGCTAATTTTTCGTTCGAAATTTCAAATTCGAGGTCAATGCAGCATACATAATTTAGCGAGACAGCGGTCGATCAGTTTTTCGCTTGACCTTTTGAGGTCAAGGAATGGAATAATTTTGATAAATCTTTTATATATATTTTTTTTCTACGTTTGCTTTATAGACAATATATCTTACTCAAATACAGCGATTCTTCTGTATTTGATTAAGTACAGTAGGATCTCTTTTATCCGAAACTCTTTTAACTGAAATCCATTTTTAAAGTTGCCTCTTTTTTGCTTTTACATTTCTTGTGTGCAAAATCCATTTTGAAAGCTTTTTTTTTTTTGAAACTATCATGTTACTTGTGTGCAAGAGGTCCTTTCCGAACTACGAGAACATATAAATATTTTCGATTACCTTTCTTATAGTTCCTTTGAATTTAACTTGAGCTCCCGTAAGATGAGGAGTGGAACGAAGAAAACGAACAAAATAGCAATTCTGATTAATATTTTGCAAAAGGCTTGGCATGGCAGGAGTAGCAGAAAGACTGTGATAGTGGTGAACTAATAATATTAAAAAATTATATAAAAATTATATATTTTGCTATTGTTTTATTTTTATTAAGCACTTGCTACCATAATAAGAAATATTGCAAATATTTCTCCTTAATCTTAAAATTAAAGCATTCTTGATTATCCGAAAATTTCGATTTTCCGAAAGATGGTCGGTCCCAATTACTTCGGATAATCGAGGTTCTACTGTATTTGGTTTTTAACACGCATGTAATAGATCATGGCTAGTAGAATATCATTCAACTATCCGAATATTAAGGCTATTCTGAAATCTAAACTCGTTAATTTTTGATTTATTCACGAATTCATGTTAATCGATAAAATTTGTAGGTATTTTCATTCGGATTCCAAGGAATCGAATAGTGGTTTTTTTAACACTTTGAAACATAGTTGAAAAGTGTTTATGAATTCGGTTTGTCTGCCCGTACTCTAGCTCGCATAAATTAGTCCGATTGCCATGAAATGGTTATATGTTGTTCGGTATTACTATGGCATATTTGGTATTGCAAATGAAGTGTGTAGCATTTTCCGTTCATTTACAGGGTCACTCAAAAGAATTTCGTTACATGACGATCTATGGGGAAAATCGTTTGCTGTGTATTTGAATGATATTACTCTATTTTGAACATATTGAAATTGATATTTATCACTGAAGTGAACTGCAAGGTTCTTATCCTAGAGCGTGGTGAACATAGAATTTATCGTTCATTTACAGGGACACCCAAAAGGATTTGGCTTTAGAGAAGAAAGTGAACAATAATTGAACTATTGAAGCCCTACGAACAATAATTGCTGGAAATGCGTTTTCAGCTGTGGTATGCGTTTTTAAATTTAATTATTTTTAAAAATTACTTGATGTGTATAAATTCTATAGATCATGTACAGGGCGGCACAAAAGTTTTCAACAACACCCGTTTATTCGCGGAAATTGCTGAATGGAAATTTTCCCTTGTGCTATGCGTTTAATTAAACTAACTTTTAGTATACTATGTAGTATGCATACATATCTGTAGATCATATACAGGGATGCACAAAAAAAACCTTATATTTTAACGACTATTCATGGTAATAGCAGTGAAGTTTTGTTATAGTATTCTGAATGTGTTGGAAAGTGTTTCCTAATCTATGCTGTACGCATGATTTTTCCTTCTTGTTTTGTTATCTTATAAAAGTCACGAATATTTCATTAAATGACATCAAAACTGGTGTTTTAAACTTATTTTGAGGATATGAAACTGGCGGAATGAGAGTTAACAAATACTAATTGTTTTAGCTCAAGATGCATCGAATTTATAAGAAAAGAGACAACGCTATTCGATTCTTATGCACCTGATTGTAAATACCTAAAGTTTTCAAGCAAGTCGGAAAGACGCAGTTTTCTTGTTTCGGGGTATTTGAATATCACTATTTTCTAATATTAACCGCGTAGAATTTCTGTCGTTAGATAAAGAAAATATTATTATTTGAAAATAATAGTATTAAAAATCTCTGAAGTGTAGGAAAAAAATGATTTCTTAAGGCTGTTCTCAAATCCTGAAGGGCAACTTTATGACATAAGTTTTAATTTACTTTTGTTCGGAAATGTATGAAACTAGCAGGTGCTGTTATTCAGAAACTATGTCATCGAGCTGTTTTTTCCTTTGTTTTGCAAACGCAATAGATCTTTCAGAAAAGAATGTCAAAGTGGATGTTTTGAACCGAATTTTCTTCACGAAAGATGAATATCCACTCAAGAAAGGATGAAAAGTGTGTTTGTCACGTGATCAAAATCGCTTGTAACTCAATAGGCAATTTATCAAAAAATGGAAAACACAGTTCGATTCCAAATCGCTTCCATGGTCAGGCTTTTCAATTTTATATCTTTCCGTTAAAAAATAAATTTGTAAATGTATCAAAACGTTTTGCGCTTGTTGAGCACAGCAATTAAGAACAGCCTTAAATGAGTCAGAATGAAACATTCATGTTCTTGTGAGGAGGAAAATAACTTCCGAGAACACCTATAACCGACTTCAAAAATGCGAGGGAGTTTCCAATTTGATCCCTTTTGTGTATTTTGTTTAGTGACACATAATTTCGTAACCCATGTATCATTAATTAACTATTTTATTTATTATTTATAGTAAGCCTTAAAAATGCCTTTTTAAATACTATCAGCATTTTCATTGTAATGAATAAATCCTTGTTATATAATGCTACGCACGATAACCTAGAAAATTACGGTAACTTCAAATTGTTTATATTTAAAATTACTTAAAATTAAATAAACTAGCAGAATTTTCATTGTGGGAAATAAATCCTTATGAAATATGCAACTTCAAATGTCTTTACATTTAAGACTATTCAAAACTAAATAAACTAGCAAGCTTTCCATTGTGGGGAAATAAATCGTCATTAAATATGCTACGCACAATAATATCGATAGTTTCAGTAACTTCAAATCTGTTCATATTTAAGACTATTGTAAAATAAATAAATAAATAAAAATTACAAAATAAACTTTTAAACACAGAAACTACACGAATGTCAGCATGAAGATATCGTAATGGCAGCTTCTCCTTCTGACCTAAAAATAAGTATTTTAACCATTATCCGCTAGAGGGCTGCTTAAATTGAACCAAAACTGAGGCATCTGAATTGAGCCGATTATTCGGTTTTACCCCACTTTCGCCTATCTAGAGAAAACATACAAAATTACCCATCTTACAGGACTGCCTAGTGTTTACTTTCGCCTTTACATGCAAATTTATACTACAATTAAATTCATCTACGATTTCAGGTTATAAATTTTCCATTGCCCCCTCCTCCTCCTTATAGTTACTGCAGGGAATACTTCCCAAAGATCAAGAAAGTACTAAATATGAACAATACAAGTATGAGTGTCCTTAAAATTAGACATATTTGGCATAAGGACAAATAAGAAATTACACCGACTCTTCAAAATAGTTTCTTTTAAATTGTTTTTTTTTTTTTTTTTTGTAGAATTTACACCAGGAACTGTAAAATATAAAATTTTGATTTTTCTGTTACGAGCTCGCAAACTTAAACTGGAATAGTTGTCGCATTTTTCATATCAAAAAGGTCAAAAAGACATCCAGTATTTATGTAAATGTTTGAACAATACAAGTGGTATGTCCTTCAAACGAACATCTTTGGCGTAAGTTTGTAAAAATTTAAATCGTATGCTAAACAATAAGTTCAAGGACGCCAAAGTCATGAAATTTTCAGCGTGATACGAATACACATTAAACGAGTTTTCTCGTTTAAATTACACGAAGGTCATGTAAAAAAATAAAAGAGATAGAGGCACGTAAAACACTATCTCTTTTTTCATCATGAATAATAATGTAGGGTAAAGAAAACTTTCACTTTTTTCGTTATATTAGAAAAGTGTTTCTCAAACGGTGATGCGAATCACATGAAATATTAAACTCATTTTGAAATTTTAGTATACTCTTTTAAAATTTCTTGTTAGCTTCAACTCTCTTATCATCCAGAAAACAATCTTCATCAATTCCTTCTTATTTATCCTCGTGTTTCGTTATATTAGAACAGTGTTTCTCAAATGGTGATGCGAATCACATGAAATATTAAACTCATTTTGAAATTTTAATATACTCTTAATATTTCTTGTTAGCTTCTTCTCTCTTATCATCCAGAAAACGATCTTCATCTATTCCTTCATGTTTATCCTTGTATTTCGTTATATTAGAGCAGTCTTTCACTTTTTTCGTTATACTAGAAAAGTGTTTCTCAAACGGTGATGCGAATCAGATGAAATATTAAACCCATTTTGAAATTTTAATATACTCTTTTAAAATTTCTTGTTAGCTTCAACTCTCTTATCATCCAGAAAACGATCTTCATCTATTCCTTCATGTTTATCCTTGTGTTTCGTTATATTAGTACAGCGTTCCTGAAACGGTGATGCGAATCACATGAAATATTAAACTCATTTTTAAATTCTAATATACTCTTCAAATTTCTAGTTAGCTTCAACTCTCTTATCATCCAGAAACGATCTCCATCTATTCCTTCATGTTTATCCTTGTATTTCGCTATATTAGAACAGTGTTTCTCAAACGGGGATGCGAATCACATGAAATATTAAACTCATTTTGAAATTTTAATGTACTACTCTTTTAAAATTTCTTGTTAGTTTTATCTCTCTTATCATCCAGAAAACTATCTTCATCTACTCCTTTATGTTTATCCTTGTATTTCGTTATATTAGAACAGTGTTTCTCAAACGGTGATGCGAATCACATGAAATATTAAACTCATTTTGAAATTTTAATATACTCTTAAAATTTCTTGTTAGCTTCATCTCTCTTATCATCCAGAAAACGATCTTCATCTATTCCTTCATGTTTATCCTTGTATTTCGTTATATTGGAACAGTGTTTCTCAAACGGTGATGCGAATCACATGATATGTAAAACTCATTTTGAAATTTTAAGAGTACATTAATTTTAAGAGTATATTAAAATTTCTTGTTATATTCATCTCTCTTATCATCCAGAAAACAATCTTTATCTATTCCGTCATGTTTATCCTTGTGGGAAATCCGAACACATACAGTGAAAGCACAGTCTAGTAAAAGAATGGAGGAGGGGGTGAATCTGTATTTTTATATATGCACTGAAATTTTGAACGCAGGCAATGGTACAGGCCTACAGCAAAATGGCCGTTTTCGCGAAAATTTGTGAAATTTTTTTTGAGCAAACGTTTACGATTCCAAATCTGTTTTAATTTTATTCCTATCTATATTATAAAGAACAAACGTGTATGTACGTAACGCTGACGTCCTTTTGACAATACCAAATGATTAAATTTACATTTTACTGCAATTTTTTAAAACTTCTAAACATCGCATTTTTAAAATTTCTACACCGTCGAATAGGGGGAAAAATATACTTTCAAATGATATTTGGTTGAAAACTGTATCGCAATTTGTTTGAAAATTGTATCGCTATTTGTTAATTTTTATTGTTTTTAAAATGATTTTCACGCATGATTTTTTTTTTAAATGTATGTCTATCGCATGCAGACGATTACGTAAGATAAATCCGTTCGTACTTAAATTAATATAAATAGCTCAGCATTTGTTTCCAGCCAATTTCCCATAACGAAATTAAAACTTTCGTCACTAAATAAAACAACAAGATATAACTAAAATACAAGTTTAATACATGTGAACAAACTATGCACTTAAGCCAGTAAAATGATCAGAATAAAAAAAAAGGCTGATTTTATTAGGTTGAGCAAAAAGTTCTGGGAAATTTTTTATCTAATAGTTACCAGAATTTTTATCGCATATAGGAGTACTAGTGCTATATCTATAGAGTTCAGGAATTTCGGCACCAAAATGCCTATTGAACAGTATGATTTGCGTGTGTTGATCCGGCATTATTCTGAAAGATTTCGATGAGAATCCTTTAATGAAGTTAAAGAAGCATATCAAGAGTTTTCTATTCCAAGGAGCCGCCATGACTACTTCCAGCCGCTACTTCCAGCAACTACGGAATCTGGAAGAACGATGGCAGAAAAGCGTGGACTATGGTGGCCTCTACTTTGAAGAATAGTCCTTGTTGCTTTTGTTGTTAATTTGCGCATAACAACGCAGCTTTCACATATTTTCCAGGACTTTTTGCTCAACCTAGTAAATAGTGATCTTTGGCGATTTCTTCTGCTGTTAACTCTTGGCGCGAGACCAATACAAAACTATCGCTTTTAATAAATTTCAAAACTTTATTTAAACGAATTACTATTTTTCATATAAATATGATTTTAGTTATTGTTAGTGCGTATTCTAAAAAATATATTAAATGTAAAACAATCTAATGTAGTTATCAATTAAATAAATGATTTTCATCTATATTCTGTAACCCGGGAATATTCCCTTGTGATTATTCGAAGAGGAGTTATGACCAATTTAAGGCTTTTTTCAAATCCAGAAGGGTAACTTTATAATATAAGTTTTAATTTATTTTTGTTTGGAAATGCATGAAACTAACTGGTGTTGTTGTTCAGAAACTATGTAATCAAACTGTTTTTCCCATTTTTTGCAAACACAATAGAACTTTCAGAAAATAGTGTCAAATTTGATGTTATGTACCTAAGTTCTTGAAGAAAGCAGAATAAACAGTCAGCGAAGGGAGAAAAAGTCTTTGTCACGGGATCAAAATCGCTTATAACTCAATAAATAATTTATTCATCAAAAAATGGAAAACACAGTTCGATTCCAAATTGCTTCTATAGTCAGGCCTTCCAATTTTATATCTTTCTGTTAAAAAATGAATTTGTAAATGTATCAAAACGTTTTGCACTTGTTGATCAGAAGAGTTGAGAACAGCTTTAATGAACAGAAAGAAATGAGTCAACTACTGGAAGTGAGCATAGGAAGGCCAGGATACTTTACGTTCATCATTTTCTTATGTTTTTTACATAAAAAGATTAATAAACCTTAACTGACACTTCTAGATTAATTTTGTATGTATATGAAAGATATAAAAGAAATCTTTAAATGCGATTTCAGGTAAATCAATTTTTCCGTTATCTCCTGTTCGATAAACTTCACTACACAAAATCTTTTAACCATATCTCAGTGAAATTTTCTCACAATACTTTCCATATTACTCACTATGTTCTCAACTGGAATCTAAACTTTATGTGATAATATAATTATATTATAGGTATTTGAATATAAAAAAATGCTAATTTTTTGGGTTTCGTATTTAAAAAGTAAAAACGGAACTATTATAAGATCACTCCCGTGTCTGTCTGTTTGTCACAGCCATTTTACTCATAAACTATGAACTTCGAAAGTTCAAATTGGGGGTAAGTAATAAAGACTATTGACCAATATATTTACAGATTATTAAACATTCACAAATATATTTAGGAAAAATGTAAATGAGCTAATTAAGTTACTTGAAAAAGGAATTTTTTCTTTTTATATCGTGTGGGGTATCGTGTGAAAGCTTTCGTAACGTTGAACTCAAAAATACATTTCTTTTAATTTTAGGTATTATATTTTCCGAGATATCGTCGAAAATGTAGTGCAAAAATATGCCCCCTATTTCCGAATCCACTGAAATTAAAATTAGAGGATGTAGAGATTAATTTAAAACTTACGCAACTATATCGATTATCCTAGGTCGCATAGTTTTTAAGAAAATCGCATTTTTCCGTTACACACAAATTTTGATTTGCAGGCATTCAGAAAAGGTGTTGCGGAACGCTGGAGGTACCTATCGTAGCAGAAGTATAAAAGCATTACTGATAATGATTTTCGAAAAAAATCGTTGGTAATTAGCCGGGATATTAACACTTAAACACATGGACGGTTTGGACATTACATAATGCCGGGGGCGGCGTATCCTATGCACCATCGGCTTTTAAAGCATAGACGGCGACTTTTAATGATATATTTGTGTAATGCAATGTCCAGTAGCAGTTTAAAAGTAATAAATGTCAAATTGTTAAACACTAATTTAAATAGAATTAATTACATAAATATTATAGGATTCGCGACTAGTTTGCATTGAGTGAATCTCTCAATATGCCTCCCGTGTTTTTAAAGGTTAATTAAAAATCTATCTGGAAAAAAGCGGCACGGACCAAGGCGGCGTCGCAACTTTGTGACCTCCTTTCGAAGCGCGCTTAGCACAATGCCAAGTTTAAAGTAACAACACTGCAAATTGAAATGTCTGAAATTCAGACACTTAAGTGTCTGAAACGGAGTGTTCAATTTTCAGACATTTTAAAATGTCTGAATTTTTTCAGACACTTCAAACGTCTGAATTTCAGACACTTCAAACGTCTTAATTGCAACCATTTTTTTAAGCATTATACGCAGCCATGTTTGACCACGTTGAATCCTAGAAAAATTTTTGGCCATGGTCCTGCCCCCTCTACCCCCATACACTGCGATTTTAGGGGCTCTGAAAGTTGGTATGCAATTTTCTTAAAGCTGATAATTTAAATATTTTTCAACAATGTACATTATAATCAGTATTTTGAACTTCTAGAGTAGAATACGATTAAAAACTACAAAAAAATATATATAAATGCAATAAAACCTCTCAATAGGGGTTTCAAGGGAATTTATCCACCATTCGTTGCCGAGGTGCATGTGATTGAGAGGTTTTACTGTATTTAGATTTTTTTTTTTTTAGTTTTTAATCTTAGTCGGCCTTAAATGTTCAAGTTTTTTATTATAATCGGCCCACTATCGAAAAAATTTAAAATATAAACTTTACAATAATTGCATATCTAATTCGGGGCCCCTAAAATTGTAGGGAGGGCGTAGGGGACACTGCCCAGTTCGCCCATGCTTCAATCAAATCCTTCTTCTGCAAAAAATCCAACCCTGCATTATGTTCGCTAAATAGAGATGTCCGGTATTCGAAAGTGTTCGTTATGGAGACTAATGGACATTCCCTAATACCGGACAGCTCTATTTAACAAAAACTTTTTGAAAGCAAAACGCATGCACATTTGTTTATTTTTACCTAAAAAAAAACCAGACATGTCTGATTCATTGGTCGGCACCAAAATCCTCTCTGTAAAAAATAATAGTTGATTCTTATAGATTTTAATCTTCTAAATAAAAATATGGTAACGAAATTACTGTATCACGTACCATTTCTTTGGTAGGAGAGTTTTGCTTTTAAATTTAAAATTAAGATATTTTATATCTTGCTAAAACATGAGTGAAAAATTTTTAAACCATAAAATATAGATAATAATAGGTAAATTACCTGCAAATAAATGTATAAATACGATTACCAAATTTACAGTGGCATAAGGAATCAAAATATAATAGTGGATAGCAAATAGTAAATTCGGACACGAAAAAGGGAGGGGGGATAAAAAAAAATGCTTTACACAAGTATCAACAAATAAAATTTCCATTCTATATTTTGTCACTTTGATATCTAAGACAGTCAAAACATTTCTTTCATGATTTCAATTTTATCTAGCATTGCAAATTAATATAATAATCATTCCATGTTTGTTATTATTATAAAACTGTTTCTCGGAAAAATGGTACGTGCTGGAGCATTTTCAATAACATATTTAGACACTTTACATATTTAGTTTGCAGGGAGGAAAATTTTAATTTTTTTACCGACCAGTGATTATCGAACAAATTCCACAGTCCTATAGTGTCCACTATTGAAGGCAGGTCCTTTACGGTATTCGGATAAATATATATTTTTTGTTTCTAATCTTATCCTGTTCTAAAAGTTCGAAATACTCATTATAAACAGAGCAATGTCAAAAGAGATTTAAAATATCAGCGTTACAAAATTGCACAAAAATTCCCCCCGCCCCTTCAGAAAAAAAGAAAATTAATATCATTTAAAAATTAAATTCTTCTTTTAAATTTATATTGCTACATAGACAAGTTTTTTATACATCAGATGAGAATCTCAAAAGCTATTTATTTAATAATAAATAAAAAATAAATAAATATTCTATTTTAAATAACATGCAGAAAAAATTACTTCAAATTTTTAAACTTCTTTCGTCTTAAACATACATTTAAATATCTAATTGTCATTTTTTTTTTTAAATATTTCATGTAAGTGATGATAAATAAAATGATAAAAACCGCAATTTTAATCAAAACTAGTTATGAAAGTAAATGTATATAACTCTAGCTTTTTAAATTTCAAATTTATTTTTTGCTAAAAATAATTAAGAAACAATATTAAAATTGATTTCAAATGAAATATATATGTATATCTTTAAGGATTTTTAAGTTACAGTAACATGCATAATTACATGAATGTAAGAATATATATTTCTAGAATTGGCTGTTTTTTCGCAAACAGATTCAAACCTTACTTATATTTCATGCAATATTTTATGTGGTACTATAAACAAAATATCAAAACCACTTACTGTTATCGATATCCTTGCCTTGATTTAAAATAACTGTCATAGTGAATGAGTAACAAAATACTTGCAGCTTTTTAAAAGAAACCCCTTCATATATCCTACTAGTCGTGTTAAAATAATGAAAATTTTCCATTCTTAAAACACAACCCGTGGGACTAGTTTGTAAGTCTGGGGCTAGTTCTTATTCACAAAGTTCTGACGAGATGAATAACCTTATATTATCGATGAAAAGCAATAAAAAGTAATACTATCTCTGTTGCGCGCTCTTTGTAGAATTCTTGGATGTAATTTTCAAGTGTTTCTTTTCCGTTGTTGTATAAAAATCTGAAACACATATGATTCACGCAGAAATCCAAAATGCAAGAAACTTCTAAATATAACACTTCTAGAAATGACGCAGCCACAGTAGAATTATAATGACAAAACTTTTCACAGTAAAAAATAGGATCGGTTAAAGATGTGAACTGTTGGAAAACGTTTACATTTGAAAGCGACATTGGACTCTTGAACTCGAATTCGGCTGACAAAGGGAAAAAAGAGTCAGCATTACGTCAGTCATTACGTCAGCATACGATTTACAGTATGATAAGTTCATTAAAACTTTTTTATTAGCGGGAAATGGAACGTTGTATAAGAAGAAATCAGAAGCATTTTACTTTCTTTATTTGGCATTTTTCGTAATGCTTACACTTATAAATTATCTGAATATAGTTATTACAGTTTTTATACTTTCAGGCAGAGGGTGAAAAACATATGATAAATTTAAAAAATCGTCCTAACGCTTCTAAATAATACATTTATTATGCATAATCACAGACAGGAGGGCGGTTGCAGGCCATTTCCCTTCCCTGTATTTTGAAATTTACTGAATTAAATTGTCTTTATATTTAAAAATAATAATAAAATTTATTCTTCCAAATTATTACATAATTAAAGACTAAGACAAAAAGGAACTAATAAATTTTTGTAAGAGAAACACCTCCCCCCTCCCTTCCTAAACCACTAATAGAAATATTGTTTTAATTATTTCTTTTTGACGTTCCTATATTTTAATTTATCTTAAATTGGAAGATAAGGGGTGTTCATAAGGGCAATACCCCCCACCAGAAGGAAAGACATGTTTTGCATTTTTAAAAATGTTGTTAGAAATTTATTTTTGAATATTTAATACTTCTTACTTCTTAATTTTTTTTATATTTCTTTTATATAAAAATTCTTGTACGAGGTGTTCTGACAAAAGATTTTTAGTTTAACTTATTTCATGTTTATATTTTGCATTTTAGTTAGGCGAACTAGGCAGGGGACTCCAGGCACATCTGTTCAACCTTTCCCCTCCATACATTTTTTTTCTGAGAGCAATCATATCTCTTTGTATTTAGGGAGCGGCCTTTACATATACAGATGAGAGGAAGTAGTTTTTGAGAAACTTTATATTTTATGAAAAGTTTCTTTAGCTTGTACTTTTGCACCAAACATAATTTAGTTCGAAAGTTAGTAAACGGGCATTTACAATTTTGGCAGACGTCCTCATGGTCAAATCAAGCTGCTTATTTTTTACACTAATACCAAATTTAGTAAATGGCAATGCATTTCATCCATTCGAAAACATTTTCTGATGGTGCTGCCAGATATATTGCGATACAATTGCATATTAGGACACCAGAAGCGAAGGGGTATAAGTCACAAAATTGAAAAAACTGAGATAAGTACACAGGCTATCTGGAAATATTGCTATTTGTTTTATGATTGCTCTCAAAAAAAAAAAAAAAAAAAAAAAAATGTATGGAGGGGAAACGTTGGACAGATTTGCCTGGAGTCCCTTGCCTAGTTTGCCAAACTAAAACGCAAAATATAAGAGATTTTCTAATTATCTGTTGCGTTCTAGAGGTCAACTACTCAAGCTCTATAAATTACTTAACCTCCTTAATCTCTACTTAAAATTTAAAAAATATATTGTACTCCACTTTTCTTCCACAGTTATTGAAATAAGAGTTCAAACACCGCTATGAAATTAGGAACAGTTTCATATTTTAAGTCAGACACATACTATTGATGTTCATCTTTAAATTCATTTTACTCCAAATCTAAAGTTTGTCACTTGTATCCCTTGGCCTCTGGGGTCCTCATATACAATCATCGTTTCATCATATATATAGTATGATACAATTGTATTACATTCAGACATATAAGTGTCTAAATTTCTACATGTCTTAATTTCAGACACATGATCATTATTCAGACATTTTTCTTAGTTCATTTATACCATGATCACAGTAAGACACCTAAGTGACTTAAATTTAGACACTTATGATGTCTGAAAATTCATATTCAGACGTTTAAGTGTCTGAATTTCTTTTTCAGTCACATATGTGTCTGAATTTAAGACGCCTCTATTTGCAGTGAAGGGTTTTGTTTTAAGTACACTGTAAAAAGAAAAGATTATTACTACACTGAATATATTTTTATGAAAAGTCAAATGAAGTTTAAATATGCACTACTTTTATTGTCAGTACCGGATTAAGTTCATCATAAACAGATTAGGATAAGATTAAAAAAAGAGTTATACATAGTAAATATATTTGTTATTATTTAGGCTTTATATCTCTTTAAACTTTTATGGTATATCCATTTGGCTTCTCGGGTATGTACAGCTATGCCCAACTCTACGTTGTATTAGTGATGGGCGATTCTCGAGAATTCGACAATCGAGAAAAATCGTCATCGTAAAAAAACACAATCGATACAGCCATCGATTAATTCCTAGAATCTACAATCGAGATGTTTTACAATCGATTATAACGAGAAAAGCTAAAAACAGTTATTGGAAAACTTAGCTATTATTCTGGCCGACAATTTCATAGTAGTGATAGGGCTTAGTGATGGGCGATTCTCGAAAATTTACCAAACGAAAAAAATCGTTATCGTAAAATACACAATCGATACAGTCATCGATTACTTTCGAGAATCTACAAAGGACATGTTCTAGAATCGATTATTGAAATCATTGTTTTTACATATATATAAGGCAGATTTTATTAAATATAGGGTAACTGAAAACAGATGGAATAAAAAAACAACAAACCAAAGGGAGGCTATAAAGGAGCCATAAGACTGGAAAAGTCTTGTAAGGGTGCCCCCTGGTTGAAAAAAGCAGAAAAAACGCGAGTAGCTATGAAGCGGTAAGGGGAGTTTAAGTATCAAAAATTAGAATTTTTCGGCAATTAGCACGAAAATGGCCAAAGAAATAAGAATCAAAAGCACCCCCTAGTGTCAAAAACATGAACTAAAGGATGATAAAAGGGATCAAAATTTTTTATTGATTTTCCTACGTCATTTGAGATTGGATCTTTAATTTCCCCATTTTTAGAAAGTCTTCGACTGGAATACATTAAACGAACCCCCGCGGGGAGCAAAGTAGGGGGGAGGGGCAAGGAAAGTGCATAATATGAATAAGTGGTCACAGGACTTTTCAACGATATGTCACATGAGGGGTGTCGGCTAAATTTAGAAAAGTGCCCCCGCGCGGGGGCAAAGTAAGGGGAGGGGCGCGGGCGATATATAAAATGAAATAGTAGTCACAGAGCTTTCCAATGATATATCACATGAGGGGTGTCAGCAAAAGATAGAAAAGAGTCCCAACTCCCAGGGTTCCAATTATCGTGCCCCCCGAAATATACCCTGCCCATCCTTCTCTTTGAAATTTTCATATATTAAAAAATCTTTTCAACATTTCGCTATGAGAAGCTTTTCGAGGATTTCTCTCGTCCTTGGGAGAGAAGAAAAGTAAGAAAATTTATCGAGGGTACCAAGGGACGAGATAGAGAAAGAGGCATGACAATGAGCTGTGAAATGAAGCCCTAATTTTCAAAGTTTCTCTTATTTTAGACCTACCAAGATGTCACATACCTGGAGCCCTCCGATAAAAATTATTTATTAAATATAAAAATTTCAAAGAGGAAGGTGGGTCGGGTGATTTCGAGGGAGGAGGACGTGAGAGTGGACTCATGCGGGGTGCAATTTTAAAAATTTTATCGAACCCTTCCTGTGGCATATAATCGAAAAGCCCTTTGGCCACTCTTTCATACTATGAAACTTTCTTCGCCCAAAGGGGGATGGGGAAGGGGCAAACAAATTTTTAACCGTAGCCGATTTCTATAATAAATTTAAATATCACTTTAGATGTGGGTTTTTTATGCAGTCTTCCGGTAAATATTATTTATTGAACATAAAAATTTTAAAATGGCGGCTGTGTGAATTCCGGGGCGAAAGAATGGGCCCACGGGGGGAGGGAGGGGGAGCAATTTTCAAACTTTTTTTGGACCAGTCATGTGATATGTCATCGGTAAGCTCTCGGAGACTCTCATATTATGAGACTTTCTTCCTCCCCTCCCCAATTTGCCCTCCGCTGCGAGGGTAGTTTTTTCCGTTTTTATCATTTTAAATCGGATTTTTTTATGGAGCCCTCCGCTAAATATTATTTATAATATATGAAAATTCAGGACACTTTTCCAAATTTAGCCAAGACCCCTCATGTGACATATCGTTAGAAAGGTTTGTGACTACTTATTAGTGCTATGCACTTCCGGTGGCCGCCCCCCTCCACTTTGCCCCCCCGGAGGACACTTTTCCAAATTTAGTCAGTACCCCTCTTATGAGATATCGTTTAAAAGGTCTGTGACTACTTATTGATGTTATGCACTTCCGGTGACAGCCCCCCACTCCCCCCCCCCCGGGGGACACTTTTTCAAATGTAGTCAAGACCCCTCGTGTGAGATATCGTTGGAAAGGTCTCTGACTACTTATTGATATTATGTACCTACGGTGTCCCCACCATCACTTTGCCCCCCCCCCGGGGGCCCTTTTCCAAATTTAGCCAAGACCCCTCATGTGAGATATCGTTGGAAAGATTCCCGGGGGACACTTTTTAAAATTTAGCCAAGACCCCTCATGTGAGATATCGTTGGAAAGGTCTGTGACTATTTATTGATGTTATGCACCTCCGGTGTCCATCTCCCCATTTTGCACCCTTCCGGGGGACACTTTTCCAAATTTAGCCAAGACCCCATATGTGAGATATCGTTGGAAAGGTCTGTGACTACTTATTGATGTAATGCACCTCCGATGACCGCCCTCCCTACTTTTCCCCCACGGGGGTGTTTTTCTAAATTTAGCCGAGACCCCTCATGTGACATATTGTTGGAAAGGCTTATGACCACTTACTCATGTTATCCACCTCCCGCACCCCTCTCCCCCTTTGCCCCCACGGGGAGGGCATTTTTGTAAATTCAGATCCAGACTTCTCATGTAACATATGGTTGGAAAGGCCTAAAGACCTGTGACGACTTAATCATATTATGCAGCTGCTGTGCCCCTCCGCTCGCTTTGACCACTCCCCCAAGAGATCTGGTCCGAGGTTCATTCGTTTCAATGTTATATTTTTTACAAGATTTTGTAGTGCGTGCACACCACACCCGCCTGCTATCATATATCAGTGCCGTATATAGCGGGTAACCTGTTCGTGATTTCATATTACAAGATTACGTATAAATTAGGGGCCACGATTAAAGGAGGGGCCCGCTAGCGGTCGAAGTCACCTAGTGTTTATTAACATCGACTCATTCCAGTTCACCCGCAGACGATTCTTGATAAATGTATGACGTATATAATACATAATATATGATTTATAAAAGAAATTTGCGAACTGTAGTCATCGAGAAAAAATTTACACAATCGAAAAATATCGAGATGTCCATACAATCGAGAAAATCGAGAAAAACATCTCGTTATCGCCCATCACTAAGTTGTATAGTTTTTTACAGTTTTATTATTCTTTTAGCAACGATTTTTTTAATAATACAGTTTCTAATACATATATTTATTGTACGGAACCCTCCGTGCGAGAGAAATACTCGCACTTGACCGTTTATTAATAAATAATATGTATTTTTTGACAAATTTTGAAATATTTCAATTAATTTTGAAGTTATTGTAAAACTCATAGTTCAGTGCACCGGTAAGTGTAATAGTAGTATTAGTCCAGGCAATAGAGACCGTATAGGGTCTCTACCTAGCAAAATTCATGGTAGTTCAGAAAAAAGGCTTACAATATGTTTTTTGGGTCGCTGAATCCGAATTTTTAACTTCCCACCAAAATTTCCCCCGGCAACCCCCCAAATTTTGGTAAAATGCCCCCAAAAAAGGTTTTTATTAAAAAAATCAATTTTTTTAATTGTTTTAGGGAAAAAGTATCTAGAAATTCAGAAAGTAGACAAAATTTGCAACAAATTAGATATATGACGTTATGACTTAGGATGAAGGGGAAAGGTGGATCTGCCTCGGAACATACGCGCGGTGCTGCGTGAACTCTGTTGCGCAATTCCACTTAACCACTCACACTTTTACATTCGCCCTCCCATCTCCCCTCCGAACTTCCTCTATAAGGTTTACTTTAAGTTTTTTGGTTCGCTGAATCCGAATTTTTAACTTCCCCCCAACCCCCCCCCCCCCCCCCCCCCCGAAAACCCCTCCAAATAGTTGTTTTTAACTTAAATTTCTTATTGTTTTAGGGGAAAAGCATTACGAAATTCAGAAACTAGACAAAATTTGCAACAAATAGGATAGATGACATTATGACGTAGGATGAACGGGGAGGGGGAGGGCTGCCTCTGAACATGCACTGCGGCGCTACATGCACTAAGTTATGAAGCCCAGGCAATAGGGGATTTTACCTGGAAAAATTAATACTAGTTCTGGATTTCGGCTCACTTTATGTTTTTTGCGTCGCTGAATCCTAATTTGTAAGTTCCCACCAAAATTTCACCCGGCAACCCCCCAAAAAATTGGTTTTTGAGAAAAGCGCGAGAGTATTGTTCCGAGGCAGCCCCCTCTCTCCCCGTTTATCATACGTCATAATGTCATATATCCTATTTGTTGCAAATTTTGTCTAATTTCTGAATTTTGTAATGCTTTTCCCCTAAAACAATAAGAAATTTAAGTTAATAACAACTATTTGGGGGGGGGGGTTTCGGGGGAAAGAATTTTGGGGGTAAGTTAAAAATTCGGATTCAGCGATCCAAAAAACTTTAAATAAACCTTATAAGGAAAATTCGGAGGGGAGATGGGAGGGCGAATGGTGAGTGGTTAAGTGGAATTGCGCAACTTAGTCCACGCAGCACCGCGCGCATGTTCCGAGGTAGATCCCCCCTTCCCCTTCATCCTAAGTCATAATGTCATATATCTAATTTGTTGCAAATTTGGTCTACTTTCTTAATTTCTAGATACTTTCCCCCTAAAACAATAAAAAAATTGATTTTTTTTTTTAAATAAAAATCTTTTTTGGTGGGCTTTTTACCAAAATTTGGGGAGGGGGGGGGGGGGTTGCGTGGAAAATTTTGGTGGGAAGTTACAAATTCGGATTCAGCGACCCAGAAAACATAAAAGTAAGCTGATTTCCAGAACTACCATTAATTTTGCTAGATAAAATTCCCTATTGCCTGGACTATCTATATTATAAAGGACAAACATATCTGTGCGTAACGCATACGTCATTCTGCGAATGGCAACACTTTGAAATTTGAAATAAAATTTTGGTTTTGCAATTTTCTCTACTGCAAATTTTTAAACTTCTAAACATCGCACATTTTAAATTTTTACACCGTCGTATAACGAAAAAATGCTCTTTTAAATGCAATTTGTTTGAAAGCTGTATCTCAATTTTATTTTGAGATATTAATTTTTTTGTATCTTTTAATACATTTTTTGTAATTGTGGCAACTGAAGAACTCCAAAGTCGTGGAGAGTTGAAAGTAAAGAGAAAATAATCACGGAGGAAAGAAAATAATATATTACTGTACCTTTTTGTTACCATTTTCTCATAAAAACTGAAAAAAATTTTTTTTAATTAAAATACGTGCTATGTTAGCGATTTTTTAAATTTCTAAATATCGCACATTTTCAATTTTTAAACCGTCAAATAGAGAAAAAAATCTACTTGAAATGCAATTTGTTTGAAAATTGTATCTTAATTGACTGAGTTATTATGGTTTTTAAAATAACTAGCCGCCCGTGGCGACCAGTATGGTCTCCGTTAAATGCATGCTAGGCATTGTATCATGTTACTTTTATTCACAATTTAATTTACTTGCTCAATCCGTCGCCAAATTGGAAGATTCTGTTAGAGAAATCAAGAACTCCCAACTCTTATGTTAGTCGGGCACAGGTGATAAATCGCCAAACATTGTACCTGTCGCATTTTTTTTTCATATTTCGTTAATTCAGATTAAAATATAATCCTTTCACTCATTTTATTTAGAATGGATAACTTTAATTTAAAAATGAAACCTTTAAAATTCACGACTTTCACATAAAAAAAAAAATTCTTTAAAAAAGAAAAAGAAAAGAAAAAGAATAAATAATACCATAAACCATTTAATTTCAACATCAAAGCATTGTTTTAATTTACCCCTCGAAAAATAAAAAATGCTGCTGGCGAGAATTGCGCCCAGCTAGCATAAAAGTACGAACTCTTTGCGATCCTGGCAACTTTTATGTAGTTTTATTTGAAAAAAATATTTTGATTAAATCGGTTGCCAGAAAAAAAATTCTTTTCTCGCCATGGACCTTTTCTCTATTTCGCCAAGTACCTATACTGGAAAAGTACCTTCATTTATTTATTTATTTATTGTATTTTAAATTAGATGAAGAAAAGACGGCACGGGTGTCATATACGCATACTACGTTGGCGCGACTTTTTTCTAACGCCAATGTCATATACGCCCCGGGGTACTTAACTGGCGCCAAAGTGTCGTTATTTTGCTTGATATGGTAACCCGGATGTTGTTGTTTATTTATTAATAAATTGTTTGTTTACTTTTATTTTCTTTTTAAAAATTATATAAATTGTTTTGTTCCATAATTATTAATTAAACTTTTTATTTATTTATTGTTATTCCCTTTTTAAAAATATTACACAATAACCAATGAGATGCATTTCATTCAGGCGTTGCCATTAAACAATTAATAAATAATCGCGATTTCTGTGCCACGCACGATAGCGTAATATTTATATATAGATTTTCAAGCATAAATTACTTTTTAATTTATCTCTATCACGTGTAGCTCGATTACGAAAGGTTAATCCGCTTGCCCTTAAAGCAATGTAAAAAGTTCAGCAATTGTTTCCGTCTAATGTTCCATAACAAAATTAAAACTTCCTCTATACAAAAAATAAATAAATTAATGTAAATAAGAAACAAATTTAACAGACATGTGACTGAACCACGCGCTTATGCACCGAAATGATCGGAAAGACTGACGTAAGTCGCAAAATCTTGGGTTAATAACTCCTGGCATGCGGTGACATGTGAAAGTATCGCTTTTAATAAATTTCAAAACTTTATTTGATTGCATAATTGATATTTTTCATATAAAAATTCTTTTCGATGTTAGTGGGTAATCTGAAACATATATTACATGTAAAAAAATAATTAGAGTTAAAAAAATGGTTTTCCCCTATATTCTGTAACCCGAGGAGCTCTGGTTCGATCCCCTAGTATGTATAATAGAAATAAAATTGAAATAACTTTAGCTGAATTAAGTGTCTAGCGTAACTGTCTAGCGTAAGCATGAAATTTTGCTAAACAATGGCAAAAAACATCAATTTTTTAAACGTTTATGTAAATATTGGTGGGATTTAAAGTTTTTTTCATCATTCTGTATTACAATAGAATGAAAAATATGTGTATTTATTCAATATTCCACATTTTTAAAAATAAGCGCTCCGAACGTACCTTATTACCGAACGTAACCTCCGAATTACCTTAGATACCTTAAGGCGGTTCTCAAATTCTCTGCACATCAACTAGAAAATTACTGGCACATTTCTGATTCATTTTTAAACGTAAAGACATGAAATTTGCAGGCCTGACTATTGAAACAATTTGGAATCGAATAACGTTTTCCATTTTTGGATAAATAAATTACTTTTCGAATTATAAGCGATTCTTGTCAGGTGATGAAAACTTTTTTCCATTTCTGGTGCTGCCTCATCGGAACAAAACGCCCACTTTGACAGTGTTTTTTGAAAGACTTTCTGATCTTACCAAAAAATCAAAAATGCCATAGGATTACATAGTTTCTGAATAAGAACACCTGCCAATTTCAAGATTTTTCGAACAAAAATTAATTTAGAAATGCGTGCAGAAAGTAGTTCGTTTGGATTTGAGAACAGCCTCAAGAACACAGAAGATATGTCAGCAGTGCGAGACAAGCCAATTTACCATGTAGCGTATTTATGAGATGCCCAAATTCCATTATTTTCAGACACATTTTTTAATTAAGTTTAGTTCGCAAACGCATCGAATTGGAAGTTACTCATGTAACCGAATTGCTTTTTATCCGTATTTCTGCAAATATAAAAGATTTTTCAAAAATTGCTGTCGTTTTGAACTGAATTTCTGCACACGACAGCATTGGAAATAATATGAATGTTTTTTTTTTTTTTTTTTAAACATGCTTTCATTAAAATTCACTAAAATGTAGAAAACAAAATATTTTTTTATTGCACTTCCAAATTTGGCGATATTTCGCCAAGATGACAAAAATTTGGCGCTATTGTGGTAATTCCTGCCATTAATACTTTTCAACAAATACTCATTGTTCAGGTGATACTGATGTTAACGTAGGAAATGAAACTATAATTGAGTAACCATTAAGTAGTATTAACCCTATTAGTGTTGGTTTACCCGTAGTAGTGTTTTTGAGATGTCTTTCGAAAACGGAGGCCGCTTGGTGGTAAAGAATTTTGAAAAATTCCGAAAGTGTTTACTAAATTTAGTTATACTATAGGTATGTAAAGTTTCAAGATTTTATTTCGATTGGTTTATGAGATAGGGTGATTTTTAAAATTTTAAATTTGCCTCCCGTTGCCCTTCTTTAGGGTTAGAATTTTTAAAAAATAATGTCTAATTCATGTATTTCCCTCAGGAATACATATAATAACCCCAAATTTCAACGCTCTCTGTCAACATTAAGTGCATGAAAAATGAGTAAAAAAATTTGACTGCCACATACAAACAGAATTGTCAGTTAAAGCTGTTCTCAAATCCAAAGGGTCAACTTTCTGACATAAGTTTTAATTCATTTTTGTTCGGAGACGCATGGAACTAGAAGGTGTTGTTATTCGGAAACTATGTCATCGAACTATTTTTTCCGTTTTCTTGTAAACGCAATAGATCTTTCAGAAAATATTGTCAAAGTTAGTATTTTGAACCGAACTTCCGAAAGAAAGAATAAAATGCAGTCAGGAAGGGGAGAAAAACGTATTATATAGTATATATATCAACTTACAGATCGAATACAGGGCTGTTCAAAAGAATTGGAATACATATTTGGCTATGCATGGGCGGTAACTACTGAAATCAGATTTTTAAATGTTTACGTAGTTATCTTATTTACCTTATTTCCCTAAGTAACTAAGTTTCGTTAAAGTTTTCAGGGTGTGTTGGAAAGTATTTCATAATCTATGTTGTACGCATGATTTTTCTTACTTGTTTTTATTACTTTTTGTCCGTAAGTGTATCAAATTGGCAGGTGCTCTTATTAAGAAACTATGTAATCGAAATGTTTTTCTGTTTTTCGATAACGACAGAAAAATTTTCAGAATATGCTGTCAAAGTTGGCAGTACAAACTGAATTTTCGGACGTGACAGCGCAGTAAATGAAAAAAGAAGCTATCGTCCTAAACTGAATTTTCGGACGTGACAGCGCAGTAAATGAAAAAAGAAGCTATCGTCCTTAGACAACAATTGTTTTTGATCCAAGATGTAATTCATTGATCGGAAAAAAGGTTAGATTACAAATCACTTCAATAACCATGCCTCCAAGTATCATGCTTTTACGTTTAAAAACAAGTTGGAAATTGCTCGTCAAACGTGGCAAATGAAGTGCGTTCGTACTATAACTAGTTTTATAATTATTTTTTGCACCCCATATTGTACTGAATGTGTATTTATTTGCAATTCATAAGTGTATAGTCTGTAACATCATTAAAATGCACTTGCAATAATTTTTTCCCATTCCCCTTAATGTAACGGTAAACTTTTGACTGTCCCTGTAATTAAACTATACATCCGATTTTCATGAAATTTGAAATGGCTCGACAAAATTTTGCAGCAATTATATATTTAAAATTTCAGCCCATTCGGAAAGCTGTAACATCATTAAAATGCACTTGCAATAATTTTTCTCATTGGCTTTAATGTAAAGAAAAACTTTTGACTGTCCCTGTAATTAAACTATACATCCGATTTTCATAAAATTTGAAATGGCTCGACAAAATGTCGCAATAATTATATGTTTAAAATTTGAGACCATTCGGAAAGCTTTAACATCATTAAAATGCACGTGCAATAATTTTTCCCATTGGCCGTAATGTAAAGAAAAACTTTTGACTGTCCCTGTAATTTAACTATACATCCGATTTTCATAAAATTTGAAATGGCTCGACAAAATTTTACAACAATCATATATTTAAAATTTCAGACCATTCGGTTGGGTAGTTTTTGCTCTATTATATGCGGACAGACGGACTGAACGACGACTATAGGTGCTACGTATTTATATAATTACGAACGCACCTAATGAGTCAGAAAGTTTCGCGTTGTTGAGCGGGGAAAAATATATTTTTGAGAACCGTCTTAAAGTTAGTGTAAACGTCAATAACAATTTGGATATCACCGCCATTTATAATACAAGAATGTATTTAAATAAATACATGTATTTTTTTTTTTTTAATTTCTACTGAAGTAATAATAATTCCAAACTGAAAATAACTAATTCTTCTTTTAGGAATAAATGCACTGTTACTTTTTCAAAGGGTTATTTTATAAATTAAAGTGCATAATATATCAGATCGTTAGAGGGTACTTCAGTCAAGTGAAAAGACCCGTTTGCTAATGCCTTTGGGAGAAATTTATAACGATATCTCGGCTCGGTCGCATTTCAATATTTTTGAATGATTTTTTTTTTACATTGAATAGCTGAGATCGATCTGTACAAAGGCCGTTTTTAGGTGCGTTCGTAATTATATAAATACGTAGCACCTATAGTCGTCGTTCAGTCCGTCCGTCTGTCCGTCTGTACGTCCGTCTGTCCGTCCGTCTGTCTATCCGCATGTAACAGAGCAAAAACTACCCAACCGATTGGTCTGAAATTTCAAATATATGATTGTTGCAAAATTTTGTCGAGCCATTTCAAATTTTATGAAAATCGGATGTATAGTTAAATTACAGGGACAGTCAAAAGTTTTTCTTTACATTACGGCCAATGGGAAAAATTATTGCAAGTGGATTTTAATGATAATAGAGCCTTCCGAATGATCTGAAATTTTAAAGATATAATTGTTGCAAAATTTTGTCGAGCCATTTGAAATTTTATGAAAATCGGATGTATAGTTAAATTACAGGGACAGTCAAAAGTTTTTCTTTACATTACGGCCAATGGGAAAAATTATTGCAAGTGGATTTTAATGATATTAGAGCCTTCCGAGTGATCTGAAAATTTAAAGATATAATTGTTGCAAAATTTTGTCGAGCCATTTGAAATTTTATGAAAATCGGATGTATAGTTAAATTACAGGGACAGTCAAAAGTTTTTCTTTACATTACGGCCAATGGGAAAAATTATTGCAAGTGGATTTTAATGGTATTAGAGCCTTCCGAATGGTCTGAAATTTTAAAGATATAATTGTTGCAAAGTTTGTTGAGCTATTTCAAATTTTAGGAAAATCGGATGTATAGTTTAATTACAGGGACAGTCAAAAGTGTTCCGTTACATTACAGGAAATGGGAAAAAAATATTGGAAGTGCATTTTAATGATGTATCAGACTATGCACTTCATAAAGTGCAAAAACTTATACATTCAGTATAATATGGGGTGCAAAAAATGATTATAAAACTAGTTATAGTACGAACGCACCTCATTTGCCACGTTTGACGAGCAATTTCCAACTTGTTTAATTTTTCGTCGATTTTGATTGCGGACTTTTTATTTTTTTTTATTTATTTTTTTTTTTTTTTAAATGAGGATGCTTTTAGTTTCGAAACTGATTCCGAAAATGAAAGTGTCCTCATCAAGAATATTTGTAAACAAAATTAAAAAATGGCATTTGTACAGATCAATCTCAGCTATCCAATGTCAAAAAAAAAAAAAACATTTAAAAATATTGAAATGCAGCCGAGATATCGTTATAAATTTCTTTCATAGGATTAGCATTAGCGAACGGGTCTTTTCACTTGACTGGAGTAGCCTCTTAAACACTATATAATTACTGAAAAGAAATTTATGCAAGTCTCCGTTAAAGTGAGACTAACGGAATGTGGATAATTCATCTGGTATTTAAAGCCATAACCCGCTTAGTAAAATACCATAATGTCATACTCTTGACGCATAATGATATAATAGCTACCATAATAGCAAGCATAATCGCTATACTTTCAAGAATTTTGTTACCTGTTGAAACAACAAATTTAAACGGAGATAAATGTCTTATGTGATAAAATATAATTAAAAATGATTTTGATTTTACAAGAGTTGTTTCTATTTTGATGCCTGGTTTATTTATTTATTAGCCCCCGGTATGCTATTTCTTTCTCCCAGCTAATAAAGCGTCGCCTCCAAAAAATAACGTTCCGTTGTATAAGCTAGCCGTAAAACAAAGCAGATGTATCATTGTATTCTACTGCAATTTTTAGGTACGTTCGTAATTATATAAATACGTAGCACCTATAGTCGTCGTTCAGTCCGTCCGTCTGTCTGTCCGTCCGCACAACAGAACAAAAACTACCCAACCGAATGGTCTGAAATTTTAAATATATGATTGTTGCAAAATTTTCTCGAGCCATTTAAAATTTTATGAAAATCGGATGCATAGTTTAATTTCAGGGACATTCAAAAGTTTTCCGTTACATTACGGCCAATGGGAAAAAAATTATTGCAAGTGCATTTTAATGATGTTACAACCTTCCGAGTGGTCTGAAATTTTAAATATATAATTGTTCTAAAATTTTGTCGAGTCATTTCAAATTTTATGAAAATCGCATGTATAGTTTAATTACAGGGACAGTCAAAAGTTTTCTGTTACGATACGGCAAATGGGAAAATATTATTGCAAGTACGTTTTAATGATGTTACAGCCTTTTGATTAGAATGAAATTGATATTCACTTATTGAAGTGGACTAAAATATACATTTAGTACAATATGCTGCGCAAAAAATATTTATAAAATTAGTTATAGTACAAACGCACCTCATTTGCCACGTTTGATGTGCGATTTCCAACTTGTTCAAACTTCTAAGCATCGCACATTTTCAATTTTCATAGCGTCGTATTGGGGGGGGAGGGAAGTACTTTTAAATGCAATTTGTTTGAAAACTGCATCTCCATTTATTTTTGAGATATTAATTTCTTTGTAATTTTTAACGTCATTTGTTTAATTTTGGAAACTCAAGTACTCCATTTCTGTCGAAACTAAAGGAAAAATAATTGGAAAATAGCAATTATATCTTTTTGTTGCCATTTTCCCATAAAAACTGAAAAAAATGTACTTAAAATACGTGCTATTTTGATAAAATATAAACGAATGATTTCTGATAAAACATGGAGCTATTATAAACTAAATTTAACTTTAAGTATCTATATTAATATTACAACAAATGAAGTCATATAAATCATTAGATAGCCGATTTTTTTTTTTTTTTTTTTTTTTTTTTTTGAATGACGATATCTCCTTTTTTGGATTAGTGTATTATTCAGTGATAGTGACGTCATATGCGTACTTTACTGTAGATATTGTTTAATACTGGGTCGCAAATGAGGAATTCTTGAGCGAATGCGGATGACGTCATTTTATATAAAATAAAGCGTGTGTTTTAAGTCTTAAAATTGAAATATGTTTTTGTACTATTTATGCATATATACTTAATATTTTTTTTCATCCGGGGCGACACTAAATTCTGAAAAAGCAAAATTCCTGTTTTCCAGTTTATTTATTTATTTATTACGAGCAAAATTTCTTAAAACTCAACCAACGGTTATTTTCATTATTTTGTAGAAATATATGAGAGTGTCCCGAATTCATTCTGTAAGGAAAGGCAAAGTACACATAAAGAAACACTTTTGGTTTAGCAATGTGAAGTCGGAAATGAAAAGTTTTGGCGAAAAATAAGAAATGCGGAAGAAAGGAAAAAGAGCGTTTTATTCACATAACAATTACAGTAAGTGCTCGAATGTGCCACTGGCAGAGTCTAGCAATTAGCGTACCTTTTTGCAGATTCCAAGTGTTTCACGAACATTTTCAGTAACGACTGAAAGTCTTGCAATGAGGTCCTCGCCAGAGTCTTCTGGTGTCTCACAGCGTGTTTCTTTCTCTCCCCACCCCCCTTTTAGTTGACGGTAACCTAACCGTCAGTTTCTGTTTCCATATATATAGCCATTAATTTCATTCACTCTAAATAAAAAGGAGGAACAACTTGCGAATACGCCCGGAGTCCGCCATCTTGTTTCTTTATTGATCATCGCCGATTTTAAATTCCTTTATTTGGATTTATTTATTTATTTTTGTTGTTATTTATTTTTGTTCTTGTTTATGTTTGTTGTTGTTTATGTCTGTTGTTGTTTATGTTGTCAAATTAAGCATAATGTGGTTATAAATGACCACTTTACTGCGAGGAGTGAATAGTCACTCTGTCGCAGAGTCAAAATATCCCCAACCTCTTTAGAGTGACTATTCATTCTGAGCAAAAGTGAAATTTTTGACTCTCTGAAAGAGTGAATAGTCACTCCTGGAAAGTGAATATTCATTTTAAACAGGGGTGGATAATAACTCTTTTGGAGGAGTGACTATTCACTCTTGCTAAAGGAGTGCGGTTTTTCACCCCTGGTAGGAGTGAATAGTCATTCTTTCATAGGAGTGAATGTTCATTTTTTATGGAGTCAATTCTTTTTTTATTTTGCTTTTATGGGCATTTTAAAAGAATCACATATTTTACAGCATGCAATGAAAATAGACACAAGCGTGGTAAAGATTGGAATAAAATACTTTATTAGCAATATTTATTTAATTCATAGTTTGAAACATCAATTGAACTTTTAAGGAAAAATTAAGTTAAAGTTACACATTGAATTTAAATCAGATTACTGACAGAAATAAACTAATATATTTTATTCCAATCTTATCCTTTGTGTTTGCTTTTATTGCATGCCCTATAAAGATGTTTCTTTTAGAGTTTTATAGGGCAGATGTGCCTGTAATGGACACCCTTAAGGAATTTCTTTTAAAATTATTTTTTTATTAATAGTTATAATTATTATATTCCAGTTTTTTCAATATTATATAAACCTATCAACAATATTTAACCATTCTTATAGTTCCATTTCGCAATATGTATCAAAATTTAATTTTAAATAACAGAAATATATCAAAACAACCAAAAGCCCAGTAATGGACACCCCTGTGGCCCAGTAATGCACACCCCATAAAAAGTAATAACTATAATTGTTTTTATAACTGTATTTAGAACCAGAATTTAATGAAACAAAATATTTATTTTCAAATAAATTTAACAATTAGGATACCAGTAATTAATAAAATATTTGTGATAATCATTTACTGTTTACATCCATTATTGTAATTATCAGAAGATCGATGTTTTAATTATTCTAGATGGATAGTTTAAAATACTAAATATCAGGTAATTACAGCTATGAAATTATTGAGACAGCGGGGGATTAAAAAAGGTAATTTAAAAAAAAGTTTTGGAACATTATTAGTGTTTAGTTTTGTCTCACTATTTTTAACAATTAATATTCAAGAGACTACCTGATATGTCATTTATAATAATTAATATTACAAATATGAAAGAAATGATATTATGAATTGAATATTTTAAATACTAAATAAAATAATTTCAAAATAGAACTGTAGAACTGATGTTTGACGCCACTGATCTGCAGATTTACTAGTTTCATTAATATTACCCATAACTTTAATATTACTTTTTTTTGTTTTTTGTTTTTTTTGTCAGAGGTGAATAAGGAAACATTTAAGACAGAAAATAGATTTTTAATAGCTTCTGTAACTTGTTTTTATTTAAACGGAGAGGGATTAAGCCCTATGAGCCCCTCTTTGACTGTGCTCTTAAACAATATTTTCTGCTTCCTGGCTGGTTTGATTGCCAGATTCTAAAATATGCAAGGTACATATACATAAAAAAAAGAATGAAATATTGAAATTTTATTAATCACATAAAGTTAATTTAAAAGCAGCTATTTATAAAAGTTTTGGTGTTATTACATTTGGTAAGCATAACTTAAAAATTAAATTTGATTATTTAGGTTTGCTGTTTAAGTCAAAATATTTTATGCATTATAAACATTACTGAAATTACATTTTTAGCAATGTCTACATGGGGTGTCCATAACAGGAAAATGACTAATTAACCATCGCAGTAATGGACATCCCCCTCTTAAAACCTTAAAAATAAATGAAATTTTATAAATGGCCTTTAGTATATAAAATTCTAAGTTTTTTTTTATTGGTACTCAAACAAAAACATTCAAATTTTGCAAGAAAATAAATAATATATAAATTAATTAAACGAAGCCAGCTCTTAGCTTCTTCGTTAAGATTTTCACAGAAAAACAGCGAAACTTTGAAACATTATTTTCTGCTTCCTGATTGGTTTGATTAAAAGTGTCAACATAGCCCAGTTTTATAAAACATGCAAGGGGGAATTATAAAAAAATTAATTAAAGCTAAATATTTATTAGTTATTTTTGTATGAACAAAAAACATCAAGGGGTGTCCATTACTGGCACATCTATCCCAAATAACTATTTAATAGGTGGATGTTATATGTTTAACAATGCTTGATTTCATTTTAATTTTTGTTTTAAATATAAATTCCTATCTTTTTTTACCGTACTTTTTCCGTGAATTGTTGCTATTTTTGCAAAGTCCTAAAAATAGCAATGTAAAAATGTTATTTTCTGCTGCCTGATTGGTTTAATTAAAAGTGTCACCAATAACCCAGTTTTATAAAACATGCAAGGGGGAATTATAAAAAAAAATAATAAAGCTAAATATTTATTAGTTATTTTTGTATGAACCAAAAGCATCGAGGGGTGTCCATTACTGGAAGGGTGTCCATTACTGGCACATCTACCCTAAATAACTTTTTAATAGCTGGATGTTATATGTTTAACAATGTTTGATTTAATTTTAATTTTTGTTTATAAATTCCTATCTTTTTACCGTACTTTTTCGTGAATTATTGCTATTTTTGAAAAGTCCCAAATATAATAAGGAAAACAGTTAAAAAATAATTCTTGTAAAATTTGCAAATTTTGTGTTTTAATTATTTATTGAAAATAAACTCCTTAAGGCTGTTCTCAAATCCAAAGGGGCAACTTTATGACATAAGTTTTAATTCATTTTTTTTTTTCGGAAATGCAAGAAACTAGCAGGTGTTGTTCAGAAACTATTTAACAGAACTGCCTTTTTCCGGGTTTTTTTTTTTCTTTTTTTTTTTTTTTTTTTTTTTTTTTTTTTTTTTTTGCAAACGCAATAGATCTTTCAGAAAATAGTGTCAAAGTGGGCGTTTTGAACCGAATTTCCGAGCGAAAGAAGAAAACCCGCTCAAGGAACGGCGAAAAAGTCTTTGTCACGTGATCAAAATCGCTTTTAACTCAATGGGTAATTTATTGATCAAAAAAATGGAAAACACAGCTCGATTCCAAATCGCTACCATAGTCAGACCTTCCAATTTTATTTCTTTCCGTTAAAAAATGAATTTGTAAATGTGTCAAAATGTTTTGCACTTGTTGAGCAAAGCAGTTGAGAACAGCCTTAATAAGTTTAATGCTCAAAAACAACTAAAGAAAAAAAATATAAAACACAAATACCCCCCCTCCCCCTCCTCTTTACCTGTCACATTTAACTTAATTTTCATAAAACTATTTTTATGTATTTACTAAAATAATAATGAAAAGGTTTTTTAAACTATTTTATTGAAATGTATACAATTTTGTATTTTAATCACTACAATTATTTAAAAATGCAGCTTTACATATATTCGCTCCACCCACTCCCCAAAACCTCTTTTTCTTTTTCTTGGCTTTTCTTTCTTTTTTTACATTCTTTTATTTAGCTAGACATGTTTAATGTATATAGAGATTAAATTTTGCAATCTGTCTTTCATTCACTTCCTGTTACACTAAAATTACACACGTAGTTGTGTTACCGATGAAAATGCAACATTTAAATATTTTTTAGAACTTACAAGGGAACCACTTTTGGTGCAGCTCGCACCTAGCATTGAGACCTTAAGCATTTTAAAGCCCTATATTACGAAATTTGAGAATCGATAAATTTTTTCTGTTAAAATAATAGTATTTCTTGATTTTACTGCAGCATAACTTTCTGAAAATGCAATTTTCGAGACCACTTATCAGACTATTAACATGAAGTTTTTTTTAAAGAAAAGCCTTTAAAAATGAAAATTAGTTAATAATAAGTATAAAATATTGAAAAAAAGTTTAAAATTTTCTTCAAGAACCCATGAATTTGATTTTGAAAAATTGCAACATTATATTCACATTTTTGGCGGGGAAAAAGTTAGCGATTATTTTCAAAAGTAGAGCTTTCCGGCAACACTAGCTAATTTGTTTGCCTTGTGTGAGTGGGCTTCAGTAGAAATTGTAATGTCCGACCTAATTAGCCACAGTAACTTTCTAAATTGTGTAAAAATATTAATTTATGATTACTTTTACCAAAGGACCATTTAATACAGCAACATTCCATTTTAAACATTCGAAACTTTAATCCATTCGATTTCAAAAGAAAAAGTTTGCTTATTTTGTATTTCACTAAAAAAATAGTTTTCAAAGATCTTGAAAGTTTTTTTTTTTAACAGAAATATATTTACTATTTATATATTTATCGTCTGCATAGAGAAAAAAAAAAGAAAAACCTAATTCTTGTTTCTTATGCTATCAATTCACAAACAAATCGTAATCTGATATAATTCTAATATGTACTGCACTGTACATTTACTCCCCGGATAAAGCGGGCGGATAAATTGTAGCGCCATATTTGGCTACTTAACTCACTTTTGGCGTGAAATAAACAAATAAAAATGTAATAATAAAAAATTAAAAGTATAAAAAAGTATATAAAATATGATTTTAACAGAGAAATTTTATCGGTTCTTTAACTTTTATGTTTAGGGCTACAAAATGCACTAGGTCTTCATGCTAGGTGCGAGCAACACCAAAAGTGGTTCCCTTGTTAGGTGTAAAGAAAAAAAAATTAAAGGCATTTTTGCATTAGCCGGGCAGAGGTGATAAATCGGCAAATACGCTTTATTTTTAGAACTGTATACGAGATGCTATAGCACTAGAGATAATTATGCGCCAAATCATACTTGCTTAAATATGCCAACTCTCTGACTAACCGAATTCAATTATACAATGATTCGTATAAGCGGGTCTTGGCACTACTTTTTTTGTAGGGTGGTCCGTTACTTTTGGTCTGCCCAGTGGCCCGAGTCACCTGTTACCGGCCCTGGTTGAACTCGCGAGCTAATGCTATTCCTATGGGGAGGTTATTTGCTAATATCTCGTTTGCATTTCGACATTTTTAAATAATTTTTTTTTTTGCATTCGATATTTTTCGATATATATTCGATTTTTTTGCATTTTACATCGCTCCTTTTTTTATTTTTTCGATTTTGGTTTCACATATTTTTTTATAATGACACTTTCATTTTCGGAACCGGTTTCCAAGCTGAAAGTAACTGTATAAAAAATATCTGCAACCAAAATCGAAAAAGTAAAAAAAGGAGCGGCGTAGAGGTGCACCTCAGCTATCCAATACACAAAAAAAGTCGAAATGCAAACGAGATATTAGCAAATAGAAATAGGAATAGCATTAGCCCGCGAGCGCTTCGCCTGACGAGGACAGGAGCCTTAATAATATCTGCAAGTTCTACTTCCAGGACAGAAAAAATTAAAACAGCTAATAAAATAAGAAAGCAGGCTTTCTAACATCTAGCACTGACGTAACAAAACTAAAGAATATAATATTATACAGAAATAATCAAGGCACCAATAAATTTTGAGGTATCGGAATGTTGTCTAATTATTTAATTATGATAGTTGTAATTGAAAAGCATTGTTATTACGCAATTACGATCAAGTGAATAAAACTTCCTCGAGTGCCAGCATAGTTGGATGTAGGCCAAATGCCTTAGGGATACAGGTTTTCCACATGGCCAAGGATATTTCTATGACATTAACGGCCCAAGAAGAAAAAGGGCCAGTCGTCGTTTTCTAGGAAATAATCCCACGGCACGTGCCCAGCCTATAGAAGATGGAATCTCGAGCCGGACATACAGTCCGTGACTTCATCAGAATAGCCCCCGAAGTTAATTGAAGACCCCATAGGATATGCCCCGAATCATTTTTTCCTTATAACTTCCTTTAAAGTAACCGAAATTTGAAAAGTATGTCTAGCAAATCCAATGATATAACTACAGGACTGAAAGAAATAATTTTCCAAGAAATCCGGAATCATATTAAGAGGGAGGAGGAGTTACAGGTTCAAACACCCTCCGAAATTTTCAACATCTATACTTTTTTTTTATTAAAAGAATTATTTAATTTTTAAGTTTTTTTTTCTTTTTTTTTTTCCTCGAAGAGAAAGGTTGGAATATCATACTGTATCAATTATGAAATTGTGAGAAAAAATACATTTCAAGATACAGCTGTGAGATATTATGCTAAAATTTAAAACTAAAACTCCTCCAGATTAAGCTAATCTAAAGATATAACTACAGGACTGAAACTTAACGTAAAGGAATAATTTTCCAAGAAATCCGGAATCATAAAGAGGGAGGAGGAGTTATGAGATTCAAACACCCTCCGAAATGTTCAACACCTATACTTTTTTTATTCAAAAATAAATTATTTGATTTTTTATTTTTTTTTTCCTCGAAGAGAAATGTTGGAATATCATAATATTATATAAATCATGTAATTGTGAGAAAACACTACATCTGTGAGATATTATATTAAAATTTAAAACTAAAACTCCTCCAGAAATCTAGCTATAATTTTTCTAGCTACAGCGTTGATCTAATCGACCAGAAAAAAAGAACATTCCATAATATTTTATGACCAATTTAGGATAGAAAAGCAAATGCCACTCGCATGGGAATTGTAAATCTTAAGGCTGTTCTCAAATCCAAAAGGGCTACTTTCTGACAAATTTTTGAATTCATTTTTGTTCGAAGACGCATGATATTTTCCATTCTTTGATAAACGCAAAAGATCTTTCAGAAATTACTGTCAAAGGGGGAATTTTTAACCGAATTTCCGCGCGCGGCACAGCCAAACAGGAGAAAAACTGATTGTCACTCAACCAGAATAGCTTATAACTGGATTAATTTATTTATCAAAAAACGGAAAACTCATTTCGATTCCAAAAGCGCTTCAGTAGTCAGGCCTGCCAACTTTGTGCCTTCACGTTGTTGAGCAGAGGACTTGAGAACCGCTTTAAATAAAAATAAATTAAATATAAATCTAAAATAAGTACAATAAGCCCAGTGGTAGGAGAGCAAAAAAAAAAAAAAAAAAAAAAAAAGGCCGAATTCGGAATTAATTACGGGATAGCTGGAAATTGTTTTAATCCCTTCAGTTTAGGTCTAGATGTTTAGAATGAATATGTTTCTAAATGTATATGAATGTTGTAATGAATTTTCCCCTCGTACTAGGTGAGCGTTAGGAAATAGTAGATTTATAGTCAAAAAACACGTTTTTTTACATACCATAACAGTATCTCCAAACAGCTAACTCTGCCAAAAACATTGTCAATACAAAGGTTGTAGAGCTTAAAATTCTGAGTAAAATGAGTACCTACACTTAATATTTTTGTTGAACATTAAGGTTACAATTCCACTTTAAAGTTTTAGACCCATGGTCAGGGGGTTGAACTCAGAATTAATCAGGATAAACTGGAAATTGTTTTAATCCCTTCCGTTTAAGCCTAAAATGAACGTACTATGTTTTCTTCCTCGTACTTGGGTGAACGTTAGAAAATATGTGCATATTTATTTTCGGAAAAACACGTTTTTTTTTAATTACCCTAACAATATCTCAAAACAGCTAACTGTATAAAAAAAACATTGTCAATACAAATGTAGTAGAGTTTAAAATTCTGAATAAAATGAGTACCATCATTAATATTTTTGTTCAACATTAAGGTAGCAATTCTATTTTAAAATTTTGCCTTAATCGCTAATCAAGAGCTTGAAGCCAGGAGAGACCAACTTAACTTAACAATATCTTAAAATATCTAACTCTATCAAAAACACTATCAGTACGAAAGTTGTAGAGCCTAAAATTTTGAGTAAAATGAGTACCTACACTTAATATTTTTGTTCCATATTAAGGACGCAGTTTTGAGATATTGTTAAGTTAACTTGGTCTCTCCTGGCTTCAAGCTCTTGATTTGAAAATTTTTGACATAGAATTGCGACCTTAATGTTGAACAAAAATATTAATGATGGTACTCATTTTATTCAGAATTTTAAGCTCTACAACATTTGTACTGACAATGTTTTTTATAGAGTTAGCTGTTTTGAGATATTGTTAAGGTAATTAAAAAAAAAAAACGCGATTTTCGAAAATAAATATGCACATATTTTCTAACAGTCACCCAAGTACGAGGAAGAAAACATTGTACGTTCATTTTAGACCTAAACTGAAGGGATTAAAACAATTCCCAGTTTTCTCCTAATTAATTCTGAGTTCAACCCCCTGACCACAGGTCTAAAACTTTAAAGTGGAATTGTGACCTTAATGTTCAACAAAAATATTAAGTGTAGGTACTCATTTTATTCAGAATTTTAAGCTCTACAACATTTGTATTGACAGTGTTTTTGACAGAGTTAGCTGTTTGGAGATACTGTTATGGTATGTAAAAAAACGTGTTTTTTTACTATAAATCTATACATATTTCCTAACGCTCACCTAGTACGAGGGGGGGAAACATAGCATATTCATTCTAGACCTAAACTGAAGGGATTAAAACAATTTCCTGCTTTCCCCTAATTAATTCCGAATTCAACCCCCTAACCACTGGGCTAAATGCCTCTTTTCAACATTGATATATGCACAACTTTTGAATTTTCAATAGAAATAGCAAATTTTTATCCCAGAAGAAAGACTTATTATAGCCAAAATTTTTTTGAAGGAGTTGAGGGAGGGGAGACCTTGAGCAGAGATTATGTTGGATTATGGAAAGCAGGATAATGTGCACATGATTAGGTATAAATGATTCATTTATTAGAAGGAGCTCCGATCCCCCAAGCTCATCTGACTACGCCCCTACCAGAAAAAGGAATCTCGGTTCTTAAATTAGACTAAAAGTAAATAATATGTTCCTTTTTTTCAATACTAATGAAATATACTTTCAGGGAAGTGTGTGTGTGGGGGGGGGGGGGGGGAGGTTACATCTAAAGACAATTTTTGTACTAGATTCACAATACAATACAATAATTGTACTAGAAAAGCAGAGTCGAATACAACTGTCTAGTGAAATATGCAAAGAGTCTCCACTCTAACTTCAACCTGGAAGATTTAGCAATGATGAAGATTTTTAGAGAAATTTTTTAACAAACTATTTTTGCATTATGGGAGTTGTGATGACATGATAGAAAATTTTGGAAGTGCACAGTAATTCGGTCAGTGACATCATATGTACTGTCAACAACATTCTGAATTGTGTGTAGCTCAATGTCGTGCGGGCGCAAATTTTGTTCGCAAACGTATCAAATTGACAAACTGCACGCGAAACTTTCTGACACATTTTTTTAAACGGAAAGTCATAAAATTGGAAGGCCTGACTATTGAAGCGATTTAGAATCGAAATAAGTTTTCAGTTTTTTGATAAATAAATTACTTATCGAGTTATAAGCGATTCTGATCTCTTGACGACCCGTTTTTCTCCTGTCTAGTGATGTCGCGTGCGTAAATTCGGTTCAAATCGTCCACTTTGACAGTAATTTCTGAAAGATCTTTTGTGTTTATGAAAAAAAATGGAAAAGTCTTTCGATTGCATAGTTTCTGAATAAAACAAATGCCAATTTCATGCGTTTCCGCATAAAAACGAATTAAAAAGTGTATCAAAAAGTAGCCCTTTGGATTTGAGAACAGCTTTAAGAAACTATGTAATCAAACTGTTTTTTTTTTTCGTACTTCTGTAAAGGCAGAAAATGCTGTCGAAGTTGGCATTTTGAACCGAACTTTCGGACGGGGACGCGCCAACACGGGATAGGGAAAAAATGCCGTCCTGAGTCAACAATCGATCATAACTCAAGGTGAAATTCTTTTATCGAAAAATGAAAAAAAAATGTTCGATTACAAATCACTCAAATAATCATGCTTGCAAATATCATGCTTTTATTTTAAAAAATGAATCAGAAAGTGTCGCGTTGTTGAGTTGGGTAAAACATAAATCCAAAACGGCAACTTTATGACATAAGTGTTAATTTATTTTTGTTCGGAAATGCATGAAACTAGGAGGAGGTGTTGTTCAGAAACTATGTAATTGAGCTGTTTTTCCGGGTTTTTTTTGCAAACACAATAGATATTTTTGTTGTTCAGAATGTAATCGAGCTGTTTTTTCCGGGTTTTTTTTTTTTTTTTTTTTTTCAAACGCAATATATCTTTCAGAAAATAGTGTCAAATTGGGCGATTTGAACCGAATTTCGGCGCGAAAGAAGAATATCCACTCAAAAGAGGGTGAAAAACGTGTTTGTCACGTGATCAAAATCGCTTATAACTCTATAGACAATTTATTTATCAAAAAATGGAAAACGCAGATCGATTCCAAATCGCTTCCATGGTCAGGCTTTCCAATTTTACATCTTTCCGTTTAAGGCTGTTCTGAACTACTCTGCTCAACAAGCTCAAAACGTTTTGACGCATTTACAAATTCATTTTTTAACGGAAAGATACAAAATTGGAAGGCTTGTCTATGGAAGCGATTTGGAATCGAACTGTGTTTTCCATTTTTTTAATCAATAAATTACCTATTGAGTTACAAGCGATTTTGATCACGTGACAAGCACGTTTTTCATCCTTTCTTGTGTGGATATTCTTCTTTCGCGCGGAAATTCGGTTCAAAACGCCCGCTTTGACGCTATTTTCTGAAAGATCTATTGCGTTTGCAAAAAAACGCAAAAAGCAGCTCCATTACATAGTTTCCGAACAACAGTACCTGCTAGTTTCATGCATTCCCGAACAAAAATAAATTAAAACTTATGTCATAAAGTTGCCCTTTTGGATTTGAGAACAGTCTTAAGAAAATGTAGATTTATAAGTATTAATGCGTAATACACGATTTTTTAATTAAATACCTTTTCGGAATTTTTTGTTAACATTTTATGAAGATTTACCCATATCAGGTCGTTTTAAGTTTAAGAGCCCTTGCAGCATAATAGAGTCTAATAAACAAACGTAGTTTGTTAGACAAATAAAAGTATTGATAAAGCTGATTCGAACGTTTTCTATGGAATAAAATGCGTAGCATTCTCAATGTTTGTGCACATTTTTAGGTGCGTTCGTAATTATATAAATACGTAGCACCTATAGTCGCCATCTGGTCCGTCCGTCCGTATGTCTGTTCGCATGTAGCAGCGCAAAAGCTACCCAACCAAATGGCTTGAAATTTAATGTATACAATCGCTGCAGAATTTTGTGGAGTCATTTCAAATTTTATGAAAATCGAATCAAAACTTAGAAATATATTAATAAAAGTTTTCTTCGTTCTATTAAATCCTATCATACGTAATTAATTCAATGATATCCCATGTTAGGTAATGATTTTAGGTTGCCATGGCGATTACGTTATATTTTAAGATGCAGTTATATTATTTCCGTATTACCGAATTCAATATATATAATCGTAATGAATTTTGTATTCATGCATTTCTGCATAAGAGTGCAACAGCTATTGCAACAAGATCTGAATATTTATAAAACTAGTAAATACTGAACTTGTGTGAAAACATAAATTATTTAAAAACAACGTTTAAACACACAATCAAATAAGTTGATTTGACCAGACGTATACGTTTCGTGAGTACTAGGACTCACATCCTCAGTGTAAAAAACTTTAAAAACAATATCCCCCCAACTTCATGTAGTTGGGGGGATATTGTTTTTAAAGTTTTTTACACTGAGGATGTGAGTCCTAGTACTCACGAAACGTATACGTCTGATCAAATCAACTTATTTGATTGTGTGTTTAAACGTTGTTTTTAAATAATTTATATATAAAACTAGTTATAGTACGAACGCAACCCATTTGCCACGTTTGACGTACAATTTCAGACTTGTTTTCATTTGTTATTAGGTAAAAAAATTATATTAAAAGAAAATGATATTATATCACTAATATATTCTTTTCTTCCACAGGTTTATTGGACTTTGGATTACCTAACACCTTCTTCAGACTAAATTAGTCAAGACAGGTATGAGGCGGTATTGGTATGCTAAATACATCATTACTTTACTGGCATCTACAGTCCTAACATTTCACTTCCTCCATTCTAAGATTAGCGATGGCAACACAGACTTTCTTCCTGAAGAATTGGACGCGTCACAATTTAGTCATGCAAAGGAAAGGAAAAACGTCTTCATCAACAACAGTTTCATGCTGCGCAAACTGTCTCAAGGAAACCTGGCTTCTGCCAACAGAAACCTCGAACCACCAACATGGGTTATACTACCAGGTAACGTAACGGTACATAAAGGAGATGAGAATGTGCCTTTAGATTTCGTCTTTGAACTAAATGCAGATAGAATATGTGATACTTTTGACAATTCCAGACGAAAAATTCTCATCTTCATAGCATCGAGCGCTGACCATTTTAGCCAGCGGAGGGTCATCCGCGAGACGTGGGGTTTGAAGTTGTTACAAGACGCGTACAACTACAGAATTGTGTTCCTGCTGGGTAAAGGGGATGAACAGACCCAGCATTTAATACAACACGAGAGCTATCGTTATGGCGATCTAGTCCAAATCAACTTGACCGAATCTTTCCGTAATCTCGGGAGGAAATCTGTTGCTGGACTTCAGTGGTCAAAGCTTTTCTGCAAATCGGCAGACTTCGTCATGAAAACGGACGATGACATCCTGATACATATTCCAAACCTACTGGATGCAGTTAATAATGCTCCAAATCCCGATTCGTTGTTAATGTGCCATGTAAACAGAATGAGAAAAATTTTACGGAAAGAGCTTTTAGATCAGGTGGCGCTGCCATCGAGCTACCACAAATATGAAGTGTCTGAAAATGAACTGCCAGGAGAGTACTATCCACCTTATTGTTCAGGAATGGCTTACGTTTTCTCAAATTCTGTCAGGGACAGACTTCTAGATGCGAGCAAATCGACTCCAATCTTCTTTATTGAAGATGTGTATCTAACTGGTTTTTGTCGTCACAAGGCGGGCATTATTATTACGCCACATGATGGCATCACCCTTCGACCTCCCATCGATGTAAACCAGGCAGCTTGCGTATTTAGGGATGGTCGCATAACTTCTCAAGAAGTGAGAGTTGATGAACTTCGACGACTATGGGCGGAACTCAATACACAAGGTTTCTTTTGCCCAGAAATTGTGGGTTACGCCCGCAAACATTAACTTTGAAATAGCGAAGGCGTGAGGCCTCATTATGTAATTAGTTTTAAAAGCCTTTGAAACATGAAAGAATAATTGTGTCCATGACTGAAAGCTTTTTGTGATTTTGTACTTATTTAAAAATGAAATGCATTTGCCACACTTGTTTGTTCCAATTTAAAAATTAATTAAGGGTAGTCTCGAATCTAAAGCAGTTACTTTCTGACACATTTCTGAATTTCTTTTTGCTCGGAAGTGCATTGGCAAGTATTCTTATTCAGGAACTATATAATCGAATAGCGTTTTCCATTTTTTGGTAAGGCAAAAGATCTTTCAGAAAATACTGTCAAAGTTGACCTGTTAAATACAATTTCTGGACGCAACAGTGCTGGAAAGGAGAAAAACCTGTCGTCACAAAAATTGTTTATAAGTCAATAACTAATTCATTTATCGAAAATGGAAACCGCATTTCGATTCCAAATCGCCTCAATAATCAGCCCTGCCAATTTTATGCCTTTATGTTTCACAATGAGTCAGAAAGTTTCGAATTTGTTGAATAGGGAACTTGAGAACCCCCTTAATAGTGAAACTCGTTTACAGGAGAAAGTTACTGCAATAACCGTGTTTATAAGACTTATAATGATGAAAATTTCGCCTATTACATTTTTAGGGCTGTTTCCAATTCCGAACTGACTATTTTTTGAAACTCTCACGATTGCATTTTCATTTAGGAGTACATGCATTTAATCAGATATCGATAAATCAAATAACATTTTCAATGAAAGCAGAGAATTAAAAAAAATGTTATCAAAGTTGTCTTTTTCAGCCGATTTTCAATACGCAACAGTTCGAGAATGATCATTGCGTGCAAAAATAAATTCGTTTTATGTGGCAGGAGGCTTCATTGTGTAATGTATTTTAAAAGACGTTGAGTGATGAAAAATGTGTTCATGATTGCAAGAATTTTATGTTTTGTACTTATTTGAAAATTAAATACATTTAACACAACTATTTGTAATTGTACTTTTGTTTTAAATTATTGTTGTTGACTTTTGTCTCCTAAACGACCGCAGAAATCAGAGCAGATACTTAAAACGCTGATCAATAATTCTATAATTAAAGTATATTTAAACAAGGCGTTTTTTGTATTAGATTGCTGAAGGAGAAAACACCGCATGAGGGAATTTACACTTTGTTTTTTTCATCCAACTTCTGCTGCAGCGTTCCACTACATTCCCTATTCACTCATCGACTCACTCGTCAACTCCCACATTAGAAGTTTCATTTCAAAAACTGACAGGAAACGGTTAATAACAAATCTTGGATTACTCACTTAAAAATCAAATTAAGCTCCTCTGTGGCGTACATCACATGTTGGAAATCATGAGTATATGATATAAATTTATGATTTGAAAAATCAATTTATCGTGTAAAGTAGGGGAGGAGTTGTAAACACAAGCTGACAAATTACAGTATGACGCGCACCATTCTCGCAATAAAAACTAAGTTTCAGGATTTCGGCAATTGGACGCGAATCAACCAACTAACGAAAATCAAGTTGGTTGTGTTTATGTCGGCCAATTATCAACACGAGGGATATATCCCCTATGGGGGGGGGGGGGGGTTCTTTCTAAGGGAACCTAACCCGTATTAACGCTTGGAAGTCCAAGGTTCGAAGAAAACCAGGAAAACTCCGAACGATTAGGCCGACGGGCGCGATTGGGATCGAACCCAGCACCTCTCGTCTACCAGCTTCGAGAGCAGAACCTCTCGGCCACTGGTGGGGTCTAACGAAAATCAAAAAGATGCCTACTAAACCAATTATTTTCTCCAAAGTAAAACAACAGATAGCAGCACTAAACAATTTTATTATAAGACTGCTCACAAATATGCACTATAATAATACTTTATAATATTACTTACAATTCTTTAATAATAATTAAACAAATCTAAATTTCCTACTTTCACAAAATTATTTTTATTGGTTAAATAAAACAAAAACTTCAGGGATTGTTACTAACTATCCAAAAAAGAAAAAAAACATTTTTGGTATTCTTATAAAAGTAACGAATCGTTCGGAAAATGACATCAAATTTGACATTTTGTGCCAATATTCGAGTTATGATAATTGCAGAATGTTGACCATGGAGTAAATAGCGAAAACTTTTTAAGAAAATGAATTCGTGGATATTTTAGAAAAATTTGTGAACACTCTTTTTTTTTTTTTGCAAATTAATTTTTAATTCTGAGTAAGTACAACAGGTGGCAGCACTAAATAACTTTTATTCAGGATCTTTAGTAATTTAAAATTGCCAAACGATTGACAAATTTAACAGAATGACTTTTATTTGCTAAAATAAATCATAGGATTTAAGTATTTTTATCCAGGATTTTAAAAAATCTAACAATGTGTTTTGCTTTCTTATAAAAGTAAGGAATTATTTAGAAAAGGACATGAAATTAGGCTTTTTTGATCCGATTTTTGGAATATGATGATGACAGAACGATGGTCGTAGAGCAAATATCTGAAATATTAGAGCAAAAAAAAAAAAAAAAAAAAAAAAAATAGTTTGTGAATAGATCAGAAAGATTTGTATTGAACAAAGATAAACAAATTTTTAAACTGAAAATTTATCAATTATTTCTGGATAACAACACCAGATGGCAGCATTAAACAATTTTTCAAGTAATAACTAAAGTTTTTATCATTCATCTACTTTGAATAAAAGTTTGACAATTGACAGAGGGGGGCAATGTTTATTTTTAGACAAAAGTAGTGGATTTAATTACATTGAATATTATTTATTTGAAGCATATGGGCCTAAGGATAATTTTTTACATACACCACAGCGTTCGAAATCCTTGGTGATCCGGTGGTCGGAGACGATCAAAAATTCAATAAGACCACTAATTTGAAAAATTTTATGGTCTACAGGACCAGTAACTTTTCCCACCTCTCTGACAGGTAAACGTAAACCTTCAAGCTCCTGTGAAAACCTCAACTAAATATAAATCACATTATTATATTTTATTTTATTTTGTTTTAGTTGCATTAAAACTTAGTCAGTTGAAATAAATAATCTGAAATGAAATATTTAATTAACAATTTTATAGTTTTTCTTTATGTACTGAATTTGGTACTTTTCGGTTAGCCGGGCGCCAGTGTTTTATTTACATTCATATATACATATATATGCACATATATGTACATATATATGTGTACACACACATACATAAATATATACATACATATGCATATATATATGTACATATATGTGCATATATATGTATATATGAATGTAAATAAAACACTGGCGCCCGGCTAACCGAAAAGTACCCTGAATTTTTAGCAAAATATAATTTTACATTTTATTATGCTGAAAATTTTGGATGTTTATATTCTACGAGGAGGCGTGGGGTCACTCAAAGGGTTAAAGGGACTTAATTAAATTTTATGTAGCAGGCCAGTGATGATTACTGTGGACCAGTAAATTCTTATGCTTACTGGTCCTAGGGACCAGTGACTTTTTTATATCAATTCTACTGCTGCACCATGCGCAAGAGAGGAGGTTGGACATGGACACACCCCCCGAAAAGACGATCCTTTCTCAACTGATGGGGGACACCAACATGGGTGCAAAAAGTCCATCCAAGCCAAGACTGAAAACTTTACTGACAAGGAAAGTCCCCATACGGGCATATTCAGAAAAATCTGAAAAAAATTACAGTGTTCTTCTCATGTGGATATATATGTTTATAAAAAATTTTTTGGCGGAACCTCGATAGAACGTCCGTAAAAAAATAATGAAAATTTCCTTTATTTGGCGATGAAATGAAATTTCGAAAAATGCTTTTTTATGTCGAATACTCTTTTCTTTAAGATAAAAATGTTTTATATTGAACTTGTTAAAATAAATTTAATGTAAATAACATTAGTTTTGTCAGTTTTAGTTTGATTTAACTATACTTTTGTCATGTATATATATATATATATATTTATAATGAAAGTTAAATATCAAATTTTATGAATTAAAACAAAATTAAAATTGTTTCAATATCTCAAAATTAAGTCCAATTGAACACGGTCGAGTCGATTCAACTTTGTTGCCATGGAAACGACGAATTTTTTGATATTGAAATGAATAACTGGTACATGAATTTTGCCTTTATTTTGGAATACGCTTAAATATATGAAAGTATTTTTTATATATGAAATTGTTTTTAAAGTAATAAAATTAAATAACAAGCACATAAATATGTAATACGAAAAAATGTATTTATTAAACTCTCTCATTGTTTATGAATAAATTCATTAAGGCTGTTCTCAAACCAAAAGGGTCAACTTTCTGACATAAGTTTTAATTCATTTTTGTTCGGAAACGCCTGAAACTAGAAGGTGTTATTCAAAAACTATGCCATCGAACTGTTTTTTTTCGTTTTCTTGTAAACGCAATAGATCTTTCAGAAAATACTGTCAAAGAAAAATTGAATGTGGCGGAAATTAGGAAGGAGTAGCAATACAAAAAGACATTTAACTGTGCACTAACAAACGATATCTTCTTTTTTTAATAAACTCATAGCCAACAATGTAGAACAGATAATACAACAAGTGATGTATTAGTGAAATTCAGAAAGGCATTGGCGATATGGTGAACTAAATTCCAGTTACTTTTTAAGAAACTTTCTTATTAATCCTTTGGGAAACACATTTGTTTTTCGGTCTCGCATTATTTTCTCAAAACAAAAGTCTTTCATATGCATTTTGAACCGAACTTCTGAACGAAAGAAGAAAATCCAGTCAATAAGGGGAGAAAAATGCCGTGTCACGTGATCAAAATCGCTTATAATTCAATAGCTAATTTATTAATTAAAAAATGGAAAAAACAGTTCGATTCCAAATCGCTTCCATGGTCAGACTTTCCAATTTTATATCCTTCCGTTAAAAAATGAATTTATTAATGAGTCAAAACGTTTTGCGCTTGTTGAGCAGAGCAGTTGAGAACAGCCTTAAATACTTTTTACACGCATTCTAAAAATCAATTAACAAATAAATTTCAGGTGCATTAAAATCGTTTGCTTTTCGGGAAGAAAAGTACTGCTCGCCAAATCGCGTGACGCTTTCGTCTTTTCGCGCCAAATACTCGAAAGTACAGTCAAACCTGTCTATCTCGAATCTCTCGGGAGTAAAAAAAAATTCGAGATAAACAGGTTTCGAGATATACAGGTTTTATATAAACAGACTAAGAAAATTTCTTTACACTAAATACAAAGCACTGAAGGTTAAAAATAGTAAGTTTTATTTACATACCTTACGAAAAGTAATCCGTTAGGCATTTTTGTTGCAAAACTTTTTTAGATTGGACAATTTTTTGCAGTTTTACAACAGCAGAGAAACAATCCTGATCAATATTGTCCTGGGATTCAGGAAAAATTCTCAATGTTTCAACGGCTTTTTCTGCTTCTTTTGGTGTGCCAACTCTTTCTATATTGATATTGTCGTCATTATCATTTTCCTCTTCATCATCAGAAATCCCTCGAACGTTTTCTAAAATTTCTGAATCAGTTAATAATGTCCCGCTCGTTACCCGTGATTCATCTACGTTTACAAAATCTTTAAACGAACTGTCAAAATTTAGTTCATCTCTGATAATCCTCCATTTCTTGGAGTTTTCATCAATTTTCACTGCCGACTTTTCTTCTTTGTCTTTTAGCTGTTGTTCTCCGACAGTGCATGGTTACTCAAATCCAGCCTTTTTAAAACAATTCTTTACAGTTTTTTTCTGTGACACATCTCCAAGCATAGTCTATCATCCTCATAGCAGCCAAAACAGTTATGCTTGGAAGTTTTTCACCATCTTCAATTGCACTGATGAGTTCTCGAACGAGTTCTTTTCTGTATTCAACTTTAAAACTTCGAATAATCTCTTGATCTAACGGTTGAAGTTTTGAAGTTGTTTTCGGGGGGTAGAAATTTTACCGTAACGTTCTTTGTTGAAGGAAGATTCTTATGAGAGCTGCAGTTATCGATAAAGAGCAGAATTTTTCTGTTTTTCAAGCCCATCGATTTATCGACTTTCTTTAACCACTCTCCAAAAATTTTGCTGGTCATCCAAGATTTTCTGTTTGCTTTATAGAGAATCGGAAATGATTTTATTTTTGCAAAACATCTTGGCTTTGCTGAACGGCCAATCATTACTGGCGGAATTTTTCACTGTCATTTTAATTAGCAGCTAGAAGTACAGTTAGTCTTACCTTACTTTGCTTGCCTCCTTTGAATTCATCTCCTTTAAAAATTGCTGTTTTGTTCGTCAAACATTGGAAAAAAAGACCGGTTTCATCAGCATTAAAAATATCAGCTGGATCATATCCTTGCAACAAAGATGGAAGTGTTTTAAGCCAATCTTCGATAACACTTGTTGGTATTGACGCGCTTTCGCCACAACGTTTTCTGACTACAATGCCATGTCTCATTTTGAAGCTTTCAAGCCAGCCATTACTTGCTTTGAAGTCGCTAAGTCTCAGTTCTTTTGCAAAATCTTCAGCTTTTTTCTTAAGCATTAACCCACTGATAGGAACCCCTTCTCCACAGTATTGCTCAAACCATTTTTTAACACATTTGTCCACATCGGGAAAAGTGCAGGCACGGTTCTTTTTCATGGTTTTAGCGCTGTTTTCAAAGTTTTTCTCGATAGAATCTTTATTTTTTATGATGGGTAAAGAGTACTGGGTGGAATTCCAAATATAATAGCGACCATACTTTTCATCACAGACGGATTTTCCTTCAAAAAAGTCAAAATCGCCATCTTTTTTTCGATCGATAAAACCTTTAATTTTCTTTTTACACCTGGCATTTTTAGCTCTAAATTAGCGAAATGTGTTGAAACGATTTTTTACTCGTTACTCATTTGGCTAAATGATTGTAGTAGCCTGCTTTTTCTCTCTCTCCGCGTAGCACGAGGAGAGGTTTTTCATTTCGGCCAATAGCCTCGCACCGTGCCTTCATTCCCCTGTGTTTCCTTCTGAGCGCTGACTTTCGGTCACGTGTTATTCAGCCAAACCTGAACTCTCCAGGACATGCAGAATTATTCTCGCACGCAAAATATTTGGCTATGTGTTGTAAAATTTAGCAAAGTTTATTTTTTTTTTAATTAACCTTCTGATCATTCAAATCGCCAAGATATTTTCATGATTCCTTGAAAATCTTCTAAAGGATCAAAGACTAAGAACGAGTTATCTTTTTGGAGAAAAATTAGAATAGAGTCCCACACCTCTTTTCTCCAACCCCTACTCCCTCAACTCCCTACATCGTAGAATCTATCTTAATTCCCACACTGTCCCTGAGCATTCCCTGCGGTGCGGAGAGTGGCATATCTCCCCTAGGAATTTCACGGAAATGAGGACTAGCGAGTTACAAACGTTTATTGATGCTACGGTGGGATTGTTTGTTATTCATAAAAAAGATCGGATCTCGAATTGAAAAGTGGTGTTTCTTCCGAAAATTCGAGATAGGCAGGTTTGGAGAAAAAATAATTTGAGATAAGTTTGGAAAATACGTTGATTTTTGAATGAAAATGCAGGGAAATTTGAAAATTTCGACATATACAGGTTTTCGAGATAGGCAGGTTTCGAGATAGACAGGTTTGACTGTATTTTATTTTTTTTACAGTCTTTCTGCTGTAATTCCGCCGCTAAATTTAACTGATCCTTTATTACATACGCAAGTAGTTTACTTGGTATTTTTTTTTTTTTTAATATTCTGAGTATGCCCAGTAAGGAGACCTGCCTTGTGATTATTAGGTATAATCAAATAAAGACGGGCTAGAATATTCCTATTTGTTTTTCATTATAGTCAGGGCTTAATTTCTAACAAAAAAAGTACCGGAGCCCTAATATTCTGCAGTACCTGTACCAACAACTGTACCCCCCCTCCCCTGTCACTCCAATCTGCATATTTATATTTTGAACATTATTTGCAAAATTTAAAGTTTTTTTTCTTTAGCAAAATAAAATTTTTAAATATATCTATCAGCATATACTTAGCTGTCAACTATTTCACTTTTTAGTTATCACTCCTTCCGAATAGTAATCTTTGCCTAATTATAATGTTAATTGCGATTTTTTGTTAATTCTACGATTAAATATGGTAAGGATTACGATTCGGAAATAGTGTTAATACAAAAAAGGGATAGTTCGGAGCTATGCATTTTTATGAAAAAATGAATGAAATTTACAGAAATTAATATTTATATGCTGAAGAATGGAACAATGTTTTTCAATTTCTTATAAAAGGTGGACATCTTAAACTATAATCTATTACTTCCGCATAACAATCTTTTGTGGTGAATCCCTGAAAATCAAATTAAATTAAAAATTTAACACCATTATTGGAAAGATTCAATACTTTTATAGAAAAAGGGGAAATACCGCTCGATTGCTTTCTATCAGAGTAACAATACATGGCAATTATATCTACTTACAAATAAATGAAAGTGACTTCGTAAATGTCCAGAGCAGAGCCTTAGCATGGGCAGCGTTCATGATACAAAATAAACAGAAAAATTACTAACGTGATGGTCCCTCACAATTTTTAGGTGGTAGTAAATATTTGTTAGCTCGTATTGTGTTTCATATTTACAGACCCAAATGCATGCAACTCACAATCCAAGATTTAAACTCGTAATTGCATGCACTCAGAATGAAGAAATATCATTTGAAAAAAATGTTTTTCAGATGAAACAATTGAGGAATGCTGCTCAGTTTAAAAATGATAAATTTTTCACTTTTTACATAGCGATATGTATGTAGAAACTCACCAAATTTGGTGTCCTTATGACAATGAACTAGTTATACAGGGTGTCCACAGAAATTGTAAAAAAAAAGTTCCCTGATTTCCCTATCTTTATCAGACTTCTCCGATTTCCATTATTAACAATACACATACGGTATTTTTTCGATTCGTCATATAATACATTTATCCAGCTTGCCAATATCTCATTTGGGAGAAAAAACAAGAGAAAAACATAAAAATTGCCTAATATTCATTAAGTACTGGTTGACAGTTTTATAAATCCAAACTCAAAATTTAGTCCAACAACTTCATATAGTGGTCAATGGATATATGGTATCAGAAAATTTCCTCATTTTCTGAAAAATATTCAATTCCAAGACTTATCTACATCTGATGGGATAGATAATTAGATTAAGCTGGACAGGTTATGCTAATGTATTATTTAAAATTTTTAAAAATGGGTAAATTGCCTTCAATATAAGCACTATCTACAGAAAATGAGGACATCCGATTACCTTAATTTGTGTTAAATTAATATCAAAAACTCATACCGTGTGAATCTTTTTTTAAAAAAATATCTGGAAAGACTAATCAGCACGTGAAAAAATATGGTATATAAAATAAATAGACGAATCAGTCTCGTTGACAAGGTGAAAATGCAAATATTTTCGAATATAAACAAATTTCCCTGATTTTCGAGTAATTTTACAAAGTTCCCTGGCTTTTACAGATTGATAAACCTCGCTGATTTTTCCATTATTTCCAGATTCTGTTGACACCCTGTTATACAAAGAAATGGCTGAATTGGATTACGTTTTAATTATATTAACACTCTTGACTAGTGAAAAATATGAAGTATCAAATTTCCAGTTTCGTCTCCATTAGCAAAAAGAAAATTATACATGAATGCAGCATTTAAAGCACTAGAAAGAGTATTTAGTAGTACTTATTTTATTGTAAAGAAATTTAGTTAAGATTCGGAAAATGCAAATAGTATCTGTAGAGAATTTGAAGAAAAAAATCCTTGAATTTTTCTTATTTTATTTCACAACACAAAAAAACAAATCTTGACATTCACAATAACTTCACACACAATGAAACATACAGTTCTGATTTCAGAATAAAATTTCTTTAGTTAAAATTAACACTCTAATTAGTATGCTTTCATCACATGAAAGCTTTAAATTACATTATAAAATATATCCCCTGCCTAAATTGGGAGCAGATAAATTAAATAGAATAAAAAAGACAATAATGCAACAGGAGCAGCATGCTCCATGCCACACTCTCAGAAAACCAAACATCAACTAACTGATGATGTCATAATTAAGATTTCACAACAGCACAGAATGCATAGTGCTGCCATCTGTCAACAAACAGAATAACTAAAATCTTAAATTTGATTCCTAATCAGTTTAGCACTGAACAGTATCATACATCATCTTTTATGGCCTGCTCGGCACTATCTGAAATTAAAGATGTAGCTGAGTTAATTTCAAATTTTTCATTATAGATATGTACATATTTTTAATTTTTAAGATAATTTTGTATTAATCATTAAGGTTTTAATTTTACTTTTAGCATAATTATATATAATCAACAGGCACCTGTGCAAAATATTACATAATTAAACAACCTCAGAATTACAGGTAACTTTAACAGGAAATATATTCAATAAATAGTCAAATATTACATCAAAATTCAGTGTTCGTATTGAAAATTTTAGAGTTTAATACAATTTCAGAATGAAGATGACCCTCTTACTTTTTTGGCATGATTTGAAAAAAGTTATAATTTTCAGTCGAATGGCTGCTTCAGTTTTTCTGTGACGATTTGGAGAGTAAAATGTATTGTTGTTTTTTGGCTGACTGTACATCCTTGCACTACTACAATTAACATACCTGTTTAAAGATGAGGGGTTCAATGCCATTTTTTCCACCTTAAAGTATGGCCCAAATAAATTTTTCATTCATTTTTTTTTAGTAAAGATACGGGAAGAAGTTTGGAAATATATTAAGCTATTAAGTTTTTTTGGTATTACTTAGTTATCCCGGTGACCAAACTATAAGATTAAGTGCCAATAATGGTAGATCGTAAATGTCACATTCACTTGATGTTAAGCAAGTTACATGTGTTTACTCCATCAAATGATTTTTATTTTGACGTTTTACATGTATTTTTATTAACGTTATACTAATTTATTTGTTCTTTCGTTATTTAAAATAAAAATTATGTCAATTTGTATAATTTGGTGAAATTGGTCGACAGGATAACTAAGTAGTACCACTTTTTATATACTAAATGAATCGCAGGTTCAATTAATTGAAGGGAATCTTCAATTATTTCTATAATAGGTTTAAAAATGGATACCATTTTTTTTTTTTTTAAATATGAATGCAAAATACATCATCGAAAAGTTTTTTGTTTAGCTGATGAGCTTCTTCACAAACTACCTACCATATTTCCAATATAAACTTATTATCTTTTATGCTTTAAACCTTTTACAGTTATTTGGGATACTAGATTCCCATGATATTTTAATTTTCAGACAATATCTTTCTAAAGGGCTAAATACTGGTGGTTCTTTTGTGCATGTTAATGTATCATAGTATTCCTACTCATTTCTACATATGACTGGGTACAAGTTTAGTCTAGTTGTGAAAGCATGAACAGCATCCTTTTTCTGTTTTTGGAGTAAATCGCTGTTTCTTCTTACAAAGTGCTACAATTTAAGTAGTATACATCCTTCTAGTATTATGTACTACCAGTGTTGTAGTCATAAAAATAACAGCCTCTTGTACAGACCTGTGTACACTATGACGCAAAAGTTTAGACAATGAAGAAATTCTTACATACTTTGAAAAATATTTATTCAATTTTCAAATCACTGCTTGAAATTAATGTGCTGTACATATAAACAATATTTATAACAAAGAAAAGTGGAATTGTGCATATTGCAATAAATTAAATGGTAACAAAAATAAACTGCTGTCTCAAAAGTTTAGACACAAATTAAATAAAATCGAAATAAACAATTTTTAAAACCTGGTTGCGCATCCATGCTTATGTATTACGTCATATACACGAGATTGCATGGCAGAAACTAAATCTTGCATAGTTTGTGGATCGATATCGTACCATGCATTCTCAATAGATGTCTTAAGTTCCTTTTCAGAAGAGTATTGTCTAGCGTTGCTATAAACTTTGCGACACATGATGCTCCAAAGGTTTTCTATAGGGTTAAGATCTGGGCTACATGCTGGCCAGTCGAGAACTCTTATATTATGGGAATTAAACCAAGATTTTGAATGTTTTGCAGTGTGAATTGAAGCATTGTCTTGCTGAAATTCCCACTGAGGACCCCCTAGAAGCTCAGCAAATGGCAGTAGGTTTTCTTCTAATGTCTGTGTATAATGCTGTGAAGTTTGACGACCACTGGTGAAGGTCAGAGATACTTGTCCATTATAGCAAAAGGCTGCCCAAACCATCACCGAGCCCCCTCCTTGTCTGCGACTAAAAAAACGTCGAGGTTCCTTCCGCAAGTCATGCCAATACGATAAACAACCATCTGGACCATCCAGATTCCACTTTTTTTCATCGCTAAATATGACTGACTGCCATTTCTCTCCATATGACATATGCTTTCGAGCCCACATAAGTCTTTGTAACTTATGATGTGGTTTCAGAGCTGGTTTCTTCTGCATTTTGCTATAAATGATTGTTCCTTTTTCCAAAATTCGTCTACGAATCGTATCCTTTGATACAGAGAGTCCCGATGAGCTTTGAACTGCACGTACGCTCATTTGTTGAGTACTCGCTAGTCTTTGTATCAGGCGATCCTCTCGTACATTTGTCACACGTGGCCTCCCAGACCGACATTTTGCTTTATATTCGGAACCACTCGATAAAACTCGATAAATAGATTTTTTTGACCTATTAATAATAGCAGAAATTTCAGAAACGCTCTTCCCTTCACCTTTCAACTGCCAAATCCTTGAAACCTCATTCACTTGAATTTCTTTAGCTCTCGGCATGTCGACTATGAAGCGCAATCGTTTGCAGAACTTAAGTACTCCAAATTTGTGACATCATCGATTCTAAATTTGCATATGCCAGCGAATATTCAAAGAAATTTAGAATAGTGTCTAAACTTTTGCGACAAGCACATTTGAATTTTTATGAAAAAAATTAGTATTATAGCAAATAAAACGACTGTCTTTTGTACATAGCATTTTAAATCAGTTTTTGAATATATTTACAGGTTTTTGTAATTCTGACGTCATAATTCTACATTTTAAAGCTGAATGACGTCATTGTCTAAACTTTTGCGTCATAGTGTATTACCACTATGAGAACAGAAAGATTTTTTTCTGCTCTTGTAACGGTTCTTAGAACTGCCGTTTTGTGATTGATGAATAAAGTATTTCAAAATGTGTTGAAACTCTTTTTATTGTATTTTTAAGAAGTGGCCTTCTTTGCATTATGAAACAAAGCTTTAAAAGTACTTATTTCTTTGGTGTGAAAAAAAGATTTAGGGAGGGGAAAAAATCTTGTTTAAGTACAAACTTTAGTAAAACAGATTGTGTGTTAAAGGTTTCAGACAGTGGAAATAACCCCATTCAGTATTTCCTGGTAAATTCAAGAAATCAGTTTTTTTTTTTACTTTTTTCATCTTGGACTGAACATTGTAAATGTTGATAGTCTTGGTTATATCAATTATATTTGTAAAAAAAAAAAAAAGCCTAATTGACTTGCATCTTAAAATATCAGAACATAGTATATGTAAAAGATGCAAAGGGCATTCTCAAGAAAGTTTTAAGATTATGATTTTTTTTAGAGTGAAATGTGAAAATACCAAATTTTAGGGTATTTACCCATGGCTGGAAGTAAATAACCAGGTATATACACCAAAATTAAATATCTACTTGCTGGGTATTTACCCTTCCCACATCACTGTTCCCAACAAATTCCAAATACTGTAACAAAACTTCATTTAATACAGTGAAAAATGTCAAACAATTTAGAAAACACATTTGAAAAATCTGAAATTATCAACCTATGGCTGGAAAAATCTATAGATATGATTATATATTACATAGTATGAAAAAAATATTCAGTTAGCAAACAAATAACAGTTGAAAATTACTCTTTAGTAATCCTCAATAAGTGGAAATCAATTCTACTTATTTTGTGCAGCCTTGTATATGATCTATAGAATTTATACACACAAAATATGTGCAAAAATGTAGTTAAATTGTAAATTGCATAAAAAATGCACTTCCATCAATTATTGCTCATAGATAGTACTGTAACCAAATTATTTTGTGTCTCTCTGTAATTGAACAATAAATGTTATGCACAATATTCTATAGTAATCATCTTGTAGTGTACATCAGTGATTTCGATATGTTTGAAACATTGTAAGATCATTAAAATGCACTGCAAACTATTTTTGTTCATAAGCCGTAATGTAAGAAAATTCTGAGTGCCCGTGTTGTGAAGGCGTTATTGCATACCCATGGTTCACAAAGCACATCTATAAAAACTCCAACAGAATTTAAAGGACATAACTTTATTTTAGACTTTTAAAAGGGGCCGTGAAAGCATACAGGGATGGGGAGAAGTAGCCAGTCGCCCAGAAGCATGCCCCCAAGGGTGTCAAAAGTGGAGGTCTGCTCTCAATACAATACAGAGCAAAAAAGACAGTTAAGACTTCGTTACAATCACCCAGACATTGGCGGGTATAAGATAAGCACATATCAGATATAGGCGATAAATACGAATTGGGTAGACAAAGCACTCTTAAAAAGTGGAAGATTCACATTGAGTTAAGTTACACGCCATGGCAGGCTTATAGGATTCTAAGGTAACAAATTCTTGTGGCTTTTGCGGGATAACTGAGAAATAGCTTTACACATACGTTAGAACATTTATCGACAAAGGCCTGCCTTAGTCAGCAGGACATTTGGAAGATATCTGACAAAATAAAGAGTGAGAATTGATAGCAGTGCAAGCAAAAAGTATGAGAGAAATTAGGGCGCAGTTCTGTGTTAACCAGAAAATATGCATTACTTATTGGCTGGGATGCAAAGAGAATTCATTTCTATCTTTATTCTTTTTTTTATTAACGGAAAATGATTGGTGGTTAAGATTTCTTTCTACATCTATGTCCGTGTGAAAGTTAAAAGAAAAAGGAACAAAGAATGACTGAAATGGTGCATGCAGTGTAATTGAAGAGAACTTTGAGAGTAAATTACTTATAGAAATGTGAGGAGGGGGAGGGGGGGGGAGGAGGGATCATGAAACACAAAATATAAAGAATTCCAGTTAAGTATTGATTTCCTGAGGTGTGGGGAAATTTTAAACGGATATATAACATGGAAACTTTTATACCTGTAAAAGAACTATAAATGCTAGTTCCTGAAGATTTATAAATAATGTGTTTCTTACTTTTTCACAAAAAAAAAAAAAAAAAAAAAAAGGTGTTTCCAAACAAAATGGAAAAAAGTTTCAGGTGTGATATAATAGACATCAAGACAAACAATTTTGTCCAGGAAACAAGAATCGCAATTCACTTATTCAGTCAAAAATACAGTGTATCTTATCTCACTCCAGGTCAAACTTGCATTTCCGTTTGTTACTTTAACAATAATGAAGATATCATAACTATATTTCTGTGAAATGTAATATCATGATGCGAAGTGCTGGAAATTGCCACCATTCATATCGAAACAACACTGAGCTAGACATTTTTTTATTCAGAATGTAGTTAACAATACTTATACCACGTCACAAGCCAAAATTCAGTCATTTCCAATATCATCATCACATTTAATACAAGCAAAATTAATGACAGAAATCTCGCTCAAATATCTTCATTATTGACAAAGTAGTGAATGAAAATTCAGTTTCGGCTTGTAGTTGTTGTTACACACACAATATTTTTGATTAAATGTATTTCTAATGGAATAAGTGGATTGAAATGTTTCTTGTTAAAAAATTGCGCCTTGAAAACATTACTTCCCTTGAAAGTTTTTTGTAAGATTTTAGGAACAACTTGCATGTTTTACAACCTCTGAACGATCAATCACTCCAGACTCTGATCTTTGATGCATTTAAAAACTTCCTTGCTAAATCGAAACAAGTAGAAATGTTATTTTTGCTAAGTCACCACAATTTAAATATATTATACTTTTTTTTTTTTACTTTAGTGCCTTCCTGACATGACAAATAAACAATTGACTAAAATTTTTCTTCAGATTCTTTTACAATTTTCCTTTGATTTTAAAATATTTGTTTTAGAATATAAGAACATTTTATTAATTTGTTTTAATTCACAGAGGTACCTAGTCATGAAATTTAAAATTTTAATAATTAAAAAAGTTTTATAACTATTCTCTTAAATAATAACTCTAAGGTTGTTGTTTTTTTTTGGGGGGGGGGGGGGGATTTATTTCTAAAAAGGTCTTGTTTATCAAAATGGCAATATCCGTGTTAAATATATCAAATTCTTTAAAAATATAACTTTTTAATACCTTTAAATTTTTAAATATAAAATATTCGGTCAGCCAAATATTTGGCCGACTGAATATTCGGTATTCAGCCAAAATCACTATTCGGTGGATGCCAGGGTTCGTTGATATACATATGATATTTATTTTTAAAATATCAAGATTTTTGATATTTTCAAATTCTTGATATTTATTTTCAAAATATCACCGTGCGAGATAATTTTGATATTTTCTTTTCATTTTGTAGATAAAAAACTTTGGTCTCAGACTGATCAATATCTTTTCCAAGCTTTATGTTTGAACCTTTTATTTTTAAATGTAGAACTAATAATTATGTGAGACAATTAATTCAGAACAGCCACTGAAAGATAAACTGTAATTTGGATAATTATTTATATAGAGCATTATTAGAAAAGGATCTTTTCTGATTTTGGTTTAGTTGAGTTTAAACTGTACAGCAGGTTAGGGAATAAAAAATAAGACAAGCTTACATTTGTTAAAATTCTTCAATTAAAAAAAAAAACTACAGTAAATTCTGTGTAAGGTGGAATCGGAAAGGACTGTGAAAATTTTCTGTGGTAGACAATATTCCGGCTTATGCAACCCCCCCCCCCCCAAAAAAAAAAAAAATATATATATATATATATATCCCCAGCCGGTGGCCTTTTTCCATTGATTTTCGCAACTCGAAAATTGGTTGAAAACTAGAATTCTGAAAGATCCTTTGTCTTTATAGATAAATGAGAAACGCTATTCAATTTCTTAGTGCTACTGTAATACATGCAAATTGGAAGTTTACACACAAAACAAAAACAATTAACTTAGAGAATGAGACAGGACACTATCATTTTGGATGATTTAATTCGACAAGAAATAATAATTTTTAAATGCAATTTCGTATAGGAAAAATGCAGGGCTGCGGAGTCGGTAGGAAAAATGATCGACTCCGACTCCTGGATTTCTGAACCAATCTACTCAGACTCCGGCATACACACAGGGTTTCTCAAAAAGATTGAAATGCACTTCAATTTTTTACCTGCTGGAGATATACAGATACTGCAAATTGAAAAAGAGTTAAAAAATTAAATAGTAATTAAGATTAAGGATCGACGGGAACCGAAACCGAATTTCGGTAATATTTCTATTTTCGGCCGAAAATTTTGTTCGATTAGTTCTAAATGCAGTAATAAAAACTATTATATTTATTACTTTTTATGGGGTGTCCATTACTGGAATAGAGGGTGTCCATTACTGGAACAAAGGGTGTCCATTACTGGCATTTTAGGTGTTTTGATATATTTCTGCTATTTACAATTAAATTTTGATTCATATTGGATTTCATTTTTTTTTTCATCATTGCTAGATATATTTCGTTTCATTCAAGATTCTTTTAGAGAAACCGACCAGCGTAGCGGGCGAATGATGCTAGTTTCTAATATTTTATTTTTATAACCGCCGTATTATCATAATGGATGTTTATAAATTTCGATTCCGAATATGCAATACATTAAATAAAAATAGTAATTATTTTACAATAAAAAAGACTAACATACATAAATATAATTTGAAGTTGCATTTACGAACTAAGGATTTCTATCTTGTCAGCTGCAAATTAAAACCAAATTACGCGAAAAGAACATATGCCTGCTTAAGAAACAAAGATATTTTCAATTTGAACAGAATGAGTAAAAGAAAATTGTGCTTCGGCCGCACTTTATGTGAAAGATTGGCAAGTTGTCATCGCCTTTCATTCATAGACGTAAATGCTATTACAGGGTTCATACTCATTTTCCAAGAAAAAATCCCCTGAGAATCCCCTGATGCATTTTCAGGGATGCATAATTTTTCCATGTCAACAATCAATGACATTTTTTAAACCAGTATCACGACCCCTCGCCCTCCTCTCCTTTAAAAAAAGAATACAAACTAGATATTCTCAAAAATACAGTTTATATATTACCTATATAAACAATATGAACAGAACTTTAAAGGAAAAGCATTAATTTGTGTACAACAGAGATGAAGTCTGCAAGCCTTGTGGGGCTCTCCTTAAAAAACTTGGTAGATTGCTGTAAGAATTTAATTTCCACTTAGGGATTTTATTACCTCTTTGAAAAGCATTACGAATAATATGAAGGCTAAAGTTTCAATATCATTTTTAAAAAGTCCTTTATTTTTCTTAAGTTCTTCTTTAACAATTTTCAAACCTCACGATGTTAGAAGGCATGTCTAGTGACTGAATGGATGTCACCAGACGTTAGAAGTAGTGCAGATTAAATATAACATATGTTATATCTAATCTGTAAGGAGTGGCTAATTTCCAATTCTACATATCACGATGTTAGAAGAGAGGTCTTAGTTTGATTTCATTAAGACTACACAAAACACGCAAACAACAGCGATTGCCCTCAATTTCCCAGAGTAACCAATCATTTTGCCAGGTTTTCCCAGGTTTGTGGAATTTTTTGCACTATCCCCTGAGATTCCCCTGATTTTTTAGGGCCAAAATTTATCCCAGGAATCCCATAATCCCCTGATGAGTAGGAACCCTGTATTATCTACACTATACTAATAAAATCTTAAATAAATTCTTTGGGGAGATGGGGAATCGACAAATAAGTAATAATCATGAAAAAAAGTGAGAAAATAAAAAAAATCTTAAAAAATATACATTGAAAAAAAAAAAAAAAAAACTTTTATAACACCGCATTCTTATTATAACTAATTACTCTTAACTAAGGAAGAATGCATAACTATAATATTACTTATAGTTTATTATATACATTATTTACAGCAGCTGCTAAACGCAGCTCTCAGAACAAAACACATCTTACAACTGCGCAGAAATATTCTCGGCTACGTGCAAAGCCTTACAATTCCAGACTGTCCGTGTATGGTGCTGCCATCTATTAATACAGATCTCAACTATTATTGAGATATGACACCCCTCCCCTCATAGTTCAAACGAACTACAGGCAATCTTGTTCTATGACTTCTTCGAACTGGAGCACTTTTCTTACAGTCCTCGTCATAAGTTTCAGTCAAATTGTCTTTCGCAGTTTTATTTGTCATAACATCATTTTTATTACTTACAACTGTACCTGCCACAATACCACGCGAAGGCTGAGATTGGCTTGGTTCTATAGTATCATCATTATTAAGCTGTTCTTTTATTTTTCCATTAATTCAGAAAAACGGTTTTGGTTAACCCTTTCATACCTATCATAATCACTGTAATTTTTACCACTATGTCCCATATTTTCAACTTTGTCTGACATTAGTTTATCATTTCGATTTATCTCTATATCTCTCTCTGGTATTTCATAACTTATCTCTTTATTACGTCTCAACTGATCAATGTGACGTTTACACATTACTCCATCACATCTATTTTCTAAAACCCATCTACTCCCCAATAATTTCATAATTTTTCCTTTTTCCCATTTCTCCCCTTTTCCAAAATTTTTAACGAAAACTAAATCATGAAGCTTATATTTGTGAAGGGGTTGCTGTATTTTAGGTTTTGATGGTAATACCAAGTGAAGGGCTGTTCGAACTGGCCTTCCAAACATTAATTCAGCAGGAGTTTTACCAGTCACCGAATGAGGAGTGGAATGATTTTCTAACAAAAATCGTGACATTGACAATGTTATGTCACTTTTATCTAGCTTTTTAAGGCAATTTTTCACAGTTTGCACATATCTTTCCGCTTGTCCGTTCGAAGATGGATGATAAGGTGGAACAGGTGTATGCTTAATTCCATTATTTTAAAAAAATTCCTCAAATTCATCACTTGTGAACGAGGGACCATTGTCACTGACCAATTCAACAGGTAATCCAAATGTGGCAAAAATTCTCCTTAATACCTTTTGTAGTTTTACTATCAGACCTGGGTACTACTTCTACCTCCAACCATTTAGTATAAGAATCGACTACTATTAAAAACATTTTACCTTCAAATTGACCGGCATGATCGATATGGATCCTTTCCCAGGGCAGTTCAGATTTCCATTTCAAGGGTTCCATTTTGAGACAATCCCTCGCAAACATCTGGCATCTATTACAAGAATTTACCATTTGTTCAATTTCTTTATCCATATTTGGCCACCAAACTACCCCCTAGCTTTCGCTTTCATGCTCGATATACCCTGATGAACAGAATGTAGTAATTTTAATATATATTCACACCCTTCCTCTGGAATGATCACTCTATGTCCCCACAATAGACAATTTTCTAGACAGGAAATTTCCTCCCTTCTACGAAAATATGGTTGATATTCTTCTTGTTTGATCTTTCGCGGCCACCCATGTAACACCCACTCTAAAATCTGTTTAGTTACAGGATTTTCAGTTGTCCACTTTGCAATAGTTTTAGAAGTAACAGGCCAATTATCATTATTTGAAACAAACATTATTTCCGCAAGGTTACTCACTATATTTACAGTTTCTGGGAGAGGTAATCTACTTAATGCATCCGCATATTTATTATTTTTACCCTCGCGATACTCAATTGTATAATCATACCCAGCTAACATTAATGACCATCTCAGCATTCTAGGTGATAATGTATCAGGTACCTTTTTAACAGGATCAAATAATCGAATTAAAGGTTTATGATCTGTAATAATTTAAAATTTTTTTCCAGCTAAATATTGGTGAAATTTAGTGACACCAAACATTACAGATAAAGCTTCTTTATCAATCATGGCATAATTTCTTTCAGTTTTATTTAAAGTTCTCGAAGCATAAGCAATAGGTTTGTCTTTACCCTCAACAATGTGGCTTAAAACTGACCCTATACCATATTCAGAAGCATCACAGTTTAAAACTATATCTTTGTTTATATCATATAATTCTAAAACAGGAGATGTACATAATAATTGTTTCACTTTTTGAAACGCTTTTTCATGCTTTTCTGACCATGTCCAGTTTACATTATTATCTAATAATCTATGTAAAGGTTCTAAAACATCTGAAATATTAGGCAGGAAGTTTCTATAAAAAATCAAGCCTAAAAATGAACGCAATTGTGATACATTATTTGGAATAGGAGCATTCAAAATAGCATTAACTTTTCTGGAATAGGTCTAATTCCTTCCTGAGATATTTTATGACCTAAATAAGAAACTTCTGAAACCATAAATTTTAATTTTTCCTTATTTAATCTTATACCATGCTCACAAAAGCATTTCAGAACATTTTCAACTCTTTCAGAATGTTCTGATTCATTACTAGCACTAATAATAAGATCATCTAAAAATACACCAACATATTCAAATTTTTTTAAAATATGTTCAATTTTTCTTTGGAACATACCAGGAGCACATTTTACCCCAAATGCTAATCGTAATACATTAAACAAACCTTTATGTGTATTTATAGTCAAAATTTTGCTACTTTCTTTATCTACAGGTTGTTGTAAATAAGCATCTTTTAAATCAAAAACAGTAAAAAATTTACCACCTGATAATTTAGAAAATAATTCTTCCATTCTAGGAAGAGGATAATTGTCATTTTCAGTATTTGAATTTACTGTTGCTCTATAACCACCAGATATTCTAACAGAACCATTAGGCTTAGGAACAATTACTATAGGACTAGCCCATTCTGAATGATCAACAGGTTTTAAAATACCCTCATTAGTTAATCGTTATAATTCAACATCAGTAGCTTTCCTTAAAGCAAAAGGAACAGGTCGAGACTTAAGAAAAACTGGTTTTGCATCTTTTTTCAATTTTATTGACACGGGAGGACCCTTGATTGCTCCGATCCTGTCAGCAAAAACATTAGGAAAATTTCTAATTAAATCATCTTTCGAAATGCTTTTAATCATATTTATATTAGGCCAAAATAATTTTGATGCTTTTAACCAAGTTTTTCCGATTAGACTCGGACCCTCCTCTTTAATTACCAATATTCTTAAATCAGGTATAGAATATTTATCAACAACAGCATTTACTTTTAATTCCCCCAAAACAGTTAAAGAATCTTTAGCATAAGTTTGCAACTTAATATTAGATTTAATTAAAGGCAGCTTACCTGAGAACAATTTATGAGCAACACTTTTACTTACAATTGTATGAGCCGCACCGCTATCAATTTTAAATTGTATATTTACACCATTTATTTTAACCGATTTAATCCATGACACCTTATTGGAGTTGTCCATAAAATTTAAACAATATTCTTCCCGAAGTTTTAATTTTTCTGTTCTTAAAAGGTTTCTCACTTTTCATTCCAAAGTTTCTCTTACGACAACAAATTTTTAAATGCCCCAATTGATGGCAGAAATGGCATTCTGCAGATTTAAAAGGGCATAACTTGGGGTTATGATTCTTAGAACATCTATAACATGGTTTCTCAGGCGCGAATTTATCTTCTTTAGGCTTAGGTGCATGAGTATACTTCTCTACTTTCGATTTCTCTCCTTTCGGAACACGCACTTGATTGACAGTTGTGCTATCTCCGATGTGTAGGGATTTCACTCCAGCCTCAGCTATCTCAAATGACTCAGCTATTTCCATCGCTGTTTGGAACGTTAAGTCTCTAGAATCCAGTAATTTTTGCTGTATTTTCTCATCCTGGATGCCAAACACCAACTGATCACGCAGGCGGTCATTAAGCGTATTCCCGAAGTTACAATATTCGGATAAACGACGTAAATCTCTTATAAAATCGGCTATATTCTCACTTGCTTCCTTAGTCGTTTCTGAAACTAAAATCGTTCCACAATTTCACTAGGGCGTGGTGAAAAAGGATCTTTAGCTTTCTTTGAAAGATCCTCGTAACTGATTTCGTTCAGCGTATTTGGAACAATAACATCACGTAAAATAGCAAAAGTTGTTGTTCCAACCGAACTTAATAAAATATTTTTTTTCATTTCATCATTCTTGATGCTATTTGCTGAGAAATAAAAATCAATTTTCTCGACGCAAAAAGTCCAAGGAACATTTGCATCATATTCTTCCAAGCGTCCCAGAGTAATTATTTCTTTCTCGCCCATTTTCCGTGCCACTTTTTCTTTTTCTCTTTCGAAAAAGATTTTTTTTTTTCTCTTTTTTTTTTTTACACGAAAAATTTTTCACTGCTTTTAGTTTGGGTTAAATCCCATTTTCGTCGCCACTTTTATAACGCCGCTCTCTTATTATAACTAATTACTCTTAACTAAGGAAGAATGCATAACTATAATATTACTTATAGTTTATTATATACATTATTTACAGCAGCTGCTAAGCGCAGCTCTCAGAACAAAACACATCTTACAACTGCGCAGAAATATTCTCAGCTACGTGCAAAGCCTTACAATTCCAGACTGTCCGTGTATGGTGCTGCCATCTATTAATACAGATCTCGACTATTATTGAGATATGACAAAAACCAAGAAAGAACAAACATGCGTTAAGCATAGATTATGAAACACTTTCCAACACTTCCTGAACGTTTTAACAAAACTTCCATTATTTAGGGAAATAAGGTTAATAAGGTAACTAAGTAAACATTTTATAAAACGCATAAAACATTTGAAAAACTGATTTCAATAGTTACTGTCCATAGCGAAATATGTAGTCCAATTCTTTTGAACAGCCCTGTATTTGATCTGTAGGTTGATATATATACTATATAATGGGAAAATTTAGTTTAGCAAGAAAGTGCATAAACAGGTTGAAATTCATCTTTCAGCAATTTATACTAATAGATGGAAACATACTTGAATACTTTTGTACAACCCATTAGTTTACCTAGCACCTTTATTACATGTCCCTATTTAGCTAAAATTTAATTCAAACTAAAACACGCTTAAAACTACTGAAATTACATTTCCAAAAATTATCACCCATAGACGGCCATGTATCCAATTCTTTGCGTGGCCTTGTATATCATTTTATCTATATTCTACAAATATTTCTTAGTAAACTAAATTCAGTTCAGCGTAAAAATGCATAACTCCTTTAAAACCCACCTTTAAGCAATTTATGCTCATACTCAGTTACCTTTACGAATTCATTTCTGTAGCCCTGTATATGAACTATAGCATTTATACGCACTTATAGTATGCATAAATATAGTGAAAAAAGTGCATATCATAATTAAAAATGCATTTTGATCAATCATTACTAATATACAGTAATTCGGATGCAATATAGTATCTGAAATCTTTTGAAATACACTGCAAACAATTCCCCCTATACCATTATGAACGGAATTCTTTTGTGTGGCCCTGTAAATGAACAATAACAATTCTTCACAGGGCTTGAATTTCAGGGCGGGATGGCGGGATTCGCGCCCAAGATTTTGAAATCCCGCTCAAAAAAATATCGTGGGCGGGAGACTCCCGTCCAAAAATCTTCACCATTTTCCGGAAAATTTTGCATTTTGAACTAAGATCAACTTCCGCGACCGCCCTGCGAATTTTGGATATTTTCGCGCGACCGTTTGACACATTTCTCGAGTTTTTTACCGGGAAAGATCGTTGAAATTAACGATTTTTTCCCGCAACCAATCGACCAATTTTTTCAAGCGTTCGATTGACAAGCTTTTTTGGGTTATTTACCGCGGCCTGATTCTGTGCCGAAATTCCCAAAAAATTAAGGCATTCGGTCCAAAAACTACAAAAAAAATGGTCAAATTCGGAAATGAAAATATATAACGGGAAAATATTGCGAATTTCGACAAATTTCCTCAAAGGATCGCGAGAAAACCGCAAATTTCGTTAAGGATTGACGAAAAAACGCAAATTTCGTCAAAGGATGTCGGAAAAAAACGCAAATTTCGTCACAGGATGGCAGAAAAAACTGAAATTTCTGCAAAAGGTCGTGGAAAAAACGCGAATTTTGTCAAGGGATCGTGGAAAAAACGCGAATTCGTCAAAGGATTGCAGAAAAAAGTGAATTCTGCCGAAGAATCGCGAAAAAAAAACGTAAATTCCGTCAAAGGATCGCAGAAAAAACGCTAATTCCGTTAAAGGATTACGAAAAAAAAATGCGCACATTTCGTTAAAGGATCGCAGAAAAAAACGTGAATTTCGTCAAAGGATCGCGGAAAAATGTAAATTTCGTCTAGGAATTATGGAAAAATCGCGAATTTTGTCAAGGAGTCGAGGAAGAAATGCAAATGCCGTCAAAGGATCGCAAAAAAAGCTGGAATCTCGTCAAATGATCGGGTATAAAACGCGAATTTCGTCAAAGTATCGCGAATAAAACACGCATTTCGTCAAAGGATCGCGAGAAAATGCGAATTTAGTCAAAGGATCGCGGAATAAACACAAATTTATTCAAAGAGGCATTGAAAAAACGCGAATTTCAACCAAGGATCGCAAAAATACATGCGAATTTCGTCAAGGATCGCGGGGGAAAACGTGAATTTCGTCAAAGGATCGCGTAAAAAAACACGAATTTCGTCAAAGTGTCACGGAAAAAATACAGGAGTCGCTTTAGAAAACAGCACACACACACACAAATATCTATGTTTATTATTATAGGTTAGTTTTAGATCTGAAATAATATACTGAACTAGCATTTGAAAAATTGGGTGTAACCCGAACCCAACTTCCAGAAATCTACACTCAACCTGAAATTAACACGAACCAAAAACATAGCTTCTGGGATGTAAGGAACATGTTTGATTCCATATTTCTCGGTGAAGATTTATAGGGGGGCTAATAATAAATTTAATAATAAAATAATATTTGCGATCACCCATGTAACAGTAAAGGCTGGAAATGGTTTGTCACTGTGGTAAATGACTATTTGGGTCCTGTTCAATGTTTGTATGTTATGTTTTAGTTTCTAATTTATATTATGCTTAAAAATATTATCAGCAGTAAGTTGACTATTTTGAAAATATCGGATATTTTTGATAATTTCCAAAATATCATTATATTTACGAAACCCTGGTGCATGCAGGGCTTGACTAGTAAGTTTCTGTGCCCAGGGCACTTTCAATTTTTCGTCCCGCTTAGATTAGTTGATTTACAGGTACTAGTTTTTCTTTTACATAATATTACACACTAATTCTAAAAGTGCCAACTCAAAAAAAAAATAAAATAAATAAAATAAACAGTTAAAGAAATAAAAAAATGTACTTTTATTTATTGAAATGTACTTTTAACCTTATATTGAGATATATTTTTGTCATTTCATTATATCTCAAATATCACATTTTTTCACAATGATTTTTTTAAATGGAAATTTAGATTAAACTATAAAAAAAAAAATTTGCACCCCTCAGAAATTTCGTGCCCAGGGCACGGGCACCCGTGCAATAGTCAGGGCCTGTGTGCATCCCTAAATTTAATTTGTCATTTTATTACCTTTTTGAAAAGCATTATGAATAACATGAAGGTTACAAATTCCAATATCAATTTTAAAATGTCCTTTATTTTTCGACAAACCTTACAATGTTAAAAGGTGTATATAGTGACTGAATGGATGTCGACAGATCTTAGAAGGAGCACAGATTAAATATTAACATACATTATACTTATTCTGTAAAAAGGGGTGGCTAGTTTGCAATTCTATATCTCACGATGTTAAGGCATGCCTTAGTTTGATTTTGTTCATTATGATACCATAAAGCATGCGAACAGCAACAATTGTCCCAATTTCCCAGAATAGCCAATCGTTTTGCCAGGTTTGGTTAATTTTTTGTACTATCCCCTGAGATGACTGATTTTTAGAAAACAAATTTATTTCCTGATTTTTCCGAGAACCCTATAGTCACTGATGAATATATAACATGAGATAATAGAATGGGAATATTTTGCAGTATCCCTTGAGATTGCCGTGATTTTTACAACTAAAATTTATCCCTGAATCCCATAATCCAATGAGTATGAATGCTGTTAAAGGTGAAAAACATTAAGTGCAGTTAGATTAGAACTTTGTATTGTATTAAGCATTGTAGATAATATTTAATTAACTTGGATGAGGTTTTAACTCATTTTCCAAGAAAAAAATACCCTGATGTATTTCCCAGGAAGCATAATTTTTCCATGTCAATAATTAACATCTTTTTAAACCAGTATCATGACATACCCTCTCCCCCTCAAAATAAAAGGAAAACAAGTTAATCCCAAAAATAAAGCTCATGCATCAACCATATAAACAGAACTTTTGTGTACAAAGATTAAGTCTGCATGCTTTGTGGGGTTGTCCTTAAAAACTTGGTTGATTGCTGCAAGAATTTCCACTTTGTAACTTATTACCCCTGAGAAAAGCATTATGAATAATATGAAGGCTACAAGCGCAAATATCAATTCAAAAATGTCCTTTGCCTTTATTTTCTTAAGTTCCTCTTGAACAGTTTTCAAATCTCACAATGTCAGAAGACGTGTCTAGTGATTGAATGGATGTCGCCAGACTTCAGAAGGAGTCGCTAGTTTCCAATTCTATATCACATGATGTTAGAATGTGCATCTTAGTTATACAGTAGACTCCCTCAAATCCGCACAGCTTGGGATCAGAGGTTGTGCAGATTTTAGAATTTTGTGGATTTCTGGTCATTAATTTGTTTACATTTTTAAACACTAATTTGATTGGTAGTTTAGCAAGGGAAATTATAATGAATGCTTACAGAATAAAGTGAAACATTAAAATAAGTAAAATATTAAAATAATTTATTAGTTTAAACGTAATTATTAAAATAAGTATGTAAAATAAAAATTCAGTAAAATATTAAATTATTACCGATGAAATCGATTAAATTCGATTCCAATAGTCCTATGCTGCCATCTAGTGGTAAAGCGATTGTAAGATCGATATGTCATCATATAGATAGGCTAATTTATAACAAAATCAAAAGTAATGCAAATTTATTTAGTAATAAATCAGCTGTAATAACCAAAAGAGAATGATTAACAAAAAATTTAGTAAAAAAAAAAAACATTGCGGTAGTCGCTGATTTCGGCGCCATCTTGAATTTTGTTCCTGCAACATAACTGTAAATTTCATTGTTTACACCTGAAAAAATACACGGATTTTAAGCGTTCGCGGATTTTAGGGTAGCAGATTTACGGGAGTCTACTGTATTAAATTATGTCATCACAAAGCATGCAAATAGCCTCAATTTCTCAGAGTTGCCAATCTTTTTGCCAGGTTTTCACAGGTTTGGGAATTTTTTCCATTGTCCCCCCGAATCCCATAATCTCCTGATGAATATGAACCCTGTGGATACAGAATACAATATTAATAAGACTATCCTGACACTAAATGAAAAGCACCTAAGTCAGTAGTAGGGGATCATAACTGAAAAACTGAAATTTGTAGACAACCTTTTGACATCAAGCCCTTTACGTAAGAAATGAATTTTTTTTTTTTTTTTAAAGATAATTTAATACCCAGTATGTCTGTGTAATAAACCACAATAAAAATAAACAGTTACATAAAATAAATGATTTTATTCTCCAAGATGCTAATCAATGCTAAATAATTTAAATACAAAAATTACAAAACAATTCAAAATGTTTTTTCGAAACATGGATTTAATTTAAAATGTCGGTCATTTCTTTTTTGCAGATTACAGGGGAGAAATGATAACATAATACTTAATAAATTTATTTTTAAAAAAGTCAATGATAATGAACTAACGAAAATTTGTGCAACTTACACTAAACATTATGAATATCTTGTTTGTCCCTAAATTACATAAATAAAGATATAATACAATTTCACAAATCATTTGCAATAGGTGAATAGTGACCATTAAATGGTGATGTATTCGTAATTTCGTACTCTTTTAAAAGTACCTTAATTTCTTTTTGCAACACATCTGCTGCTTTGAATTCCGGACTGGATTTCGGATTGAATAACCAACAGTTGTGAAGAACAAGGTATAAATCATGTACAAATTCCTGATTATTTTTATATTTCATATAGTTAAGATTTGAACGTATTGTTCCGAAGTCCATAGGCTTTTTTATTTTTTGATGATAACCGGGTGCCTGAAAAGAAGGAATATTAATAATAAAATCAATTAAATAATAATCAATATACATAGCTTGATAAACTTCAGACAACACTACATTACAATAAATAACATTACATGTATATAAATTAATGACAAAATAAGTCACAGTTCATAACGTATAAGTTAGACAACATCTTTCCTTATGGCTGTTTAAGAATCTAAACTGTACTTCCTGTAGAGTTCCTCCCAGACATTAGTTTTAAGAATGTGCTGCAGCAAGCCTGTCCTCTGGTTAAAAAATAACACTTTTTCTTGCTCATCAGTCATTTAAAAAAGATGTCCTGACTGCTTTTTGTATTAAAAAATTGCTTGCATAAGGAAAGTATTTATTGTTGCCTGAGGAAAAGTGCCCAGGCTTCTAAATTATTAAATGTTTATCCTTTTCTTATAAGTAGCACCCTGCCTTTTTTTAAACGTAAAAAGAGCTCTGCTTTCTGCTTTTTTTTTTTTTAGCAGCAAAGGCATAAAATTCGCAGTGGATCAGTGGATAATCAAGGTTCAATAGGGAGCACTTATAATTGTCAACTTCAAGAGAAGCCAGTGTCTTTCTCGATGCTTGTTCATAAAACAATATTAGATATGCCTGTGGGGCATTCCACATCAAATAAGGCAGTAAAATATCAATATGTAACCCACCATCACAGATTTTAATGAAACTGCGTGTGTTTGTTCTTACTATTAAGATATGATCAACAGTAATTTTTTTGGGGAATCTTGGTGAAATAGTTTCCGAGAAAAAAATTGTCAAAATTTTGAAAAACTGCCGTCAGTTGGCATTCTTGACAGCTCGGTTTTCAAATGTAGCATGTCATATATATAATCATATTTCAATATCTACTCTACAAATCATCTTCAAATAATTTATGCATAATATTTAGGGTACGCAGCTTATGAAAAAAATATATTGTTACGCTTATAACATTTTAAGTGTGTCTAAAAAAATATTTAAACTTTGAAGCCATGAATTTTTAATGAAAAATAATGCATTAATAAAAAAAGCGTTATCAACAAAAGGCGGTATTTTTATTAATTTTTTTTTTTGTGGGAGATATACTTAAAGGTGTCCTTTACCTGATTCTGAAATAAAAATAGTAAGATTTTGGGTGTTTTTAGTAGTATTTCCTATTTAAAAATATTTTGAGGTGCATTTCAAATCAAATCAAGCAGAGTCATTCCATATCAGTTCCCCTAAGCCATTTAATCACTGTCACAAATTTCAATGAAACTGGGTTTGTTTATAGCTTATTTTAAGAAGTAATCACCTTTAATTTTCTTGATCCTAAGTAAAATATTTTTTAAGATAAAAAATATCAAAATTTTGAAAAATTGTTTTAAATTTTTTTAACGACAGTTCGATATTCAAAGACTGCATTTAAAAAAAAAAAAAAAAAAAAAAGTCATTTCAATATAAAATCACTAAATAGGTTTCAAATAATGTATATGTGACAAATAATGTAGGTAGATTATTATTTCTGGTTTTTTGTCATGTTTAAACACTAAGAGTGTCATTTATTTTGTGAATTTTTAAAATCAAGAATTTTGTCAAAAATAATGTGTTAATCAAAAGTTTATTATTAACCGAAGGCAGGGTGTTATTGCTTTTTTTAATTGTACATAAAAATATCTTTTAAATGGTTATAAAATAAAAATATTGAAAATATGAGAAAAAATTATCAAAGTTTTGGAAAAATGCTACGAGTTGCTATTAATGATTGTTCAATTTTCAAAGGCCTCATTTTATATATAAAATCATATTTCAATAACTAATAAAGAAATCTTCTTCGAATAATTTAAGCAAGGTAAATAAAGTATGTAGATTATGAAAAAAATATTGCTGTAATGTTAAAAAATATTTAAATGTGTCTAAAAAATTGTATAATCTTTGAAATCAAAAATATTTTACAAAAAATAATGAAATTACTAAAAAATCTTTATCAATGAGAGGCGGAGTTTCTATGACTAATTTTTTAATTTTAAATTGTACATAATACTACATTATAACTGGATATAAAATAAAAATAGTGGGATTTTGGTTAGTTTTAGTAGTATTTAAATCATATTTAAAATTATCAATATTTTCAGATATAAAATCTATCCAATGTATCATCCCTGGAAATATTTTTATTTATACATTTATTTTATTTTTCAAATTATCTTTTATGTTCGTTTCTTAAGGAAAAAAAATAAACAATATTGTCTTTTAGTAAAACTTCTAGGGCGAAGAGCAAATATCCCTTTCCAAAAAAGAGAAAAATAACTAGCTCCTCACCGCCCATAGAAATTTTCAAAATGACATTCCTAATCTTTAAACTCATATTTGGCTGTTAATATTGAAAATTTAGCATTGAGCTGCTAATATTGAAAAAAATACCAAATTTCACTCTTTTGAAGAAAATTTTGACATATTGTGCTTTAAATATATGCAAAAAATGCATAATCCATTATATTTATATCTTTCAAATAACTATATATCTAAAAAAATATTTAAAACTTAATGAGTTGCACTTTTGTAACTTTATTCAGTTTCTAATGATATGTACCGTAATTTTGGGTGTATAGCCCGCAGATCAAACAATTCAGTTTGAACCCAGAAATTTTATTCAGTACTTGAAGACCAATATTTACTGTGATCTAAAAAGTTACATTTTATTTTTAAAAATTTCTGGGTCGAAACACGATTGTTTGATCCGCGGGCTATACACCTGAAATTACGTTAATTTGATTTATTTCATCACAATATTGCTGAAAGATGGATTTTCAACATATATATGTGTGAATATATATATCCCTGTTTTTAAACAAATTATTTAAAAATTATTCATTTATGTTTAATAAAGCATATATATATTGTTTATACACTTATAGAAAATACATATAGTAAATTTTATGATATGTCAATAATGTCTAAAAGTAAAGAACTTATCTAATACTATATAACGAAAAATTTAACATCTGGTGTAATGACAACAAAATTTTATAATTGTTTTACTTAATTTGGATGAATGAAAAAAGCTTACATGTTTATATTTTATTGAAGTACAGGTGAAAATGTCACAAAGACAATCCTATCTCAACAACCACTGAGTATGTCACATTCACACTACAGCTGATTTTTTTTTCTTTTTGATCTTTCGGGTTTGATTTCAGATGCATACCTGCCAACATGTCAATTTTGAAATCCTTACAATTTTTATGACATATTTTTATGTGCTTAAAAATGTATAACATATGCACATGCAATGGAAAAACTAATATTTCAGAACATTTCTATGTTACATTCATGCATAGTCTTTTTTTTTTTTTCCCCCAAAATAAAAACTTGAGATTTCATAAGAAAATTTTTTTGCATGGGAAATTCTAAATTAAAAAAAAAAAAATCTGAAATTTTCTGAAAGGTTACAGCAAAGGGATTGGGGAATTCCCTGCCTGTGCTAATTATGAGTTCTTTCGAAGCCCTTTGACGAAATTCGCGTTTTTTCCATGATCCTGTGAAAAATTCGCTTTTTTTTTTTTTTTTTTTTTTTTTTTGCGATCCTTTGACGAAATTACTGTTTTTTCCGCGATTTTTTGACGAAATTTGCGTTTTCTTTTCGCGATCTTTTGACGAAATTTGCGTTTTCTTTTCGCGATCTTTTGACGAAATTTGCGTTTTCTTTTCGCGATCTTTTGACGAAATTTGCATTTTTTTCGCGATCTTTTGACAAAATTTGCATTTTTTTCGCGATCTTTTGACAAAATTTGCGTTTTTTTTCGCGATATTTTGACAAAATTTGCGTTTCTTCGCGATCTTTTGACGAAATGTGCAGTTTTTCGCGATCTTTTGACGAAATTTGCAGTTTTTCGCGATCCTTTGAGAAAATTAGCGTTTTTTACGCGATCTTTTGACGAAATTAGCGTTTTTTTACGCGATCTTTTGACAAAATTAGCACTTTAACGCGATTTTTGACAAAATTCGCGTTTTTTACGCCATCTTTGACGAAATTCACGTTATTTCCCGCGGTCTTTGATGAAATTAGCTGTGTTTCAAAGACTTTTGATAAAAAATTCGTGCTTTTTCACGCGATCTTTGACGATATTGTTGGAAATATTTAATTCTTTTAAGTTATTTTTAGCATACCAACTGCTTATTTTAAGTTTTAAAACCCCATTTCATCATCTTGTCGTCCACCCTGCAGAGAACACGTTTTCCCGGCGACTGTCGAGATGTTTACATTCTCAATCGGCGAGTTGAGTTATCTCACGGTTGCTCTTTGGAAGGAAACTTCCATTTTTCAGGTTCTATAGATGGCGCTGTCGTTCCGGAGATGCACGACGCTTCGTCTTTAGTTGACGTTTGCTAGGCTGTGATTCGTCCAGGTAATTAACTGTCCGTTTCGCGGTATTTTATGCAAATGTCTTATTTTTGAGGTGTATATATACCTGTACAAATTTCAGAGATGTGTGCTTGCTCTCACATGCAAGTATCAGTTCGTTCTCATCTTGAACGAACATTAGATTGTAATGGGTATTCTTTTGAAACAATGTTCTTAGCTCTAATAGAGCTCTGTCTAAAGTTAATGTCTATTTTAGTTTCTAATAAATGTGTTTGCTTTTAAAATCTTTGTCATTAATCAACACCATCTCACCTTTCATACTTTACATTTTTCAGATAATTTATGAGTAGAAAGAGTATGTTTTTCCATATTTTGGGAAACATCGGTTATGGACCACTCTTTTTGCCCATATTAAGTATTTAATTTAGAGATGGTGTTAAAGTTAAAAGTTCTAAAAGCTTAAAGATAGGGGGGCTCTAAAAACTAAAGATGGAAATAGATAAACTTAACAATTATAACTATGCCACCTGGAAAGATGATGTGACAGCACTTTTAATGGACAAAGGGGCATATGAACATGTTAGTAATAAAGATTTAAAAGTTAAAGAAGATGCAACTCCTAAAGAGAAGCGCGATTTTGAAATTAAAAAGAATCAGGCCTATAGTACAATATATTTAAATATTAGTAAAGATTTAAAGCCACTGATTCGTGATACTAAGGTTGCGTCAGAAGCTTGGGAAAGACTAAAAGTTCACTTCCAGCCAGCAACGCGGGGAAGATCTATTGGTATTTTAGATGCCTACTTTAATTGTACTTATGATCCCAACGAAGCGATAGGACTGTATGGAGCAAGACTTAAAGAAATTTTAGAAAGTATGGGGGATACGGAAATAGAATTACCCGAAATTGTCAAAACTTACCAGCTGATTAGATTCCTTCCAGACACTTTTTCTGGTATCGTGCAAGCCATTTATAGATGGGATAAAAAGGACTTTACCTTTAACAAGGTATTAGATGAGTTAATATTAGAAGAGGACCGTTTAAAGCAAAGTAGAAAAGATTCGCTTAAAGGGGAAAAATCGGCATTAGAAATAAAGTTAATAAAACCCAAGGAAGTCCGAAAAAGAGATAAACACCAAAATCAGAATTGTTTCAAATGTGGCAAACCAGGTCATAGGGCTGTTAATTGTAGAAGTAACCCTAAAAATGCAAAACGAAAAAGTTACGTGACAGAAACTAATTTTGGTCAGAATAACAACTTTCAAGATAAATTCAATTGGGTGTTTGACACCGGTGCGTCAAGTCATTTTTGTAACAACAAAGACTTGTTTGTAACGTACAAGCCGGTTAACAATACTAAAATGACTCTCGCTGTAGGCGAAGTAACTAGTCCTATTGAAGGAATGGGAAGCGTAGATGTCAATTTCAGAGTAAATGGAAGAGTTAATGAAATACGATTACATAATGTAATGTACTCTCCAAAGTTAAGAAGAAACTTAATTTCAGGTGCAGTATGTGAGAAGAAGGGTTCTAAATTTGTAGGAAATAATGGCAAAATAACCTTATTTGATGAAAAAGGTGAAGAAATGTTTTCAGCGTATAGAAAAAATGGACTGTACAGCGTAAAACCTACATACCCACAATCTGCCACTTATGTCGAAAATAATGCTATAACTTCGAATGCAACAGAACTAGATAAATGGCATCAGAGATACTGCCACATAAATAACCAGTACATTGTCAATACATCTCAGCATGAAAAGGTAAAAGGATTACCAAAGTTGAAATATCAGGAATTAGGCTGCGAATCGTGCAAAATTGCCAAAACAAGAAGAGTATCTTTCCAATCTCAAGAAGGAGGAAGAACAAACAAACCGCTACAATTACTACATATGGACATCTGTGGACCAATGCCAACATATTCACTAGGAGGATCTGAATATTTTCTAACGATTATAGATGATTACTCAAAGAAGGTGACTGCTTATCCTATTCAACATAAAAGTGAAGCATTTGATTGTTTCTTAAAATTTCAGAAAAGGAATGAGAAGTTTTTAGGGAAGAAAGTAATAGCTATAAGGACTGACAATGGTAAAGAATTTGTCAACGATAAGTTTAAAGTTCATTTAGAAAAAGAGGGCATACAACACCAGAAGACTAATCCATATACACCAGAACAAAACGGACTCGCAGAACGATTTAATTACACAGCAGTAGATGCTATAAAAGCCATGCTGAAAAGTAGCAAAATGGACGAAAAATTTTGGGCAGAAGCACTTTGCTGTTTTGTATATGTATGGAACCGAGTAGCCAGAAAAGGTCAAGAGAAAACCCCATTTGAATATTTTTGTGGAAGAAAACCATCAGTGAGCCATTTAAAGAAGTTTGGAAGCATTGCATATGTTGGAATACCAAAACAACAAAGAAAAAAGTTTGACATGAGAACGAAGAAAGGATTTTTAGTTGGGTATGCACATCAAACTAAAGGCTATAGAATATGGATTCCAGAGTTGGGTCGAGTCATCGAAACAATAAATGTATCTTTTGATGAGGAGTTTGGTATAAGAGAAGAGAAGAAACAAAACTCAAACAGTAGAAGGAAAGAAGCAAAGCTCCGAAGTGGAGCGAAGCTGGACCCAAAGGTAAAAAGTAACGAAGGTAAAGGTGGGATTAGCCATGGAGGAAGCCGCAGAGCAATTGAACATGTAGAAACTCCAGAAGTACCATCAAAATCTGAAGTAGATTCAGAAGTCGAGACCATGAATCAATATCAAAATAACGAAGAATCAAGTACTGATTCTGAAGATGATCAAATTCCGTGTAAAAGTATAAAGTGGATCAGAGAAGCGAAGGAAAGAAGAGATTGTTCAAGAACAGACATCTACTACAAAATTGAAGGTAAAAATGTAATTCTTAGATCACATCCAGATGTGAAGAGGTACTGCTTGAAGAACAATATAAGATATGATCCGAATTTCTTTAGTTTTTCTGGAAAAGATAAATATTCAGGACCCGAACCGAGAGCTGAACCTATAACTGAAAACAAATTGTCTGACATTAGTGAAGAATCTGACACAGATTTAGAAGCCAATTGCATAGAAGTGGAAATTCCTAGATCATTTAAAGAAGCTGTCGAGTCTAACCAAAAGGAAGAATGGATGAAGGCCATGCAAGAAGAAATCAAAATGATGGAGCAGCGAAAAGTATGGGAATTAATTCCAAGGAAAGATGGTGAGAAGATTATACATAATCGATGGGTGTATACTATCAAGAAAAACGAAGAAGAAAAAATTATAAGATATAAAGCAAGATTGGTTGCGAAAGGCTTTAGCCAGAAAAAAGGAGAATCCTATGAAGAAGTATATAGCCCTGTAGTAAATTTCGCCATCATTAGATTGTTTTTCACTATTCTAGTTGGACTTTTTGGTTGGCTCCACCAACAACTAGACATCAAATGTGCATATCTTTATGCAAAATTGCAAGAAAGAATAGTCATGTATCAACCAAAGGGATTTCAAAGCCAAAAGTATCCAGATTATGTTTGTCTCTTGAAAAAAGCTATCTATGGACTCCACCAAAGTGGGAGGCAATGGTACTTTGAGATCCAAGATGTTTTAGAAGAATTAGCCTTCACCAGGTTAGAATGGACAAATTGTGTATTTATTTTTAAGAGAAGAATCTTACTACTCCTATATGTAGACGACATAATTATATTTGGAAAGACAGCTGAACATATAAAAGAAATTATAGAACTCCTGAAAACAAAGTTTGACCTTAAACTCCTAGGAAAAACCAAGAGACTGCTTGGTGTTGAATTTGAAAATGAAAATAAGAAATTATATATCCATCAGAAAGAATACATTGAAAAAATTTGTAAAATTTACTCAAAGTATAAAATTCCAATAATATCGTTACCTATTGCAAAAGGCATAATTTATTCAAAGACCGACTGTCCTAAAACTGGAGAAGAAATAACTGAGATGGAGAAATACCCCTACAGAAATTTAGTAGGATGTTTAGCTTTTTTAGCAAGCCGGACAAGGCCGGATATTGCTTTTGCAATAAATCTTTTCAGCCAATTTCAAGAAAACCCAAGCATGATCCATTGGCTAGGTCTACTTAAACTTCTAGGCTATGTGCAAGCCACTAAAAATTTCAAATTAAATTTATCAAATGTGACATCTCTAAAAGTGACGTGCTATAGTGATGCTGACTATGCATCTAACAGAGATGACAGAGTATCCATGAGTGGAGTTATGATGTTTGTCGACAAAGCTCCAATCATTTGGCGAAGTTTCAAGCAAAAATGCGTATCGTTATCTACGATGGAAGCGGAATACATCTCATTAAGTGAAGCAGCAAAGGAAATGATTTGGATAAGAAGAGTTCTGGAAGAAACTATCAAATCAAAATTAATCAACCAAGACTGTACTGAATATACATTACTGTGTGATAATAAAGCTGCTATCGACTTTTCAAAATCACCTATCGAAAATGCTCGAACAAAGCATATAGATATACGCTACCATTTTCTAAGAAATCTAGTGTTCGACAATATGTTCGAGTTGAAATATGTGCAATCTTCACAGAATTTAGCTGATTGTTTAACAAAGCCAGTAACGAAAATCTCTTTGAAAGCTTTCACTACTAAACTGTTTATCGATGAGTGACTGCTGTCCAATGGACATTTAAGACGGTTTCAAGTGAATCAGGACTTAATATGAACTTTTATTTTTATGTATTAAACTGTTTGCAAATGTGTTTATACAATTTTAAGATATTTGCATAAATGCTAAGTTTTTTTTTAATCTTTCAATTGAAATTTAATAACTTTAAATTTAGTGTTAAAATCGTAATGCATTATCATCTTTACAAGTTTAAAGTGTTTTCTTTTAGGCTTCGGCAACTTGCCGATTTTTTTTTTTCTCAAAAACTTAAATCGTTAATGTATGTATTATAAGTAAAATGTTTAAATTTTCATTAAACTGTTTTTGTAAGTTTGTATTTCAAGAAATTTTATGTCAAAATTCAAAATTTACGTTTGGCATAACTTACCCTTTTGAAAGTTTTTTTAGGCTGTTCTCTGTCAGAGTGTACGAAGGGGGGCAATGTTGGAAATATTTAATTCTTTTAAGTTATTTTTAGCATACCAACTGCTTATTTTAAGTTTTAAAACCCCATTTCATCATCTTGTCGTCCACCCTGCAGAGAACACGTTTTCCCGGCGACTGTCGAGATGTTTACATTCTCAATCGGCGAGTTGAGTTATCTCACGGTTGCTCTTTGGAAGGAAACTTCCATTTTTCAGGTTCTATAGATGGCGCTGTCGTTCCGGAGATGCACGACGCTTCGTCTTTAGTTGACGTTTGCTAGGCTGTGATTCGTCCAGGTAATTAACTGTCCGTTTCGCGGTATTTTATGCAAATGTCTTATTTTTGAGGTGTATATATACCTGTACAAATTTCAGAGATGTGTGCTTGCTCTCACATGCAAGTATCAGTTCGTTCTCATCTTGAACGAACATTAGATTGTAATGGGTATTCTTTTGAAACAATGTTCTTAGCTCTAGTAGAGCTCTGTCTAAAGTTAATGTCTATTTTAGTTTCTAATAAATGTGTTTGCTTTTAAAATCTTTGTCATTAATCAACACCATCTCACCTTTCATACTTTACATTTTTCAGATAATTTATGAGTAGAAAGAGTATGTTTTTCCATATTTTGGGAAACAGATATTCACGTTTTTTTTTCGCGATCTTTTGACGAAATTCGCGCTCTTTTCACGATCCTTCGACAAAAATTGTATTTTTCTGTGCGATTTTTAATGAAATGCGCGTTTCTTTCGTGATCATTTTGACAAAATTAGCTTTTTTTAAAAAATATCTTTGATAAAATTAGTGTTTTTTCCCGCGATCTTTGACGATATTCGCGGCTTTCTTGCGATTCATTCAAAAATTAGCGTTTTTCCCCCGCGAACTTTGAGGAAATTCGCGTTCATTTCACGTTCCTTTGAACAAATTCGCGTTTTATCCCAATAATTTTTGACGAAATTCGCGTACTTTGCACAATTCCTTGACAAAATTAGCGTTTCTACCGCGATCTTTGTCGAAATTCGCGTTTTTTTTTCACGATACTTCAACGAAATTAGTGTTTTTCTTCGCGATTTTTAGCAAAATTCGCATTTCCTTCACGATCCTTTGACAATATTAGCGTTTTTTCAAAGATATTTCATAAAATTAGGGCTTTTTTGCGGTCCTTTGTCAAAATCAGCGTTTTTTATTGTGATCTTTTGTCAAAATTATCGTTTTTTTTCGCGATCCTTTGAAGAAATTAGCTTTTTTTCCCAATCCTTTGAAGAAATTAGCTTTTTTTATGTGATCCTTTGACAAAATTAGCATTTTTTCGCGATCCTTTGACAAAATTAGCATTTTTTCACGATCCTTTGACAAAATTAGCATTTTTTCACGATCCTTTGACAAAATTAGCTTTTTTTCATGATCCTTTGACAAAATTAGCTTTTTTTCCCGTTACCTTTCACGAAATTTCGCGTTTTTTCACGCGATCTCTGACGAAATCCGCGTTTTTCGGTGATCCTTCACGATCGTTTGTTCCGCACGCAAAACCGTACAATCGTACTGTTCATCCGTACAACCGTACACTTAGAGCAAAATCTGTACATTGTACGGCCAATCCGTACAAGTTGGCAACTGTGCAGATGGTAATGAATTAATTAGTTTTGTTAGAAGTGTCATTGCAGTCAGCATATTAGGTTCACTATTTTTTTTTTCTTATAATTTGTTTTGATTGACTCGATGAACAACAACATTTAAAGGGACCATTTCATGAATTTTCAATTAAAAGCTGATTTATAAATTCATTATGTTGTTTAGTTATTATTATCGTCTTAAGATAACAAGTTGATATTAAGATTTTTAAATGTAGTTTATTTATTATTTGAACAGTTGAAAGTATTTTTCAATAAGAGTGGGCTGTTGTTTTTAAGTCTGCTGTTGAGCAATGTAGTGTTGGTAAAGGAACTGGTACTATTTAATTTAATTTTTATTGCTGTAAATAATATTTCTTATTTTATTATTGTATGTATTATATTTAAGCAAGAGTAGCAATACACGATATCGTAGTCATTATAGTACATCTTAGAATGAAAAGCTTCAATATTTATCATTAAACATTCACATTTTATGAAAATTTTGTTAAAATTGCTCATATTTTCACTATTTTTATTTTATAACTATTGAAAAGACATTTTTACGTACAATTAAATAAAGTAATAACAGCCTGCCTTTGGTTAATTAAAAATTTTTGATTAACACATTATTTTTCACAAAATTCTTGATTTTAAGAATTCACAAGATTAAACATACTCTTAGCGTTTAAACATGACAAACAACAATAAATAATAATCTGCCTACATTATTTGTCACATATACATTATTTGAAACTTATTTAGTGATTTTATATTGAAATGACTTTTTTTATGCAGTCTTTGAATATAAATCTGTCATTAAAAACATTTTTAAAAAAAATTCAAAATTTAGATTTTTTTTTATCTTAAAAAATATTTTACTTAGGATCAAGGAAATTAAAGGTGATTACGTCTTAAAATGAGCTATAAACATATCCAGTTTCGTTGAAATTTGTGACAGTGAATTAAATGTCTTAGGCGAACTGGCATGGAATGACTCTGCTTGATTTGATTTGAAATACGCCTCAAAATATTTTTAAATAGGAATTACTACTAAAAACACCCAAAATCCCACTATTTTTATTTCAGAATCAGGTAAAGGGTACCTTTAAGTATATCCCCCACAAAAAATAAATTTAATAAAAATGCCGCCTTTTGTTGATAATGCTATTTTAGTTAATGCATTATTTTTCATAAAAAAAAAAATCACGACTTCAAAGATTAAACATTTTTTTAGACACACTTAAAATATTATAAGGGTAACAGTATTTTTTTTCGTAAACTGCGTACCCTATATATTATGCATAAATTATTTGAAGATGATTTGTAGAATAGATTTTGAAATATGATCATATTTATGTCATGCTACATTTGAAAATCGAGTAGTCAAGAATGCCAACTAACGGCAGTTTTTCAAAATTTTGACAATTTTTTTCTTGGAAACTATTTGACCAAGGAGTAAAAAAAAATACTGGGAATCATATCTTAATAAAAGGAACAAACACACGCAGTTTCATCAAAATCTGTGATGGTGGGTTACATGCCTGCCTGAACTGACATGGAATGACCCCTGTATGATTTATGTCGCCAATAAAATAATTCTGGAGAAATGTATAAAGAGAGATAGGATAAATAATCATCAAAATCCCCATTTATTTTTAGTACAAAAACAATACCACTACTAAAAAAAAAAAGATAATAAAATAAACATAGTTGTTGCAACTGAGAAGGGAGAGGGGAAAGCAAAAGAAGTGAAAGGAAATTTCCATACAGGAGAATTTAGATAAAATAAATCCAATAAATACGAGTTAATGCAAGTTCAAATTTGAATTGAAAAGGGGATATTTAAATGATTTAATTATTATAGCAAAATAATTAACAATTTTCTCACAAATTAACACTTTTAAAAATTTTAATCTGTTTATTTATTTATTTATTTTTATTTTATTTTTTTTGAGGGGTGGAGTGTTGGGAATATAGATGGCTGATTATTTATATTTATTTTACAGTAACAAATGTGGTGAAAAAAAAAATAAATAATGAGTTGTAAAAACTGTAAAATTGGTGTGCTGGAGAAAGCAAGAAGGGGGGAGCGAGACAGAGGAAAGGGGCTAATTCAGATGATTATTTACTCATTGTTACTGCAAATCAAATGGGATGGAAAACATTTGCACCCCCACTGCACCAATCTAGAAAATCTGACTGGGAAGGAGGAAGCAGGATTTACATGACAGATGTTATCATTACTACTAAGGTACTAAGTAACAAATAAATCAGGAAGGGAGGAGAAAAAAAGAAAAGAGAACTTTCAAGATTTTAAACAGTATGTTAAGGTGGAGGTAAATTCCTGTATGGGTCAAGTTAAAGAAAAGTAGAAACTACAGTGAGAGGGAAAAAAAGAGTAGCAGAAATTCGTTGTAGAAGGAGGGAGGGTGAACGAAATTACAAGGAAAAAATAGACATGCTGCTGTGGGTGATCGGTTAACAAACAATTTTGAAAGAGTTTAATTTTTCAACTACATTTCAGCAGTGAAATTACGCTTGAAATTATTGAATATTAATGATGTGAATTATCACATTGCTACAAAGCGTAAACCAACTTAGTGAAAAATGTCCAAGCCGGGAATCGAACCCGGGTCCCTGGAATATATCTCCAGTGCTCTACCACTAAACCACAAGGACGATGTCCAGCTCGGCATTTCTCACTTATATAAGTCGGTAAGGCTGCTACTGCAGCACAAGATAGAGAAGTCTTCATGAGCACACATTCTAGTGGCGTAACATGAGACGCAAATAAACCCAGCATCGGTGAATATACAATTTTAATTAATTTTTCAACTACAGTAGTTGCAAAATTAATTAAAATTGTATATTCACCGATGCTGGGTTTATTTGCGTCTCATGTTACGCCACTAGAATGTGTGCTCATGAAGACTTCTCTATCTTGTGCTGCAGTAGCAGCCTTACCGACTTATATAAGTGAGAAATGCCGAGCTGGACATCGTCCTTGTGGTTTAGTGGTAGAGCACTGGAGATATATTCCAGGGACCCGGGTTCGATTCCCGGCTTGGACATTTTTCACTAAGTTGGTTTACGCTTTGTAGCAATGTGATAATTCACATCATTAATATTCAATTTTGAAAGAGATTTTTATGTTTGGATAACGAATACTTCACAAAACAAAGCCAAGAATAAGCAATGCTATGTTTCAGATTTGCATAGCTGTACTTAACTGCATCTAATATCGACTTAGAAATATTTTAATAGTTGTATATTTATGGCTTAATTCGTGGGCTACTGGGGATTCCAGGCCTTTTATTTTAGAGCCATCAAATTAGAATGAAGAGATTAAATTAATTTTTATGTTTTGTGTCCCTTTTTAAAGAAATATTTTTTATTGGAAATTTTTTTAATTGAAATTTAGTTCCTAAATTATTAACAGGCTCTAGGCTCCACTTGAGCTTTATCGGGCCCTGCACTAAACACTATCTTTTAGAGAACTAATGGAGTTTTTGATAGGTCAAAGTGATAAATTGATATGATTTAATGCTGTAGTCAATGAATGTGATCCTAAAAGTTTTTTTTACAAACAACACATAACTTATTATTATTTTAAAGTACAGCACAACACAAGCAAAACCATCAAAATAAGATAATATTAATGTCATTAAAAAGGGAAGATTGAAAACTCCAGAAAGGGAAAATAAGCTTTTGTCAAAAATAAACATTTTCTTCAAAACAGAACTTAATTAAAACCTATTTTGCACTTCTACTATCTGTGAGAGCTGTCCTCACACGTCTGCACAGCGCTCTGTGTATTTTGACATTTTACCAGGATTGATAAAAATGGCAATAGCTGGAGAAATTTTTTTTCGTACATTATACTACGTGACTTCTGTCTGCCATGACAAGAAAGAGTTGCATGATCGTGCTGCGTGATACAATGATCGTACAATTTGTTATTTTACCAGAAGGGGCATAAATGCTGATCTCTTGGAAGTATTCTTTGCTACAACAGTTTTGTGTGCTTTGTTATTTCTGTTCTCGTTATTTTTTTAATTGCTTCCCTGAACTATTAATTTAAAAAAGAAAAACAAAATATTATGAGGCCTAAAAAATCAAGTAATATCCTTGCCATACAAAACAAGCAAGAAATTATAGCTAAAGTTGGTATAAAATGTCTGATATTGCTAATCATTGTGGCTTGAACAGGTCTACGGTAAGGACAATCTTAACCAAGAAACATGTAATTAAGAATACTCATGCGGCTAAAGGAGTAACGAAAATTCCATATGAGAAACAAACGCGTGTCATTCGTGAAAAAAATGGAGAAATTGTTTTCAGTTTGGATAAAAGAAAGGGAAATGAAAAGAGATGTAACCAGTATGGCTATCACTCAAGAGAAAGTTAGAGAAATTTTTGAAGAACTGAAGAAACATACTCCTCCTCCATATGTAATGAATGAGGATTCATTACATGAAAATTTATAATTTAACCCATTGACTATGCCTATGTACGGTGCATACATGGTTGAAAGTATGTTAGTAACGATGGCAATATATGCAGTTTCTGTGTTTTACTACACAAAAAAGAGAATCATAGCGTTGTAAGTGCAAATAGTTTTCATATGTATTATAGGAGAGGTACGTTGCTGTCCTCATCATAAGATCACATGGGCACTGAGAACCAGCATATCGGAATCTTTCAATTAGGAGTGCACCGAATATTAAACTCTTTGGTTAAGCTGAATATTAGGCTTGGCCGAATATCAAACTATTCAGCCTGCAGAATATTCAGTTTGGCTGAATATCAAAGTATTCGGCAGAACCGAATACTTAAAAAACTTTTTAAAACATATTTTTAAAAACTTTTCAGTTTCTACTTTTAGCTGCCAACTTATAAATATATTTAAAATAATTAGAAACAATATCATATTTAAATAAAGTAAATAACGTAGAATACTTTTAGATTATTTATTTGCTGTTTGTAAGGAATAAATTAAGAAAATTAAAATAAGGATTTCCGTACGTATTAATGATGTACAAATAAGAGTTCCTTAATTTTGTTTAGCAAATAATCTGTTTCTTGCTTTTTCACAAATAACAGTTTCTAAACAAAATAGAAAAACATTTAGTGTTGATAATAGGCATCAAGAGAGATACATTTTGTTCAGAAAACCATAATCGTAATCCACTTATTGGGTCATAAATACATTGTATCTTCTCATCTCACTCAAGGTGAAACATGGATTTTTGTTTGTTACTTTAACAATAATGAAGATATCATAACTAAATTTCCAACTAACTTTCTTTGATTTCTGCAAAATGATGAGAAGTGCTAGAAAATGTCACTCCACCATTCATAGCTAAAGAACCATGAGCTAGACATTCCTTTATTCAGAATCAAATTGATAGTATTTATACTGTGTCACTGACCGAAATTTAGTCATTTTCAATAATATCATCACATTTAATACAAACAAAATTAATATGAAACAAATCTCGTTAAAATACCTTCATTATTGATAAAATTGTGAATAAAAATTCAGTTTCGCCTTGTTTTGCACCCAATATATTTGATTGAATGTATTGTAATTTTGATGTAATAAATGGATTGAGATATTGTTTCTTAATAAAAAATAAAAAAATGTTTGTTTTGATTATATTATCTCTGCTGAAAGTTTGTTGCAAGATTTTAGGAACAACCGGAATGTTTCCAATCTCTGAAAATGATCGCCCACTCCAGACACTGATCTAGGATCTATTTAAAAACTTCCTTGCTAAATCAAAGGCAGTAGAAAAGTAATTCTTGCTGAGCTGCCATAATTTGGGTAGATTGTATTATTTATTTATTTTTACTTTAGTCTCTTCTTGACAAATAAATAGTATATGAACCTGTAAAGTTTTTCTTCCAATTTTTTCACTATTTCTCTTTGATTTTAAAATGCTTGTTTTAATTCGTAGAAGAAACCATGAAATAAAAAATTTTACTAACTAAAAAAGTTATGATTGGATAGAATTATGATGGAGTCAGACCCATTTTTGAGCAAAAGAGTCAGAATCTCTAAAAAACAAGCCGACTCCGACTCCAGACTTTTTTGTTTAACATTTTAAAGTGAAATTAAACTAATTTTATGTAATTTATTTATAAAATGAACTATTATTGTTATTTATGGACTATATCAGGCTACACAAGTTAATGATGACCAATTTACTGCGGTGTACAAAGTAGACACAGTGGTAGATACAGAGTAAGTACAGAGTACTACCCGTGTACAGGGTAGATGAAAACTTAACTCATAACTGTAGTAGATATTTTACATTTAGTATATCACAGGCATGAAAGTGGGAAACAGGAAAAAAGGTGGAATTTTTTTTCCATCTTTACAGTAGGGCCAAACTTGTATAATTTACACATTTTAACAGTTATTCATACAATAAAATGAAATATAATAGTACACATAATTTTTATTTTCTGTTTGTAACTTAGAAAGTATTAAAAGAAAAAAAAAAAAAAAAAAAGAAGTATTGAAAAAAAAAAATTAAACTAACAATAAATGTACAGATTCATTGAATCAAAAAAGAAAATTGAAGATAGTTTGTTAAGGGTGTAAATGCAAATATATCTGATATACTTATGTAAAGTACAGAGATTAATTTTTCAAAATAAATTCTATTTTGAATGGTTTGACTGTTGAAGATTTACCCTTGTAAAATGCTTTCTCCATGCTAAATGTATGCAAGTCGAATTGATCTTTGCTCCAGAAATACATTTCCAAAAATGCATCACTGAAATTATCCAAAAGTGTTGCATAAATAGAACAAAATATTCTACTCCAAAAAGAACCTTATGGAAATTTCTTTTCCATTTTAAGGCACTTTAAAGAACTTCATTTAAATGACTTTCAGAGACTTATAATAAAAGCTCCCCTTTGATTTGATGGCTATTCTGCACAGCAATATCAAGCTCTAAGAATTTGAGTAGACAAAATGTTCTGATTATTAAATTTTCTAGACCCCCCCCCACATGCTTCCGCTTCCAATATTTTTGCATGAGTCCAGAGAATGTCCAAAATTGATTTTAAAAAGGAAGAACTCTTACATGCTTTCATGCCTGATATAAGTACCCCCCCCCCCCCACATTTTTGGGGTTTGCGGATAGAACCTGAGGTACAAAGGTCTGCAAGGACCCAAAGCCCAGAAAATGAAGGAAATATTTCAAACAGGATGTGTAAGTAGAATTAAGATGATTTATATTAATGGGCCGGATCAGACTGATAAAAAAATTGAACAAACTGACAAGTCAAACATAACAAATTTGAAAGAATAAAATTATGCGATAAAATAGGAACAATTTAGAATGGGCATGATTGGGCCGAGAATAAATACAAAGGCACGGCCGAACGCTTTAGGGCCTTAAAAATTTGACTCATGCAGATCTCTTACCGGAGGTAATGCGAAAATTATAAATTTGTGCTATTTTTGGAGGCAAAAGAAGTAACAGGGTGTCTACAGAAATTCTAAAAAAAAAGTTCCCCGATTTTTCCATGATTTCCCTGACTATCTTTATCAGACTTCCCTGATTTCCATTATTAACAATACACATATGGTATTTTTTCATGTACGCCGATTCCTTGTATAACACACTTATCCAGCTTGCTAATATCGCATTCGGGAGAAAAACATAAAAATTGCCTAATTCATTACGTATTGATTGACAGTTTTATAAATCTGAACTCAAAATTTAGTCCAACAACTTTATATAGTGGCCAATGGACATAGGGTGACGAGAAAATTTCCTCATTTTCTGAAAAATATTCAATTCTAAGGGGAATTAAATTCTTGAAAAATATTAAATTCTACATCTGACAGGATAACTATTGGATTAAGCTGCCCACCTGATCAGGTTATGCTAATGCATCATTTTTTTTTTTTTTTTTTTTTTTTTAAATGCGTAAATTGCCTTTAATATAAGCGATACGTACAGAAAATCAGGACATCTGATCACTTTAATTTGCGTTAAATATCAAAAACTCATACCATGTGAATCTTTTAAAAAATATTGGGAAAGACCAATGAGCATGTGAAAAAATATGGTACATAAAATAGACGAATCAGTCTCATTGGCAAGGAGAAAATGCAAATATTTTCACAATGTAGACAAATTTCCCTGATTTTTTATTATTTTTACAAAGTTCCCTGACATTTCCTTGATTTTTCCAGATTCTGTAGACACCCTGAGTAAGAAACCAGTATATCATTGTATTAGAAGTTTTTTCCAGCCTCAAATTTTTCCTGTTACTATGGCCAAAAGTCAAAATTCTGAAATAACCTTATTTTATTTATTTATTTTTGTGCACAGGAGTCAAAATGACATGAAATTGCAATTCTTTTTTTCTGAATCGGCAGTACCCAAAATAACAATAAAATAGTGAAATTTCGTTATCTTTCACCATTTGAATTTAGGATTTTTCAGGTCTGCAGAACCCAAAATAAAGCCAAAATTGTAAAATTAATTCAAAAAATGTAATTTTTAATAATTTTTTCGTTAGAATTCACAGAATCTGAATTATTTCAAAATAAAAATTTCATATTTATTTTTCCTCCTTTCCATAGAAATTTTTCAGGTCTGGAAAACACAGCGAAAAACCACTAAATTGTAAAGATTTTTGATTTTTCTTCTCAATCTGCAGATCCAAAATAGTAAAATTTCCATTTTCTGTGCTTTAGACTTACTTCTATAGTTGGATTTTCCGGGTATGAAATTGTAAAATTAATAAAGCAGAGAATATATATATATATATATATATATATATATATTTGAAGCCTTAAAAAGAGAATCGGCGAAATATTGAGATTTTAGCTTTATTTTTTTATATTCCATGATTATTTTAACCAACAGGCCATACTAGCATATTAACCTGCACGGAGTCAGAGTTGTTAAAATATTCCAGAGTCAGACATTTTCCCCACCTACTCCGCAGCCCTGGTTTTTCATCAGTCCCTAGCACCAATGTATAAATGAAAGATTACTGTACTTAGCTTTTAAGAACAAATTAATTGAATTCCATTACAAACATATACTAAATCTATGACCGGTTAACGAACAATTCGGTTACCGAATATCGTTTTGGAACAGATTAAGTTTGTTAACCGATCACCCGCTGTATATTCCATACTAGTTTCACTTATAAACATTTAGAAAGCAAACAGAGCCATTTTGTTAAAATTATGCAGCAGCCAAAACACTTTTTTAAACTAATTTCTAAGCCATTGAAAAGGGGCTAAATGAGCCTAAACAGAAGAACTTGATTATAAAAAACAGAGTTTAAGGGTAAAAAACACCATTTTGAGGCTCTACATTGAGAAATAAGACGAGTATAAAATTAAGGACTTTTTGCAAAGGCAAAAATGGTGCATAAAATAGAAAAAAAATTATTTGGTAGCTTGCCTGAGAGTTTTTCTTCAGGGCAAAAATGCCAAGCTGTAAATGAATTTATGTACTGCAATATAAAACAGATAACCCAACTATATATGCAATGATTTATCAAAATATAGTAAACTATGTTCTCTCTAAGCTTCCAAAAATCGAAGCTATTTGTGAATAAAATTGACATTTTACTTTGTTACGATTACTGGGGAAAGAAAAACCCTGCATAATCCCCAGAAAACTAATATCTAAGGAAACTTTCGAAATTTTTTTTAGATCTTGTTTGTCACAGATTCCCCAAATTTATTCGCAACCCCCTCCCTTCTATCTATTTCTAAAATATCACTGGACAAGTTTTCTAAGAAATTATTTTAATTCTAGAGAGGCAAATATCTAAAATTAATCTAAAAACAACAAAATATTTTGATCATAAGGCAATCTTTAATACTTTAATAACTGAAAATTGATGAACTGCAAAATCTTTTCAAAGGTAGAAAAATTATGACAATGTAAAATTCTAAAGTATTATAAATACAAATTGGTCAACAAAGGGAAATTTCATAAAATGTCATTCAATTAATTGCTTTCTATATTTTTTATACAACAAATAATCAAATACCATCTAATGTTCTGACAGTCGGTTTTTGAACACAAGACATAATACACACAAGACACATACATAATAACATGTAAAAAATTTTTTATCACTCATACAGCATTTTAACAATATTTCAAAAATACAAGAAATACAGTAAATGTGGATTGCAAAATCATACTACTTGTTCAGTGTATTAAAATATATAATTGATAAGATGAATGTCCATAACTTCTATGTAAATAACATTAAGAACAGTGGCAAAAAACTACCATTATTTTTATACAGAAGGATGATCCTTTGAAATATTTTAAGCAAAAAGGATCTTTTAAAATTACTTTTTTTGCAACAAAAAATTTTATATAGTCTTCTGACCATTAAATAATCATGAATAATATAATTCAGTAATAATTAATATTAAAATAAATTACACTGATAAATTCATTCCTGCTTTGATAATTTTCTATATCAGTCACTTTTTTTTTTTTTTTTTATAGATAGTTCAACATGTTATTTAGTTAATTACGTAAAAATTCTTTTTCTGTAACTGAAAAGTTAAACATAAAAATTCTTTTTCTGTAACTGAAAAGCTATAATATGAAAGTTTCATTATAAATTGAAAGTAAATACATACCCGCCAATATTCCATAGTGAAAATCCAACTAATTTGTACATTACACTTACAAATTCTTTTGTTCTTTTAAAGAAAATTTTACATTAAAGAAAAATAATTGAAATACATTCTATGATTTCCCAAATCAAGGGAGATTTTACTTTTAGTCAGCAAAATTAATGATTTTACACAACTAAATTCAGATGGACCTGAGTATTATTGTGAAAAATTGCAGATTTGGCAGGTATGTAAAAAACAGCATGAATTTGTTTGGAAAGATAGGGTTATAAACTTACATCTTTCTTGCTAACTGGTACTAAGAATGGCCAGCTTGATGGATGTTTCATCAACTTAAATAGCATATCTATACATGCTTTGTAATCCAGCATGTCAGAGTCATCTCCAGTTTTTGATCTCCGTCTGGCTGCATTTTGTGCAGAATCTGTGCCAACATGAAATACAGACAACTCACTCACTTATGCAAACAAAATATGATGAAACACTTGATGATGAATGAAAACAGGTGAATGAGAAAATTAAACGGCACAGATTAGGCCAGATGAAGTCATGTCAAAATGACCAATATTTTAAAGCAGCATGGCCATAGAGCCAGTGATTACAATACTCATTCATTCTAGAAGAAACACAAATACTTCTGAACGAAAAATATCAAAATTTAGGTTACAGTCAAGCCCAGATTTATCATATATGGCATCACATATAACATAGCATAGACTATTGTAAGCTTCATGAACCAACATGCAAATTTAAGATTATTTCCAAAATCAATTGCTGTAATAGACAATACTTTAAAATAAAAAAAAAGCTTCGAATAACAGGAAACAAATTATTTTATTGTGATCATACTCAAGGAATTTAATAATTTCATGCTGTATTGAGAGCTAGAAATCTATATATTGTGTATAAAACTGAAAAAATAAAACTTTTAATATTTTATTAAAATTTGTAACTATGAATCCAGTACTTATGACAGATTAATAAGAAAATGAAATAATACATAACACGCAGAATATTACTAAAACTTTATGTAATTTTTATAATTATATCAATTATAATAATGATTTAAATTTGTATTTTTAATACTGGGGGATTTTTTTTTTTTTTTAATGCATAATACTAGAAAAGCATTTTAAACAATGTTATTCAGAGGAAGCCAAAACGTATGCATCCCTAAAGTGAAACAAGTTTATGAGTGCAATGGATATACATTAGTAAAATTTAAATAAAAAGGAAATAAAATTTTTTATTTGTTATTCTGCATACCAAAGGGCTAGACTGTGCAATTATTAAGAAGGGAAAAAAAAAGGTATGTTAGAGAATAGGAAATAAAGACTGAATGATGATGACAGGTGAATAGATGAAAAATGGAAAATACAGAGAAGAATAGAATGCTGGACACTTATAGCTGTTTATAGAAAGAAGGAATAGATTAAAGTAAAAGCATGCACTGGCATAAAACGCTCACATCTTCATTCACACTTGCACATTTAATAATCTCAAATAACAATACAATATAACATATAATTAAAAATACTTAAATTAAAAGCACTAAATAATAATTTGGAAGAAACTATAATTTCATTAACTTACAATATATTTTACAGTTTTTTTTTTTTTTTTTTTTTTTTTTTTTAAATTCAGCAAGAAACAATATTGAAGAAAACATTTATTTTCTTGAAGCTAGTTAAAGATGATAAAATTACACATATTAATATATTTTTAAATACAATGATAGATGCAATGGGTAACTAGCTTTATACAAACATTAAACAAAGAAGTTTAAGAGATATTTATGAAGATTATGAAATTTAAAAAGTCTTCATTACACAAAAATGTTTGCAGCTGAAATATTTTTCTTCATAAGGAAGGACCTTTAAAGGGACATAACGTATAAAATTTTGAAAATTCCAATATATAATTTCTATAGTTTAGAAATACACAGGAGTAACCCTTATATCAGACATTTTTAGACTAATTTCTGACAAAAAATCAGGTATATGAAATGACTGAACTCAGGAATCAAAAGGAAATTTCAATACTTGTATACATGTCTATACAAAAGTAAATTAAACCAGTTTTTATTAATTAGCAAGTATTAAAACTAAATATTTAGCATTCAGCCATATGCAACAATGATTGTGCTTATATACAATAGGGATGGGCAATGTAGTTCTTTTAGCGAAACTACTTTCTATTGAATAGTACCTTTTATGGCACTTATTCTTTGGAATAAGTGATTTAATAAGTACAGCATTCAATACAATTCATTATTTTAATAAGTATAACAATTTTCATATAACACAGATACAGTGTACTCTCGATTATACGTGTGCAGATTATCCGGTTTGTGGATTATCCGTGCTCATTCCGGACTCACAAAAAAAAATAAAGACAAACATTTTCACGCTTATGATTGTTATGCTTCAATTACTTAATGTTTAATAATCATTCAGTATTGTTTAAATTATATGATAAAGTTTCAAAGTATTTACTTTTTCTATTGATGCACGTTTATTTTTCACCCTCTCTTGTTCTGTTTACATATCCGAAACGACCGGCAGTCTAGCTCTGAGACAAGTGAAGTTGACGAGTAACTGTCAGTAACAGTGATTTCGGAATCGCGTCTTTCACCGTGAACGGTTGACTTGCAACGTCATAGTTTGCAGCCAATGGCGTTTCAGATGCGTTTGTATGATCGGTGTTTCTGATGTGTTTTACGTAAGTTTGTATTTACTGATTGGAAATGTTTTTTATGCAAAACAATTGCCGTTCCCGGGTGTATAAATATCTGGACTGACTGTGGATCAGTAGCTTCGTGAAACATTTTGTATGCTTGTTTCACCTATCATAATGTAGCTGCTTAAGTTATTATTTTAGTTCTTCTTATAATTTAACGGCAAAGTAATGCTGTTTTTGTAACATTATCATGTTATCTCTCCGTAATAAATAAGTTGTTTTTATAACTGGTGTTTTTGAATTAAAGTCTTCCACAACAACCACCGTAACTCTGTTCAGCCATGTTTTCATAGGCTGTCAATGATGAATGTAAAATCGATTTTGATGTGAATTAGAATCTTTTCCGGTTTAGTTGATTTGAATTCGAAGTGCGTAGAGTTAAAATCAAACGCTCTGGAACCTATTTGACTGGTAGGGTTAAAGGGGATGGGAGGGCATGTGAGCCTGTATTCCAGTATTTGACAGATAAAGACATCGTTTCTAACTGTTTTGTTAAATCTATTAGTGATGATAGTACTGGTGCAGAAGATGTACTAAATGAGGGAAATGCAATTTCTCATTCTAGTGCTCTACAATCTGTAAAAACTTTGTTGGGCTATATGGGATAAAAAGAATTTGATTACGGTGACAATACTGCAGCTCGTAAAGTATGTGTCGATATGAGATAAGAGATGAACAAACAGCAGAAGCAAAGATGCATTACAAATTTTTTTAAGCAGTAAATATTAAAAGGAAAATACCTAGTTTGATGTTATACAGCATGTAAATGTGAGTAATTTTTATATGTTTGTACTGATGTTGATTTTTTCTTTAATAAAAAAGAGTTTTCGGTTCATCCGTGTTTTTCGATTGTCCTTGCAACCTCTCCCGGTGATTAACCGAATAATCAGGAGTACACTGTATTAATGTTTTAAACTTATGTTTGTACAAAAACAAAACTTTTGAATTAGAAAATAATTAACAATATTGGTTAACAATTATTGCAAAAAGAGAAAAAAAAGTTAAAAAATAAAAAAAATAAGTGACATTAGTTATATTAGTTAATATAATAGTATATATATATAGATGCTAAGTGATTATTATCGTTATTTAGTTGTGCTTTTTTAGTATGATATCGTTGTGTTTTAAGATGATTTAATCGGTTTTAATATTAGAATAGTTTAAATTTGCACTTTTTCTACAGTTATATCTGGTATTTACATTTACAATAGATGGCACCACTATAAATTATTTTTATTTCGAGGTGATTGTGAACGTTTTAATTTTATGAAGTTCCGCTAGATGGCAGCATTAAATAACTATTTATTTTGTTCTAAATAATAATGTTGCCATTTTTTTTCTCTGAGTTCTTACCCGTTTAATTTTAAATAATTTACTTCTTTATATACTCAGACCTGCCAACCTTTGAAAATGAGAAATCGTAGCACCCAAAATTCAAATGAATCTGGAGGTTGGTTGGTTGGGTGCTTTTTTACGCTGCATATCGGGTGAACTCTGATTACTTTAGGATCGGACCGAATTTAGATTCATGCAGGCTGGGTTAACCCGATTTTTCAAAAGTTAGTTCTTTATATTCTTTCAGATTAAAACTATATGTATCATAACAATAAACATAAAGAATAAAGATTTTTGTCTGTGTATGATGTTTCCTATGAGGAGAGCACAGAGCTGGGGTGATTCTGAGTAAAAGAAAAATTCAGAAAATCTTCTGAGAGGTTACAGCAGTGGGGAGGCGGTTACGCACTAATTATGCATTTTTTCAGCAGCCCTTTCACAAAATTCGTGTTTTTTTCCATGATGCTTTGACGAAATTCGCGTTTTTTAGCAATTCTTTGACGAGATTCGCGTATTTTTCTGCGATCATTTGACAAATTTTGCGTTTTTTCTCGATCCTTTGAAGAAATTTGTGTTTCTTTTTGCGATCCGTTGAAGAAATTTGCTTTTTTTTGCAATTCCTTCACGAAATTTTCGTTTTTTCGTTATCCTCTGACGAAATTTGCGTTTTTCTGCGATCCTTTGACGAATTGGCATTTTTTTTCGAACGAGTGACGAAATTGATTTTTTTTTGCATATGCGTTTTTTGAAAAAAATTGTAGTTTTAGACCGATTTTCGTAGCATCGTAGTTTTTAGATCCAAATCGTAGAAACTACAATTTTTTCGTAGCAGTTGGCAGGTCTGTATACTTTTAGTAATAATTTATTCCAGGATCCTGTAAATGCATATAATAATTTTTATTATAAAGACTATATATGTTAACTTTAATTATTATATTTATTAGAATGTGAGTATTATATGCACACTGTGATGTTTTGCAAACGTAAGAATTTGATTTTAACTGTACCATTAATTAGGCGGGACTTTTGCTGTGCTAAAATTGGATACTAGTTCGAGTTGTAATAAAGTCATTGCAATTCTCTTGCTGGGTATGTCTTTAAATTTAAATGTTTCTATATATTCATATTGTTCATTATTACGGATCTTGCATTGATTAATAATTTTTTTAATTCAATTTATCTGTCATGGTTAATTTATGCTTTTTGGTGTGTGGTCGATTGGGTACATATCGAATCTAATTTTTAGCTTAATGCTGGATTCTATTACAGAAATCAACTATGCTTTTGCTTATATTGGTATTTCATATACCCTTGAAAAAGTGAAATAAGCTTCCGGCTACATCCATCCATTTGATCTATTATTTGTTTAGTCTTTTAATGGTTCAACATTTTGCTGGTTATTTGTTTCTTCTGTCTTTAAATAGGTTATTTTTTCAAAATTTGGTGGTTTTTCATGTTTATATGGATTAATCGTATGCAATATGCTAGTGAATTAGTGGATTTTGCTTAATTTGTATTACTTGTATAGGGTTCCATCTGTATTTTGTATAATGTTACAGTTATGATTTGATGCTAAATTTATTAATTTATTGACTTAATTATTGTAATTAGAAATAGATGATGATTTGTAATTATATTATGGTTATATATATATATATATATATATATATATAGCTTAAAATAATGTCTGATGCAGAAACACATTTTTTAATAACATACAACTATAAGGCAAAATATTTATAGATTTTTAAAAATTACAAAGCCATTTTAAACACTTGTCTAATAATCTATCTATAACTGATCAATTTTTTTAACAGAAATTGATTTTCAGAAGCTTCAAATAATGCAAATGCAAAATGGTGCTCATTCTGTCAAGAAGTTTTAGAGTTATGCTTAAACTACACTTGCTGTAAAATAAAATGCTGCTGAATAACAAAAGAAATTAATTTTCTTGCTGGCAATACTTGTCTTACTCATTATTAAAATCTACATGTTTATTTATTTTTCTATTTTTAAGATATTGCTTTATTTATAAATTTACTATTATTTTTAGGGTTCTGTAGTTAAAAAAGTAAAAACAGAACCATTATAAGATCACTCCTGTGTCTTGTCATAGCCATTTTACTTGTAAACTATGAAACTTCGAAAGTTCAAATTGGACATCGTAATAAAGACTATTGACCCACATATTTACAGATTACTAAACATTTACAAATATTTTTAGGAAAAATGAACAGGGGCTAATTACGTTACTTGGAGGGGGGAAGAGAAAAAAAAAAAAAAAACCCTTTTCTTTGTATATCGTGTGAAAGCTTTCGTAACGTCGACCTCAAAAATACATTTCATTTAATTATAGGTATTATATTATTAGAGATATCGTCAAAAATGTACTGCAAAAAGATGTTCCCCCTCCCATCTATACCCGAATCTAGTGAAACTAAAATTAAGAAAAAAATTAGAGATGGTAGAGATTAATTTAAACCTTGCAGGAGAATTATAACGATTACCCTACATCACATAGTTTTTGAGTACACACAAATTTCGATTTGCAGACATTCAGCAAACGTGTTGAGGAGCGCCTGAGGTACCTATCGTAGCAGACATATAGAAGCATTATTGATAGTGATTTTCAAAAAAAAAAATCATCACAAATGAGCTGAGATATTAACCCTTAAAGACACGCACAGTTTGGACATACATAATGACAGGAGAGGCGCACTTCGTTTTTTAAGGCCCAGATAACAATTTTAATGATATATTTGTGTAATGCAATGCCCAGTAGCAGTATAAAAGCAATAAATATCAAATTGTTAAAAACAAACTAATTTAATTAGAATTAATCACATAAATACTATGGGATTCAGAACTAGTTTGCATTGAGTGGCCATCTCAATATGCCTCCCGTATCTTTAAAAGTTAATTAAAAACTTATGTGGAACAACATGGTACGGACCAAGGCGGCATTACAAGTTTGTGACCTCCTTTCGAAGCACGCTTAGCACAATGCCAAGTTTAAACTTTGAGAAAGAATTTTCTTTCAGCTACACTGTAAAAAGAAACGATTATTACTACGCTGAATTTAGTTTTATGAAATGCCAAATGAAGTTTAAATATGCACTAATTTTATTGTCTGTACTGAATTAATTTCATCATAAACAGATTAGGTTAAGCTTAAAAAAAGTGTTATACAAAATAGTAATATTTGATATTATTTATGGTTCATATCTCTTTGAACTTTTATGGTATAACCATTCATACTTTCTAATATATACAACTATACCGAACCATAAAATTTGGAAATATTTTAGTAAATATTTTTTCCTTTCTTTTAGGTCTTAAATAAGCATACCCCACCACCCCTGCAAAAGAAAATACAAAATACTGTTTCTGTTCTTGTCAAAAGAAAATTATGTCAGACTGGAAGAGCCAAAATACATACCGTGTATTTCCGTTTATAAGCCGAGTATATGACTTTTTAGTTAAAAATCGTCCAAAATCGGAAACCCGCATGTTGCATGCCATATGTATATTGCAGTCAATATAAAAACAATGGTGATGAAAAAGTCAGCAAACAAAAATTTAGTACTTTTTTTTTTTTTTCCTTGCATAGCTAACATTAAAAAAAAAAAAAAAAAATGTGCTCTCTGAAATTATTGGTATCTCCTAGAGATCTTAGCTAGATCTCTTGTAGCCTTATTTCTATTCTCCAACAATCTGATCGTTTTCCTAAATGAACCATTTAAAGACAGGCTCTGTTTGAAATGGACTGGATGGATGGATGGATGTTATCTGCGAACGCAGGTGTGACAAATGGCGATAATTAAAAAAAAAGTTTCTCTAAATGGAAAACAAAGCTTGGCTTGAATTACCACAAGACTTGATCGCCCGATCTTTCAAAAAATATTGTTTCAATAATGCAATGGTTGGAACTGAGTGTGAAGCCATTTTTTTTAAAGAAGATAGCGATGATCATGAACTAGATACTGACGATAATCCTGGTGTACCAATGAAAGCAATATTAAGGAGTGCTTGAAAATACTGATAATGACTTTGATAGTAAATGATGATTGGTGACTTTTTCATTGTAAAGAATGGAATATTAAAATATTTTTATAGATTTTTATGTCTTTATGTCTTTTATATTTACCATCCTTTTTATTTCAGAATATCAAATTTGGAAATTTTCTTAGACTTGTGTATAAGCCGACCCCCTGATTTTGGGCCCAAAAAAATGTCAAAAATTCTCGGCTTATACACGGAAATATACGGTATACAGTATTTATTTACACAATAAATTTTATTTGTGTTAATTATGATTGAAATTTTCACATTCCAGTTAAAGGGGGAAAGAGGGAGGAAGGGGATAGCTTACCAGCCACAGATTTTTTTCTTCTTTTAAATCAGCTAGCAAAAGGCAACATACAGTTAAAAATAGTTATGAAAAAAATCTTACATGACTGCAAAAAATCGACTCACCAATGGAAAGTAAATTGATGCTATTCTCCACCCCTGAAGGGAGGGGGGAGGATTTAAAAGAAATAAAACCTTGAAATGTACCGATTAAAATTTTCTAAAAAAAGATACACAGTAATTTTATTAAAATAATCAGCACAACATTCAAATTGAAAATTAGAAATTTAATTACTTCTAGCTTTCTTAGATGGAGGTTCAAATTCTTCTTCAAATGAATCTTCATATTTTCTCTTTGTAACTAAGTAAAATAAAAATATGAACTAAGTCATCTGAAAATAACTTCAAAAAGAAAATATAAATAAAGCTAAAAAGAAATAAGGAGGAAAGGACAATTCTTAAAAACTAAATTATGCACTTATTAATTTAAATTAAATATGGTTTTGAAAATGTAAATACAAAAAGATATATACACAATGACCAAAATCCGGAATGAATCCTGGATCATTTGCAGTTAATTTGCCAAAAGAAAGAAATCTGATCCCCTTTATTTTCCTCACCCCACAAATTATTTAAAAGTTAAAAAAAAAAAAAAAAAAAAAAAAAAAAAAAAAAAAAAAAAAACACTAACATAGAAGAATATACATATAAAAATTAAATATATGTTTTTCCATTTTGTGGCAATTTTTCCACATTAGTAAAAGGAATCTGGTTTTAATCTTTTTTTTTTTTTTTTTTTTTAAATATGGTACATGTTGTCGTCTGTTCAATAAATAAAGTTTGATTGTAAATCACACAGATTTTTTAAAATTTTTCGAAAATTACTGTATGCAATTTTTAGAGTATTTTCACATTGATTTTTTGACATTTGTAAAAGGAATTATAATTTCAAATATTCAGCCTGATATAGTAAATTTTGTCTTCTGCTATTTTTGAAAATTTTCAGAATTTTTATGCGTTCTGAGACGATTTTGTGTCATTTGTGCAAGAATTCTGTTACAAAGTTTTAGTCCATAATAGTAAATTTTGTCCCCTGGGATTTTTGAATGTTTAGCAATATTTAGCACCCCCCTCCCCCTATTTTGCAGCAATTTTTTCACATTTAAAAGGAATCCAGTTCTAATCAAATGCAGTAAATGTTGTGCTCTTTTCAAAAAAGTTTATTCGGAATTCGTACATCAATTTTTGAATTTTTTTAAAGAGCTATTTCACATTCTGCAACTTTTTTTCACATTCATAAAAAGAATTTGATTTCAAGGTTTTAGCCTAATGTAATAAATTTTATTCTCTGTGATTTTTGAAATTTTTAGTTTTTTCACATTTTGCGATAATTTTTTGTCATTTGTGAAAAAATTCCAGTTACAATGTTTTATCGCATGACAATTTAGCTTAAAAATTTTATTTTATTTATTTTGCTTTTAGTTTTTTTTTCCCTTTTGTGTGTGTGTATGTTTTGCAGGGATTTTTCAACATTAGCAGAAGGATTCCAGTTTTAATCTAAGCCCGCTGTTGTCCTCTTTTCAATAAAATTTATTCAGAATTTGTACAATGATTTTAATTTTTCTGAATTTTTGTAGAAGATTTTTCAGTCCCCCCCCCCATTCCTTTCTGACATCCGTGAAAGGAGTTCGATTTTAAACTGGGCTCTGGAGAGAAAACTGAAAACGTATGAATTTAGAAAAGATAAAATAGATTAAAAATATTCAATATTTAACAAAATATTTTCATTTTTAAAAAATGCAGATTATTTACAGCAATTAATAACATAACTAGATAATCTTTAAGATTTCGCTCAAGCTATAAAAGATGATTTTCTTTATTGGGAAGACCTTTAACCTCTTCAACGTCTGCCCCGAGATAAGTCGGGAGTAAAAGCACTACTTCCTGATACCCGTTGCCCTCGAAGTGGTTAAGAGTTAAGAAGGCATTAAAAAATTAGGTGCTAGTTAAAGAATTTGAATAGTACCGCTAAACCTAATGACCAAAAATGTTGATTTGAGGGAGGGGGGGGAATCTTAAGAAGTATCTGAAATTTATTTTCCATACAAATATGCACGTATATCTAGAAACCAATATTTAAAAAAGTTTTTTGCCATTAAAAAAAAAAAAATTTCGAGGAATTTTACATCTATACTTAGTATCAATGCAAAAACCCTTGACGGGTTAAAAGTTTCTGACGCAGCACTTTATCTTATGCTCTAAAAATTTTAAATATGGAACTTAAAAATACTGATATCAAATTTTGAGTGACATTATGCTATTTCTTAAAAAATATATTTGTATTTATTTCATCCTTTTATTTTTGTTTTATTTATAATCGCATGTGCAAAAGTTATGTTCAACAAGAAAAGATGCATAAAATTTTATTCGCTGTTGCTTTATCATTTACATCTCTCATAAATTCAAAATATGAGTTTTAAAAGATATGATATAAAATTTAAGTGACGCCTTGATGTGACTTTAAAAGGTTTGTTTTAAAATTCAATTTAAATTATTTTTGACTTGGTTAAAATATTTTTTTACATCTACACAATACTTTTAATTTTCCAATTCACTGTTAAATATATCACTTTCATTGAATCTATACTATGCATTGAAATGTATTTATTTCAATAAATTGATTTATCTTTTGTGTCACGCTATTCAAAATTGTGAGTAAGATTTGTGTAAATGGTTTATTTGCGTCAAACTATCCTTTTTCATACATTTCATGTAGTTTGGACACAATGACGCAAAGAAACCATTTACATAAATCTTACTCACAATTTTGAACAGCGTGACACAAAAGATAAATCAATTTATTGAAATAAATACATTTCAATGCATAGTATAGATTCAATGAAAGTGATATATTTAACAGTGAATTGGAAAATTAAAAGTATTCTGTAGATGTAAAAAAATATTTTAACCAAGTCAAAAATAATTTAAATTGAATTTTAAAACAAACCTTTTAAAGTCACATCAAGGCGTCACTTAAATTTTATATCATATCTTTTAAAACTCATATTTTGAATTTATGAGAGATGTAAATGATAAAGCAACAGCGAATAAAATTTTATGCAGCTTTTCATGTTGAGCATAACTTTTGCACATGCGATTATAAATAAAACAAAAATAAAATGATGAAATAAATACAAATATATTTTTTAAGAAATAGCATAACGTCACTCAAAATTTGATATCAGTATTTTTAAGTTCCATATTTAAAATTTTTAGAGCATAAGATAAAGTGCTGCGTCAGAAACTTTTAACCCGTCAAGGGTTTTTGCATTGATATCATTACTTTTTTCAGGTTAGTGATAAAATGATTAAAAAAAAGATACTTATGGAATTTAATGCAGATTTAATTTTTACTATTTTATTACAATTTTCCTTATAGCAGTTTGTATATAAAAACAACTGGGTAAGTATAATCGCAGATCGCACAGAGGGTTTCATTTGATATTCTTTTAAAAACACTTTATCCTTAAATTAATAAATCCAAAATGTTAATTTATAATTATTAAATCCTTACATAGATGGTGCACCAATAGTTCCAATTTTCATGGGGCAGGGAACGCACTCTTTTAAACAAACCACCTTCCAATTGAAGTCATCAAAAACCGAGTTGAATAAGCCAGACCCCGTTGTGTTGTTTGACAAACAGCAATCTCATGTCCCCTCCTTCCCCCATTTTTCAAAAATTTTCAGACCAATACCTAAGAATGGAACCGAAATATTTTTTTCTCTTCTGAAATTATGATAAAAAAATAGTATGCAGTACTCATAAATTTACTTTAATGCTATATAAGGTGATTATTAAGTTAATTATAACGTTTGGAATCTGTTGCATTGATGTCCGAAAGGTGGTTTCTGAGTTATGGAAGCTGGACCCATAAGGCGCCATAGAGGGGCGAAGCCCGCTAGTGTCTATCATAATTATATCTGCCATGTGGACTAATTGCGATATTTAATCAAAATAGTCCCCCACCCCTCCTCATCCCCGGAAATATAACAAATACAAACTGTGTCTTTATAAACCAATCGTCAAATAGGTTTTTATTTCTTTTTCCCTAAAAAAAAACATGATTTTTATATCCGTAACGTAAATAGCGGACGAAGCCCGCTAGTTCCTATCATAATATATATTTTTAATAATTTTATATAGTCTATAATAAAAATCAGACTTAAAATAGTTTAGTTCCATGAGTACTTGTAGTGTCAGTTACATGCTACGATTTTTGGATACCAGTATTTTAGAACGGGAAAATGTGACTTATTTTATCGGAGATATCTCATTAATTGAATAAGGTGAAGCAAACTTTTTGAAAAAAAGGTGGCCAACAAGCATGGCAGTTATCAGCTATGTGACTTTGTGCTAAAGTCCATTAATTTGATCTGCTTTAAAAAGATTACGGAAGATTGAATTATAGTAGAACCTGGATTAACCGAGCTTCGATTAATCGAGGTTTCTGTTAACCGAGCCGATAACAAAGTCTGATTTTTTTCCCCCTTTTGAATGAGCCTTAAAAATAACCACACTCTTTAGCTCACTGTCTGTGCTATACAGGCCCTTCTGCCCCCAAAAGCACTCAACTCCAAAGAAACATTGGGCCCTGAGAAGTCAATAGCGAACAATGCTTTGTTTCCAGTGGCTGTGTGAACTTTCGTAAATTTTTCAATTTGCATTTTAAAATTTACTACTGGTAGTTGATTTTCTTTTTAAATTTGTTAAGCTGTGAAACAGAACTTTACATATATTTATTTTTATTATTTAAAAAACGTTCTATATATTTTTTAAAAAGAGATGTTAAATTCGCAAGCACGGCGAGTTTTTACACACAGTTTCTATTAACAGAGATTTCCGATTCCGATTTACTAACAGTCCCAATTAGCTCGGATAATCGAGGCTGCTCTGTATAATTAAAAAATCAATGGCGATCTTACTGTAAACGGGTTTCCCTTTTACTGAGGGATTTCAAAACCGAATCAGCTGATGTTAGTTGCTGTTTCCGTGCTTGATTAAATAAGATTAGTTAACATTTGAAAATTACCAAATATAAAAGGAACTAAGTCAACAGAGTCTTTGCTTTATGGTATTTTTTAACAACACTATAAGAAAATGATTTTAAATAAGAGATTTTAAATGTAACGTTTTAAATCTGACATAATTTTCACCAAACTTTCCTTTCTCTTTGTAACATTCAACTGAAAATATTTTCATTATTAGGAAGATAATATTATTTGCGCTACCTTAAAATTGGCAACTATAGTTAAAAATATCATCTCGAAATTTGAAATAAATCTCTCATATAAATATATTTTTTAATTTAAACTGTTTTGCAATATGTTTTGCAAACTGTTTTGGCCACTTTGGCCAATATGACGTAATTTCCTCCATTTATGACTTTTAACACGTATTAATGAATTTATTATTTAAAAATTCTTTTACTTTTAATATTTACGTGTAAATATAATTTTTATGACGTAATTTTCAATGTTTTCCTTCTTTTAATGCGTAATCAGTTAATTCTAATTTGAAAATAATTAATTATTTTATAATTTTCTTTCATTTTAAGTAAGCATGTGTAAAAACAATTTTTATGACGTAATGTTTAATATTTTCCTGCTTTTAACACGTTATCATTTAATTCTAATTTAAAAGGATTTTTTTCTGTTTATAATAGTCACGTGTGAATAAATTTTTAATTTAAAGGATATATTATTCTTTGCGCTGTTTTAACAATTGGCAACAATTTAAAATAACCTTTTCTAAAATATGTAAAAAATATCTCTGGAAATTCTGAAAATTTTAATTTAAAATTGAAATAAACCGTCAAAAAATTAGGCAAGTTAGAAATAATAAATGCACTCTGCAAACTTCGAGTTTCTATTGAATGATTAAATTGAATGAAAATGATTAAATTCCCATGTATATTTTTTTTCCTATGAGACTTTTTTAATGAGACAATTTTATCCAGATTTAACATTAAATATCTCTTAAAATAATTCTTCGATTTAAAAACTGTCTACTTCAACGTTTTTATCAAACATTTCTCTATAATACTACGCAATTGCGTCAAAAGATGGCGATACCAGAATTCTGATATGCTTATTATGTAAGTCTCGGGGTTATCAAACTTCATTGATATTTATAAATAAAACATTTCAACTAAATTATTTATTATAAAAGAATTATTACATCACAATACCTTTTATGCAAGGAAAATAATAATAATAATAATATTATGGATGTCAGTGATTATATATTGATTGACCGTCATAATAATAAAAAATGATATAAAAAGAAGAGCTGAAATGAATTATTTTTTTACGTTTCTGATCGTGTGATTTATATTCAAATAATAATTATTAATGTATATTTTTTGTAAAGTGATTGAAATTAAATATATTTATAAAATTTATGGTAATATTTTTATTGTTGAAAAATTGCCAAGAAATAATCATCATCAAATTGGCGTCATTATAATTGTAATTTTATTTAACATAATAGCAATTAAAAAAATTACAAAGGAACTGAGAATAATGGTCAACTATCAGACTTTAAAAAAAAAAAAAAAAAAACACATTCACATGTGAAAACACGTACCAGGGTGTATCGAACTGCCTATCTTAAGATCAGTAAACGACGGCCCTTAGCCACTCAGCCAGTGGGAAGAGAAAATTTTTCTCCCCAAAAGTGGTTAAAAAGAAAGTATGTGTATGAATACAGTGTCATGCATTTTCGGTGAAATTTCCATAGAATGGCGAAGAAATATAGTCCGATTTTTCATGCGCATTATAAAACGAACAAGAGTCTTACTGGAAACAAGTAAATTGTTATTTGGTTCATCTGAAACATATTTATTTGATTTTTAAAAAATCGCCCGTGTCATTTTCGAGAGAAAAAAAAATCGAATTATTTAACGAACGAGAGTTTTCCAGAAAAAGAAAAGTGTTATTCACCTTGCCTTAATCACATTTATATTATGTATCAATTTAAAAATAATCGTTAGAACCGTTTTCGAGATTTTCAAATTAGGAACTTCCTCGATATTATACCAACGTTTTCACTTTAAAAATGGCTATTTAGATCTCAAAATATACTGCACGTAGAAATGTAAAAATTTCAGTATACGATTAGACTGCAGATATAAGACTGTTCTAGAAAATTCAGAACAATAAGACATATATCTGCTGAGTTATTAAAAGGCGGCTTTTCGCGTTTTCTTTGATGTCGAGTTAGCTGTATATATGAGTTCCGCCATCTACGAATTCTATGATACGATACGATACGATACAATTTTAGGCTTAAGGCTGCGTCACTCGGAATACTACCGTCTTCCATGATCTATTTATATAAAATCCAAGTCTCTGTGTGTCCCTCACTATTCCGGTAGGACCGCCTCATTGAAATGAATAATTGTTGAAAAATATTAATGCAGGGTTACCACAGTAGCGCCAAATGTTAGCCAACTTGGCGATTGCTGGATAATTTGGCGAAGTTCCCATTTAAAACCATTAATCTTTCATAATGGAGGGCACCGAAATTTAATTTAAACTCCACTCTTTTAAGATATTTTTTTCGAAATCGATGGGTAAGAATTTAAAGTACATCTTTACATCTTCCTCCCGATGCTACTAATAAAATAACCGCCAATAGACAACGGTGTACTGTGTGAGCTCCTAACTGTGCGATTTTAATGCGCTTTAGGTACTTTTCCAGTATATGTGCCTTGGCGAAAAAGGAAATTTGGTAACATATTTTCCGGGAACCTATTCACTACTTAATTTTATATACACACGCATTTTTTTCGATATTTATACGATTTATTTAACATAAAAAAGCCGTTTCTCTAATTTTATACAGGAACAGATGTAATTTGTACATAAAAACATCAATAATATACATATAAAACGAACAAAAACGCTCATCAAATTTGTTTTCATAGCTGTTTATATGATTTGACATCAAATCTCGATATTTTTCCGGGAACAGATGTCATATTCGCCCCATATTGGCGCGATTTTTTTCGGTTGCCAATTTGGCGAAAACATCAACAGCATAAACAACATAATCCGGGTTACCACATCAAGCAAAATAACGATACTTTGGCGCAAGTTAAGTACCTATTGCCTATATGATATTGGCTACAGAAAAATATCGCGCCAATATGACATCTGTACCTTTTTCCGTTATACGGACACCATGCCAAAATGTATGCTAATGCGCCAATTATTTCAAAATGCTAAAAGATATTTGTAATTTTATGCCAGCAGTTTAATATGAGTTTTACTTTATTGCTTTATTTTATAGCAGATATTTGTTCACTTATTTTAAGTATATATTTGTGATTTGATGAAATAGTTCGTAAAAGTCTGGAATTTTCAAATGTTATATTTTTTAAATGCTCACTTTAGTATCGACAATGGTTTTTCTTTTATTTTTCAAATGCTTCAATTCACGATTTTGCGCCAACTATTACGCTTGGCGACAATGGTGTCCGCATAACAGAAAAGTACCCAAATCTCACTTTCTGATGCCCAAATTACACCAAGCTTTTTTAAAAAAATGCCAATGCCTTTACAGTGGAAAACTACCAAACTGTGTGTTATTTTGCGCTGTCCGTGTTATAGTTACTACTATGTGCAAGGGGAGTGGAGCGAAGAGTTTAAACATTAAATATTAAAGTTTCGGCACAGATGTCATATACGCCCCATATTGGCGCGATTTTTTTCTGACGCCAATGTCATATACACAACGGGTACTTAACTGGCGCCAAAGTGTCGTAATTTTGCTTGATATGGTAATCCGGATGTTTATGCTGTTGATGTTTTCGCCAAATTTGCGTCGGAAAAAAATCGCGCCAATATATGATAATGTATATGACAACTGTGCCAAAGTTTCTATAAAGCAGTATAAAACTAAAAAATTAAGAATAAAATAAATGCAAAATAAGACTAAAGAAGAAAAATCATGCGTTAAGCATAGAATATGAAACACTTTCCAACACATCCTGAATGCTTTAACAAAACTTCGTTATTTAGGGAAATAAGGTAAATAAGATAACGTTAATTCTTAGATATCCCGTCGACCAATTTCGCCAAATTATATAAATCGCCAAATCAATAGTAAAACATTAACAAAAATACAAATAAAACGTCGAAATAATGGTTTTATTGGCCATTATTGGCATTTAATCTTACAATTAATTAATGGCAACCATTATTGGCAATTAATCTTACAATTTGGCGACAGTAATTTGGTCGACGGGATAACTAAGAAGTACCAAGATAACTAAGTAAACATTTTAGAAACCGCATAAAAAAATTTAAAAATTGATTTCAGCAGTTACCGTCCATAGTCAATAGTACCGTTATTACATGCCACTATTTAGCTAAAATTTAATTTAAACTACTCTTAAAACTACTGAAATCACATTTCCAGATATTATCATCTATAGACGGTTATGTATCCAATTCTTTGCGTGACCATGTATATCATTTTATCTATATTCTACAAACATTTCTTAGAAAACTAAAAGCAGTTCAGCGTAAAAATGCATAACTCCTTAAAAACCACCTTTAAGCAATTTACTCTCATACTCAGTAACCCTTACGAATTCTTTTGTGTAGCCCTGCATATGAACTGCAGCATTTATACACACAGTATAGTATGCATAAATGTAGTGAAACATAAAAGCGCATATCATAATTAAAAATGCATTTCTAGCAATCATTGCTTATGTACAATACTTCGGATACGAATTCTTTTGTGTAGCCCTGCATATGAACTGCAGCATTTATACACACAGTATAGTATGCATAAATGTAGTGAAACATAAAAGCGCATATCATAATTAAAAATGCATTTCTAGCAATCATTGCTTATGTACAATACTTCGGAGAAAAGTTTCATGGCGAGAAAGAAGTTTGCCAACGTATTTTCTGGCAACCTATTTACTGCTTCATACTCACAAGCAACTTTTTCCCATATGTGTACAATTTAGCACAGATATCATATATTTCATTTATCATTGGCGCGATTTTTTTCCGACGACAATTTGGCGAAAATATCAACAGCATAAACAATATTCGGGTTACCATTACAAGCAAAATAACGACACTTTGACGCCAGTTAAGTACCCGGTGCGTATATGACATCGGCGTCAAAAAAAAATCGCGCCAATATGGGCATATATGACATCTGTCCCGACAATTTAATATAAAAAAAGCTATTTATCCATTTTTATAAAGAAACAGAAGTAATTTTTGCACAGATGTCATATACGCATGGGGGTTGGCATGATTTTTCTATGACGCCAATTTGGCGGAAATCTCCCTTTCGAATACCAGTTACTTATATATTTTTCAATCATTTTGAAAAGGAAATAACTATAAATAAATAAAAGTTTGAATAATAACTATAGAACAAAGCGGAACAGATGTCATATTCGCCCCATATTGGCGCGATTTTTTTCTGACGCCAAATCATATAGGCAAAGGGTACTTAACTTGCGCCAAAGTGTCGATATTTTGCTTGATGTGGTAACCCGGATTATGTTGTTTATGCTGCAGGGATGAGAATTGCAAAAAAGCAAAAAGACTGAAACCACGCGCAAACAAAAAATTGTACCACATTTTATCCGTGAAAGATACTTTAAGAAATAAAACCAGGGTCTGATTTCCGGGAAAATGGAGACAAGCGCACAAGCCTGTATACTACATTACAGGAGTGAAAATAGCCAAATTACACACAGTTCTTAAAACATTGAGCGTAGGTCATATGAAATGCTCGACTTATCAGAATCATGGCCACTCCTGAAAATGAAATAATTTAATTAAGAATAGGGTTTTTGTGTGTAAATTTTTTAGCAAAAAATATGAAAAACTTAGTGAAAATCACAATTTATTTTTGGTCACACAGGCTAATTGGAACAGGACATACAGTCAGCTTAAAGTAAATTCTGAATCAGGAGCGATTCTGAGTAAAGAAAAAATTGAAATTCACAGCAAATTTTCTGAAAGGTTACAAAAGAGGGGGGAAGGAGAGGATACACTAAAAGCACTAAATACATGTATTTTTCGCGCCATTTTGACGAAATTTGCCTCTTTTTCGCGATCTTTTGGCGAAATTTGCAGCTTTTTCGCGATCTTTTGACGAAATGTACCGCTTTTTCGCGATCTATTGACGAAATTTATCGTTTTTTCGTGAACTTTGGACGAAATTTGCCGTTTACTCGCGATCTTCTGATGATATTTGTAGTTTTTTCGCTATCTTTTGACAAAATTTTGCTTTTCCCGCGATCTTTTGACAAAATTTTCTGCTTTTTTGCGATCTTTAGACGAAATGTACCGCTTTTTCGCGATCTTTTGACGAAATGTACCGCTTTTTCGCGATCTATCGACGAAATTTACCGTTTTTTTCGCGAACTTTGGGCGAAATTCGCCGTTTATTCCCGATCTTCTGATGATATTTGTAGTTTTTCGCGATCTTTTGACAAAATTTTCTGCTTTTTCGCGATTTTTTGACGAAATTTGCCGTTTTTTCGCGATCTTTTAACGAAATTTGCCGCTTTTTTTGCGGTCTTTTGACGAAATTTGCTATTTTTATCGCGATCTTTGGACGAAATTTGCCGTTTATTCGCGATCTTCTGACGATATTTGTAGTTTTTTTTGCGATCTTTTGGTGACATTTACCGCTTTTTCGCGATCTTTTGACAAAATTTGCCGCATTTCCCGATCTTTTGACGAAATTTCCCATTTGTTCAAGATCTTCTGACGAAATTTATAGTTTTTTCGCGATCTTTTAACGAAATTTGCCGTTTTTTTTTAATCACCTTTGAATGTTCTTTCGAAATCGGAAGAAAAGCGGAATCGATAGGAAAGTGAAAATTTCGGAAAATAACAAAATTTTGCAGGAGAAAAAATACGGAATCCTCGGAAAAAGGCGGAATTTCGAGGGAAAAAAACGGAAATTCCTTGAAATAACAAAAAAGCGGAAATCAGCCAAAAGACGGAAAATTCTCATCCCTGATGCTGTTGATGTTTTCGCCAAATTGGCAACCGAAAAAAATCGCGCCAATATGGGGCGAATATGACATCTGTACCCAAAAAGCAGTTTATATAATTAAAAAACAGAAAATAAAAGTAAATAAACAATTTATTAATAACTAAAAAACAATAGCCGGGTTACCATAGCAGGCAAAATAACACCATTTTGGCGCCAGTTAGGTATCCCGGTTCATATCTGAAATCTGTGCCGTAATTTGTATATACAAAAATTATATATATTTAGAAATGATTTTTTTATGTATATAAGTGCATATATAAACAAAGATAAAAGTTCATTAGATTTGTTTTCATAGCTGTTTATATATTTTCGCAACATATCTCCCTTTCTGATGCCCGAATAGCACCAATCTTTTTTTAAAAATGCGCTATAATGGAAAAGTACTTAAATAAATAATTAACAGAAATAACAAATTATACAAACTAAAACTTTTTATTTCGAGATCAAAGCATTGTTTTTAATTTCGGTTAAAAGTACACATATCCTTGGATAACTTCAATTGAAATTAGGTTCACAGCTTAATATCTCATTCCATAAACCTAAACAAACACAAGTGATTCATTCATCGTGAAACGTCAAATATTAAATAATTGAGGTAATCATTCACAAAGTAAGTTCTCCAACAATCAATGGGTAATATTCTAATGACGTCATAGTAGGTAAAATGGTGGCGGTATCGTTTGTTTATGGTTTGTAATCACAAAGATTTAATTTTGCAATGTCTCTTAGGTACATTATTTTATTGTCATATTTATGAGCTCAGAACAAAAGCATATTTTTTCATTCTTTAGTTATTAAAGACGGAAAAGAATCATAAATGCATGATTTGAAAATTTTAAATTTTCTTTCTTAATACTAAAAATAACATCGGGAAGTAACAGCGGGTTTAAGTTAAATAGGCTTAACTGTTTAATTCTGTTGTTATATTCAAAATAACTGTATTTATTAGATTTCAGTTTTCAACATCAGGGCCTGATTAAATTTTGAAGTTAAAGGAATTACAATGTCATTTCAGGACCTTACTTTTGGAGAAGCTTTACTAAATTCCATATATACATGGAAAATCTTCAGTGTTAGAAATATTATTCCTAGGACCCACATAACACGAGAACGGCCTGCAATTTTACACAAGTTTTTGAAAGCTACTTTATATCAGAAATTTTACTAAAAACTGGTTACTTTTTTGTTATAGCGGCCCATACTATTAGGATTATGACAAGTTGCAGCCAATTTCGCCAACGTCGTAACCAAGATCGTGAAGCACACACATACAATACCATATAATCAGGGATGAGAATTGCAAAAAAGCAAAAAGACTGAAACCACGCGCAAACAAAAAATTGTACCACATTTTATCCGTAAAAGATACTTTAAGAAATAAAACCAGGGTCTGATTTCCAGGCAAATGGAGACAAGCACACAAACCTGTATACTACATTACAGGAGTGAAAATAAAAATAGCTAAATTACACACAGCTCTTAAAACATTGAGTGTAGGTCATATGAAATGCTCGACTTATCAGAATCATGACCGCTCCTGAAAATGAAATAATTTAATTAAGAATAGGGTTTTTGTGTGTCATAATTTTAATAGATTTTTTAGCAAAAAATATGAAAAACTTAGTAAAAATCACAATGGTTAGTTATTTTTGGTCACACGGGCTAATTGGGCCAGGACCTACAGCCAGCTTAATGTGAATTCTGAATCAGGAGCGATTCTGAGTAAAAAAAAAAAAATTTGAAATTCACAGCAAATTTTCTGAAAGGTTACAAAAGAAGGGGGAAGGGGAGGATACACTAAAAGCACTAAATACATGTATTTTTCTCGCCATTTTGACGGAATTTGCCGCTTTTTCGCGATCTTTTGACAAAATTTGCAGCTTTTTTGCGATCTTTTGATGAAATTTACCGTTTTTTCGCGATCTATTGACGAAATTTACCGTTTTTTCGCAAACTTTGCCGTTTATTCGCGATCTTCTGATGATATTTGTAGTTTTTTTCGCAATCTTTGGACGAAATTTGCCGTTTATTTGCGATCTTCTGACGATATTTGTAGTTTTTTTGCAATCTTTTGGTGACATTTACCGCTTTTTCGCGATCTTTTAACAAAATTTGCCGCTTTTTCGCGATCTTTTGACGAAATTTGACGCTTTTTCGCGATCTTTTGAGGAAATTTGACGCTTTCTCGCGATCTTCTGACAAAATTTTGCTTTTTTCGCGATCTTTGGACAAAATTTTTCTGCTTTTTGACGATCTTTTGACGAAATTTTCTGCTTTTTCGCGATCTTTTGACGAAATTTGCCATTTTTATCGCGATTTTTGGACGAAATTTGCCATTTATTTGCGATCTTTTGACAAAATTTGCCGCTTTTTCGCGATCTTTTGACAAAATTTGCCACTTTTTCGCGATCTTTTGACAAAATTTGCCACTTTTTTGCGATCTTTTAACGAAATTAGCCCTTTTTTCATCACCTTTGAATGTTGTTTCGAAATCGGAAGAAAAGCGGAATCGATAGGAAAGTGAAAATTTCGGAAAATAACAAAATTTGCCACTTTTTCGCGATCTTTTGACAAAATTTGCCACTTTTTTGCGATCTTTTAACGAAATTAGCCCTTTTTTCATCACCTTTGAATGTTGTTTCGAAATCGGAAGAAAAGCGGAATCGATAGGAAAGTGAAAATTGCGGAAAATAACAAAATTTTGCAGGAGAAAAAATACGGAATCCTTGGGGGAAAAGGCGGAATTTCAAGAAAAAAAAAAGCGGAAATTCTTGAAATAACGAAAAAGCGGAAATCCGCCAAAAGACGGAAAATTCTCATCCCTGTATAATACTATTTCATGAAATCGTATACGATAATTTAATAGTTTTTAACCTTACTTAGAGTGTGTTATTTATTTTTAAGGCTCAACAATCTAAATTGTCCAATATATAAATTTAAAAAAATGTAAACAAAGACTGAATAGACATGACCGCAAAAAGCCTCAAATCTGCATAACACTTGGAACCAAACTGTGCAGATTAGACGTCTTCTACTGTACACAGTTTTTCATAAATGTGTTTCGTTCTTAAAATGTGTTATTTTCATCTGTCACTGCGGAACAAGCGAGAAAACTCATATTCTTGCACATGAGTTGTATATATCTTTATATCTAAATTTCCGTCATTTTTGACGGGCTACCTTTCTAGTCTCTATAATAATAGCCAAAGTCATGTGACTGTCATCAACAGTTCCGGGCTTACCGCTTCACTTTTTATATGCCAAACGGCCATTTCAGTACTTTTATGTTAGTCGGGCACAAGTGATAAATCTCCAAGTATTCTTCCATCGAACTTTGATCAGAAACTTTGGATTTGGGGAAGGATTAAGCAAGTAAATTAGATTAAGAATGAAACTAACATGATGCAATGTTTAGCATACATTTCAGGGAGACTAAACTGATCGCCAGAGGCGGCTGGTTATTAAAATAAAAGGTCCAAAATATGGAATTAAAAACCCAATCAACCCATTTCAACACTAACTGATGTCATTATCAAAATTAATACTAAGTTTTAATCACTTTTTAGCATCTGTGATTTTTTATTTTAATAGTACTAAATGGTTTTATATATCTAAGATATATTTATCAATGTTGAATAAAAAAAATAATGTGATATGTTCATGCATTTTAAATATGAATGTTATTCCTTCTTTCTAAAAGGTCTGTTTAATCCCAGTTTTCAGCATTTGTGACTGTTAGTTTTAATAGTATTAAGTGGTTTAGATATATCTAATACTGTAATATGACATATACACTAAACAATGACCTTTTTTCTTTTTCAGATTATCAAACATTTTTTAAAATATGGAATCTACATAAACAAAGTTTAATATTTGTATACAAATCACAATAACTCTTTTTGGATAAAATATTCTTTCTGAAAAACTTTCCATTACTCCTAGTGAACTTTAAATGTCTAATACTTTTAAATCAATGTATTTTTATTCTTTTCACATTATGAACATTCTGTTACATTATAAAAACTGATAAAGAGAAAAAATAATAAAAAAATCCTCACCTCTTGATCCAATTTTTGTCTTTAGAGAAGGATTGGATTTCTTTGTGTTGTCTGTAAGCTTAGACGACCTTGTTCCATATGAACCATTTGACGCTGGAACAAAAAAAAAAAAAAAAAAAAAAAAAAAAAAAAAAAATCTAATTTAAAATTTCATCTAAATAGGACAAGTTTTATGTTTCTTGAAATTCTAAAGACTCCTTGTAAAGAATAGCATATATAAAAGGAACATATGGTTAAATTACTGCAGGTAATAACACATAAGCAGTTAATTTCACTGACAATGGAAGATAATTCCAACCACAGGGTAAAGGGCTAATAAAAACAAATTCATTTACTTAAAAATCTCTAATTCCAGGGGACGATGCAGGTTTTTATTCTTTTTGCCCATTTTGTGAAAAGTAAAAGTTATTTTTATGAAAAATAACATTTTGTAACGAAAGTTGAAATCCAGTTACTCGAATTCGAACAAAGAATTTTTGGTACTTCTTAGTTATCCCATCAACCAATTTCGCAAAATTATATAAATCGCAAAATTATACACATTGACATAATTTTTATTTTAAATAATGAAAGAACAAATAAATTAGTAAAACATTTAATAAAAATACAAATAAAACGTCGAATTAATGGTTTTATTGGTCATTATTGGCATTTAACCTTACAATTAATTAATTAATGGCAACCACTATTGGCATTTAATCTTGCAATTTGGCGACAGTAATTTGGTCGACGGGATAACAAAGTACCAAATTTTTAACAAAAACTTCTTTAAATCCCCTTGCTAAAGTTTTTGTTTTTCGTGATCTGGTTTTATCTACAAATTACACATTTTAAAACAGTTTTTATGAAAAAAAAATGCTACGAAGGGGGCCTATTTTATTAAATGGAATTTTGTTAAAGGGCCTGTTTTATTGAGTTCATTTTTGTGAAGGGGCCCATTTTATTACATTTATCTTTGTGAAGGGGCCTATTTTAATAAATAGATTTTTGTGAAAGGGCCCTAAATAGGCCCCAAATTTTGCCTGGAGCGACCGCTGACTTCAGATGATAAATTTCTGCAGATTGACTTCAGTAAATTAAAATACTATAACTATTTGAAAACTATGCATAATCATAACTTAATTTGAAATGTCAATAAAAGGCACTTAAGGCAGTCCTCAAAAAAATATTTCACCTTGTTCAACTTTTCAACACATTACTCATTTTTAAACATTAAAAGCACAATATTTGCAGGAATGATTATTGAAGTGATTTGTAATCAAAACAATTGTATTTCATTTTCAGCTACATGAATTACATCCTGAATTATAAAACAATTGTTGTCTTAAGGTGACAGATCCCCTCCAAAAAAAAATATATATATATAACTCACGGTGCTTTTGGGCTTTTTTGACAGCTTCTTCTTTCTTGGTACATTTAGGACACAGCCATTCTCCACGAGGAATTCTTTTGAGATTAACACATTCTTGATGATACATTAGAGGACAGCCATCACAACATAAAAGAGTGCCAACATCACCACATGTTTCACATGACTCTTGAGCGACAGCTTCTTCATCTGCACTTTCTTCAGATTCATCCTCTTCTTCCTCATCAGCTTCTTCATCACTAAATATTAAAATAAAATAAATATGAAAAGTATATTCCACTACTAAAAGCAATAAAAAAAAATAATGCTAAACAATGTTTAAGAAATTTCTACAACTTTAGACAAAATTATTGTACAAAAACAGAATGAAAAAAAGATAAGGAAGGGAGAAGTAATTTGGTTATCAAAAGAGAAATAAAATAAGAATTTTTAGATCTTAGTGTTTTGTTTGCAGTTCAGAAATGTATGTTTAAAAAAAATAAAAGTCTTGAATTTCAGATATTAAACTCTTTTTCTCAATGTTCAACATGATTTTTTTTTTCTTTTTTGAAAATTTCAATCATTTTATTTACTTTTTTGGGAATTCTGCCTTTTTAGAAGATCTAAACCATTTCATTTATTTTATCTTATGAGACCCTATTATCCTTCCTTCTTAAACCCAGAACATCACACCCCAGACCCTATAAAGCAGCCCCCAATCTGGTTCACTGGCATGCCTCTCCTTTGCAACTACTAAAATTTTACACCTCCCATTTTTTATAGAAAATATTTTTCTAGGTAATATAAATGTATTGATAAAATAAAACAGATTTAGAAGGCTAGGTTCAAATATTGATTAAAAAAAAAAAAGCATTTATTCTTAAAAAATGTAAAAAGAACACAAATCAATTAATATTGTGATGCTGTAAGATTGTGATATAGTGTGATGCTGATTCTTTTAGACAAAATTTTTTCGGTTTGGAGAAAAAGTTGATAATTTAATTCAGACTTGACTTCCAGTCGGTCCCAATATATTTTTTAAAATCCAAACAAAACATCGATCAGCATCTTTAAACATATTTATCAAACACATCTAGAATTTCAGAATGATAAATAATAGCCGTACTGCCGTACCTTTCCTCTTCTCCTGCTTCTTCGTCCTCCTCTTCCTCTTCTTCTTCTGACTCCTCGTCTTCATCTTCTTCCTCCTCCTCCTCTTCATCTTCTTCATCAGAGTCAACTTTTTTGGATTTTTTAGCAGGACTGACTGGAATTTCCGCTGGTCTACAGCTTATACAGAACCAATCCCCTTCAGGAATAGCCTAATTTATAAGAAACACTTCAATATTCATATTTAGCAGTTAATTTTTTTTTTTTCTACATCTTGATTGAGTAAATTTGAGACATATAATACTCAATTGAAAATACATGACATGCCAATTTATAGATATATTAAATGAAATCTTAATAAACAAATTCAAACTGAAAAATTTATATTTAAATAAATCTCTTTAATCTAATGGGAATAGACACACTTTTCGCTAAATGAAGCTTTGGCTTTCTACTCAACAGGATCCTTTTATGTAAACATACAGGTGTCCACTCTCAACGGTGTCCAATCCAACGGTGGCTAATTCCTAAACCGTCAGTTATACATATATAGTTCCAGTTACAAAAACGTTTTAAATGAGGTAAAGAAATATTTTAAAAGCGATTTAGGTCAATAAAAACATTTCTTAAAAAATTACAAAATTTAAATTTTTATACGGTCCCCCGGTCCTATAAGTTATATTTAGTAAAATTTTCCTATTACACTAACAAGACAAGAAAAAGACCCGTTCATATAACACTAAAATTGACCGAGTTATGAAACCTTAAAAATGCATGACTTATACCACTTTTCTACAGCTGAACACAGATGAGTTTCGCCATGCATTGAGGTGTCATACACCAAGTGCTTAAAGTATTCGAAGAACTTATTTCATGTGTATCTGCACTTTGAAAAAAATCATACAAGCATTACGATTGGGTTAACTTTTATTAAGTTTCAGATTAGCTAAAATAATTGTATTTTAACATATGTTTTATTTTGTAAGGATTTCAGACTGTTTCTTTTCATTATTTCTTTTAACAAAAATTATGTTATTTTTATAAGTTTTTGTTTAACTTCAATGATTGTATGTTTTCCAGTTCAAAATTATACTCTAACTCGCTTTCAAATATCCGATCGAGATTAAATTTTACCTATTGACGTAAATCCGATATCCAATCTAATATTACTATTTTCGGTGGTTACCATTTATACTTACTTTACAGGGTAACAAAAAACTTGCGGATAGATTAGCCTAGAAGTTTTTTTTTTTTTTTTTAACTTTAATGTATTTTTTAGCACTGAATCAGAAAATTACCTTAATTTTTAACCATCACGTCAGGAATTTTTGCTAATCATAAATTGTCAAAGTTAAAAAAGTAACAAAGTTAGGACTAAATTTGAAAATGACCTTCATTTTTAACCATCATGTTAGAATTTTTTTGCAAATCGTAAATGCTAAAGTTAAAATATAACGAAAATATGATACTATAAAACAGATGCAAAATTCTTTTTATATTATTTAATTCAATAATTTATTGAATTTTTTGGCTTATACTGGGATTATTACAGTTAAACAGTTGAGGGGTCCGATGAGGTGGGGGAGGAGGTACAATTTTATCTTTGAAATTTACAATTCGCGAAAAATCCTGACATGATGGTTAAAAATGAAGGTCATTTACGATTCAGCGGTAAAAAATACATAAAAATCAATTATCAAAAGTTAAAATCACAACAATGACATCTATTTTATTGTATCAAATTTTCGCTATTTTTTCTTTTTTCAACTTTAAAATTTACGATTTGCAAAATATCTTTACGTGACAGTAAAAAATGAAGGTCGATGCCGGATTCAGCGGTACAAAATACATAAGAATCAATTATCAAAAGCTAAAACTGTTATTTTTCATCATTTAATTTAACAAAAATTCTGTTTCCCCCCCCCCCCCCTTGTTGTACGTTTATTAGAAATTGTATATTTTGCATTAATATGTCAGAATGATTAAAGATTTCAAATTTATATTGCAATGTTAATTTTACTCTCAACCATTTTTTTAATATATCTGACGAAATTATATTTCTACTAAATTTGTGAATGACACCTAATTTGCAGCAAAAAATATGCTCCAACTTTAAACAGTTATTACTTGGCCAATTTTAATCGTAGAATAACGGGGCTTATTTTTGTCTTACTTGTCAGTTTAACAGGAAAATTTTTACAAAATATAACTTATAGGACCGGGGGACCATATAAAAATTTAAATTTCGTAATTTAAGAAATGTTTTTATTGACCTAAATTGCTTTTAAAATTTCTTTACCTCATTTAAAACATTTTTGTAATTGGAAGTATATGTCTGACTAATGGTTTAGGAATTAGCCATTGGACACCCTGTATATCAAAACATAGGGCTTTTGACCAAACTCACTGCACAATCATGATTTTCACAATATTTTTTTTTAAATATGACTTTCATTTCAAATACTCACAATAAGAATTTGTTTAAAATGATAAAAATCCCAATCCTCCCCTCTCTCTCACTTCCCTAGAGTGTGAACTCTAAAGTTACAGACGCTCTGACTATATGTAGTACAGATCCAAAATTTAATATTGGTTGAAAAAAGGTTTAATGCATCAATCAAAAACATATGAAGAGCTCAGATGATAAATGCGTTAAGTTACAAATCTGTATTTGAATTATTGTCAAATGCCTCCTTTATCAATTAAGATCTCTGTGAGGCTTTTTCAAACAGAAATTTAACAGATGGTAGAGGACCACTGATTTTTATTTTATTTTGTAACATACCACCTTTATCATCTGAACTCTTTATTTATTTCTGAAACCTATATAGTTAACTCACTAAGGTTTGAATTATATTTTCTCTTTTCATCACAGACCAGATTGCATTTCGTAACACTATTTTTGAATAGTAAACTGTCTTATTTTATAGAACTTCAATCATTAAATAAAGCTAATATTTCCATATGAAAACAGTGAAACTCAGAAAGAGGGTTAGCAGTTATGACCATTGGTATCACTAGACTTTAATAAAATACATTAAAAGTAAACCAGAAGACTATAAGAACAAAATTAGCAACTGCCAATTGGCGATTAATATTGAAAATTTGGCAATTGTCTTTATTGCCACAACTGGCCAAACTTAATAGTTACCACTTGCCAATTGCAATGATTGAATGGAAAATATATGAAAGGGGGGGGGGGGGGGTGAATTCGTTTGGAAATACACAACACACTAATCACGACTCCCAGATCAGTGATAAATTTAGCCTTGATATTGTACGTGCTATTGCTAAATGGAAGCAGTAATGAGCCTGTACTTTCACCCACCCATATCCATGATTCAATTATTAGAAAAACTAAAATCTGAGAAATTCAAGAAAAACAAACTATTAACAAATATAGTTGCGATCCTGCTAACAATTGAATTTTCGGACTTATGGCTTTTTTTTTTTTTAAATTTCCGGAAATGAATGCCTTAATTTTTTGTTAAATTCGGAGTAGAATCACCCCTGAATAAAACATTGTGTAACATAAACATCCTAATTTTTAATACAGTAGACTCCCTAAAATCCAGAAACACCTAAACTTTCAGTTCAGTTGTAGGGGCAAAATTACAGAATTTTTTAGTTTTATATCATTCCATATGTATTTTAATACGTAATTCTCGATAATATGACTGAATTCATGGTTTTTCATAAAGGAAGTATAAATTTATTTCTGAAAAAAAAAATATATATATATCAAGATATTGCTGACATCACTGGTACACAATCTTTTTACAAAATATATTTATACATTAATCAAGCTTTATTGGTTATTAAGACCAACGAAACCTGAAATAAAACTCCCTTACTTTATGATTTTGATGTGAATTTATAGGGTACCTTAATGAGGAAAGTTTCATTAATTAATTCAAAAATGTATCATTTTTATTATGCATATTTAATTATACATTAATTATTTACTAGCTGGCTTCGCCCGCTAGCGGGCCCCTCCTTTTCATGAACCCCTCCTTTTTCATAAAATCTCTAAAGAACGAACCCCTCCTTTTTAAGAACCTCTAATAATATGAAATCTCTAAGTGATAGAACCTCGAACCGGGTCCCCGCTGCCAACGGCACCATATAGAAGGCGTGCTGTGCACGCACTGCATGACTTTCGCTATGACGAAAGTCGACCCTGGTCCTCGCTGCCTACGGCACCGTATAGCAGCCGTGCTGCACACGCACTGCAAAGTCTCTTTAAAAAGCCTATCGCGCTCGACCGAAAGTCGAACCGGGTCCCGCTGCCAACGGCACCGTGTAGCAGGCGTGCTGCGCACGTCAGCAAAATCTTGTAAAAAAGGCAATCTTGCTCGAACGAACCTCCATCCGGATCCCCGCTGCCTACGGCATCGTATAGCAGGCGTGCTACGAACGCGCTGCAAACTTTAAAAAAAAGTATCGCGATCTAACGAAGGTCGGACCGGAAGGAAAGTCCGTTAAACTACCTATCAGTAGATATGTTACTCGAGGTGGTGGCGGTCTTAAGCATGAATTTAAGATTTTGCACAAACTACTATTCGGAAATAGTGGTAACTAAAGTTTTGACATTTTTATATTTAATAAGTAGCATATATCTCAATGTGTTATGAACTATCTTAAAGTTTCAAGACACATCTACTTGTTATTTTTCCTAATTTTAACAAAATTGCGTTACGTTAGTTCCGCATTCCCCCGCCAGGGAGCGCACTCTATTCGTACCAAAAGCGTATCTGAAGGAAACTCCTTCACACAACCTTTCAGTAGATACATGAGTCGTAATGGTGGCGTTATTAACCAAGAATTCTGTTAGTTCCGCATTCCACCACCAGGGAGCACACACTATTCATAACAAAAGTGTATCTGAACGAAACTGTGTTAAAAAACCTATCAGTGGATATGTTACTCGAGTTGGTGGCGGTCTTAAGCTAGAAATTAAGAAACTTGCTAAAATTACTATTCAGAAATAGAGGTAACTAAAAATTGGACATTTTTATATTTAATAAGTAGCATATATCTGAGGACTCCCTCAAGAAACGGTATCTAAAAAGGTCATAAAAGCTAATTTTTTAAAAAAGAAATCCAGCGCCCCTCCCCGTCTGCCAAAAAAGGATAAAAAACGCACCCCATTGTCCACTACACATACAGATTCATTAAATAATAATTAATATCGCAAATTATAAATAAGCTATCACGCACAGAAATTATCCGATAACGGGCGAAGCACTCTGGTCTTTGTCATAATAATATCTGTAATGCGATTTAATTGGGATATTTAATCAAAAGTATTCCCCCCCCCCCCCTCCAAATAGACAGCGGGCGAAGCACGCTTTTTCTCACCTCGAATATACTTATCTGATAGCGCTGAACCTCATGCAAATTGTTATATTTTCTAATTTAAATTATTTCGTGGTTAAAAAAGCACGTGCCACCCGCATTTGATGAAAATGAAACCTAATAAATTAAATAATAATTAATATCTCCGCTTGTAATTAAGCTAGTAGTTTGAACTGGGTATGTTTGAAATCAGCGAAGAATTTCTAATCAGGATGCCAAAAAATTATATCGAAAAATTTAATATTTAAAAAGTTTAAATTTGGTATTAAAATAAAAACCGCGAGCGCGACGTCATGTCTGGGATAAAAAACACGTGGAAAGGAAAGTTTCAAAGCAATGATCCAATTAATGAAATAATAATTAATATCTCGGCTCGTAATTAAGCTACGAGTTTGAACTGCGTATGTATGAAATCGGCGAAATTTTTTACGTCGGGATGTAAAAAAATTTAATCTAAAAATTCAATATTTAAAAAGTTTAAATTTCGTACTCTGAAAGACTGGAGGACAGGTGCCGATGTGTCTGGCGAGAAAGAATAATCCCTGCAGTCGATAATGAAATTCATGAACACCTGGCTTTGATAAAAAGATTAAATTTTGAAAGGATTTATCGATTTTTAGTGGATTTTTTAAGTTCTACACATCGTACAAACATGAAATTTATACCAAAATAAAGTAGATTTTTTTCCGCGTGTTTCTACACCCTTTACAAATTTCTAGGATCCTTAGTTCCGGAGATTCGATTGGGAATTCCCTTTATCTCCCAGTAGCTAGCCTCGTAAAATAAAATCAGGGTCCCGGTTTCTTGAATCCTCCAATGATACTGCTCCGAAGCGAGCCTCGACGAAGGGTCCCAATGTACTCAGACTGCTGCTTTTGGATAAAAAAGATTCATTTTACCTTCGACAATGAGTCGTTAATTAGCTAATTGCGTCCGTAATTACGGCGGGATTTTCTCGAAACCGCAAACACCGGGTGTCCGAGAAAACGGCGGTGCGAATCGACATATCATAAGATGCTCTGCGTGGCCCGGGAGCGAAGGAGTTCCGGTCACAAGGGCGAATGTTACACACATACATACAGACAGACGTTTACGGACATTAATAGTAATGATTTGACCCTTATTTTTAATAATTTAATAATTTTTAAAACTATTTTATAATTTTAGTTTATTACTTAATTATTTTAATATTATATTGCAAGCATTCATTATAATTTTAATTGCATTATTACATTCGAATTGCTGTTTAAAAAATGTAAAAAACAAGGACCAGAAATCAGCAAAATTCTAAAATCCGTACAACGTCTGGTCCCAAGCTGTGTAGATTTGAGGGCGTCTACTGTATTTTAATTGGAGAGAAGAGCATTTCAAACAGATTTTATTGGAGAGTTTTATTCGAATAAAATTGTAATAGTCATGGCTAAAATTGCAGTTATTCACAATGTATTGCTTACTGGTTTAAAATTTTTAATACAAAATTACCAGACAACTGTCTTACGCAGTGACCCAGTTGTAAAGTCAGTATTATTCATCATATTAATAGTAATGATAAGACAAGCCTCTATTTTCTACTTCAATTAAACTGTTGAAGCAAGTAAAATCCAGACCTGCCAACTGCTACGAAAAAATCGGTCATAAATTACGATTTTTTGCAAAAAACACAAACGCATTTTTTGTTTATAATTGCGATTTTTATTCCATGCAGCATATTTTTCAGGAGTGATTCTGTTCTAAAATTTCCAAAAATTCAAAGTGTATTCATTTCCGAAAGTTTTAAAAAAATTGGTCTTTAACGTTCACGGGGGGGGGGGGGGGAAGGAAATTGAGGCTGGAAAACAAACTTCTTAAACCCTCATAAAACCCTCCTTATGTATATTAACCACGAGTGAATCCATAGACGCCAACATTGTAAAGACTGTATCAGGAGTAAACCAGTTAAATTTCAGGAGTTTTGGACACTCTTCAGGAGTAAAATGTTCAGGTTTCAGGAGTCATTTCAGGAGTTGCACAAAGTTTTTTACGAGCTATATTTTTTACAAATATTTTCAGTCCTCTTTCAGCTTTGGCATTTATCAACACAAACATAATTTAAATAAAGGTTACTTACTTTACTTTTACTTTTAATGTATTAATAATTCTTTATAATAAATTTTGGAATTTATTTTTATCTCTACGGAGCAAAAAGTCCGTGATTGATGTGAGTGTGAAATCCCGCGACCAATTAACAAAATTCGCGATTTTCCACCGAGATTGACGAACGAAAATCGCAAATTTTTCGCTGCGACTGACGAACGAAAATCGCGATATTTTGCAGCGATTAGCAGATGAAAATCGCGATGTTTTGCCGCGACTTGCAGATGAAAATCGCAATATTTTGCCGCGACTTGTAGACGGAAATCGTGATGTTTTGCGCGACTTGCAGACGGAAATCGCGATGTTTTGCCGCGACTTGCAGATGAAAATCGCTATGTTTTACCAATACTTGAGGACTAAAATCGCGATGTCTTGCCGCGACTCGAGGACGAAAATCGCGATGTCTTGCCGTGACTCGAGGACGAAAATCACGATGTTTTGCCGCGACTTGAGAACGAAAATCGCGATGTTTTGCCGCAACGTGCAGACGAAAATCGCGTTGTTTTGTCGCGACTGAACGACGAAAACTGCGATGTTTTGCCGCGATTGACGGACGAAAATCGCAATGTTTTGCCGCGACTGACGAACGAAAATATTTTTTACCGAGAACTCACCGATGGAAATCGCAATTTTTTGCCGCGACTGACTGACGAAAACAGAGATTTTTTGCCACGACTTACTGACAAAAACAGCGATTTTTTTCCCGCGACTGACTGACGAAAACAGCGATTTTTTGCCGCGACTCATTGACGAAAACAACAATTCTTTACCGCGAATGACTAACGGAATTCGAGATTTTTTTTGCAGCGCAGTGAGTGATTGACGAAATTCGCAATTTTTATCATTGGCCGATTACCGGATTTCAGGATATTTCCCCCCCAACTGATTAACGCAATTCGCGATATTTTGCCGCAGCTGCGATTTTTATCAACGACCTATGGATGAATTTCACGATTATTTGCAACGACTGATTGACAAAATTTGCAACTTTTTTCAACGATCGGTTGACGAAATTTGCGATTTTCTGCCGCGAGCGATTGTAGAAATTGGCGGTTTTATCGATTAATAGACGATTTTCACGATATACTTCAACGACCGATTGACGAAATTCGTGATTTTTTGCCGCGATCGATCGAAGAAATTCGCGATTTTTTTGTCTCAAATATCCATATTTTCTACCTTATTACCGTGCTTCCGTATTTTATCCTACATTTCCGGAGAAACTCCGGAATTTCCGGAGATATTGGCATCTATGGTGAATCGTGTTTCTGTAAATATTTATACAGGAATTCCCTTCCTTAGAAACAGGGGTTCCATTTTAAGAATTTCTGGAGGGGAGGGGGGGTTCTTTGAGGGGCAAGGTCTGAAATAGTGTGCAAAATAGCATGATTTGCATGCGGAAAAGGAAAGTCCTGCATAATGAAAACTGCTGTGCAGTATCCCCCTGCAAATTCTTCCACAGACCTATGATTCTTCTTCAAGTATATTTTGAAATTTCTTGGAAGTCTGCGAATTTCTTTTCTTTTATTTTTCTTTTATGGGGGGAAGAGAAGGAAATTGAGGCTGGAAAACAAACTTCTTAACATAAAACCCTCCTTATGTATATTAACCACGAGTGAATCGTGTTTCTGTAAATATTTATACAGGAATTCCCTTCCTTAGAAACAGGGGTTCCATTTTAAGAATTTCTGGAAGGGAGGGGGGTTCTTTGAGGGGCAAGGTTTGAAATAGTGTGCAAAATAGCATGATTTGCATGCGGAAAAGGAAAGTCCTGCATAATGAAAACTGCTGTGCAGTATCCCCCTGCAAATTCTTCCACAGACCTATGATTCTTCTGCAAGTATATTTTGAAATTTCTTGGAAGTCCGCGAATTTCTTTTCTTTTATGGAATTTTTCCAAATTAATTTGTGAATAGATCACGGAAAAAATTGAGAATTTCTTCAAACGATTGTATAAAAATATCGGGTATTTCGTCAAAGATCTCAGAAACAAATAGTGTCTATATTCAATAGGTCGCTGATTTGTGCCTATTTTGCGCAAAAAATTACGAATTTCGATAAACTATCGAGGGAAAAATATTGCAAATTTTGTCAAAAGGTCGTGTAAACGAGTAGTGAGTTTTGTTAATTGGTCGCGAAATAAAGGTTAAAATTCCCGGTCGCCACCGGCCACAGGGCGACGAAATGTAAAAAATTGGCGACTTTATGCTGTGCATCTGATCGCCAAAGTGGCGATCTGTATTTTTCATGTAATAGTACGTGTCAGAAATGCCACTTTTCCTTTTTTTTTTTTTTTTTTTTAATCGATCAGCGATTTCCGCGGAATCGAAAAAGAAAATCGCGTTGATGTTCACATTGAAGGCATTTGGTTCCGAAAATTAAAAAAAATCGGCATAAAAATATCGCGAATGTCGACAATGGTCGCCGAAAGATATCAATTTCGTCAATCGTTCGCGAAAAAATCGTCAAAGAATCATGGGAAAAAGTAGAATTTCATAAGAATCTCGAAAAAAGACGCGATTTCCGTCAAAGAATCGCGGAAAAAACACAAATTTCGTGAAAGGAAAGCGTAAAAATCGCAAATTTCATCAAAAGATCGCGAAACCCCTTAAATTTCGCCAATAGATAGGGGAAAACCGCAAATTTCGTCAAAAGATCACGAAAAAACGGTAAATTTCTTCAAAAGACCGCAAAAAGACAAATTTCGTCAAAAAATCACGAAAAACCGCAAATTTTGTCAAAAGATCGCGAAAAAACCCGCAAATTTCGTTAAAAGAACACGAAAAACCGTAAATTTCGTCAAAGATCGCGAAATAACGTAAATTTCGTCAAAGGATCTCGAAAAACCGTAAATTTGGTCAAAAAATCGCGTAAAAGGTGCAAATTTTGTCAAAAGTTGTGAAAAACCGCAAATTTCGTCAAGAGATCGCGAAAAAAAGTAAATTTCGTCAAAGGATCTCGAAAAAACGGGAATTTCGTCAATCAGGTGCAGAAAAAAACAGCTCCACCCTTCTGTAACCTTTCAGAAAATTTGCTGTGAATTTCAGAATCGCGAAAAAAAAAAAAAACTCGATTTCCATCAAAAAATCGCTGAAAAAGACAAGTTTCGTGAAAGGATCGCATAAAAGCCGCAAATTTCATCAAAAGATCGCGAAAAATCCGCAATTTTCGTCAAAAAATCGCGAAAACCTAGTAAATTTCCCCGGAGGATCGCGAAAAAACTACACATTTCGTCAAAAGATCGCGAAAAAATGCAAATTTCATCAAAAGATCGCGAAATAAACGCAAATTTCGTCAAAAGATCGCGAAATAAACGCAGATTTCGTCAAAAGATCGCGAAATAAACGCAGATTTCGTCAAAAGATCGCGAAATAAACGCAGATTTCGTCAAAAGATCGCGAAATAAACGCAGATTTCGTCAAAAGATCGCGAAAAAGACGCAAACTTCGTCAAAAGATCGCGAAATAAACGCAGATTTCGTCAAAAGATCGCGAAATAAACGCAGATTTCGTCAAAAGATCGCGAAATAAACGCAGATTTCGTCAAAAGATCGCGAAATAGACGCAGATTTCGTCAAAAGATCGCGAAATAGACGCAGATTTCGTCAAAAGATCGCGAAAAAGACGCAAACTTCGTCAAAAGATCGCCAAAAAGACGCAAACTTCGTCAAAAGATCGCGAAAAAGACGCAAACTTCGTCAAAAGATCGCGAAAAGACGCAAACTTCGTCAAAAGATCGCGAAAAAGACGCAAACTTCGTCAAAAGATCGCGAAAAAGACGCAAACTTCGTCAAAAGATCGCGAAAAAGACGCAAACTTCGTCAAAAGATCGCGAAAAAGACGCAAACTTCGTCAAAAGATCGCGAAAAAGACGCAAACTTCGTCAAAAGATCGCGAAAAAGACGCAAACTTCGTCAAAAGATCGCGAAAAAATCGCAAATTTCGTCTAAAGATCGCAAAAAACGTAAATTTCGTCAAACGACCGCGGAATAAAATCGAGAATTTTTTCGAAAGATCGTGGAAATAAAGTCGCGAATTTCGTCAATTGATCGTGGAAAAATCGCTAATTTCATGAAGAGATCACATAATAAAATCGTCACTTTCGTCGAATGATCGCGAAAAAAAAAATCGTGAATTCTGTTGAACGATCGGCGAAAAAATTGTGAATTTTAGCAAGAGGTTGCGTAAAATAATTGCAAATTTCTTAAAACAATTTCAAAAATTAATTGCGAATTTTGTCAAAGGGGAAATATTTTAGGCCTATTTTCAGAAAGAATTCTGATCTCGGGCTACACAGTGACGTATTAAAGATGTGAACCAATCTTTGACCTTGGTCTTGTAGGACATTGTTCGATAAATTCTCTCTTTTTTTAATGTAATATAACTGTTAATTGTTTTTGTTGGGGTAAGTAAACTGACACTGTGGATAGTTTTATTTTTATATATTTTAAAAGATGTCTTTGTAACATAAATATTTTAAAAACATTACTTGTAAAACTATTTAAATCTACAAACTACGATAAGTGGCCACTAACTTGACAGTAGTGGCTACTAAACATACAGCCTCTACCGGCCACTGGCTACTAAAGCAAATATTGAATTTTAACCTTTATCGCGAAAAGATATCGAAAATTTTGCAGATCGGTTGCGAGAAACTATCGCGAATTTCAACAAATGACCGTGTAAAAAAAAGTAAATTTCGTCAAATGATCGTGGTAAAAACGTGAATTTTGTCAAAATATCGCAGAAAGAAAACGAAATTTCGTCAAATGATCAGTAAGAAAATGCAAAATTCATCGAAAGATCGTAGTAAAAATCGCAAAATTTGTCAAAGGATCGCGGTAAAAAAATGCAAATTTCGTCTTAAGTTCATGATAAAAAGTGCAGATTTCAACAAAGAATCATGATAGAAAAATGTGAATTACAATTGTGGGGAAAAAAATTGCAAATATCCTGAAATGATCGCTGGAAAAACCGCGAATTTCGTCAAAACTTACTGCGCTGGGCTAGAAAATTGGAACCAGGCTCCCTTTACAAAAGTAAAAAAAACGCAGTGAAACGAGAAGAAACTCTAAACATCGTATAAAAATTTTCAGAGGAAAAAATTTACTGTATTGAGTTGAAAGAATGAAACGTTATTCCTTTTACAAATGTCAAAAGATGGCTGTGAATAACGAAAAACCAACCAACCAACTTTCAGATTAATTTTAATTTTGTGTGCTAGGATTTCTCATTTTCAAAGGTTGGCAGGTCTGAAAATCTTGCTTACGATAATTTAAGGAGTTTCTACGGAGTATTATGCAACCCATCTTTATTTCTTTACTAAAATCAGTCTGTATGGATTTGCCATGATAAGCCTTCGTACCATATATAAGGGATCAATAATACAACTACAACTAAGAGCATATAATAGAAAATAGATACCTTTAATGGTGGTTTTAAGCAATAAATATGGTGACCCCTATTACATCCATCACAAAGCAACATATTTTCAGCATCGCCTCTTCTTCGGCAGATTCTACAATGTGCTTTTAAGACTGACCGGGACCATGCAACACTTTTTTCAAGTGTTCCTAAGTACAAAAATAACTGAGATAGGCTAGTACACTGCATGAGAGATTCTTGCCAACTTTCTAATAGTTTAATTGGAGATTCTGAAAAGAAAAGCATAATTTTCATTTACAATATAAAAATTATGACTTAAGAACAAAAAGAAAAAAAAAAAAATTTAAATTGGACAGACTAATGAAATAAAAGTATTTATATCTCCATGTTAGTGATAACTTTAGACTTATAAATATAGCAGATTCATGATAAATACTGCACTCGAAAATTACCTATTAAATTAGCTCAGAACAATAATAATGCAGCTGAAATAATTCAGAATTTTTTTGTTAAATTATATGTGCATATATTTTTTTTAAACTTATCCGTGTTTAAGAGACAATAAAAATACATGAACAACCTATTTAATGTTATTTTTTCATCTGTATCCTGCATGTTTTAAATAAAAACTTTATTTCGCTTCAAACCATTTCTGTTTCTAGAGCTTTCTTTTTTGTTTATGTACTACAAATCTGTTACTGTTCATCTGAATACTGCATAAATCTGGAAAGAATAGAAGTGATTGCAAATTATATTTCTTTTAAGGAAAAAAAGCTAAACTCTGTACTTTCTGACACACTCACACATGATTTTTATTGGCAAAGACTTAAAATTCGTAGGTATTGTTAATCAATTTTGTCAATAATTTTAAAGAAAATGTCAACTTTTACATTTTGAGCCAATCTTTCAGATATGACAATCGCAGAATGATGGTCACCAGGTTACAATTGTTGTAACTCAATATTTTTTAAATAAGAAAATGAAGAACATTATTCAATTCATAGACATTTAAGAGTGAATACATGACATTTTCAGGCAAAATGGAAAGATTCTTTCCTCCCCTTTTGTATAACGCTCTTAATAATATAATGTATCTTAATTGATGACACTTTCAGAAACATGTTTTAAAAAAATTTAAAACTTTGAATGTTGTCATGGGGGAAACAGCAAAAGAAACCTATAAGAAATTCAAGATTTTTAAGGAATTGAAATGCAGAAACTTTGCAGTATGCAATAAATGAAACTACATTACCATAAATGTTCAATAAGTGTAAGTGTAATAAGAATTTTGTTAAAACTTCTAACAAGCAAAACTTAAATTTCTTATAGCAATACGAGTTCATTAGCAGGGAATGATTAGCAAAAAAGAAAAAATTACTTTTCTTTTTCTGTTGTGATTCTTCTTCCTCTTGTTGCTGCTGATTATGTTTTTGGCGTGCTTTTTTCTGGTCATCACTTTCACCTGCAAATAAATAAGAGCTTTTAGTTAAATATATTTTAATTATGAACAAACAAACAGTAGAAAATTAACTTAAAATGAATATTTAAATATGAAAAGTATGAATGATAGGATTATTTTTTTATAAATTTAAGTCTCATTGACGTAACTTTCTTTTTAAGTAATTTTTCTAAATTTGATTATTATTATTTTTATTTTTTTTTAGTCATATCAGACATTATTTAACAGTTGTTTAACATCGACTGTACACCAGCATTCAATTACTTCTATACTTTTTTTTATTTCATATACTTCATACAACAAATGATGTTTACAACAATTTAAAGCAACTAGGGGGTGCTGCCCCCTACGAGCCATGCTCGTCAACCCCCGTTCAGACACTGCAGACTCTAAAAGCACGCTAATTTGATCGGCTTAAAAAATATTTCGGAAGATTGAATTATAACAGTGATGTCGCTGTACTTGAAAAATCCTGGGTCCCTTTTTACAAAAGCGGGTCCCCATCAATAATAATTTATATTTTAAAGGAATAAATGAAACTTGTTTATTTGGAAACGATAAAATAAATGCATTAATTATAGTTTTAATAAAAATTAAACAATGAATTAAAACCAGTATTATTTGCACTCAAATAAGATATTTAAAAAAAATAGTAAGAGAAATTCTCTTTACTTTTTTGAAAGTATAAATGCAAGATACAATTTTAATTGTAAAATAATGCTTATTTGAGAGTAGAAGAAACCAAGTTCCACTAACACAGTGATGCCGCTGTACTTGAAAAAACCTGGGTCCCTTTTTTACAAAAGCGGGTCCCCATCAATAATAATTTATATTTTAAAGGAATAAATGAAACTTGTTTATTTGGAAACGATAAAATAAATGCATTAATTATAGTTTTAATAAAAATTAAACAATGAATTAAAACCAGTATTATTTGCACTCAAATAAGATATTTTTAAAAAATATTAAGAGAAATTTTCTTTACTTTTTTAAAAGTAAAAATGCAAGATACAATTTTAATTGTAAAATAATGTTTATTTGAGAGTAGAAGATACCAAGTTCCACTAACAAGTGTCCCTAGCGTTCACATTTCTTTTAAAAAGGGGCAAGGCGGGTTTATTGAAAAAGATATTTTTGCTGAAAAAAAGAATACTTATGTTAAGTAAAGGTGTACTTTTTACTTTTTGTTGAATGAATGGGTGCCTTCATTATACTTCCCATTCAATTATTTGTCAGCATAGATCTCTGTTGGAATCAGACATTTTCCTTGGAAGGGAAATTTACATCTAAATCTTAAGCATCAAATCTTAAATGTTCTGAAGGCGGGAGACATTTCAATGCAGTAAGAACGAGGGGGGGGGGGGGGATGTTTCACTGGTCCACCTACTGAATATATTATCAACGTACACTGAAATCATGCTGTATTTTTAAGAATCGCATAAAAAAAAAATTAAATCCTATTTTATGAATTTTCTACCTATCTAAGTTTAGTTTGCACATCTTTTTTTGTGCTTTGACTAAATTCACGTTTTTTCCGCGTTACTTTGACGAAATTCACGTTTTGTCCGCGATCCTTTTGTTGAAATTCGCTATTTTTTCGCGAGCCTGTCACGAAAATCGTGTTTTGACGAAATTCGCTATTTTTTCGCGAACTTTTGACGAAATACACTATTTTGTCTCAGCCCTTTTACGAAAATAGCGTTTTTTCCGCGATATTTTCATGAAATTTGTGCTTTTTTCGCGATCATTTGACGAAAATCAGCTTTTTTACGTTATTTTTTACGACATTTAGTATTTTTGGAGAATCCATTGACGAAAATCGCTATTTTTTCGCGATCCTTTGACGAAAATCGGCTTTTCCCGCGATATTTTGATGAAATTTGCGCTTTTTTCGCGATCCTTTGACAAAATTCCGCGATTTTTTGACGAAATTCGCTACTTTTTTGCCATCTTTTAACGAAATACGCTAATTTGTCGCGGCCCTTTTACGAAAATAGCTTTTTTCGCAATATTTTGATAAAATTTGCACTTATTTCAGCGATATTTTCATGAAATTTGCGCTTATTTCCACGATTTTTTGACGAAATTCGCTTTTTTTCCCCGCGATGCTTTGACGAAATACGCTATTTTTGCGGCTTTTTTACGAAAATCGCTGCTTTTGCGTGATATTTTGATGAGATTTGCGCTTTTTTCGCGATTCTTTGACGAAAATCGGCTGTTTTCCGCAATTTTTTGACGAAATTACGAGTCCCACGGGACGCGTAAGAGCTATTTTTTTTTGCGTCCCGTCTCCGAATTTTCGCGTAATTTACGCGCTATAGCGCGTCCGCGGCATCCCTGCTAACAAGTATCACTAATGTTCACATTTCTTTTAAAAAGGGGCAACAAGATGGGTTTATTGAAAAAGATATTTTTGCTGAAAAAAAGAATACTTATAAAAATATTGTATTTAAAATAAAATACAGGAGGGGTACTTTTAAGGGGTAGTTTTTGTTGAATGAATGGGTGCTTTCATGACACTCCCTATTGAATTATTTGTCAGCATAGATCTGTGTTAAAATTGGACATTTTCCTTAGAAGGAAATTCGCATATAAATCGATAATAAGCATCAAATCCTAAATCTTCCGAAGGTGGGAGACATTTCAATGAAGTAAGGTGGAGGGGTATTTTTCACTGATCCACTCCCTGAATATATTATCAAAGTACACTGAAATCATGCGGTATATTTAAGAATCTCATAAAGAAAAAATTAAATCCCATTTTATGAATATTCTACCTATAAGTTTGGTTTGCACATCTTTTTTGGTGCTTTGGATGCTTTGACAAATTCGCGTTTTTTTTTTCGCGATCCTTTGACGAAATTCGCGTTTTTCTCGCGAACCTGTTACGAAAATCGTGTTTTTTCCGCGATACACTGACGAAATGTGGTCTTTTTTCGAGATCCTTTGACGAAATTCGACATTATTCCACGATTTATTTGACGAAATACGCTATTTTGTCGCGGCCCTTTTACGAAAATAGAGTTTTTTACGCAATATTTTGATGAAATTTGCTCTTTTTTAGCGATCCTCTGGCAAAAATCGGCTTTTTTCCGCGATTTTTTGACGAAATTCGCTATTTTTTCGTGGTATTTTGACGAAATTCGCTATATTTTCGTGGCCCTTTTACGAAAATCGGCATTTCCCGCGATATTTTTATGAAATTTGCGCTTGTTTGCGATCCTTTGACGAAAATCGGCATTTCCCGCGATTTTTTTTTTTTTTGACAAAATTAGTTTTTTCGCGATATTTTGACGAAATACGCTATTTTTTCACGCCACTTTTACGAAAATCGCGTTTTTTCCCGCGATATTTTGATGAAATATGCGCTTTTTTTGCAATCCTTTGACAAAAATCGGCTTTTTCCGCGACGTTTTGATGAAATTCGCTATTTTTTTCGCGATCCTTTGACGAAATACGCTATATTTTCGCGGCCCTTTTACGAAAATTGCGTTTTTCCACGATATTTTGATGAAATTTGTGCTTTTTTGCGATCCTTTGACGAAAATCGGCTTTTTACCGCGAATTTTAGACGAAATTACGCGACCCACGGGAAGCGTAAGAGCTATTTTTTTGCATCCCGTTTCCGATTTTTTGCGTAATTTACGCGCTATAGCGCGTCCGCGGCATCGCTGATTATAAGTTTAAAAACAGTGGCGATCTCCCTATAAACGGGTTTCTATTCATTTCTCTTTGATTGGGGAATTTTAAAGCCAAATCAGCGGCTGTTAAATGATACAATGGCTGTTTCCGTCTTTGATTAAATAAAATCAGTTGACATTTCAAAATAAGCTAATATAAAATGAATTAAATAAACAGTCTTTGCCTCCCGGTATTTTTTAGCAAAGCGAAAAGAAAGTTTTTTTTTTTTTTTTAATGACAATTTAAATGTATCGTTTTTAATCTGACGTAATTTTCACTAAACTTTTCTTTCTCCTTTTACTATTCACGTGAAAATAATTTTGTTAGAAATGAAATATTATTTGCTCTATCCTAATAAAAATAGTTGAAAATATCTTAAAATATTACATAAATGTCTCGCGCAATTTTTAAATTTAAACTGTTTTGCAATATTATTTTTTGTTTATTTTACGTAATGTCTAATGTGACATAATTTCTCCTAACGCATGTTAATGAATTTATTATTTTACAACATTCTTTCACTTTTAAAATTCACGTGTAATACGGTTTTTATGATAATTTTCAATAAGTTCCTGCTTTTTATATTTTCTTATTTATAATAGTCACGTGTAAAATAAATTTTTAATTTGAAGCAAAATATTATTATTTGCGCTGTTTATACAGTTGGCAACAGTTTAAATTAATACCAATTTCTAAAATGTGTAAAAAAATCTCTCGAAATGCTGAAAATTTGAATTTAAAATAGAAAAAAAAAATGAGTCAAGTCTGCACACCGGGAAATTCTGACGCATGTGAGCTAAAAATGATTGAATGAATGATCTAAAAATGATTAAATTCCGATGTACAGTTTTTGCTCCTATAAAACTTTTTTAATGGAACGATTTTGTCCAACTTTAGCATTAAATCTCTCTTTAAATATTTCTTCGATTTGAAAACTGTCTGCATCAGCGTGTTTATCAAACATTTCTCAATAATTCCACCGATTTTCATATTTTTGTATGCAATATTTTGCTTAATATTAACGAAGAAAGACATCCGGTCACAAAAAATTCAAAACCGGCGGCGGCGGTGACAGCAGTAGTTACTTTTTTTTAGAATAGAGATACTCTTACAACTACAAACATTAGATGCAAAATATAAATTGAATAGAAAACCCATGAAGGAGCATGCTGCTTGCTCACATGCAAATTCGTCTACTTTTCAATTCAAATAGTGAGTATCGTCATAATTACTATCTGGACTATATCTTGTTTCATGAGGGGAAAAAAATCAAAGTGCCAAAAGAAAAGATACAGAAAGAAATATTTTGATAGTTCATAGACAAAATTAACTTAAAATTCATACAGGTCATAGAGTTATCTTAAATACCAAATAGCAATGGAATTTTAATCAGTGCTAAATTAGAGATAGCATTCCCTCTGGGACCTTTTTAAAGGATGTAGCACCATGCCCTTTTTAAAACTAGTGAAATGCACACCTAAAGATTTCTTGTAAAAATTTACTTCATACCACAGTACTTATAAAATTTTGGACCTGAGAGGTTGTAAAAATGACAGAAGTCCCCCCATTTCCTTAAGAAAAATATAAGAAATCATTCAATCATGTTATAATGTATTTTTTATTTATAAAATAATTCAAAATGAATGTTACTTTTTTTATCATACCTAAAAATCAAACATCCAACGCCCCTCTCCCTTTTTTCCATATTATATTATAACGAAACAAAATAACACATTTTCTCTTGCAATATTGTTTTTTTTTTTTTTTTCTACCCAACTAGTGCCACTTTTCTGCTTCAAATGGTGCTTTTTTATTGGCTATCATCCTGCCCTTTTTCTTACTAAAGTAAACACTATTACTGAAATAATCTGATTATCTTTCATTCTAAGAGAAGATCAGAATCATAAAATTAATGCTATTTTCACATGTAATGATTTTCTTTTCTTTTTAAATATCAAGATTAACCATCTGCTTTGCCCCCATACCTATTCCAAATACATTTAATTCAAGAATGCTTCTGAATAATGTTCTATAATTTTTTCTTATTTATTTTTAAGTTACAAAAAAGAATACTGGTAATTTTTGTTAAAGGAAGATATGATACATCAGGGTTCGTTGATATATATCAATCGATATATATCTTGATATATATCATGATATACATCCGATATTTATTTTGAAAATATCAAGATTTTTGATATTTTCATATTACTTTGATATTTATTTTCAAAATATCAAGATGTGTGCTATTTTCAATATTTTTCTATATTTGATATTTATTTTCAAAATATCATTGTGCAAGATATTTTTGATATTTTCAGTCAAAACAAATGCAAATGAAATTTCTAACTGTTGTTGACTGTGTTGTTCAGTAAATAATGAATTTTTGTCTCTGATAGTGACTTTCTTAGCTGAAAAAGTAAACAAATATCTTTTCCTAGCTTTATGTTTGAATTTTTTACTTTTAACTGTGTATTATGAGGGACATAATTAAGTCAGAACAGACACTGAATAATAAACTGTCTAGTTTAAATACTCACATATATATATATATATATATATATATATAACCAATAATTAAACATAACCTACCACCATCAAAAACCGTAATATTATGAATTAAAGCTGTAAGTATATAAAGATTAAATTAATTAAGAATTATTATGGAAGAAAAATAAGAAAGTGGACACCGACAAATAATGGAAATGCTTATATATTGAATTACGTTTTCAAGGGCACAGAATTCAATGATATAATCAAAATGGTTGTTTTCTGTGGGAAAAATAAGCTAAAGCTAAAAGTTATTTTCCCCTGTGCCCAAACAACCATTAAAATCAAGTGAATTGATTAAAAATGAAAACAGAATAGAAACAAATAATATGAAATGGAAAAATCAATAAAACCTATTTAAATATTTATAGGATATAAAATGAAATAATAAACACCATACCGTTTAATATTTTAGAATAAATCCACGCGCACATGGCACCCATAATATCGTAAAGATTAAGGTGAATAAAACAGTTAAGAAATCACAGTAATTGATACCATAGGATGCAGTTAATACATATTGAAATAAATGTTAAATAACTGTTAATATAATATAAAATAATATAAATAGAAAGTAATTACATAATTAAAATGCACTATTAAATTAATTAAAAACCGTTAAACAATATCGTCAAAATTTAGCTAAAAATTCCCCCTGGTGTAGTAAATTATAACTGAAATGTAGCTGGAAAAAGCAAATATAGAACTTATCGGAAAAAAAAAACACAAATTGTGGTGCTGCCATCTAGTATTACTTTTATGATTTAATTGTCAAAAGACAAACAGTTATAAGCAATTGAATGTAACAATTGTTTTATTAACAGCAAAACCAAACATATTCTTATATATAGATAATTATAAACAGAATATAAACCACACAATGTATTTTTAAAAAACTATTGTTAATAAAATTTAAAAAGCATACAAAATATTCTATTAGCTAACTTATTTAAACTACACTAAGAATTTAAATAATTCTAGAACATCGATAATATATAGCATATAGCTATATGCTATAAAACAAAATAAATTCATTAATAATTAATATAAATAATTATTAAAAATATAAAAATCTTTAATAAAAACTATTATATATAAGATAATTATAAAATGAACAGGAAATAAAAAACATATGGTAGTATAAAGAAGGTGAACAGATACTTAAATTCCGATTACCTAAAAAGCACAAATATAGTGTGTGGATTATTTTATACATCCATAAAAATCCTAAAAGGATGAATGTGGGACATTCAAAAACATTAAACCGATAATAAATTTTATAACACTAAGTGAAAATAAATAAATATTATAATATTAATAAGAATAGAGGAATAATAATAAAAATGATTACCCAATTTTAATACATGCAGTATAACTTTATTTATATTAAATATACTTACATGTATATTAATCACTATAAAAATGGCATACTATTAGTAATTAATATGATATTGTCCTTATTAAATTTATAACAAATGATTGTAAATAAGATTAAACAATAATTAAGCTAATTATTAATGAAATTCACCAATTACATATAAAATATCAAATCAACATCCTTATAAAATACGTATCAAAAATATAGTAATAATACAAAAGCCCCCAATTTTTTTTTTTTTTTTTTTTTTTTTTTTTTTAATAAATTAACCATTGCGTATTATCCAGACACCACCACCCTCCTCCGTACTCTAACATCTACCCACCCATCCAACCTATAATAATTTTTTATGTTATTTTACAATTTTTATTTTTTTTTATAGAGATTTTTTTTTATTTTATAATTTTTTTGTAATTTTGTTTACGCATGTGTTAATTTGTTTTAAAAGATCATGTAAGAAAAATACTAATTGTATATTAATGAATATATGAATTTTTTTGGAAAACCATGATTTAATGCATCATAAATTAGTTTTTTAATATTATTGTTAATTAGAGGAGAAGAACATAAACATTTTATTCTATATAAATGATTAAGTATTATATTTCGAAATACAGAATGATGTAGACAAGATTTAAAATTCGTAAATGTATTAACTTTGAATTTAAATTCTTTACGTTTGTCATATAAATCTGTGATTGTTTTGTTGTCTTTTATTGTAATTTTAAGATCTAAGAAGTTAATTGTATTGTTAGATAAAAGGTTTTCCGTTAATTCCAAATTAGTGGGATAATCTACTGGAAATTGAGTAATTTCAGAATGATCAGTATCAATTAAAATTATGTCATCAATATAACGATATAAATGTAGATTATTATTAGTAAAATTACCTTCATAATGATATAAGTATAAGTCTGAGAGTAAACTGGATGTACAACCGCCTTGTGGTATACCGACATGCTGTAAATATAAAGTGTTATCTTGCAAGATATAATTATTATAGATAATGAAGTTAGTTAAAGATTTAAAATATGCAATATCAATATTAGATGGTAATTCCAGTTTTTTATAATACTTTTTAAATAATGCATTTATAATTTTATGTAAATCTAATAGGTCTATATTATTAAAAAGATCTTTGAAGTCATATGTCGTTATATTATATACACAATGAAGATTTTTTAAAATATTGACAAGTTGATAGCTATTTTTTATACAATGTGTATTATCATTGTTTGTAGTAAGTACATATAATTGATTAAGGATTTTTAAGAGAAGTTTATTGGCTTTATTATTATATGTATTGCAACCAATAGTTACAGTCCTAAATTTAATTGGAGTTTTATGAAATTTGGGAATAAGAACTAAATATGGATAATTAAAGTTAGTAGATAAAATATTTAATAGTTTATAATAACTACGAATTTTACGATTATTTACAATTACATTTTCATTAGTTTTTTGAAATGACTTATTAGAAGAAATACAATTTGTAAGAAGTTGGTGATAATAAGATTTACAAATAATAGCATAATTATTAGGAGATTTGTCTACATATGTAATAACGTAGTTTTTTTGTAATTTAGTAATTTGTTGGAAAATATGCTGTGTATTAATAGAAACTAAATCAGCCATATTATTTTTTTAAAGCCACAGTTAATTTTTCAATTACTAATATTTTCCACTGATTAAAATATTCAATAGGCTTATTATAAGAGATAGAAATTTTATAAATAAAAATATCAATATCATGTGTAAACTGTTTGATAATAGATTTAACATTAAATTTAGATGGAAGTCTATATTTAGTACCATAACCCATTAGTTGTTTCAATTTAAAATAATTAACAATATCAAGATTTCCAGTGATTATATGTCCATGATCATTGTTTATGTATTTTTTTAGAGTGGGGTCATTGCATTTACACGGAAAATAACTTGCAGCAGATGTATTTTTTGAAAATGTATTGTAGTTAAAAATCTTTCTACCAATTGTATTAGGATATTTAAAGGTTTTTGAGATATGAAGATTATTAATAGGAAAAAAACAATTTTTATCATTAATTATAGAATTGATATTAATTTTATTAAATATGTGATTTGAAAAAGTAATTAACATTTGAGTATTCATGTTTTGAATTTTATGTTTTTTTTTTGTAAATTAATATTTAAAAGATTAACCCTAGACATAATGAGGTCAAAATAAATATCTGAGAAATGTTTAGAGAAAGATTTACTTAGAAATACATTTAAATGTTGTGCAATCTGTTTCTTTTTAATAGCAAAGATGTGTTTTCGAATATATATATATATATATATATATATATTTAAAACCACAAACAAAACATCAAAATCCATCACTCACCATATCTAAATTGAAACTCACATCGAAAATATTAAAATAACCAACATAAACTTTAACTCTTAAAATCAAACTGAATAACCAAACTAAAGAAAATATATATAATTGCAAGACATAACAGAACAGAAGGCGAGCGGTATGGCTAACGACATACTCTGCAGGGTTAAGTCAGACTTTACGCATGCTACGTCCCCCTTCACTCGCCAAGACAAAAATTGAAAAAATGAAAAACTAAACAGAACTACAACATCCACCAAAATATCTCTCTAACTCATTAGATCAATCAACTCATCAAAACCTCCATTCTCATCCATCACTGAGTTCAGTTCAGTTCCGTACCTGCTACTCTTAATAAAATCACTAGTTATTCTCCTGATGAAATTGCGAGGATAACCATGCTTGAATCCCAAGCAGCACCACTCTAAAATATCATTAAATTTATCTTTAACTCTAGTACTCAATCTTTCGATTCGTATTAATCCATTTCTAAGTACATTTCTTTTAATCGAAACATGGACGTTGGAATCAAAATATATCAGCTTTAAGGTATTAAAGTTGAAATCATTTCGCTTGTCAAATAACTTGGATATCAAATTTTCACTTTCTATGCTTAGGTTCATATCTAGAAAATTAATATTTTTACAATTCTGGGAGGAGGGTTCCAGACTCAGAGACGTAGGATAATATGTAAAATCAATATTTTCAATATCATTGTTTAATTTGACTATCAAAACATCATCAATATATCTGTAGGATAATGTGTTACTGTTTAAATTATTATTTCTTTCATATATATATATAAGTAAATATTTGCCAAAATGGAACTGCAACTCCCCCCCATTGGAATACCCCGAATCTGTTTAAATATTGTATTTCCTTCGTAAAGGTAGTTTTCTTGTACTACTAACTGAAATAAATTTATGAAAAAATCATTATGAACATCCAAAGTACTATTTGTATTATAAAAATCTACTATTTTTTCTTTTAAATCTGTCAAATCAATTGTGTTATAAAGGTCTGCAAAATCGTAAGCGAATAAACCAGTAATATTTTGTAATCTTTTCAGATTATCTAATAGTGTAATATTATATATATATATATATATTATATATATACACAGTTTCATTAGAAAAGAATATGTTCTGGTATTTAGTTTTGTTTAAACTAAAATGTTAAAAATTTTCAGTTAAAACAATATTATGTATTTAAAATTTTGTTTTATGAATTTGATTTCTTGATAGTTGATACTGAATCCCACAGCTTTTTTCTTTCTTTTTTTTTTAATGTAAGTGGATAAATCAAATTGTTTCAGTTTTCAGTTAGTTCATCTTCAATTTTGTTAAGTAAAAAAAAAGAAAAAAAGGTGTTTAGTATATTGTTTTAAGTTTTCATGTTAAGTGCAATATGTTTTAGTTTCTAATGTAATATTATGCTTGAAAATATTTATTTTCAGCGAAGTTGACTATTTTGAAAATATCGGATATATATCAAAATATCAGATATTTTTGATATTTTCGAAAATATCACGATATTTACGAATTCTGTGATACATATAAAAATGGAAAAATTTCAAGGTCCTGGCAAAAAAAAAAAAAATATATATATATACAATTACAATAGACTGTGTACCTGCTCCCAATATGATAAATTTCTTCCGTTCAAATTCTGACCTACAATTCTGTCTTAGCAGATTTTAATTGTATCCAAAATTCATTAAAATAAAAATTAGAAATTTCTACAGCATGCAAAGGAAACTGCAGCATACAATTACTTTCTTCTTATAATTTGACTGCTTTATTTTCCCAGAAGTGAGAATAGAGAGAAGAAAAAAAAAAATATTTACAAATGATATCTTGTACCTGTTTATTTGTTTACATATAAAAAGAAGCATTTAACTGTTCATTCATAACAATACGTTTTAGAGTATAAGAAAGTTATGATCAGCATGAAAGTGAGAAAGAGAAAAAAAAAAAAAAGGGTGGAAATAATTTTTGATCTATAGAATGGCGACAAATTCTTATAATTTAGACACTTACATGTCACATTACTAAGAAAATTTAAAAACACAGAATTTGTGCAACATTACAGTTTTACCTATCCTCCTTCCCTTTTTTCTGGTTAAACTCTATGAATTTTTGTATAAATTTCAGAAACAGTTAGAATGAAATAAACATTGAAATATTTCATGCCTACTTATAGCAACTTAATATGAACGGGAAAAGATCGTCTCCTGAGATGGTTTAAGCGAAGCGCGGCCGGGGGAATCTGTTAGTAATAACCAAAAAGGTTAATTACTGGAGATAATTTTTGGGTGAAATAGTTAAAATGCAAATAGAGCATATATGCTGACATTGTCTGCCAAGAACAGCTTGTCAGTTGAAGTAAATAAAATAAAGCAATATAAAAATATCTGCAAAAGAATATTTAAAGAAAAAACCAAGCCAAGCTAAAACAAATAACAATTTTATTAAAACATATTTAAATAAAAACAAAAGTCAACTAAAATCATTAAAATAAAATAAGTCTTAAACACATGACATAAGTTCTCAAGTTAAACACTGGCTTAAAATAAAGGTCAAAATTAGCACTAGCCACCAGAAGAAAGTGGCTAGTGAAAAATTGTCTATCAGCGGCCACCTTTCGGCCACTTTTTTACATGGATAAAAAAAATTTCTTGCATTTCATCAAGGATTCTACTTTTTTTGGTTCCAGTATATTTATATTAACATATTTATTTGAGCTACTCAGTTTTAGATTAATAATTATAGAAATTTTACTGTTTAGCATTTTGAAATAAAAAAGTGGCCACTTTAAAAATCAGGGTTCGCAAAAACCAGGGTTTTTCTGAAAAAAAACCCAACCCACATGGGTTTTTTCATGAAAAACCCAATTTTCCCCGGGGAAGTTCTTGAGATAGAGCTATTGAGGAAATAGTTCAAAATGCAGCACAGCAGCGTCACCTATTGGGCGATTTACACCAACACGTAGTCAGCATCATTTCATATGAAGGACTAACTAAATCCGAAGTTTGATGAAAATGTGTGCATTAGTGCTTGCGATAGAGCTACTGCGAAAATAGTGTAAATCCTGCAAAATGCAGCATAGCAGCGCCACCTGTTGGGCGATTTACACCAAAACGTAGACAGCATCCATTCATGTCAAGGACTAACGGAATCCGAAGTTTTATAAAAATCCGTGCATTAGTTTTTGAGATAGAGCTTTTGCGGAAATCCGGCAAAATGCTACATAGCAGCGCCACCTGCTGGGCGATTTACACCAAAAACTAATCAGCACCAATCTATATCAGGGACTACCTAAATATAAATTTTTATTAAATTCCGTGCATTAGTTCTTGAGATAGAGTGCCCACAAAATTTGTGTCACATACAGACAGACAGACATTTTGTAAAAACATGTTTTTTGGAATCTCTGACCCATAAAACGTGTAAATCCGTCGAAAATTGGAATTCGAAAATTTTCCTGAAACCAATACTTTCTTCTTGTAAAGATAGAAGAAAGTAAAAAGATTTGTAATTTTTGTTTCAGCAAGCAATTTTTATTTGAAAATGTTGAATATTTTTATAGTAATAACACATGATTTCATAAATTTCCTTTAGAATAATTTTCAGTTCCTAAAGTTTGAAAATGTGAATTTTCGGTACTACTTAGTTATCCCGTCGTCCAATTTCGCCAAATTATAGAAATCGCCAAACCACTCGCCAAATTATACAAATTGGCTTAATTTTTATTTTAAATAATGAAAGAACAGATAAATTAGCATAACATTAATAACTAGTATGTTGTGGCCATCACAAAACTTTCTTCTATATAAATCACGTCAATTAAATCATTTAAACAGTACAAGAAATTACATGAATTTAGCACCAATTCATATCAAAGTATATCTGAATTTGAAGTTGGATAAAAATTCGTGCATTAGTTCTTGAGATAGAGCTATAACGGAAATTCTGAAAAATGTAGCATAGCAGCGCCACCTGTTGAGCGATTTACACCAAAAATAAACAGCACTAAATTATATCAAAGTATACATGAATCTAAAGTTTGTTGAAAATCTAAGCGTTAGTTCTTGAGATAAAGCTATTGTGGAAATTGCAAAAAATACAGCATAGCAGCGCCACCTGTTGAGCGATTTACACCAAAAATTAAACAGCACTAAATTATACGTAAATTCATGTCAAGGACTAACTAAATCTGAAGTTTGATGAAAATCCGTGCAATAGTTCTTGAGATACAGCTCTTGCGGAAATCGTGAAAATGGAGCACAGCAGCGCCACCTGTTGGGCAATTTACACCAAAAATTAAACAGCACTAATTTATATCAGGGACTAACTAAATCTGAAGTTTGATGAAAATTCGTGCATTTTTTCTTGAGTTAGGGCTATTGCGATAATCATGAATAATGCAGCATAGCAGCGCCACTTGTTGGGCGATTTTCACAAAAAAAGTAATCAGCACCAAACTATATCCTGGACTAACTGAATCTGAAGTTTTATGAAAATCCGTGCATTAGTTCTTGAGATAAAGCTATTGCAAAAATTGAGATAAATGCAGCATAGCAGCGCCACCTGTTGGGCAGTATACACCAAAAACTAATCAGCACCAGTTTACATCAAGGTCTAACTCAGTTTTGTGAAATTCTGTGCATTAGTTCTTGAGATAGAGCACCCACAAAATTTTTTTCACATACAGACAGTCATTTTCTAAAAACTATCAAATTGATTTATATGTTTTAAAAAGGTCCTGAAGACAATCATGAACTGGAAGTCGAAATTTTTCACGAATCCAATACTTTCTTCTTGTACAGATAGAAGAAAGTAAAAATACATATTTTTTATTTCCATGAATATAGTTGATTTGAATTTTTTATATAAAGACATACCTATAATTATGTACTATGTATGTTGCCTACTAGGTTCTATGTTAGTAAAGTATTTCAATGTGCTGAAATACATTTTTATTTGTATGTAATGGCTTTTAGATATTAATATTTTTTCAAAATTAACTGAAATGACTTAAATTCATTAAATTTATATGTTGTTTAAATTTTTAAATTATATCTGAAAATTGAAAAAACCCACTTTATGGGTTTTTCAGTGGGCTTTTTCAAGTGGGCCCATTCTGAAAAAACCCACTGGGTTTTTTCGAACTGGGCCCAGCTTTGCGAACCCTGTTAAAAATTAGTCCTACCGGCCAGTGGCCACTAATGAAATTTCTCAATTTTGACCTATAGCTTAAAAGCAGGTAACAAGACTCTGTATCAAAATGTTTGAAACATGAACCGGAGCACCAAAAAGTAAAAATTATTTCAAGGAAATTATATTTTACTTTGACTATAATAATTGTAATTAAATTTATTTAATTAACTTTAATCAAAATTATTAATTTTATTCAAAACTGATCGAAAAAGTAAAGATTAATTTCAAAAAGTTACTTTCTCAAAAACAGAATGTAAATTTATTTCAATTAATCATTGAGAAAAATAAACTTAATCCAACATATCTGAAACTATTTTATTAACCACTGACGTTCAGAAAAACAAAAATATTTAAGAAAAGATTATATTAAGTAAACTCAATCTCTCTTCCTTATATAAAAAGATTCCTAAAGAGGCAAGCACAACTTCATTATCAAACATTTAGCGTAACTGATATCTCCAGGTACTCCTAAACTGCCACTAAAAAGCATACTGAAGACCAGAAGCATGACATTGAATAAATGTCAATGTTAAATAGATTCCCAAACTGTAGCAAGCATACTGTATTTTTCGGCCTATTATTTTCGGATTATGTGCAAAAAAAGTGCTAATTTATTTATTTATTTTTTTGCGTATTATAGGCCTGTGCGGAAAATCTAATGTTTCCCCCCCCCCCCCCTCCCTGAGTTGCTAATCGGAATAATCGTGAGAAGAGGCAATGTTCCTCATATGCAACAACAGATGGCACCAGCAGATTTCCAACACTATACTTTGGAAAAATATATTCTACATTGTAGACCTTAAGCAACGGCTCCTTTCACAACTCAGGGTTGCACGCCATAGAGCAGTAATGGAGCATAATCCTGTGACGTGTGTGGGAAACATTTGTGATATCTTAACTTCGAACAAAAAAGGAGATTAAGGTCAATTTATAATCTCTTTTTATGTTTGCGAAAAAGTATTCTGTGGTGCAGGCTATGAAAAATGTATCTTAAGTTTAATTGTCTTGAAGTGTACTTTATTATTTGTTTCTATTATACTGAAGAATATTTCAGGATAGTGAAATTTTAAAGTATTCTAGGCATATTTTCTGAATTATCATCAATTTAAAATGAAGAACTAATAAATAAAAGGTAAAAACTTAAAAATATGACAGTGGTATTAATACTGGGAATATGAAAATTTAATGGGAAATGTTTTTTTCTTTATTTTTAAATTATTTCGTAATGTTTGTTTTCTTTAAAAAAATTCCTGAGGATTTGCATATCTACTAAAAATTTTCCATCTCTGTTTATAAATTTATCTTTGATTTATGTACTTGATGAAGTAAAAAAATATAACTTTTATCAAGCAGTTTATTGGCGACTAGTGCCATCTATTGACCAGATTTGAATTTTCCATTTCCAGTACAGATTATAGGGCAATGCGGATAATACGGCAACATTTATTTTACTTATATTTAAACAATAATGTTTCTGCCACATAAATTAGTCATGCTGTGTTTTAATGAGGTACACAATTATAACTTAACAGCTTTCAAATAAGACAAAAAAAAATTTACCTAGAGGAGGATTTAAATATTTTGCTTCAATCCCTTGAGATAGTTCGAGCATAGCTTTTGCTAAGTCTTTTATAACTTTATCAAGGGGCACCGGGAGAGATAGTTTCAAAATATCTGCTTCAATATCATCTTTCAGTGAACTGATAAAGTGAAAAGTAAAAACATGAATTTCAAAGAAATGTCACAGAAATACTGAATCTAATAAGTAGCTAAAATAATAAAGGAAAAGCAGACTTACAGCTCTTCTTTGATCTCAGGAGAACACCTATTTGCACCTTGTTCAATGGCACTTCGCCACGCTTCACGGTCAGAAACCTTGAAAATAAATACAAATTTTACTACTAATCTCAAATTTCCTATAAAAAATGTTCAAATATTCATTTAACATAATAGTTCTCAAACTATGGGTCACAACCAATGTTTTGATAGATTGAAAAACAATCAGCCAAATCTTTAAAATTATTATTTTAAAAGAAATCTTAAACTTTAACCCTGATACAGACTTTTTGTTGGTGCAAAACAAAAATAGTACTGGCATAATATTTTGCAATGTATTTAATAAACATTCTTCCTTAAACTGTAAAAGATTTATGATTTTCCTACATATTCAGAATGTTTCCATATATATTGTATATTCACAACAATAACAGAATTGACTATTCTCATGTATAAACTTGTTTTACAAAAGTTTACTTTTCAAAACGATAGATTTAAAAAAAAAAAAGACTAAATACATTAGATGGTGGTTATGAATTTTTTTACCTGAAGAAGGGCGAGAAAAATAACACTAATGCAGAGAAAGAATAGACATTAGACAATATTGATAAAGAAATTTATACTAATAGTAGAGTTTTGCCTTTTCCAACTGCATAGAAGGGAAAAAACAAATGCTGTTTTATTTTGGCCATTTGTCTTATCGTCTATCGCCCGAACTGTTCGTGCTCATGAAAAAAGAAAATCATATTTCTTTAATTTTATACTTTTACGTCAAGCGGCAAAATCAGTTAGAAAAAATATTGTTGCTAATCCTTGAGAAAAAAAAAAAAAAAAATTAAAGGGTTGTTTGCGCAATTAATTTTTTCTCCCATAGGCACAGTTTCCCTAGGGCACAATTTTGGAGTTACCGATTAACAAAAAATATGCATTTAAAGCTGAAACCATCTTCTCTTCAACAGTCAAACAGGCTTTTAAAAATAAGAGTTAAAAACCTTTTAAAAAAACTTGCAACTGCAGATCACTTTATATATTTTTATATAAAGATATACAATAGCCTCCCTCTTAACCGGATTTCCACTTTAAATGGCTGCCTTTTCCCCCCAACATCAGGGAAAATTCAGTAATCACGATCCCAGGAACTCAGCTTACGCTTTTGAGTTGAAGCGGAATCCTGAGGGGAAGAAGGCAAAATTCAGAAAGGAGAACGTCGGTTTGCATACGCATAGACCTTCACCAGTGTTGAAATCAGGGTGTTGTCGGGGGGGGGGGGGGGGGGGGGGCATTATTAACAATACACATACGGTATTTTTTCATGTATGCCGATTTCTCATATAACACACTTATCCAGCTTGCTAATTTCTCATTTGGACGAAAAAACAAGAGAAAAACATAAAAGCTGCTTAATATTCACTAAGTATTGGTTGACAGTTTGTTAAACTAAATTTTGAGTTCGGATTTATAAAACTTCATAAAGTGGCCAATGGATATATGACGACTCTGAAAAATATTCCATTATAAGACTATCTACATCTGACGGGATAGCTAATTGGATTAAGCTGGGGCACTTGGTCAGGTTATGGTAGTGCATCATTTAAAATTTTTAAAAATGGGTAAATTGCCTTCAATATAAGCAATATCTGATGACACCTGATCACCTTAATTTGCGTTAAATATCAAAAACTCATACCATGTGCATCTTTTATGCAACTCATGTGCATCTTTTTAAAAATATTGGGAAATATTACTCAGCATATGAAAAAATATGGTATATAAAATAGACAAATCAGTCTTGTTGGCAAAGTGAAAATCAAATATTTTGAAATACAGACAAATTTCCCTGATTTTCGAGTATTTTTGCAAAGTTACCAGACTTTCCCCTGATTTTTGCATGATTCCCCGATTTCCAGATTCTGTAGACATCCTGTCATACAACTGTTGCGAATATTAAAAAAAAATTACTAAGGTAAAGGGAATGAGCAAATTGCAGCACTGCTTCAAATTATAAGGATATAAAAGTGTAGTATGTATTTTGAGAGGATAACTTAGGATTAAAAACAAACAACTTTTATTAACATATGATAAAATAAATAAATATTCTAAAAAGATAAAACAGAAATTTGTATGGATATTGGCATGACATATGTCAGTCAAGTTTCCAGAATCTTTACCCAATACATTTGACAATAAGCTCTCAAACTTCCTGTCTATATACCAGTAGAAAGTAAACTGAAACATTAAAGATAACAAACTTTTAATTCATAATGTAATGCCATTAAATTATGGCCAGAGGGCACTAAGGTCGTGGTTCTTTGCGCACGGAATACATTTCATAATATGCAGTTATGTGCTAGCCAAGGTGCTTACCGGGTCACACCCGTTGACCAGAAAATTGAATTCACCCAATGTCGTCCACCCGTGTCGTCGCGTACATATTTATGTTTGTGGTATCAATAAAAGTGTTTGTGCTTACAAGAGATCTCTTCAGTTTTCTGTTAAAGTGTGCCATGCCCGTTATAATGGTGCCCAACTCTCAGTGTTCGAATCCCAAAGTGTTCTCAGTGCTGAAATGTATATATTCGGAGTGTAAAAATATCATCAATCTTTATTGATGTCATTTATTATATTTGTTACTGAAAGGTCGATTTTCAGAACATATTGAAAATTATTTGTTGTGATTTAAGTGCACATCTTCATGAATAATCGTGAAGAAATGGCTATTTCGTGTGTATAAAAATAACCAATCTTCGATTCTCACAGCTGAAGTCAGAAGAAGTGTAATTTTATTTAATAAAAAATAAGAACGAAATTCCACAGCAGAAATAAAAAAGCCATTTCGAAATATTTTCTGTGAGATGATAAATAGAGTAAAATATAATTTAAGAGCATGTCATCGTGAATGCACTTAAAACGGAAATATGTTCCACGTTAAAAATTATTTTCTATTGCTGACACATCGAAGTAAGTTCTATTAAAAGTGAAAAAATAACGTTCGTTTAAGAACAAAATAATTGAAAATATTCTAAAAACATCAGTGCAAGTGTGTTTATTTTGAAGTACGTTAGAAAAAAAAAAGCAGTTCTTTGCATTTTCGATCATTCTGTTTATGTTGAAACATTCTATTTCTAATCCCTTTGATTATTTTATGCTGTTTTATTTATTTATTTATTTTCTTTTATGAAGTTAAATAAGTGGTCATGACTATATTTACAAAAGTATTAGATCATTTTTATTTATTTTTTGGTTGTGTGAAGAAATATCTTTAAAACTCTGCATATGATTTTTTTTAATATTTTGTTTTTCATTTCTTTTTTTCAAAACTGGTACCAGTGTAGGCAATTAACTTGCGCTAGGAAATTGTTTTATTTTATTATTATTTTTCATATATATTTGTATTGATATGTTTATTTAAGTGTAAATTATAAGAATATTATTTGGAAATTGGTATTCACGTAAAGTATTTATTCTGGTATTTACGTTAAGTATCTAGATTGGTATTTAGTTACATTGGTATACATAACTGATATAAGCAAAACAAATTTATTGTTTTAGGTAAGAAAATTTATTATTTGAATGTTATTGCCATATTATTTATGTGTTTACTTTTATTATTTTGTTTAACTTTTTGGTAAAGAATTTTCCGTAGGTGAGGAACCAGAATTTGTTTTGGTTGTTTGTTTTGTAATTTACGGGGCTTAAAGAATTAAAAGTTAGGATCATGGCTTTCCTAGGGATGGGGAAAAAAGAAGATTTAAAAATTTTGGCTGAAGAATTGGGGGAAACCGTAGATGCTAGTCATAAAATCGTAGATTTACGGGCTTTAATAGAAAATAGTCCTAACTACAAAGAGGAATTTGTGAAAGAAATGTTAAATACAATTATAAATACTAGGAAAGAAGAACAAGCAGAAAAAGAGCATCAGTTAGAAAATGAGAGGGCGTTCGAACTTACGAAATTAAGAATCGAAAATAAAGTTGATACTAGCGTAGGTTTAAATGCTTCGGATGAGAAAAATCCTAAATTCGAATTACAAAAGTTAGTTCCCAAATTTGATCCGAATAATGACGACATAAGTATTTTTTTAACATTGTTTGAACGACAATTAAAATTTCCAGAAAGTATCTGGGTTACACATTTAATTGGGTCTGTGCCAAGTGAGATTGCTAATTTAATAACTAGAGAGCCAGAGGAATTCTCAAAATTATGCGCATGTGAAATCGGTGCTCTTAAAAAGATTTAAATTGAGTTCTGAAAAATTCAGGCAGTTATTTAGCAAACATAAGAAATCCGTAGACAGTACATGGAAGAACTTTTACTTTGAGTTGAAAAGTTATTTTAATGGGTGGATTTCAGGTCTCAATATTAGTACTTTTGATCAATTAAGGGATCTCATAATAGCTGATCAAATAAAAAAGAGAGCTCCGCCTTACTCTAGGGACCATTTTTTGGACCAATGGGGTGATATAACATCTCCAGAGGAACTAGTAGAGAAGTTAGATAGTTACGATAGTATTCGGAAAGATTCTGGAAAAGAAACATAGCAATATACCCAAAAAGAAATACCTAGTTCAGGATAAGGTGTACGAAAAACATGAAAAATTTAAAGGTAATACTTTTAACACGAAAAAGGAAAAATTTTCAGATAAAAATAGAATGCGTTCGGAAAACTATAGACCCCCCTTAACGTGTTATGGATGTGGCAACCCTGGGTTCATTCATTCAAAATGTCCCAAATGTAATCCTTCCCTCAAAGCAGGATCTACAGAATTTAATAGCGTAATCTTGTATACGTGTGTATCAGACTCTGCCCACCTTGCCATTCTAGATCTTCACATAAATGGATTTTATGGTACAGCATATACCGATACAGGTGCAAGTAATTCCATCGCAGGAGAGGCCTTATATAACTTATTAAAAAATCAAGGAGTTGATTTTAAGTCCAAAGTAATTACCATGACTTTAGCAAATGGAAGTACAGTAAATGGTGAAGTTTTATGTACTGAAGCAACTATTAAAGTAAAAAGAAAATTTTTTAAACTAGAGTTACTTGCTTTACCCAAAGCTAAAGGTAATCGTACTTTGTTAGGTATAGACTTTCTTCAAAAGGCAGGTATTGTCCTTGATGTAAAGAACCGGCAGTGGTATTTTCATGACAGTCCTCGTCAAATTTTCGAACTTTTCCCTGATAATGACCCATTGCTTCCGCAAAACCTGCCGAATGTTTTTAATTCATGCGTCTTACGTGAAGAGGAAGGGAATCATCTACCTGAAGACCAAAGAGAAGAATTAAGTGAATTGATATGAGAATATGAGGATGTGTTCAAACCATGGGGAGAGCCCACTCCGTTTATAGAACACCATATTCCTACTGGTGATCATGCACCAGTCGCTGGACCACCATATCGAATGTCGCCTATGAAGAAAGAATTGTTAAGGAAAGAATTGGATGCGTTATTAGAACAGAGTATTATAGAAGAATGCGAATCCCCGTATGCAGCTCCTGTTGTCCTTATACCGAAACCCAACGGTGAAGTTAGTCTTTGCATAGATTATCGAAATCTGGATGGTATTACGATTCCAGACACTTATCCACTACCCAGAATGGATGACTTATTACAGGATGCTACTCCTACAGCGTACATGTCAACCATTGACCTAAAGTCTGGTTATCACCAAGTTAATGTGTACCCCGCTGATACAGATAAAACAGCTTTCGTTTGCCCATTTGGAACATTTCGTTACATAAGAATGCCTTTTGGATTACGTAATGCTCCAGGTACATTTCAACGGTTAATGGATAAATTCCGCTATGAACTTAGCAGTGTTAAAATGTTGACATATCTAGATGATATAATTGTATTGTCTTCGACCTTTGAACAATATCTTTCTGACCTAAGGCTAGTGTTTGAAAGACTGGCTAAATTTAAACTTCATGCTAACCGTGATAAATGCCATTTTGCTTGTAAACGAGTCAAGTATCTCGGACACTGGATTACAAACAAAGGACTTGAAATTGATCAAAAAAAAGTGGCATCCATTATGAATATACCTCCCCCAAAGACTGTTAAACAAGTGCAATCCTTTTTACAAACTTGTTCCTGGTATCGTAGGTTTATCTCGAATTTTTCTGATGTTTCACGTCCTCTAAGTAATCTTACTAAAAAGAATGTTCAGTGGAAATGGGGGACTGAAGAAGAAAACGCTTTTGCCACTCTAAAGCAATGCCTGGTTACCGCTCCTACAAGCTTGTTACAACAAGCTGATATGACAAAACCATTTATTATTCGAACAGATGCCAGTCCAGTGCATATGCTCTCGGAGCAGTTCTACTCCAGGGTGAAGGATCCGAGGAACATCCGATCGAGTATGCTAGCAGACTTCTTACTTCTGCTGAGTGTAACTATTCCACCACAGAGTGTGAAGCTTTAGCCGTTGTGTGGGCTCTAAATAAATTTCGAGTGTATATTGAAGGTTCTGAAATCATCATATCCTCAGACCATCAACCTATCCGATGGCTGATGAGCCTAAAATCGCCATCAGGTAGATTGGCCCGATGGGCGTTACAGATACAGCCCTACAATCTAAAGATAGAGTATATCCCAGGCAAAGCAAACGTGGTTGCGGATATGCTATCTCGCCCAGAGTATTCAAAAGATTCATGTGAGATGAATGCTGTTATAGTGGACTTTCCCACTAAAATTTCTAAAATCCTTCGGGAAGAACAGTTGAAAGATCCAGAGCTGAAGAAAATTATTGATTGTTTTGAGAGTAGCCCCCTGCTACAGATTTAATTAACTGGACCGAAAGAGGTTATTTAATGAATCAGGGTGTGCCAGAATGCCCCTGACTCTGAAGTCGAAGAAGCTCAGTTGGTAGTTTCAACTCAGAACCGTGAATGGATCCTAAAAGAATACCATGATGTCCCGATCGCAGGACATTATGGCGCCGAAGGAACTTTCCGTAGGATTACTAAAAGATATTACTGGACAGCTATGAGAAAATTTATATCAGAATATGTTAAAGTTTATCCTGATTGTAACAGATATAAAGCCTTAAATCAAAAGCCAGCTGGATGGCGGCTACAAACTCCAATTTATGCTCAAAGATTGGAAAGTCTTTCTATAGATTTGTTTGGACCTCTTCCCGAAAGTAAAACTGGAAAACGATAGATTTTCATTGTTGAGGATTGTGCAATGCGGTGGGTGGAGCTGTTCGCATTATCGCAGGCTACCGCTAGGGAATGTGCATTAACACTTCTCAGTGAAATATTTTTACGTTACGGGTTACCTAGAAGATTAATTAGTGATAGTGGACCCCAATTTGTGAGTGATGTCATGCAACAGTTGTGTCATCTATTGGACATTAACCAAAGTCTAATACCCGTTTACCATCCTCAAGCGAACCCTGTTGAGCGTAAAAATCCGAGATTTAAAACCCCGACTTGCTATTTTAGCAGGAGATGACCATGACTCCTGGGAAGAACGTTTACCAGCTGTTAGGTTTGCAATGAATTCAGCAAAGTGTGAGAGTACAGGTCAAACTGCCGCGTATTTGAAGTTTGTGCGTGAAATGCGTACACACGACGATGTTATGCATGATTTAAGAACTGTGATAGATAATGATAATTTCATTCCTGAAATTACTCCGTACCTTAAAAATTTCACAAATTTTTCATCTAGGGTACACGATCTAGTCGAAGAAAAGCAAGATAAGCGTAAATTCTATGCAGATAAAAACCGTCGACCAGGTCCAAATTATAGTCCTGGAGATCAGGTGTGGGTGACCTTACATCCAGTTAGTAAGTCTAAACAGAAACGCAGTGCTAAATTCATGCTGTGCAGAGATGGTCCGTATACCATTCTAACTCAAAAATCATTAACAACTTATGAGGTAGCTCATTCGAGTAATCCCAACATTTCGGTAGGTACTTACCATACATCCGCACTCAGCCCATATCGAGGTGCTGACGAGCTGAGTGTGCAACTGTTACGGAAGTGTGGTAGACCGCCAAAGGTTTCTGGTTCCTCATCGGGACGTTTTCGGAACCAGAGGGGGAGATTGTAACGCCATTAAATTATGGCCAGAGGGCGCTAAGGTTGTGGTTCCTTGCGCACGGAATACATTTCATAATACGCAGTTATGAGCTAGCCAAGGTGCTTACCGGGTCACATCCGTTGACCGGAAAATTGAATTCACCCAACCTGAGTGTTAATGATATTTATATATGTGAAACTTCTGTTTGTATATTGGTGTCGTGGCATCTATGTACATATTTATGTTTGTGGTGTCAACAATAAAAGTGTTTGTGCTTACAAGAAATCTCTTCAGTTTTCTGTTAAAGTGTGCCATCCCCGTCACAATAATATATTTTGCTTTCATATTTCAAAACAACAAGACAAATTTATAATTAAACATATATAATTTTTAAACATGTTAAACTATTAATTTACTTCTATTGCTTTCACTATTAGTTTATTAAACTTCATAACAATAAAAACCAGGGTTGTAGTGGGTAGCTGCCCAGCTACTCACCCGGGCTGGTTTTTTTTTTTATTATAAAAAACACTAAGTTTTTTCAGGGTGTCTACAGAAATTCTAAAAAAAAAGTTCCCTGATTTTTCCATGATTTCCCTGACTATTTTTATCAGACTTCCCTGATTTCCATTATCAATAATACACATACGGTATTTTTTCATGTATGCCAATTCCTCGTATAACACACTTATCCAGCTTGCTAATATCTCATTTGGGAGAAAAAACATAAAAATTGCCTAATATTCATTAGGTATATAAATCCGAACTCAACTAACTTCATTAGTCCAACATCATATAGAATAGAAGCCAATGGATATAAGGTGGCCAGAAAGTTACCTCATTTTCTGAAAAATATCCAATTCTAAGACTTATCTAAATCTGACGGGATAATTAATTGGATTAAGCTGGGCACCTGGTCAGGTTATGCTAATGTATCATTTAAAAAATTTAAAACTGCGTAAATTGCCTTCAATATAAGTGCTATGTTCAGAAAATCAAGACATCTGATCACCTTAATTTATGTTAAATATCAAAAACTCATACCATGCGCATCTTTTAAAAAATATTGCGAAAGATTAATCAGCATATGTGAAAAAATATGGTACATAAAATAGACGAATCAGTCTCGTTGGCAAAATGAAAATGCAAATATTTTTCCAATAGAGACAAATTTCCCTGATTTTCCAGTATTTTTACAAAGTTCCCTGACATTTCCCTGATTTTTCAGAGTGATAAACCTCCCTGATTTTTCCATGATTCCCAGATTCTGTAGACACCCTGTTTTTACAACTATAAGGGTTGTAGTGGGTAGCTGCATGGGTACCAGCCCAGCTACCCATCCGGGCTGTTTTTTTGTTTAAACCAGGGTTTTTTACAACTCTGATAAAAACTTTCCTTCACCGAACCCTGATATAAAATTCAAGTTTTGAGTCGTGCATCTGGACTATGGATGGGAATAACCAAATATAAATGAATTAGAAAATTTCTTTGTCTTGCATTATGGCTAAATATTGGTCTCTTGCAATAAGATAATGACTAAAAGACCTATTTTATCACTTGACACATTTCAAATGATTTAATATCGACCAGTTATTATCGTCAGTGTCTTTTAGCTTTATATTTTAAAATTTTTCTGCCGAATACCTACCACCTCTATGCAAATTTCAAGGTTCTGAAAACTTTTGGTTAGAAATACTGTGGTATGGGGAATTTCTTTACAAGAAATCTCTGGGTACAGCTAAAGCTGAATTTGACTATTTTTTTTCTTTTTTAAAGCAGGGTGCATTTTGCCAATAAAAACAAACATACAACAACAACAAAAAAATCCCGGGTGTTGTGACCTTAAAAAATAGCCAAGAGGGAACAGCAAGTTAGAGAATAAAAAACTGCACATAAGTATAATTTCATTAGAATATCAAATAACAAAACAAACATAATTTGCAGATCATTTTGCATTTTTACTTAGAAAAATTACTGTTAATTGCTTAAATGTAAAATAAAATTACATGTACACGGACCCAGTAGCAGAATTTTCAGTGTCCATCAGTATCAAACCAAAATTTAACTGCGACCCACTAATGCTGAACCAAGCTACTATCATAAATACTTACAAGTAACCCATAAAATAAGCAAAAATTTCATTTTACAAAAAAAAAAAAGTAATAAACACAATAACTCTTAACACAAATTTTTTAAGCCTAGTATTTATTTTTAAGCTGTTAGATTAATGTACAAGATCTAATATAATCTGCAGCACTACTGCCGTGCTGCACAGTTTCTGCTATGGGGTACAGGGGTGGGAAAATATATCCTTTTACTCACCACTGGTGAGTGGATTTTTGACAGGGCAAGTGAATTTTTAGGTAGTTTTCGGAAAACTCCAGGCTACAGAGCAGGGGTCTGTCTAGACTTTTTCCACGGGGTCCTGTTTTTGTGAAATTGTGAAGTTTTTCGTATATTTGTGAAAATTCTAGTCATAATTTTATGAATTTGAAACTATCATTATATTCAAGTTCTAACCATCGTACATAAAATAAATAATATGTTATTTCATGAGTTCAGCTGTTATTATACAAATCAGATTTTACTTTTAAATGAATAAATATGTGAAAGGTTCAATTTGAAGGTGGGAAAATTTTGTAAAAGGTCTATTTATAATACAAAGAATTTTGTGAAGGGTCCTCTGTTTTGGAATATAAAGTTTTGTGAAGGGTCCTTTTTTGGGATGAAAAGTTTTGTGAAGGGTCCTGTTTTAAGATTTAAAAAAAAAAAAAATTGTGAAGGGTCCTTTAAAGGACCTAGAATTTTCCTAAACAGATTCTTGCAGACACACAAAAAGTTATTTTTTTTACTTGTTAGATATACTTTGCAACATTCCAAATTACAGTGATGTAAACATGATATTAAGTTCTGTCCTACACTCAACATTTAAATATTTGTATTTTTAATTTATAGAAAAAAATATGAAAATGTATTGCAATAACAGTAATTACATATTAATGCGATTACTTCCATTTTGTCATAACTATTTTTAACTGTATGTTCCATCTTGCAGGCGGGTAAGATTTTCTTATAATTCCCCAACCCTGCATCTGCATATTTTTTTGGTAGCAAAGCAGCATTATTTCCCTCAGAAGGGATGATTAGCATTCAGTGCTTCAAACATATATTTAAAAAAAAGGGAAAGTTTTGCTGCCTTTTCAACACCTTTAACTAATTTCTTTATTTGGTGTATATGAGTTCAAAATTACAAACATGTATTCAACCTGTTCTTTCTGTGCTTAAAATTTTTATACCAATTAGTTATCTTTCTTTTATACATTCTTTTATAATCGTCGCAGGGTTATTTGGTTAAAACCAAATTTTTCTTTTTTTAAACCATGCTGGGGTTTTTTTTTCTTTTTCCCTAATGTTTTTATTTATTCAAAAATGCAAAATTCAACTTAAGCAGAAGCTACAAGCAAAGCTTTAGAAAAATGATTAATTAATAAATGTGTAGAGTGACAAACATGTTTAATCAACCCAATTTTTCTTGTAAGGTATAAATCTACTTGGCAGAGTAACTAATTTTTCTAAAATTAGCTTGGGGGGGGGGGGAGAAGTTCTTTTTTTTTTTTTTTTTTTTTTTTTTAAGGCTTATTTTTTAAAAAGCCAAAACGGCATATCCGAGCTAAAAATGCTCTTTTACTACTTACAGGGGAACTACTTTTGGTGCTGCTTGCACCTAGCATAGAGACCTGGTGCATTTTAATGCCCTATATTATGAAGTTTGAGAATTGATAAAAATTTTCTGTTAAAATAATATTTCTTGATTTTACAGCAGCATAACTTTTTGAAAATGCAATTTTCGAGACCACTCATCGGACTAATAACATTGAATTTTATTAAAGAAACACATTTAAAAATACGGTACTTGTTAGTTATCCCATCGACCCATTTTGCCAAATTATATAAATCGCCAAATTATACAAATTGACATAATTTTTATTTTAAATAACGAAAGAACAAATAAACTAGTATAACATTAATAAAAATACAAATAAAACATTGAAATAAAAATAACTTGATGACGTAAACATGTGTTGTCAAGTGAATGTGACATTTACGATCAACCATTATTGGCATTTAATCTTACAATTTGGCGACAGTAATTTGGTCGACGGGATAACTAACAAGTACCAAATGTACAAATTAGTTAATAATAAGCATAAAACATTGAAAAAAGTTTAAAAATTCCCTCAAGAACCCACGAATTTGATTTTGAAAAATTTCAACATTATATTCATAATTTTGGCAGGAAAAACATTGGCTTTTTCTTTTCTTCAAAAGTAGAGCTTTCCAGCAACCCTAGCCAAATGTCATAGCTGTTTGCCTTGCGTGAGGAGTGGTTTTTGGACTTCAGTAGAAATTGTAATGTCGACCTAATTAGCCACAGTAATTTTTCTAAATTGTGTAAAAATATTAATCTACTTTATGATTACTTTTTAAAAAGGACCATTTAAATAGAGCAACATTTCATTTTAAACTTTATTCCATTCGATTTCAAAAGAAAATATTTTTCAATGATCTTGAAAGCTTTTATAGAAATATATTTACAATTTATATATTTATCGTCTGCATAGGAGAAAAAAAAAAAAGAAAAAGAAAGAAAAAAGAAAAGAAAAGAAAAAACCTAATTCATGTTTCTTATGCTATCAATTATCAAACAAATCGCAATCTGATATAATTCCAGTAATATGTACTGTACATTTACTATTCGGATAAAGCGGGCGGAAAAATTGTAGCATCATATTTGGCGACTTAACTCACTTTTGGCATGAAATAACTAAAAATGTAATTATAAAAAAGTATATAAAATATTATTTTAACAGAGAAATTTTATCGGTTCTCTAACTTTTATGTATAGGGCTACAAAATGCACCAGGTCTCGATGCTAGGTGCGAGCAGCACCAAAAGTGGTTCCCTTGTTAGATTGCTTGATTAATTAAGATTTACCAAGGATTATATCCTGCATCAATTATGACAATCATAACCAATTCTCTTCATTGGTTATTATTTGTTCTGTATGCTAATGAATGATTGGCTGTGAATTTTCTTTGCTCTATGGCTATTGTCATTTTGTTTAGTAAGCCTTTGCCTTTCTTACATTCCTACATTGGGATTAGGGTTTTTGCATTATGATTTTATTCTGTTACCAGCAGGGTTGGCATGGTTTAAACCAATTGTTTAACCAACTGGGTTATTTTTTTCCCTCAAAAAAGCCAATTGATTTTTTTTTTAAGAACAAATCTAATATAATATTTTCTCATTTTTGTAATTTAATTGTTTCAAATTATTGTTTATACATAATTTCTACTTTTAACAATCTTATCTCAGCAGTAACTGTGAGAGGTCATGTTTGTATGCATGTTTGTATGCATGTAGAATGCAAATTGCATATCGTGATGAACATATTTAAGGCTCTAAAGAAAAAAATCTTAAAACATGTGAATTTAGCAAAGTTAAAACAGATTTAAAATAGTCAATATTAGGGAAAAAATATTTTCCTTTGAGAAAACGCAAGGAATACAATTAATGACATAAAATGACCTTTAAGATTATAATTTCACTCAAGCTGTAAAAGAAAATTTTCTTGATCGGGGAGATTATCTTTTAAGAAAAGAAACTCAAGATATGATGTCGAATATGAAGACATTAAAAAATTGAATTATATTTAAATCCTCTATTGCATAACCGAACCCACTATTTAGATCTGACAAGAAAATGGGAGGAAGGATCGAGATAGGCTTCATTTGAGACATAAAAGAAAAAAGTCTCAAAATTATCTGAAAAAATATTTTAATTTTTATTTTAGACATTTAAAAGTAATACATATTATAACATAGCTTAGGAAAAAAGTGTGTATTAAGTCTGATGGCTGTTTAGATATTTTAGTGGGTGACAACTATTATAAAACTACTTTCCATTTTAAGATCAATGTTTTCAGTAGTCTAAAAAACTGGTAAATAGGTATTTCTGTTTATTTTACTGTCGCCTTTTTTTTTTTTTTTTTTTTTTTTTAAGCCTGGCAGTTTCAGAAGAGAAAAAAATAATACTTCTTGAAACGTGTAAAGACTCTACTGTATAGGTGAAAATTAGCGGTCGCCACTCGCCACGTGGCGATTAAAGTTGTAAAAGTGGCGATTAAAAAATCGACCATCGATCGCCACCCTAGTCGCCACTCACCAAGTGGCGATAAAAAATCTGTTATCGATCGCCAAGTGAAATATAGCGTTTTTCATAAAAATATGCATCTCTACTTTGGTTACATCTAATTAACAAACTGGTTAATTCTTTTTCCTACTGGATGCAAGCAGATTACAACGATTTAGCTGTATGTTCAATATTTTAGCTTTTCGCCATTGCTCTTTTGTTGGATTATTTTTTCAAGAAATACAGTTTTATTCTGCAAAATATATTCATCAGCTTTGATTTCCACATGCATTTCAAATAATTTATTCCTTTTTTTTTTCACCGGATGCAAGTGGATTTTAAGGACATTGCAGTATATTTTCAATATTTCGACTCCAGCCACATGCTCACTAGTTAGATTATTTTTCTTTGGAATACACTCATCAGCTTAGATTTCAACTGTATGCAATGTGTGTAGTATGTTAATAACACATTTGCTTATTAAATAGAATCCAAATAACATTTTATTGTGCTTTATTTGATTTTTTTTTTTTATTATTGTATACCTAACTGTTGGAATTTTGATTTAATTATTTTTTAGATAAAGAAAGTAATAGTAATTTAATTGATAATAGTGTTTATGAACATATATATACATATATATATATATATATTCTAAAAAAAATAATATAACAGATTATGTGGTTTTAAAGTAATTTTCTTGAATTTTGACTGCTTCCCTATTCTTATCATGAATAGTGTTGGCTGGTATAAAACTCTGACTTATAGAATAATATGTATATATACAACGATTATAGTTTATGTAGATGTCAAGAAAAATTGAAACATTATAGTGGCCACTAACTTTAAAAAGTGGCCACTAATGAAACTGAGTCTACCGGCCACTGGCTACTAACTCATTTTCCCAGTTTTCACCTATACTCTACTGCTAAACCCAAATCATTCCTGGAATTCTTTATAAAAAGCTTTATCAGGGGTGATTCTGAGTGAGAAAATTTTTTGGAAATTCACATTTGGGGGGGGGGGGGGGGGGGGCGGCGGCAGGGCAGGCACCACTTTGACGAAATTTACGGTTTTTTTCCACGATCTTTTGGCGAAATTTGTCAATTTTCCGCGATCTTTTGGGGAAATTTGCCATTTTTTCGCGATTTTCTGACGAAATTGCCGTTTTTCCCACAATCCTTTGTCGAAATTCACAATATAGTTTATGTCCGAATTTTCGGATTTATGACCGATTTTTTTATTTTCAGAAATGACTGCCTTAATTTTTCAGAATTTTCGGAACAGAATCACCTCTGCTTTATTTTCAATAAAAGATAATTGTTCATGTAACAGAAAAATTTAAGAATTCTCAGGTAACAAGTATTTCAAAGAAATTATTTTGAATAGCCATGTGAAAGTACATTTTAGAAACTAAATCATATGTTTATTTATAGTACTAGTAAAGATTGGTTTATTAAGATTTTCAAGGTATCAATGTTTCACTATGTAGAGCATGGAATATAAGGCATAGCTTTTACTAAAAATGTTTAAATTTTCTACATAACTGATTGTAATTATTTAATTTAAATTATTTTTAAATGAAGTTAAATTACTTTTACATCCAACGTTTATTTTTATCAATAAATATGCATGTATATGTAATAGGAAATTTTATTTTTAAAAACCTGGTTTAAACAAAATAAACCCTTTTTTGGAGGGTTTTCCATGAAAACAATTTTTTTTCCCAACCCTGAGTTGTTGAGCAGATGCCATTCTTTCAATATTCTGTAACTAATTTGCTATACATTTATTATTACAAAAGTAGAATGAGAAAATAACATACTGGCTATTCATTCTTTTATTTGCAGAAATTTAATATATTTTCTATGATTATTTCATATAAAAGAATGAATAATTTGATTAGTTAAAGGAAATTATGACAAATAAGATGTATATGTTAAAAACAAACTTGCTTAATGGTACACATAAACAAGAACTTTTTTACGAACTTGTACAAATAAAATTAATGATAAAGCATAATATCCACATTTCAAACTGCTTCTAGGTGAAAGCTTCTTGTCAAGTCTTGATCAATTATATGCTTTCGTCTCTAGACATTTAAAAAGCATTTAGGGATTCTCAAAATTCACAAGATTTTCTTAAGGTGGGGAGGGAGAGTTTATTAGACGGCTTATTATTTATTCACCTTACTAAAAATTTTACAAATAAGTAAAAAAAAACCTAAGGGGTTTTAAAGATTTTAAATTCTATGTACTTTTAAGTGTGTGCATGGGGTGGGGTGAGAAGAACAAAGGAAAAATGTCAATTTCGGGTGGGAAGAAAAATCTTGATTGATTATTTTGACAATAAAATGACAAATAGAGCAGATTTTTTTTTTTTTTTTTTTTTTTTAATTAAACAGTTCAAAGAACTTTTAAATGTTCAGTACTGTGCAGGGGTTCTCCCTGGCTTTTGACGAACATTAGCGATTTGGCGAATAAGAAGTAAAAAACAGTAGCCAAATGAAAAAAATGTTAGCAAAAGCGTGTTTGCGTGAAACACTGAAAGATCTGTCTTTAATCCCTTAATGTATACCTTTTTTTCAATATGTTCTAAAAAAATCTAATTTTTTTAAATTAGACTATCTGCTACAGAAAATATTACAAATAAGTACATTCTAAATGTCTCCAAATGTGTAAATGTTTCAGACACTCTTTTAGCAGTCTAAATAAAAATTCAAAACAGCTATCTTTGATTTACTATTCTGAAAATATACGCTAAAAATTGCTATGAGATTTCGATTCTAACAGATAGAAAAAAATTGACCGGCCATTCATACTTTGCATAGAACTAATAAATAGTATGGTAAATGGCTAATTTCAACATTGCATTCCAGCGAAACTTCTCTATTTGGCTCTTGATGTGAGTAATTTTGTTTGTATTTTTAAGGGCGCAACGCCGGCGCATAGGTAGTGATAAACTGGCAAAAGAAAAATTTCTATTGCATAATCCTTTTTGTGGTTCTTTGGCTATTGTTAAACTGAATTGGTGTCGATTCAGTATCTCTGTAGAGTAATGTAAATGGCACGGTGCGATTGAACATGAAAAGCAACATCAATCATTCAGTAACGCGGATCAGAATTTGGACTGCATTGGCAAACATAAAAGAGCAGAACTTGCGCTCGCAATTTGGCGAATCCCATTGTTCGTTTACTCGCCAAATGAAGCATTTTGTCGTGATTTGACGCAATGGCGAGCAGCAGCGAGAACCCTGGTACTGTGTGTGGGGGGGAGAGGGGAAGAGAAAAACAGGGAAGCAAAATTTTGAGGGTGAAATTCAGATGAAATTTTAATGAAATGAACGTGATGGAATGAATTGTTAATGAAATTTAGGACTGATTATTTATTCACTATAAAGTAACAGAGTAGAAAAAGTTAAAGGGTGGAGTAAAAAAGGGAAGTGAAATTTCTGAAGAAGTAAAGGCAAAGAGGGGGGTGGGGAGGGATTAGAATTTTTTTTTTAAATCAGAAATTAAAAGAAATGCAGAAAATTTTCACCCCTGATTAAGAAATAAAGAGGGTAAAATTAAGCACTTTTTGCAGATTTTGCATGAAGATAGTACTTTTAAGAACTAAAATTTCCTTTTGGAAAATTTAAGTACTTTTTAAGGACTTTCAAGGATCGTACATACCCTGGTAAGAGTAAAAAATCAAATTATAAATATTGATTAAAAGATGTTAAAAAAAAAGAGGATGGGGGTGGGGGGACCATTTCTGACCAAAAGAAAATTTATATATTTCAGAAACTGGTGAAACAAACTGGTTTTACAAAAGTCTCAATCTGAAGAGTTTACAAGTGTCAGGTTTTTTTTTCCCTTTATTTTACCAATACTGAAACAAAAAAAAAAAAATAAATAAATAAAAACTGATAAAATAATCATGGTTAACAAGAAAATTAGTTACACACTAATTATAACAATATTTACTCAACAAATGTAGATTATAATAATAAATACACTCTAAAATGTTATGTAAAATTGGAACAGTGACAAACTTTTATTTTTCAAAATAAACATTGCAATTATATTTATGCAACGTTAAATTACAAAAAATAGAAAATATCTCACCTTTAAACTGCCAAGACCTCCTGCATAAATACGATGTTCCAGTTCTAAAATCATATCACGTAAAGTTAGTTCTAAAGCATCTTGTGGTGCCATGCCAGCATAGCTAGAATTTTGTGAATTTTGATGTCTTTGCGACTTTCTCACTTGTTCTGTTTGTTGGGGTAGGGATTTATTAAAGGAATTTGAAGGACATTTCGCTAACAGTTCCTTTATTCTCTCTTTTTCCCCTACAAGAGCTTCTTTTAGTGCTCTTTCCCTGAAACCACGATTGTTCAAAGACATTAACAAAGCCTCAAGTTCTTCCTCTTTGTAATAGAAAGCCCACTTTGTTCTTGGTGCACTCATGTTATGTACAGGGCAAGTGTCCATATTAGCACTACACTGATCTGAAGGTAAGTTACCTTTTGCGTGAGGACAGTATTTATTAAAGTTTTCCTGGTTATCATTTTTATTTACACATTGTAGACAGGTTTCAAGTTGAGAAATATTATTTTCAATATTTGATTTTTTGAAATCCACTCTGGGATTCAAATCAGACAGTTTTCTATTTTTAGATGGGAATGGCAGTTCACTTTGCACAATAGCAATATCACGTAATATTTCATTTTCTTTATCACTGCTACCATTTTTTGAGTCAGTCTGCATTAAATATTTTTTAATGTTAGCAGGAGATGCCTCTGCTTTAGCAGCAGCTGCAGCTATATTGTTTAGTTGGACAACTGGTTTAGGAAGACAAACGCCTTTATAAGTGTCATCATCCTCAACAAATAAACCAGCCGCATTTTGAAATACCCAGTACCGACGAAACGCTCTATCTCTGCCAAGAGGAGTCAGATTGAACGATAATTGCAACTTTCTAAGCTGCGATTCCATTTCACGTTCTTTTCTCTGAAAGTCGGCTTTGAGACGAGCAGCTTCTTTAGCCTTTTTCTCTTCAAGGGCTTCCTTTTCTTCCGGAGTCAGATCTTGAGAGTTTTCCTTTTCTTCCTCATCAACAGTTGGAGCAGTATTTTCAGTAGAACCCCTATAAAAGAAGTTGTGTCAATCTTTTTAAACAACAAAAAATATTAACAGTACAAAGAAAATTTCAAAAAAAAAAAAAAAATGCAACTTTGAAAAAATTACAATAGTTGAGATTAAAAAATATTTGTTTCTGATAAGGCTTTAACAGATTTACAGAGTAAAGCAAATTGATACACATGTATTCATTATTGATTGTAGAATTTTTTTTTTTTTTTTTTACCTAGTTTTTAAATGCACAAATTACATTTTAATAAAAAAATTGTTAATTTAAATTATGTGATAAATTAATCTTCAAATGTAGGCTTTACCGGCAGTTGTGCTTCACTATGGGTTTTTCAAGGCTTATTCAAAATACTTAGAATATGACGAGTCAAACCGATTCATAATTAACAGCAAGATTGGCAAAAATCTGGATTTTGCTGGACTTCAGCAGGTTTCAGAATACAGTGTTCCCTCTAGGCCATTATTTAAGGGCGCAGCACACTGCCCATTTTAAAATTGACAAAAGGCACCCTGCCCTTTTTTAAAATAGTGAAATGTGTCCTTAGTTGGATCTAGTGGTCTCTTATAAAAGTCTTCCCCACAAACAGAGTATTTAAAAATTAATGCAGCCAAAAGCTTGCAAAAATCCTAGACTCCCTTTTTTTCTCCCCCGAAAAACAGAAGAGCTTAATAAATATCATGTAATCTTTATCATTACTTAAAAAATTTTCCTTAACTCGAAATAATGCCTTTTTTTACTGAACTAGTGCCTTTTTTCTGCTTTAGTTGTGCCTTTATTAGTGGCTAGCAACCCGCCCTTTTAGTTTCTAGAGTGAACACAAAGAATATTTGTTGTTGCTTGAGTTTTTTTTTCTTTTTATTTCATGCTTAATAAAGGAAAATATAACTTGCTCACATTTTCTTAGTCATAACAAAAAAGCCATCTATTGGTAATTTTTAAACTTAAAAATATTTTTGTGATGGCTCTAAAGATGGCAAGTTGAGTTTCTGCGGTAGCTCTCTATAAGAAAGATATAAATTTTTAGAGGTTTGGGACCACAATATATTCAAAATTAAGATTGACATATGTACCGATAAGGTTTCACATACACATTTAAAAAAATACCACTGAGATATAAAACACACAAAAAATATTAAGATTTATTAATAGTTACTAGCCCTTTTACTAATAAGCATAACCTCAGTAGTAAAAACAGAGCAGCACGGCAGTGAGTGCTGCAGATTATTTTAGACCTTGCAGAAAAAAAATTACTAAAATTTGCTGCGTCTGTAGACTATTGTCTTACTGTCTTTTGTTTGTAAAGGCAAATTTTGTTTATTTTATGAGTTGAGTGATATTTCTTATAATAATAGTATATCTGCCAACTTTTGGAAATGACAGCGTAAAATGACGCAAGAATATTTCACACGTAACATGTAAGCCCCCCCCATAAAATGACATTTTTACTCCTTTTTCAAATACATAGTAGACAAATACTGTTAAATACAGTGATGGCCATTATAAAAATAGTTTGATGGAGAAAAAAAAAAAAAAAAAAAAACATGAATAACATCATTTCATAACACTCAGACATATACATAGCTTTAATTTTTTATTTTAAAGAATGCAATAGATGTAATATTTTAAAGAATGTAATGAATCATTTAAAGTAAATTTACTCAAAACATGACTTCTTTTTAAATACGATAAAAATTGAAAGATTCCTTCTAGTGATTTTTGAAAATACTAAAAATCCCCCTTTGCACTCAGTATTTACCATTAATAAAAATAACTAAAAAGTAATTCACAGTTTAAAGAAAGAAAAAGGAATCTTGGAAAAAAAAAACTTGCAAAAAAAGTGTAAAAATAAGTATCCTAAGTGCAAAAGTGTAAAAAATGGTCAAAAGGTGTAAGTTTTACACCTAAAGTGTAAAAGTTAGCAAGTATGTAATAGGGTTGATCTGGCATTGTTGTGTCGCAGATAAATTTGGTTTGCTAAAGATTGACACACAGAATTCAACTGGGAGCATAATAAATGAAATTCAGTAAACTTATATAAGTATTTCGATATGAATGCATATTTTGAGTATTAGCAGAATTAAACCAAACTTCCACCTGTTTAAATAATATACTCAATTCAATTCAACATTTGAAACAGACAGAAATGTTACATTATTTTTAATTTTATTATTACCACATTTAAGGAAATTTTTTTATATTGTGTTTCAAAATATTATATTCTGATATAGATTAAACAGAGAGACTAACACAACAGTACATGTAAAAATTCAAAATAACTAATGCATAATGTAAGAACACTTGGCTTGTGGTGCAGTGTTTCTACAAAAGCTCCCAAAAATTATGACAGCCAGAACTGATAGTGACACATCTGGCAACTAGACAGTTCCTTTTTGTTTGTCATTTGCACAGTTTAATCGCATATTTAATTGTTAAGCCCTTAAACTAATTTTAATTTGAGACTAGGTTTATCATAAGTTTCTGATTTATTCCAGCTAGTAAGTTTCTTAATTATTAGTATAGCTTTAAAGATTTTTTTTTTTTCTTTTTAGTTGCAAGCACCATTTATAATAAACTAAATGTACTTAATAGTCTCAAATTATAAAATTTTAATAAATATTATTTTATCTATTAAATAAAAACTTACTCCTCCTTATTTGAGTCATCTTTCTCCTTATTATCTTTCTTTTTCACACTGAAAATAATTTTAAAAACAGTATTAAATTTGCTGGTAATAATAAAAGCAATAAAATCTGAACAAGCAAATTATATATACATAAACTTTTTAACAGAATATAGTGAATAAACTCACTTAGAATCTTCTCTTTGCTTTCTAGCATAATTCATTCGAAGCTCTCTCAGCTGGTTCCGCAGTGGTTTAGTACTATCAGCAGACTCATCAATAGCACATTTGAAGACATCATTTGCAAGAAGTTGGTGCATTAACACAGATAATACTTTACAACGCTCCTCTATAGACAGACAAGCATGTTTACAAATCATGCATCAATTTAAGAAATCATTTTTTCATACATACAGTGATGGAACAGCATGGATTTCATTTTGGAGCAGCAAAAAGCCACTTTGGAGCAGAAAATAACTATTTTGGTGCAGCAAAAATGCTCATTTTGGAGCAGAAAATAGCTATTTTGGATCATCAAAATGTCATTTTGGTATTCTTTGACGAAATTCATGTTTTTCCTGCAATTCTTTGACGAAATTTGCATTTTTTTCGCGACTCTTTCAAATTTCGTTTTTTTTTTCGCAATCCTTTGACGAAATTTGCATTTTTTCGCGATCTCTTGACCAAATTTGAGTATTGTTCGCAATCTTTTGACAAAATTCGCGTATTTTTCGGACCCTTTGTTTAAATCAGTGTGTTTTTCGCTATATTTTGTCGAAATTAATGTGCTTTTCGAAATCTTTTGATGAAATTTGCTATTTTTCACGATCTTTCGACAAAAGTTGTGGTTTTTTGAGACCTTTTCATGAAATTTAAGGATTTTTTCACGATCTTTTAACAAAATTCGCGTTTTTTCACAATCTTTTGACCTTGATTTTTGTTTTTTTTTTTGACAAAATTAGCAATCCTCTGACAAAATTCGCGTTTTTTTCCTCGATCTTTTGACGAAATTCACATGTTTTTCGCCACCATTTGATGAAATTTGCGGAGTTTTTCGCGATATTTTAACGAAAGTAGTGTTTTTTATGATCTTTTGACCATGTTTTGTTCGTTTTTTGACAAAATTAGCTATCCTTTGGCAAAATTTACGGGTTTTTTTTTCCCGTGATCCTTTAATGAAATTCTCGTGTTTTTCATGATCTTTTGACCGCATTTTGTTCGCTTTTTGACGAAGTTAGCGCTCCTTTGACAAAATTCATGTTTTTTTTGCGATCCTTTGACTAAATTTGCGTGTTATTTGCGATTTTTTGACGAAATTCGCGTGCTTTTCACGATATTTTTATGAAATTTGCGGGTTTTTTCTCTATCTTTTAAATAAATTTGCGTTTTTTACGCTCTTTTGACCGTGTTTTGACGAAATTAGCGATCTTTGGCAAAATTCACGTTTTTTTCCCGTGATCATTTGACAAACAACGTGTGTTTTTCGCGATCTTTTGACCAAATTTGTGTGTTTTTCAAGATCTTTTGGCAAAATTCACGTATTTTCCGCGATCTTATTACAAAATTCGCGTGCTTTTAGCGATCTTTTGACAAAATTCACGTGTTTTTCGAGATCTTCTGACGAAATTTGCGGTTTATTCGCAATCTTTTAACGAAATCAAGTTTTTTCGCGATCTTTTGACCGCGTTTTGTTCAGCAGATTAAACAAATACTTAAAAAGATACAGCACCACATAGTTTATGTTCCACTTGTGGAACGTTGGCAGGTAAAAGGTTAAAGGTTAAACCATCTTTTAAACATTACTTTTATAAAGAGAAATTATAATACAAAACAAAATATCGATAAAAACTGCTGCAACACTGACGTGGTCAATATACATATTCCCCTTATTTAAGAAACATAGTATGATTTTTTTTTGTGTGTGCTATTAAAATAATTAACTATCTTTAGAATTGAAACTTATTCAAGTAGATATTTTAATGATCAATTAATATTCTAAAATCAACGTATACAATTCATAGAGCCAATTTATATATACAGTCAACTCGGTGAAATCCGCAAACTTAGGGACCAAAGGTTTTGTGGATTATACATTTTTGCAGATTATAGATTATCCTTTGTTTACATTTTATTTTTTAAAGTCTGGCTATAAATTAGGAACAACTGTACGAAAATTATAATTACGATGGAAAAGAAAAACATAGTTATTAAATATACTAAACCAATGTTGCACTAAGTTAATTAAAAGAAAAATTATAAGCAATACAAATTTTAATGTGATAGTTTCAGTTTTGGTTTGTTGTCAATATTTTTTTTCTTTAGTCTATGAACACTCATTATTTCTTGCTCAAGATAAAATTTTGTTGCTCAAGGAAATTTAAATGTTTATATTTAATTTACACTTAAATATTTATTCTTTGGAAAATTGATAACTCTCAAAAAAAAAAAAAATCAAATTTAACTTTATGAGTTTAGTGCAGATAATAGACATTTGCGGATTATACATCGGCAGATTTCACAGAGTTGACTGTATATATATACACATACATATATTTAAAAATACTATTTACCACAATTCAATTCAAAAACACTTGTCTCTTCAAGTTTTTTCAATAACTCAGGTTCTTCAATTTTGAAAAAGAGACCAGGATCTTCACTGGGTGTTGCGACACCTTGCCAGCTTACACGCTGCCTGCATCCAGACGACAACAAATGTAATCTTAAGACTTCTGTTACCGAAAATGAATCCAAAGAAAGATTCCTCAGCGAAGTGCCTAAAAAATAAGACATTAAAAAACTCTTTAGGTACTGATGATATTTGTATGCCCTCAAAACTATTTTTATGTTGCAATGAAGTGCAAAATACAGAACTCTGTGCATTCAAACTTGGATAATTTGAACTGGAGTTCATTCCTATTGAAAATAATCATAAAAGTTATTGTGTAGTTAAAATTTCAATCTACGATTTTAGACAAGTTTCTATATTTAACCATGATTTATTTATATTTAAAATTAATTTTAAGTATTTTGGAGCTTGAAAATTTTTTTTTTTTACAATTTTGTTTTTTTCTTCTTCCCCAATTATTCATTGGAAGCCGCAGAAGGATAAAATAATATTCTGTTTATAAATGTTTCACTTATTTTTAAATAACATAGGACTGTCTACTCTTGTTTTATGTGGATTTTTGCAATGTTTTTTAAATTCTCTTTCGGACTTGCAAAAGATGTGTAAAAATGAAATATGCAGAAAGCAATTACTCAACTGAAGTAAGATTGAGGATTTGATTTTTCATATAACAAGTAAAATCATGTGTAAAGCATAGGTTATGAAACAACTTTCCACCACATTCAGAATACTGTAACGATACTTTAATGTTTTATAAAGTGAAAGATTATATTCAATTCAAATAAATAATTTGAAAAGATCATAATACATTTGGAAACCCTGTTTCAGTAATTACTATTTACAGTCGAAAAAGTACTTAAATTCTTTTGTGCCATGTAAGTGATCTACAGATTTATATATATGTATATATATAACATAGTACGCTAAAATTTAATTCAATTAAGAGATACATAACCCAGGTGAAAATTCCCCATCAATTTCTACCAATAAAAAGAAATTTACTCTAGTTCTTTTGTGCAGTCTTGCTTATGATCTACAGAATTTATGCACACCATTAAAAACACACTTCCAGTAATTCTCGCTTACAGACAACACTAACATTTCTTTTGGGTGTCCTCATAAATCAATAAATGCTATGCACACCATATTCTGTAGTAGGCATGGTGCACATTTATATAAATTATAATATTGAAATAATGTTACATCTTTAAAATACATTGGAAATGATTTTTCCTTCTATGGAATTCTTTTTAGTGTTCCTGTAAACAAATTACATTTAGATTACAGATAAAGTTTAATTTGCTGCAGATTTACGTTAAAATAAATGAAAGCAAGTAAGAATACAAATTTCTTCAAATGACACTATGTAATTAATATTGCTCATATAGGGAATTTTATTAGGCGCCAGTTTAATAAAAGATGCTTACTTTTGTATTTTTACTAGTAAATTATGCACAAGAAAATTGGTTTAAATTTGATATACTACTGTTTATAAAATAATTATAAAAATAAGGATTGTTGCATGTTAATTCATACTGTTTTTACCCGACTGCAAAAAGGTTTATGTGTTTCAAGCGTATCTGGGTATGTTGATTTTTTTATACCCTCGAAACATCCCAACGGCTGGATGGATTTTAATGAATGAGGTCTCTATCGATTCGTCTTAACCGTCCAATGGTTATAGGCTAGGTTATGTTTTTATAAATTCAAAATGGCGGCCGTAAAATACAAAATGGCGGTAGTGACAATTTTTTTTTTTTTTTTTAAACACACCATATTGAATGGCATATCATTGGATATGATTCAAGGTATTACATTAATCTTTTTCTTTACCACTTTAATTATATGAGAAATTAAGAGAATTATTTTTCTTGCAAAAAAAAAATATATATATATATAATAATAAGAGTAAATGAAAACATTTTTTTTTTTTTAAGATTAAATATACATGTAATAATGAGCAGCAAACAAAAGTGTTGCTTTCTTTTTTTTGAATTAATATGTGTATATGTATATAGTTGTGTTCAATGTAAATAAAATATTTAATCAGGTATTAAAAAGTTTCTGTAATTATTTAATTGATAAATGTTTAAGGTGTGTCAATTTATTTTTACAGCTTAAATTTAGTTTAATTCATAAGTGGAAGAGTTCGTCTAAATAAATCACAACGCAAACTCTTAATTTTATTCATAATTAATTAAATTTAATAATTACAGTTTTACGTGGATTATAATTTAATTTTATTAATTATTCGCGTTGCTCTTCTACTAGAATTACGTAATTACGATCACTTATGTTATTTGAATTTATTTAAGGTATATAAAATTATATACCGGTTTACTATGAGGTTGTTAGGATGATTTGGACAAATTAACAATTTTGGGTGTAAATCAAATAGGAAATAAACAAGTGTAATTATCTGTCCAGCACTATTTAAAAGTTTTTACCCGACTGCCAAGAAGTGTATGCGTTACACTCGTGTCTGGGTATGTGAATTTCTTTATACCCTCGAAACAGCCCAACGGCTGGATGGATTTTAATGAATGAGATCTTTATCGATTCGTCTTAACTGTCCGATGGTTATAGGTTAGGTTTTGTTTTTATAAATTCAAAATGGCAGCCATAAAATAAAAAATGGCGGTAGAGACGAAATTTTTTTTTTACGCAACCTATTGAGTGACATATCATTGGATAGGTCTTTCAAAATGAAGACGATGTTTCATGATTATTTTACAGTCAGAAGCTCCGTTTAAATATTACACAACCTGGAAGTTGTGTAGGTAAGATCTCTAGCTTTACTGAAACTCTAACCTTCATAGACATCTATAGGCCTCATCAAAACAGTGTTAACAAATTAGTTTGCTTTTTACGCAATCAGGTTTTTTGATTTTTTAAATTTAAATGTTGCTGTAGTACTTTTTTGTAAAAGTTTTAGGTTTTGTATAATTGTGTCATCTTTATTTTTTAGGTATTTCGTTAGAAGTAAAATTAGAGAGAATACTGTAAAATAATGTATGACAAAGTTTCATAATTCACTGCTTCTAAAAGTATGCATCAAAATGTAAAAAATTAATTACCATGATATTTTTGAGGCCAAGTGGAAGCGATCTTTGCAACATCAGTTGCTTGTTCTATATTTAAATTATCTAAACCTGAAAATGGTAATAAAACAAACAGTTAAAACAGACTTATTACTACAATAATAATTATTATTAACAGTAACACTAGATAAATTACTTGTTATCTTTTTATTTTTTGCATCAACAGGATCAGGTTCTACTTCCTGATATCTGAATAATGTAGTAAGGAATAGTTGAAGCAAATCATTAAACACTCCTTGTATGTCTGTCTCTGATAGAGCCTTTAAAATGTGATCTAGAGAGAGAAAGATATATTATTAAATTTATTTTACTTAAAGTATAAAACTGTCAAATTTTAACCACTTTCAACTATTTTCATTTGTTTGTTATATTTTAATATTACATATTTATCATATCAATATCAAATAACGAATGCTTAGATAGCACATTCTATGTTCTTAAAATACAAATAATACAGTACCTGCCGTTTTATAGCATCATATTCGGTTTGAAGGATTTCATTTTATTAAGCAGCTGATTTAAAAAAAAAAAAAAACAATGACCAAAAATAATTATTTTGGTACTTTTAGGTTAGTCAGGCGCATGTTATAAAGTAAAAAATACTCTTCCCATTGCCATCATTCATATTGCATTCATTTCATTTAAAATAAAACTTTTGCTCACTTTAATTAAAATACAAAATTTTAATGTATATATAAAAAAAAAAAAAACATTTATTTAAAATACATGCCTTTCCCCTATTTCATTCAAAATACGAAAAAAACCAAATATCATAAACAAAGACATTCTACTTCAATATCATAGCATTGTTTCTAATTTACACACATGGAAAATGAATGCTGCTACCAGTGAGAGAAAAAAAAAAATAATATTGGCAAAACTTGCACCCAGCAAACGTAAAATACTGTTATTTTAAAATAAGTTTCATGCTTCTTACTAGAATATTACATGAATAAAAATGAAAAACGAAACAGAGATTTCAACTTAATAACAAGTTATACATCCTACATTTAATTGCTTTACCTTTAACATTTTGCTTACATTTTTTTTAAAATACCGACTAAGAGCGGTTTCTATTGAAGAATCAGTTATTAAATATTCAATGTTAGAAAATTTAAGAAGAACTTAAATTTACCATAACGCTCTTTATCTCCACATTTTTACTTTAATGTTTGATACAAAAAATCTAATGATCATTGTCTTTAGATACAGATAGTGGGGGTTCATTTTTTTCAACTCTAGATTCTGAATCAATGTGATTAGAACAATAATCTTTTACAGGGTTCCTACACAATTCTGGTAAAAAAATTCCCTGACTTTTCCAGGTTTTCCTCGACCTTTCTCAGTAAAAATTCGGATAATACATTGTTGTAAAATCTCCACAATGGACTTTAATTTAGAAAAATGCTAGAAAAAAGTATGTGCTGTATAAATTACCAATTTATTAAATATTTTTCATATTGTTATCTAGCTTGCATCAGGGGTGCAGAATATGTCCGATCCGGCGATCAAGGATTGGGGGGAAAATGTATCCATCTGGGGAAATTTTGCCAAAAAATACATAATTGAATTGAATTTTAACAATGAATTATGTAATTCCCAGAGACAGAAAAAATTTTACTACACTGTATGACGATCTCTACACAATCGATCTCAGAATAATATATACCGTATACTTGCACGTAAGTTAAGAAATTTTTGGAAAAAAAAAAAAAAAAAATCTATACTTACGTGAACATTTAACACAAAATTTTATGTAAGCCTATGTATCATATCGTAAAATTTTGTGGAAATTTTCATATGGATTGGGGGAAATGTTGGGGAGTAAAAACATTTTCTGCTCCCCCGGCTTGCATAAATTTTATATAAAAATTTTAGATTGGATGAATAATTAATTCAAAATTTCTTCATTTAAGATAATAGAAATTCTGATGGAAGTAGTATATCAAAAATCCCCTGACCTTTCCAAATATTAAAAAATTTCCCTGACATTTCACTTACTTTTTGCCTAATTTTTCGAATTCCCCGACTTTTCCCTAACCTGTAGGAACCCTGTTTTAAATTTACAATTTCTTGTACGATATCAATAATTCTTGCACAATAAAGTATCTAAACCTTCGATTTTTAAAAGCGGCGATATTGATTTTACATTGATTCAAATCTGTTTAATTAAATTAGATTTTATCAAGCGGATAATTTTATTAACCAATGATTTGAATAACATCTGATATGGTATATTACAAAAGCAAATATTTATAAATTATAAATCAGTTAACAAAAAATGAAAATTTACCAAATGTGAAACCATGAGGGAATACATCTTTTAGCTGGACTTGCTTTGAAAATGTGTTAAGGAATTCTAAAATCATTAATGCATCACCAAAACAATCCTGTGGAAAATCACAATCAACAGGAGTAGGTGTGGGTAAATCCTAAAAGAAAATTAAGCGTAGTTGTAGAACATCAAAATATTAAAAATTTTCTTCCAGATCTTTAAAAAACATTTTTTCAGAACCAAAACCAACTGTCAGAAAATGAAAAATCAAGGGGAGTAATTTTTTCAATTTGTTATCAGTTATAAAACTTTCTAATTACAGATGAAAATTATACATGTGCCTTACATTAACACTTTAATAAAACACTCCATAAATATTTACTAATGTTTTAAGCACCGTAAAAGTGACTAAAACAAACTGCCAAGTGAGAGCATTACTCGTGCTTAGAGGGTTGCGTACCATAAATATGAATTAGTAATTGTATTATTAAAAAAAAAAATCATTGCTAAAAGAACAACAAGACTTTGTAAAAAAAACTATACAACATAGGGTTGGGCTATATAAACTAGAAAAGTATGAATGGGTATACCATAAAAGTTCAGAGATATGAAGCCCTAAATAATATCAAATATTTCTATTCTATATATCTTTTTTTTTTTTTTAAACAATATCCAAATCTGTTTATGATAAACTTAATTTGGCGTTTCATAAAACTAAATTCAGCGTAGTAGTAATCTTTTCTTTTTACAGTATAGGAAAAACAAAACCCTTGTGCAAAGTTTAAACTTGGCAATGTGTTAAGCGTGCTTCGAATGGAGGTTGCAAAATTGCAATGCCGTCTTGGCGTTCTTATTTTCAAGGACACGAGAATTACGTAAAATTGTTTTGAAGAAATAATTTTTAGGAAATAGAAAAATGGTGTTCGATTCTTCGTCATATAAATAGTAATTTCAACAAATTTCATTCATTTGTTTATTAAACGTGCTTTGTTAATGTGTCCATCAGATTTGCTTGTCAGAGAAAAATATAAAAATCCTTTTAAAGAAACTTTTTTTTTACTAAACTTTTGATTTGATGTAAATTTTATGAAATTATGTTCTTGGGATTAATAGTTCTTTTCATGTAAGAAATTGTTAAAACTAAGATATTACATTTCGAACAAATTTTAAATATTATGTAATTTTTTTTTTAAATTGCATACTTTCAGATACGGGATAGAAAATGGTTCTTGCTCGTGTGAGCTTGGATTTTTTTTTTTTCAAGTAACTTAATTAGCTCCTCTACGTTTTTCCTAAATATATTTGTGAATGTTTAATAATCTGTAAATGTGTGGGTCAATAGTTTTTCAATACTTCCCTCAATTTGAACTTTCCACGTTCCATAGTTTACAAGTAAAATGGCTGTGACAGACAGACACAGGAGTGATCTTGTAATGGTTCTGTTTTTACTTTTTAAGTACAGAACCCTAAAAACAAGAAAAAATCTAGCAAAATTATTAGAATTAAATATATGTATACAAACATTATAATTTTTTACATAATTTAACTCAGACTTAAAATAACTCAGAATATAAATTTGATATTTCAATAAAATTACGGATTTGTTTTGGTGATTAAACATAAAATTATTTATTTATTAAAATAATTAGATATGGTAACATTCACAGAAATTTGCCAAGTTTAGAAAGAAATATAAAATAAAGATGATAATTAGGATTATGCAATGTATTTCTATCGTTAATTTTAGTAAGAAAATTGTAGGACAAGTACAATGGTTAATTGCTTTCTTAACCTTTTTTTTTTTTTCTTTTTAATCATGTGTGCACAACATAATAAAACTACTGTATTTGAAAGCTTGGCAGTAAATAATTGTAAGTGACATTTGTCACTTTTGGAGATAATAAGAAAAAAGTTTTCATTTACATGCACATATGGATACAAATAAACAGATAGTACTGCTATCTTTTAAGAGAATATAGAACTTTACTAATTTCTGTAGTAAATAGTCTTAATTTTATAATTTTGGCACTTACCATTATTTACTCGTGAGCCCCTCATTTGATGACATTCATGAATGACAATCTAATCCAAGACAACATATGCAAGAGATCAAACACACATAGCTGGATCAATAAACCTCATCATTTTGTATTTAAACTTATAGATAATTTTTATTTCAAAGGTATTTTATTTTACACACACCATTTTCTTTTTTATCATTATTATTCTAAAAGCCCCTTGCACATGTTTTTATGGAAAAGATTGCTTGTGATTAGAAATATAGTTCTGTGCTTGCACATTTTATTGGCCTATCCACATTGACGTAACAATCCTTTTTACCACCAGGTATTTATTGACAGACGTAAGTTCTAAAGCAGATTTTATGTATCTGGAGTTGTTTAAAAAACTGTCACTAGGAGGCGAGACAATCCTACAACAGTGAAGAACTTAATTACCATCGCTTCAGTATGTAGCGTACAGTGCAGTGCTAATAAAAGATAAAGTGGTGAGATACCGTAAATATTCTTATTCAATAAAATAAAGTCATAATTGTAGCAAACGCATTACTTATGTACAATGTTTTGCTGACGTATTAAGTATCTTTCCATGATGGATATTTCTTATAGCTAATGGAGTAAGACCATTAATTTACATCCTGTGCTAAAGTAATAACGATGACTGCAAACTTTTTACACTAATAAATTATTACAAGTGGTACTAATCAGATTCCCTAATTAACAGAATGGTGTGATTGTTTAAAAGTGGAATCTTTGAACTAGATTTAGAGACAGGTAGTTATGATTACTCACAGTTAAACCTTCTTAGTCACAAAATATTGTGATATATATATATATAAAGTTAACTTACTTTTAAATCATCACATTCTAAATCATCTCTTGGCTTTTTCCAATTACTTAAATACTCAGCAATCTTTTTCTTCTCTTCTTTTTTCTTTTCTTTTTCCTAAATTAAAATATATATATATCTTTTACAAATTTTACTATCAAAGTTTATTTTTAAATAGTAAAAAAATTCATATAAGTTTACATGAAATAAACCCATAAAAAGATTTTAACCACTATTATGTAAAAAACAAAACACTGCAGTCCATAACGATTTTAAGATAGACAGGACAATACACAAAATTGATATTTAGAATAGCGATACTTTAGTTTGAGAGGGGGGGAATCATAATTTACAGAAATCTAAAAAAATTTTTCAAATTTGGCAGAAAAATTGACTATTGCTTTCTAGGAAAATAAGAAAAGATTTTTGTAAAGCAGTGGCCAATTTCTGAACTATTGTCATAGTAATGTTTTCAGGAAAGATTTTAAAGGGAAAGTGAACCAAACTATCATTCTCATACAAAGAAAACTTTGAAAACATTGCACAGTCACCACACTGGTGCATTTAAATCGAAGGAATTTACACATATCCATTCAATAGCATTAAAAGTTTTTAGCATGAACATTAATTTTATACCTTAAGTTTTAATTCTTTTTGTTTCAATTTAACATCTTCCATCTGCTTTTTCAAATTGTCTTTTACTTTTTGCCGCTCTTTCTCAAGAGCTACTTTTTGTTTTTCAGTTAGAGCCATTTTCTCAAGATTTTTTCTTCTCTCATCCATGGATTCTTTTTTGAAGTTAAGCTTTCCTTGAACAACCTTTTTATCTAAAAAATAAAAAAAATTATTTAAAACACAAACACAGATAAAACTTTAGCACAAACAGTAAAAAGTTTAAATAATTTACACACAACTATATCATAATCTTGTGAGCAGGGTTCATTGATATATATCATGATATATTTCAATATTTATTTTTTAAATATCAAGATTTGATATTTTCAATATTTTCATATACTTGATATTTATTTTCAAAATATCAATGTTTGATATTTTGTATATTTGATATTTATTTTCAAAACATCACTGTGCAAGATAAATTTTGATATTTTTAGTCAAACCAAGTGTAAATGAAATTCTCAATTGTTATTGATTGTGTCATTCTGTAGATAAAGAACTTTTGTTGGTACTCTGACAATGATTTTTTTTTCCCAAAGAAGAAAACAAATATATTTTTCAAGCTTTATGTTTGAAGCTTTAATTCAGAACAGCCATTGAAAGATAAATTGTCTAACTTACATAATCAGTTATATACAGCTTTTTTTTTTTTTTTTTTTGGTTTGTTTAGTTGTGTCTAAACTGTACAACATATTAGGGAACAAAAAATTAGACAAGCTTACATTTATGTTAAAATTCTTTAATTAAAAAAAAAACTTTTCTATTAAATTTTATTTTATAAATTTCTGATTTCTTGATACTAAATCCTATATATATATATATATATATATATATATATATTTAATAAGTGTATAAAGCAAATTGTATCTGTTTTGAATTAGTTGATCTTTAATTTTGTTCCAAGTAAAAAATATTTTTACAATATTGTCTGATTAAGTTTTCATGTTAAGTGCAATATGTTTTAGTTTCTGTTTCGAATTTATATTATGCTTGAAAATACTTGTCAGCAGTAAGTTGATTACTTTGAAAATATCAGATTTATAACAAAATATCGGATATTTTTTTATATTTTCGAAAATATCATGATATTTACGAACCCTGCTTGTGAGCAAATATTGAAAGACACACTTGTACCAAAAAAGACACCTGTCCCCCCCCCCTTTTTTTAAGCTTTTGTACAGTTGGTTCAAAAGGGGAAAAAAAAAAAAAAACATCTATTTTACTGTCAAAAATACACATAGGAAAATGAATATAGCCATTCAAGAGGGATATATCTATTTAGTTAATTACTTTTTTTTCCTCAGAAAAGCCAAATTCAAGCTAAAAAAGGAAAAACGTTTAATTTTTTGTACAATTATTTTTTATTTATTGTTAGTTTTTTAACAATATCAAAATTATCTTTAAATAATAAGTTATAAAATTAAATAAAGTCAAAGAAAAACATTAATTGCTTAGTGAATGAAAAACACTTTCTTTTCATGCCTTAAATGTAAAAAATAAGTTTAGGGATTTATTTTATAGTGAAATTGTATCAAACTTAGGTGTTTGTATTGAAATTTTCAAATTCTGATAGTATATTTGGCTTTTTCAGCAAATATTACCTTGGAATTAAAAATTGAAAGTCATTAATTTAGTCAAGCACGGAATTATGCAGATGTAAAGTTTAGAACTTCTGTTATAAATATATAATATATATATATTTTTTTTTTTTTTCCCAGTTGCAAGCTGCAGTGCAGATAGTTTTTAAACATAACTCAAACAACAGCAGACTCCCTCAAATCTGTACAGCTTGGGACCCGAGGTTATGCAGATTTTAGAATTTTTCAGATATCCGGTTAATACTTTTACATTTTTTAAACAGTAATTTGAATGTAATAATGCAATCGAAATTATAATGAATGCTTACAATATAGTAAAATATTAAATAATTTAATAAAAAAAATTAAGTAAAAGTAAGATAATTTTAAAAATGATTAAATTATTAAAAGTCAAGTGAATAATTAAAAATGCATAATAAAGATATTTTTTTCTTGAATTATTCAATGAAACTTGCCTGATAAAGGTACACTACTAATTCACATATAAATCTCATAATAAGGAAGTTTTATTTCAGGTTTAGGACTTAAACTAACCAAAAAGCTAAATTAATACATAAATATATTTGGTAAAAAGATTGTGATCACCTTTAAACTATCTTACATTTTTTCAGAAATAAACTTGTTCTTCCTTCATCAAAAAGCATGAGTTCAGCCATATTAACAAGAATTACATATTAAAATGCATACAAAATGATATAAAAATAAAAAATTTTTTTTTTTTTTTTTTTTTTTTTTTTTTTTTTTTTTTTTTATACATCTGAACTGAAAGTTTTGCTATTTACATCTGTGATGATGTGCAGATTTTAGGCTTTGTGAATTTGGGAAATTACTGTATTTGACAAATGAAATAAAATTTTGAATTCCCAAATTTGAAGGTTCTAGAAACATATTTATCTAAAACAAATTATATTTTTTACGAAAATTACCTTTAAGAAGATATTCTGAAATTAATTTTTGTAAAACTAGGAATTTTAACCCATGAATTTTTAGCATAGATTTCCAGAAACTTCAAATATCTAGATCTAAAATTACAGCTCATTCAGGCAAGTAGTTTTTGAGTTACATATAAAAAGTGCCTACATTGCAATCTATGTTGCACCGATTAAAAATGAATTTAGGAGTCCTAAATTTTAAACATGCATAATTCCTAAACTACCTGACCAAATGATTTTGAACTTGAAATTAATAAAATATTCCAGTTAATCCAAATTTGATGTTTGCAAAAATTTTTTTTCAAAGTTTGATACAATTTCACTATGAAGACAACACCATGGGTGCAAGTTCAAAATTTGGCCAAGACTGAAAATATTTTGACCCCCCCCCCCCCCCCCACCACCACCACACACCTTTCTGAATGTGCACATATGCACACACCAACACACCACTTGGACAAAACTCAACATAATAAATATTATGTGCAGTAAAATTTGATTATGTTAAAACTGAATGGAAAAAAAAAAAAAAAAAAAAAAAAAAAAATGTGCATATGTGTGTAAAAAATTCATATTCATGTAACAGTATTTGAAAAGTTAAATTCATACACACTACAACTAAAAACAATGACGTTGACAAGCTATGACACATAAAATTGCGAAATACTCAAGAATGTGCATGGGCACATTCAAGGTTGGTAAAAAACCAGTTTTTAAAAATATATTTTCCGATTACATATGCATGCATATTTATTGATAAAAATAAACATTGTTGAATATATAAGTAATATACCTTCATTTTAAAATAATTTAAATAATTACAGTAATTATGCAGAAAATTGAAATAATTTAAACATTTTTAGTAAAAGCTATGTCTTATGTTCCATGAATAAAATGCTCTACATAGTGAAACATTGATACCTTGAAAATCTTATTAAACAATCTTTTGATTACTATAGTACTATAAATAAATATATAGTGTAGTTTCATAAATACAATATACTTTCCCATAGCTATTCCAAATCATTTCTTTGAAATATTTGCAATCTAAGGTATCTGATTTTTCTGTTAAAACACTACATGAACAATTATTATCTTTTATTGAAAGTAAGCTCTGAAGCTTTTTATAAAGAATTCCTGGAATGATTTGAATTTAGCAGTAGAGTCTTACACATTTCAAGAAGTATTGTATAATTGTCATTTGACACTTCTCAGAAACTGCAAGTTTAAATTTAAAAAAAAAAAAAAAAAAAAAAAAAGGGCAACAGTAAAATAAACAGAAATACCTATTTACCAGCTTTCTAGACTACTGAAAACATTGATCTTAAGAAGGAAAGTAGATTTATAAAAGTTGTCAATCTAAAAAAAAAAATTCAAAAGGTATATGTTGTATACCCTCCACTTCATCCCTGGTTAAAAGTAGAAATTATTTATATCCAATAATTTGAAACACTTAAATTACAAAAATGAGAAGATATTATATTAGATTTTTTCTAAAAAAAAAAACAGTTGGTTAACCAATTGATTTAAACCATGCTAACCCTGCTGGTAACAGAATAAAATAAATCATAATGCAAAAGCCCAATCCCATTGTAGGAATGCAAGAAAAACAAAGGCTTACTAATCCCAATAGCCATGATACAACAAAGAAAACTCACAACCAATCATTCATTAGCATACAGCATAAAGAGTAACGAATGGAGAGAATTACTTATGATTATGTCATCATTGAGGCATAATGCAATCCTTAGTAAATCTTAACTAATCAAACAATCTAAGTACAGTCGGACGTCTATTTAACGAACCTCTATTTTGCGAACTTTTACTTGGAACCAAGAACATTTTGCGAATTTCTTCGTAAAATAACCTCCAAATAACGAAGTGCATTCTCCATTTAACGAACTTTTTCTTGTATCAATTTTTTTTCTCCCCATTTCTCAAAGTATTTCTGGACATTACAAACTTATTCTTTCTTTTAACACATTTTATGATGTCCAATGGCCTTGAACTGGTTTTACCAGGCACCTTCTTTGTCAGCAGTGAGAATTTGGTAAGTACGGAGGACGAAGACAATAATCTCTTAGAGTAACTTTTAAAAATGTGGATACAGTGAGAAAAAAAAGAAGAAATTAACCATGATGTGCTGATTGATGATTGTATTTCACTTAATTCTGAAACTGAGACCTCGGAAGCACTATCCGAATTGGATATTTTCGACAGTGTGAAAAATAAAAACAATACAGCAATGAATTGAGATGAAGACAAATATGATAATGATGGAAATGATCATTATGTAGGAATTAACAAAACTTCGTATGATGAAATGCTAAAAGCATTTGAAACAATCCGACGCGGTTTATAGTTAAAAGAAAAAATGCATGAAGGGGTTTTTGGTGCATTGCAAAGATGCGAGACGTATGACAGAAAGCACTTTTTTAAATAAAAAACTCAGGCAAAATTAACAGTTTTTCAGAAATTAAATTTAAGGACGCATATGTTAATGTATGGTTAAAATTATTTGGTATAATAATAATAAATACGATAATGTCATTAAAATTCGTCAATTTTAATGTAAAACTATTTACCTTAAACAGAAAATACAGTGTATTCCCGTAGAATGTTTTGTTTTCCTTGTAGATTTCGAAGATTTAAGCACATAGAGGAAATGAATTGATGATGGATATTGGTGGATAAAATAAATAAAACAAATTGATATAATTTATAAAAAAATGTGATTAATTACTTTTAGTAAAAATATTTAGTGTTTATGAATTTAAAATCCGTTTTATGTAGTTTAAAGTCTTTAAAAAAGGTGAATCCCTATTTAACGAATTTTCCATATAACAAACTTTTTTCCGGGATTTAGCGACTTCGTTAAATAGAGGTTCGACTGTACTAAAAGTGTATTTTTAGCTCAAATCTGCCATTTTGGCTATTTTTAAAAATAAAAGGCTTGAAAAAGAAGAAGAAAGAAAATGAACTACCTTTTTTTCCCCCCCCAGCTAATTTTAGAAAAATTAGTCTGCCATGTAGATTTAAAGCTTATAAGAAAAGTTTGATTGACTAAAAATGTTTGTCATTTTACAAGTTTATTAATTCATCATTTTTCTAAAGTTTTGCTTGTAGCTTCTGCATAACTTGGATTTTGCATTTTTCAATAATGTGTAAAATAAATGAAAACAATAGGGAAAAAGAGAAAAAAAACAGACGAAAAAAAAAAAAAAAAAAAAACATTTGGTTTAAACCAGCGTGGTTTATACCAAACAACCCTGGGCACATTTATACACAATATATTTTTTTAATTTTAAAAATATCTTCTCATAAGTCATAATAAGAAAATCAAACAATATAAAAAAGGTAGTATAACGATTATCTCGTTATATATGTTTACATTCCATTCCCCCCCCCCCCCTCCCCCAGACAGTTTCAATTAAAATTCTGTTTAATAACTTATTTATTTTGTTCACTATAGTCAAACACTGCAGCCCCTAAATTAAATGCAACATTTAAAAACTAAATCGATTGTATTAACAGCCTTTCTCATTTAAATCAAATTATTCTAAGTACTCGTCTCTTTAATAAAATAAAATCAGTGAATCACTCTCTATTTTCACTTTCTGATTCTTTCACACATACGCTTTAACCTTGTACAAAAGTCGTTACGGCTGACTGTTAGTTTCAAACGCATTTTAACTTCGGTCATTTCCTTATTTGGGCATGAATATAACTCATCATTCAAAATCACTTTACATGCAATCTACTTATTAGAATTATTTTCGCTTCACACCCTTTTGTTCAGATGTATGGCATTTCTACATTTTTGTGGTAAAGCGGTGTATCTTTGATCTAACATCTGGTCTAGAAAAATACAGTCTCATGCTTTTTAGCCTAACGAACTCTGTCCGTTACTATGCCCTTTCCAGATAACACTTTTTATTTTTTTACATTTAACCGCAGCTGTATCAATGTACTGTTGAGGCTCCGTCTATCATGACTCAGGAATGTATGCAGCCCACAATCTGCCCCCCCCTACACAATTAATATGGTAGAAGCCTACCGTACATTTTTGGCGAACATACCAGCCAATGTGTCTCTTACCCCCTGTGCATGGCGCAAAAATACTTTTAGATTGGCGATATTGTAGCCCGCCAAGCAAGAAAGTTGTAACTGTATATTCTCATCATTCCTGCTTTCTCTCTAGCCTCGTGATGACGTCTTAAAAGAGGCTCCTTATTGCCTCTCCCCTGTACCTCTCCCTTAGACTTTCATCATGGAAATAAACTAAATCTTCGTTTACTTGAATTGGAGTTTTTTTTTAATAGGACCTGGTGTTTTTTTTAATCTTCGCAACCTTATAAACGCAAACGGCCATCTCTTCTAGCAAAAAGTCATCATATAAAATTGGTCTCCGTGACCAGCTTTTTTTCTCCATTAACAAAAAAAATGTAAGGGAGAGGTACTTGCTTCTAAGCCTTTTTTCTGCATGGACTTCTGGCAGCGATGGATTCCTCTCGGCTGTCGCACCGTCCCCGCTACGTGGATTTCATCATGGAGTGAACTTTCGCCCTGGACGACTGCTCTTCGCCGTAAAATATCTGTGCCTGCCTGCTTCTCTGCTTTTCCCCTTTGCCAACCCCCGGAGTTGTGGAATCAGCTGCTCCCTTCCCGTCGCCGAAGAAATCGGCCTGCCTTACATCCCCCCGTACCGAAGAATCCTGCCCGCGTGCAAACTTATCTCTCGGAGCATCCTTCCTGCCCGTCATCGCATTTCACTTGTGAAAGTGCCCTGCGTGTTTTGTGTAGTGTGCGAAAATACAAGCCAGCTCACTGTGTGTAAAATATCTGTGCAAGTTAGTGTGCTCAAAGTGCTCCTCTACGTGTTCACTTTTTTTTTAATCACAATACTTTTGTTTTCATAAGTCCGACAAGCTCTGCAATTCTACAGTGCGTCGAGAAACCTGTCTTGTTTGTGAAAATGATACAAATTTAATACCAATTTCTGGTTTCAGTGAAGCACTGATTTCAAACAAAAAAGCCTGCAAAAAATGTGTGCTACCCCCGTCATGTGTAATGAAAAGGTGATAAGAGAATACTCGCCTTAGCGAGTGCTAAAATTTCCCTTGTTTACTTTCTGTTTACAAAAAACGAAAGGAACGTCTGAGCGAGTCAGTGATTGAATGAATGAATCCCGCTCTCCAACCTCCTCAATATTCTGGAAAAGTGTGTTTTGTTTTTTTACCATACGACACCAACCAGTTTGTGAAATAATTTTGTGAAGTGCTCAATTAGATAGTAAAGTTCTGTTGAGAGGTTTTATAAGTTGTTCATCTTTATTCAAGAGGCAGTTTGTGATAAAAAAAAATCTCAAGAAAGTCATTTGCTGCAAAGAATCGTTTTAGTGATTCACTCTCACGCATACATAAATTCTAGCAAATGTTTGATATTGACAAAGAGGTCATGAAGGTGCAAAAAAAGTGAAAATAAATACTGCACCAGTCCCTTAAAATAGCACATTTTTAGAGTACGAAAGCATATTTTAATTCCCCCATTTAATTGCTTTCCTTTCGCTTAATTTTCTTTTCAGTTAATTCTGGAAACCTTGTTTTAAAATTTTTAAAGTTGTTTCATTCCATTTGTATGCTTTCTTACTCCATAAGTACTCACAAGTACTTTATAATTTATTTTATTAATATTATTGTGTTTTTGTACAGGATACGAAAACACAGTGATATTGCTATTTTTGATATTTTGTGTTGTCTATTATAATATTTATAAATATAATATAAGTAGTTTTTTCCCATTGCATTGAATGTTCCAATATCTTTAGTTATTAAGATACACATTCACCTTTGCTTAACTTTTAATGCATATTAAAATATATTAATTTTTTTTTTCTCTCAAAAAGAGTTAACGAAGATTATATTTCGTCCCATATATTTTTCTGGTTCGCCTTTCGGCTTGAAAATATTTTAATTTGAGAAATATTTTTAATTTCTGTCCTTTTAGAGAAATAAGGACAGATAGCAAGTTTTTTTTTCTTTCTCTGTTAAAAAGGATAAAATAAGTTTTTATTTCAGTTGCTTGCTCCTACCAGTTTTATTTTGAAAGACTTACATGTTTCATTCATTTAAAAAAAATAAAATAAAATAAAATAAGATAGGAGCTATTACGAAATATTTTTCTGTTTCTCTTTTGCGTAAAATAAGCAACGGTGTTATTTTTACTTTGGGAAACACAATTTTGTCCCTGGATAAGTTTTCTTTCTCCCTTTTTTTATATAAGGTTTAAAAAAAAATAAGACCTTTTGTTTATTTTTAAGTTGTGTATTAGTTTTTTTAATGTGATTATTTATGTGATTATTTTATTTCATTATTTTATGTGCTTTGCATTGTATCTGTTTATGTGTGTTATATTTAGATATGTATGCAGAATTTCAGTAACAATTTTTGATTAGAGAATTTGTGTTAGGTAAAACCTTGACCATGTCCGCTAAACAAGTTCAAATCAACATTAACCAATTTGACGGAGATCCGGATTTGCTTAAATTCTTTTTTAACCAAATTAGGTCGGTCGCTGAAATTAACAAATACAGCCCTCGGACTACCATTGCTGTACTTGTAGGCAAATTAATTGGTCCCGCTCAAAAATTTTATGCTCAAAATCCGGAAATTCAAAAAATTAATGATCTAGATACGCTTGAAAAAGAATTTGCCGCATTTTTCTCACCCCCCAGCAAGTGCGTGGCTGGCGTTGAACTTTCGAGCTTATCTCTTCTGCCAGCGGAGTCAATTAAAAACCTGGCACATCGGTTAAACGTGTTAGCCGCAACTGTCTATTCAGATATTAAAGACGAAAATGCCCGTAACACGATTAAACTTATGAAATTTATGGAAGCTGTGCCAGCTAACATACGAATAAAGTTACAAGAAGAAGGCGTGAATGAATATCGTGCTGCTGTTGAAAGAGCACAGATATTACACGAAATTCTGCATAACGAAAAGATTCTACATTCCTTACCCTCTGTCAGTAAATCTCAAAATAACATTGAAGAGCAATTGAAGGAACTCTCGGAAAAAATAAATGCATTAACACTCGCACCGCCTGGACCCAAAACTGAAACTAAAAAAAATGACATGCAAGGTAGCCCAAAGTATAACGCTAATGCGATGCGCTATAGGAAAAATTTCAAAACGCGAAATTTCCCAAAACGTTTTTCCCCTCACAAATTTACACAAAGAAAAGTTGTGACTTGTCAACTCTGTTTCCGTAATGGCCACCAGGCACATCAGTGTTTTAAATGGAAAAGAGTTAATACACAGAGAAGGGAAAATTTTAACAGACGCAACAATTACCAGGTTCAGGAAAACTAGAACAGAGACACAATTTTTATGCTGATGATTTTGTGTCTCAACCATATGACTTAACATCAGCAACATTTCCTATTGACCCTACATTACCAAAGATCTCTAAAGAAAGATTAGTCAATTCAACCGGGTCACAAACTTCTGATCACATTAAAATTGCAAGAAATATCACTACTCAAACAGAAAATGAAGGCGATAAAATTGTTCACATCATTTGTAGTGTTAATACGCATTCTCCATCACTTCCTCTTGTAAAGGCCACTATTGCAAACCATAAAATCACCCTATTGGCTGACTCTGGAAGTAGCATTTCGTTACTTTCACAAAACTTATTTAATGAGCTTAAACCTGTATTAAAATACAAGAGACTATCAACAGCCATAAATATTAAAACCGTCAATTCGGATGTTTCTTTTTCTTCATGTATTAGAGCATCCATTAAATTAGAAAAAAAATCCTTCTCGCACCACTTTTATATAGTGGATATTCCTGAATCCTCCAGTTTTGAAGGCATTCTTGGTTTTGATTTCATTAGTAAATTTAACATTATCATTGATACTTTCAATAAATGCATTCACATTAACAACAACGTGACTATTCCACTAGAAACATCACACACTAAGTCTAAAGTCAGTGAAAGTAATCAATGTAACACCTTATGTCATGTAGTGACAAATCAAAAAGTTTTCTTAACCCGTAAAGTCATTCTAGAACCCCAAGAGCAAACATGGTGCTCAGTTTACACAAACAATAATATCAAACATGACATAAACTATCTATTTGAATATGTGGCAGATAAAAAAGAAGTAATAAGTCATGATGCCATTATTCAAATGAATAAGAAAACTAAACGCAAAAAGAAGCCTGTACAATTAAATCATTTCTTTTCTATTTCACTTAAAAATAATTCTGACACTACCATTCATCTCCCTAAACACACAAAAATTGGACATTTATCTGAAGTTGAGGAAATTCTTGACTACCCCTCGGATAATTTGGACAAGCATCATAACTCAGAACAACACTTCCTAAATTTTATTCAGGCATCTAATGAAACATTAAAAAAGAGGAAAGAGGATTTGGCAGCTACCGATTTTGATCTTACACATTTAAGTTCTAATGAAGCAAATACAATGACTAAATTATTACTTAATTACTACCCGGCCTTTTCAAAATCATTAAATACACTTGGACATACTGATAAGATTGTACCTGATTTGAAATTTATTAATGACTACCCTATAAAAACTCTTCCATTTCCCCTTCCTCAATCTTTGCAAAAAGGTACTTTAGAACAAATTAAAGATCTGCTTGATGCCAAAATTATTGAACGCCACTGTTCAGAATGGGCTTGCCCCATGCTTTTAGTCAAAAAGAAACCAGACGGAACTGGTAAACAAAAATTTCGTCTCGCCTTAGATCTCCGAATGGTAAATACTGTAATTCAAGGATCTTCTTACCCTCTACCTAAAATTCAAACCATCATTTCAAATCTTTCTCAGTATCGATATTTTTCTTCTCTTGACTTTCATCAGGCATATCATCAAATTGATTTGCCAGAAAAATTCCAAAATCAGTTGACATTTACTACTATGTTTGGTTCTTTTAGATACAAGAGATTAGTGTTCGGATTAAAAAACAGTGCTTCTATTTTCCAAGCTTTAATGGACTCTTTGCTTGATGAGTTACAATTAGATGGTGTTTATACATATCAGGATGATTTCATTGTAGGTGCAAACTCTTTTGATGAAATGTGTAATAAATTAAAAAAAAATTCTCTCTATCCTAACCAAATACAACTTAACCCTGTCTCCTAGCAAGTGTACTTTTCATAAATCTAGTATTGACTATTTGGGATTTCATGTAGAAAATCAGTCCGTTTCCCCGATTCAGTCAAATATCATAAAAATAACATCTTTTCCCACACCTGCAACTAAACGTCAACTAAAAAGACTCATTGGTGTCATTACATTTTATAAGAGTCTAATTCCATCCTTTTCTGAGTTAGTACAACCACTGATAAACCTAACTACTCCAAAAGTTAAATTTAAATGGACAGTTAAACATCAAGAAATCATGGACACAATACAGAAAATTTTCTTTAATTCTCCCATGGTTAGATTACCTGATTGGAACAAGACATTTTATTTAAATACAGATGCGTCAAATGTTGCTATTTCTGGTGTTTTATTACAAGAACATGATCAACAACTTTTACCAGTTGCATATTTTTCTAAATCTCTTAAGCCATCAGAAAAAAAATACCCTGCACTTAAATTAGAACTCATGGCAATTTATAAATCTGTAACCGCTTTCAAATATTATTTATATAACAGACAATTTGTAATTCTTTCTGACAGTAAACCCTTAGAAAAATATAACAAGACTACTAATCCAGCTGATATTATCTCTCGGTGGCTCATGGAGCTTTCAGAGTACTCATACACTTTTAAACATATCCCTGGTAAGAAAAATGTTCTTGCTGACTATTTATCTCGCTGTACTTTTGAAAACAATCAACAAACTCTGGATACTAACCCTGAACTGATCCATGACCCTCAACCATTACCTATTGTTGACTATGATACACCAGACAGTAATAATTCATGTTCAAGCGCCACTAAGAAATATGTAAACTATCTGGTATCTGGTAAACAAACAAATCCAGATCCTTTATTAGAAATTTCAAATGAAACTTTCTGCACTGAACAAAAAAATGACACCACCTTGTCCACTGTTTACAAAGATATTCTAAAGAAAGGACCTTCTCAAAAATATCCTAATTACTTCATACACCCTGATTCGAAAGTTTTAATGTTAAAAAAAGAAAACAATCTTAATAACACTTTTTCATATCACATTGTTGTTCCTAACTCTCTTAAAAGCAAAGTTTTAACAATCTCTCATTTATCTCACTTTGGTTTTAATAAAACCTATGAGTTCCTATCATCAAGATATTTTTGGAAAGGCATGTATGTTGACACCTTAAACTTTGTAGCTTCATGTGTCAAATGTCTTCAATGTAAACATCATCAAACCCCTCCTGCACCCTTACAACCCACCTACACGCCCAGATATCCTGGCCATACTATTAGTACAGACCTCGTCGGACCTTTTTCTAATGGTAAACATATTTTAACTATTACAGATCACTTTTCAAGACATGTTGAACTTTTTCCACTTAATGATACATCTGCAGCTAAAGTCGTTAAATGTTTATTCTCTTACATAACCACCTTTGGGAGACCTTCTGTTGTCTTATCAGACTTAGGACCCCAATATACATCTCAAATATATAACATTTTTAATGATACTCTAGGTATTAAGGTACTTCACAGCTCTGTTTCGAGACCACAAAGCAATGCTCTTTCGGAGAGAATAAATAAATCTATCAAATACTCTGTTAATATACTTTTACAAGAAGGTCACTCATTTGAAAATGCAATATTTATACACAAGTCGCTCTATAATGGTTCAAAACATTCAACTACATTATTCACTCCTAACCTTCTCCACTTTGGACGTGAACTTTCATTAATTTTTGACACTTTTGATCAGAATAGCAATCAACCTTTTCTAGACAAACATACTGAAATACATAAACTACTTGAAGATTTACACAAAATATATGACAAGGCTTACAATAACATTAAAACAGCACAGGATAAAAGATATAAACATTACGGTCAGAAAGCTAAATTAAGAACCATTTGTCTCAAAGATATTGTGTACTTAAAATCTGTTGATAAATTCAAACCTAAATACACTGGACCATACATTGTAACTTTCAAACATTCACCTGTGTCATTCTCGATCAAGAGATTGTATGCTGCTGATAATACAGCATTTCGGGTGCACATTGATAGGTTACTTCTTGCACCACCTCGATATGGACATTTATTCGATGCTACAAGTCACTTAAACAATCACAACTTCCCTAATGTTTATCAACCACATACATATAATTTAAGAAACAGAAAATAATATACTTCTGTTTACATTTTTTTCTTATGACATGTATTGTGAAGCTAAGTGTACAACCAGAGGCCTAGGTTGTATGTATGTTGTTTACAACAGAACTTTGACAACATTATGGCTGGACCATGACTGTTTTCTTCGAAGATCTCTTGTGAACAATATTTTGAATCACTTTACACTCTTTTCACTTTACTGTACACTTTTTATGTTATTTACATACACTTAACTATTATTTACAGTTCAACATTTATTTTACATTTCATTCTTTTACGATTACATTTCAGTTAAAACTGATAGCTAACACATTTAATAATTGCAGTTATTTAAAAAAAAAAAAAAAAAATTTTCACATGTAATTTGATAACATTTTCTTGGCAACCAGTTAGTTACCTTCTAAATATATGACTTGTGCATTATTTAACCTGATTATGACTTTTTCATTTTTTTTATGTCTCTCTTCACTCTAGGATTGTCTACCCCTTTGTGATTTGATATATATGTGAAATATATATCTATATTTTTTATTTTTTAATTCTCCCTTTTGAATGTTTTGTTCCCGTTCAAAATTATTGCCCTTAGGGTCCAAAACTTCATTGTGTTGAGAGACAACCCCTTGGAATTGGTGTGCCAATTCACAAAAAAATCAATTTTTGCTTGTAAACTGACGTGTGCTCCTTTAGAGGACCGCTAGTGTCTTCGGAGGAGCAGGGACTCATATAAGCGGGCGCTGTATGAGTCTCAAAAACTCCCTCCTCACATAAGGCTGAAGCCCTAAGCTGACGCCATAATACTTGTGATCTACACAAGATTCAGGGTGACACCTTTTTCATGGGCGTGCTTCAGGCACCTCTTTTTTTTGTCATCCTATGCTGCATGCATGAACATTACATTTTTTTAAAACCATGTCCAATTTCTTTTAAATCATATTACAATTGATTATTAGTTTACAATTACACATTTCACTTATTATTATTTACTCTTTACTTCTAGTGTTGTATTTGTGTTTATATATTATATTTCTATTGTTACTACTTGTGTTTGTTTTTCATAAAAATGATCTGAATCAGGATCAACATTTTGATGATGTGCAGCCAAGGGTCTAGTTACATGCTGCTTAAATATTTGCTGTCAGAGTCGACTCAGTCAAAAAAAATATATACCATGGTATGCAATTTTGAAGAAAATTTTACTGAAGGTGGAGATCCATAAACTTAATTTAGAAAATATTAATTCATAAAATCTCTTAGGACTGCTGAACTATTGATGAAAGAGATTTTTTGTTTGTTTTCATGACAGCAACTTGTTTTAAAAAAAAAAAAAAAAACTTTTATGTTTTGAAGATATATTTATATGTGTAACTATTTTTCTTGCTGTTTTGCCCATGCACACGGGTCAACAAAAGTTTTTTTTTTGCGGTGTCCCAGGTGATATATATAACGATTATCTCGTTATATATGTTTACATTCCATTCCCCCCCCCCCCCTCCCCCAGACAGTTTCAATTAAAATTCTGTTTAATAACTTATTTATTTTGTTCACTATAGTCAAACACTGCAGCCCCTAAATTAAATGCAACATTTAAAAACTAAATCGATTGTATTAACAGCCTTTCTCATTTAAATCAAATTATTCTAAGTACTCGTCTCTTTAATAAAATAAAATCAGTGAATCACTCTCTATTTTCACTTTCTGATTCTTTCACACATACGCTTTAACCTTGTACAAAAGTCGTTACGGCTGACTGTTAGTTTCAAACGCATTTTAACTTCGGTCATTTCCTTATTTGGGCATGAATATAACTCATCATTCAAAATCACTTTACATGCAATCTACTTATTAGAATTATTTTCGCTTCACACCCTTTTGTTCAGATGTATGGCATTTCTACATTTTTTGTGGTAAAGCGGTGTATCTTTGATCTAACATCTGGTCTAGAAAAATACAGTCTCATGCTTTTTAGCCTAACGAACTCTGTCCGTTACTATGCCCTTTCCAGATAACACTTTTTATTTTTTTACATTTAACCGCAGCTGTATCAATGTACTGTTGAGGCTCCGTCTATCATGACTCAGGAATGTATGCAGCCCACAATCTGCCCCCCCCTACACAATTAATATGGTAGAAGCCTACCGTACATTTTTGGCGAACATACCAGCCAATGTGTCTCTTACTCCCTGTGCATGGCGCAAAAATACTTTTAGATTGGCGATATTGTAGCCCGCCAAGCAAGAAAGTTGTAACTGTATATTCTCATCATTCCTGCTTTCTCTCTAGCCTCGTGATGACGTCTTAAAAGAGGCTCCTTATTGCCTCTCCCCTGTACCTCTCCCTTAGACTTTCATCATGGAAATAAACTAAATCTTCGTTTACTTGAATTGGAGTTTTTTTTTAATAGGACCTGGTGTTTTTTTTAATCTTCGCAACCTTATAAACGCAAACGGCCATCTCTTCTAGCAAAAAGTCATCATAGGTAGCTGTCTTTTTCTTTCCTTTTTAAAAATCTTCAAAACACAGCTTGAAAAATATCTCATTAATATCTACTGTTAGATTGCAATAAAACAGAGTACCCCAAGAACTAGTAATTAGCAACATGCAATTTAACATATAAATTGCAGAACAATAAGCTTGGATCAAAAATTTTAGTTTACTAGTATCTGAAAGCAACAGTTTAAAAAAAGTGCTCAATCATTTCAGGAATAAATATCAAACCAAATAAAAGTGCCTTAAATTAAAAGTAAGCTGTAAAAAGGCAAAGAATACTAAAATACAAATTGCACGATGATAGAAGTATAAATTACAACAAATGAAATTATTCAAGTTTTATCATGCTTTCATTCTGTTTCTACTAGCATTAACAATTTTTTGTGCAAAATTACCATTAATTTAACAAAATTCAATAGCTATGAAAGAAGAAAGTCAATTGGATCTCTCCATTTTATAAAAATAAGCATATATAATACTGTGATATGATGAAAACAATTTGCTATTATTTTAACTGAAAATTATCCTGTTACTTCAGAAATATTAAATCAAATGAAAATGTTTTAAAATTAATTTAAAGAATACTAAAACACAATATTTAAATTGAAATATAAATTGCAACAAATGCAATGATTTAAGACTTAAGTTTTATCAAGTTTTCCTTTTACTTCTACTACCAATAATAATTTTTTTTAATGTAAAATTGCCACTAATTTAATAAATTATTAGTAACAGAAAATTTTCCTGTTACTTCAGGAATAATATTCTTGAAGTAACATTCAGTAAACAAAAAATGTTTATGGAGTGCTTTCTTGCAATCATTGCCGTAATTGATCTTCTGCCCACAAAGAATGCAAAAACAAAATCCAGATTATGATACCTTCCGACACCAGACACTAAATATTTTTTTATTTTTGTCAATTTCTTTCAGACATGCCCATCACTATTTGTTTTTACAAACATCTCTGAAATCTTCATTGATACCAACAATCTTCACAGAATTCATGATAAAAATCCCACATTAAATCGTTGGTTATCAAAGCGCTAGCACAGGCATAAACAAGAAAGCACGAGGGTCAAGCTACTAGCAGTAACACATGACATAAACAGTTATAGTAGTTAAGAATGTTGCCATTCCAAAGATGAAAAGAGCAGAATCAGTGTTTTCAATGCATTTTAAAAACGACATTTTTGTTTTTATACTTTTTTTTTTTTTTTTTGGAACTGAAAATAAGGAAAACGCATCCATTTTTCCCCATCTTTCTTTCAGTCTCGAAAATTTCCCCAAGACGGAAATCCGTCCTGAGACGGAAGGTCTTGCACCCATGGTTATTTTTTCAGCATACACTTAAAGAAGACAGTTGTTATGCAAATGTAAAACTTAGTAAACTCACTTTCTTATTCACTATTCTAAAAACATGACTATTTTTGCAAGAGATTTGAATGTCTTCACTAAATGAATGCATTAAAACATTAAACAAGTTCATAAAGTAATAAATTTGTGAACAGTTCATTTAACCTTTAACACTCCACACCAAAATTTAAATCCATGCCATTCTTACATATTTGAAGTAATAAGTGGGGAACTCCCTAAAAGTAAGTTTATTTGTCATTTACCGTATGGGCGTCAGTGGATTTGTATTTAAACTTAGTATGTCACCGTATAGCGTATAGGTGTCAATGGATTTGTGGTTAAACTAAAGATGAAAATAAGCACTCGCCAGTCGCCACTTGGCGACTAAACATGAAAAACTGGCGACTAAAAATATGGAAAGTACCGGCCAAATGCAGGATTTTCCAAAAGGGATTTCGTCACAGAATCACGGAAAAAAACTGCGAATTTCGTAAAAAGATCACGAAAAAACGCACATTTCGTCAAAAGATTGCGAAAAAACCACAAATTGCGTCAAAGTGGCATGAAAAAAAAAACATAGTTCGTGCTGGGAGTGGATCCCCCCCCCCCCCCCAATCTCTGTTGTAAACCTTTCAAAAAATTTGCTGTGAATTTGATTTTTTTTTTCTTGTTACTCAGAATCACCTCTGTTCATTAAAACAATATGAATTAAAATATTTTTATTTAGTACATAAATTACTTAAATTACTTTTTTTACTCTAAACTCATATATTTTTAAGTTAAATATTCAGTGACATAAATGTACTTACTGGCTACTAAAGAAATTATTCCTAGTAGCCAGTAACTGGCTACTAAAAAAAATCAACCTACCGGCCAGTGGCCACTAAGAAAAATTTCTTATTTTCATCTTTAGGTTAAACTTAACATGTCACCGTATTGGTGTCATCAGTGGAGTGCAAAAGGTTAAACGGTTTACAATTCTTAAACTTACTGATGGTATTTTTAGCTTTTTTATCGGCTTCTTTTTTGTTGACAATAGCATAGCCTGGAAGCGGTCCTGAAAATACTTCACTAAATGGAAATTCTGATATTTGCATTTTAGCAGAGACAGAGTCCTAAGAAAGTGAAGATAAAAATCATAAGCAATCCTTTGCAGTTCAGTTTTAACATAACTATCAATCTCAGGAGGGGAAAAAAATAAAATAAAATAAAAATACACAAGAATGTTTACAATACAAAACTTTTAATTGCAACAGTCAGATTACAATGGAAATCTCTTGTTTATTATATTATATTATTACATAAATTTTAATTCATTTTCATTATTACTGGGAGATAACTGAACAAAAAATATTCCCTTTATACACTATATGGCCATTAATGATCGGACACTTTCAATTTTAGACATTTTGTCAAATATTTAAAGATATACGTATGTGCGAATAAATGTCCAAAATTTGTAGCGTACGTAACTGCTAATTAAATGCTTTAATCAATAATTTTCCAGAATAGTTACTGTTTTTTAATGTTTGTGTATAATTTTGTAGACATACTATTATAAAATATTTATATATTATAATTATAGACAAAATACTATACTATTAAAAAAAATTGGCCTTAAATTTGAAAATTTTAAAAATTACATATACCCACTTTTTGAGAATCTCCCATTCATTTGTGGAAGAATAGAACGTATATTCATAAAATATGTTGATTTTTGTAAAAAGTTCAAAAATTTTTTGCAAGTTTTTTGTTTATATCATGCAGTTTTTTTTATCGTATTTAAAGCTGGTTTCAGAAAGTTTGACAAAATGTAGTAGAAATAATATGGTGTAATTGGAATATAAATAAATTAAATATTTGATGACATATGAGCAGTTGAATGAAGTATTTTTTATCTGTGCATGCACGCACAATTAAAAAAAACATTTTTTAAAAGCTGCTGAATGATAAGAGATTTTTCCCAAACTGTCATTTTTTAATTCAGCAGCTTTTCTAATTTTCTTTTCCTTTCTAATTCTTTTATTATTATTATTTCCTTGCTCTCGTCTCTTGCCACACTTTTTTCATTTACTACCTTTTCTTCTATTTTGCACTTCCAGTGCAACCTTGATTATCCGAGCTAATTGGGACAGCTAGCATCTCAGATATCAGAAATCTGGGTTAATAGAAATTGTGTATGAAAACTAAGCTAGCAAATGTAAAAGTTTCCATAAATGTAAAAGATACAGCTTTCAAAATCAGATGATTCTTTTTAAAACATCACATATTTTAAAATGTGATGTATAATGTTTTTCTAAATATGCACTAAATTTAAATCATTCTGTGTTACTATACAGTGGTAACCCTAAATTGAATTATTAGAGATTGGTGTAGGTTTTTTGTACATTTAAAAATACTGAGTGTTACAGAGAATGGCAAGCTGGCAATTCTACATCTGATATCAATGTACTGTGCTTTTTAAAAAGTTTTCCTGAAATTCTTAGTCTTAATGTCTTAAATGCTAATTAAAAGTTATACTAGCAACTGAAAATTCTTTTCTAAGACATTTGTAGAAAATAATACAATAGTCTAGAAATTTACCTAGACTTATAGAAAATCATCAAATGTGCCAAATGGTGTTATAAACATGACAACCATTTAAAAAAGGTTTACATGAAATTTTAAAATCAAATTATTGAATACTATTTTCAGATTCCTGGTTGGAATTTACTGCCTTAAAAATATATGGGAAAATAAAACAACAAAAACACACACAGGTTGCCAGTGACTTCAATGCACACTTAGCAACATTGAACAGCCTATTGCAGAGCAAAATTAATTTTATATCGATTACAAATATTACACGACCTACACTGGAATAGTATGTCAACAATAACCTGGATACCATTCCTTTTGCTTTGCAGTAAGCTTTTCAACACTGCAAAGTGTACCCTTAAACTGCTAGCAACCTGCCAGGTGAATCATATATTTTCAGATAAGCAAGAATTTTTTTTTAAATAAAGATTCCAACCTTTATCTAATACTTAAGGCAGTTCTCAAACCCAAATCAGCTACCTTTTGACACATTTTTAAGTTAATTTTTGTTTGCAAATGTGACAAATTGGCAAGCCTATCAAGTCCCTTTACAAGAAGTCGTCTAACCAAACTGCTTTTTTCTGTTTTCTGGTAAAGATGTAAAATTTAATTTTTCAGAAAATAAAAAATTTCGATTACAAATCACTTTAATAATTATGCCCATCAATATTATGCTTTTATGTTAAAAATGAGTTGAAAAGTCACATTGAACAGGTTTTTTTTTTTAAATCACCTTAAATAAATTTCTTTCAACTCTGTACTGAGCTCTCAAACTCATCATTTAAAAAATTCTCCGTGATTTTCTTATCAACATTTTTGGCAAAATAAGATGCTTATTATCATAATAAGTAAACTATTCTATTAAACTCAAGAAAAAAAATTGCTTGAAAATTAATCTTAAAACAAAATAAACAAACAAAAGAATAGGGAAAAAAATCCCATGGAGAAATTAAATATATATATATATATATATATACAGGGTTATTCATAATTCCCTCCAGGGTTTCGAAGAGCTGCAGTAAAAAAACTAAGATTAATACAGCAAAAGAGAACATTTGAAAGAATACAGAAGCAAATAAAGTTTTATTGTCAGTAGTTGCGGGTAGATGGCAGTACACGAACCACTGAAGGCAGTAAATAAAAATGCTGTTTACAGGCGAACAAAAAGCGTTGCCTTAGAATTTGCAAAATATCAATAAGTGGTGTTGCTTCTAAGAGCATGTGTTACAAAAAAAAAAAAAAACTGAACACAGGGACCAACTGACAATTCATGTGTGGTACAATGAGTTCAAAGAACATTGATAGTACCATATTGAGTAGAGTGTGGCAGGAACTGGACTATCACACTGATGTATGCCATGTGACCAAGGGTTCACACATAGAACATCTGTAAGTTATGTAAGTAAAACTAGATTTGTTTCTGTATTCTTTCAAATGTTCTTGCTGTATTCATCTTAGTTTTTTAACTATAGTGCTTCAAAACCCCGGAGGGAATTATGAATAACCCTGTTGTATATAATATTCCGCTACATTTTAAGAGAAATATTGATTACATTGAAAAGTAGGACTTGAATAGACAGAAAGCCATAATACTTCTTATGGGATAAATTGCATTAAAAAGCACAAAATATTGAAATACATACTTAAAAAAAGAAAACAAATGAAAGGGCAGATTATTAAATACCTTAACTTTAAATACACCATCCTTCATATGAGTATGATGTTTCAAATACAGCTTATTTCTTGGTTTAGTATATGTACCTTTTGGTCGACTAAAATGAGACATAAAATACATATAAGAGTTTTTCCTATATAACTATGTTAAAAACAGGTTAAATATGATAAGTAAGAGATACATACTTAATGGCGTCAGCTTTTACTACTGATGTCTTTCCTGAATTATAATCAACTACTTCATATTTTATTTTTGCAGGAGCAATTTCCTTTGGCTTTGCTGGCCTGAAAAAGAAAAATTTTAATTCCAAATTTGTGCTGTGTTGAACATGTAGAACACTCAGTAATACTACAAAGAAATTAGTAAGATCACAAAGTCCAAAATATCCTCTAAGTTTTAAAAATCATACCTGAAATACACTATTTGTTTGACAAAAATATTCTTTTCAATATTATTACATTAAAGATCAGGAGTACACAAAGTACAAGAAAAATTCAACCAAAATGCATTAGTATCATTTACAGAGAGGTTCTATATCTTTGAATTTTTTTTTTTTTTTTTTGCTTCCCTCAAGTGTGTAATTGTCCTAAAGCACTTTCGTGATATTCCAGCTTCTCACAAACTTTTCCGCTTGTTGAACATAATGCTATTATAAAATTTTAAACTTGCTTTTGTTAAAACCATGTTTTTCAAACTGGACGACTATTTTTCTTGAAAAACTACCCACCGATTTCTTTCTCTTTTTATTTCTAAGAGAGGTAATAGTTTTTGTTGGAGATTAAAAAGTGTAACTTTCATTGATAAATTATTTTTTTGAGCTTACAAAATGTAAAAAGGAAGACTAAAACACTGGCCTTTTTGTTCCAATGACCACGATTTTGTCAAAAATTAACTTTTTACACTAAATGTGGTACAAGCTCCATAAAATTTAATGCCCTTTCATAATTTGTTTCAAATATTTATGACTGGAGGAAACTGGTCGCCCAATTGGAAGTTCATGGCACACACTTGCAGGTACTCCCCGTTGCACAAATCATATTTTTTTTACACATAAGAATTTCAATATAAGAGGGAATTGTCAATATATACAAGGTGTCCCAGAATTCATGGCCAAACTGTAAGGGAAAGTAAAGTACACATAAAGAAGCAATTTTGGTATAGGAATGTGGCGTTGGAAATTAAAAGTGAAAAACATGAAATGTGGAGGAAATGAAAAGAAGCGTTTTATTGACTTAATTACAGTAAGTGCTAAAATGTGCCACCACCAACATCGATATATACCTGACAGCGCATAGCAAGTGATTGGCATACCTTTCGAAGGTTCTAGATGTCTCATCTATGAGACACCAGTTGACTCTGCTGAGGACCTCATTGCAAAACTTTGTTCTTGCTGCAAATGTTCATGAAACATTTTGAATCAGTGAAAAGCTGAAAAGGTACACTAATCACTTGCTAGGTGCTACCAGTGGCACATTTGAGCACTTACTGTAATTGTTAGGTCAACAAAACATCCATTTTCATTTCTTCCACATTTCTTGTTTTTTGCGAAACTTTTCATTTCTGACCCCACATTGCTGCACATAAATTGCTTTTTTATGGGCACTTTAACCCTCCCTTACAGTTCAGTCCATGAATTCGGGGACACCTGTATAATGCAAAAGTGGTTTTCCTTTTCTTTGTAACCAAGAAAAACAATAATACAATGCGAAGATGCAAATATGGTTTTTCTTTTCTTTGTAATCGAAACACAATCAGAAAAATCACGTGAAATTTAGGTCAAAGAAACAGAAACCCCTTAAAAATTGGTTCAAATATAAATTCAGTAGAACAGGGTAAACAAACTCCTGAACTACAATAAAGCCCCCAAAATCCACATCTAAAATCTGTATAGCTTCTGAGATGTAAAACATATTTCACTATAAGGAATAGTGTCTGTTAACAATGCCTAAAAATCAGTTTTAAAATAAACTCTAAAATACATGGGACATTCTCACAATCTTTTGACTTTCAGGAATAAAAATCTGGTGAAATTAAACTTGCTAAAATAACATTTTAAACTTATAGACGAATGAATGCCTTAATGATTAAAAATAAAGAAAAAATGGTCAGCAACAAATTTTTTTTATTTAACCGCGAAGTTAAACTTGCGAGATTAATTTTCCTTACCATTTTACCACTATAACTTTTTATTTTTTTCTAAATTTTTACCTATAATGAATTTTTCATAGTACCCGCAGAACTTTCAAATAAGAAATAATAATGTAGTATTTAGTACAAAATTTTGGTATAACATTGTCTTAATGGGGTGTTAAAGAAAGGACGGTAAGGGAAAAAAAAGGGGGACGGCATAGGAAACTAGTCGTTGGGGGCCACCATAATACTTACCCATCATGGACATGCATAATCTAAAATAAGAAAATAAAACATGTGTGTAAACTATTAATAAAATGCACTGCAATTCCAAAGTAAAATTTAAATGCATATTTAAATATTTTTAATAAAACAGGACCCTGATAGTATTACAATGGGAGTCTATGGGAATTTGGCGAAATACCAAAGATAGCGCCAAGTTGGCATCACTTTTGGTGAAATATTTTTATCGCCAGATTTGGCGAATATCACCAAGCTAGCGATAAACTTCGTGGCATTTAGCGATAGTTTTTTGGCCGACGGGATAACTGAGTAGTGCCGAATTGCGTAAAAGAAATATCCTTATAACACCAAAAATGATAATCATATTAACTAACAGTTTACTGCGTCAGATTAAGAGTCTTATTTTGAATTAAAATACATCTTTGAATTGAAATTTGAATGAAATAAAAGGTCATGAAAAATCGAAGAGTGTGAAAAATAGGAATACAAATATCTCGACAACTAATTATCCAATCGACTTTATCCTTTATACTAAATTTGTCTTTTATATTTGCTACTTAAAATAAACAATTTTGAAAATTTTTATATACCTTTAATCACAACGAGTATTTCGAGAGTCCTAAAAAAACAGTTCCAGATAATCGGGGTTACTGATATTCAATAGGCTTCTTCCCATTATTATTATTACATACTAAGAACACACCAAATTTCATGTCTCTATCTCAGTTTGTTCGGGAGATAGAGCATTTGCAGACACACAGACGGATTTTTTTTCTACTAAAAATGTTTTTCGGAATCTCCAGTGCCTGAAACGTGTAAATCCATCAAAATTTTTTTTTCGATTTTTAAAACGATTACAAGACTTACCCTATACTAATACGTATGATGGGTAAGTAAAAAGGGATAGTAAGGATGGGACGGTAAGGAAAATTACCACCTAATTTTAGACAAATCATGTTAAGATTAAGTGATAGCCACAATGTTCATTGATTTTTAGAAACAGTTAATTTAAATTATTGTGGACTAAATTTTAAATAAATAAAATGAAAAAAAAATAAAAAATTTAATTTACCCAGGAAAGTGCAGGAATAAAACTTGGTGACAGTAAGACTACAATAAAAATACGATACTTGAAATTGATATTTAAATGCTGATTTAAATTCTGCAGTAAATTTCCTGTCAAAGAATTTTAGCCATTATTTCTCTAGCATACTTCTGCATAGAGATGGGAATGCTTGGAAAAAACCCGGAAAAGTTGGGGGAAAAAAAACGGGTTTTTTCAGTTTTTTTCCCGAAGGGCTATTTTTCAATTTTTCCAAATTGGAAAAATTGAAATTTCATTTTTAAAACAATGTAGTCAAAATTTTATAATTGCTATACTCTAATACTTTTATTTATTTATTTATTTTTTTTTTTTTTCATGTTTAGTGTCCCTTATGAAAACCTTAACATGGAAAATCTTATCTGGGATCTCTTTATAAAGAACTTGAGTCTCTTAAAGGATCGTTCACAGTTTTTTCTCTTTAAAACATATGACCTTTAACAAAATTCTTTCTCTTAAAAATAGACATTTCAGATTTTTTTTTTTTTTTTACAATCTCCAAATTAAATCCTTCACAAACGTAATGATTTTAGAATTTAAAACTTGTATAATAGCTGCAATAACAAATGAATCTATTATCTAGTTGTTTATATGTACAAAGGACAATAATGTCTAAATAAGAACTTAAATATGATAATTTCTAATTTACAAAATTCCGATTACATTTTTTTACATTTCAATCACATTTTTTACTAGTTCACAAGTTTTTATAAAAGTTCACAATTTTACAAAAACATGATCGTGTGAAAAAAAATCCAAGCAATTCCTTGGTAAGATAATTAAATGTAACTTCTCTCGTTAAAAATGAAAATTCATGTGCAAAAGTATTTCAATATTATACCAATAAATGAAAATGGCAAGATGGAAATTTTAATGTAAAATTTGAAACACCAATTTATTTTTATTCGCATCTTTGTAATTTTTCACTATTGTTAGAAAAACTTCTTTTGATAATAACATGTAGTTGAAATTATGTATCTTTTTTTTTTCTTTTCTTGAAATATAGATTCTTAGAGTTGTCTAAATGTATTTCCAAAAAACATAAATCCATACAAACTTCGCACAGAAAATGTAAGCAAATCTCTGTGAAAAATCTAATTGAAAACAATTTTTAAACACATGGAAAAATCCACCTGTTTTAAAAGTTTCATAAAAAAAAAAAAAATACCGCTTTCAATATTAAGGATTAAATCTTACTAAAACATAGTTTGGGTTTAGTCTGGAAAGCTGTACCAAAACTACATATACAGGAAATGAAAATTATAACTAAGGGGTGTGGGAAGTAATATTATAAAATACCAATTTTTAAATAATGGAAGATTTCAAAATGATAATAGTATTTATAATAATACCAGAACTACTATAATTCGTTTCTTTTACACTGGCATCCTTTATGTATTTGAAAACCAGTACTAAGTAGATGAAATGTACAATACAGTTTAAAACTGCTTTAAAACTACAGTGATATTGGTTGAAACCAGGGTTCGTAAATATCATGATATTTTCGAAAATATCAAAAATATCCGATATTTTGATATATATCTGATATTTTCGGTATATATCCGATATTTTCAAAGCAGCCAACTTACCGCTGATAATAAATGTTTTCAAGCATAATACAGATTAGAAACTAAAATATATTGCACTTAACATGAAAACTTAATCAAAGAATAATATAAAAATGAATTTTTCTTTTTCTTTTTTTTTTCACTTAGAACAAAATTGAAGATGAAATAATTGAAAACAGTAACAATTTGATTTATAAAATAAAAAAACTAACTATACGATTCAGTATCAAGACCAAGTATAAAAAAATCAGATATTTTCAAAACAAAATTTTAAATACAAAAAAAGTTTTTTAATTGAAAAATTTTAATATAAATGTAAGTATAAAATGTTTTATTTCATATTTCCAAACATGCTGTATAGTTCAAACTCAACTGAACCAAAACTTGGAAAAAAGATTCTTTTCTAATGAAGCTGTATATAATTGCTTATTTAAATTAGTCAGTTTATCTTTCAATGGTTGTTCTGAATTAATTATGTCCCACATAATTATTAGTTTAACATTTAAAAAAAAAAAAATGCTTCAAATCTAAAGTTTGAAAAATATATTTGTTTTCTTTTTTGGCTAAAAAAGTCATCCAGAAGAGACAGGTTCTTTATCTACAGATTCACAGTCAATAACAGTTGAAAATTTATTTCATTTACACTGAAATATTACAAATTACGACTGAAAATATAAAAAATATCTTGCGCAAATTCATATTTCGAAAATAAATATCAAATGCAGAAAATATGAAACATCTTGATACATTGAAAATAAATATCAAGTAATATGAAAATATCAAAGATCTTGATATTTTGAAAATAAATATTGGATATATATCCATTGATATATATGGCTGCATATAAATGATTATCAAAATTACATTTTATCTTTCAATGGCTGTTCTGAATTGACTGTCTAATATAATTATTAGTTCTACATTTAAAAATAAAAGTTTGAAACATAAAGCTTGGAAAAGATTTGTTTTCTTCTTTTCCTTAAAAAGTCACTGCCAGAGGCAAAAGTTCATTATCTACAGAATGACACAGTCAATAACAGGGAAAAATTTCATTTACACTTGGTTTGAATGTGAAAAATATCAAAATTACCTTGTACGGTGATATTTTGAAAATAAATATCAATATACCAACAATCAAGCATCTTATATTTTGAAAATAAATGTAAAGAATTTGAAAATATCAAAAATCTTGATATTTTAAAAATAAATATCGGATATATATCAAGATATATACCATGATATATATCCATTGATATATATCAATGAACCCTGGTTGAAACTAAAGATTTTTTTAGTTTGTTTTTTAAATTTAGCTCTACTGATACAATTAAACAAGTGCTACTTAAAAATCATTTCAACAGACACATGATATATTACAAACACTGGTGTTAAATTAAGCAAGAAAAGCTACTGTCAGAACTCTGACACTGAAAGGATTAACTTTTAAAAGCTGGCTTTCTCCCCCTGTCTTTTTTTTTTTAACATATTCGCATATCGCATGTAAAGGGAAAATATTTTTTTTAGAGTGCAAAAATATTGAAAAAGTTTATTATTGTATACTTTTTAAGAAAATATAACTTATTTTTGAGAAACATTTATAGAAAATCAATTTTTCCAATATTTCCAGAAAAAAAACCATTTTTTTTCCGCCACTTCAACTTTTCAGGAAAATTTAAATCTCTACTTCTGCATGAGAAAAAAGATGAAAAAAATTCCGTGGCTGCATTTGAAATGATTTTTCGTATCATTTTAGCAAGAGGGACGGTAAGGAATCTAAAACCCAGGGACAGAGTTTTAAAAAATAATAACCGTAAAAATGTGTGCAGGTTAATTTTTTGCTATATATTTATATAAAACAATAGTCCCAGTTTCGGAAAAAAATTACATCGAATTACTTTTACTTATTAAAACAATTTTATACAGACAGCTTCCAGCTTAAAAATCAGCATCAGGGACACGGGATGGTATAGGAATTTCGTGGTATATTTGGGCCTCCAACATTGTCCAAAACTTATCTCATTAATATTGTTATACAGTCATGCAATGGGATGTTCCCCCTTATATGAAATTAAAAAAACACAAGAATGTGTACTTAAATATATTATTCAGGGACTTAAAAGTCAAAAGATTGTAAGAATGTCCCACAGATGCATCTGCATCAGCAGACTTGTATAAAAACATAGACTTTCTGCGCACATAAATATTAGGTCAAAAATTTTCCGCAAATTAATGTTTAATAAAATTACCTGTTATATTATTTTGACGATATGAACTAAAAATCATAGTTTAAAATAATTGTTATTTAAATTAAAAAATAATTAATATTAAAGAATAATTATTTTAATTTAAAAATAATAAAGCAAAAATCAATGATAGAAAGGTGAATTCTTTTCAATTATTTTGTCAATGCATTTAGAAACAACCCAATCCTTAAGATGATCTCTTCGCACAAAATGCCAGTCACTCTTATAACACTATGAAATTATTCGATTTAACAGCCATTGCCAGGCTAAATTGTCACTGCAGCTGCCGACAAAAAACCGATCGGCAACAAGTTTTAGTCTACGTCAAATAGAAATAAAAGGGTATGTGATGTCACAACAATGTTTTGAGTTTTAAACTTTGAATTGTCGACAAACAATATATAAATCGTATATAAAATTGGGGAATATGCCACCAGGCGGAAATTTTTCAAAAAGGGAACACTATTCTAAAAAAAAGGATATATTTTTCAAAAAGGGAACAAACACTATTCTAAAAAAGGGTACATTTTTCCAAAAAGGGAACACTATTCTAAAAAAAGGGCACTTTTTTTTTCAAATAGGGCGCTTCTGTATCTTGTTCACAAAAAATATTTTGAACTGGTTTGTTTAGAGTCCCTAGAATTTGCGATATTTTTCCGGGATCAATTGAATTACCACGGGGATCATAGGAAGTATTAAAAAGGAATGCCTGGCCCATTGGAAGGGTTTAAAAGGGCCGCCAGGCGCTGCACCCTACTAAAGCGGCTTAGAGTCAACACTAAAAAAAAAGTTACAAAAACAAAACATACATTTTTCTTTTCGTAACTTTTTCCCACAAAGTCCCGAATTTTTCGGAAAATTTTCCGAGCACGGCGTTGGCACATGCGCCTATATTATACAACTCTGTGCATCAGTTACGGTAAAACTTTCTGAAATAATTCAATTAGACAATTCAGTTTTTTTTTAAAAAAGAACAAAATGCAGGAATGTACTAAGCGAATTACACTGAAACTAAACCCTGCACAATCCTTTGACACAATATAACATCGAAATATTTAAACAAATTGTGCATTGAGGCTAGTTATTGTTCAAAATTAACAAACATCTAGGAAATACACAAACAGAATTAAAATTGTTTGTGGCCAAAATTATTATGGGGCATAATAAGCCATATTATTGAGTATGTCCAACCCATCCCAAGGCTCCTGCTACTTAAACATTTAGGAACTTAATCCCACCTTTTACATTATTTTATCTGCTTAGTTATAGTTACTATAGAAGACTCCCTCAAATCCACAAACGCCTAAAATCTGCACATCATTGCAGATGTAAACAATGAAACTTTCAGTTCAGATTTAGGGGCAAAATTACAGAATTTTTTAGTTTTATATCATTCCATATGTACTGTAATATGTAATTTTCAATAATATTACTGAACTCATTGTTTTCAATGAAGGAAATATAAATTTCTAAAAAAAAAAAATAAATAAATAAATAAAAATCAAGTTATTGCTGATATTACAGGTAATCAGACTTTTTACCAAATATATTTATGTATTAATGAAGATTTTTTGGTTAGTAAGACTGGCTAAACCTGAAATAAAACTTCCTTTCTTTATGATTTTGATGGGAATTAATGTGGTACCTTTATGAGGAAAGTTTCATTGAATAATTCAAGGAGAATGTATCACATATTTATTATGCATATTTAATTATACATTATTAATTGTTTCCTTGACCTTGAGTTTTAATAATAATTATACCTTTCTTTTTACCATTTTAGTTTATTACATTACTTAATTATATTAATATTTTACTATATTGCAAGCATCCGTTATGATTTTGATTGCATTATTACATTCAAATTACTGTTTAAAAATGTACACAACGCAATGACCAGACATCCGCACAACATCTCGTCCCAAGCTGGGCGGATTCGAGGGAGTCTACTGTATAAGAAAAACAAGAAAATATTATTTACTTACTTATCATTCTTTGCTGGACTTTTAGCAGGTTTATCTGGAAGAACAACTTGAGTAACTTCACAACTTTTCCTGGAGAAAGAAAAATAACTAAATTATCACATAACTTAAGCAGAGCATTTTTTTTTTTTTTAATAAAACACAGGAAAAATACCACCACGAAACCTATTTGGATAAGGTTAATCAAATAAATTTCAGATTTATGAAAACCAGTGTAGCCATTGATTAATTCTACAGCTGCATTGGAAAACTATATCACCCAATGTGTCCTTTGAATGCAGAATCACTGAGAAATCAAGTATTTAAGATAAAAGGTCTTCAACCAATGGCACCAAGGGTAATTTTAGTAGCCTGTCATGTTATTTTGAGCATTAAGAATTGAAAGTTTCAGCAATATTGAAAGCAACTTATAAGGTCAAATCTACCATTTTACTTTCTTACCCCCATTCTTACTCCTAATTCCTTAACCATTTCTTCCTCTGCAAGAAGTTTTGTTTTTATTTCTCTTCCCATGCAAATTTTTAGAAAGTCACGGTTAAAATAATCATTTCTATAATTGACTTTCCGGTGTTGAGTTTTCATCTCATAAGTCCATAATTCCCTTTTCTTAATGTTCTGATTGTTGAAAACTTTCACCTTCAGATTAAAATGCAAAGTAACTGTAAAATATTAAATTCTTGACATGTTGCGTATTGCTCGGGAAAAAACAAACAAACAAAAAAAAAAACGTGTATGTTGCAACTTTGTACAACATGCGCATCGGGATTTTTAATATCTCATTTGGAAAAAAAAAGTGCCGAAAAAATCATAGAAAAACACTTTGAACAGATTCTATCCTATTAAAATCTAAAGGGTTCACCAAAGAATGATTCTTAAATTTCAATATAAATTACCAAACGATTTCGTGTAGTGATAAAAAAAACCATATAAACAGAGAGCATAGCAGTGAAAGAAAATTTACGAATGAACCTGCAATTCAATGTTACCACCTAGTAAAAATATAAAAAGCTTTAGAAACTCCCAAATCTTTATGTACCACGGCCTCTAAATTTTGGAAGCCCCTTTTTGGATTTACATGTTTTGAAACAGAAAATAAATTTAGTAAAATGTTTCTAATGTTAAATGTATTTTAAGTCTTATATAGATATAGGGTCATTCCATGTCAAATCAACCAAAAAATTTCAATTTTCAACGAAACTGTCAGGGATCATTCTCTCTGGTGATATAAATGAGAATACATTTTTATAATTTTTTTTATCGCTTTAAATTTTCATACAATTAATTATTCAAATTTTGAAAAATCATCATTTTTTGGGTTGCATAAATTTTTCAATTTTGAATTTCTCAAGTTCTATCCGGCATACAGAATTTTATGACACCCCATTTTAAAGAGAATTTTATAAGTTTTAATTTGATACCCAAGTTGACTATGCTCAGTTAAAAAAATTTAATTTAAAATTTTGAAAAAAAAAAATTTCAGATAGTGTTTTTTAAAAATTTTGAAAAAAAAAATTGTTTGTTGTAATATTATAAGCTGAAATTTTTAGAGAGGGATCTCAATGGGATCAAGAGTTATGAAATAAAAACTGAAAATTACCATTCAAATACATAAATAACAAAACAGCTAGAATTAGATTGTTATTTGAATGGTAATTTTCAGTTTTTATTTCATAACTCTTTCATAACTTACTTCCTAACTCTTACTAAAAAATAAGGGGTCATAAAATTCTGTATGCCTGATAGAACTTGAGAAATTCAAAATTGAAAAATTTATGCAACCCAAAAAATGATGATTTTTCAAAATTTAAATAATTGTATGAAAATTTAATGTGATAAAAAAATTATAAAAATATATTCTCATTTATATCAATCATCAGGGAGAATGATTCCTGAGAGTTTCATTGAAATCGAAATGGTCAGGTTGAGTCACTGGTTGATTTGACATGGAATGACCCTAATATATATAGAAAACATTTTTCATTGCAAAAGATTAAGAATTTGCATTCTTTTCTACTTAACATATAATTATCTGTAAGTCAGGAAGGTAAGTTAATATGTCCATTAAAATAAATTCTTCACTTTTATCCTTTCTTACTTTCAAAATTAATGAGCCCTTGACAATTCTTATAGCTCTTATTTCCTTTCTGGTGAGCTTTATTGTTTGAAGTTTGAAAAATTACGCATTTTAAAACCTAACAAAATAAAAATAATTAATGAAGAGTATGTTTTTATGGAATTGAATTTTGTGAAGGGACCTGTTTTAATATGGCTTTTTTGCAAAGGGGTCCTAAGTAGGCCCCAAATTGTACATGGATCGACCCCAGTCTATACATCTGAGAAAGCATGCTGTAGTCCACCTCAGCGATGTATATCAATCTCATTATTTTCAATACCAAACATTCTATACTAAACCTCAATAACATAAAAATTACATAACAATCAAAGTATATTTATGAGAATTAGAGGACGAGCAGACAGAGAAATCGAATGCATAAATATTTTTCAACTTGAAAAGTGTCAAAAGAAGTTATGATGTAAAATATTTGTTTAGTAAAAAAGTAAAATTTTAGAAGACACATGCACCCACCCACTCCACCCACAAAAAAAAAAAAAAAAAAAAAAAAAAAAAAGACAATATAGTGGCATTTAGAGGAGCTAGTTGAACATACCTAAAAAAATAATTGTTCTGACACAGTAAGAAACAATATATGTTTTTTCATTTTTCTTACTCTTATCACATGAGTTAATAATAATCAATAAAGCCAAATTACAATTTCTAAAATATAAGAAAATTCTTCCGATTTTCTTAAAATATGAAAATAGAGAAACAAGTATATTATTTCTAAAATTGAGGACAAGTTTCAAAACTCGTCTTATCCAAAAAATCAAATGTCGGGAAATCGGGAAAAAACTGACTGCGTTCATTGGTTTTCATTGTAAACCAAGATTTTATAATGCCAGAAATACACAATAAAACTAGTTTCTTTTCAGATTGTAATTTTTTTCCGATGCAGGTTCAGCAATAGAATAGATTTATAGAGAAAACTCGATTTTTTAAATTTTGGATAAGGTGAGTTTTGAAATTCATGTCCTCAATTGGTGATTTGTCAATAAGTAAAAAAAAGAAAAGTGAATATTGTCTTGTTATTTCCCGAAATGACCATGTAGACAGCAAAACCTAGTTAATTATAATATATTTAACTAAATCTAAATTTTAAATGAAATGCTTTTTATTGCTGATAGACTTACTATTTACAAGATTAAGGAATTATACTGGTAAAAAATATTATTTAATAGGCAAAATATCTTTAGAAGTATGAAATTTATGTTTATCCTACATTTTAATACTTTTCACATTTTAAAAACTAAGAAAATTTATTTAAATTGATTTTAAAAACATATACATTAGATTAAAATCACAATTTAAATTATCTGTAAAAACTGTTGTTGATACACATAATTGCGACAGATTCCAATTTTATAATGTTCAAATAAAAACAAATAAACTAAACAGCTCGGCTCAATTATTAAAATACATCATAGTTAATATAAAATTGAAAACAATACAAATATTTGCTCTAAAATTTAAAAAAAGAACTTTTGAATGATGTGCATACAACATTTAAAACAAAAATTATATCTTTAAACTTATTATGGATCATTTAAAATAGATTAAAAGCACTGTTAATTAAAGAAATATACATTTTAAACTATTAACTTGCAAACTGAATGAGAATTAGCAAAAACCTTTTAATATTACTTCTTCAAACTGTTTATCAGTTATATTAATTATTAAATATATTGATTTTACAATTGTATAATACAGACATGAAAGTGGGAAATAGAAAAAAAGGCGAACATTTTTTTTTTTTCATCTATACAATAAATAGGACTAAACTCATATAATTTAGACACATTTCAATAGTTATTCTCACGATAAAATGAAATGTAACTGTACATATAATTGTAATTTTCTTTTTGAAACTTAGAAAGTATATAAGAAAAAAATTAAACAATAAATGTATAGATTCATTAAATCAAAAAAGAAAATTTAAAACAATTTGCTAAATAAATCCATCCAAATATATCTAATGAACTTATGTGAAGTACAGACTAATTTTTTTCAAAATAAATGTATTATTTTGAATGATTTGGCTGCTTAAGATTTTATCCCTTTTTTAATCTCCATGCTAAATATATGCAAGTCTAATTGATCTTTGCTTCAGAAATACATTTCCAAAAAGGCATCACTGAAATTACTCAAAAGTGTTGTATAAATAAAACAAAATATTCTATTCCAAAAAGAACCTTATGGAAACTTTCCCTTTAAAGAGCATCATTTACATGACTTTCAGATGCTTATTATAAAAGCTCGCTTTTGATTTGATTGTACAGCAATTCAGACACAAGCTGTAAGGATTTGAATAGACAAAATGTCTGATTATTAAATTTTCTAGACCCCCATATCCTTCTAATATTTTCTTTGTATTTTTGCATTAATCCAGAGAATCTCCAAAATTGCTTTTAAAACTCTTTCATGCCTGATAATAATAATCTGAGAAGGTTCCTAATAGTTTTTTTTTTTTTTGCTTTTTTAAGGGGTTATTTTATTTAATTCTTTAAAATTTTACAATTTAAATGAAACCTATATAACATCCAACATATTAAGCTAGATAACATCTTTTCTTTGAAGTAGGTTAAAAATTTACAGTAGGTATTTCTATTATTATGCATGCACTTAAAAAGAGGGAAAGAAAACTGCTTGTAATTTAAATTTTAATAAAATATTAACATAATTTAACCAATTGTAACTTAAAATTAAATATATCTTATTTTTCAAAACACTGCATTAACTTTTATTTCAAATAACAAGTTTAAACAACTTAGATAAATCTAAATGCCATATTAAATTACTACAGCAAATATATTTTTAAGATTTCTGAAGTTCAAAACTTGCATTACAACTAAACGTCGTATACCAAACAAATTTGCATTACAGTCACTTTAATCAAAATATTTAAATGATCACACCATGTATTCTGAAGTTCAATAACTGCATTACAACTAAATGATTCATACACCAAACAAATTTGCATTACAGTCATTTTAATCAAAATATTTAAATGATCACACCATGTATTGCATTGTGGAGTGGGACATCCAGTAAACGGATGTAGATTAAATAAATGCCTAACAAACATGATTGTGAAAGTAATAAAAACATTTTTTATACAAATAAAAATTCATAGATCATTGGTTAATGAAAAATTCTTTATATTTAGCCTTGAAATCAAATAATGCTTTCCCTGTCAGTATAAAATACTTAGGCTACTATTATAACATACATTGCTGCAGTGTAAACACATCAGGGTTCGTAAATATCATTTTCGAAAATATCAAAAACATCCGATATTTTCAAAAGAGTCAACTTATCGATGATTATATTTTCAGACTCCATATAAATCAGAAACTGAAGCATAATGCACTTAGCATGAAAATTAATAAAATATTCAAAATGTCTTTTTTTCTCGATGTAATAAAATTGAAGGTTAAATAATTGAAAACACACACAATTTGCATCATACAATCACCAAAACAAATTATAGGATTTAGAATCAAGCTTTAACATATCCTAAATATTTAAACGACTCGTTTTTGTTTTTTTTTCCTGTTAGAAATACACTAAAATCAACAACATACAACATAGGAAAATATAAAAATCGGATATTCAATAAACAAAAATAAATAACGACTTTTTTTTTTTTTTCGATTGCGTTTTTATGAAAAATATCATATTAAATTCAATATCTACAATAACTCAATAATATGCATTAATAACTTACCACAGATCCGTTAATTTACGACAAGACTGAGCTGCCGATTTTAAAGATTCAGATTTCCGCCGCTTGACAGCAGACATTGTTGTTGACGTTTCAAAACAAATCGTTGAATAAAACGAACACGATTTAAAATATTTCAATAAAATCAACGTGATAAAAGCTAATGTTTTAACGTAAAATCATCTATATCAATCAGCGTTCAAACGACAACATACAAGCAGACAGAGCAGCCGCCATTTCTTCACAGATTCACACTCTGGCGGTAAAATTAAGGAAAAGCCCGCGTAGAGTTGCTATTGGCCAACTGCAGGTACGATGTGATTAGGGAATTTCTACCCTAGAAAATTTCCCTCCAGAAGAACGTATGAAACAGGAAATTACTTTCTCTATGTTCATCTGGAGAACGGCAGCAAGGGGGATTTTCTCCATAACACGTTATGTTATCAGTAAATGGAGAACGTAAAATGGGGGATTATCTCCATATTAAGTTATAAGTAAATGACTCAGATAAAAATTCATATCTACAAATGAAAGGAATTAAAACGGCAAACATGCCAAAAACAACAACAAAAATATATTGTAGATGGATGTGTATTACATTTATATATACAATTTTTATTTTTTAAGAAGATACCTTTTCTTATTTTAGTTATTTTCATTAAAACCATCGAATAAACACAGTAACCCCTGGATATATCGCACCCGGCAACGATACACCGCTCTTTTTTGTCTCTCTCCAAAAAATAAGTTGTAACTCAACTAGAGCTCTGCTCGGTCCGAAATTCCCAGACCGGAGTCCGACCCGTACAAAAAAATTATTAGTCCGGCCCGGTACAAAAGTTCACCCGAAACTTGACCAACCAGGTACAAAAACTTAATTGACACGGATCGGACCGGCTGAATTTCTACAAAACAAACTGATATATATGATGCAACATTATCCTACAATTAAAATTATTCAAAAAGCAAACATATGCACAGATTTTATTTTCGAAATTTATGGAATACAGAATAAGAATATTAATTACCAATTAGACAAATAACACCGATTAAATGACGTACAGTTACATTCAAATGAAGATTTTGTAAGCTAATCAACGGGATTTAGAATGAAAGAAAATGGTGGTAAAAAAAATTAATTTTACCCTCACACCCACCCCCAAAAAAGTAATTTTTTGGGGGGGGGGGGAGGGGGCGCCGATTATCCTAACTCCAATTATCAGAACAGCCTATTTCTCTCAAAAAGTTTTTTTAACCGAACTTCCATTTATCCGAACAGCCTATTTCTCTCAAAAAGTTTTTTAACCGAACTTCCATTTATCCGAACAGCCTATTTCTCTCAAAATTTTTTTAAAATTATGATGAGATAGTGGATGAGATTTAAGATGAAAAAGAAATTGAAGAAATGAAAACGAATGCTCTGAAAGTGAACCAGCTCCATCCCATAACGAAACCTTTAAATGTTTGGAAACAGCTATGAATGGCTCGAACGGCAGAAGAACTGTGATCCTATTCCACTAACGTATTTAAGAAGAATTCGGGATATGGCAGCATTGAAAAGAACGTCTTCTTTGAAACAAGCAACAATCGAAAGCTTTTGTGCTTAAATTATAATCTCTGGAGAAAATGATAGAAAGAGAAAAAGAAAATTTTAAATGATAAAAAAAGGAAACAAAACACAAACAGTTTTTAAACACGCTAGCACTAACTGGTGCTGCCAGTCCTAAGCCTGGATAAAGTGTGAAGATTTTTATTTTAGTATAGTCAGGAACATCCCTTAAATTGTCTGTCCATTTATCCGAACTTTTGCTTATCCGAACTACGGTCGGTCCCGACTTGTTCGGATAATCGGCGCTCTACTGTATATCTATAATCAGGGTTGCCACGCTTCAGGGAATTTCCAGACCAGGAAATTCTTCAGCACCAGTACTTTCTTACAAAGAATCTCTCTTTAAATAAGGCGAAATTTCGTGCGGGCAATCTAGATATATTTTTCTAAAAAAAAAAAAAATACTGATATTTTGACTAGAAAATTACCCGAAGCGTGTCAACCCTGATAATGTATTAAATCAAATAAAATGTCAAAAGATTTCACTAAAACATCACTATAATTTAAAGAAAAATAAATTGATAAAATGCCAGGCCACAATGGTAGAGGGGGGCAGAATTTAGAGAAGAATGGCGTGGCTCGGTCAAGCCCGGCCCGAATCTGCAGAAAAAAGTAAGGCCCTGTCACGGAGTGATGACCACGCCCGACCCGGACCTGTGCAAACGGCTTTTAAGTATTTTATTTAACATCGGTTAATTTTATTAAGAAAATTGTAAAAGGCGTATTAATTAATGTTTTTGAAAACAAATATAAAATATATACTTCTAGATTATTATGTTCGTTAACTTTAATATCCTGGGTGTATCGCGCTTAAAGAAACCATAAAGAAATGATAACCAAAAATTTCCTTTCCGAATTTTGCTTCATGTTGGGGGAAAAAAAGTCGGCCAGTTAAAGCGGAGTTCCGGTTAAGAGGAAGGCTACTGTAATTAAAAACCATAATGAACATCGCAAAATGGTGTTTGTTCGCCGTTCCAAACCTTTCCGACTGCGTTCCAAAGATGACGTGTAGAATAGATCAAAACTATTGAGTTTTGATCAAATCTATGATCAAAACTCAATCAATCAATATCTTTCTATTTTTAAATGTCTTTCGAGGTCGCCATCGGCTTTTATTTAAAAAAATATGGAAAAAATTACCCACTTCATCATCGTACATCGACATTAAGCCTTTCAAAAAAATTTCGAAACTTTTTTTTTTTCCACTTCTCACTCGCATCGGCTAAACGCATCATCAAAATTACAGAAAAACGAAAAATACCCTTCAATAGAAGGTACCATTGACTCTTTGTTGCAAACCATTCCAAAAAAATATTACCCTTTAAAAAAGTTTTTTTTTTTTTTTTTTTTTTTAGAGTCGTTTTTTAAAGATTGTTTTTTCTACAATTTTAAAAAATCTGCACCTGCGCTTCTAATTAAAACATGGGAAGAAAATAACAGACCATATCTACGTCATTTTTTCATTCAAAAGGCTGCATCCGTTTTTTAAAATATCAATCCTCTAAGGGGGGAAAAAAAAATAGTTTCCGATACTCACTGCGACTTTCTTTTTCTCTGCGATGTTAAATTTTACATCGGTTTCGGAAATCAAAATACGGAAAAACAAAATACCAAACCATATTTACGTTCATTTTTTTTTTTTTTTTTAAACTACGTCTTCGGTTTTAAAAAATATTAATCGTTTCAAAAACCTACTCACTTCCGCGATTTTCATTTTTTCTGCGATGTTTAAAAATTTGCATCGGCTTTGGATATCAATTTACGAAAAAATCCAAACCATATCCACATACATTTTCCTTAAGAATGGGGTAATTCGTTAAAAAATATATCGTTATTAACCTTTAAAAAAAAAAAAATCGTTTTTAAAAGTCACTGTAACGATGTGTTTTTTCTGAAATGTTTAAAAATCTGCATCGGCTTTTGAAACGAATAAAATATGAAAAAAAAAAAAAAAAAGCAATTATCGTACCTTTTCCTTTCTAACAGTGTAATTCATTTAAAAACATATCAATTTTAACTCTTTCAAGACAATTTTCGAAACGTCTTTTTGTGCCCCCCCCCCCCCCCTTTCCACACACACACTCTCGCATATGCTAAACTTATCAAAAATTACAGAAAAACCATTAGTAGAAGGTACCTTTGCTTCTAAAATGCCGCAATCCGTTCGGGAAAAGAAATTATATATATATATATATATATATATATATATATATATATATATATATATATATATATACATATACACTATATCTTATTGTCCTTGAAATTTTTATGAGTTATAAATATAATGGCTCTGTATGTAATGTTTCGTGCTAAAATACTGATATATAGCTGTAAAAGAGCTACAGATAAAAGTAAATTTGTCGGTAAAAGAAGCGAGATCAATATTTTTTTTGTAATCGAATACATCTTTTTAATGTTGTTGCTTTTCAAGCGTGCGCGATTTTTGGTTTTTCGCATTTCGATTAAAAATGTCTCATTCAAAACGTTAAACATTGAAGAAAAAAAAAAAAAAGTCGGGAAAGAGTTTTGGAAAATATATTTTTTAAAGGGTTATATATATATTTTAAAACAGATTACGGCTTTCGAAAGGAAAATTAAAGGAAATGTGGTCTGATATATATATATGTTTTTTATTTTGTCACATTGATTTCTGAAAACTATTTTTAAACATTGCACAAAGAAAAAAAAAAAAAAAAAAAAAACCAGAAATCGCGAAAGTGACTTACGGAATCGGACGGTTTTGAAAGGGATGATCTTAATATTTTTGGAAACTGATTGCGGCATTCAAAAGGAAAACAAGTGATTTGATATTTCCTGTTTTTCGTATTTTGATTTACGAAGTCGGTGCCGAATATTAAACTACGCAGAAAAAATTGAATTCGCGAAAAAAAGTTACGCAAAAGAATTTTTTTCAAAGAGTTAATATTCGTAATTTTCTAAAGGGATTGCGGCATTCGCAAAGAAAATGAATGTAGATCTGGTCTGGTAGTTTTAGTTTTTTCATATGATCAGAAGCGCGGATGTAGATTTTTAAAGATTGAAAAAATCTCGAAAAACACTGAAACGGTTCTCGGGAAACTTTTTTTTTTTTTAAATGTTAACATTGCAGGGTTAATTTTGTCCCGAAATTTAAGGTGATCAATTCCGAAAATTGAAAAAAGTCGGTCATCAGCCCGAAAAATTTAACAAAAAATAATAATAATAATCTGGGATGAAAAAGAAACTTCTTAACATAAAACCCTCTTAATCGATATTAGCCAAGAGTTAATAGTATTTCTGCGAATATTTACATTCCCTTCCTTAGGAGCAGGGGCTCCATTTCAAGAGTTTTTGGGGTAGGGCAAAGTTTTCTTTGTAGGAACTAGGAACAGGGTTTGAAATAGCGAGCGGGATTGCGCGAATCAATCACAAAGTAGGAAAATCTCACTTAATAAAAACTGCTATGCGGTATTTTACCTCCCTTAAATTCTTTGACAGGCATGTGACTCTTCACAAATATTTTTTAATTTTCCTGAAAGTCAGCGATATTTTTTCTTTTGATGAATTTGATAAAATTAATTCGTTAATCGATCGCGGGAAAATGGGCGAATTTCTTCAAGGGATTGTGGAAAAAACGCGTACTGTATTTCTTCAAAAAATCTCAAAATCAAATACCGACTTTCTTCAATCTGTCACTGAAGAAAATAGCAGAAAAAAATCAAACTCGTCTATCAATTGTGGAAAAAGATTGCGAATATCCTCAAAAGAATGCGTAAAAAAATCGCGAATAACATCAAAAGATTGCGCAAAACAAATAGCGAATTTTGTCAATCGGCCGCGAAAAAAAAAAATCGCTAATTTTGTCAATCGGTCGCGGAAAAAAATCGCTAATTTTGTCAATCGTTCAGGGAAAACTAGCACGAATTTCAACAAACAGTCGTGGGGAAAATATAAATTTCGTCAATCGATCGCAGAAAAGAACGCTAATTTTGTCAAAGGATCGAGGGAAAAAAACGTGGATTTCGTAAAGAGTCACTGAAAAGAAACGCAAATTTCGTCAAACAATCGTGAATTTCGTGGAACGATTGCGTAAAGAAAAATCGGGAATTTAATCAAAGTATTGTGCGCAAAAAATCACGAATTTCGATAAAAGATCGAGGAAAAATACCGCGGAAACAAAAAGCTAATTTTGTGAATTGGCTGCGGAAAAATATCGCTAATTCTGTCAATCAGTCGTGGAAAAACATCGCGAATTTCGCCAATCGGTCGCGCAAAAAAATTGAGAATTTCGACAAACAGTTGCAGAAAAAAATATTTTTTCGTCAATCAATCGCAGAAAACCCCAATTTCGTTAAACGATCGTGGGAAAGAATCGTGAATTTCGTGAAACAATTGCTGAAAAAAATCGCAAATTTCGTCAAATGGTCGCTTAAAAAATTCGTGAAATTCAATCGGTCACGATGAAATCAGTATACAAAGTATACGAAAATTGCACTTTTTGTTTCATAGGGATAAGAAAATTTTTATTAATGGTTTTGTGTCAGTAAAGTTTCAATAATGATTTCCTGCCTTCCTCTTCAGACTATGATTTAAAAAATCTATTAAAGATCACCGCAAAACACGACACAAAAGGAAAAAAACATCAAAAATTCATGAAGAATTTATATTTAGCTGCAGGAATCTTTGATATATATCAATGGATATATATCCGATATTTATTATCAAAATATCGAGATTTTTGATATTTTCATATTACTTGATATTTATTTTCAAAATATCACTGTGCAAAATATTTTTAATATGTTCAGCCAAAACAAGCGTAAATGATATTTTCAACTGTTGTTTGACTGTGTTGCTCTGTAAATACAGAACTTTTGTCTCTGGTAGTGACTTTTAGCCAAAGAAGAAAACAAATATATTTTCCAAGTTTTATGCTTGATTTTTTTACTTTTAATTGTAGATTATGTGGGAAATAGTTGAGAACAGAATATTATGAATGGAAGATAAACTGTCTAAATTTAGATAATCAGTTATATAAAGCTTCATTAGAAAAGAATCTGTTCTGGTTTAGTTCAGTTTAAACTGTACAACATGTTAGGGAATAAAAAATAAGCTTACATTTATGTTAAAATCTTTCAATTAAAAAAAATATTTTGTATTTAAATTTTTGTTTTATATATTTCTGATTTCTTGATAGTTGATACTGAATCCTATTGTTTTTAATGTAAGTGTATAAAGCAAATTGTTTCTGTATTCTATTCAATCAGTTGATCTTCCATTTTGTTCCAAGTGAAAATAAAAGAAAAGGGGGGAAAATGCAGGTTTAATATATTATTTGATTAAGTTTTTATGTCAAGTGCAATATGTTTTTATTTCTTATTTATACTATGCTTGAAAATATTTATTATCAGCATTAAGTTTGACTATTTTGAAAATATATTTATGAACCCTGATTAGCTGTAATAATTCCGAATAAACATTAATTAAAGGAGGACAAAATTTACAATATTGGGCTAAAAGGTGTAAACTGGATTTGTTTTACTAAAGTGGGAAATGTGGTGCAAAATGTGAAAAAACGCATACAAATTTAAATTAAGATCTAATTAAAAAATTCAAAAATTGGCTTTGAGGTGCATAACTTCAGTCATACATGTACCGATGTACCTTGCTGCAAAATCTTATATCTCTTTGTGCAGTGGTCTCTTTAGAAAAGAACATACACACAGAGACAAACAACTATGTTTATTATTATATATATTGGTTTTAGTCAAACAATATACTGAACTAACTTTTTAAAAATCGGGTTAACATGAACCCAACCTGCAGGAATCCAAACTCAGCCTGAAATCTTACGCATCCTGTCAAATAGTTTCTGAGCTATGCTTAAAAGACTACCTGCATTGCAGTTTATTTTACAATTATAAAGGAATTTGACATTATGAGTCCCAAATGTTACATCTGCATAATTCCTAAACTTCTTCACTGAATGACTATTGACTAGATGTTTGTTGTGAGCAGGGCTGCGGAGTCGGTAGGGAAAATGACAGACTCCGACTCATGGATTTTTGAAACAATCGACTCCGACTCCGGCATACACATAGGGTTTATCAAAAAGATTGAAATGCGCTTTAATTTTTTACCTGTTGGAGATATATAGATAATGCTAATTGAAAAAGTGTTCAAAATAAAATAGTAATTAAGATTAAGGATCGACCGAAACAGAAACCGAATTTCGGTAATATTTCTATTTTCGGCCGAAAACGAAAATTTCCAAAAAAATGTTTAAATAATTAACACATAATAAATATACATAGTTATTAATTAATTGTAGATGTAATTATAACCTGTGGTCCAAGTTGGCTCTCTGTGACTCTGACACAAAGTTTTTATTTTCATATAAAATAAAATGTAATTAGTAATTCATCAATGATACGAAATGATTTTCTAATTATAAATTGCATCTAATTAAAAAATCTTTTATGTATACATACCTCGATTTATCTTTTATAAAGAATTTTGTAAAGGATCATATGTTCTACTAGAACTTTCTCAAAGAATATTTGAAACACTTCTGTTTCGAACTAAAAAAATTATATTAAAGTTAAGTCTGCAGCTTTTCATGAGCAAGTGAAAACGGTCTTCAAATTTTAGTCATATAGTGTTCCCGCTAGGCTATTTTTGAAGGGCTCAGCGCCCTGCCCCTTTTAAAACCGGTAAAACGCGCCCTGCCGTTTTTTAAATCGGCAAACTGCGCCCTTCATATTTCAAAAATAGTCAAATGTGCCCGGAGTCGTTCTCAGCGATCGCTTTAAGCGATGCCTCGGACGTGCTATAGCGCATAAATCATGCGAAAAATCGGAGACGGGACGCAAAAAAATAGTTATTACGTGTCCGTGGGATGCGTAATTTCGTCAAAAAATCACGGAAAAACGCGAATTTCGTCAAAGGATCTCGGAAAAAAGGCGAATTTAGTCAAAGCCTTCAATGCACCAAAAAAGATGTGCAAACCAAACTTATCGGTAGAACATTCATAAAATGGGATTTAGTTTTTTTAAATGAGATTCTTAAAACTACAGCATGATTTCAGTGTACTTTAATAATGTATTCAGTATGTAGACCAGTGAAAAATCCCCCCCCCCTCCATTTCTTACTGCGGTATTACTGTTAATCGATTTATTACATTAATTTTACAACAAGTTATTTTAATGGTACTTTAAAGTACCATTGGTGCATAAAGGGTTAATCAGCCCCACAGTTCAGTTAAATATTTAAAATTATTTACTTTATTACTTTTTCTGTTTTGTTTGTTATTTTATTATAAAAGAATTTGAACTCTTAGAATATTATAATTTTTTCTATTCTAATTGTAAATTTTAAGTACAGTCCTCCCCACTTAATCGGGTCACGGATAATCGAATACCCCGCTTATTCGAATAGAATCCTCCGGAACCGAATTTATTCCCATTGGTTCTATGTTATTTTTCCCCGCTTAAACCAAGTACCTTTTACGAACGTACCCGCTTAATCGAATAACAACTGTGTGACCGATGTTTGAAAATAGGTGCAGAAAGCACGTTTCAGCTAGAACTTATTTCCATCTTTTGTCATTTTTGGTTCCTTTAGGCTTAAAACAAATTTTCAGTTCTTCCTGCAATGATTTTGGACAGCAGGTGTATAATGGACAGGTCAAAAAATTTCCCACCTTGATCTTCCCACCATCACTTCTTACTGTGAACTAGGCTTTAATGGCAACGCGCCGTCACTCGAGATGGTAGTTGTAATATTTTGCACTCATTCGAAAAATAACTCTTATATTTATTCCTTTAAATTTCCACTTAAACAAACCACTTTCAACGATTTTTTTTAAGGCATTATAAGTAACGTAACTTAGAAGTAGCAAAGTTTTGACCAAATTTAAACGAGCTGCATTAAGTGTAATGTAAACCTATAAATGTATGTACTGACATTAAATTATATGTATTTACTTTCTATTAGCATTTGTATTTATTTTATTTTATGTTATTCTGTTAACGATTATTATGCTGTTAATTATATATACCGTAGATGGTTATTTCGCCTTTTTATTACGCATTAAATATTGCAGTTATTATTCCCCGTTTAATCAAATACCCCGCTTAATCGAATATTATTTCGGGAACCGTCAATATTCGTTTAAACGGGGACGAATGTATAAAGTAAAAAAAAATTATAAATAAAGTATAAAGTATTGTAATAAATGTAAAGTATAAATAATCAATCATCCAATCTAATCTACCTCTTCTTCCCCCGCCTCCCTCCTTCTTCGAAGGTTAAAATATTTAAAACTAATTTTTTTTACTTGCAACTCTGTCACTTTATTGCGACAATAAATAACCAATCATCTAAATTCTGCTTCTCTTTCTTATCAAACATACCAAATTTAAAGGCTTTTATTTTTTCTGTCCTAATTGTTAAAATTTTACTAACGATAAATAATTCATTATATAATCAACCTCCTCCCCCCCCCCCCCACAAAAAAAATCGCTTTTGTCTCTTTGCCCCCACCTTCACAGCTCACAAAGCTTATGATCTTTAAGTTATATTTGGTGATTTATTGTAATAATAATTAATTGGTCACCCATCTAAATTTTACTACCCCTTAAAATCTCTGCTTTACCCTTAAAACTGCTAGTTTATGGGACTAATAATTTTTTAGTTTTTTTATTTGAAACAAAATTACTTACCTAGATCTTTGAAAAATCAATTTAAGAATATATATATATATATAATCTGTTACTAAATATGCACATAAACAATGATGAGTTTGTAGTAATGTATAATTCTTATATCAGTTTCGAAGATCTACATTTTCTCAGGGTCGAAACTGGGGGGAAGGGGGTGGCAGAGGAGACATGTACCCCAGGCGCCAGTTGTTGATTTTTCTCACGTCCATGTTTAGCACTATTTTGTTAAAATCGTCCTGTCTGGGGTATGCCAAAGCACAGAAGAATCTAAGGATATGGCATAAGGATGCTGTATAAAGCGGATTTTTTTTCAATTCCGTTTTCAAGATTTTAATGAATCAATATTTGACAAAGTAGATTAAAGTAGTTCAGTATTACATATTTTATGATTACATAATTTAAATTTTAAAATATGTTGGCTATTAGAAAATTAATAAAATTTTCTTTGTAAATATACTTTGCGGAGGAGGGGGGGGGGGGGGCACCAAAATCCATGTTTGCCCCGGGTGCAAAAAAGGCTAGTTTCGGCCTACATTTTCTGAAGAAACAATGCCCTTTTTCGCTGAAAAAAGTGCCCTCTTTCAGCTTCAACTGTGTCCTTTTTGTGGCTAGCACCCTGCCCTTTTTTTTCCTAGAGTGAACACTAGTCATATATGCATTTCTTGTTTTCTAATTTGCACTCACATCTTGAGTCAGTCGTGTCGTGACTGATATTTAGAAACAGTGAAGTTCATAGCAATGAATAAAGAGTGTCTCATATGAGTCAATACAGCTCGAATCGATGAATCACGTTGAAAATTTCCTAAGGAAAATACGAGAATTTTGGAATACAGATAGTTTCGGTCAATAATTTTCAGTTGATCTCTAATTAAGATTATATTCATTAAACGTTTTTAGTGAGTTAGAGTAAGATTATACTGAGTTCGGCCATTAATTTTTAAAAAACTTTCCTTTTAAACAATTTTTCTATACAGTCCTGAATGCTAATGATCCTGTTTCTAATATTTTATTTTTATAACCGCCATAAAACGGACGTTTATAAATTTTGATTCGGAATATGCAACATTAAATAAAAATGTAATTATTTTACAATTAAAAAGATTCACTTACCTAAATATAATTTGAAGTTAATGATACGAACAAATGATTTTTATCTTGTCAGCTGCAAATTAAAACCAAATTACGCGAAAAGAACATATGCCTGCTTAAGAAACAAAGATATTTTCAATTTGAACTTTGAATAGAATGAGTAAAAGAAAATTGTGCTTCGACCGCACTTTATGTGAAAGATTGGCAAGTTGTCATTGCCTTTCATTCATAGACGTAAATGCTATTATCTACATTTACACTATACTAATAAAATCTTAAATAAATTAATGCCGATTTCCAACGAAATGGGGGGGAAGGGGGTAATCGACGAATAAGGAATAATCATGAAAAAAAGTGAGAAAATAGAAAAATCTTAAAAAACATATATTACAAAAGATAAAAGAAAAAAAAAAGCCATTCTGAGGCATGAAATGAGTTCCTTCACCTGCCTCTCAAAATTCATGAAATAATTGTTTTTTTCTACAGTAGGTTAGAATTACTGTCCTCCATCGGATAGGATAACCAAATTTAGCCAGAAGCAGATAAACTTTAAATGCTTCTTGTCAGATTTTGACACTTTTAATATCGCTCACCCGCAAGAAAAGTGACACATCTCGCAAAAATTCATTTTGCGTTTTATTGCACTAATAGGTCTGTCATAGGTGCTACAGTACATAGTATTGTTACACAAATAGTTTCATAAGTGTAGTTATACAGAAAATCACTTTATTACGCTATATGTGCATTCGTCACGAAAGAAGAGGGGTGAATTGTGCAGGAAGGTAAAGTTACCCAACCCTCCAAACCTCATCCTAAGCCTTCATTCTTAAAGGTTTTATGCTTTTATGCACAATTTTACTGCTGCATGCAGAGATAAGTGTTACAGTAAAATCATGCAAATTTTCTTTTGCCTCTCCTGTGAAATTTACTTTTGTCGAGATGTGTCACTTTTCTTGCGGGTGAGCGATATGACCTGATTTTTCAAATGAAATATCTATATATTTGAATATTAATGAATGTATTTAAGTTCATTTTAATACAAAAAAGATAAAATTGTACGCTTTTTTCATAATTATTTATTCTATAAAATATGAACTAATTTTCTTTCGGCTCGAATCAGGGTCGGATTGACGATTTTTTTTTTCCATTTTCAGATTTGGTTGACGAATTCCTTTTTGTCGGGTTTCGGGTTGACTTTTCGCAGAAATTTCAGATTCGGATCGGGTGCAACCTGGCACTTGTGGAAAGACTCTAGTTGGAGCTTAGAAATAGTTTAGAAACGTCCGAGTTTTGGGTAAGAAATATTTAAGAAGAAAACTGCAGTTTTTTGTTTTAATGAGAAAAATTCTGTATGAGTTCAGTAGTCCGATATTGTAGTGATAGCGGCATTAATCGATTTCATATTTTTCACACATTCTCTTTTATCTGAAATACTGAAAAAAAGGACAGTATAAGTTGGACAAAGGATCTATTGTTATCTGAAGTAGATTGTTGCATTCGTTAGGGTCCGATTCGAACGGTTGTTCAGATTGAGTTGGCGCTAAATGTTTTTCTTTGTGGGCCAGTCTGATAATTATTATTGCGGGTTCAGGTCGGGTTGACCCGGTTTTTCAAAAGGAAGTCCACAATATTGTTTAACTTATAAGTCGAATAAATAAATATATATTCCTTTTCCTACACAGAAGATAAAAGTGCTGTTAGAGATGACTATTTTTCATAATTTCAATAAAATTTTTATTTTATTTCATTTCGGATCGGGTTCAGGGTTCAGGTTACTTTCCGGTTTGCTTCGGATTGAGTTAAAATATGAATTTCAGAACCTGACCCGAACACGGATGGACAGAGGTTAAATTGAAACATCTATTTTTGTCTGAGATAGATTCCTTCATTGGGTTGGGTAGTTGGACCGACACGGGGTTCGGGTTGCGTTGGACTTAATTTACAAAAAACAATAAAAAAAAAATCAAAACTCATTTTAATTTAATTATTGTACAATAGTGTCGTCTATGAGCTGAAGAAGTACGTAAATGAATCAATTTAATGACTGATGTAGGAAAAACATCACATCTGCTCTTTCTTTTGCCTTGTATTTACTCATTAACGTGTCAATAAACTGAAAAATAACTAAATATTTATTAATGTATAGAGTTAAAAAATAAAATAGTAATTCAGCTCATAAAATTTAAAATTAAGCGTAATTGGTTTTATTTTTTATTTCACTTCTAATTGTTCAACAAAAAGTTTGGAGTCTGAGTCGGAGTCGGCGTATTTTTAGCGACTCAGACTCTTTTCACCGAAAAATCACACCGACTCCGACTCCGCAGCCCTGGTTGTGAGGCCAGATGATTCCACACAAATAAGCATTTTTTTGAACACTTGATACAATTATGATTATTATGCATTTTTTAGCAAATTTATATTCATGACTTTGTTAACACATTCGCTGCCATCTACAAGATTACTCATATTTGGCAAACTGGGTTTCCTTGCCGGCTACGAGATAACTAGTTATTGATCTTCTTATCTAAATCACCAATTAAGAACACTGCCATAGAAAATACCTGCAATGTTTCATATGCCAACAATGAACATATTCGTGTGAATTTATTTGTTGCTAAAAGTAATTTGTTATATGTATATAGTACTTAAATAATAAAACAGAAAATAATTAAAAGTGCTAAATTGCAGATATGATCTTGGTGTGTATGAACAGATGCATCTCAGCTTTGGCAGCGAACGTGTTAATAATAAAGTCTTTGAAGGCGGATGAAGACTTGAGACACTAGACATTAGGGCAGGGTCGGCGAACCTATGGCACGCGTGCCACTTTCGGCACGCCAAAGAATAATTTTGGCACGGCGCGGCGTTGATTATGTCTCTAAATGAGGATCGGTGATTTTACACAAAATACACAAAACTTTTGATTTAACTTAGATGATCTGATTAAATTCTAAATTCGATTAATTGCAAATTGAAGCGTTTTAATATTATTCAGTATGGTTTCGAAAATTTTTCAAACCAAGAAAATATTTGAAAACTATCAAAAAGGAAAGATTATTACAGATGGTAAATTATGGCAACTTGGAAATTAATTTCAGAACTATTTAAATAAACAGCGTTTTTTTTTTTTCTTTCTTCAATTTTAACAATTTTTTCTACTATTTATATATGTCATTTTCAAAAATTTAGAATATAAAAAATCAGAGAGTGGTTGCAATATGAATTAATTTAGTTTGCATTCTGCTGAAATTAATTGAACATGATATTAATTATTTTTCATCCAAGATACAACAATTAATCACATTATGTTTTTAATTAAATTCTAAAGTATAACTGTTTCTATAATTTTTGAAGTGTAATACTTACATATGTTACTCATTTTAGAAAATATCTTAATAAGTAATTTTCAAATAGTTTTGATTCATTATATTTAAATCCACTAAATTTGTTTTTTAGTTGGCATGTCAAGGTCAAGTAAAATATTTTTAAAAAGAAAATTGGCACGCGACTATAAAAAGGTTCGCCAACCCTGCATTAGGGTGTCCCAGGAGAGGCTAAAAAAGTAAAAAGTTTGAAAATGCCAAGTCTCACCTTTTAAAAGTATTCTTTCTATCATAATATGATATTACAAAAAAATTCAAGTCATTTCACAAAGGTTTAGGGGTCCCCCAAGCTAATAGAAAATAGGGAATTTATGGCAAATTTTTAATTTCTAATTAATATGCAGGATTGCAGAATTTTACCACACTTCTCTTATAAATTTTTTATCCTAAAATTTGTTTAAGAACACTTTATCATGTTTAACAATGATTTCATTTGATGCTATATTTTTATCAAATTTCTTTATAAAAACTTATAAAATTACTATCCGAACACCATATTTCATTTTTCTGATCATTACTATAAATAAACACATAAAAAAGACATAAAAAAATGAAAAATAATTCACAAACCATATCAGTACCCAGTCTCTAATATTATAAATTTTTAATAAAAACTGTAAAAAATATTAGTTGTGTACTTTGTACCACCAAGTACTCGGCACTCGGCCATTTACTACTTGGCTGAGTACTGTTACCGAGTAGTTGTGTGTAAATAAAAACATGCATGTTGAGCATATAATTATATTTTTTTAAATTAACTTCAATTTGAAATTTAATTTATTCTGCCGTTTTTAAAGACAGTTTTTGTTCATTAATTTTTTTTAATCATACAAAAAAAATTGATACATTGAAAGAAAAATTAAGAAACATGAAATTAAAACTGATTTTCAACCCATAACTGATTCTGATACCTGAAATCTGTTTATCAAGAATAGTTATTGCTTGCTCTAACAATTGAATGAATAATGCAAAATGCTTCATATTTTCTAGCTTCACCTTTTTTCTTTTGATAAAAAAAATATATATTGGATTCACAATTTTTTTTTTTCATTTTTTCATATGTAAAGCATACAATGGTGCTATTTTAGCAGTACTTATAGCCAGGGCTGCGGAGTCGGTGGGGAAAAATGGACGACTCCGACTCCGGGAATTTTGACAGATCCGACTGACTCTTTCGCTCAAAAATGGACCTGATTCTGACTTTGCAGCACTGCTTAGAGACCTTTTTTTTTTTTTTTTTTTGAGGTGGCAGGCAAATTTACAACAGTAAAAGAAATGCACTATCTCCTGAAAATGTAGAATGACTTGTGTCTTTGCACTATAATTTACAATATAACAAATTTAATTATTCAAATATTTTTTAATAGCATTTATTGCATTTTCTCTTTCCACAAACTATTTCTTTATCCAAAATCATAGTCTTTTTCTATATAGTAAATAAAATTTTAATTTGTATATAAATGTAAAATTAATTATTGATACACGTCGCTATTACATTACAAGTTTTTTCTTAAAATTTATATATTTTATATACTGAGTAATTAGTTTTGATGAATTATTTTTCTTAAAATTTGTATATTTTATCAATATATTTTTATACCGAGTAATTAGTTTTGATGAATTATTGCATATTATTCATTTATATTGAAATAACTTTTTACAGGTCAGTTATAAATTTCTCTGTCTTCAATAATGCGTAAAAATATTAAATTCTTACAACTACTCACTATTGATGTACAGAGTATAATATCGAGTACTCTGCAAGACCCTAAAAAATATTATACAATTTGGTGTATAACAATCTATGTTTGTATGCAAGGAGTGAGAAAATTTTTCATTGAAAAGTTGGCTCTAGACATACCATATTCTTTTCTATGTAATTTAAACACAATTTTCAATTTTCTACATTTCAAAATATCTTGCGACAACCATAAACACAGACATACAAATTTGTGTCAACATTTGAAGTACTTTTTTTAATATTTATATTGATAATGAATGCTGGATGAAGCTATAACATGTTGCTTATTAAAAATTCTCTTTTTCACTGAGAAGAGTTTATTATAATAATAAAGTAATTATTTTTCTTTATTACTATTTTTTTTCTGAGAACTGAAAAACATAACTCTCCAGCTGTACAGCAACAATCAAATAACAGGGTGTTTATTCCAGCTCAGCTACAAATTTACCTAAATTTTCCAAGTTTACCATACCAGTACAAAAAATAAATTAATTAATTTAAAAAAAGTCCAGGTATCAAGATTTTGCGATTTCTATTGTTCCAAATCAGCAGACATTAGTCGTCAAATGCAACTAAATTATTGCATTTGATGACTACAAAAGTATTCCCAGTCATGATATTTGAAGCCCACCTTTTTTTTACACTTATTTTTGTTTAACTTTAAAAGATCTGGTTTGAATTTTAGCTTGTTTTTTCCCCTGTTGCACATGATACTTCCAAAGCTGATCATCCCCTTTTAGAAAAGAGCAGGAAGGATGGGAGGGGGGGAGGGACTCACTTTAGCAGAGAATGTTAGCAGCAGTGACCCGGAGCCGAACAATTTTTGATGCTCCAGCTCCGCTCCTAGAGAAAATACCGCGGCTCCAGCTCCGGCTCCAACTCGGCTCCGACTTCGCGCTTTTAAGTTGCAGATTTTAATTTACATGTTTAATTTTTTGCTCACAAATACTTTCTATCTTCATTAAAGATCTGACAAAATGCATTTTTCTTCTCATCAAACTTGAAATGCTTGTTCAGAAAATATGACATCTTTTAGCTTTTGCTTTTAAAATAGAAAGTTTGGTAGAATTTTAAACACAAAAATCTTAAATTTCTTCTACACTTTCCGAACAGCCAAAAATGTACGACTACACATGTAAACAACAGGCAGCCATATTTGTTTTCAAATAGTGTTGTCACTTAGTTCAAGTAGAAAGTAGAAGTAAAGTAGTGTTGCCATTTTTGAGAAGTTTTCCTTCCCTAATAATAATAATAAAAACCTAAAAAATGATATAATTAAAATACTGAATAATGATGTAATTAAAATATTTTAAGCCTAGAAATTTAAAAGACTGAAAAAAAAAAAAAAAAAGATTTAAAAGAATATTAAAAACTAAAGAAGCCCTGAAGCTGGGGAAAATTTAGAGCTCCAGCTCCAGGAAAAACACAGCTCCGGAGTGCTCCGGCTCTGGGCTCCAGCTCCAGCTCCGGGTCCCTGGTTAGCAGTGTTTGAATTCAAATGAATATATTAATTTATGTAAAGTTTTAAAGTTTACATTTATTCTGACATTTAGTACAGATGACTGTGAGAGGAGATTTTTAGCCAGTTGAATTCAATAAATAATTATACATGTAACCATTTATTCACTGATACTGTTAATGATTTATTAATGGTAAAACTGTATGGAACCAATTTAGCAGATTTTTGTCCAGATAAAACTATAAATCTCTAGTGGAATGATGTAGCTGAAGGACAGATTAGAGTTCACATAAAAAAAAAAAAAAAAATCTTTTGAATGATCAGAGGTCTGTCCAGGGGGAAACTGAGTTCGTTAACAGACTCTTTACAAAATTCGATGATAGTAGAATGGACTCTTCACAAAAATAAATTTAGGAAAAACGGCTCTTTCACATTTTTTTTTTTTTTTTTTTTTTTTTCGAGAATTGTAGATACACACTGTGCAAGATCTCAATCTATGAACAGATTTTAGTTTTGGAAATTTTTTTGAGTGATAGTAAACTATATATACATAAATAGCACTTTTGCTAGCAATTTTTTTTTAAATCTATACATATAATAATCATATATACATATAATAATTATTGCATTATTTATACTAATCTGAACATTCTGTCTAAAAAATATATTAGCTTGTTTCTGCAAAATTCAAACGTCTCAAATTTTGGGAGACTAGGAATAAATGGGTTAACTAATGTTTTGTGAAATTACTTTTTTCACAAAAATAACAATTAAATTCACAAAAATAGGACCCTGGAAAAAAAAAACCTGGACAGACTCCAGATGATTATTTATTGTTTGATTTGTGAATAAAAAATTTATCATCTGAAAACTTTATTTTTAGTATGTAACTTTATTAAAATTAGTGGCTATTGTTTGAGTTGCATCTTTGCAATCTACATATAGTCAAACATTGTTAGCATTAAACTTCTTAATGTGAAATTTTGCTTAACACAAATTAATATAGCAGCCCCAACAGATAAGATGGTACCATCATTTTAACATTTAACACACACACACACAAAAAAAAAAAAAAGTGGTTGTTTTAATTTTATGGTAACAAAATTTTGTTTCTGATTTGCTAGGAAATTATCCAGTCTTAATTTTGTTTTACATGATCGAGTGAATTTTTCTATTAGTTTTGGAATCATCTCTATAATAATAGCCTAAGTCATGTGACTGTCATCAATAGTTCCGGGTTGACCGCTTCACTTTTTATATGCCAAACAGCCAATTTGGTAATTTAATGTTAGCCGGGCGCAGGTGATAAATCGCCAAATATTGTTACATCGCCATCATATCATCAGTATTATAATAGTCCATCGCATGCGACTGTCATAAACAATTTTTCAAGAGGTAAATTAAAACAAAGCTTTGTTTTTTAAATTAAATGTCATAGTTTATAGTATTATTTATTACTTTTTTTTTTCTTTTTTTTAAGAAATAAGAGAAAATTGAGAGTCATAAACTTTAATCATTTCAGTTTTAAATTAAAGTTATGTATTTTAAATAAAATGAGTGAAAATAATGAAATAAGAAAAAATACGACGGGTACAATGTTTGGCGATATATCACCTGCACTCGGCTAACATAAAGATACCGAGTTCATGATTTCTGTATCAGAATCTTCCGATTTGGCGAAGGATTGAGCAAGTAAATTAAATTATGAATAAAAGTAACATGATACAATGCTTAGCATAGATTTAAAGGAGACCAAACTGATCGCCAAGGGCGGCTTGTATAATAATAATGGAAAATGCTTTATATTAGTTTTGCAGTTGCTGCAATTATTATAATCTTGTAGATTAAGAACTTAAATAATTTTAAATAAAAACAAAATATTCGTGCTTTTCTATAAACTAGAATATAATGTTAGGAGTTATGTTAAAATTGAATTTTGGAAATTGCAACTAGAAATTTTAATTTGACACCCAAGATATTTACAGTAGGAGTCATTTGAGGCCTACCTTTAATTTCTCAATATTTATCACTGGTGGGTACAACGAAAAATCTTAAAAGTTGTGAATGTGAGAATGGAACTTTCACGACTGATTCTAAACGAAAATTTACTGTTTTTTTTTTTTTTTTTTTGTTTTTTTTTTTTTTTTTTTTGCAAAAATTACAAATTGTTGAACAGCAAAATATTTATTTCATGGTTAATGATTGCTTGATACCTCTATATTTCTTAATGAGAATATTTTTTGACATGCTAAACATTTTGCAGATACACTTTTAGTTACATCAGTTTGCATCCAGAATGTTTTAAACAATCAGGACAAAATTATTTATCACATCACAGTTAGATACAGGATGTATTGACATATTTTAATACAAAAAACAAAACCCTTTTCTTTTTAAATAATATAACTGCTCTGTAACTAATCAAATTTAAGGATTATAAATATTCTATAAATTAAACCAGGTAAGATTTTGTCGATTTTTCTCACATCTATGTTTAGCACGGTATTGTTAAAATCATCCTGTCTGGGGTATGCCAAAGCATAGAAGAATCTAAAGATGACATGGCATAGAAATCCTGCATAAAGGGGGTTTTCTTTCGATTCCATTTTCGAGATTTTAATGAATCAATATTTGACAAAGCAGATTAAGTAGTTTAGTATTACATATTTTATAATTATATATTTAAAATTTTAAAATAAGTCGGCTATTAGAAAATTAGTAAAATTCTCTTTGTAAGTATACTTTGTGGAGGAAGGGGTGCCAAAATCCATGTTTGCCCCGGGTGCAAAAAAGGCTAGTTTTGGCCCTGAATTAAACTAAAAAATGTTTAGTTCCCAAACAAAAATAAAAAAGTTGACAGAATCATCTAAGAAATCCCACAAAATGGTATATAGAATCAGTGAAGCTAATATTGAAAATCTCTGAGTTTTTCAGAAGGACTGAAAGGGGTAGACAACAGGAAATTGCATGAAAGGGTGAAATGCTCTTTACAGTACTTTAAAAGAGCAGAGAATTTCCTGGAACTTCAATTTCAAATCCTTAGTTTTATAGTCAGAAAAATTCCCTAAATTTTTATCGGGAGTTTCAAATTTCTCAGACTTTTTTTTTTACAGAAATTTCAAATTTCCCTGATTTTTCCAGGTTATCCAAGTGGTTAGATACCCTGAAATAATAGCATAGTACATTTTTTGCCCAATAATTATGGCATGTTTGTAAAAAAATTCACATTTGAGTTTTACAAACTCTACAAAAATAAATCTCTATATTTATTAAAACTCTATATTTATATTATCGACATTATAACAGCAGCTTTTTCAATATACACTATTTCATATGAAATTTATTGGCAATTATGTTGATTTTGACTCCTATGTAACTTTTACACCACCTGCTTTGGAAAGAAATTAAAAACATTTCACATCAATATTAAAAAATGAGAAAAAAAAAAAAAAACCTCAATCAGATACAAAAAATAAAAGCATGCCCAGCAGCAGAATTTTTTTCTGCAGTCTGCAACAAAAGTAGAAACTTTAAAAACAGTCTGCAGAACATAAGGACAAATACCCCTCTTTCCAATCCCTCATGCACTCAATCACAAATACTGGGGGGGGGGGGGGGGGTTAACATAAAATGAAAGTATTTTTTAAAGTAATTTACATTTTCCTCAACATTTTTAACACCACTATCTGAAAAACCTTTCATACAATGTCAAAATTTCTGTGAAGTTAGAAAACAGAATAACAGTAAAAATAATATATGAACACCAATTTCTAAAATTTTTGAAAAGATTGATTACAATGTGATAATATCAAAAAGTTATATATAGATGTAATAGTACAGGGATGAAAGTGCACTAAAGCCACTTTGAAGCAGCAAAAATCTATTTTTGTAGCAATAAAATCTATTTTTGTAGCAGCAAAAATCTAATTTTTTAGCAATAAAAGCTGTTATCGGATCAAACTGAAATTCTTGGAAAATCAAATTTGAGCAATTCATGCAAATACTATAAGTAATTCACATGTAATGTTTTATTTAGCAATCTTAGCTAGTTGTGCATTTCAAAATTTAACATGCTTTCACTCATGGCTAACTGATATTTAACCTGCCACTCAGCTGTAAAAAAATCTCGTGAAAACATCAATGTTGCAGCAAACTTTTCCGCGATTCTTTGACGGAATTCACATTTTTTCCCCCGATCCTTTGACGAAATGCGCATTTTTTAGCGATCTTTCGACTATGTTCTCGTTCCTTTCGACGATGTCCTCCTTTTTTTATCGCGATCTTTTGACGATGTCTGCCGTTTTTTATCGCGATCTTTTCACGATGTCTGCCGTTTTTTTTCGCGATCTTTTGACGATGTCTGCCGTTTTTTTCGCGATCTTTTGACGATGTCTGCCGTTTTTTTCGCGATCTTTCGACGATGTTCGCGATTTTTCAACGTTGTTCGCAATTTTTTCGCAATCTTTCGACGACGTTCGCGATCTATCGACGATGTTCGCTTTTATTCGCGATATTTCGATGATGTTCGCTTTTATTCGCGATCTTTCGATGATGTTCGCTTTTATTCGCGATCTTTCGATGATCGCTTTTTTTCGCGATCTTTCGATGATGTTTGCTTTTTTTCGCGATCTTTCGATGATGTTCGCTTTTAGTCGCGATCTTTCGATGATGTTCGCTTTTAGTCGCGATCTTTCGATGATGTTCGCTTTTAGTCGCGATCTTTCGATGATGTTCGCTTTTAGTCGCGATCTTTCGATGGTGTTCGCTTTTAGTCGCGATCTTTCGACGATGTTCGCGTTTTTTGCGATCTTTTGACGAAATTCGCATTTTCCCGCAGATCTTTGAAAAAAAAAATCGCGTTTTCTCCGCGATCTTTTTACGATATACGTGTTTTTTCGCGATCTTTTAGCGAAATCCGCGTTTTTTAGCGATCTTTGTGCAAAATTCGCTTTTTCCCGCGATCTTTTGACAAAATTCGCGTTTTCTCCGGTAATCCTTTGACAGAATTCACGCTTTTTCCGCTATCGTTTGTCAAAATTAACGCTTTTTCCCCAATCATTAGACGAAACTCGCGTTTCCCCGCCATTTTTGTGGAAAGTTGCTATTTTTCCGCAGCCCTTTGACGAAACGGGCTTTTTTTTTCGATCTTGTGACAAAATTTTCGCCATCTTTTGACGAAATTCGCCTATTTTACACGATCTTTTGACGAAAATCTCATTTTGTAGCGATCCTTCGATAAAATCCGCGATCCTTTGACGAAATTAGTGTTTTTCTGCAATCCTTTGACGAAAGTTGCTATTTTTCCGTAGCCCTTTGACGAAGTTCGTGTTTTTTCCGCGATCAATTGACAGAAGCCGCCTTTTTCCGCCAGCCTTTGACGAAAGTTGCTATTTTTTCGCAGCCTTTTGACGAAATTGACGTTTCCTTCTTGATCTTATGAAAAAATTTAGTTTTTCTTCGCGATCTTTTGACGAAATTCACGTTTTTTTCGCGATCCTTTGATGAAATTGGCTATTTTAACTGCAAACGATTGACGAAATTGTTTTTTCGGCGAACATTTGTCGAAATTCGTGATATTTACGTCCGAATTTTCGGACTAATGACCGATTTTTTTTTATTTCTAAAGAAATTACCTCTACGAGTATTGACTCATTTAATAATGAGCGTTTCACGATCGCGTGTCTAGTTTTCTCCGTGAATTATTTATATTTTAAAGGGAATCGGAGCTTCGTCAATCGCATGTGGCGTGGATCGTATTATTATGGCACATGGCAAATAATTTCTAACAAACTTTTTTTTTTCTAAATTTTAACAGTTGAAAAATAGTCTGCAGACCTTCTCAAGAGTCTGCGACGTGCGTCGCAGCGTTGCGCCGATTCTGCGCCCGGGAAAGCATGTATTACTCCTAAAAGAAGAGTTAGATTTACATAGTAGTTATTAAAACAACAGATATATTAAGAAAAGCTAAAACCTTTACTACATTCAATACTATATAAAATTCCACTGATGATTCTTGCTAACTTAAGGCTCCTGTCCCTGCTGGCGAAGACACTCACGAGCTAATGCTAATCCTATGGGGAGGGATTTATCTAATATCTCGTTTGCATTTCGATATTTTTGAATAATTTTTTTTTTTTGCATTGGATAGCCGAGGTCAGGTTCGTCTCTATATCGCATCTTTTATACTTTTTCGATTTTGGTCGCAGATATTTTTTGTAAAGTTACTTTCGCTTTCAAAACCGGTTCCGAAAATGAAAGTGTCATTCTAAAAAATATCTCCAACCAAAATTGAAAAAGTAAAAAAGGTGCGATCTAGAGATGGAATGCAAATGAGATATTAGAAAAATCCCTCCCCATAGGATTAGCATTAGCTCGTTAGTGCCTTCGTCAGCAGGGACAGGAGCCTTAAAGGTTATTATGTGCTATTCCTAAATAAGTAAAAGGCTTTTCAGACAATTTAAAATAGAATTAAAATTTATTCAGTAATATGTATTGTTAGTTGCAGGGTTTGAATTTCAGGGCGGGATGGCGGGATTCGCGCCGAAGATTTTAAAATCCCATCCAAAAGAATATCATAGGCAGGAGGCTCCCGTCCAAAAAAATTTCCCCCTTTTCCGGAAAGTTTGCATTTTTTAACTACGGTCAACTCTCGTGAATGCCTAGCGAATTTTGTGGTATTTTCGCGCGACCGATTGACGCATTTTGATAGTTTTTTAGTGCAAAAGATTGTTGAAATTTGCGATTTTTTCCAGGACCGGTAGACAAATTTCACTATTTTTTCCCCCGATATCAGTTGACAAGTTTCGCGTTATTTCCCGCGAACGATTGGCGAATTCAGAGGTAATTATGTTCCGAATTTTCCGAAAATTTAAGGCATTCGGTTCTGAAAATTATGAAAAATCGATCATCAATTCGAAAATAAAAAAAATAACAGAAAAATATCGCAAATTTCGACAAATGATCGCGGAAAAAGTCAATTTCATCAATCGTTCGCAGAAAAAATCGTCAATTTCGTCACAAATGATCGCGGAAAAACACAAATTTCGCCAAAGGGTTGCGGTAAAAAACAAATTTTGGCAAACGATCATGGAAAAAAGGCGAATTTTGGCAAAGGATCGCGAAAAAACACAAATTTCTTCAAAGGTTTGCGAAAAAACACAATTTCATCAAAAGATCAGTGAAAAAACGGAAATTTCGTCAAAGGATCGCGAAAAAAGCGAATTTCGTCAAGGGATCACGAAATTCACCAAAGAATTGCAAATTTCATCAAAGTATCGCATACAAACACAAATTTCGCTTCAATGGTATTTTGTCATGTCTGTATTAATAAAATTCTTTAAATAGCACACAAAATAACAGTGGATTTTAAATATATTTTTCTTCCTCCTAAATAGCTCAACTCCCCTCCATTTATAAATGTTGGTAGGGAGACTACCCTCCTACGAAAAATTGAATTTCAAGTTGTATATTTATTAAAACATACTTTTAAACCTATCTAAAGTATAAAATGACATTTATTCTGTGATGACCTCATTTTATTTTCCTAACTCAGAATTGTTTACAATTTTATCTCAGTCACAATTTGATAAAAATTGATATAGAAATCAAATTTATAACTTAAAATTAAACAGTGATGTCGTAAATGCCAATCTAAATGTTTATTAAAATTTAGCATTTTGCAGTTTTTCCCAGAATTGAAAAAAGGCAGGATCTTGCCGGTGGGAAAAGTAAAAAATTTAGATTCATAAGAGCATTTTTTAAGATTCGTACGGGCACATTTTTGTTTTAAAGGCATTCCTTTTTTATTTTTAAAGGAACTTTTAATATTTAAAAGTCAGAACAAAGTCATTCCATACAAAATGTGCAAAAATTGTAAAAAAAGTCATGACTACATAGTAACCAAATTTAATAAAATTTGGTTTTATATTTAAATATAGCTTAGCAAAATATCTTGACAAAAAATAAAACATTTTAGCAGTTCTGGACACTTAAAAAACTCACAAAATGGCACGTGTGCAACTGTTCAAAGCAGGGACCCGGAGCTGGAGCCCGGAGCCGGAGCGCTCCGGAGCTGTGTTTTCCCTGGAGCTGGAGCTCTAAATTTTCCCGAGCTCCACGGCTCCTTTAGTTCTTAATATTCTTTTAAATCTTATTTTTTTTTTTTTTCAGCCTTTTAAATTTCTAGGCTTAAAATATTTTAATTACAGTAGAAGATCTTTATAACGTGATTCTATATAATGCAATTCTCCATATAACGCACAACTTCTCAGATGTAAACAATGAATTTTGCAGGTAAGAAGCACCTGAAATCCCACATTGTAAAAATTGCTACTCTCTAGAAAACTACATTTGATACATTAATTCAACTTTATCTCCTTAATTCAAAACTTTTTAAGGAAAAAAATTGCTATTATTACAATAAATATTATATTTTTGGAAATGAGTAATATAATGAATGATTGGGTTCAGGTATAGTTGGACCATGTTTATAAAATAAACAATATAAAATGATCATATAATACAAAAATTTATAATTTGGATAATTCCTGGTGACAAGAAGTGCAGTATAAAGATACTCTAATGTATTTTGGTATGTTTCAGATTTATATGGTCGTGTTTACAAGGTAAATTTAATGATGTGTGAAATGTGATCCATAAAATGCAAAATTCTATATAACGCACAACCTTGCGTTTTTAGGTTTGCGTTATAAAGATCTTCTACTGTACATCATTATACAGTATTTTAATTATATCATTTTTTAGGTTTTTATTATTATTATTAGAGAAGGAAACCTTCTCAAAACATAGTAACACTACTTTACTTCTACTTTCTACTTGAACTAAGTGACAACACTATTCGAAAAAAAATGTGGCCGCCTGTTGTTTACATGTGTAGTTGTACAATTTTGGCTGTTTGAAAAGTGTAGAAGAAATTTATTTTTGTGTTTAAAATTCCACCGAACTTTCTATTTTAAAAGCAAAAGCTAAAAGATGTCATACTTTCTAAACAAGCATTTGAAGTTTGATGAGAAGAAAAATGCATTTTGTCAGATCTTTAATGAGGTAGAAAGTATTTGTGAGCAAAAAATTAAACGTGTAAATTAAAATCTGCAACTCAAAAGCGCGAAGTCTGAGCCGGAGCCACAGTATTTTCTCTAGGAGCGGAGCTGGAGCATCAAAAATTGTTCGGCTCCGGGTCACTGGTTCAAAGTTGCAAGTTTGAAGTTCCATATCTTGAAAACTATTTAACATAAATTAAAAATTTTATAATGCTGTAACCTCTGGAAAATTATCTTCATATTTATTTAATAATAATAATTTGGTAACACCATGGTTAAGCTTAAATTGGTTCTAAAAACTGAAAATTTTTCAATTTTGAAAAAGTTAAAAACATAAAATTCAAAGGAATTTTAAAACATCTGTGAAACTGATGACTAATGTAGTGTTACATATGAAAATCAAACTGCTCAAGTTTGGAACTTGCCATTTATTTCTTTCATCTTCAAATATCTTTGAAACTTTAAAAGAAAATTACAAAATCCTAATTTTTCCTCCTATGAAGGCACAAAAATCAAATGAAGGAAAAGTCAGACATCAACAATATTGCATGGGCATAAAGATCAAATAGCCCAAGCCCATGATATGCTTTTAAAAAAATTCAAGATTCCTAATATAACAGAATTGTATTAAAAAAAAGTAATATTTGTTACATATTATGTTTCGTTCCACGATGACAGAGTGTCAGTTGACAGTATATTTTTTCATCTCCATCTCATCACGGTTTTAATGTTTTCTAATCAATCACAATATAAAAACCTACCAGATTATGTTTTGGATTTCAATCAGACAATTTATGTTTATTTTGTGGAAAGTAATTGTACAGTCAACTCTGTGAAATCCGCCAATGTATAATCTGCAAACGTCTATTATCCGCACTACGCTTTGGGATGTAAACAATGAAAATTGTCATTAACAATTTAACTCAAAGTTAAATTTAGTATATATATTTTTTCAGTAATCAATTTTCCAATGAATTAATATTTAAATATAAATTGGGATATAAATATTTAAATCTTCTTGAATAACAAAATTTTATCTCTGTGCAAGAAGTAAAATAAGTGTTCATAGACTTAAAAAAAAATTACTATTGTGTTGTGTCAATGTTTAAAATTTGTATTTTATACGATTTAAATTTTCTTTAATCTTAGTTATTAAATATAATCAGCCAGTGTTGCATTATGTTTTTCTTTTCCATTGTAATTTTTGTGCAGTTGTTTTTAATTTATAGTCAGACTTAAAAAAATAAACTGTAAACAAAGGGATGATCTATAATCCGCAAGAATGTATAATCTACAAAACCCTTGGTCCCTAAGTGTGTCGATTTCACAGAATTGACTGTATTTCAAATATGTGTACCTTTTTTTATCACCTTGCAAACTATTTCAGAAAAAAAAAATAGTGTTGTCATCTATATTTATATAGGATTTCATGGTTCGTTGATATATATCAATGGATATATGTCATGATATATATCTTGATATATATCCGATATTTATTGTTAAAATATCAAGATTTTTGATATTTTCAAATTCTTGATATTTATTTTCAAAATATTAAGATGTTTGTTATTTTGTATATTTGATATTAATTTTCAAAATATTACTGTGCAAGATAATTTTGATATTTTCTACAGTCAAAGCAAGTGCAAGTGAAATTTCCACCTGTTATTGACCACATATTGTCATTCTGTAGATAATGAACTTTTGCCTCTGGCAGTAACTTTTTTAAGAAAAGAAGAAAACAAATCTTTTCCAAGCTTTATGTTTGAAACTTTTATTTTTAATTTTAGAACTAATAATTATGCTAGGCAGTTAATTCAGAACAACCTTTGAAAGATAAAATGTAATTTAGATAATCATTTATATACAGCCAAAGTTTGTTAATATATACCAATGGATATATATCAGATATTTATTTTCAAAATATCAAGATTTTTGATATTTTCATATATACTTGATATTTATTTATCAATTTATCAAGATGTTTCATATTTTCTGCATTTGATATTTATTTTCAAAATATGAATACATGCAAGATATTTTTCATATTTTCAGTCGTAATTCATAATATTTCAGTGTAAAATAAATAAATTTTCAACTGTTATTGACTGTGTGAATCTGTAGATAAAGAACTTTTGTCTCTTCTTTATGTGACTTTTTAGACAAAAAAGGAAACAAATGTATTTTTCAAGCTTCAGATTTGAAGCTTTTATTTTTAAATGTTGAATTAATAATTATGTGTGACGTAATTAATTCAGAACAACCATTAAGTGTATAAAGCAAATTGTTACTGTTTTCAATTAGTTCATCTTCAATTTTGTTCTAAGTGAAAAAAAAAATAAAATAAAAAACAGAAAATAAAAAGAAAAATACATTTTTAGAATATTGTTTAAGTTTTCATATTAAGTACAATATATTTTAGTTTCTAATCTATATTATGTTAGAAAACATTTATTATCAGCGGTAAGTTGGCTGCTTTGAAAATATCGGATATATATCGAAAATATCAGATATATATCAAAATATAGGATATTTTTGATAATTTTCGAAAATATCATGATATTTACGAACCCCTAATTCATAATAAATATTTTCTTTGCAGATAATATTTTATAAATAAATATAAATTATCATTAATTTTCAATGAAATATTGATATGTAAAATTTCATTTATTGAAATATATAGATAGTATTACATTACTAATAATTAATAATAATAATTTGACAATAATCTAACAAGGGAACCACTTTTGGTGTTGCTCGCACCTAGCATTGAGACCTGGTGCATTTTAAAGCCCATTATGAAGTTTGAGAATCGATAAAATTTTTCTGTTAAAATAATATTTCTTGATTTTACAGCAGCATAACTTTCGGAAAATGCAATTTTCGAGACCACTTATCGTACTATTAACATTGAATTTTTTTAAAGAAAAGCATTTAAAACTAAAAATTAGTTAATAATAAGTATAAAATATTTTTAAAAGTTCGAAAATTCCTTCAAAAACTCATGAATTTGATTTTGAAAAATTGCAACATTATATTCATATTTTTGGCAAGGAAACAGTTGGCGTTTATTTTCAAAAGTAGAGTTTTATGGCAACCCTAGCCAAATGTCATAGCTGAATTTGTAATGGCTAAAAATTGCAATGTCCGATCTATTTAGCAACATTAATTTTCTAAATTGTGTAAAAATATTAATTTACTTTATGATTACTTTTACCAAAGGACCATTTAATACAGCAACATTTCATTTTAAACATTCGAAACTTTATCCCATTCGATTTCAAAAGAAAATTGTTTGCTTACTTTCTATTTCACTAAAAAATAGTTTTCAATGATCTTCGAAGCTTTTATAGAATTATATTTATTACTTACATATTTATCGTCTGCATAGAAAAAGAAATAAAACCCTAATATTTGTTTCTTATGCTATCAATTATTTTTTTAAAAAATCGCAATCTGTATACTAGTAATATGTGCTGTATATTTTAGTCTTTGGATAAAGCGGTTGGAAAAATTGTAGCGCCATATTTGGCGACTTAACTCACTTTTGGCATGAAATAAATAAAAATGTAATAATAAAAAATTAAAAGTATAAAAAAGTACATAAAATATGATCTTAACAGAGAAATTTTATTGGTTCTCTAACTTTTATGTATAAGGCTACAAAACGCACCAGGTCTCGATGCTAGGTGCGAGCAACATCAAAAGTGGTTCCCTTGTAAGTATTAATACTATTGTATCATTGTATTTTTTAATAATAAATTATCAAATATAATAATTTGTTATTATCAAACCAATTATCTATAAATTACAGTGACATATTTAATTTTATAATATAATAACAACAATAATTTGATAATTATAAATTACAAAATATATTAATTTATCTTTATCAAGTATTCTATATTCAATATTCTATTATTTCATATTCAAATTGCTATAATTATTTATAAATTGTATGAAAATTACATAATAATATACTAAAATATTAAATCTAATTAGCTGTTTGGAATATCTAAACATTGCTTATTTATTAATTATAAAAAAATAATTATCTAATTAATGTGTATTATAACATATTTTGATAATGGTATAACTAAAATGAACTCTATTTAAGCAAGGTAATTTTTATTTTTTGATAGATGTATGATGTTACATAATATTAAGGGGCAATTTATATATGGAGTGAAATAAAAAAAGAGAAAAATCACCTCTATAAGATAAGACTACTATTTATTTGAATGTATCCCTAAAAACAGTTTCATATCATATGAATACTTTATTAATTTTTATACACCATAATTATAATGCGACAAAAACATATCATGTTAATCATTAACTGAAAAAATCAAAAGAAGTATAAATGATATTGATGTTAGCTTATTGTTAGTTCAAATAATATCATGCACCTTCCTCCCATTCACACACACACACACACACACACACACACACACACAAAAAAAAAAAAAAAAAAAAAAAAAAAGAACAAAGAGATAGAACAATAAAAAAACAAGAAAAATATTTAAAAAATTAAAATAAATATATTTTATCATTAAAAAGGTAAATAAGATCAAAACTGAATAATTTACATCCATAAAGAGTTAAAAAAAAAAAAGAGAGAGAAAGAAAATTTTACTGTGCTGTGATCTATGTCCAGTGACTTAAACAAAATTGGTTATTAAAAGAATTTTATAATTATCTGAATAGATAGTGTTTAATTGCTTATAACTAAATAATTAATATTAAAAAAACATTTTTATTAGTAATATGTTTAAATTACTCATTGATAAGCTCATTTGCAAAATTTAACTCTTTATTTGTTGAGTAATAAATAATTTTCTAATTGCGTTAGTATTAAATATTTTAAGAAAATCACATGAAGCTATTTCTAAAGCAGAGTTGTTTGTCAATAAAAATAAAATAATGTAATTCACATAGAAAATTACAAAATAAATAAAAATAGAATATTAAATAAAGTTGTGTATTTAATAAATGAATTATTATGCAGTTCCTTCTGTTGAAATTAATAAAACTTTACTTGGACTTTCACCAAATTACCTTTAATTATTTAAAAATATAGCTTGCAGGTGATTTAAAATAACTAAACAATAATAGTAAAAATATATAATTGATGGTAGATGTATTTTTATTTATTATAAACCACTGGCTTACTACAACATTTACAAAAAGTTTTGCTAATCAACTGAAAAAAATTTTAAAAAATGTTGATGGGATGAAAATGTCGCGCCTGATATGATAAAAGCACCAAGCTGGTAAACCTGTACGTACTAGTTTTCTAATAAGAGAATGGACTTTACCCATGTGACGTCAGCCGTGGGCAGAGTTGGGTTTTTGACATCAAAAACTGGTTTAAACTGTCATAAACAGGTTTAAACCATCAAAAACTGCCAAATGCATATAACATACTAAAACATTTTAACAACAATAGGTAACCATTAAATAAGTCAATGATTTATGTGATCTTTATTTAAATTTATTGTAATTTAATAATTTAAAAAAAATTAAATTGTTAATTGCCATAAAATATTTTTATTTTTTTAAATTTTCAATCAGAAGATAATCTTTTCGTACAATTAAATAATCTGGATAGATTTTACCCCCCAGCATGCTGCAGCACACGTGTTCACATTTATTTACACCCAAATGATTTCTGAGTTTAGAGTGTATGAAGCATTATAAAATAGCCTGTCTCTTAATTGATGCTGAACTAGTAGGACTTGATAGCAAAAACATTGCTAGATGAGCAAGTTTTGAAACAGGCTCAAAAAGCTATTGCATTTAATGATACCTTTCCACCAAGTAATAGGGTCCTCCCTATAGCACTGAAATAAGAAGACGGGAAAGGGGATTCTTTAGCTTCATACGCAATCAGTTATGGGTAACCATCCATAAATTCTCTCTGTAGCTCAAACACGAGCTGAATCAACTGATACATCAGTCAACCCTTGCCCCTGATGGTTGGGATGCAAAATATAAGCCAAACAATGGTATGGTTTCATGATTTGATCCCTTCTATTATGCACTTTTCAATATGGGGCTTAAGTGAATTTTCTTTTAGAAGACCGAGCCAATTTTGTTCAATTTTAAAATCGAAAACATATTTTTATATATTTAAAAGAAAGCTGTTTAAAAAGAATTTTGACTTTAAGCTTTTTTTTCATTATTACTTCTCTTGTTTTGTAAATGCTTAAGATTAATAATCCAATTTCAATTTTGAATGGAATGGTTATTGCTTAGACTAGAACAACATTGATGTGCATTATCTTGTTATATATACAAAAAAATCTGCACTTTTCTAAGTTTTTATTTCTTATAAAAAAAAAAAAAAAAAAACCTAGCTAGTGCTTTAAGCTCTCAAAAATAAGAGAAATTAAAAGGATTTTAAGTATGGTATTTTATGGAAGAAACGCTGTGGCGTTTACGGGTTTAAAAGTTAATTTTCTTTCAAGTACGGCGTTTACACCATGTGCGGTGTTTATGATTTTTTTTTTTTTTTTTGCATGTGTGTATAAAATTGGGATAAAATAAAAATTCCTTTAGAGTGTTTTCAAGCCCCCTGCCCAACAACTTTCTGACTTTGCTGATAATGAAATCTGTGACATTTCTGATGATGATAGCGAACCATACAGCGTGGAAGAAGAAAATTTACAACTCATCCATTCTGATATTGAAGACTCAGATTTTGAGGGCTTCGAATAGAAACTAAAGATCGCCTAAAGTAGATACGACCCACTCATAAAAAGCGCGCCAAGTTGCGCCGACCACTTAAAAAAACATGGAACGCTTAAGGAGAAGGTCTGAGTCCCGTGCTCTGGGTGGTTTAAATACCAACTGACGTCTCCTTAATTTAAAAATTACATAAAAATATTTTAAACACAATTTAAATATTTTAAATAAAATTTTAGACATCTTAAGATATTAAAAATGAGGCACCCTACACTTACACTGTTCAGAAAACTTTGATTAAAGTTAGGTCAATATGACGCTGCCAACAAAAGTAGCGTTGCCACGGGTGCGGCGTTTACAACAGGTGCGGCGATTACGATATTTTTAATCTTATTGAGGCCAGTTTTCAGTAGTGCGACGTTTCTTCCATAAAATGCAGTAAGAGAAAAAATCTACAGCTCAGGTGAGCTTAATGTCTACTTTTTACAAAAAAAAAAAGGAAAAATTTACCCTGTTAAAAAATTGCACTTAACAATAATACTTAACTATGTACTAATTATTGATATACAGTAATGTGAAGTTAAAATATCCCGTGTAATGTTTGACATTTAATGTGAATTTTTACAGATTAATTTAGTATTTTAGGTTTTTGACATGACAGTTTAAACCGTCATAAACTGACACATGTCAAAAACCTACCAACCCTGGCTGCAGGTAAGGAAAAGAAAAACTCCAATTGACGTGAAGAACATTTTAACACCGCTCCCTTTTCGTCCAATAAACAGGCTTTTTCGGAGGGTTTTTCCCCCGCAGAGGCATGGCTGTTGCCATTCGTGGATAAAGTCCATTTCAATCTAAGTCCCCAAGGATGCACAATTTCTTATTTATGCTATAACGGTTGGGATCGGTGAAAATACGGGCCATGTGAATTATCCATAGAATCTCGGAACAGTAGATCGTTTCTTCCTCATTTAAAGTTCAAGTACTCAAACCACTTTTTTTTATTTGATATTCAGTCAAGCTTTTTACACTAGTAAAATCCACAAAGCGAGATTGAGACGAGTCACTTTGTTTTCCTGAATTATCTTTGTGCTTCACTGTTTTGGCATGATGCATCAATTGCGAATAACCACTGTTGGTTATGGGACATGGGAACCGGATATTGACCAAAAAAGAAAAAAAAAAGCATGGTAATCATCTTTACACTTCAGACTTCACCACCATTCGTCGATTTTTTTCCCATGAACATCAGATTGATGTTCATGGCCATGGTTCATCAACCAAGCTTCACGGAATTTCGTCAATCTATGTTCACATTCAGTTATTCTAAATGTAATGCAATAAATATGCCTTTTCTACATTAAAATAAAATTATCGAAGGCATGTTTAAAAATCTAGCGATCTACACCACACACTCCGTTTGTAATTGGCTAAAGGTGTGAGCATCATGTGCAGGATTAAGCTCTCTTGCATGGAAATACAGAAAAAACAAAGCAGCAGAAACAATCATAAATGCTAGCGGGTGACGATAGTAATACCAAATATAAGAGAAAGTAGAGAAATATAGGACATTTTTGAAGCTTATTTTATAAATATAGGACAACTCTGACCTCTGCATAGACAATAATGTAATGGAACTCTTTTGAGTTCCTCAGTAAAAGAACTATAAATTCTACACACTTCATTTTCAGTACTGAACATGGCAAGATAAATAATATCAATTACATGGCAATATGAGTATATTTATGTGAAATACAACATAGACAGGCAAACAGCAGGTCACACAAATAGTCCAAGAGCTGTTAAGCATTTTAAGGAAGGTATTTGAGGCACCCTGAAAATTTGTGCAACACTTCTTTTGTAATGGCTGAATACAAAATCGAATGTCTGGCTGAAGGATCGTGGCCCAAAAACTGTGCCAGACACGTGTCAAGTGCCATTTTTTTTTTTTGACTACCCAAAAAAGGTATTTGAGGCATGCTGAGATTGAGACAGAATAATATTTATACTTAGAAAAAAATATTTTGAAAACGACAGACACTTTAGTCGGCCCAAAAACTGTGCCAGACACGTGTCAAGTGCTATTTTTTGACTACCCAAAAAAGGTATTTGAGGCACGCTGAGATTGAGACAGAATAATATTTATGCTTTATAGGTGAAAACTGGGAAATTGAGTTAGTAGCCAGTGGCCGGTAGACTCAGTTTCATTAGTGGCCACTTTTTAAAGTTAGTGGCCACTATAATGTTTCAAACTTTCTTGACATCTAGATAAACTATAATCGTTGTATATATACATATTTTTCTATAAATCAGAGTTTTATACCAGACAACTATTCACGAACAGGGAAAGTCGAAATTCAAGAAAATTGCTTTAAAACCACAAAATCTGTTATCGTATTAATTTGTTTAGAATTTATTTTTGGATAATTTGTATATGTTCATAAACAGCATTATCAATCAAATTCATTTTACTTTCTTTATATAAAAAATAACTAATTCCAACAGCTAGGTGTATTGAATTAAAAAAAGAAAATCAAATAAAACATTATTTTGATTTTATTTAATAAATGTGTTATTAACATGCTACACACATTACATACAGTTGATGTCTAAGCTGGTGACTGTATTTCGCAGGATTAAACAGTATCTCTTGAAGAAAAATAATCCAACTGATCTAACATATTGAAGATATTGCAATGTCCTTAACCCTTTCATGTCAGATTTTTTTTCTTCAGTTTTGATAATAAAATTACTTTTATTTTAATAATGCTAATCGTAGTTATCCGAATAGATTTACTGAAGTTTAAAGATTATCTCATTGTCTGAATTCTAACGAATGAACTTATTTTGTGTACTATTCAATTCATATTTATATGATAATAGGAAGGAAGTTTTTGGAGATGTTTGGAAAATATCATTACAACAGAGATTACAACTTTCTAATGTTTTTTGTGTTTTATCACACATGATTTGTTCAGAAAAGTAACCTATACTATTTTAAATTTAAAGAGTGATATATATTTATAAAATAAAGGAATCGCCAACGGTGCAAAGAGAATTAAGCAAACTTTTATTGTTATTACTAAATGTCCAAACATAAATGAAATCATAATAAGAAAGGCATAGCCATATACTATCATTACCATATGTAGATAGTAGCAAAAGTAATTGTTAAGACAAAACAATACTCAATGAAAAGACATGTACTATTAACAGTACTCCAAACAAGAAAGGGTTAAAATAGCACTTGCAATTTTAAATGTGAAAGAGGAATAAATTATTTGAAACGCATGTGGAATCAAAGCTGATGAATATATTTTGCAGAATAAAACTGTAAAAAAAATAATCCAACTGAAGAGCAAGCACTTGGCGAAAAAATGAAATATTTAAAATGCAGCTAAATCATTGAAATCTGCTTGCATCCAATAGGAAAAAAAATTAACCAGTTTGCTAATTAGATGTAATCAAAGTAGAGATGCATATTTTCATGAAAAAAGTTGTATTTCAGTTGGCGATCGATAACAGATTTTTTAATCACCATTTGGCGAGTGGCGACTATAGTGGCGATCGATGGCCGATTTTTTAATCGCCACTTTTACAACTTTAATCGCCACGTGGCGAGTGGCGACCGCTAATTTACACCTATATTATGCTTAGAAAAAAATATTTTGAAAATGACAGACACTTTAGTCGGCACAAAAACTGTGCCAGACACGTGTCAAGTGCTATTTTTTGACTACCCAAAAAAGGTATTTGAGGCACGCTGAGATTGAGACAGAATAATATTTATGCTTAGAAAAAAATATTTTGAAAATGACAGACACTTTAGTCAGCACAAAAACTGTGCCAGACACGTGTCAAGTGCCATTATTTGTCTGGCACAGTTTTTGGACCACGATCCTTCAGCCAGACATTCGATTTTGTATTCAGGCATTACAAAAGAAGTGTTGCACAAATTTTCAGGGTGCCTCAAATACCTACTAAAAAATGTTCAACAGCTCTCCTACTAAAACTGAATTCATAAACTAACTCCAGTAATAGAATTTTCTGTTATTCTGCAGCAAAACAAAATTTATACCTGTGACCCAAGAAGGCTGGACTAAGTTTACTATCATAATTATACTAGCCCATAAAATAAGCAAAAATTTAATTTACAAAGAGGAAAATACAATAAATCTAGAGACAAAAATTAAATGTTAGCAATTTTTCTCATCCAAAATTTTTTTTAAGTTGGTAGATTATAAGGTTGGTAGATCTATAAGGTATAAAAAATCTGCAGGAAAATCTGCTGTTTCTGCTATTGGGATTTTAACTATGTTGGAAAACGTTAAAAAATAACAAAAAAATAATTTTTTTAATTATATGTTTAATTATAACTGCATATATTTTAATTGCTATTATTTCTCTTGCAATGACACTTTAAAACCAATCCTAATTAAAATTTCAGGAGATGAACAGTTTTTTTTTTATGTATAACCTAAACCTATATATATTACATATTTTGTCAACTTACCTGTATTTTTTTTTATTTTGCCATGGTGTTTTATTATATATCTTACTATTTCTTTCTTTTTTTTCTGCTTATATTCTCATTCTCACCAAATTTCCTTTAACATAATTTTTTGTTTGATGTGAGTTTATTCCCCCAGTACCAGTAGCAGAAACAGTGAAGCACGGAAGCGGGAGCTGCAGATTATTTTAAACCTTGCAGATTAATTCACCAACTTAAAAAGAAATGCTGGGCTTAAAAAATGACTGAAATTTGCTTTAAGTCTCTAGATTTATGGTATTTGTTGTATCCTTATATTTTCTTTATAAATGGAAATTTTGCTTACTTTAATTGTTTCTGTTATTTCTTATGATAGGAGGCTTATTGGGTCGCAAATAAATTTTAGTTTGCTGCAGACTGACACAGAAAATTCTGCTTCTGGGTTTATTCCTAACAGAGACTTAATACTAATACAGTGTACAATAAACTGCTTCTTGAAACAAATTAATTTTGTCACCAACCTGGCAACTGTATCATTTTAAAATTGCAAAATAAATAATTCTAAATTGATAATTTTATTTACAACATAACGGACTAATTATTATAACCATAAATTCAGAATACTTAAAAATATTAACCCATCACTGGTTGTGCTATAAGCATTTCTCTCACACTAGGTTTAAAAAAGCGTATCAGGGTTCACAGGAAAACATGTTTGGCAATTTCCCTGGTCAAATCTTAAAAAATTCCACCACCAAACGGGCATAGAACATAATCCGCTATTTATTTTCGGAATCCTTTGACATAATTAGCAACTTTTTTCTGCAATCGCTCTTTGAATTTCCCTGATATTTGTTTTAGGTCATTTGACAAATTTCATGATTTTGATGAATTTTGCGTCATTTTTCATCCCCCCCCCCCCCCTAAAACGCATCTATTCAATATTTTAATGCTGGGGAAAAAATTATAAAAATCAGATTTAAATCCAAAAAAATTTGATTTAAAAAATAAATAAAAAATCCGATTTTTTAAATTTTAAATAATGATTCTTATACATCATAGGTATAAGTTATGTTATATACTGTATTTCATAAGATTTTATAACTATTTTCATTGCACAATGCACGCTGAAAATACGATGAGAGGGGGAAGTGCAAGAGAAATTACACATGAGATGCGGCGTCATTCATAAAGACAACCAATAAAATAAGTCAAAAGTAAAATAAATTGAAAACAAAGAAACTTACTTATTGCCATTAAATGACACTTCAACTTCTTCCCCAACAAAATAACGATCTTTCACATAGTTAAAAACATCGTCGCACATATCATTTAGTCTTGTTCTATTTGTCAATGAAGCTAGGTACAACAGAGGTTTTTTTAGAGCTAAAGAGAATGTCTTTAAACTATTTCTGGCACTTTCTTCTGACTCTACAGCTTCTTGGAAAGTCATGTTTGACTTTCCTGTCATAGAACAAGTCCATACTAAACTGTTACAGAGTATAACCCTTTCAAAAAATTGCCTGAAAGAGATGCACATAATTTTTAAGTTGTCAGTTCACAAATGCAATTAATTATGTACACATAATTAAAAATATCAATAAAGGAAGAATTATGTGTTATGAATATACTATGAAGACTTTCCAACATTAAAAGAAAATTCGGTAATTTTATATTAGTCAGGAACTACTGACCACCAATTTTTTTTTTTTTTTTTAAATCTCACCATTCTTATTACAACATTAGCCAATAACAAATAGCCAAAATTATAACGTTGCAATGACAGGTATAACTCTATGAATGAATGATTAAATTAAAATATTCTGAGAAAAAATAATTAAGATTAGCTAATTAGTTATAAAAAGTTTGATAATTTCTATTGTATCTTAAAAAACTTAACAAAAAATAATGATAAAATACATAAGGCTGAATCCATATCAACTCAGGCAGGGGGGTTACCTTCATAGTCTCAGAAGTTTTTGAATTGAACATATGTTAAAATTTAAGAAAAAGTAAGATACTTGTATATTTTCCTTTTGCCCAAAAAAATTCCTGGCCCGAGATACAGGCCGCCAAAGATGACATCCCCGGCATCCTTTCTCATTCGCGATTTTCGATAAAAATTTTAAAGTGCTCTATCTCTAGAACGGTGCAAGATATTTTGTTGCGGTTTATTTTATTTTAAAGATAATATTCTTCTGTTTAAAATGATATACCCAATTTTGAAAAATGTATTCAACTTTTCTTGTGGCAGCCTTTTGAAAAAAAAAATTTTTTTTTGAAAATGCCAATCCTAAAAATTTTGATTTTTTTGCTGTTGATCAATACCATTGGGAACTATCTTCACTGTAAAGGAGAACTTCCACTTTTGAGTTTAACAAATTTTAGAAACATTTAAAAAATTCAGAGAATTTTACAGGAATTGTATACATACAGTTCCAGTAAAAGTCACTGAATTTTTGCTTATTTGTATCATATTTGTAAGGATAAGCCTACTATATATCCTAAACAAGTTAGAAATTGCAATTATCAAATGTGGCAAATGAGGTGCGTGCATAATATTAACTAGTTTTATAAATATTCAGATCTTGGTGCAATAAGTGTTACACTCTTGGGCAAAAAGGCATGAATACAAAATTTACTATAATACCATATATTAAATTCAGTAATACGGAAGTAATATAAATCTATCTTAAAAGGACTTAATCGCCATGGCAACCTAGAATCATTGCCTATCATGGTATATCGTTGAATCAATTATGTATTATAGGATTTTTAAATAGAATGAAGAAAACTTATTAATGTCTTTTATGTTTTAATTTGATTTTCATAGCATTTGAAGTGATACATACTTATTTTCAATACCAAACATAGTAAAACAATCTCAATAACATATATCAATTACACGGCAATACAAATTATATTAATACAAGTTAGAGTTCAGACAGATGGGCAGACAAATCAAATCCACAAAGACTTTCAACTATGTTGGAAATTGTTAAAAACACATAAATAGGTCGGAATTTGACTTTTAGAAATTTATGTCAATAGACAGAAGCATACTTGAATACTTTCATACAACCCTGTATTTTATCTACTATCTTTATATACATGCCACTATTTAGCTAATATTTAATTAAGATTAAAACATCCTTAAAACCAGTGAAATCACACTTCCAGAGATTATCATCCATAGACGGCCATGTATCTAATTCTTTACGTGGACCTGTATATCATTTTATTTATATTCTCCAAACATATCTTAGTATACTAAATGTAGTTCAGCGTAAAAATGCATAACTCATTTAAAAATCACCTTTAAGCTACTTTCATTCATACTCAGTAAACCCTTAAGATTTCTTTTGTGTAGCCCTGTATATGATCTACAGCCTTTATACACACAACGTAATATGGAAATATTTAATTAAACTTAAAAACTCATATCGCAACTAAAAATGCACCTCTAGCAATCATCGCTAATGTACAGTATTTCCAATAAGGTAAAGTATCCGAAATCTTTTGTGTGCCCCTGTAAACACTATGCACTTTCTATGACACAGGAAGTAATTTTTTGTAAACCTCTGCAATAAAGTATGTATCACTTTAAATGCAATGAAAATCAAATTAAAACATAAAAGACATTAATAAAAGTTTTCTTCATTCTATTTAAAAATCCTATAATACATAATTGATTCAATGATATACCATGATAGGCAATGATTCTAGGTTGCCATGGCGATTAGGTCCTTTTAAGATAGATTCATATTACTTCCGTATTACTGAATTTAATATATGGTATTATAGTAAATTTTGTATTCATGCCTTTTTGCCCAAGAGTGTAACACTTATTGCACCAAGATCTGAATATTTATAAAACTAGTTAACACTATGCACGCACCTCATTTGCCACATTTGATATTGCAATTTCTAACTTGTTAAGGATATATAGTAGGCTTATCCTTACAAATATGATACAAATAAGCAAAAATTCAGTGACTTTTACTGGAACTGTATGTATACAGTTCCTGTAAAATTCTCTGAATTTTTTAAATGTTTCTAAAATTTGTTAAACTCAAAAGTGGAAGTTCTCCTTTACAGTGAAGATAGTTCCCAATGGTATTGATCAACAGCAAAAAAATCAAAATTTTTAGGATTGGCATTTTCAAAAAAAAATTTTTTTTTGAAAAAAAATTTTTTTTTTTTTAAAGGTTGCCGCAAGAAAAGTTGAATACATTTTTCAAAATTGGGTATATCATTTTAAACAGAAGAATATTATCTTTAAAATAAAAAAAACCACAACAAAATATCTTGCACCGTTCTAGAGATAGAGCACTTTAAAATTTTTATCGAAAATGGCGAATTGGAAATAGTGCCCAGGATGCCATCTTTGGCGGCCTGTATCTCGGGCCAGGAATTTTTTTGGGCAAAACCAAAATATACAAGTATCTTATTTTTTTTTTAATTTTAACATATGTTCAATTCAAAAACTTCTGAGACTATGAAGGTAAGATTTTTTCTTTGGCTGCCTGAATTGACATGGATCATACCATAAACACAAACATATAAATACAAATAACAAAATATCACGTAATTGTGTCTATTAATGATTAGGCTTACAAGGGAAGGTTTTGAAGTTGGGGGGGTCACCGAATGTGGTGAATGTTTGCGTATTGATAGAATATAGTTAGCATATAAATATATGACAGCCATAAAATGCAACACTCAAGGGAACTTGAGAAAATAAGTCGCAAAGTATACACTACAGTTTTTAATCGGATAAATTTCCTTCTTTGGCAAGCAGCTCAGTAGCGTGGTTGGTAGCACGCTGGATTTGAGATTTTTCTTTGGGAGTTTGAATACCACTCAGATTTATTTTTTCAGAACGAAAATTTTCACCAATTATTTTCAAACCGCAATTGAAAAAATATGTATAATAATTGAAAATTAACAAGAAATATAAATTAAATGTACGTTTTGTAGAATATAACAGAATTTCTAACTACGAAAAATTGCACGTTTAAATGCATAATGAAAAGTTTTTAAAAAGGCCTACAGACAGACCAGAAATTTTTTGTTATTTTAAATTAGTTACAGTTATTTCAATGAATATCTACTATTTTTAACAGAGAAATAAATTAAAATAAGTGAAAAAAAAAATATTTTCATTTTGTTTCCTCATGCAAATACTTCAAATATTTAATAGTTTATTGAAAATATGCTTTTTTAAAATTCGGGATTCTTGATTTTTAATTAGAATAAGTGTATGTCGTAATTTTTTTTTAGCAATTATTTTTTTCTCCCTTGTTTAATGTTTATATAATGCAGTTTAATTATATAAATACAATTTTAAGTCTGAAATTTTGTACGTTTATCTATTTAATGAAGAGTAAAGATAAAATAAATAATAATAATAAACTAAAAAAAAAAGTCAATTGGAACTTTTATAGACCGTAAAATTGTGCTAATTTAAAAATTTATTTACTGTTATTTAGATTAAATAAGCTAATACTTTTCACAATGAAAGAAATTAAAATATGTTATATAAAATTATAACCTGCTGTTTTATTTTTTAAACTGCAATTTTTTGATTATCATAATAATGTATAAAAGTGTTTGGGCTAGTTCTAACAACTAGCTTTTTAACTTTAAATTTTTTTAAATCTTGGATTCTTATGCTTATGGTTAGAATAACTGTATGTGTTTAAAAATAAGTTCTAAAAAGATGTTGCAATTGCTGAAAATGGTTATTAAGTAACTACAAAATCAAGAATAATAATAATAATAATAATAAAATTAAATAAATCCATTTAAAAAATTTAAAACAATATTTTTTACAAAATCATGAAATATTCAAACAAAATTAAAATATATTTATTCATGTATTAATTATTTATTTCTCTGTGAAAATCAGTAGATTATACCTACTCATTGAAATAACTGTAAATGATTTTAAATAACAAAGAAATTCTGGTCTATAGACATATAAATAGGCCTTTTTTTACTTTTACTTTTCGTTAAATATTTAAACATGCAAAATTTCATATATAAAAATACACTTATATGCTACAATACATACATGTAATTTATATTTTTTGTAAATTTCAATTATTACACATTTTTTCAATTGCAGTTCGAAAATAACTGATGAAAATTTTTGTCCCAAAAAAGAAGTCTGAGTGGTATTCGAACTCAAAGAAAAATCTCAAATCCAGCATGCTACCACCCACACTTTTGAGCCACTTGCCAAAGAAGGGAATTTATCCGATTATAAACACAGGGATGAGAATTGCAAAAAAGCAAAAAGACTGAAACCACGCGCAAACAAAAAATTGTACCACATTTTATCCGTGAAAGATACTTTAAGAAATAAAACCAGGGTCTGATTTCCGGGCAAATGGAGAAAAGTGCACAAGCCTGTATACTACATTACAGGAGTGAAAATACCCAAATTACACACAGCTCTTAAAACATTGAGTGTAGGTCATATGAAATGCTCGACTTATCAGAATCATGACCACTCCTGAAAATGAAATAATTTAATTAAGAATAGAGTTTTTGTGTGTCATAATTTTAATGAATTTTTTAGCAAAAAATATGAAAAACTTAGTGAAAAATCACAATGGTTAGCTATTTTTCGTCACACGGACTAATTGGACCAGGACCTACAGCCAGCTTAATGTGAATTCTGAATCAGGAGTGATTCTGAGCAACAAAAAAATTTGAAATTCACAGCAAATTTTCTGAAAGGTTACAAAAAGAGGAAGGGAAGGGGAGATACACTAAAAGCACTAAATACACGTATTTTTCGCGTCATTTTGACGAAATTTGCCTCTTTTTCGCGATCTTTTGACGAAATTTGCAGCTTTTTCGCGATCTTTTGATGAAATTTGAAGTTTTTTCGCGAACGTTTGACGAAATGTGTTCGCGATCTATTGGCAAAATTTACCGTTTTTTCGCAATCTCCTGATGATATTTGTAGTTTTTTTACCTATCTTTTGACAAAATTTTCTGCATTTTCGCGATCTTTTGACGAAATTTGCCTTTTTATCGCGATCTTTGGACGAAATTTGCCTTTTTATCGCGATCTTTGGACGAAATTTGTCTTTTTATCGCGATCTTTGGACGAAATTTGCCGTTTATTCGCGATCTTTTGACGATATTTGTAGTTTTTTGTGATCTTTTGGTGACATTTACCGCTTTTTTGCAATCTTTAAACAAAATTTGCCGCTTTTTCGCAATTTTTTGACAAAATTTGCCGCTTTTTCGCTATCTTTTGACGAAATTTGCCGTTTATTCGAGATCTTCTGACGAAATTTGCCGTTTTTCCATCACCTTTGAATGTTTTTACGAAATCGGAAGACAAGCGGAATCGATAGGAAAGTGAAAGTTTCGGAAAATAACAAAATTTTGCAGGAGAAAAAATACGGAATCTTCGGATAAAAGGCGGAATTTCGAGAAAAAAAAAAAGCAGAAATTCCTTGAAATAACAAAAAAAGCGGAAATCTGCCAAAAGACGGAAAATTCACATCCCTGTAAACAGTGGCGTAAACTTGGCAACTTATTTTCCAAGACAGGGTGTTGCACTTTTTGGCTGCCATATATTTATAATACAGTAGACTCCCTCAAATCCGCACAGCTTGGGACCAGAAGTTAGTACGGATTTTAGAATTTTGCGGATTTCTGGTCATTGCTTTGTTTACATTAAAATAAAAATAATTTGAATATAATAATGCAATGAAATTTATAACGAATGCTTGCAATATAGTAAATATTAAAATAAGTAATAAACTAAAATCATAAAAAGTAAAATAATTTTAAAAATGATTAATTTTTAAAAGTAATGGACAAGTAAATAATTAATAAGATATAATTAAATATGCATAATAAAGATAAAATGCATTTTACTTGAATTTATTCATCGAAACTTTCTTCATAAAGGTAACCTATCAATTCATATCAAAAACATAAAGTACGGAATTGTTATTTCAGGTTTAGCCAGTCTTATTAACCAAAAAATGCTTGATTAATACAAAATATATATTTGGTAAAAGGATTGTGATAACCAGTGATATCAGCAATATCTTGATTTTTTTCCAGAAATAAATTTATATGTCCTTCATGAAAAACCAAGCGTTCAGTCATATCGTGAATTACATATTAAAATGCATACGGAATGATATAAAACTAAACAATTCTGTAATTTTGCCCCTGTATCTGAACTGAAAGTTTCATTGTTTACAACCATGATTATGTGTGGATTTTAGGTATTTGTGGTTTAGAGTTGCGGATTTGAAGGAGTCTACTGTACTAACTATAGTACTCTATCGATACACAAATGTTCACCGCATTCGGTAACCCAAACCTCAGGATCTTCCCTTGTTAGTCAATAATAGGAATGTTTAAATAAGAGATGATGTAAACTAGAAGTCACCAAAAAACCTTTTATTGAGCTTTTACACAAACATATAAAGGATCTTGTTAAAAATGTATAAAAAGCAGCCTGAATGTAAGAATCATTTTAAATTTACAAAATTATTAGATTTTTTACAAATATAAAAAGCTATTCACAATTTCACATAAACAGGGCCCCGTGAAAAATGCACAGGACTACAAACAGGACAGGAAAAATGGACAGTGCTGGATAGTACACCCCAGCAGTGACAGCAATGTAAAATTGCGATTTCAAGATGGGTATCCTATTTTTAGATATAAATTCAAATTACATTAAAATAAGCTACCACTACCAATTTATTTATAAGCATTGTTATAAAATGCAAGAAAATTAAAATGTGCAAATACATTTTATTTATTCACACTGTCAATAGTAGTCAATACTATTGCCTCAGTAAAAATGTATAAAGACAAATTTAAGCATTTCGTGACTTTTTATTAAAGATTAATCAATTATAGAAGAAAATTTTATTGTATAAAATAATAATAAATATGCCTAGATATGTGCTGAGTGATTCTGAAATGTTTTCAGCATGAAATATTTTTGAAAAAACACTCAAATCTTGATAATATTTAACACACATAAATTTATTTATTTTAATAATACTTAATGATCAATCAAAAAAATGTATTAAAAAAATATTTTAGACTGATCAAGGGTTTTACTGGTGGTGGTAAGGAAAGAAATGTAGTTTGTTGTTAAATGTTAACCAGCTGATAGTTTCTAATCTGATATTGCATATCATTTTATGAAAAATGCATTCTAAATTAGCAGTAACATGTTACAATTAAAAAAAAAAAAAAAAAAAAAAAAAAAACGAAAACTTTCGCTAAAGCAGAGATAAAATTACAGTATAAATTTAACATATAAAATCAACAAATGAGAAATAAATGAGAAAGATAAGATAATTTTGAAAGCTGAAATGAATTACAAATCTATAACATTGTACAATGGTAAAACAAACGAATGTTTATAACTAAGCCTACCGCCTACAATTCGATAGTAAATTGCCGAATACATTAAATCAAGTTGTAGCAAGTTAAAATAACTTTATTATGTCTCAAATTATAAATTTCAAGTCATTTTACACAAATTTGCAAGATTTTATAAAAAGCTGCACTAATTATTCACAATGCGTACTTCAGAATTAATGACGTAGGTCACATATAAGATTTAACTTTTAAATTTTTTAAATCTTGGATTCTTATGCTTATGGTTAGAATAACTGTCTATGTGTTTAAAAACAAGTTCTAAAAAGATGTTGCAATTGCTGAAAATAGTTATTAAGTCGGCAGTAACTACAAAATCACGAATAATTTAAAAAAAAAAAAATTAAATAAATCCATTTAAAAAATTAATACAATATTTTTACAAAATCATGAAAGATTCAAACAAAATTAAAATATATTTATTCATGTATTAATTTTTATTTATTTCTCTGAAAATCAGTAGATTATACCTACTCATTGAAATAACTGTAAATGATTTTAAATAACAAAGAAATTCTGGTCTATAGACATTGCAAAATTTCATATATAAAAATGCACTTATATGCTACAATACATACATGTAATTTATGAAAATTTTTGTTCCAAAAAATAAGTGAGTGGCATTCGAACTCAAAGAAAAATCTCAAATCCAGCATGCTACCAACCACGCTTTTGAGCCACTTGCCAAAAAAGGAAATTTATCCGATTATAAACTATAGTGTAAACTTTGCAACTTATTTTCCAAGACACCCTGGGTGTTGCACTTTTTGGCTGCCATATGTTATATTTATATATAGCAGACTCCCTCAAATTCGCCCAGCTTGGGACCAGAGGTTGTGCAGATTTTAGAATTTTGCAGATTTCTGGTCATTGCTTTGTTTACATTAAAATAAAAATAATTTGAATATAATAATGCAATGAAATTTATAACGAATGCTTGCAATATAGTAAATATTAAAATAATTAAGTAATAAACTAAAATCATAAAAAGTAAAATAATTTTAAAAATGATTAATTTTTAAAAGTAATGGACAAGTAAATAATTAATAAGATATAATTAAATATGCATAATAAAGATAAAATGCATTTTACTTGAATTTATTCATCGAAACTTTCTTCATAAATGTAACCTATCAATTCATATCAAAATCATAAAGTACGGAATTGTTATTTCAGGTTTAGCCAGTCTTATTAACCAAAAAATGCTTGATTAATACAAAATATATATTTGGTAAAAGGATTGTGATAACCAGTGATATCAGCAATATCTTGATTTTTTTCCAGAAATAAATTTATATGTCCTTCATGAAAAACCAAGCGTTCAGTCATATCGTGAATTACATATTAAAATGCATACGGAATGATATAAAACTAAACAATTCTGTAATTTTGCCCCTGTATCTGAACTGAAAGTTTCATTGTTTACATCCATGATTATGTGTGGATTTTAGGTATTTGTGGTTTAGAGTTGCGGATTTGAAGGAGTCTACTCTACTAACTATAGTACTCTATCTATACACAAATGTTCACCGCATTCGGTAACCCAAACCTCAGGATCTTCCCTTGTTAGTCAATAATAGGAATGTTCAAATAAGAGATGATGTAAACTAGAAGTCACCAAAAAACCTTTTATTGAGCTTTTACACAAACATATAAAGGATCTTGTTTAAAATGTATAAAAAGCAGCCTGAATGCAAGGATCATTTTAAATTTACAAAATAATTAGATTTTTTACAAATATAAAAAGCTATTCACAATTTCACATAAACAGGGCCCCATGAAAAATGCACAGGACTACAAACAGGACAGGAAAAATGGACAGTGCTGGATAGTACACCCCAGCAGTGACAGCAATGTAAAATTGCGATTTCAAGATGGGTATCCTATTTTTAGATATAAATTCAAATTGCATTAAAATAAGCTACCACTACCAATTTATTTATAAGCATTGTTATAAAATGCAAGAAAATTAAAATGTGCAAATACATTTTATTTATTCACACTGTCAATAGTAGTCAATACTATTGCCTCAGTAAAAATGTATAAAGACAAATTTAAGCATTTCATGACTTTTTATTAAAGATTAATCAATTATAGAAGAAAATTTTATTGTATAAAATAATAAATATGCCTAGATATGTGCTGAGTGATTCTGAAATGTTTTCAGCATGAAATATTTTTGAAAAAACACTCAAATCTTGATAATATTTAACACACATAAATTTATTTATTTTAATAATACTTAATGATCAATCAAAAAAATGTATTAAAAAAATATTTTAGACTGATCAAGGGTTTTACTGGTGGTGGTAAGGAAAGAAATGTAGTTTGTTGTTAAATGTTAACCAGCTGATAGTTTCTAATCTGATATTGCACATCATTTTATGAAAAATGCATTCTAAATTAGCAGTAACATGTTACAATAAAAAAAAAGAAAACTTTCGCTAAAGCAGTGATAAAATTAATTAAAGTATAAATTTAACAGATAAAATCAACAAAAGAGAAATAAATGAGAAAGATAAGATAATTTTGAAAGCTGAAATGAATTACAAATCTATAACATTGTACAATGGTAAAACAAACGAATGTTTACAACTAAGCCTACCGCCTACAATTCGATACTAAATTGCCGAATACATTAAATCAAGTTGTAGCAAGTTAAAATAACTTTATTATGTCTCAAATTATAAATTTCAAGTCATTTTACACAAATTTGCAAGATTTTATAAAACGCTGCACTAATTATTCACAATGCGTACTTCAGAATTAATGACGTAGGTCACATATAAGATTGTACTTACTCGTATTGTCTAAATACTTCTTGGGTAGCTTTACAGTAAAACAAATCCTCATTAGGATCTAAATCCTGGGGTGGTTTTACTCTTTTAAAGACTTTTCTTTCCAAAAGTGGCATGATGAGAAGATACAAATAAAATTATCCGAATTTGAAATCACAGATCACAGAGAATGAAAGCCAAATGGTAGAGACGATGGTTCCATTAACAGTTTTCGGAGCTCACCTAAAATGAAAAAAACTATCCAGCCGCAACGACATGAATATCACTGAAACAAAGGAATGGTTAAGGCCGGAACTGGAAAAGTTTAATAATGAAGAATATAAATACCCCAACACAACAAATTTAACAGATCAAAACGATATTTCAATATTTACAATTAAATAAATTACACGCAAACTTAAATTACATTACAGCCTTTCGCGGCACGGATTGCGTGTTTCATAATGCCAGGTTCCTTAACCTAAGCTCAGTGTTTTCTTATTTCAACCTTTGATGAGTTGAGTTGATACAAAATAAAGAAAATAAAATCAGATGTGATCGGTTCATTCGCCGAATGAGTGAAATGAATTCATGAATGAAATTTTTCGAAGGGAACTTTTCAAAGTTGTGTCTGATGAAAAACAAACTGTTCTTAAATGAATGGGCCGAAACTAGCCTTTTTTGTATCCTGGGCGGGCAAACATGGATTTTGGCGGCGCCCCTCCCCCCTTCTCCGCAAAGTAGACCCAAAGTAGTCCAAAAAGAGAATTTTACTAAGTTTCTAATAGCCGGCTTATTTTAAATTTTTAAATATGTAGTACTGAACTACGTAATCAGCTTTGTCAAATATTGATTCATTAAAACTTTGAAAACGTAATCGAAAGGAACTGAAAAAAATTCCGCTTACAGGATCCTTATCCAATATCATAGATCCTTCTATGCTTTGGCATACCCTAGAAATGGCGATTTTAATAATACCGTGCTAAACGTAGACATGAGAAAAACGATAAACAAAATTTTCATCTGGCGCCCCCTCATTGTTGAATTCAGACACTTTTCTCCGGGAGGGATTTTTGTGGCTCCGGGGGAAACATTATAGGGTTCCGGGGATTGAGAGGTTATAGCGAGGGGGGGGGGGTTGCACTTTTTGACCATTGAAAACACAAAATATCAAATCTTCTGGGGGAGATATCTCATTGCTCCGTTGGGGAATGCAACCCACCGTGCCACCCCCTGAATTCAACACTGCTCCCCCTTCTCCTTCCATTCTGGCGCCCCTTAGGGCGCGTTCAGCACAGCCACCCCGAGTGGCACTTTCCACCCTGTTTACAGGGTGGTCGTTCAGAGACGAAATCACGTGATAAGGGCTACCCCGGGTTAGCGTTCAGGAAGGAAGAAAGTGTCACACCGAGTGGCTTTTTTCCACCCTCAAAGTTTTCTGGGGTAATTTGATCACGTGAGGGTTTTTTTTGGGTTTGTTTATATTAGACTTGAATACATCTTGTATACAACTGATGTTGTTTAATCTTTATTTCCGTTTACCTGGTAGCGAATTTCGAAACTTCCCTCGTTTGGACCCCTTTGGCGAAAAAGTCTTGCGCCGGCTTTGGCTAGAAACGGTAGGGTTACTTTCAATCGCTGGTCGAAACGAAGGAAATTTAGAATTGTGTTTTCACCGGTGAACTTCGTTTCGTCTGTACTGCGAGATTTGAATTTAGATTGTATTCTTGATGAAGAATTATCGGGCACGTTGAATTAATTTCGATTAGAAGTTCAAATCGTATCGAGGTAATTTATTTTCTTTCTTTTGTAAAACATGTCCATTACTTATTTGCTGTGCAGCTTAATTTTGTTTGTTACTTCAATTACTAGTATAATTTCATAATACTGTTATATGTATAATACTTTCGCATTTTCATTGCTTATCCATGGATTCTATCTTTGAACGCAATCTAGTGTAATTATTTGGACCTTTCATTAAAATTCAGATTTTTTGCCGTGTGACAGTTTCTCTTTACTCCCCGGTTTAAACTTTATTCTCAATGTCAAAAGCATATTTGCATTATGTCAAAAAGCTATTAATCTTTGAATGAATGCAATGTAGTGTAATCCCCCCACCCCCCACGTTTCTCCAGTTTTAATTGTCATTGTATGTCAAAAGTCAAATTTCTAAATGCCTATATTACAATGCAATCTAAGGTAATTTTTTTGTTGTAACCTTTTCTCCAGAGTTGGCTAGTTTTTGACCATGTGACAGTTTAATCTCCAATTGAAAGTCATACCAGTGGCCTATTTCTGTATATCAAAATTGACAATAATATAGTTTTAATGTATAGATGACCCCTATTTTTAAAATGGAATTCAACTTCTGAAGACAATTCAGAATCTAATGATACCTGGCATTTTGCAATAAATTGAAAATATATTTTATTTTGTACAGAATTTATGATACTGACAGAAAGTGCTTAATTTTCTTTTCTCCGATTTACATTGAATGTTTACGAGTATTCTTAAAACCATGTTATACCTTGTGAAAATCCCATAAATGGTTTATCAGCCCTAAAACTACCCACTTTTTAAAAACAATTCTACAGTTATAAGGATTTTTCTGTATAAAGAAATTTCCTCAAGTGAAGGTTTTATTCTCTTTATTAAACAAATTTAATTGCAAACAGTTTTTTTAAAAATATATATTTCATTTGGATAATATTCTAAGTTGTACACTTATTTCTTCATAAGTTATAAACTGAAAGTTCTCTTTTCTGTACAATTATAATTATGTACAACATGCATAAAATTTGTGTTTTTCTGCTCTTTTGCTGTTTTCAGATTAATAAAAATTACAAGTTTTTGTATTAATTTTTCTAGATGGCAACGGATTTTTAAAAAAATCAAGAATTTCAGCAATTGTCAAAGATGACATCGTCACTCATACACTATTCAATCCTTCACCATTCATAATTTGATTATAATCTAAAACCTAAAAGGAAATACTGAAAATATTTTTTATATACTTTTTTTTTCCTTATCTCATCATGGTAAATAAACGACAAAATCCATCGCTGCATTCTTTGATTCTAAACTGCTTCTGTTTTGCTTCAATAAATTTTAAACATAGTGTAACTAAAAGTATGTTTATGTTGTTAGCACACAAGGGTGCATCTGGAAAACACACGTTGTGTGTGTGTAGTGGTAGTTGGGGGCAAAGGGGGAGGGGGGGGGGATTGTAACAGTCATTCATCTCAGATCAGAATATGGCTAAAATTTGAAAAACACACCCCAATAGCTTTTATTGGTTTTAAGGGGGGTTTATGGTGAGGGAGCAAAATTGGCTTTTATACATTGAAGCATTTTAATTATAAACTGCACATTATAAAAACTTTTATCTAACAAATTTAAAGTCATTTTGTTATAATTTCATAAATAACAATTTCTTAATAATGAAAACATATTTGAATAACACATACTAGGAGCTGTCAGTGATTTATAGACAGAGTTGCAAATAACAAAGTCAATTAAATTTTAACATACCTGTTGCATTATTTGGTTTATGGGCTTTACCCTCCCCCCCCCTTTTTTTTTACTGCTTTAAATAAAATTATTTCTATGTGTTCTTCTGGGTGTGATATGAATTTTTTCTCTGTAATCTCTTATACTAACATTATGTCAAATTTCATTTGAGAAACAGCTTGAGAACAAAATTAGAGAAACAACTTGATATTTCAGCCCTTTGCCTCCAAACAAATGCCATGAAAGAGCATACAGTTTTGGGAAGATTGGAAGGAAAATATTGAGTATGAAATTGAACTATTCAAATACGCAATAATACGTGAAGCAAGATCTGCTATTTGTAAATGTAGCATGGCTGTCACGTTACTGTATTATTGATAAGTAGTCTATTTTTTTCCCCTGTAATTAAATGGTGTGTATTTTGTCTTTGTTGCTCTGTTTGTGTTCATGCTAAATTAAATTGAGTGATAACATTATACTGCAATAATTTTTAGTGCCTTCATAATTTTTATTTTATTAATATACTTCCCCTCACTCATTCCAATTAATAATTAAAAAAAAAATAACCTCTGCATCAAATATCAAAACATGATCTCCACTTACACAGATTAGGTATTATAATAACATACCGTGTGACCAGGGTTGTTTGGTTTAAACCAAATGTTTTTTTTTTTTAAAACCATGCTGTTTTTTTTCTCTTTTCCCCTAATGTTTTCATTTACTTTACACATTATTGGAAAATGCAAAATCCAAGTTATGCAGAAGCTACAAGTGAAGCTTTAGAAAAATGATGAATTAATAAATTTGTAAAGTAACAAACATTTTTAATCAATCAAACTTTTCTTATAAGCTTTAAATCTAGGTGGCAGACTAATTTTTCTAAAATTAGCTGGGAAGAAAAAAACATGCAGTTAGTTTTCTTTCTTCTTTTTTTTTAAAGCCGTTTATTTTTAAAAATAGCCAAAATGGCAGATTTGAGCTAAAAATATATTTTTACTACTTAGCAGGGTTGGAAAAAAACCGGGTTTTTTTGTAAAAAACCAAAAAAACCGGTTTATTTGGTTTAAACCAGGTTTTTTTGGTTTAAACCGGGTTTTTTTAAATATAATTTCCTATTGCATACAGATGCATATCTGTTGATAAAATAAACATTTTTGGATACTATATAAGTAATATAACTTTTTAAACTATTTAAATTAAATAATTACAGTCAAATATATATAAAATTGAAATCATTTCTAATTTAAACATTATTAGTAACAGCTATGTTTTATGTTCAAAGTAAACTGATCGTATGAAGAATCCTTTGATTAATAATATAATAATCAATCAATCAAACATTTGATGCAGTTTTATGAATATAATATATTATTCTGTGGTTGTTATTATTATTTTTTTAATATCCAAATACTTCTGTTTATTTTGTTTTCTGAGTGATAACTCCAAGTGTCCAAGTCAACATTTTTGGCCATTCGATTCAGCAACTAAGAAAAGATTGATTGGTATTATTGAAATGCTATAACTAACACTCAATTTTGGCAAGCTGTGTTATCCAATTTGGTATCTTAAGTTACTCTTTTAAATTCTTTAATTTTCTTCCTCAATCCCAATCCAGAAAATTTTTCTTTTACAACTTAACCAAAATCTTAAACATCATTCTATTTTGTTATTAACTGCTGTAAATAATCTGCATTTTTTAAATGAAAATATTTTATGCTAAATATTGAATATTATTTATCTACTTTATCTTTTCTAATTTCACATTTTAAGAAAAATCTTTAGGGTACCATATATGTTCATCAGCACATGCTAATTTTCATTCTACATGCATAGGCTCATTACTAACATGACCTAGGCTCATTATGTCTCATGTTAACTGCTGAGATGAAGGGTTAAAAGTAGAAATTACTTCTATCTATAATTTAAAACAGTTAAATTACAAAAAAGAGAAAATATTATATTAGATTTTTTCTAAAAAAACCAAATGGTTTTTTTGACAAAAAAACCAATTGGTTTAAACCATGGTTAAAACCACTTGGTTTAAACCATGCCAACCCTGCTACTTAGATTGCTTGATTAGTTAAGATTTACTAAGGATTGCATTATGCCTCAATGATGACATAATCATAAGTATTTCTCTCCATTGGTTACTCTTTGTTTTCTATGCTAATGAATGATTGGCTGTGAGTTTTCTTTGCTGTATGGGGTATGGCTATTGGGTTTAGTAAGCCTTTCTACATTGGGATTGGGGTTTTGCATTATGATTTTAATCTGTTACCATTAGGGTTGGCACGGTTTAAATCAATTAGTTAACCAAATGTTTTTTTTTTAGAAAAAATCTAATATAATATTTTCTCATTTTTGTAATTTAAGTTTTTGAAATTATTGGATATAAATAATTTCTACTTTTAAGTCTTATCCCAGCTGTCACCGTGAGACATAGTGAGTCTGGGTTATATTTGTAATTTTGTATGAATGTAGAATGCAAATTGCATGTGTTGATGAACATATTTGAAGCTCTAAAGAGAAAATATAAAACAAGTGAATTTAGCAAAGATAAAATAGATTAAAAATATTCAATATTTTGAATAAAATATTTTCCTTTGAGAAAACGCAGATTATTTATAAATAACATAAAATGACCTTTAAGATTTCAGTCAAGCTGTAAAAGAAAATTTTCTTGATTGGGGAGATTATCTTTTAGGGCTGCTCTCAACTGTTCTACTCAACAAGCACAAAACGCTTGTGCGACAGATGTACAAATTTCTTTTTTTACAGAAAGATATAAAATTGGAAGGCCTTGGGAGCTATTTCGAATCGAACTGTGTTTTCCATTTTTGATAAATTACCTATTGATTTATAAGCAATTTTGATCATGTGACAAAGATGTTTTTAATCTTCCTTGAGTGGTTATTCTTTTTTCGTGTGGAAATTCGGTTCAAAACGCCCACTTTGACAACATTTTCTGAAAGATCTATTGCGTTTGCAAAAAAAAAAAAAAAAAAAAAAAAAAAACGGAAAACATCGTTCGATTACATAGTTTCTGAACAACAGCATCTGCTAGTTTCATGCATTTCCGAACAAAAATAAATTAAAACTTATGTCATAAAGTTGCCCTTTCGGATTTAAGAACAGCCTTAAAAATAAAAAAGAAACTCAAGATATGAAGTCAAATAAGAGGACATTGTGACAAAATTGGGTGCTAGCGAAGCACCTGTTTACTTTTAACTAAAACATGCAATAAGATATATTTAAATCGTCTATTGCATAATCAAATTCACTATTTACATCCGATAAAAAAAAAAATGGGGGGAAATCGAGCTTAAGGTTCGCTTGAGACATAATAGAAGTGTCTCATAAAAATGCCTAAAAAGATATATTATTAATTTTTAGTTTAGACATTTAAAAGTAGGGATTGACCGAATACCGAATAGTCGATTCGGTATTCGGTGGTTCGGCATGTAAACCGAATATTCGGCTTCGGCCGAATACTTTTAAGTATTCGGCCGAATAATTGTGGATAAGTATTTTCTTTAGAAGTAAAAATTCTCTTTTACTTAGAAGTAGAATAGGCTAAACAATGAGTTTTAAAATTGTGTGCATGAGTTCATAGTTCAGCTGCACAACAAAAAACAAGTCAAAAGCCATTTTTAATTTAAAAAAAAACTTTTTCCTTTCTAAAATAGTCTACATAGCGGTGAAATCAAAACAACTGTCTACATTAGAGAAAAAAAAGTAAGGAAGATAGGCATCTTTCCCTTATCATTTAATTTTAATTATTTCTACATTAGTTTCCTTAATTTAAATTTATTTAATGTGTATTTTCTTTAATATACACATCAAATAAATATATCAGAAATCATCTCTGTATATCTAAGGTGTATATTAAAGAAAATACACACATCAAATACTAAGTATATCTCTATGCCTAAGCTATAGCTTTTATAATCATTAAATTAAAATCGCTCAAATTTGTTATCTTCATCATCACAATATTAATCAAAATATAAATATGTATCAGTAATTTGACAGAAAATATAGTTAAATGTACATATTGATATACCTTTTGTATTTGAAAACATTCCTATTCAATATGTTTATAGTTAGGCAATCAGTAAATCAGCTTTGACAACATTGTTTGTTTTTATTTGAATGAACTTTTGTTTTTCTGACAATTCTTATCCTTAATAATAGCCTGTATAGTTTAATATTTTCATAGGTTATTTTAGGTATTGACTAGTGATAAAATAATAAAAAATAAATGATGGGTTAATGAATTTGTGAGTGGAAAGAAGTCATTAACTTTTTTTTTTTGTGTAGTTAGATTTAAGATTAAAAATGTAACTGAATTAAATTATTAAGAATTTAATGTTAATTAAAGTTTATTAAAAAAGCTAATAGGGTAGATGTGCCAGTAATGGACACCCTTAAGGAATTTCTTTAAAAAATATTTTTTTATTAATAGTTAAAATTATTATATTCCAGTTTTTTCAATATTATATTAATCTATCGACAATATTTAACCATTCTTATAGCCTCATTTCCCAATATGAATAGAAATTTAATTTTAAATAACAGAAATATATCAAAACACCCAAAAGCCCAGTAATGGACACCCTCTGGCCCAGTAGTGGACACCCTCTGTTCCAGTAATGGACACCCCATAAAAAGTAATAAATATAATTGTTTTTATGACTATTTAGAACTAGAATTTAATGAATACATACTAATGAAACAAAATAGTTATTTTCAAATAAATTTAACATTTAGGATATCAGTAATTAATAAAGTATTTGTGATAATCATTTATTGTTTGTATCAATTATTGAAATTATCAGAAGATCATGTTTTAATTATTTTAGATGGATAGATTAAAATACTAAATATCAGGCAATTACAGCTATCAAATTATTGTAACAGTGGTGGATTTAAAGGGTAATTAAAAAAAAAAGTTTTGGAATATCAATGTTTAGTTTTGTGCCACTATTTTTAAATGTTTAGTTTTGTGTCACTATTTTTAACAATCTTCCAGGCTCTACTTGATATATCATTTATAATAATTAATATTACAAATATGAAAGAAATGATATTGTGAGTTGAATATTTTAAATACTAAATAAAATAATTTCAAAATAAAACTGTAGTACTGATGTTTGAGGCCAATGATCTGCAGATTTACTATAGTTTCATGAATATTATCTGTAACTTTCATTAATAGTATTACATTTTTTTTAAAATAAGGAAACATTTGAGACAGAAAATAGATTTTTAATAGCTTCTGTAACTTAATTGTTTTTATTTAAACGGAGAGGGATTAAGCCCTATGAGCCCCTCTTTGACTGTGCTCTTAAACAATATTTTTTGCTTCCTGGCTGGTTTGATTGCCGGATTATAAAATATGCAAGGTATATGTACTACATAAAATAATAATAATAAATAAAATAAAATATTGAAATTTCATAAAATCTCATAAAATAACTTAAAAGCAGCTATTTATAAAAGTTTTGGTGTTATTACATTTTGGTAAGTATAATTTAAAAATTAAATTTGATTATTTGGGTTTGCAGTTAAACCTAAGTATTTTATGCACTATAAACATTACTAAAATTGTATTTTTAGCAATGTCTACATGGGGTGTCCATTACTGGAAAATGACTAATTAACCATCCCAGTAATGGACACCCCTCTTAAAATCTTAAAAATAAATGAAATTTTGTAAATGGCCATTGGTATATAAAATTCAAAGTTTTCTATTGCTACTCAAACAAAAACATTCAAATTTTGCAAGAAAATAAATAATATATAAATTGATTAAACGAAGCCAACTCTTAGCCTCTTCATTAAGATTTTCACAGAAAAACAGCGAAACTTTGAAACATTATTTTCTGCTTCCTGATTGGTTCGATTAAAAGTGTCAACAATAACCCAGTTTTATAAAACATACAAGGGGGAATTATAAAAAAAAATAATTAAAGCTAAATATTTATTAGTTATTTTTTTATGAACCAAAAACATCAAGGGGTGTCCATTACTGGCACATCTACCCTATATGCAAAAATGTGTATTAAAAATTTTTAAGTATTCGGTTGCCGAATACCGAATATTCGGTGTACACTTTGACCGAAGCTTCGGTATTCGGCAAAATTGCTGCTTCGGTCAATCTCTATTTAAAAGTAATACATATTATAACATAGCTTAGAATAAAAGCCTGTGTATTAAGTCTGATGGCTGTTTAAATGTTTTAGTGGATGAAAACTTTTATAAATCTACTTTCCATTTTAAGATCAGTTTAAATGTTTTAATGGATGAAAACTTTTATAAATCTACTTTCCATTTTAAAATCAATGTTTTCAGTAGTCTAAAAAGCTGGTAAATAGGTATTTCTGTTTATTTTACTGTCACCTTTTTTTTTTTTTTTTTTTTTTTACCTGACAGTTTAAGAGAAGTGTCAAATGACAATACACAATAACTTCTTGAAACGTGTAAGGACTCTACTGCTAAATTCAAATCATTCCAGGAATTCTTTATAAAAAGCTTTACTTTCAATAAAAGATAATAATTGTCCATGTAGTGTTCGAACAGAAAAATCAGATATCTCAGATTGCAAATATTTCAAAGAAATTATTTTGAATAGCCATGGGAAAGTATATTATATTTATGAAACTACATCATATATTTATTTATAGTACTAGTAATCAAAAAATTGTTTATTAAGATTTTCAAGTTATCAGTGTTTCTCTATGTAGAGCATTTTATTCATGGAACATAAGACAGCTTTTACTAAAAATGTTTAAATATTAAATAATTTCAATTTTCTACATAATTGATTGTAATTATTTAATTTAAAATATTTTTAAATGAAGTTATATTACTTATATTCAACGATGTTTATTTTTATCAATAAATATGAATGTATATGTAATAGGAAAACTTATTTAAAAAAAAAACCCGGTTTAAACCAAAAAAACCTGGTTTTTTACCAACCCTGAATATTTCTATTTGTATATGTTGCATTCTTTATTCTTAGAAATTTCTAATGTTCTGTCTAATTTAACAATCTATATGGTTAGAGTTCATTTTAAAATAAAACTGCTTATGATTGATATAAGATTGAAAGGTCTGGAAACAAAGAATGCATTGTCAAAATGAGGACATGAGTTTCAAAAGTTGCCTTATTCAAAATTTAAAAAATGAGTTTTCTGTATAAATCTATTCTATTGGTGAACCTGTGTCAAAAAAAAACACACAATCTGCAAAAAATCTAGTTTTATCGTGCATCTCTGCATTGTAAAAGCTTGGCTTATAATAAAAACCAATGGATGCAGTCAGAGGTTTTTCGCAATTTCCCAAAATTCGATTTTCTGGATAAGGCGGGTTTTGAAACTCATTCCTGAAATCTTTTCGATCTATTTTATAGTGTAATATAATATGTTTACTGAAATCTAAATTTCTATCAAAATTTGTGCACATATTTTCACTTATCAAGTGGAATACTTTTATTTATTTATTTTTTGGTGATGGTGGGGGGGTGTCTTTTATGTAGACAGCAGATTTTATCTAATGAGGAATGATTGATTTAAAAGTCCCACAGAAGGATTAGTCTACAAAACCTCTTTCTATACTAAACGAAATAGGAGTTGCTATCCAATGTACATTTTATTCATAAATTAAAAGTTGATATAAAATAAACACATGAATAAAATAAATTTCAACGTTTTGGTTTAATCTTCAAAACCATCATCAGGATTAAAATTTTCTAAAATATAAGTCAGCAGGAAAACAAACTATATGCTACATCTTAAAAATTAAATTCAAAGTGGAAACAGTTCAACGGAAGTTTTCAAAATCCATAAAAGCAACCCGGTGGATCTGTTATTCAAAGTAAAAAAAAAAAAGAAAGGGTTGGAACAAATGTGGAAAATTCAGAATCAAATTTTATTTCTCTGTTCTGGTAGATTTCGCCTTAGACATTGTTTCTGCATCTCATTTAGGTAAAAAAATTCTTTCTGTATTATATAAATATAGTTATAAGATTGTTATATCCAGATAAATGGAAAAAGTAACAATTCTAACAAAATTGGTGTAAATTCTGCTGATAATTTTGCAAACTTATGTTCACGGGATAATGCAGGGTTGTAGTGGGTACCCGCCCAACTACCCACTCGAGCTGGGTTTTTTTTTACAACCATAAGGGTTGTAGTGGGTAGCTGCCCGGGTACCCACCCAGCTGCTCGCCCGGGCTGCATTTTTTACAACCCCTGGATAATGTCTGACAGCTAGGTTAAAATTGATCTTGATTAGTATAAAAATGTCGCAGATAGTAGAATCATCACTATCTGTATGAAAAAACAAACCCACTGTAATGTATCCATTAAAGGAGTGGTTCCCATACTTTTTGACTCGCAGAGCACTTTTTAGAATGAATTTCTATGGCGGAGCACCTGAAGCCTACCGTGTCCTATGTTACAAGGAAAGGTTTTGTAAGTGCATTGCTACCGAGCACAGGAAATGCGAATGAATAGTAATCTATAAAAGTATATTTTGGAACTGTTACCGGAAAGCCTAATTTATTTTCAATTACCTTCAACACACATCGAAATGTCAAAAGTTTATATACTTAAAAAATTTCCAAAACTCTGAAAATCGTAACATTTTACATTATTAGAGTGACGAACAATAATGCATAAGCTTTTAATGTGATTTGATTGGATTGTTTTGCACAAATGTCTGAATTCGGCTTCTTTGATAGTAGTGGCAGGCGAATATTTGGTTCTGCATTTAAAAGACTTCTGTATTTCGTTTTGGTTTTAAAGTAAGATCTTTAACACTAAATGTACCAATAATTTTACTCACGTTTTATGAAAATCTTTTAGACCAGAACTTTTATTTAATTTTTTTTACTTTTCTACGTAACTTATTTCTCTTTGATTTATATATTAGTTGCTTTATAAAACACATCTGTTTTGAATCGAAATATTTTCATTTGGTATCACTGAATAACTGGTTGTTGTATATTCGGTCTTAACTTCCTATAAGATATCAAATTAATGAGGACTTCGTGTTTCACTGAACTTAACCGGTAAAATGCGCGAATAACCAGGGTAATGGTTTTTAATTTACCACCAATAAATACAAATAATCGTCACCTTATTTAGTTGGAGACAATTGCTACAAGTTCTGTGATAAATTCGCTTGAAGATTACTTTAAAAAATAGTGGTGACAATTGTAAAAACCATATGCAGTCCGGGTCTATCAGGCCCGGCGCGCCTCCGCCCTGGTTAAGCTGGGTGTCTTTTTTACATCACTGAACATATTCAGTACACATTTAGAGTCGTCCAAAGCCTTTTCTATTCAGCTGTTGAAAAATGTTGCTTAAATAAATTTTTCAAAAATGTAGGATGTCCCTGAATATTTATTTGTATTTTTTTAGCTGGTGTTGTTTGCATTCCTTCTTAACAAGAGGGATATAATAGATATCATCGTTTCGCTCAGAATCAGGTCAATATAGGTTTCATCTAAAAAGACGACACGTTTGATAAATGCATTGATAATCGTGACAGATTATCATTGCAATGATAGATACATTTATTTCATTTTGCTAAACATATCAGACAAATATGCAATTCGCATTCACAATCTTCATTGATTAAAAGTTTTGGCAGTTTAGAGTTACAGTTCTTCTAATATCACCTCAGCAGTTTCAACAAGCATGGAAATGCTATTCCTCGACAATACCATCTTACTTCGGTATGCAGTAGGAGGGATGGATGCTGGCTTACAATAGCTTCACGCATAAGCATAAAAAGTTTGCTTTTAAGAGTTCGTGATTTTATATAGTTTATTATTTTAAGGGTGTTTTTCAACCTTTTCATAAGTTCAGAAGACATTTTCTCCGGGATAGCGTGTATCTAGCATGAAGAGAGCAATAGATGGTGCTATAGTGCTTTGCCATTTGTCCAACTTTTGCAATGACTCTAGCATTGTGACCCATCATTGCTTTCGCCTCATTAGTGCATTCATGTTCATACGTGTTTTAATATGTATTCATCCAAAAATATTTCATCCATTAGTGTTTTGGTTTGTAGTGATCTACAAAAAATGTGATTCTGATAGCTTTTTGAAACCTCTTTCAGACTAGTGATAGTAGGGCACTTAATTTTAATTGAGTTAATGTTCTCAAACACTAGTGATAGAGAAATCTAGTCTTGTTGCGGATGCCCGTTTCAAAAAAGTAATTTAAAGCTCTTAACTACCCTGGTGTGAACAGGATATTAGTATATGTAACTAAAATATACTAATAAAGCTGCTAATCCAGTGATGTCAGTAGATATAGGTCAAAACTGGGAAATTTCATTAGCGGCCACTGGCCGGTAGAACTAGTTTTTTAAGTGGCCACTTTTTTAAAACTAGTGGCCACTTTTTTATTTAAAAATACTAAACAGTAAAATTTCTATAAGTATTCATCTAAAACTGAATAATTTAAATAAATATGTTAATGTAAATATATTGGAACTAAAAAAAAGCAGAATCCTTGATGAAATGCAAGAAAATTTTATTCTCTCCTTGTAAAAAAGTGGCCGGAAGGTGGCCGCTGATAGACAATTTTTGACTGGCCACTTTTTCTCATTTACTGGCCCTGTGGCCGGTGGCCAGTGCTAATTTTGACCTTTATCAGTAGATTCATGCATTTGTAGTGAAAATTTAGTAGATCTGAAGAGGCTGTTAAGTGTTCTTTTATGTCACAGTCATATAGTTAATTAAAAAAAGAAATGATGTTATTTGACAAGGGAATACTGAACACTAAATTGAGAACTTTTTCATAAAGCAAATTCTTTACAATATCAATTTTACAAGGTTTATTAAGTGTCTTTGCAATTATATAATCTTCACGAACTCAAGCGATGCGTTAAACTATTAGGTAGGCGCATTGGATCTCAGGTATGTGCCATCATGAGCGCCCACTTAACGGGAGCGACGGAGTCAAAGCAAGCAAACTTCCATCACTAATTTTCAAACATTATTTTTCTCGTAATTAATCACAGTGATTAAACAGGACAAAAGATAAAATTTAAATTAGTGATAGAAATATAACTTATTGCCTATTTTGCAGGACTTTTCTTACTTGTTTTAACAAGTGGTGTGTTTCTTTCGAAGCATATATACAATACTTTGCCCTTCATATAAAAAAAACTGAGGCAGTTTATCTTTCAAATCGGAATGGTTTATTTCGAAATGATGACGCAGCTGAGCATGAAATGTGGAGTTATTGGATAACACTACATGTCAAGTCACACTGAGAGGAGGAGTTGAGAAATTAAAATATCCAAATCTTCATTCAGAATACAATTTCTTGCTTTCTTATATTCAATCTACAATTTGTTTTTCTTTTATCACATTTTTTGATCGGAAAACGTAAACACAGAGTAGGTTGCTAGTAGATATTAATATTTGCACCAGAAATTTTAAAAAGAAAAGAGAATTTAGTTTATTAAAAAAGTTCAGATAGCTTAAGATCAATGTATAAATATTTTTGTAAAAAAAAAACCAATCTGTTTACATTTTTGGAACAAAAAAGAAAAGAAATAAAACTTCCTTTAAATGTATTTTTTCGTTCAAATTTTCCTTATTTTTCCTAAAACACGGAGGAGCCCCTGGAAAGTTCACACGGAGCCCCAAGGGCTCCACACTTTGGGAACCTCTGCATTAAAGTATAATTTTAATAACAGATTTTGAAAAAAATTGTAATTTATTCTTTGGTATTAAAAAAAAAAAAAAAAGTTTTGAGTTGAGACATTTTGAAATGATAATGCAAAATGTAAAAATATTTTTATGAAATTTAAATTTTGTGAATAATACTTTAGAGATAACCTGAAATTATCATCTATTTCATATTAAGTGTATTTGAATATTGTTATCAAACCGAAAATTTTATAAATATTTCTTAATTAAATTTTTACTTCAACCAACTTTTAAAATCTGAAATCTTTTCTTTTTCTACAGCAGATTTTGTTGAGATGCCACCTGGATGATTGATGTCTAACCAGTACCTGAAGGTACCGAGTGAAAGGTGTGCCATTTCCATTTGATGAGATACAACATAGACAGAAGGCAAGTCTTCCGTCTGTTCATCTAAAAGTGAGAGGCTTTGCACGCCAACCTACAGCACTGGTGCTACTTCAGGTGCCATTCTCAGAAAGTCTTATCTCATGCTGCACAGAATTGTTTCCATTAGCACAGTTGAATAAATATTGCCTGCTGTGTATTGGTCCATTTGAATCGTACACGCAAGCAATAGTTTTTCGACTATTGAAGAAATGTACACTAATAAATAAAAAGTAAAATTCTGTTTGCCAGCAACAGCAGGGTGAAAGTTTTGACAAAAGTATGTATTTGTTATGGTAAGTATAATTTTTATTAATAATGCTTTAGATTTTTTTTTATATTAGCAGGCCTAGCAGCGCTCCTATTTTTCTTATATTTTTCAGCCCTCCACCCTCGCAATTATTTTTTAAAGTCGAGTTCAGCAATCCAGGTGTGATTTTTCCGTGAAAATATTTTTAAAATTTTGCCGAATTCTGCAATTTTTTTTTAATCGCGAATTTCAACAATTCTATACAAAAAAAAAAAAAAAAATCATTTCTTAGGTTTTGTTCCAGTACTAAAATTTCATCGTTCGATTGTAAAAATAATTTCGTCAATCGGTTGAAGAAAAAAAATCGTGCTCTTCATCAATGGATCCCAGAAGAAATCTAATTTTAAATTTTGCCAAACTGTTGTTAAAAAAAAAAATGTGGATTTTGTCAATCGATCATTGAAAAAATTGTAATGTTTTTTTAATATGTTGCTGATAAAAATCAAACTTATTTCTATCAAGTGTGGAATAAAAAATAGTAAATTTCTTCCATAAGTCACGTTAAAAGTTCTCTGACTTAGTCAATTTGTTGCTGCAATGTATCGCAAAATTTGTCGATTGGTCAGTTATAAAAATCATAAATTTCGGAATTCACTCGCAACAAGAAATTTTGTAATATTCAATTGCGGTAAAAATTCAGATTTCTTCAATCAGTTGCAGCAAAAATTCACTGATTTTGTCTGTTGGTCGTTGAAATATATTATAAAATGTGTGGATCATTTGTTGATAAAAATCTTAATTTTCGGTAGTCACTCGTGGTAAAACAATCGTAGATGTCACCTGTCAGTCGTATAAAAAAAATAGCTGATTTCATCAATTGGCTATTGAAATGCATAACAAAATTTGTTGGTCATTTTTGATAAAACATAAATTTTGGCTTTCACACGCTGTAAAAAAAAAAAAAAAAAAAAAAAAAAAAAAAAAACTGAGATTTCATCAATCAGTTGTGGCAAACAGAATCCTGAATTTCTTCAATCAGTCGCGGCCAAACATTGGTGATTTCATGAGTCAGTCGTTCTTTGATATCATAATTTTCGGCAGTCACTGCCAGTAAAAAAAGAAGTCCTGGATTTCAACAATCAGTCATGGAAAAAATCTCTAATTTGTCAGTTTGTCGCTTTAAAAAATTCGACATCAGTTGGTTGCAAAAAAGGTGCAGGAAAAAAATCGCTAATTTCCTCAATGTATCTCAGAAGAACATCAATTGGTCATTAAAATAAAAAACTTAGATTTCATCTGTTGGTTGTTGACAAAGAAAAAAAAAAAAAATCGAGAAGTTTGTCAATTTGCGGCAAAAAATTGTAAATTTCTTTACTCAGTTGCAGCAAAAAATTATGAAATTTCTCGATTGGTCATTGATAAAAATCTTTTGCCAATCCGTTGCAAGAAAATAAAAAAATCACATAATTAGTCAATCGGTCACATAATTTCACACAATTTTATTGATCGCGAACTTTTGCTCTCTAGGGATAAAACAAATGTAATTCATTTTATATAAATTTATTACAAAAAAATCATTTATACTTAAAAAAAAAAAGTAAATAAGTAACCTTTATTTCAATTATGTTTGTATTGATATACGCAAATGATACAAAGGGTATGATTCAGAAAATAATTATAAAAAATATTTAAAAATATAGTTTAATAAAGAAAAATTGCATGCAACTACTGAAACGCTAATATATTAATCCTGAACAGAGTAAAAAATTCTTAAAATAGTCCGGAGTGAAGTTAAATAGTTTTATCTTGATAGTCCAAAGTTTACATCTCTGATGTTACATATGTAAGTGTATTAAAACATGTATAGGTGTATTTACATATAAATAAATATTCCTATTTTTTCTTCAAAACAATTCCTATATTTCCTATAATATTTTCAAAGAAAGTCACTTATACGCCTGTATTAATAATAATAATAATAAAAAAAAATTTAGCGTAACTCATTGGGTCAACTTTCGTTGCCCTTTCCTAAATGAAGCCCAAATAGAATGTAAATATAGAGTTGCTATCACATACATGTTACATTTAGTCCTTTCGTACACATCAATGTAACCATAAATACATTGTTTGAATAAATCTTTCAATAAGTGCACAGTTTTAAATTTTATGACAATTATTTCTTAGTCTATATTTTCACATGGAGGTTAAAGTTCATTTTTATTACTGTTATAATTTTCTCCAAACTTATCGTTTTTATGCTTTAAAAAATGTAAACCATTGTGCATAAAAAGTACGAGATGCACCTAATTGCAACCCCCCTCCCCCGCCTCCCGAAAAAAAAAAAATTATATTTTACCCACTGACGGATTAAACTGGGATTTTACTATCACTTGACTTTCTAAAAAAAATGTTTGGGGAATAGCTAAGTTTTACACAAGATAATCGTCATCTTGGCTGTCTGTATTTTTGCATGACTTCTGACCGCAGTATTTTAAAAGTATTAAAAAAATTTATAAAAATGTAATAATTTTTAACTCTTTCGGGACGAGCGTCCTTTACGAAATTTTTAATTGTTTACCACCAGTTTTTCAAAGCAGAAATGTTTGTGTAATTGAATTGCAGAAATGCCCTGATTAAATAAGGTAGAATTTACAAAAATAATTGGTAGACATAATCAAGGATTTCGAGCAGCTTGTGCGTCATGTATACGTGACACTTGTCCCAAAGGGGTTAATGTTTTTTTGTTGGAGATAACAGTGATCAAGATTTGTTTGTTGTTGAAGTTATATGGCATTTTAGATGTATTATATATGTTGTAGGCTAATTGAGAAATCAGGCTCTTTGCAAAGAGTCGGGTTAATTGGAGAATCATCTCTCTTTTCCTAATTAGCCTGATATTTTTCAGGCATATTGCAAAGAGCCTAGACACAGTTAGGCTAATTGAAAAATGGCCACTTATTTCCCAATCAGGATGATTTTTTAGGCTTATTAATCCATAACCTGACCCGAACCAGAAAAATAAATTACAACAGATCCAATCAAGACAAAATAATTTTTGAGGACATGCAACCCAATCACAACCTAAAAATTAAATTTGAAAAAAAAAAAAACCCGAAATCTGACACGAACCAAACCTGAACCCAACAAAATTATTCCAAAGAACCATAACCGGATCCGAGCAGGGCAAAATAATTTCCGTGGACACTCAACCTGACTCAAACCTAAAAATTTCGTTTGAAAAGAAAATTTGAATCAAATCTGAACCTGCCAAAAATATACCAAGAACCATAACCGGATCCGAGCAAGATAAATTAATTTCCGCAGACGCGCAACACGACCAGGATCTAAAAATGCCATTTAAATTCAACCTCAAACCCGACCCGAACCAAATCAAATCATAACCCGACAAAAATATTCCAAAGAACAATAACCCGATCAGAGCAAGAATAATTTCCATGGATACATAACCTGATCCAAACCTAAAATTTGGTTTGAAGAAAACCCGGAATATGACCTGAACCAAATATGATAACCGAAGAAAATATTCTAAAAAATCATAACCTGATCCAAGCAAGACAAAGTAATTTCCGTTGATACACAACCTGACCCGAATCTAAAAATTTCATTTTTTAAAAACTTGAAATCTGGACCGAACCAAATCTGAATCCGACAAAAATATCCCCAAAAACCGTAACCAGATCCGAGCAAGAAAAAATAATTTCTGTGGACACTCAACACGACACCAAACATAAAAATTCTATTAGAAAAAAAACCCAAAATCTGATGCAAACCAAATCTGAACCCAACAAAATTATTCCAAAGAACCATAACCGATCCAAGAAAGACAAAATAATTTCCGTCTACAGGTAACCGCATCCGAGCAAGACAAATAATGTCCGTGGACACACACCCCAACCCAAACTTAAAATTTCATTTGAAAACAACCCGAAATAAGATAACTGACAAAAATATCCTAAAATACCATAATCCGATCGGAGCAAGACAATATAATTTTTATGGACATGCTACACAACTAGAACCTAAAAATTCCATTTGAAGTCAACGTGAAACCAGACCCGAACCAAATTTTAACCAGACAAAAGTGTTCCAAAAACCATAACCGATCTGAGCAAGAGAAAGTAATTTCCGAGGCAACCTGATCCGAACCTGAAAGTTCTAGTTGAACTCAATTCGAAACTCGACCCGAACCCGGTATATGGAAGGTTTTCGGGTCGACTTCAAATAGAACTTTTAGGTTTGGATCCAGTTGAATGTCGACAGAAATTATTTTGTCTAGCTCGGATCGGGTTATGGGTCTTCAGAATATTTTTGTCGGTTATCATATTTGGTTTGGGTCATATTTCAGGTTGTTTTCAATGAAAATTTTTATGTTCGGGTCGGGTTAATAGACACGCAACCCGATCTGAACCCAAAAATTTCATTTAAAAAAAAACGAAATCTCATCGGAACCAAATCTGAATCTGAGAAAAATATCCCCAAAACCATAACCTGATCCGAGCAAGACAAAATAATTTCCATGGATGCACAACCTGATCCAAACCTAAAATTTGGTTTGAAAAAAACCCGAACCAAATATAACTGAAAAAAATATTCTAAAAAACCATAACCCGATCTGAGCAAGACAAAATAATTTCCATGGATGCGCAACCTGATCCAAACCTAAAATTTGGTTTGAAAAAAACCCGAAATTCGATCTGAACCAAATATGATAAATGACAAAAATATTCTAAAAAACCATAACTCGATCCGAGCAAGAATAATTTCCATGGATACGTAATCTGATCCAAACCTAAAATTTGGTTTGAAGAAAACCTGGAATATGACCCGAACCAAATATGATAACCGAAAAAAATATTCTAAAAAACCATAACCCGATCCGAGAAAGACAAAGTAATTTCTGTTGATACGCAACCTGACCCAAATCTAAAAATTCCATTTTTAAAAAACTTGAAATCTGACCCGAACCGAATCTGAATCAGACAAAAATATCCCCAAAAACCATAACAAGATCCGAGGAAGAAATAATAATTTCTGTGGACACGCAACACGACCCCAAACATAAAAATTCTATTAGAAAAAAACCTGAAATTTCACCAGAACCAAATCTGAATTAGATAAAACTATCCTTCAAAACCAAAACCCAATCCGAGCAAGACAAAATAATTTCTGTGAACACGCAACCCGACCCGAACCTAAAAATTCCATTACAAAAAAAAACCCCGAAATCTGATGCTAACCAAATCTGAACCCAACAAAATGATTCCAAAGAACCATAACTGGTTCCGAGCAAGGCAAAATAATTTCCATGGACACGCAGTCTGACTCGAACCTAAAAATTTTGTTTGAAAAAAAAGGGAACCAAAATCCGAAACTGCCAAAAATATTCCAAAGATCTATAACTGGATCCCAGCAAGATAAATTAATTTCCAAGAACACTCAACACGACCAGGATTTAAAATTGCCATTTAAAGTCAACCTGAAACCCAACCCGAAGGAAATCATAACCTGACAAAAATATTCCAATGAACCATAACCTGATCCGAGCAAAACGAAATAATTTCCGTCGATGTGGCAACCACATCCGAGCAAGACAAAATAATGTCCGTGCACACGCACCCCGACCCGAACCAAATCTGAACCGACAAAAATATTCTAAAGAACCATAACCAGATCGGAGCAAGACAAATCAATTTCCGTGGACACACAAACCAACCCGAACCTAAAAATTCCATTTGAAAATCCCGACAAAAATATTCCAAAGAACCGTATCTGGGTAAAACAAAATAATTCCTGTGAACATACAAGCCGACCCGCACCTAAAAATTCCATTAGAAAAATCACGAACCAAATCTGAACCTGACAAAAATATTCCAAAGAACCATAACCCGATCCGAGAAAGACAAAATAATTTCCGTCTACAGCTAACTGCAAGACAAATAATGTCTGTGAACACACACCCCAACCCAAACCTAAAATTTCATTTGAAAACAATTCAAAATATGATAACTGACAAAATTATTCTAAAGAACCATAATCCGATCCAAGCAAGACAATATAATTTTTGTGGACATTCAACACAACTAGAACCTAAAAATTCCATTTGAAGTCAATGTGAAACCCGATCCAAACAAAATTTTAACCGGACAAAAGTATTCCAAAGAACCATAACCGATCTGAGCAACACAAAGTAATTTCCGAGGCAACCCGATCCGAACCTGAAAGTTCTAGTTGAACTCAATTCGAAACTCGACCCAAACCCGGTATATGGGAGGTTTTCAGGTTGACTTCAAATGGAACTTTTAGATTTGGATCCAGTTGAATGTCGAGAGAAATTATTTTGTCTTGCTCAGATCAGGTTATGTGGGTCTTTAGAAAATTTTTGTCTGTTATCATATTTCAGGTTGTTTTCAAACAAAATTTTTATGTTCAGGTTGAGTTGATAGACACACAACCCGATCTGAACCCAAAAATTTCATTTGAAAAAAAACCTGAAATCTCATCCGAACCAAATCTTAATCTGACAAAAATGCCTTCAAAACCATAACCCGATCCGAGCAAGACAAAATAATTTCCATGGATGCACAACCTGATCCAAACATTAAAATTTGGTTTGAAAAAACCCGAACCAAATATGATAACCGACAAAAATATTCTAAAAAACCATAACCCGATCCGAGCAAGACAAAGTAATTTCTGTTGATACGCAACCTGACCCGAATCTAAAAATTCCATTTTTTAAAAACTTGAAATCTGACCCGAACCAAATCTGAATCCGACAAAAATATCCCCAAAAACCATAACCAGATCCAAGGAAGAAAAAATAATTTCTGTGGACACGCAACACGACCCCAAACATAAAAATTCTATTAGAAAAAAAACCCGAAATTTCACCCGAACCAAATCTGAATTAGATAAAACTGTCCTCCAAAACCCAATCGGAGCAAGACAAAATAATTCCTGTGAACACGCAACCCGACCCGAACCTAAGAATTCCATTAGAACCCCCCCCCCCCCCCCCTAATCTGATGTGGACCAAATCTGAACCCAACAAAATTATTCCAAAGAACCATAACTGGATCCGAGAAAGGCAAAATAATTTCCGTAGACACGCAACCTGACTCGAACCTAAAAATTTTGTTTGAAAAAAAAAATGGAACCAAAATCCGAAACTGACAAAAATATTCCAAAAAACCATAACCAGATAAGAGCAAGATAAATTAATTTCCATTGACATGCAACACGACCAGGATTTAAAAATGCCATTTAAAGTCAACCTGAAACCAGACCTGAACCAAATCATAACCCAACAAAAGTATTCCAAAGAACCATAACCCCATCTGAGTAAGACGAAATAATTTCCTTCGACAGGCAACCCCATCCGTGCAAGACAAAATAATGTTCGTGCACATGCACACCAACCCAAAAATAAAATTTCATTTGAAAAACCCGAACCAAATCTGAACCTGACAAAAATATTCTAAAGAACCATAACCGGATCGGAGCAAGGCAAATTAATTTCCGTGGACACACAAACCAACCCGAACCTAAAAATTCCATTTGAAAAACCCGACTAAAATATTCCAAAGAAATGGATCCGGGTAAAACAAAATAATTTCTGTGAACACGCAACCCGACCTGGACCTAAAAATTCCATTAGAAAAAACATGAACCAAATCTGAACTCGACAAAAATATTCCAAAGAACCGTAACCCGATCCGAGAATGACAAAATAATGTCCGTCTACAGGTAACCCCATCCGAGCAAGACAAATAATGTCCATGGACACACACCCCAACCTGAACCTAAAATTTCATTTGAAAACAACCTGAAATATGATAACCGACAAAAATATTCTAAAGAACCATAACCTGATCCGAGAAAGACAAAATAATTTTTGTGGAAATGCAACATGACTGGAAGCTAAAAATTCCGTTTGAAGTCAACTTGAAACCCGACCCGAACCAAATTTTAACCGGACAAAAGTATTCCAAAGAACCATAACCGATCTGAGCAAGACAAAGTAATTTCTGTCGACAGGCAACACGATCCGAACCTGAAACTTCTAGTTGAACTCAATTTGAAACTTGACCCGAACCCGGTTTATGGAAGGTTTTCGGGTTGACTTCAAATGGAACTTTTAGGTTTGGATCCGGTTGAATGTCGATAGAAATTATTTTGTCTTGCTCGGATCGGGTTATAGTTCTTTAGAATATTTTTGTCGTTTGTCATATTTAATTTGGGTCATATTTCGGGTTGTTTTCATACAAAATTCTTATGTTCAGGCTAGAGGTCTGCACGGGCCTGGGCTTGGCCCGAGGCCCGTACCCAGCGGAATGGAGGAGAATTTTCAAACGGGCCGTGCCGGCCCGGCAGAATTAGGACAATTTTTTCAATGGGCCGGGCCGGCAAAAAAATTGAAGGGTCGGGCCCGGCCGATAAAAAAGATTAATCGGGCCTATCGGCCCGATATAAGAATTTGAGAGGAGCAGATAAAATACGAGGTCATTTCCAATGAATATGACTTTTTCGAGAAGTATAAATGTGCGTTACGAGCCGATGCGAGTTTAACAACATCAATACAGAAATGTAACATGTCCATCGTAGAGATCGGCATCGTACAGTTACATGATGCCTGATCCCGGGTTTAATTTTTTTCGGCAGACTTGTGCCGGGACGGAGCTGGTCTTAATCGTTCTCAGGATGTGTAGGACAGGCATTATGTTTTGTAAAAGTATTAATAGAGATAATGAACTTCTGTTAACAGTATCTTTGGAAATGTACCTTAAGGTGGTTCTCATATTTACTGCTCAACAATGCGAAACTCTCAGACACATTTTCTGACTCATTTTTAACTATAAAGGCATAAAATTGACAGGCTGAGTATTGAAGGCAATTGGGATCAAATAGCGTTTCCATTTTTCATAAATTACGTACAGAGATAAGAGACTCTTGTCACGTGACTGTACGTTTTCTCCTTTCCTGTGCTATCGCTTCCGGAAATTATATTCAAAACGCTAACTTTGGCAGTATTTTCTGAAAGATATCTTACTTTCATCTAAAAAAAAATGGCATTTACATGGTTTCTGAATAAGAATATCTGCCAATCTCATGCGTTTCCGAAAAGAAATGAATTCATAAATGTATCAAAATGTAGCTCCTTTGGATTTGAGAAAAGCCTTAAAAATGACAGAAATATTTTCACAAATCTACCTTTTATTATAAGCTTCAAAAGTTATGTTTTTTAACCCTTTATTCTAAACTACAATAATCTTTTAATGAACCCTTATTTAAATTTTGAAACGTCTGTAGAGACGTTGACTAAAACACTGTAAGTAATCGTTAACGTTTACTATTGTGTGTTTTCTATTTTGCGAACACATAGTAATTTAAAATATACTGTAAAATGTTCCCATAAATATGCATGTAGTATTCATTAAAAGAATCTTAATTGTATGTCGAGAAAAAACGGAATTTTTTGTAGACATTTAGTCGGGCCGGGCCTGTTTTCACCGATTTTTGTATGGGCCGGTCCGAGAACGGTAAAAATGTAAACGGGCCGGGCCAAAATAGCTTTCCTTCGGGCCGGGCCAGGAAATTCCGGCCCGTGCAGACCTCTAGTTCAGGCCGGGTTGCATGTCCACGGAAATTATTTTGTTTTTCTCGGATCGGGTTATGGTTCTTTGGAATATTTTTGTCGGATTCAGATTTGATTCATGTCAGATTTCATGTTTTTTCTAATGGAATTTTTAGGTTCGAGTCGGGTTGCGTGTTCACAGAAATTATTTTGTCTTACCCAAATCCGGTTATGGTTCTTTGGAATATTTTTGTCGGGTTATGACTTAGTTCGGGTTTTTCAAATTGAATTTTTAGGTATGGGTTGGTTTGTGTGTCCATGGAAATTAATTTGTCTTGCTCTAATCCAGTTATGGTCCAGAATATTTTTGTCAGGTTCAGATTTGATTCGCGTTTGGTCAGGGGGATTTATATACTTGTTTTACAAATCTGCTGAAATACGGAAGATTGTGTGTCACCCTTGTATTTGCTTTATTTACTTCTAAATTAACATTAAAAAAAAGTTTTTTAATGACTTAAAAAAACTGTGTTATAAGCTGCCTCCCAAATTTAACTTCTTTTGCTTTAGAAAAAGATGTGGCTTACAATCTGGATTTTATGGTATATTTAATGGCATATGCCATTTTTAGCACAAATTTTGTAACATTCTTTGAATTTTTATTTTACAGGAATTTTACAAGTGAATACCAGATATCCAGCAATCAAATGTTTTTTTTCTTTCTGCCAAACTGCCTTTTTAAAGTAGTTGAAAAGTGTTTATGAATTTGGGTTGTCTGTCTCTCTATCTATGCCCAACTCATGTAAACTCGGATTGTCAAGCAATTGATTTTTGTTAATGAGGTTTACTATTGAAAATGAAGTATGGAGCATTTATAGTTCATTTACAGATAGGGATACTCAAAAGAATTCTGTACGGTCTATGGCGAAAACTCATTTGTGGTGTATTTTCATGATATTACACTGTTTTAAACATATTGAAATTGATATATATCACTGAGATGCACTACAAGGCCCTTGCTGTGGAATATGTTGTACATCGCTTTCACCATTCATTTATGACACAAAAAATTATTTGTTACAGTATCATTTAAGAACTATAATTGCTGGAAGTGCATTTTAAATTGTGGTTCGCAATTTTAAATCAAACAAATCTTTTGCCTACTATTACTTGGTCTGTATAAATTAAATTAAATAGATGATATACAGTGCAGCACCAAAGATTTCGACTGAAATTGTTGTAGGGAAATTTACAACTGTGCAATGAATTTCCTAACTGAACTACATTATTATAGCATTCTATGTAGTATATATACACAAATCTATAGATTATATATAATATAGGGCTGCACAAAAGAATTAAAATATTCTGCGACTATTGATGGTAATTGCTGAATTTGGGTTTTCAGATGTGTTAGGCATTTTCCAAATTGTTTACTTAGACATCATATTCTGGAAGTGTTGGAAAATGTTTCATAATCTATTCTTGACACACGATTTTATTGTTTTGAAGTTACTCCAGGGTGTGCGAAGATATATTATTTTTATAATAAGCATAGAGAGGATAGAGGCAAGAAAATATTAAATTCTAAAAGTTTAATCATTAAAAATAAAACAATACTAAACTTCTCAAACTTTATATATATATTTTTTTGTTCACAGGCATGAAAGAGTTCCTCCTAAAGGAAGAATTCCACCTTTTCAAAAGCCATTTTGGATATTCTCTCATATATTGCAAAAACGCAAAAAGAAAACATTAGAACCATATGGGGGGGGGGGGGGGGGGTCAATAATCAGACATTTTGTCTACTCAAACCTTTGGAGTTTCTTTTTGAATTGCTGTACAAAAGAGCCATCAAATGAAAGGTAAACTTTTATTGTAAGCATCTGAAAAGTGAATTTTTTTATTTAGACTTTAAAAGGGAAAAAGAAGTTTCCATAAGTTTCTTTTCGAAATAGAATATTTCGTCTTAATTATACAACACTTTTGGGTAAAACATCAACTTGGTGTGCACATAATTAGCATGAAGAATTTGTTTTTTCTTTTGAAAGAACGTGAAAAGTCTTTCTTAACAGTCAAAATCATCCAAAATGTTTGTTTTGAAAAATTAATCATTGTATTTCACATCATTTTATCAGCTATATTTGGATTTACATCTTTAGCAAACTGTCAATTTCCTTTTTTGATTCAATAAACCTATACATTTATTGTTAGTCTAAATTTGTTTTGTTACCTTCTAAGTTACAAAAAATTAACAATCATTTGTACAGTTATATTATTTTACTGTTTTAAATAACTGTTAAAAAGTGTCTAAATTGTACCAGTTGGCACCATTGAATACATTAAAAAAAAAAAAAAAAAAAAAAAAAAATCCACCTTTTTTTTTTTTTAATTTCCTACTTTTATGCCTGTGTTCACCAGTGTTCTATTGTGTAAAAAATTTCTTAGTTCCTTACATTACCATATTTTGTATTTTAGTATGTAGTTTATCTTTTTGTAATTATTCAAATTTTTATATTTCATTCTTTGAATTTTAAATCTTTTTAGATGTTTCTTAAATCAGGGCCAAAACTAGCCTTTTTTGCACGCAGGGCAAACATTGATCTTGGCACCCCTCCTCATGCATAATAAAAGTTATCAACCGCAGGTACGCTATGCAATAAAAGAAAGAAAATCCTTTAAAAAAAAAATCATTTAATAATAATTAAAATGCTAGCAAAAAATATGTAAACAACGCTCCCATAGGATTAACATTAGCTTGAGCATTAAGAGTCTACACAAGTCACGCGAAGAAACTGGATCACTAGTGTTAAACCTATGGGAGTGTTTTTTTTAATTTTCTCACTTGCATATTAGGGGTCGTTCAAGTATTATGTAACCGGCAAGGTGAGGGGGGTCCAATGTCTGCTTATTTTTGCTGAGAGGGGGATCACAAGGATTCTTACATAAGCATTAGACAACGAAGCAACTATAATTTAACAACAAAAAGCAAAAGAGCATCATTTGTATGAGTATTCTGCAGATGTTGAACGACTTGAGAAAAAAGATATGGAGTAAACAAGGACCAGAAACGAGGAATATTCCAGCCCACCACTGCATTAAAAACGTAATAATAGACAATGCAGAAACATGGATTCAAAGACTTTAGACACCAGACTAGAAATGTGAATGCCATATTCTTATGATTCTTGTTAAAAATTTTAGTTATGTGCTTAAATAAGTTAGGGCCTGTTTTATTTCTTAGATTTTTATTTTTTCAATGCGATAAACAGTATATTAAAAACTAATTTGTATTCTATGAATTGTTTAATGCAATAAATAACAATATATTAAACCAGTTTTATTTTCCTTCGATACCACAACCCCTATATGTCTATTTATGTAAATTTGCTAGATTAATAATGTAATTTATTGCTAACTGTAATTTTTTATGGCAAACATTGTTGATGTTAGAATGTCATAAAATCTTACATAAGCAAAGAATATGGGGTCTAGAATTTGACCCCCGGGCTGCCCCTGAATTCAACACTGATTTTAGCCCATGCAGACCTTTAGTATATTTATGTGACATTCGTTAGCAGGCGATCAGAGATCAGCCAAAAGCTAATTGAAATTATGTGAAATCAAGCAATTTTTAAAACGATTTAGTGTAGAAAATTGATAACTTCTCTCTGATAATTTAAACAGAAATATAAACAAAGATCATACTTAATATATTTATGCATTTGACTATGGGTAACATATAAGCCCCATGGACCGATAACAGGGCTGCCACTATCAAATATTTTTGCATGTTATTTATACTACTGTTAACAAAGAATCTTTTTATGATAGATTTCTCTTGAAATGGTCTTGGAAGCGAATGGCAATGATTATTTAAAAAAGTGTTATGAATAATTAAGAAAATAGTTGCCAATTACAATGTTTTATAATAAAAAATAAATTTGTAATAAAAGGATTAATCAATAAAATTACTTGATCAGCCCTTTCATATTATTCTAGTAATAAATGTGATAAGGATGAAAATTTTGACGTATAAACTCTACTCTTTCATTTCAATATGCGTGAAGTTTTTGACTTAATTAGCAAATATTAAACATGTCAAAATTTTAAATTTATTAAGATAAACAATCTGAGTCAAAGTCAATATTTCCTGAAATTTTCTTTTTTCTAAGAATCTTTAAAACCATTAACATTTCATAATTTTTGTAGACTTTAAATCTTTAGTAGTTTAATTCTTAATCACTTGAGTTATTATTTACTATTGTTAATAAAGCAAGAAACCAACAGAGTGAAAAAGTGTCTAGGCTAGGACTCTAATCTGCGCTACAGACATTGCGTACCAAACTGTTTACCAAGTTACCCAGGTGACATCCAGCATGGCACTCCTCGCTCTTTAATATGTTGACAAGGTTGCACCTGCAGCACAAGATGTAATTCTTTCATGTGCCACAACTACTGTAGCAGCAAGCATGAGCGAATTAATTTGTCATAATTTATCCAAGCTTCGGTGAAATGTATATATAATTTTGTAGAAATGGCATATGCCTCAAGAAATAGCAATTGAATACTTAATGGCTTAAATTGTTATTCAATTTTTCTAATAAGGTGAGAAACTAATGTAGTGAAAAATAGAGGTGTGTGCCATTTCTACAAAATTATATATTTAAATCTTTGGGATCTTGTAACCTTGCCATCTTTACAATGACAGGACACATGTATGTATGTGAGCAGGAACATCAATATTAGTATAATAAAAAGAGAAACCAGGTTGCACTAGAAGAAAAGCAAATCTGTGTTGTTACATTACAAATAATCATTAAAGTAAAAGTGAACAGTTTGTCAGAATTATCAGCACCAACCTCTTAACAATTCCCATTCAGTTCATGCACCTGTCCAGATTTGTTGTGTACTTGGTGTTATCTAAGCAAGATCATAACAATATTTGTAGATTGAATATAACCTATAAATAACACATTCTCTTCTCGAGTACCCACAACCTGCTTCAACATTTATTGATAAAACATTTTACACTTTTTAAATAAGTATGTTTAGGCATATAAATTGTATTATGAAATAAATTACTCGCAACAAAATGAGTAATAAATATTTAGCTATTTTTTATTAAATATTTTTCTTCCTGTGCAGCTACACCTTTTCACATGCCTAAGGATGGTTCTGCTTCACTGTAACCACTGCTAAAATAACACTGCTATATGTTGTACATATGAAAAATAAAACTATAAAGACAATACAATTTCTTTAATAAAATACATTAAGGTACAGTTAGAAAATATGAAACATTTTGTATTATTTAATGAAGAATTATTACACCAAGCAGTAACAGTTTTTTGATACAGATTTCAGGTATCAGAATGTGTTGAAGAACCAGTTTTTAATTTCATACTGGTTAATTATACTTTTACTGAACTGTTAAATGACGACTTTTTGTGTTGATTGTTGTTGTGACCCTTTGATATAAAGTTATCTGTTACATAGAATGCTGATGCTGATCTTTCATCACTTGAGATACTACCGTTTCCCAAGATTTGAAAATAAGGAAACACAATTTTATAGCTTTTTTTCCACTAAAGCTATAGAAATAAAATGTTCCGAAGTTCTGGTACATATGCTGATTACAAATAAATTAGATGGGGTACAGAACCAATTATCCAGAATGCTGAAAATCAAAGATTAATCAGGGTATTGAAAGAAGGTAATTTATAGGAACCCATCAGAAACAAAAATTCTTCTGCATAAAAATCAAAACACCTAATATGTAATTAAATATGTTTTCATTTCAAATCCCAGGGCATCAAGTTATACCATGCATTTTGCAATGTTACTAGCAATACATGTCAAGCTGGCAGTATATGATACTTTTTTCTGCAAAGATTCTGAAATAAGTCTATTAGAAATATCATTCTGATTTCTGAATAAATGGTTCCATACTCATATATATAAATAAATGCCACTGCCCTTCAAGGTATTAACAAAATTTAACATGTTTAATATAAATACTTTCATTTTTATTAACAGGATACTTTGATAGGTAAACTTTACCCTAAACAAAATCCATCCATTAACCCTTAGTGAGGTGGTGGTTCATTTTTGGACCACCTAATACCTAAATACCACACTGGCATCAGAATTTTAAATGAAAATTACCTGTTTATTAAATATGTAAAGATTCGCTTTTACTTATTTTAAACTAAATTTGCTTGTGTCATTCAGTCATTTGAGCATTTTACGAATCTAAGTACTTTGCCCCTAGATGAGTTAAGAGATATTTATTCAGTACTTTTCCAGTATAGGGGTCTTGGCATATTTTTAAAAAGCGTGGTGCAACTTGGGCTCCAGAAAGTGAGATTTTTTTCAAATGATATAAACAGCTATGAAAACAAACCTGATGAGCTTTTCTGCTAGTTTATATATGTATTTATATATAAACATTCTATTTTATATACACACGCATACAGGGTTCGTTGATATATATCAATCGATATATATCTTGATATATATCAGATATTTATTTTCAAATTATGAAGATTTTTGATATTTTCATATTACTTGTTATTTATTTTCAAAATATCGAGATGTATATTTTTAATATTTTTCCATATTTGATATTTATTTTCAAAATATCACTGTGCAAGATATTTTTGATATTTGCAGTCAAAACAGGTGCAAATGAAATTTCCAACTGTTATTGACTGCGTTGTTCTGTATGTAAAGAATTTTTGTCTCTGATAGTGACTTTTTTAGCTGAAGAAGAAAACAAATATCTTTTCCAAACTCTGATTTTTTTACTTTTAACTGTAGGTTATGAGGGACATAATTCAAAACAGACACTGAAAGATAAAACTGTCTAATTTAGATACTCAGTTATATATACAGCTTTATTAAAAATGAATTTGTTCTGGTATTGATTTAGTTCAGCTTAAACTGTTACAGCATAATAGGGAATAAAAAATAAAATAAGCTTACATTTATGTTTAAAATTTTCAATTAAAACAATATTTTGTATTTAAAATTTTGTTTTATAAATTTCTTGGTAGTTGATATTGAATCCTAGAGCATTTGCTTTTCTTTTTTAATGTAAGTGTATAAAGCAAATTGTTTCTGTTTTCAATTAGTTTTTCTTCAATATTGGTCTGAGTAAAAAAAAAAAGAAAAATGTGTTTTAATTTATTGTTTAAGTTTTCATGTTAAGTGCAATATGTTTTAGTTTCTAATTTATATTTTGCTTGAAAATATTTATTATCAGCAGTAAATTGACTACTTTGAAAATATTGGATATATATCAAAATATCATGATATTTACGAACCCTGCATGCATATGTATATATTAGCAGTGTCGAATCCAGACACTTTTCCCTCGGAAGAATTTTCGTTGCTCCGTGGGTGACATTATAGAGTTCTGGGGGGGAAATTGCACTTTTTGACCATTGAAGACACAAAATCTCAAATCTTCCGGGAGGGACATTTCATTGCTCTAGGGGAGGAATGTCCCTCTCCCCTCTTGGGCCACTCCTTGAATTCAACACTGATTATTAGTGTTTTTTATATGCAATTTACCTCTGTTTATTTGTATATAAAAATAGATAAGTGGCTTGTATGTATTAAATAAATTGGATAAATATGGAAAAAATGCTTGTGTATACGAAACAGTGAACAGGTTGCCATAAAGTATGAATGAAAAATTTCCCTCTCTCGCAATCCCATTTCCTTTTTCTCACCAAATCTCCCATACTGGAAAAGAAAGAAAAATATTAAAGCTTTGTACATGGAGAACTTGGAAGCAAAAATTTTTATTTTCACTTTTTAGTACATGTAATTGAAAATTTTGAATGTATTGTTTAAAAAAAAATTAAATGTTTAAAATTTTTATATATGCCTGCATGACTCGATGTAGAACTACCCCAGCTTCAGAATTGAATAAATGAAAAATACTTTTAAAATATCATTAAAGACAAAACACAGCATACAGTGTGTGTATAGAGTTTTTATCTGTTAACATTATCATCCCAAATATACAGGAACATTTGAATCAAAATGTTTTGTATCTATAATTCTTGAAACAAACCTGTAAAATCTTATGTTTTAGACATGACAATAAACATGGTTAAAACCTGCAAAAACTCATTATTGCTCAAAAACCTGATTTGTTTACGCTAAAAATCACCACAAAAATCTACTACTGTCACTACAAAATCATAAGAGAAAAGATTAAAGAATAAGAGATTTTAAATTTTGTGTACTAGGTTAACAAAAGGATGGGAGAAAGTGGAAACTTCAAGAAGGATTAACAATATATATAACATAAACCACGTGTTACCAAGAAATTACTTTTATAGTTATTTATTAAATAGAAAATGATGAAAGTTATTTCAAAAGTTTTAATGAAAATCTCAAGTAAATATAACACAGTTCATGGTAATTTGAATACCCTAAATAATACAAATCTTTATATACATTACAGATATTGAATTTAAAAAAAAGAAAACCCTTAAAATTAGGTAGAGAACGTGTGATACAATCCATTATTTACCTTTGAAGCTGAATAACTGTCATTAAAAAAATTAAAAGTGAGATAAAACAGTAATTTAGAATTATTATTATTAAATAAATAGAACTTCTTCAATAATTCTTTAAAAATAAAATCCTGACAAATAAAACTAACAAGGGACAACTTCAACAGAATAAAATTATAAACGTAAACATAAACGATGAGCGTGTTCAGAAGTGCACTTCACGCCGCGCGCGCGCTCAGAAGTTTATGCCATGGAGTAGGTGTTATCGAAGAAAGGAATTTTAACATAATTCAATTATTTCATTATTTTTATGGTTCAAAAAGGGTAAAACCAACGACTATATTTCTTTATTCTTCCAAAACATGGTTTTCGTAACAGGAATACATGCCTATGTTCACTCAGATAAAATCTAAAATAGTCGGGGAAAACATCACGTGACCTTCTTTATCTACTTTAGCCCATTTGGCATTTAAAATTAGTTAACCAACCGCGCGCAAACTCCGCGCGAGCTGCTCAAAAAAATTGTGTGGGCGATTTGATCACGTGATTGTGCGTTTTCTGCTTATGTGTTATTGGTTGTGCTTTGTTTGGTAGGTTGATTGATACAATTTAAGAATTCAACTGGTGATCTAACAATTTTAACAATTTTCTTTTTATTTATTTAAAAATGATTTATCAGTTGATTTATATCTTCCGTGATAAATAAAATGCTGTTAGTAAACCAAAATTGTGATATCAACATATGAGATTTGTTTGTAATCTACTATACTGGATGGATTTCAATGGAATTTGCACTGTTAGTTAGACAGTTTTTCAGAGAAGGTTTTAATATATATATTTCTTATTTTATGATTGCATATTTCAATACCGTGTGGATAACAGACCAAAATACATCATCAAACATGAGAAATAAATGGCATTCAAAATTCTGTTAGTATAAGCAAAATACTTATTTATACTTTCAGTAGAAAATTTATAAACATTCTGATCATACTTTATTCACTACAAAACTAGACAGCAGACCTATATATTTTATCTCTTTAAAAAATACATGTACAGGTATTTTTAGTTAAAATAATCTACAACTATTACATTTTATTTTTATAATGTTCAAAGTAAAATATGATTTCCAGCCTAGTCTCGATAAAAATTCACTCGTAAAGTACTCAAAAAAAAAAAAAAAAAAAAAAAAAAAAAAATCAAGGAATTATCCTACGTGCGATATATATTATTTTTTCATTTGGATTTGCTTAATGTTTATATCATTATACATATACATACTTAGAAACGAAACTTTGAATATTTAAAAGGTGTTCAGATGTAAAACTTTCATCTCGAAATACCTCATTTTCTCACATTTAAATAAGTATTTTATTATTATAATAAAAATACACGTGCCTCTGTGTAATAAAAATAAAAAATATATCTTCATCAAAAATATCTTATTCATTATGAAAAATATAAAACAACCAATAAACAAACCAAAAAAAAATTGTAACACAATGTGGTCTCGGAAGGATTCGAACCCAGAATCCCTGGTCTCGAGTTCACTGCCTTATCCATTTGGCCATCTGGCACACGATGCTTCTGTATCAAAATATCTTTATAATTAGCACCTTAATTAATCAAATCCATGATCTGTTCCTGAACACACTACGTGCCTACCTGTACACTACCTGAACACACTACATCCATGATATGGACCCACTCCATGTTCCTGACTCCTGAGCTCGCGCGCGCTGCGCGCGTGCTTCTTGAACACACTCATTGTTTTTAAACAGCGCCATCTGGTGCTGCTTTAAAACAAGCATGATACGAGCGCCATCTATTAATGAAATAGTGAAACAGTTAGGATGGTTTAAAATATGGATGTTATATTACTTGAATAATATTTACAATTTTTGAGTAAAAGAAATTTAAATTCATAAATATAAAAATTAGATTAACTTACGAAAATTTATTATAAATAAGATAGTAAAAAAAGATGCATATGTTACAATTTTATTTAATCTAATATATACTTTAATATATTCAATATATAGGACTTACTTAAAATAATTTATACTTAGCTTAGATTTTAATAATTTCTCTTTAAAAAAATATTTCATTATCTTGATATTATCATTTAAAAATTAAACAATCTATAAAATAAAATGTTTTCTGTTTATATTTATATTAAATGGGTAAAAATCTAAAATTTTAGATACCTCAAGAAAAATAATCATATATATTTTATTAAATGCTATTATAAAGTTTAATGATTCATGGTTCTTAACCACATAAAAATCTTATAAATAATGGAAAATAAATTCCAACCCCAAAAAAGGCTTACCTTACTTTGTTGCAATAGTCAATATCTAAGAAATCATCCAGAGTTTAAATTAAAAGAAGAAGAAAAAAAAAAGAGTTCAGAAATAAACATGTGTACTTGGATAATGATGACAAATAGTACTTTACGTTGGCAAAACTATTTTTCCTGAATATCATGTATACTGAAAAATTATTGCGAAAAACTGAGGTTTTGCTGCTGAGACAGCTAACAAAATTATATTTAAAGCAAAAAGAGTTTCTTGAAAGCCGAGACAAAATTATTGAAATATTTAGTAAAACACTTTTTGTTGGCTATGAATATGATAGGAATATTTGTGCAATTTTGTTCTTAAATTTGTAGAATATTTATCTAGTAAACAAAATTCAACAATTAAAATTTTTGTTTCCTTCAACACTGATGAAGATTTTGGTTAACATATCAAACTTTGCTAATACTAATTTTTTTCTAATTTGATCACCTGAGCAATTATGTGTTTCATTTCATACTGAAAAAAAAAAAAGAAAGTAAATGTTGTTTATAAAAAAATTGTTTGTTCATTTTTTACCAAATTTGTATTTCAAAGATACAAGCAAAAATAAACAAAAATATTTTCAAAATATAATGATCATATTCTGCTTTCTAAACTAGGCATGGTGCCAGAACTTGCCTGAAAAGGGTTCTCTGAACATGGGCCCTCACGGTTGTATGATGAAAGAGGGTAGATAATTGATTACATTATCTATGCATATAATGTATATACAGGGTATATTTGATGGTCAGAACTGTATGTAATAGTAATGCATGTCAAAACAAACAATTTTTATATAAAAAAACCCAGCATCTCGGAATTATTTCTTAATAAAAAATACAATGGACATGGGTGTCAATTTTTTGGTCTTTTTTCTAGTCAAACATATTATGAACTAGAAGTTTTTTTTTTTTTTTTTTTTTTTTAATTCCAGTTTAAAACATGTCTGAAGTGAAAAAAAAATGAAAGATTGACAACTATGAAATAGTTGTGATGCCCGAGTAAACAATACTGAGTGCTTTGAATTTTGATCAGTGCATACAGAGTCAAACGAATTACAGAACAATTTCAGTGCTTTCTTTGATGTCATGACATTACAAAAAAAAAAGTTAATTCATTAAAAGTTTTATTATTAAATCGAAAATATTGTTTCATTATTTTCTTTACTGTATCAGCCATAAACAGAGATCTGGATTTGATTTGGAGCAATATACATGGTGAGGTGTCATATTTGACAACCTTCAGATATTTTCCAAACCAATAAAGCATTTTAAAACCAGAAAATTTATTTAATTAAATATGCCTTGTTTCTATAGGGTAGTTATTTTATTTATAACATTTCTGTTTTAAAAAATGTTCAATTTGAGAAAACAGCAAAAAACAGAAGGCTGGTAATTATGTACTCCATATATTATATATATTACACGGAGTAAAAGAGGTGAAGGGGAAACTAATAGGTATTACTCACCGAAAACACAAGTTGCATTTTGGTAAATAGTGAGGGCGCAGCAACCCGCATGTTGACCATTCTTTTAGCAGAATATCATATGATTGTATGTATAAGAGTACGTTAGAATTAAAAAATATTTTATGTTATTCGTTTATTTTTTATTATTGATATTACAAAGCATAAATTAAGATGGGGTATAAGTGCTTTGTTCCTGGATTGAAGACAGGTTATACAGGATAAATAAAAAAAAGAAAAAACGAAGGGAAAATAAAATTGAGCTTGTTCCGTGCTTTACAGGTGACAGATTTTTTTAGGCTTTAATATAAAGCTATTTCCTTGTAATTATGTTTAAATTGAGAAATTTTTATCTTAAATCAATCTTAGTGTATATGTTTTTTAAATGTTATACTTAATGAACACTAAAAATTGAAAATGATCATGAAAAACATAACAGTTACTTGAGAAAAGGCTATTATTCAGAACTTCAACATTTAAAAAAAATGATATCACATAGCATAAAAATAATAATTATTATTTTTTTTGTCTTAAAGTTCATGTTAATCAAAAAGAGAATGCTAAAAAAGTGCTCTCTAGTTTAATAAAATCCATGTTAAGTGAAGGATCTGGATCCAGTGTCTTCAGAATCATTATTTTATTCACCAAATGGTTTGAAATTTAATATATATAATCATTGCAGAATTTTGTCATGTCAAATTCTATGAAAATGGAATCAAAACTTAAAAAGATATTAATAAAAGTTTTCTTCATTCTATTAAATCCTATCATATGTAATTAATTCAATGATATCCCATGATAGGTAATGATTCTAGGTTGCCATGGTAATTATTCTATTAAATCCAGTCACATGTAATTAATTCAATGATATCCCATGATAGGTAATGATTCTAGGTTGTCATGGTGATTATGCTATTAAATCCCATCACACGTAATTAATTCATTGATATCCCATGCTAGGTAATGATTCTAGGCTGCCATGGTGATTATTCTATTAAATCCTGTCACACGTAATTAATTCACGATATCCCATGATAGGTAATGATTCTAGGTTGCCATGATGATTACGTTCTATTTAAGATGGAGTCCTATTATTTTCATATTACTGAATTTAATGTATATAATCGTAATAAATTTTGTATTCATGCATTTTTGCATAAGAGTGAGTCTAAAGGGTTATTAAAATTTAATATTCTGTATGCTCTGACTTGAAAACATATAGCAATCTAAAATATACTGTTACATTTTTCCATAAATATTTATGAAGTATTCTGGAAAATAATCTTAATTGTATGTTAAGAAAAATCGGAATTTTTTGTAGAAATTGAGTCGGGTCTGAATTTTTTTTTGCAAGGGATGGGCCTGTTTTCACTGATTTTTGCATGGGGCGGACCGGGGGTGAACTGCGAAAAAACAAACGGGCCAGGCCAGGCCGAACTTTAAGTTTTTCCATCTGCCCGGTCCAGGCCTAATTATTTCTCTTTCGGGGCAGGGCAGGCCCGGGTCTGGAAATTCCGGTCCTCTACCCCCCCCCCCCCCCTCCTCCTTATAAGTAAGATTATATTAAAATCAAACCTTACAACTTTAGTAAAAATTAGTTCCTGACCTATAATTTACACGTTTTCTTTCCCAAATAATTAAGATAAAAATTTGTTTTAATTCTACATTTATTAATTGCATAGATATCAAAAGTTATGAATTATTCAAAACTTATAAAATATACGCGACATTAAAATTTACTCCAAAAAATATTGAATAATACTTTTAATTTTTAAAAGTCATAAGTCCATTTATTTCTTCGCGACAGAATAATCCCTGATATTCAATATTTTTAAATGGCCTGCCTTCGCTTTTTTGTCAGAAAGATCTCTGATTTTAAGTGTCTTAAGAAGCAATCAAAGAGCCAAGTGCCTTTAAAAAAATATGTATCTTATCAAGAAAATTGTAATTAATCAGATTTCTACTTGTACAACTTTCTTAAAATTTCTTTTTAAATCAGTGCTTTTCCCATTGAAAAGCATTGTAGAACCATTGATCGATAGCCTACATTCTACGGTATCGCCACCTAATGGGAGAAAAACTCCATAGCAAAATTTCAACACTAGTTTTCCCTCCACCCCTTTTACTCCGTGATATATTAATATATACCATATAATCCTGATTGTAAGCCCACCCCACCCCTCTTTTCAAAAGAAAAATAAGGTAACTTTGGCATGAAGCTCATAATCGAGATTAAACATATATATAAAGACCCTTTTTTTACCATTAATTTAGAAGTAAATAAGGCACATATGGAGACAAGAATCTTCCGTATTTCGACAAATTTCTGATTTGTACGAAAAAATATATATACAACTTTCCCCCTTAAAATCTTCCCAACAAAAACCCCTAAGCAAAATTTTAAAACTTTATTTTTTTTTTTCAAATTTACTTGTTTATATGTTATTTTATTTATTGCAACAATAATCTAAGTCTCCCTCCCAAAAAAAGCTTTCCACTTTGTCCCTCTCCGTCTGGTATCAAACATGCATAATTTAACGTATAAGACTATTTTAATTTTAAATTTCTTCTCTGACCTATTTAATAAATAAATAATACATCAACTAAATTAACACCTCCTTCTCAAATCTCTGCTTCTCTCCCCAACCTTCTTATCATGAGCATTAGCCCCGCCCCCTCCCCGCATCTCATGCATGTTAAAATCTGTAAAATTGTTAAGTTTTTTTCTGCTCGATTGTAATTTTGTTTTGAAAATATTTAAATAACCACCTAAATTATTTCTCATCCTCCTCTGTAAAAATTACCGCCTTCTAAACACACAATAAAAAAATATTTTTTTTTTGTGCTCTATGTGAACATAAAATACACATGTGATTCAAGGGTGAAAACAACCAAACAGAAAATTTATTGCTTTCCCTCCCATATGTTTAGAATCTCCTCCCCCTCCCATTTGAGGGGAATCGATGGAGCAAAAATTTCAAAGAGGATAAAGAGTTGAGATGAGTGAGATTAAAAGACTTATGTAAGATGAGATTTTAGGTAAATCATCTAACTATAAAATAAGAAATATTGCAAAATTAAAAAAATAATAATTTTAAAGATTTTAAACTTTGCAGAGGGGGGGGGGGGTTGTCAGTGGGGAAAGAGGAACTTCTAGACAAAGGAGTGTAATTTAGATAGATTATTTACTAATTGTTACTATCGGACAACAAATAGAAAAAAAAGAATTACTAAGATTTTCAAGATTTTAAAGTTTTTGTGTTGAGGAGGGAGGACAAAGAAGGGAAGTTGATATTTCATGTAATTTTATTAGGACAAATGAAAGACATGAAAATTCACCAAAAAAGTCAAAAGATTCAAAATTATCTCTCCCTTAGACTTTAAAAATTTTTTCCTCAAAAAAATTGTGTGAAAAGGGAGGAGGGCTTATTTTTGGGAATGGCGAAAAAACAAAACTGCTTAAAAGTGGATGGAGGGCTTACAATCATGATTTTACAGTATATATATACTTTTTAAGTAAATTTTGACCCTGTTTTCCAATACAAAAATTGTTGTATTGGTTTGTATATCCGTTACAGATGAAGCAAATGGGCTTAAGAACAGCAGAACTATTACACGATACTATTAACTACTTTAATAAATTGCAAAAAAGCCAGCTTCTAATTACTGACAAAATTTTTTTGACTTATATTAAACAACAAAAATTAAACTTCAGAAAAAACAGCAGAAATTTTGGTTTTTTTACAAGTGAAGGAGCCGTCTTTCGGTACAATAAATATAATACATGGCTGTTTGTAACACTTGATAAATTCCCCTGAAAAAAAAGGCTGAACTTTCACGGAGTCACACAACCGCGATCTTTTGACGAAATTCCAGTTTCTTCCATGACCTTTTGATGAATTTCCCATTTTTTCCGCAATCTTTAGATCATATATTCCCGTTTTTACTTACTTACTTATTTTACTTACTGGCACATAATTTTGAAGAAATTACTTAACATTTACAAATTCATTTTTTAACGGAAAGATATAAAGTTGGAAAGCCTGACCATGGAAGCGATTTGGAATCGAACTGTGTTTTCCATTTTTTGATCAATCAATTACCTATTGAGTTATAAGCTATTTTGATCACATGACAAACACGTTTTTCGCCTGCTCTTGAGTGCTGTTTCTTCCTTCATGCGGAAATTCGGTTCAAAATGCCCACCTTGACACTATTTTCTGAAAGATCTATTGCGTTTGCAAAAAAAAAAAAAAAAAAAAAAAAAGGAAAAAACAGCTCAATTACATAGTTTCTGAACACCACCACCAGCTAGTTTCTTGCATTTTCGAACAAAAATAAATTAAAACTTATGTCAGAAAGTTGCCCTTTTGGATTTGAGCCCTTAAGCTTTGAAAATTTTTCATGCTTTTTTTTGTTTTGTTTTACACATGACTTTTTTATTCATAACATGAGTATTTATCATTTTTTTAAAGTGTTTGTTTACTCTTAAATCCTCTCTCTTCTGCTATGCTAATATAATCATGGTGCACTTGCTAAGACAGATTTATTATGGATCAAAGAAATATTGTGTTTCAGACAGGTTCATGTTTTTAAGCAAATATATTTAATTTGCAAGAACCATGCAGTTTTTTCGTTTAAGAGATAATTTCATTCTAAACAGGTTCTGTTTACACAAAATTTACTGTATTTTAGGAAACAACTGATTATACAGAAGTAATACATTTACAGCAAAATGAAAAATTCCATTAAATTATAAATTACTTAAACATTAATATCTGCAAATTTCATGCACAAATAAAAATTTCTATGTTAATGAGCCATGAAGATTTACATTGAACAGCATTATTAGTATTAATTTTTTCAAGTACAATCTTAAATATAATTTAAAATATAGCAGAATTAAAAATCACAACTAATTCAATTTTAAATTGTGTAAATTTAAGTCATATAGCTAGGTTGTTTAAGTTCAAAGTGAGTGCAAATAAACATGTTTATATACATAAATGTGTTTCTTTTGCTATATGTTTGCATTACGCATTTAAAAAAGCACTGTAACTTTAATAAAATGCATAAAATATAGATTTCGTATTTCAAATTTCAAGTGCATTTTTTTTATATATATACTAACTCCTTGCAACAAAGATTTATCAAAAGGTTATTTCAAGGGGTATATCACTCATAGCATGGAACCATAGGCACTATGGGCTTCCATTTAACACTAAATGTAATAAAGGATAAAAATTCAGGTACATTACCTGAACACAATAACCCCTGATAAAAGTATGACTATATAGTAAAAATGAAGAATATTCTTTCCATGTGGAAATAACATGCCATCCTGACTTAACAGAAAATCAATTTGATATGTCTGTTTAAAAGGAAAAAATAAAATAAAACTTTTATATTGAAAAATGTCTTAAATAATAAAAAAAAATTTAAATACTACACTGTTCATAATTAATTCTTATTTTAACTAAAATCTCTACAGATAAAATTATGCTATTAGTAACTTAGATTTGTAAAAGTCTTATTTTATTAAATTTATTATTATTTAAAGTCTTCAAGGTGTTATAAACACATGTATAATAATCACTTATAAACAGATAAAGTTAAAAAATGCTATAAAAAGTGATAGAAAATCTTTATTAAGATTGACGATCGTTTCGTTGCACAAACGGCAACATTTTTAAAATCATGTTTAATCATCATGTCGCGGGACATTGTTTACTATGTTTATCGTTTTTAAATTATGTGAAAATATTTTCTATCGTTGAATGATTTTGAAAATGTTGCCGTTTGTGCAACGAAACGATCGCCGTTTGTGCAACGAAACGATCGTCAATCTTAATAAAGATTTTCTATCACTTTTTATAGCATTTTTTAACTTTATCTGTCTTCAAGGTGTTTCAAATATTACATTAAGCTCTTAAAATCATACCAATAACATAAAATTTTTTATTTTACTTTATTTCCCATACATAAAAATTACATAGCATTCATCTAAATAACTGTTCGGTACTTTCCTAATAATTATCAAACAGCAAGTACTTAAAAAAAAAAAAAACATTTTTGTTGCTTTTTTCATTCAGAAAAATTAAGCATACATCCGATATACACGTACACAACGAATGTAATTGTAAACTGAAATTGTATTACATGCCGTTTGATGAAGTGTTAATAAAAATAAATGAAAAATTGATTTATTTCACAACATTATTGTCCATAAGATTAGCAGTTTATTTAACATGATGCACGTTTCATCAAATAGTAGATACGATAAAATAAAATAAAACACCTTACATTTAAAAAAATTATCAATAATAAATTAGTATTTGCTACTGCTATTAAAGTAACACCCTTTCCCCAAACGACAAATAAAAAATAATTAAATTTATAGTAACTGTGCTCCATAATAAATTTTCTAAATATTTGTGCTTCTGCGGATGTGCGTGCATGTGCAATGAACAACAATCGCGAGAAGCACGCGCCGAAGCAAGTTCTGTTCCACATTTTGAATTTCATCTCGAAATGCTTCTCTCGCCAAATTTTTTCGCCAAAGGGGTCCAAATGAGGGAAGTTTCGAAATTCGCTACCTGGTAGGTAAACGACAGAAAGTTCATGTAAGTTTTAATTCATCATTCATAAGTTTTAATTAACATGGGGAAATAAAAATTACGAAGTGTGCTGAGTAGAGCATTGTGAAAATGCATTTTTTTTGTGTGTGTGTGTGTGTGTGTGTGTGTAATGTAATAACATTTTTATATATATTTCCATCATTTGCATTACAAGATTTCATGATTAATTTTTCTTAACTTTAATTTTAATTAGTGAGAAACATAAAATCTCAAAAATATCCGAAATAATTTGAGAGATTATTTAATAGTCCACAGAATGAAAATTCACACCTATTTTGAAAATTCACCTGACATGAAAATTCCAATTAAGCGATCATCATTATTGTTATTATTAACAAAAATTTTACTTTTTGAAATAGATATTTATGTAATATATATTATTGTTTCAGCAATATTATATTCTAGTACAAGTATTTTATTTATATTATTTTGAAATTACTATGCTAGTTTATTTTTTAATATATAAATGAAGTAATTTTATGTGTGCATTCTGAATAATCTTATTAAATATATCTTTGTTTATATTAGTAGAAAAAATTTGCTTCCTATTATTTTTGCTTTTCCATATTTACAAACGAAGTTTTTATCTTATGTAAATCTATCTTCTCTTGTAATAAATTTATCACTTCTGAAATATCATAAATTGGGTTGGATAAACAGTTTACTCAGATTGAATTAAAGCTATTTCAATATGTAGCTCAGATTTAAATCAGTAGCACTGATATAATGTTCAAAATGTATTTCTAGGCAAGTAGCTCTCAATGTAATGAAACTAAAAGAGTATTTATTTATATTTTTACAGCAAAATTAAATATATTCATAATGTTATTCATAACTTTTTTTAATAAATGAAATATTATACTACTCATTACAATTACTACTTCATTTTAAATTAGTAGTTATCGATGACTCTCTTTTATTTTGGAATACTTAATGAGTATATAATAGATGAAACTTTTCAGACACTGGCGTAAAATGAAATTATTTACTGAAAAATAAAGGACGCTTTAATATGGTTGTTATCTAAAAAATGTACAGTTAATATAACTTTCCTAATCTCAAATGAACTTAATATCAAAAATTAATTTAAAATGTATAACGTACTACAGTTACCACTGAAGATAGAAGTTGACTGTTGGAAAAAAATGGACTGAATAATGAAGAATGGAGGAAAGATATAGTGTGGAATTTTTATGACAGCTGGCTACACTTGGAGGCAGGAGTTTATTTCGATATTCTGTCTTCGAGTGTAACTTGCTAGTTCTTTAGATAATATGATCTTCCCAACCAACACTATAGTATTTTGAGCTTGCTGTTGGCCTAGATGTCATCTACACCACTGTTGCTGTTTCCCTGGTTTCATTTATCCTACAGTTTATATGTCACCAATGGATCTACATTTACAATAAATTAATATTATTAAGTTCATTTGGGATTTGCAAAATTATTTTACTTGTACATTTTTTGAATAATAACTCTATTAAAAAGTTAAAAATTTTCATCAAGTGTATTTTTTGTTTAATACCTTTATCCGAAAAGTGTTGTTCATTAGGAATTCTAAAATTAGTAAGAGTTATTTGTAGCAACTGAATTTAAATAAAGTTATTCATAGGAGTTTAATATTTTCATTGTTTAATAAAGAAAGTACAATGTGTGCATATTACAAGAAAGTATTTTTGTAGTTTTATCTTTTCTAACTCGTTGTATCACTAAATAGCAAATTTTATGCATAAAACTAGTCTTCCTATACTAAAATATTTAAGATTTTTTCCACTTTAAAATCTTCAGAGACTGATTTTATATTAAAGAAGTAAATACTTCAATTTTTACTATTCATGTACTTTTTAAAAGTAAAGTTTATTATTTTAAGTAAGTAATCTTTGCTCTAATTTTATGCTGTCTACATAAGTACTTATTGATTAGGGTACAAATGTCATATTCGCCCCATATTGGCGCGATTTTTTTCTGTCGCCAATATCATATAGGCAACGGGTACTTAACTTGCACCAAAGTGATTGATGTGGTAACCCGGATTATGTTGTTTATGCTGTTGATGTTTTCGCCAAATTGGCAACCGAAAAAAATCGCGCCAATATGGGACGAATATGACATCTGTACCTTGATTAGTTATGTTTACATATATATTCAAAGTATAGTTGTATTTATTCAATCTTTCATTACTTTAAGATAAATTCAATGCATTTAAAATACATACTTAAAAAAAAAAAAAAAAAGAAGAAAGTTGTTTGACATGTGATGGTGTTCTCATAAGTTATAGAATTTCTAATAAAGAAATCACCTTTTGTTAACATTTATTATTTTTGTTAATCCCATAATTAAAAGAATTTTTGGTACTTTTCGGTTAGCCGGATGCCAATACATGTATGTGTTGTGAAGGTAATCCGTTCAAACTTATTGAATCGATTATCTTCACAACAGTAGGTATGTATATATACAATATACACTATATGGCCAAAGGTGACCGATCACTTGCGATTTTTGACGCTTTATTAAATATCTAGAAAAATACTTGAGGAATCAACCTGAAACTGCAGGTGTGTAAACAGTATAGTACAGGTCATATATTTCCGTGAAGATTTTTTCCCCAAAACCCCATTTGGGGGGGGGGGACCGTCAACAAATTGAAAAAGAATGAATATCTTTTGGATAACCCTGTAAAAACTAATGTAGCAAAAGTGTTCAAACTCGAGATTATTAATAAGTGTCTTATTGTAATAAACTGTGTTCATTTTTATGAGGATATCATTTATACTCGTCGAGAAATTAAGGTTTTTATAAAAACAGTCCCAAATTTCACCAAGTTTTTTGCTTATAATTTGCAGAGTTCTTAATATAAAAAAAAAAAAAGAGTTCTTTTCAGAAAATATGACAAACAGCATTGTACACAATACTCTGCAATCAGAATTATAAAATAATAAAAATTGGATGAAAAATGAGCATGTTTACTAAAAATTGTTTAACAGATAAGGGGTTGTATCAAATATCTGTTGATTAGTGCCAAGATAGCGTACACAATATTGCATGTACTACTATATTTGGATACAACCCCTCATCTTTTTGCTTCTTTTTGGAAACAATGGATTTCGAGCTTATTCTATCCACGATAATTTTCAGAATTTTCAAGCTATGATTTTGAGACTTTCACAAAAGTTGCTCGATATACTTAGCTAATACATTATGCATATTACATTTTGATTGCATTCGCGCATGTGCAGTGAAACATTTTTTAGTAAACCTGCTCATTTTTCATCCAATTTTTATTATTTTTTAATTCTCATTATAGAGTATTGTGTACAATGCTGTTTGTCATATTTTCTGAAAATAACTTTTTTTTTATATTAAGACCTCTGCAAATTATAAGCAAAAAACTTGGCGAAATTTGGGACTGATTTTATAAAAAACCTTCATTTCTCTACTACTATACATGCTATCCTCATAAAAATGAACACAGTATATTACAATAAGACACTTATTAATAATCTCGAGTTTGAACGCTTTTGCTACATTAGTTTTTACAGGGTTATCCAAAAGATATTTGTTCTTTTTCAGGAATTATCCTGAAGCTCCAGGTGTGTAAACAGAATAGTACAAGTCATAAATTTCAGTGAGGATTTTTTCCTGAACCCCATAGGGGACTGTCAACAAATTGAAAAAGAACGAATATCTTTTGGATAACCCTGTAAAAACTATTGCAGCAAAAGCGTTCAAACTGGAGATTATGATTAAGTGGCTTATTGTAATAAACTGTATTCATTTTTAGGAGGATAGCATGTATTCTCATAGAGATATTAATTTTTTATAAAAACAGTCCCGAATTTCGCAAAGTTTTCTGCTTCTAATAAGCTAAGTATATAGAGCAACTTATGTGAAAGTCTCAAAATCATAGTTTGAAAATTATCGTCGATAGAATAAGCTCGAAATCCGTTGTTCCCAAAAAGATGAGGGGTTGTATCAAATATCTGTTGACTAGTGCCAAGATAGCATACACAATATTGCATGTACTACGTTAACACAAAGAAGCTATTTATCTATTTTTATATACAAACAGAAGTAATTTGTATAAAAAAAAGTTATATATATATACTATATGATTATATAGATAAATACATATATAAAAAAGAATAAAAGTTCACCAGGTTTGTTTATATAGCTATTTATGACATTTGGTAACAAATCTCATTTTCTGAAGCTTGAAATGCAGCAAGCATTAAAAAAAAAAAGAGCAAAAGCCAATATAACAGAAAAGGGTATAATCTTACAGTTTGGCAACAGTTTTTTGGTCAACGGGATAATCAAATAGTGCCCAGAAAAGTACCAATTTGGAAATTTAAATGTCAAACTAGAGTTATTAAGAATAGTGCGTCATTTATATTTCTAGTATAACAACCGCAGCAACACTATTTATTGCCTTCTGCAATTTTTTTTTTTCATTTTTATCGATCTTCAGAGCTTTGGTAATGATATCTGATATCACAGATTCAGGGTGGTGGGTACTACTTACACCTTGCTTTCAGTGGCTCTGTATAAAAGTCTGGTACTTTTATGTTAGCTGGGTACAAATTTTTTTTCTCACATTTTTTTCTCTCACCAATAGTAGTAGCTTTTAGTTTTCGTGTGTGAAGGTGTTATATTCTCGTTTGTAGTGCTATTTCTTTCTTGTATTTTAAATTAAATAAGTGAAAGCATATATTTTAAAGAAAAGTTGTGTGTTTTAAATAAAATGAGAGAAAGGTTTATATTTTAATTAAAATGAATGCAGTACGAATAATGATGGTGGTAATAATATTTGACTATTTAAAATTGCATCAATTCCTTTTTCTCGAAAATAATAAAAGGATAATAATATAGTTTAAATAAGATAGTATTTTTTCCATTGGTTTTTTTTTTTTTTTTTTGTTAAATATAAGAGTGTTCATAGACAATTTGCATGCAAAGTAGGTATCTTATTTAACATACTAGAGATATCCATTATTAATGTTTCTTTAAAATACATTTATTGGATATTTTGGTACTTTCTTGTTAAAGCAGCCCCCACTATTATAATTATGCCAAGGTCACAGTTAAAGTTTCGACAATCTCCTATATATGCCACATCGGTGTTGAATTCAGACACTTTCTCTGGGAGGGATGTCTATGGCTCCGGGTGAGGGGGGGCATTATAGAGTTCCAGGTGGCAGGGGGCATCTTATTGCTCTTGTGGGAGTGCCTCCCCCAGGCTACCTCCTGAATTCAACAATGTGCCATAGTGCCATATATATTTGACGATTCATCCTTAGGAATTGCTATATGAAGGAAGTACCTATATTTTTGTGGTAATAAAAGATGGGTGGAATTATTAATTCTGGGTAACTCTGATAATTAAATAAGTAAGAGAAGTACTGAAATTTTTAGAAAATATGCCTCAGATCAAATTAACATTGATTGAACCAGAAATTTTACTTAATAAATGAAAGCAAATATATAGGGGAAGACAGTGTACAATGAAACATTACTTGTAAAATCAGTCAAATTTGTCACAGAGAGTTACAGTTTATATACATGGTATACAACTATATGTTCCAGTTACTGATGTGATTTGGATACATTCACACTTCTACAACATTAGCAATAGAAGATTATTGGTTTTACACTACTGAAAGTAAGTTTCTTTACTAAAAGTAATTTTGTCTCTTTGTCGTTGTTGTTATATGTAATAATTATTTTTTCTATACATTGTTATCTTTGGATTGTTGTCTTCATATTTCCAAAACCAAAATAAATAAAAATAAATGTTAGAAGTTTGTAAATAAATTTTTACTTAGTAACCTCAGTGTGGGGGTACACTGAGGTTGAAACACTTGCAGACGGGGTACAATGAAACATGTTTCGTTATAGTAATAATACAGTAGTAAATAGAATATATTAGAAGTAAGAGTAAGATAACAGAAAAAAAAGGAGTTTTGTTCTAACCAAGCCAGTAAAAAATGCTTTTATTAAGCAATTAAAAAGTAAAAAGAGGAAAAAAGCTAAGAAGGAATTGTTTTCAAAATAAACTCTGCCTGCTACAGAGTCTGAAGAAGATTGTGATTCTCGTATGTATGTATCAAATATTTGAAAATTCATTTGATACAGTAGACTCCCTCAAATCCGCACAGCTTGGGACCAGAGGTTGTACAGATTTTAGAATTTTGCGGATTTCTGGTCATTGATTTGTTTACATTTTTGAAACATTAATTTGATTGGTAGTTCAGCAAGGGAAATTATAATGAATGCTTACAATAAACTAAAACATTAAAATAAGTAAAATAATTTATTAGTTTAAACATAAGTAATTATTAAAAGAATTATGCAAAATAAAAATATAGAAAAATATTAAATTATTACCGATGAAATCGATTCAATTCGATTCCAAAAGTCCTGTGCTGCCATCTACTGGTAAAGCGATCGTGAGATCGATACCTTATCATATAGATATTCTAATTTATATTAAAATCAAAAGTAATGTAAATTTATTTAGTAATAAATCAGCTGTAATAACCAAAAGAGAATGATTAACAAAAAATTTAGTAAAAAAAACATTGCGGTAGTCGCTGATTTCGGCGCCATCTTGAATTTTGTTCCGGCAACTTAACTGTAAATTTCATTGTTTACATCTGAAAAAATATGCGGATTTTAGGCGTTCACGGATTTAAGGGAGTCTACTGTATTAAAAAAGTTTTGAAATGGTGACGACGTGCAAACTGGAGGTCTGCATGGGCCCGGCAGAATAAAGGCAAATTTTCAAACAAGCTAGGCCAGCAGAATTAGGACAATTTTTTCAACGGGCCGGGCCGATAAAAAATTTAAATGGGCCTACCAGCTCGATATAAAAATTTAAACAAAGTTAATAAAATATGAGCCATTTTCAATGAATATGACTTTCGCAAGAATAAGTATAAATGTACGTCACAAGCCGATGCTAGTTTGACAACATGAATACAGAAATATAATGTCCAGCGTAGAGATCGGCATCTGACAGTTACTAGGTGTCTGAGGCTGGGCTTAATTTTTTCAGCAGACTCATGCCGCACAGATATCAGATTTTCATTTTTTTTTCTACATAGTAGAGCCGGACCGAAACTGGACTTCATTTTTCTCAGGATGTGTAAGGCGGGCACCATGTATTGTAAAAAAAATTGGTACTTACGTATTAAAGCCACCGCAGCTATAATAAGTATATATATATACATAAATATACACATATATAGGTACTTTTCAGTTAGCCAGGTGCCAGTATTATATATACGCATATATATATATGTATATAAATATATATTTATGTACATATATATGTGTATGAATACATATGTATATATACCGGGTGTCCCAAAAAGGACTGACTGATTTTAAAATTCAATAACTTCCAAACGGTGACAGATATTTAAAAAATTCTTGCAGGAGGGTTATGCATAAAGTCAAAAGTTTTTTTACAGTGATTTTCGATTTTAGTTCAAATTACAAACAATAGATGGCGCTGCGATCAATAGAGGCTAAATTCAGGCTCGATTTTTGGTACTTCGTGGCCCGGATAATACATTTCCATCTCCTTTTTCAGCATGGAACAAGAGAAAGGACTAGAAATCGAGCCTGTATTTAGCGACTATTGCTTACAGCGCCATCTATTGCTTGTAAATCGAACTAAAATTGAAAATCACTGTAATAAAACTTTTGACCTTATGCATAACCCTCCTGCAAGAATTTTTTAAATATCTGTCACCGTTTGGAAGTTATTGAATTTTAAAATCAGTCAGTCCTTTTTGGGACACCCGGTATGTGTATGTATAACACTAGTGCCTGGCTAACCAAAAAGTACCCATATATATATATATATATATATATACATAAATATACACATATTTATATATATAAGCTGCAGTGGCGTTAATACGTAAGTACCAAAAAATTACTTGCGATAATGAACTTCTCTTAACGGAATCTTTGGAAATACACCTTAAAGTTTCTCCCAAATTCAATGCTCAACAATGCAAGCTTTCTGACACATTTTTAACTGTAAAGGCATAAAATTGACAGGCCTGATTATTAAAGGGATTTGGAATCTAATAACGTTTTCCATTTTTGATAAATAAAATATGGTACTTCTTAGTCATCCCGTCGACCAAATTACTGTCGCCAAATTGTAAGATTAAATGCCAATAATGGTTGCCCTTAATTAATTAATTGTAAGATTAAATGCCAATAATGGCCAATAAAACCATTAATTCAACGTTTTATTTGCATTTTTTATTAATGTTTTACTAATTTATTTGTTCTTTCGTTATTTAAAATAAAAATTATGTCAATGTGTATAATTTGGCCAGTGGTTTGGCGGTTTATATAATTTGGCAAAATTGGTCGACGGGATAACTAAGAAGTACCTAAAATACTTATTGAGATATAAGAGATTCTTGTCACGTGACTGCAGGTTTTTCCCCTTTGCCATGCTATCGCTTCTGGAAAATCTGATTCAAAGCACTTACTTTGCCAGTACTTTCTCAAAGATGTATTGCTTTTATCAAAAAATGGATAATGCCTTTCTATTACATAGTTTCTGAATAAGAATACCTGCCAATCTTATGTGTTTCTGAAAAGAAGTAAATTCAGAAAGTAGCTCTTTTAGATTTGAGGAAAGCCTTAATAAATGACAGAGAAATATTTTCACAACACTAATTTTTATTATACTACAGCTTCAAAAGTTATGATGTTTTTAACCCTCCTTTTCTTCTAAGCCACATTAATTTTTTAATGAATACTTATTTGAATGTTGAAATGTCTAAGAATCGAAGTAATTGTTTATGTTGCTATTGTGCATTTTCTGTCTTGCGAACACATAAGAATTTTAAAATTTACTGTAAAATTATTTCATAAATATGTACAAAAAATAGGAACCAAGATATTATATATATTCAAGCTAATTTGCTTCTCAATTAAGATATTTGCTCAGTTAAGATTCCCAATTAAAAACATGATTTACTTTCAATATTTATTATCCTGATATCCTTCAAGGACTGAAACTGAATATGATATTATAGATATAATGACAAATTAAAACTGAAATAAGCAAACATTTTTTCTTTTTTTTTTAATTGAGCTTTCAAATTTGAGGTTTCAATATATTTTAAATGTTACAACTAATAGATAAGAATATTTAAATCTTTATTTAAATATATTATTACAGACTTGTCCTTTAATATACACAATGAATAACAGATATAATGAAATGAATTAAAAAAATGCATATAAACAAATATTATTTATTGCAGCAATACATGCATGATGCATTTACTAAAAGTTGTTGAATTCCAGTTGAAAAAAGAAATCCTTATTTCAAGTGTCACGTTATGGCTAAGAAAGCATTCCAGATATAGATTTAGTTTCAAATTAAAAGAAAACATCTATTAAATCATATTGCAGGGGACAAGTTTATCTGCGGTATAACAAAAATCTTGACTGTACTAGATGAAAATCACGAGTGCAAAACCAACAAAATTTTAATTTTTGAAATTCGATAATAACGCCACACTCAAATGTGCAAAATAAAAACAATAAATCACAAAACTCCTCAACGGAACGGCATGGATGATAATTTCATGAAATTTGCAATCATATCTTGATAAATTTGGCAATCCACTTTCCTTTAATTATTTCATTTTAAAAAGCACTATACTAACTAAATCGTGAGAATCTTAATAATAAATTTCGCCAAATAACATTAAATCCGATGTGTAAATTGTAAATAAAACGCTATGTTTATTTCAGAAAATCAACGAACGTCTCAGCCATATATGTTTACTGTTTTGCTGTCTTGTCAAATAACCCTACCCCAAGCCGTTCAGCAACGAACCACCCCGGAGAACCCTGGCTTTCACTCGGGGTAAAAGGGCTGTAGCACCTCACGTGACAGGGTAGCCCTCTAGGGTGAAAGGGTGGCGTCGCTGAACGCAGCCTTAGTTTCGGCGCTGATTGAAGATCTGCCAAGAGATCATTTATTCTGTTACGGCTTACGCTTTATATCTCACAAATAAGAAGTGTGCATTTCCTAAACAAAGAAAATAGAATTGATTATTTTGATCAAGAGAATAATAAATTCCATGGCTGCTATGGCTGCGCAAGAATTTGTACGAGGAGAAAGAGAAAGGTTGGGGGGGGGGGGGGGGTAAATTAGTACACAATAAATTAGAGGTCTACAAGGATTTGGGCCAACCCAAAGCCCTAGTTCGGGGAAATTAAATTTCAGTAAACTCGGGTCGAGCTTAATTTTTATTTAAAGAATCAGGCCACGATTGAGCTTCATTTTTTCCTGAAGATCGAGGCCAGACCTGAACAACTTCATTCTTCCCTGCAGGGTCCCAGGGTACAAATGCGGGTCGGGTCGGATCGGGCCTGTATTTAATTCATTTCGGACTATATTCGCCGATTTTTTATTTTTATTTATTTATTTTTTACAGGTAATATCATGGCAACTTTCCTCCTTGATTAGAGGAGAAAGATAATGATAAAACAAAATGTCTTTGCTTTCCTTCTTTAATTTTACGCTTTTAAAAATGTTTTATACGTTGGTTAATCACGTGAAAGACATTTTGCAGAGAGCTGTGAATGACTGATTTTCCTTATAAAATCTTACATGAACTCAAATTTATCTAGGAATCTAAATAAAATCTTTGATATTTAGATAGATGTTTAAGCAGACAAAAAGCTTTAAATAGTTACATAAACGAAGGATTTTTTTTAAACAATAAAGTCTATAATCTTTCGACTTCATCATTATTTAAGATGACAAAGGCCGAAACTAGAGGAGATCAGAGGGGGTATATGTGCCCCGGGCGTCAGAGCGGAAAACAAACGGGGCGCCAAGTGAAGATTGGTTTCTGAGTTCTTAAGAACCTACACTAGCAAGGGCGGATCTGGAGAGTCCTCAAGGGGGGGGGGCGGTTTTGGAAATTTGGAGACTCCAATCTGATGCGCGGGTCGGGGCTAATTTTTTTCACTGCAGATCGTGTTACTTCTGCTTTTTGCTGCGGGTTGGGTTTGGATCCGGTCGACTTCTGTTTTTTGCTGCTGGTCGGGTTAACTTATACTTTTTTGCTGTGGGTCGAGTTTGAGTCCAGTTGACTTCTACTTTTTGCTGCGAGGTTAACATCTACTTTTCAGCTGCGGGTCGGGTTAACATCTACTTTTTGCTGCAGGTCGGGTTTAGGTCCGGTTGACTTCTACTTTTTTGCTGCGGGTCGGGTTGACTTCTACTTTTTAGCTGGACCTAGCGCGTTGGGTTTGGGGCAGAATGACATACATTATTTCTGTTTTGGATCAGTTTCGGATTGGGTTTTCACTCTTGCGAGAAGGATTCGGGCCAACCCTAATTTGGAAAGAAAGTCTAAATATTTTTAAAGATAAAAACTACATACAGCAAAAGTTCCATAACGGGCACGCCCAAGCAATTATTTAATAATACTTTTTAATCTTCAGGATTATGTAAAAAATACTAATTTGTATAAGACTGCTTGTCTCTCTATATCTAAGATCCGTTGTAATTCACTAAAGAATGAAACTTATTAAAAAACATATCGGGTGTCTTAAAATGGGCTGACTGACTTTAAAATTCAGTAACTTGCAAATGGTGACAGCAATTTAAATAAAATCTTGCAGGAGGATTATGTAAGATGCCAGGAGATTTTTCATTGCGATTCTTGATTTTACTTTACAATAGCAGCGATAGATGGCGCTGCAAACATTAATCGTTAAATTTGACACCTATTTAGCGCCTATTGCTTGCAGCGCCGTCTGTCGTTGCTATTTTAAACTAAACTTAAGAATCGCAGTAAAAAAAAAACTCCTGATCACGGGTGATTCTCAGTAAAAAAAAAAGAAAAAAAAATTGACATGTTACAGCAGAGAGGGGGCGAGGGGAATTCCTTCCTGGCACTTATTATTTTTGTTGTAGGTAGGGTTAGCTGTTTTCGATTCAGGTCGATTTCAGGCTGAGTATAGAATCCTGAAAGTTGGGTTTGGGTTAACACGTTTTCTTCAAAAGTTAGTTTGGTATATTATTTCAGATTAAAAACTATACCTATAATAATAACCATAGGTATGTGTGCTGCTTTCTAAAGCGAACACTGTATTTTTCCACGACTCTTTGATAAAATTCGCATTTCTTCCACGACTCTTTGATGAAATTTGCATGTTTTTGCAGCCCTTTGATAAAATTCGCGTTTTTTCGTAGCCGTTTGATGAAATTCCCATTTCTTCCATTGCCCTTTGACGAAATTTACGATTTTTCTGCAACTCTTTGACGAAATTATGGTAATTTTGTAGCCCTTTGATAAAATTCGCGTTTTTTTTCCGCGACACTTTCACAAAATCTCGTTTTTTCCGTGATCCTTTGACAAAAATCGCATTTTTTCAGCAATTCGTTTGACGAAAATCGCGTTTTTTAAGAGATTCTTTTACAAAATTAACTTTTTCCGCGATTCTTTGAAGAAATTCGTGTTTTCTCCACGATCTTTTGACGAAATGTGAGTTTTTTCGCGACCCTTTGACGAAATTCGCGTTTATTTTGCAACCCTTTGATGTAATTCTCGTTTCTTTAATAAAACTGGAATTTTTTTCGCTATCCTTTGACGAAATTCGCGTTTTTTATTTATTTATTTATTTCTTTTTCTTTTTTTTTACAAAATTCGCGTTTTCTCCGCGATCCTTTGAAGAATTTCGCGTTTTCCGTGATCATTTGAAGAATTTCGCGTTTTTTCCGTGGCCCTTACACCAAATTTACGTTTATCCCGCGATTCGTTGACGAAATTGAAGTTATTTCCTGCGAACGATTGACGAAATAGATTTTTTATGGCGACTATTTGTCAAAATTCGCGGTTATTTTTATATCCGAATTTTCCGATTGGTGAATTTTTTAATTTTTGGAACTGAATGCCTTAACCACCTCGCTGCGTATATATATATATATATATGTATTATGAATATAGGTTCAAAAATTGCGCATTTAGTTTATTACATATTTCAAATCTGCATATATTTTAGAGTTCAAATATGTCCAAAATCTTTGTGAAAGAGTTTCTCTTTTAAATAGAATTAGATCATTAAAAACGAAGAAAAGCTGCGGAAATTGCGTGTTGCGCAAATTTTGCCGCTTTTACGTTGCCCATGGAAATCGCGGAATGTGCAGCGAGAGGGTTAAATTTTCGGAAAATTCGGAACAGAATCACCCCTGCTCCTGACATCTTACATAACCCTCCTTCAAGTATTTTTTTTTTAAATAGCTGTCACCATTTGCAGGTTATTGAATTGTATTTAAAATCAGTCAGTCCGTTTGAGGACACTCGGTTTATTCAGTAGCTAAGAGATGATGGCTGAAAGAAGCATTAAACAAAAAAAAAAATAGAGCTGGCTTCGATATGTCAGTTATTAGAGATTTACCAGGGCTGAAATTTCCAGGTCCAACTCACATTAAAAAAATTATGGGCCCGTCTCGGTATAAAAACTAAAAAATCGACTTCAGCCCATCCTGCATTTTCTAATTAAAATTATTCATAAAGCACATTTACTTATGCTCATATTTTATTTTAGATTATGTTCGAAATTCATGAATACAGAAAACATTAATAATAATGACTATTTAGGCAATTATGTACATAAACACTATATAAAAATCATTACTTAGACAAATACATTCAAATGAATATCCTGTAAGAAAATCAGTTTAGAATGAAAGAAAAGGATGATAAAAGAAAATTGCAATTTTAAAGCTTTACAAAGAAAAAAAAAAGTAGATTTTTAAAAATGCATCTCTGTAACTTATCAAATCAAATTAAATTTTTAAATATTTCGCTAAACAAATGTACAACATAAATATAATTTTTACGAATAACAAATTAGTAAAATGCCAGACCAACTTGGGCTCGGAGAGAAGAATTTAGAGAAGAGCACGGGTCGCGGTCGAACAAATACTGCTTATCATACGGGCTGAAACGGACCGAACGTTTAGCTTTGATTCCGGGCCGAGCCCCGACCTGGAAATTTTTACAGTGCAGACCTCTAGGAAGAATGAAGTCCAGGCCAGGGCTGCGGAGTCGGAGTCAGGCCCATTTTTGAGCGAAAGAGTCGGAGTCGGAGCTGTTAAAATTCACGGAGTCGGAGTTGTCCATTTTACAAACAGGGCTGCGTTGTCGGAGTCGGAGTCAGGCCCATTTTTGGGCGAAAGAGTCGAAGTCGGAGTCGGATCTGTTAAAATTCCCGGAGTCGAAGTAGGAGTCGTCCATTTTTTCGGCAGCCCTGATCCAGGCCATGCTCGACCAGGAAGAAAAATAAGTCTGGCCCGACTCGAATTTGCAGAAAAACTTAAAATCAGGGCAGGGCCCGGCTCTAAAAGAAAGAAGACCTTACCCAGGCCGAGTCTTGTGCTTTTAAAATGGCGCGACCCGGGTCGAGTCGCGCCGCACTCGAGCTTCGCCCCAAATAATCTCCCGTGAGGATGCATAATGCCGTCTTGCAAATCCTTTATTTGCCCAAGGGGGGGGGGGGCGATCGCCCCTCGCCCCCTCCCCTTAGATCCGCCATTGTATACTAGTCACGCAAAGAAACTCGCAAGCTAATGTTAAATCTATAGGAGCGTTCTTTTCAAATTTCTCGTTTGTATTTTAATATTTTTAAATGATTTTTTTCCTAGGATAGCTGAGGTTGATCTTTAACGTTGTTAGTTTATACGTTTTCGATTTTGGTTGCAGTTTTTTTTTATGAGGTTACTTTCACTTTTGAAACCAGTTCCGAAAGTGAAAGTAACTTTATATATATATATATATAAAAGCTTCAACCAAAATCGAAAAGTAAATATTAACCCGATTGGAGATTAACCTCAGCTGTCCCAAATAGAAAATATCATTTAAAAATAATAAAATGCAAGGGAGAAATTTGAAAAGAACGCTCTCCTGGGTTTAACATTAGCTTTCGAGTTTCTTCACGTGACTAGTGTAGTGTCTTAAGACAATGTGATTCATATCACTGTGACTTTAAACGCCTCATTTGTAAATTTACAACTTCCGTAAAATCTGTGAAAATGAAATCTGTCTATAACGGAATCCTGTCTTAAATGAAAAAATTGCGTGTTTCCAACAGAAAGAATACTAACAATTATACCTGCTAAGGCAGAAACCTGTATAAAACGGCTGTTCCCTTTGATTCCGTTTTTAAGGTTTTAATGAAATCAATATTTGACAAAGCTGATTACGTAATTCAGTATTATGTATTTTTTATCACATATTTTAAATTTAAAAATAAGTCGGCTATTAGAAACTTAGTAAAATTTTCTTTTTAAATTTATCTTTGCGGAAGGGGGGAGGACGCCATGCCCCGTGTACAAAGAAAAAAAAAAAGCTATTTTCTGTCCTGGCAAGGACTGGACGCATAAGAGCATGAAGTTGTCAAGATGGTGGTGTCGGGTTCAACTCAGGAAAAATAATTATATAAAGTCCGGTATGTCTTCTATCTTTCTGTTAACAAAAAGGACTGTTCAAGACAAAGACCATAGTAGCTAAGGGTTACAAAGCACCAGTATGCATTCATGCCCCTTACAATCCTCTAATGAGTAAAATGCAATAACTAATAATTTGTGTGTAAAAGTAATTGCATATAACTGAAGGAGTTTTTCTTCCTGCGTTGGCATATGGTGTAGGAACTTAAAACAGCTATTGAGAGTCACTTACATTGCAGTATTAAGTTGTCCTCGTAGTTAAATGAAGTTTAGGGTTGCCGACATCTATGTACTGCAAATATCGTACTTAGAGATGGTCGTTATTTAACGTAACAGAATAAATATAAATAATATTAAGGTAAAACTTGTTATTTAATAATAGATTAACAGAGTTTTTTGCTGAGCATTAATAATACAAAAAAAAAGTAAAGCTAAAAAATATATTAGGAATACATAATTTACACAGTAATAAAATTACTAAAAATTATTGATAGCCAACTTACAAATTTCACCAGAGTCTAAGACAAAGAATTCATATCATACTACAACAGAAAACAATACCCAAAAAACATTTCAAACGCACTTGAAAGTTTTTCTTTTTTTTTTTTTTTTTTTTTTTAATCGCGCGCACTTTTATGAAAGAAAAACCCAAAACCACCGGTCTTTTCTTTTTATTAGTCACTTGTCGCCTTTTATCCAATCCCGCTGTCCCCATTTCCATAACCTGGCTTTTACCAAAACGTTGATAAATCACGGGATGAAATGACATTTGCGCAAACTGGTTGGCTTTCGCGCGACGATTTGATGTAACTGCATATTCACATACGTATGTATATTAGTAGAAATAACTTACATTGCCACTCATATGAAAGAAAAACCCAAAACCACCGGTCTTTTCTTTTTATAAGTCACTCTTCGCCTTTACCCAATCCCGCTGTCCCGTAAAGTGAATAGATTTGTCAAGTGTTTTTCTCTCCCCCATTTCCATAACCCGGCTTTTACCAAAACGTTGATAAATCACGGGATGAAATTTGCGCAAACTGGTTGGCTTTTGTGCGACCATTTGATGTAACTGCATATTCACATACGTATGTATATTAGTAGAAACTAGTGTATAACCCCGTCAAAAATGACGGAATGTTGATCTGCGTTAACAATTAGACAAAACAAACAGCAGTATTTATAGCAACAATAATAATAATTAGCAACGTGAAACACAATTTTTGAAGATTTCACAGCACATTAAAATTAAATATTCAATGCGTTGAAGTTTTTTTATTTTTTTTTATTTTTTTTTTAAGCATATTATTTTTATAAAAAGGAATGAATCTGAATAATGAATGTCCCACCTCTTTTCTTTAGGGGTGGATCAAGGCATGGAGTTAAGAGATAGAGATGCTGTATTTAAACTCTGTGGGATCAAGTCAGCGGGTTTTACTCCTTTATGGAGCTTTATGTTTTATTTCTAAGTATGGACGGACTTGGCGTCATTTATCATGAATTAATATAAACAAAGGAACGTTTGTTAAAATTTGTAGTTTTTTTATGTATAGAAAATGTGCAGGACACATTGATTTAATCAAAGATAAATTTTTGAAGTCTTCAGCTATATAACTTTAAAATTTCATTTGGTATAAATAAAATCAAAAGTTATTATTAGCACTATTTCTTTTGTAAAATTTAAATTTAATTTTATCAATTTTTAAGAACTTAGCGTACATCCACTTGAAATTGACTTGCATTGTAAGTAAATTTTATATTTTATGTCAAATGTAATTAAAATGTAAGGAATGCACAATACCATGTTATGTACTATATTTATTAATTATATCAATGCAGATAAAATTTCGATTTTTTACATAATAACATTTGAACAAACAAAATTATAATTTAATAAGTGAAAAGATAATTTCCAGCCATACTAATGCAATCATAACATCTTATATTTCAGTTACATCTGGGAGAAAAAAAAAAAACATTTATAATGCAAACAAAATTTAAAAAAATAGGCAGATAAATGTTAAGCTAAATGAAACTAAATTAAAATTCTATCAAAGTCATAATAATAATAATAATAATATTCATTTTATTTATATTGAATGAAATTTTAAAATTATATAAATGAAGCTTTAAAAAATTGATCTCGAATTACATCATTACGTCTGCATTTTTTTTTCTTCTTATAAGAAACTGTAATTTCAATCGATATCGAAAGTTTTCATTTATATTGATTGCCGAAAGATGGCGCTAAAGCAAAGTTAAACTCATCTTGCATTCTTGTTATCCGTTGTTTACATGGAAATAGCTGGTTATCCGTTATTTTAATTTAGAATTTAAAACATTATAATTGGATAGATTTTGAACGTTGTAGAAAAAATAATGAAGAATAGATGTGATATAAAGCAGATTATGTGTATATTTCCATACGTTGAAAAATCGGCAAACTTAGTCTCTTGAATATTTATGCCTAACATGGCCGCGATAATTGCTTTTCTCGAGGATGAGTTCGCCCCGGACGCGTTACACTGTGTTTTATTATATAGATTTAACAAACATTGTCACTCGTATGAAAGAAAGACCCCAAACCACCGGTCTTTTCTTTTTATGTCACTCTTCGCCTTTTATCCAATCCCGCTGTCCCGTAAAATGAATAGATTTGTCGCTTTGTGTTTTTCTCTCCCTTATTTCTATAATCTGACTTTTACCAAAATGTTGATAAATCACGTGATGAATTTCGCGCAAACTTGGCTTTTGTGCCAACATTTGATGTAACTGTATATTCACATACGTACGTATATTAATAGAAATAACTTTCATTGAAGGTATAGATATTGTAGTTAAATCTCATTTCGATGCTTGGTCTGTCTAACATCTTTTAGCACTGATAGTTGCACAACGTTAAAATCTTAGAATCAGTCATGTAGAATAATCAAAACCGCATTTATTTAAATCAATGGATGGAATTGAAATAGAGGACATTTTTTTTTAGTATCAAAGTATAGGAGGGAGAAGAATTAGCTTGTAAACTCGGTTGCGTCTGTAAGTTATTAGGAAGCTAAGGGAAGAATGCCGGCCATCTTTGATCACAATTTTTAAGCAGTTTGATAAATGCATGTTAATAGAATACCTAATTCCTATAGCTCCGCAAATAAATGATATAGAGTGTAAGTTTGTGACAGTTTTGGGTTGCGAGATTTTTGTAATATAAAAAAGGGAAATATTTTCTACATGGACATGATGTTTGAGGATTTTTTTTCCTTTTAGCTTAAGAATCATTTCTTGATCCTTTCATTTTATTTTCACTTTTTATCATTACCTTTTTAAAAATATAATAATTAGAAACTTTTTTGTCCTGTTGTCATATTTTATGAAAAAGAGAAAAAAACATATAGAATATTTGTGCAAACAATTGAAGACCTCAAATGTTAAAAGGTAGTAAGTGACACATTCATCATTTTGAGAAAATGAACTGTAAAGTTCCAAATATCTATTTGCGTGTATTGTCAAATATATTTGACAATAAACGCGAATAGATATTTGGAACTTTACAGTTACAACCTCCTTTATCAATTAAAATCTCTGTGAATATAAGGTTTTTTTTTTTTTTTTTTTTTTTTTTTTTCAAATAGTAATTTAATAGATGGTAGAGGACCATTGATTATCTTCAATCATATGATTAGCTCAATTTTTCTTATTCTGTCACATACCATCTTTATCAACTGAGCTCTTCAATTATTATATTTTAAAACTATGTAACAAATTTGTATAACATATATAGAGACATTATGCTTTGGTAATTTCGATATTAAATACAAATGGTAAAAAGGAAAAAGACCATTTTTGTGCATATTCATCCAATTTCTTAAAGAGAATATTTAAATGATGAATAATTTTATCAAAAACAAAAGGGCAAAAGTATTTTATAATTACTGAATGCCAAGTTTTTCATAAATTGTATGTTTATATTACGTTCCATGTATTCTAAGATCATAATGAACACATAAAAAAAAATCCAACACTTATCTTATATCATTTACTGTGTTTGCAGCAATAAAAAGATGAGCGTGACAATCTGTACAAAATGTTGGCACAAAACACATCGAATGTGTCAAAGATACCCTCCTTCCTCGCTAAAATAACAAACCTAGAACTACTGCTGTCATGTATCCGGATTAAGTGGAGTTAAAAGAGTGTGTTTGTAAAGCACCATTAGAATATTAGTAACATTCACTATGGGATGAAAGTTTAAAGTGAGTGGTACTTATAAGTACCATCAGTAGATAAAGGATTAACAGAACAACATTTTCTCTAATATCATACTGGTATGCAAAAAAGCGAAGAATTCTCATCCCTGAGATATTAGATGCGGTTTGTGGGTATGTTTCTTCATTATGCCGGTAAGCGTGCAAAAGGAAGGGAGAGTGAAAGAGGGGAGAAACATACGAGTAGGAGAATGTTGAATCTGGAAGGTGGAATTTCTGCCTACAGGGTGGTTATAATTAAACTTCCCGTATAAACAGCATCCTACAGCGCAAACGGGTGAATGGAATACAACGAAATTTGATATATAGACTATACACGAGATGCGCTCACTGAACTTCGAAAAAAAAAAAAATTTGTAGTTCCAAAATGTCCACCAGAGGGTGCGTTTTTCGAAAAAAAAACATTAAATTTAACACAATAAGCGGCCAAAACAGAATCCAGAAGCAATATTAACATTTATTGACTATTTTCTGATAACCTTGTCATCGAACCAGATTAAGTAAATGTAAGGAAAAAATAACAGTACGCTGTTTGAGAAAAAAAAAAGCTCAGTTTGCTGAAACAAGAACATATTAGGACGAAATTGACACAAGAGGAGCAGTTGTTAATCGCGTCCAGGACGATGTAGGGAAAGATGTTCCATGTGACCACTCTCATTCACCTGCAAAATTTCAAGTCGATGGACAATGTGTTCAACAGCAGATCGTAACTGATCAGTTGTGATGCTTCGCACATGTGTTATGGAGTTCATTAAGTCATTCAACGTCGCAGCACCTCCATGATACACCAGGCTTTTTAAGTGGCCGCCGCCCATAACCAGAAATCGCACGGATTTAGATCCGGCGAACGTGATGGTCATGGATTACGAAAGAAGCGACTAATAACACGTTCTTCTGTGAAGTGTTGGAGCAATTGCGCGTTCACGGACTCATGGATATGTGGGGGCGCACCATGAAAATGGTCGATGCAAGAACTCGCCTTTGCAGTAGTTGAGGCAGAACAAACGTCTGCAGCATGCCATGGTACCGACGGCCCGTAACGGAACATGTGACAGGACCACGTACAGTTATTTCTTCAAAGAAGATTGGCCCAAGAATGAATGTCGCCGTGAATCCACACCAGACAGTTACCTTTGGAGAATGTAGGGGAATTTCAGTATGCATCCGCGGATTTTCCTGAGCCCAAATGCAGCAATTGTGTGTGTTGACTGTCCCAGTGAGGTAGAAATGAGCCTCGTCGCTCCACAGAATATTCAGAGCCCATGACAGATCAACAACGGTGCAGTAAGACTAGCCTATCTGTCGAGAAACTGCACGTGCGCTACTGCCCCCAAACTAGTGATGGGCGATAGCGAGATGTTTTTATCGATTTTCTCGATTGTATGGACATCTCGATATTTTTCGATTGTGTAAAAATTTTCTTGATGACTCCAGTTTGCCAATTGCTTTTAACATCATAAATTTATCAAGAATCGTCTGCGGGTGAACTGGAATAAGTCGGCGTTATGAAGGACTAAGTGGCTTCGCCCGCCAGCGGGCCCTTCTTTTAGTCGGGGCGTCTAATTTATACGCAATCTTGTAATATGAATCCAGAACCGGCTCCCCGCGATATAAGGCACCGTATAGCAGGCGTGGTGTGCACGCACTACAAAATCTTGTAAAAAAACAATCTCGAACCGGATCCCTGGGGGGATGGGTCAAAGTGAGGGGAGGAGCACAGTAGCTGCATAATATGAATAAGTCGTCACAGGGCTTTAGGGATTTCCAAATATATGTCACATGTCACATGAGGATCTCGATCTGAATTTATAAAAATGCTCCCCGCGTGGGGGCAAAGTGGGGGAGGGGAGCGGGAGGTGCATAACGTGAGTAAGTTGTCGCAGGCCTTTCCGACAATATGTAACATGAGGGGTCCCGGCTAAATTTAGAAAAGTACCCCCGTGGGGCAAAGTGTGGGGGGTGGCGGACACCGGAGGTGCATAACATCAATAAGTAGTCACAGACCTTTCCAACGATATGTCATATGGGGTGTCTTGGCTAAATTTAGAAAAGACGGCCGTGGGGGTAAAGTGGGGGGGAGTGCATAACATGAGGAGTGTTAGCAAAATTTAGGAAGATGGCAAAGTAGGGAAAGGGGCGCGGTAGGTGCTTAATATGAATAAGTGGATTTTATAATGATATATCACATGAGGAGTGTTGGTAAAAGTTAGGAAAGTGCTCCCCCCAAGGGGTCAACTACCGTACTCCCCGGAATACAACCCCACTTTTTCAAATTTCATATATTATAAATAATATTTACCGAATGGCTCCGTAAAAAAATCCGACTTAAAATGATGAAAATGCAAAAAAGTTTGAAAACTACCCCCCACAGTGGGAGCAAAATTGGGGAGGGGAAACGAAAGTCTCATAATATGAAAGAGTTATCCGAGAGCTTTCCGATGATATATCACATGGCGGGTTCACAAACTGTTTGAAAATTGTTTCCCCGACCCCTCTCCCCAGTGGGTCCACTCTGTCGCCCCGGAATTCACGCAGCCCCCATTTTCAAAATTTTTATGGTTAATAAATAATCATTACCGGAAGACTCCATAAAAAAAATCCACATCTAAAATGATATTTATTATAGAAACCGCTACGGTTTTAAAAATTTGTCCCCCCCCCCTAAAAAAATCAATTTCGGGGGAAGAAAGATTCATAATATGAATGAGTGGTCGGAGAGATTTCCGAAGATATATCACATGAGGGGTTTCATAAAAATTTGAAAATTGCACCCATGTGGGTCCACTCTCACGCCCCTTGGATACTTCCAGAAATCCCCAACTCTTATTTTAATATTTTTATATTTAATAAATATTATTTTTCTGAGGGTTCCGACAAAAAATCCATTTAAATGGTAGTTATTCTAGATATCGCTACAGTTTTAAAAATTTGTCCGCGCACACCCCCTCCCCCCCGCATCCTGAAATTCAACTGCGGGTGTAAGAAAGGTTCATAATATGAAAGTGTTGTCAAAGAGATTTCCGATGATGTATCACATGACGTGTTTGATAAAAATTTTAAAATCCCCCCCCCCCCCCCGCGCGTGGGTCCACTTTTGCGCCTCCCGAAACTCACCAATCTCTGTCTTTGAACTTTTTTTAATTTAATAATATTCATCGGAAGGATCCATCATTTTCATTTCACTGCTCATTGTCATACCTATCTCTCTTTCCAGCTCTCCCCCCGATATCTCTTCTCGGCCTTTCTTGACCGAGAACGATAAATCTGTTTTCTTGACAATCACCGAGAGTAACATGTCGATAATGGAAGAAAATTGATTTCTCATTCTTGGCCTAAGTTAGAACCGAGAAGAGGTATCTCGAGGAAAGCGAGAAGGTTGCATCGAGAAGAGATATCTCGAGGGGTAAGCGAGATGTTTTCATCGAGGAGAGATATCTCGAGGTAAATGAAAAGTTTGCATCGAGAAGGTGGTCGAGGTGCGAGAGAGAGAGAGAGAAATGAATGAGAATATTCCATCTACGTCATGATTACGTAGTCTGGGCTGGATAGGAACTTCTAGTGTAAAGAAGGGAAGCCACTGAAACGAATATGATATAAATCCCGCTGGAAAAACAGTAATAGAGGCTTTTCTTATGAGTTAGAAGTTCTTTGGATATTTATTTAGCTTTCACAGTCAGATTGACACTTACTGCGTTTTTAGTTTAAGTCATAATTTCTCAAAGAAGGATATCGATTAGGCGGCATGTGATTTTGTTACATATACTTAAGTTGAAAAGGGTTTAACACTAGAACCGCCGTTAGTGGTCAGTTTGACCGCTGCTAAAATTGATAATAGTCGATTCGAACCAGAAATGTTTTCATAAGATATGTTATATGTATGAAGCACAAAAATAGGCTAATTAAATAAGTTAAATAGTTTTAAATAAAAATTTTGGTGTGAAACACTTTTTTATAAAAATTGAGTAAAATAACCGGCGGTTTTAGTGTTAATTCAGTTTGTATGGGGCATTTTTCCATTTTTACTTTCTTCTATCTTTACAAGAAGAAAGTATTGGATTCATGAAAAATATGTCAGTTTTTAGAAAACATCCGTCTTTTATGTGACAAAAATTTTGATAACGCTCTATCTCAAGAAGTAATGCGCGAAATCTAATAATACTTCACATTCAGTTAGACGTAGATATAAATTGGTGTTGATTTGTTTGTTGTGCAAATAGCCCAACAGGTAACGCTGCTATATTTCAAAAACTAATGCACAGAATTTAATCGAACTTCATAGGCTATTGCTAGAGATTGGAACCAATTCCGTGTTAGACAGGTTCACTCTTGGCAAATAAATTTGCCTGGTTCCATTTCTCGATAAAGCTCTTTTGTTTTCGACCAACATTGAAATTCTACAGCATTAGACATTTAGGGGAACTTTGATCTGGATTAAATCGTTTGCCTTTATCGAAAAAAGAAAAAATGCGATTCTAATGAGTTCAATTCTAATGAGTCTGTGAATGTCTCACAAAGTAGCTACTTTGGATTTAGGTACAGATGGGAAATCAATTCCGTTTTAGACAGATTCCGTCTTAGCTGGTTTGTCTAGTTATCCTCCTATTTTTTGATAAAGCTCTTTTTCTTTTGACCAACCAGAAAATTCCACAGAATTGGACACGTATTCAACATTTAGGAACTTTTCCTCTATCAAACCTTTTACTTTTATCGAAAATGTGAAAATGCAAATCGATTCTAGCTAATGCACCTAAGAATAAAATGAGTTAGAAAGGCGCTACTTTGGATTTGGGTACAAACAACGAAGAGTTATGTTTCAGTCGCTAGGGACCAAAGACCAATTCCGTTTTAGACAGTTTCTCTCTTAGCTGGTATGTTTATGCGGTTATCCTTCCCTTTTTGGATAAAATGAACCTGATAATAAAATTAAATTTTTAAATGAATCAAAAAGTAACTATTTTGGATTTGAGTACAAACATAAAAAATTATTTTGGAATTATTAGGGAGTGGAAACCGGTTTCCGTTTTAGATAGGTTCCCACTTAGCTGGTATATGTGTCCGGTTATCCTTCTGTTTTTCAGCAAAGTTCTTTTGTTTTCGATTAAAGGTGAAATTCTCCAATATTAGGCACGCATTTACGAAAATGTGAACGAAATTACGAAAATTATCAAACATTTGCCTTTAGCGAAAAAGGAAAAATTCTATTGGATTCTAGCTAATACGCTTGAGAATAAAAATAAGTTCCTTAATATGTCAGAAAGTAACTATTTTGAATTGGAATGCAAATTTAAAGAATCATTTTGGCATCGATAGGGAGTGATAACCAGTTTCCGGTTTAGACAGGTTCCCTTTTAGAAAGCATATTTGTCTGGTTTTCCTTCCCCTTTTTCGATAAAGATCTTTTTCTTTCGATCAACGGGAAATCTCGCAGCATTAGATATTTAGGGGAACTTTAACTTGTATCAACTTTTTACCTTTATCGAAAACGTGAAGAAGCTATTCAATTCTATCGAATGCGCCATAGTTACGTGATTTAGACATCGCACTTTCATAAAAAAATAAAAGGGAACTTATTCCAAAACAAGATTAACAAAAAGGTATTACAATCCTTGAAAAAACTTATATAATGTTTTAAAGGTAGGTAAATTAACTGAAAGTATTTTCTTAAGTTATATAGCATTCCAGAATAGCGTTGTTCTTATCATTACTTTGAACATATTTCTTGATAACATATTCATCTTATATTTGAAAAACTTGTTTGAAAAGAGCGTTTTGAAAAATTCTGGGGTTGGGGGGTTACCGTGTTCAACTCATTTTGCTGGCATCTGGATTACCTATAGTACTGTCAATTTACTGGACTTGCCACTGGACACATTGGCATACATAAAATAAGATTTGATATGAAAAGCCATCATACTTATTATTAATATGCTCAAGTATGCACACTTCATTAAAGAAATTTATACGGAACATATCTTAAAGATATTAATCATTTAGAGTTTATTGACTTGTATTAGGTAGATTTCGTATGAAATACTACCTATTGGGATCATTCCTATGTTGGAATTTCTGAAAATTTTTTGCAGATCTACACCGATCATGACCCCCAGAACCCAAAACCACCCTCAGTAAAAAACTTTATCTATCTATCTATCTATCTATCTATATATATATATCACTTTCTTCTGGACACGATAACTTTCGTAATTCTGCACCAATCTCTTCCAAACTGATACATAAAATCAATGGGCATAAAATCTCGGTCAAGTTCGTTAATGGGCAAAATCGGACCAAGGGGAGGGAAATAGGGAGGGGTTTTGTGAAAACAGAAAACCTCCCATAACTTCTTAATTTTTGTACATATCAAATCAGTTTAAAGTTTTTATTACTTCTAAAAATAGGGCCAAAAATGTATGTATCACAGATTTTTGATAAAGTTAAAAATGGGCTCAAGGGGCGCAAAAAATAGGGTTTTTGGGAGAAAAAAAATCATAACTTCGTCAATTCTCAAGATATCAAATTCAATTAATTTTATTATAAATCTCCTTAACATTATCTAAAACTTTTATATTCACAAGTTTTTGATAGGAGCAATTCGTACCGCAAAAAAAAATTAAAAACGAAAACAAAAAGGGCGTTTGAAGAAGAAAAAAATCCATAACTTCGTCAATTCTCAAGATATCAAATCCAATTAATTTTATCATGAATTTCCTTAACATTATCTACAATTTTTATATTCACAAGTTTTTGATAGGACCAATTCGTACCGCAAAAAAATTTAAAAACGAAAACAAAAAAGGGGTTTGAAGAAGAAAAAAATCCGTAACTCCGTCAATTCAAAAGATATAAAATCCCCATGAATTTATCATATATCTTCTTAATATTGTCTACAACATCTATATAGACAAGTTTTGGATAGGACCAATTCTTAGAGCAAAAACAAATTAAAAATACATACCGGTTGAAGTAAAAAATGATCTTAGTAAGGGTGTATTCAAATCCAAACTGCTTATTTTCTTACTCATTTTACAATTCATTTTTGCTCTCAAAGGTTTCCAATTGGTACGTTTTCTTACTCAGAAACTATATAATGTACCGTAATGGTCGATTTTCTGATAGGGGCAGAATATATTTTTTTAAATGCTGTTAAAAAGGGCATTTTGAACCGAATTTACAGAAGCGGATTGTGTTGGAAAAAGCATTGTATTAAGGATGCGCTTAAATCCAAACTACTTATTTTCTGGCTGGTTTTTAAATTCATTTTTGCTCTCAAACGCATTTAATTGGTAGATTCGCTTATTCAGAAACTATATAATGTACCGTAATAATCGATTTTTAGATAGAAGCAGAATATATTTTAAAAAATGATGTCAAAGTGGGCATTTTGAACGGAATTTCCCGAAGCGATTGTGTTAGAAACGAAAAATATTGTCCTTCTGAGAAAATAATTGTTTATATATCAAGTTTTAATTAATTGAACAAAAAATAAAAACACAGGTCGCTTATAAATCTCTTCAAAAATCACGTCAGCAAGTTTCATATTTTTTTTTAAAATTAAAAATGAATCTGGAATTATGCCAGAAAATTTCGAGTTGTTGAGCATGGAAAAGTATTTTTTTTAATACCGCCCTAACATGATTCTGATAAAACCAGCTATTATATGAAAATGAAATAAAAACTTGTCAAGAGCGGCCAGATAAAATTGTTAAAGTGGATTTATCTATAATCATGATTTAGTTTTTGTTTGTGAAATTAGTATATTTGACTTCGAAATCTACCTCTGCCTGTAGGCCGGGCCGGCAGGGATTTTTAAAATATAGAATGGCACATAATATTCGAAAGATAAATACCATAGCGGAGATGTTGTAACATTATAGTTAATTTCTTAAACGCATTTCCAACAATTTGTTAATTGTCATAAACCATTAGTACAGAAAATGGGTAGGTTTAGGGATTAACATTTCTTTCAGAAGGCTTAAAAACTGATAAGGTGTATTACATAACAAGTTGTATTAAGATTATTAACAAAATGTTAGAATACAGTTTTTTAAAGGGGCCTCTCCATAAATTGAAGTTGAATGAAAGAGATAATGAAAACGATAGCAGCAAACTACATTACTGCTTCTGTTTTTTCACAACCTTTCTTTTAGCTTCAAATGAAGATTGTAGATGAGGATCTTTTTACAAAGTCATCTAGCATCTCGGTGTTAAATTTACATCGATTTCTTGGTATGTTTTTTTACTCCATCTATCTTTAGTTGCCACGTATTTACTAAAAACTTAAAAATTACTGTAAAAGCAATGATTTTAATAATCGATTTTAAAACAACTCGATTGTAGATTCCGGGAAGTAATCGATGACTGTATCGATTGTATTCTTTACGATGACGATTTTTTTCGATTGGTAAAATCTCAAGAATCGCCCATCACTACCTCAAACTCTGATATCTGTGCCTGTGCGGCAACAGCTGTCTTGACGACATCAATAAGTACCGGTGTGATAGGTTTACAGCTTCTTCCAGGTTGAACTCCTAATGGAGGATATTCCATCTACGTTATGATCACGTGATCAAGGTAAAAACTTCTAGCGAAAGAAGGAAAGGCTCCGTAGACGTGTGATGTAAATCTCCGCTAGCCAATGAAACAGTTCATGATGCAAAGTAGTAGTAGCTTCCCTTCTTATCAGTTAGCAGTTCCTTGGGCAAATTACCGGTATCACGTGACTTTTTTCAGCCTCGAACCCATATTTGGAATATCCTCCATTTCCCCGTCTCTTAAAATCTCTTAATCATGGCCATATACCTTTAGTCTCGCCTTTAGTAGACATTGGTCCATGTCGTAGGCGTAGGTTCTTTATACGACGAAATTCACGAACTGCAGCAGAAGCATTCCTCTTGTTTTCGTAAAACAGCTTCACCAATAACGCACAGGTTCAACTAAAGATATCATCATCATTACAGCCGAAAAAATCGACATAAAACATGAAAACGTCTGTAAACTTTTTATACTCTAAACTGTTTTGCATAAAGCTTCCTCTTCTTCGCAAGCATGCAAATCTCGACATTTTTTTCCTAGAACTGACAGCTTTTCCCGATTTTACATTTTATTACTCATAATTATTGTTCTGGATTGTAAATATTGTTTCGGTATTCCGTTTTGGTCTTTTATTGTGTTAAATTTAATGTTTTTTCGGAAAAGCCGCTCTCTGGTGGACATTTTGGAACTATTTTTTTTTTTTCGAAATTCCGTGAGCGCATCTCATGTATAGTCTATATACCAAATTTCGTTGCATTCCGTTCACCCGTTTCCCCTTCAGGATGCTGTTTATAGGGGAAGTTTAATTATAACCACCCTGTACTTTAGTAAATTGATACTGCAATTCAATGTTGTTTTATTACTTTTTTATTAAAAAACGATAAATAAAGCAAAAAATAATTATTTGCGAAAGTTTGTTTTGAACATTTGTAAATTTTAACTGTCGGTTATCAATGTGAGTTGAAAAACATTTTAAGGTATCAATATTTCAAAAAAGATAAGATATGCAAAATGTCACCTAAAAGTCCAAAAAAATGTCCTTCAATAATAAAAAATTATCTGAAATTTATAAAAATCTGTATGTAAATTTCAACAATTTTCTAGGCTTAGGTAATGGTAATGAGTTAAAAAATTAAAAAGTGTTGTAACCTGCTACCAAGTTGGTGATGTAACATGTAACATTGGAACCTGTTAACAGAAAGTAACTGTTTTTCCAATCTCTAATCGTGCTTGTACTATAATTTAATGAACTTGTTGGATGGTTTTTAATTTTATAGTACATTATGCTTTTTTAGGTGCGTTCGTAATTGTATAAATACGTAGCACCTACAGTCGTCGCCTGGTCCGACCGTCTGTCCACATATAACAGCGCACAAACTACCCAACCGAATGGTTTGAAATTTAATATATGAGCACCCCAGAAGCCAAGAGATATAAGTGACAAACATGAAAAAACTGAGCTAAGTGCACAGGATATCTGGAAATTGTTTGGAGGCAAAGAAATAAGTAATTTTCTAATTATGTGCTGCGCTCTAGAGTTCAACTACTTAAGCTCTTTAAACTACTTAACTCATTAATCTCTACTTAAATTAAAAAAATATATTGCACTCCATTCTTTTTTAACAGTTATTGAAATGAAAGTTCAAGGACACTTTCATATTTTAATTGAGTCAATTACTATTGATGTTCCAACTTTGAACTCAATTTACTCCAAATCTAAATTTTGTCACTTGTATCTCTTGGTTTCTGGGGTCGTCATATTTAATCGTTGCAAAATTTTGTCGAGTCATTTCAAATTTTATGAAAATCGACTCGAAACTTAAAAAAGATATTAATAAAAGTTTCTCCATTCTATTAAATCCTATCATACGTAATTAATGCATTGTTATCCCATGATAGGCAATGATTCTAGCTTGCCAGGGTGATTACGTCAGATTTAAGATGGAGTTATATTACTTCCGTATTACTGAATTTAATATAATGTTAGTTGGGGCAACTGGGACATGATTTTACAATGTGACTCTAGAGCTTCTGACAATTCAGCTTCAAAAAGCTAATGTTCATTTCAATTAAAGTCTGAACTTCTGTAAATGTGTTCAGTTAGGTTCCCTCTATCAGACAGAAATGCTCAAAATTACATTTTAATATTTAAAAATATAAAAATATGCATATTTCATCTTTCTTTCCTCATGGGTCCAGTTGCCCCCAAAAATGGAGTAACTGGACCAGGGGGGTCTATGTTCCACACGCGTTTATATTTTTTCATATCGGATATCAGGTCCTGTTTGAAAAAGTGTAAACAACTTAAAAAAATTTAAACCAGGCAAATCATGTAAATTATATGTCAATAAACAACGTTGTAAGGGAAACCTTTGCTGTCAGTGTGCCTAAAAAAAGCACTAAAAGTGAAAATATTAGATTTATTTATACCAAAAATATAAACTTAAGTAAGTACTTATGTACTTTAGTATAGATAATAAGTATAAAAGTCACATGGGTATTTTAAGGAAAAAAATAGCAAGGTAAATCTCTGAACAATAGGCTACTTAAGTACTTTATCTTTATCCAGGGGTCGCATTATATAGGGAAAATTTTATTGTTCCTTAAAGAAAGGTGCGATGAAGATATTATTTTCAAAATAGTGGTAGGGACGATAAAAGATTCTCTATAGCATAGCTGCCAACTTTTACGCTTTCCTCTTACCACTAAAATATTATAGTAAATGTTGTCTTATTTAATCAGCGAAATCTTATGATTAAACAAAACGAAAATCTCTATTCAATTTTAGTGGTAGCAAGAAAGCGTAAAAATTGGCAGCTATGGCTATAGAATGCGACCCCTGTGTGTAGTACAATTTCAAGGTCTGGCTATCTCGCTTTCAGGGGCAAGGTACTTGCATTCGTAAAATGTTGAAATAATTTAATGATACCAATATTTACAAGATAATCTATCTGAAAACAAGTAAAAGTATATTTTCGCGTACTTAATAAAGGCGAAATTTTCATTATAAAATTGAGGTGCCAATGTGGCAATTAGGAATTAAAATTAAGTGATGCCATAACGGCATCACCGCCTCTCAAGGGGTCAAGAAATTTGGTTTGATACCACTCAATATGCTTTTTTAAAATTTCATTACGTAATTTTAATAAGGTATTCTATCATTTTCTTTATTGTGAGCAAAAAACAATGGAGAAATTTACTTCCCGTAGTAAGAGAAACACAAAAAAATTATTTATAACTATTGGGGTAACTGGATCCAGCATGGCCCAGTTACCCCGGATACATGTCCCAGTTACCCCATTCTTGAAAAATTTATGGGGTAACTGGGACACCGGGCTTACATTTGAAACAAGAAGTAAATATGTATAGATACCTAATAATATTAATGTAGTTATATGTCTAATCTTTACAAAAAATGATTGTTTAATAAGAGTACTTACAGTATTTTAATAATAAGCCGAGGAAGTTCAACCATATTGACGTTGTTTTTAAAAAAAGAAACGTAAATTTTTGACAACCTATCACAGCAAAGTGAGAGTTATGATTGAGTTGATACACGTTGTTTTAGGAAGTAGAGATAAAGGGGCATTGCTCACAAAAGCTAAAACTTAAAAAACACCAACAGTTTTTTTTATAAAATAGCCTATGGTCCAGTTACCTCGTAGTTCCAGTTACCCCAACAAACCTTACTATATATAATTGTAATAAATTTTGTATTCATGCATTTTTTGCATGAAAGTGCAACAGCTATTGCACCAAGATCTGAATATTTATAAAACTTGTTATACAGGCTGGGGAGTGGTCAGGGAAAAACACAGTCAAAAAAGGTGTTAAATACCAGCATTTTGTTAAAGAAGAATTAGCCTTCTTTAATCCCTTTACATTATTCGAAGAAAATACTGGTAGTTTCCTCTTTTTTTGACTGTGTTTTTCCCCGACCACTTACCACCCTGTTATAGTACGAACTGCGAACGCACTTCATTTGCCACGTTTGACGTAACGACGAATTTCCGACTTGTTATTTAACTAAAAAACTAGGCTTTTGTATGTGAATGGTAACTTGTAATAGATTTTTCACTCACATCTTGATATGCTAGCATTACAATATTTACAGCTGTGTTTCCGATGAAAATACCACATTTTAATATTTTTAGGACTTAATAAAATAATAATAATAATAAATTTCAGGGTTCTTTTCTCTAGCCTGCTACACGTTTTAAAACACCAAATAATCTTTATAATTAGAATTGTATACTAGGTACAACAATAATGGATACAATTAAGCACCAAACCACGCTTGTCCCCCTCCTCCCCCCCCCCCCCAAAAAAAGAGGGCCAACTGGCTGTGTAACTGCAACAAAGAAATATTTAAAAACTAAAAAGAATAATATATATATAATATAGGATGAAATATATATATTTTTTAAATACGCTTTAATGAATTTACAGTTTCGTTTCATATTCAATAATTTATGATTATACATTGAGGAAATCAATTTACAAATCCTCAATAGATATTAAAATAGCAATTAAATCCTTTGTGCAGGAATATTAAAAAGCAGTAAACCAACGTTTAAAATGCACAAATAATACGTGAAAAGCAGCAAACAGCTGTTTCGAATCTGCAGCGAGATTCTTCTTCAGTGCAAGATAGGGAAAAAAGAACAGCGTGCTAGGAAAAGCATGCAGCGAGATTCTTCTTCAGTGCAAGATAGGGAAAAAAGAACAGCGTGCTAGAAAAAGCATGCAGATTCGAAACAGCTGTTTGCTTCTTTTCACGTATTATTTGTGCATTTTAAACGTTGGTTTACTGCTTTTTAATCCTCAATAGATAGTTTTAAAAATGTTTCATTTTTTCCATCTTGTTGCCATATCGAACAGAAACAGACGAAAAATTATAATTTTCTCTTAAATAAGTACACTATCTACCGCTTTTTACCGAGCATAAAAGAAAACAAAAAAATGAATTTTCCATAATAGAGGTCGGGGACCACGCCAAATTAATTGTATTGTGACGGAATTTTTTTGGGGGAAAACATGAACTGCAGATATAAAAATAGGCGTGATTTTAAAGATAAATATTGAATGCCTATAAAAGAGTAGAGTTTTCTTTTCTTTTTTAGTTTTTCACTTTTATACTGTTTTTTTTTTTTGTTGTTGTTGTTGTTTTCGAAAAAGAAAACTATTTTAATACTGTGAGCAATTGGACTGAAATCAACTTGCGACTGCAAGAAACAGATCAATGCAAGAAACAGATCTATTGAATAACTTTACTTTAAAATTGTGATATTAAGCCCTTGCGCTCTGGTGCTGTTAGCGGATGTATACCACTAGCCACCAGTGTTGACGCATCTGGCAAATTTTTTTCTTTTTCAAAATTTTGAATTCGCACCACAAAAATTTAAATTCAGAATGTCTCATTAAAAAATGAGCCTGATATCATGACGTACACTGTTGCATACGTCATTGTCGGAAATGACCAAAATAGCATGACGTACGCTGCGTACGTCACAGAGCGCAGGAGGTTAAGCTTTATATGGTGCTTTCTACGAAATTTTATTTACTACATGTTTGAATGCAAGAGTACACCATCCTATATTGATCACGCGAAAAATGTCTGCAAAAACTTTTTTCATACCCCTTGTTCGTTAAAATCTAGGTTACGCCGGTATGTATAGCTGTATAGCACAAATAAAAATGTACTTGTTTCGGTGATATATATATTGAAATTCAAATGACACAGAGAAGATTAGCAAAGCGCAGGGTGGCGTAGGCCCTTGGCACAGAAGCTAATGAGGCCCACTATATGCTGCAATACTGGACTAATAAAATTATTTTTGAATTGTGTATATCATAGAATAATACATAATATAGTATACTATAATGTATACAAAATACCACTACTTCCACATTTAAAGTACATAATTACTTTTAATTTCGTAAAATCATCTGTAATTTAATATACTTAATTTTTTTTTTCTTTTTTTTGCGTGCACTGTTACTTTCAGAATTATCAAATCTATATATTCTCTGACTATTATATGAACTCTGACTGTGAGAAATGTAGCTAATACTCTCTTTTTTCTCACAAATAAACATTTAAAATAACTAGAAAAATAAATATTGTAATTTTATACAAAGAAAACGTTATTTGGAATTGTATAGAAAGATTCGGGGTCCCTAATAAGACTCCAATTTGCGGGGGGCATTATATACGTTTGCCCGATGTTTGCAACAGCACTGGTGAAGTGGTTCACATTTTTTTCGATCAATTTATTTGAGAATGACAGTATTTCTTTTCGCAATATCAACGTTTTATGTTCTTATACTTCTCTAAAACGGTTTTCGTATCTTATCTTTCAAGAAACCTTTGTCATTCTTAAAATGCGCAATGTCATTCTTAAGGTAATTCTTAGAAAGTAAACTAAACAATCCACAAGACGAAACAAATTGAATTCTGTTTATAAATATGAAAATTTGGAAGCTTTTCTTGGCTAGAACGTCATTAAATCTCAACATCGACGTTACTTAACCCGGGAGAACTCGTTGCATGAGATTTTCTCTCACCGTCGTACTTTTTTTAAGACTCTTATTTAAACCATTTTTCATTTTAATTAAAATTTAAAAATGTTATTTCAATTATTTTACCTATTTGTGAGTAAAAATACTAAGCCAAGCAAAAAAAAATGATATTGAGCGAATGTAAAGTAAAAGAAAAGCAATTGGGCACTGTGAGAGAAATTCTCACTAGCGAGTTCTCCCGTGTTAAAATGACTGAAGTATCCATCCCACAATTAAATGTTCTTTGAAATTTTATTTCACCTGCAAACATAAGTTTGAAGTTTGAAGCTACATTTAGAGTATCAATATAAAGTAGAAGGTGAACGGTTAAACGTGTTACGAAAACTGTGTCTGTCACACCGGAAGCCTCGAAAAATTTATGATATTGTTAATTCTAAAGCAAAATCTTTCAGAAATAACATACCTCGGCGAGTTCACTCACTGAACTTCGCGCAGAAAACCCTATGATGTAGCGTTCGATTTTGCCGTAAGCGTCAAACGTTTTCGTGTGGATCAGGCTGTTGATGATCCCGCCCCTTTACCTTTTTCTTTACAGGAAGGGCGGAACTTGCTCTAAGTGTTTTCCAAAGGTCTCATGATGGCATTTTTAAGAAGTAAAAGAAATGGACAATCCAAAGATTCCTACCAATATTTCGAAAGTCGCTGAATGTCTTACATAAAATTTACTACATCTGTCAATAATCAGTGTTAAAACTTCTTTGTTTTCAAAAGAAAGCATTTAAAGGAGTTGTTTGCATTATTTATAACACAAGTGTTGGGGAGATCGAGCTACGGTCGGTTAAAATTAGTTTTGTGTTCAACTCGATATAACATTAAATTCTCGCTGTATTATTGCTATAAAGCATTTTATTTTATTACTTGCAGAAACAATCAATATTAAATCGAAAACAAATTTCTAAATTTTACGTTACTTACATATTTACAACGAAAGGGCATTCTTCCAAACTACATTTTTAGTTGGACTCTGATTGGTTGAATCATTGATCTCGTTCAGATTTCTAGAAAATTCCTTCAGATTCTGAAAGCCAAATTTGGCGACATTCTTTCATTTTGAGCCAAGCATGTGTTGAGAAAGTGCTACGTATCCTGATCGGTTGAATTTAGTTTTTGAGAACGTTCTATGGACGATGATTGATTGAATAATGTATATCGCTAGTTTTTTGCAATATTCTTTGATTTGCCGCCAAGCATGTGTTTTGGCATTGGCAATCTTGAAAGTCAATTTCACGCTAAATCTCGTCAATGCCGCCAATATTTCGCCAAATATCGCCAAAATTTGCGAAATGTTGCCAACTTTGCGACTTTGTTTTCAGCCAACTTTTCAATAACTTATTTCTGTTTCAGCCTTCATTCCCATTGAAATGTATTGATTTGTAGTGACCCCAAAGTGACCCACTTATCGAATTTTCTGGAACTTGTGACTTTGCCTCATAGTCTTCTCGTACGTTAAAACGCTAGGATACAAAATTTAATCAAAATCGTTAGAGTTGTCTTTTAGATAAAATTTGTTTATGTACATATCAATACAAAAAACCTTAACGGGTTAAAAGTTTGTGACGCAGCACTTTATCTTTAGCTCTAAGAATTTTAAATTTGGAACTTAAAAATAATGATATCAAATTCTGAGTGACGCTATGCTATTAAATTATTTATACATACATATATATATCAAAATTTATTCATTGATGCTTTATCATTTATATCTCATAAATTCGAATTATGAATTTTAAAAGATATGATATGAAAATTTAAGTGACGCCCTGATGTTGCTTGAAACGATTAGTTTTAAAATTCAATTTAAATTTTCTTTTAGTTAAATACATTTACACATCTAAACAATACTTTTCATTTTCTAATGCACTGTTGAATATATTACTTTCACTGAATTTATATAATGCACTGAAATGTTTTTATTTGAATAAATTGATTTATCTTTTGTGCCACGTTATCCAAAAATCAAAAGTAAAATTTATGTAAATAGTTTTTTTTTTTCGTCATATTATCCATTTGCATACATTTAACTTAGTTTGGATACAATGATAAGTTTGATAATAATAAGTTTGCCGTTTTTAAGAAACTTAGTTTTTTAACATCTGGTTTATGTTGGCCATTATCGTAAAAATGATATTACTTTTACATTATTCAGGGATATCTATCGACATTCAGCATGTCTGATAAAGTTTGTAATCTTGACCGATGTGAACGAATAGTTCTAAAGAGCCGCCCATTTGTATATATTTTTATTTTCAAGGAGCAGCAGGTGGAGAAGTCTGGCGTTAAATTTGACCGGAAAGAAAATACCTATAGAAAAAAAAAATTCTGTATGAAAGTATAATTATTTATATAGAAAAAAATCCTTTTCATTTTTTTTCCTAGAGAAATCAATAGATATTGCTCTTGAAGATTGTTTTTAGAATTCAGAAGTTTACAGAGATTATTATAGAAAAATTTCTTTAAAAACATTCTGTATAAAAACCTACAGATATTGGATATTGCTAAACTTACATTTTATAAGGAAATATTCAATTATTATTTATGAATTATTTGTATTTAAAAAATAATGGATGTTAAAATCAAACAAAAAAACTCATCTAAGTAATAATAATAACAAACTTACATGGCTAACTTAAAAAAATACGTTCCAAGAATCTGTCGCAACCTACACATTTACATACATATCCGTAACCACTTAAAATTAAAACTAACACCGTAAATTTTATGATGTAAAATATTATATATATAAATAACTACAGTGTCGAAGTTAAACTTTTCTGCTATTTTTCTAGCGTTTTTATCTGCTTAACTTAATATATGGTCTCTGTAAAGAGTCTTCTTTTTTATGATAGGGCATCCCCCGATAGCTTTTTCGCCTGTCCTTTTTATGGAACTAATGGAATTTCTTTTTTTCTAAATTTTTCAAATTTTCTTTCTCGTTTTTCTGTTACATTGTTAAACTTTGAGTACTTCATACTTGCTCTTAAGTTATTCTTTTCTTAACTTATTATAGTTATTTTCGTATTGTGGCCACCAGCCACGTTTAAACATAATCTTTTGAGGCGCCGTAATGTCTTTGCAACACGATCAGCTCTCTACTGGATGTAAAGTTGCACCAACTAGGTAGCCCATAAAACTGATCACATTGTTCCATATTGTTCAAATTACAGCAACACTAGAAAAAAAAATCCGCACTATCTCCTGCAAATCGGCTGTTACACAGATTACTATTTTACGTCCCAGGGCAGAGTGTGTTTGACCGTCTCTCAATAGACGGCGCTGCAATCACCGCACCGAGTGTTTTGTCTGGGAATTTACAGTCCAATCATAGTTATATTTATACCAAACTGGGAGCGCTCATCCCACAGACAAATAGAAACTCCTAAGATCTTAATCTATGGCTACAGAGCCTAGAATATATAGTGTGGAAATTGGCTATCCCTGAAATACTTAAAAAAGTGCTAAAATATTGTATCCCGTAAATGTGCAACGATGCTGCTGAAATATACAGATCGTAGCGACATCTGCAGGATATTTCCTACAACTGCAAGATATTGCTAGTCTATACAAAGTAATACGAAAATCCCGCAGATGTCGCTGCGATCAACACTGGGATTTTAGCAGTGTCGTCACACATTTAAGGGATACAAATTTTTTGCATTGTTTGGATAGCATATTTCCACACTAGGTATTCTAGACGGTATACTATGGCTGTCCCTAGACGTTAGTGTGCTTATCACAAGAAGTACGCCGGGTGCTGGGCGCTTTCGCTCGTTATTTGAAATTGACGTTTCGTAAGTCTATTATTGTTTTTTTTTTAAATCAAAAGATCTAAAGAGACGAGGGATGCATAAAAAATTGTGATGGGTCCTTCGGGATGCGTAATTTTCCCCTTGAAAGATCACAAATGTGTAATATTTTGCATAAAATACATAGAATCTGTCTTCTTTTAACAAGAAGGACCCACTTTTGTAAAAAAGGACCTAGTTTTATAGAAATCTGGGGAAATCATGCGTTCCAGGGACCCATGATTTCAAAAGGCTAGAGGTATAACTAGGAAAATCCGTTTCGAAAGTATTTTGAATCGAAAAATCTAGTGACATTTAATTTGATAATTTTTTTGTGAAAATGTGTTAATAACGTAAGTAAATAAAGAATAATGTATATTAGTTTAAAGAAATTAGTATCGCGGTACTATTCTGTCTGATATTTTTATTCTATTGCCGATAATATTATGTTAGTTCCAATAAATCTTTATGCTTATTTATGATTAATTTATCTTTCCTTATAAAATATTCTTTAGAACGAAATTTATTTTTTTTTTAATTTGTATTATATTTAAATATTATGGATCCATTTATATTTGAACCAGAACTAATAGTCCAAGATTCGACAGCACAAAATCCTATGTTATCAAGCATAAGAAAAAAGACTATTTTTATGGGAGAGTACAAGTTAGGGGAATCTAATGATCCGTGTCTGCCGGAAGTGAAGTCATGCATAAGCCAAAAATTAATACCACCAGTGAGGTACCACGTAGGTTTATCATTGTGTCTGTCCTACAACTATCCTCCATGTTTTCATACCTTTGTTTGTAGGACAAACACAATTATAAACCTACGAGCCAATCACTGGGGGTATTAATTTTTGGCTTATGCACCACTTCACTTCTGGCAGCCATGTATCATTAGATTATTCCCCTATTTCTACTCTTCCATAAAATAAAGGGTTTTTTTTTTCTAGTGCTTGATAACATAGTTTTTTGTGCTGTAGGCTCTTGGACTATAAAAGTCATCATATTAAATGCGTTTTCAGCTGTGGACCTGATTTTTTGTCTCTCTTATATATAGTGAATAATAATATTAATAATAACTGATAATGCAAATTTTGAAATCAATAATCACTATAATTACACATTATACACCCTGCATAGTAAGAGTATGCTACTAAAGCTGAAGTCATGGTTTAGTGACTCATAGATATAACAAATTATTGTATTGTGACTAACGAGAAGTTCACTATAGTACAGAATTTCCTTTAATTAGATTAGCGCTTCCCAACCTTTTTACTTTCATATACCTCTGTCTTAGGCTTTTCATTTAGGGTACCCCTTTTTTCATAAATACGCCTACCTCCCCTTCTCCCTGCACTCAACTACTAGATGACGCAAACATGCTTTTTTTCATTATTAATCTTCTTATCATAGCCATATAATAAATCGATAAAAATTGCATTGATATTTCTGACATTTTATTTTTGTTTCTTGCTTATTAAAGTTAATGTTGCTTTTTATAATATTAGTCAAATATTAAGAAAAATTAATATAGCATTAAGAGCAGTGGTGTAGTCCTAAAAAAAATAGAGGGTATACGCTCAAGGCAGAGGGTATATCCTAGTGTATATATACTATAGCTTTCTTGAGAAACAGAGGGTATACGGTGATCCTTAAAAAAATCCAGAGGGTATACGGCGTATACTCTTGTATACCCCCTTCCCCCACTACATCCCTCATTAAGAGTTCCGGTTTTAAACCACTTATCCATTTTAAACACAATACAAACTCATATAATCAGGGCCGTGCGAAGAGAAAAGTGCGCCCGGGGCAGCGTGTCAATTTGGCGCCCCCCCCCCCCTTCTTTAAAATTGATAAAGGGCAGAAACAGAAATAAATTATATTGAATAAATATTTTGCGTTTATTTTGGAACTTTAAAAGATTTAATTTTAATTCAGAAATTCCAAACAACTAAATAACAGTAAAGAAAATTGCACTTATTTGTTAATGAGATCATGATGTTTTGCGACAGATTTTTCTTAACCTTTCTCACATATTTTTCTAGCCATTTTTGTTTTTAGTTGTTGTTAGTCTTTAAGGTGCAGATAATGGGTAAAAATCGCTAACAACCAGGTTGGAAGCAAGTGGTCCCTTCAACCGATAAGTACTAAAAAAGCAAAACAAACAAAAAACCTGCAGAACATAATGTAAAAGATAAAAATACAATGTTTTAATTAACATAAAATAAAATATAATATCAGGCAAATACATTTACTTCCATTTTATTTTTCTTGCGTTTAGGGTAGCAAAATCGTTTATTATTTTATGTGTAAAGATTGCGTCACACTGAATTTTATGGAAAGTAAACTCAGCTTGCTTAATCTCTCAATTCACAGTAGATCTTAAGTAGTTTTTTACAATTTTATTGTTACTGGAATGCTTATAAATTATGTACGCTGTCTATATGTTTTTGTAATTCCTTTGTTCTCTCTAAGTTTAAAATTATGGAGCAACTAAAGAATTTCTAAATGATCTCATTTTATAAAAGTTCTTATCAAATGATAGAAATAATGTTTTCGCATTTAAAACCTCGCTTAACAATTCAAGTCCATTCAAGCCAGCAATAAAGGGAAAGGCCCAGGCAATATTAACTTGAACAGATTTTCGGTTGATTTTAGATTCGCACCTACTAGAAACTCAAAATCTTGTTATACATTTTTCAGTTTCCCAAACCTCCAGATCAGTTGCACGGTTATAGTATCTCTATGCAACACGAAATCCTTCACTTTCATATAAATTTCCACTTTCATCAGGATAGACCGGGAGCCGGCAGCACAGACACATTGTTCGTATGGATACCGTTATTTCTCCAGGAAAACTACCAGTATCTTTTTATAGAAAAATAAATCTAGGTTAAACGCGCAAAATTTCGCCTTCTTTTAAGAAGATATTTTCTATAAGATAATACTGGTGCCGAAAAATTTTCTGGCCTGCAAAATTCAAGGAAGCGTACGAACCATGAGACAACCACCTCGTCGAGTCGGAGGCTGAAATTCCAGAATTAGCTAAAACTCGATTCCCATATTAAAACGCAATCCGTCTGCCATCTTGGTGGAATCTAGTCATATCTTGGTGGAAAACACCTAAAAACCCGATTCTACCGGTTGACTCATAGGTTTACCATTGTGTTTTCCTGCTCCCAGTCCGCCATGTTTTCATGCCTTTGGGTGCAGGAAAACGCAATGGTAAACCTACGAGTCGACCAGTAAAATCCGGTTTTTAGGTGTTTTGAACCAAGACATGACTTGGCTTACCGATTGCGTTTTAATATGGGAATCGAGGTTTAGCTAATTCTGGAATTTCAGCCTCCAACTTGATGAGGTGGTTGTCTGTGCTGCCAGCTCCTGGTTAGGAGTTTCGTAGTCAAATTGTTCTGCGAATTTTACGTTTTCTGTTTTGCTCAAATAAGGACTCTACATTTACGGACTTAACCAAATCTTCGCTTTCTTGTTCAAAAATTTCCTGTCTTATTGTCTGAAATGATAAACTGAACTGATAAGTGGGACATAAATATATCCCATCTTTCAGTAGAAGGGAAGAAAAAAACAAACACATTTTATGCAGTTCCGGACATTTTGGGCATACACCAGCAGCACGAACTCAAAGTTTAGAGAATGTGCAGAACATAGTAAAAAATAGACGAATTTATTTACTTCGACGATTGGAGCTTGCACAACATTACATTGGGAAGCCATATTTGCACCATATCACAATATTGAGCTCTGTAGGATTGATATTGGTATTGTTTATGACGGCCGATTATCTACAAGTTGGATATAGTAGGCCGAAGTGGGGTGGGGGTGCCCTCTGTAGGGTCTTTCTAAGGGAACCTAACCCGTATTTAACGCAAGGTTCGAAGAAAACTACGGATAATTTCGAACGATTAGGCTTACGTGCGTGATTGGGTCGAATTCAGCACCTCCCGTCTACCATCTTTGAGAACAGAACTTATCGTGCAGCTGTGAATGTCGAGATTGTTGGACATTAGCTTATCTTAAATTTCTTGCGCTATTTTTTTTTCTTTTTTGATTTGATGTAGTCAAGAAACCTTTCCACGATTCAAAATTTTTCATTTTCGGCATCGTATAACTTGCGTCATTTGTTCTTTCTAAGGTTACTGGATTCCTAAACTGGACTGTGTTTAAAATTCAATAACTTGCAAATGGTGACAATTATTAAAAGAAATTCTTGCAGGAGAGTTATGTAAGATACCAGAAGTATTTTTACTGCGGTTCTCGGTTTTAGTTCTAAATAGCAGAGATAGGTGACAAGCAATAATCTCTCAATGGAGATCTAAACTGAAATCCCTTAGCATCATGCGATGGAAGGAGGCTAAATATATAGAGTAGGCCCCTAAAAATAAGATTTCATTGGTTAATGAGACACACTCCATATATTTAACCTTCTCTTTCCGCATCAGAGTTATAGGATTTTAGTTTTGGCTTTGATTGAGCACCTATGGCGCTAGCTGTTGTCTTTATAGCGCTTGTGTGGTTATACATTGCTGGCATAATTGTCAATTCAGTATAAACTTGATTGATTTTCCCGAATATAATTTAATAATGTGTACTGCTGTAACCTAAATTTACTATAAACCTATTTAATTCTTCATCGATATTTATGTTGTAATGTGAAATTGTAAAACTCCAGTATAATAATTCAAAAAGTCATTTGTAACGCGAGCGGTTAGTGGATTTGGTTCTCCCCTCAGGGTTGCACTATCATCCTAAGGTGTAAGCTGAGTTCCCGAGGTAGTCATCCCTGCTTGCAGCGCCATCTATAGTTGCTATTTGGAACTAAAGCCGGGAATCGAGGTAAAAAAAGGACTACTGACATTTTACATTACTTTCCCGCAAATATTTTTTTTTAAATAGCTGTCTTTATTTACAGGTTATTGATTTTTAAAAACAGTCAGTTCATTTTAGGACACTCGATCGAACGAAATTGAAAAAATACCTTGCTCTATGAATTTCTTCTACAATCATTTTTCTTACTTCATTGGCAAGAACGCTCATAATTTCATCTTGAATATATTTCACCATTTGTGTTTTTCACTTTCAATAATTTTTCCTTTTGCTCTTTTCAAATTTTCTGTCGATTACATGATTTAATTTTAAACATCTCTCAAGTTCCTTTTAGCGAATGTATGCATTGCTGTATTCTAGAGCATTTTTATGATCAGGAATTTTAAGATTTAATTTTTTCCACTTAAAAAAAACCACAATCTGTATTGGCTAACTTTGGAGGGCGATGATGATAATTGGTGAATAATAAAAAGAGAAAACAAAATATAGTGATTCCCTTATTTAAGTTATCCAATGCTAAGCCGCAATCACCTTTGATAATTTCTCCACTAGGTGTAATTTTCTTGAACGTTAGTTTGAAAATTTTTCGTCCTTCTACAACCGCAGACAAGGACGTAGCTTTAGGGGGTGGGGGAGTCTCCCCCCCCCCCCAATATGTTCAAATAGTAGGGCGCCACAGAAGGTTTATGGGCGTCGTCAGGCGCCCGTAAAAAAGGGTTTATCAGTAGTAAAAAGTAATTATAAAATAATTTTATTTTAAATGTAAAATTATAAAGTGAGTTACTTTTTACATACAAAACTTATATAAGGTATTCAATTTTAGACCTGTCACTTCCACTACACCCCCTCCCCCCCATATCTCGAAGAAAATTTACACATCCGGAATGAAAAAAATTTTAAATAGGAAATGTAATCAATTGCAGGATAGAAGTACAATTATTTCCTTCTTATCTCGGTAGTTGTGGGTCACCCTTGGCAGTAAAAAAAAAAAGTGGAAAGACGTACCTGGAGGGATTAGAAAAGTTCGCAAATATGTTCAATAGTAGGGAGCCACGAAGCCCAGTGGCGTAGTGGCCACAGCATCTGTCAGCCGCGCTGCAGGACGAGAGTTCGACTCCCGACTGGACAAGCTTCACTCAGCTTTTCATCCCTTTAGGGTCGATTAAATGAGTACCAAGCTTGCTTGGGATATAAACACCGAGGGTCCAGCGTTTGGCTGACCACTTGATCGGGACGTATGCTGCATAGCACTTCGGGGCCCAGGGTCAAGAAAACAGGGATGGACAGTGTCGGCTTAGATCCTTTATGGATTGTATAGCCACAGAGTTTAGTTTAGTAGGGTGCCACAGAAGATTTAAGGGCGCCGTCAGGCACCCACAAAAAAGGGATTTAAATTACTACATCTATTTTCCAACAAAAACAATTTATATATATGCGAAAGAAAAAATTCCGGAAAGAGGAATTGTAATCAACTGCTGGACATTAAAAGTAACCTGATCCTTAGAAATACAATTATTTCCTTCTCGTCTAGATTGGTCACCTTTAGCAGTAGAAAGAAAGTATAGAAACAACTGAAAGTGACAGTAGGGGATGAGAACAGTTTTCCAATATATTCTAGTAGTAAGTCGCCATAGAAGGTTTAAGGGCGTTGCCAGGCACCCTCAAAAGAAAGGGTTTAAATTACTACATCTATTCCCAAACAAAAACAATTTATACATGCAGAAGAGAAAATTCTGAAAACAGTAATTGTAATGAATTGCGGGACAGTAAGTGTAATTCGATTCTTTTTATCTCAATAATTGTTTGTCACCGTTGGTAGTAGAAAGAAAGTGAAAAAATATGGAAGCGACTGGATGGGATTAGAACGGTTCACAAATATGGTCAAGTAGAAGGGCGCCACACAAGGTCAGGCACCCATGAAAAAATTATTTAAATAGTAATTACAATTGTTTGTACAAGCACTTAACTTTAAATGGTAAATTATAAAGTAAGTTACTTTTAATATACCATATTTGCATAAGAAATTTAATTTTAAAATTGTTATTACCTTTATTCCCTAACAAAAGCAATTTATATATGCGGAAGAGATAATTCTGAAAACAGGATTTGTAGTCAATTGCGAGAGAGTAAGTGTAATTCGATCCTTAGCAGTTCATTTTATCCTTATCTCAGTAATTGTTGGTAATTCTTGTAGTAGAAAGATAGTGGATTACATTTTAAAATATACAATTCTGTTTAAAATATTTTTTTCTACAACAGATTTAAGTTGTTTTGGGGAAACGGAAAAATACGTCCAAACCGCTCAGAGGGCTAGAAGACTCCACGGGCCGAAATTTCTAAGGCCGGATACGCCCCAATACAAAACAAAGCTATCTTGGTTGGTTTTAAAAACTAAAAGCCTAAACCTGGAGCGTTTAAAAAAGCAAAACCCAACAGCTCAATTTTTACAAAAAAAAATCCGATTTTTCTTAACATATAATTAAGATTTTCTTTTAAAGAATGCTGCATGCATATTTATGCGAAATTTGTATAGTAAGATAAGGTGGAGCAAGAGTGCGCGATGTACAAAAGTATGCAGAGCGATTATCTAATCCCAAAACAGAGTTTTGCATTTACCTACAGTAATGACTGTCATTACATCGTTTACAACTAGATGCAAAACTCTGTTTTGGGATTAGATAATTGCTCTGCGTACTTTTGTACACCGCACACTCTTGCAGCACGTTACCCTATACATCAAACTATAAGTACGCAATCCAAAGAATACAGAATAGCAGCATTAAGGAACACTTAAACTCTTAGACTTTTACATTCAGATAAAGACTCATTAAAAAAATTTAATTTAGAATAAATGTAATAAATGGTTAAAAAAACATACATTTTGAAGCTGTATTGTAAAAAAATACATTTTTGAAGATATTTCTTCGTAATTTAAGAAAGTATATTTCCAAAGATTCCATTATCACTATTCTTTTTACAATAATAATAATAATAATAATAAATAAAAAAATGTCCTGCTCGACACGCCCTAGTAACAATTAAGTCAAAGTCCAACTCGGAACAAGTATGTAGAAAAAATGTACGCCTGAGACTGGCCCGAGTCGACAGGAAAAAATGGTCCCGGGCTAAGACACAATGCAACTGCCCAATGCCGATCTCTACGTTGGGCATGTTAAATTTCTGTATTGTGCTGTCAAACTAGCATCGGTTCGTGCAACGCATTTACAACCCATTTTTGGTCCAACCAAGTCCATTGAAGATTTTCATATTTCGTCGTCTTAGTCCAATTCCTTTAAATTTGGTATAAAATGAACATGCCTTATACAAGTCACCTCGCCAGCCTAAGCTCTGAGGAGCCCTTATGTACATCGCGTCAACCAGGACTGTCGTAAGTCAGTGATGCCGCCATGACACATTCTACTGGCCAAAGGAGAGGACCGTCGAACGCACGTCACTTTCCCTGCTCCCCAAACACCATTGAACTACATGGTCGCAACAACAGTAAAACCTAAAGTACTCGAGGATTAAGCAGCATAGTTCGGGGATCACACCTCCGAGTCCCCCGAGAGATTTGAGTGTACCAGACACTTATAGGAGCGCCGGGCCCTCGGTCATAACCCCAGGTTTCCAAGATATGCTATTGCTTTACCAGCACTAAGAGCTTCTGGACATGAAAATCTACAGAGATAGGCACAGGCCCATTTCTTTAAAACTTGGTACATCGAGGTCCTCTTATTTTTTTTTATCTGCCCGGCTCGTTTGAAAGTTCGATTTTATTTCGTACTGTACCGGACTCCGGCCGTGCAGATGCAGACCTTTAAGGTTGTCATATAGCAATTCTCCTGAAAGAATCCTCTGAATAAAAAATTCCTCCACCTAAAGTTAGAATTCTTTGAATTCCCCTCTTGTGCAAAATGTGACAACAGTGCATTCCGGTCATTTGGAGAATTGGAGACTTGTATTTCTTGAAGTCAATGTATATATTTATTTTAAATTGTTGATGATTGAACAGAATGTAAGAGCATTTATAGTTGTTTACTTTAGTTAAAGCTCAAATTCCTTCCAAAATATTACTTTTGACACATTTGTAAAATCATCAACATCTGTTCGCAATAAAATTTCACGTTTTTTTAACCAGTTCTCTAAGAATCAAAGAGCACTGGAATTTTTCTGTAAAATTCCAAACTGATATTTTAAACAGGCTTTCGAGACGTGATAGTGAGAGAAGTGATCACCAGGTAACAATCAATTCAGTGCGTGTTTCACATATTTAAAAAGAAAAGAAAGCTTTCTCGGTTCGTCGGTATTTGAATATGAAAATCTGAAAGTTGGATGCATGTAGACATGAAATCAACATTCTAACTGTGTTGCATTAAACATTTTTGCATTTTCGAGAGGGTAAAAAAATCTAAAAAAATCCTTCAGAATTTAGATCCTTAGAACAAAACTTATTTAACACTTTTTAACTTTGTTTAAAAGTTTTTGTATTTGCTGCATAAATGTATTCAAATGGATTAATGTCTGCCAAATATGGCGGGTGGTAAACTTAGCAAAATTTACGGTATATCGTAGCAACTATACCCTTATAATAGATTATTTACAATACTGCTTTGAGTTAATGAGGGATGTCTAAATATACTACCAAACTAGTTAGATGTGCCAATCCCAAAACTTTCTTCTATCTCATACAGCTTAAATTTTAAAAAGTAGCTACACACTTAATACTTCAATATTATTAGTTCAATACTATACCAACTTTCATCTTAAATTTGTACTTCATTCAATTAATCGGAGTCAAAACAAGTTCATCTCGAACATGATATTTATTAAATTCAATAGCTTTTTGTTATTCTTTTGTACATCAGCTGTTTGCGAATATCCGGCTTAGCAGGACGCGAGTTCCCGTCGCTGCACAAGCCGCCGATGAACAATAGAACGACAAAAAATCAAAAAAATTATACAACAATCGCTATCACAGAACCTCTTTTCGGCGGAATATTTTTAAATTCAGGGAGGACCTGTTTGTCATAGCCAAAAACATACACAAAACATTTGGTTCAATTCCGTGCATAACTTCATACACTTTTCGATGGTAAAAAAATGGAAATGACACAGGCATCGCTATTTCAGTGCCCCCTCCCAGCAGAATATTTCCAAATTGAAGGAGGACCTGCTGGCCATAGCGAAAAACATGCACAAAAAATTTGGTTCAATTCTATAGATAACTTTAAACACTTTTCGATGGTAAATAAGGAAAATGGACAAAAATTGCTATTGCAGTGTCCCATACAAGCAGATTTTTTTACAAATTCAGGGAGGACCTGCTTGCCATGGCCAATACATTACACAATAAATTAGGTTCGATTCTATCCATAACTTCGTACACTTTTTGATGGTACAATGGCGACACACGGACAGACAGACTTTTGTATAAACATGTTTTTTTTAAAGATCTCTGGCCCCTAAAACGTGTAAACCAGACATAAAAAAAAAAAAAAATAGATTACAATACTTTCTTCTATTGAGGATAGAAAAAGGTAAAAATCGCCTGTGAACCTACTTTCTGAGCTCTTTTCTTCGGATTTTTGAATTTTTTACTAATAATACAGATAAAAAATGTAATAAATTATGAACAATCTTACCGCTTGGAGTCTTTTACATCCCCATACAATATAATATATCTACATTAGGTAGATATATATTGTGATACACTGATATATCTACATCATGAAGGTTACATATATCAATCAACAGTGCAAAATGTATTTTGAAAAGGTGAAAATATTAATCAAGATAATTGTTGTGTAAAGCATCACAGAAGATGAATTATACATAAAAGACATGATGATAGCACGGATTATGGCTACTATAATGTGAATTGTAGGAACCTTAGCACGGATAGAAACAACGTTGCTGGGAAGGTGGGGGGGGGGGGGGGGGGATGAAAATTTTAAAAGGGCGCCAAAGTCAGGTCCCCCCCCCCCCCAATAAAATTTTCAAGCTACGCCCCTGACCGCAGATTTCATGCAATCAGCATTTTTCATCCTGTGCTGGACCTTTTTTTAAGAGCAAAGTAATGACCGAATGACTATAAGAATTATCCCATAGTGGAATCAGAATAGGTTAGCAATTCATATTCGCTGAGTGTGGGAGATGGCAGAAACTTTCGTATACGATGTAAAAGGGGCCGCAGAGTGCAAAAGTTTAAGAAACACTGCGATAAGATATCACAAAAGCATATTATAAAATCATGAAATCTAAAGAACTCAATGAAAAGTAAATGTGAGCGATGCAATTACTTTGAAATGAAAAATGTAGATACTTTCATTGAAAAAAAATTCCCGATATGTAAATATATACATTTTTTTTTTTTTTTTTTTTTTACAAAAAAAAAAAAAAATAGAATATTGAAGAGTGAAAAAAAATTTTCAATAAAAATAATCGAGGACAAAAAAAGAAAGAAAAAAAAAACGGAAATTAGTAGTACAAATTTGGCGCCCCCTGAATTCCCGCGCCCGGGGCGACCGCCCCCTTCGCCCCCCCTTTCGCACGGTGCTGCATATAATAAGTAAACACTTCAAATTAAATGATCATTAAAGTGAGGGAAGCTTTTCTATTAATGTATGTTAGTGATATAACTCCGCCTATTCGATAACGAATATAACGGCCAGCTGTTCAACACGTTTTAGCAAAAAAACATTAAAATCAGAAGATTTTGGCCTGTAATTATTGTTAAAAACGAAAGAATAAAATAAAAGTTGTGGGAAAAGAATATTGCATAATGATTAATTAAAGTTTTCAGGAAGATGGTGAAAATATGTAAGTACTCATGCAATATGCTTAGCAGTGGGCGGAGCTACTGACATTCTATTATTAATGAATTATTAAGTAAAGTGGGCCTTTACCCTCATTTTGAGAGTAACATATCGAATTTACACATGATATTAACATAATCTAAAACTATCAATTTTCTTTCTGCGTTTTTAGTTATCCCTTTTTGTGACTTCCGCCATTACCGATATTATTTTCACGTACTCCCAGTAAACCCGCCACGTACCCCCAGGGGTACGCGGGAACCGCTGAATTAAGTGATTACCCAATATAATTATTGAAGTGCGGTTTTCACCATCAAAATGCAAATTTTTAGTATTCTTTTTTTTTAAACCCTTTAAAATTTGAAATATCTACACCACTAAGTTTTTCAAATTTTATTATCTTCATAAAAAAAAAAAAAAAAAAAAAAAAAAAAATCTTAAAATTTAAGGGGATAAATTATAACAATGCACTACGTTAGTATCTGCCACCTACTCCCTGATAGTGAATATCGTATTTCGATAATTATATTACACCAGTAGAGAGTAGACACGTGGTGCGAGGCTTTAGCACTGCAGTCTTAGGCAAATCACACACTGAACAGACAAGCGACGAAAAAAGTAAGTCAAGATACATTTCACCCTGATAACAAAGAAGAAACCAGTTTCAACGCAACAATTTGTCTCGTGTCGCACGGTTTTGTCTGCTTGTCTGTTCAGTGTGTGATGTGCCTTAGAGTATATTTTTTGACACGTTTACTTCTACATTAGCATCTGACGTCTACTCTCTGGTAGTGAATACCATATTACGATAATTACATTAGACCAGTAGACACGTGGGACGAGGCTTTAGCACTGCTACAGGGCCTAGAAAATACAGTGTGGAAAACGGCTATTCCTATAACCCAGATAGCATTTTTTGCTTTTTAAAGCCTTTTTTCAACCATGCTACGTAAATGTTTGAATGCTTTTTAAAGGCTTTGCATGAAAAGTTTGTAAATGTTTTGTAAAGGATTGAAAAAGGTTCCTAGTTGACGCTATCTGAGGGAGTTTGTAAGTGTTTCATGATAAGCATGTGAAAAGGAAGAAACGAAAGGGTAGTTACAGGAGTTGCAATCAAAGATTGATGAAAGGCTTTTATTACAAGCATGCATAAAAAAATGAAAATGAGGTTTTTATAAATCATAAAATCTTATTTGATAGAAAAATGAGATAAATAACTCAACTTAGAATTTTTCTGAGCTGAGCATATTTTTTTTTGTTGTTGTTGTTGTTGTTTGTTTGTTCCTGTGGAAAATTAAATTTTAGTCAAATATTATCTATACATTGAAAAATACTGGTTTTTATTAGTCCACATGTTTATCAAATTGCTTATTTTAATTAATATGTTAATTTTTTACCTTGAAAGAAATTCTTACATCCCTGTCTTTTACTATGTATGTATAAAATATGTTTAATTTTTATGAATTCGCTACATTATTAGATCCTATTTTAATAATAAAAAAAGCTTAATAATGTTAAGAGGCTACTTCACTCACACAGAAACACCTGATTGCTAATGTTAATCCTCTGGGACATTTTTTTTAATATCTCGCTTGCGTTTTTTTTTTTTTTTTTTTTTTTTTTTTTTTGCATTGCATTGCATTGCATACCTGCAGTTTTGATACAAAGGCCATTTTTCGACTTTGTTTTACAAGGTTTTTTTGCTTATTAGGATATATTCAGAACTGCTTTCGAAAGCAAAAATACTCTAGTGAAAAACACTTTGCAAACAAAACTGAAAACTTAAAAAAAAAAAAAAAGGTGTTTGTACAGATTGACCACAAGTAACAAATAATAAAATTTACAATATTGAAATGCAAACGAGATATTTAGAAAAATTCTCCCATAGGATTAACATTAGCATGCAAGTGTCTACGCATGAGGGATGTGTAATTCCATTAAAAAAAAAATTCTTAAGGAAAAACACTTTCATTTGAATAAAAACCATTCCAAGTAAAATTTTAATTAATTATCAGCAGTGAAATTATTGAAGATTAAATACGTGAAATTTTTTACATTGCTAACTCGGCGCAAATCAACAGTGCATTGGAGCACTATTTCAGGGATCCGGGTTCGACATTTTTCACTCTGTTTATTTACGCTTAGTTAGCAACTTGAAAAATTTCACGTATTTAGTATTAAAAAATCATTCTTATACACATAGGCATAGAGTCTTGAAAATTATTGGTAACTTAAAATTAAAAAAAGCAAAGGGATTTTTTTTGTCATTTATCCTTTAACAAAAGAAAAAGGAGAAATTCAATAAAATAAAAAACTAAAAGCTTTTTTATATTAGAGGGTAAGAAAAAGTATTTAAAATGTTACAGGGACTTGAGAACATACAACTCTATGTCTATGCTTATACATAGTAAATTTAATTATACTTTCAGTTACTTACCTTTTGAATCCAGTTCACTATTCAGGATCAGATAATTTTTTATTGTATACATATATAATGAAATCTGTTTTTACCTACAATAAATAGCACATCAAATATGTGGAATTCCAATATAGTGTACATTTAATGACTGTAGAAGATTGTATATTTTTTATATTACTACTTTAATAAATGAAAGAATTAAAAAATTTAATGAACTTATTTCTTAGAATTTTCAATTATTATTTAGAGAATATTGTCAGATTTATAAAATAAATCCTTCATAGGATTCTGATTGATGACCACGGGAATATATTTAGTCTTTTCTCTGAAAATTGTTTAATGATGCAAAATGCAAAAGAATTTTTTTTACAAATTCAATGATCTTTCCAGCATTTTTACATAAAAATAGTAATTTCTTGCTTGTTTAACAATGTAAATTACATATTACAATAAGACAAATTTTAAAAATCCTCTGCATTCCTCTCTTCTCCAATGTTTTTCTTTTACCAGAGAAATATTATCCTATGTACAACAGAGCAAATACTAAACTAACATTATTTTTTTTTTAGTTCTTTAAAGTATAATTTAACTCACTTAAATTGTTCTTTTTCTGATTGTAATTATTTTTAATAACTTAAGACTGAAGCAATGAAAAATATTTCTCAGTATCAAGGAAATGGTCTCGAAAACAAATGAAACATCATTCAGTTTTATAAAATTCTATTTATTTACATATAAAGAATTAATATAGTAATTTATTTACATATAAAGAATTGATATAATTAACAGGAACTTCATTAAATTTTTCTTCTTGATTCATTCTTTTCTCTCTAGAAAAAAAAAAAATAAAATTATAAACACACAAATTACATACGTATAGTAAAAGTAAATAAAGTACAGTGTGACCTCAAAAATCCAGCATCAAAGTCATCTCGCCGCTTTTTTTTTTTTTTTTTTTTTACACTTCCACCTTACAGGAGAAAGAAAAATAATAAATCGTTAAACAATTAAAAATTTCGAGATTGAAAGCGATGGATTGGCTGACAGTGAGATCGCAGATGCTATGCTAAATTGAATCCCTTCTGAGTACAGAAGAAAAGGTATCAGTGGAAAAATGCTTAAATTTGACTGGAAAACCATCTGCTTTAGATAAATAAGACTGTATTTTCAAAATCAATATTCTACATTTGTGTAAAATTAAAACTTGTTAAAAAGCTGTTCAAAGAATTGAAGCAAATAAAATTGACATCGATGTTTAGGAAATTACACGAGAAGAAATGATATATATTAGATTTTTTTTTGTAACATAGAAAATATGAATAGAAACTTTTAATTTTAATATTTTTTAAAATATTTAATTTTCTAATTTTCTCAAAGACTCTCTCTATTACTTGGGTATGAATTAAATTACGAATAACTGCACCATTAAGACTATTAAAAGTATTTTTGAAGTCAGAAATTCGGCATCGTCATGGTCCTGACAATGCCGGATTTTCGAGGTTATACTGTACACAATAGAGAGTGACACAGACAGAATCTTCATCTGGGATTGTTACTCATAAAATGAACGTTTTGATTTTATGACACACACACACACACAAAAAAAAAAAAAAAAAAATCCCTACATAATGAAAAGCACAAATAACCATAATAAATCTAGCCTTTATGTGTTTAAAGGTTTCATAAAAGAGCATTTTCTTATATCTTCAGATGATGGGGAAAAAAAAAGAAAAAGAAGAGAGCGAGAAAGAGTAATAATTAGTGAAATAGGTGAAAAAAAAAAAAAAGATTATATTCTATCAGCAGAGGGTATACACTAAAGAGTAAACACTATAGCTACAAACAGCATGGTTCAGTGATATGTATAAATGGATACATATCCGATATTTATTTTCAAATTATTGTGTATATTTTCAGTCGAGCAAGAGTAAATGGATTTTTCAACTTTGTCGTTCTGTAGATAAAGAACTTTTGCTCTGGCAATATGACAATTTTAGCCCCCCCCCCCCCAAAAAAAAACAAAACAAAACAGTAAAGTACCAATTATACATCTTTCAGGAAACCTTTCTAAAACGATGCATAACTGAGAAAGGCGTATAATCGAAATCTTAGTCGGCTAAGGTGCAAAATCTTTGACTATAGAAATACAATGCTGCAATCGCACAAATTGAATTTTGATTAGGGATTGACCGAATCAGCAATTTTGCCGAATACCGAAGCTTCGGTCAAAGTATACACCGAATATTCGGTATTCGGCAACCAAATACTTAAAAATTTTTAATACACATTTTTGCATATATTAGCTTTTTTAATAAACTTTAATTAAAATTAAATTCATAATAATTTAATTCAGTTACATTTTTATTCTTAAATCTAATTGCACAAAAAAATTTAATGACTTCTTCCGCCACTGTATCGGGGTAATGACGCCACTCTTTAATGACCTAGTAAATACATAAAATGGATACTAGAAGACTCATAACCTACTGAAAATATTTAGAATGCAATAATTTAGCAAAATAATGAATAATTACAATGTTCCTTAAACTAGATTTATTAATGTGCTAAGCTTACAATTTAACTCAAATTGAAAAAGTCGCTCTTTGCCATAGTGGCGGAATTACCCCCAAGAGGACAACCTAGCGGAAATTCCCCAGAAAAGCTAAAAGAGGAACCGAACTTGTTCAATAAATTGCATCAAAATGTCGGCAAATGCATGTAGATTACCGTAATTTTATCTTAAGTACTTAATGTTACAATAAAAGGTATTTACCTCTACTGATTTGAAGCTCCAAAATAAGAAGCAACTAGATGAAAACTACATTTTTCACTATAACAAACGAACGACATAAAAAAAAATCACTCTCACTCTAGGCACTGTTTCTATTGTTGGCCGCTATAGTACAGGCGCATTCACTATCTCATACTGCCGTTAGTTTTTAAATTAGGCGGGGTGACGGCATAACCCCGAGTGGCGCCATTCCCCCCGGTCTCCCCTACACATTAAATAAATTTAAATTGGAAAAACTAATGTAGAAATAATTAAAATTAAATGGTAATGGAAAGGTGCCCATATTCCTTACTTTTTTTTTCCTATATCGTAGGCAGTTGTTCTGATTTCACCCTTATATAGACTATTTTAGGAAAGAAAAAAAAAGTTTTTTGTAATTAAAAATGGCCTTCGACTTGTTTTTGGTAGTGCAGCTGAACTTTGAACTCATGCACATAATATTGAAACTCATCATTTAGCCTATTCTACTTTTAAGTAAAAGAGAATTCTTCTACTTCTAAGAAAATACTAATCCGCAATTATTCGGCCGAATACTTAAAAGTATTCGGCCGAAGCCGGATATTCGGTTTATATGCCGAATCACCGAATACCGAATCGACTATTCGGTATTCGGTCAATCCCTAATTTTGATACCATTTTTGATTGTTTTAGATACATTATATATTGAAAAAAAGTTAGCACTTTGCACTCGAGGACTCCGGAGCGGAGCCATTTAAAATTTGTCTTCAAACTTGAGGGCTCCGCTATGGAGACAATAAAAATAATTTTGTGATACCTGCAGGGTTCGTTGATATATATCAATGGATATATATCAATGGATATATATCCGATATTTTCAAATTCTTGATATTTATTTTCAAAATATCAAGATGTTTGATATTTTGTATATTTGATATTTATTTTTAAAATATCAATGTGTAAGATAATTTTGATATTTTCTTCAGTCAAAACAAATGTAAATGAATTTTTCATCTGTTATTGACTGTGCCATTCTGTAGATAAAAAACTTTTGTCTCTGGCAGTGACTTTTCTAGGCAAATAATACAAGAAATTTTTTTTACAAATATTTTTTCTAAGCTTTATGTTTGAAACTTTTATTTTAAAATGTAGAACTAATGATTATGAGAGACAATTAATTCAGAACAGCAATTGAAAGAGAAACTGTAATTTACATAATCTTATATGCAACATTATTAGAAAAGAATTTTCTGATTGTGGTTTAATTGAGTCTAAACTGTACTAGAGGTTAGGGAATAAACAATAAGACAAGCTTACAATTATGTTAAAATTCTTCAATTAAAAAAAAAAAACTAATTTGTATTTAAAATTTTATTTTATAAAATATAAAACTTTCTTGATACTTGATACAAATCCTATAGTTTATATACATATGCAAAATGTATGCAAATATATGCAAATTGTATCTGTTTTCAAATAGTACATTTTCAATTTTGTTCTAAGTAAAAAAAAAAAAAAAAAAAAAAAAAGAAGAGAAATGCATTTTAGAATGCTATTGTTTAAGTTTTGTATGTTAATTGCAATATGTTTTAGTTTCTAATTTATATTATGCTTGAAAATATTCATTATCAGCAGTAAGTTGACTATTTTGAAAATATCGGATATATATCAAAATATCGGATATTTTTGATATTTTCGAAAATATCATGATATTTACGAACCCTGGATACCTGTCTAGAAAAGCCAAGATTACATATTGGCAATTGCTTCAAGAGGTATCACACTTTACGAATACAAAATGTAATAATTTTATAATTTTTAGTTTTTTTTTTATATATCATAACATTTGTATTCGTATTCATAAAGAATTAAAAAAAATAATAAGATATAACTAAAATCACTTTGAGTTGCTGGTAATACAAATGAAAAAAACCTTTGAGTGCAAAGGGTTAAAAATATTAAAAAAAATAATTAAATAATTTCTAAAACTGAAAAATAAAAGTGAGAATTACCAAACCTTTTATATCAGTTGCATACCTTGTTAATTAAACTAATTTTTAATCATCGTTTGACATGCCGATTTACTTTAAAGACTTAAGCAAAGCATTATTTCAAGAATCAGAAGTAAATTTGCTTCATATACTTTTTATGCTTTCTGTATATTAGTAAAATATAGTAGTATAGGCTTGTTTATGTGTAGATATAATAGTTTTTCTATTTATTGAACATCATACTGTATATTATTCATAATTTAAACTATGCCTAAAAGTAGAACTTTTGTTTATACAAGAAGTTTAACATAAAAGAAGGTAGAAGGAGGAATGGGACATGCTTAATTCTTTCTTTTTAATAAGATGAATGTAAATTGCTAATATGCAAATATTTTTAGAAGGTAATATATTAATTATAACATTATAAATATATTCATTTACTTCAAAACATAAATAAATTGAACTGATGATTTTTTAATGCTATCTCTGATTGACAATCCTGAATTTTCCTTCCAGTGATGAAGGTACTGAAATTTGATGTTGTAGCACAGACATCAACCTACAATCTTTGTTAGACTGTATATATAGCCAACAATAGACTATTTGCCCCTTATCATACATTGTTTTATAGCTGTCCCATACCTCCCTGTTAGTGGGAAGGTATGGGACACATTTTGAAATTTATAATTTCTTTATAAAATTGTTTCTGCAAATTATGTTTCTATATTGTTCAAGGACATTAGAGAGTGTTTCATTTTGTATTCTATATATCAAAATTTTGTTTATGTGTCAAATAAAGTTGATTTTCTTATTTTTGTAAAAAGCATCACATTCCTCCCCACTCTCCCCTCAAGGTCAAGTAAATAATAATTAATGTATAATTAAGTATGCATAATAAAGATGAGATACATTTTCCAGGAATTATTCAATGGAACTTTCCTCATAAAGGTATCATATTAATTCACATCAAAGTCGTAAAGTAAGGAAGTTTTATTTCAGGTTTAGCCAGTCTTAATAATAATAAAAGCTTGATTAATACATAAATATATTTGATAAAAAGATTGTGATTACCAATTATCAGCAATATCTTGATTTTTTTCAGAAATAAATTTATACTTTCTTCACGAAAAAACAATGAATTCAGTCATATATCGAGAATTATATAGACCCCTTGCATTGACGTCACGTTGCTATTAGCAACGACTGATACTATAGCTTCTGGAGCACACACGTGGAGCACAGAACTCCCCGTTTGCCGTTAAAAGCACGTGCTATCTTTCTCTTTAATTTAGAGCTTCCTTATGTTTATTATTATAGTACAAATAAGACTAAAAAATCAAATGGAGAGTACCATATTCGCCTTATATTTGGGCGCCATACGAAGCGATTTCAGACATGTGACGTCATGTGCAACCCGTCTATACAGTAGACTCCCTCAAATACGCACAGCTTGGGACCAGTGGTTGTGCGGAATTTAGAATTTTGCACATTTCTGATCATTACTTTGTTTACATTTTTTAAACAGTAATTTGAATGTAATAATGCATTCAAAATTATACATAATGCTTGCAATATGGTAAAATATTAAAATAATTAAGTAAAGTAATAAACTACAATGATGAAAAGTAAGATAATTTTGAAAATGATTAAAATATTGAAAGTAAAGGTCAAGTAAATGATCAATAATGTATAATTAAATATGCATAATAAAGGTAAGATACATTTTCCTTGAATTATTCAATGAAATTTTACTCATAAAGGTAACCTATTGATTCAAATCAAAATCATAAAGTAAAAAAGTTTTACTTAAAGTATCTTAAAGTAAAAAGTTTTCAAAAAAATGGGTTGCTCATGGAGGGAGTTCAAATGGGATGGTCTCTGAATGAAGGTAAAATTAGTATTGAGCCTATGGGAATAAATTTCGTTGCATGAAAAAAAATGATCAGTCAAGGAGGTGGTCGCACAGGGAAGTTTCACTATATATATGTGTGTGTGCAGGGATGCCGCGGACGCGCTATAGCGCGTAAATTACGCGAAAAATCGGAGACGGGACGCGTAATTTCGTCAAAAAATCGTGTAAAAAAGCCGATTTTCGTCAAAGAATCACGAAAAAAGCGCAAATCTCATCAAAATATCGCGCAAAAACAGCGATTTTCGTAAAAGGGCCTCGAAAAAATAGCGTATTTCGTCAAAGGATCGCGGAAAAAAAAAAAGACTATTTCGTCAAAAAATCGCAAATTTCATCAAAATATCGTGGAAATAAGCGCAAATTTCATCAAAATATTGCGAAAAAACGTGATTTTCGTAAAAGGGCTGCGACAAATTAGCGTATTTCGTTAAAAAATAGCGAATTTCGTCAAAAAATCGCGAAAAAAAGCCGAATTTTGTCAAAGGACCGCGAAAAAATAGCGTATTTCGTCAAAGGATCCCCAAAAAATAGCGAATGTCGTTAAAAATAGCGTAAAAAAGCCGATTTTCGTCAAGGATCGCGAAAAAAGCACAAATTTCATCAAAATATCGCGGAAAAAACGCTATTTTCGTAAAAGGGCTGGAACAAAATAGTGTATTTCGTCAAAAGATCGCGAAAAAATAGGGAATTTCGTCGAAAAATCGCGGAATAAAGCCGAATTTTGTCAAAGTATCGCTGAAAAAACACGATTTTCGTGGCAGGCTCGATGTGCAAACTAAACTTATAGGTAGAAAATTCATAAAATGGGATTTAATTTTTTTTTTGAGATTCTTAAAAATACAGCACGATTTCAGTGTACTTTAATAATGTATTCAGTAGGTGAAACAGTGAAAAATCCCCCTACCCCCTCCTTCTTACTGCATTGAAATGTCACCCGCCTTCAGAACATTTAAGATTTGATGCTTATTAGTGATTTAGATGTAAATTTCTCTTTCAAGGAAAATGTCTGATTCCAACACAGATCTATGCTGACAAATAATTCAATGGGAAGTATAATGAAAGCACCCATTAATTCAACAAAAAGTACACCTTTACTTAACATAAGTATTCTTTTTTTCAGCAAAAATATCTTTTTCAATAAACCCATCTTGCCCCTTTTAAAAAGAAATGCGAACATTAGGGACACTTGTTAGTGGAACTTGGTATCTTCTCTCAAATAAACATTATTTTACAATTAAAATTGTATCTTGCATTTTTACTTTTAAAAAAGTAAAGAAAATTTCTCTTAATATTTTTATAAAAATATCTTATGTGAGTGCAAATAATACTGGTTTTAATTCATTATTTAATTATTGTTAAAACAATAATTAATGTATTTCATTTATTTTTTCCAAATAAACAAGTTTTATTTATTCCTTTAAAATATAAATTACTATTGATGGGGACCCGCTTTTGTAAAAAAGGGACCCAGATTTTTGGAAATCCTGGGTCCCGGGGACCCAGGTTTTTTCAAGTACAGCGGCATCACTGGTGTGTAAATATATGTATATATTTAACACTGGCGTACAGTTACAGAAAAGTACAAACTTTCATAGGAAAAAGAAAACATTATTCGTACCATTGAGCATGAACTCACAAAAACAAATTTTGTTAAAATATATAATAACCAACCTGTTAATTTAGAATTAGTTTACCTGTCTGTTCCACTTCTTGCTGGGCAATTTTAGATTTTGTACCCTGTTAGGACTTTGTTCCAACATCATCTGTAATTTTCTCAACATGCTAGCAACCATGACTTCAGCATCTTTACCAGATGATGTCATTAGTTCTTGAAACTAAAAAATAAAACATAAAATAATAACAATGAAGAAAAAACTTTTAAACTCTTCATGACAAGCCTCCCTTGTACCACTATTTTCAAATAGTGACTTTTTCCTTATTTAATAAATTTATATTAAATAAGGTAAAAATGGTACTTTTTAGTTAGCCGGGCGCCAGTGTTATGTATACAAGTATATATACATATATATGTATGTATATATAACACTGGCGCCCGGCTAACCGAAAAATTACCATTCCGATATAGTAATAGTTACAAGGACTGTGTACACACTTTATATCACACATATGTTGTCATGAAGAGCTTAACATTACAATACATTTTATAATGTATTTTTGTACCAATTTATATTTATTATTTATTATCAACTACACCGGTAGCAGAAAGTTAGAGGTGGGAGTCGCAGATTTTCTTTTTTCGTTTGCAGGTTATTTTTCTATTGAACTCTTATTTCGCTTTATATTATGTTTGGCTCTTTCTTACTTAATACAAAAACTTAAGATTATTATTAGTAAAATTAATAAAATGCATAATAACATTTTTAAAAAAAGTGGTCGTTTGATTAACACTTCGATTGTAAAACTTGCAACCTGTCAAATCTGTTTTACCTGCAGATTATTTTCTGCCTCTGAAGTATCTGTTGCAGACACTTGGAGGATTTTCTGCTATTGGGTCAACTACTAAAAGTACACTTATTGAAAGTATGTACTAACTTTATTTGGTGAAATTCGTTGTCGGGATAATCAAGTAGTACCAAAAGAAGTAGTAGTATGAATTTCATGCCCTGTCAATTTTCACACTGATCACACTGCCAGTACAGATAAAATTATGGGGGGAAGGGACAAGAAGGGTAAGGTAATTTCATATTTATTAATTAAACAATAATAATAATAAACCAAGTTTTAATTTGTATGAATTTACAAAACATTTAATTTTTAAATAATTCTTATTTTGATTTCATTTTTTCCAATTTACTATTAATAACTAAAAAGTATTGATGGGCAATTTAAAAATTAACAAGCTAACTGATAAGCATTTAAGGCTCATTATTTTATAGGCTGTGCTTAATATAACGGTATCACTTCAGGGAGGTGGAGTTTGGCACTTGATATCTTAAGATATCTCTAGGGAGAGGGAGAAGATTCATTTTCGATATTGTTACCATTTTTGATCCAACCAAAATATTTATTTTTCTATTTGTAACTGTTTCTTTACATCAAAACATTCAGTTACCTATTTTTATGAAAATACTAAGTTATTATTAAAATCATTAAATGATTATATACAATTATTTCATTCTGAAATGTGGAATACCTCAACGTTTAGCTTTCCTATTTTTTTTTTTTTTTTTTTTTTTTTTTATATATATATATTTGCATATAATCCGCTGTTGGAGAAACCAGATAGTACGTTTGAAGTGATACTTGTGCTTATTAGTAAAATAAAGAGGAAGAATGTTGTCTATTTGTTTTGCTGATAAGAGCGGCAAGAAACAATATATCTGTTGAATACATTATGTAACAAAGAGCTATTTTTAAATACTTTTAAAAAATTTTATTGATATAAACTTATTTTATATTTAATATAGTGATATTTTACATACTCTTTCTTCTTTATTAGAAAATTTTATAAATAACAGATGTATAACAATATATTTGCATATAACTGAAAATATGTAAAAAGAAAATGAAAGGAAGAAAAAATAAAACGAACTTTGAGACACTGATAACAATATGATTAGTGATGGAAGGGTGGGACATAATCCAGGAATGATAATGTAAGATATTGTAAAGGCCGGAAAGATTACAAAATTACTATAAAGTTGGTAACGTTATATATGTACAGCCTCTTAATATTAAAAGCTTTGCCGATTCTCAATCAGCTGGCAAAATGACATACGAAAATTAATTTCTACTGTAAATGTATGTTTATTTTTAATAAATAATTTTTTTATTCTTCACTACACATAAATTTATTTTTTGAGATGTATACATGCACATGATTTAGTGGGGGTTTTTTGCAGAAAAACTTTTAAATAATTACTTGTGTTTGAAGACAGTTTTTAAATTTTACATATAGCAGCTACTATAAATATAGGAATAGCGAAAAGGGAGTTTGTGCAATAAGGATAAGATATTCTCAAATAAATTTAATGAAGGACATTATAATTATACAATTATTGGCACAGATGTCATATTCGCCCCATATTGGTGCAAATTTTTTTCGGTTGCCAATTTGGCGAAAACATCAACAGCATAAATAACATAATCCGGGTTACCACATCAAGCAAAATAACGGCACTTTGGCGCCACGTAAGTACCCGTTGCGTATATGACATTGGCGTCAGAAAAAAATCGCGCCAATATGGAGCGAATATGACATCTGTGCCCAATTATTATTGTTTAAATATGAATATTATTTAACATATGGTAAAACATTTTTTTCTCCTTAAAATAAGAGCGAAGGTTGAATGCATTTTTTTTTTTTTTTTTTTTTTACTTAAAATGCAATTTTTTAGGAATATATTAAAGAGACACCTTTTGAATATAAAGCTTTTTTAAATACACTTTTAACAATTCTAATATAATTGAAAAAAAAAAAATTCTGTTTGAATGTTATTTTAAAATTACAACAGAAAATCATCTGTAAATATATAGAGACGCTAAAAGGGATAACAAACAATATACCTACATTTTGATAAATACATTTTAATGAAATGATCTACATGTTTTATACGCTACGCACAGCATATAGCGTAGATGTGCCAGTAATGGACACCCTTCCAGTAATGGACACCCCTTGATGTTTTTGGTTCATAAAAAAATAACTAATAAATATTTAGCTTTAATTATTTTTTTTATAATTCCCCCTTGTATGTTTTAGAAAACTATGTTATTGTTGACCCTTTCAATCAAACCAATCAGGAAGCAGAAAATAATGTTTCAAAGTTTTGCTGTTTTTCTGTGAAAATCTTAATGAAGAGGTTAAGAGCTGGCTTCGTTTAATTAATTTATATATTATTTATTTTCTTGCAAAATTTGAATGTTTTTGTTTGAGTAGCAATAGAAAACTTCGAATTTTATATACTACTGGCTATTTACAAAATTTTATTTCTTTTTAAGGTTTTAAGAGGGGGTGTCCATTACTGGGATGGTTAATCAGTCATTTTCCAGTAATGGACACCCCATGTAGACATTGCTAAAAATGCAATTTTAGTAATGTTTATAGCGCATAAAATACTTTGGCTTAACTGCAAACCTAAATAATCAAATTTAATTTTTAAATTATACTTACCAAAATGTAATAACACCAAAACTTTTATAAATAGCTGCTTTTAAGTTATTTTATGTGATTAATAAAATTTCGATATTTTATTTTATTTATTATTATTATTTTTTTTTTCATGTAGTACATATACCTCACATATTTTATAATCTGGAAATTAAACCAGCCAGGAAGCAGAAAATACTGTTTAAGAGCACAGTCAAAGAGGGGCTCATAGGGCTTAATCTCTCTCCGTTTAAATAAAAGCAATTAAGTTACAGAAGCTATTAAAAATCCATTTTCTGTCTTAAATGTTTCCTTATTAAAAAAAAAAAAAAAAAATGTAATACTATTAATGAAAGTTATACGTAATATTCATGTAACTAGTAAATCTGCAGATCAGTGGCCTCAAACATCAGTTCTACAGTTTTATTTTGAAATTATTTTATTTAGTATTTAAAATATTCAACTCACAATATCATTTCTTTCATATTTGTAATATTAATTATTATAAATGATATATCAAGTAATCTCTGGAAGATTGTTAAAAATAGTGACACAAAACTAAACATTAATATTCCAAAACTTTTTTTTATTATTATTACCCTTTAAATCCACCACTGTTTCAATAATTTGATAGCTGTAATTGTCTGATATTTAGTATTTTAAACTATCCATCTAAAATAATTAAAACACTGATCTTCTGATAATTAGAATAATTGATGCAAACAGTAAATGATATCACAAATATTTTATTAATTACTGATATCCTAATTGTTAAATTTATTTAAAAATAACTATTTTGTTTCATTAGTATGTATTCATTAAATTCTGGTTCTAAATACAGTCATAAAAACAATTATATTTATTACTTTTTATGGGGTGTCCATTACTGGAACAGAGGGTGTCCACTTCTGGGCCAGAGGGTGTCCATTACTGGGCTTTTGGGTGTTTTGATATATTTCTGTTATTTAAAATTAAATTTCTATTCATATGGGGAAATGAGGCGATAAGAATGGTTAAATATTGTTGATAGATTAATATAATATTGAAAAAACTGGAATATAATAATTATAACTATTAATAAAAAAATAATTTTTAAAGAAATTCCTTAAGGGTGTCCATTACTGGCACATCTACCCTATATTTTCAAATGAATGTAATATGTTGAAGGTCAAAGTCTGTTTTGATTTGTAAATCAGTCCACAGCAAGGGGGTGGTGGTGATTTTAAAACTTTAAGTGTACATTCCTTATTTTTTGAAAACTAAGAAAAAAAGATAAAATTTATTTTTACAAGCTTAAAATAATTAAACATAAAAAACAAAATTGTGTTTAAGACTTAAGTGTTTTTAATTATAAAAACACTAGTATAGCCTCGATCATAATTAAAAATGTTTTATTATAATAAAATATGTTCCTAAACACTTATTCCTACAAAAAACTCCTTAGACTTTCTTGATTTCGTGTTTTATGATTCATTTACATTACCATTACGTCAATCCTATGTGTTAAAAGTATATATAACGGAACTGCAGTTATGTTATCGAAATACATTTGAAAATTCGCGATGGTTACGAAACGTGAAACGATACGTTATAACATGTTTTAAGTAAATCATGTTTATAGAAGTTAGTTTAATTTAAAAATGTAGCATGCTGTATAACATAATTAAACAAAATAGCGTTGAATCAAATATCTTTTCCCCATGGGTAACTTACACAGAAATCTTAAATATAAGACAGTACAGGAGAAAAAAAAGACTACAGTAAGAACGATTTAAATAATAATGATATATACTAATAAGTAAAAGTAATGGCAAACGTACCGCATTTTCTGTAAATGTTAGAAACGTAGAATAAACTTGACACAAGGAAAGCTTTCAAAACAGACGCCATTGGGAGACGCTACGCTGGCCGTGAAAAGAAATAAGTTGCGCATGCGCAAAAATCGTACGGATCATAATGATTTCCGAACATGGGTTGGCTACACGATTATCACGAAAACCTTTGCAGGATAGTTAGAAAGTAAAGCAAAAACGACCCTTTTCGGAAACCTTACATGCTATCTGGGAATGCTTTAAAAAGTGCTAAAAACTTGTATCCCATAAATCTCCAACAATGCTCAGCGGCAATATGCTGATACGAGCGACATCTCGTAACTCTTTTCAATATAAACCCTGTGTTTTCAAAAATTATAGAATGTTAAACATCGGAAACTATAAATATAAGATATTTTAGTCTGTTATAAGCTAATTTAGTTAAGGAATGACTTGAAATAGGTTAAAGAGTTTCTTTTAGAATGACTATCGTTTTTAAATTACTACGATGGCGCTACGATCGACACATTGTTATTCAGCATCGTTGTACATTTATGGGATTCAATTTTTTAGCACTATTTTGTAGCCGTTTTCCACACTGTATCTTCTAGGCGCTGTACCACTGCATTCCTTGAGTATATTTGACACGTTTGCATGTATGTTATCATCTGACGTCTACTCTCTGATAGTGAATACCGTATTTCGATAATTATATTAGACCAATAAGGAAAGGTCAGCTGACGTCACTGTTCGTCGAATTACTGTGGATCAGCAAGAAAAACCTGCAAATGTATTCTGGTGTAATTGGGTAAATACCGCCAGTAAGGATCGGGATCGCCGTCTCATAGCGACGGCCGGGCGATGAGCTATTCTGGTCTCTCCTCGTTATCCCACAGTGGTGGATGAAACACAGAATATCCCCTGCGTGCAATTGGACACGTTTGTAGCCAATCGGATGAAAGTGCTCACGTGTTTTTGTTTGTTTGGGTGAGGGAAACAGCTGTCTTGCTTTGTCCAGTGATATTGTTATTTACGTGAAAGGAAAAGAATGTTTGGGTTATCTACAAAAAAAGAGTTGAAGGAATGAATGTCAGTGTTTTACATCAGCGTGTCCGTGCCTGTAATCTGTTTAAAATTTCCTGGCCTAAGAAAAAATGACCATTTATATTTTTAATTATGCATAAAATATTATTTGTTATTATTTCCTACAACTGCAAGATATTGCTGGTCTATACAAAGTAATAAGAAAATCCCGCAGATGTCGCTGCGATCGACACTTGGGATTTTAACAGTATCGTCGCACATTTAAGGGATAAAAATTTTTAGCGTTGTTTGGATAGCATATTTCCACACTAGGTATTCTAGACGCTAAACTATGGCTGTCCCTAGACGATAGTTTGCTTATCACAAGAAGTACGCTGGGTGCTTTCGCTCGTTATTTGAAATTGACTTTTTTAAGTCTTTTCAGCATATTGTTACAATTTTGCATCTATTTTATTAATGAAGAGGTACATCACTTAATTTTACCGGTGTCAGCGTATTTAATTTTTTTATTGTTTTGTAATTCCTGTTATTCAAGCAATAGAGAGTAAAAACTTTCAAATTAAATTCAATGCGATTTGTTTGGAGATGATGGAAGTGCATTTACTAACATATTATTATTGTTTTTTTTTTAAATCAAAAGATCTAAAGAGACGAAGGATGCATAAAAAATTGTGATGAGTCCTTCGGGATGCGTAATTTTCCCCTTGAAAGATCACAAAAGTAAAATAATTTGCATAAAATACATAGAATCTGTCTTCTTTTAACAAGAAGGACCCACTTTTATGAAAAAGGACCTAGTTTTATAGAAATCTGGGGAAATCCTGCGTTCCAGGGACCCGGAGCTGGAGCTGGAGCCCGGAGCCGGAGCGCTCCGGAGCTGTGTTTTTCCTGGAGCTGGAGCCGGAGCTGGAGCTCTAAATTTTCTCCAGCTCCAGGGCTCCTTTAGTTTTTAATATTCTTTTAAATCTTTTTTTTTTCAGTCTTTTAAATTTCTAGGCTTAAAATATTTTAATTACATCATTATTCAGTATTTTAATTATACCATTTTTTAGGTTTATATTATTATTAAAGTCGAACCTCTATTTAACGAAGTCGCTAAATCCCGGAAAAAAGTTCGTTATATGGAAAATTCGTTAAATAGAGATTCACCTTTTAAAATACTTTAAACTACATAAAACAGATTTTAAATTCATAAACACTAAATATTTTTACTAAAATTAATTAATCACATTTTTTTAAATAAATTATATCGGTTTGTTTTATTTATTTTACCCACCAATATCCATCATCAATTCATTTTTTCTGTGTGTTTAAATCTTTGAAATTTGCAAGAAAAACTAAACATTGTCTGGGAATACACGGTGTTTTCTGTTTAAAGTAAATCAGTTTTACATTAAAATTAACGAATTTTAATGACCTTATCGTATTTATTGTTATTATAACAAATAATTTTAACCATACATTAACATATGCGTCCTTAAATTTAGTTTCTGAAAAATTCTGTTAATTTTGTCTGCGATTTTTCTTTTAAAAAGTGCTTTCTCTCCTAATACATCTCACATCTTTGCAATGCACCAAAAACCCTTTATGCGTATTTTCTTCTAACTATAATCCGCGTCGGATTGTTTCAAATGATTTTAGCATTTCATCATACGAAGTTTTATTAATTCCTGCATCATGATAATTTCCATCATCATCATATTCGTCTTCATCGCAATTCATTGCTGTATTATTTTTATTCTTCACACTGTCGAAAATATCCAATTCGGATAGTGTTTCCAAGGTCTCAATTTCAGAATTAAGTGAAATATAATCATCAATCAGCACATCATGGTTAATTTCTTTATTTTTTTTTCATTTGTATCCACATTTTTTTAAGTTACTGTAAGGGATTATCGTCTTCGTCCTCCGTACTTACCGAATTCTTCTCACTGCTGACAAAGAAGGTGCCTGGTAAAATCAGTTCAAGGCCACTGAACATCATAAAATGGGTTTAAAGAAAAAATAAGTTTTAATGTCCAGAAATATTTTAAGAAATGGGGAGAAAATGAAATTTAGATCACAAGAAAAAATTCGTTAAATAGAGAATGCACTTCGCTATTTGGAGGTTATTTTACGAAGAAATTCGCAAAATGTTCTTGGTTCCAAGGAAAAGTTCGCAAAATAGAGGTTCGTTAAATAGAGGTCCGAGTGTATTATTATTAGAGAAGGAAAACTTCTCAAAAAATGGCAACACTACTTTACTTCTACTTTCTACTTGAACTAAGTGACAACACTATTTGAAAACAAATATGGCCGCCTGATGTTTATATGTGTAGTCGTACAATTTTGGCTGTTCGAAAAGTGTAGAAGAAATTTAAGATTTTTGTGTTTAAAATTCTACCAAACTTTCTATTTTAAAAGCAAAAGCTAAAAGATGTCATATTTTCTGAACAAGCATTTCAAGTTTGATGAGAAGAAAAATGCATTTTGTCAGATCTTTGAAGATAGAAAGTATTTGTGAGCAAAAAATTAAACGTGTAAATTAAAATCTGCAACTTAAAAGCGCGAAGTCGGAGCCGAGTTGGAGCCGGAGCCGGAGCCGGAGCTGGAGCCACGGTATTTTCTCTAGGAGCGGAGCTGGAGCTGGAGCATCAAAAATTGTTCGGCTCCGGGTCACTGCCAGGGACCCATGATTTCAAAAGGCTAGCGGTATAACTAGGAAAGTCCGCTTCGAAAGTATTTTGAATCGAAAAATCTAGTGACATTTAATTTGATAATTTTTTTTGTGAAAATGTGTTAATAACGTAAGTAAATAAAGAATAATGTATATTAGTTTAAAGAAATTAGTATCGCGGTACTATTCTGCCTGATATTTTTAGTATTGCCGATAACATTATGTTAGTTTCAATAAATCTTTGTGCTTATTTATGATTAATTTATCTTTCCTTATAAAATATTCTTCAGAACGAAATTATTTTAAAATTTGTATTATATTTAAATATTATGGATCCATTTATATTTGAACCAGAAGTAATAGTCCAAGAGTCGACAGCACAAAATCCTATGTTATCAAGCACAAGAAAAAAGACTATTTTTATGGGAGAGTAGAAGTTAGGGGAATCTAATGATCCGTGTCTGCCGGAAGTGAAGTCATGCATAAGCCAAAAATTAATACCACCAGTGAGGTACCACGTAGGTTTATCATTGTGTCTGTCCTACAACTATCCTCCATGTTTTCATACCTTTGTTTGTAGGACAAACACAATTATAAACCTACGAGCCAATCACTGGGGGTATTAATTTTTGGCTTATGCACCACTTCACTTCTGGCAGCCATGTATCATTAGATTATTCCCCTACTTCTACTCTTCCATAAAATAAAGGGTTTTTTTTTCTAGTGCTTGATAACATGGTTTTTTGTGCTGTAGGCTCTTGGGCTATAAAAGTCATCATATTAAATTCGTTTTCAGCTATGGACCTGATTTTTTGTCTCTCTTATATACAGTGAATAATAATATTAATAATAACTGATAATGCAAATTTTGAAATCGATAATCACTATAATTACACATTATACACCCTGCATAGTAAGAGTATGCTACTAAAGCTGAAGTCGTGGTTTAACGACTCATAGATATAACAAATTATTGTATTGTGACTAACCAGAAGTTCACTATAGTACAGAATTTAATTTAATTAGATTAGCGCTTCCCAACCTTTTTACTTTCATATACCTCTATCTTAGGCTTTTCATTTAGGAGTACCCAATTTTTTCATAAATACGCCTCCCTCCTCTTCTCCCTGCACTCAACTACTAGATGACGCAAACATGCTTTTTTTCATTATTAATCTTCTTATCATAGCCATATAATAAATCGATAAGAATTGAATTGATATTCCTGACATTTTATTTTTGTTTCTTGCTTATTAAAGTTAATATTGCTTTTTATAATGTTAGTCAAACATTAAGAAAAATTAATGTAGCATTAAGAGCAGTGGTGTAGTACTAAAAAAATAGAGGGTATACGCTCAAGGCAGAGGGTATATCCTAGTGTATATATACTATAGCTTTCTTGAGAAACAGAGGATATACGGTGATCCTTAAAAAAATCCAGAGGGTATACGGCGTATACTCTTGTATACCCCCTTCCCCCACTACATCCCTCATTAAGAGTTCCGGTTTTCAACCACTTATCCATTTTAAACACAATACAAACTCAAATAATAAGTAAACACTTCAAATTAAATGATCATTAAAGTGAGGGAAGCTTTTCTATTAATGTATGTTAGTGATATAACTCCGCCTACTCGATAACGAATATAACGGCCAGCTGTTCAACACGTTTTAGCAAAAAAACATTAAAATCAGAAGATGTTGGCCTGTAATTATTGTTAAAAACGAAAGAATAAAATAAAAGTTGTGGGAAAAGAATATTGCATAATGATTAATTAAAGTTTTCAGGAAGATGGTGAAAATATGTAAGTACTCATGCAATATGCTTAGCACTGGGCGGAGCTACTGACATTCTATTATTAATGAATTATTAGGTAAAGTGGGCCTTTACCCTCATTTTGAGTGTTACATATTGAATTTACACATGATATTAACGTAATCTAAAACTATCAATTTTCTTTCTGTGTTTTTAGTTATCCCATTTTTGTGACTTCCGCCATTACCGATATTATTTTCACGTACTCCCAGTAAACCCGCCACGTACCCCCAGGGGTACGCGGGAACCGCTGAATTAAGTGATTATCCGATATAATTATTGAAGTGCGGTTTTCACCATCAAAAAAATTGACGTCAGATGCAAATTTTTAGTATTCTTTATTTTTTAAACCCTTTAAAATTTGAAATATCTACACCACTAAGTTTTTCAAATTTTATTGTCTTCTTAAAGAAAAAAAAAAAAAAAAAAAAAAAAAAAAAAACCCAAAAATTTAAGGGGACAAATTATAACAATGCACTACGTTAGTATCTGCCATCTACTCCCTGATAGTGAATATCGTATTTCGATAATTATATTAAACCAGTAGAGAGTAGACACGTGGTGCGAGGCTTTAGCACTGCAGTCTTAGGCATATCACACACTGAACAGACAAGCGACGAAAAAAGTAAGTCAAGAGACATTTCACCCTCATAACAAAGAAGAAACCAGTTTGAACGCAACAATTTGTCTCGTGTCGCAAGGTTTTGTCTGCTTGTCTGTTCAGTGTGTGATGTGCCTTAGAGTATATTTTTTGACACGTTTGCTTCTACGCTAGCATCTGACGTCTACTCTCTGATAGTGAATACCATATTACGATAATTGCATTAGACCAGTAGACACGTGGGACGAGGCTTTAGCACTGCAGTCTTTGAGTATATTTTCTGACACGTTTGCATGTATGTTATCATCTGACGTCTACTCTTTGATAGTGAATAAGGAAAGGGCAGCTGACGTCACTGTTGGTTCAGCAAGAAAACCTGTCCGTTCTTTATGACTCCTACCTGTACGCATGAGCTAGGGAAATTTGATTGGTCTACGTTTAACTCATCTCTGATATGATTGGCCTACGTCGCCAAGACTATTCCTGCAATGATGTTTATGGCAAAAATGTAGTTGGTAGATTGGTTGACGGAAGTGTTTGTTTGTAAACATGCCCTTTCCTTATACCGTATTTCGATAATTATATTACAGTCTTTTCTTCTGTTGCACATCTGCAATACAAATAAAAACTACTGTCGTGTGGCTGTTTTACGCTAAAATAATGCAAATTAGTAAATACTTTAATAAGTATGTCTCCAAATACCTTATTTTATACAATTATTTATTTTATAAAACTTAACCATTAACCCTTTAATTCCCAAAATGGAATACGTCCAAGAAATTACGTAGTTCAGAGAATCTGACTTGACACCAGAAAGTTTCAATGGTTAATTTCGCTTTATTTAAATACGGAACGTCTCTCTTTTAATTACAGCAAATATTGCTAATTAAATTTTCTGCTGTGAATTAGGTATATGCGAATAAAAGAAATCTATTAAATTCAAAACAGTGTTGTTTACATATATGCAAAGCTGCGCACTAAAGGGTTAACGTAACAAGCACGAGTCCATCTCGATTAATCTTTAAAGTCAATATTCTCAAAACAGTGATTTTATCATCGGCCGCATAATTTCTAAGAAATGGATAGATCGAATTTGATAAAATTTTGAATGAGGTTATAAACCTTATAGATGCACAAAAGGACATACTATTATACTCAACAAGAAAGAAATTTAGAAATTATGACTATTTTTATTAAAAAAAAAATAATAAATCGAAACTTACGTTATTTTTTTGTAATTTTTTTTTTAAAATAAATTTAATATCACTATATTTATCTAGATACTTTTTCAGAAAATTAACTGTTGGATTATATCTCTTTCAATGCGTCTTAAAAATAATGAAATTATAAAAAAAAATATATACACAATTTTCAGTTGGCACAAAAATCTGGGACATGAAGAAATTGTAGCAAATTCACGTTTTAGCATGAAAATGGCCTACAACTTGTATTAAAAAAAGTCAACTGCTAACATATTAAACTACATTAGATAGAATACGGAATTAAAAAGCCTTTAGAAACACTGAAAAGTAACAATATAAATTTATTTCGCTCACACCAATAAAATTAAGTAATAATAAATTTATGTCAAACACTTTCGTTTTCTTTTCCTTAATTTTCAAGAAATCAACATTTAAAAAAACGTGTGAACGGCTTACTAACGGTTCCACGTTGATTTTCCGTTATAAAGTTCAAGTATAACGGACGCCGCCTAAAGCAGGGGCTCTAAAATTTCGTGCTAGAGCAATACCGCTTTCTCCTTATTTATTCTAGAATACTTCTCTGCTTTTTACTTTACTTGGCGATTTCAAGAAATTTGTAGGGCTGTACCACAGACATCTGATATAAGTAGACTCAGATTTGGTAACTTTTACTTGAAGCATACCTCTCTGCCCACCGTCACGTGATGGCGGCAAAAGGGAGTGCACCAAGCCGTTTTTTCCCCGTCAAAATCTCCTCGGACATTCTCTCCGAATTCCCGCAGATACTTTATAACAGGAAGCTATTCTAATACCATGCTTTATAACGTCGGCGTTAGTCTTGAATTGACCGCACTTTTGCTTTGCGTTTTAATTTACCTTTTAATAATTCTTTTTAGAACTTATTATTTTAGCTTTTAAAATAATGCTTACTTTTGGTATATTCGTATTTTAGTTCCACTTTCGCTTCTGTATTTAGTTTATTTTATTGCGAGCATGAAATCTGAAAGTTGATAATAAAGGGGCCACCACCAAAAAACGACACCCTTTTGGCGGTGGAAGAGGAAGCATGTTGGATTCAAATTTTACCGAAAGAACAATAAGATCCGCTCTCTACGTATCTTTTCTCTGAGGACTGTACATATATGTAATGTTAACGTTATCACTACTGGGGTAAGGTGGGCATATAGCTCTTTCAATGTGTGTTTAAAATAACGAAATGATAAAAAAATATGTACATAATTTTCATTAGGTAAGAAAATCTGGGACATGAACAAATAAATTGTAGCAAATTCACGTTTTAGCGTGGAAATGCTCTACAATTCGTATTAAAACAAGTAATATAAAAATTTTGTTTTTAAAGTCAATTCCTACTTAGGTCAGCAAAGAAAAATTTAATATAATCCCTTAAGCTAATATTAGTTTTTGTTGCATTAAAATATCTCAATTTGTTGATTTTCTATAAGCAAGTAGGTTTACAATGAAAGTCTATGGGAATTTGACAAAATATTAGAGATATCGCCAAGTTGGCGTCACTTTTGGCGACTCATTTTGGACGTCAAATTTGGATATATATCGCCAAGTTGGCGACAAACATGGCAGTATTTGGCGACAGAACAGGGTCTCCCCCTATGGTAACCCCCCCCCCCCTTATAGATATGAAGATGCATTAAATGCTTCAATAACCAATGGCCGCCATTTTGTCTCCCATGTAAAACTAAAATTAATTAATTAAAATTTAATTAAGACAATTTTTTCAAATATTAATTCATTAACATCAATTGTCATCCAGTACAAGTTTAAAAAAATTTATTTCAACTTGATAGGATGAATAATAAGTATTTAATTAACCATTGAAAATTTGAACAAGATATATAAATAAATAAATAAATATAGGGTGAGTGTGAACTAATAGTAGGAATTGAAAAAATCAACTGCAAGCATATTAAATTATATTGGATGGAACAGGGAATTAAAATCTTTTAGATACGCTGAGAAGTAACAGTATAAAAATATTCTACTCACATTAGTAAAATAAGATAATTATAGATTTCAGTTAAATACTTGCTTAAATGAACTGCTATTTTATTTTCTTTATCTTTTAATTTTCATTAAATTTTTTAAATAATTCTTCAATTTTTATTTGTGTACCACTAACTTCTTATGTAGAGTCAAACTACACTTTTTCTATTTTTAATGGTTCACAATATTACAAGACGTTCAATAGATAGAGCGGGTGTTAAGTGGCCTTCAACGGGGAAGCCTCTCATAGCTTCTCTAATGTTCAGCACAGTTCGGGTTTGAAAGAAAAAAAAAATTGCCGGTTCAAAGAATGGGTGAACGCCCTTGTGGCAATTCCCCATTGTATTTTCATAAATGTACAGTCGTGGAAAAAAAAGTAAACACCCCCTACTAACTTGTCAACAAATTATCGTAGAAGAAAATTACTGGTACCGAACGATTGGAAATAAAGTCTACTTTTAAATGATGTATGTAAAATTTGTTTAAGGGGCCATCTACATATTAAAACGAACCATAACTTTGTTTTTTTAAATAGCAGTACACAATTCTGACAACATAAATGAATTCTACACCTTTCATTTAGCCTATAAACAAATTTTTATGCAATTCGTGCCATAAGTTTCCGAGAAATTAATTATTTTAAAACGAACGTATTTTAAGGGCTGCATCCAAATTGAAGTTCCGAACTCGATATTTAACCGAGAAAGCTGCCTTCTTGATCAAGGGACGTTTAAGCGTCAATGAAACCTGTTTGATTACAGGATAGCAGAAATAAATTTCAAAAATTTACTCACTTCTATCATAGACGGCCCCTTAAACCATCATTTTGCCGTTTTTTAAGCATAATTTGAAAACTACTTGGAAGAAAAATGTGAAATTTGGGATTTCTATAAAGCAGGACTTAATAAATCTAAATCCATCAAAAAAATTGTATGTTGCAATTCATAATTTTTCGAATATTAATTTCATAATTCATATCTTAAAATTGTAAAAATTGCAAATTCAACGTATTTATGTTTGGGTATATTAGTATTATTGCTACACAAAAAATTAGCTCATTAGGAGCATAATTTCAGGAGATATAAATAAAAATAGGAAAATGTAATTTAACATTAGAAGTACTAAATTTTGAATGTCTATAATTCAAAAACTTATCATTCGAATGACTTGAAATTTGGTTTCTAGGCATATTTTGAACCGAAAATTTGAAATATCTCGTTAAATTTGGGTACTGCCATTGAAAAAAATGAAGTTTGGATTCGTTTTAATATGTATATGGCCCCCTAAGCGAATTTTATACTCACCATTTAAAAGTAGACTTTATTTCCAATCGTCCGGTACCAGTAACTTTCGTCTACGATAATTTGTTGAGGAGTTAGTAGGGGTGTTTACTTTTTTTCCCCACGACTGTACAACCAGAACTAACACCTTACCGGTATGAGGCGCGCCTTCTCTCTATCATAAAAATAGCCCGTCACATATCAACTAGAAGAACTTTCAAGATTTTATTCTCTGTATCCCGTAAACCTCATAGGCATCACCGATCTCGTTTGTTTTGAACTTTTTTGTGGTGAGGCTTTTGTGAATGGCTTGCAATTACATTTCGAAGCCTGTTTTTTAGTTATTTTATTACTTATTGTTAAGGATCGCCCAAAATAGGTTTTTAAGAACGAATTTCAGTAAACTTCCTATTTTCGTAAGATAATTTCGCCTAGAAGCCTATGACCTATATCTAATATTGCCGACACCATGGTTGACAGTTTAGCCTCCATTTTTACTTCGAAATTTTAAATTCATACCGGAAACATCGAAAAAAGAATAATTAATTCATCAACGACTCACAATGATTTTCGAATTACACGAATTTCGTCTAATCAAAATATGTTTTAGGTATATATCCCCTTCGCGACGGGAGCCTTTTACGAAATGTTTATTACTTTGCTACCGGTTTTAAAAAACAGAAGTTTGTGCCTATACAAATCGGGAAAATGCTCGGATTAAATAAAGCAAATTTTACAGTAAAATTTTACTGGTGAGGATAAACAAGGATCCTTAGGCCTATTTCCGGCACGTATACGTGTCGCTCGTCCCCAAGGGGTTAAACATCGATTTAGCTTAACACATTACCGACAGGCAAGTTTTATCCAATTTGAATTTTAAAACAGTAGAAGCTCCTCCCTGTTCTGAACGTCTTTTGTAAACTAGAGTTCTAGATAGGTTTCCCACGTTTATGCATCGGTAAATCTCTTTCAATGTACGAATTTAGTATAAAATATCTTACAGTCTAAAAAAATATGGACAACATGATATAAATGCATTTTCTGTAATGTTTTTTAAATGAAAACGAGAATTGTCGTTTCCCGTTGTGAATGTGTTAAAAGATCAACAACCCAGAAGGATTTTATAATTATACGAATTCACTAATTAAAAAATGCTTTAGGTATACATACCTCCATTTATCTTAAAAGAACAATCACAAATCAATCTCGATTATCCTTTAAAATCAATTTTCTCAAAACTGTGATTTTATAAGTCGGGCGCATAATTTCTAAAAAATGGATGGATCGAATTTGATGAAATTTTGTATGAGGGTATAAAACTTATAGATGCACAAAAGAACCTACTATTATCCTCAACAAGAAAGAAATTTTGAAATTATGACTATTTTTATTTTAAAAAAAAGTGCAAAACATTGATTATTTTTTTGTAATTTTTTTTCTTTGAAATTAAATTTAATATCATTACATGTATCCAGATCCTTTTTTAGAATATTAGCTGTTAGCATATAACTCTTATAATGCATGTTTAGAATAACGAAGTGATTAAAAAAAAAACATACAATTTACATTAGGCACAAAAATCTGGGACACGAAGAAATAAATTGTAGCAAATTCACGTTCTCGCATAAAAATAATGTTTCATACAAATCGGTAAAATTTAGTAATAATTTAATTGAAACACTAGTGTTTGTGCTTGCCGGGTGCCACAGCCGACTCACTCGATTCTGACAGTTGCTTCTGCACTGATCAGACGTGCTTTTCCCCGCTCTTTGAGTGAGGTCGTATGTGGTGCAGACGAGGCGCTCCTGCTCCTGTGCTCTTTTGTTTTGTGATTGGTTGTACCGCTAGTTCTGAAGGATGTTTATACAGCTCGTGTGAATAGTTTTTCATCGTTCAAGGAACTTTCTGCAAATAAGTATGGCGTTTAGTTATGGTGATAACGGAATTAAAATTCTAACCGGACGAATTGCGTCCAATTTAGCTGCCCTTTATCAGCAATTTCCGGTGAATGACTCTGAACAGAACATTATTATCTCTGGATTCCTGGAAGATGTGGATGCATATATTGGAGAACGACAAGCTGCGGGTGTCTTCTTGACGGATGCAACTCTTCAGAAGGAGGTAACTGAAGCTTTAAATGATTGTTACTTATTATTTAATGGTGAGCCATTTGACCCCTTAAAATTTACTAATTTAAGTATTTTTAAGTATATTGTATTTAAGAGAAATCTTAATTTAAGTGATATTCTTGCTAAACTAAAAGTACTCCCCGTGGAGAACTCAACCAAAGATGGTTTCGAACCTGCTAAAAAAACCCCTTAAAAGGAGAATTGAGCATCCGGAAAACCCGATCCCGCTCAAAAACAAGTTTAATAGTCTAAAAGATAACGAATCTGGCCAAGAAATGGACCAGAATGAGACTCAGGACAGTACTCAGGCTGAGGGAGCTAGTCCGGGTAGCTCAGCTGGAGCAAAAGGAAAAACGCAACCCAAAAACAAAATTCAACCATTTCTCATTGAGATTAGTGGTAAATGGCATGAACTTGCCAATAAAATACGTGAATTAAATAAGGAAAAGCTCCTAATTAGGATGGATGGTGAACATTTAAAAGTTCATTGTAAAAATGATTCTGACTTCCGCGTTACCCAAAATTTTCTTGATACCAATGCTATAGCATATACTACCCTCTCCCCCAACGAGCTTAAACCCAGAAAGGTCTGTGTTCGTGGAATACCTCCATATACCGACCCTCAAATCATCATCGAAGCTCTAAAGAGCACAATTTTATTGCAAACCGCGCTTCTATGCTAAAAAGTCGTAAAACAGGCAAACCAATGCCAATTTACTTAGTAAACCTTCTCCCCAGAGATAAATTTGAAGAGATTTATCAGATTCAAGAATTGTGTTATCTAAAAGTTACTATTGAGAGATTTAGAGGCAGCGGCATTGTGAAACAATGCTACCGCTGCCAAGGGTTTGGTCACGCCAGCGAAATTTGCCGTTTTAAGGCTAAATGCCTCAAGTGCGCGAAAGAGCACTTAACCCCTGAATGCCCCCTTGTTGGTAGATTCACTCCCCCCTGAGCTAATTGTTCTGGTGATCATGTGGCAACGTACAGAGTTGCCCTAAATTACCCCCCTCCCTTAATTTCAAAGGAAAAGAAACCCACCCCAGCAAACAAATATAGAGACCTCAAAAACCGAAAATACGGTTCTTAGAGACTTAATGAACAGTGTTAAAACTATGAACTATGTTAAACTATGTTAAAACTATGAACTATGTTAAAACCCCCTAAATCAATACCAACTCTGCTAAAATTCTCCCGGCTCCGCACCTTGCTCCCGCAACCACTGAAACCACTGCTACTGCTAGTAATCCCGCCTCTATGGATAGTGATACTGCTAAAACTAATGATAATAATACAGGTACCTCAGATACCAGCTATACCAATGATTTCAAAGAAATATTTACTACATTTCAGGAAATTAAGGAAATTCTAAAATTTAATCAAATGATCAAATGTTTCAAAAACATTGCAAACTTAACAAAAAAAAGTAACAACCCTTGGGACAAAGTGTTAATTATAATTAACAAATTCGACAGTCTGGCTTCGGAACTTAATTTCTCTGATAATGAGTAATACACCCTCTTTTTCTTCTTTAATTATCTTATCCTGGAATTGCAATCCTATCTGTAATAAATTTAATGAACTAAAAATCTTTATCTCTGACCATCCTCATATTGATGTAATCTATCTTCAAGAAGCCCGTAACCCTACTTTTAATATGGATATCCCTGGGTACAGGCTGCATTACACACCACGCGCTACTGACATCCGTTATGGAGGCACAGCCATTTACATTAAGAATCACATTCCACACTACACAACTAATGACACCAAATTAGCAGAAATTGACTATACCAGTGTTATTTTACAACTTCCTAATAATAACAATATTAATCTCACTTCTATTTATGTAAAACCTGGTGGTAATTTACCCATCAATAGTTTAACTCAATTATTTTCAAAGCACAATAACTCGTTCATTGCTGGCGACTATAACGCAAAAAGCAGACGCTGGAATTGCCATGCCATCACCCAAAGAGGTACTTCTCTTCATAATTTTATTTCTCACCACCAGTTTAGCCTTCATGCTCCCAACACACCAACACACATATCCACGACAGCCAATACCCACGATTCCATAATTGACTTCGCTATCAGTAAAAATTTTCCTTATACTGTAACTACTACTGTGATTAACGACTTAAGCTCTGATCATTTACCTGTTTCTTTTAAAATTGACCTAATTAACCCTCTTTCTCCTACACCCTCCGTTGCCATTGACTGGCCGAAGTTCACTCGTTTTCTTGAAAACATTGACCTCACCTATCCAGAAATAAATAATAATGATGATATTGATTTTGCTGTTAACATTTTAAATACCCATATCACTAATGCTCAAAATTATGCTACTGTCCCTTATTTCAAAAACAATAACCATTTCATACCTCCAAGGTACATTCATAACATGAGTAAAGAGAGGAACCGGCTCCGGCGTCTTTTTCAAAATTCTAGAGATACCGCCCTCAAACCCATCATCAATAGACTTAATAATAATATCAAAAATGCAATCTTTAAAGAAAAACAAAAAAAACTGGAATAACTTTCGCAAAAATATCTCTAGCGAGGATAATTCTCTTTGGATCATTAAACGCAAACTTAATAAGAACTTCACATCCATCCCCCCCCCCCTAACTGCTGATAACAAAACTGCTTATACTGACGAAGAAAAAGCCAACATGCTTGCCAGATCTTATGCTGAGCAATTTTCTCCGCATCCTAACCACGCTAGCCAGGATCATCTTTCCCGGGTCAGCGAAACCGTTCGCAATTCCCTGACCAACCCCCCTGATCACACCCCCATTACTATTCAATCCATTATCATTCATAATATTATCAAAAAACTTAAAAATCGCAAGGCTCCCGGGTATGATAGAATCTCTAATACTGCACTCAAAAACCTTCCTACTAACTGCATTATCTATATAACTCATCTAAACAACTCTATTTTCAAATTTAACTACTTTCCAAAACCTTGGAAAATGTCTATTATTTCTCCTATCCCCAAACCTGGCAATAATCTTTCTGATCCTACTAGTTATAGACCCATCTCTCTACTACCATCTCTTAGTAAAGGTGTTGAACGCGTCATTAGGGCCCAGTTGCAACAGCACATTGAACAGAACAATATTCTTATGCCCGAGCAGTTCGGCTTTAGGCCCAAGCACTCAACACAACACCAGCTGCTTCGTGTTGTAGAGTTTCTTAGTGAAAAGCTCAACGCGAAGATCCCAGCTGCCGCCACATTTTTGGATGTCGCAAAAGTTTCGACAAAGTCTGGCATGATGGCCTTATTTACAAATTGATTCAGCTTGGATTCCCTGCTAGACTTATATTTTTAATCTTCTCATACCTTTGCGATCGTTCCTTCCGCGTCCGCATCAACAATATCCTTTCTGCAATTTTCTTTATCCTCAGTGGGATATTTCAGGGCAGTGTCCTCGGTCCACTATTATTCAACCTATTTTTTAATGACATTCCACGCTCACGCTATACTTATTTAGCCCTCTATGCGGACGACACTGCAATTTACGCAGCAGCCCACCTCCCGTACACACTATACAGACGCCTGCAGGCTCACATCGACTTATTCATTAAGTGGTGCAACCTATGGCGTGTTCGCATCAATGAAAGCAAAACCTCAGCTGTCGACTTTTCTAGAAAACTAACCTATCCTAATAGACTTACCATTAATAACACCACCATTGAATGGACTAAAAATGCTAAGTACCTGGAGATTACCCTTGACCAACGTCTTACTTGGAAACAACACTTTCGTAACATCAGGGGGAAAGTCGCTGGGGCCTCACAAGCACTCAAACGCCTCCTCAACAGCTCTACTCTTGCCATTTACAATTATATTCTTTATAATGCCTGTATTCTTCCCATTATGACATACGCCTGCCCCATATGGGGATTCACATGCAAATCTTCTATGGACATTCTCTCTGTCAACTTCACAACAAACACTTACGCATTGTACGTAATGCTTCACGTTACCTCCGTAACTCCATTATCCGTAGAGACCTTAATGCTCCTACCTTCAGGAAAAGAGTAGTCGACCTTTCCAAAAAATTCTATGGCAAACTTTACAATCTCCCTAATGAAATTCTGGCTGAATTGCCGGACTATGACGCCCTCGAGCCTGATCATAGAAAACGCCCCAGATATTCCATTATTATGGATGTTGAGGGACCTTGAGTTCTTCACAATTGTCAAAATTCATCTTTTTTTCCTATCGATATATTACTTTTTTCTTATTTAAAAAAAAAAAAAATCTATATCTTGCTACTATTTAGCATTTACGATCTTTTGATCACTTTTACTGTTACCTAGTAACAAAAGAAAGAAAAATGTATGGACTCTGAAAAGTGCCTTTTATTTTTTATTTCCAGTGACGTAACATCTGTCACATCCTTTACCTTGCCCGACAGCCTGTCAGCGTAACTATCTTAACTGTGCTTAACATATTTTTTAGCCTTAATATTAACTTTTATTCCTTTTGTTTTATTTTTTCTTAACCAGTAAGATTCTTAGTAATTATCTTTAAAATACCACTTTTCTTTAAAAGTAATTTTTTGCATTTATATCTTTATTGTATTAAATTTTTATAGTAGTTTTAAAACTACACTGTTAAAAATATCGTGAAAAATTACCTCTGTTTTTAAAGACTATCTACTTTCTGAGCAATGAGAACGTTCCATAGGCGTTTATGCAGCTTTCTCATTGGCCAGAAAATAGATAGTCTTTAAAAACAGAGGTAATTTTTCACGATATTTTTAACAGTGTACAGTTAGACCTTTTTATCCCCAATGGCTCACATATAATAAGACAATCATCCATAGACTGGGCGTAAAGTTGATGACAACTCGGAAGCCCCTCAAAGTGAAAACACTGTTAAGCCGGGTGTCATATAGTATAATATTAGAGTTAAAATAACGTGTGAAAGCTCTAATGGCGATTTCACGTTGCCTTTCCGTATATAAGATTAAGTATAATCAACACCGTCTCAAGCAGAGGCTCTAGAGTTTCGGGCTGGAGCGATACCTCATTATTTATATATTATAATATGGAATATGCAATTAAGAAGCTTTTAGAAACACTTCAGAGTAACAGTATAAATGTATTCTACTCACATCAGTACAAAAAGATAGTTATAGATTTCTGTTAACACTTGCATCAAATTTAGTTTTTATTTGTTAATCTTTTAAATTTTATTAAAACTTTTAAATAATTCCTTAATTTTTTATCATTTACTTCTTAAGTAGTTTCAAATTATACTTTTTCTATTTTTAATGGATCAAAATATTACAAGACGTTCAATAGACTGGGTTTTAGAAACGCCTTCTCTCGATCATAAAAATAGACAGTCACGTACTAATCAGAAAAACGTTCAAGATTTTGTTCTCTGTATCCCGTAAACCCCATGGGCATCACCGATCCCGCTTGTTTTGAACCTTTTTCGTGGCTATTGTGAATGAATTGCAATTACGTTTCGAAGCTTGTTTTTTAGTTATTTTATTATTTATTATAAAGGATCGATAGAAACAGGTTTTTAAGACCGAAACTGAATTTTAGCAATCTTCCTATTTTCAGACGAAAACGAAAAGGTCCAAATTGTTTTTTAAGTAATTCATACATGCATAAATACACATAATTAATTATACGTGTGGCCCCAGATTGGCTCTCTGTGCTTCTGACGAAAACTTTTTATTTTCATGTAAAATGTAATTAATTCATCAACGAAACAGAATGATTTTTTAATTATACGAGTTCCATCTAATTAAAACGTGTTTTACATATACATACCTCGATTTATTTTATGATCTAAATTACAAATTAATCTATATAAATCTTTAAAATCAATTTTCTCAAAACAGTGATTTTATCATCGGGCGCATAATTTCTAAAAAATGGATTGAACGAATTTGATGAAATTTTGAATGAGGTTATAAACCTTGTAGATGCACAAATGGACCTACTATTATATATTCATCGAGGAAGAAATTTAGAAATTATGACTATTAAAAAAAAAAAAAAAAAAAAAAAAAAACCCTCAAAACGTTGATTATTTTTGTATAATTTTTTTTTCTAATTAAATTTAATATCATTATATGTATCTAGATCCTTTTTCAGAAAATTAACTGTTAGCATATATCTCTTTCAATGCGTGTTAAAAAAAAACGAAAAAAAAAATACACAATTTTCATTAGGCACAAAAATCTGGGACATCAAGAAAGAAATAGTAGGAAATTCACATTTTAGCATGAAAATTTCTTACAACTTCCATTCAAAAAAGTCAACTCTAAACATATTAAACTACATCGGATAGAATACGGAATTGAAAAGCCTTTAAAAACGCTGAAAAATAATAGTATAAATATATTTTATATACACCAGTAAAATTAAGTAGTATTAAATTTATGTCAATTACTTTCGTTTTTCCTTCAATTGAAGAAAAAAGAACAAACTCCAAATTAAAAGAATGTGTGAATGTCCTAGTGGCGGTTCCACATTGACTTTCCACATATAATTTAAAGTATAACCAACACCGTCTCAAGCAAAGGCTCTAGAATTTCTTATTTATGCTTGTGTTCTTCCCTACTTCTTACTTAGCGATTAAAAAAAAAAAAATGTAGGGCTGTACCACAGACTTCTGATATAAGTAAACATAGATTTGGTAACCTTTTCTTGAAGCATACGTCACTGCCCAGTGTCACATGATGGTGGGCAAGAGGAAGCGCATAAAACCGGTTTTTCTCTCGCCAAAATCTCCTCCGGATTCTCGCAGAAACTTTATTACGTCGGCGTGCTTTGCCTTTTAATTTACCTTTTAACGCTTCTTTTCAGAACTTTTTAGTTTAGCTTTTAGTTGCTGTATATCCGTATTGCAGATTCACGTTCGCTCCTATATTTACTTTTATTTTATTGCGAATCCATAAATTGCTAATGAAGGGACCACGCCCAAAAACAACACTATTTTTCGATGGAAGCGGAAAAAATGTTGGATTCAACTTCTGGCCATATGTTCTGGCTGTACATATGTAACGTTAACGTTATCACTACAGGGGGTAAGGTGGACATTTATCTCTTTCAATGCGTGTTTAAAATACCGAAATGATAAAAAATATATATATACATAATTTTCATTAGATACAAAAATCTGGGACATTGTTGGGTAAATTGTAGTAAATCTGGGTAATTGTAGGAAATTCACGTTTTAGCCTGAAAATTTCTTACAACTTCCATTCAAAAAAGTCAACTGCAAGCATATTAAACTAAATTGGATGGAATATGGAATTAAAAAGCTTTTAGAAATACTGAGAAGTAACTGTATAAATATATTCTACTCACATCAGTAAAATAAGATAATTATAGATTTCTGTTAAATACTTGCTTATTTCAACTTTTATTTTCATTTCTTTATCTTTAAAATTATATTAAAATTTTTGAATAATTCGTAATTTTTTATTTTTTTTATCACTTTCTTCTTATGAAGTTTCAAACTACACTTTTTCTATTTTTAATGGCTCACAATATTACAAGACGTTCAATATATAGACTGGGTGTTAAGTGGCCTTCAACTAGGAAGCCCCGTCAAAGCTCCTCTAATGTCCAGCGAAGTTCGTGTCTCAAAGAAAAATTTTGCGGGTTCAAAGAACGGGTAAATGCCCTTGTGGCAATTCCTCATTGTATTTTCATAAATGTACAACCAGAACTAACACCTTACCGACATGAGACGCGCCTTCTCTCGATCATAAAAATAGCCCGTCACATATCAACTACAAGAACGTTTAAGATTTTATTCTCTGTACCCCGTAAACCTCGTGGGCATCACCGATCCCGTTTGTTTTGAATTTTTCTGTGGTGAGGCTATTGTGAATGGATTGCAATTGCATTTCGAAGCTTGTTTTTTAGTTATTTTATTACTTATTGTTAAGGATCGACCAAAACAGGTTTTTAAGAACGAATTTCAGTAAACTTCCTATTTTCGTAAGATAATTTCGCCTAGAAGCCTGTGACCTATATCTAATATTGCCGACACCATGGTTAACAGTTTAGCCTCCATTTTCACTTCGAAATTTTAAATTCATACCGGAAGCTTCGAAAAAAGAATAATTAATTCATCAACGACCCAGAATGATTTTCGAATTATCCGAATTTCATTTAATCAAAAGATGTTTTAGGTATATTGTGGTAATTGTACCACATTTCATTTTTATTTCCTTCTTTTGGTAGCTTAAACCATTTTAATTCATTTACGTTTTCCCCCTTCCTTTTTCTGTAACCCTTGTTACTTTGTTTCCCTGCTAGCACAGTCATCGTTATTTTTTTTATTTATTTATTCATTTTTCTACGTTTTTATTTAGCCGATGGCTTCAAACATTATTTCATTTCAGTTGTTTCAATTTTTGTCTTTATATGACGTCACCGGATTCTGGTATCAAATCAGATTTAAAATCTCTTGTCAGTTTAATTTAATTTACTTTGCTTCTTCAGTTGGCATCCTTTTACCTGTTATTGGCATCCCGATATTTTGCAGTCTTCGCAGCCTATTACTCTTGTGTTCAGTGCCGTTCGCATTCTGTTTGGCGATTTTTTTTCCGTTGTTCGGGAACCCTTTTCCCTCGCCAAGTGACAGTTGCATTTTTTTCCCGTGTGTTTTTCAAACAGATTCGCAGTTGTCATTGGGGTGTGATTCTGAAGTTTTGGTACGTTATGGAGTGTGAGGTCTTTATATGCCGATAGTTTTGCTGTTTTAAGTGTTCGTGGGATCAAGATCATTGATATAGTGATGTACCTCTGTATGTATATTACAGAGTGAGTTGTTTAACACTAGAAAGACGGTGAGCGGTCATTTTGACCGCTACCAAATGAGTATATTTCGGTTCGAACCAGAAATTTCTTTATAAAACTAGTTTAAAAGATACAAAGAAAAAAAACTAGTTAAATAAATAAGTTAATAATTTAAAATAAAAAGTCTGGTCCAAATATTTTTACAAAATTTGAGGAAACTTTCCAGTCTTTCTAGTGTTAAGATTCCAGTGGAGAAGTAGAAACGGCACATATATGCTCTATATACGCAATGTTCAAGGCAGCATCGACTGCTGTATTCCACAAAAATGCTGTTGGTTCTTTTTCAAAAAAATAAGTCATGCGTAAAATAGCCTACTACTATAGGAGAGGTTTTACAATATCATGGAGATATACTAAACCTTTTACACAGCATGGAAGGAGTGGAATTCCAACAATGAAATGTGATAAGTATATTTTATATGCAGTTTTTGTTTTCGTATCTATTGTTCTATTTTACGAGAAAGGTAAATGTTATATTTTGATAGCTTAACAATTTAGAAGTCTAAAGAGAAATTCTTTCTTTATGAATGACATTTTGATGTAATTAATACATATTTATGGTTCCAAAGAACCCTAAGCAGTTGATTATAATAAAAATGTCAAGACGTTATCTCTCATACTTTCCAGTTCATGTTTTTTTAACAAGAATAAAAATACCTTTTTTATGTTGAATATTTCAAATAAACAATTTTCCCAAATATTTCTGTCTTTTATTTGCATATATAATGTGTAACTTATTTAGGTACGGCAGTCATTATATGTTGCATTGTTTGAAAAAAAAAAAAAGTTAAAATGAGACACCAAAAGTTGTTCTTTTTTTAGGTGTGAGCATTAATTCCTCTAAAGGAATGAAAATAAGTATTTTTATTCTTAGCTTACAGTTTATCTAAATAAAGATATGATTTTAAATCTGGGTTACATTTCATAGAATTATAGAGGAGGTATAATTCTCGATGCAATTTTTGTCTGTAGGAATTCTAGAAGTGCTGATAAAAATTATTTACAATAAAATAATTCTGCACAGAACCTTAGCTGACATTGTTTCAACTTATTTTACTACACCTTTATTTCCAACAGAAATAAAAGGTCTATTCCTCTTCCACTAAATATTCCTTATCCAACAGTCCAAATAAATTACAACACTATCGATTTAGCTTAACACACTACCGACAGGCAATTTTTATCAGATCCGAATTTTAAAACAGTAGATGCTCCTCCCTGTTCTGAAAGTCTTTTGTAAACTGGTGTTCTAGATAGATTTCCCAAGTTTATGCATCAGTAAATCTCTTTCAATGTACGAATTTGGTATAAAATGTCTTACAGTCTAAAAAAATATGGACAACATGATATAAATGCATTTTCTGTAAAGTTTTCTAAATGAAAACTAGAATTGTCGGTTCCCGTTGTGAATGTGTTAAAAGATCAACAACCCAGAAGGATTTTATAATTATACGAATTCACCAATTAAAAAATACTTTAGGTATACATACCTCCATTTATCTTAAAAGAACAATCACAAATCAATCTCGATTAACCTTTAAAGTCAATTTTCTCAAAACTGTGATTCTATAAGTCGGGCGCATAATTTCTAAAAAACGGATCGATCGAATTTGATGAAATTTTGTATGAGGTATAAAACTTATAGATGCACAAAAGAACCTACTATTATCCTCAACAAGAAAGAAATTTTGAAATTATGACTATTTTTATAAAAAAAAAAGTGCAAAACATTGATTATTTTTTTGTAATTTTTTTTCCATTGAAATTAAATTTAATATTATTACATGTATCCAGATCCTTTTTTAGAATATTAGCTGCTAGCATATAACTCTTACAGTGCATGTTTAGAATAACGAAGTGATTAAAAAAAACACACAATTTACATTAGGCACAAAAATCTGGGACATGAAGAAATAAATTGTAGAAAATTCACGTTCTCGCATAAAAATAATATTTTAACAAATCGGTAAAATTTAGTAATAATTTAATTGTAACACTAGTGTTTGTGCTTTCCGGCTGTCATATGGTATAATATTAGAGTTAAAATTACGTGTGAAAGTTCTAATGGCGGTTTCAAGTTGACTTTCCGTATATAAGATTAAGTATAACCCACAGAGTTTGACGTCACTGCGCGTGCTAAGATGAGTTTTCCAATTGACTTTACATTAGAAACGCGCTATTTTTAATTTAAAAATATCATTAGAAATTTTTGTGTGAAAAGAAGCTTAACGATTAAAATATATTATTTATACATAGAACAAACATCACATCTAAAATTTAAACTATTATCTCTTTTTAGCACTTCGAATTTTAATTGTTAAATTTGCTGTCTTTTTCATTAAGTTTCGTTTACGATTCAATATGAAAAAGTTCATTTACATAAAAAAGTGTAAAATAATATTTTTTATAAATAAAATCTTAAAGACCTACAAAAGCAGGAAATTTAATGGTTACACGACTGCAGATAATATTTTGTTAATTATTTTTTAATGTAGTATATTTATAATATTCGATTGGTATTCAATTTGAAATCTAAGATAATTCTAATATTATTATAATTTCAATATGTCTTTGATAAAAACCCATAAAAAAGGTTTAAAAAATAATAAATTACGTTTCAACTTCAGAGCAAGATTACACAAGATAGAGTTTTGAATAATTAGATTTAAAAGACAAATAAAATAGAAACTTTAATAAGTAAACATATGAATATTTAATATTTTTAAACTGAAATATTTATACGGTATAATTATATGGTTTGGTGGAAATATTTTTTGAAATTCAGCTTAATATAATTTATAAACACATTACCAAAAGTTTATTTAAAATAATAATTTAATGCTCTATAATAATAATAATAAATAAAAATCTACATACATAATTAAAAGAAATTAAGGTAAATTATTGCGTGAAAGGGAATTTAACGTTTAAACTAAATTTTTACATCCAAATAAAGTGCCATATTAAAAATTTAAAATTACATCAATTCAGCTTTTTAAAACTTAATTTTAAATGTGCTATTGTTTGCTTCAGATGCAGCTAATGTGATTAAATATTAAATTGATTTATTTTTTTATATATTAAAAATGAAGACAGCAGTATTTATAAAGAAGTTTTAAAATACAATTAACAGAAATTTAAATTTTTAAATTGCCAAATATTTAAAACTGAAACATTTATGCGATATAGAAAAGTTAAAATTTGAAATTCAGAGCACTATACGTTTATAAATATCTTCCAAAAGAGTTATATAAAATTATATTTTAATGCTGTATGGGAATAAAGTTATATAAAAATATTTTAATAAATAATATATTTTAGCTTTTTACCCTCAGAATATGCTTTTATTTCCAGCATTTAATTGCATTACAGGGTGCATTTTGAAGATGTATTTTAATGTGTGCTTCTTTATTTGCTATTTCTCGTACTGTTTTATCATGCAATCAAAGCTGACTTATTCCACATTTTTGATTTTCTGGCAATGTATCTCTTTTTTTATTTCTAATGAATATATTTGATTAAAATGCCTCAATCGAATAAAAGTCCTGGTTTTCACAAAGTCTTTATTATGTATATAGTAACCTTGTTTTAGAGAAGCAATTAAAGCTTCGTGTGAGGGCAAACTGCCCTGGGTGTCATACAAAATAACAATAAATGTTTACTTCACATCCGCATCCCTTTTAAAGATCGACTGAAGATAAGAAACAATAAAAACTCCCTATCTTACAAAAGAAAAAATACACGGCTATTTCAACTGAAGGAAAAAAAAATCCCCTCTAAATCGTTTTATTCCTAGAAAAAAATACTTTCGTTAAAGGAAAATGTTTTATTTTGAAGAAACATGCTCTCCTCTGACCAAAGAAACAATTTTTTTTAGCATAAATTCTATTTTAAATAAGAAAATAGGTTATTTTCTGTTGCAAGAATCCTCCTTAGCACGCGCAGTGACGTCATGCGTACCGAAACCTTGATACCAGAAGAAAAGGGAAATGGCAGCCCCCTGCTAACAACGAGCGCAGAATGGGTGGCGGCCCTCGCCCTTCTGCAAAATAAACGAATCTTGTGCTTGCAGCAAAAATAAAATAGTGAAAGAATGTTTTTTTTTTTTTTTTTTTTTTTTTTTCTAAACTAAGAGGATGTGATCGGCTGCATAATTTTCTTCTGTTTGCAGAGAGATTTGACAACAGTTCCTCTGAGATGCCCCGACCAGTCTTCAGAATAATAAGTGGGTAAAAAACCTACTGATGGCTTCATGGCATGAGCTATAATTATTGTTTTCATTCAACTGGTGTGGTGCTGTGGTTCGGAATTTTGAATGGATCCTAAAAATCATCTTAATGCTTTGTTTCTTTTTGACGATTGCCTCCACGCTCCCCAAGAGAAATATTATATTTTCTCATAAATAAGTGCACATGAAAAACATCGATTGTGTATTTTTCATCATGAAAAAGGTACATCTAAAAATAAGAGTTGTCCTTTATAAATATGCCTGTTTTTTTCAAGAGAGTTTCATTAAAAATAAAGATTTTTCGATGATGATTTTCGTCAGAGCATTTCTTTTCATTAATGCGTCCACAACTGTTTTTTTGTTTCAGGTCATTACAGGTAATGCTTTTGCCTTTAAATTTTTTTGTTCTTGATTATCAAATATATGAGAATTAAATACTGAATTATTTTATTAATGACTGTTATGTCAGAGTGGTATTTTGTGGCCACAGCACGATGTAACAAAACACTATACTCTACATATTGATCACGTGAAATAATTCTTGGATTATTAATAGTATTTCAGTGTTTAATAATAAATATACGATATTATTCTTTTACCTTTTATCATCCAACCATCACACATACATACGTAAATACACATAATTAATTATAAGTGTGGACCCTGGTTGGCTCTCTGTGCCTCTCACGAAAACTTTTTATTTTCATGTAAAATGTAATTAATTCATCAACGACACCGAATGATTTTTTAATTATACGAATTCCATCTAATTAAAAAAATGTTTTATATATACATACCTCGATTTATCTTATGATCTAAATTACAAATCAATCTAGATAAATCGTTAAAATCAATTTACTCCAAACAGTGATTTTATCATCGGGCGCCTAATTTCTAAAAAATGGATTGATCGAATTTGATGAAATTGTGAATGAGGTTATAAACCTTGTATATGCACAAAAGAACCTACTAATATATATTCATCAAGGAAGAAATTTAGAAATTATGGCTATTAAGAAAAAAAAAAAAAAAAAAAACGTTGATTATTTTTGTGTAATTTTTTTTTTTTTTCAAATTAAATTTAATATCATTATATGTAACTAGATCCTTTTTCAAAAAATGAATTGTTAGCATAGTATCTCTTTCAATGCGTGTTAACAATAACGAAATGATAAAATAAAATCACACAATTTTCATTAGGCACAAATATCTGGGACATGAAGAAAGAAATAGTAGGAAATTCACGTTTTAGCAGGAAAATTTCTTACAACTTCTACTCAAAAAAGTCAACTCTAAACGTATTAAACTAGAATGGATAAAATACGGAATGGAAAAGCCATTAAAAACACTGAAAAACTACAGTATAAATATATTTTGTGCACACCAGTAAAATTAAGTAGTATTAAATTTATGTCAAATACTTTCGTTTTTCCTTAGCTATAAATATAACTAAATACACTGTAAATTAAAAGAACGTGTGAATGCCCTATTGGCGGTTCCACGTTGACTTACCACCATCGATTTATAATTTTAAGCATAACCAACACCGTCTCAAGCAAAGGCTCTAGAATTTCGGGTTGGAGCAACAACTTCTTATTTATACTTGTGTTCTTCCCTACTTCTTACTTGGCGATTTAAAAAAAATTATAGCGAATTGGTAACCTTTTCTTGAAGCATACATTACTGCCCAATGTCACGTGGTCGTGAGCAAGAGTAAGCGCACCAAACCGGTTTTTCTCCCGCCAAAATCTCCTCCAATTTTCTCTCCGGATTTTCGTAGAAACTTTATAACGTCGGCGTTTATCTTGAATTAACTGCTCTTTTGCTTTGCATTTTAATTTACCTTTTAACACTTCTTTTAAGAACTTTTTAGTTTAGCTTTTACTTGCTGTATATCCGTATTGCAGATTCACGTTCGCTTCTATATTTACTTTCATTTTATTGCGAATTCATAAATTGCCAACGAAGGGACCACCGTTCAAAAACAACGCTATTTTTTCGATAGAAGCGGAAAAATGTTGGATTCAACTTCTGGCCGATAGAACAATAGGATCCGCTCTCTACGTATTTTTTCTCTGAGGGCTGTACATATATAACGTTAACGTTATCACTACAGGGGGAAGGCGGGCATTTATCTCTTTCAAAGCGTGTTTAAAATAACGAAATGATATATATACATAATTTTCATTAGATACGAAAATATGAGACATGATGAAATAAATTGTAGGAAATTCATGTTTTAGCGTGAAAATTTTCTACAGTTTGTATTAAAAAAAGTCAACTGCAAGCATATTAATCTAAATTGGATGGAATATGAAATTAAAAAGCTGTTAGAAATACTGGGAAGTAAGTGTATAAAAATATTCTACTCACACCAGTAAAATAAAATAGTTATAGATTTATCTTAAATACTTGCTTATATCAACTTTTCTTTATCTTTAAAATTATATTAAAATTTTTAAATAATTCGTAATTTTTTTTTTTTTTTTATCTCTTACTTTTTATGTAGTTTCAAACTACATTTTTTCTATTTCTAATGGCTCACAATATTAGAAGACGTTCAATATATAGAGCGGGTGTGAAGTGGCCTTCATCTAGGAAGCCCCGTCAAAGCTCCTCTAATGTTCAGCGAAGTTCGTGTATGAAAGAAAAATTTTGCGGATTCAAAGAACGGGTGAATGCCCTTGAGGCAAATCCTCATTGTATTTTCATAAATGTACAACCAGAACTAACACCTTACCTTTATGAGACGCGCCTTCTCTCGATCATAAAAATAGCATGTCACGTATCAACTAGAAGAACGTTCAAGATTCAATTCTCTGTACCCCGTAAACCTCGTAGGCATCACCGATCCCGTTTGTTTTGAACTTTTCTGTGGTGAGGCTATTGTGAATGGCTTGCAATTACATTTCGAAGCTTGTTTTATAGTTATTTTATTACTTATTGTTAAGGATCGACCAAAACAGGTTTTTAAGAACGAATTTTAGTAATCTACCTATTTTCGTAAGATAATTTCACCGAGAAGCCTGTGACCTATATCTAATATCGCCAACAACATGGTTGCCAGTTTAGTCTCCATTTTCACTTCGAAATTTTAAATTCATACCGGAAACTTCAAACGAAGAATAATTAATTCATCAACGACTCAAAATGATTTTCGAATTACACGAATTTCCTCTAATCAAAAGATGTTTTAGGTGCATATACATCGATTTATCTTAACACATTGCCGACAGGCAGTTTTTATCAAATCTGAATTTTAAAACAGTAAAAGCTCCTCCCTGTTCTGAAAGTCTTTTGTAAACTGGTGTTCTAGATAGGTTTCCCAAGTTTATGCATCGGTAAATCTCTTTCGATGTACGAATTTAGTATAAAATGTCTTACAGTCTAAAAAAATATGGACAACATGATATAAATGCATTTTCTGTAATGTTTTTTAAATGAAAACGAGAATTCTCGTTTCCTGTCGTGAATGTGTTAAAAGATCAACGACCCAGAATGTTTTTCTAATTATACAAATTCACTAATTAAAAAATGCTTTAGGTATACATATCTCCATTTATCTTAAAAGAACAATTACGAATCAATCTCGATTAATCTTTAAAGTCAATTTTCTCAAAACTGCGATTTTATCATTGGGCGCATAATTTCTAAAAGATGGATGGATCGAATTTCATGAAATTTTGAATGAAATGAATACAAACCTTATAGATGCATAAAGTGGCGACTATTATATTCATCAAGAAAGAAATTTAGAAATTATGACTCTTTTTATTAAAAAAAGTATTGAAAACATTGATTATTTTTTTGCAATTTTTTTTCTTTCAAATTAAATTTAATATCATTATATGTATCCAGATCCTTTTCAGAAAATTATCTGTTACATATAACTCTTACAATGCGTGTTTAAAATAACGAAGTGATTATAAGAAAATACACAATTTTCATTTGGCACAAAAATCTGGGACATAAACAAATAAATTGTAGCAAATTCACGTTTTAGCATAAAAATTTCCTACAACGTGCATTAAAAAAAATCAACTGCAATCATATTAAACTAAATTGGATGGGAAACGGAATTAAAAAGCTTTTAAACACACTGAAAAATAACAGTATAAATATATTTCCTACACATCAGTAAAATTTAGTACTAAATTTATGTGAAACATTTGCGTTTGTGCTTGTTGTTTGCCATTTAGAGATAAAATATTAGAGTTAAACTAACGTGTTAACGTCCTAATGGCGGTATCACGTTTCTTTTCCATATATAAGTTTAAGTATAACCAAGGCTCCACTCGATCTTACAGGCTATAACAAAAGCGCGAAATGCAATAGGAGCGCTGCAATCAAAATCTAGTTCCGTCTGTGGCCGCTGCAAGAATTTGGCTTTGCTCGCCAACCCCAGTCAAGGGCGGCTTCATTCGATCTTGTTTGCGTTTACTTAGACTTTGCCCATGATTTAGTTTTAAAATTTGGATTATTTATTTTATTTCCTGGACTTTATAGAAGAAGCTATTCCATTTCTGAAAACAATAGGAGTTATGACAGTTCTTTATGAATTTATTTATCCAAAGCTTCTAAAATGCCCATTATCGAAAAAGAAATGTCATTTGAATGAGCACAATCAAAATTTGTGCTCATGTATTTGCAACAAAATAATACCCATAATTTTTAAAAATATGGCAAAAAATATAACTGATAAAGCAAATTCAAAATGCTGACAACATTCTTTATCTAGACAATTTTTAAATTTCACATAAGAATATTTTACGTATGAAATCTTCACTGAAATATAAATATGTAAATAAAATATATAAAAATGTTCTGTTTTTGTTCACTTATTAATATTCATATTCATCTCTATATAAAATATATAAGTGTGTTTCATATAACCATTATTTTTGTATTTCTGCTTCATCTATAACATATTTTAGATATTTGCATATTGTACACAGCTGCTCATTAAAAAATATATTTAAAAAATAATTTATACTCGTGTGATCAATAAAATGCATTACTTTTTCTGAATCTGAATGCACAAACATCCGTTTTCCTTTTGTAATTGATATGTTCTAAAGTGATTTTTTTTTTTCAGTATTTGAAAGGAAAACCGTCTGTTTTCTTTCTGTAATTGATACATTCTAAAGACAGATGATAAATACCAGATCTAAATAACAGATAATTTTCTGTATTTGAATAGAAAAAAATTCCTTCTATAATTAATATATTGGGAAGGATTTTTTTTTTTTTTTTTTTTTTTTTTTTTTTTTTCCGGATAGTTATTTTATTAAATGCAAATGCAGTAAAAAAAGTTTAACTTTTTTTTCCCTTTTGTAATTGATATGTTGTAAAGTAATTTTTTTTTTTTTTTTTTTTTTTTTTTTTTCAGTATTCGAATGGAAAACCGTCTGTTTTCTTTCTGTAAATGATACATTCTAAAGGGTTATTTTCTGTATTTGAATAGAAAAAATTCCTTCTATAATTGATATAGTGTGAAAGATTTTTTTTTTTTTAACCATTTGGAAAAATGGTTATTGTCCTTGTCAGGGTAGGAAATCAAAAGCATATCTGAAGGTTTTTATTGGTTTAATCACCATTTTATTCGTTTTCTGATTGGTCTATACAGTAATCTGTATTTCCCTTTACTTTCAACAGAGATGGACAACAGAATATTGCCACTATGGTAAAAAAGTAATAAAAACTACAAAAAAAAAATTAATAACTCAGAAACAAATTGAGATACAGCTTTCAAAGAAATTGCATTTAAAAGTACATTTTTTTTTCTCTATACGACGATATAAAAAGTAATATTGTTTAGAAGTTTAAGAAATAAATTTCATTTAAAATTGGCCGTCAGATTTCTTGGAAATCTGACGATGGAGAAGCCTTTTCCCGAACAGCCAATGAAATGCTTGGATAATACGTAAGTTTCAGGTGGATAATACATACGAGTCGCAGGCAATTTCTGTCGCTTGCAATTTTTACGTGTAATAACACTATTAATGTTTAATTCATGGCGTACGAAAAAATCGTTTTCCAAATGGTCGTTGTAATTTGTTAAATTGCGTTTTTTTTTTTTTTTTTGAAAGTTATTCTATTAAATGGAAATGCAGTAAAAAAGGTTTAACTTTTTTTTTCCCTTTTGTAATTGATATGTTGTAAAATGATTTTTTTTTTCAGTATTTGAATGGAAAAGCGTCTGTTGTTTTCTTTCTGTAATTGATACTTTGTAAAGGGTTATTTTCTGTATTTGAATATAAAAAATCCTTCTATAATTGATACATTGTGAAGGATTTATTATTATCATTATTATTCGGAAAGTTATTCTGTTAAATGGAAATACAGTAAAAAAGGTTTAACTTTTTTTTTTCCAGTACAAATGTTAAATTAATTACATAGAATGAAAAAAATAAAGATTTTTATTGAAACACATTTATTCAACTATTAAATTTGTTGATTAGATTAAAAGAGATAGAGGTTCTGTTACAGATTATGTTAATTGCAATCTATTTCAAAGTGCATCTGTAGTTACGTGGACAAATTAACTTGAGATTTTTGAAAGCGAGAAATTTGTAAACTGAAAGGAAAAAATGAAGTGGAAGTTGGTTTAAACTAAATACCTTTTTTTCCCCTATGAGATGGCAGTAACAAATTGTTAATACTCCTTACATACAGGATGATTAAAAAAAAAAATGGGATTGACTATGCTAAATAAGTAAATATTTCTAATGTTTAAATGTTCTGTATATACAAATGGAACATTATTCTTCAAAACATATAAAATTTTGTGCTTAGATTATTTAATTGTACTTAATTCTGTCATTTAATCAGAATATATAAGCGGAATATGATGCATTTTGACCCTTTAAATCGTGTGAATGAGGTTGGCAATAAGCCCCATCTATCGATTTTTTTGGCCTTTTAATGATTCCAGCGAAAACTGGTGTTTGTTAGGGCCGTATACAGCGCGTTAAAACGAAAGATCGAGTTGGGCCGTGGTATAACCAACACCGTCTCAAGCAGAGGCTCTACAATTACGAATTGGAGCGATACCTCCTTATTTAGCTACTACTTGCAGATTCGCCCGGAGTCCGCCATCTTGTTTCTTTGTTGATCATCGCCGATTTTAAATTTCTTTATTTGGATTTATTTATTTATTTTTGTTGTTGTTTATGTTTGTGTTTGTTGTTGTTTATGTTGTTAAATTAAGCATAAAGTGGTTATAAATGACCAACAAAGAAACAAGATGGCGGACTCCGGGCGAATTCGCAAGTTGTTCCCTTATTTATGCCTTGGGTACTTCCCTACTGTTTACTTGGCGATTTGAAGGATTTGTAGGGCTGTACCATAGACATCTCATATAGACTCAGATTTGGTAACTTTTTCTTTAAGCATACATCACTGCCCACTATCAAGTGATGGTGGGCAAGAGGAAACGCGTCAAACCGGCTTTTCTGCCGCGAAAATCTCCTCGGAATTTTTCTCGGGATTTCCGCAGAAACTTTAAGTCGGCGTTTGTTTTGAATTAATCGCTTTTTTGCTTTGGCTTTTAATTTACCTTTTAACACTTCTTTTAAGAACTTATTATTTTAGCTTTTAAATTAACGCTTACTTGCTGTATATCCGTATTGTAATTTCACTTTCACTTCTATATTTACGTTTGTTTTATTGCGAGAATGAAATCCGAAAGTTGCCAATAAAGGGACCACCACCAAAAAACGATACTCTTTTGGCGATGGAAGGGGAAACATGTTGGATTGAACTTCTTTGCCGAAAGGACAATAGGATCAGCTCTCTACGTATCTTTTCTCTGAGGGTATACGTACATATAAACGTTAACGTTATCACTACAGGTGTAAGGCGGGCATATATCTCGAATTTGATGAAATTTTGAATGAGGTGATAAACATTATAGATGCACAAAATGACCTACTATTATACACAACAAGAAAGAAATTTAGAAATTATGATTATTTTTATAAAAAAAAAAAAAATTAAAACTTCGGTTATTTTTTTGTATTGGGATAAGAAGAAATAAATTGTAGTAAATTTGTGTTCCAGCATGAAAATTCCCTACAACTGGTATACAAAAATGTCAAGTTGGAAACATATTAAACCACATTGGTTAGAATACGGAATTAAAATTTTTTTGAAAACATTGAAAAAGAACAGTATACATTTATTTTATGCACACCAGTAAAATTAAATGATAATAGATATATGTAAAACATTTGCATTCCTGACATGTAATTTGGTACATCTCGAGCCTGAAAAGAATGTAAACGTTCTGCTGATTGCAAAGAAAGTGGAGCGTGAAGAAGGGAAACTTTCGAGTAGCGGATGGGATGGGGACAGTTTAATGCAACAATGTTAAAGAAGCGCCTGCTAATAGGGATGGGCGTTCCTGCTCCTTTTGAAAAACGAACCGTAACAGTTCCTTCAGAAGCTGGAACTGCTCCTTTTACCTGTTCCTTTGGAACAGGTCACGTGATCTCGTAACGAACGAGAAGAGGAACGAAGACACCAAGACCTGTTCCTGGGACTGTTGCAGTAACAGACAGAGCATTGATTGATTGTTCGGTTTCAGAGATTACAAAAAAAAAAAAAAAAAAGCCGTCTTTTCTTTACTGAATACATAACACTGAGGAAGGGAGTTTAATGCAATGAGGGTTTCTGATACAATAAAATCTGGATACATCATATTATTTTTTCTTTTTTTTTTTTTTTTTTTTTTTTTTACTTTTGAGTTTTCAAGTGGAAATTTTGATTATACAAAAAATGAAGAGGATGTTGCTTGAAAAAGAAATGAAATACAGTAAATTCTGTCTAAGGCGGACTCTGTATAAGCCGGAAATCTGTCTACCGCGGAAAATTTTTCAAGTCCCGGCGAACCCATAGGAAATTACATTATTTCATGCTGCATAAGGCGGAATCTGTCTAACGCGGAAACGGAAAGGTTTTTATGGTCCCACCGAAACCAAAATTTTGCACAAGCCGGAAAAAATGATAATTAAAAAATTAAAGGCATTTTGTTTATTAAACTTTAAAACTGATAAGTCAAATACTCAATGTCGAGCATGTTATTTAAATTCCGTAACACTTTGAAAAAGTTAATCGAAAAGAACAGAAACTGTTTAAATTTTAAGGAATTTATACTTATGCCATTTTTTCATATACAAAATTGCAAAATTTAAAAGTTAAAGTTAATATTTCTGGTAGAATGAGCATTCATCAAAATACATATTTCAGAAAGTACAATATATTATAATTTAAGGTTGTACTCAAATTCAAAGTTACAGCGTTCTGTCTCATTCTCGAAGTTTATTTATTTATTTATTTTGTGTGTGTGTGTAAACATCCAATTCGCATGTATTACAGCAGTACTAAGAAATTGAATAGCGTTTCTCATTTATCTATAAAGACAAAAGATCTTTCCGAATTTCAGTTTTCAACCGATTTTCGAGTCAGGAAAATCAATGAAAGGTCATCATCTTCGAGGGATATTTATTTATTTATTTATTTTATTTTATTTTTTTGTTGGGGGATGGGGGGAGTTTTTTTGCATAAGCCGGAATATTGTCTACCACGGAAAATTTTCTCAGTCCCGATCGATTCCGCCTTAGACAGAGTTTACTGTAATAAAAAAAATATATACATTTAATAATATTTTCAGTAATGTAAAAATGGACACCATGGCCAATATTTAAAACAACTGCGATAAATACTATGTTAGCATTTGACTCGAAACTGGCTTTAAGATAATCCAATAAATGAATTCCGTGAAATACCTTTTTTCAAACTTATTAGTTCTAAACTTTTAAACTAATAGGATTAGATAAACTAAAATTTTTGAGACTTCTTATTAAAATTAGCAAGCTAAAAATTGAAAATAATGCCAAGAATTGAGATATGGCTCTAGGAAGGTGGGAAGGGGGGGGGGGGGGTAGGGGAAAGATGAGTGTTCCAAGTTCAATTAACTAAATTTTCTTTTTATCGGATGATTTTTTAAAAAATGAATATTATTTATTTATTTTTCAAGTAACTTAAAATAATTATACAGTAAGAGAAAAGTAAATTAAGGATTTTTTGGTGAAGGGGTAAGCTTTCTCTCACTAAATCTGTCGTCGAAGACAATATTTAATTCTGTTTCTCTTAAGTTCATGAGTTTAAAATTATCTTAAACGGCAGATGGTGGAGGGGGGGGGGGGGATCCTCGACAAAAAAAGATAATAAAATGATTTAATTCTTCAAAGTTCTATTTCATGTGTATATACCCGATTTAAAGAAAAAACAGACTTGGCAATTGATGACAGACATATTCGTTCAAAAATCTAGTGCGGCCCCACCAGTGGCCGAGAGGCTCTGCTCTCGAAGGTGATAGGCGGGAGGGGCTGTGCTCGAACCCAATCGCGCTCATCGGCCTAATCGTTCGGAGTTTTTCGGGGTTTTCTTCTAACCACGGGTTTCCATACGTATACGTATATTTTCTAAAGAATTGTTTATCCAATTGACTTGAATCCATAAAACAACTCATGATAAAATATCTTTATTTTTCAAGAAAAGCCAAAATAAAAAAGGCATTTAAGGAATATTTTCTTTTGATTTCATTGGTTAACATAATTAAAATTCTATAAATACAATACTAATAATAAACTATATTTTTCTACCTGATGTCTATGAAAATCGGAAAATACTCATAATGTATAATGAATTTTTCCCGAACAATTCGTTTAACTGAACTAGCTTTTTTTTTTAAAGCTATATGAATTTTAAAAATATCTGACCTCATGTATACTTTCTTGATTTTCTTAAGTCTGTTCTCAAATCTAAACTGTGTTCTTTCTGACACATTCTTCATTTCATTTTTATTCGCAAACGCATAAAATTACTAGGTCCTTTTGCTCAAAAATTAGCTAATCGAATGGATTTTCCCCCATTTTCAATAAAAAGGTAGGTATTTCAGAAAAATCTGCGAATTTGATATCTTTAACCGAATTTCCGGACGCGACAGTGCGGAGAAGAGGAAAAACTACCATCATGATACAACGATAGCTAATAGCTCAAGATGTAGTCCATTTATCGAAAATTGAAAAACCATTCGATTACAGTTTTTTTAAATACCCTTTTTAAGAATCTACAGCAATATTCCTTAATTCTTTTAATTTCAAGATTTAAAATGAAATTTTTTGATGAAATATTTTGTAATACAAATTTAAAAACTGAATTTAAATAATAACATTTATTGAGCTGCTTATTTAATTAAAAGTACATTTTTTAAACTTTTAAACATTCTTTGTGGATTTCTTCATAAATTAAAAGTTTTTATTGATTCGTTCGTTAGAGTTTTGTTCATTTTCTAGAAATAGCATTCAACTTTTACCTTACAAATAACCTTACTAGTGCTGTTTTATTATTATTATTGTATTAACATTAATTTAACCTCATTCCTTTTGCTATTTTAACATATCCTTACTATTCAGCTGCGCAAAAATCGTGTTTATAAAATAGTTAAAAAATAATCTTTAGTTATAGTAAGAAATTTAGAGTTGGGGGCGGACTGGAAACCTTCATTCAGATGTAAACGAAAACGTTTATTATTATTATTATTAATACTAGTATTGATTTTTATGTGCCTATTAACATTCATACATTTGTTGAACAAATATTAAGAACGAAAAGAAATATTATTATCATAATTCGATACTCACAATAAAAAAGAAATTGACATTTTTGTGTATTAAATGTGGAAATTGAAATTTTTATGTATTAAATACAAAATAAATATCTTATGGTTAAAAAATAGTAATTATTTCTTACATTAATAATGCGTATTAAATTATAGTACTAAATTCATGAAAATGCAAAAGACCTTTAATCTGACGTATCTTCAGTAAGAAAAAGGGTTAAGAGACCTTCTCCCCTTTCCTTTATTTGTCTAATTTATCAGCGACCGACAAATTCTATCCGTCATGTCCTCATGTCAAAGTGAAAACTGAATTTTCAACTTGGCACCAACAAAGTTCCTTTCTTACCAGAGCTTCTTATCACCCGCCCCCCTCTCTTCCGTCCCTCACACACACTAATCCAAGCAAAATACCTCTAAAATGATACGAACAAAGAAGAAACAGCAAAAAAAAAAAACATGTTCCTGAAGTACGTTTCTCGATCTGCTCCTGTTCCTGCTCCATTCCACATTTCACTATCTGTTCCTTGCGTTTTTCCGCGGCTGCGCAATGATGAGAAACAGAAACGAGAAGTTTTTTTTCCAAAGATATGTTCCTTTTAAACTGCTCCTCAGATCTGGCATCGTTAATCAGGCGATTTTCCCCTTTTCTGGCATCTAGCATTTGATACTTTAATGACGTTTCTCATTGTTTGGAAACCTTTTGACATCATCAACCAATCGCAAGTGAGAGAAAAATGTGACAACGTTTGCTTTGGCTACAGATGGCATTTTAGTTCGAAAGGAACGGTTCCTTTTGGCGAAGAGAAACAGTTCCTTCGTTTTTTCTCTTGGAACTGTTCCTAGGAACCTGTTCCACGTTTCTCTACCCATCCCTACCTGCTAATAGAAGAAGAGAGAAGGAAATCCCGTAGGGATTTTTCTACACCTGGTTTGAAGCAAAGGAAAAAAATAAGCTTTTGCATTACTATTGCGCCATCTATCCAAAATATTTGAAAATAATATTAAAAAACGATATCTTTAGATCATAATCTTTCCAACATTGTAGTAAGAAGTATATAAATAAGTAAACAAATATCTACAACTTTTACTGTTAAAATTTAAAAGCAGTTCATCTTTTATGTTATAATAATGTTATTTAATATTTAAATCATTACATATAAACAAATTGACAGGAATATCTATGTGGCGTTTTAACAGCTTTAAGGCTATATCAAATCAGTCACACAGGGATTAATAAAATTATTATTTCTTATCTTAAGCTAAATAATTTAACTTCGCTGTCAGTCAAGGCTTTAGGAAACAATAAATAGGATTTAACTAACATATACTTCTATAATTAAAATATACATAATTTTAAACTTGTTCCTTAACCCTAGAACTACCGGAAATTTTACTCAAGTTTTATAAAAACATTCTACACCAGAATTTTTACTTAAAACTATTTAATTTGTTTATTTAACTTATTATTGTCTGATTTATACATTTAGTTTGTTTTGAAGAAATTTCTGGTTTGAATAAATATTTTGAATGTACATGTCGGGTCCATTGGACCCTTCTGGTAGACAGAGGGTTAAGTATAATTATGTATATGTAACATATTATTATACATAGTACATCAATGTGGCTTTTTTTTTTTCTTTTTTTTTAAGATTTAAAAGCTACAACAATTTGTTTTCTCTATATTCTTAATTCAAAATGTTTCTTTGTTTTATAATAAAAAAAAAAAAAAAAAAAAAAAAAAAAATCCCAATTTAGAGGGCACATTTTTTTTAAAATTATGATTACATTGAACTAAACATATTTTAATTTTATGATTATTTTAGTTCCTATTTTATAGAAAATGTATAATGAGAGCATCTCATAATCTTTTTAACATTAGAATATTAATAATTATAATGCATTCTCTACAAGCATTAACATCTTAATTTATAATAATAACAGTAATAGTAATAAAATTAGGAGAAAAATAAAATATAAACACACAATAAAATGTAAAACACATGAATAAGTACCAAATACAAATGAACATCAAAACAACGTGCCGAAGACGGCTAGGGATTTTCTGATTTTTTCCCCATAGCGTTATGCAGTCGAAGTTTCAACATTGTTGCATTAAGCTGTCCCTATCCGCTACTAAACTTTCGTAGACGTAATGTAAATCCCCGAAGGTCAGCGAAACAGTGCAAACAGATGAGCAGTAGAAGTCTCATACAGGGGCGAAAGACAAAACGGGTTCACTTGGCGGGATCACCAGTAGCGATAATTATCAAAATGTGGAGTAAGGATGTGGTCACTGCTCCCCACGCGAAAGCAGTGCCCCCCCCCCCCCCACACACACACACACTTTTCGTGGAAGGACGGGAGTTCTTTGTCCGAGTTAGGTCAAAAAAAAAAAAGCTAAATAATAATTTCTGGTGGTAAATTGTCATTAAAAATATAATTTCAAAGAAATATAAATTTATAAAATCTATTTATTTTCTTATTTTAAACAAAATAAAGTTGCAAAATGAGACCTTTTGAGTGATAATTTGAAGTTCCATGTTACATTTTAATGTTATTAATAAATTATATGTTTAATACATTATTAAATGTTTTAATAATATCAGATCCTTCGGTTAAATTATTTAAAGATGCATTGTGCAATATTTCTAGCAATTGCTGTCTTACCAGTTTCTTGCTACAAACATTTCTCCTGTGCATTTTTTAATAATTATATGCATACACATGTACAATTTGCACAAAACGAACTTTTTCTTATATTTAATACTTTTGATATGCACAAATATATCTAAGGGAAAAAAAAAAAAAAAAAAACTTTAATAAACTGACTTTAAAAATAGTCCATTTTGGAACGCCAGATTCATCTTTGTTTACAATTTAAAAAGCGTGAAAACAGTCAAAAAAGGCTTTATTAAAAGACATTACTTTAATAAAGCATTTTTTTTAAATTTTTTAATTTTTCTTTCTTTTTTGTTAAGCTTTATAACTGCCTAGTTGAATAATTTATTTCTGTTTTATTTTATGCATTTAAGTGTAACTTACCACAGATTTCTTTTGTACTAAATTAGAAGAAATGGTGAACATTAAAATCTGTCTCTCTCTGTCTCTCTCTCTCTATATATATATATATACTTTATCAATTTCTTCATATATTTGTGATTTCAAATTTATTGTATACATATGTATATACAGAGAGAGAGAGATAATAAAATTTTACTTTGCATATTAATGAAATTATTCAACATGGTTTAAGGAGCGAAAGAAGAAGCAGATATTACAATACAAATATTTTATTAAAAAAACCTTTAGTTCACAATTTATTACATGTCTATCAGTTAAAACAATAACAATATTGACAGACAATATTTTATTAACTTTACACATGAAGTGAAGATGGATAACAATAAAGATTATGATGCAATTGAAGTGGTTTTAATGAAACATAAATTATACTAATACAAGGAATTTATGTTACTTTTCGGTTAGCCGGGCACTACATATTTATGTACGTACATGTATGTAAATATACATATACATACATATATTTTATATATACACACACACATATATATATATATACATATGTATATATAACCAATAATTAAACATAACCTAGCACCATCAAAAACCGTAATATTATGAATTAAAGCTATAAGTATATATAAAAAAAGATTAAATTAATTATAAAATACAGATAAAATCATAACTAGAAAATTAAATAACATTAAATATAGCTATGCAATGATAGGAATGAAAAAATTAATGGAATCCTAAAAAAGGTATCAGATAACTACATAGTAGAAATCATATTGATAATACACATAGACAGTGCGCTATTGCAGCAATTATCTAAGCGTATAATATTTAAAAGATTGCTAAATCATTTAGCGACCTGGGAATATATATGAATATATATAAGATACCAAAAGGAAAAAATACTTCAAAATGAATTATTGACATTCAAAATGAAAAGATATTTAAAAACATCGTAAAAAGCGCTTACATTCATAATTACTTGCGCAAATGCATCATAGTAATTTGAATGCTAATATATAACCAATAATTAAACATAACCTACCACCATCAAAAACCGTAATATTATGAATTAAAGCTATAAGTGTATATAAAAAAAGATTAAATTAATTATAAAATACAGATAAAATCATAACTAGAAAATTAAATAACATTAAATATAGCTATGCAATGATAGGAATGAAAAAATTAATGGAATCCTAAAAAAGGTATCAGATAACTACATAGTAGAAATCATATTGATATTACACATAGACAGTGCGCTATTGCAGCAATTATCTAAGCGTATAATATTTAAAAGATTGCTAAATCATTTAGCGACCTGGGAATATATATGAATATATATAAGATACCAAAAGGAAAAAATACTTCAAAATGAATTATTGACATTCAAAATGAAAAGATATTTAAAAACATCGTAAAAAGCTTACATTCATAATTACTTGCGCAAATGCATCATAGTAATTTGAATGCTAATATATAACCAATAATTAAACATAACCTACCACCATCAAAAACCGTAATATTATGAATTAAAGCTATAAGTATATAAAAAAAAGATTAAATTAATTATAAAATACAGATAAAATCATAACTAGAAAATTAAATAACATTAAATATAGCTATGCAATGATAGGAATGAAAAAATTAATGGAATCCTAAAAAAGGTATCAGATAACTACATAGTAGAAATCATATTGATATTACACATAGACAGTGCGCTATTGCAGCAATTATCTAAGCGTATAATATTTAAAAGATTGCTAAATCATTTAGCGACCTGGGAATATATATGAATATAATAAGATACCAAAAGGAAAAAATACTTCAAAATGAATTATTGACATTCAAAATGAAAAGATATTTAAAAACATCGTAAAAAGCTTACATTCATAATTACTTGCGCAAATGCATCATAGTAATTTGAATGCTAATATATAACCAATAATTAAACATAACCTACCACCATCAAAAACCGTAATATTATGAATTAAAGCTATAAGTATATATAAAAAAAGATTAAATTAATTATAAAATACAGATAAAATCATAACTAGAAAATTAAATAACATTAAATATAGCTATGCAATGATAGGAATGAAAAAAATTAATGGAATCCTAAAAAAGGTATCAGATAACTACATAGTAGAAATCATATTGATTGCATACATGTATATGTATATATAACACTGGCGCCCGGCTAACCGAAAAATACCGAATTTATTTATAAATATATATACAGGAATACACATATCTATAACATGGTTTGTATAGATTTTTAAAAATAAAAATTAAGGACTTTCAAGGATTTTTTTTTTTTTTTTTTTTTTTTTTTTTTTTTTTTTTTTTTTTAAGGACTTGCAAATTGAATAAACTATTGAATTATAATTTGCATTTTTAATACAGGGTTTCATATTTATGTAAATGCACCTTTAAAACATTCAAATGGTGGAAGGGGGGAGGGGGATTCGGCACAAGGCAGTAGAAATTTAGATGTTTATTACTTATAGATGATTTCTAAATAACAAATACAATAGGGAGTGGAAAAAAGCAGGAAATTTAAAGACTTTAAATTTAGTCCGCTCGCAGAAGGAAAAGGAAAGGTGAGGAGTAGAGATGGGAATGCTCGGAAAAAACCCGAAAAAGTTTGGAAAAAAACTAGTCTTTTTTTCAGTTTTTTTCCGAAGGGCTATTTTCAATTTTTCCAAATTGGAAAATTTGAAATTTCATTTATAAAATAATGTAATCAAAATTTTATAAATGCTAAATTCTGATACTTTTATTTATATATTTTTTTTTCATGTTTAGTGTCCCTCATGAAAATCTTAACATGGAAAATCTTATCTGTAAGCAGGGATCTTTTTAGAAAGAACTTGAGTCTCTTAAGGGTGTTTGTTCTCAAATCCAAAAGGGCAACTTTCTGACATACGTTTTAAGTTATTTTTGTTCGAAAATGCATGAAACTAGCTGGTGTTGTTGTTCAGAAACTATGTAATTGAGCTGTTTTTTCCATTTTTTTGCAAACGCAATACATCTTTCATAAAATAGTGTCGAAGTGGGCGTTTTGAACTGAATTTCCGCGCGAAGGAAGAAAGAGCACTCAAGAGCGGGCGAAAAAGTGTTTGTCACGTGATGAAATTCGCTTATAACTCAATAGGTATGATGGAGTTTTTGATGGATCAAAAAATGGAAAAAACAGTCCGATTCGAAATCGCTTCCATTGCCAGGCTTTCCAATTTTATACCTTTCCGTTAAAAATGAATTTGTAAATGTGTCAAAACGTTTTGTGCTTGTTGAGCAGAGCAGTTAAGAAAAGCCTTAAAGGATCCTTCAGAGTTTTTTCTCCTTAAAACATACGACCTTTAACAATATTCTTTCTCTTAAAAATAGACATTTCAGAATTTTTTTTACAATCTCCAAATTAAACCCTTCACAAACGTAATGATTTTAGAATTAAAAAAAAAAAAAACCTGTTGTATAATAGCCGCAATAACCAGTGAATCTATTATCTAGCTGTTTATATGTACAAAGGACCATCTCAATGTCTAAATAAGAACTTAAATATGATAATTTCTAATTTAGAAAATTCCCATTACATTTTTTACATTTCATTCACATTTTTTACAAGTTCACAAGTTTTTATAAAAGTTCACAATTTCGCAAAAACATGATCGTGTAAAACAAATCCAAGCAAATCCCTGGTAAGATAATTAAATGCAACTTCTCTCGTTAAAAATGAAAATTCATTTACAAAAGTATTTCAATAGTATACCAATAAATGAAAATGGTTAGATGGAAAATTTAATGTAAAATTTAAAACATGCGTTTATTTTTATTTGCATGGCTGTAATTTTTCACTATTGTTAGAAAAATTTCTTTTGATAATAACATGCAGTTGTAATTATGCTTCTTTTTTTTTCTTTTCTTAAAATATAGATTCTTAGAGTTGTCTAAATGCATTTTCAAAAAATATAAATCTATGCAAACTTTGCAAAGAAAATGCAAGCAAATCTCTGTGAAAAATCTAGTTGAAAACAATTTTTAAACATATGGAAAATTCCACCTGTTTTAAAAGTTTCCAAAAAAATAAATAAATAAATAAATAAAATAAAAATAAAAACCGCTTTCGATATTAAGCATCTAAATTTTACTGAAACATAGTTTGAGTTTAGTCTGGAAAGCTGTACCAAAACTACATATACAGGAAATGAAAATTATAACTGTAAGTGGGGAGGGGGGGGGGGAGCAATATTATAAAATAATTCCAATTTTTAAACGGAAGATTTGAAAATGATAATAGTATTTATAATAATATCAGAAGTGCTATAATTTGTTTCTTTTACTCTGGCATACTTTATGTATTTGAAAACCAGTACTATGTACATGAGATGTACAATGCAGTTTAAAACTGCTTTAGAACTACAGTGATATTGGTTGAAACTAAAGATTTTTTTTTTAATTAGCTCTACTGATATAATTAAACAAGTGCTACTGCAAAATCATTTCAACAGACACATGATATATTACAAACACTACTAATGTCAATCACGCTTAATCACACTTGTGTTATTTCACATTCATCATTTCATCACTAAGCAGAAATTTTTATAAAACATATGTTTATATGCATATCCCACAACTTTCAATAATTAAAAAGAAAAAAAAATAGAGGTAATAATTTTAATATATATATATAACATAAGTGTGCTTATAGTAAGAGAGAAAAACTATTTTTATGAACTTCGTTCTGAAATGTACAGGAATTAAAAAGCAACAATGAAAAAATATCTACAGTTTGCATACATTAAAAAGTGCAAGTTTTTTTTTTTTTTTTTTTTTTTTTTTTTTTTTATGAACAATAGGTTCTCTATTCAAGTCAAATAACTATTGCAGGAATTTGTGAATTCATAACCATAAATCATACTACATACATTAATTTTTTTCATCATGTTGAACCTTGGCATTGAAATGTATAGAGAAAAAAAAATCAAGTGTTATTTACAGGTTTCAATAACAAATCCTTTACGACTAAAGTCAAACATGTTATTCGCATCAGAATAATTTTAAAGAACATTCTTCATTTCTGCATTATGTAGAAGTTTGATAAAATTTAGGATTATGTACACATCACTCAACTTTCAATAATTAAAAAGAAAAAAAAAATAGAGGTAATAATTTTAATATATATATAACATAAGTGTGCTTATAGTAAGAGAGAAAAATTATTTTTATGAACTTCGTTCTGAAATGTACAGGAATTAAAAAGCAACAATGAAAAATATCTACAGTTTGCACATATTAAAAAGTGCAAGCATTTTTTTTTTTTTATGAACAATAGGTTCTCTATTCAAGTCAAGTAACTATTGCAGGAATTTGTGAATTCATAACCGTAAATCATACTATATATATTAATTTTTTTCATCATGTTGAACCTTGACATTGAAATGTATAGAGAAAAAAAATCAAGTGTTATTTACAGGTTTCAATAACAAATCCTTTACGACTAAAGTCAAGCATGTTATTCGCATCAGGATAATTTTAAAGGACATTCTTCATTTCTGCATTATGTAGAAGTTTGATAAAATTTAAGATTATGTACACATCTCTCAACTTTCAATAATAATGATAATAATAATAATAAATGAAGGTACTTGCTAATGATTTATACACAAATGAACTTAGAGTAAGAGAGGAAAAACCTTTTTATGGTTAATAACTTTCTTCTGAAATCCACAGAAAAATAATAAAGTAATAGACGAAAATTTGCATTGTATTAAAATAAGCATATTTTATAAACACTCAATTTCTTTAGTGTGTTCAGCTTTGAGAATTTTTACAGTGAAATGTACAGAAAAAAAACATAATGTTATTCACAGATTTCAATAACCAATCCTTTGTGACTAATGTCAAGCAGGTTATTCGTATGAGAATAATGTTATAGAACATTCATTATTGCTGCACTATGCGGAAGTTTTATAAAATGCAGATTTGTATGCGTTTCTAACATCTTACAATAATTAAAAAAACAAAACAAAAATAGAGTTAATGCTAATAATATTAATTTATATATAATTGTGATAAAGCCCTTTTTTTTATTGTCAATAATTTTGGACAGTGAAAATAAAACCATTAGGTATGCATGGATTATAGAGAAAAAATACATTAGAAGAATTTTTACACGAACAATACGGATTGTATATACATGGCATTTAATTACGATAATTTTTTCCTCTTTTTTGGATTTTTTTTTACTATTAATGAGTGATTTATAAATATTTTTTAGTTTATAATAAATCATTAATGAGACATACATTTTTATTACATCTTGCAAAATTGTTTTATGTACATCGCACGTCAGAAAATTTAAATTAGAAGTCGGTAATTGTGAAACAATATATTTAATGATTCCAATGCAATGTGTAGCACTTTTAAAAAGTTCGGCGAATGCTTCCCCAAAAGAATTTACAGTTTCTATAAACTGTTCTATTGGGTAGCAAAGGCCTGTGCTAATATTGTCATACTCTTTAAAGAATAAAAACATTGTTGACTCTGTTAATGTCTTGTTTGAATCAATTAATCATTGTTGCATGTAACACAATCATATTTTTTTTTTTAGTTTACGAGCAAGATAACCAGCAACATAAGCTGATGTATTCAGTTTGATAGTTCATTATCATTACTAAAATAATTTGAAATTATTTTTTCGTTGGCATCATTGAACTGCGAAGCAGCTTCATTTGCGTAGATTTTTTTGTTGTGAAAGATGATATAACTTCGAGAGGTACGAGAACTTCGTCACCACCTGCTTCGCAATTTGCATTTTCGCAAATGGAGATTACATATTTTGCAATTAATTGCTTCATTCGGTACATGAAATTGATGGGCGTAGGATGATCATTAAATCCTCCTTTTTGTCGAACCTGAAATTAAATAATAATAAACTGAGCAAAAAAAAAAAAAAAAAAAAAAAAAAAAAAAAAAGAGAGAGAGAGATTTATATTACATACTTTCTTCTCTATGTAATGCATCTTATTTTTGTTAAAATGTGATATTTAAAAAAAAAAAAAAAATCAAGATTACATATGAACTTACCAGGTGCTTAATTTCTAAGCTAAAAGAACCAAACTGTTCTGATAACCATAGTGACCACTCCCCCCTTCCGATCCCACCAACATCTTTCCATTTCATACATTATTTTCAAATTTCAAAGCGACTTTTTGTTCAGAAAAAGATAATTTTAATATACAGGGTTAACATAAATGAATGACTGGATGTAAATATATATATATATATATATATATATATATATATTTTTTTTTTCAAACCTATTGCACATATTATAATAAGTAATATATGAAAATAAAAAAGAACATTTCAAGTTTTTTTTTTTTTTTCAGTTACAAATGTTTGACGTGCGAAGGCCTGGAAATTTGTATTATTTGAGTCTGAGGCAGGTCTTGAAGCAACTGAGCAAGGCCGGCGCAACGGGGCGCGGGCCCTTGCAAAGTCCTTAGCAGGGTCCAGAGTATTCTACAATACTGGACTAATAAAATTTATGTTTTAATTGTATTTATTTTATAATAATATATAATATAGATAATAAAATTTATGTTTTAATTGCACATATCTTATAATAATATATAATATAGATAATACAATTTCTATTTCGACGCAATCGTTTTAGATCATATCGGCAAACCGTATTTAAGTAATTTGCAAAAATTTCGAAACGTTCTGACGTGTGAAAGATTTTTTTTCTTTTTGTAAAATCAGAGAAAACTTCGATGAAAACGACTCACGTTTTCTCTATTAAATTACATATTTTTTCACGAAGTTTTAAGCATGTATACAGTTACATTTACAAACGATTACAGAGACTTCAGACGATAATAAATATTTTGTTGTTGTTGTTATGTTAAAGGACCCAATGTGAAAACAAAAAAGAATAAGGGAGAAGAAAACATTTTTTTTTTCTTTTTTGCAACTAGATATCAGTATTTTTATATGGGTTGCGAAACAGTTACACAGTAGAGCGCCGATTATCCGAGCTCCAATTAACCGAACTTCCCGAACAGCCTATTTCTCTTAAAAAATCTTTTTAACCGAACTTCCAATTATCCGAACAGCCTATTTCTCTCAAAAAATTTTTTAAACCGAACTTTCAATTATCCAGACACTTTATTTTTTTCGTTTTTCGGGTAAAGTTCTTGCCACCTAATATTACATCTGTAATCCAACACATGGATGAAAGTATGATAAAGATATTCAAACGACTTTATAGAAAGCAAATGTTAAGAATGCTCTTTTTATGAGAAGAAACAGAAGGGCCTGATTTCCAAGATATCATAAAAATTGATTTGAAAGATTGTTGAACAATGGCTGCTGATTCCTAGGATCTAGAAAAATCCTCAAAATTAAAAAAGTCTTGGAATAAAATTTTAAATAAAGAAAAATGTGATTGTAGATCAGAAAATGAGGAATGTAAAACAGTAAAAGAGATGGGCAGAATCTTAAGCTATGAAGAAAATGAAGTTAACGAGTGGTTAAATAGTGACGTACATGATCCTGGATATCACATTTTAAGTAATGATGAGATTGTGGATGAGATTCAAGATGAAAAAGAAATTGAAGAAAATGAAAAACGAATGCTCTGAAAATGACCCAGGTCCATCACATAACGAAGCCTTTAAATGTTTGGAAACAGCTGTGAAAAATGACTCGAACGGCAGAAGAACGCTGATTCTATTCAATTAACGTATTTAAGAATTCCGAGATATGGCAGCATTAAAAATGTCTTCTTTGAAACAAGTATCAATCGAAAGTTTTTTTGCTTAAATTATAATCTCTGGAGTTCAGAAAATGATAAAAAGAGGAAAATAAAATTTTAAATGATAAAAAAGTAAAAAAAAACAATTTTTAAACACGACAATAACAACTGGTGCTGCCATTCCTAAGCCTGGATAAAGGGTGAAGATTTTAGTATAGTCAAGGACATCCCTTAAATTGTCTGTCCATTTATCCGAACTTTTGCTTATCAGAACTAGGGTCGGTCCCGACTTGTTCGGATAATCGGCGCTCTACTGTATGTATAAAAGATAAAAATTTCAAGGATCAAATTTTAAGGCAACAAAAACTTAAAAAAAATATATCAATGAAACGACCTTACGTGAAAAAACAAGAAAATGTCTTGTTACGAGCACTTTTACTTACTAAGCATCAATATTTTTTCGTGAATTTTACATTTAAAAATATAAATTCATACAAAATCAGATTTAAAATATAAAATCATACAAATGTGATGTTTTTTTAAGATTATCATGGGCATGGGCAACGTCTCAGCTGATATAGAACAAAATGTTCTGGTAGGCTTTAATGCGGATTATTTATAAGATATAGTGGGCTCCAGCTAACATTTAAATGTTTAATAAAAATAAAGAAGTAGCGAATCTGAGTTAAGGCACCAATAAATTCTGAACTTACCTGTGAGAAGAAATTTTCCAGTGCATCTTGATTGAATCGAGACATCAAAATGAAAGGTATTTCCTCGAGAAGCTCTTCAGTCATCATTCGATATGCTCGCAAAGTCTGAATCCAACCATCTATGCAGTTAAAGTGTACATCGTTTTCTCCTGTTTCAAACTGTACAGTCTCCATGAATTTAATACTTTCTTCCCAAAACTGATGATGGTAGGATGTTTTCGTGCAGGCACTCAGAAGTGGATTTTTTTTTTATTATACAGTTTTCTGCTCTTTACACTGTCAAATATGGAATTAATTCTTGACACAAAGTCTGCAGCATGGGCAGCACTTGATAGTGAGTCAGGCAACATGCTCCAATACATCAGAGTGGATGCAACAGAGTTGCTGAACACTTGTGCAGCAAAGGAAACATTTATTTTGTCAACACCTTCAACAGTGAGATGTTTCGATGTTAATTTGGGTAGAGCTCTATGCGTGAGATCCTTATCGAAATCATATATTTGGCATATATGTTTCCAGTCTGCATATTTATAATGTTCCTCCTTGAAATAATAAAATCTGACGTTGTATTTTTTGAAATTGTTCCTTAAGGATTTCAGTAAATGGGGAGGATCAAATGTAGCATAGATCTTTAAGCCATTAACCATAAAAAAGGGCTTTTCCTTGGTCACACCAAGCTCAGTTGCATATAATTTAATATTATTAGCCCCCTGGTCGCATACAGTTGATACGGGAATCAGCCCACTATCCTTGATGTTATTAACTGCATCCAAAACTAGATGCTCGAGAACACTGGCTTTCGTAGCATTTTTAGAAAAAAATATACCGAAAACTTGTTTCCACGTTCTGCATATGCCTCTAACCATAAACAACAAAGCATGGGTTGCTGGTTGTGGCTCAGGAGGAGAATACTGACCGTAGTTTTCAAACCCAACTACGTAATCTAGATTTCTGTAATAATGAAGCCCCTTTTTCAATGTCATTTCGTCAAAGGATAATGCGCAGTATTTGTCTCTCTTTTTCATTTTCTGTGATATTTGTTGAAATGCTTTTAACACTGGGATACAAAATCCAGGTTCCACATTTAATCCCGAGATGCTTTTCAAAACGGTTTTCCGAGAGGGGAAATAAAAATGTTGGTGTAAAACGCTATAACTTTTTGGACTTGCCAGGAAAAGTTTCAGAGCAAGATCCTTATCTGCAATTTTCCATCTACGAGCATATTTCGATATATTAACATTCTCCATCTGGGAGCAAATAAAAGAATAGATTTCAGGCGATACAATTTTCTTTATACTTTTAATTGCATCACTTGGATTTTTACATCCATTTAACTTCTGCTTAAGATAATAAATTTGACTACACAGAATTCTATTTTTGCGCGTTTTAGGAGTAAATTCTCTCCTCTTTTTCTCTGAACTTCTTTTAGGTGTGCTGCTCCTTTTCGGTGTACCACAAATTATAGGACTGTTAATTTCTGTAGTAAGCACATCTGAAACACAATTTTGTATTCCTAAGTTTTCTGCCGGAGGGCTATATGCTAAGTTGCTGGCACAGGGAAAATTCTCTTCACAGTTCGACATTTTAGAAGCAATCTTTACTTTTAGTGTCGAGAAATCGATACTTGGCTCTTCAGCTGTTTGATGCATTTGATCATCTGAAGAAAAAAAAAGTACCGTATTAATTATAGTGTGGAAAATTATACCATTTAAAAAATGATTTTTTTTTTCATTTATCGAAATATGGGAAATACTATTCAATTTCACATTTTCAACTATCAAGTTTATGCAACTAAGATTATATTTGACTTCGTGAGTATGTCAAAAAATAACCACTTTGGATTACTCGCATCTAAGCAAAATTCTTGTTGGTTAAAGTATTGTTTACTTTTTCTTAATTATTTAAAATGTGCACTAATTAAAAATAATTATGCATCTTTATAAAACATTCAGACCAGCAAATTTATAAGAAATTTAATGAAATAATATCTGCATTTAATAAACCGTCTAATAAAACATGATTTTGATTGAAAAACTAAGATGTAATTACAGTAACTTATGCGTATAAGGAACATGTAACATGAAGGAATCCTGCCTTAGAGCGAAAATTTTACGTTTGCGATGAAAAAATACAGTACAATTATACTTGTTGAGAAGCAAGACTGTTTAAAACGCAATTTCTACTGGTCCTATGACATTCCGTCTTAGCAGGCTTGATTACAAAGTGAATGCGGTACGTGCTGTGGCAACAAACCATTTACAACGGAATTTTTCCTGGTCTCTAGTGATTCCGTATTAGCAAGTTTTAGTATATCTCTGCACCCCCCCTCTTCCTCTCCGTTATGATAAGTAATGATCTTATACTAACCTTGTTTGAACTGTTTGTCATATTATTTACTCTTCCGCATAACTTACATGCTGCTAAAAGTAATTAAACAAAATCGAATCATAACGAAGCCAAAAGAAGCATTAACATTATACATAGAGATTGTTATAACCAGTTCCTAACTTTTGTAAATTAAAGTAATTTTATTATTATTATTTTTTAAATTTATCCCATTTTATTTATTTGACCGTGCTCGTGCTATAAGTGATCTTCTGTATTTTTTCGAAAATAACATTATAAAATAAAAATGTTGTAGTGCATGCTACATAATGATGCTTAACCCATTTATGCCTGAATTTTTCTTTTCTCAATTTTGTTCGTAAAATCACTTTCAAATGTTGCAAAATGAACTGGAAAATACTAAAAAAAAATTACGCTAAAATATTTTTGTATTTATTTGATAAAATGTAAACGTACTAAATAAGGGAATATCCATATGTGGAAAAATGCATAAATATATGTTTTGTCTAAATTTATATAAATTAAGCTTTTAAATTGTATATTAAATACTATAATTAGTATTTTTAAGAACTATTAAAAAAACATATTTATTTCTTTACAGAGACTAATAACATTATAAGAATAAATTAAGAATAATCGTATTTGAGGCTAAAAAACAATTTATTCCAAAGTCATCTTGAAAAGGACGTTACATAAATAACTGTCCCCTAAATGGCTAATAGAAATAAGTACCCATTAGTGCCTAAACGCCCTATAAATTGTACGTTACAAACATGCATAAAAAAATAGTCTTGAACATATAATTTCGCAATTTAAAAAAATACTTATTTCAAAGAAGTCTACAAGCTAAGATTATGACTTATTTATTTGGATCCTTGATACAAAAAATACAAATGAACTTACTTTTTACATTTCGCTATCTTAAAAAATAAAAATTCTATAAACACCGAAAATAGGTCTCCATTTAAGCAAATAAAAATCAATCTTATGCTGTCACCTCTCGGTAATAGATAAAGACATTTATAGACAATTACTTCATGCAATTTTCGTGATGTAAAGAAGAACCAGTTGGATGTGCCAATCCCAAAACTTACTTCCATCTTATACATCTTAATATTTCAAAACCTAGTTACACATGTTAATACTTCAATATTATTAGTTCAATACTATACCAACTTTGATTTTCATCTTAAATTTCTGCTCAAGTCAATTAAACGGACTAAAAACGAGTTAATCTATATCATGATATTTGTTAAAATTATTAATTTTTCCTTATTCTGTCGTTATCAGCTGTTTGCGAATAGCCGGCATAGCAGGAAGCGAGTTCCCGCCGCTGCATGAGCAGCCGATGCACAATAGAACTACGAAAAATCAAGAAAAGTATACAAAAATCGCTAGCACGGAGTCCCTTTACCGCGCAATATTTCCAAATTCAAGGAGAACCTGTTGGCCAAAGCCAAAAACAAGCACAAACATTTTGGTTCAATTGTATGCATAATTTTATACGCTGTTCGATGGTACAATAATGAAAATGGCACAGAGATCGGAATTATAGCGCCCCCTTCTTTCGGAATTTTTTCAAGTTCAGGGAGGACTTGTTTGCCATAGCCAGAAACATGCACAAAAAATTTGGTTCAATTATATGGATAACTTCATACACTTTTCGATAGTACAATAATGAAAATGGTACAGACATCGCAATTATAGTGCCCCCTTCCGGCAGAATTTTTCCAAATTCAGGGAGGACCTTCGTGACATGACCAAAAATAAACACGTAAAATTTGGTTCAATTCTATGCATAACTTCATACACTTTTCGGCGGTACAATATTCAAAATGGCACAAAGATTGTACAAAAATCGCTATTACAGCGCCCTCTACGAGCGATTTTTTTACAAATTAAGGGAGGATCTCCTGGCCATAGTCAAGAACTTAAAATTTTTTTTTGGTTCAATTCTATGCATAACTTCATACACTTTTCGATGGTGCAATATTCAAAATCGCACAAAAATCGCTATTACAGCGCCCCCTAACGGCGAATTTTTTGCAAATTCATGGAGGACCTGCTTGCCATATCCAAAAACTTAAAATAAAAATTTGGTTTAATTCTATTTATAACTTCATACACTTTTGGACGGTACAATATTCAAAATCGCACAAAAATCGCTATGACAGCGCCCCCTACCGGCAATTTTTTTCCAAATTGAGGGAGGACAAATAAAAATTTGGTTTAATTCTATGCATAACTTCATATACTTTTGGACGATACAATATTCAAAATCGCACAAAAATCGCTATTACAGCGCCCCCTACCGGCGAATTTTTTCCAAATTCAGGGAGGACCTGCTTGCCATAGCCATAAACTTAAAATAAAAATTTGGTTCAATTCTATGCATAACTTCATACACTTTTCGATGGTACAATATTCAAAATCGCACAAAAAACGCATTTACAGCGCCCCCTACCGGCGATTTTTTTCCAAATTCAGGGACGACCTGCTTGTCATATCCAAAAACTTAAACTAAAAATTTGGTTCAATTCTATGCATAACTCCATGCACTTTTGGATGGTACAATATTCAAAATCGCACAAAAATTGTTATATCAGCGCCCCCTACCGGCGAATTTTTGCCAAATTCCGGGAGGACCTGCTTGCCATAGCCAAAAACTTATAATAAAATTTTGGTTTAATTCTATACATAACTTCATACACTTTTTGATGGTACAATGGCGACGGACAGACGGACACATAGACAGACAGACATTTTCTATAAACATGTTTTTTGGAATCTCTGACCCCTAAAACATGCAAATCCGTCGAAAACCGGAAGTCGAAAAAAATTTCGATTACAATACTTTCTTCTATTGAAGATAGAAGAAAGTAAAAATTTAAAATTTATTAAAATTCGAAACATCCCAAAAATGGGACGCTAGGCATAAATGGGTTAAATATACATCCAGAAAAATTACACACTGATTGGTAGTCCTGAACAATGAGTTACAAAATTTATAAATTTAGTAACCGTACATTTTGTAAATTTTTTTTGGTTTAAATAATCATTGCATATTAAACATCATTTAAAATAGTAGAAATATTAGAGAAAGTACACTTACGATTAAACACTGGAATAGCAATCGACTTCAAACGGTGCTTTGAAGGCTGAACAAAATCATCTTCTGAAAAATTATCAGAACGCAATTTAAAACTCATACTCAGTTGAGCAAATGTTTTTTTCGCTAAATATGGCTTGTTGCACCTGGAAACCCATAATTGACAACAAAACAATATACAAAGAAAAAATAGTTAATTTGCAGTGTATTTACCTGTTCTTTTAATTCAATTTACGTAAAAGGGTTTATCACAAGCACACATATTTTTTTAAAATATATTTAAAATGAGCAAATTAAAGAAATAATAAACTTGTATAAAAATCATCTAATATCTAAGAAACCCACCTAAATATTCGTGTCAACTTCGTCTCCCCCCTCCTCGGGCTAGTAAAAATTTAAAAATAATCAGCCCTTTACAGACAAATGCCTCCATATTTACCAATTTTTACCGTTCAAATGCGTTGTTTCTAAACATACACCAGCATTCTCACTCAGAAAGTTTCATCTTATCTAATCACAAAATTTCAGCAATTAAATAATGCAAAAAAAGCTTGCCTAAAAAAATGGTGCTAAACAATAAAAACAGGTCACAACACATTTGGATAATAAAAATTTGTTGTCGCGAATAGGTCAAAATGTTAGAAAAAACTAATCTCTTTCAGAATTGGATAAACGTTATCAATCATGTTAGACAAACTAATCTCTTTCAAAATTATATAAACTCATCATTAATCAAGATAAACTGTTTTTTCCTGTCATTCAAAAACACTTTAGCTATCATAAATAAAGACTTGTTTATTACTTTACAAGATTACTTCCTGTTTTTGAGATATGTGGATAAGAAACAAATAAACATTCAAATTATATGACTGCTATTATGACTTATATAAGAACTATCTACATAATTTATGACTTTAAGTATTTTATTCATATTAATAATCAAGATTTTTTTTATTTGTTATTTTAATCATTTATCAATAACCTTTTTTTTTGTAAGTTATATTTTTGATCAGTGTGCTTTTAGATATGTAATCAGAAGGGAGCAAAGATGTATGCTCCAATTTTGTATTTTAAAATGATATAAAATATTATAGTTTAACCAGGATTATCTGAATGTTCCTGAAAAATCCATCGGATACATTAGGAATTAAAATTACACTTATTAATTACAAAAAAAAAAAAAAGTTTTTTATATTACAGGATAAATCAGAAAGATATTTCATCACAAATTGGATACGTCTATTAAATGTATATAAAGAAGAAACTTACCGGCTTCGAAGTGGACGATCTACAATTAAAAGGTAAGGAGCTTTACCTTATCTTTATTTTGTGATTGAATGTGAATATTGTTATTTACCTTCAGTCTCACTTTTTATCTAACACAAAATTCGTTCGTTAAGGGTTAATATTACTTCATAAAAAAAAGATGTTTTTAGTGTACATAGATTTTTGTCCTTAAAAAAAACGGTCAACCCGTACACTCAATTCGACCTGCAACAAAACTTTCTTCCTTTCTTTTCTTCCTTCTTCTTAGATTCCTTTCAAAACACTTTATTCTGTAATTAATAAAGCCAAATTGATATAATTTATAATTGTTAAATCCTTAAAAACCGCACATAAAAAGGTAAAAAACCGCTAAGGTGGGTAAGTGTGATCACAGATCGCACAGAGGGATACTTCATACTGATATGATACTTCATAAAAAAACTCATATAAAAACTAAACTATTTGGTATTTTTACATTTTTACTTTATTTCTATAAAGCTGAATGTTTTTGGCTTTGGATCAAAGTCAATAATTGGCAGCGCTGATGCTTATTACTTCATAAAATAAGTGTTATTTTCATCTGAGTTTGCAAAATGCATTCCGGATGGTTTCTCCAAGAAAATAAGGAATTTTCATAATTAATTAACTTAAACACTTTATATTTAATACAATACTTTATATTTAATTACACTTTATATTTAATACAATATTAATTTTTTATACGGAAATTACTAACTACTTTAATAATAATTAATAGCAATTATTCATCAAATAAAGTTTTTATTCAATTTTTTTTATTTATTATTCCAATAAAATAAAATAAAATAAAATAAAGAACTTTTTTGCAAAATCAGTCAAAAACATAAAATATAATTACTAATGGAAGCATTTAGTTTAATTATTTATTATTATTATTAAGTATTTATTCATTAATTTTCGGAAGCGACAGTCCGGTAAAGGAGAAAACCCCGCAGGCACGTGATATGAATCTCTTATATCTCGATAAGTAATTTATTTATTCAAAAATGGAAAGCGCTATTCGATTCCAAATCCCTTCAATAATCAGACCTGTCAAAGTTATGCCTTTACAGTTAAAAATTAGTCAGAAAATGTGTCAGAAAGCTTCGCGAGAGTTTTCAATTAGACACTTATAAGCTACTAGCAGCCTTCTCCGGCTACGCTGGTCGGTTTCTTCAAACGACGCTTTAATCAAACGAAATATGTCGGTGTATTTGATCTTGTATTTTATAGCAATATATACATTTATCTCCAATAGTCTGCCGCATTCCTATAAACAATATGAACACCATTACGGTTTTATATCTTCTAATAGCTCAGACAAAATTTGGACTGTTAAGAAGCAAATATTTTAGTTGATTATTTAAAATTGAATATAGAAAAGAAAGGAAGAACTATATGTATCATATTAAAATCATCCCTGAAAAGTAAAAAATGAAAATATCATCGAAATCCGTTCAGTAGGACAGTTCTAATAAGACTAATTTTTCATAATTGGGTTCACCAGATTATAGACCATTCACCTATAATTGAATAGCAAAGCAATGCAGATATTATATTCGCACGTAACTACCCCATAACTAAGCAACGCAGAATGATATGTGTTATATACGAAACACTTTCTTGAAAATTTTTCTAACTAACAATGCAAGTCTTCTAGAAATCCATTCAAAAGAACTCAAATTATAAGTAGTCGTACGGAAATTGCTCTTTGTATTTTATATGTGGAGTAGATAGTTAAATATATTTTTCATAATCTCGTTAACGTAATTGTAGAACTTTTAGCAATGTAGCGTTGCCTATACGCCGTAGACCTTCTGGATTTTTTTAGAAACTCTACACCCCCTCCATAGCTATAACATATATACTCTCTAGTATATACCGTATGCCTGTAGATATTATCTTACTTTTTTTTACAATTATACCACTAAGAACTTTCCTCATAGCTCCATAACTAAAAATGTAGAATTATATGTTAAATATTGAAACAATCCCTGAAATATTATCTAATTGTGTAACTCCAATTGAAATGCGTTCAGTATAACTTTAAATAAAAAGTAATCTTTCGCAAAGTAATCTTTCACATAGTTTTGGAACTTTCTCTTGTAATTTGATTTTCTGCAGTCAGATTTGTTGTCACGTTTGTGCGTCAGAAAAAACAATAACCCAGAAGAAAACTTTGTTACAGAGAAGTAACATCCATGCAAGAAGTACCAATCATGCAAGAGGTAGTAACCATCCACAAAAAATTATCTAACTAACAGTGTTTAGCCCAATAAAAATACATCCAACAAAATTCAAATTATAAACGGGTGGAAGGAAAGACAAATTTGCAATTTATATAATTACAGTAGATGTATCTTTAATAATTGCGTTCACCTTACTCTATAGCTTTTCCAATAGCTCTATAACTAAGCAACATATAATGAAATGTTATATACTAAAACCGTTCCTGAAAAGTTATGAAACAGTGCCACTTGGATCAAAATCTGTTCAATAAAATTTTTTTAAAAGGCTAACCTTTAATAATCAGGTTTACTTAATTTTCGAACTTTTTCCTTTACTCTATAACTAAGCAACGTAGAACACTGTGTGTATACACAAAAACCGTTCCAAAAACATTACCTAACTAATAGTGGCATATCATATCAAAATATTATAAACAATCGGAATGAAATGCAAATTTCCCTTTTTAAATATGTAGATTGTAGATGATGATGATACGATTTTCTGTAATAGAATTTATCGTGAAGTTTTCGCCTCATACGTAAACGATGCTTTCAACATTGTAGCTAAATACACCGATTGGCGAGATCTCCGATAACGGAAGATTAAGAGTGTATTCGAAAAAATATTTTTCCACCCTCAACAGCTCGAAAATTTCTGAGACATTTTCAGACTCATTTTTAAAATTAAAAACGTGAAACTTGCTGAGGTGATTTCTGAAGAGATGTATAAGAGGCCGTGTAATTTCATTTTTCGCTCAATTAATTAGAATTTCATTTATAAACAGTTATTTTCTCAGTACGACCATATTTTTCATCCCCAGATCTCCCGCTTCGGAAAATCCGGTTCAAAACGCCAACTTTGACAGCATATTTTACAATATTTTCTGCATTTATCAAAAAATCGACGAGCACGGCACATTATGTACTTTCTAAATAAGAGAATTTGGCAGTTTGATGCGTTTAAGAGCAAAAGTGAATTTAAAAATAAATCGCAAAATAAGCAGTTTGGATTGGAATACACCCTTAATCAGGAATCCCATGAACAACTACCCAAAGAAAGGTGAATATATGGCTTTTGTGATACTTTTATGTTAGCCGGGCGCAAGTAATAAGTCAACAAAGATTGTTTCCTTACCTTATTCTTATTTTATTATTTTCATTCAAAATGTAAACGTTTCACTCATTTCATTTCAAATACATACATTTAAAATACATGTCTTACGCTAATTTCATTGAAAAACTGAAAAGTAAAGCAATAATAGGAAATAATGCCATAACTTAACCCCTTAACGGTCGAATTAAATTACGGTTTAAAAATTCAAATTGCTTATTGGCACCACTTTTTTGAAAAAGAAAAATTCACCTTATTTAATGACAGATAAAATGATACCATAATAAAGCCAAATACACGGTTATATAAAACTGGTGGGAATCAAACAATCTAAATACAAGACACAGCCCGTGAATGCCACGGGAGCGAGAATTAAGGGGTTAAAACAAAGAATTGTTTTTAATTTACATACGCGAAATGTAAAAACTGCTACTGGCAATTTTTAAAATGCTAATGGCGAGATTTACACACGGCTAACATAAAAGTACCCATTTTTTCTTCTTATCCAGGAGCAAATGATAAATCGCGATTTATGATATGATATTATTTCTATTTCAATTTCTTCCATTGAAAAAGGTGGTACTCACGTATTATCTGGACCATGAGATAGATCGCCAAAAATGGTTGACAATTGCCAATCTTGTTTATAGTTTACCAATTATGTTCAAAACAATAATTTAACATTCTTAAATACATAACCCTGTTAAAAATGGCAAATTGTTTAAAGTAAATAAATAAATAAAATATATAACATAAAACTACATACTATAAATTATAATTAAAAAAAAAAACTATAATAATAAAATTAATTTTAAAGCTGTAATAAATAAACTATCAAATGCACAAAAAATAAGGGTTGCTTTAATTAGTGTAATTCTCTTGTATCTGACATGGTCCGGATGTAAGTTCCAAAAGTTTTTTTTTAGTTCTACAAACATTGCTTTCATTTTTAAATATTTTCGTTTTATAAAGTTAATTTCTCAGTGGATTGCTTCCTTGTATTTTCAAAAAATTCAATTTCTTTTTTCTTTTTTTCAAGGCGTTTGTATTTTTTTTTTTTTTTTCAAACTCATATAGCCGGTTTAATTCTTTAACCAAACGAATTAACAAAAAGATTTACTTTGAATTCTTCCGTTGCCACAGTAACGGATTTACAATATGAATGAATATGGATGAATTATCAATTCTAATGTTAGATATTTCGAGGTTTTGGCGCCAAAGAGATCGCCAAATTAGAAAAATATGAAATATCTCATGAACTATTGGTCTTAAAATAATTTGGTTAGTACCATTCGATTCAGCATACAAAAATACACTAAAATATGTTATCAGTTGAAAAATAACTGTAAAATCGGATTTTTAAGGAATTTTTTAAAAGTTTAATCTATTTTTTACCCCCTTAGGGGTGGAATTTTAGAAAATCCTTTCTTAGCGGTACTCAATACCATAAGAAGTATTTTTAGCCAAAATTTCAAGATTTTAGGTTCAGTAGTTTTGGCTGCGCGTTGATTAATACAAAATCCAGACTTTCTTTTATATATATAGACTAGCCGCCTTCGCCCGCTACGCTGGTCGGTTTTTCTAAAGAAATCTTGAATGAAACAAAATATATCTGTGAATTTGATCATGCGTTTTAAAGCAATATGGACTTTTACCAGGTGTATACAAACGAATTGCTGAAAGCAATATGAATGTCATTACGCTATTATATCTTTTATTGAGTCATACAAAATTTAGACTGTTAAGGACCAATTTCTTTAGTTGATCTGATAGTGTAGGATTCGGTAAAGAACAATAGAACAATAAGTAATATACTAAAAGCGTTCATGAAAATTATCAATCCAAGTCTCATCAGAATCTGTTAATTGGACTTATTGAAAAGACTGATCGTTCATAATAATTGGGTTTGCCTGATTCTAGAACTTTCATCTATAATTCTGCAATCAAGCAACCTAACAACCAAGCAACAGCAAATTATATGTGCTTTATGCTAAAACATTCACTGAAAAATTAACTAACCGATCAAGTTGCATCGAAATCCACTTAGCAGAATCTTTTAAACTAGAAAATATACCGAAACCTTCCCTAAAAATGATCTAATTAACAGTTTAAATCCCATAAAATTCATTCAGTGGAACCTTTAAAAACAGCAAATCTTTCAAAATTGGGTTCATCTGATTTAGAACTTTCCCCATAATTATTTAACTAAGCAACGTAGAACGTTATGTTTTATACTAACATCTTTTCTGAAAAATTATCTAACTAACAGTGCAAGTCCCGTCAAAATCTACACAGCAGAACTCAAGATATATAAGCGACCGGAATGAAATTTCTCTTTGCATTATATATATATTGAGATAGTTAAATATAACTTTCATAATCGTGTTAACCTGATTATAGAACTCTCTGGGAGGTACGGGTAGGTATATACTGCATCACTTCTGAATTTTTTAAGGAACTCAGCTCAACTTCCATAACTATAGCATATATACTCTCTAGTATACCCTATCTCTGTAGCGTATATCTTCCAATTTTCCTTACTGTACCACTGAGAACGTTTTCCATATAGCTCCGTAACTAAACAACAGAGAATGATATGATAAATATTGAAAAAATTCCTGAAATATTATCTAACTTACTGTGCATTTAATTAGTTGACTTGAAATCTTTCATAATCGGGTTCACCTAATTTTAGAACTCTCGTAGCAACTTAGAATGATGGTTTTTACATTAAACCATTTATAAACCAAATTTACTATTTAACAGTGTAAGTTCTACAAAATTCTGTTCAGTAGAATCTGAGTTATAGTCATATTTACAATATTTACTGCTCATTAAACATTTTTCTTTACATTTGAAATAAACTCAGTAACTGTTTTGGTATTTCCCTGTTATCCCAACACCATTGTCACCAAGCGTAATAGTTGGCACAAAAATGAAATGATACATTTGAAAAAAAAAAAATTTTTGTTGATAAAAAAATGAGCATTTAAAAAATATATCTTTTGAAAATTACAGACTTTGACCTACCATTTTTTTAAATCAATAAAAATAATGGTACTACTTGGTTATCCCGTCGACCAAAAATCTATTGCCAAACTCTAAGATTAAATGTTAATAATGGTTTATCGTAAATGTCACATTTACTTGACTTTAAGCAAGTTACACATATTTACGTCATCAGGTGATTTTATTCGGACGTTTTAAATAAATGTATTTTTATTAATGTTATACTAATTTATTTGTTCTTTCGTTATTTAAAATAAAAATTATGTCAATTTGTATAATTTGGCGAGTGGTTTGGTGATTTATATAATTTGGCGAAATTGGTCGACGGGTACCAAAATAAATACTTAAAAAATAAGAATAAATAAATAAATACTTTGCAAGTAATAAAATATAGCCAATTTAAACTGCAGTCCTGAAATCGTAAATGCATTTTACTACTGAAGCATGGCGTACGTAATACGTATGTCTCACATTGCAGTAAACATTTCATTCTTTTAATGAATACATTCATGGTTTTTTGAACAAAACATTTTTATATGTATAATTGCCGAAACGTCAGTGAAGGCTTACTGTGGAGACACGAAAAGTTTTGATTTCCGTTTGTCTGTCTGTCTGTCCGTCTGTTCCGCGATAACTGCCGCAAAAAGCATCCGATCGGCTTGAAATTAATGTGGCATGTTGATGATGTACTCGGACTTAGCTGTATGGTTTTTGGTTAAATTTGGTTCATTCGTTCGGGAAATATAGAACATTTTATTTTGCTCTGTAATGCTTTTCAATGGCAAGTCAGACGATTTTCAAATTTTCATTTGTTGAAAGAAATGGCTCATATAAAAAATGGATTTAAATGGTAAATTTTTGATGCTGAAATTTTTAAATAAGATTAGTAAATTATTCCTATTAGTTTGCAATTTTGTCAAAACATTTGTCAGAGCTTTTAAATTAGGTGTGTAACTTATGATGGAATTTTATACATGTGTTCGAATAATATAAAACATTTTATTTTATGAATTTACTTATATTTCATTTTTTTTCTTTTAATCGTTGCGTAGCAACTATATCTCATCTAAAAATATCATAAATGTGAAAGTATGTATGGTTTTTAAAGTCAAATCAAAGTTAAAAGGAATGAATTAATGAATGCCTTTGTATAGATATTTGCATATAGATTGATTTAAACGCAGAAATGAAAATAGTATTTATATACTATATAGAATAATATCTTTATTTATGTATTCAACTATTTTGATTATAAAGGAAAAAGTTCGTTATTTTCATACAGAATAAACTGACATTATTCTATTAAACTTTATAAACTTTATTGTTGCCAAAAAAAAAAAAAAAGGGAATAACAGTTTCTCCCAAAGAGTTCATTTTAATTTGTAAGATTTTCACGTGCAAAGGGAAAATGCAGCAAATTACAAATAATAAAAAAGATAAATAGGACAGGAATGAATACATATAAACATTTCACACCAAATACCACCTAAATTAATTTTAGGTAGATTTCGTATGAAATACTACCTATTGGGATTGTTCCTATGTTGGAATTTCTAAAAATGTTTTGCAGATCTACACCGATCATGACTCCTAGAACCCAAAACCACCCTCAGTAAAAAACTTTATCTATCTATCTATCTATCTATCTATCTATCTATCTATATATATATATATCACTTTCTTCTGGACACGATAACTTTCGTAATTCTGCACCAATCTCTTCCAAATTGATACATAAAATCAAAGGGCATAAAATCTCGGTCAAGTTCGTTAATGGGCAAAATCGGACCAAGGGGATGGAAATAGGGAGGGGTTTGTGAAAACAGAACCCCCCCCCCCCCCATAACTTCTTAATTTTTGTACATATCAAATCAGTTTAAAGTTTTTATTACTTCTAAAAATAGGGCCAAAATTTTATGTATCACAGATTTTTGATAAAATTAAAAATGGGCTCAAAGGGCGCAAAAAATAGGGTCTTTGGGCGAAAAAAATTCATAACTTCGTCAATTCTCAAGATATCAATTCCAATTAATTTTATTATAAATCTCCATAACATTATGTACAACTTTTATATTCACATGTTTTTGATAGGACCAATTCGTACCGCAAAAAAAAATTAAAAACGAAAACAAAAAGGGGGTTTGAAGAAGTAAAAAATCCGTAACTCCGTCAATTCAAAAGATATAAAATCCCCATGAATTTATCATATATCTTCTTAATATTGTCTACAACATCTATATAGACAAGTTTTGGATAGGACCAATTCTTACAGCAAAAACAAATTAAAAATAAATAGCGGTTGAAGAAAAAAATCATCTAAGTAAGGGTGTATTCAAATCCAAACTGCGTATTTTCTGACTCATTTTACAGTTCATTTTTGCTCTCAAAGGCTTCCAATTGATACGTTTTCTTACTCAGAAACTATATAATGTACCGTAAGGGTCGATGTTTTGATAGAGGCAGAATATATTTCAAAAAATTATGTCAAAGTGGGCATTTTGAACGGAATTTCCCGAAGCAATTGTGTTATCACTTTCTTCTGGACACGATAACTTCCGCAATTCTGCACAAATCTCTTCCAAACTGATACATAAAATCAAGGGACATAAAATCTCGGTCAAGGTCGTTAATGGGCAAAATCGGACAAAGGGGATGGAAATAGGGAGGGGTTTTGTGAAAACCGAAAAAAACCCCATAACTTCTTAATTTTTGTACATATCAAACCAGTTTAAAGTTTTATTACTTCTAAAAATAGCGCCAAAAATTCATGCATCACAGATTTTTGATAAAATTTAAAATAGGCTCAAGGGGCGCAAAAAATAGGGTTTTTGGGAGAAAAAAATGCCTTACTTCGTCAATTCTCAAGATATCAATTCCAATTAATTTTATTATAAATCTCCTTAATATTATCTACAACTTTTATATTCACAAGTTTTTGATAGGACCAATTCGTACCGCAAAAAAAATTAAAAACGAAAACAAAAAGAGGGATTGAAGAAGTAAAAAATTCATAACTCCGTCAATTCAAAAGATATAAAATCAACATAAATTTATCATATATCTTCTTAATATTGTCTACAACATCTAGATAGACAAGTTTTGGATAGGACCAATTCTTACAGAAAAAACAAATTAAAAATACATAGCGGTTGAAAAAAGAAATCATCTAAGTAAGGGTGTATTGAAATCCAAACTGTCTATTTTCTTACTCATTTTTAAATCCATTTTTGCTCTCAAACGCATCCAATTGCTAGATTCTCTTATTCAGAAACTATATAATGTACAGTAATGATCGATTTTTTGATAAAGGTAGAATATATTTCAAAAAATGATGTCAAAATGGGCATTTTGAACAGAATTTCCCGAACCGATTGTGTTAGAAACGAAAAATATTGTCCTACTGAGAAAATAATTGTTTATTAATCAAGTTTTAATTAATTGAAAGAAAAATAAAAGGGGGGGGTGCCCTTCGTGTGGGTCTTTCTAAGGGAACCTAACCCGTATTTACGCATGGGAAACCACGGTTTCGAAGAAAACCACGAAAACTCCGAAACGGTTAGGCCGACGGGCGCGATTGGGTTCGAACCCAGCACCTCCCGTCTACCAGCTTCGAGAGCAGAACCTCTCAGCCACTGGTGGGGCGTAACCGTTTTCGGAAAAAACGGTCAAATGACTTGCCAGAATGCTGCAAATTTTTAACAGAGTACGACAGTAACAGTAACAGATTCCTCGATTTACACGATTTTACTTGGCCTTCCTTTTCTCATTGGTTGCGATTTCATTTTCGCAATTGCGTATATTAATTGGCACAAAATTTTACATTTTTATGACTGGGGTATATGTAAGGCCATACAAATAAGAAATTCCGTATTGTTTCCTATAAAATGCGATAAAGTGTTGGTTAACTATATATGTTTCTATTAAGAGGAGCAGAGCTGCCAAGCCTCCGGCGTTCTGGATACCAGTATTTTAATACAAAAAAATGTTACTTTATTTAATTGAAACATTTGCGCGATTTAAAAGAACAACATTTTCTGTAAGGTAATAGTGTTGTGCAAAAAGCCTGAGACTTGCCATGTCTGGTGGTGAGTGAAATGTTTTATTTAATGCATTTATCTCTATTTTAATGCTACGTGAACAACGTCCCGTGTAACAGCTTGTAGAGTGTAAAATAAATTATTAAAATAATCCCTATTACGAAAAATGAAACAAAATGCCCGGCTAAGGGAAATAAAAGGTTAGTTAACCTTTCGTAATTTGACCTGAACACAGGTGTGCATCAAATTTCAACGGTGTTTGTAACATCACGATTTTAAATTAAATGTGGATACTATTAAAAGGCTATCACAAAAAATACTTAACGGCGCCATATCACGTTTATCTATTTAGTCAATTGGAAGTGGACATGATGATGAATTATTAACCGTTAGGTTTAGAACTCCCCCTACTTTAGGGTGATTTTAGTAAGTTAATGCTATCGAGTACATTTTTAGATATTTAGATTAGATCTTAGATATAAATATTGCAGAATGGTAATCAAAATTATTATTAGATTTCTAAATTAGATGTCTCAGTTTACATTTCCAAAAGTTCTTTATCCATTAGATACAGATGTTTGTGGTTAGCAGGCAAGTAAATACTGCTGTATGGATATTAGGATAACGTAAAATGCTTGACCAAATTATTGCTTATCCTTATAAATCGCAGTGTAAAAATGAATCTAAGATATAGGATAATCATTAACTGAATCAATAGAAAATTACAAATGCAAAATAAATTACACAACGGGGGGTTCAGGGGGGGGGCACCCCCCTGAAGAAATTTGCTTTATTATATAAAAATTACTAGAATTAGTAGCTCGTGAGAATTTCAGAATATCATTACATAACAACGTGTTTAATTTAACGCTTCTAATGTCTGAAACCATCGAAATATTTTTTTCTCCTTCTATAAATGTTTGTGTAATTTAAAAGTTTAAATTTTGTTTTTGTAGAAAGATTAATATTAAGCAAAATTTGCTAAAAACAATAAGTTGCAGAGATGACGTTGAGGCTCTTGATCTGCAGATTTACTAGTTCCTAACTTCTGAAATAATTGCCGAAACGTCAGTGAAGGCTTACTGTGGAGACACGAAAAATTTTGGTTTCCGTTTGTCTGTCTGTCTGTTCCGCGATAACTGCCGTAAAAAGCATCCGATTAGCTTAAAATTAAGTATGCATGTTGGTAAAATCCCCGGATTTAGCTGTATAGTTTTTGGTTAAATTTGGTTCATGCGTTCGGAATATATAGAACATTTTATTTTGCGACTTAATGCTTTCCTATAGCAATTCAGACGATTTTTCCATTTTTATTTGTTGAAAGGAAATGGCTCATATGATTGAAGGATTTAAATAGTAAATTATGGATGATGTAATTTCTAATTAGAACCATACACTAGTAAATCTGCAGATCAAGAGCCTCAACGTCATCTCTGCAACTCATTGTTTTTATCAAACTTTGCGTAATATTAATCTTTCTACAAAAACAAAATTTAAACTATTTAAATTACACAAACATTTATAAAAGGAAAAAAATATTTCGATGGTTTCAGACATTAAAAGCGTTAAATTAAACACGTTGTTATGTAAGGATATTCTGAAATTATCACGAGCTACTTATTCTAGTAATTTTTATATAATAAAGCAAATTTCTTCAGGGGGGCTCTGCCCCCCTGAACCCCCCGTTGTGTAATTTATTTTGCATTTGTAATTTTCTACTGATTGAGTTAATGATTACCCTATATCTTAGATTTCTTTTTACACTGCGATTTAACTGCGATTATTGCTTATAAGGGCTTATAAGCTTTACACTGATAAGCAATAATTCGGTCAAGCATTTTACGTTATCCTAATATCCATACAGCAGTATTTACTTGCCTGCTAACCACAAATACCTGTATCTAATGGATAAAGAACTTTTGGAAATGTAAACTGAAACATCTAATTTAAAAATCTAATACCTTTATAAATTTTGTTTATAAAAAAAATAATTTTGATTACCATTCTGCAATATTTATATCTAAGATCTAATCTAAATATCAAAAAATGTACTCGATAGCATTAACTTACTAAAATCACCCTAAAGTAGGGGGCTTCTAAACCTAACAGTTAATAATTCATCATCGTTAAATAGATAAACATGATTTGGCGCCTTTAAGTATTTTTTGTGATTTTCTTTTAATAGTATCTACATTTAATTTAAAATCGTGATGTTACAAATACCGTTGAAATTTGACGCAAACCTATGTTCAGGTCAAATTACGAAAGGTTAACTAACATTTCATTTCCCTTAGCCGGACTTTCTGTTTCATTTTTCGTAATAAGGATTATTTTAATAATTTAATTTATTTTACACTCTACAAGCTGTTACACGGACGTTGTTCACGTAGCATTAAAATAGAGATAAATGCATTAAGTAAAACATTTCACTCCCCACCAGACATACCAAGTCTCAAGCTTTTTGCACATCACTATTATCTTAGAGAAAATGTTCTTTTAAATCGCGCAAATGTTTCAATTAAATAAAGTAACATTTTCTGTATTAAAATACTGGTATCCAGAACGCCGGAGGCTTGGCAGCTCTGCTCCTCTTAATAAAAACATATATGATTAACCAACACTTTATCACATTTTATAGGAGACAATACGGAATTTCTTATTTGTATGGCCTTACATATATCTCAGTCATAAAAATGTAAAATTTTGTGCCAATTAATGCACGCAATTGCGAAAATGAAATCGCAAAGAATGAGAAAAGGAAGGCCAAGTAAAATCGTGTAAATCGAGGAATCTTTCTTCGTAGTGCTGGGAAAATACTGCTACAAAAACTATTTTAGGTGGTATTTGGTGTGAAATGTTTATATGTATTCATTCCTGTCCTATATATCCTTTTTTTTATTTTTTATTTGCTTATTCCATTTTTCTTTTGCACGTGAAAATCTTACAAATTAAAATTAACTCTTTGGGAGAAATTGTTATTCATTTTTTTTTTTTTTTTTGGCAACAATAAAGTTTATAAAATTTAACAGAATAATGTCAGTTTATTCTGTATGAAAATAACGAACTTTTTCATTTATAATCAAATAGTTGAATAAATAAATGAAAATATTATTCTATATAGTATATAAATACTATTTTCATTTCTGCGTTTAAATAAATCTATATGCAAATGTCTATACAAAGGCATTCATTAATCCATTCCTTTTGCTTTGATTTGACTTCAAAAAACCATACATACTTTCACATTTATGATATTTTTAGATGAGATGCTGTTGCTACGCAACGGTTAAAAGAAAAAATGAAATATAAGTAAATTCATAAAATAAAATGTTTTATATTATTCGAACACATGTATAAAATTCTATCATAAGTTATACTCCTAATTTAAAAGCTCTGACAAATGTTTTGACAAAATTGCAAACTAAAAAGATTAATTTAATACTCTTATTTAAAAATTTCAGCATCCAAAATTTACCATTTAAATCTATTATTCATATGAGCGATTTCTTTCAACAAATGAAAATTTGAAAATCGTCTGACTTCCCATAGAAAAGCATTATATCACAAAATAAAATGTTCTGTATATTCCGAACGAATGAACCAAATTTAACCCAAAACTATACAGCTAAATCCGGGGAGCTCATCAACATGCCCAGGGAATTTCAAGCCGATCGGATGCTTTTTGCGGCAGTTATCGCGGAACAGACAGACAGACTAACGGAAACCAAAACTTTTCGTGTCTCCACAGTAAGCCTTCACTGACGTTTCGGCAATTATTCATATTAGTTTGAAATTTTGTGTATACATTTGTCAGAGTTTTTAAATTCGGTGTTTAACTTATGGGGGTATTTTATATATGTGTTCCAATAATATATCTTTTTATAAATTTACTTTTTTTCAAAGCACATATTTCATTGTTTTATTTTCATTTAACTGTTGCCTAGCGACGGAACTACACCTAAAAATATCGTAAATGTGAAAGTATTTGTAATTGTTTGAAGTCAATCAAAGTCAAAAGGGACGAATGAATGCCTTTGTGACTTTACATATAGATGAAATTTACCCCAGAAATAAAGAAAGACTATGTTCTACTTATTTTGTTGAAATATTTTTTCTTTTAAATTAAGAAGTTCATTATTTTCATAAGGAATAAATCGACATTTTGCTATAAAATTTAACAATCTTTTTTTTTTTTTTTTTTTTTTTTTTTTTTACCGTTGCCAAGAAAATCCTATCCCAGAATAATAATTTATCCTAAACAGTTAATTTTGATTTGAAAGATTTTCATGTGCAAGAGGAAAATGAAATAAAAAATACACATGAATACGTCTTCATATTGGAAATAAAACTAAAATACGAAAAGAAGGTGAATTTGATCTCATATATCAAAAATAAAACTAATATGCTTTGAGGTTGAAATAAAAAGGGCTTGTGTTATGATATTAATTCTTATTATTAAAAGAAATGTTACTAATATCTCATGGTTTATCGTCTGCACACAGCTAACAGAAATGTTAATTTTTAATAGAAAATTTCAATGAGAAAAAAAAAAAACTTTTGAAAATCAAATATATAGTGAATGTCAAAATTTTACACCGCAAAATTATCGCTGTCGAAAATGACGTCATTGTATTGGGAAATAAATATTCTCATTCTTAAAAACCAAGCATTAACTAGATTACCTAAAAAAATATTTTATGACGAGTGTTACTTCTTAATGCCGCCTCATTTCAGAAAATATGAATGAAAATTATTTTATTTTTAAAAGGAAATTATATTTTCATTCATAAAACCCAAACTTTTAATATAATTGACCACACGCAATGGGCGGAGCTCGCAATGTTTCCCACAAGCATTGGGATATTTGATTGGCGTTTGGCGAGTGCTTGTGGGAAAAATCGAGAAGCTGATTAGCTATAATCTATCGTGACGTTGTATGACGTCAGTAATGCTTGTGGTCCATTGCGTCAATGTGAATCATTTTCTGTCCACCAGTATTGAAAATTAAGGCTCGGAAGTATAAAAAGAAATATAAGATTTGCGATAACCACTAGCGCAATAAATAAAAAGTTACATATGTAAATTAATGAGACCACGGGGAGTTCAGGGGGCGGAGCCCCCCCCCCCTGAAGAAATCTATTTTATTATTTAAAAAAATATCAGAATTAGTAGCTCATGAAAATTATTTCAAAATATCCTTCCATAACAACGTTTTTAATTTAATGCTTCTAATGTCTGAAAACTTCGTATTTTTTATTCTTATAAATAATTACATAATTTGAAAACTTTAAATTGCGGTTTGCAGGAAATTGAATATTACCAAAGTGTGTCTAAAAACAGTGACTTGCAGAGCTGACGTTGAGGCTCCTGATCTGCAGATTTACTAGTTTTATTGTAGCTTCCTCATCATCAGATAACTGCGAAATAGTAAAATCTATATCAGTATCAGTATTAAATATTTTCTATTCAAAAAATAACAAATTAAAAAGTTTTGCGAGATTATGATGGTATAAAATATATTCCATCATTAAAAATTCCTGCATAAAAATATTCACGTTCAATAATTAGTAAATGTTAATGTGTGGCACGGTTTGCAATAAAAATCATTTGCACGATTAGGGTTGAAATAAATGGCGCGATACCATACATTTTGGCATGGTATCGCGACGAAAATTAGAACGAAAAAGTACCACAGTTTTAGGTAGCTTTCTTTACAAAAAAGCTACCTATTGCAGCCGTTCGGAGGAAAGCGATTTCAAAAAATTTTGGTATATTTTCATCGATCATGAGCCCCAGACCCCGAAACCACCCTCCGTTCAAAATTGATATATATATATATATATATATATATATCTGACCTATGTCACACTGTAACTCCCGTAATTATGAACCGATTTCGATGTAATTCGGTGTGTACATAGTACATACCAATGTCTCGACCGAGTTCGTTGGCCAGCTTCATCCGCCGTTTTGTTTCAAAATGGCGGCCATTTAAAATTTTTAAAAAAATTTAAAACTTGAAATGTGGTTTCAAAAAATTAAAAATGGAAAAATATTTTTTTCTTACGTATTTGACCTTTATACAAAGATTCCGGAGCAGTTTTTGTTTCGTCTATATCTTAAAAAATGGCTGAGTTATAGCATTTTGAATTTCTAGCGTGGCTGACATTTTGAAACGTCCTGAATTTTGTCACGCGATAAAAGGCGTATTTATGAACCGATTTGGATGTAATTCGGTGTGAACATAGTACATACCAATCTCTCGACCGAGTTCGTTGGCCAGCTTCATCCGCCATTTTGTTTCAAAATGGCGGCCATTTAAAATTTTTTTAAAAATGTAAAAATTGAAATGTGGTACCAAAAAATTGAAAATGGAAAAATATTTTTTTCTTATGTATTTGACCTTTATACAAAGATTTCGGAGCAGTTTTTGTTTCGTCTATATCTTAAAAAATGGCTGAGTTATAGCATTTTAAATTTCTAGCGTGGCTGACATTTTGAAACGTCCTGAATTTTGTCACGCGATAAAAGGCGTATTTATGAACCGATTTGGATGTAACTTCGTTTATACATAGTACATACCAATGTCTCGACCGGGTTCGTTGACCAACTTCACCCGCCATCTTGTTTAAAAATGGCGGCCTTTTAAATTTTTAAGAAAAATTTAAATTTGAAATGTGGTACCAAAAATTGAAAATTGAAAAAATATTTTCTTCTTATGTGTTTGACCTTGATAAAAAGATTCGGGAGCAGATTTTGTTTCGTCTATATCTTAAGAAATGGCTGAGTTATAGCATTTTGAATTTCTAGCGTGTCTGACATTTTGAAACGTCCTGATTTTTCTCACGTAATAACAGGCGTATTTATGAACCGACTTGGATGTACCTTGGTGTGTACATAGTACATACAAATATCTCGACCGAGTTCGTTGGCCAGCTTCATCCGCCATCTTGTTTCAAAATGGCGGCCATTTAAAAAAATTAAAAAATAAAAAAATTTAAATGAGATACCAAAAAATTGGAAAATGAAAAAGATTTTTTTTGTATGTGTTTGACCTTAATACAAAGATTCCGGAACAGTTTTTCTTTCGTCTATATCTAAAAAAAATGGGTGAGTAATAGCATTTTTAATTTCTCTTGTGGCTGACATTTTAAAACGACCTGATTTTTGTCACGCGATAACAGGCGTATTTATGAACCTATTTGGATGTAACTTGGTCTGTACATAGTACATACCAATGTCTCGACCGAGTTCGTTGGCCAGCTTCATTCGCCATCTTGTTTCAAAAGGGTTGCCATTTAAAAAAAATTAAATTTAAAATTCAAAATGAGGTATTAAAAAATTGGAAAATGAAAAAGATTTTTTTTATGTGTTTGGTCTTGATACAAAGATTCCGGAGCAGTTTTTGTTTCTGAAAATTTGTTCTTTTGTTGATATCTTAAAAAATGGTTGATTTATAGCTCTTTGAATTTCTAGCATGGCTAACATTTTGAAACAATCTTGTATTTGTCACGCGATAACACACGTATTCGCCTATTTCGATGTAAGAAGGCATGTGGATAGTATACATCAACACCTCGACCAAGTTCGCTGGCCAGATTCATCAGCCATCTTGTTTCAAAATGGCGGCCATTAAATTAAAAAAAATATATATATTTAAAGTGAGGTGCAAAAAAATTAGAAATTGAAAAAGGTTTCTTTCTTAAGTATTTGATCTTGATATAAGGATTCAGGAGCATTTTTTGTTTGTCTTTACCTTAAAAAATGGCTCAGATATAGCAGTTTCAATTTCTATTGTGGGTGACATTTTGAAAAATCTGATTTTTTGCATGCGACAGCACTCCTACATATTAACCGATTCCGATGTGAGTGAGCATGTGCACAGCAATTACTAAGGTCTCGACCAAGTTCACTGCTTAGCCTCATCCACCATGTTGTCTTAAAATGACAGGCACTTTAAGAAATTGCCGAATTTGGCAGCCAAATATAAGTTAATTTAAAGAAAAGCAGCTTGGATAAAGCTGACTAATTTCGCGAAATTCTCATTCATTATATTGATAAAAATTAGTATTGAATCTCCTATATTCGGTTTCCACTAAATTGAGCTTCGTGTTTTTGCATGATATAAGTTGGCTTTTTTTAAATAAGGATTATGAAAGCTACCTCTTCCTCCCGGCACTGGCCGGAAGGACTTTTTTTTTTATTTAGTTTTAGTTTTTGAGGCATTTGAATTTTTTTTCTAATTGACGAAGTTGTTTTATTTTAACCAAAAGGATTGGTTAAAAAATTATTCAATTTGAACTTTTTCCCTTGTTATAGTAACAGAATGAAAAGAATGAGTTTTTAGAAATTATCACTTGAAAAATTCAGGTTTTGGCGCCAAAGATAGTGCCAAATTAGAAAAATATGAAATATCTCTCGAACTATTGGGCTTAAAAGAATTTAGTTAGTACCATTCGATTCAGCATACAAAAATACACCTAAATATGTTATCAGTTGAAAAATAACTATAAAATCAGATTTTTAAGGAATTTTTTAAAATTTCGTTCTCTTTTTAACCCCCTTAGGGGTGGAATTTTGGAAAATCCTTTCTTAACGGCACTCACTCTATATCATAAAAAGTATTTTTACTCCGATTTTCAAGATTTTAGGTTCAGTAGTTTTGGCTGCGCGTTGATTAATACAAAACCCAGACTTTCTTTTATATATATAGATTATATATAATATTTTCTCAAATCATCCCACTACATCCTCTCATTTATTAATAAGAATTGAGATATATTTATTGAAGCACAAATATTTACTCTTTCTTATTATTTTTATAATACAATGTTACATCTTACAAATTTGTTTTCGTAGGTTACTTTACCGTTATAAACATCGGGAAAGCAATAACGATTTGCTTACTAGTCATGGTATGAAAAATAATTTGATTTCAGAAAACTTTTAGATGCCCCCCCCCCCCCTTCCTACCTCTCTTTTTAAAATAATTGTTGCTTGCATTATTTTAAGTCTTCGTTCACTTGAAGCAGATTTTTTAAAGCAAATTTTATAGAACCTGGGCCTATTTATTTTTAATAAAATGATTATATTTAATTATATGTAATTACATTACTAATATTTTAATTAATTTCATTTTCATTTTTGTAACTATTTTGTCATGTTTTGTTTTCTTAATTACTTTTTCCTGATCTTTTCTCTGAAAATAAGTTTCATAAATTTGTATTTAAGTTTTATTATTAATTATATTAATAGTTTTAAATTTCATTAGCTTTAAATATAAAAAAATTAAACAGGTAAATGATAAATTTCAGTTTATAGCTACTATAAAATATAACGATAAACTGAATATATAATATATTATGTATTAAGTTTATTTTAATGTAAAATTTTGTAATTTATATTAATAATGTTATTAATTTAATAAATTAAGAATATTTTAAATTAAAAATTATATTTAATACAATGTTAATTTAATTTTTATACGAAAATTACTAACTATTTTAATAATAATTAATAGCAATTATTCATCAATTAAAGTTTTTATTCAAATTTTTTTATTTATTATTCCAATAAAATAAAATAAAAATAAAGAATTTTTTTGCTAAATCAGTCAAAAACATAAATTATTATTTATTAATGGAAGCAGTTAGTTTAATTATTTATTATTGGTATTATTAAGTAATTATTAATTAATAATAATGCAACATTCTACAAATACGTAAAAATTATTTTTAACAGCGTTAGGATATTATTGTTCAAATGTAGATTTTGATTTTTTTTAAGCATAATTATATTTTAATATTCACAAAGAGCAACATATTAATTATATTTATAGAGCAAGACAAATATTATAAACTAGCTAACAAATAAATAAACAGCATATTTATCCTCAAAATTCCTTATTTTTATACATCCTAATGAAGTTTATAACATTATAGTAACCGAAATTTAAAAAAATATATATATTTGCATTTACCCTGTAATAACCATTATGTAGTTCATGTAATAGTTTTTAAACAAGTAATTGATAAATTAGCTATATAAACTATTAATAATTTAAATAATTTTGAATTGTTATTAATAAATACATTTAACCAAACCAATTAAATTTTCGATATTTTTTAATCTCACAATATAATTGCTTCCACGGTATCTAGAACTAGCGGTAGGGATCACGCGCATCCTTCTTCTCTCTGATGACGTCAGCTGGACACCAACGTTTCTCTCCCCAGATCCTGAGCAGTGTTGTTTATGCTGTCTTTTACTTGCAGGAGCAATTCTTTTCAGTAAAGCGCTCCAATATTTCGTCTTTGATGACAAATATATTTTTCCCATTATGTGTATTTTCAAGGAATTGAATATTTATATTTAGATGTATATATATACAACATATATATATTAATATAAACTGACTTAATACTTTTAATTTATAATATATCATGAAATAAAATGTAAGTTTATTGCTTATCAATTAATCCAGCACAAATTTAGTTTTAAACAGTAGAACATGGCGATAAGCAAAATTTTAATGACAACTTTATTATGTGAAAAGATTATTTTCGTTTCTTCGCGAATACGTTAAAAGCCAATTGACAGGCTCGTAGATTGTTTAGAAAAAAAAACTTTGGATGATTTATTAGATAAATACCATGTTGCTTGGCAGAACTATTTTGGGGAGGACTTTTAAAGGCAAAAAGATCTAAATATTCCCGTTTCTGTGCTAGTTTAAATCTTATTAAGTAAATACGCTAACTTCTAAACCGAGAAGGCAAACAAAAGGATGAAAAAAATCATACGCATTTTTACTTTTTTAATTATCATATTTTGATTTCCTTTAATGGCCGGTTCTGCTCTCGAAGCTGGTAGACGGGAGGTGCTGGGTTCGATCCCAATCGCGCCCGTCGGCCTAATCGTTCGGAGTTTTCGTGGTTTTCTTCGAACCTTGGTTCTCCAAGCGTTAATACGGGTTAGGTTCCCTTAGAAAGACCTCCACGGAAGGCACTCCCCCCCCCTTATGGGCCTATATCCCACGTGCAGATAATTGGCCGACATAAATACAACCAACCAACCTTTAATGGCCGGTGGAATGTTAGTATAAAGCCTACGAAGGAACGTCAACCTCTTCCACCGTTTCGCAGGTCACTCTTTTTTTATATTATTATTATTTTAAGGGAAAGAGGCTCTCACAAGCTTAGGCCATATAGACTTGTGATACGAAAAAAACCCTTCCGCAAACTAAAATTTGTTAATCTTGAACTATTCTATATCTTACACGTATTCGACTCAATATTTTCAGATTATATACATATTTTACAAATTGACTTGATTTACATATTATTGAATTTCTGTTATATACATATATACATTTCTTAAAAACAGAATTTTTTATGAATCTTTGCGTTAAACACTACTGTACAATTTTCTTCATTTTCTTCACATTTTTTCTTTCTTGGTTCATATTACGCTTAAAATTTTTTTTCATTTTACGCTTATTCAAGGCTTTCATTCTAATGAAAGTCCTGGTTCTTACAAATGTCATGACTACAAAGTCATCAAATGCCGGATATTTACTTTTTATTATATCTTTTAATATCTGAAAAACATTCGGTTGTTGGTTAATAAAAGTTCCATGAAACTGGTTAAATATTTTTTCCATTTTTATTACAGCATCAAAACATTCCTCTGTTGGTTTCATTAACAAGCCTCTAGAAATTGTCTGCAGCCAATTTTTTCCAGAAAAGTGGGCATCTTTAGTCAAACTACCATATTTTGGTGCTTTTTCTGGATCTTTCTTTTTAATTCGGTATGCGATATATCCTGCAATCATTTCTAATAATTCTTTTTTTTCTTTCACTATTTGACCGAAACTTTCATCATTTTCTTCAAAATCATTGAGAAACCCATCCACTGCATTTGCGAATTCTTCTTCGTCGTTTTCGATTTGATAAGACACATCATTGTTTTCCTTTATATGATGCAAAGGAATTTCATCTGTGTTTTGTGATTTTTGAAGATCATTTAAGATGTCTGCGCTCAGAGTTTCGACGTCATTTTCAGCTAGACAGCTGCTACTATTAAATATTTCATTGGCATTGCGGCTCATAATTAAGGATTTAATTCTATGTGTTACTGTTGTGGGAAGAGGGTGGTCATAAAATCTTCCCAGTCCCCGAATTTGGGAAAAATAGCTTTCGAGAACATCTTGGTTACATCTCGATGACATAACGTATGAGTAACCCTCAGATTTCAAATCCTTAAAAAGGCCTCGGAGACTGGTTATTGAGATTAAAAATCCTTTCTGAAAAGGTAGCAGGCCGACTATTTTCGTTTTCTCTTTCTCATTCTTTTGATTTATTTTTACTTTTTCTACCACTCTCATGGTGTTAATTAGATTATATAACTTTTCTAGTGCTTCGTCCTGTTCCTTAATAAAATTTCCGTATGCACTTTTTAAAAAATAAGTTTTACAAAATGGAACTCGAGAGTTAAGAACATCAAAGCCATTGTTTACAATTTCTACCATTTCTCCTACGTGTTTAAATTCGGGGAAATTGTAAGAAATCGATTTTGCAACTGTCAGTGAAAATAGCTCTGCAGCTTTTCTGACATTCTGTCTTTCTGTTCCAACTGCTAGAATATGCTTCATAGTCAGCTTGTGCGCGTACTGCAAGTCCCCTTCACCGCTCTGCATTTCAATTAATTTTACGAAAGGCTCTTTTGTAACTAATTTTCCACTCTGAAGTTTATAGCCGTCATCAATTAGGTGATTCCTTAGTAGTTTTAAAGTATGTGGAATATCACAAAATACCCATACATTTCTCTCTTCAAATGATGGATTTTTCATTGATGAATTATTTGGCGATATGTTTAAATCGGTCACGAGTTTTCTATTTGATGGCCCCATGTCGGAGACGAATCCTCTAATTTTGAAACCAGTTTTTTCAACAATTAGAATAGTCTCTATCAGCAGTTCCTTTGTTATTGCTGTATCAAAATGATAAAATATTGGCTGCATCCATTTTCCAACTAAACTTCTTATAACCATAACTTGTACATTATTATGGGGTCCCCTTATTATTTCATCAATTTGATCGAAACATAGTTCACTCTTGACCTTCATTTCATCAGAACTAAGGATGACATCTTTTTCATACTCTTGAAACAATGTTGCTTGCGCTTTTAAAATACCCTGACTCAGGTTAATAAATCCTGGTGGAACTGAAAACTGCCTAAGACGCCGTTTTATGGTAATTTCGCTGGGAAGAGGAAATTTTAATACATCTCTAACAAATATCATAGCTTTATTTGAGATGCATCTTAGAGTAATGGCCTTAGAAATGTCTTCAGGAGACCAATTAGAACATCTTCCTTTTAATACGAATTGATGCTGGCTATCTGAAAAAGTACCTCTTATTGATTGATACTTGTTCTTTAAGTGCGTTAATTCGCTATTTGCTGTATTCAAATGCTCTTTTAATTCCACGACTTGAAGTTTTAAATCTTCATTTTCTTTTTTCAAAGATTCTAAAGTAATACGTAGTTTTTCATTATCGCATTTACAACTGTTTGTTTTTTCGAAATTTTTTTCTTCATTACTTAAAGGATTTTCAACATTACCTCTATCATTAGTTGTAGACAAAAGTTCTTCCACTTCTTTACGAACATTGCGTTTTTCTGCTCGTATTCTGCGATGATCATTAAGCATGTCAGGATTTAAAACTGCACTACATGCAGGCAAATTTAAATGAGGAATAGCATCTGGTTTAAGAATAATTTTCCTGGGAAGATTTAATAATTCATTCTTTAAATCACGCAAGTAATCATTTTCATCAAAATGGGCCGAACACACTCGGGCTACATTCACAGAAAATGAATCTGCTCGTCGGCAATTATTAATCCATTTAGATCTGACTTTTCTGCCCTTCGGAAATCTATGGAATTTAATATTTGATTCCTTCTGCTGTCTATCGTGATGACTACAACCAGCTATTGCACAGCAAACCATGATTAGCAAGTAAAAAATTGAATCACAGAGAAAAAATAGCAACGTACATTCATCTCGAAGATAACTAACTTAACTGACCAATACTTGGAAGAGCGTGGGAGTGAAAGCGCTCTGGTGTCCAGATGACGTCAGAGGTGGGAGAGTGTTACTGCGCATACTTTCGTGATCCCTACCGCTAGTTCTAGATACCGTGATTGCTTCCAACATCTGCAAGGGACCGAAATGTCCTGCTTTTAAATACAAAAAATAAGTTACCTATTACTTTTATGCTATGTTAAAGGTATCCATGACTGAAATAATGGATGTCGATTGATGGAATTCTGAATGTTTTGACTTATTGCTGTCATTAAAATTAAATTTTAATTAACAATGGAAAACTTGACAATGGATAAATTTTATTGATAGATTTCTATAATATTAAAGTAAGTGAAATATAACAATTATAATAATTAAGTAAAAAATATTTTTTAAAGAAATTCCTTTTAATGTTGTGCATTACTTGCAAATTTATCTTATAAATAAGTATAAAAAAGTACACATATGACCATTTTTACAATACAGATAAAATATTTAAAAAATTAAAAGTGATAAAGAGCTTACCGGTAAGGATCTTTGGGAAATTTAAAATATTTTCTACTAGAATCTGATGCTCGATTTATTCCACAGTATGCACATTTGTCGCGGTTTTTACTTCTGACAGAGCTGTAATGGTAAACATAAATGAAAATAAACATTGAATTTTTCCAGTCATAAGGGGAAAAAAGTTCTGAAAATCTATAAAAATAATACTCACACTGCGTCCTGCATCGCTGAAGATTTTTCCATTGCTAATATAGAAGAATAGAGAAGATCATCCAAAATACAGTCATATTAAAAAATCTGTTCGTAGTCTCCAAGTCAAAGAAAACAAGACGAACTGTCAAAGAAATGTCGTTTTGAATTCGCGCGGGGGAGTTGGCGCGAGGGTGTTACGTTAGATTTACTACAAAAAATTTTTGCGAATTGGCGGATGCAATGAAGCATGCCTATGATCGTATCTCCCCTTTGAGTGTGTTTCCCAGCATAGCTGTTTGCACTGTTTCGGTTAGTTACGGTTTCCAAAGCCTTCCCTTCTTTCCCTCTATACGTTCTTTGGCTGATTGCGTCCCAAGTTGTCTTTTCATGCGTAAATTTAGTTAAGGCAAATAAATTGAAGCGTGAAGAAGGGAAACTTCCATAGACGCAATGTAAATCCCCGACTGTCAGCGAAACAGTGCAAACAGCTAAGCGGTAGAAGTCGCATAAAGGGTCGAATAAAACAGAGTTTACTTGGCGCACTTTTACGTGATCGCCAGTAGCAATAATTATCAAAATGAGGAGTAACGCTGTGCTTACCGCTGTCCCTTATCCACACGAAAGCCGTCCGCTTCCCTCCCCACCCTCTTTTGGTGGATGGAGCTTCTCTCCGAGTGAGAAACACCTTTAGTGGAAGTTAGGTCAAAGATCGTACAATACGTTAGATGAATGTGTTAGATTTCAAGTGTAAGGGGAACTTTCGATACGTGGAATTTATTATTTTACAGAGTGCTGCATCCCTGAAGATTTTTCCATTGTACGTATTCATCGGCTATCTACTTGCAATACAGAATATATATTATAACAACAGAACATAAACAGATCATATTAAAAATTCTGTCACAATCGCTGTTAAGTCACAAGTCAAACTGACAAAGATATGACGTTTTGAATTCTCGCGGGGCGTTGGCGCGAAGGCGTTATCTTAGGTTTACTAAAAAAAAAAAAAAAAAATTGGCGAATTGGTAGGTGCAATGAAGAATGCCTATGATTGGATCTCCCCTTTGAGTGTGTTTCCAGTTACTGTTTCCAAAGTTCTTCTCCAACCCTTCTTTCCCTCTACGTTCTTTGGTTAAGGTGTAATCCCGTCTCAAGTAGAGCCCTTATATTAAAGGCAGTATAGGGCAGGCTATATTTTATACTTAGCCTTTACTATAGAGAGACCTAATAGCTCTTTTCGATCCTTTAATATTTAGAAATTTTTACCTTTGTTTTCAGCTGCTTTTTTTGTTCAGACTTTTAAAGAAACGATTCGTGAATAACTTTTATTTATAGTTTTTTTTCAATTTTAATTATTGTTGGCATGATTTCAACATTTTGGATATTTAGAACTATTTTTTTGAAGGAAAAAGATATATATATATATGAATAAGTTTACTGTCGATATCATCTATGTATATATTTATCTAAGTGATTATTTTATCTAATTGATTAATTTTTTAATTCAAGTTTTTTTTTATCTAAGTGATTATTTTATCTAATTGATTAATTTTTTAATTCAAGTTTTTTTTTTTCAATGTACAGTATTATTGTTTTTATGTATGCATTTATTAGTACATTATTATTATTTTATTAAGGATGGGTACCAAGAGCATTAAGTATTTTCCCAGGCAAGTGTTTTGCTAAGGGGAAAGCTTAATTGCCAGTTACTATCTGTATGTATGATATTACGATGTAAAGTAAAGAATTGGACAGTTTTGGTACAAAAGAGGGACTTTTATGACCTCATGTTTTATGGGACAGCTGCAGGATCTTCGTGTGGGAGCCCGCGGTCTCGTGGGAAAGTGGGGTTTGAAATATCGGATGTAGGAGGGTCGAAAGGCCCCGTGCATTCCGGGGACCCACTGACCACTGGCCGACACGAAGGCGGGTCCAGGCAGCGGCGAGTGGTTGGAGATTTTAATTATGCTGAATATGTTAATTCGCATCCACCACTCAGGGCCGCACATGCAAATTTTTAACAGAGAGAGATTTTCTTTTTCTCGAAAAAAATACAGAGTTACAAAAAGAGTTCCAGAGTGCGGTGGTTATTTTTTTCAAGCCCTTTTTGGCTGATCTGCCCATGTTTACTTGCTCTGTCTATGACGAGCAATATAGTAGTGTTAATTTTTTTTAAAAAAATGATTTAAACATTTTTGCTTTTTGGCCCAGACCGGGGTGGAATTTAGTGTAAATAAAACTAAAATTACGGAACACGAATATGTGTGTTGTGGTTCTACAAACAAAAAAAAAAGAATTTTTGGATATATATATATATACTGTCAAGTCTACAACTCTAAAAGGATCTTGTGACCCCAATGGGGAAAAAGGTACGATGTTATGGATGTTCTCTTTTCTATTGTGTACCGTTTTAATATCAAATGTTTTGAATTGGGAATAGGGTGCCCAGGAGAACTTGTCAACTTCAATTAATATCCAAATTAGTGTTTTTTTTCATGAGTTATTATTTTGGATGGTAAAAGTATAAATTATTTAATTGTAACTTAATATAATTTGCCTGTGGTGTAAATAAATGATGTATTATTATTAATTCCCTTCTTTGTTATTATTTGTTAAAAGTCTTGCTAATTACTTATTTTACGTATTTAGAAATTACCTGACTGCTTAATATTATTATTAGACCATATATGTAAAAGCCATAATTAAATTTATCTTGTAGGGTTGGTTTGTCTGAAAATTGGGGAGTTATATTTAGTGGTTTTGATTTTATTATATATTTCCCTTCAAACCAATTGGCCATAGGTTAGTTATCTTCTAAACATTTCACAACGCATTGTCTTATTTATTCAAGATAAACTTTTAGGTAAATGACCGTAGGTTATCTATTAACTAACTAGGCTTTACGATCACCAGGTCCTCTATAATTAGAGGCCCCTATAAGATAGATTTTCTTTTGGATCAAGTAAGTTCGGAGAAAAGGGTGCGCCCAACACTCTTGTTAGCTTGTGTTAGGGAATTTATAGATAAATTAAGATATTCATTAACCTAATTTTTAATAGTTGTCTAGATCTTGCCAGCAATTATATATACATATAATGTAAGATCTTTTTAAAATGAGTTTAAATTATTATTTGTTTATGTTTCTGTTAAAAGGAAATATATGTATATATATGAAATAATATATATACATATATGATCTTGCATTATGTCTTGTATATAATGATCTTGCATTATGTCTAAAAGAATGAAAAATGTTAAGTAATTGAAAAATGTTTTCTTTTGAGACATCGTTTTAACTCTTTTGTAAATGGAATAAAATAAAATCTTTTAATTTCATTCTGATATATTTTTTAATTTTATTTGTGATAGCAATAAATTCTGTGCAATTAATCATTTCAGCCTCCTCATTTAAAAATATAAGTGACAGATTTTTATGTATTTATATGCCACTTAAATATTCGCATAAGTTTCCGTTTTGATTCGAAAAAAAAAAAAAAAAACTGTGAAAAGAACATTATTTTAATGTTTAACAAAAGAGGAATAATAATATAATACATTACTATTGCGTTATATATATATATATCACATTATTAGCGATATGTCTTTTACAAGATCTGATCTGAGAAAAATGGACCATTCACAACTCTTACAACCTAGATTTCCCCTTTCTTATTAAATTCATTTAAAATAATTTGCCCGATTTCAGTCACCGCATTTCCTTTCTTCGTGCTACAAATGTAATATCGCTAAACCTGATGATTTAAATTTTTTCTCAATTATTAATAATAATAATACCCCAAACACGTCCCCCTCTCCCCACCTATCACACTGAGTTAAAATCTTAATTTTTCTTTAAAAAGATGACTATTAATTGTGTTAATAGAAAATGTTGAACGAAAATAATAAGAATATTCTCGTGCATATAGATTTTACTCAGCACCTTTAGAGCTGTTGATGAAGTATATATATATATATATATATAAACATTTACAATTTTACATTACAGTACATAATTCCTAAATGACAAAATTACAAAATATTCTCAGAGCTATTTGGTAAAAACACCTTTTTATTAATTTGAATTTTTATGTTTTACAGGAATATTTAACTATTTAATAATCATAGTATTATTATTATTATTGTTTACTCTCTAAGATAAGGAAAGAAAAGGCGGTGAGTGAAATCTGGGAAATAATTTTAAATGAATTTATTAAAAAAGTGGAAATAAAGGTTTTAGCTGTGTGAAGTGTCCACTTTTCTGAGACTGAATTTTGTGAAATACAGATCTCTGATAATGTCACTATAATATAAAAACATAATAATACTATCAACATAAAAATAATTTAAAAGTACACTAATATAAAAACGTAATAATAATGTATTAACAATATATAGTATATTTATCTTTTTTTACTACACTAGTACAATAATTATTAAAGGTACACATACATTAAGACAGACTTTAAATGCAATTAAATACAATAAACCCAACTGGAGTGAAAAATTAGCCGGGGCCAGGAATCGAACCTGGGTCGACAGCCTAACGTGCTGTTGCTCTACCGTTAAGCTACCCTGGCCGATCTCCTAGCCTGGCAATTTCTCACTAATAAACCAAGTTGGGGAACGTCACCGTCCATCTATCAGATAGCACAGGATGACGTGACAACGATGAATAAATTTCTTTTTCCATCGATCCACAATATATATTAAAGCACATAAATTAACGTCTGAATTCCATTTTTAATTATTAAAGGTACACATACATTAAGACAGACTTTAAATACAATTAAATACAATAAACCCAACTGGAGTGAAAAATTAGCCGGGGCCAGGAATCGAACCTGGGTCGACAGCCTAACGTGCTGTTGCTCTACCGTTAAGCTACCCTGGCCGATGTCCTAGCCTGGCAATTTCTCACTAATAAACCAAGTTGGCGAACGTCACCGTCCATCTATCAGATAGCACAGGATGACGTGACAACGATGAATGAATTTCTTTTCCCATCGATCCACAATATATATTAAAGCACATAAATTAACGTCTGAATTGCATTTTTAATTATTAAAGGTACACATACATTAAGACAGACTTTAAATACAATTAAATACAATAAACCCAACTGGAGTGAAAAATTAGCCGGGGCCAGGAATCGAACCTGGGTCGACAGCCTAACGTGCTGTTGCTCTACCGTTAAGCTACCCTGGCCGATGTCCTAGCCTGGCAATTTCTCACTAATAAACCAAGTTGGCGAACGTCACCGTCCATCTATCAAATAGCACAGGATGACGTGACAACGATGAATAAATTTCTTTTTCCATCGATCCACAAAAAATATTAAAGCACATAAATTAACGTCTGAGTATTAGTGAGTCTGTTTATTAGTGAGAAATTGCCAGGCTAGGACATCGGCCAGGGTAGCTTAACGGTAGAGCAACAGCACGTTAGGCTGTCGACCCAGGTTCGATTCCTGGCCCCGGCTAATTTTTCACTCCAGTTGGGTTTATTGTATTTAATTGTATTTAAAGTCTGTCTTAATGTATGTGTACCTTTAATAATTAAAAATGGAATTCAGACGTTAATTTATGTGCTTTAATATATATTGTGGATCGATGGAAAAAGAAATTTATTCATCGTTGTCACGTCATCCTGTGCTATCTGATAGATGGACGGTGACGTTCCCCAACTTGGTTTATTAGTGAGAAATTGCCAGGCTAGGACATCGGCCAGGGTAGCTTAACGGTAGAGCAACAGCACGTTAGGCTGTGGACCCAGGTTCGATTCCTGGCTCCGGCTAATTTTTCACTCCAGTTGGGTTTATTGTATTTAATTGTATTTAAAGTCTGTCTTAATGTATGGTGTACCTTTAATAATTAAAAATGGAATTCAGACGTTAATTTATGTGCTTTAATATATATTGTGGATCGATGGAAAAAGAAATTTATTCATCGTTGTCACGTCATCCTGTGCTATCTGATAGATGGACGGTGACGTTCCCCAACTTGGTTTATTAGTGAGAAATTGCCAGGCTAGGACATCGGCCAGGGTAGCTTAACGGTAGAGCAACAGCACGTTAGGTTGTCGACCCAGGTTCGATTCCTGGCCCCGGCTAATTTTTCACTCCAGTTGGGTTTATTGTATTTAATTGTATTTAAAGTCTGTCTTAATGTATGTGTACCTTTAATAATTAAAAATGGAATTCAGACGTTAATTTATGTGCTTTAATAGTACAATAATGTTCGTTTGACAGTTCTTTAAAATAAAATGGAAACTTATGGGAACATTTAAACAGGAATGAGATTTCCGACTTTTTTCATACCGGTATTATCTTAGAGAAAATGTTATTTTATTTAATCGGAACATGTTTCTGATTTAAAAGAACACTATTTCCCCTAAGATTATACTGGTATGCAAATGTCGGAAATCTCATCCCTGTTTAAATGAACAACATATACATAAGCATCTGTCGCTTACCATGTTTTAAAATAAGAAGGCTGAAAATCATCAAAAATTTGAATATTATCCATCGCTGTTACAGCATGTATGCCCAGCGTACAGCCAAGTAACGTGGCTGCGAAACAAACAAATATTGAAGTTCTTGGTGGGAAAACATGGCCTTTCCTTGTTGCTTTCATGTAGAATGCGCGCGCATATCAACTCGACAGTGCTTCGTCCTTGGCACGCGCCGCTTCATGCTTCATCCTGTAACTTTTACTTTCCTTCTATGTTGAAAGCAAAGCGATATAAGTAAGCGTTCTATCTTAAATGGGAGAAATAACCGCAAGTTTAAAAGCGAGGTCACATCAATCAATGTCATGCGCCACGTAGCGGATGGAGTATGAACTACAGGTAGATACCTAACTGTTTTCTTACTCACACCACTAAAATTATAAAGTTTTTTTCACCTTGATTAATAACTGAAGTGCCTTTGGTAAGGACAACATTCTTTCTATTATTCTCCTTATCCTAGCGGGCGTCCTCCAGGGGAGCGTGTTGGGCCCATTTTTATTTAACATTTTCTTTAACGATATCCCACGCTCCTTGCACAATCACCTCACTCTTTATGCGGACGACACCTGTATTTATGCTTCGGCACACCACCCGTATACTCTATACAGGTACCTACAGACTCATGTTGATGACTTCATGAACTGGTGTATGCTTTGGCGCGTTGTCATAAATGAAACTAAAACTACTGCAGTATATTTCTCTCGCAAAATAATTTTCCCGAACAGAATCATTATTAATAACACTGTTATCCCTTGGTCAGACCAAGCTAAGTATCTTGGGGTCATTCTGGACCGCCGCTTAACTTGGAAAAAGCACATTTTCTCCATCAGAGGTAAAGTCGCTGGAGCCTTTAACTCTATAAAACCTCTCCTTAACAGTAAAAGCTTGTCTGTCCACAATAAATTAATTCTCTATAATTCATGCATCCTTCCCATCATAACCTATGCCAGTCCGGTCTGGGGCTTCACATGTAAGACCACTATGGACACCCTTAGTCGCTTGCACAATTCCAACCTGCGTACTGTCCGTAACGCCTCTCGTTATCTTCGCAACTCCACGGTCCGAAGAGACCTAAAAACTACTACCTTACGTAAGCGCATAAACGACTTAGCCTTAAAATTTTATGAAAAAATTTTCGACCTCCCTAATGAAATCGTAGCGGAGCTGCCGGATTATGACGCTTTTGAACCCCACCATCGGAAACGCCCCAGGTTTTCATAATTATGGACACTCAGTAACATCTGAGTTCACCACGCTATACTTTGCCTCTTCTATATTTTTCTTACCTTTTTATATATTTTTCTTATCATAAAAAAAAACAAAAAAATACCTCTCTATATACTATAGAGACCATAAAAATTGTAAAACTTAAAAAATATAATGTATGGCCCTGATTAGTCCCTTTTTTGGTTGGATGTTGTGGTCTTTGCCACCCTAGCTTTTCTTGCCCATGCTTGGTGAGTGTTTCTCTGAACAGTACTAACTTTAACTTTCTAAATTCCTTATAGTAGTTATACAACTACAGTTTGACTTTACTTATTTTAAGATTCTTGTACTTTTTAAGATTAATCGTTAACTTTCTTTTTAGGTTTTCTTTTTCATCTTAAGTTTATACTTTAAAATTCAATTTTATTCCTTTTTTTCTTAAATTTCTTTTTTTCTCTTGTTAACTTCTATTTCTCTTCAAGTAGCTTTGCTACAGTTTAACTTTTTCCCAATGGCTCATTAAAACATAAGACATTTCAGTTTCCTAGTCTGGGTGTTAAGCTGTCATCAGCTAGGAAACCCCTCAATACTGATTACCTGTTCAGTACCTTTGGTAAGGCGAAGAAAATGTGCGCGGTGGCAAGTACATGTAGATGCCCCTCTCGCTACGCCATTATTTTGCAATAAATGTGGCAAACAAAATTCATTTCCATGAGTAACTAAAGATTTAGAGAATACGCGCCACACTAAAAGTCCGCGTATGTGAATTATCACTCCGTCCACAAGGTGGCGCAACTGTGTTAATTTACGCCTGATTCCAGCATTAAGTTTGTTCGCTTACTTATAACGCTTTGGTTGAAAGCGCTGCGAACTTACAAAGTAGCCTCCAGATGGCGATAGTGACGTCTTTTCAAAGCTGCTCTTCTTCTACTTTCTAATTTCAATTTCTTTGCCAAAGGTAAGAAAAACTGGTATGAGCAGAACGAATTTGTTTCTGGCCGCATCTTAAGGTGATACTTTTGCGATGTCGTTCGGCGGGTGAGTGTGGATCGTATTGAGTAACTGCTCATCGCTGATTGATACTGCAGCATGTCATTAATAGATGATTTTCAAGTTTTGTAGAATATATACTAGCAAGTATTGCTAATGGAACTTTAAATTCTAATTTTAAAGATCAGTTTGATACCATTTCCTCAAATTTTGAGGAATATGCTAGAGAAATACTCCGTGACTTCTTCACAATTCGTGGATAACTATATTTTGGATATCAAATCTAAAGAGGACTATGCTGATTCAACTGAAGAACGAGACGAGGTAAGAAGCCCTTGCCTTGAGGCATTTTCTTTGCGTAGGGAGCCAAATTCTGATAATTTGTTAAACTCAGCTATTTTTTGCTTTTTTTGTTCTATAACTTTCAGAAAACTTCTCATGCTATACTAACTACCACTAATCTTAAAAACGAACTTTTTACTGCTGTTAAAAAAGGTGTCAAACATCAATTAATTGAGAATAATTCTTCTATCCCATTAAACGACAAATATAAAATCTTTCTACCGAAATTAATTTTAGCGACAATGTTTCTATGGATGAATCCCCTACTACTGAAAATAATGACCAAAATTCTGGTAACTCTAAACCTCGTATTAACCCTTTCTACGTCGAAATAGATGAAAATTGGACGATTCTAGCCCCCAAAATAAAAGAGTTTAACTCTGAAAACCTGCAATTGCCCTTAAAGGCGAACGCCTTGTCATATATTGCAAAAATGACGTTGATTTTAGGCAAACTCAACGCTGGCAAGAGAAAAACACCAAAGAATATACTACTCTCAACCCAAGATATACTAAGAGCACCCAAAATATGCATTAGAGGTCTTCCTTACTATAATGATACCAAAATTATTGTCGATAGCTTAAATGAGCAGGGTTTCGCAGTTACTAGGGCCGCCATGCTCAAAAATTGCAAACTTGGCAATCCAATGCCACTCTATAGGGTAAATGTTTTACCATGAAAAAACTTCGAGGAAATCTACCACATCAAAGCCACATCACACTATCTTTCTGTTAAGATTGAGGTTTTAAACAGCAAACAAAGAGTTAAACAATGCTACTGCTGCCAGGGGTTTGGGCATGCCTCAGAGGTATCCGGCTTCGACGCTAAATGTGTTAAATGTGGTGGGTTGCACCTTAGTACAGATTGCCCATCTAAGGGCCGCATATCTCCGAAATGTGCCAACTGCGGGTTAGGTTATCCTGCTACAGACTGGGGCTGCCATGAAAACCCCTATAAACTCGAAAAAAAAAAAAAACTAACCGCAACTCTAACAAAAATAGCGATAACAAGGTTACCAAAAACCACTGAATTCTTTGCTGAAATCTTAAAAAACTTCAACTATACTAAAAAGAAAAAGGGATAGCGAACCTAATGTTAATCTACAAATGTTAAGCTCCGAAGTTTCTGTTAATGGAAATGGCGAATACTCCTTCCTCCTCTACTTCTGCATATTCCAACAATATTCAAAATTCCCCTAATTCCACTAAAATTCCACCAAATTATACTAACGACACCCAAGAAATTTTCAGTACATTCAATGATATTAAAGAAATCATAAAAATGACCAAATTTCAAAGTTGTATTAAAATAAAAAAATTTCAACTCAAACCAAAAAACTAAACAACCCAGTGCAAAAAATGCTTGTCATCATTAAAGAATTTGATATAATCTTGCAAATCAATTCACCATCAACGAAGATTAATTTTTCTTCCCAGTTACACTTTTTTCTTGTTTTTTGTCCAGTCCATGTTTTATTAAAAAAGCACGTTTAAACTTAGATATATTACTATTTAATACTTTTTATCATACTATCCTTATTTTTATTTAACTGTTTGTAAAATTTACCTCAGAGTTACCAGACTATGCGGTCGCCGTCCTCCTTTTCTCTTTAAATACACTTTGCATAATGTTTTTAACTATATAGTTAGTTTGAACTTTCTTCATTTAAATTTTTCATTTTCTCTTTTTGTTATTTTTCATGTTAAAATGTAAAAATTTTCAACTTGTAAATATTTAATTTTTTTCTCTTTTATTATTCTGTTTTGAGCATTTTTATAATATGTTAAACTATAATGTATGGGCTCTGTAAAGAGTCTTTTTTTTTAATGCTGGAGCATCCCTTCGGTAGCTTTTTCGCCTGTTTATGGACTGTTTCAGGCTGATTGGATCTAATGGACATTTTTTCATTTTTTTTATATTGTAAAACTAACATAACTTCTGTTTGTTACTTTTTACTTTTTCTTTTCTTTTATCAACTTTTAAACTGTCTATTTTTGCGGCCACCAGTCGCGTCGAAACATTCTTATATGGCTCCCATTGCATTGTAAAACGCTTTTACCTGTATACCGGATGTAAAGTTGCATGGCAACTGCGAAATCCAGAGAACATCTACATTGTTCCATTGTCAAAGGAATATCCAAGTCTTCAGCAAATTAGTCTTCAGCAAATCTTGTTAGAAGTTGTCTTATTAGACATCTTAAAAATGACCGAAATTAAGCAAGTGCCTATGCAATATTTCAGCCAAGTACTTTGTTTTCAACGGGAAGAAGGTGGGTAGTAGCTGCTTTTGTCATGTATCAGCATGAAATGAATCCGTCGGCAGTGACTGAAATGAAATACTAGCGGCTCTTTCGAAGAGTGTCTCCTTATGTAGCGGATTAGTCCATTTAGAAGTCCCAATAGAGAAGGTAGGGAAGGAGGAAAAGAGGAGACCGGGGGTCTATACTTTGGGGAACGAGGAGTTTGACAGTAAAGAATATACTGCGAACGTTATACCTCCGCGACAAGAAGAAGTGTGCTGAGTATTTTAATAAAATCTTCCTTGGTATATGTTTTTTTTTCAAAGATTTAAAGGCAAAAACCATTGACTGATTAAATGAAACTGATTGAAGTTAAATGTCCTACTTTTATGATATGTATACATTAATTTTACATAAAGATGTATTTATTCGCTTTGGCGAAATTTTGGCGATAAAATCATGTGTTGTACAAAAACTACAAGCCTGTTAACGATAACGTCACCCCTAACTTCTGCTTAAGAGATAATTACTTAAAGATTATGGTTATAATCTGCAATATATATCTTTTATTTTTGAATCTTTTTAAAATAGAGAAGCAATTTTTGTGAATTTGAACTTTTCAGGAAATTTTACCTGAAGCATGACAATAATAATAAAAAAAAAATTGCAAAATAAAATAAATGGAAATGTGTTTATTTATAGTGCTGCGGTTGTAAATTAAAAAGAAAAGGAAAAAATCTCGACAACATGAATCTTTCTAACGGCCAGGGCTTAATTTGTGCCGGAGCTCAGCTCCGGTACGTCTCTGTTTTAGTAAATATTTAAAAATTGGTCGGAATTCACCGGAGTTCATAAATAAAGGGCTCCGGAGCTCAGTGCAATAGCGCTTCTGAAAAATCGAAGTCTAAATTACCCTTTCCTTTCATTCCCATCTCCAAGCTTTGGCATTCTTTTTCTATCAAAACACTTATATGTGACGTAATGTGTCACACACGTAGGAAATGGAGATGAAACGGACTCAATTTTTATATCTGTTTTTGGGCTTGGGCTGGCTTGAGCTCAATCTGTCTTACATTCAAAATTTTATCTATTCATGTGTAGAAAAAAAAAACTTTTCCTTCTTAAAAATTAAGTATTACGTAATTTTAATGCTATTTTGATAAGAATGAAGGAAAAACAGAAATCGTGTTTTTCTATTCTAGTGATATTTGTGAATTTTTGTCTGGCATTGATGGCGGCGACGTGTTGATATGGCGTCACTCAAGAGACTGAACAATGCATTTGCTTTCAGTTCGATTTTCTTTTGTGACAGTAGGATAATTTTTTAATTGGCAATTAATAATCTTATCAGATAAATCTACTATCCTCTGAAATTTTCACTTCGCCGCCTTTTCTCCGCCAACATATATGTGTAAAATTATATATATAGTGTTACGACTATTAGTGTTTGTGCTTAAAAATAATGTAAATACAGTAGCCTCTCTCTTAACCGGAACTCTGCTTTAATCGGCCGACTTTTTTCCACACCATCAGGCAAAATTCAGTGATCACGACCTCGGGAACTCAGCTGACGCTTTCGAGTTGAAGTGCGCAACATCGGCCCACGTATCCCAGCTGCCGGATCAACCGGCCGACTTTTTTCCCCAGCATGAGGCGAAATTCAGTGATCACGACCTTGGGAACTCAGCTGACGCTTTCGAGTTGAAGTGCAAGGGGGAAAAGGCAAAATTCAGAAAGGAGGACGTCGGTTTGGATACGCGTAGACTTTCACCAGTGTTGAAATCAGAGTGTCGTCCCGAAGGGGGACATACCTCCCCCCCGGAACAATGAGATGTCCCTCCGGTAGATTTAAGATTTTGTGTTTTTAATGTTCAAAAGTTCAATCTCTCTCCAACCCCCCTCCCACCCGGGCACTCTATAATGTCTGATTTATCTGCAAACTGTTTTGTACAGACATTTAAAAAGCTTGAGGGATGCGAACAGATCACAGTAGAAGATGTATAAGAGTTGTTTGAGTCTGATAGAGAGGCCAAGCACAAAACATTATTTGACGGGGGTGTAATTAGGACTGTAACTGACGTTGTTCAATACGAAGATGATCCAGTTGAAGTTGACACTGCTCAAATTCCTCATACGGAAGGGATAAAAACATTAGAGTTGGCGTTACACTATACTGAGCAGCGGCTAACAGCTTTATAGGTTAAATTTATTATGTTAAAGAGATGGAGAGATTATGCTGCAAAATGTCGGGCATCTTGACTTAAAAAGAAGAAGGTTACTGATTTCTTTACGGTTGATTAAATTAAATATACATGATGTAGAACAATTTCAACTTCTTATAAAGGTGTGTGACACGATTTCCAACAATTTAATTTGTGTTAAATATTTTTCATTATTTGTTATGAGTGATAATTTTTCTTCCAATTCAGTTAATTATAACTAGTATTCATTTCATAGAAATAAATATAATTTTTTTAAACTACACAAATTGAAAAACTAAATGCATCGTACGGGTTTAATTAAATTACGCAGATACTTATTTAATTTTTTTTTTGCTTTTTCCGCTTTAACCGGTTTTTCTCTTAACCGGCTAACCCTCAGTCCCGTTTAGGCCGGTTAAGCGGGAGGCTACTGTAGTTCAATTAAGCTCTATTCATAAGCTAATATTAGTTTTTGTTGCATTAAAATATCACTATTTGTTGATTTTCTGCAAGCAAGTAAACCCTATTGGATTTCAATGGCAGTTTATGGAAATTTGGCGAAATACTGGAAATAGCTCCAAGTTGGCGTCAATTTTGGAGACTAATTTTGGTCACCAGATTTGGCGATGTTTGGCGACCGAACTGAGTCCCCCCTTGGTAACCCCCTTATAGCGTCAGGAAGCTCTGACCAATTAGATGCGTTTCGCGGTATCTACGCAGATTTTTATTGGTCTATTTCCAAAGCGTTACTTTTTTTTTATCTATAGAAGGATTAAGAAATGAAATTTAAAAACTTCATTTGAATGAAAGTAGTATAATAAATATTATTACCGATAAAAATACCTGATAAAATACTAATTAATATCGATTAAAAATATCAGATGAAATAGTGACACGATAACTTCTTTTAAATGACATACAATATTTTATGCGTATTTATTTTTATTGTTAAAATGTTTCTTGTAACTAAAGATCAACTTGGGAGTTGGTAGGCTGTTTTCTGGAGCCTACAGAAATTTCTTATCCGTTAATAACACGTTTGTTCAAAGAGCCAGAAAGGTTTAAACAGATGAAATTTCATTAAATATTTCATTTGAAATTACTTTCAAAACGGATTTTGCTCCTTTAAATGAAAGACATTATCTGTGTAGCTATTTTAAATAATAATAAAAAAAAATATAATATCTACACTTCTAGCATATCCAAACACACTACATTCAATTAAATTTTGAAAAATTGAAATTTGTATCGCCGAAATTAACACTTTCAGCTATTTCATCCGCATATCTCCCTCTGCACTGAGGGTATTTGTTGCTTTCCATGATTTTTAAAACAATACTTGGAAGATATGTATTTTAGTATTTTTTTTAATTATAAACTTCAAACTGTTCTTATTCATAATGAAGAAACTACTTTAATGTACTAAATATTAATATTTAATGAGAAATTCTTGAAAAAAGCATGTTTTATATTAAAAAAAAAAAAAAAAACTTCCGCATTAGAAAGCATCATATTTTTAACATAAAATTTTACATAGACTTGAATAAAAACTTATGCAAATGCTGTACAAATATCTGAAAATAGTTTTTATTTGTATTTAAACATTATTTAGTATAATTTGCTTTTGTATGGTAAATTTCAAGGCAACGATTTGCACAAAGAGCAACAGCAGAAGGAGCTACTTATTGACTACTGCTATCAGCTAATGATATGCGTTGTATTTTTATATATGCGTTTGCTCTTTTTCTCTTTTCCTTTTTTAAATTTGGATGCAAACTAGGAGGGCTCCGCCCCCCTGCTTGCTACGCTCACCAACCCCCCGCGTAACTGCTTAGCGATTCCATTCGATATCGCGAAGCAATCCCTATTTTCTAGCCAACCCCGGACGTAATTGTTTCGCGTTTCCATTCTGGATAGCTTCGCGATCCCTTATTTTCTATGCATCCAATTTTTAGATTCCACTTGGTAAAAACGCGCTCCTCTCCAACGCCTGACAATTTTATTTCCTTATCTCCAAGCACTAAGCACATAATCATTAGAGTTTACCGAGTTTCATAATTATAAGAATTATTAAATACAAAATCATTAAAAAAGGTAAAATTTATCATTTATTTGAATAATTACAAATTTATTAAAGTTATTTGGACTTTTTCCTCTTATCTTTGTAATGAAGTCGCTAATTTGTACTTACACTAAATAATCTTATCAGATAAATCTACTATCCTCTGAAATTTTCGTTACTTTTTTTTATATATAGAAGAATTAAGAAATGAAATTTAAAAACTTCATTTGAATGAAAGTAGTATAATAAATATTATTACCGATAAAAATACCTGATAAAATACTAATTAATATCGATTAAAAATATCAGATGAAATAGTGAGACGATAACTTCTTTTAAATGACATACAATATTTTATGCGTATTTATTTTTATTGTTAAAATGTTTCTTGTAACTAAAGATCAACTTGGAAGTTGGTAGGCTATTTTCTGGAGCCTACAGAAATTTCTCATCCGTTAATAACACGTTTGTTCAAAGAGCCAGAAAGGTTTAAACAAATGAAATTTCATTAAATATTTCATTTGAAATTACTTTCGAAACGGATTTTGCTCTTTTAAATGAAAGATATTATCTCTGTAGCTAGTTTGAATGATAATAAAGAAAAGATAATATCTGCACTTCTAGCATATCCAAACACACCACATTCAATTAAATTTGAAAAACTGAAATCTATATTGCCGGAATTAACACTTTGCGGTATGAGCTATTTCATCCGCATACCTCACTCTGGACTGAGGGTATTTGCTACTTTCCATGATTTTTTTAAAAAATACTTGGAAGATATGTATTTTAGTAATTTTTTTTTAAATTATAAACTTCAAACTGTTCCTATTCATAATGAAGAAACTACTTAAATGTACTAAAAATTAATTTTTAATGAGAAATTTTTGAAAAAGCTTGTTTTATATTCGTTCAAAAAGTTCCGCATAAGTAAACATCATATTTTTATCATAAACTTTTCACAGACTTGAATAAAAAGTTACGCAAATGTTGTACAAATATCTGAAAATTGGTTTTATTTGTATATAAACATTATTTATTATAATTTGCTTTTGTACGGTACAGTCGTGGAAAAAAAAGTAAACACCTCCTACTAACTTCTCAACAAATAATCGTAGAAGAAAGTTACTGGTACCGAACGATTGGAAATAAAGTCTACTTTTAAATGATGTACATAAAATTTGCTTAAGGGCCATATACATATTAAAACGATCCAAACTTCATTTTTTTTAAAAATGGCAATACCCAATTTTAACAAGATATTTCAAATCTTCGGTTCAAACTATGCCTAGACACCAAATTTCAAGTCATTTGAATGCTAAGTTTTTGAATTATAAATATTCGAAATTTACTGCTTCTAATGTTAAATTACATTTTCATATTTTCACTAATATCTTCTGAAATTATGCTCCTAATGTGCTAATTTTTTGTGTAGCAATAATACTAAAATACTCACACATAAATACGTTGAATTTGCAATTTTTATAATTTTATGATATGAATTTTGAAATTAATATTCGAAAAAATTATGAATTGAATAATGCTACAATTTTTTCGATAGATTTAGATTTATTAAGTCCTGTTTTATGGAAATCCAAAATTTCACATTTTTCTTTCAAGTAGTTTTCAAATTATGCTTAAAAAACGGCAAAATGATGTTTTAAGTCTATGATAGAAGTGACTAGATATTTTGAAATTTTTTATGCTATCCTGTAATCTAGCAGTCTTCAATGACTGCTTGAGTGGCGCTTAAGATGCCTTGATCAAGAAGGGGGCTCTCTCTGTCAAAAATAGAGTACCAAACTTCAATTTGGATACAGCCTCTAAAATACGCTCCTTTTAAAATAATTAATTTCTCGGAAACTTATCGTACAAATTGTGTAAAAATTTGTTTTTAGGCTAATTGAAGTGTGTAGAGTTCATTTATGCTGTCAGAATTGCGTACTGCTATTGAACGAAACAAAGTTTTGGTTCGTTTTAATATGTAGATGGCCCCCTAAGCAAATTTGATGTACATCATTTAAAAGTAGACTTTATTACGAATCGTGTGGTACCAATAACTTTCAAGTACAATAATTTTTTGCAGTGTTAGTAAGGGGTATTTTCTTTTTTTTACACGGCTGTATATTTCAAAGCACCGATTTTCAAAAAGGGCAACAGCACAAGGTTCACAATAAGTTCGAGTTAATCTCTGATTCAAGATATTTTCATATACTTACTTCTGTTTAGTGCTGCAACCTATATATTTTTATCAAAATAAAAGGGTCGTAGAGAATATCGAAAAAGATTGCGAATGTATATAGTCGGTAATTTTACAGCTCAGAGAGTTAAAAGCAGGGCCCGACTTAGGCTATGGGGGGCCCAGGGGCAAGAATCATTCTGGAGGGACCCCTTCTATCTATCTATAAAAGTTTTTTCTGAATATTGTGGAAGTGGCTAGTACTAAACTTCAAACAGATTGTATGTATGCCTAAATTTTGTATCCGGTACTGCTCACATCTGTATACAGAGTTAACCAAAAAATGGTCGCAACTTTAAGAAAAAATGCTAGTAGTATAATATAGCAGAAAAAAATGATAGATTGATGAACACAAGTATTTCTTTACAAACTTTTACTTCGCTTATCTACGTACGTTATCAGATGTCTAAAAGAAAATGCCATAAATTGGTCATCATTAAATGGAACTTGCCATGTTACATGGAAAACGTTAATGAAAAATTTCTTTTGAAAACAATAGAATACTAAGTTGTCATAATAAAATTTTAATCATTAGTTTTCTAATGATTAGTTTGCTTTTTGCATGGGTGGAAGAGGTACTGGAAGCTGAGAAAGGAAGGGGACCGCACTCCCTTCCTAAATGTTTGAAAAAAATCTGCATTTTGGTCACTTTTGATTAATTTTAATCATTTGGCACCTTTTAATGAAAATCATGATTGCTCTCATGGGGGGCCCGAGGCAGCTGCCCCGCATGCCCCTGCATAAGTCGGGCCCTGGTTAAAAGTACACCTGAAGAGACTTTCGGCTTAATTTGATTCACCGAAAACGGCAACTCGAGTGACATTCAGGCTTAGAAGTTAAACAGTTAACACTAGGGTGGAACTTAAGTATAGGGTAAAAAAAAAAAAAAAACTTTTTTATTTTAATGTGTAATAGTGAAAACTTTTTTCCTTTTTGGATGTCTAAACTTTTGGCTGAAAAGTTTTTTTTAAATTAAGTTGTTTTCCGGTTCCTCAAGGAGGTCAAAGTTTTGAAATTTCAGTATAAAGTAACTGAAAGTAAACAACGTAGCTGTTAGCTCATATCTACTTTTATTTAGCAAATACTATCCAGAAGTCACCACGAGGAGGTGGTTAAATATCGACTTCCACCCTCCTTAGCCCCCTTGGTTATGAATTAATTAAATTGGATATTCAACCTACTGTCTTTTTAGACAAACTTTATCGTAACATTGTGGGAATTCAACTTTCCCAAGATTAAACCGTCTTTTGCTTAATATTTAAAGACGGTTGACGCAGCTCGCGGGACAATTTTGACACACGTTTCTACTGTTTGAGTATGACAAGGAAAATCTAAAATTCAGGTGTATCCCGTGTTCGTACTTTTTTAAGTTCTTCATTCGATCAGACCGTCAAGATAGGATCAATGTTTTTATAGTCTATAATTTCAATATGTTCGCATTTTTTCAAGTTGCTTTCCTACTGGTCCAGAAAATCCTTTTGTACACGTAGTTTTTCAGCAAGATGTTGAAATAAGTATCTAAGAAATAAGTTTATTTGCATGTAATAATCAAATTATTCATTATAAAGTTTTTAGGGTATTGCTTCTGATGTTTTAACAACTCCAGATTTGCATCCTGCATTAAAGGCGTTTCTGTTTCACCTAATAACTCTCAAACTTGAAATGTCTGTATTATTATTTTAAAAATACACCAAAATTGCAGTGGCTATATTAATATAAGAAGAAGATTGTCAATGAAATATGACCAATATATTTTTATCCTGGTTTTTGAACTGAGACCAGATGTTCGTCTTTAATGATTCTTTATACTTTTTTCCCTCTGCTTCAGTTATCATAGCGTTATCCTTTCTGCCATAAAAATACTAACCTTCTAAAATTAACTCATTTCGTCTTTCCTGTTCTTTCAAATTCTTCCTTTTCTTTTCTCTTTGTCATCTTCAAGTCCTTCTTTCAGTTACCTTTTCTTTATTGTCATCAGAAATACCCATATCTTCTAAGGTGCCATTTGCAATAATATTTGCAGTTCTCTCTAATACTCCGGTTCTTTCACCGTGTTGATCATCAAATTCAGGTTTAGAAAAACAACCGATTGAACTATTTCCTTCCGAACTGTTTTTTACACTTGACGATCATTCAATCAAAACATCATTTTTTTTTGTTTTAAAATAACTTTTTTCCTTGATATTTCCATTTCCAGTCTTGCTACACATTTTTTGTAGTTTTTATATCTATTGATCCTATTGTCATCACCCCATCTCTCTTTGGTCTTCGAGAAAGTGACGTTCTTGTTCTGATACACGATAATATTTAGTGCTTTTACACAAAGAAATATTTTTTACAGTATTACCTAACATTTTGCAATTTTATATTGGATGTGGGATTATTCTTTCTAATTCTAATATTTTTCTTCAAATTTTGAAATTTCTCGCACTAGTCTCTAATCATTTTTTATGATTTGTGTATCACAAACTGTTGGAATTCAAGGTCTCAGCAATACACTTTTAATTGTATCATCAACACCTTTAGATATTTTAGAAATAGTGTGTACCAGATTCCAGCTGTCAGATTTTAAGTTAAATTGAACCCAAAAATAATGTTTCATAACTTCTTCATATGTTCGTCAAAGATGACAGTCTAATGTTAATTGTTTTGGTTCACGAAATACAGGACACTTCAACAATTATCTAGATTTAGGTACGTTAACAGACTTTGTCACTTTTGACACCGAATGTTTATCGAAAAATAATTAAAGAAACTGTTAACACCCGTTAAATCGGACTAACTTGTTATGTGTCGCAGCCAAATAAATCAGAGACAATGAAAGCCGACGCCCATGACGCTTCTACAAAAGTCAAATAAAGTGGGGCTAACTTTTCTAAGGCACTCAAACTAAATTATTCTCTTTATTACAAACATTAACACTTAATTAATTTAATTTTGCAAAATATAAATTTAACAATAAGCTTAAAAAACTTTTCATGCAATTATTGGCTTTTTTTCGTTTTTTATGGAAAATCAGGCGCTTTGAGGAACCGGAAAATATCATTTTAAAATTAAAAGAAAAATATTTTCTTTTTATGGAGTTAAAAAGGAAAAAAATAATCACTATTAGAATATAAAATTCGAAACTTCGTTTTTTAGTTCCACCCTAGTTAACACACAATAAATAAACTATAAAGTATTCGCTTGACACCGGTATAATTAAAGTGTTAATGTTTAATGGAAAACAAGTGAAAACTGTATGCTAGGGATGGGCGTTCCTGCTCCTTTTGAAAAACGAACCGTAACAGTTCCTTCAGAAGCTGGAACTGCTCCTTTTACCTGTTCCTTTGGAACAGGTCACGTGATCTCGTAACGAACGAGAAGAGGAACGAAGACACCAAGACCTGTTCCTGGGACTGTTGCAGTAACAGACAGAGCATTGATTGATTGTTCGGTTTCAGAGATTACAAAAAAAAAAAAAAAAAAGCCGTCTTTTCTTTACTGAATACATAACACTGAGGAAGGGAGTTTAATGCAATGAGGGTTTCTGATACAATAAAATCTGGATACATCATATTATTTTTTCTTTTTTTTTTTTTTTTTTTTTTTTTTACTTTTGAGTTTTCAAGTGGAAATTTTGATTATACAAAAAATGAAGAGGATGTTGCTTGAAAAAGAAATGAAATACAGTAAATTCTGTCTAAGGCGGACTCTGTATAAGCCGGAAATCTGTCTACCGCGGAAAATTTTTCAAGTCCCGGCGAACCCATAGGAAATTACATTATTTCATGCTGCATAAGGCGGAATCTGTCTAACGCGGAAACGGAAAGGTTTTTATGGTCCCACCGAAACCAAAATTTTGCACAAGCCGGAAAAAATGATAATTAAAAAATTAAAGGCATTTTGTTTATTAAACTTTAAAACTGATAAGTCAAATACTCAATGTCGAGCATGTTATTTAAATTCCGTAACACTTTGAAAAAGTTAATCGAAAAGAACAGAAACTGTTTAAATTTTAAGGAATTTATACTTATGCCATTTTTTCATATACAAAATTGCAAAATTTAAAAGTTAAAGTTAATATTTCTGGTAGAATGAGCATTCATCAAAATACATATTTCAGAAAGTACAATATATTATAATTTAAGGTTGTACTCAAATTCAAAGTTACAGCGTTCTGTCTCATTCTCGAAGTTTATTTATTTATTTATTTTGTGTGTGTGTGTAAACATCCAATTCGCATGTATTACAGCAGTACTAAGAAATTGAATAGCGTTTCTCATTTATCTATAAAGACAAAAGATCTTTCCGAATTTCAGTTTTCAACCGATTTTCGAGTCAGGAAAATCAATGAAAGGTCATCATCTTCGAGGGATATTTATTTATTTATTTATTTTATTTTATTTTTTTGTTGGGGGATGGGGGGAGTTTTTTTGCATAAGCCGGAATATTGTCTACCACGGAAAATTTTCTCAGTCCCGATCGATTCCGCCTTAGACAGAGTTTACTGTAATAAAAAAAATATATACATTTAATAATATTTTCAGTAATGTAAAAATGGACACCATGGCCAATATTTAAAACAACTGCGATAAATACTATGTTAGCATTTGACTCGAAACTGGCTTTAAGATAATCCAATAAATGAATTCCGTGAAATACCTTTTTTCAAACTTATTAGTTCTAAACTTTTAAACTAATAGGATTAGATAAACTAAAATTTTTGAGACTTCTTATTAAAATTAGCAAGCTAAAAATTGAAAATAATGCCAAGAATTGAGATATGGCTCTAGGAAGGTGGGAAGGGGGGGGGGGGGGTAGGGGAAAGATGAGTGTTCCAAGTTCAATTAACTAAATTTTCTTTTTATCGGATGATTTTTTAAAAAATGAATATTATTTATTTATTTTTCAAGTAACTTAAAATAATTATACAGTAAGAGAAAAGTAAATTAAGGATTTTTTGGTGAAGGGGTAAGCTTTCTCTCACTAAATCTGTCGTCGAAGACAATATTTAATTCTGTTTCTCTTAAGTTCATGAGTTTAAAATTATCTTAAACGGCAGATGGTGGAGGGGGGGGGGGGGATCCTCGACAAAAAAAGATAATAAAATGATTTAATTCTTCAAAGTTCTATTTCATGTGTATATACCCGATTTAAAGAAAAAACAGACTTGGCAATTGATGACAGACATATTCGTTCAAAAATCTAGTGCGGCCCCACCAGTGGCCGAGAGGCTCTGCTCTCGAAGGTGATAGGCGGGAGGGGCTGTGCTCGAACCCAATCGCGCTCATCGGCCTAATCGTTCGGAGTTTTTCGGGGTTTTCTTCTAACCACGGGTTTCCATACGTATACGTATATTTTCTAAAGAATTGTTTATCCAATTGACTTGAATCCATAAAACAACTCATGATAAAATATCTTTATTTTTCAAGAAAAGCCAAAATAAAAAAGGCATTTAAGGAATATTTTCTTTTGATTTCATTGGTTAACATAATTAAAATTCTATAAATACAATACTAATAATAAACTATATTTTTCTACCTGATGTCTATGAAAATCGGAAAATACTCATAATGTATAATGAATTTTTCCCGAACAATTCGTTTAACTGAACTAGCTTTTTTTTTTAAAGCTATATGAATTTTAAAAATATCTGACCTCATGTATACTTTCTTGATTTTCTTAAGTCTGTTCTCAAATCTAAACTGTGTTCTTTCTGACACATTCTTCATTTCATTTTTATTCGCAAACGCATAAAATTACTAGGTCCTTTTGCTCAAAAATTAGCTAATCGAATGGATTTTCCCCCATTTTCAATAAAAAGGTAGGTATTTCAGAAAAATCTGCGAATTTGATATCTTTAACCGAATTTCCGGACGCGACAGTGCGGAGAAGAGGAAAAACTACCATCATGATACAACGATAGCTAATAGCTCAAGATGTAGTCCATTTATCGAAAATTGAAAAACCATTCGATTACAGTTTTTTTAAATACCCTTTTTAAGAATCTACAGCAATATTCCTTAATTCTTTTAATTTCAAGATTTAAAATGAAATTTTTTGATGAAATATTTTGTAATACAAATTTAAAAACTGAATTTAAATAATAACATTTATTGAGCTGCTTATTTAATTAAAAGTACATTTTTTAAACTTTTAAACATTCTTTGTGGATTTCTTCATAAATTAAAAGTTTTTATTGATTCGTTCGTTAGAGTTTTGTTCATTTTCTAGAAATAGCATTCAACTTTTACCTTACAAATAACCTTACTAGTGCTGTTTTATTATTATTATTGTATTAACATTAATTTAACCTCATTCCTTTTGCTATTTTAACATATCCTTACTATTCAGCTGCGCAAAAATCGTGTTTATAAAATAGTTAAAAAATAATCTTTAGTTATAGTAAGAAATTTAGAGTTGGGGGCGGACTGGAAACCTTCATTCAGATGTAAACGAAAACGTTTATTATTATTATTATTAATACTAGTATTGATTTTTATGTGCCTATTAACATTCATACATTTGTTGAACAAATATTAAGAACGAAAAGAAATATTATTATCATAATTCGATACTCACAATAAAAAAGAAATTGACATTTTTGTGTATTAAATGTGGAAATTGAAATTTTTATGTATTAAATACAAAATAAATATCTTATGGTTAAAAAATAGTAATTATTTCTTACATTAATAATGCGTATTAAATTATAGTACTAAATTCATGAAAATGCAAAAGACCTTTAATCTGACGTATCTTCAGTAAGAAAAAGGGTTAAGAGACCTTCTCCCCTTTCCTTTATTTGTCTAATTTATCAGCGACCGACAAATTCTATCCGTCATGTCCTCATGTCAAAGTGAAAACTGAATTTTCAACTTGGCACCAACAAAGTTCCTTTCTTACCAGAGCTTCTTATCACCCGCCCCCCTCTCTTCCGTCCCTCACACACACTAATCCAAGCAAAATACCTCTAAAATGATACGAACAAAGAAGAAACAGCAAAAAAAAAAAACATGTTCCTGAAGTACGTTTCTCGATCTGCTCCTGTTCCTGCTCCATTCCACATTTCACTATCTGTTCCTTGCGTTTTTCCGCGGCTGCGCAATGATGAGAAACAGAAACGAGAAGTTTTTTTTCCAAAGATATGTTCCTTTTAAACTGCTCCTCAGATCTGGCATCGTTAATCAGGCGATTTTCCCCTTTTCTGGCATCTAGCATTTGATACTTTAATGACGTTTCTCATTGTTTGGAAACCTTTTGACATCATCAACCAATCGCAAGTGAGAGAAAAATGTGACAACGTTTGCTTTGGCTACAGATGGCATTTTAGTTCGAAAGGAACGGTTCCTTTTGGCGAAGAGAAACAGTTCCTTCGTTTTTTCTCTTGGAACTGTTCCTAGGAACCTGTTCCACGTTTCTCTACCCATCCCTACTGTATGCTGACTAATGTGATGCAAAGTTAAAATAACAAGTGAGCACGTTAAGTTCTCCTTGTATAATAAGAAAGAAACGAATAGTATTACGTGGAACTCTTAAAGAAACTCCGCCTTTAGTAGATATGATAAAGTGGAACGAATCTGCATTATTATTATTATTAGAAGTAGTATTTTATCGAAACGTAGCATCGGTATGCAAAATTTCATTTAATATAGTATTGTATAGCATACATTAGCCCAATTATAAGATATCTTTACTCTTGAAAGCATTTTACTACCACTATTTCCGAATACTGATCATTGTCATATTTAATAGTAAAATATTCTATAAGTTCTGCATAAATATTTTGCAGAGGTTTTTCGGAACGAATTACTTAAAAAATGAAAAAAAATAAAAATAAAAATAGATATTGTAGGAGGAGCTACTTATTGACTACTGATATAGGCTAATGAAATACATTGTACTTTTTTATTTCTCTTTTCCTTTTTTTAAATTTTGAGACAAATTAAGAAACGAAATTTAAAAACTTCATTCCGATGAAATTAGTATGATAAATATTATTGCCGATAAAAATATCAGATAAAATACTAATTAATACCGATTAAAAACATCACATAAAATAGTGAGACGATAACTTCTTTAAAATGACATGCAATATTTTATGCGTATTTATTTTTATTGTTAAAATGTTTCTTGAAACTAAAGATCAACTTGGGAGTAGGTAAGCTATTTTCTGGAGGGTACAGAAATTTCTCATCCGTTAATAACACGTTAACAGCCAGAAAGGTTTAAACGGATGAAATTCCATTAAATATTTCATTTCAAATTAATTTCGAAACGGATGTTGCTCCTTTAAATGAAAGATATAGCCATTTTGAATATCTGTTTAGCTATTTTGAATAACAATAATAAAAAATAATATCTGCACTTCTAGCATATCCAAACACACCACATTCAATTAAATTCGAAAAATTGAAATTTATATCGCCTTAATTAACACTTTGAGGTCTGAGCTATATCATCTGCATATTTCACTCTGGACTGAGGGTATTTGGTACTTTCCATGAGTTAAAAAAAAAATAAATACTTGGAAGATATGTATTTTAGTATATATATATATTTTTTTTAAATAATGAACTTCAAACTGTTCTTATTCATAATGAAGAAAGAAATGTACTAAAAATTATTATTTAATGAGAAATTATTGAATGAAGCTTGTTTTGTATTTTTAAAAAAAGTTCCGCATAAGAAAACATTATATTTTTAACATAAAATTTTACATAGGCTTGAATAAAAACTTACGCAAATGTTGTACAAATATCTGAAAATAGGTTTTATTTGTATATAAACATTATTTATTATAATTTGCTTTTGTGCGGTATATTTCAAAGCACTGATTTTCACAAAGAGCAACAGCATAAGGTTCACAATAAGTTCGAGTTAAGCTCTGATTCAAGATATTTTGATATACTTACTTCTGTTTAGTGCTACAATCTATATATTTTTATTAAAATAAAGGGTCGTGGATAATATCGTAAAGATTGCGAATGTATACAATCGGAAATTTTGTAGCTCAGAGAGTTAAAAGTTGACCTCAAGAGACTTTAGGGCTTAGTTCGCTTCACCGAAAACGGAAGCTCGAATGACACTCGGGCTTAGACGCCAAAGAACTAACACACAATAAATAAACTATAAAATTTTCGACTCACACCGGTATAATTAAAGTGTTAATGTTTAATGGAAAACAATGCCAAATGGATTTCTGGTGTGTTTGCTCCCTTACAACCACAGACAGTTAGTAACTCCCAGACGAAACACTCGGAGCCGCAGATTGCAGCGCCGTCTGTTGAGGGTCGGTAAAACGCACTCCGTTCTGGGCAGTGTTGGAGTGTTGCCAATCTGCGGGTAATTACCCGAATTGCGGGTATTTTGATCGCTTGCGGGTATTTTGGGGGGTATTTTCGAACGCAGTATTTGAGGGTATTTTTTTTTAAACTTGACTTACAAGTTTTGGCTTTTTTAGCACTTTACTCTTGTGCAGTTTGTGTTTTCTCACTGGCAGCCAGAGTTTCGTATCGTTCGTAAACGTGCTTCAATCAGTCAGCGGATGATAAATGAAGATGAAAGAGAGGAAAAGGGAATGGTTTTTAAAGGGGAGGGGGTCTTTGTCAGCGTCAGGGAAACTTTGAGGGGTAATGCGCGATGATTTTTTCTCACATTCTTTGTAAGTAATTAAATGCGGATTTGCTAATGATTAACAAACGCTGGTGTGCTCTACAAGGGGAAAATCATTTACCACCCACATATGGTAATACTTTTATTAAACTCAGACTGGAATGCATTATGACCTTTAAAAAATTTTCCGCTCGGGCTGGGGAGGAGTGGTAAACGATTAATTTTCTGATCTTGTTTAAAGGGATTTTTTTCCTTCTTCTTTTTTTTTTCTTCTCTTCTTGGAAAATTTCCTTTCCATTTCGAAGTAGAATTGAAGAAAAGACAATGTACCTCCATGCTTATCCGATTTCATCATACAGTTTTTAAGATTTAACCAATATAACAGCAAGTATATATTCAAATGATAAAAAAAAATAATAAAATATAAAACATAAATGTTTAATGAAATTAGTAATTCATTACAGATTTTTCTAGAGATCTGCACCGGCCGGGCCTTGGCCCGAAGCCTGAGCTCGGGCCTAATGGACTTTACCCATGTGACGTCAGCTGCGGGTAAACAGAAAGAAAACGCCAATAGGCGTGAAGAACATTTTAACACTGCTTCCCCTTCGTCCAATAAACAGTCTTTTTCTGAGGGTATATTCCCGCAGAGGCGTAACTGTTGCCATTTGTGGGTAAAGTCCATTCCATTCACGGCACTCGGGCCGAGCCTGGTCTTTGCTCTTTCGGGCCTGGCCGGGCCCGAGCCTTACTTTTATCTGAAGACTCGGGTCGGGTTGGGCCGGGCCGGACTAACTCATTCTCTCAGTTCAGAGCCAGGAGCTTGCTTCTTCCTAGATTTCCACGGGTCGACATTTTCACTCCCGGTCTTAACCCAGCCCTATGAAAGTCATGAGCTGTCACCGCCCCCTGAATAATAGGCCTGAGCGCTGGACCAAAAATGGCGGCTGCCGAAGGCGGATTTTTTTCAGCGTGTGTACGGTCCCTTAAATATTCCTACCAATAATTTTTTGAAGTTTTTTCCGCTTCAATTTTCTGAGAATAAACAAGTTAGAGAAACCTTTTATAAAATATTGGTGTCTACATTTAAGGGACCGTATCTACGCTAAAAAAAAGCCGCCTTCGGCAGCCGCCATTTTTGTGTCATTTTTGTGTGAGCGCTCAGGCCTAGTATTCAGGGGGCGGTGAGCTGTGCAAGGTGACGTCACGAACATGTTTTTGCTGCTGCTGTAGGACAGATATCGCTACCTTTATCAATGCTTTTTCTGTTTGTGTGCCCTACAGCTTTTTTCATTGTTCTCCGGTAAAAGTCACGTGATGTGAACTGCTCTATTGTCTTGACGTCCGTGTAAAAATATATAAAATCTAACCCGGTCCAAAGATTTGTGCAAAAAGTGCATATATTTTTAAATCGCAATTATTCTGCAATTAAACGTCAAAATTTATTGTAGTGCTCGCGATTATATGTTTCTAGATGTTTAAACGTATACGTAGTGAAGCGCTAATACCATATTATACTAATTCAAAATCGAAATCTGGTATAACGTGTTTTAAACGCATTAAATGTATAACCGCGAGCACTAATTTATTCTTTTTAAAGAATTGTAGATTTCTTGGCAATAAAATTAAAATACGCTAAAATCTGTAGAAAACAACCTGCCTTTGACGGAAGCGTGTCTTAAACGAAAAAATTTTTGATTCAAGCAAAATGAATATAATAATACATGAGAAAAGAATATAATACTTTTACACCTGCTAAAAAGTAAACTTGTCTGTAACGCACTATTTTCTTATTGTGTGATTCCGTTTTAGAAGTTTTTACTGCATAATATATTTCAGATTTTTAAGTCACCGATACTTGGAATATGGACTAACAATATTAATGATAAAACATTTACATGCAAACAAAAGATTTATTTTAAATATATATATATTGCGGTAATTTGCATAATAATCTTTCTGCAGAATTAAACAGTCCACTACTCTGAATACAAAGCCTATTTTTAAATTTGGAAATGTTATGTTTTTAATTTCATAAATGGAGAATTTTGTAAAAGAACTAGTAACTGTAAGGAAGAAAAGAAAATTGAAAATTGTAAAAATCATAAAAGTAATATGAAAGAAATTTATAGTGATTATAGATATTAAAAATTTATATTTTAATAATATGCATGTAATAATCTGTTTATAATGTATGTATTTCATGAAAAAATGATATGCCCTGCCCTTAGCCCTTGTTATTATCCCCTTACCCTATGAATTAGTTGGGTTTCACATCACTAGATGGCGCTTCTAAACTCAAAGCTTGAGGGTATTTTGCGGGTATTTTTTTCACAGTCGGAGGGTAAATAGCAAATTTTCTACTGGCAACACTGGTAGGACATGAGAAATTTCGGACGTTTGTATGAGGTACCTCTGAAACATTTTTGTCATGACAATGTCATGCCTCAATTGAATGAGGTAGTGAGGAGTTAAAACGCAGGAACTACAATTGAGCTGGGATGGAAGTACTGGCTTTCTGCTTCCCCACTGTCCTGACAATGTGAAGTCAGACGTTAGGGGAGTGGATACTTTAGTGTTATACCCTGTTCACACTGCGTTATCGGAACTATCTTAAACTTCCGAACTCTCTGAGGGAGTTCCACAAACTCTCTGAGAGAGTTTCAACTTTCTTCGGGCTAGAGACAGTCACGACCATTCACTCTGGCTGGCTGTAAAGCTTCGCATTAACTGATTGGGTGTTGCGGGCGGTTTTATCTTAAGCGCATGCGCAAACAACACAGTGACGTTCACCGAGTTATCTTAAGTGAGTTTTTCCATGTGAACAGGTTTCCAATTCCGGGAGGGTACCACCTCAAAATTAAGAGAGTTCGGCGGCCTAAGATATCTTAAGTATCGTAGTGTGAACATAGTATTACTGTCAGGTTGATAAATAGAAGTATATAGTTTTTCGGAAAACATAAATAGAATTAGTAGAACTGGACAGTGAATGAATGAAGTAACGGGCTGTTTACCTGATTAACAAAAGTACCCCCCCCCCCCCCCCCCAGTAATAGTAATCTGTAGAAATAAATCATTGTAGTTGTAAAGAATTTAAAGTACTTCTGAAAATAATTGGATTACAAAGAATGTAAAATTGAATTGTTCAGCATATACTGAACAAGAAGCAGGACTTTAGAAATGGAAAACCTCAGTGAGGAATTATAGTAATTTTTTTAAAAAGTTATGTACAAAAGCTGCAAATTATAATGCATATTTTTGCTTGCTATTATTTTTCTGAAAAATCACATTTACAAAAAAACAAATTGCTTATTATTATTAATATATCTAATGAAAAAGAAAACTTTTATCTTTTTCGACAACCTTTGGTTTCACACGAAGTTGTGATTTGATAGTTTATTTATTATTCCGACAGAGTAATAAATAGGACAATTTACCCCCCCCCCCCCCAAAAAAAAAAAAAAAAAATGCTAATAAAAATAATAGTTTAAAAAAATAAAAGCATTTTTAAGATTCCCTGTGTGCTGTGACGTAGCGGGTTTAAAAGGAATGTTTAGTTATTTATTTTTTATTGCGAAATAAAAAATGCAGATTTTTTTTTCTTTTTTTTTTTCTTAATAAGAATTTTAAAATTTTGTATGCTAGGGAGGCATAGCATAGTACGTGTTTGGATGGTTGTGAGGGGCTTGTAACCACAGGACTGGCGCAGCTATCGAGCAGGCGGGTACGGGGCGATTGCCCAGGGCGCGCGTTCTGTTAAGGTTCAGCCCCGCATCTTTCCGCACAATTCAAAATTATTTTTCTCGTTGCAAAATAATAATTATTTTGCTTTCATTTTGATCATTTAAGTTCACAATTTAAAGTTTTCTTTTGGTGTGTGTGTGTGTGAGGTTAAATTGACTGCCTTTCTTCCATTTTATTTAAGAATAAATTTATATAGAAATAATTGATAAAGTGCTCAAGCGTATTGATGGATTTCGTATAAAAAATATATGAAAGCTTATACACGGAAAATAAATAAAATTTTAAGAAGCTATAACAGGAAAATTGTTATTTACATGTAAAAGCATGTGCCTAGATCCATTCAAGATCTCCTTGAAAATAACATGAAATTTAAATAATATAATTCCAAATCCTTTCTTCTCTCATTGGGAGATTTGGATTTCAAGAGTAGAAAGAGTCGCTGGTTCTGGTTGCTTAACGTTTTGAACACTACTGCATACACTTAAAAAAATAAATTAAATTAAAAAAATACTATGCTAAATATGAACACTAAATAATATAGTTTTTAGATATTATACTTTCTGCATACTTTTGGCCTTTTTTGTAATATTTCTTTGTCATATTAAAAAAATAGAGCTTTTTTAACACTTTCCAATATAATTTAAAAGTGTTAATGAACTCGCTTTGTCTGTCTTTCTGCTCGTCTTTGCGTGATCTAACTTGCGTAAATATAGTCAGATTGTCATGCAACTTACAAACGCTATTAAAGTTTACTGTAGCATATTCAGAACTGAAAATGAAGTGTGTACCCAGGGCCAAAACTAGCCATTTTTTATACCGGGGCAAACAGGAGTTTTTGCGCCACCCCCCGTAGAGATCTGCAGGGGCCGGCCCATGGCCCGAAGCCCGGCCCGGCCCGCGGGCCGGGCCTAACTTAATTTTTCTGTACAGAGCCGGGCCTGGTTTCATTCCTAGTCTTCATGGCCCAAAATTTTCAGTCCTAGTTTTGAGCCAGCCCGTATGAAAATCAATGTCTCAGCGTGGCCTGGTCCATTTAAAGGTCAGTTAAATTAAGCGTGTCCCAAAAGTTTTTGCAAAAAATCCATACATTTTTGAATCGCCATTATTCTACATTAAACTTTATTACATTATAATATAACATATATTTATAGCATTAAACTAGCATTAAAATTTATTATTTTTAAAGAATAGTAGATTTCTACGCATATTAAAATATAAGTAAATTAAAATACAGTAAAATGTGTGAAAAGGAACCTGCCTATGACGGAACCTAGTTTTAAAATGTAAAACGTGTTGATCCATGCAAAATTAATATACTAATAAGTAAGAAAAGAATATATAATACATTTACACTTGCTAAGAAGAGAACTCGTCTATAACGCATTTTTTATTTCTTTTCTATGCAATTCCACCTTAGAAGATTTTACTGTATAGCATTTTTTCCGATTTTTAACACTTCTATACATGGAATATGGATTAACAATATTAATGATAACTGAAACATTTACATACAAGAAACAGAGATTCATTAAAAAAATAAATATCGCAGCCTGCTGCACGTCTATAAAAATAAAGATTATAAACATGAAAAAAAAGTTAAGATAAATATTTTTGGTCAGAACTCCTCGTATGAGACAAATTTTTAACCAATTCGCCGTAAAAATCAATGTTGTGTAGAAGTTCACTCGGTCCGGGACGGGCCAATATTATTTTTTCTACGGGCCGGGTCGATTTTTTTTCTATGAGTCGGGCCGAGCCCGGGTCTGGAAATGTCGGCCCGTGCAGATCTCTAACTCCCCGTCCTCACGCGCAATAAAAGTCTTCAACTGCAGGTACCCTATGCAAAAAAAAAAAAAAAAAAAAAAAAAAAAAAACCCTTAAAACTTAAAAACTTTACTCTTACAAATTTGAAAAGATTTAACACTCCCATAGATTTAACATTAGCTTACAAGTTCCTCTGTATTTCATGTATGCATGTAAACATTTTTGGGTGAAACAACAAATAAAATATTCATACACCCCCCCCCCCTTCGCCTTTCGTTCTGGTGCCCGGGGCAAATGCCCCCTTTGAAATACTTTTATAAATCTACTTTTTATTATACAGCTTCAAAAGTTATCTTTTTAACCCTCTTTTTTTTTCTTTTATTCAAAACTACATTAATTTTTTAATGAATTTTTATTTTAATACTGGAACATCTAAGAATCTGAGTAATCATTAATTTTGCTATTATGTGTTTTCTGCCTTGCAAACACATCATAATTGTAAAATATACTGTAAAATTATCCCATAAGTATGTGCCTGGTCTGTTTTTACTTATTTCTGCACAGTCTGAGCCGTGAACTGCGAAAATATAAACGTGCAGGGCGGGACTTGGGCCGAACCTTTATGTTTTACACCGGCCGGGCCGGGCCAAGATAGTTTTCGTTGGGGTCGGGCCTGGACCTTGAAATCGCGACCCGTGCAGACCTCTAAATGAGCCTCTTTCCGTATAAAAAAGACGTGACATTTTTTAAAAGGATGGCTCATGGCTGGTTGGAACAGTTTTCGTTTCTACTCTTTAAGTGACTCAATGTCAAATCCTTTCCTATTTTAAATGACCTATACATAATGACAAGCACAGCACAAGCACAAGTTGGGAAGTATGAATTCAATAATATTAAAAGAAAGAGAAGAAAAATAGCTCTTTTCTTTTCTTCCCATCAGAACCAAACCCCTTTATCCCTCCCCAAATTCGTCTTTTTATCTTGCTACATTCTTTCCTTTCATTTTCACCTTTTCCCATAGCTTAAGCTTTTTCAAACGTAGGCCGCAATCCTGTTGGACTCCGACTCTTTCCCCAGCAAACAAATGACCACACAGCACACACACATTCATTCATAGGCGTAGCGTGACCAGAAATTTTGGGGGGGCACCAAAGCCGTGAGAAGTGCGCCCTTAACGAATTTTCAATTTTACGCCCCCCCCCCTAATAAAAAAAATCTTTCTCTTTGTAATGGGTGTAATAAAATTGATAAAGTGCAGAAACATAAATAAATTCTATAATATTTATAATATGAATAAATATTTCGCGTTTATTTTGGAACTTTAAAATGTTTAATTTTAATTTAGAAATTCAGACCAACTAAATAACATAAGAGAAAATTGCAATTATTTGTTAGAGAGTTCATGATGTTTTGCGACAGGAAAAAAAAAGGATCAAGAAAGAAAAAAGAAATTCCCCTGAAAATGATCGGCGGACAAAAACTGAATAAATAAACAAATAAAACCGTGGTTCGCAGCATAAATTTTGCGCCTGAGGCGACCGCTCCTTTAGCCCCCTCTTTGCACGGCCCTGGGGGGAAAACTAGAGGTCTGCACGGGCCACAGTTTCCAGGCCGGCGTGAAAATTAAAAGTTCCAACCGAGCCCTGCCCGTTTATATTTTCATAGTTTATAGTCAGGCCCGGTTCGTAAAAAAATCAGTGAAAACAAGCTCGGCCCATAAAAAAAAAAAATCAATTAATGCAGGCCTGGTCCGGCCCGACTCAATTTCTCAAAAATTCCAATTTTTCTTAACATGCAATTGCAGGGCTGCCACTTGCTACTTAAATGCTATACCTAGCGACTATTTTCAGCATCCGGCGGCTATGGCGACTATTTTAGGGCGAAAACTTTTAAAAAGTGACTATTTCAAGAAAGCAGTAGGCGACTTTTTTCGGATTCAGCGACTATTTTTACTGAAAATATTCGGTCTTTTTCTTCAAAGCGCCTGTAAAGTCATCTTCCCAAACGCACTTTTTCAACGGTTGTTTGAGGAGATTCGCGATTTTTTCCACGACGAATTCCAAAATTCGGGATTCCCCCCCCCCCTAAACCATTGACGAAAATAACTATTTATTTCCAAGATCTTTTTATACTATCGTTGAAGGAGATTTTGCGATTTTTTCCGCGATCCTTTGCCAAATTTTGCAGATTTTTCTACTACAGATTGACGAAATTGATTTTTTTTCCGCCACCACTTGTCGAAATTCGCGATATATATTTTTTCCGTGATCGATTGATGGTATTCGTGTTTTTTCAGATATCATTTGACGAAATTCGCGATTCTTTCCCACGATAGTTTATCGAAATTCGTGATTTTCTTTTCAAAACCAACTTACGAAATCCTTGATTTTTTGTGCAATCATTTGTTTAAATTCTCGATTATTTACGCGAATATTTGATCAAATTCGTGTCTTTTCAGGGATGATTCTGTTCTGAATTTTCCGAAAATTTAAGGCATCCGGTTCCGAAAATTTTAAAAATTCGGGAAAATAAAATATCGCGAATTTCGGCAAATGATCGCCGAAAAAATCAATTTCGACAAACGTTCACAGAACAAAATCGCCAATTTCTTTAAAAGATCGCAGAAAAAGCGAATTTTTTCAAGAGATCGCAAAAAAACGCGAATTTCTTCGAGGGATCGCAAAAAACGCAAACTTCGTCTAGGAATCGCGAGAAAAATACAAATTTCACAAAGGGATCGCAAATTTTATCAAAGGATCGCGGGAAATACGAATTTCGTCAAAGGATTGCGGAAAAAACACATAATTGGCGCCGGGAGGCGATTTCCACCCCCTTTCCCTCCCTCTGCTGTAACTTTTTAGAAAATTTGCTGTGAATTCCAGATTTTTTTTAAAACCCAGAATTACACCTGCCGTCTTTTTGTTCGCGACCATTTGACGAAATTTGCAATTTTTTTCTCTTCATCGTTTGACGAAATTCGTAATATTTTGTATATTCTTTTGACGAAATTTGTGATGATTTGTCCGTGACCGAAGGACGAAAATCGCCATTTGTTTCCACAACCTTTGATAAAATTCAAGATATTTTTCCACGGGCGTTTAAGGAGATTCGCGATTTTTTCCCCCGACGAATTACCAAAATTCGCATTTTTTTCCGCCAATTGTTTCGTGGAATTCACGATTTTCTTTACACGATCCCTTGTCAAATTTCGTGAATTTTTCTATGACCGGTTGACGAAAATGATATTCGGTATTTGTTTCAGGGATTTTTGACGAAATTCGCGATTCTTTTAAACGATCTTTTCTTTTGTCGACTGACTGAGGAAATTCTTGATTTTTTGCGCGACTATTTGAGCAAATTCGCGGGTGTAATTTTTTTTCTGTTCGCGACAGTTTGACAAAATTTTCGATTTTCTTTCCGTAGTCTTTTGGCGAAATTTACAAGTTTTTTTTTCGCGACTGATGGAAAACTTGGCCAATTGTTGATATCGGCGATTTTTTTTTTTTTCGTTACCGAATGGCAAAATTCGCGACTGTTTGATGATTTGATTTTGTGGATTTCTCGAAGAAAAAAAAATCGTGGCTTTCACGAAATTAAAAAAAAAAATTGCATACGAATCATATGTCTGTTCAAGAAATAAATTTGGAAGATTCCATCCAAACAAATATTTTTATTATGCGGGATTTTCCTTTTTTGTGCGGTATTTGCGATATCCCACACGTTATTTCTAACTCTGCCCCTCAAATAAAACTTTTCTTCCTTCTCTCCAAGAAACTCTTGAAATGAAAGGCCTGATGGAAAGTAGTTACCTGGATGATCTGCAAGAAGTTTTTACTGCTACGTTTCCAGGTGCTGTACATAATTTTTATTGTGGAAGAACCAAGTTACTTCGTAACTGAAACATTAGGGCCTTATTTTCTGGATAACTTGCATTCTCATTTGAAGAAATCACTCTATTCTTTATTCACTGATTTGAGCAGAAGCATAAAATGTGGACATATAAAGTCCTTTCATTGTTATGGATAGAATTTTTCTTCCTTTTTTTAAAGTGGGTATGCGAGTATTTTGGCTACTATTATCGAAGAAATACTAATATTTTTTTTCGTTGGAGGCTACTAAAGCTACTATTTTCAGTGTCATTTGGCAGTGGCAGCCCTACATTTGAGATGCTTTTATGAAGTAGAATAAAGGGTTTTTTTCTCTAAAAAAACTCCGATTTTTTTAAATAAAATAACATCAAAGTTGGACTTTTGATTTCCGAATTCAAAGGCTGACAATTACAAGACGGATCCATTTAGTAATCCGCTTTAAATCAAGCTGCTTCGAATTAGGAAAAAACGTTAAGAAAAGGGAGAACGCTACTCAATTCTTAAGCACCTGAATGCTGTTCTGTAATTTTCAGGCAAATAGGAATAGAAATGAGTTTATGAATGTGTCAAAAATAATCACATTTTTGAGTGAAGATTTTTGATTTTTCTGCAAACGTTATTAATTTAATAAAACAAACAATTCTGTATGTTCTCACCTTCTATTCCATTTTCGTCCTTTTGAAGCCAGACTTGAATGAATTTAGAATCATGGTGTGCTCCATGACATCGCTTGTTATTGAGTTTTCCATAAAAATTTCCTGTTTTTTATCGCGTTTGTTTTTGTGTGGCTCATTCAATCCTGATCTGTTTAAAAAATAGTAATAAAAACATTTAACTACGAGTACATTCCCACAAATGACCAGATCATACCAAGCCAAGTGTGTGTAGGAGTGTGGAGAGGGGTTAGGTAGAGACGCTCCTATTATCTCACTTTGCACAAGAGGGAAACACAAGTTCAGAGGTCAAAGAAATTCTTTGTGTGGCCACCTTGTGTTACTCACTGAAATTAAACTACTTGGGTGACTGGACACCAGCTTTGCAGTTGGGCAAATTTTTCCTTCTATCGATCAAATTACAACTACTGACCAAATATCTACTACTGACCAAAAATACTACAACTACTGACCAAAAATACTGACCGTATTAATGGTTGAGAACTAAAGCGTTTTCGTTTTTGGGGAGGAGAGAGTGGGTGAAATGCTACATACTAAAAAGTTTTAAATTTGATTGCATCTTAAAAAAAAAAAAGCAATTGAAAATCACTGCCATTTATCGCTTTTGTAAAAGTCTCAATGAATCACAATCCTAAAATATATGAATATAAATTTCACATTAATTTATCTGAAAATCCCATGTATAATACACAATCACATATACTTTTAAAACAGTGACAAATGAAGGTTTATAATAATTTGCACAATAAGTACAACCTTAATATCAATCGTACGTTCAGGGCTGAAACTAGCCTTTTTCTGCGCCAGGGGAAAACATGGATTTTGGCGACCACCCCCTCCCTTCATCTCCTCACGCACAATAAATATTATTGACCTCCGGTACCCTGTGCAAAATAAATAAATAAAATTCATAAAAAATAATTAAATAATTAAAATTAGAGCAAGAAATATGTAAACGACGCTCCCATGGGATTAACATTAGCTTGAGCGTTAAGAGCCTACACAAGTCACGCGAAGAAACTGGAACGCTAATGCTAAACCTATGGGACCGATCTTTTTAAATTTTCTCGCTTGCATATTAATAGTTTTAAATGATTTTTTTCTTTGCTTAGAAAAGCTGGGGTTAAATTCTAACCGGGTTAGTGTTTACTTTTTAGATTTTGGTTGCAGATTATTTTTATAAAGTTACCTTCACTTCCAGTACCGGTTTTAAAACCTAAAAGTATGGCAACGCTAAAGATCAATCTAAACTATCCTAAGAAAAAAAATAATTTTAAAATATTAAAATCCAAACGAGAAATTTCAAAAGAACGCTCCCTTAGTTTAACATTAGCTTGCGAGTTTCTTTGCATTTCATATATATATATATATGCACATTTTTGTATGAATCGACAAACAATTCATTTGGCGCCCCCTTCACCTTTGTTCTGGGGCATGTGCCCCCTCTGCACCCCCCCCCCCTAGTTTCGGCTCGGGCTATATTCTTTAAAAAACATTAAAAAGTGGTGTTGCTGTTCTATCTTGCATATATTTCAACCCTTAGTTTTTACTCGTTGACAGTTGCTCGACCTCGCGCCCTTTGAGACCGGATCTGCATGCAAAAAAAAGTAATTTTAGTAAAAGGCATGGGCGACATTTTTCAGTTGTCACCTACCTAGAAATGGCAAAAGGACGAGAAATGTAATTTGGGAAGGTAAAAGCAGGGGCGGCTGATGGCGCCCTGGGTGAGTTTTTTTTTTAATTACGGGCAGCCGCCCAAGCTCGCCTCCTCTCTCTAAGACTGGATTTGGTTGGTTGCAAAAAACAATTGCCCCAAAAGTAATGCACAAAAAGTAATGCAAAAAATAATTGCACCAAAAGGAACAGAGCTGCATTTTACAATTTCCGCTTAGGGTGGCAAAACGCCTAGAAATGGCAAAAAGAAGAGAAAAAATCATTTTTTTGGGGGGGGGGGGGATAAAGGCAGGGGCGACTTTATTAGCCATGATGGCGCCATGTGAGAGTTTTTTTACTGTACCACTGCAAATGCTATACTCTTTTTTTTTCTTTTAAAAGGCTTTACTAAAACATTTTACTTTGTGCACTCCTTCCAGGGCCGAAACTAGCTATATTTTCACCAGGTGAAAACGTCGATTTTGGCGCCCCCCCCCCCCTTCCTCTGCAAAGTAAATTTACAAAGAGAAATTTACGAAAGTTTCTAGTAGCGGGCTTATTTTAAAATTTAAAATGTGTAACAATAAAATACATATTGAAATATATAACCAGCTTTATCAAATATTTATTCATTAAAACCCGGGGAAAAAATTGAAAGGAAGCGGAAATAATTCCGCTTTATACAGGTTTTCGTCTTAGGAGGTATAACTATTGGTATTCTTTCTGTTGGAACCATGTAGTTTTTTCATTTAAGACACGATTCCATTATAGACGGATTTCATTTTTCGAGATTTTACTGTTGTTGCAGCATTACAAATTATTACAATTGGGCACTTTAATGTCATAGTAATATGAGTCACATTGTTTTAGGAACTAAAAACTAGGATTTACTGTAGGTATAAAAATGAATTCCAGTTTTGTAAAATATCTTCCTGTACTATCAGTTTTTCCGAATTATCACTTATACCACTCTTCTTATTTATAGGCTGATATGTCTAGATACTTTCCTGAACTTAATGCTAATTTTCAAATTTATGTCTGACTCAAAACAACAACAACAACAAAATTATTAAGTTTTTACTTCTTATTTTGTGAATTTTCGACCGCTTGGTTTTTATTGTCCCAGTCGGTCACCTTACCTCGCCTCCTCTAAGGACAGATATGGTGATATGCATGTAAAAAAGTAATTATAAGAAAAAGAATGGGGTTATTCATTTGCTGTCTTGTACGCGAATCTTTTTATCTATTTGACATTTTTAATGCACTGTACTAAGCTTTTCTTTTTGACTTTTCGGGTAGAAAATATTTTTTACACAAATTTCGCACGCATATATATATATTGTATAAAAAGGCAAACCAAATTTTCATCTGACGTTCCCTGCGCGAGGCGCCCAGAACACATGCCCCCTCAGCCCCCCTCCCCCATAGTTTCAAACCCTGACTCATTCTCCCGTTTGATTTTATTGCACCGGACAATCATTTGACGTCGCGCCCATAGCAAGACGGGAAAAAAGAAAGCTCCAAAAAGAATAGAATAGTCTTCATGGAATCTTTTCAACAGAAAAGTCACATTCAAACATAATCTTCATTTGGCGCCCTTTTCGCCTGTCGTTCTGATGTCCGGGGCACATGACTCTGCACCCTCCTTCCCCAGGAAATCGGTTATCGGCGAGGGACAGTTTTGCACAAAAGAGAGGAGTAGGGACTGACCTATTGGCCTTGGAAAATGTTAGTGGTTCTCCTATTTGCAGTCTTCTATTATAGATGAATCTTTTTATATATTTGTAAATTTTAATGCATTTGGTTCAGTTTTCCTTTTGGATTTTCCGGCTGAGAGACATTTTTATGCAAATTCGATATATATACATATACATTTTTGTATGTAAAGACAAAAAAAATCTTCATTTGGCACCCCCTACGCTTTCTGTTCTGGCGCCCAGAGTACAGAAGGTTGGGGGGGCACGTGCCCCCCCGTGCCCCCCCCGACGCTACGCCTATGCATTCATTCATATTCCTGAAACGAAACAGCTCTGGCGTCTCACCGCTTCAAAAAGACGCAAACATGACAAAATTTCGGAGGTACCTCAAATCTGAAATTTGAGGTATTGGGACAAATTGTCATGGTGTATGGGACAAATGAGGTGCTTCATGTATGAGTTACTCAACACTAGTTCTGGGACGATTTTGGCAAGTGCAGTGCGAGGCGGGATCAAGGCAGGAAATCTCCTGGCTATTCGTAACAGAAGACATGCACGTGTTTTCGTGCCATCAAATCCCTTCAAATGTAAGTTTTTTCAATTATTGTATTATTTCACTTTTAATTAGAGTGTTTATAGATTTTTTTTTGTACTAGCAATTGTTCTATTTTTTTTTTTCAGTTCATCTTTTGAAAAGAAGCTCATGTTTTTAAAGTCAAGTTACGTGTCAAAAGGATTTCATGTTTTTAAAAGAAGTTTATCTTTTGTTCCCTTCAAATGTAAGTTTTTCAATTATTTATTGTATTATTTCGCTTTTAATTTGAGTGTTTATAGATTTTTTTGTGCTAGTAATTGCTGTATTTTTGTTCCGTTAATGTTTTTAAATTATACAAATCAGTGTTAAATTCAGACACTTTTCTCCGGGAGGGATTTTTGTAGCTCCGGGGGGAGACATTATAGAGTTCCGGGGGGGGGGATTGCACTTTTTGATCATTGAAAACACAATCTCAAATCTTTCGGGGGGGAGGGATGTGCCCCCGGCCCACCCCCTGAATTCAACACTGATACAAATTATTAGCAAACGACAAAGTTGACTTGCAAAAAGTTGAGTTTTTTATTTAATGTAACACTCTTATTTTATTTATGAATGATTTAAGACCCTTCAATATACTAAACAAAGTTGCAATTTTAGGTACTTTTAGTACATAACAACAAAATTTCTCATTAAAGTGAAGTGTATTAACATTCATTCAGGTTATAAGTGAAATCTTATTTTGAATGTTATGTCTATACACTGTTTCCATTTTTTTTAAATACGGGTTTTTTAAATTAATCAAATTATTAGCAAACGAGAAAAGCTGACTAGCAGAAAAATGAAATTTTTATTTAAAATGTAACTCATTTACGAATGATTAAGGATCTCAAAATATGCTTTTTTTTTTTTAATAACTTCCATATAAACAAAATTTGTAATATAGAGCGATGCTTGGCACATTTAGTGCAAAGCAACAAAATTTGTTGTAAAAGGAGTATAAGTGAAGTTTTAACAGTTATCCAGGTTATATGTGAAATTTTATTTTGAATATTACGTTTATACACTGTTTCCATGTTTTAAGTACAGGTTTTTTAAATTAATCAAATTATTAGCAAACAACGAAAACTGACTAGCAGAAAAATGAAATTTCTATTTAATGTAACTCTCATTTCATTTACGAATGATTAAGGATCTTCAAATATGCTTTTTTTTTTAAAGCAAAGTTTGTAATATAGAGCAATGTTTGGCCTATTTAGTGCATAGCAACAAAATTTGTTGTAAAAGAAGTATAAGTGTATCCAGGTTATAAGTGAAATTTTATTTTGAATATTATGTCTATACACTGTTTCCATTTTTTAATGTATGTGTGCATACCATGCATTTCCGAACAAAAATGAATTAAAACTTATGTCATAAAGTTGTTCTTTTGGATTTGAGAACAGCCTTAAATATTTCATTTTTCTACAAGTCAACTTTTGTACGTTTGCTAATAATAAGGGGGGAAAAAAGTATATTTAGATATCCTTTAATCATTTGTAAATGAAATGGGAGTTGCAATAGTTTTTTCGATGCAGGTTCTTATTCTTGGGGTCCATTTTGTGAAGAGTAGAAGTTATTTTTGTGAATTTTATTATATTTTTGTGAATTTTATTATATTTTTGTGAAAAATAACATTTTGTAATGAAAGTTGAAATCAGGTTACTCAAATTCGAACCAAGAATTTATGAACAAAAACATTCTTTAAATCTCCTTGCTAAAGTTTTTGTTTTTCGTGACCTGGTTTTATTTACAAATTACACATTTTAAAACAGTTTTTATGAAAAAGAATGTTACGTAGGGGGCCTATTTTATTAAAAGGAATTTTGTGAAGGGCCTGTTTTATTAAGTTCCTTTTTGTGAAGACGCCCATTTTATTAAACTTATTTTTATGAAGAGGCCTATTTTATTAAATAGATTTTTGTGAAAGGGTCCTAAATAGGCCCCAAATTTTCCCTGGATCGACCCCTGCAAATTAAATTTCAAACTGAAGTTAGTTTAAAAAAATATTATTTAACAATTATTTATTTTCGATTATTGTTTAAAAATATGACTAAGATGCAAGTTTATGTGCGTGTACAAGCACACAAAACTATTTTAAGCTCAGGATGTTCGGGAAACGGTATGGTAGAAAGGCTTGGAAGAAAAAAAAATAAAACAGCAAAAAAACAAACAATATACCAAGTGATATCATACAGCTCATAGTATGTTTGCATTTCGGTCCATGCATTTCAGCATCAATAGAGCGGAAATTTTCAAATTTTGAATTTATCCACTTCAAATTACGAAACAAACTTGGAGTACAAAAGGCGTCAAATGTATTTTTTTTGCTACTGCATGCTCCATGGAAACCCCCCCCCCCCCAAAACGGGACTTTTTGGTTAACCAGGCGCCAGTTATGTATATATACATATATATTTACACAAGACAAATATATGTGTGTATATATACAATATGTGTACATGCATATTTACTATTATAAATATGTATAAATAACACTGGTGCCCAGCTAACCGAAAAGTACAAAAAAAAAACTTAGAATAAGACGAACGTTAAAACAATATAAAAATATGTAATATGTATTATTTATATGTATATATTATTTATATGTAATTTCATATATTAAATTGTACAAGTATTTTCACCATATAATACTTTCATTTTTTTTTTAAATTAAACTATTTAATAGTTTGATTAGTTTATATAATTTCAATGTAACAGTACTTTTAATTAATTTTATTCTATATTTATAGCTTACCATTATTTTCAGTTTACTAAGCAACTTGTTGAACTAATATCATGTTTTGAGTTTTATACAGGGTATTGCGGTTTTTAATGTCTAAAGCTGACAAAAAGTTTACTCAAATGTCTAAAACTGAAAATTATGAAATACAGTAAATTTAATGTTGTTGTAAAAATAATTTTAAGTAGTTTTTGGACTCAGTTTTAAGTTTTTGACAGTTGTTGTCAAAAACTATGTCAAAAGGGGTTTTTGACATGACGAATAAAACCATAGTTAAAACCACCACACTGTCAAAAACTTGCCAACCCTGTCTAAAAGTAATTCCCTTCTGCGCAACATAGATATAAAAATGCTCAAATTTTTGTGCGCGAGGGGTGTTCCGTTGAGGTTGTTTATTTTAACTTGAAATGGAAAAGTTGAAAAAGTTGAAACTTCATTTTTTAAATATTGTACTTTTTCTTAACGTTCCGCTATTTTTATTAATTTAATGTATTTTTATTATTAATTGTACTTTTTTCCATCTTTCTATTTTTAAATTATATATAAAAGTCCTTTAAAATGATTTGTATGATTTATTAAATTATAATAACTAAAAATATTTGAAAATGACTTGCCATTGTTTTTATTTTTTTAATTATTGTTGGACGATATGAATTTTACTTAAATGATGTGCTGTAGAATATCTCTGAGATTGTTGCTAAAGTATGTAACTGAACTTTTGTGAGTAACTTACCAAAGCAGTGTGTAAGTAGCAATAAGAATTAGAACTGAAATTAGTAGCTCTAAAAAAAAAAAAAAATTGGGGGGGGGGGGCGTGAAAAATCTACACACAAAAGAAATACTTTGCTTTATGACAATAAAGTTTGTTTAATAGAAAAGTACAGTAATTCCCCCCCCCCCCCCCAACACACAGTACCACCATCACATATCTTATCACAAAGAGGAATGCTCAATTTTTTTTTATTTTTCACAATGGGGTTTATTTCCTCTTCGAAAAAATAAAATTTTATCTCATAAATAGTTTATTTAAATTTTTCTAATAGCTACTTTATGGTGCTTTTATTTATTCCTTTTTGTGAATCTGAATTACAGATGTACTCAATACTCCGTATTCAATGGCATTTTTACAATGTAATCGGTCAATATTAAATAACTAGAAAGGTAGCCCGTCAAAAATGACGGAAATTTAGATATAAAGATGTATACAACTCATGTGCAAGAATATGAGTTTTCTCGTTTGTTCCGCAGTGATAGATGAAAATAACACATTTTAATAACGAAACACATTTATGAAAAACTGTGTACAGTAGAAGACCACTATTCTGCACAGTTTGGTTCCAAGTGTTATGCAGATTTGAGGCTCTTTGCGGTCATGTCTATTCAATCTTTGTTTACATTTTTTTTTAATTGATATATTGGACAATTTAGATTGTTAAGCCTTAAAAATAAATAAATTACACACTTGAAGTAAGGTAAAAACTATTAAATTATCGTATACGATTTCATGAAATGGTATTATATGGTATTATATGTGTGTGCTTCACGATCTTGGTTACGACTTTGGCGAAATTGGCTGCAACTTGTCATAATTCTAATAGTGTGGGCCTCTATAACAAAAAAGTAACCAGTTTTTAGTAAAATTTCTGATATAAAGTAGTTTTCAAAAACTTGTGTAAAATTGCAGGCCGTTCTCATGTTATGCCAGTCCTAGGAATAATATTTCTAACACTGAAGAGTTTCCATGTATATGTGGAATTTAGAAAAGCTTCTCCAAAAGAAATGTCCTGAAATGACATTGTAATTCCTCTAACTTCAAAGTTTAATCTGGCCCTGATGTTGTTTACTGAAATCTAATAAATACAGTTATTTTGAATATTACAACATAATTAAACAGCTAAACTTATTTAACTTAAACTCGCTGTTACTTCCCGATGTTATTTTTTAGTATTAAGAAAGAAAATTATTTAAATTTTTCAAATCATGCACATTTATAATTTTTTTCCGTCTTTAATAACTAAATAATGAAAAAATATGCTTTTGTTCTGAGCTCATAAATATGACAATAAAATAATGTAACTAAGAGAGATTGCAAAATTAAATCTTTGTGATTTCAAACCATAAACAAATGATACCGCCACCATATTGCCTACTATGACGTCATTAGAACATTGTCCATTGATTGCTGGAGAACTTACTTTGTGAATGATTATCTCAATGATTTAATATTTTTTACGGTTCACGATGAATGAATCACTTGTGTTTGTTTAGGTTTATGGAATGAGATATTAAGCCGTGAACCTAATTTCAACTAAAGTTACCCAAGGATATATGTATTTTTAATCGAAATTAAAAACAATGCTTTGATCTCGAAATAAAAAGTTTTAGTTTGTATAATTGGTTATTTCTGTTAATTATTTATTTAGGTACTTTTCCATTACAGCGCATTTTTAAAAAAAAGCTTGGCGTAATTCGGGCATCAGAAAGTGAGATATGCTGCCAAAATATATAAACAGCTATGAAAACAAATCTAATGAACTTTTATTTTTGCTTATATATGCACTTATATACATAAAAAAAATCGTTTCTAAATATATATAATATTTTTTTAATATATAAATTACGGCACAGATTTCAGATATGAATCGGGATACCTAACTGGCGCTTAAATGGTGCTATTTTGCCTGCTATGGTAACCCGGCTATTGTTTTTTATTTATTAATAAATTGTTTATTTACTTTTATTTTCTGTTTTTAAATTATATAAACTGTTTTGTTCTATAATTATTATTCAAACTTTTATTTATTTATAGTTATTTCCTTTTAAATGGTAGCAAATAATTTAAAAATATATAGGTAACTGGTATTCGAAAGCGAGATTTCTGCCGAATTGGCGTCAGAGAAAAATCACGCCAATCCCGATGCGTATATGACATCTGTGCAAAAATTACTTCTGTTTCTTTATAAAAATGGGTAAATAGCTTTTTTTGCATTAAATAAATTGTATACATATGCAAAAAATTGCTTGTGAGTATGAAGCAGTAAATAGGTTGTCAGAAAATACGTTGGCAAACTTATTTCTCGCCAAGAAACTTTTCTCCGAAGTATTGTACATAAGCAATGATTGCTAGAAATGCATTTTTAATTATGATATGTGCTTTTATGTTTCACTACATTTATGCATACTATACCGTGTGTATAAATGCTGCAGTTCATATGCAGGGCTACACAAAAGAATTCGTAAGGGTTACTGAGTATGAGAATAAATGGCACTTGTTAGTTATCCCTTCGACCAAATTACTGTCGCCAAATTGTAAGATTGAATGCCAATAATGGTTGATCGTAAATGTCACATTCACTTGACAACACGTGTTTACGTCATCAAGTGATTTTTATTTCGACGTTTTATTTGTATTTTTATTAATGTTATACTAATTTATTTGTTTTTTCGTTATTTAAAATAAAAATTATGTCAATTTGTATAATTTGGCGGGTGGTTTTGCGTTTTATATAATTTGGCGAAATTGGTCGACGGGATAACTAACAAGTACCTAATAAATTGCTTAAAGGTGGTTTTTAAAGGAGTTATGCAGTTTTACGCTGAACTGCATTTAGTTTACTAAGAAATGTTTGTAGAGTATAGATAAAATGATATACAGGGTCACGCAAAGAATTGGATACATAACCGTCTATGGATGATAATATCTGGAAATGTGATTTCAGTAGCTTTAAGAGTAGTTTAAATTAAATTTTAGCTAAATATTGGCATGTAATAACGGTACTATTGGCTATGAACGGTAACTGCTGAAATCAATTATAAAATTTTTTATGCGTTTTCTAAAATATTTACTTAGTTATCTTATTTACCTTATTTCCCTAAATAACGAAGTTTTGTTAAAGCATTCAGGATGTGTTGGAAAGTGCTTCATATTCTATGCTTAACGCATGATTTTTCTTTCTTCTTTAGTCTTATTTTGCATTTATTTTATTCTTAATTTTTTAGTCTTATACTCCTTTATAGAAACTTTGGCACAGTTGTCATATATACCCCATATTGGAGCGATTTTTTTCCGACGCCAATTTGGCGAAAACATCAACAGCATAAACAACAACATCCGGGTTACCATATCAAGCAAAATAACGACACTTTGGCGACAGTTATGTACCCGTTGTGTATATGACATTGGCGTCAGAAAAAAAATCGCGCCAACATGGAGCGTATATGACATCTGTGCCGAAACTTTAATATTTAATGTTTAAACTCTTCGCTCCACTCACCTTGCATATAGTATAAACTATAACACAGATAGCGCAAAATAATAGACAGTTTGATACTTTTCCACTGTAGGGGCTTTGGCGTTTTTTAAAAAAAGCTTGGTGTAATTTGGGATTCAGAAAGTGAGATTTGGGTACTTTTCCGTTATACGGATACCATTGTCGCCAAGCGTAATAGTTGGCGCAAAATGAAAATCACGTGAATTGATGCATTTGGAAAATAAAAGAAAAAATATTGTCGATACTAAAGTGAGCATTTAAAATATATAACATTTGAAAATTCCAGACTTTTACGAACTATTTCATTAAATCACAAATATATACTTAAAATAATTGAACAAATAACTGTTATAAAATAAAGCAATAAAATAAAACTCATATTAAACTGCTGGCATAAAATTGCAAATATCTTTTAGCATTTTGAAATAATTGGCGCATTAGCATACATTTTGGCATGGTGTCCGTATAACAAAAAAGTCCTTCCGGCCAGTGCCGGGAGGAAGAGGTAGCTTTCATAATCCTTATTTAAAAAAAGCCAACTTATATCATGCGAACACACGAAGCTCAATTTAGTGGAAACCGAATATAGGAGATTCAATACTAATTTCTATCAATATAATGAATGAGAATTTCTCGAAATTAGTCAGCTTTATCCAAGCTGCTTTTCTTTAAAGTAACTTATATTTGGCTGTGAAATTCGGCAATTTCTTAAAGTGCCTGTCATTTTAAGACAACATGGTGGATGAGGCTAAGCAGTGAACTTGGTCGAGACCTTAGTAATTGCTGTGCACATGCTCACTCACATCGGAATCGGTTAATATATAGGAGTGCTGTCGCATGCAAAAAACCAGATTTTTCAAAATGTCACCAACAATAAAAATTGAAACTGCTATATCTGAGCCATTTTTTAAGGTAAAGACAAACAAAAAATGCTCCTGAATCCTTATATCAAGATCAAATACTTAAGAAAGAAACCTTTTTCAATTTCTAATTTTTTTGCACCTCACTTTAAATATATATATATTTTTTAATTTAATGGCCGCCATTTTGAAACAAGATGGCTGATGAATCTGGCCAGCGAACTTGGTCGAGGTGTTGATGTATACTATCCACATGCCTTCTTACATCGAAATAGGCGAATACGTGTGTTATCGCGTTACAAATACAAGATCGTTTCAAAATGTTAGCCATGCTAGAAATTCAAAGTGCTATAAATCAACCATTTTTTAAGATATCAACAAAAGAACAAATTTTCAGAAACAAAAACTGCTCCGGAATCTTTGTATCAAGGCCAAACACATAAAAAAAATCTTTTTCATTTTCCAATTTTTTAATACCTCATTTTGAATTTTAAATTTAATTTTTTTTAAATGGCAACCCTTTTGAAACAAGATGGCGAATGAAGCTGGCCAACGAACTCGGTCGAGACATTGGTATGTACTATGTACAGACCAAGTTACATCCAAATAGGTTCATAAATACGCCTGTTATCGCGTGACAAAAATCAGGTCGTTTTAAAATGTCAGCCACAAGAGAAATTCAAAATGCTATTACACAGCCATTTTTTTTTAGATATAGACGAAAGAAAAACTGTTCCGGAATCTTTGTATTAAGGTCAAACACATACAAAAAAAAACTTTTTCATTTTCCAATTTTTTGGTATCTCATTTAAATTTTTTATTTTTTATTTTTTTTAAATGGGCGCCATTTTGAAACAAGATGGCGGATGAAGCTGGCCAACGAACTCGGTCGAGATATTTGTATGTACTATGTACACACCAAGGTACATCCAAGTCGGTTCATAAATACGCCTGTTATTACGTGAGAAAAATCAGGACGTTTCAAAATGTCAGCCACGCTAGAAATTCAAAATGCTATAACTCAGCCATTTCTTAAGATATAGACGAAACAAAAACTGCTCCCGAATCTTTTTATCAAGGTCAAACACATAAGAAGAAAATTTTTTTTTCAATTTTCAATTTTTGGTACCACATTTCAAATTTAAATTTTTCTTAAAACTTTAAATGGCCGCCATTTTTAAACAAGATGGCGGGTGAAGCTGGCCAACGAACCCGGTCGAGACATTGGTATGTACTATGTAGAAACGAAGTTACATCCAAATCGGTTCATAAATACGTCTTTTATCGCGTGACAAAATTCAGGACGTTTCAAAATGTCAGCCACGCTAGAAATTCAAAATGCTATAACTCAGCCATTTTTTAAGATATAGACGAAACAAAAACTGCTCCGAAATCTTTGTATAAAGGTCAAATACATAAGAAAAAAATATTTTCAGATTTTCAATTTTTTGGTACCACATTTCAAATTTAAAATTTTTAAAAAAATTTTAAATGGCCGCCATTTTGAAACAAAATGGCGGATGAAGCTGGCCAACGAACTCGGTCGAGAGATTGGTATGTACTATGTACACACCGAATTACATCCAAATCGGTTCATAAATACGCCTTTTATCGCGTGACAAAATTCAGGACGTTTCAAAATGTCAGCCACGCTAGAAATTCAAAATGCTATAACTCAGCCATTTTTTAAGATATAGACGAAACAAAAACTGCTCCGGAATCTCAGTATAAAGGTCAAATACATAAGAAAAAAATATTTTTCCATTTTTAATTTTTTGGTACCACATTTCAAGTTTTAAATTTTTTTAAAATTTTTAAATGGCCGCCATTTTGAAACAAAACGGCGGATGAAGCTGGCCAACGAACTCGGTTGAGACATTGGTATGTACTATGTACACACCAAATTACATCGAAATCGGTTCATAATTACGGGAGTTACAGTGTGACATAGGTCAGATATATATATATATATATATATATATATATATATATATATATATATATATATATATATATATTACCATTAATTAAACATAACCTGCCACCGTCAATTATTATGAATTAAAGCTGTAAGTATTAAAAAAAAAAATATTATAAGAATTATTATGGAAGAAAAAAGAAAAAAGTGGACACCGACAAAAATTGAAAAGCTTATACATTGAATTACGTTATCGAGGGCACAGAATTCAATGATATAAGCAAAATGGTTGTTTTCTGTGGGAGAAATAAGCTAAAGCTAAAATTAATTTTCCCCTGTGCCCGAACAACCACTAAAATCAAGTGAATTGATTAAAAATGAAAGCAGAATAGAAACAAATAATATGAAATGGAAGAATCAATAAAACGTATTTAAATATTTATAGGATATAAAATAGAAATAATAAACACCATACCGATTAATATTTCAGTATTTTACATAAATCCATGTGCACATGTCTTCCAGTATATCAAAAAGATTAAGGTGAATAAAACAGTTAAGAAATCACAGTAAATGATACCAAAGGATGCAGTTAATACATTTTGAAATAATATTTGAAATACCTTGTAAAACAAATTTAATCTAATATAAAATATATAGAAATTAATTACATTATTTAAAATGCACTATTAAATTAATAGATAACAGTTTAACAATATCGTCAAAATTTAGCTAAAAATACACCCTGGTGTATAAAATATAACTAAAATGGAGCTAGAAAAATTAAATATAAGAGCAATATGAAAGATACAATTTTAGTGCTGCCATCTATTAATAATTATATTAAACATCTATCGCAAGATAAAAATTTGCAAGCTTTTGAATGTAGATAACTGTTTAAACAGCAAAACCAAACAAATCCTTATATATAGAGAATTATAGAACAACCACTAAAATCAAGTGAATTGATTAAAAATGAAAGCAGAATAGAAACAAATAATATGAAATGGAAGAATCAATAAAACGTATTTAAATATTTATAGGATATAAAATAGAAATAATAAACACCATACCGATTAATATTTCAGTATTTTACAAAAATCCATGTGCACATGTCTTCCAGTATATCAAAAAGATTAAGGTGAATAAAACAGTTAAGAAATCACAGTAAATGATACCAAAGGATGCAGTTAATACATTTTGAAATAATATTTGAAATACCTTGTAAAACAAATTTAATCTAATATAAAATATATAGAAATTAATTACATTATTTAAAATGCACTATTAAATTAATAGATAACAGTTTAACAATATCGTCAAAATTTAGCTAAAAATACACCCTGGTGTATAAAATATAACTAAAATGGAGCTAGAAAAATTAAATATAAGAGCAATATGAAAGATACAATTTTAGTGCTGCCATCTATTAATAATTATATTAAACATCTATCGCAAGATAAAAATTTGCAAGCTTTTGAATGTAGATAACTGTTTAAACAGCAAAACCAAACAAATCCTTATATATAGAGAATTATAGAACAACCACTAAAATCAAGTGAATTGATTAAAAATGAAAGCAGAATAGAAACAAATAATATGAAATGGAAGAATCAATAAAACGTATTTAAATATTTATAGGATATAAAATAGAAATAATAAACACCATACCGATTAATATTTCAGTATTTTACAAAAATCCATGTGCACATGTCTTCCAGTATATCAAAAAGATTAAGGTGAATAAAACAGTTAAGAAATCACAGTAAATGATACCAAAGGATGCAGTTAATACATTTTGAAATAATATTTGAAATACCTTGTAAAACAAATTTAATCTAATATAAAATATATAGAAATTAATTACATTATTTAAAATGCACTATTAAATTAATAGATAACAGTTTAACAATATCGTCAAAATTTAGCTAAAAATACACCCTGGTGTATTAAATTATAACTAAAATGGAGCTAGAAAAATTAAAAATAAGAGCAATATGAAAGATACAATTTTAGTGCTGCCATCTATTAATAATTATATTAAACATCTATCGCAAGATAAAAATTTGCAAGCTTTTGAATGTAAATAACTGTTTAAACAGCAAAACCAAACAAATTATGAATGTATGCTTTTTACGATATTTTTACGATATTTTAAATATCTTTTCATTTTGAATGTCAACAATTCATTTTGATGTATTTTTTCCTTAAGGTATCTTATATATATTTTTATATATTCCCAGGTCGCTAAATTATTTAGCAATCTTTTAAATATATATATATATATATATATATATATATATCAATTTTGAACGGAGGGTGGTTTCGGGGTCTGGGGGTCATGATCGATGAAAATATACCAAAATTTTTTGAAATCGCTTTCCTCCGAACGGCTGCAATAGGTAGCTTTTTTGTAAAGAAAGCTACCTAAAAATATTGAGATTTGTTGTCAAATCATATAAACAGCTATGAAAACAAACTTGATGAGCGTTTTTGTTTTTTTATATGTATATTATTCATGTTTTTATGTACAAATTACATCTGTTTCTGTATAAAATTAGAGAAACGGCTTTTTTATGTTAAATAAATCGTATAAATATCGAAAAAAAATGCGTGTGTATATAAAATGAAACAGTGGATAGGTTCCCGGAAAATATGTTGCCAAATTTCCTTTTTCGCCAAGGCACCTATACTGGAAAAATACCTAAAGCACATTAAAATCGCGCAGTTAGGATCTCATACAGTACAGCGTCGTCTATTGGCGGTTATTTTATTAGTAGCATCGGGAGGAAGATGTAAAGATGTACTTTAAATTCTCACCCATAGATTTTGAAAAAATATCTTAAAAGAGCGGAGTTTAAATTAAATTTTGGTGACCTCCTTTATGAAAGATTAATGGTTTTAAATGGGAATTTCGCCAAATCAGCCAGCTATCGGCAAGTTGGCCAACATTTGGCGCTACTGTGGTAACCCTGCATTAGTATTTTTCAACAATTACTCATTTCAATGAGGTGGTCCTACCGGAATCGTGAGGGACACACAGAGACTTGGATTTTATATAAATAGATTCTAAAAATTTACTTTCTTTTTGCTTCAAGCATCATTATAAATATATATATATATATACGTATATAACGCAATTTTAAATAATGAAAGATAGCATAGCACTTATTACTCATTTGCCACACTATCTCATAAAGTTTGTGACAATGTGGCCTCTTTATTTTAAAAGTATTGAAATGTTTACTGCAATGTTTAGAGACTATTACAATTTCACACATGCAGTTTAAATTGAGTTTACTTTTATAATATTTATCTATTCATTTAATTTTAAACCTACTTGTGTATTGATTTAAAAAAAGAGATTGTGAAAGCCTAGAATTTTTAAATGATCACTTTCACAACAGCTTCAATTTTTTTTTCAAATGTTTCATTTGGTGCAAATTATTAGTACTACGTTTGGCAAAAATGGTGTCGGTAAAACAGAAAAGTACTGCAATGCATCTATGGTACCATAAAGTTATTTGCCGTTCAAATTTTGAAGGTTTCATCTAATATCTATGCGCATGTGCAACATGTCGCTTAAAGGCACAGTTGTGTACTACGCATGCGCAGAAGTAAAATTTTAATTGGAAATTACAGTTAATAAAATTTTTGTACAAACGAATGTATGATAACAAATCTGTGACCAAAATTCTTTCCTTTAAAAAAAGAATGATGCAATTTGATACAGTAGTTTGGTCTCATGAACTGCCGAAAGAAAACGCTTCTTAACGTTTTAAATATATATATATATTGATGAAATGCTTCAGAAATTGTTGATGTTGTTGTACAACATGTATCTCTCTATTAAAAAAAAGTAACTATCGCTGTCACCGCCGCCGGTTTTGAATTTTTTGCGACCGGAGGTCTTTCTTTGTTAATATTAAGAAAAATAATGCATATGAAAATCGTTAGTATTATACAGAAATGTTTGATAAACACGCTGATGGAGACAGTTTTCAAATCGAAGAATTATTTTAAGAAATATTTAATGCTAAAGTTGGACAAAATCGTTCCACTAAAAAAGTTTTATAGGAGCAAAAACTATTCGTGGGAATTTAATCATTTTTAGATCATTTTATACGTTTGAAGTTCCCGGTGTGCAGATTGTATTTCTTTTTTTAATTTGGCTAATTTTTTGAGGTTTTATTTCTATTTTAAATTCAAATTTTCAGCATTTCTAGAGATATATTTTACAGATTTTAGAAAGTGATATTAATTTAAACTGTTGCAAACTGTATAAACAGCGGAAACAATGTTTGCTTCAAAAAAAAAAAAAAAAAAAAAAAAAAAAAAAAAAAATTATACGTGTAATAAATTAAAAAATTATTTACACGTGACTATTATAAACAGAAAAAAACATTGGAATTAGAATTAAATAATTATGTACAAAAAGCAGGAACTTATTAAAAATTACGTCATAAAACTATAATTACACGTGAATTTTCAGAGAGAAAGGAATTTGTAAAATAATAAATTTATTAACATGCGTTAGAAGTCATAAATAGGAGAAATTACGTCATATTTACGTCACATTACAGTTATTACATAAAACGAACACAAAATAATATTGCAAAACGGTTTAAATTTAGAAATTGCGCTAGACATTTATTTGATATTTTGAGCGGATACTTTTCAACTATTTTTCTTAGGAAAGCGCAAATAATATTTCATTTCTAACACAAGTATTTTCACGTGAATATTAAAAAGAGAAGAAATAGTTTGGTCAAAATTACGTCAAATTAAAAACGATTAATTTAAAATGTCTCATTTAAAAGAACTTTCTTTTCGCTTTGTTAAAAAATACCGGGAGACAAAGATTCTGTTTACTTAATTCCTTTTATACTAGCTTATTTTGAAATGTTGTTACACGTGTCTACGTCATCAAGTTATTTTTATTTCGACGTTTTATTTGTATTTTTATTAATGTTGTACTAATTTATTTGTTCTGTCGTTATTTAAAATAAAAATTATGTCAATTTGTATAATTTGGCGAGTGGTTTGGCGATTTATATAATTTGGCGAAATTAGTCGACGGGATAATCAAGTAGTACCGCAGCGGATTTGGCGTTAAAATTTCCCCAATCAAAGAGAAATGAATAGAAATCCGTTTATAGGGAGATCGCCACTGTTTTTTAAATTATAATTCAATCTTTCGAAATCTTTTTAAACCCGATCACATTAGCGTGCATTTTAGAGTCTGCGGTGTCTGGACGGGGGCTGGCGAGCGTAGCTCGTAGGGGCCGAGCCCCCTAGTTTAGTCAAAAAAAAGCTTATGAAAAACATTCAGTTATTATTATTACTTTAAAAAATAAGCTATAAAGTCTTTAAAAAAGTATCCTCCCCACCACCACTAAAAAAAAAAAAAAAAAAAACTTCTAAAATAAACGATTTTTTAGTACCTGAAATAATTGAAATTATCTAATTGGTGAAATGCTCCAGAAAATTGTTGATGTTGTTGTACAACATATATTTAGTCAAAAAAAGCTTATGAAAAATATTCAATTATTATTATTACTTTAAAGAATAAGCTATAAAGTCCTAAAAAAATTATCCTCCCCACCACCACTAAAAAAGAAAAAAAAAACTTCTAAAATAAACGATTTTTTAGTACTTGAAATAATTGAAATTATCAAAATTTTTAATTTATATTAAAAATATTAATCTTACTTGGTTAATTGTTTTTACATGTCTTGCATAACTCATTTTTGAATAAAATTTTATTTTCATACAAAGTGGTTTTTTTTTTCATCTCGAAATGGTGTAGTTTTATTATTCTATCACAATAGTGGGTTTGTATTATCTTCCAAGTTTTTACGGCTTTTTATTTTTTTATTTATGAGACAAAGGCATCCCAAGTCAGGGGTGGCTTATGTCCCATTTTTAAAATATATTTTTTTAAACTATACCTTAAAAATACTAAATGTAATTTTAAAATTTACAAATGATATATTGAAACTTAAAAACAGATTAAAAAATTATTGAAATGAAAATTTCAATAATTTTTGGATTTTTAAAGACAAAAAGAGGCAAAGAGGGAGGCAAAGTCACTCCGGTTTACTGTGTATGTGTGTGTGTGTGTGTGTGGGGGGGGGGGGGCGTATGTCAAGATATTTACAGCCTTGGAACAGAACGGGAATTATTACAGTGGCAAATTTCTACCTGTATTTTATAAGTTTTGAAATTTTTGAACATTTGATAGAGGCAAAATTTGGGGTTTATTTAGGACCCCCTTCACAAAAATCCATTTAATAAAACAGGTCTCTTCACAATTTTTTTAAAAAATAAAGCAGGCCCCTTCACGAAATTTCTTTTAATAAAATAAACCCCTTCACAAAATTCTGTTTCATAAAAGCATACTCTTTATTAATTTTTAAACAAAGCAAGTTCACCAGTTTAATATTATTAATAATAAATTTTGAATTTGAATAACTGGATTTCTTTTTTGATTATAGAATTTTATTTTTCACAAAAATAATTAATTTTACAAACATAACATTTATCTTTCTCAAAATAGTTTCCAAGAAAGAAAAAAAAATTGCGTCAACCGCTTGATTTAAAATATAAATTCTTTGGGTTTATTTTTATTTTTTTTTTTTATCTTTACAGTCAAAAGTACAAATAAATCGCAAAATTTCTTATTTATTTATCACATTAATTCTAAATATTATTTTTTATGTTACAGGTTTTATGAAATATCAAAAAGATCTAGATGTTCAGAGTTTCAGGATGTTGTTAACACAGATGGGAGCTGGATTTAAAGATTTCCACCAACCTTATAATTTAAGCTTCTTCGTTGAGGATTTTATTTTTGGAAAAGATTTATTTTTTTTGTAATGTAAATTAGATATGCTTTTATACAATAAATTGAGCAGCAAAACGTAAAATAGTGTTTATTTGCTTGTATATCTCTGTAATTGTTTGTATGATTGTTTTTTATTTCTCTGTAGTTAAGCATAGCTGCCAATTTTTAAGTTCTTTTTGTTGCCATTATTTATAAATAATAATCTTTTCGATTAAATAAAGCCAAGATTACTATTTTATTTATAAATGGTTTTAACAGAAAACTAGGCATCCATAATACTTATTCACTACTGAGAGCTAAAAAAAAATATGATTTTGTTTTTCAGAAAGAAAACCAGGATGAAAAATTTCTAAATAAGGTAACAGGATTGATATTTGCAACAATAATTTATAATTTTTTTTCATAAAATGATTAGTTGCCTTTTTGTCATTTATGATTTTTTTTTTTCAATGAGCTGTATAAAAAGTGAGACAAACTTTTAAATAAATTACTCTAGATAGTTAAGTACCAATGAATTTTAAGAAATATGAGTAATTTGAAAGTCTCCATAAATATTTAATAACATAATAATAAAGTAAACTTATCTAACTTTGCATTTTTAATATTGATTATACTTAAGAGTAAAAATTTGAAAGATCTGAAATTATACATGCATGATTTTTAGGAAATTTTAAGAAGCATAAATATGAATATTGGCAAGTCTCCATAAAGATATATTAATGAAAGGCAACATCAACGGAAAAAAACTATACTTTTAATAATGGTTAGAGAAGTGAATATTTAAAAGAAATTGAAAATATATAACGAAATTATATAATGCATGCTTTTTTTTTCTCTCCCAAGAGTAAAAAAAAAAAAAAAAAAAAAAAAAAAAAAAAAAAATCCTTCTATTTGCAATTTTGTGATTTTGAAAATTACTTATCTTTTTTGTTTATTAGATTTTTTTTTTTTTTAATTTCATACAAATGTTGATAATTCACAAGAAACATCTTTTATGAAATGAAAATTTTGTGGTGTAAAAGAGTAGATAAGAAGAATGAGAAATATTTTTAAAGGCAGAATAATGATTGCCTTATTTAATTTCAGAATTTTTGTGATGAAGTTGATTATTATTCAGATATTGTGTTAACATAAAGTTGACGGATTCTTTTCCTTGAGATATAAAAAACAGGATTTTGTTTTTCAGACAGAAAATAAAGATGTGATATTCCTAAATGAGATAAAGGGATTTATCTGCAGCAATAATTTATAATACATTATTAACTTGTTTTCTTCATAAAATATCTTTTTGTTATTTAAGAAAAACTGTTTTTTAAATTAGTTGTTTAAAAGTGAGACAAACTTTTAAACAAAGTACTGTGGATAGTAAACTATCATCAAATTTTCAGAAATATAAGTAAAAAATATAAATATTCTAAAGATTTATAAATACATATATATATTATAATTTTAATAATGGTTATCATAAAGATTTATAATATATATATATATATATGTAGCTTTATAATTTTAATAATGGTTATAGAAGCGAATTATTTCAAGAATTGAAATGGTATGATAATGAACGAAATTATACAAGAATGTTTTTTTTTTTTTTTTTTTTTTTTTTTTTTGCCAAATTTTAAGAAACACAAGTAAAAAAAGAAAAAAAAATGAATATTTGGAAGTCTGCACAAAGATTTATGAATTCAAAAAACTAATTTTAATAATGGTTTTAAAATTAAACATATTAAAGAATTGAAAATATATAATGAAGTTATACAATGGATGATCCCCCCCCCCCCCCCCCAAGAGTAAAAGACGAAAAAAAAAATCTTCCATTTCAAATTGAAGACTTTAATTGAAAAAAAATTAAATAATTTTAATATTTTCTTTCTAATAGCATATAAATTTATTGATAATTCACATTAAATAAACATTTTTTATGAAATTAAAATTTTGTGGTCAAAAAAGGTATATAAAAAGAATGAGAGATATTTCATAACGGCAAAATAATAATTGTCTTATTTAATTGTAGAATTTCTGTGATGAAATAGGGTAAAGATTACTATTTGGAGATTTATGTGTTAAAAATAAACTGACAGCCATAATTCTTATTCCACCACTAAAGGATTAAAAAGTTTATTTTGTTTTTCAGAATGAAAATCAAGATGAGAAATTTCAAAATAAGGTAATAGGGACAGTAAAAAATACAACATTAATTAAAACTAGAATTGATCTGCAATGTTAATTTAAAATCAAAAAAATCTTTTGGTTTTTCCTCTTACAAAATTTGTACCTTTCTTTTCTTTTCTTTTTTTTTTTTTTAATTTAAGAAAAAATGTTTATTAATTAACAATTAACTTTTCAAAGAGTGAGACAACTCTCCATAAATATTTATTGAGAATTAGAAAAAGAAAAAAAAATCCTATGAAACTGTAGAATTTTAATAATAGTTAGAAATGAACATTTTAAAGAATAGAATATATATATTAATGAAATAAATTACACAAGGATATTCTTTCCTCACCCTCTCTGAAGGGTAAAAGAAAATATTTTACATTACAATTTAAAAAGTTTGAAAATTACTTATTTTTTATCATTAGATTATAAATTGTATACCAATTTATTGATTATTCGTATTAAGTGAACAGTTTTATGAATAAAAAAAAGATATCTATTTTTAAATTTAAAATAATCGTTAATAATTTTAAGAAAATCATCAATGAAACAATTTAGTTTTTTAAAGCATTGATTCGAAGAGTCAAAAAGCGGTTGCCGACTTCCGATAAAGTCGTCAGCCGCGGTAAATGCCAATGTTTACAAACATCCCCCCACCTTTTTCCCCCTATCTCTTCTTCAAAAGTCGCCAAAACAGCGATAAACTGCCAACTATTGCAGTCCTATGGCAACCATGACAGATGATCTACCGTCCCCCCCTAGACGGCGCTAGTTTCTATGCGAATCCCATGTTAAATGAAATTACCATTGCAGCCAATGGGAGTTTCTCATCTGAATAAGATAATAATCTGTGCTTATGTCGTTAAAATAACAAGTGAGCACCTTGTTCGTATAAAGTTCTTGTATAATTATGAAAGAATGAAAGAAACTAATATTTCTACATACATGGCCAAACTCGATTCCCCTTATACGGCCGTAACAAAAGTCGAAATCCCTTTGTTTTGGGGAATCAGAATTTCTCTCCGGAGAATATTAGGGGGCGCCTTACCTGTGTGTCGTTGACATCGAAATAATCAAAGCCAGAGGACACGCGTTGTGACGTCATCACTAGTCAACCGACTTCTCATTCGTGTTGGAATTCCCACCGGAAATTTTTGAATAGCAATTTTCTTTTATTTTATTTGTGGAATATTCAAATTTCATCTTATCAAAGAATAATAACTATTTAAATTTACCGGTGAGAATTCGGAATCCCTAAATAAAACTTCAGTGAGATGCGGCATGCCACAGTGTTACTGATTTTTTATTGGGGGATTCCAAATTTTCAGCAGTAAGTTTAAATATTTATTATTGTTTTACTGGGTGACAATTATTGAACTATATGAAATAAAACGTAAATTATTTAAAAACTACCGAGTGCACAAGCTTTATTCAACATGTAAACGTCACTACAGATATTCGGATTTAGGTTATGACATGTCCGATATGGCTGCAATCATTGGTATGGTGTGGCGCAGACAGATATCAACTTCTGCATGACCCGCTGAAGTGTCGGAACATCGATGCTGTCGATGACCTCCTGAATGGCAGTTTTCAGCTCAGATATGGTTTTGGGGTAATTTCTGTACACATTGTCTTTAATGTAGCCCCACAAAAATGAGTCAAATGTGTTCAGATCCGGAGAATATAGCGGCCAAGCGAGTCCCATTCCAGCGGCCTCTGGGTACCTCAGAAGCAAAATACGGTTCCGAAAGTGTTCCTCCAGGGCATCAAACATTTTAACCACTTTTTTAACCAGCATTTCACAAACGTAATTGCTTGCCCCTCAAGGGGTTAAAATGCTTTCGAACTTCAGACTTTTATAGGAATTTTATTGTTTTTTTATTGAAAGAGCATAAGTTTAGTTTCAAAATTAGGTGATTTTAATTAGACACTATGCATCTAAGTAATAATTGTACATGTATACATATACATACATATGTAGTTGTGCTCAAAAGTATTTTGACTTAGATAATAATTGACTTAGATAAAAACAATAATAAAATACAAAAACCAATCATTTATTTTCTTTAACCATATTCAATGTTTTATAGAATTTTAGAAAATTAACTATGATTTGCTAGAAAATAACGTGAAACCCAAGAAAAATCCAAGAATATTAAACAAAATAAGAGCGAATATAATGTTGTCAAAATACTTTTGAGCGCTACTGTATATATATATATATATATTAAAATTCAATAACTTGCAAACAGGGACAGATATTTAAAAAATTCTTGCAAGAGGGTTATGCATAAGGTCAAAAGTTTTTTTACAGTGATTTTCAATTTTAGTTCGAATTACAAACAATAGATGGCACTGTAAGCAATAGGCGTTAAATACAGGCTCGATTTTTTGGCCTTTCTCTTCTTCCATGCGGAAAAAGGAGATTAAAATGTATTGAGTGGGTCCCGAAGTACCAAAAATCGAGCCTGAATTTAGCGTCTATTGATTGCAGCGCCGTCTATTGTTTGTAATTCGAACTAAAATCGAAAATCACTGTAAAAAAACTTTTGATCTCATGCATAACCCTCCTGCAAGAATTTTTTAAATATCTGTCACTGGTTGTCCTAAAAAGGACTGACTGATTTTAATATTCAATAACTTGCAAACAGTGACAGATATTTAAAAAAATCTTGCAGGAGGGTTATGCATGAGGTCAAGAGTTTTTTACAGTGATTTTCGATTTTAGTTCGAATTACAAATAATAGATGGCGCTGTGATCAATAGACGCTAAATTCAGGCTCGATTTTTGGTCCTTCGGGGCCCACTTAATACATTTCCATCTCCTTCTTCCGCATGGAAGAAGAGATCGACCAAAAAATCGAGCCTGTTTTTAGCGCCTATTGCTTACAGCGCCATCTGCTGTTTGTAATTCGAATTAAAATCGAAAATCACTGTAAAAAAACTTTTGACCTTATGCATAACGCTCCTGCAAGAATCTTTTAAATATCTGTCACCGTTTGCAAGTTATTGAATTTTAAAATCAGTCAGTCCTTTTTAGGACACCCAGTATATATACAATAACAATAATAAATTTATATGTTTAATTTATCTGCGTCTTAACTTATATGTAGTGCATCAAATTTTGAAGAAATGAAGACATATATATGACTTAAGATTAATAAAAATATAATTAAATTTCTTAAAAAGCAAAATTCAAAATAATAGGGTTGTTAAAATCTTTCTTTGCAGTTTTATGCAAGTGGAACACGGGATTTTTAACAGGGCAAGCTTTAAAATTTCTAACCAGTTTAAAAAAAAACTCAAAAATAAAAGTGATGGTTAAATAAATCTCTGCTAAAAGAACGTAAAAAAAAATCAGTCGATTGTGATTGAAAGAGTATGGTGAAAATTTTCTTTTTTCATTTGTTTTTTCCCAATTAACAGAAAAATCTAATCCCACCACATTTTACTGAAGGATTTTTGTAAACATATTTTTCTCCCGATGTTTATAGAAAGAGTAAAAAAAACTAACAATACGAACAAAGAAAATTAATTCACGAAACTGCACGGCAAAATAAATAGAAACATAAAATAAGGAAATCGAAAAGTAAACGACAGCATATAGATCATACAAGTCTGCGAGGATTGTATTTTTAAATTTTTGGTAATTGATTTTTAAGTACTTTTAGCTCTGAATCCGCAAATGACCTTCATATTTACCATCACGTCAGGATTTTTCGCAAATCGTAAATTTCAAAATTAAAAAGTAAAAAACTAGCGAAAATCTGTGAAAGCCTTACTAAAAGAAGGCAAAGTGTTTAAATACATCTGCGGCAAATTTACAGCCTAAGGCAGATCCCACACCGAACAGACAAGCGTGTGACATGCGACAAGTTGTAGCGTTCAGACTGGTTTTAACAAAGAAGTAACCTGTTTGAACGCTACAATTTGTCGCATGTCGCACGCTTGTCTGTTCGGTGTGGGATCTGCCTGATGAACCGCCAAAATTAAAGGGGACACCGAGATTAACTCGAAACAGAATATAAAAGGAAATATCGCGAGACTAAAAAACATGAGCGGTTCATAGAAACTTCCACACATGGAATAAAATTGTAAGGGTTTTTATACATAATATTTTATATGTTTATCTGTAAAAATGCATAGTATAAGACAAAAGATGAATAATTTATTATAGAAAAAACGCCGTTTCTTATGGTATTTTATAGTATCAGTTTTCGCAATATTTCGACTTTTTAAAAATTTGCGATTTGCGAAAAATCCGGACTTAATAATAAAAAAAATGAACGTTATTTTCGGATTTCGCGCTTAAATACATAAGAATCAATTTTCAAGAGCTAAAAACACAACAATCATATCCACTTTATAGTATCAGATTTTCGTTAGTTTTTGATTTTTAACTTTGAAATTTACAATTTGCGAAAAAAGCATGACGTGATGGTTAAAAATGAAAATCATTTTCGGATTCAGCAGTAGAAAATACATAAGAATCAATTATAAAAAGCTAAAAACACAACCATCACATCTATTTTATAGTATCAGATTTTCGTTAGTTTTTGATTTTTAACTTTGAAAATTCACAATTTGCGAAAAAAGCATGACGTGATGATTAAAAATAAACACCATTTTCGGATTCAGCGGTACAAAATACATAAGAATCAATTATCAAAAGCTAAAAAGACAACCAACACATCTATTTTATAGTATCAGATTTTCGTTAGTTTTTGATTTTTAACTTTGAAATTTACAATTTGCGAAAAAAGCATGACGTGATGGTTAAAAATGAAGGTCATTTTCGGATTCAGCGGTGCAAAATACATAAGAATCAATTATCAAAAGCTAAAAAACACAACCCAAATTTTGCAGACTAGTTTTATTTACGCATACAATAAATATTTGTAATTGTTTTGTGTAATACGTATATTTCAAGCAAAATTAATTGGGTCAATTTATGCCGGTGATTTTTGCATAAGATAGCAAAATCTGATCTATAAGCATTATAATTTTGAAGAGTACAAATACAAATATCCAAACGCTGTGCAAAACGATAACATATGGTGATGTAACGTTTAAATAAGTAATAGCAATAAAAGCCTGCTCTAGGAATGTCCGGTAAGGACATTAATAAATAAAATAATGCGCATTTGATCGGTTAATATAAATATCAAGTAGCTTCTCACAGCACATCCAAACTCGAGCAGATTGAATATTTTCTTTACTATTATTAGCATGTTCTAATATAAATTTCCATTTTTATTTCACTAACATTTGATTTCAATTCATAAATTGTATGGATCGAGCAAATTGTATATTTTCGTTACTATTATTAGCATGTTCTAATACAATTACCATTTTTTTCTCTAACATTTGATTTTAATTCATTGAATTTATTGTATGGATTCGAGCAAATTGTATATTTCGCTCTACTTTTGCTAAATTGTATATTTTACCTTGCTATTATTAGTATGTTCGAATATAATTTCCACGTTTGTTTCGCTAACATTTGGTTTCAATTCATTAAATTTATTGGGTGGATTCGAGCAAATTGTATATTTTCGTTATTATCATAACATATTCTATTGTAATTTCTATTTTTATTTCGTTAAAATTTGCTTTCAGTTCATTAATTTTACTGTATGCATTCAATCAAATTGTATATTTTCCTTACTATTGTTAGCATGTTCGAATATAATTTCCATTTTTATTTCGCTAACATTTGATTTCAAATCATTAAATTTATTGTATGGATTCGAGCAAATTGTATATTTTCCTTACTATTTGTCAGGTTTTGAGGAACATATACTATTAGAACTATGGTTATATATTATTTTCTTGCTTGTATATTGTCTGTGTACTGGGAATGTTAAAGTAACACTCTTTTCTTATCTGAAATTTAATCCGAGCTAGTGAGTTATACAGAGTAGGTGAAGGAATGTAGTTTATAAATAGAGTGGGATCCCTACTATTCAAATGCATACCTGAGATAAGGCAGACAAAAGGATTTCACCAGATAACGAAATGACGGACGTCACGGTAGGTGACAGGGGGAGGCTCGATGGATTGGAGGAAGGGAAGGGGACCCTGATGGCAGAAGGAAAACCCCCTTTATGACTTTTGGGAGAGGAGTGATATAGCTGAGGGAGATCAGTGAAGGCGTATAGCTGAAAGTGGGTGGTCGCTTTCTCGCAGAGCACAGTGGATGCCTGGAACTCAAGGTGCGAGTAGTTTGAGGGTAGCTCTTGGATATAGCGTGATTAGGCGGTGAAGCTCTTGGAGTATAGAGCTAATGTGTTGGGAGATTAATAGTGATCTCCGATAAATCTAATTTAACTAGCGTAGGGTGAGAGGAATATAAAGTAGTTTAACAGTACACAGCAAGTATTTACTGTATTTAATTTAATGTTGGATCGGATCACCTATATCCGGGTTCTTAATTGTAAATAGTGTCTTGTTATCTGTAAATAATGTGTAAATAAATTGTTAGTTCAGTTTAATTGAAAGAGTGATTTTCTTTTCAACAATCCTCTCATAGCGTGACCGATATCACGTAATCATATCGGTGGTGGTAGCATACAAATAGTAAAGGATTTCTTCAAAGTTGTGTGGACTTAGAGGAAACCCGACACTGTTATTAGTATGTTCCAATATAATTTCCATTTTCATTTCACTAACATTTGATTTCATTAAAATTATTATATGGATTCAAGCAAATTGTATATTTTCTTTACTGTGTATTATTATTATTATGATATATGTTATATATTATGTGTATTATTATGTATTATTATTATTATTAGTGTGTTTTAATACAATTTTAATTTTAATTTATTTTTTATTAAATTTATTGTATGGATTCCAGCAAGTTGTATATTTTCTTTACTATGTATTATTATTCTATATTAGTATTAGTTTATATGTTATATATTATATGTATTAGTATTATGTATTATTATTATTATTAGAATGTTTTAATTAATTTCATTTAACTAATATTTGATTTCAATTCATTAAATTTATTGTATACATTTCGGAAATCTTCTTGTGCTTTCTGCCACTCTCCTTGTCGGAAAAAAAAACAAATAAAAAAGTGGTTCAAGAGCTTTTTCGGGACAGACGATTAAATATCGACCTGAAGAGTTTTCTTTCTTTAAGGTTCAAACACACTATATATTTCTCTAGATTAATTTTAACACAATTATTTGAATTGGTAAATAAATCAACCAAGAGATCCCTGTTTGAATCCTGGTCCGGACATTTTTCGTCCAGTTAGAGATTTACATCTGATTTGATTTATTTACCAATTAAAATAATTGTGTAAAATTAATCTAGTGTAATTACGCATCCAGCGATTTCTGGAGTTCCATTACCTGCGATTTACGCTGTTGAGCTGAGCCAGATTTCAGACCAGATGCTATAATCATTAAGGTTAGCTGGGTGAAAAAGTTCCACCGAATTCGTCCGGGATGGCTCAGATGGTGGAGCATTGGCGGCTTCAGCCAAAAGATCCCTGGTTCGAATCCTGAGTTCGAAAATTTTCGCCCAGTTAGAGATTTACATCTGACACTATATTTTTATTACGCCGGTACCTTTTATGCGGTGAGGCGTTCCCTTTTATATTTTATGATTTTCGTAGGATGTCTAAAAGTCAGAGGTCACCAGTGAATGTCGCTGACATGTTCATCAGCGCCTCTGTCTTTTTCGAGATTTCCCTTTCTTTTGTTGATGACCACAGAACGCTTGGAAAAGAAAGGCCAGTTGAATGATTTACGACTTTTTATCGGGTGAAGCATATAAAAGCACCTTAAAAGATGGTAATTATCTTAAAATCTACTAATCTTTTTCTTTACAGGTATTTTAAATCTGTGCTTCACGGATGACACAACATGTGAGGAAAAGATGCGCTCTGTAGATTATAAGAAAGATCTGTGTCGCTTAAAAGTGTTATTACACGTAAAAATTTCAAGTGCCAAAAATTGTTTGCGACTCGCCAGTTTTTACCGCAACATAAGTATAACTTTTTTCGCTTTCCAAGCATTTCATTGGCTGTCCGGGAAAAGGTTTTTCCATGGTCAGTTTTCCAAGCATTTGATTGGCTGTTACTGGCGACTCGCTTTGTTTCATGCGTCAAAATCGCTCCGATACAAAATAGTTCTTTTGCTTTCCGAGTGACTCTCTTGAAGCCATATGACAACATTGAATCGTTTGGAATTCGAGGCAACTTTGACGTCTCGTTTAATAGCATTTAAGAAGGAAAGAATCCTCATCTATACTTAAAACACCCTTTCTCAAAAGGTTGTTTTAACCCGAGTTTGCTTGCGCTGGGTATGTCATACCCAGTGCTGCTTTTTTGCAGTTTTTCTCCCTAAACTTTCTTCAGAAATGGAGGGGTCTTTGTGTAGCTTCCTCGAAGGTCATAATCTTAGAGGGGGAAAAGCGGTTAAATAATTCGAAATATAGATCTATAGTAATCACCACATATGGATATCTGACACCAGCGCGAGCATTTCTGTAACAGCTCTGAGTAGAGATAGACGCAAAAAATTTGCAGAATAAATGTAAATAACATTTTTAATATATCTTTAAAACTACATTATTCATTCCTTTTTTCGTAGCGTTTTATGTTTTATGTAGATTTTAAGGTAAAAATATTGGAAGAAACCGCCATGGGTATGACATACCCAGAGTAAAACCAGCAATGTTTCTCGCGCGTGCATTCAATATAGGCAGACGCAGCGAATTTATAAAATAAATGTAAGTAACGTGTTTCATATCTGTAACTCTATTATCCCTTCTTTTTTCCTAATGTTTTATGTTTTATATAGAGTTTATGGTACAAAATTGGAAGACACCGCCATGGGTATGACATACCCAGCGCGAGTGATCCCGTTCGTTTTTCTCGAGCGTGTAATGTCGGGTTAAATTATTTTCATGCTGAATACTCAGTATTGAATTATCTCACACATACAGGGTTCGTCAAAATGAATCATATGTGGACAGTGGCGCCAACTTATAGGGGTCCGTGGGGCACGAGCCCACCCAATGATTTGATCTCTGCGCCCGCCTATTTCCATCGATTTATTTATTCAATCGCTGAAATAAAATTTGATTTTATTGATAATCTCAAAATAATTTTGTTTGTAAAATAGTAAGGACATCAATTCGACTTACAGAAGCACCGAAAGCCACTTCAGCGGATGGACACTTAAGTTTCTCCCAAAAATAAATTTACTACATATTTTGCCGTCTGTTTGAATGTCTCGAATAGATAAAACACCTAGGCGTCTAAAATGCATATTTTTCTCGACATTTAGATTTTTCATTTTCAAGAGTTAGCTATTTTTATCTTATTTATAATAAATATCTATATATTTATAAAGAAGAATTTGGGAGAATATAATTTACTGAAGTTATTCATTAACTTTCAAACTCGAAAACTTGCATAAAATAATCCTTTTCTTGAAAATTGATAATTTCTTTTGCTTAATTAATGATACTCATAAGGTTTTGTTGTTACTAACTAAAATATAAGTTTAATTGTCCTCTTATAAATTTATATAATCGCTTCATAGTTGAAAAATTCATATGAAATAGCTGAAAGTACTTTTGGTAAATATGCTAGAATGTCGCTTTGTTCGCTCCCTAACTACCTGAGGGAGAAGATTTGAGGTGTGGGGGGTGTCGGAGGGGTCATTTTTCGAATATATCCCTTCAAATGTTAAACGAAGAATTCTGTTCTTCTTCAAATTGAATGTATGAACGTTTTGTAATAGACGTTGGGAAATTAAGTAATAATAATAAGAATAAAAATGTAAGAATTGGTTTAAAAACTGAAAAAATCACTGAATTTCGTTGAATCAGAAAGTATAGAACTTGATTAATTCTTTATGTATAAAAAATTAAGTTCGAATGTGGAAAAATCTGGTCGAATGTGATAAAATTAAGAAAATTAGTTTGTAAACTCGTATTTTTATATGTACATTAGGGTGTCCCCCAAAAAAAATGAAAGTCGTTTTATTTTTTCACATACCCTCTCATTTTTTAGGTAGATTTCGTAAGAAATACTACCTATTGCAGTCGTTACCATGGTGCGACTTTTAAAAAATTCTTTCATAACTTTTCATTATAGGACCCCAGGAACCCAAAACCAACCCCATCTAAAAAGTTTATATATATATATATATATATATATATATATATGTATGTATGTACTAAATTTTGTCCGCATGATAAAAGTTGCAATGATGCACGGATCGTCTTCAAACTCGCCAACAACTTTGAGATGGCTAATATCTCGGTGGGGATTGAAAATGGGCAAAATCGGCCCAAGGGAATGGAAATGGGAAGGGTTCAAAATTTTGAATACCGTCTTAACATGATTCTGATAAAACCAGCTCTTACACAACAGTGGCAGGAAAAAATAAATATTTTTCGTTATAGCGATTGCCAACAATTAAAAAAAAAGCAATAAAATTCTCACCACAACAATTGCTCCTCTATTGCAAGAATTTCACGTGAAAAATTGAATTAAATAAACAGTTTGACGAATTGAAAACAAATTGAATATTACGTCATAAGTTTTCAAGAGCAATATTTCAGCATGAAAACTCAAAATGAAATAAATAGTTTGACGAATTAAAATAAAAACAAAATATTGCGTCATATTAGAAATATAATGGACCTCAGCAGGCGAATATGTAACGCCATGTGAGTTTGAAGAAACGTATTAAAACAGGATAAAAACCCGACTATGGAAATATTAACATATTTTAACACTTTGAGGTTCTCTGAATTTGCTTTAGCCATTTTTAAACCTATTCCATATACATGCGTGTGTGTATTCGTGTATATTAGATTTTTCTCAAAATGTTTAGCTCCCTAGAGCTCATTCTTAGTGAAGGAACTGGGTTTATGTCTAATCTTGTTTTAATTTTTGTTGGTGAATTTAGTATTTAACTTCGAAATCTACCTCCGCCTGTAGGCCCGAGCCGGCAGGGATTTTTTCCTTTTATGTCAAAACAATTGTAAATAAAGTTTCATGTAATTTGGACCACGGAAACCCGTGCCGACTTGTATCTAACTGTCTCAGTCAGTGCACTTAGTGAGCGAACGCTGACACATGTCATCCTGTCACGTGTTTCTAGCGGAGCACCCAGCAGTTGCAAATGAAAAAGATGAAACAAAACAAAAAAAGAAAGGTTTTGGAATGCTTGTGACAATGCGCAACTCTTGAAGAAACAGTGCAAAACCTGTGAAACGTGTCGGTACCAGTTTAATCAGGACAACGCACATCTATGTGTCAATGTGCGTATAATTCCAAGTTAGTCTTTTGTTAGTAAATGTCTGGATAGTTCTTAATCAGTGAGCAGAACATGGCAGTAGAATTGTGTAGTTCTAAAAAAGTGACATCTTTAATAGGGAAAATTAAACATCAAATAACGGGTTCAAAACTTTCGTCTAATGGACAAGTTCTCGCAGTTTTGTTTTACAATATTCGAGAAGAGAATTTAACTGTTAATGAAAATGCAAATATCGCTATTCGTGAAAGTATTATTATTTGGGAAAAGGCACTCATGCCTAAGAAATCGTTGCCAAATTGTGTGAGGAAGCTTGTTAATATGTATCAAGTTTGTAGAGACTTACAAAAAATGCAAAGAAATTACAAGATGTATTCAAGCGGCGACAACAAGAATTTGTAACTATTTTAGAGCTTTTCTTTGCTTGCTGCCATCATGTATACGATCTGGTATTAAAGGCTGTATTCAAAATGAACATTAAACAAGTGATAACAAGTCCCGATATTACACTCTTTAAAAAGCACACAGGGAATTGGAAGAACATCTATCCAATTAAAATACAGTGCTATGGAGAAACAGTGGAATTGTTCTAACCCGTATCTGAACTTGACAATTTGCTTGAATTTTACCACTCTGAACTTTAAAATGTTATAATCAGAGAGGACTATCAAGAGTTGATCAAAATTTCTGTCATATTTTTAGGTGGAGATGCAGAAAAAAAAATTAAATCAGACCTCTGGGTGCTGTGTACCAAGCTAGATGCATGGTTCGAGCGGTTTACTCCCTAAAACTCTCGTTATTTAGTTCTTATCTGAAATGAAACGTCAAGGATAAGAAATCCCTGTTAAACGTCTGCTTCTTTTTCGTGAAAATCTATGTTAAACATGGCTTCAATACATTTTGGCAGTTAAAGAACCCTAAAAAGATTTGTGCTTTTTGAAATCTTTGAAAATCTACGAAAATGTGAATGAAGAATTTCTCCAGCATTTATGGTATTTGACCGATGAAATAGCAGTATTAGCACTTTTTGATGATGATCATGTTGACAAAGAAACAAAATTAAAAATGATGACAAATTTACATAGAGAAAATTTCTCGACCCGTGAAAAAACATACATTCCATCGAAGGAAGAAAAGAGGTTCAATGTGTGGCGAGTGTCGTATATTGATTTTGTAATTGTTTATTTGGTTATTCATTTATATCACGCGATTATTACCTGTTCTTTTTTTTTTACAGAAAAAAGCATCAATGATCTCACAGCTGTCAAAAGTCATTCATTGTTTTCTAGACTCAAAATTTATGATAATTTTGAAGAGTCCCTCTTCATGGGAGAATAAAGAACACACGAAGGTCTATCCCGACTGTAAAAAGAAAGCATTGAAATGAAAATAAGTTCAGTAATGTTTCTTTTACTATAATATGTTAGTAAATAATGTTTTATTAACCAAAGAAACACACATTTTACAATCTTTCCATAGTATTCCACATACAAGATTTCATGTTCAAGTTTGACCGAAAGTCGGCATGGGTTGCCGTTATCTGATTGCAATAATATTTTTTATTTATGTTTCTCAGGTGAAACAGAAAAAAATAGAGGATATGTGTATTTGATTTTGCAAAAATTTTTTTCCCTTGTATCCTGGGACACTCTAATGTACATTCATGAAAATATTTTTTAAATGTAAAATTTTCAGTTATTGATTAGATTAAAAATTAATTTATTTCGTTTAGTAATGAGTATTTCTTGAAGTGTAGTCGTTCAAGGGCTAAAATCCTACATAGCTACAATCTAAAAGCATGATAAAATCTCAAACTAGTGTAAAAGTTAATGAAATTCGTTTAATTCGTCTTTTTTCATTAAAAAAAAATCAATATTTTCTTTTGTTTTTTGTTCAATTATTAAAATTCATTAAGGTAATAGTTATTCAAAACTAAAATATATTTTTTTAATTTCCGTTTTAAGTTGAAATCCTCGTCTTATAGTTGAAAAAAAATCTAAAGAAATCATCTTTTTTTCCTTAAAAATCGATATTTTTCATTATTTTGCTTAATTAATAATACTCATTAAGGTGATTGCTGTTCGAGCGTAAAACGTATGTTTAACTTCCTCTTTCAAGTTGATATTCTGATCTTATAGTTGAATAAATGTAAAGAAATCAGTCTTTTTCCTTAAAAATTGATATATTTCATTATGTGCTTAATTAATAATACTCGTTAATTAATAATATGTGTTGATCATTTAAAATTAAAATTAAAATTTAATCTTCATCTTATAGTATAATAATCTAGTCGATCTAACGTTCACCCCTCATGTTATAGTAGAAAAAACTCTAAAAAACGTCTGCTATTGGGCGTTTGAATCGGTTTCTAGGGGTGTTAGGCAGTGGTGTGGTGAGGCATGAGGGTGCGGTATGATGCTGCAGCAACGTAGGAGGGACCTGCGTGCTGCGGAGTCACCGACCCGGCTGTCCCAGAAATATCCTTTTGTCACTACTCACATATCGTATTCATAACGGTTATAAACATTTTCAAATTCTGAAAGATTACAATAGAACGAGTTACCCGAATCCTATGCTATTTTTTGTTTTTATGGTGTGAAATGTGCATACATGCATTATAATGTTAGTTTCTATAAAGATAAAAACAAATAAACAAGTAGGTAAGTGTGATCACAGATCGCACAGAGGGTTTCGTTTAATATTCCTTTCATAACACTTTATCCTTTTGAAAAATCTGTTAGTTCCACATTTCGCAACCAGGGGCGCACTCTATTCTAAACAAATCTCTATGCGAACGAAACTCCGTTTTATAGACTATCCGTAGATATATTAGGCGAGGGGATTGGGCCGATAACACCCGAGATAAGTAGGTGCCCCTGGCGGTAAAAAGTGGAACTAAAATATGTAAGGCCATGGTGCATAATATGAAAGAATGGTCAAAGGGGTGTCTGCAAAAGTTGGAAAAGTGCTCCCCGGGTGAAAGGAGCGAGGCTAGAAAAATTGCTTAAAATACAGAAGTTAGAGCTCGGAGGAGTAAATAATATAAGACTTTTTGAAAATTTTATGATTTGCCGTGTGATCTGAGGTATTCAGCTATACGTATGCAAAAATTCATGTCTCCAACTTAATTAGGGGCTCTCTTATAAAGAATTGCTTAAAATACATATGTGGTAGCTCAAAGGGTTAAACGTAAGACTTTTTCAAGATTTTATGATTTGTCGCCTGGCCTGAGGTGTTCTGCTGTAAGTATGCAAAATTTCAAATCTCCAATTTAATAAGGGGCTCAGTTAGAAAGAATTGCTTAAAATACGCATGTGCGAGCCCAAAGGGTTAAATGTACGATTTTTTCAAAATTTTATGATTTGTCGTATGATATGTGGTGTTCAGCTATAAGTATGCAAAATTTCACGCCTCCAACCTAAATAGGGGCTCACTTAGAAAGAATTGTTTAAAATATACATGTGGGAGCTCAAAGGGTTAAATGTACGGCTTTTTCAAAATTTTATAATTTGTCGTTTGATGTGAGGTATTCAGCTATAAGTATGCCAAATTTAACGCCTCCAACCTAATTGGGGCTCACTTAGAAAGAATTGTTTAAAATACACATGTGGGAGCCCAAAGGGTTAAATGTACGACTTTTTCAAAATTTTATGATTTGTCGTTTGATGTGAGGTGTTCAGCTATAAGTATGCCAAATTTCACGCCTCCAACCTAATTAGGACTCACTTAGAAAGAATTGTTTAAAATACACATGTGGGAGCCCAAAGGGTTAAATGTACGACTTTTTCAGAATTTTATGATTTGTCGTTTGATGTGAGGTGTTCAGATATAAGTATGCCAAATTTCACGCCTCCAACCTAATTAGGACTCACTTAGAAAGAATTGTTTAAAATACACATGTGGGAGCCCAAAGGGTTAAATGTACGACTTTTTCAAAATTTTATGATTTGTCGTTTGATGTGAGGTGTTCAGCTATAAGTATGCCAAATTTCACGCCTCCAACCTAATTAGGGCTCACTTAGAAAGAATTGTTTAAAATACACATGTGGGAGCCCAAAGGGTTAAATGTACGACTTTTTCAAAATTTTATGATTTGTCATATGATGTGTGGTGTTCAGCTATATGTATGCAAAATTTCAAGTCTCCAACATGTATAGTTTCTGAGAACGGGCTCTGTGACAGACGGATAGACAGACAGACTGATGAGCGAGACGAATAGGGTTTCGTCAGATGAACGAAACCCTAAAAAGGATATAATGAAATGAAAAAGAATATAAATGAATAAATAAAGAATAATGTATGTCAGGTTAAAGAAGTTAATATTATCAAACTATTGCATTAGTTTTTTTTTTCTTTTACTATCGGTAATAAAATTGTCTTAATTTCATTTTAAAATATTATTTATTTGTGATTAAATTATCTTTTTATATAAAATAGTCTTCATCAGGAAAATTGCTGTTTTATTTGTGCTATATTAAAATTGCATGGGATTCACTTCTATTTATTTGATATTTATCTATTTAGATAGATTTAATAACGTTACATTTTTTATTTCCTGTTGCTCTATATTAAAAAAGAAACAGTTTAAATTATCAAATTTTAAGAAATTCACTTGCTTGCGCTTTCTTCCAAGCGTAAAAAAGCAATGAAATTTTCATTTAAAAATATTATTTATTTCTAATTAAATTATCTTTTATATATAAAACTAGCAAGCTATGCCCGCTACGCTGGTCTGTTTATCCAAACGAATCTTGAATCAAACAAAATGTATCAGTGAATTTGACATTGTGATTTAAAGCAATTTGGAACCTTACCTGGAATGTCCTTTCGCACTGCGGAAAACGATATGAACGCCATTGTGCTATTATATTTTCTAATGTGCAGACAAATTTTCCGCTATTAAGGTCTTAACCCTTTTAATTGATCAATCACAGTAGGATTTGGTAAAGAATGATAGTACAATATGCAATATAATAAAACAAAACCTGAAAAATTATTTAACTAATAATGCAAACAAACAAACTGACAAAATCCATCCAGTAATTTTTTTTAAAGGCTGATCTTTCATATTGGGGTCCATCAGATTATAGCACTTTCTCCCCATAATTCTATAACTAAGTAAAATAGAATGATACGCAATAAACTAAAACCTCCCCAAACATTGTCTAATCAACAAAGCAAGTACTTTCAATATCCGCCATTTAGAACTTTTTGAAAAGTCTAATCTTTCATAATCGGTTTCACATGATTATGGAACTTTCCGCCTTTATTTTATAGACTTAGCAACGTAAAACAATATGCAAAATACTAAAACCATATCTGAATAGGTATGCAACTAACAATGGAATTCCTATCAAAATCCGTTCTGTAGAACTTTTTTAAAAATGCTAAACTTTCATAATCGGGTTCAACTGATTATAGAACTTTCCACCACATCTCTATTATTAAGAAATGAAGAAGGGTATAGTATATACTAAGACCCTGCCTGAAAACTTATCTAACTATCAGTGCAAATTCATTCGAAATCCATTCTGCTGAATCGTTTAAAAAGGCTAATCTTTCATAATCGGGTTCGTATGATTATCTAACTTTAAAATATAATTATATGTATAAGCAACGTACAACGATATGTTATATGCTAAAATCTTACCTGAAAAAATATCTAACTATCATTTGGATTCTCATCAAAATCTAGTCTGGTGAGCTCAAGTTATATGCAGCCGGGACGAATTTCCCATTTGCATTTTACTCTCGTATATATAGTAGCAGCAGATGTAAATAGATCGATAAGAATATTGAATCTTAAAATTTATGAAACTGTAAGTTATTTCTTGTTGTCTCTGCTGAATAATTTTAAAGACTTTTCAATCGGCGAGTATTGAGATTTAGGATCACGTCTACAACAAATGTATTTCATTTTGTACCTAAACATTCTCTGCAAAATGAGCCAATTTGATGTGGGTTCGGATACTATAATTTTTTTTTTCAAAATCGTTATTTATGCTACTCATATGAAATTCTAAGTGTCTCTTAGCATTACAATAAACATTTCCATTTTTTAATCAACGAAAAATGAAGTTATAACTTAATTTTACTTAATAATAAAAAATACTTTCAATTAAAAAAAAAAAATAGTAAATTAAATTTTTTTGCGTGGTTACGATTAAATAATAATTAAAGCTAAAAGAAATTCTCGCTCAATAAATAGCAAGCCAGATTGTTTGGCACAGTTTGCAAAAAGAATTTGGTACTTTTCACTATTGGCGCCTTGACGATTTTTTAAACAGCTTGGCGCAATTCGGGCATCAGAAAGTGAGATTTGTTGCTAAATGATACAAACAGTTAAGAAAACAAACTTGATGAAATTTTTTGTTTCTTTATATATGCATATTATTAATGTTTTTTACATACAAATTACGGTACTACTACTTAGTTATCCCGTCGACCAAAAATCTATCGCCAAACTATAAGATTAAATGCCAATAATGGTAGATCGTAAATGTCACATACACTTGACTTTAAGCAAGTTACGCGTGTTTACGTCATCAAGTGATTTTTACTTCAACATTTTAGTTGTATTTTTATTAATTTTATACTAATTTATTTGTTCTTTCGTTTTTTAAAATAAAAATTATGTCAATTTGTATAATTTGGCGATTTATATAATTTAGCGAAATTGTTCTACGGGATAACTAAGTAGTACCCAAATTACTTTTGTTTCTATATAAAATTAGATAAATAGCATCTTTATGTTAAATAAATTATATAAACATAGAACAAAAATGCTTGTGTATATGAAATGAAACAGCGAATTAGTTGTCACAAAATATGTTGCCAAATTTCCTTCTCCGCCAATGCTATTTTCTCTATTTCGCCAAGATCCCTATAATGAAAAAGTACCAAAATATGTTTGCACGTTTAGGATTGGAATAAATGGCGCTATAGTGTACATTTTGGTATGGTATTTGTATAACGTAAAAGTAGCAAAAGGTCTCCAAAAAACTTTCTCTCAAATTTCGCCAATTCTCTGTAAATTCGGTTATCGAATTGGTTCACTTTAAAAACACAGAATCAATTTTAACCTCTTCCTAAATTAATTGTGCGCCAAACGACGCCCGGTAACATACGCCAATTGTCTGTAGACTCAATTATGTAACTTATCCGTACCAAATATGCCAATTGTCTGTGGACTCGATTACGTAATTTATCTCCTTAATTAAGGCATACTTTACAAACTGCATCTACTTTCAAATTTTACTGATTTTAGATCAATGGGTACTGTTAGATGTTAAAAAACTTGGTGCAATTCGGGCTTCAGAAAGTGAAATTTGTGACCAAATGATATGAAAAGCTGTGAAAAGAAATAAAATGAACTTTTATGCTTTTTAAAATATGTATTCCTATATGTAAAATTTTTATTTATGAATATTAATATTTTTGTTACTTATATACAATTTACTTCTGTTTTTATATAAAAAAGAGATAAATGTCTTCTTTATAGTAAATAAATTCTATGATTATTGAACAGAAAATATGCTTGAAAACTTTCCTTCTCTCGCCAAACCCATTTCTTCCACTTCGCAAAGGGAAAATTGGAAAATTACAGAATTTACCCCCTTGCTCTATGACTAAACAGTGTCGAACAATATATTATATACTGAAACTATCTCTGAAAAATTGCCAAACTAACAATGAAAAAATCGTGTATTATAACTTTTTTTAAAGGCTAAATTGTGATAATTGAGTTCACCAGATTACAGAATTTTCCCCGAAACTGTATGGCTAAGCAACGTAGAAGGACATGGTTTATACTTAAAACTTTCCTCGAAAATTATCTAATTAACAGTCCAAGTTCCATCGAAATACCATTCGGCAGCATCTTTTAAAAAGGCTAATTTTTCATTATCAGGTTCATCTCATTAAAGAACTTAAACCATAATTCGATTCCAAGCAACGTAGAACGACGTGTTATGTACTAAAACTTTCCCCGAAAAATTACCTATCTAACAGTGTAAGTTCAGCAAAACCCGAGTTCTAAGCAGTCGGAATGAAATTTCCATTTGAATTATATATACATATATATATAAGTAGAATTAGATTTTTCAAAAAATGCAGTTGTCTACTTGAAAAATAACCAATTTTGTAAATGTTGCTCAAACCGAAGCCACGCTTATGCATTTTTGGCTTAAGACCCCACTGCAGTCACGGACAAAAAGAAATCAAGATGGCCGCTGGCATTTTAGCTGAATTGAAAGGATGGTCTAAATTCAAATGATTGACAAGCGAGCTCTTCCAATCAGCAAATAGAATATTCTTGGATCATTTCCAATAGGTTTCAGGTGGTCTAAGAGATTTCTTTTTTCAACTGTCCAGCGTAGATCAAAGCCGTATGTTTTGTGGAGAATCTGGATAGCGCTGAAAGCCGTAAAAAGAATTTTAATCTGTTTATAATAAGGGTGCAAAAATTAAAGCGATTTGACTTTCAGAAAATAAATGATTATTTTATTCAGATATATTTCTTTTTTTTTAATCTTCAAGTTCATTTTACAGCTTTTACAAACATAAAATTGAAATTAGCGCAGTATAAAAACTATTTTATTTCACATAACGAAATTACATTTAAAATCAAGGGGGGAGATATTGAATGAGGGGGGAAATACCAGATACAAATATTCTAAAATAACTATCTTTTGTGGGGATTCTTTTTAGAACATGAAATTTATCAAGAGATATATAAAAGCTAAACAACATTGAAGGTTAAAAATAAGATGTTCATAAAATTAGGAGAGAAAATGTTAACCAAATAAACTGTATATTTTGTACTGTAGAGGGGTGGAGGGGAGAACGGGAAATATTAATTTTGAGGAGAAGGGGGGGGGGGTATACATCTAAATCCCAGCGTAGTCAATTATAGGTATAGTACATAATTTATTGTTGTTAGCACTAAAATATATGACAGAAAAAATAAAGTTTTCCAAATATTCAAAACTTTGTGTGATGTTAGCAGAAAGGTTTCAGGCGGAAGAAAATTTAGATTATATTTTATTTTTACAAGTAAGTTATAAAACATAAAGGAGTTTTCACAATTTAAAATTTTAAGTGCATAGGAGTAAATTCAGGTGTGTGTGTGGGGGGGGGGGGGAGGGGAGAGATTTCTGTACACTAAATATTTTTTAAATGATGCAGACAGTTAAGAATGTTTTTTGTAGCGGTTCGTAATCTAAATAACAATAAAATACTTTTATTTTCATTTGCATTTTTTCATTTTAAACACTTTCCAAGAAAGTTGAAAAGTGTTTATGAATTGGGTTTGTCCGTCCGTCTGTCTGTCTATCCGTGCTCTAACTAGCGTAAATATAGTCGGATTGCCATGTAATTGATATACGATATTGAAAATCATCATGGTATGTTCGGTGCACCATTCATGGTTCATTTACAGATGCACTCAAAAGTATTCGCTACATTATGGTCTATGTGGGGGGGGGGATTATTTAGGATGTATTTTAATAGTGTTACACAATGTTAAACACGGTTAAATTTATGTACATTGAGACACACTTTAAAATTGTTACTATAGACTATGTTATGTGTAATGCTTAAAGTACGAGTATAGGGGACTCAAAAGTATTCCGTTATGTGAAGAAATATCGTTTGCGGCGTATTTGATTGATATTACTCTGTCACAAAGATAATGAAATTGATATGAATTTCTGAGGTGTCCTTAGCCTACTTTCTGTACAACATGAGCATTTAACAATTATTTACGGGGTCAGACAAAAGAACTTGGTTCAATATGGTCTACGAGAAAAACTGTTTGTAGCGTATTTTGATCACGTTACACTATTTCAAACATGACGAAATAGATACACATTACTTTGATTTACTACAAGATGCTTACATTCGAATATGGTCTGCATTTCATTTAGCGTTCATTTACAGGGAAACATAAAATATTTTGATACAATACTGTATCCGATATAGCTATTAAAAATTAATGCTGAAAGTACATTTTCAATTACAGAATGCGTTTTTAAGTTTAACTAAATTTTTGCGCACTACGTGGTGTGCACATATTTTACAAACCCTATACAGGACCACACAAAAGAATTCGTAACCATTGCTGAGAATGAGTATGAATTTCTTAAAGATGTTAGGTTTTTTTTTTTATTTATAAATGGTCAAGCTCAACTACATTTAATATGCTTAGAGATGTTTGTATCATACAAATAAAATCCTATACAGGAATATTCCAAAAACTGGATACATGGGCCGCCGATAGAAAATAATTCCTGCAAGTGTGATTTCAGTAATTTTGAGCATGATTTTGCCTGAATTAGATTTCAGCTTAATACTGTTTGACGTGTATAAAAATCTGTATTCTATATACAGAAATGCACAAAAGAATTCAAGTATGTTTCCGTCTATTAGTAGAAATTGCCGAGGGTGAATTTTCAACTGTTTTATGTATTTTCTTACAAAACTAAATTTTAACATAGTATGTAGAATCCGTACAAATATATGCAGTACAAATATATCATATACACTGCCTCATATGAGCTGCATATATCATATGAGCTGCACAAAAGAATTTGAGTACCTTCCAGGTTATGGGTGCAATTGTTGAAATCTGCTTTTCAAACGTGTCATAGGTATTACAAATGTTTAGTTAGATATCTTCTTTACTTTATTAAACGGCGAAGTTTTGTTACAGTGTTCTGTAAGTGTTGGAAAGTATCGACGTAGACGCATGATTTTTCTTTTTTCTTTATGGACATACTCGGTTCAGTCGATTACTCAGGCACCTTTGGTATCTACGTTTGATGGTTCTTTCTGAGCTAGTCGGAATAAAATGATTTCGAAAGGTTTGAGAATTTACTTGCACGTTGACGAGAAACCACAATATTTTCCTTACAAATATCTCTCTAAAGACATTTTCCTTTGAAGAATACAGTTAAAAAGTTTTTTATGCACAATTAATTGTACACCTATCGCTTTATTGTTAACACTTTCGTACATAGTTGAAATGATTTAGTTAATATTATAGATAATAAAGATTTATAATTAGGACGAAAAAAAAGTAAAAATTAAAAAGTTTTAAAGACTGTAAATTAGATTTTTTAGCTTCATGAGTTGAGGGTAAGACAAATCAAGAAACAGATTTTTTTTTTTTTTTGGGGGGGGGGGAATTTAATAGATGACCGATTATGTAACTTATTAAAGATTTACAAATAGGGCAAAAACATTGAAATTAGGAGTTTTGGAGACTTTAAATTTTATGAGCATGGAAATAATGGGGGAGAAAAGAAAACGTCAATTTTATATGGGGGTGGAAGAAATTATATAATCGATTATTTATTGTTCAATATGAAACAGATAAAGCTGAAAATGTATTAAAAAAAGACTTTCAAAGATTTTAAACTTAAATAAGGGAACGAAAAAAAAGGGGGGGATTTTATTTGATGACTTATTTACTAAGACTAAATTTTGTGTTCTTGGTAAGGGTAGAGTCAGAGCAAGCGTCAATTTTGGTGGGGGAGGAGTATAGTTATATGATTATTTATGATTACAATAAATTAACAGATAGAGTACAAAATGTTTTAAAAAAAGCAATGACTTTTAAGGTTAAAATTTTGTGATCTGAGGGAAAAAAAAGAGGAATAAGCAGAATTAGTTCTTTTTTTGCGGGGGGGGGGGGGCGGAAGTTTATCGGCGACTTATTATTTACTTACCTTAGAAAATATTTACAAATAAGTTAAAAAAAATAATAAACGAAAAAAAAATTAAGGACTTTAAATTTCAGATGCTTGGTAAGAGGGAGAGGCGAGGAGGAAATACCAATTTCAGTTGGGGTTGGGGGGGGGGGAGGAGAAATTTTTATGATCGTTTGTTTATTGTTAAAATAAAGTGGCAAATTGAGCAGAAAAGATTTAAAAAAATTAAAGAGTTTTAAAGGGTTTTTATTTTAAAATATGGGTACCGTGGATGAGGGAGCAAAAGGGAGAAATGACATTTTCGATGGAGGCAATTTACAAGAACTTTTAATGAAATGAATATGGTGAAATAAATTGATAACGAAATTTATGACTGTCTATTTATTGTTAGTTTAAAGTAACAAATAAAACAGAAAATTAAAGAAAATATTAAGGAATTTTAAAAATTTTAAACCTTGATACTGTAAGGGGAGCAAAACGCGAAACGAAATTTCGGAAGAAGGGGAGACAAAGAGTGCAAGATGTTTGGATAAGAATATGGTGTGCATCGAATTTATTGTTCATTTACAGGGAAACATTAGGGATGATTGCTGATAGTGAGTTTTAAATTATGATATGTTTGATTAATGATAAGTTATGGTATAAGTTAAGTTAAACTAATATTTTTGCACAGGCACATAGGTGGTGCATATGAATTGCATAGAATATGAAAGAGTGATCAAAGGGCTCCAATGCGATGTATCTCATGAGGGGTGTCGAAAAATGTTAGAAAAGTGCCGGCTAATTATGCTATCAGCTAAATGTCCTGTCGGCTAATCGCCGCTAAATAAAATTAGGAGAGGAAAAGTTAAACAAATAAACTGTATATTTTGTACTGTACATCTGTAGAGGGGGTATAAATCTAAATCCCAGCGTAGTCATTTATAGATATAGTACACAATTTATTGTTGTTAGCACTAAAATATGCGACAGAAAAAATAAAGTTCTCCAAATATTAAAAACTTTGTGTGATGTTAGCAGAAAGAAGGATGGCAAAAATTTTAGTGAAATTTTCAGGCAGAAGAAAATTTAGATTATGGATTATTTTTACAAGAATGTTATAAAACATAAAGGAGTTTTAACAATTTGAAATTTTAAGTGCACAGGAGTAAATTCAGGTGTGTGTGTGTGGGGGGGGGGATTTCTGAGCACTAAATATTTTTTAAATGATGCGGTCAAATAAGAATGTTTTTTGTAGCGGTTCGTAATCTAAATAACACTAAAATACTTTTATTTTCATTACATTTTTCCATTTTTAACACTTCCCAAGAAAGTTGAAAAGTGTTTATGGATTGAGTTTGTCCGTCCGTCTGTCTGTCTATCCGTGCTCTAACTAGCGTAAATATAGTCGGATTGCCATGTAATTGATATACGATATTGAAAATCATCATGGTATGTTCGGTGCACCATTCATGGTTCATTTACAGATGCACTCAAAAGTATTCGCTACATTATGGTCTATGTGGGGGGGGGGGGGATTATTTAGGATGTATTTTAATAGTGTTACACAATGTTAAACACGGTTAAATTTATGTACATTGAGACACACTTTAAAATTGTTACTATAGACTATGTTATGTGTAATGCTTAAAGTACGAGTATAGGGGACTCAAAAGTATTCCGTTATGTGAAGAAATATCGTTTGCGGCGTATTTGATTGATATTACTCTGTCACAAAGATAATGAAATTGATATGAATTTCTGAGGTGTCCTTAGCCTACTTTCTGTACAACATGAGCATTTAACAATTATTTACGGGGTCAGACAAAAGAACTTGGTTCAATATGGTCTACGAGAAAAACTGTTTGTAGCGTATTTTGATCACGTTACACTATTTCAAACATGACGAAATAGATACACATTACTTTGATTTACTACAAGATGCTTACATTCGAATATGGTCTGCATTTCATTTAGCGTTCATTTACAGGGAAACATAAAATATTTTGATACAATACTGTATCCGATATAGCTATTAAAAATTAATGCTGAAAGTACATTTTCAATTACAGAATGCGTTTTTAAGTTTAACTAAATTTTTGCGCACTACGTGGTGTGCACATATTTTACAAACCCTATACAGGACCACACAAAAGAATTCGTAACCATTGCTGAGAATGAGTATGAATTTCTTAAAGATGTTAGGTTTTTTTTTTAATTTATAAATGGTCAAGCTCAACTACATTTAATATGCTTAGAGATGTTTGTATCATACAAATAAAATCCTATACAGGGATATTCCAAAAACTGGATACATGGGCCGCCGATAGAAAATAATTCCTGCAAGTGTTATTTCAGTAATTTTGAGCATGATTTTGCCTGAATTAGATTTCAGCTTAATACTGTTTGACGTGTATAAAAATCTGTATTCTATATACAGAAATGCACAAAAGAATTCAAGTATGTTTCCGTCTATTAGTAGAAATTGCCGAGGGTGAATTTTCAACTGTTTTATGTATTTTCTTACAAAACTAAATTTTAACATAGTATGTAGAATCTGTACAAATATATGCAGTACAAATATATCATATACACTGCCTCATATGAGCTGCATATATCATATGAGCTGCACAAAAGAATTGGAGTACCATCCAGGTTATGGGTGCATTTGTTGAAATCTGCTTTTCAAACGTGTCATAGGTATTACAAATGTTTAGTTAGATATCTTCTTTACTTTATTAAACGGCGAAGTTTTGTTACAGTGTTCTGTAAGTGTTGGAATGTATCGACGTAGACGCATGATTTTTCTTTTTTCTTTATGGACATACTCGGTTCAGTCGATTACTCAGGCACCTTTGGTATCTACGTTTGATGGTTCTTTCTGAGCTAGTCGGAATAAAATGATTTCGAAAGGTTTTGAGAATTTACTTGCAAGTTGACGAGAAACCACAATATTTTCCTTACAAATATCTCTCTAAAGACATTTTCCTTTGAAAAATACAGTTAAAAAGTTTTTTATGCACAATTAATTGTACACCTATCGCTTTATTGTTAACACTTTCGTACATAGTTGAAATGATTTAGTTAATATTATAGATAATAAAGATTTATAATTAGGACGAAAAAAAAGTAAAAATTAAAAAGTTTTAAAGACTGTAAATTAGATTTTTTAGCTTCATGAGTTGAGGGTAAGACAAATCAAGAAACAGATTTTTTTTTTTTGGGGGGGGGGGGAATTTAATAGATGACCGATTATGTAACTTATTAAAGATTTACAAATAGGGCAAAAACATTGAAATTAGGAGTTTTGGAGACTTTAAATTTTATGAGCATGGAAATAATGGGGGGAGAAAAGAAAACGTCAATTTTATATGGGGGTGGAAGAAATTATATAATCGATTATTTATTGTTCAATATGAAACAGATAAAGCTGAAAATGTATTAAAGAAAGACTTTCAAAGATTTTAAACTTAAATAAGGGAACGAAAAAAAAGGGGGGGATTTTATTTGATGACTTATTTACTAAGACTAAATTTTGTGTTCTTGGTAAGGGTAGAGTCAGAGCAAGCGTCAATTTTGGTGGGGGAGGAGTATAGTTATATGATTATTTATGATTACAATAAATTAACAGATAGAGTACAAAATGTTTTAAAAAAAGCAATGACTTTTAAGGTTAAAATTTTGTGATCTGAGGGAAAAAAAAGAGGAATAAGCAGAATTAGTTCTTTTTTTGCGGGGGGGGGGGGGGGCGGAAGTTTATCGGCGACTTATTATTTACTTACCTTAGAAAATATTTACAAATAAGTTAAAAAAAATAATAAACGAAAAAAAAATTAAGGACTTTAAATTTCAGATGCTTGGTAAGAGGGAGAGGCGAGGAGGAAATACCAATTTCAGTTGGGGTTGGGGGGGGAGGAGAAATTCTTATGATCGTTTGTTTATTGTTAAAATAAAGTGGCAAATTGAGCAGAAAAGATTTAAAAAAATTAAAGAGTTTTAAAGGGTTTTTATTTTAAAATATGGGTACCGTGGATGAGGGAGCAAAAGGGAGAAATGACATTTTCGATGGAGGCAATTTACAAGAACTTTTAATGAAATGAATATGGTGAAATAAATTGATAACGAAATTTATGACTGTCTATTTATTGTTAGTTTAAAGTAACAAATAAAACAGAAAATTAAAGAAAATATTAAGGAATTTAAAAAATTTTAAACCTTGATACTGTAAGGGGAGCAAAACGCGAAACGAAATTTCGGAAGAAGGGGAGACAAAGAGTGCAAGATGTTTGGATAAGAATATGGTGTGCATCGAATTTATTGTTCATTTACAGGGAAACATTAGGGATGATTGCTGATAGTGAGTTTTAAATTATGATATGTTTGATTTATGATAAGTTATGGTATAAGTTAAGTTAAACTAATATTTTTGCACAGGCACATAGGTGGTGTATATGAATTGCATAGAATATAAAGAGTGATCAAAGGGCTCCAATGCGATGTATCTCATGAGGGTTGTCGAAAAATGTTAGAAAAGTACCGGCATATTATACTATCAGCTAAATGTCCTGTCGGCTAATCGCCTTTTCGGCTAAATGTCCTCCCGGCTAATTGCCACGTTCGGCCAGTTGTCTGTCGGCCAATTGTCTGTATTGCTGAAATTATTGCTATTCCGTTGCATAGACACTACACAAAAGATTTCATCAGTAGTACCGAGAATGACTATGAATTACTTAAAGATGTTTTTTAATTTGATTTATGCATTTTCAAGCTCAACTACTTTTAGTATAGATGTTTGATCCGTAGCCGGTCGCAGACATTTAGCCGACAACCAAATAGCCTTCAAGACATTTAGCAGATTGCAGTTAGCTGAGACGTGCATTTAGCCGATACGTACATATAGCCGACAACACAATTAGCTGAAATTTACATACAGCATACAGGACAATTGATCGAAACGGACATATAGTAATAATTTTAGCAATACAGACAATTGACCGACAGGCAACTGGCCGAACGTGGCAATTAGCCGGGAGGACATTTAGCCGAAAAGGCGATTAACCGACAGGACATTTAGCTGATAGTATAATTAGCCGGTACTTTTCTAACATTTTTCGACACCCCTCATGAGATACATCGTATTTGAGCCCTTTGATCACTCTTTCATATTATGTACCTCCCGTTCCCCCTCCCCCAATTTGTATCACCGGGAGCATTTTTCTGACTTTTCCGACATCCCTCAAGTGATATATCATTGGACTGGGCAGCCCTTTGATCACTCTTTCATATTATGCACCTCCCGCTACGTTACAGTTAATTTGCAGTTTGGTTACAATTGCGATTAGTTACTCTTAGATTACGGTTAGGTTATAATTAAGTTACGTTTAGGTGATAATTAGATTACACTTATGTTACAGCTTGGTCATGGTAAAGTTATGTTACAGTTACATAACATTTAGCATATGATTAGGTTATAACTAGGTAAACGTTATTTACAGTTAGATTATGGTTAAGTCCCAGTTAGGTTACATTTAGGCTACAATTAGGTTACTGTTAGGTTTTAGTTTGGTTACGGTTACTTCATAATTAGGTTACACTTAGGTTACGTTTAGATTATGATTAGGTAACTGTTCGGTTATAATTAGGTTACGTTTAGGTGATAATTAGATTACGCTTAGGTTACAGCTTGGTCATGGTAAAGTTGTGTTACAGTTACATTACTGCTAGCATACGATTAGGTTATAATTAGATAAACGTTAGTTACAGTTAGATTACGGTTACGTCCCAGTTAGATTATATTTAGGCTACAATTAGGTTACTGTTAGGTTTCAATTAGGTTACGGTTACTTTATAATTAGGTTACCGTTAGGTTACGTTTAGATTACGGTTAAATAACTGTTAGGTTACGTTTAGGTGATAATTAGAATACGCTTAGGTTAGAGCTTGGTCATGGTAAAGTTATGTTACAGTTACATTACAGTTAGCATACGATTAGGTTATAACTAGGTAAACGTTAGTTACAGTTAGATTACGGTTACGTCCCAGTTAGGTTACATTTAGGCTACAATTAGGTTACTGTTAGGTTTCAGTTAGGTTACATTTAGGCTACAATTAGGTTACTGTTAGGTTTCAGTTAGGTTACGGTTATCTTACACTTAGGTTACGTTTAGGTTACAGATAGATTATAGTTACGTTACTGTTTGGTATTGGTTAGGTTACAGTTACGCTACAGTTAGTTTATGCTTAGGTTATAATTAGGTTAAGATCAGGTTACAGTTACGTTACAGTTAAGTCGGATGAATATCCTGTCGGATGAATGTCCATGTCGAATAATTGTCCTCTGTTGGCTAACTGTCTTGTCGGCTAACAGTCGCTGTCGGCTAAACATCCTGTCGTCTAATTGCTGTCTGCTAAATGTCCCGTCGGCTAAGTGACATTGTAGCATATAAATAAATAGGGATATGACAAAAAACTGGATACATGGCCGTCCATGGATAGCAATTCTTAAGCTAATGTTAGCCTTAGAAGTGTGATATCAGTAATTTTCAGCGTATTTATTTCTGAATTAAATTTCAGCTCAGTATGTGGCGTGTATAAAAATTTATAAGGAACATACAGAGCTTCACAAAACAATTGAAGTACGTTTCCGTCTATTGTTAGGAATTAATAAATGTGTATATTCAAATGTGTTATGTGTTTTTCTAACTGAACTAAAAATGTAGGAATGGGTTCATAATCCATACTTGACACATGGTTTTCCTTTCTTGTTTTATTTATTTTCAATAATTCATCTTATGTTTTTGTATTTCTCAGTTGCAATAATCATGATTTTTAGGGTTCCGTACTTAAAAAGTAAAAACGGAATCATTATAAGATCACTCCTGTGTCTGTCTGTCACAGCCATTTTACTCGTAAACTACGGAACGTGGGAAGTTCAAATTGGGAGATGTAATAAAGACTATTGACCCACATATTTACAGATTATTAAACATTCACAAATATATGTGGGAAAAACGTAGAGGGGATAATTAGGTTATTTAAAGAAGAAATATATTTTCTTTGTGTATCGTTTGGGGTATCGGTTAAAAGATTCCGTAACGCATAACTCAAAAATACATTTCTTTTAATTTTAGATATTATATTTTCAGAGATATCGTCGAAAATGTAGTGCAAAAATGTGCCCCCCCCCCCCACCTATTTTCAAATCTACTGAAACTAAAATTATGAAAAAAATTATAGGTAGTAGAGGTTAATTTAATACTCGCAGGAAAATTATAGCGATTGCCCTAGGTGGCATAGTTTTTCATAAAATCGCATTTTTCTGTTACATACAGATTTCTATTTGCGGGCATTCAGCAAAGGTATCGAAGAGCGCTAAAGGTACCTATCGTATCAAAAGTATAAAAGCATTGTTTATAATGATTTTCGAAAAAAAATCGTCGGTAATTCGCCGAGATATTAAGACTCCTGTCCCTGCCGGCGAAGACACTAACGAGCTAATGCTAATCCGATGGGGAGGAAAAAGTAAAGAAAGGTGCGATGTAGAGACGGATCTCGGCTATATAATGCCAAAAAAAATTTTAAATATCGAAATACAAAATAGATATTAGAAAAATCCTTCCCTATACGATTAGCATTAGCTCGTGATTGTCTTCGCTGGCAGGGGCAGGAGCATTAACCCTTAAAGACACGGTTGGTTTGGACATACATAATGGCAGAGGCGGCATACTCTATATACCATCGGTTTTTAAATACTAGATAACAACTTTTAATGATATATATGTGTAATGCAATACCCAGTAGCAGCATAAAAGCAGTAAACGTCAAATTGTTAAAAACAGACCAATTTAATTATAATTAATCGCATAAATACTATGGGATTCGCGACTAGTTTGCGTTGAGTGGATCTCTCAATACGCCTCCCGTGTCTTTAAATGATAATTAAAGACCTATTTGAAAAAACGCGGCACGGACAAAGTCGAGTTGCATCTTTGCGACCTCCTTTCGAAGCGCGCGTAGTACAACGCCAAGTTTAAACTTTGAACAAGGTTTTTATTTCATCTACACTGTAAAAAGAAAAATATTTCTATGTTGAATTTAGTTTTATGAAATGCCAAATGAAATTTAAATATGCAGTACTTTTATTGTTAGTACCAAATTAAGTTCACCATATCCAGATTAAGATACGTTTAAAAAAAGAATTATACAAAATAGCAATATTTAATTTTATTTCGGCTTCATATCTCTTTGAACCTTTGTGGTATACTCAATCATACTTTTCTAATATATACAGCTATACCCAACTCTACGTTGTATAGGTTTTTACAAAGTTTCATTATTCTTTTAAATAATACAGTTAATAATTCATATATTTATTGTACGGAACTCTCTGAGCGCGAGTAATACTCGTACTTGACCGTTTATTTTATATACAAGCTATATGCATTGGTCTGCCAAGTCGTATCTTGGTGGAAACCATCTGCAGAACATCAATTTAGTGGTTGATCCGCAGGTTTACCATTGTGTTTTCATGCACCCAAACTTCAATATTTTCATACATTTGGGTGCTGCAAAATACAATGATAAACCAATCGATCAAAAACTAAACTCCGGTGTGCAGGTGTTTTCTATCAAGATATGACTTAGCTGACCATTTGCATTTTAATATGCTAATTGAGTTCTATCTAATCCTAAAATTTCAGCCTTCAACTTGATGAGCTGATGGTCTGTGCAATTGCCACCCGTCGAACAAATCCCTTCCTGTGAAATCTTGTATCACTCTTTAGGAATCTGTGGACAGGCACAAAAACATCCCATCTGTGTTTTTATACCTAGATTGTGTATAAAAACCTTTTTTAATTCATTACTCTGAATTTGGAGATTTTTGTAACAAATACAGCTGTATTTTTTTTTTTTTTTTTTTTTTTTTTTTTTTTTTTACAATTGTTTGAGAAAGACTTTGTTTTTATTTTCTCTGAAAACTGCTTGGATTTTTCATTACATTGATATGCAATTCTGATAATGAATTTCATAGAATTCCATTTCAAAGCAATATTTCGAATTTCTTCCAATTTTACCAAAGCATTCTTTTTCTTTATCAGAAATCAGTGAAAATAAATTTATTTTCTGCATCTTTATCTTTAGACTAAGTTACAATTTTATTTTCCCCGCATTGCTGATAGAGATTTTTTTTTGTACCTTGTCAGTTGAAAGCTCACAGTCAAATATCTCCAGAGATTCTCCATCTTCTTCCTCTACTTCCCAGTTAATAATCAGGAGGAGTTGCCGTAATATCCTTTACCAATCTGTGTCCTATATCGGAATTTGGTAAATTAGCAGTGCTTTTAGTTTATAGTCTTTACTTGACCTTACCGATCATGACAGTGTTAAGCTATCATTCGTTGTTGCTAAGAAACTGTTTTTACTAGTTTATAAATTAGCTTGGTAAATTATCACTGGTTTTACTTTGCAGCCTCTACTTGAACTTGCCGATCAAGACAATGGTAAGCTGCCATTCATTGGTGCCCAGAAAATGTTTTTATCAGTTTGTTAAAAATGTCCTACTGACATTTTCTACGTATATAACGCAGACTTTCACAGTGATAGACTTGTTGATGACGGTATTATCCTTCTCCTATAATTCTTGAAAAGCTAATAACAAATTTACTAACTGTTGCTTTGTGAGCCTTAATTTCCTCTCTAATCATTTTATAAAACTGTGTGATTGAATAATGAATTGTAGTAAACGAAAGAATGTGCCATTACAATACAACATGAAATAAAAATGTTAACTAACGCAATCTTTAACAGGATACCAATGTAAATTGAAAGTAAAGATCGAGTGTTATTAAAATTCATAGTAAAAGACCAGAGAAGAATCTATTACCAAATTCCAATTTTTGGGACGGATGCAAAAGTTTGTCGCATATTGTTGATGGAAATTAAAGAAAATGTATTTCGTGTAAATTTCAATTCCTAGCAGTTACATAATTAGCGCTCATCTGGCTAAAGAATCGATGTATTTTCTCAAATCTTCCAAAAAATAAAATATCTTATCCTCAAAATGTTTTGAAGTGATCTAAATAAACGGTCATACGACGATGCAAGTTTTGGAGAATGGTTCTTGGATTGAAGCATTTCATCTCAATTATAACAGTTTGTGTCTGAAGTGGGCTAGATACATGTGGTCTAGCAGTCTTGTTGGAAAACAATGCCTAATTGTTGATTGTTTGAAACTGCTTCTAGCGGATTGCTTGATTTAATTCACTTAATTATAAACAGTATTTCTGCAAATTAATGCTGTATTTTCTACGTAACGTCTATTAATAAACAATTTTCTTGTCTCACTAAATGCGAAGAAAAATCTTCTGTAGGTAGGAACTGACTTTTGCTTTGATTAAAAGGCCTCTTCGATGTAGTCATCAATGTAGTCTAAATAATTATTAACATTGCTACTATTCCTTATATTCCATGAATTTCGAAAATAATCTGAAAATAAAAACTATGCGTAAATCTGGTTTTTGAATAATGTAGAATAACGTTGTTTTAAAAATATCGACATGTTTTGTAGAAACTGAGTCAGGCTAAAGTTTTAGCTTCATAAAACGTAATTTTTTTTTTTTTTTTTTTTTTTTTAACTGCTAATTGTACTGTCAAGTTCCAGGAACAAGAAATTTCCCTCCGAGGAGACCTCTACTTTCAAATATTTAGCCAACAAAGACTTATAAACTGATACAATCAATTATGACTCGTATTCAATCATAGAGGCTTGCTTATAGAAAAAGTTTCAGGCCGAAATGTGCTGGATCGAACCGTAGCTTCCGATTTCACGAGGATGAAGTAGGCATACTTCTATTACAAATTTTTTAATTTTTTTTTATCCTATTTAATAACTTCAGTTAATTAAGACAATAAAAACATTTTAAAATAAGTGGTAGAAATTTGTCTGATTTGCCTCCATTAGAACATCGCTTATAGATCGAATTTGGCAAATTCAAAAGTGGAGATTTTATTATGATTTTATCACATATATATACTTTGCAATGAAATGCTAATTTGGGTGGACTTTCTGCTGAAAATTCCTTCATGAAAACACTTCATTTATTAACATAATCAAATTAAACCTCGTGAAATTGGTCTCCTTCTTCACCCCCCCCCCCCTCCTTTCTTTATCATTTTATGAGTTTCTCCATCTTCACTGTTCGATTTTTTTTTCAAAAGAAGGTAGTGCGGATGGCCCACTGCCTTTAGTAATGTGGACTATGGTGATTTCAAGTTAAGTTAGAAAACTTAACCAATCTTCTGATTTTCATCAACGTCTTATAACGGTGGATTAAACATGAATTCGCCATTATTCACCAGAGATGAAACAGCAATCTAAACAATGTGAAAGAGCAGCTGAAATTGCGCCAAAGAAAGTGAAAACGGTTCCATCTGCTGGAAAAGCCATGGATACGGTTTTCGGGAATTCACAAAGTGTGGTGATCATAGAGCACCGGCAAAAAGGTAGAATCGTCACCGGACAGTGTTATGCATTTCTACTGGACCAATTAAAGAGTGCTTATTCCGACAAAACGTCTATACCTGAGCAACAAATACGTGTTCTTTCACCACAGCAGTGCTCTTGCACACATGCTTGTAGTTTTCGCTACGAAAGTCAATGACCTACGCTCTGTAGTGCTTCCACATGCACCGGATTTTGCTCCCAGCGATTATTTCCTTTTCCCAAGCCTGAAGAAATGGCTCGGTAGTCGGAAATTCACTTCAAAATATGGGGTTAAAGCAGAGACCACCACTTCATTTCCAAAGTTAGATAAGGCATATTATGCTAAAGATAATAAAAAGTCGGAAACTCGCTGGTTTAATTTTTTTAAGTTGTAAGGAACTACGTTAAAAAAATTAAATATTGTCAAATTTTTTTCATTTTCTTTGTCGGGCTAATAACCTTTCGAAACACACTCGTATCGATATCAAATTTTATTTTCCCTCAAAAAAAAAAAAAAAGGCGGAGTTCAAGAAAAATGCGGGTCCTAGTTGTAATTAAAATTCGACCCCCTCATGCTGAGAACATGACACTATAAAACTTGGTAAGACGGAAACATAAACAATAGGTGCTAAATACCTTTTTAGATGGTTTTTTTTGCGTCTTTGCAGATACAATTCAGGGTATTTTTAGGGGAATAATGAGAATTCCGTTTAAACCAGGGTTTCGTTACAGCTAGGTATCAGAAAATAAATTTGTTACCTAGCAGACATTTATAAAATGTAATATTTTACCATACAGTCTCCTTATTTTCAGTTTAACATTATTATAGTTAATGATAAATTTTCGCGTTCCCTTTGCGTTACAAAAAATATCTTTAGGTTACCTTTGAGAACACATACAACACTGTAGAAAAAAAAAAGGACCAAAATACGGAAATACTACTGGCAATCTAGACGCCAGCACTTAGACCGGAATTTAACGGATTTTTTCTGTAATTTAAAGGGAAAAAGTTCCGTTAAAATACGGAAATAGTACTATCGTATAGATTGCCAGTAGTATTTCCGTAATTTTATCCTTTTTTTACAGTGTAGTGACGGGAAAAAAAAATGTAAGCGCTAATGTTAAGTCTATGGGAGCGTTATTTTCAAATATCTCGCGTCCTTTTTAATGTTTTAAAATGATTTTTTTTTTGCATAGGATAGCTGAGAACGATCTACAACCGGGCTGTTTTTTACTTTTTCGGTTTTGGTTAGAGATATTAAAAAAAAAAAAATTACTTTCGGAACTGGTGGAATCGGTTCTGAAATTGAAACTATCATAATAAAAGAAAACTGAAACTAAAATCGAAAAAGTAAAACCTAGCCTGGTTGTTGATCGCCCCCAGCTATCCTATGCAAAAAATCATTCAAAAATATTAAAATCAAAGCCAGAAAATTGAAAATAACGCCCCCATAGACTTAAAATTAGCATTTTCATTTCTTCCCGTGTCTGAAGTGGACTCTTGGAAAAAATATGTTACGCAGGACAAATTTCGCATTTTCTTAGACTTTTAAAGGTATACTGTACCCATAAAAATGACAAATATTAAAAATAATAAATATTAATATTTTTTTTAAAGTTTCGAACAAATTTTCGAACTCTTTTAAAGTTAACAATCTTTAAAACTTACAAATTTTAAGTTCTTGTTAAATCTTAGTAAATTTAAATTGTTCAAAATTAGGAAAAATTAAAATAATAAAGTCATCAATAATGTTCTTAGGCATGTTTTAAAGGCATGAAAAATATGCTAAAAATGAATATAATAAGAAAATGAATAATACAGATAAAAATAAACTTTCAGGAATTTCTGCCAATTAACGGAAGTGTATTTGCATTCTTTTGTACAGCCCTTACATTAGCAACAAGATTTTATACACGTCACATGTTAAGATAAAATTTATTCCAGTATAAACATGCTTAAACTACTTAAATCGCACTTCCAGAAATTATGATCCATAGGCGTGCATGCATACAATTCTCTGGATAGCCTTGTATATTATTATATTTAGTTTTTTCTTTCGGAACCGGTTGGAATCCATTCTGAAGTCGAAACTATCCTAATATTAAAAAAAAACTAAAACTAAAATCGAAAAAGTAAAAACTAGCCTGGTTGTCGATCGTCCTCAGCTATCCAATGCAAAAATCTATTAAAATAAAGCGAGAAATTTGAAATTAACGCCCCCATAGACTTAAAATTAGCTTTTTTATTTCTTCCCGTGTCTGAAGTGGGCCCTTAAAGAAAGATGTGTAATACAGGACAAATTTCGCATTTTCTGCGGCTGTTAAAGTTGTACTTTTTCGTTAAAAATAACAAATATTAAAAGTAATAAATATTAACAATATTCCTTTAAAGTTGATCAAAACTTTCAAAGTAAACATTCTTTAATACTTACTAGCTTTAAGTTTTTGTTAAATCTTAGTAAATTTAAATTGTTCAAATTATTGAAAAATTAAAATGATAAAGTCATCAATGGATATTCTTGGGCTTGTTTTAACGGCATGAAAAAAATGATAAAATTTAATATAATAAGAAAACGATTAATGCAGATGAAAGTAAACTTTCAGCAATTTCTACCAATAACCGGCAGTATATTTGCATTATTTTGTACAGCCCTTGCATTCGAACAAGTTTATATACACGCAACATGTGAAGATCAAAATTATTGCAGTATAAACATGCTTAAAACAACTGAAATCGTACTTCCAGAAATTATCATTCATAGGCGCGCGCATGCATCCAATTCTTTGAATAGCCTTGTATATTATTATATTTATATTTTACAAACAGTTTCTAATTATAGTTGAACTTGAAAATGTAGAATTTAATTAAAAAAAATTAGCAATTCACTCTCATTCTCAGCAATTCTTCCTAGTTCTTTTGCGTAGCCCTATACACGGTCTATAGAAATCATATATATAATCAAGTATTAAAACGGATATCATAGGTGAAAACTCATTTTTAGCAATCAACTCTAATAGAGAATACTTCGTATACAGTATTGTGTCCAGCAACTTTTATATGGCCCTGCAAATGAAATAAAATGTGATTCACATCATATTCTAATGTAAGCATCTTGTAGTAAACCTCAGTAATGTATATGAATTCCATCTTGTTTGAAATCGTGAAACATAACTAAAACACACTTTGCAAGCAGTATTTTCTGTAATAAAACTGAACTCATTTCTGTGACCCTGTGAATGAATGATAAATGCTTTTCAACCCCTTCAGAAAGCATGTTTTACTGCGCATCATAAATTCATATCAATTTTATTATGTTGTAACAGAGAAACGTTATTAAAATACGCCGCAAACGTTTTTTCTTAATAGGCCATAATATAAAGAAATATACTTTTAATTCCCCTGTACACGTACCGAAATCACCCACTCGTGGACAGCCAACCTTTCCGCATAGGAGCTGTGCACTTAAATAAGGTGCATAATTTTTATGTTAAAATTGTTTTACATCATTAAAGTACACCGCAAATGATTTTTCCCATATAGGCCATAATATAAAAGAATACGCGCGATCTGATAGTAATTAAAATTCGACCCCCTCATGCTAAAAACGTGACGCTATAAAACCTGGTAGGACGGAAAAAAAACAATGAGTGCGAAATACCGTTTTAGGTGGGTTGTATCCGTCTTAGCAGATACAATTGTAAACTATTTTTAGGGGAACCATGAAAATATTCAATTTAAACCAGGATTGCGTTACAGTTACGTATTGCAAAATAAATTTGTCAGCTGACAGACTTTTATAAAATACTATATTTTACCTTACAGTCTCATTATTTTTAGTTTTACATTATTACTAGGGGGCTCTGCCCCCTGCAAGTTACGCTCGCCAACCCCCGTTCAGACACCGCAGAATCTAAAAACACGCTAATCTGATGGGTTTAAAAAATATAAGAGAAGATTGAATTATACTGAAAAAAGCTGTGCAGATCTCACTGTAAATGGGTTTCCATTCAATTCCATTTGATTGCAAAAATGTAAGGCCGAATCAGTTGCTGTTAAGACATCCAATGGTTATTTTCGTTTTTGATTAAAGAGGATCAGTTAAACATTTGAAAAATAGCTGAAATAAAATGAATTAAGTATACAGAGTCTTTGTCTCCCGGTATTTTAAAACAATCTCTATAACAATAGCCTAAGTCATGTGACTATCATCAACAGTTTCGGGCGGGCCATTTCGCTTTTTATACTCTAGGTGCCATTTTGGTACTTTAATGTTAGCCATGCACAGGTGATAAGTCGCCAAATATTATTTTATCGCCATCGTTTCATCTATATTATAATAGTTCAAGTCAACAACTGTCATAAACAAATACGGTCTGATATCTTCGCCTTTCATATGAAACTTTGGTACAGATGTCATATAGGATATTGGCGCGATTTTTTTCCGACGCCAATTTGGGAAACGCATCAACAGCATAAACAACAACATCCGGCTTGCCATATCAAGCAAAATAACAATACTTTGGCGCCAGTACCCGTTGCGTATATGCCATTGGCGTCAGAAAAAAAAAAATCGCGCCAATTTGGGTCCGTATATAACATCTGTACAAAAGATTTCCATTTTGGTTAAAAAATCAAATTTTTTTTTCAAATAAAACTATATAAAAGTTGTCATGGTCACAAAGAATTCTTGGTACTGTTACGCTAGCCGGGTGCAAATCTCGCCAATAGCTTTTTTTCAAATTGCCAGATAGCATTTTTTTTTTTCGAGCGGTAAATTAAAACATTGATTTGAAGTTGAAATTAAATGTCATGGTTTGTTGCATTATTGGAAAGAGTTCCATATTGTGTGCTGGTTGGCGCGATTGGCGAATGAATCCAAAATGGCGTCAAAAAGCTATTTTTAGCGTCTTATAAATTTTTTCAGGATGTCGGAAAAACATGGTCTTTAAATATTTGTAAATATATATATATTTAATAAATCTTATGTATGTCACATGTTAAAAAAAGTACGATGTTTACACAGATAGTTTTATATATATCACGTATAGAGATATACCTTATAAAAATATAGTATATATACACCTATAAATAAATATTATGTACTTATATTTTATGTATTTATTATATTTATTATACATGTCAAATTAAAACTAAGTTATATATTTTTCCGAAAAATATAGGCTAAATGAAAAAAAAAAAAAAAAAAAAAAAAAAAAAAAAAAAAAAAACGCAAAAAACATATGAATAAAGTTCATTCCAGAAAAAAAAACAACCTCAAAGGCTGAAGATCGCAACGACATCGATTCATTTAACGCCAAAAAAAATCTCGCCAAAAAAACCAGCACACAATATGGAACTCTTCCCGCATTATTTAACATTTGGCCAGATGTCACATACGCACCGCAGATTTGGCGTGTTTTTTTTTTCTTTTTTACAAAAATTTGGCGAAAACCTTGTTTTCGAATAGTAGTTACATATGCATTTTGTGTATTACTTAGTTATCCCGTCGACCAAAAATCTATCGCCAAACTATAATATTAAATGTCAATAATAGTTGATCGTAAATGTCACATTCACTTGACTTTATGTAAGTTACACATGTTTACATCATCAAGTGATTTTTATTTCGACGTTTTATTTGTATATTTATTAATGTTACACTAATTTATTTGTTCTTTCGTTATTTAAAATAAAAATTATGTCAATTTGTATAATTTGGCGATTTACATAATTTGGCGAATTTGGTCGACGGAATAACTAAGTAGTACCATATCATAATATTAAAATATTTATTTGCTTAAAAGACGTTATAAAAACACATTAAAAGTAAATTAAAAATCCATATTATAAATATATTTTATCTACATTTACAAAATATAGATTTTTAATTTAATTTTAATGTGTTTTTATAACGTATTTTAAGCAAATAAATATTTTAATATTATGATATGATTCGTAATGGACGTAATTTTGATTTACTACTCGCACTTATTTACGTAAGTAGTACCGTATTTTTAAATTATTTTCTATTATTTTCAAAAGGAAATAACAAAAAAAAAAAAATAATTAATAACTATAGAACAAAATAATTTATATAATTTTAAAAAAGAAATAAAAGTAAATAAACATTTATTATTAAATAAACAACAATAGCCGAGTTACCATGTCAATCAAAATAATGCCATTTTGGCGCCAATCAGAATCTTTCGATTTGGCGAAAGATTGTTCAAGTAAATTGAATTATAAATAAAAGTAGCACGATACATTTTTTGGCATATATTTAAGGGAGGCCAAACTGGTCGCCAAATTAATTTAAAATAACCTTTTCTGAAATAAGAAAAAAAAATATCTGTTTTGATTAAAATTTCAGTTGCCATCATTAGAAAAATGTACTTAAAACAAGTGGGTAAGTGTGATCACAGATCTCACTGAGGGTTTCGTTTAATATTCCTTTAAAACACTTTATCCTTTTGTGAAATCTGTTAGTTCCACATTTCGCAACCAGGGGCGCACTCTATTCTACACAAACCTCTATCCAAAGGAAACTCCGTTTTACAACCTATGCGTAGGTATATTAGTCGAGGGGTTCGGGTCTATAGCACCCGAGATAGGTAGGCGCCCCAGGAAATTCCACGGAACATTCTTTTATAAGCTTTTTATTATGTGCTATGAACTATGTCAAAGTTTCCAGCAGATCGACTTGTTAGATTTCATAATTTTAACAAAATTGCGTTATGTTAGTTGCAAATTCCACCACCAGGGAGCGCACACTATTCATAACAAAAGTGTATCAGATCGAAACTCTGTTAAACAACCTATCAGTGGATGTGGTACTGGAATTGGTGGCGGCCTTAAGCGAGAAATTAAGAAATTTGCTGAAAGTACTATTCGGAAATAGTGGTAACTAAAATTTTGACATTTTTATATTTCATAAGCAGCACGTGTCTGAGTATATCATAGTGCTCAAAAAACGACACCTAAAAAGGTCGTAAACGCTATTTTTTAAAAAAAGAAATCCAGCGCCCCTCCCCCGCCCTCCCTTCACAGGAAATTGCATGCACCATTATTTTATAAGCATTTTATTATGTGTCATGAAGTATCTTAAAGTTGCAAACGGATCGCCTTGTTATATTTCCTAATTTTAACAAAATCGCGTTACGTTAGTTCCGCATTCCACCACCAGGGAGCGCACTCTATTCTTAACAAAAGCATATCTGAACGAAACTCCTTTGCGCAATCTCTCCGTAGATACATGGTCGGGAGGGTGGCGGTGCAGTCTTAACCAACAATTTAAAACATTTTCTGCGATAACAAACGCTAAGATTTAATAAATAAATCTAGTCCCCCCCCCCCCTCCACTCCTCGAAATATCACACTCCATTCTTTTTACACTTTTTCTTATGTGTTATAAAGTATCTTAAAGTTTCGAAGACATCGAGTGGCGGTCTTAAACAATAATTTAAGATATTTCCTGAAATTGCTATTCGGAAATAGTGGGATGAACACTTATAAACCTATAAACTTTTTCATATTGAATAATTAATACTTATCTCATAGCGCGCCGTCGAAAAACACCACGCAAATTGTTAATTTCCCAATTTAAATGAAATCTCCGTTAAAAAAGCACGTGCCTCCATCTTAATCTGGCATTTGATGGAAATAAAAGGAATAAAATAATAATTAATATCTCAGCTCGTAATGAAGCAATCTCTTTGAACCGGGTATGTATGGAATCTGCGAGAAATTTCCAGCCCGGATGTCAAAAAGTTTAATCGAAAAATTTAATATTTAAAAAGTTTAAATTTCGTATTAGACTTTCCTCCCCTTAAATTTCTCCCGCGCGGATATGTCGAGAAATGATGACAGTTGCCTTCCGGTGAATGGAAATCTGTTTTCATTGTTTTTAAAAACACAGAAATTAAATTTTTATCGATCAATTTTTAGTGGATTTTTGCGTTCTATCCTATGCAGAAATTTGAAATTTATACCAAAATAAAGTAGAATTTTTTCCGCATATTTCTACACCTGTTACGAATTTGTACGACCGATATTTCGGCAGATCCAATTTTGCTTTTTGAAGGTCCACTTCATTTATTGCTTAAAGTACTCCGTGGTAACCCTGCACCGACTGATTTGACGGAGCATCCGCCGAGTTTACTGGCAACCATTAGGAGAAACTGGGGAGGATTTCGATAACGTGCATTTTCCCCTGCATTCAAAAGGTTGATTGGTTAATTTTAGAATTTAATTAGCCCGTAATTAGGTTAATTACCAACTTTTTCAAAATTTTATGATTTGTTGTTTGATGTGAGGTGTTCAGCTATAAGTACCCAAAATTTCAAGTCTCTAACATGTATAGTTTCTGAGAACGGGCTCTGTGACGGACAGACGGACGGACAGACAGACAGACAGAGGAGCGAGACGAATAGGGTTTCGTCAGATGAAAGAAACGCTAATTAGAAAAAAAGTAATATTTCGAAAACTAATTCGAATTTAAAAGTTCTAATACCAGCTTTGAGAACTGCAGATCAATACGGATTTTTGGTGTTAATTTCATCGCAATGTATTCCATATTTTAGGAAAAATAGCCGTGAAACTGAATCAGTCGTTTAATTAGTCGTTTCAAAGAATCGTTTCATAAATTCGTTTCATTAGGATTTTATATATATAGGGTAGATATTTAAAGATAAATTTTCGCGTTTCCTAACCGTTACAAATAATATCTTTATGTTTCCTTTGAGAATCCACACTAGTAACGGGAAAAAAAATGAAAGCGCTAATGTTAAGTCTATGGGAGCATTATATTTTCAATTATCTCGCTTCCTTTTAAACATTTTAAAATGAATTTTTTTGCATAGGATACCTGAGGACGCTCTATAACCGGGCTAGTTATTACTTTTTCGATTTTTGTTTCAGATATTTTTCTTTAAAATTACTTTTACTTTCATATCCGCTCTAAAATTTAAACTATCCTATTATATATAAAAAAAACTATAGCCAAAATCGAAAAGTAAAAGCTAGCCTCACTGTCGATAGTCACCAGATATCCTATGCAAAAAAAAGAAAAAAAAAGTAAAAGAAAAAATCATTCAAAAATATTAAAATCAAAGCGAGAAATATGAAAATGACCCCCCCCCCCATAGACTTAAAATTAGCGTTTTCATTCCTTCCCGTGTCTGAAATAGGCGTGCATGCATCCAATTCTTTGAATAGCCTTGTATATTATTATATTTTTATTTTCCAAACATATCTTTCTAAATGTAGTTGAATTTGAAAATAAAATTAATCAATTTCTCAACAATTCTTCCTAGTTCTTTTGCGTAGCCCTATACGTAGTCTATCGAATATATATATATAATCTAGTAAGCAGAAATTTAGTTAAAAACGTATATCATAGCTGAAATCTCACTTTCAGCAATCATCCCTAATAGACAATACTTTATATGCAATATTGTATCCAATATCTTTTATGTGCCCCTGTAAATTAAATAAAATGTGATGCACATCATATTATAATGTAAGCATCATATTGTAAACCTCAGTAACGTATATGAATTCCATCTTGTTTGAAATCGTGAAACATAACTAAAACACACTTTGCAAGCAGTTTTTTCTGTAATAAAACTGAACCCTTTTCTGTGACCCTGTAAATGAATGATAAATGCTTTGCTATCCCTTCAGAAAGCATGTTTTACTGCGCCTCATAAATTCATATCAATTTCATTATGTTGTAACAGAAAACGTTATTAAAATACCCCGCAAACGTTTCTTCTTCGTAGTCCATAATGTAACGAAATATACTTTTTAATTCCCCTGTACAAGTACCTATGCTCTTCAATAATGCGAATAAATTGTATGTTTAAAATTGTTTTATGTCATTAAAATACACGCAAATGTATTTTCCCACATAGACCATAATATAAAATACTTTTGAATGTCCATGTAAGTGAAGTATAAAATATTAAAAGGTAATACGTACTAGAAAAAAAATTGCTAGCTAGTATATTTTTATAAAATGCTATATTTTATCTTACAATTTCATAACTTTTAGTTTTACATTATTAAAGTTAATGATAAATTTTCGCGTTTCCTAACCGTTGCAAAAAAAATATCTTTGCGTTACATTTGAGAACCCACGCAGGTTACGGGAAAAAAATGTAAACGCTAACGTTAAATATATGGGAGCGTTATTTTCAAATCTCACTTCCTTTTTATCTCACTTCCTTTTTAACATTTTAAAATGATTTTCTTTTTGTATAGGATAGCTGAAGACGATCTACAACCGGGCTAGTTTTTACTCTTTCGATTTTGGTTTCAGATATTTAAAAAAAAAAATACTTTTAATTTCGGAACAGGGGTGAATCGTTTCTGAAACTGAAACTTTCCTAATATATATATATATATATATATACTAAACTAAACTCTGCGGCTATACAATCCATGAGGATCAGGGCCGACAGTGCCCATCTCTGTTTTCTTGACCCTAGGCCCGAGGTGCTATACAGCATGCGTCCCGGCCAGGTGGTCAGCCTAACGCGAGACCCTCGGTGTTTAGTTCCCAAGCAAGCTTGGTTCTCATTTTATCGACCCCAAAGGGATGAAAGGCTGAGTGAACCTTGCCCAGTCGGGAGTCGAACTCTCGACCTGCGGTGCGGCAGTCAGATGCCCTGACCACTACACCACTGGGCTTATATATATATATAATAAAAATCTAAAAAGTAAAATCTAGCCTGGTTGAAGATCGTGCTCAGCTATCCTATGTAAAAAACATCATTCAATAATATTAAAACAAAGCGAGAAATTTTAAATTAACGCCCCTATAGACTTCGTTTTACTTTCTCTCCGTGTCTGAAGTGGGCTCTTTAAAAAATATATCTGTTACACAGGACAAATTTCGTTCTCCGACTGTTAAAGGTGTACTGTCCCCTTAAAAATAATAAATATTAAAGTAATGAACTATAAAAATATTTCTTTAAAATTTTGAACAAGTTGATTTACAATTTTAAAGTTAACAATCTTTAAAACTTATTAACTTTAAATTCTGCTGATTTTTAATTAAAAAAACTGTTTTTCGAACGTAAAATGTTAAATTGTCGAATATTTTATACATATACAAGAATAGGAGGCTTGAAAACCAGTCTCCTGGCCAGGCCACAAATATGTTCTAACAAATTATGACTTCGTAATTATTTGTTAACTATTTTAACTTAAAAAATAATTTAAAAAATACTCGTCTATTTTTTTACCATTTTACTTAATAAACTAGGACTGAAATTTGATTCCTTAATAACTTCTGTATGTTGTAACTCCCTCTGTGCGTTTCTGAAATTGTTTATATAAACGAAATGTATAATTTCCTTCGTTATTCATAGAAATATAGAATTTAAAATATTTCATTCTTTCAAGAATCTTTTGTTGAAATTAAACAATAATTTTAGAAAAAAATAAATCCAAGGTTTGAAATAGGAGTGATCTATTTTAACACGATACAATAATCCAATCACAATTAAATCGTTTCCATTTGCTAAAGTGTTTGGATACTAGCCAATCATATTTTTAATAGGCGTGGTTTTCATCGTCTTGGTAGAGGCGGAGAGCATAACATTACGAGGCCATTTTTGACACATTTTTCATCAAAATCTTTGCATATTTTGCTCAGCCTAATTGTAGTAGAACTATTGAAAGCATGTTATTGGAAAGCTTAAACTCTATATTTTCGTTGTTATTTTTAAAATTTTCCTGAATTTTGCTGATACGAATGTTATAAGACTAAAAAGGACACAACACCTCGAATTTCACTGGATCCTAAATTGACAGGATCCTGAGAATTAAACTACAACGAAAATCGGAAAAGTAAAAAATAGCCCGTAAACAGATAGTCCTCAGCTATCCTGTGCAAAAAAAATCATTTAAAAATATTAAAAATCAAGCAAGATATTTGAAAACATTGCTCCCATAGACTTAGCATTAGCGTTCGAACTTCAAGCCGTGACTAGTGTGGCCTCTTAATACATGGAAATTATTCCAGAGAGAAACATTCGCCTTGCATACAATATTTCAAATATTGTATGCAAGGCGAATGTTTCTCTCTGGAATAATTTCCATGTATTAATATAATTTCTATCGATGCTGGATTTAATTATGTTTCGTGTTTGTCCCAGGTCGGTGACTCACGATAAATATTCCATCTTGTGCTGCGTTTGTAGCCTTTCCAACATATAATAGTGAGATATTTTCCGAGCTAGGTATCGTTCCAAGTGGTTTAGTCGGTGGAACGTCAGTGCGCTATACTGATGGCCCGGGTTCGAGTCCCGGCTTGGAATCTTTTTCACTATGTTGGCCTTTGCGCCTTTTAAGCAATTACTTTGAAATTTGAAATTTGATTTTCATTTGAAATAGAGTACAAAATGTTTTTAAAAAAGCAATGACTTTTAAGGTTAAAATTTTGTGATCTGAGGGAAAAAAAAGAGGAATAAGCAGAATTAGTTCTTTTTTGCGGGGGGGGGGGGCGGAAGTTTATCGGCGACTTATTATTTACTTACCTTAGAAAATATTTACAAATAAGTTAAAAAAAATAATAAACGAAAAAAAATTAAGGACTTTAAATTTCAGATGCTTGGTAAGAGGGAGAGGCGAGGAGGAAATACCAATTTCAGTTGGGGTTGGGGGGGGAGGAGAAATTTTTATGATCGTTTTTTTATTGTTAAAATAAAGTGGCAAATTGAGCAGAAAAGATTAAAAAAAATTAAAGCGTTTTAAAGGGTTTTTATTTTAAAATATGGGTACCGTGGATGAGGGAGCAAAAGGGAGAAATGACATTTTCGATGGAGGCAATTTACAAGAACTTTTAATGAAATGAATATGGTGAAATAAATTGAGAACGAAATTTATGACTGACTATTTATTGTTAGTTTAAAGTAACAAATAAAACAGAAAATTAAAGAAAATATTAAGGAATTTTAAAGATTTTAAACCTTGATACTGTAAGGGGAGCAAAACGGGAAACGAAATTTCGGAAGAAGGGGAGACAAAGAGTGCAAGATGTTTGGATAAGAATATGGTGTGCATCGAATTTATTGTTCATTTACAGGGAAACATTAGGGATGATTGCTGATAGTGAGTTTTAAATTATGATATGTTTGATTTATGATAAGTTATGGTATAAGTTAAGTTAAACTAATATTTTTGCACAGGCACATAGGTGGTGTATATGAATTGCATAGAATATAAAGAGTGATCAAAGGGCTCCAATGTGATGTATCTCATGAGGGTTGTCGAAAAATGTTAGAAAAGTACCGGCATATTATACTATCAGCTAAATGTCCTGTCGGCAAATCGTCTTTTCGGCTAAATGTCCTCCCGGCTAATTGCCACGTTCGGCCAGTTGTCTGTCGGCCAATTGTCTGTATTGCTTTAATTATTGCTATTCCGTTGAATAGACACTACACAAAAGATTTCATCAGTAGTACCGAGAATGACTATGAATTACTTAAAGATGTTTTTTAATTTGATTTATGCATTTTCAAGCTCAACTACTTTTAGTATAGATGTTTGACCCGTAGCCGGTCGCAGACATTTAGCCGACAACCAAATAGCCTTCAAGACATTTAGCAGATTGCAGTTAGCTGAGACGTGCATTTAGCCGATACGTACATATAGCCGACAACACAATTAGCTGAAATTTACATACAGCATACAGGACAATTGATCGAAACGGACATATAGTAATAATTTTAGCAATACAGACAATTGACCGACAGGCAACTGGCCGAACGTGGCAATTAGCCGGGAAGACATTTAGCCGAAAAGGCGATTAACCGACAGGACATTTAGCTGATAGTATAATTAGCCGGTACTTTTCTAAGATTTTTCGACACCCCTCATGAGATACATCGCATTGGAGCCCTTTGATCACTCTTTCATATCATGTACCTCCCGTTCCCCCTCCCCCAATTTGTATCACCGGGAGCATTTTTCTGACTTTTCCGACATCCCTCAAGTGATATATCATTGGACTGGGCAGCCCTTTGATCACTCTTTCATATTATGCACCTCCCGCTAGGTTACAGTTAATTTGCAGTTTGGTTACAATTGCGATTAGTTACTCTTAGATTACGGTTAGGTTATAATTAAGTTACGTTTAGGTGATAATTAGATTACACTTAAGTTACAGCTTGGTCATGGTAAAGTTATGTTACAGTTACATAACATTTAGCATATGATTAGGTTATAACTAGGTAAACGTTATTTACAGTTAGATTATGGTTAAGTCCCAGTTAGGTTACATTTAGGCTACAATTAGGTTACTGTTAGGTTTTAGTTTGGTTACGGTTACTTCATAATTAGGTTACACTTAGGTTACGTTTAGATTATGGTTAGGTAACTGTTCGGTTATAATTAGGTTACGTTTAGGTGATAATTAGATTACGCTTATGTTACAGCTTGGTCATGGTAAAGTTATGTTTCAGTTACATTACAGTTAGCATACGATTAGGTTATAACTAGGTAAACGTTAGTTACAGTTAGATTACGGTTACGTCCCAGTTAGGTTACATTTAGGCTACAATTAGGTTACTGTTAGGTTTCAGTTAGGTTACATTTAGGCTACAATTAGGTTACTGTTAGGTTTCAGTTAGGTTACGGTTATCTTACACTTTGGTTACGTTTAGGTTACAGATAGATTATAGTTACGTTACAGTTTGGTATTGGTTAGGTTACAGTTACGCTACAGTTAGTTTATGCTTAGGTTATAATTAGGTTAAGATCAGGTTACAGTTACGTTACAGTTAAGTCGGATGAATATCCTGTCGGATGAATGTCCATGTCGAATAATTGTCCTCTGTTGGCTAACTGTCTTGTCGGCTAACAGTCGCTGTCGGCTAAACATCCTGTCGTCTAATTGCTGTCTGCTAAATGTCCCGTCGGCTAAGTGACATTGTAGCATATAAATAAATAGGGATATGACAAAAAACTGGATACATGGCCGTCCATGGATAGCAATTCTTAAGCTAATATTAGCCTTAGAAGTGTGATATCAGTAATTTTCAGCGTATTTATTTCTGAATTAAATTTCAGCTCAGTATGTGGCGTGTATAAAAATTTATAAGGAACATACAGAGCTTCACAAAACAATTGAAGTACGTTTCCGTCTATTGTTAGGAATTAATAAATGTGTATATTCAAATGTGTTATGTGTTTTTCTAACTGAACTAAAAATGTAGGAAAGGGTTCATAATCCATACTTGACACATGGTTTTCCTTTCTTGTTTTATTTATTTTCAATAATTCATCTTCTTATGTTTTTGTATTTCTCAGTTGCAATAATCATGATTTTTAGGGTTCCGTATTTAAAAGGTAAAAACGGAATCATTATAAGATCACTCCTGTGTCTGTTTGTCACAGCCATTTTACTCGTAAACTACGGAACGTGGGAAGTTCAAATTGGGAGATGTAATAAAGACTATTGACCCACATATTTACAGATTATTAAACATTCACAAATATATGTGGGAAAAACGTAGAGGGGATAATTAGGTTATTTAAAGAAGAAATATATTTTCTTTGTGTATCGTTTGGGGTATCGGTTAAAAGATTCCGTAACGCATAACTCAAAAATACATTTCTTTTAATTTTAGATTTTATATTTTCAGAGATATCGTCGAAAATGTAGTGCAAAAATGTGCCCCCCCGCCCCCCCCAATCTATTTTCAAATCTACTGAAACTAAAATTATGAAAAAAATTAGAGGTAGTAGAGGTTAATTTAATACTCGCAGGAAAATTATAGCAATTGCCCTAGGTGGCATAGTTTTTCATAAAATCGCATTTTTCTGTTACATACAGATTTCTATTTGCGGGCATTCAGCAAAGGTATCGAAGAGCGCTAAAGGTACCTATCGTATCAAAAGTATAAAAGCATTGTTTATAATGATTTTCGAAAAAAAATCGTCGGTAATTCGCCGAGATATTAAGACTCCTGTCCCTGCCGGCGAAGACACTAACGAGCTAATGCTAATCCGATGGGGAGGAAAAAGTAAAGAAAGGTGCGATGTAGAGACGGATCTCGGCTATATAATGCCAAAAAAAAATTTAAAATATCGAAATACAAAATAGATATTAGAAAAATCCTTCCCTATACGATTAGCATTAGCTCGTGATTGTCTTCGCTGGCAGGGGCAGGAGCCTTAACCCTTAAAGACACGGTTGGTTTGGACATACATAATGGCAGAGGCGGCGTACTCTATATACCATCGGTTTTTAAATACTAGATAACAACTTTTAATGATATATATGTGTAATGCAATACCCAGTAGCAGCATAAAAGCAGTAAACATCAAATTGTTAAAAACAGACCAATTTAATTATAATTAATCGCATAAATACTATGGGATTCGCGACTAGTTTGCGTTGAGTGGATTTCTCAATACGCCTCCCGTGTCTTTAAATGATAATTAAAGACCTATTTGAAAAAACGCGGCACGGACAAAGTCGAGTTGCATCTTTGCGACCTCCTTTCGAAACGCGCGTAGTACAACGCCAAGTTTAAACTTTGAACAAGGATTTTATTTCATCTACACTGTAAAAAGAAAAATATTTCTATGTTGAATTTAGTTTTATGAAATGCCAAATGAAATTTAAATATGCAGTACTTTTATTGTTAGTACCAAATTAAGTTCACCATATCCAGATTAAGATACGTTTAAAAAAAGAATTATACAAAATAGCAATATTTAATTTTATTTCGGCTTCATATCTCTTTGAACCTTTGTGGTATACTCAATCATACTTTTCTAATATATACAGCTATACCCAACTCTGCGTTGTATAGGTTTTTACAAAGTTTCATTATTCTTTTAAATAATACAGTTAATAATTCATATATTTATTGTACGGAACTCTCTGAGCGCGAGTAATACTCGTTCTTGACCGTTTATTTTATATACAAGCTATATGCATTGGTCTGCCAAGTCGTATCTTGGTGGAAACCATCTGCAGAACATCAATTTAGTGGTTGATCCGCAGGTTTACCATTGTGTTTTCATGCACCCAAACTTCAATATTTTCATACATTTGGGTGCTGCAAAATACAATGATAAACCAATCGATCAAAAACTAAACTCCGGTGTGCAGGTGTTTTCTATCAAGATATGACTTAGCAGACCATTTGCATTTTAATATGCTAATTGAGTTCTATCTAATCCTAAAATTTCAGCCTTCAACTTGATGAGCTGATGGTCTGTGCAATTGCCACCCGTCGAACAAATCCCTTCCTGTGAAATCTTGTATCACTCTTTAGGAATCTGTGGACAGGCACAAAAACATCCTATCTGTGTTTTTATACCTAGATTGTGTATAAAAACCTTTTTTAATTCATTACTCTGAATTTGGAGATTTTTGTAACAAATACAGCTGTATTTTTTTTTTTTTTTTTTTTTTTTTACAATTGTTTGAGAAAGACTGTTTTTATTTTCTCTGAAAACTGCTTGGATTTTTCATTATATTGATATGCAATTCTGATAATGAATTTCATAGAATTCCATTTCAAAGCAATATTTCGAATTTCTTCCAATTTTACCAAAGCATTCTTTTTCTTTATCAGAAATCAGTGAAAATAAATTTATTTCTGCATCTTTATCTTTAGACTAAGTTACAATTTTATTTTCCCCGCATTGCTGATAGAGATTTTTTTTTTTACCTTGTCAGTTGAAAGCTCACAGTCAAATATCTCCAGAGATTCTCCATCTTCTTCCTCTACTTCCCAGTTAATAATCAGGAGGAGTTGCCGTAATATCCTTTACCAATCTGTGTCCTATATCGGAATTTGGTAAATTAGCAGTGCTTTTAATTTATAGTCTTTACTTGACCTTACCGATCATGACAGTGTTAAGCTATCATTCGTTGTTGCTAAGAAACTGTTAGGATAGCTGAGGACGCTCTATAACCGGGCTAGTTATTACTTTTTCGATTTTTGTTTCAGATATTTTTCTTTAAAATTACTTTTACTTTCATATCCGCTCTAAAATTTAAACTATCCTATTATATATAAAAAAAAAACTATAGCCAAAATCGAAAAGTAAAACCTAGCCTCACTGTCGATAGTCACCAGATATCCTATGCAAAAAAAAGAAAAAAAAAAGTAAAAGAAAAAATCATTCAAAAATATTAAAATCAAAGCGAGAAATATGAAAATGACCCCCCCCCCATAGACTTAAAATTAGCGTTTTCATTCCTTCCCGTGTCTGAAATAGGCGTGCATGCATCCAATTCTTTGAATAGCCTTGTATATTATTATATTTTTATTTTCCAAACATATCTTTCTAAATGTAGTTGAATTTGAAAATAAAATTAATCAATTTCTCAACAATTCTTCCTAGTTCTTTTGCGTAGCCCTATACGTAGTCTATCGAATTTATATATATAATCTAGTATGCAGAAATTTAGTTAAAAACGTATATCATAGCTGAAATCTCACTTTAAGCAATCATCCCTAATAGACAATACTTCATATGCAATATTGTATCCAATATCTTTTATGTGCCCCTGTAAATTAAATAAAATGTGATGCACATCATATTATAATGTAAGCATCATATTGTAAACCTCAGTAACGTATATGAATTCCATCTTGTTTGAAATCGTGAAACATAACTAAAACACACTTTGCAAGCAGTTTTTTCTGTAATAAAACTGAACCCTTTTCTGTGACCCTGTAAATGAATGATAAATGCTTTGCTATCCCTTCAGAAAGCATGTTTTACTGCGCCTCATAAATTCATATCAATTTCATTAAGTTGTAACAGAAAACGTTATTAAAATACCCCGCAAACGTTTTTTCTTCGTAGTCCATAATGTAACGAAATATACTTTTTAATTCCCCTGTACAAGTACCTATGCTCTTCAATAATGCGAATAAATTGTATGTTTAAAATTGTTTTATGTCATTAAAATACACGCAAATGTATTTTCCCACATAGACCATAATATAAAATACTTTTGAATGTCCATGTAAGTGAAGTATAAAATATTAAAAGGTAATACGCATTAGAAAAAAAAATTGCTAGCTAGTATATTTTTATAAAATGCTATATTTTATCTTACAGTTTCATAACTTTTAGTTTTACATTATTAAAGTTAATGATAAATTTTCGCGTTTCCTAACCGTTGCAAAAAAAATATCTTTGCGTTACATTTGAGAACCCACGCAGGTTACGGGAAAAAATGTAAACGCTAATGTTAAATATATGGGAGCGTTATTTTCAAATCTCACTTCCTTTTTATCTCACTTCCTTTTTAACATTTTAAAATGATTTTTTTTTTGTATAGGATAGCTGAAGACGATCTACAACCGGGCTAGTTTTTACTCTTTCGATTTTGGTTTCAGATATTTAAAAAAAAATACTTTTAATTTCGGAACAGGGGTGAATCGTTTCTGAAACTGAAACTTTCCTAATATATATATATATATATATATATACTAAACTAAACTCTGCGGCTATACAATCCATGAGGATCAGGGCCGACAGTGCCCATCTCTGTTTTCTTGACCCTAGGCCCGAGGTGCTATACAGCATGCGTCCCGGCCAGGTGGTCAGCCTAACGCGAGACCCTCGGTGTTTAGTTCCCAAGCAAGCTTGGTACTCATTTTATCGACCCCAAAGGGATGAAAGGCTGAGTGAACCTTGCCCAGTCGGGAGTCGAACTCTCGACCTGCGGTGCGGCAGTCAGATGCCCTGACCACTACACCACTGGGCTTTATATATATATATATATATACCAAAAAACACACACTACTCATCCAATCCCAAAACTACTGAACTACAGAGAAAATTAACAAAATAACCATGGAAAAAAGTTACTAACAAAACCATGAACGAAAAAAAAACATTCAATGGAAAACATTCAATATATATATAAATATATATAAAATAAAAATCTAAAAAGTAAAATCTAGCCTGGTTGAAGATCGTGCTCAGCTATCCTATGTAAAAAACATATTAAAACAAAGCGAGAAATTTTAAATTAACGCCCCCATAGACTTCGTTTTACTTTCTCTCCGTGTCTGAAGTGGGCTCTTTAAAAAATATATCTGTTACACAGGACAAATTTCGTTCTCCGACTGTTAAAGGTGTACTGTCCCCTTAAAAATAATTAATATTAAAGTAATGAACTATAAAAATATTTCTTTAAAATTTTGAACAAGTTGATTTACAATTTTAAAGTTAACAATCTTTAAAACTTATTAACTTTAAATTCTGCTGATTTTTAATTAAAAAAACTGTTTTTCGAACGTAAAATGTTAAATTGTCGAATATTTTATACATATACAAGAATAGGAGGCTTGAAAACCAGTCTCCTGGCCAGGCCACAAATATGTTCTAACAAATTATGACTTCGTAATTATTTGTTAACTATTTTAACTTAAAAAATAATTTAAAAAATACTCGTCTATTTTTTTACCATTTTACTTAATAAACTAGGACTGAAATTTGATTCCTTAATAACTTCTATATGTTGTAACTCCCTCTGTGTGGTTCTGAAATTGTTTATATAAACGAAATGTATAATTTCCTTCGTTATTCATAGAAATATAGAATTTAAAATATTTCATTCTTTCAAGAATCTTTTGTTGAAATTAAACAATAATTTTAGAAAAAAATAAATCCAAGGTTTGAAATAGGAGTGATCTATTTTAACACGATACAATAATCCAATCACAATTAAATCGTTTCCATTTGCTAAAGTGTTTGGATACTAGCCAATCATATTTTTAATAGGCGTGGTTTTCATAGTCTTGGTAGAGGCGGAGAGCATAACATTACGAGGCCATTTTTGACACATTTTTCATCAAAATCTTTGCATATTTTGCTCAGCCTAATTGTAGTAGAACTATTGAAAGCATGTTATTGGAAAGCTTAAACTCTATATTTTCGTTGTTATTAAAAAAATTTTCCTGAATTTTGCTGATATGAATGTTATAAGACTAAAAAGGACACAATACCTCGAATTTCACTGGATCCTAAATTGACAGGATCCTGAGAATTAAACTACAACGAAAATCGGAAAAGTAAAAAATAGCCCGTAAACAGATAGTCCTCAGCTATCCTGTGCAAAAAAAATCATTTAAAAATATTAAAAATCAAGCAAGATATTTGAAAACATTGTTGCCATAGACTTATCATTAGCGTTCGAACTTCAAGCCGTGACTAGTGTGGCCTCTTAAGAGCTCACTGCAGTCACAGATAAAAAGAAATAAAGATGGCCGCTGGCATTTTAGCTGAATTGAAAGGATGGTCTAAATTCAAATGATTGACAAGCGAGCTCTTCCAATCAGCAAATGGCCAATTATCTGGCACGATTCCAACCCCCACCCCACTTCGGCTGAGCGCTACATGTGATAATTTCCAGTAGGTTTCAGGTGTAAAGGATTTTTTTTTCAATTGTCTTCGCTTTACAAGCGTAGATCAAAGCCCACTGTTTTGTGGAGACTCGATAACGGTAAAAGCCATAAAAAGAATTTTAATCTGTTTATGATAAAAGTGCAAAAATTAAAACAATTTGACTTTCAATTTTTTTTTTTTTTTTTTTACAGCTTTTTCAAACATAAAATTGAAATTAGTGCAGTATAAAAACTATTTTATTTCACATAAGGCAATTACATTTAAAATCAAGGGGGAGATATTGAATGAGGGGGGAAATATATCAGGTACAAATATTCTAAAATAACTATCTTTTGTGCGAATTCTTTTTAGAACATAAAATTTATGAGATTTATAAAAGCTAAATAACATTGAAGGTTAAAAATAAGATGTTCATAAAATTAGGAGAGGAAAAGTTAAACAAATAAACTGTATATTTTGTACTGTACATCTGTAGAGGGGGTATAAATCTAAATCCCAGCGTAGTCATTTATAGATATAGTACACAATTTATTGTTGTTAGCACTAAAATATGCGACAGAAAAAATAAAGTTTTCCAAATATTAAAAACTTTGTGTGATGTTAGCAGAAAGAAGGATGGCAAAAATTTTAGTGAAATTTTCAGGCAGAAGAAAATTTAGATTATGGATTATTTTTACAAGAATGTTATAAAACATAAAGGAGTTTTAACAATTTGAAATTTTAAGTGCACAGGAGTAAATTCAGGTGTGTGTGTGTGTGGGGGGGGATTTCTGAGCACTAAATATTTTTTAAATGATGCGGTCAAATAAGAATGTTTTTTGTAGCGGTTCGTAATCTAAGTAACACTAAAATACTTTTATTTTCATTACATTTTTCCATTTTTAACACTTCCCAAGAAAGTTGAAAAGTGTTTATGGATTGAGTTTGTCCGTCCGTCTGTCTGTCTATCCGTGCTCTAACTAGCGTAAATATAGTCGGATTGCCATGTAATTGATATACGATATTGAAAATCATCATGGTATGTTCGGTGCACCATTCATGGTTCATTTACAGATGCACTCAAAAATATTCGCTACATTATGGTCTATGTGGGGGGGGGGGGGATTATTTAGGATGTATTTTAATAGTGTTACACAATGTTAAACACAGTTAAATTTATGTACATTGAGACAAACTTTAAAATTGTTACTATAGACTATGTTATGTGTAATGCTTAAAGTACGAGTATAGGGGACTCAAAAGTATTCCGTTATGTTATAGCCCATGAAGAAATATCGTTTGCGGCGTATTTGATTGATATTACTCTGTCACAAAGATAATGAAATTGATATGAATTTCTGAGGTGTCCTAAGCCTACTTTCTGTACAACATGAGCATTTAACAATTATTTACGGTGTCAGACAAAAGAACTTGGTTCAATATGGTCTACGAGAAAAACTGTTTGTAGCGTATTTTGATCACGTTACACTATTTCAAACATGACGAAATAGATACACATTACTTTGATTTACTACAAGATGCTTACATTCGAATATGGTCTGCATTTCATTTAGCGTTCATTTACAGGGAAACATAAAATATTTTGATACAATACTGTATCCGATATAGCTATTAAAAATTAATGCTGAAAGTACATTTTCAATTACAGAATGCGTTTTTAAGTTTAACTAAATTTTTGCGCACTACGTGGTGTGCACATATTTTACAAACCCTATACAGGACCACACAAAAGAATTCGTAACCATTGCTGAGAATGAGTATGAATTTCTTAAAGGTGTTAGGTTTTTTTTAGTTATAAATGTACAAGCTCAACTACATTTAATATGCTTAGAGATGTTTGTATCATACAAATAAAATCATATACAGGGATATTCAAAAAACTGGATACATGGGCCGCCGATAGAAAATAATTCCTGCAAGTGTGATTTCAGTAATTTTGAGCATGATTTTGCATGAATTAGATTTCAGCTTAATACTGTTTGACGTGTATAAAAATTTCTATATACAGAAATGCACAAAAGAATTCAAGTATGTTTCCGTCTATAAGTAGAAATTGCCGAGGGTGAATTTTCAACTGTTTTATGTATTTTCTTACAAAACTAAATTTTAACATAGTATGTAGAATCCGTACAAATATATGCAGTACAAATATATCATATACACTGCCTCATATGAGCTGCATATATCATATGAGCTGCACAAAAGAATTTGAGTACCTTCCAGGTTATGGGTGCAATTGTTGAAATCTGCTTTTCAAACGTGTCATAGGTATTACAAATGTTTAGTTAGATATCTTCTTTACTTTATTAAACGGCGAAGTTTTGTTACAGTGTTCTGTAAGTGTTGGAAAGTATCGACGTAGACGCATGATTTTTCTTTTTTCTTTATGGACATACTCGGTTCAGTCGATTACTCAGGCACCTTTGGTATCTACGTTTGATGGTTCTTTCTGAGCTAGTCGGAATAAAATGATTTCGAAAGGTTTGAGAATTTACTTGCACGTTGACGAGAAACCACAATATTTTCCTTACAAATATCTCTCTAAAGACATTTTCCTTTGAAAAATACAGTTAAAATGTTTTTTATGCACAATTAAATGTACACCTATCGCTTTATTGTTAACACTTTCGTACATAGTTGAAATGATTTAGTTAATATTATAGATAATAAAGATTTATAATTAGGACGAAAAAAAAGTAAAAATTAAAAAGTTTTAAAGACTGTAAATTAGATTTTTTAGCTTCATGAGTTGAGGGTAAGACAAATCAAGAAACAGATTTTTTTTTTTTTTTTTTTTTTTTTTTTTGGCGGGGCGGGGGGGGGGGATTTAATAGATGACCGATTATGTAACTTATTAAAGATTTACAAATAGGGCAAAAACATTGCAATTAGGAGTTTTAGAGACTTTAAATTTTATGAGCATGGAAATAATGGGGGGAGAAAAGAAAACGTCAATTTTATATGGGGTGGAAGAAATTATATAATCGATTATTTATTGTTCAATATGAAACAGATAAAGCTGAAAATGTATTAAAAAAAGACTTTCAAAGATTTTAAACTTAAATAAGGGAAAGAAAAAAAAAGGGGGGATTTTATTTGATGACTTATTTATTTACCTTACTAAAGAATAAGAAATAGGACAAAAAAAGACTAAATTTTGTGTTCTTGGTAAGGGTAGAGTCAGAGCAAGCGTCAATTTTTGTGGGGGAGGAGTATAGCTATATGATTATTTATGATTACAATAAATTAACAGATAGAGTACAAAATTATATTAATACATGGAAATTATTCCAGAGAGAAACATTCGCCTTGCATACAATATTTCAAATGAAAATCAAATTTCAAATTTCAAAGTAATTGCTTAAAAGGCGCAAAGGCCAACATAGTGAAAAAGATTCCAAGCCGGGACTCGAACCCGGGCCATCTGTATAGCGCACTGACGTTCTACCGACTAAACCACTTGGAACGATACCTAGCTCGGAAAATTTCTCACTATTATATGTTGGAAAGGCTACAAACGCAGCACAAGATGGAATATTTATCGTGAGTCACCGACCTGGGACAAACACGAAACATAATTAAATCCATCATCGATAGAAATTATATTAATACATGGAAATTATTCCAGAGAGAAACATTCGCCTTGCATACAATATTTCAAATGAAAATCAAATTTCAAATTTCAAAGTAATTGCTTAAAAGGCGCAAAGGCCAACATAGTGAAAAAGTTTCCAAGCCGGGGCCCCACCAGTGGCCGAGAGGTTCTGCGTTCGAAGCTGGTAGACGGGAAGTGCTGGGTTCGATCCCAATCGCGCCCGTCGGCCTAATCGTTCGGAGTTTTCGTGGTTTTCTTCGAGCCGTGGATTTTCCATGTGTAAATATGGATTATGTTCCCTTAGAAAGACCCCCACGGAGGGCACTCCCCCCCGGTCCTATATCCCTCGTGTAGATAATCGGCCGTCAAAAAATCAACCAATCCAAGCCGGGACTCGAACCCGGGCCATCAGTATAGCGCACTGACGTTCTACCGACTAAACCACTTGGAACGATACCTAGCTCGGAAAATTTCTCACTATTATATGTTGGAAAGGCTACAAACGCAGCACAAGATGGAATATTTATCGTGAGTCACCGACCTGGGACAAACACGAAACATAATTAAATTCAGCATCGATAGAAATTATATTAATACATGGAAATTATTCCAGAGAGAAACATTCGCCTTGCATACAATATTGCTGGATTTAATTGTGTTTCGTGTTTGTCCCAGGTCGGTGAAATATTGTATGCAAGGCGAATGTTTCTCTCTGGAATAATTTCCATGTATTAATATAATTTCTATCGATGCTGGATTTAATTATGTTTCGTGTTTGTCCCAGGTCGGTGACTCACGATAAATATTCCATCTTGTGCTGCGTTTGTAGCCTTTCCAACATATAATAGTGAGAAATTTTCCGAGCTAGGTATCGTTCCAAGTGGTTTAGTCGGTAGAACGTCAGTGCGCTATACTGATGGCCCGGGTTCGAGTCCCGGCTTGGAATCTTTTTCACTATGTTGGCCTTTGTGCCTTTTAAGCAATTACTTTGAAATTTGAAATTTGATTTTCATTTGAAATAGAGTACAAAATGTTTTTAAAAAAGCAATGACTTTTAAGGTTAAAATTTTGTGATCTGAGGGAAAAAAAAGAGGAATAAGCAGAATTAGTTCTTTTTTTGCGGGGGGGGGGGAAGTTTATCGGCGACTTATTATTTACTTACCTTAGAAAATATTTACAAATAAGTTAAAAAAAATAATAAACGAAAAAAAATTAAGGACTTTAAATTTCAGATGCTTGGTAAGAGGGAGAGGCGAGGAGGAAATACCAATTTCAGTTGGGGTTGGGGGGGGAGGAGAAATTTTTGTGATCGTTTGTTTATTGTTAAAATAAAGTGGCAAATTGAGCAGAAAAGATTTAAAAAAATTAAAGCGTTTTAAAGGGTTTTTATTTTAAAATATGGGTACCGTGGATGAGGGAGCAAAAGGGAGAAATGACATTTTCGATGGAGGCAATTTACAAGAACTTTTAATGAAATGAATATGGTGAAATAAATTGATAACGAAATTTATGACTGACTATTTATTGTTAGTTTAAAGTAACAAATAAAACAGAAAATTAAAGAAAATATTAAGGAATTTTAAAGATTTTAAACCTTGATACTGTAAGGGGAGCAAAATGGGAAACGAAATTTCGGAAGAAGGGGAGACAAAGAGTGCAAGATGTTTGGATAAGAATATGGTGTGCATCGAATTTATTGTTCATTTACAGGGAAACATTAGGGATGATTGCTGATAGTGAGTTTTAAATTATGATATGTTTGATTTATGATAAGTTATGGTATAAGTTAAGTTAAACTAATATTTTTGCACAGGCACATAGGTGGTGTATATGAATTGCATAGAATATAAAGAGTGATCAAAGGGCTCCAATGTGATGTATCTCATGAGGGTTGTCGAAAAATGTTAGAAAAGTACCGGCATATTATACTATCAGCTAAATGTCCTGTCGGCTAATCGTCTTTTCGGCTAAATGTCCTCCCGGCTAATTGCCACGTTCGGCCAGTTGTCTGTCGGCCAGTTGTCTGTCGGCCAATTGTCTGTATTGCTGAAATTATTGCTATTCCGTTGCATAGACACTACACAAAAGATTTCATCAGTAGTACCGAGAATGACTATGAATTACTTAAAGATGTTTTTTAATTTGATTTATGCATTTTCAAGCTCAACTACTTTTAGTATAGATGTTTGACCCGTAGCCGGTCGCAGACATTTAGCCGACAACCAAATAGCCTTCAAGACATTTAGCAGATTGCAGTTAGCTGAGACGTGCATTTAGCCGATACGTACATATAGCCGACAACACAATTAGCTGAAATTTACATACAGCATACAGGACAATTGATCGAAACGGACATATAGTAATAATTTTAGCAATACAGACAATTGACCGACAGGCAACTGGCCGAACGTGGCAATTAGCCGGGAGGACATTTAGCCGAAAAGGCGATTAACCGACAGGACATTTAGCTGATAGTATAATTAGCCGGCACCTCCCGTTCCCCCTCCCCCAATTTGTATCACCGGGAGCATTTTTCTGACTTTTCCGACAACCCTCAAGTGATATATCATTGGACTGGGCAGCCCTTTGATCACTCTTTCATATTATGCACCTCCCGCTAGGTTACAGTTAATTTGCAGTTTGGTTACAATTGCGATTAGTTACTCTTAGATTACGGTTAGGTTATAATTAAGTTACGTTTAGGTGATAATTAGATTACACTTAAGTTACAGCTTGGTCATGGTAAAGTTATGTTACAGTTACATAACATTTAGCATATGATTAGGTTATAACTAGGTAAACGTTATTTACAGTTAGATTATGGTTAAGTCCCAGTTAGGTTACATTTAGGCTACAATTAGGTTACTGTTAGGTTTTAGTTTGGTTACGGTTACTTCATAATTAGGTTACACTTAGGTTACGTTTAGATTATGGTTAGGTAACTGTTCGGTTATAATTAGGTTACGTTTAGGTGATAATTAGATTACGCTTAGGTTACAGCTTGGTCATGGTAAAGTTGTGTTACAGTTACATTACTGCTAGCATACGATTAGGTTATAATTAGATAAACGTTAGTTACAGTTAGATTACGGTTACGTCCCAGTTAGATTATATTTAGGCTACAATTAGGTTACTGTTAGGTTTCAATTAGGTTACGGTTACTTTATAATTAGGTTACTGTTAGGTTACGTTTAGATTACGGTTAAATAACTGTTAGGTTACGTTTAGGTGATAATTAGAATACGCTTAGGTTAGAGCTTGGTCATGGTAAAGTTATGTTTCAGTTACATTACAGTTAGCATACGATTAGGTTATAACTAGGTAAACGTTAGTTACAGTTAGATTACGGTTACGTCCCAGTTAGGTTACATTTAGTCTACAATTAGGTTACTGCTAGGTTTCAGTTAGGTTACATTTAGGCTACAATTAGGTTACTGTTAGGTTTCAGTTAGGTTACGGTTATCTTACACTTAGGTTACGTTTAGGTTACAGATAGATTATAGTTACGTTACAGTTTGGTATTGGTTAGGTTACAGTTACGCTACAGTTAGTTTATGCTTAGGTTATAATTAGGTTAAGATCAGGTTACAGTTACGTTACAGTTAAGTCAGATGAATATCCTGTCGGATGAATGTCCATGTCGAATAATTGTCCTCTGTTGGCTAACTGTCTTGTCGGCTAACAGTCGCTGTCGGCTAAACATCCTGTCGTCTAATTGCTGTCTGCTAAATGTCCCGTCGGCTAAGTGACATTGTAGCATATAAATAAATAGGGATATGACAAAAAACTGGATACATGGCCGTCCATGGATAGCAATTCTTAAGCTAATGTTAGCCTTAGAAGTGTGATATCAGTAATTTTCAGCGTATTTATTTCTGAATTAAATTTCAGCTCAGTATGTGGCGTGTATAAAAATTTATAAGGAACATACAGAGCTTCACAAAACAATTGAAGTACGTTTCCGTCTATTGTTAGGAATTAATAAATGTGTATATTCAAATGTGTTATGTGTTTTTCTAACTGAACTAAAAATGTAGGAAAGGGTTCATAATCCATACTTGACACATGGTTTTCCTGTCTTGTTTTATTTATTTTCAATAATTCATCTACTTATGTTTTTGTATTTCTCAGTTGCAATAATCATGATTTTTAGGGTTCCGTACTTAAAAAGTAAAAACGGAATCATTATAAGATCACTCCTGTGTCTGTCTGTCACAGCCATTTTACTCGTAAACTACGGAACGTGGGAAGTTCAAATTGGGAGATGTAATAAAGACTATTGACCCACATATTTACAGATTATTAAACATTCACAAATATATGTGGGAAAAACGTAGAGGGGATAATTAGGTTATTTAAAGAAGAAATATATTTTCTTTGTGTATCGTTTGGGGTATCGGTTAAAAGATTCCGTAACGCATAACTCAAAAATACATTTCTTTTAATTTTAGATATTATATTTTCAGAGATATCGTCGAAAATGTAGTGCAAAAATGTGCCCCCCCGCCCCCCCCCAATCTATTTTCAAATCTACTGAAACTAAAATTATGAAAAAAATTAGAGGTAGTAGAGGTTAATTTAATACTCGCAGGAAAATTATAGCGATTGCCCTAGGTGGCATAGTTTTTCATAAAATCGCATTTTTCTGTTACATACAGATTTCTATTTGCGGGCATTCAGCAAAGGTATCGAAGAGCGCTAAAGGTACCTATCGTATCAAAAGTATAAAAGCATTGTTTATAATGATTTTCGAAAAAAAATCGTCGGTAATTCGCCGAGATATTAAGACTCCTGTCCCTGCCGGCGAAGACACTAACGAGCTAATGCTAATCCGATGGGGAGGAAAAAGTAAAGAAAGGTGCGATGTAGAGACGGATCTCGGCTATATAATGCCAAAAAAAAATTTAAAATATCGAAATACAAAATAGATATTAGAAAAATCCTTCCCTATACGATTAGCATTAGCTCGTGATTGTCTTCGCTGGCAGGGGCAGGAGCCTTAACCCTTAAAGACACGGTTGGTTTGGACATACATAATGGCAGAGGCGGCGTACTCTATATACCATCGGTTTTTAAATACTAGATAACAACTTTTAATGATATATATGTGTAATGCAATACCCAGTAGCAGCATAAAAGCAGTAAACATCAAATTGTTAAAAACAGACCAATTTAATTATAATTAATCGCATAAATACTATGGGATTCGCGACTAGTTTGCGTTGAGTGGATCTCTCAATACGCCTCCCGTGTCTTTAAATGATAATTAAAGACCTATTTGAAAAAACGCGGCACGGACAAAGTCGAGTTGCATCTTTGCGACCTCCTTTCGAAACGCGCGTAGTACAACGCCAAGTTTAAACTTTGAACAAGGATTTTATTTCATCTACACTGTAAAAAGAAAAATATTTCTATGTTGAATTTAGTTTTATGAAATGCCAAATGAAATTTAAATATGCAGTACTTTTATTGTTAGTACCAAATTAAGTTCACCATATCCAGATTAAGGTACGTTTAAAAAAAGAATTATACAAAATAGCAATATTTAATTTTATTTCGGCTTCATATCTCTTTGAACCTTTGTGGTATACTCAATCATACTTTTCTAATATATGCAGCTATACCCAACTCTACGTTGTATAGGTTTTTACAAAGTTTCATTATTCTTTTAAATATTACAGTTAATAATTCATATAATATTGTACGGAACTCTCTGAGCGCGAGTAATACTCGTACTTGACCGTTTATTTTATATACAAGCTATATGCATTGGTCTGCCAAGTCGTATCTTGGTGGAAACCATCTGCAGAACATCAATTTAGTGGTTGATCCGCAGGTTTACCATTGTGTTTTCATGCACCCAAACTTCAATATTTTCATACATTTGGGTGCTGCAAAATACAATGATAAACCAATCGATCAAAAACTAAACTCCGGTGTGCAGGTGTTTTCTATCAAGATATGACTTAGCAGACCATTTGCATTTTAATATGCTAATTGAGTTCTATCTAATCCTAAAATTTCAGCCTTCAACTTGATGAGCTGATGGTTTGTGCAATTGCCACCCGTCGAACAAAACCCTTCCTGTGAAATCTTGTATCACTCTTTAGGAATCTGTGGACAGGCACAAAAACATCCCATCTGTGTTTTTATACCTAGATTGTGTATAAAAACCTTTTTTAATTCATTACTCTGAATTTGGAGATTTTTGTAACAAATACAGCTGTATTTATTTTATTTTATTTTATTTTTTTTTTACAATTGTTTGAGAAAGACTGTTTTTATTTTCTCTGAAAACTGCTTGGATTTTTCATTACATTGATATGCAATTCTGATAATGAATTTCATAGAATTCCATTTCAAAGCAATATTTCGAATTTCTTCCAATTTTACCAAAGCATTCTTTTTCTTTATCAGAAATCAGTGAAAATAAATTTATTTTTCTGCATCTTTATCTTTAGACTAAGTTACAATTTTATTTTCCCCGCATTGCTGATAGAGATTTTTTTTTTTTACCTTGTCAGTTGAAAGCTCACAGTCAAATATCTCCAGAGATTCTCCATCTTCTTCCTCTACTTCCCAGTTAATAATCAGGAGGAGTTACCGTAATATCCTTTACCAATCTGTGTCCTATATCGGAATTTGGTAAATTAGCAGTGCTTTTAGTTTATAGTCTTTACTTGACCTTACCGATCATGACAGTGTTAAGCTATCATACGTTGTTGCTAAGAAAGTGTTAGGATAGCTGAGGACGCTCTATAACCGGGCTAGTTATTACTTTTTCGATTTTTGTTTCAGATATTTTTCTTTAAAATTACTTTTACTTTCATATCCGCTCTAAAATTTAAACTATCCTATTATATATATAAAAAAAAAAACTATAGCCAAAATCGAAAAGTAAAAGCTAGCCTCACTGTCGATAGTCACCAGATATCCTATGCAAAAAAAAGAAAAAAAAAAGAAAAAGAAAAAATCATTCAAAAATATTAAAATCAAAGCGAGAAATATGAAAATGACCCCCCCCCCCCATAGACTTAAAATTAGCGTTTTCATTCCTTCCCGTGTCTGAAATAGGCGTGCATGCATCCAATTCTTTGAATAGCCTTGTATATTATTATATTTTTATTTTCCAAACATATCTTTCTAAATGTAGTTGAATTTGAAAATAAAATTAATCAATTTCTCAACAATTCTTCCTAGTTCTTTTGCGTAGCCCTATACGTAGTCTATCGAATTTATATATATAATCTAGTATGCAGAAATTTAGTTAAAAACGTATATCATAGCTGAAATCTCACTTTCAGCAATCATCCCTAACAGACAATACTTCATATGCAATATTGTATCCAATATCTTTTATGTGCCCCTGTAAATTAAATAAAATGTGATGCACATCATATTATAATGTAAGCATCATATTGTAAACCTCAGTAACGTATATGAATTCCATCTTGTTTGAAATCGTGAAACATAACTAAAACACACTTTGCAAGCAGTTTTTTCTGTAATAAAACTGAACCCTTTTCTGTGACCCTGTAAATGAATGATAAATGCTTTGCTATCCCTTCAGAAAGCATGTTTTACTGCGCCTCATAAATTCATATCAATTTCATTAAGTTGTAACAGAAAACGTTATTAAAATACCCCGCAAACGTTTTTTCTTCGTAGTCCATAATGTAACGAAATATACTTTTTAATTCCCCTGTACAAGTACCTATGCTCTTCAATAATGCGAATAAATTGTATGTTTAAAATTGTTTTATGTCATTAAAATACACGCAAATGTATTTTCCCACATAGACCATAATATAAAATACTTTTGAATGTCCATGTAAGTGAAGTATAAAATATTAAAAGGTAATACGTATTAGAAAAAAAAATTGCTAGCTAGTATATTTTTATAAAATGCTATATTTTATCTTACAGTTTCATAACTTTTAGTTTTACATTATTAAAGTTAATGATAAATTTTCGCGTTTCCTAACCGTTGCAAAAAAAAATATCTTTGCGTTACATTTGAGAACCCACGCAGGATACGGGGGAAAAATGTAAACGCTAATGTTAAATATATGGGAGCGTTATTTTCAAATCTCACTTCCTTTTTATCTCACTTCCTTTTTAACATTTTAAAATGATTTTTTTTTTGTATAGGATAGCTGAAGACGATCTACAACCGGGCTAGTTTTTACTCTTTCGATTTTGGTTTCAGATATTTAAAAAAAAATACTTTTAATTTCGGAACAGGGGTGAATCGTTTCTGAAATTGAAACTTTCCTAATATATATATATATATACTAAACTAAACTCTGCGGCTATACAATCCATGAGGATCAGGGCCGACAGTGCCCATCTCTGTTTTCTTGACCCTAGGCCCGAGGTGCTATACAGCATGCGTCCCGGCCAGGTGGTCAGCCTAACGCGAGACCCTCGGTGTTTAGTTCCCAAGCAAGCTTGGTACTCATTTTATCGACCCCAAAGGGAAGAAAGGCTGAGTGAACCTTGCCCAGTCGGGAGTCGAACTCTCGACCTGCGGTGCGGCAGTCAGATGCCCTGACCACTACACCACTGGGCTTTATATATATATATATATATATATATATATATATACCAAAAAACACACACTACTCATCCAATCCCAAAACTACTGAACTACAGAGAAAATTAACAAAATAACCATGGAAAAAACTTACTAACAAAACCATGAACGAAAAGAAAACATTCAATGGAAAACATTCAATATATATATATATATATATATATATATATATAAAATAAAAATCTAAAAAGTAAAATCTAGCCTGGTTGAAGATCGTGCTCAGCTATCCTATGTAAAAAACATCATATTAAAACAAAGCGAGAAATTTTAAATTAACGCCCCCATAGACTTCGTTTTACTTTCTCTCCGTGTCTGAAATGGGCTCTTTAAAAAATATATCTGTTACACAGGACAAATTTCGTTCTCCGACTGTTAAAGGTGTACTGTCCCCTTAAAAATAATAAATATTAAAGTAATGAACTATAAAAATATTTCTTTAAAATTTTGAACAAGTTGATTTACAATTTTAAAGTTAACAATCTTTAAAACTTATTAACTTTAAATTCTGCTGATTTTTAATTAAAAAAACTGTTTTTCGAACGTAAAATGTTAAATTGTCGAATATTTTATACATATACAAGAATAGGAGGCTTGAAAACCAGTCTCCTGGCCAGGCCACAAATATGTTCTAACAAATTATGACTTCGTAATTATTTGTTAACTATTTTAACTTAAAAAATAATTTAAAAAATACTCGTCTATTTTTTTACCATTTTACTTAATAAACTAGGACTGAAATTTGATTCCTTAATAACTTCTATATGTTGTAACTCCCTCTGTGTGGTTCTGAAATTGTTTATATAAACGAAATGTATAATTTCCTTCGTTATTCATAGAAATATAGAATTTAAAATATTTCATTCTTTCAAGAATCTTTTGTTGAAATTAAACAATAATTTTAGAAAAAAATAAATCCAAGGTTTGAAATAGGAGTGATCTATTTTAACACGATACAATAATCCAATCACAATTAAATCGTTTCCATTTGCTAAAGTGTTTGGATACTAGCCAATCATATTTTTAATAGGCGTGGTTTTCATCGTCTTGGTAGAGGCGGAGAGCATAACATTACGAGGCCATTTTTGACACATTTTTCATCAAAATCTTTGCATATTTTGCTCAGCCTAATTGTAGTAGAACTATTGAAAGCATGTTATTGGAAAGCTTAAACTCTATATTTTCGTTGTTATTTTTAAAATTTTCCTGAATTTTGCTGATACGAATGTTATAAGACTAAAAAGGACACAACACCTCGAATTTCACTGGATCCTAAATTGACAGGATCCTGAGAATTAAACTACAACGAAAATCGGAAAAGTAAAAAATAGCCCGTAAACAGATAGTCCTCAGCTATCCTGTGCAAAAAAAATCATTTAAAAATATTAAAAATCAAGCAAGATATTTGAAAACATTGCTCCCATAGACTTAGCATTAGCGTTCGAACTTCAAGCCGTGACTAGTGTGGCCTCTTAATACATGGAAATTATTCCAGAGAGAAACATTCGCCTTGCATACAATATTTCAAATATTGTATGCAAGGCGAATGTTTCTCTCTGGAATAATTTCCATGTATTAATATAATTTCTATCGATGCTGGATTTAATTATGTTTCGTGTTTGTCCCAGGTCGGTGACTCACGATAAATATTCCATCTTGTGCTGCGTTTGTAGCCTTTCCAACATATAATAGTGAGATATTTTCCGAGCTAGGTATCGTTCCAAGTGGTTTAGTCGGTGGAACGTCAGTGCGCTATACTGATGGCCCGGGTTCGAGTCCCGGCTTGGAATCTTTTTCACTATGTTGGCCTTTGCGCCTTTTAAGCAATTACTTTGAAATTTGAAATTTGATTTTCATTTGAAATAGAGTACAAAATGTTTTTAAAAAAGCAATGACTTTTAAGGTTAAAATTTTGTGATCTGAGGGAAAAAAAAGAGGAATAAGCAGAATTAGTTCTTTTTTGCGGGGGGGGGGGGGGGCGGAAGTTTATCGGCGACTTATTATTTACTTACCTTAGAAAATATTTACAAATAAGTTAAAAAAAATAATAAACGAAAAAAAATTAAGGACTTTAAATTTCAGATGCTTGGTAAGAGGGAGAGGCGAGGAGGAAATACCAATTTCAGTTGGGGTTGGGGGGGGAGGAGAAATTTTTATGATCGTTTTTTTATTGTTAAAATAAAGTGGCAAATTGAGCAGAAAAGATTAAAAAAAATTAAAGCGTTTTAAAGGGTTTTTATTTTAAAATATGGGTACCGTGGATGAGGGAGCAAAAGGGAGAAATGACATTTTCGATGGAGGCAATTTACAAGAACTTTTAATGAAATGAATATGGTGAAATAAATTGAGAACGAAATTTATGACTGACTATTTATTGTTAGTTTAAAGTAACAAATAAAACAGAAAATTAAAGAAAATATTAAGGAATTTTAAAGATTTTAAACCTTGATACTGTAAGGGGAGCAAAACGGGAAACGAAATTTCGGAAGAAGGGGAGACAAAGAGTGCAAGATGTTTGGATAAGAATATGGTGTGCATCGAATTTATTGTTCATTTACAGGGAAACATTAGGGATGATTGCTGATAGTGAGTTTTAAATTATGATATGTTTGATTTATGATAAGTTATGGTATAAGTTAAGTTAAACTAATATTTTTGCACAGGCACATAGGTGGTGTATATGAATTGCATAGAATATAAAGAGTGATCAAAGGGCTCCAATGTGATGTATCTCATGAGGGTTGTCGAAAAATGTTAGAAAAGTACCGGCATATTATACTATCAGCTAAATGTCCTGTCGGCAAATCGTCTTTTCGGCTAAATGTCCTCCCGGCTAATTGCCACGTTCGGCCAGTTGTCTGTCGGCCAATTGTCTGTATTGCTTTAATTATTGCTATTCCGTTGAATAGACACTACACAAAAGATTTCATCAGTAGTACCGAGAATGACTATGAATTACTTAAAGATGTTTTTTAATTTGATTTATGCATTTTCAAGCTCAACTACTTTTAGTATAGATGTTTGACCCGTAGCCGGTCGCAGACATTTAGCCGACAACCAAATAGCCTTCAAGACATTTAGCAGATTGCAGTTAGCTGAGACGTGCATTTAGCCGATACGTACATATAGCCGACAACACAATTAGCTGAAATTTACATACAGCATACAGGACAATTGATCGAAACGGACATATAGTAATAATTTTAGCAATACAGACAATTGACCGACAGGCAACTGGCCGAACGTGGCAATTAGCCGGGAAGACATTTAGCCGAAAAGGCGATTAACCGACAGGACATTTAGCTGATAGTATAATTAGCCGGTACTTTTCTAAGATTTTTCGACACCCCTCATGAGATACATCGCATTGGAGCCCTTTGATCACTCTTTCATATCATGTACCTCCCGTTCCCCCTCCCCCAATTTGTATCACCGGGAGCATTTTTCTGTCTTTTCCGACATCCCTCAAGTGATATATCATTGGACTGGGCAGCCCTTTGATCACTCTTTCATATTATGCACCTCCCGCTAGGTTACAGTTAATTTGCAGTTTGGTTACAATTGCGATTAGTTACTCTTAGATTACGGTTAGGTTATAATTAAGTTACGTTTAGGTGATAATTAGATTACACTTAAGTTACAGCTTGGTCATGGTAAAGTTATGTTACAGTTACATAACATTTAGCATATGATTAGGTTATAACTAGGTAAACGTTATTTACAGTTAGATTATGGTTAAGTCCCAGTTAGGTTACATTTAGGCTACAATTAGGTTACTGTTAGGTTTTAGTTTGGTTACGGTTACTTCATAATTAGGTTACACTTAGGTTACGTTTAGATTATGGTTAGGTAACTGTTCGGTTATAATTAGGTTACGTTTAGGTGATAATTAGATTACGCTTATGTTACAGCTTGGTCATGGTAAAGTTATGTTTCAGTTACATTACAGTTAGCATACGATTAGGTTATAACTAGGTAAACGTTAGTTACAGTTAGATTACGGTTACGTCCCAGTTAGGTTACATTTAGGCTACAATTAGGTTACTGTTAGGTTTCAGTTAGGTTACATTTAGGCTACAATTAGGTTACTGTTAGGTTTCAGTTAGGTTACGGTTATCTTACACTTTGGTTACGTTTAGGTTACAGATAGATTATAGTTACGTTACAGTTTGGTATTGGTTAGGTTACAGTTACGCTACAGTTAGTTTATGCTTAGGTTATAATTAGGTTAAGATCAGGTTACAGTTACGTTACAGTTAAGTCGGATGAATATCCTGTCGGATGAATGTCCATGTCGAATAATTGTCCTCTGTTGGCTAACTGTCTTGTCGGCTAACAGTCGCTGTCGGCTAAACATCCTGTCGTCTAATTGCTGTCTGCTAAATGTCCCGTCGGCTAAGTGACATTGTAGCATATAAATAAATAGGGATATGACAAAAAACTGGATACATGGCCGTCCATGGATAGCAATTCTTAAGCTAATATTAGCCTTAGAAGTGTGATATCAGTAATTTTCAGCGTATTTATTTCTGAATTAAATTTCAGCTCAGTATGTGGCGTGTATAAAAATTTATAAGGAACATACAGAGCTTCACAAAACAATTGAAGTACGTTTCCGTCTATTGTTAGGAATTAATAAATGTGTATATTCAAATGTGTTATGTGTTTTTCTAACTGAACTAAAAATGTAGGAAAGGGTTCATAATCCATACTTGACACATGGTTTTCCTTTCTTGTTTTATTTATTTTCAATAATTCATCTTCTTATGTTTTTGTATTTCTCAGTTGCAATAATCATGATTTTTAGGGTTCCGTATTTAAAAGGTAAAAACGGAATCATTATAAGATCACTCCTGTGTCTGTTTGTCACAGCCATTTTACTCGTAAACTACGGAACGTGGGAAGTTCAAATTGGGAGATGTAATAAAGACTATTGACCCACATATTTACAGATTATTAAACATTCACAAATATATGTGGGAAAAACGTAGAGGGGATAATTAGGTTATTTAAAGAAGAAATATATTTTCTTTGTGTATCGTTTGGGGTATCGGTTAAAAGATTCCGTAACGCATAACTCAAAAATACATTTCTTTTAATTTTAGATTTTATATTTTCAGAGATATCGTCGAAAATGTAGTGCAAAAATGTGCCCCCCCGCCCCCCCCAATCTATTTTCAAATCTACTGAAACTAAAATTATGAAAAAAATTAGAGGTAGTAGAGGTTAATTTAATACTCGCAGGAAAATTATAGCAATTGCCCTAGGTGGCATAGTTTTTCATAAAATCGCATTTTTCTGTTACATACAGATTTCTATTTGCGGGCATTCAGCAAAGGTATCGAAGAGCGCTAAAGGTACCTATCGTATCAAAAGTATAAAAGCATTGTTTATAATGATTTTCGAAAAAAAATCGTCGGTAATTCGCCGAGATATTAAGACTCCTGTCCCTGCCGGCGAAGACACTAACGAGCTAATGCTAATCCGATGGGGAGGAAAAAGTAAAGAAAGGTGCGATGTAGAGACGGATCTCGGCTATATAATGCCAAAAAAAAATTTAAAATATCGAAATACAAAATAGATATTAGAAAAATCCTTCCCTATACGATTAGCATTAGCTCGTGATTGTCTTCGCTGGCAGGGGCAGGAGCCTTAACCCTTAAAGACACGGTTGGTTTGGACATACATAATGGCAGAGGCGGCGTACTCTATATACCATCGGTTTTTAAATACTAGATAACAACTTTTAATGATATATATGTGTAATGCAATACCCAGTAGCAGCATAAAAGCAGTAAACATCAAATTGTTAAAAACAGACCAATTTAATTATAATTAATCGCATAAATACTATGGGATTCGCGACTAGTTTGCGTTGAGTGGATTTCTCAATACGCCTCCCGTGTCTTTAAATGATAATTAAAGACCTATTTGAAAAAACGCGGCACGGACAAAGTCGAGTTGCATCTTTGCGACCTCCTTTCGAAACGCGCGTAGTACAACGCCAAGTTTAAACTTTGAACAAGGATTTTATTTCATCTACACTGTAAAAAGAAAAATATTTCTATGTTGAATTTAGTTTTATGAAATGCCAAATGAAATTTAAATATGCAGTACTTTTATTGTTAGTACCAAATTAAGTTCACCATATCCAGATTAAGATACGTTTAAAAAAAGAATTATACAAAATAGCAATATTTAATTTTATTTCGGCTTCATATCTCTTTGAACCTTTGTGGTATACTCAATCATACTTTTCTAATATATACAGCTATACCCAACTCTGCGTTGTATAGGTTTTTACAAAGTTTCATTATTCTTTTAAATAATACAGTTAATAATTCATATATTTATTGTACGGAACTCTCTGAGCGCGAGTAATACTCGTTCTTGACCGTTTATTTTATATACAAGCTATATGCATTGGTCTGCCAAGTCGTATCTTGGTGGAAACCATCTGCAGAACATCAATTTAGTGGTTGATCCGCAGGTTTACCATTGTGTTTTCATGCACCCAAACTTCAATATTTTCATACATTTGGGTGCTGCAAAATACAATGATAAACCAATCGATCAAAAACTAAACTCCGGTGTGCAGGTGTTTTCTATCAAGATATGACTTAGCAGACCATTTGCATTTTAATATGCTAATTGAGTTCTATCTAATCCTAAAATTTCAGCCTTCAACTTGATGAGCTGATGGTCTGTGCAATTGCCACCCGTCGAACAAATCCCTTCCTGTGAAATCTTGTATCACTCTTTAGGAATCTGTGGACAGGCACAAAAACATCCTATCTGTGTTTTTATACCTAGATTGTGTATAAAAACCTTTTTTAATTCATTACTCTGAATTTGGAGATTTTTGTAACAAATACAGCTGTATTTTTTTTTTTTTTTTTTTTTTTTTACAATTGTTTGAGAAAGACTGTTTTTATTTTCTCTGAAAACTGCTTGGATTTTTCATTATATTGATATGCAATTCTGATAATGAATTTCATAGAATTCCATTTCAAAGCAATATTTCGAATTTCTTCCAATTTTACCAAAGCATTCTTTTTCTTTATCAGAAATCAGTGAAAATAAATTTATTTCTGCATCTTTATCTTTAGACTAAGTTACAATTTTATTTTCCCCGCATTGCTGATAGAGATTTTTTTTTTTACCTTGTCAGTTGAAAGCTCACAGTCAAATATCTCCAGAGATTCTCCATCTTCTTCCTCTACTTCCCAGTTAATAATCAGGAGGAGTTGCCGTAATATCCTTTACCAATCTGTGTCCTATATCGGAATTTGGTAAATTAGCAGTGCTTTTAATTTATAGTCTTTACTTGACCTTACCGATCATGACAGTGTTAAGCTATCATTCGTTGTTGCTAAGAAACTGTTAGGATAGCTGAGGACGCTCTATAACCGGGCTAGTTATTACTTTTTCGATTTTTGTTTCAGATATTTTTCTTTAAAATTACTTTTACTTTCATATCCGCTCTAAAATTTAAACTATCCTATTATATATAAAAAAAAAACTATAGCCAAAATCGAAAAGTAAAACCTAGCCTCACTGTCGATAGTCACCAGATATCCTATGCAAAAAAAAGAAAAAAAAAAGTAAAAGAAAAAATCATTCAAAAATATTAAAATCAAAGCGAGAAATATGAAAATGACCCCCCCCCCCCCCATAGACTTAAAATTAGCGTTTTCATTCCTTCCCGTGTCTGAAATAGGCGTGCATGCATCCAATTCTTTGAATAGCCTTGTATATTATTATATTTTTATTTTCCAAACATATCTTTCTAAATGTAGTTGAATTTGAAAATAAAATTAATCAATTTCTCAACAATTCTTCCTAGTTCTTTTGCGTAGCCCTATACGTAGTCTATCGAATTTATATATATAATCTAGTATGCAGAAATTTAGTTAAAAACGTATATCATAGCTGAAATCTCACTTTAAGCAATCATCCCTAATAGACAATACTTCATATGCAATATTGTATCCAATATCTTTTATGTGCCCCTGTAAATTAAATAAAATGTGATGCACATCATATTATAATGTAAGCATCATATTGTAAACCTCAGTAACGTATATGAATTCCATCTTGTTTGAAATCGTGAAACATAACTAAAACACACTTTGCAAGCAGTTTTTTCTGTAATAAAACTGAACCCTTTTCTGTGACCCTGTAAATGAATGATAAATGCTTTGCTATCCCTTCAGAAAGCATGTTTTACTGCGCCTCATAAATTCATATCAATTTCATTAAGTTGTAACAGAAAACGTTATTAAAATACCCCGCAAACGTTTTTTCTTCGTAGTCCATAATGTAACGAAATATACTTTTTAATTCCCCTGTACAAGTACCTATGCTCTTCAATAATGCGAATAAATTGTATGTTTAAAATTGTTTTATGTCATTAAAATACACGCAAATGTATTTTCCCACATAGACCATAATATAAAATACTTTTGAATGTCCATGTAAGTGAAGTATAAAATATTAAAAGGTAATACGCATTAGAAAAAAAAATTGCTAGCTAGTATATTTTTATAAAATGCTATATTTTATCTTACAGTTTCATAACTTTTAGTTTTACATTATTAAAGTTAATGATAAATTTTCGCGTTTCCTAACCGTTGCAAAAAAAATATCTTTGCGTTACATTTGAGAACCCACGCAGGTTACGGGAAAAAATGTAAACGCTAATGTTAAATATATGGGAGCGTTATTTTCAAATCTCACTTCCTTTTTATCTCACTTCCTTTTTAACATTTTAAAATGATTTTTTTTTTGTATAGGATAGCTGAAGACGATCTACAACCGGGCTAGTTTTTACTCTTTCGATTTTGGTTTCAGATATTTAAAAAAAAATACTTTTAATTTCGGAACAGGGGTGAATCGTTTCTGAAACTGAAACTTTCCTAATATATATATATATATATATATATACTAAACTAAACTCTGCGGCTATACAATCCATGAGGATCAGGGCCGACAGTGCCCATCTCTGTTTTCTTGACCCTAGGCCCGAGGTGCTATACAGCATGCGTCCCGGCCAGGTGGTCAGCCTAACGCGAGACCCTCGGTGTTTAGTTCCCAAGCAAGCTTGGTACTCATTTTATCGACCCCAAAGGGATGAAAGGCTGAGTGAACCTTGCCCAGTCGGGAGTCGAACTCTCGACCTGCGGTGCGGCAGTCAGATGCCCTGACCACTACACCACTGGGCTTTATATATATATATATATATACCAAAAAACACACACTACTCATCCAATCCCAAAACTACTGAACTACAGAGAAAATTAACAAAATAACCATGGAAAAAAGTTACTAACAAAACCATGAACGAAAAAAAAACATTCAATGGAAAACATTCAATATATATATAAATATATATAAAATAAAAATCTAAAAAGTAAAATCTAGCCTGGTTGAAGATCGTGCTCAGCTATCCTATGTAAAAAACATATTAAAACAAAGCGAGAAATTTTAAATTAACGCCCCCATAGACTTCGTTTTACTTTCTCTCCGTGTCTGAAGTGGGCTCTTTAAAAAATATATCTGTTACACAGGACAAATTTCGTTCTCCGACTGTTAAAGGTGTACTGTCCCCTTAAAAATAATTAATATTAAAGTAATGAACTATAAAAATATTTCTTTAAAATTTTGAACAAGTTGATTTACAATTTTAAAGTTAACAATCTTTAAAACTTATTAACTTTAAATTCTGCTGATTTTTAATTAAAAAAACTGTTTTTCGAACGTAAAATGTTAAATTGTCGAATATTTTATACATATACAAGAATAGGAGGCTTGAAAACCAGTCTCCTGGCCAGGCCACAAATATGTTCTAACAAATTATGACTTCGTAATTATTTGTTAACTATTTTAACTTAAAAAATAATTTAAAAAATACTCGTCTATTTTTTTACCATTTTACTTAATAAACTAGGACTGAAATTTGATTCCTTAATAACTTCTATATGTTGTAACTCCCTCTGTGTGGTTCTGAAATTGTTTATATAAACGAAATGTATAATTTCCTTCGTTATTCATAGAAATATAGAATTTAAAATATTTCATTCTTTCAAGAATCTTTTGTTGAAATTAAACAATAATTTTAGAAAAAAATAAATCCAAGGTTTGAAATAGGAGTGATCTATTTTAACACGATACAATAATCCAATCACAATTAAATCGTTTCCATTTGCTAAAGTGTTTGGATACTAGCCAATCATATTTTTAATAGGCGTGGTTTTCATAGTCTTGGTAGAGGCGGAGAGCATAACATTACGAGGCCATTTTTGACACATTTTTCATCAAAATCTTTGCATATTTTGCTCAGCCTAATTGTAGTAGAACTATTGAAAGCATGTTATTGGAAAGCTTAAACTCTATATTTTCGTTGTTATTAAAAAAATTTTCCTGAATTTTGCTGATATGAATGTTATAAGACTAAAAAGGACACAATACCTCGAATTTCACTGGATCCTAAATTGACAGGATCCTGAGAATTAAACTACAACGAAAATCGGAAAAGTAAAAAATAGCCCGTAAACAGATAGTCCTCAGCTATCCTGTGCAAAAAAAATCATTTAAAAATATTAAAAATCAAGCAAGATATTTGAAAACATTGTTGCCATAGACTTATCATTAGCGTTCGAACTTCAAGCCGTGACTAGTGTGGCCTCTTAAGAGCTCACTGCAGTCACAGATAAAAAGAAATAAAGATGGCCGCTGGCATTTTAGCTGAATTGAAAGGATGGTCTAAATTCAAATGATTGACAAGCGAGCTCTTCCAATCAGCAAATGGCCAATTATCTGGCACGATTCCAACCCCCACCCCACTTCGGCTGAGCGCTACATGTGATAATTTCCAGTAGGTTTCAGGTGTAAAGGATTTTTTTTTCAATTGTCTTCGCTTTACAAGCGTAGATCAAAGGCCACTGTTTTGTGGAGACTCGATAACGGTAAAAGCCATAAAAAGAATTTTAATCTGTTTATGATAAAAGTGCAAAAATTAAAACAATTTGACTTTTAATTTTTTTTTTTTTTTTTTTACAGCTTTTTCAAACATAAAATTGAAATTAGTGCAGTATAAAAACTATTTTATTTCACATAAGGCAATTACATTTAAAATCAAGGGGGAGATATTGAATGAGGGGGGAAATATATCAGGTACAAATATTCTAAAATAACTATCTTTTGTGCGAATTCTTTTTAGAACATAAAATTTATGAGATTTATAAAAGCTAAATAACATTGAAGGTTAAAAATAAGATGTTCATAAAATTAGGAGAGGAAAAGTTAAACAAATAAACTGTATATTTTGTACTGTACATCTGTAGAGGGGGTATAAATCTAAATCCCAGCGTAGTCATTTATAGATATAGTACACAATTTATTGTTGTTAGCACTAAAATATGCGACAGAAAAAATAAAGTTTTCCAAATATTAAAAACTTTGTGTGATGTTAGCAGAAAGAAGGATGGCAAAAATTTTAGTGAAATTTTCAGGCAGAAGAAAATTTAGATTATGGATTATTTTTACAAGAATGTTATAAAACATAAAGGAGTTTTAACAATTTGAAATTTTAAGTGCACAGGAGTAAATTCAGGTGTGTGTGTGTGTGTGGGGGGATTTCTGAGCACTAAATATTTTTTAAATGATGCGGTCAAATAAGAATGTTTTTTGTAGCGGTTCGTAATCTAAGTAACACTAAAATACTTTTATTTTCATTACATTTTTCCATTTTTAACACTTCCCAAGAAAGTTGAAAAGTGTTTATGGATTGAGTTTGTCCGTCCGTCTGTCTGTCTATCCCTGCTCTAACTAGCGTAAATATAGTCGGATTGCCATGTAATTGATATACGATATTGAAAATCATCATGGTATGTTCGGTGCACCATTCATGGTTCATTTACAGATGCACTCAAAAATATTCGCTACATTATGGTCTATGTGGGGGGGGGGGGGGATTATTTAGGATGTATTTTAATAGTGTTACACAATGTTAAACACAGTTAAATTTATGTACATTGAGACAAACTTTAAAATTGTTACTATAGACTATGTTATGTGTAATGCTTAAAGTACGAGTATAGGGGACTCAAAAGTATTCCGTTATGTTATAGCCCATGAAGAAATATCGTTTGCGGCGTATTTGATTGATATTACTCTGTCACAAAGATAATGAAATTGATATGAATTTCTGAGGTGTCCTAAGCCTACTTTCTGTACAACATGAGCATTTAACAATTATTTACGGTGTCAGACAAAAGAACTTGGTTCAATATGGTCTACGAGAAAAACTGTTTGTAGCGTATTTTGATCACGTTACACTATTTCAAACATGACGAAATAGATACACATTACTTTGATTTACTACAAGATGCTTACATTCGAATATGGTCTGCATTTCATTTAGCGTTCATTTACAGGGAAACATAAAATATTTTGATACAATACTGTATCCGATATAGCTATTAAAAATTAATGCTGAAAGTACATTTTCAATTACAGAATGCGTTTTTAAGTTTAACTAAATTTTTGCGCACTACGTGGTGTGCACATATTTTACAAACCCTATACAGGACCACACAAAAGAATTCGTAACCATTGCTGAGAATGAGTATGAATTTCTTAAAGGTGTTAGGTTTTTTTTAGTTATAAATGTACAAGCTCAACTACATTTAATATGCTTAGAGATGTTTGTATCATACAAATAAAATCATATACAGGGATATTCAAAAAACTGGATACATGGGCCGCCGATAGAAAATAATTCCTGCAAGTGTGATTTCAGTAATTTTGAGCATGATTTTGCATGAATTAGATTTCAGCTTAATACTGTTTGACGTGTATAAAAATTTCTATATACAGAAATGCACAAAAGAATTCAAGTATGTTTCCGTCTATAAGTAGAAATTGCCGAGGGTGAATTTTCAACTGTTTTATGTATTTTCTTACAAAACTAAATTTTAACATAGTATGTAGAATCCGTACAAATATATGCAGTACAAATATATCATATACACTGCCTCATATGAGCTGCATATATCATATGAGCTGCACAAAAGAATTTGAGTACCTTCCAGGTTATGGGTGCAATTGTTGAAATCTGCTTTTCAAACGTGTCATAGGTATTACAAATGTTTAGTTAGATATCTTCTTTACTTTATTAAACGGCGAAGTTTTGTTACAGTGTTCTGTAAGTGTTGGAAAGTATCGACGTAGACGCATGATTTTTCTTTTTTCTTTATGGACATACTCGGTTCAGTCGATTACTCAGGCACCTTTGGTATCTACGTTTGATGGTTCTTTCTGAGCTAGTCGGAATAAAATGATTTCGAAAGGTTTGAGAATTTACTTGCACGTTGACGAGAAACCACAATATTTTCCTTACAAATATCTCTCTAAAGACATTTTCCTTTGAAAAATACAGTTAAAATGTTTTTTATGCACAATTAAATGTACACCTATCGCTTTATTGTTAACACTTTCGTACATAGTTGAAATGATTTAGTTAATATTATAGATAATAAAGATTTATAATTAGGACGAAAAAAAAGTAAAAATTAAAAAGTTTTAAAGACTGTAAATTAGATTTTTTAGCTTCATGAGTTGAGGGTAAGACAAATCAAGAAACAGATTTTTTTTTTTTTTTTTTTTTTTTTTTTTGGCGGGGCGGGGGGGGGGGGGATTTAATAGATGACCGATTATGTAACTTATTAAAGATTTACAAATAGGGCAAAAACATTGCAATTAGGAGTTTTAGAGACTTTAAATTTTATGAGCATGGAAATAATGGGGGGAGAAAAGAAAACGTCAATTTTATATGGGGTGGAAGAAATTATATAATCGATTATTTATTGTTCAATATGAAACAGATAAAGCTGAAAATGTATTAAAAAAAGACTTTCAAAGATTTTAAACTTAAATAAGGGAAAGAAAAAAAAAGGGGGGATTTTATTTGATGACTTATTTATTTACCTTACTAAAGAATAAGAAATAGGACAAAAAAAGACTAAATTTTGTGTTCTTGGTAAGGGTAGAGTCAGAGCAAGCGTCAATTTTTGTGGGGGAGGAGTATAGCTATATGATTATTTATGATTACAATAAATTAACAGATAGAGTACAAAATTATATTAATACATGGAAATTATTCCAGAGAGAAACATTCGCCTTGCATACAATATTTCAAATGAAAATCAAATTTCAAATTTCAAAGTAATTGCTTAAAAGGCGCAAAGGCCAACATAGTGAAAAAGATTCCAAGCCGGGACTCGAACCCGGGCCATCTGTATAGCGCACTGACGTTCTACCGACTAAACCACTTGGAACGATACCTAGCTCGGAAAATTTCTCACTATTATATGTTGGAAAGGCTACAAACGCAGCACAAGATGGAATATTTATCGTGAGTCACCGACCTGGGACAAACACGAAACATAATTAAATCCATCATCGATAGAAATTATATTAATACATGGAAATTATTCCAGAGAGAAACATTCGCCTTGCATACAATATTTCAAATGAAAATCAAATTTCAAATTTCAAAGTAATTGCTTAAAAGGCGCAAAGGCCAACATAGTGAAAAAGTTTCCAAGCCGGGGCCCCACCAGTGGCCGAGAGGTTCTGCGTTCGAAGCTGGTAGACGGGAAGTGCTGGGTTCGATCCCAATCGCGCCCGTCGGCCTAATCGTTCGGAGTTTTCGTGGTTTTCTTCGAGCCGTGGATTTTCCATGTGTAAATATGGATTAGGTTCCCTTAGAAAGACCCCCACGGAGGGCACTCCCCCCCGGTCCTATATCCCTCGTGTAGATAATCGGCCGTCAAAAAATCAACCAATCCAAGCCGGGACTCGAACCCGGGCCATCAGTATAGCGCACTGACGTTCTACCGACTAAACCACTTGGAACGATACCTAGCTCGGAAAATTTCTCACTATTATATGTTGGAAAGGCTACAAACGCAGCACAAGATGGAATATTTATCGTGAGTCACCGACCTGGGACAAACACGAAACATAATTAAATTCAGCATCGATAGAAATTATATTAATACATGGAAATTATTCCAGAGAGAAACATTCGCCTTGCATACAATATTGCTGGATTTAATTGTGTTTCGTGTTTGTCCCAGGTCGGTGAAATATTGTATGCAAGGCGAATGTTTCTCTCTGGAATAATTTCCATGTATTAATATAATTTCTATCGATGCTGGATTTAATTATGTTTCGTGTTTGTCCCAGGTCGGTGACTCACGATAAATATTCCATCTTGTGCTGCGTTTGTAGCCTTTCCAACATATAATAGTGAGAAATTTTCCGAGCTAGGTATCGTTCCAAGTGGTTTAGTCGGTAGAACGTCAGTGCGCTATACTGATGGCCCGGGTTCGAGTCCCGGCTTGGAATCTTTTTCACTATGTTGGCCTTTGCGCCTTTTAAGCAATTACTTTGAAATTTGAAATTTGATTTTCATTTGAAATAGAGTACAAAATGTTTTTAAAAAAGCAATGACTTTTAAGGTTAAAATTTTGTGATCTGAGGGAAAAAAAAGAGGAATAAGCAGAATTAGTTCTTTTTTTGCGGGGGGGGGGGGAAGTTTATCGGCGACTTATTATTTACTTACCTTAGAAAATATTTACAAATAAGTTAAAAAAAATAATAAACGAAAAAAAATTAAGGACTTTAAATTTCAGATGCTTGGTAAGAGGGAGAGGCGAGGAGGAAATACCAATTTCAGTTGGGGTTGGGGGGGGAGGAGAAATTTTTGTGATCGTTTGTTTATTGTTAAAATAAAGTGGCAAATTGAGCAGAAAAGATTTAAAAAAATTAAAGCGTTTTAAAGGGTTTTTATTTTAAAATATGGGTACCGTGGATGAGGGAGCAAAAGGGAGAAATGACATTTTCGATGGAGGCAATTTACAAGAACTTTTAATGAAATGAATATGGTGAAATAAATTGATAACGAAATTTATGACTGACTATTTATTGTTAGTTTAAAGTAACAAATAAAACAGAAAATTAAAGAAAATATTAAGGAATTTTAAAGATTTTAAACCTTGATACTGTAAGGGGAGCAAAATGGGAAACGAAATTTCGGAAGAAGGGGAGACAAAGAGTGCAAGATGTTTGGATAAGAATATGGTGTGCATCGAATTTATTGTTCATTTACAGGGAAACATTAGGGATGATTGCTGATAGTGAGTTTTAAATTATGATATGTTTGATTTATGATAAGTTATGGTATAAGTTAAGTTAAACTAATATTTTTGCACAGGCACATAGGTGGTGTATATGAATTGCATAGAATATAAAGAGTGATCAAAGGGCTCCAATGTGATGTATCTCATGAGGGTTGTCGAAAAATGTTAGAAAAGTACCGGCATATTATACTATCAGCTAAATGTCCTGTCGGCTAATCGTCTTTTCGGCTAAATGTCCTCCCGGCTAATTGCCACGTTCGGCCAGTTGTCTGTCGGCCAGTTGTCTGTCGGCCAATTGTCTGTATTGCTGAAATTATTGCTATTCCGTTGCATAGACACTACACAAAAGATTTCATCAGTAGTACCGAGAATGACTATGAATTACTTAAAGATGTTTTTTAATTTGATTTATGCATTTTCAAGCTCAACTACTTTTAGTATAGATGTTTGACCCGTAGCCGGTCGCAGACATTTAGCCGACAACCAAATAGCCTTCAAGACATTTAGCAGATTGCAGTTAGCTGAGACGTGCATTTAGCCGATACGTACATATAGCCGACAACACAATTAGCTGAAATTTACATACAGCATACAGGACAATTGATCGAAACGGACATATAGTAATAATTTTAGCAATACAGACAATTGACCGACAGGCAACTGGCCGAACGTGGCAATTAGCCGGGAGGACATTTAGCCGAAAAGGCGATTAACCGACAGGACATTTAGCTGATAGTATAATTAGCCGGCACCTCCCGTTCCCCCTCCCCCAATTTGTATCACCGGGAGCATTTTTCTGACTTTTCCGACAACCCTCAAGTGATATATCATTGGACTGGGCAGCCCTTTGATCACTCTTTCATATTATGCACCTCCCGCTAGGTTACAGTTAATTTGCAGTTTGGTTACAATTGCGATTAGTTACTCTTAGATTACGGTTAGGTTATAATTAAGTTACGTTTAGGTGATAATTAGATTACACTTAAGTTACAGCTTGGTCATGGTAAAGTTATGTTACAGTTACATAACATTTAGCATATGATTAGGTTATAACTAGGTAAACGTTATTTACAGTTAGATTATGGTTAAGTCCCAGTTAGGTTACATTTAGGCTACAATTAGGTTACTGTTAGGTTTTAGTTTGGTTACGGTTACTTCATAATTAGGTTACACTTAGGTTACGTTTAGATTATGGTTAGGTAACTGTTCGGTTATAATTAGGTTACGTTTAGGTGATAATTAGATTACGCTTAGGTTACAGCTTGGTCATGGTAAAGTTGTGTTACAGTTACATTACTGCTAGCATACGATTAGGTTATAATTAGATAAACGTTAGTTACAGTTAGATTACGGTTACGTCCCAGTTAGATTATATTTAGGCTACAATTAGGTTACTGTTAGGTTTCAATTAGGTTACGGTTACTTTATAATTAGGTTACCGTTAGGTTACGTTTAGATTACGGTTAAATAACTGTTAGGTTACGTTTAGGTGATAATTAGAATACGCTTAGGTTAGAGCTTGGTCATGGTAAAGTTATGTTTCAGTTACATTACAGTTAGCATACGATTAGGTTATAACTAGGTAAACGTTAGTTACAGTTAGATTACGGTTACGTCCCAGTTAGGTTACATTTAGGCTACAATTAGGTTACTGCTAGGTTTCAGTTAGGTTACATTTAGGCTACAATTAGGTTACTGTTAGGTTTCAGTTAGGTTACGGTTATCTTACACTTAGGTTACGTTTAGGTTACAGATAGATTATAGTTACGTTACAGTTTGGTATTGGTTAGGTTACAGTTACGCTACAGTTAGTTTATGCTTAGGTTATAATTAGGTTAAGATCAGGTTACAGTTACGTTACAGTTAAGTCAGATGAATATCCTGTCGGATGAATGTCCATGTCGAATAATTGTCCTCTGTTGGCTAACTGTCTTGTCGGCTAACAGTCGCTGTCGGCTAAACATCCTGTCGTCTAATTGCTGTCTGCTAAATGTCCCGTCGGCTAAGTGACATTGTAGCATATAAATAAATAGGGATATGACAAAAAACTGGATACATGGCCGTCCATGGATAGCAATTCTTAAGCTAATGTTAGCCTTAGAAGTGTGATATCAGTAATTTTCAGCGTATTTATTTCTGAATTAAATTTCAGCTCAGTATGTGGCGTGTATAAAAATTTATAAGGAACATACAGAGCTTCACAAAACAATTGAAGTACGTTTCCGTCTATTGTTAGGAATTAATAAATGTGTATATTCAAATGTGTTATGTGTTTTTCTAACTGAACTAAAAATGTAGGAAAGGGTTCATAATCCATACTTGACACATGGTTTTCCTGTCTTGTTTTATTTATTTTCAATAATTCATCTACTTATGTTTTTGTATTTCTCAGTTGCAATAATCATGATTTTTAGGGTTCCGTACTTAAAAAGTAAAAACGGAATCATTATAAGATCACTCCTGTGTCTGTCTGTCACAGCCATTTTACTCGTAAACTACGGAACGTGGGAAGTTCAAATTGGGAGATGTAATAAAGACTATTGACCCACATATTTACAGATTATTAAACATTCACAAATATATGTGGGAAAAACGTAGAGGGGATAATTAGGTTATTTAAAGAAGAAATATATTTTCTTTGTGTATCGTTTGGGGTATCGGTTAAAAGATTCCGTAACGCATAACTCAAAAATACATTTCTTTTAATTTTAGATATTATATTTTCAGAGATATCGTCGAAAATGTAGTGCAAAAATGTGCCCCCCCGCCCCCCCCCAATCTATTTTCAAATCTACTGAAACTAAAATTATGAAAAAAATTAGAGGTAGTAGAGGTTAATTTAATACTCGCAGGAAAATTATAGCGATTGCCCTAGGTGGCATAGTTTTTCATAAAATCGCATTTTTCTGTTACATACAGATTTCTATTTGCGGGCATTCAGCAAAGGTATCGAAGAGCGCTAAAGGTACCTATCGTATCAAAAGTATAAAAGCATTGTTTATAATGATTTTCGAAAAAAAATCGTCGGTAATTCGCCGAGATATTAAGACTCCTGTCCCTGCCGGCGAAGACACTAACGAGCTAATGCTAATCCGATGGGGAGGAAAAAGTAAAGAAAGGTGCGATGTAGAGACGGATCTCGGCTATATAATGCCAAAAAAAAATTTAAAATATCGAAATACAAAATAGATATTAGAAAAATCCTTCCCTATACGATTAGCATTAGCTCGTGATTGTCTTCGCTGGCAGGGGCAGGAGCCTTAACCCTTAAAGACACGGTTGGTTTGGACATACATAATGGCAGAGGCGGCGTACTCTATATACCATCGGTTTTTAAATACTAGATAACAACTTTTAATGATATATATGTGTAATGCAATACCCAGTAGCAGCATAAAAGCAGTAAACATCAAATTGTTAAAAACAGACCAATTTAATTATAATTAATCGCATAAATACTATGGGATTCGCGACTAGTTTGCGTTGAGTGGATCTCTCAATACGCCTCCCGTGTCTTTAAATGATAATTAAAGACCTATTTGAAAAAACGCGGCACGGACAAAGTCGAGTTGCATCTTTGCGACCTCCTTTCGAAACGCGCGTAGTACAACGCCAAGTTTAAACTTTGAACAAGGATTTTATTTCATCTACACTGTAAAAAGAAAAATATTTCTATGTTGAATTTAGTTTTATGAAATGCCAAATGAAATTTAAATATGCAGTACTTTTATTGTTAGTACCAAATTAAGTTCACCATATCCAGATTAAGGTACGTTTAAAAAAAGAATTATACAAAATAGCAATATTTAATTTTATTTCGGCTTCATATCTCTTTGAACCTTTGTGGTATACTCAATCATACTTTTCTAATATATGCAGCTATACCCAACTCTACGTTGTATAGGTTTTTACAAAGTTTCATTATTCTTTTAAATATTACAGTTAATAATTCATATAATATTGTACGGAACTCTCTGAGCGCGAGTAATACTCGTACTTGACCGTTTATTTTATATACAAGCTATATGCATTGGTCTGCCAAGTCGTATCTTGGTGGAAACCATCTGCAGAACATCAATTTAGTGGTTGATCCGCAGGTTTACCATTGTGTTTTCATGCACCCAAACTTCAATATTTTCATACATTTGGGTGCTGCAAAATACAATGATAAACCAATCGATCAAAAACTAAACTCCGGTGTGCAGGTGTTTTCTATCAAGATATGACTTAGCAGACCATTTGCATTTTAATATGCTAATTGAGTTCTATCTAATCCTAAAATTTCAGCCTTCAACTTGATGAGCTGATGGTTTGTGCAATTGCCACCCGTCGAACAAAACCCTTCCTGTGAAATCTTGTATCACTCTTTAGGAATCTGTGGACAGGCACAAAAACATCCCATCTGTGTTTTTATACCTAGATTGTGTATAAAAACCTTTTTTAATTCATTACTCTGAATTTGGAGATTTTTGTAACAAATACAGCTGTATTTATTTTATTTTATTTTATTTTTTTTTTACAATTGTTTGAGAAAGACTGTTTTTATTTTCTCTGAAAACTGCTTGGATTTTTCATTACATTGATATGCAATTCTGATAATGAATTTCATAGAATTCCATTTCAAAGCAATATTTCGAATTTCTTCCAATTTTACCAAAGCATTCTTTTTCTTTATCAGAAATCAGTGAAAATAAATTTATTTTTCTGCATCTTTATCTTTAGACTAAGTTACAATTTTATTTTCCCCGCATTGCTGATAGAGATTTTTTTTTTTTACCTTGTCAGTTGAAAGCTCACAGTCAAATATCTCCAGAGATTCTCCATCTTCTTCCTCTACTTCCCAGTTAATAATCAGGAGGAGTTACCGTAATATCCTTTACCAATCTGTGTCCTATATCGGAATTTGGTAAATTAGCAGTGCTTTTAGTTTATAGTCTTTACTTGACCTTACCGATCATGACAGTGTTAAGCTATCATACGTTGTTGCTAAGAAAGTGTTAGGATAGCTGAGGACGCTCTATAACCGGGCTAGTTATTACTTTTTCGATTTTTGTTTCAGATATTTTTCTTTAAAATTACTTTTACTTTCATATCCGCTCTAAAATTTAAACTATCCTATTATATATATAAAAAAAAAAACTATAGCCAAAATCGAAAAGTAAAAGCTAGCCTCACTGTCGATAGTCACCAGATATCCTATGCAAAAAAAAGAAAAAAAAAAGAAAAAGAAAAAATCATTCAAAAATATTAAAATCAAAGCGAGAAATATGAAAATGACCCCCCCCCCCCATAGACTTAAAATTAGCGTTTTCATTCCTTCCCGTGTCTGAAATAGGCGTGCATGCATCCAATTCTTTGAATAGCCTTGTATATTATTATATTTTTATTTTCCAAACATATCTTTCTAAATGTAGTTGAATTTGAAAATAAAATTAATCAATTTCTCAACAATTCTTCCTAGTTCTTTTGCGTAGCCCTATACGTAGTCTATCGAATTTATATATATAATCTAGTATGCAGAAATTTAGTTAAAAACGTATATCATAGCTGAAATCTCACTTTCAGCAATCATCCCTAACAGACAATACTTCATATGCAATATTGTATCCAATATCTTTTATGTGCCCCTGTAAATTAAATAAAATGTGATGCACATCATATTATAATGTAAGCATCATATTGTAAACCTCAGTAACGTATATGAATTCCATCTTGTTTGAAATCGTGAAACATAACTAAAACACACTTTGCAAGCAGTTTTTTCTGTAATAAAACTGAACCCTTTTCTGTGACCCTGTAAATGAATGATAAATGCTTTGCTATCCCTTCAGAAAGCATGTTTTACTGCGCCTCATAAATTCATATCAATTTCATTATGTTGTAACAGAAAACGTTATTAAAATACCCCGCAAACGTTTTTTCTTCGTAGTCCATAATGTAACGAAATATACTTTTTAATTCCCCTGTACAAGTACCTATGCTCTTCAATAATGCGAATAAATTGTATGTTTAAAATTGTTTTATGTCATTAAAATACACGCAAATGTATTTTCCCACATAGACCATAATATAAAATACTTTTGAATGTCCATGTAAGTGAAGTATAAAATATTAAAAGGTAATACGTATTAGAAAAAAAAATTGCTAGCTAGTATATTTTTATAAAATGCTATATTTTATCTTACAGTTTCATAACTTTTAGTTTTACATTATTAAAGTTAATGATAAATTTTCGCGTTTCCTAACCGTTGCAAAAAAAAATATCTTTGCGTTACATTTGAGAACCCACGCAGGATACGGGGGAAAAATGTAAACGCTAATGTTAAATATATGGGAGCGTTATTTTCAAATCTCACTTCCTTTTTATCTCACTTCCTTTTTAACATTTTAAAATGATTTTTTTTTTTGTATAGGATAGCTGAAGACGATCTACAACCGGGCTAGTTTTTACTCTTTCGATTTTGGTTTCAGATATTTAAAAAAAAATACTTTTAATTTCGGAACAGGGGTGAATCGTTTCTGAAATTGAAACTTTCCTAATATATATATATATATACTAAACTAAACTCTGCGGCTATACAATCCATGAGGATCAGGGCCGACAGTGCCCATCTCTGTTTTCTTGACCCTAGGCCCGAGGTGCTATACAGCATGCGTCCCGGCCAGGTGGTCAGCCTAACGCGAGACCCTCGGTGTTTAGTTCCCAAGCAAGCTTGGTACTCATTTTATCGACCCCAAAGGGAAGAAAGGCTGAGTGAACCTTGCCCAGTCGGGAGTCGAACTCTCGACCTGCGGTGCGGCAGTCAGATGCCCTGACCACTACACCACTGGGCTTTATATATATATATATATATATATATATATATATATATACCAAAAAACACACACTACTCATCCAATCCCAAAACTACTGAACTACAGAGAAAATTAACAAAATAACCATGGAAAAAACTTACTAACAAAACCATGAACGAAAAGAAAACATTCAATGGAAAACATTCAATATATATATATATATATATATATATATATATAAAATAAAAATCTAAAAAGTAAAATCTAGCCTGGTTGAAGATCGTGCTCAGCTATCCTATGTAAAAAACATCATATTAAAACAAAGCGAGAAATTTTAAATTAACGCCCCCATAGACTTCGTTTTACTTTCTCTCCGTGTCTGAAATGGGCTCTTTAAAAAATATATCTGTTACACAGGACAAATTTCGTTCTCCGACTGTTAAAGGTGTACTGTCCCCTTAAAAATAATAAATATTAAAGTAATGAACTATAAAAATATTTCTTTAAAATTTTGAACAAGTTGATTTACAATTTTAAAGTTAACAATCTTTAAAACTTATTAACTTTAAATTCTGCTGATTTTTAATTAAAAAAACTGTTTTTCGAACGTAAAATGTTAAATTGTCGAATATTTTATACATATACAAGAATAGGAGGCTTGAAAACCAGTCTCCTGGCCAGGCCACAAATATGTTCTAACAAATTATGACTTCGTAATTATTTGTTAACTATTTTAACTTAAAAAATAATTTAAAAAATACTCGTCTATTTTTTTACCATTTTACTTAATAAACTAGGACTGAAATTTGATTCCTTAATAACTTCTATATGTTGTAACTCCCTCTGTGTGGTTCTGAAATTGTTTATATAAACGAAATGTATAATTTCCTTCGTTATTCATAGAAATATAGAATTTAAAATATTTCATTCTTTCAAGAGTCTTTTGTTGAAATTAAACAATAATTTTAGAAAAAAATAAATCCAAGGTTTGAAATAGGAGTGATCTATTTTAACACGATACAATAATCCAATCACAATTAAATCGTTTCCATTTGCTAAAGTGTTTGGATACTAGCCAATCATATTTTTAATAGGCGTGGTTTTCATCGTCTTGGTAGAGGCGGAGAGCATAACATTACGAGGCCATTTTTGACACATTTTTCATCAAAATCTTTGCATATTTTGCTCAGCCTAATTGTAGTAGAACTATTGAAAGCATGTTATTGGAAAGCTTAAACTCTATATTTTCGTTGTTATTAAAAAAATTTTCCTGAATTTTGCTGATATGAATGTTATAAGACTAAAAAGGACACAATACCTCGAATTTCACTGGATCCTAAATTGACAGGATCCTGAGAATTAAACTACAATGAAAATCGGAAAAGTAAAAAATAGCCCGTAAACAGATAGTCCTCAGCTATCCTGTGCAAAAAAAATCATTTAAAAATATTAAAAATCAAGCAAGATATTTGAAAACATTGTTGCCATAGACTTATCATTAGCGTTCGAACTTCAAGCCGTGACTAGTGTGGCCTCTTAAAATTAAATTGTTTGGCGATAAAATGAAATCGTAAATAAACAGATACTATGTGACTCACAAGGTCACAAGTACCGTCATTTTTATAATTACATCTGCTAGTTTTATCTGAAAGTCACATGATGGATGAGTTAAATAAAATAAAAAGTAAATTAAAAAAAAAATGTCACTAAGATATTATCTTATCAGATGTTCTGATGCATTTTTTTTAACCTGACGCAAGCGATAAATTGCCAAATGTAGTTTAAAACTGCAATCTTTCATATTGAATAAATTTTTAAGCATTACAAACATTACCTTTCATTTTTAAATTCGATATTGTCGTTTTATAATATTACCACTCGTCAAAACTATTTTTTCTTTTCTGTTTTTTTTTTTTTTCTTTTAAACAAAATTAATAAAAGTTTTCTTCCGAGATGTACAGCCGTTTCAATTCATTTATCAAGGAAATTTATCGCCAATAAAATAATAGTAACCCTTTCGCCCAAAATAACAGAACTTTCCGTCATAATTCTATAACTAATCTACGTAGAGTTATGTGTTCTAGCTTAAAACCTTCCCTGAAACGATACCTATCCAGCAGTGTAAGTTCCGTCAAAAATCCAAGCAGTAGAACTCGAAATATAGATGTTCGGAACGAAATTTCCGTTTGGATTTTATATATATAATAGATAGTCTTCATCAGGAAAATCAAAGTTTTATTTGTGCTATATTAAAATTGTAAGGATTCCACTTCTATTTACTGATATTTAACCATTTAGATAGATTTAATAACATTTCATTTTTTATTTCCTGTTGCTCTATATTAAAAAAGAAACAGAGTTTAAATTATCAATATTTAATAAATTCACTTGCCTGCGCTTTCTTCCAAGAGTACAGTGAAATTTTCATAATCGAATTGAGTACTCACGCCAGATTAATGTAACGGAAATTCTGTGAATTTCCTGTAAAAACAGGAATCGCAGTTAGATGAAGTGTGATTTTTAGAATGAACATTGAATGCTTATAAAGAATATTTGGTACTTTTCGGTTAGCCGGGCGTCAGTGTTATATATACATATATATATACATACATATATGTATATATACATATATATTTACATATATTAAGTGTGCATATGTACAATATATGTATATATATATATATATATATATATATATATATATATATATGTGCATACATACATGTATATTTACAAATAGACGTATATATAACACTGGCGCCCGGGTAACCGAAAAGTACCGAATATTTAAAAAGATATTTTTACCTTAATTTTTTACTTATTAGTGTTGCAATATTTTTACTTATTAGTGTTGTAAAACTAGTAAATATTATTTTTTAGATTTTTTACTGTGTATTTTACGTTGAGAATTCTCAGTGTTTCAATTAATCAAGAATTTAAATATGTGTAAATTAACAGACAATTTTGGAAAATAGCACGATTATAGTAAAAAAAAAAAAAAAAAAAAAAGGCGTGATTTTCAAGTTGAACAAAATTTGCTAAAAAAAAGAGTGTTACAAAGATATAAAATGCTATAAAAGTGACATAATACCTTTATTACATTTACGCACGTTTCATCGCACAAACGGCGACATTTTCAAAATTTAGAAATATTTTTGCAACATTTAGAAATATTTTTGCAAACAATTTAAAAAAAACAATAACTTGGTAAATAATGTCACGAGACTTGATGCATAATGAAAATTCGTGCAAACATAAAATAAAATGAAATTGGATATTTGTGAGCGTGGATCAATTTTTACTATTGTTACTAAAATTGCATAGCATCTCTTTCCAAATTTTAGTTGACTCAAGGGACACTGAATCATTGCAAATATTCTGGTTACGTAAAAATATCTCTATTGATTCCCGGATAAAGGATGGGAATTTATAGCATTTTTTAGCTTTGTTCTATCATAAGTGATTAGCATACATATTTTTTTATAAAGGAGTGTTTTTTAATTATTTTTACAATTATACTTATATTTATTATTATTTTTTCTTAGCCTGCTCAATCCATGCATATGGATGTTGACATATATGGCACTTTTACCCATAAATTAGTAAAGCCAAAACTGTTAAATTAAATATTTTTATGTGCACACAAAATTTATCCATTGTAACATGGCAGCATTGATTTTCTGAATAATCACTTTCATACTTTCGAAAAATATTTTCTGTCAGTACACATGAAAATTGTGCATTTTAGACATGAAACTGATGCTTCATAAAATCCATGCAACTATATAACGATAGATAAATGCTGTGTAAACACAAAAATACTTGATTTAAAAGTTTAAGCTGCGTACTCTTTATCTAAAAGGTGTGAGAAACGGCCCCAGGATTTGGCAAAGACAACAATCTGGAGTAGAATGGTTTTAAACATTGACAGTAGATGGCAGCATTAAACGAGAGTAGTATAAAGCTGAAATTACGAAATAATTTCTCTCAAACCAATTAAACCTACATAGCTATATGAGTAACTTCAAAAGTTTAACGTCACAGTTTTTATTTTTATTGAAAAAAGTTTCTGTTTTAAATTTATCATTATAAATAGAGTAATATAAAGTTTGTACCTGAATTTAAATTTTAAAAGGTGTCTAAAGTAAGCCATTGTGTGGAGTTGTCCACTTATTTCGCTTGCATTTAAAATTCTGAATCTAAGGAATTCAATATAAAAAAAAATTGTACATTGATCTGAAAAAGTGAACGAAAAAATAACCTTCAGCTCTGTTTTGAAATGTAGTTCTGAAAATTTTTTAGCCTTTTTAATTGATATCAAATCAAAATTAATGTGGAAGTAAATTAAGAAAATAAAAACTACATTTCCTTTTCATGAATTTAGTTTCAGCTTTATTAGTGCTGCCATCTACTGTTATTTGCTTGAAATAAAAGTCTTGGGTTTCAAAATCAATTTCACTAAAATAATAATTATTTTTTAAAAATAAAATACCTAGCACTATTAAATCAATTATTCGACACATGGAGTAAAAAGAAAATTAATAAGAATATAAAGTAATAAAGGCAACTTGATATTGTTAATGCTTAATTTTTTTAAAATTACAATAAAATTCTTAGCATATGATAGCGATTGCACATCCTTTACTTTAGAAGACAGGCAATTCAGATAGCATAAGATGTGAAAACCAAACCATTTTTAATAGCTATTTTTTGCTTCATATTCCTGCTTCAATTTTCAAGGAAAGAAAAGTTACAAATTTTAAAGAAAGAAAACATTATTCTACCGATGCCCATGCGCAGGATTTTCAAAAGGGAGAAATATATATTTTTCATTTTCATAAGTTTAACTTTTTGTACACAATATTAACAATTGCGAAGTAACATTGAAATAATTATGTATTAACTTAAAATAATTAATTTTTAAGATAGTTTAGTATCGATTAAAAGTTATTAATCTTAATTTATGCTTCTTACATATAAACAAAATAACTGTAATGTAAAACCAAGATTTTCATTCGTTAATCACGATGGACAACCACGATTACCGCTTAAATTTAATGACAGATAAAAAAATAATCAAATTATCATGTGTTTTTTATTAACTAAGTAAATGACATAAAATAAATAAAAAACCGCCTTTACAATTTCCTTTTTTTGGTCAAGTTAGGTCAGGTTTAAACTATTTTAGATATTAAAATCTTTGCTCACAGTAAAAAAAAAAAAAAAAAAAAAAAAAAAAAAAAAACACTAGAAAACAGGAATTCTGCTTTTTCAGAATTTAGTGTCGCGCCCGATGACAAAAAAAATATATGTATATAAATATAGATACAGTAGAGTCCCGATTATCCGAATTAATCGAAATTATACCTTTGGGATGGATCATTTACTTCTGACGGACTGATGGCTTCCATTATTATGAAACAGTCATTATAAATGAAGTGTTAGGTGAAAATGAAAGAGCAGTCGTAAAAAGTTAGAACTCTGATTTTCCGGTCAGAATGGGGGAAAAAATGGTTTAAATGAATTGGCATTTTTAAACCCCCGGTACGATTATTTGGAATTGGCATTTTTTGAAAAAAAAAATTATGGCCATTTTTTCCCCCATTCTGACCAGAAAATCAGAGTTCTAACTTTTTACGGCTGCTCTTTCATCTTCACCTAACACTTCATTTATAATGACTGTTTCATAATAATGGAAGCCACCAGTCCATCATAAGAAAATAACTCGGTGAAACCGGAAACTCCTATAATCGGGACTCTATTGTAGTTCAGTTTTAAGACTTATACGCGATTTTATTTTACATAAAGTGACGTCATCCGCTGAAGAATTCATCATTCTGCGATCCAGTGTTAAACAACTTCTACAGTAAAGTACCCTTAGGACGTCACTATCGCTGAATAATACACAAATCCAAAAAAAGAGATTTCGTCATTCAAAAAAGTTGACCAAAAATGGGCTATCTAAAGATTCACAGGCCTTCATTTGTTTGTATTATTAATATAGATATTTAAAATTAAATTTAGTTTCTAATAGCTCCCTGTTTTATCAGAAATCCTTCATTTATATTTTTTTCAAAATAGCACGTATTTTAAATAATTTTTTTTTCAGTTTTTATGGGAAAATGGCAACAAACTATTTTTCTTTCACTTTCTACAGAATTGAGTTCTTCCGTTGCCAATATTAAGCAAATGGCTCTAAACCTACAAAAAATCTTAAAAATAAATGGAGATACAGTTTTCAAACAAAATGCATTTAAAAGAACTTTTTTTTTGTTCCAATACGACGGTATAAAAATCGAAAATGTGCGATGCTTAGAGGTTAAAAAAAATTTCTATAGAGTATTTAAACGTACTGCTTTTTTTTACGGCTGGCTTCTGTAAGGTAAGGTTATTTTTTGGAGACGTCACAAAATAAACTAGGAGAAAGAAATAGCATACCGTACCGGGGGCAAAAAAAGAAAGAAAAAAGAAAGAAGAACTTCCCTCTTGAACTTGGCCAAATTCTACTCTTGATTAGATTGAACAAATTTTATTTTAATTACTTGTATTTTTTTTTTTTTTTTTTTTTTTTTTTAAGCAGCAGTAAAAATAATTTCACAAAGTTACAGTAGTGTCAGATTTTTTAACACTTTCCAACATAGTTGAAAAGTGTTTATGAATTGGGTTTGTCTGTCCGTGCTCTAACTCACGTAAATATAGTCGGATAGACATGGAATTAAAATATGTTATTGAGACTTACTGTGGCATGTTCGGTATTGAAAATGAAGTGTTTATAGTTCTTTTTCAGGGACATTCAAGAGAATTTCGTTACATTACGGCCAATGGGAAAAATTATCTGCGGTGGTTTTTAATGATGTTTCAGGATTTCAAACACGTTGTAACTTATATATATCTCTGAAGTGCACTACAAGATGCTTACTAGAATATGGTATGCATAGCATTCATTGTTTATTTACAGGGACACTCAAAATAATTCCGTTATACCACAGTCTCTGGGGATTTGCGATGTAATTTATTCATGTTGCACTATTTCAAAAGTATCGAAATTGATATATATCTCTGAGGTGCACTCCAAGATGCTTACCATAGAATAGGGTATGCATAGCATTCATCGTTCATTTACAGGGACACTCAAAGGAATTCCGTTATATTACAGTCTATGGGGATTTGCGATGTAATTTATTCATGTTGCACTATTTCAAACGTATTGAAATTGATATATATCTCTGAAATGCACTACAAGATGCTTACTATAGAATAGGGTGTTCATAGCATTCATCGTTCACATACAGGGGCACACAAAATAATTCGATTACAATTCTATCTATGAACAATACTTGATGGAAGTGCGTTTTCCGTTGTGGTATGCGTTTAATTATTTAACTTTTTTGTGTGTGTGTGTGTGGGGGGGGGAGGGGTATTACTTAGTGAGTAAAAATTCTAATGATCATATACAGGGCTGCACAAAACATCTACAATACATTTTCGTTTTATGTTGGAAATTGATGAAGGGCATTTTAAACTGTTCTATGTATTTCCTAACTGAACTGAAATACAGCATAAAATGTATTATATGATAAATCTGTAGACATATACAGGGTTGCACAAAATATTCAGATATTATTTCGACTATTAATTGTAATTGCCGAAATTGTATTTTCAAATGTGTTATACATTTTACAAACCGCTTATTTAGACATTGTTTTTACCTTATTAAAATGTGAGTTTTATTATTATACTTGTATTCTAAATGTTTTGGAAAGTGTTTCGTAATCTATGTTTGACGCATGATTTTACAATCTTGATTTTTATTTGATTTTTAATTTTTAAGTTAGTTACAATTTTATACTTCTTTTTCTTTATAAATATTTTCCACTGTCCCACCCCCCTCCCCTTGAGGTATGCATATTTTTTATACCTTCATACTTACCATAAATCCTTAGGAAAAATTTTAATTTAACTTTTTTAAATTAAAAATTTCACTATTTAGCCATGTTTCAAATTTGATATATCTTTTCGAAGGAAAATCCATTTTGCACGATTTTCCATTTTTAAGGATAGAACAAAATATGTCATATCTTTTTTAGATACCCTGTATTATATTTTCGTAGATTGTTAAACATTTGTGTTTTTTTTTTTTTTTTTTTTTTTTGCAGTGCACCCCTTTCTAATTAGGCGGAAAAAAAAAAACTTGTACTAATCATCTTGGACAATGTTTTCTGTTAACCCTTTCGCGGGCGGTGTCCTTAAAAAAGAACACCTAATTTTTATCTAATGGCCAGAAAAAAGTGTCGTCATAAGCGGAGTGTCGCTATAACCGGAGTTGAAGAAAAGTATGTTTATAAAAAGCTGTAATTTTAATTAATTTAAGACAATTTTAAATTCATAACTGTTCTTGCAGTTTTAAGCAATAAAACATAATTATTAAACAATCTAAACACAAAAACAAAATTGAAAAGAATAAAAATCAGATTTATGATATGACTTGTTTTTTTCTTGTTACATGAAATATTGATGAATTAAGGTTTGCTTATCCCTAGATGTGTTTCCTACAATTCTTTATTCAATATTATACAATGAATTGTAATTAATATTCGTTGTTTCAGAAATGGATGTTAGATAATTTCTGATCGTTTCAATGCAATGCAATGCATCGGTTTTAGTCGGGTGAAAAACGCCCGTGTAACCACAAGAAAGCTCCGCCTGACCAAAAAAAAAAAAAAAAAAAAAAAAAAAAAAAGACCACGAGTACACTCATAGATCTATCTGAAGCTTAAGTGGCTCATTCATAGTGTGTGGCTTTATTTATTCAGATAAAGGATTGAAGTAAAATTTCTCATTTATCTTAGTTGATATTTTATACACTTTTGTGAAAATATATTTCTTACCACTTAATTTCCGTGCTTATAAGATGGATTATGAAAAATCGACACTTTTCCTAAACCGTCGGGATATCCGGAGTGGTAAATTATTTAACGACGTAAAATCCGGAGTTTGTTTACATTAAAATCATATACAGAAAATCGGGACTTTGAAAAACTGACGTCATAAGCGGGGTGACGTGAAAACCGGGTGTCGGGATAACGAGGTCCAACTGTATTAATATAATTGTTTTTATGATTGTATTTAGAAACATAATTTAACGAAAGCATACTAATGAAACAAAGTAGTTATTTTCAAATAAATTTAACTATTAGGATATCAGCAATTAATAAAATATTTGTGAGAATGCTTCACTTTACATTATTTTGATTAGCACAAGATCAAAATTATAATTATTTTAGATAGATGGTTTAAAATACTAAATGTTTGAGAATTGTAATTATAAAATTATTGCGATAGTGGTGGATTTAGAGGAGTAATAATAATAAAAAAAAAATATCTGAAAAAAAAGTTTTGAAATATTAATGCATAGATTCGTATATTTCGCACAATTTTTAACAGTTGAACTCCCCGAAACTACTTGATATGTTACTTGTACTAATTAGTATTACAAATATCAAAGAAAGAATACTGCGATTTGAATGTTTTAAATGCTAAATAAAATCATTTAAAAATAGAACTGCGGAACTACCGTTTGAGGCCACTGATCTGCAGATTTACTAGTTTCATTACTACTATAAATTTAATTAATAATATATTATTTTTTTCAGCTATGAATAAGCAAATATTTAAAACAGAAATTAATAGATTTTTTACAACTTCTGTAACTTAGTTGTTTTTATTTAAATGGGGAAGAATTGAGCACTATGAGCCCCTCTTTCCCTATTTCCATAGACAATATTCTTTGACGCTTTTCTGACATCTGGATGGTAACCCCATCCAGACTGCACTTTTTATTGAAATACTTTTCTTGAAATACTATTACTTTTATGCTCTACTGTTTTAGGATTTTAAAATTTTATTTTCTGCCTTACTTGAGTATATCTGGATGGGATACCCCATCCAGATTGCTTTTCTATTTCCCTTTTAACGCATTTAATTATTTCAATGTCAATATCTTAAATTAATCTTTTATGTGTTTTAGTATTCCTTTTGGCGCAGCATGTCCCTTAAGGGATTTTGCGTCATAAAATCCCATACAACCAACCAACCAACTTTAAACAATATTCTACTCCCTGCTTTGTTTGATTGAGTGCTAGATTATAAAATATGCAAGGCAGAGTTATAAAAAAAAATAATTAAAATATGTAAAATTTTATTAACCACTGGTGTTATTACATTCTGGTAAGTGCAATTAAAAATTAAATTTGATTATTTCGGTTTTCAGCTAAAAGTCAAAATACTTTATGCCCTATAAAAATTACCGAAATTACATTTTAGCAATGTCTTTAGCAATGTCTGATTGGTTTCATTAAGAGTGTCAACAATAACCCCTATTATAAAACATGCAAAGGGGAATTATGAAAAAAAAATAATAATAAAAGCTAATTTTTTTTTTTTTTATATAAAACAAAAACATTGAAGGGCACATCTATCCTACATTCCAGTTTCTGTAACAGTAAATTTTATTATAGAAGGATTCCACATTAAAAATAACAAAATATAAAATAATGATAATTCATGAATATTACATCAATCACAATTGTATGAAAATTATACACTAAACAAAATTTAAACTATCCAAGATATGAATTCAGAAAGAAAAAATAAATTTCGAAACGGAACGAAAAAGGGTAAAATTAATACAAGTTAGTAAAATGTGCTACATTTTACTGCAGAGTCTGTATGGTCCTTGAAAGTCCTTAAATTCTTCAAAGGTAATTTTTTGTCCTTAAAAGAACTTATTTTTATGCAAAATCTTCAAAAAGTCATTAATTTTATTTTTGTATTATTTCTTAATTAGGGTTGAAACTCTTCTGCGTTTCTTTGAATTTCTAAATCAATTCTTCCCTCCCCTACTTCCGAAATTTCACTTCCCCCCCCCCCCGTACACACACAGTATCAAAATTAAACACCTTTAAAATACCTTAAAATTTTTAAAAACTTTTTCTGCTTTTTTTTTTGTTTTATAGTCACAATAAATAATCAATCATAAATTTCGTTAACAATTCACATTCATTTATTTAAAATTTCCTCTAAATTAACCTTTTCCAAAATTTCACTTCCCCTTTTTACTCCTCTTTCCTTTACAATACCCAAAGTTTAAAAACTTTAAAACTCTTTTTTTTTAAAGAAATTTATGCTTCATTTGTCACTTTATTGTAATCGATCATAAATTTCCCCCCTCCCCTCCAGAAATTGACGTACCCTCTTCTCTCCCCCCTCCCTGCCAAGCCCATAAAATTTAAAATCTTTAAAACTTCTTAGTTTATTATTTTTGTTTTACCTATTTTGTGCTGTTTGGATCTTCTAGCAGACGAAAAGCAAGAGCGCCTTAGCGCGTGCGCAAATTTTGTGATTCTACGTTGCTGCAAGGACCATTCCCCGAGGCAAAAGCTAATCGTGAACGCTCCACTATAGTATAGCGTCTAGAATATATTGTGTAGAAATCAGTTATCCCAGTAATACTTAAAAAGGTGCTAAAATATTGGATCCCTTAAATGTCAAACGATGCTGAAATCCAATGAGTCGACTACAGCGACATCTGCAGGATATTTTCGAATACTCCAAGACGATTTGGTCTAGAGTTAGACGCTGTAATAATACGATATTTACTTTGAAATTTGAAAATATACCGCCGATGTCGCTGCGATCGACTCCCTGGATTTCAGCATCATTAAACATTTAAGGGATACAACTTTTTAGCGCTGTGTGGATAGCAGATTTCTACACTATATATTCTAGACCCTGAAACTACAGCGCCTAGAATATATAGTATGGAAATTGGCTATCCCTGTAATGCTTAAAATAGCGCTAAAACATTGTATTCCTTAAATGTGCAACGATGCTGCTGAAATATACATATCGCAGCGACATCTGCAGGATATTTTCTAAAACTTCAAGAATATTGCTAGTCTATACAATGTAATACGAAAATCTCTGCGATCGACTCTTTGAATTTCAGCAGTATCGTCGCATATTTAACATTTAAATGCGCGATTTTTTATTTTGTTTCGAAAAAATTATATATGATTCTCTGAAAGGTTTATTACGAAGGAAAAATAATGAAAAAAATCAGAGATACATTTTTCATAAAATACATCAATCTTTTCTTCTGTTGCACATCTGCAAGACAAGTAAAAACTACTGTCGTGTGACTGTTTTACGCTAAAATAATGCAAATTAGTAAACATTTTAATAAGCATGTCTCCAAATACCTTATTTTATATTATTATTGTAACGCTCGAACAATACACACTCCATCATATTTTCTCTGCAGCTTCAAGTATTTTAGTATCTGAATTAAATGAAGATATTCAAAAGAGAAATAATTCTAATAATTATTATTGAAAAATAAAAATCGTTTGCTTTATTTTATACATTTATATAGTTGCACTGAGCTATTTTATTATTGAAGTTATTATTATAAATGAGTGCTTGGCATTATTTTAATTATTATATGAAAAATTAATTGATATTATTGTGTAAAAAAAAAAAGAAAAGAAAAAAAAAGGCAAATAGTTGGTGTCATTATATTGAGTTTTGAAAGATATTGTACGTTATTTATGTTCTATATATGTTATAAATTACGTAAAAGTAAATTATTTTCCTAAGAGTTATTCGTAACACGAATTAAGTTTGAAGTTAGCTAAAACATAGTTAGCTGAAATGATGACGTTTCTTTCTAAGGGTAAGAAAATTGATTTAATCACATTAGCTTCAGAATTAAAAGTAGAAATAAGTAGCGATGATAAAGTCCTCGAATTATATTAATAAAATTGTAAATAGTGAGGCATTTAAAGATAACACAGATTTTGTACAGGGAATTTTTGAAATTATCGTAGAAGAAAGAAAGACTCTTGATGAAGAGAAACGTTTAGCCAAAGAAAGAGATTTTGAGCTACAGAAGCTCAGGTTAGAAGCAGGAACAAGAGATGTTGTTGCAAATACAAGCAAACCTCTAGAAACTTCTTCAATTCGCGTTGAGTTGAAAAAGATTTTACCCGATTTCAATCCTGAAAAGGATGATATGAATTTATTTTTAATAACTTTTGAGAGGCAAATGAAACTTTTAAAGTTTTCTAAAGAACTGTGGATTACGCATTTAATTGGAGTCCTTCCAAATGAAATCGGCAAATTAATAGCGCGTGAACCGGAAGAAAAATTTGAGGATTATTCTTATATTAAAGATATATTGTTGCAGAGGTTCAAGTTAACTGCTGAAAGGTTTAGAGTTTTGTTTAGTCGACATCCAAAGCGAACCGATATTAGCTGGAAAGAATATTATTTTGAAATTAGAAGCTATTTTGAGGGATGGCTATTCGAATTAAATATAAATTCCTTTGAAAAATTATCGGAATTAATTATTGCTGACCAATTAAAGAAAAAGGTTTTCCCTGATTGCAAAGAACATTATTTAGACCAATGGGAGAATTTAACAGATCCTGTTGAATTAGCTGAAAAGTTAGATTTATATGATAATTTGAGGTCACACAAATTAGAAATAAAGAGATCAAATAAAATCAGTGAGGTCGGGAATTCTAATCGCTTTGAAAAAACGCCTTTAGATTTTACAAGAAATGAGTTTGGTAAAATTGGCAATCAAAAGGAGTCCAAGAGAAATAAAATTAATTACCTTTCGAATTTAAATTTTCGAGCAACAAGTTAGGTTGAATGAACTGCTTGAAAAAATTACTAGTAGCTTCCAACTAAGGGAAGAGACTACACCTAAAGTTAAACATTATATTGATACAGGATCACGGATGGGCATAATTTTATCTGATGAAATTGATAGTCCTGCACATGATAGAAAAGGCTATGTAAAAGATTGCCGTAGGAATTTCGATTATAGGGGTAAGAACAGAAATTTTAATAGACCAATTGTTTAACAGAAACAATAATAGATATGGCCAAAAATATGTTAAACAGTCATTTAACCGTGGAAATTACAATAAAAATAGTTATGAGAAACCTGGTTCTGAGATTTCTTACCAAGATGAATCAGAGATTCCTCAAAATTTTGAGACTAAAGATTCTTTAATATCTCAAGATATGACAGAAAGTGAAGGTTTGGTGAATAGTTCATCGGATATGGTTGAACCTAATGATGCATCTGAAATGCTAGAAAGTGCTTCATTTACGTCAAAAGTAAAGTATAATCCAAAATTTCCTCCTAGGTACAAAAATAGAGGCTACTATCATGTTTTATTCCAAGATTTCAATGTGCGTACTATTAGACGCGGACAATACATCGAGTCTTTACGAGATTTCTAATCACGTTCTATGAAACATTGCAGAATCAACAGTGTGGCTGGTCGCTGTAATTCGATTTTTCAGTTAATCAGTATCACAAATTGGAGACTGGAAAGCGATTTTTTTACGTATTCCTATAAAAAGAATTTCAAAGGTGTTGTGTCTGGACATTTAAGAGGCCACTTCTGTGGCTATGTCTGGACATTTAGGTATTCGAGCTTCTCTTCCAATTAAGTTTACACTTCATTAAAAAAAAACTTTGATATTTTCTTTATGGAACATAAAAAACCGTAAGTGCATATAAATGTTTTTTTAATTATTTTTTTAAATTGTAAAAATACATTTCAGACACCCTGTATATCTAAATCTGTGAACGAGAACAAATTAAATGTTTTTGAAATGGAAGCTCATATAGAGCTGATTTTAACACCCTGACCTCCAAGCTTAATTTCGTCAGTGAAGGGACATACAAGACTAAGCAGTGTAAAATGTTTGTATTGTAGCGATCTCATCTCACTTGATCAGCATAAAGCGAGTTGCTTGCTTAGAGTAACAGGCTTGGCCGTTTGCTCGACGCTAACGTTCTCGCCTCTTGATCGTGAGATCCCTGGTTCGTATCCCATTGGCGCCAATTCACACTTCCTTCAATGGTGACCCGAACAAACACGCAAACAACAACCTTCAACAAAAATCATCTCTTCTCATAACCAACAGATGGCAGCATCAAATAAATCATCTCCAGCAAGTAAAACCTGTGAAACGCTCATAGCACATAAGCCTGTCATATGGCGCATCACACATGCATACGTCAGCATCACTCACGAGTGCATATCACTCATTAGATGTCAGCAATACGTCTTTCTCACTGAGGATGGAGTGTGTAGCGATCTCATCTCACTTGATCAGTATAATGCGAGTTACTAGCTTAGAGTAACTGGCTTGGCCTTTTGCTCGACGCTAACGTTTTCGCCTCCTGATCATGAGATTCCTGGTTCAAATTCCATCGGCGCCAATCCATTATTCTCCTCAGTATCATAAAACTCACCTTCGACCAATTCTCTGTTATATCAGCTGCATATCGCAGACTAAACCTGTTCAAATATGCAACTATTACTGTGTAGTGAACGACGTAAGGCGTATAAGTTATGGTCGTTGATTACTGAAATGAGAGGACGTACGCCCTGGAGGTCAAGAGGTTAAAGGTGTAAGTTAAACTGGAAAGGGGCAATTATAATATTTCTGAAGGAGGAATATTGCAATTTTTTGAAGAAACAAAATAAACCCTATTTTAGCTGGATGACGAAATTCAAAAGATAGACGTAAGTCTCAAAATCAGCATTTTAAAATCCATTGTGATTATTCAAGTCGTATTGGAGAAAGTTATACGCAAGATTAGAAAATTTTAGAACGTCAGAACCAGTGGTGGGATTCAGCCAGTTCGCACCGGTTCGGTAGAACATGTTGTTAATTTGTGTTGAGTTCGACGAACTGGTTGTTAAAATGATATTTCAAATGCGAAAATCGCATTTACATTAATTTGCTTTCTTTAAATGTTTATCTGCACAACATTGTTTTCTAGGTATAACTCTGTGATAAGTCCTGATTAATTTCATTTAATAAAATAATATTTCATTTGGAGCAATAATATATTTTTTCTTCATCAGTCCCGTAAGAAAAAATTCAACTTAAAAAAACGAAATTTTGAAGAATTTTGGTAACTAAACTAACAGCCCCAGGGTAATCCTAGTTATATGGCAAAGTTATTAAAAATTACACTTACTACTTATCTATACTAATAAAAGAAAGTTTTGCTCTGTCTGTCTGTGTGTGTGCGATGGCCAGCAAAATTTATTCGAGACTGAAAATTTTTTTAAGGCTAGTTTTGTGAGGCTATGTATATGATATATAGATTTGTATCTATTAACTACATGCATGCCAAAATTTAGTTCACTTAAGAAATATATATACTTCAATTGAAAATTCCCCCTCAGCAATTTCCTCTAATAAGGAGAATGATACGTGAATACTTTTGTGCAGCCCTGTATATGAGGTGTAGAATTTATATATAACGAGTAACATGCAAAAATTAATTAAATTTAAAAGCGCATACCGAATTTTAAATCGTACACTCCAGCAACTATTACTCAAAGACAGTAAGCATTGTAACCGATTTCTTTTGTGTGTCTCTGTAAGTGAATGAAAAAAGCTATGAATGCCCTGTTCTAATGTTATCTTAGTGAAATTCAGTGATTTATATCAGTTTCAATACATCTGAAATAGCGTCATGTCATTAAACTACTCAGCAAACGATTTTTCCCCGTATACCATAATGTCATGGAATACTTTTGAGTGCCTCTGTAAATGAACTGTTAATCCTAGATGCTTCATATACAATACCAAACATGCTTTGGCGACCCGAAATAACCTTTATCAATTGCATGAAAATCCGAGTATATTTATGGGAGTTAGAGCACGGACAGACGGACAGACGGCCTGACAAACCGAATGCGTAAACACTTTTCAACTTTGTTGGGAAGTGTTAAAAAAGATAAGATTTTACTGAAATTCCAGTTTTGCTATCGTTATCAATAGATATAATTATTCTGTTAATCGCAAGAAGTATATCATTAAACAATTTTAACTACATACCAAATAAAAAATGTAGTTCATTTCTGTCATCATTATGATTCTAATATTAAATTACACTGCTCAAAACAATTAAAGGATATTGCAGTTTTAGGTGGATTTTGTATCTGGTAAACTGTTTAGTGGATTGATACATGGTCGACAGACATAGTAGGTTATATGAGAATAAATTACACATGTTTGGCAGAAAAAAATGCATTTTATTGCGCATTTGTGTACTAAAGGAAAAAAACACAATTTGGGCATATGAGAAAAAAGGAATAAGAAAAGGTGTTTTCTTCAAAGAAAATCATTTTCAGTAGAGGGTATGGTTTCCACGGGCGGCCAGCAACGTTGAACATCTTTGAGGCATGGACTCAATGAGGCTATTAATGACGAGTTGGGGTATTCTGCCTCACTCATCCAGAAGAGCTCTTTCCAGTTCTTGGAGAGTTTGTGGGGGTTGTTGGCGGCTAGAAACTCGTCTTCCTAGAGCGTCCCAAACGTGCTCGATTGGATTCATGTCTGAATAACACGCTGGCCATTCCATTCGAACGATTCCTTCCTCGAAAAGGAAATCCTCCACCAGGTTTGCACGATGTGGCCTGCAGTTATCGTCTATTAAAATGAAGTTATCTCCGATTGCTGCAGCGTAAGGGACTACAATAGGTCTGAGGATCTGATCCCTATATCGGCGACCAGTCAGAGCTCCATCTCAAATGATGTAGAGGTCAGTGCGCCCGTCAATGGAGATGCCACCATACACCAACACTCCTCCACCGCCAAATCTGACACTTTCGTGCACGAACGCAGGATTATTCCTACTGCCACGGTCCCTCCAGATGAAAATACGCCTATTATCCGGATGCACAGAAAAACGGGACTCGTCAGAAAACAGAATATTGCTCCATTCATTTCTCCTCCAGTTGACATGCTCGGTTGACCACTCCCTGCGGTCGCGACGATGCCTTGATGTTAATCTAACACATACCATCGGTCGGCGAGCATACAGACCTATAGCATGGAGCCGGTTTCGGACAGTCTGAGTTGAAATCGTGGTGCCTGTAGCCGAGCGAAGGTGTTGTTGGAGAAGAGTAGCGTTCATGGTTCGGTGTCTCCGAGCTGTTAACGCTAAATACCGATCTTCATTGGGCGTTGTTGCCCGTCTACGACCTTGCCCTGGTCTTCGGCCTGCACATCCACTCTCCAAAAAACAGTTCCAGATCCTGGAAATGACACTTTGTGACACTCCAATGGCTTGCGCTACTTCGGCTTGAGTTTGGCCCCCTTCTAACCTACCAACAATTCTAAAAGCTTCTGAATCTGTCAAATGACTTCTCTGAGACATCGTGTTCATCGAAACAAAGCAATCACTGAATGCCGATCATCCTTGTCTTCATTCTCTTTTATCCAGTTGAAAGTCAAATTTCATTCGCTGCCGCTGAAGCGATGTTTTTGACGTCGAACTCAAAATTTGCATACTCCACAGTTTGAAAACCAGAAAAATTTGCATTTGTGATTCTCTTCTTCTATTTTCGGCAAAAAAATTTCGTTTATATCTTTATTTTATATAAAACTTCAAATATCCTTTAATTGTTTTGAGCAGTGTATATAGAGGATAAAAATTAGGTATTCGATCGTAAGTCCATGGAGGAAATTATGCAGATAAATGAATAGACAAAAGATTCTCTATAACTAAGCTAATGGTAGCGATATTTCGTGTATTTAGAGGAACAATCAAATTTGATATCAGCGTGAAATATATACACCGTATGGCCATTAATCACAGGACACTTTCAATTTTATGCATTTTGTCGAATATTTAAAGATATACATGTCGCATTTTTTTTTTGGAACTTCAGGACTCTGAAGAATATGTTTGACTTTATATTTATCAACAGCGATTTGCGAGAAGGATAATTAGGGGGCCAACAAAAAAAAAAATCAAAGAAAATAATATTTGTGATCATCCTGTAAAATAAAACGCACGAAATGGTATATCGCTATAGCTAACGAATATATGGGTATTGTACAGTCGTGGAAAAAAAAAAAAGTAAACACACCCCTACTAACTCCTCAACAAATTATCGTAGAAGAAAGTAACTGGTACCGAACGATTGGGGATAAAGTCTACTTTTAGATGATGCATATAATATTTGCTTAGGGGGCCATCTACATATTAAAACGAACCATAACTTTCTTTTTTTTTCAATAGCAGTATACAATTCTGACAGCATAAATGAACTCTACACCTTTCAATTAGCCAAAAAACAAATTTTTATGTAATTCGTACCATAAGTTTCTGAGAAATTAATTATTTTAAAACGAGCGTATTTTAAGAGCTGTATCCAAATTGAAGTTCGGAATTCGATTGTTAACTGAGATAGCCCCCATCTTGATCAAGGCACCTTAAGAAGTCAATGAAGTCTGCTAGATTACAGGACAGCATAAGAAATTTCGAAATATCTAGTCACTTCTATCGTAGACGGCCCCTTAAACCATCATTTTGCCGTTTTTTAAGCATAATTTGAAAACTACTTGGAAGAAAAATGTGAAATTTTGGATTTCCATAAAGCAGGACTTAATAAATCTAAATCCATCAAAAAAATTGTAGGTTGCAATTCATAACTTTTTCGAATATTAATTTCATAATTCATAAATCATATCATAAAATTATAAAAAATGCAAATTCAACGTATTTATGTTTGGGTATATTAATATTATTGCTACACAAAAAATTAGCACATTCGGATTATAATTTCAGGAGATATAAATAAAAATATTAAAATGTAATTTAACATTCGAAGCACTCAATTTTGAATGTCTATAATTCAAAAACTTACCATTCAAATGACTTGAAATTTCGTTTATAGGCATAGTTTGAACCGAAGATTTGAAATATCTCGTTAAATTTGGGTATTGCTTTTGAAAAAAATAAAGTTTGGATTCGTTTTAATATCTAGATGGCCCCCTAAGCAAATTTTATATACATAATTTAAAAGTAGACTTTATTTCCAATCGTCCGGTACCAGTAACTTTCTTCTACGATAATTTGTTGAGGAGTTAGTAGAGAGTGTTTACTTTTTTTTTCCACGACTGTACAATATGTGTATTCATTTGTGGAAGAAAGCATGTATATTCATGGAGATATCGATTTTTTTTTAAAGTTCAAAAAATTCTTGCACGTTTTTACTTTTTTCTATCTTTACAAGAAGAAAGTATTGGATATGTGAAAATTTTCGAATTCCGGTATGCGACGGATTTATACATTTTAGGGGTCAGAGATCCCGAAAAAGCTGTTTTTACAAAATGTCTGTCTGTGAGTATGTCTGTGAATCTCTGTCTATGACACAAATTTTGTGGGCACTCTATCTCAAGAACTAATAAATGGAATTTAATGAAATTTAATATTCAGTTAGTCCTTGATATAAATTGGTGCCGATCACATTTTGGTGTAAATCCCCAGCAGGTGGCGCTGCTATATTGCATTATTCATAATTTTCACAATGGCTATATCTCAAGAACTAATGCACGAATTTAATCAGACTTAATATTCTGTTAGATTCTGATATAAATTAGTGTTGTTTAGTTTTTGGTGTAAATCGCCCAAAAGGTGGCTCTACTATGCTGAATTTTTTACGATTTCCGCAATAGCTGTATCTCAAGAACTAATACATGAATTTTCATCAAACTTTAGATTCAGCAAGTCCCTGATATAAATTGATCCTGATAAGTGTTTGGTGTAAATTGCCCAACAGATGCCACTGCTATGCAGAATTTTTCACGATTTCCCTAATAGCTCTTTTTAGAAACTAATGCACGGATTTTCATCAAACTTCAAATTCAATTAGTTGACATTTAGAAGTTCACATAAGTTGTTGCTGATTAGATTTTGGTCTAAATCACCTAACCGCTGGTGATGTTATGCTGCATTTTTCAGGAAGCATTAACATATATGAAATAGAAGAAAGTTTTGGGATTGTCACATATCATTAGTTTTCTTGTATCATGCAGGGTTTTTTACCAAATCTAATGCCAGTCTCAAAAAATATGACAAAATGTAGTAGAAATAATCTAGTGTAGTAATTGGAACGTAAATATATTAAACATTTGATGAAATATGAGCAGTTGTATGAAATATTTTTTATCTGCGCATGTGTGCACGATAAAAAATATTTTTTTTTCGCGTTTTAATAATCAACACTATGGAGCAACTTATAAAAAAAAAGCCCGTCAAATATCGTGAAAATTCAGAACGATATGGGCGATATACTGAACTTATTTTTAGTTGTTCTCTAAAAGCTGCTGAAAGATAAGGGATTTTCACTTATTGCCATTTTTTTATTAAGCGGCTTTCAGCAAAGGGTTTATATTTAACGAGTGTCAACGAGTAGATTTAGAAGAAATGCTTGGATTTTGATACTTCTTTTTTTCTTGGAATAGGCTCGTAATGATGCTTTTCCATGAAGAACTAAAGCATCAATAAAAAACGAAAATGAAAAAAAAAAAAAAAGATAAAAACGACAATTCATGGAAAAACCCCTTATCATTTATTTGTTTTTAGAGAACAACTAAAAATCAGCTCACTCAATTGCCGATATCTTTCTGAATTTTCACAATATTTGACTGTTTTTTTTGTGAGTTGCTCTATAGAATTGATTATGAAATCATGAAAAAAATTTTTTTTTATTGTGCGCGCATGCGCAGATAAACATTATTTCATACAACTGTAATATACGTTGATGTCGGGATCGCAGATTAATTACCAGAAAAATAAATTTAAAATACTATTAAAAATGCTATTGAAACATCAGGTAATCAAAATGCCATTCCGTCATCAAGTACGGCCATGATCGTAAGAAGTTTGTCTGAAAAAAGGCATAAATTGGCAACAAATGAAAATTTTAAGAATTAAAGTTAAATCTATTCAAAATAATTAATTAAGAAAATGTTGCCATTAATTAATATTCGAAACGGAAGCTGAAAAATAAAAAGTAATAAAGACTCACCCCTTTGTGAAGTGACAACTCATAGATGATCAATCAATATATTTCATTCTTGCACAAAACAGAACATATTTTTTACCTGGCCAGGAATTATTTATACCTTTAAATGCTGTGAAATATTTTTTAAATAAATTTTTGATAAAATTAGTATTGATAATTAGTTGATCACATATATTTATTAGATACATTTTCTGATATTGACTGTTGATGTTCTTAAGTTCAGGAAAGTATTAGTCTATTGAAGTTCAAGAGAAGTAAATCACAAATCTGTACTGTAGAATATATCGATTAGTCCAAATTAGATAGAAAATGTCCTTTGGGCTGGGTGTGCATTATCTCCTCTGTCATTAATGGAAAGTCACTATGGTGAGAAATATTGAAATATCTAGATTGTTAATGACATTAGAAATTATAAACCACGGATTCCATGACGTGCTTTTTCTAGATATTAATCCACTATTGAAGATTTATGAAAATATGCAGGAACAGGAAAATTGAGAAATGCACATTATCAGTGGAGCTCGGTATAGCATATGTTGTTATGAACGGGAAAAGGACGTTTCCTGGAACGATGTCAGTTTGCAGATAAATCCGCTAGAAGCTCCAAATTCTTTTTAGAGAGATCCTTACTAAGCTCTAGAACATTGTTAATTAAATTATGAAATCATCTTTAACTCAAAAAACTGAAGATGGGACACTTGCAGACATAGTTAAGACGTTAAAAACTCTTCTCAGAAAAAAAGCAGATCTGGGTTCATAAAAGGACGCTATATCTCACAAAACTTTTCTTCCTCTGGGGCCAGAGCCCTAAACATACCTCTGCACTTCAAACTACATCGTTGACAAGTGAGAGAGACGAAGAGCACATGGCCCCAAAGATCGTTGGACTGACGCTAAACTCAAATTTAGCCAATGAGCGATCGGCACGCATGCTTCTGAGACGCATCGATAACGATTTTCATCGCAATCGAAATATCGATAACGATTTTCATCGTAATCGAAGTTGCATTTCCCTCGCATTCCTGAGTCGCGGAGATGTCTCTGCCTGATACGAAATCAAGATGGAGGACCGAGGCTAACGAGAAAGACAGGCTACCGAGGTGTGTCCTATTCTTCTTTTTTTTTACAGACCACTGGAGTCACGTGATGCTCCTTTCGCACACCTTCATTGGTGCATTCGAGCATCACGTGACTCCAGCGGTCTGTAAAAAAAAAGAAGAAACGGACCCACCGCGGCAGCCTGTCTTTTTCGTTAGCCTCGATGGAGGACAGAGTGACGTCACGACGTTGTTTTCCTCTCCGAAGGGAAAATACCTAAAAAATACCGATTTAATCCACACAATACTAGAAACATCAGCACCAGAGGACTCATTTCTTGATATACAACAAAATCTAATCTATCATCATTTTGGGAATCCAGATACAGAGCAAATCCACTCGAGAATAAATCGGGACCCTATTACAAATGAAGATTTTAACAAAATTAAAATCAATATGAGGGAACACAAATATGTTATCAGCCAACAAAATCCTAAAAAAGCACCAGGGTATGATAGAATTGACATAAAAATAATAAAGAATCTAACTAAACGATATCCAAAACTGATGCTACTCCTTTACAATAAATGTCTTCAGATTGGCCATTTTCCAACGGCGTGGAAGAAAGGTGTAGTTATATTCTTTCGAAAGAAAAATAAAGACCCAAGAATTCCAAAGTCCTACAGACCAATAACCTTACTCCCAATGATGGGTAAGGTGTTAGAAAGAGTCATAAAAATTCGTACACAAACTTATCTAGAAAACAGAAATCTCTTAGCAAACCAGCAACATGGCTTCAGAGAGAAGAGAAGCACACTAACGGCATTACAATCAGTAAAAGATCAAATAATGGAACTTCTCCAGCAAAATAAATATGTAGGACTAATATCATTTGATATCCAAGGAGCTTTTGATTCAATAGATTGGAATATGATCTCGGAACTAATTGAAGATTCAGAACTACCTAGATATTTAAAAAATTTACTCATAAACTATATAAGTGAAAGATTTATTGGAGCAAACAATTTTGATTTCATTCAGTGGATTCGCAGTTTCAAGGGATGCCCGCAGGGTTCATGTTTAGGCCCGCTTCTATGGTTAATAGTGGCAGATTTCATTATTAAGGAACTACTTAAAAAATTTCCTGAACTAGTAGTCTATGCAGATGACTTCGTGGTCTTAGTAAAGGGAAATACAAGAACTGGCTTGGAAAAAGATGCTAACGATAAGATCCGAAGTTTTGAAGAAATTTGTAACAGGCTAAACCTGAATATCTCACAAGAAAAAACAAAAGCCATACTCTTTGGAAGAAATCTATTAAATAACAGACATCCAATTTTTAAATAAAAAAATAAAACAATTAAAATTGAAAAATCACTACCATACTTAGGAATTATCTTTGACCAAAAATTAAAATTTCAAATTCACTTAGAAGACTTAAAGGCAAGAATATCTCAGTTCGTGACCAGCTTCAAATTTCTGGGAAATTACCAGAAAGGAATTAATCCAAAAATAAAAAAGATGTGGTATACGACGGTAGTGGAAAGACAAATGTTGTATGCACATGAAATTTGGTTCCGTAATTTAAACAGTCGTGGTATTAGAACATTAAAGACAATACAAAGAATGAGTTTAATGAGTGTCATCAAAACCTACAGAAGTATCTCACACGAAGCATTAAATGTTTTAACGGGCATACCACCAATCATTACGAAAATCCAGAATGAATTCATGGCATACCAGACAAAAATGGGAAAAAGAAATTTAATAATTCAATCAATGAAAATAAATAAGGATAATTGAATGTTGAAGGAAAGTACGTTTGATTTTCCGGATTACTACAAAATCAATAACCTGAATATAATAGAAGAAATAACGGAGTCACAGATTCGTAACAACAAATTAAAGATATATACAGATGGCTCTTTAATGGAGCAGGGGACATCATGTGCCTTTACAGTAATGTTAAACGATGCTTTTATCCATGATAGTGCTGCACGGTTAAATCCTCATAATTCAATCTATCAGGCAGAGCTTAAAGCAATATTAAATTCTATAGAATGGTTTTCAACCTCCAGATTCACATCAGTTCTTATATTGACAGACAGCAGATCTTCATTAGATCCCCTCAAAATTATTTTCCCAAGAAATATAATCATAAGACAGATTTATACAGAAATTCAAAAAATCCCGCAAAAATTAATAAATATAGCATGGACAAAAGCTCATATAGGAATTGTTGGGAACGAACGTGCAGACACCTTGGCTAAAAACGCAATTAAACACGACCACTACGATGAAATTCAATATATACCATACCCAGATTCAATAATAAAAAATTATGTACGGGAGAAAATTATCCTTGACTGGCAATACATCTGCTAACACTCAGAAAAAGGACGTGATACATACAGAATTCTAGATAAAGTAAACAAAGAATTTATCTGCATTTCAAGATCGTCAGTCTATTATATTAGTGGCCATGGCAGTTTTCCTGCATTTTTACATAAAATCGGCAAATTAAATTCGGACATGTGCTCCTGCACCAAAGCTAGAGGAACAGTACAACATTATATTCTTGGGAATTGCTCTCTTTTACCTAATCATTTCAAATTCAATAAAAGCAAAACCTTAAGGAAAAGCTTCCAAAAAATTTTACTGGATTCAGCAAACTTTTCAGCGCTAAATGAAAACTACAATATTCTCAATAAACATTATTCCTTCATAAAAAAGATTTTATAAACAGTGTCATAGAATATTATAGAAAATAATAAAATGCCTTAAACAACCAAGATTATTCAGAAAATAGTTAAGTAATATCTTGATTTGCAAAAAGACTAAATTTCTGACAAAATCGTCAAATCTTACTTTGACAAAATCGTCAAATCTTTAAATTTTAAAACTGTGAAAAATGAAGTATGTCTAAAAACTGTGAAATATGTTTTCAAATCTTCAAACTGTGAAATATGTCTTCAAATTGTAAAATATGTCTTCAAACAGAAAGCTGTAGTGCCTTGCTCAGTAAAATAATGCCCAAGAACAAAGAAATATAATATCTTTGATCCAAAATAGTGAAATATATGACTAAATCTTCAAACTGTGATCTAAATCCTCAAACTGTGAATTAAATCTTCAAATTTATAGTGCTCTGGATTGTAAAATAATGTCTACGAACTATGAAATATAATCCTTAGATCTGTAAAATATAATGATTCAAAATTGTGAAACAAACTTTATGAACTGTGAAATACAAAGACTTTCGAATTTAGAACTCTAAAATTAATAATAATCAATGATCTATATCTCAAATTTGTTTAACAGGTCATCACTCAGGAACATAATTAAATTCAGCAAGTTTAATATCTAATTTAAATATTATTCAAATTTTCAAATTCTTACATTGATTTAATTATCTATTTTATCCTAAATGGATTACTTATTTAGTTGTATTAAGATTTATCAAAACTTCTATGACTTTTTAAGATTTAATGCTAATCTCCTTGATGAATTAGTTTTTTAAATTTCTAATTTTAAATTTCAGGCTTCAAGATTTCAAGCTTTTAAGCTATTTCTATTAAACTTTAAATAAATCATATTCTTTCTACTCACAAGTAGTTTTCACAATAACTGATTGATGATCTGTAATATCCATACATAAAAGATCCAAAGTTTCAAAACATCGTTTAATTTGGGCTCGCCCAGCTTATGCAACATTGGGTATCTCTTGTGAGAAGATTGTACTACATCCTAAGTGAAATTTCAAAAAAGAGGGGTCTTCCATCCTGCTGAGGCCTCTGGGCCCGCTTCGGTGTCTGGGGGTTTCGTGGGATGGGGGATATGGGGTTTTTTTCCCCCTCGTGGACATTTAGCTCCTATACCGCAAGGTTGGCTGTCCACGAGTGGGTGATTTCTGTGATTTCTGTTGTTTTCCTCTCGAAAAGAAGAGAAAAGATGGCTATCTACGACAGAGAAAAAAATGAATCGCGGGGCTTTTAAAACCGACAGAAGTGATTAAATATTGTAATGCGGATATCTTGCTAAATTGCGGTTTAAAATTAATGAAATTTTGGCAATCGCTTAGAATTAAATAGTAGCATCCAATAAAAATAGCTTGGGAATAAAATAATTAATATTAAATAACTTTTTTAATTTATATTTTCCGAAGTTAGCGATTGTTAGAAAAGCATTAAAAGTTACTTGAACGTACGATATTCCGTAATGTTTATATTAAAAACGATCTTTACATTATTAGAATGATATTTAATTACATATTATAATGTTTATTACTGTAAATAATTATTGAAAAAAAAATTATTAACGGAATATAAATTATTTAAAATGCTTTTTATTTAATTAATTAATGCGTTTTTAAAAGTTGTTTTTGTACTTATATATTGAAATTTAAATAGGAAAATAATGCTGACGATAAATTAATAATCTGAAATAGGGAAAATGTAACAACAACTAACTGCTCATATCTCATTAAATGTTTAATATATTTATATTCCAATTACACTATATTATTTCTACCACATTTTATCATATTTTCTGAACTGGCGTTAAATTTGGTTAAAACCCCCGTATGATATAAGCAAAACACACGCAAGAATTATTTGAACTTAAAAAAAAAATCTATATCTCCATGAATATACGTGCTATTCTTCCACAAATGAAAACACATATTATACAATATCCATATATTGGTCAGCTATAGCTATAGAACATATCGTGCGTTTTATTTTACTGGGTGATCCCAAATATTATTACTTTTGTTTGATTTTTTGTTGCCCCACCCTCACCCTCTAATTGTATTTCTGATCAAATCGCCGTTGATAAATATGAAGTCATATTCTTTATAATCCTGAAGTTCCAAAAAAAAAAAAAAAAAAAAAAAAAAAATGCGACAAGTATATCTTTAAATATTCGACAAAATGTCTAAAGTTGAAAGTGTCCGGTGATTAATGGCCATATAGTGTATATATATATATATATATATACTATATGATTTTCCTTTTTAACACTTTCCAACAAAGTTGAAAAGTGTTTATGACTTTGGTTTGTCTGGCCGTCTGTACGCGCTCTAACTCCCGTAAATATACTCGGATCGTTCTGAAATTTTTGGATGTTAGTGACCTCTACCATAGCACGAACCCTATTTCAAATGAAGTTTGTAACACAGTTAGTTCATTTACAGAGGCAGTCAAATTTTTCCGTTACATTACGGCCTATGGGAAAAAATCGCTTAAAATGATTTTTAATGATGTTACATGCTTTCAAACAAAATAAAATTGATATGCATTTATCAAGTGCACTAAAATATGCATTCTGTAGAATATGCGGTGCAAAGAATAATTATATTATTCATTTACAGGGTCAAAGTGTGTGATATATATATCACACAAAAGAATTCCGTTACATAATGGTATAGGGGTGGAGGGAATTTTTTTCCGGCGTATTTTAATTATGTTAAATTATTTCATGTATAATGAAATTGATATACGTCGCTGAGGTTTACTATAACTTATTTCATGTATAATACGAAGTGCATAGCATTTACAGGGACACACAAAAGATTTCAGATACTATATTGTATCCGAAGTACTGTACGGTAGCGATGATTGCTGGAAATGTATTTTTAATTATGTTATGTGCTTTTATGTTTCACTATATTTATGCATTGTATATGGTGTGTATAAATACTGTAATTCATATACAGGGCTACACAAAAGAATTCGTAATGGTTACTGGATATGATTGCAAATTGCTTAAAGGTGGTTTTTAAATGAGTTATGCATTTTTACGCTGAGCTGCGTTTAGTTTATTAAAAAAAATTTGTAGAATGTAGATAAAATGACATACAGGGTCACTCAAAGAATTGGGTACATATCGTCTATGGATGATAATTTCTGAAATGTGATTACAGTAGTTTTAGGAGTGTTTTACTTTGAATTAAAATTTAGCTAAATAGTGGCGTGTAATAAAAATACTAGGTTAACTACAGGGTTGTACACAAGTGTGCAAGTACGTTTCCATCTATTAGTATAAATTGCTGAAAGAGAAATTTCAACCTGTTATGCGTTTTCTTGCTACACTAAATTTCCCCATTATATAGTATATATATCAACCTACAGATCAAATACAGGGTTGTTCAAAAGAATTGGAATACCTATTTGCTATGGACGGTAACTGATGAAATCAGTTTTTCAAATGTTTTTTGCGTTTTCTAAAACGATTTCTTAGTTCTTTTATATACCTTATTTTCCTAAATAACGAAGTTTTGTTAAAGCATTCAGGAAGTGTTGGAAAGTGTTTCATAATCTATGCTTAACGCATGATTTCTCTTATTTGTTTATTATTGTAGCTAATGGTTATTGATGTTAGTTATTTATGATGGCCGATTATCTGCACTTGCGCTAATGGTTATTAAAACAATGTTACTCTTAACTATTTTATCTGCAGTTTGCTGATATAATGTTGGATTTCTGACATAAAATAAACAAACCATCCAGATTCCACCTAAGCCGATTCACTCTTTTCGGTAATTATAAGCTAGTCTTTCTTGTTGTTATTTCGGAGCGTATGCTTAGGAAGCATAATTTACCCACTAAGTAAACGATAACGATAAGTTGCCAAATTAAATAACTTATAATAGCTGCGGTAAGGAGCTTATACTCCATATAAGAGCCAGTTATAGAAGAAAGGACTGTTAAAATTTTATTATACAGTTTCCCCCCAGTAGGAGGGGCCATCGGAGATGTATGGCCTGCTATCATTGTTTCTGCTATGCTTTTCAATAAGAAAAGCATTAGGGTAACCTGGAGGCAATTTTCAGACAAAAACAAAACTTTTGCAATTACTCAAGAATCAATGACTATTTCTTTTATTTTTTTCTCGGTAAAATCGTCACATGCCTAGCGATTATTTTGAAGCATTTTCGGGCAATTAGCATTATAATCAAAAAATAAAATTAATGAAATCCTGTCTGAAAATTAGTTCGTCGTTTGGGGTAATTTTCAGACTGCTATTCGTGGGGTTATTTAAGGGGCAGATTTGAACACCAACTACGGTAATTAAGAGACACCATTGTAAAATGTTATGACACAAAATGCGGTATTTATTAGACCATTCTGAATATAGATAAAAAGGCATGAAAACGCAATTGTAACTGTACACCTGAAATCCATTTATATTTTCGCGAATAAAAGTAAGTTATATGGTACTTTCTAACATATAGCTACTGTAACTACACCTGTTTTATATAAATTTATGTAAATCAGTAAAGATTTTCAGACTTTTTAAACAGTTCTGATGACTGAATAAAAATCAACATTAAATGAAAACATTAAACCAACTGTCCGAAAAGGCTGTCTGATAATTACCCGGTGTTTCTTAAAAGCAACACTTTTTAAAAAATTCAATTTTTTCCCAGATGCACATCCAAATAACGCTATTTCGTTGTTTACAAAAAGATAATATACCCTAGTATCCAAAAACGAAGTAGCATTTGTGCTAGAGTTGCCACACCTGAGAAATTGAAATTTGAAATCAGTGAAGCAAAAAGTTAAACTGTAATTTTTTTTATAGCATTTAGGAAATCAATTTTCTACAAGACAGAGTAAGCTGCTAATTACTAAGAAAATACTAATTGAAATAGAAAAGTACTTGATTTAACTACAATGAAAACTGTTTTGGCCAGATACCGATTAGTGTGCGAGTATTATTGCAGTCTGTTAATTACCCCACATTTCTCTGTCGGAAAATTACCCCAGGCTACCCTAGTTTTAAAAAAAGATTTTATGGAAAGTTTAAGCTTTAAGAAAGTCGTACAAGTAGAAATCTCACTATTTACAGTTTTTTTCACAGCATGCATGTAATTTTTTAGGTACTTGGCTTTTCGATTGCTTCTCAAGATTTATGAAAATACAAAGTTATTATTAAAATTATTATAAAGTTACTTAATTCCAAAATATGGAATGACTGAACGTTTGGCATTACTATTCTTTTGTCATAGGTGTTAATTCGCTGTTTGAGAAGCCAGGTGCGAAGTATGTTTGTAATGATACTTGTGTTTACCGGTAAAGAAAAGAGAAATAATGTTGTGCACGTGTTTTGTTGAGAAAAAGTTATGCCTGCCCTCCCCTCCCCTTGTGGTGGAAAGTGCAAAAAAGCATTGTTACTGTTGAATGCATTATATAACAAAAATGTATTATTAAATAATTTTAAATAGTAACTATCACTTTTTTAAATTTTCTTGGATATAAAATTATTTCATATATGTTAGTGATATTTTATATGTTACAATTGAACCAAAAAAAATGTATGCAAATAGTAAATGTTTAATCATATCTGTATACAGGGTTCATACAGAGTTGGGAAGAAAAAATCCAAGGAGTACCCAAAAAATCCAAGGAGTCCAAAAAATTTTAAAGATTTGCCTCTTTTTTTTTTGTCGATGTTTTTATGTGTTGCATCATTATGTGGTATGCACATTCCAATTTTTAATGTCCAATTTAGAGAGAAAAACATTTAAAAAACATATTTTACTCTATTAGAATCTAATTGTTAGTGCTGAAGTTGCACAGTATTCGCAATATATTGCTTATTGATTTCGTAAGTTTAAATACAAAATTGACAATCTACTTTTTTATGCAGTGACCAATGGTCATATCACAGGGGTGATTCTGAGTAAAAAAAAAAAAAATTCTGAAATTCACAGCAAATCTGAAAAGGTACATCAGAGAGAGAGGGGGGGGGGGGGAAATCCACTCCCGACACTAGCTATGCGTTTTCTCGGTGGCTCTTTGACGAAATTTGTGGTTTTTTCGCGTTCTTTTGACGAAATTTGTGAGTTTTTACGCTCTTTTTTGACGAAATTTGTGGGTTTTTTTCGCGATCTTTAGAAGAAATTTGTCGGTTTTTCGCTATCTTTAGAAGAAATTTGTCGGTTTTTCGCGATCGTTTGACGAAATTTGCCGTTTTTTCACGATCTTTCGACGAAATTTGCCGTTTTTCGCGATCTTTCGACGAAAATTTTGGGTTTGCGCGATCTTTCGACGAAATTTGTGTGTTTTTACGCGCTCTTTTGACGAAATTTGTGGGGGTTTTTTTCGCGATCTTTTGACAAAATTTGTGGGTTTTTACGCGCTCTTTTGACGAAATTTGTGAGTTTTTTCGCGATCTTTCGACGAAATTTGTCAATTTTTCGCGATCTTTTGACAAAATTTTTCGGTTTTCACGATCTTTCGACGAAATTTGTGAGTTTTTACGCGCTCTTTTGACGAAATTTGTGAGTTTTTTCGCGATCTTTCGACGAAATTTGTCAATTTTTCGCGATCTTTTGACAAAATTTTTCGGTTTTCGCGATCTTTCGACGAAATTTGTGAGTTTTTACGCGCTCTTTTGACGAAATTTGTGGTTTTTTCGCGATATTTTGACGAAATTTGTCGATTTTCGCGATCTTTTGACGAAATTTGTGGGTTTTTTTCGCGATCTTTTGACGAAATTTGCCGTTTTTTCGCGATCTTTTGACGAAATTTGCCATTTTTTCGCGATCTTTTGACGAAATTTTTGGGTTTTCGCGATCTTTCGACGAAATGTGTGTTTTTTTCGCGATCTTTTGATGAAATTTGTGTTTTTTTTCGCGATCTTTTGATGAAATTTGTGGGTTTTTTAGCGATCTTTTGATGAAATTTGTGGGTTTTTTCGCGATCTTTCGACGAAATTTGCGGGGTTTTTCGCGATTATTTGACGAAATTTGCGTTTTCCCCGCGATCCTTTAACGAAATTGGCGATTTTTCTGCAAACGATTGACAAAATTTATTTTTTTCGGCGACCATATGTCCGAATTTTCGGATTGGTGACCGATTTTTTTAAAATTTCTGGAAATGAATGCCTTATATTTTCGGAAAATTCGGACTAGAATCACCCCTAGGTCATATAAATAGAGATTAGTCAAACCCCAAACACTTGTTATGTATATCACATACATGATACATCTTAAAGAAAATTTTAAAAGGCAAAAAAAAAAAAAAGAATGCTAAATGCAACATACAAAAAAAAATATAACAAGTTTTGAATTTATTCTTTTAGAACAGCGGTAATCGCTTTCTTTGAAGAATTCGCATTTTTTTCGCGATCTTATGATGACATTCGCGTTTTTTTTCGCGATCTTCAGGGGGTAATTCGCGTTTCTTTCGGGAGAAATTCGCTTTTTTTTTCGCTACCTTCTGGGAAAATTCGCTTTTCTCGCGATCTTCTAATGGAATTCGCGTTTTATTTCGATTGTTTAACGAATCTGACGTTTTTTTCGCGATCTTTTGATGGAAACCGCGTGTTTTTCGCGATCCTTTGACGAAATTCACGTGTTTCTCACGATCTTCTGGGGAAATTCGCGATCTTCTAATGGAATTCGCCTTTTATTTCGATCGTTTGACGAAACTAACGTTTTTTTCGCGATCTTTTGATGGAAACCGTGTGTTTTTCGCGATCCTTTGAGGAAATTCGCATATTTTTCGTGATCTTTTGAGTAATTCGCGTGTTTTTCGCGATCTTTTGAGGAAATTTGCGTGTTTTTCGCGATCTTTTGAGGAAACTCGTGTTTTTTCGTGATCCTTTGAGTAAATTCCCGTTTTTTCGCTGTCTTTTAAGATATTTGCGTCTTTTTAAGAAATAAGAGTTTTCTTGCGATCTGTTGGAGAAATTCGCGCTTTTTCACGATCCTTTGACAAAATTTACGATTTTTTTTCGCGATCGATTGACGAAATTTGACGGTATTTTTTGGAATATATTTGCGAAAAACGCAATTTTTCCGATATTTTTGGCTAAATGCCAAACATTGATAAAATTTAAAATAAAGGTCTACTAACAGTGTCAAAAAACGGACTTTACGGACCTAGTGGGAGCCTGCTATGTGCTTCAGATGAATGACGTGCATAAAGGATTTACCGTGCGTTTTCAATTACGATTTTTTTTCCTCGGCAGCAATATCGCTTGCGTCCGAAGCCGCAATACAATATAAGGAGTTTCTAAGTAGTGGTTTGCTTATCTAAGTAGTTCTAAGTACTACTTGGGAATGTTTTCATTTCTAAGGAGTTTCCAAGGAGTCTAAGGAGTCTGTGCGAACCCTGTGTATATCACTGCAAACAAAAGAAAAAATTGCAACAATCAAAAGAATTTTTAGACATTGATAACGATATCATTAGGGCGGGGGTGGGGGCCTTCGAGGAATGATAACGTATGATATCTTAAGGGGGGGGGAGGGGGTCTAAAATTATCAAATGTTGATAACGTTAAGTATGTATAGTCGCCCATTAGCAAAACATGAATGTGCCAGATGTATTTTAACCGGTGATTTAGAATATTTATGCAAAACAATTCCTATTCAGTTTTGAATTCTTGCCGTTACATTTAAAATGTTTCAACCCATGTAGTATTTTTTCTACAAACTGACAACTTGATACATGATAGTTATTTAAAGTATGGTTATCCTATTTTGAAAAGATCGTTTTGTCTTAAAAAGATGACTCAAACTTTGATCTTGAAATCGTTGTTCATTTTTTTTTTTTTGCATTACTATGATGCATGATGTCAGTTTGCACTTAAATGTCTTTCCGTATTCGAGATGAATCTCAATGAGGTGAGATTTTGATAGATGACAATGTGAATTTGCGAATCCTGTATGAATAATATAAGCTATATATTTTATATCCAATGAAAGATTACTGCCATTTTTCTACTCTTTTCTATATGTTAAAGGCAGCAATAGGAATAATGTACTACGTTTGATAATACATGGCATTTACAATAAAATGATGCAAAGGTAAATAGGGAAATGGGAAATTAGGAAATAAGGTATTTTCTTTTTTTTTTAGTAAATTTAGATTTTTTTTCGTCTTTGGGAAATGATGGGAATTGATGAAAGTGTTTTCAAATGTGTTATGAATTTATAAATTGTTTATTCAGACATCCTTTTTCACCTTATTATACTGTGAAGTTTTAATATATAGTAATCTGAATGTGTTGGAAAGTGTTTCGTAATCTATGCTTAACGCATGATTTCAGATTCTTGTTTTATATTATTTTTGGAAGACTAAATAAGGGATACGTACAGCTTGCTACGTTTGCGAATTAGCAACTGATCAAGTTGCTAATTTTTTTCCTACTTTTTTACACACAAATGCGGAATTAATTCATATTCGAAGTGCAAACGATAAACAATTCCTAACAGAAAAATTTTGAGGCAGATGGTATTTTCCAGAAAATCTGTGAGCCAGCTGTACCTAGAACTTTAGAATATTAATGGAACACAATTTTTATTTCCTTTTTGAACTGTAGCTGTTTTTTAAAATCTTTCAAACGATGAACTTCCTTTACTCGAAACAGACGGTTTGGCTGCATTATATATGAATGTAATTTCAATTGCAGTTATCCTATCTTCATAAGGCTGTTCTTTAAAAGAAAATTTCATTTAAGCTCTGATTACGAAATTGTAATTCGTTGAATTTGTGGCGACGCCCTGTTGCACGGTCACTAAAACGAGCTTCTTGCAGGGAGAGATTGGGCTAGCCTAAGATTTTGCATGCTGATCGTGTGATCTCCGGTTCGATCCTTGCCGCCGCATGTATCACCTGCATTGGTGACCTTGGACAAACGAACACACACCTTCACCAACATTATCATATCCTCTCAAGAACAACAGACAGCAGCACGCAAAGCCTGTGAAACGCTCACAGCACCGAAGCCTATGACAACTCTCATAGCAGAAAGCCTGTCACGCCGTGCATCTTCGGGCGCACTAGTTTATTCCATTTTTGAATTATTGCTGTTTTATTAAAATATATTAATTGATGTTCTATTTATTCTATAACTGGCAATATCAAGAGTGATGTTTTCACTTTCTTCTATCTTTACGAGAAGAAAGTATTGGATTCGTGAAAATTTTCGACTTCCGGTTTTCGACGGATTTATACGTTTTAGAATGTCCTGAACACGATTTAATGGTTTTTAGAAAATGTCTGTCTGCGAGTCTGTCTGTCACTCTGTCACTCTGTATGTGACAAAAATTTTGTGGGCGCTCTATCTCAAGAATTAAGGCACGGAATTTCACAAAACTTTAGATTCAGTTATACCTTGATATAAACCGGTCCTAATTAGTTTTTGGTGAACATCGTCCAACAGGTGGCGCTGCTATGTGGAATTTTTCACGATTTCTGCAATAGCTATATCTCAGGAACTACTACACGGAATTTCATAAAACTTCAGATTCAGTTAGTCCAGGATATAGTTAGATGCTGGTTACAATTAGGTGAAAATCGCCCAACAGGTGGAGCTGCTATGCTGCATTATTCATGATTATCGCAATAGCTCTAACTCAAGAAAAGATGAACGAATTTTCATCAAACTTCAGATTCGGTTAGTCCTTGATATAAATTAGTGCTGTTTAATTTTTGGTGTAAATCGCCCAACAGATGGCGTGCTGTGCTGCAGTTTTCACGATTTCCGCAATAGCTATATCTCAAGAACTAATAGATGAATTTTCGTCAAGCTTCAGATTCAGTTCCTTCCTGGTATAAATTGGTCCTAATTAGTTTTTGGCGTAAATCGCCTAATAGGTGGCGCTGCTATGCAGTATTTTTTATAATTTCCGCAATAGCTCTATCTAAAAAACTAATGCACGAATTTTCATCAAACTTCAGATTCAGTTAGAAGTTGTCAAAGTTGTTGATTATTAGATTTTGGTGTAAATCATCTAACAGGTAGTGCTGATATGCTGCATTTTTCAGGAAGTATTAACGTGTGTGAGACAGAAGAAAGTTTTGGGATTGCCACGTCTGACTTGTTTTCAAGTCTGGTTATCTTATCTTAAAAAAGATCGTTATTTTTTAAAAAAGATCACTCAAGTTCTTATCTCGAAATTATGGTTTCGCTATTTCTATTATATTAATTAAGCTTTAATTATTAATTTTATTTCTATTATATTAATTATGCCACACTGAACTTAGATACTTTTCTGTATTCAAGGCGAATATCATCGAGATGGGATTTCGATAGATGAAAATGTGAATTCTCGACTCCTATATGCATAATGTAAGATATATGTTTTATATCCAAGCGGTAACGAGGTTCTTCTATTTTCCCGTGTTTTTAACACTTTCCAACAAAGTTGAAAAGTGTTTATGCATTCGGTTTGTCTGGCCTTCTGTCCGTCTGTCCACGTTCTAACGCCGGTAAATATACTCGGATTTTCATGCAATTGATAAAGATTATTTAGGATCACCAAAGCATGTTTGGTATTGTATATGAAGTATGTAGAATTAATAGTTCATTTACAGGGGTACTCAAAAGTATTCCATTACATTATAGTATATGAGGAAAAATCGTTTGCAGAGTATTTCAATGACATTATGCTATTTCAAATGTTTTGAAACTGATACAAATCCCTGAATTTTACTACAATTACGTTAGAACAGGGCATTCATAGCATTTTTTATTCATTTACAGGGACACACAAAAGAAATCGGTTATAATACTGTCTTTGAGTAATGATTGCTGGAGTATACGGTTTAAAATTCGGTATGTGCTTTTAAATTTAATTAAGTTTTTACATGTTACTCGTTATATATAAATTCTTTACATCATATACAGGGCTGCACAAAAGTATTCACGTACCATTCTCCTTATTAGAGGAAATTGCTGAAGGGGAATTTTCAACTGAAGTACATGTATTTCCTAAGCGAACTAAATTTTTGCATGGATGTAGTTAATAAATACAAGTCTATATATCATATACAGGGCTGCTGAAAAATTTCTATAATTTTCCGATTGTAGAGGGGAACAGCTTAAAATGGGTTTTGAAAAGTGTTATGTGTTTCCATATGGTTCAATTAGTCGTAATATTTAAATTTTTTAAACGGTGCAGTTTTGTTACATAATTCTGAATGTGTTGGAAGGTGTTTCATAATCTATGTTTGACGCATGATTTTTTTCCTTGTTTTCTGTATGCTCAAGTTAGAAATAGTGTGTTATAGTACGTTTGGATATTACTTGATTTTTATAGTTTGTTGATATTTATAGTTGGCATTATACTGAATGATGTAATTTTTGTTTGAGTATGAGGTATAAGGTAAATGTGCCTATAGTGGGCCACATATCTGTACTAATTTTTAAAGTTTAACCACTTCACCGTCTGCCCCGAGATAACTCGGGGCTAAAAGCACTGTTTCCCCATACCTGTTGCCGGTGAAGTGGTTAAAAACAAACCCAAAATGCATTTGAATGAACGAAATCTTTGTGGATAACATCCTTAAATGTTAGCTTTCAATAAACTGTTTGGAATAATTGTTTTTTTTCTGCTGATACATTTCCTTATTTTCTAGAATGATTTGAAAAACAGAATTTTTTGGAAAATTTTTAGAGATTTGATTAAGAGATAAGTTTTTATTTAAAACGTTGTTTCTTTAATATTATGTTTTATTTGAAATTAAACTACTGTTGATATACTCTATTACATTGTAAATAATTTGTTGGATAAGCTGAAAACCTAAAGATTCATGTATCAGAAATTTGCTAGGCCAACTACTGCAGCATAGAAGAAGGTAACATATTTTATTTTCTTCGAAGAATATATTTTGAAACTCTGAATATTTGTTCTGATACATGAAGGTCAGGGTTACGCTAAAAAATGCACATCTTTTGGAATTTACCAATACATTAATAAGAATTAGATAAATGTCCGTAAGTGGCCCGCTACTGGTACGTTTACCTTATGATTTTATGCGCAATATATTTTCTTCATAATAAACCTACCGGAGAGTTTTTTCGAACAATTCTCTATTCTTGCTGTGTTATTCTTTCCTATTGATTACAAGTTAATAGTAATTATATAATAGTGATAGATTAAGTAATTCCATGTCATGCGATATTTATGTGTTACAGAAACTTCGATGCTCTTTGGCGTTTAAATAATGAGATTTCCTAAGTTAAAAAGACGCATTATCATAAAAGTCTAGTGTAAATTTGTGTTTTCCTTTGTGGGTACTATTTGCGTTAGAATTACTCAGATATTTTTAAAGCTTGCTACGTTTGCGCTTTCGCAGCTCATAACCTTGCTAATATTTGTGTTCACGTTTACTTATTTTTAAAAATCTTTCACGGGTATGTAGTTGATTCATATCTGAATTGTAAAATTGCAAACATCAACTCATAACTGAAAAAAATACATGCTAATTGAACCTATCAGAAAATAAATGCGTCCTATGTAATTTTATTTGGGCTTGATAATACAAGATTATCCTAAGTGATTCATCGGGTTTCAAACGACTGTTTATTTACAAATATACGACACACAAGGATGGTGATACATGAAAAGATATATACATTCACCAAGTTTCTGGTACATACTACAAATGTTTAATGTGTGCGCCCTTAGTCACCCGGCACACATCTCAACGGTAATCCAGTTTCATCCATATGTTCAATAGCATGTTTCTACCGATATCCATCACAGCAGCAGTGATGCGTTCCTGCACGCGAGCCACGAGGCGGGCTTTAAAACTTGGTGAGTGTGTGTACAGGGCCCGACTGAAAAGTTTCTGTACCCAGGGCACTTTCAATTTTTCTTGCCCCCTTAGACTGATTTATTTACAAACACTAGTGGGTTTTTTTTGCATATTACATACTTATTTGAAAAGTGACAAATTAAAAAAAAAAAAAAAAGTTTTCCGGAAAACTGAAAAACGGTTCTAGGTATTAAAAAAACATTTTTTTGTATTATTTATTGAAATATGCTTTTAATCATATATTGAGATATATTTTTGTCATTTCATCGTATTAATTCGTGCGATAGCACTGGTCAACAAATTTGAACTTTTGCTCTGTCCTAAAACAGAAATTAGTTGTTTTTTATGCGGTTTTTTGTGCTGATTCCGAATCTAGTTTTATATTTACTCCAGCACGTCAAGTTTGAGAGATATTTGCATATTTCAATTTATGCAAATTTGGTAAATTTTATACAATTATTTGCAAATTTAAGGTATAAAGCAATATCAGACAAGGTTTTTTTGTTTTATGTTATGATTACTACCTAATTTACTTCACAAAAACGATGTTTCTGAGATTATACTGACATGTGACTGTGAAATATTGTACCTAATTGGCATATTTTTCATATTTTTCTAATAATGTTTCTTGACGTTCAAATATTTCTGCCGCGCGAGTATGCTAATATGTTTCTAAACCAGTTTTTTGAGCAGATTTCAAATCTTGTATATGTTTTCTTCTATCACGTCTATTTTTTGAAAAAAGTGAAATTTTAGTTTTTGGTCAAAAAAGCCAGAAATAGCTTTTTATGATACTTTGTATGATAAACTTCAACTAGTTAGGATAGATTCTACTACTTATTTTTTTCTATTATATAATTTTTTCTTTATGTCTCTGATACGAATCTGACCCTGTTCACCTTCTTGTCAATGAATTACACACCCCTAAAAAGCATCTTATATCAAACCTGTGTTAATGCCGTGCAAAAGTAGAAATTCATCTTACCTAAAAACTAGACATGACATAAGAAAACAGACTACAGATTTGAAATCAGCATAAAAATCTAGTCTAGAAAAACATTACGTCAATTCTATGGTAACTATTTTAAAGTTGATAGTGATGTAAACATTACACCATTGAAAACTATGCAAATTAGGCTTAATAACTGATAAATAAATGTTAAGAATATGCAAATCGTGACATTTATCTGAAGCAAATAGTCAAGTAGTCATTATCTAGAAAACGTAAATGGATGTGACATATATTGTATCTAAAATGTGCATAAAATAGCACAAAAAAGCTTAAATTTGCATAAATTTAAATATGCAAATTTCTCAAAACCTGGACCACCTAGAGATAAACGGAAAGCATATTCGGAATGATCGCCAAAAACTGATCTAGAATCAACTAATTTTAGTTCTAGGACAAAACCGCTGTTGTACAGTATAGCCAGGGCTTGTGTATGTATCTTGAAATGTATGTCTTTGTAGGTCGTATACCTCTCAATATACAATGTTTTGAATCATTTAGACTAACCCTGTATTTATGGAACACAATTCTTCTTAACTTTTTGAATTCTTGTTGCTTTATTTCACATGTCTTAATCCATGAACTATTTTTACTCGGAACTGACAGTATAATAAATGACGGTTATTTCTAGAGTGGTAATGCTATATCCAAAGGATCGTGTTTAAAAAAAAAAAAAAATAAAATAAAAATAAAAGATCACCTAAGCTTTGATCGCGAAAACGTGGGTCTTCTTTTTGTATTACATTAATGTGTTGTATAATATCACATTGCACTTATATACCTTTCCGTATGAAAGGTGTGTCTCATTGCACTTATATACCTTTATACAGAGATGAATCTCAATGAAAAAGAGATTTGAGAGAGGAAAATGTGAATTCTAGAATGCTATATGAATAATGTAAGATATATATTTTATGTTCTAGGAAATATTACTTCTATTTTTCTTCTTTTGTTACTATATTTCCAAAGTAGCAACAGGAATAGTATAAGGGGTCCGTTCACATTTCAAAAATTCAAAATAAATAAATAAATAAATAAAATAACAAATTGTCGTATAGAAGTGCGATTTTCCCGCAAAAGAGTCTGAGTCTTTGCAGCATAGTTCAGATTTTATATCTTTGATCATGATATTCAATATATAAGTGCAAATTAATATATATTAAGAAAAATAAATATCTGTTGTGAGCTCAAAAATTTTATGCTTTTAATAAAGATAAATCTTAATAGTGAAACTTGAAATATTTTTCACAAAACTTACTAACTCTTTTTTGTGTGTTTGACAAGTCTTATGGTTAAAATCTCATTCCGATTAGCAATTCCTTAAATTTTTACGAATTTTTAACATGTGAACCGACTTATTGTACACCGTGACGTGACATTTATTGTGTTTCTATTATATATGGCGTGAAATTATTTCTATTTGCAAATGAGGTGTATTTTTTTCGATCGTTTTTATGCATAAAATGTAAAACAGAATTAGTCTCCTTCTTTGTTGATTTTATAATTAACTTTCTATTAATTTTTATTTATTCACGCATACCATGTCTAATATATTATCATGTAATTAGTAGGGCTCAGAATTAAAAAAAAAATATTGTTAAAGGTGCCGTCAGATAACACCTTTACTATCATGTGCGGTCAGACGTATGTCTGTCAAGGTCAAAGTTCAGCAATCCCAGCGAGGTTGAAGATAGTAGTCAAGTAACTAACGTATAACTACCTAGAAATAAATTGTGCAAATATTGAAAAAAAAATTGCGTGGATAAAACAATGAATAAATTGACAGAAAGTACGCCTGGAAGTGGTCCTTCTCATTCGAAGACCATTTTGTATATTTCGGGAAAAACTAGCGTAACTTTGCTACGTAATTTTTTTTTTCGGTTTTAGTTACCTAAAATTTTTATGGAAAGGTGATTTTCTCAATTGCTATTGGCGGATTGCTTATATATTTCAAAAGTAACTTTTTTCTGAGAAAGTTTCGTAATTAAAGATAGAATCTGATTTTTTGCACTTGCCGAAAGTTATTATGAATTCTGTGTTTTCAGCAATATTACTCACAAGGGAACCACTTTTGGTGCTGCTCGCACCTAGCAGCGTGACACTTTTTTTACTGAGCCATAACGATCAATGATAGCGGGCCCGCATCGAACACTTCCGGCCAAGGCTAACGAAGTCATCAGTGGCCCGAAAGTTCTGTGTTTGTTTGGTTGTTTGTAGAGTTTAAAACAAAAAATTGCCAACATATATATATTGAAAGTTTTTTTTTTTTGACAAATGGAATGCTTGAGAAAAGTAGTTATTAAACGAAAAATATTATCCTGAAATGTTCTGCAACTAACCTTTTTATTTCATTTTGCTTGATCCAAAACATTGTAATGAAACATATTACATAATATCTATCTCTATCTCATCAATCACATTCATGTTATCAAAACTTTTATTAAGCTTTTATAAAAAAGAAAAAAAAGGGGGTGGAAATATGTAAGATCATTTCTTAATGTTGTAATAATATTTGTAGGTCAATATAAAAATTTTAATAAAAATAATAAATGCAATAAATGTAAATCAATATAAAAATGCATTTTTCAGCACAAACTCTTAAAAAAAGTACTAAGTACATTTCTGCTGTATAGCAATAGTTTATTGATTCTTTTGACTGTGTATGGGACACCGTGGCACCGGTAGAAATCCCCGATTCAAGTCAGGAAATCAGCGGTAGGTTGGGGGTTATAAGCTCAACGAGGGAAGTGAAGATTCGTGTTACTTAATCATGCTTTTTATTTAAATTTTGTATTTCTACTAAAAATTTCTATTGAATTTTATGATAATATCATCTAGTTTTTTTTATTGTATTTTACAACAAGAATTGCGCTATTGCTTCTAATTTCTTAACTAAGGAATTTTTCTATTCCAGTCAAAAAAACTCAATAATACTTATATAACATTAATGGAAATTTTTTACCTGATTTAGATTTTTTGATGACGGACTCCCATGTTTAACAAAACAAAACAAAAAAAAAATATTGATCTATGTAAAATGAGGTAAACACGCTAGCATCCTTGAAAAAGGAAAAGAGAGAAAACAAACAATCGTTCCGAGTCAAATACGTTTTCTGATAAGTGTGGGAAAAAGTACCACATGTTTAAGGATTTTGTTTGAAGGATGATTTGTGAATGATCACAAATGATACTTCAAAGCAGCCGTAGGCTTTTTTCTTTCTTTTTTTTTAAACTATCCTTTAAAAATGGATATAATAAGAAATTCACAATTATTTATCTCCTGTGCAACAAAGCACAAAACAAACATCTTTGGCGTCCCGTCATGTTCTCTTATAACAGTGCCGTGCCGTATCGAGACGGTATTGCTTGGAACCTAAGCGAACTTGACTTTTTGTCTATGCATTCATTCAACATGATGTGGGGTCTTTCCTTTATATGCTTTCTCTATCCTTTTACGATATAGTCTTGTATCTGGGATCTGAGACAAAAATATTATCTCTTCCCCAAATTCTCCCATTTCTTTAAAAGAGACTTTTGCATCCTAAAGATGACTATCTTATTTTCGCATGGAGATGTTTGTGTGGGCTGCAAAAATTTTGGAATACCAATTATAAGTGTTTGCGGTTATCGGGCTTTTATATTTTCACAATTAAAACTTAGAGGGACTTTGTAAAATGGGGAAAATGCAATGAAAAGTACGTTTTAATTTAATTTTTTAAACACGAAAAATAATAATTAAGATTTTATTTGATTGTTTTGTTTTCTCATTCGTACAAGATAGAGTTACCGTTAATTGAATTTCGTTTACCCCTGAATAGAATCCTGCATCCAGTCGGGTTTCCCGCACTCGACCCAACCAGCAGCTTTGATCGGGTTGGTGTTGTGATTTTTTTCGTTGTGAGTCGGGCTCGAGTTTAGAGTTACCGTTAATGGAATTTCGTTTATCTCTGATTAGAATCCTGCATCGAGTCGGGTTACCCGCACCCGACCCAACGAGCGGTTCGGATGGGGTTGCGTAGTGAGTCAAGTTCGGGTTAATTTCACTTCTACTGTTTTCTGCAGGTCGGGTTCGGGGTCCTTTTTTGGGTTCGGATTGGATTTTGACGCAGGTGAAGTGGTTAATATATTTTTTTTAATTGATAATGAAACGAAAGATAATTAAAAACGCAAAAAAAATTATTGGAATGTAAAACTTGTTTGTAGAGTTTAAAACAAAAAATTGTCAACATATTAATTTTTTTTGACAAATGGAATGTTTGAGAAAAATAGTTATTAAACGAAAAATATTATCCTGAAATGTTCTGCAACTAACCTTTTTATTTCATTTTGCTTGATCCCAAACATTGTAATGAAACATACTATGTAATATCTCATCTATCACATCCATGTTATCAAAACTTTTATTAAGCTTTTGTAAAAATGAAAAAAAGGGGGGGAGGGCAGAGAAAAGAAAAAAATATGTAAGATCATTTCTTAATGTTGTTATAATATTTGTAGGTCAATATAAAAATTGTAATAAAAATAATAAATAATAAATGTCAATATAAAAATGTATTTTTCAGCACAAACTCTTTAAAAAAGTACTAAGTACATTTCTGCTATATAGCAATTAGTTTATTGATTCTTTTGACTGTGTATCGAACACCGTGGCCGAGCAGTAGAAATCCCCGATTCAAGTTAGGAAATTAGCTGAGCGGTAGGTTGGGTGTTCTAACCTCAACGAGGGAAGTGAAGATTCGTGTTACTTAATCATGCTTTTTTATTTAAATTTTGTATTTCTACGAAAAATTTCTATTGAGTTTTATGATAACATCATCTAATATTTTTTATTGTATTTTACAGCAGGAATTGCGTTATTGCTTCTAGTTTCTTAACTAAAGAACTTTTCTATTCCAGTCGAAAAAACTAAATAATAATTATAACATTAATGGAAATTTTTCACCTGATTTAGAAATATACATTTATCTTTTCTAATAATGAAAAATACACCTTGTTAATTCAAGCAAATATTTCTAATACAAAAAATCCCTGCCGGCCCGGCCTACAGGCAGAGGTAGATTTCGAAGTTAAGTATACTAATTTCACCAACAAAAACTAAAGCATTATTAGATATAAATCCACTTTAACAGTTTTATCTGTCTGCTTTGACGAGTTTTTATTTCCTTTTTATAAAATAGCTGGTTTTATCAGAATCACGTTAAGGCGATATTAAAAAAAATATTTTTCCATGCTCAACAACTCGAAATTTTCTGGCACATTTTCAGATTCATCTTTAATAATAAAAAAAAAAAAAATATGAAAAATGCTGACGCGATTTTTGAAAAGATTTATAAGCGACCTGTGTTTTTATTTTCCTTTCAATTAATTAAAACTTGATTAATAAACAATTATTTTCTCAGTAGGGCAATATTTTTCGTTTCTAACACAATCGCGTCGGGAAATTCTGTTCAAAATGCCCACTTTGACTTCATTTTTTGAAATATATTCTGTCTCTATCAAAAAATCGATCATTACTGCACATTATATAGTTTCTGAATAAGAGAATCTAGCAATTGGATGCGTTTGAGAGCAAAAATGAATTTAAAAATGAGTAAGAAAATAGACTGTTTGGATTTGAATGCACCCTTAATAAGATGACTTTTTTCTTCAACCGCTATGTATTTTTAATTTGTTTTTGCTGTAAGAATTTTCCCTATCAAAAACTTGTCGATATAAATGTTGAAGGCAATATTAAGAAGATATATGATAAATTCATGGAGATTTTATATCTTGTGAATTGACGGAGTTATGAACATTTTTCTTCTTCAAACCCCTTTTTTGTTTTCGTTTTTAATTTTTTTTTGCGGTACGAATTGGTCCTATCAAAAACTTGTGAATATAAAAGTTGTAGATAATATTAAGGAGTTGTATAATAAAATTAATTGGATTCGATATCTTGAGAATTGACGAAGTAAGGAATTTTTTCTCCCAAAAACCTATTTTTTGTGCCCTTTGAGCCTATTTTTAATTTTATCAAAAATCTGTGATGCATGAATTTTTGTCGCTATTTTTAGAAGTAATAAAAACTTTAATCTGATTTGATATGTACAAAAATTAAGAGGTTATGGGGTTTTTCCGGTTTTCACAAAACCCCTCCCTATTTCCATCCCCTTGGTCCGCTTTTGCCCATTAACGAACTTAATTGAGATTTTATGTCCCTTGATTTTATGTATTAGTTTGGAAGAGATTTGTGTAGAATTGCGGAAGTTATCGTGTCCAGAAGAAAGTGATAACACAATTGTTTCGGGAAATTCCGTTCAAAATGCTCACTTTGACATAATGTTTTGAAATATATTCTGCCTCTATAAAAAAATCGATCATTGCGGTACATTATATAGTTTCTGAATGAGTGAATCTACTAATTAAATACGTTTGAGAGGAAAAATGAATTTAAAAATGAGTCAGAAAATAAGCAGTTTGGATTTGAGTGCATCCTTAATTCAATGATTTTTCCAACACAATCCGCATCGGAAAATTCGGTTCAAAATGCCCACTTTAACAGCATTTTTTAAAAACATATTCTGCCTCTATCAAGAAATTGACCATTACGGTACATTATATAATTTCTGTGTAAGAAAACGTTCCAATTGGAAGCCTCTGAGAGCAAAAATTAATTGTAAAATGAGTCAGGAAATAAGCAGCTTGGATTTGAATACACCCTTACTTAGATGATTTTTTTCTTCAACCGCTATGTATTTTTAATTTGTTTTTGCTGTAAGAATTGGTCCTATCCATAACTTGTCTATATAGATGTTGTAGACAATATTAAGAAGATATATGATAAATTCATGGGGATTTTATATCTTTTGAATTGACGGAGTTGAGGATTTTTTACTTCTTCAAACCCCCTTTTTGTTTTCGTTTTTAATTTTTTTTGCGGTACGAATTGGTCCTATCAAAAACTTGTGAATATAAAAGTTGTAGATAATATTAAGGAGATTTATAATAAAATTAATTGAAATTGAAATCTTTAGAATTGACGATATTATGAATTTTTTTCTCCCGAAAACCCTATTTTTTGCGCCCCTTGAGCCCATTTTTAACTTTATCAAAAATCTGTGATACATAAAATTTTGGCCCTATTTTTAGAAGTAATAAAAACTTTAAACTGATTTGATATGTACAAATATTAAGAAGTTATGGGGGGTTTTCGGTTTTCACAAAACCCCTCCCTATTTCCATCCCCTTGGTCCGATTTTGCCCATTAACGAACTTAACCGAGATTTTATGCCCATTGATTTTATGTATCAGTTTGGAAGAGATTGGTGCAGAATTACGAACGTTATCGTGTCCAGAAGAAAGTGATATATATAGATAGACAGATAGATAGACAGATAGATAGATAGATAGATAGATAGATATATAAAGTTTTTTACTGAGGGTGGTTTTGGGTTCTAGGGGTCAGGATCGGTGTAGATCTGCGAAAAATTTTCAGAAATTCCAACATGGAACGATCCCAATAGGTAGTATTTCATAGGAAATCTACCTGAAAAAATAAGAAAAAGGAAGAAAGAAAAATAAGGGGGAAATATTCAACAGCGTAGCATACATGATTCTGGGGATCAATACTTTTTGTTTAACTGGAATTGGCGACTTAGCTCTAATAAATTTAACCCAAGTATCCGAACGAGCTCGCCAAGGAATTCACCCTGTAGTGCAGGGTCAGCGAACCTTTTCACGTGCGCGTGCCAAAAATTCACAAGCAATATCTATCAACAATGTAACGTGCCAAACTTATACAAAATATTTTGCACAGTACGATGTTTATACGAAACACTGGTTCATTAATAATTAAAAAATAAATATTCGATTTTTCCGTATACTGGAAACAATCATTAAATGAATGAACTTTTAATTCGTAAATATAATTAATTTATGCGGTATGTACTGTAATCAGGGGTGAAAATACGAGTTTTTATTTCTTTAAATTTTAACTTATTATTGATGCAACATCTCGCTTATAATTTTCCAAGTTGCTTTAAACAATGTACTAATAATTTATTGATGAGAATTTTGCCTTTATTACGTTCAAGGAAAATGCTTTATATCTGGTTCATAATTTGTTAGTTTTACAAATATACATAGCTAAATAGGATCCATTTACAATTTTATTGCAGTGACTATCAAACGAAATTCATTTGAAAATTACAGCTTTTTAAATTCATATAGAAAGGCAAAATACATGTCAAAAACGCTGCATAATACATGGCAGGAAAAGAAAATTATTCTGACATGTTAATTGATGCAAAAAATAATTGCATTATTTGTGATCTGCCAGTATGGAACAAAATTTTTTTGGTTATAACAGAAATAAAAAATGGATTTTATCTGTATAACGATTACCAAATTAAAACTTTTTGCGTACCATAAAAATTAGTTTACGTGTCAACTGCGGCACGCGTGCCATAGGTTCGCAGACTCTGCTGTAGTGCAACTTCGCTGTACTGCATATTTTTTGTCGAATGAGTATTGCATTACGTCTACGGGAGTTTAGTTTCTTCTTAATCTACGTTCTATTTTCCAAATGAAGACCACTGACTAACGAAAACGAGACAACTTTGCCGCAACTTGATTGATGACCTAGATCATTGACCGATAAAAAGGCATCGGAGTTTGAAATCTGGGACAGAGAGGAAATCTGGCAGCGTTCTCAGATGGATTTTACTTTTTTCCCCTAGACTTCGGAGTAAAAATTCCCTAGATTTCCCTAGATTCTAAAGTCACGTGACATGGAAGAAATTCTGCATTTTGATTGGTTGTAACATCCTGAATCACATTCACATATGAGATTCATAAACACTGGGGGGTAAGTTTTTATCTCAATTCATTTCATTCGTAAACGCATAAAAGAGTACCGTCAAAGTTGACGTTTTGAACCGTATTTATAGGAGAGAAATGCCGTTTTGATACAGCAATCGCTTACAACAGAAGATGCAACACATGTATCGAAAAATGCTATTAGATCCAAAATCATTTCAATGGTCATGCCTGCCAATTGTATGCTTCTACCTATAAAAATGAATCCGTGAATAAGCCGCCATTCTCACCCCCCCCCCCCCAAAAAAAAAAAGAAAATCTGAAATAAAATATTCATTTCATTTTCTTGTATTTCATGTTATTTGGAAGAAATACTCGCTATTGTTATGGCTAATACTTAAAAGAGATAGAATATAATTTCTTTAGAGGATCAGATATTTTTATCTAATATTCTTCTGTTTTAATACATTATGCACAGTCTTTACTTCATTATGTGTATAATTATAACGAAGTCTCCATATGCACTTAATACGCGGTTTTTTAACAAAAGGAAATCAGATTGATGATTTCTTTATTTGGTTTTATTTGATAGAAGAAAAGAAAGAAAAACCAGCAGTAACCCCTGCCCCACTTTCCCATCCTTCTCCAAACGAACGACCTCAGGCCTCAGAGACAGTTTCATTTAAAAAAAGCTTCTAGGGATTCAAATCCATATGCTGAAATCTGCAAAAAATAAGTAGTGTCCGCATCTGAAGTAATTAACAACTATTGATCCACCATGTGGTAATCATTTATTAGCCATCTAGGATCCCTGTTCCGAGAAACGAAAGGGAGGTACGAGACCAGTTCTGACCATAATTTCCTCCCCTCCCCCACCCTCTGTTAACCAAAGAATTGCTTGACAATTTCTCCCCACTGCCCATCCCTTTACTTCCTCCTCCATATCCATTCATCAAACACGTCACATCAATCACTTTCTCGTGTTCATTGCCAGAAAAACACAAAAGTCTAACAAAAATCCTTTTTTCCCCGAGATTTTAAGAAAGCATTGCCAGTCTTCTAAAAATTCCCTAGAAATCAGAAGGAATTCCCTAAATAGTCTTCAATTTCCCTAGATCTGAGAATGCTGAAATCTGGTCTGGTTATTTATTGATATCTGTGCGCTGAACAAACAACGCAGTTGCAGGATAGATACTGATACTGAACTGAGGACAGTACTTTAAAAAATGGTTTAAAATAATTATAAAGAATATTTGATTAACTTTTCCGGCATGAATTTGTTTTTCTTTTATTTGATTGTGAACATTAAACACTTGATTATATATTAGATCAATAGTATTAATTATAGACTATATTAACAGTACATAGATTTTCGGAGCAAATTTTTATATTATATATTTGCGAAATTATACAAAATTAAGTTTTAAACTTGCTAACTTCAAAATTAAGTATTCCACTTGCACAAAACTGTAAGGATGCGTTTTAACAACCCCATTATTTTGAATTTTGTTTTGTAAGATATCATATATATATATACATTGTACTAACTTTCAGTCATAAATATATGTATATTTCTACAAAAATTGAAGCACTACATTCAAGGTAAAACGCAGATAAATTATTAGCATTAACAGCCATATACATTAAAGGCCATACAAGCTTATTAATACTATTGCAAATTATTACTATTACTTAGATGAATAATGTTTTAAAAACAAATGACCTATTTTTGAAACTGAACTTGTATTCTTTAAATAACAAAAAATAAAATAATTACAAAATTCGAAAATTCGGAAGCATTTTGAAATGATAAGCTAGCATCTATTAAAATATACATAATTTTTTTTTTATTGTAAAAACATCATTATATATGAAAATCATCCTTAGTTTTTTATAAAGCTAACCATTGTCATATTTTAACACCATTATCTGATCTACATTACTCTTTTAAATACTAATAATTCTAGAGTAAAAATTACGGATTTCCTGATAAAGTTTTTATTTACACCTACCAACAGATTTGATTATGAAATGCTTCTTCAGAAACTTTTTTAATGCAATCTCTATGCATTTCTATTCTTCCAAAGAAATTTGTCTTTAACAATCACTATAGTTCTCTATGTAAAAATTTTCAAATGCTTTTTTTATATATAAAATAAAGATTCCTATAGAGATTTTTTATGTAGTGTAAATTTCACGGCAGACGTTACCATGAAGTACCCTTCGACGAAAACTAAAGAAATGGGCGGCCCTTCAAAACTTTCCGTTCACTTTGGTCAAGATTACAAACTTCGTCAGACTTGCTGAATGTCGACAGAAAAATGCTGTCTGCCGTCAGAGAACCTAATATCGTATGTAGATAGATATCTTTGAATGTTGGAGTAATTCCTTTTTACAACATTGGCCGAAGTAAATCAAATATTAAAACTAATGCATTCAAAAATCAAGTTTTCTGAAAACGACAGACTTATTAAATTTTAGGGCAGGTCGCTTATAAATCTCTTCAAAAATCACGCCAGCAAGTTTCATATTTTTTCTATTAAAAACGAATCTGAAGATGTGCCAGGAAATTTCGAGTTGTTGAGCATGGATAAGTATTTTTTTTGAATACCGCCTTAACATGATTCTGATAAAACCAGCTCTTATATAAAAATGAAATAAAAACTCGTCAAAAGCGACCGGATAATATTATTAAAGTGGGTTTATCTCTAATCATGATTTAGTTTTTGTTGGTGCAATTAGTAATCTTAACTTCGAAATCTACCTCCGCCTGTAGGCCGGACCTGCAGGGATTATTTTTAAATTTTAGATCGATTTCGTATGAAATATTACCTATTGCGATCGCTCTTATGTTGGAATTTCTGAAAATTTTTTGCAGATCTACACCGATCATATGACCCATAGAACCCAAAGCCACCCTCAGTAAAAAACTTTATCTATCTATCTATCTATGTTTATATATATATATATATATCACTTTTTTATGTGCACGATAACTTCCGTAATTCTGCACAAATCTCTTCCAAACTGATACATAAAATCAAGGGGTAGAAAATCTGGGCCAAGTTCGTTAATGGGCAAAATCGGACAAGAGGGTGGAAAATTTTACAGTCATATACCGTTTATTTGTGAGGAAGGGACGAAAATCATCATTATTGGTTAATTTTCTTACGTGATACTTTCCAAATAGCAAATAAAAAATGTAAAAGCATTCCCTTTTATTTAAAAATAATTACATTTCTAATTATTATAAATATCTTTATTAATTGGCAGTTAAAAATAGAAATTGTTTTAAGGTTGGTAAAAATATTTTTGTAAAAAGTCTTTGATATTCGGCCTAACTGAATATTCGGTAGTATGGCCGAATACCGAATAGATACCGAATATTCTGTGCTTCCCTAATATTCACATTATTAGCGACAAATGTCATACCACGACCATCTTATGTCATATGGTCATACGCAATCCAGTTTTCTTTCAGAAATGTGTAGGGCATTTCTGGACGATTTTCACAAAGCGGTTTCAATTTTATATTTGTTTATAGTAGGAGAGCTGTTGAACATTTTTGAGTAGGTATTTGAGGCACCCTGAAAATTTGTGCAACACTTCTTTTGTAATGCCTGAATACAAAATCGAATGTCTGGCTGAAGGATCGCGGCCCAAAAACTGTGCCAGACACGTGTCAAGTGCCATTGGCACTTGACACGTGTCTGGCACAGTTTTTGTGCCGACTAAAGTGTCTGTCATTTTCAAAATATTTTTTTCTAAGCATAAATATTATTCTGCCTCAATCTCAGCGTGCCTCAAATACCTTTTTTGGGTAGTCAAAAAATGGCACTTGACACGTGTCTGGCACAGTTTTTGGGCCGACTAAAGTGTCTGTCGTTTTCAAAATATTTTTTTTCTAAGTATAAATATTATTCTGTTTCAATCTCAGCGTGCCTCAAATACCTTTTTTGGGGGGTAGTCAAAAAATGGCACTTGACACGTGTCTGGCACAGTTTTTGGGCCACGATCCTTCAGCCAGACATTCGATTTTGTATTCAGCCATTACAAAAGAAGTGTTTCACAAATTTTCAGGGTGCCTCAAATACCTTCCCTAAAATGTTTAACAGCTCTTGGACTATTATACTACATCATTTTCATAATATAATTAGCACAATTTCATTTATTACGTTCACTGAATATAAAAAGAAAGATCTTCAAATAAAATTTATGTGAAGAAATGTAGGTAAATCTAGTGAATTTTTGTGATTTTTGAAACATTTTCAAGGGAAAAAAAAACCAGTTATAAGAATGAAGGGTTTGCTACAACGTTAAGCAGGTATAATATTCTGTTTCACTTAGTTATTAGGGTGGGCGGTGCCACGTACCACATTTGACAATTGACCTATGTTCTGTATCTTGGGAAACCCGTGTTAGATACCCAAGTAATAATGAAGCAAAACAGAGATAGATAAATAAATAATGATAAAATTACTCTTCCGAACAGATTCTGATGCAGCATTTTTTTTCTTTAAACCAATTCAACTTGGTATTAATATTATTAGCGACAAAATCTTATTTCATACACAACCGAATTTTCTCTCAGAATGACATTTCTGGATGAGTTTCAGAAAGCGGTTTCAATTTCATAAATGTTTATACTACATTTTTTTCATGATACAATTAATACATTTTCAATTATTATGTTCATTGAACATAAAAAAGAAATACTTTCAAATGAAATTTATGCGTAGAAAAGTGGGTAAAACTAGTGAATTTTTGTGACTTTTGAGACATTTTCAATTATTACGTTCATTGAATATAAAAGGGAAATACTTTCAAATGAAATTTATGTGTAGAAATGTGGGTAAACCTAGCGAATTTTTGTGACTTTTGAAACATTTTCAAGGAAAAAAACCTGTTTTTAGAATGAAGGGTTTACTACAATAACGTTAAGCAGTTATAATATTCTGTTTTTCTTAGTTATGGGAGGCGGAGTCACGTAACACAATTGACAACCTATGTTCTGTAAATCGCGAAGCCCAGGTTGGATCCCCTAGTAATAAAACAAAAACAAAAACAAAAATATATAAATAAATAACGATAAAAGTACAATTCCGAACATATTCTAATGGAACAAATTCATTTAAGAAAAACAAACAAATTCAACTCGACATTAATATTCTTAGGGACAAAGTCTTATTTCATACACAACCGAATTTTCTACTGACTTTTGAAACATTTGAAACATTTTCAATTATTACGTTCATTGAATATAAAAGAGAAATACTTTCAAATGAAATTTATGTGTAGAAATGAGAGTTAATCTAGTGAATTTTTGTGACTTTTGAAATATTTTCAAGAAAAAAACCTGTCTTTAGAATGAAGGGAATTACAATAATATTAAGCAGTTATGATGTTCAGTTTTTCTTAGTTATGGGGGGAGGAGTCAGGAAACACAATTGGCAATTAACCTATGTTCCGTAAATCGCAAAGTCCAGGTTAAATCCTTTAGTAATAATAAAATGAAACAAAAATAAATAAATAACGATAAAATTGCAATTCCGAACAAATTCATTTTTTAAAAACAAATTCAACTCGGCATTTATATTATTAGCGGCTAATTATTTCATACACAACTGAAGTTTCTGTCAGAAATGTGTAGGTCATTTCTGCACGAGTTTCACATAGTGGTTTCAATTTTATAATTGTTGAAACCTATTAAATTCATAACATAACTTGCAAAATTTCAGTTATTACGTTCATTGACTATAAAAAGGAAATACTTTTAAATGAAATTTATGTGTAGAAATGTGAATAAATCTAGTGAATATTTGTGACTTCTGAAACATTTTCAAGAGAAAAAACCCCTGTGCTAAGAATGAAAGGTTTGCTACAAGAATGTTAAGCAGTTATAATATTCTGTTTCTCTTATTTTTAGTTTTAGTAAATTCTGAAATAGAGGGGCGGTTGGGGGATTTTTTTGAATTACATTTTCGACGATATTTGTTAAACTGTAATACCTAAAATGAAAACAAACGTATTTTTAAGTTCGATGTTCAGAGAGCTTTCACACGATAACCTACTCGATATATATATATATATATATATATATATATATATGTATAATTTTTATTTTCAAGAAAATTAGCTTTTCTACATTTTTCCTAAATATATTTTTTAATGGTTAATGATTTATAAATATGTATGACAATAGCCTTTATTACTTCTCCCAAATTTGAACTTTCCGCGTTCCACAGCTTACGAAAAAAAAAAAACGGCTGTGACGGACGGACAGACAGACACACGAGTGATCTTATGATTAGTTCCTTTTTTACCTTTTAAGTACGGAACCCTAAAAAACAATCACTATTACTTTGAATGTTTGGATATTTTTTGGATGTTGTGGTGGTGACTGTTATAAGCATCAAAATAAGAGTATATTTCTGTCTATTCAATTTTAACAATTTTATTGTTAATTATTAGCTATAATAAATCAAAAAAGTTTAAATCAAAAATAAACATAAACTTTGGTCATGTTTAGGCTTTTACAGAATGACATATAAAACAAGTAATGAATTCATTATTCTGGCACCTGTGCCAAAATGATAAATATTTCTCGTTTAAATTTTGCAATTCTCGAATTTTCTGAGTTGATTAGACCAGGAATATATTTTTGCGTGTATGCATTATGCTGAAAAGATCAAGACACTTTGAAGCCGGTTACGTAAAATTAGATATAATCCAACCCTCACAAGACCTCTAAGTGCATTTTGGTGCAAATTAGTAATAAAAACATTAAGGAAGGTGATCGTAAAAATATCTCTAGTAATTCTTGAATAGGAAAGATGCATTTGCATAAAATTTTGAAAGTAAATAAATTAACCCTCTCGCTGCGTAACTTTTTAAAATCAAAATATGTTAAAAAATTGCGCTAAATCAAGGCTGTCACTGGAGACTATTTTTATAATCGCACCACTATTTTAACGGAATCAATTTTGCAGTATATTTCTCATGCAATTGTTGTTAAAATCTATATGGAATTTTTTGTATTTAAAAGTGGTCCGAAGTAAATTAAAAAATAGTCGCCAGTGGAAAAATGAATCCCCGAGGAAATCTCGGGTTGCGCAGCGAGAGGGTTAATTATGATCAAAGTGTTGCTTAATTTCGTGAAAAATAACTTTTTGAATTTATAGCTAATTAATTACACAAGCGAACGCAAGTACTAGAATTAATATTTACTAGCTAGGAAAAACTACTAATTCATACCTTAAAGAATAAATTTTGCACGTGAGATGCATAAACGAAAAAACAATGTTTAAAATAATATAAGCCTAACGCAAAATTATTTACAGTAATTAAAAAAAGAAAATAAGAATAAAAGCATTTAACAATGCGGAACTTCTACACAAGTAGTTAACGAATATGAGATCACTCGAGCCAAAAAATTATTTATTATTTTAACATATTGAATATTTTCATTACTAATTCTAGTTTGGATGCACTTTTACATTAAATAAGTTATTATTACAACTATCAATACTTTTTAGTATACAAAATATATTTGTTATTAAATCATTACTGTACTAAATATTTAATAATTTGATATCACCGTCTCCTTCTCAAAATTAGCAGAAACCTACGACATATAAGATAAATAAAAAATATATGAGTAGTAATTTATTTTCCTTCTATGACGGGTTGAGACTGCATCGCCGACATCAGGGGTTATCATCCGGTTAATTTACAGACGCGATTGCAAATAATTTACTTACAAGGAAGGTCTCCATACGGGCATACTCAGAAAAATCGGAAAAAATACAGAATGTTCTTCTCCCATGGGTATATATGTTTATAAAAAAATTTTCGGCGGAACCTCGGTAGAACGTCCGTAAAAAAATAATGAAAATTTCGTTTATTTGGCGACTTATCACCATTTGGCGAAGAAATAAAATTTCAAAAAATACGCTTGTCGAATACTCTCTAAGGGAAAAACTTTTTATGTTGAATTTGTTTAAATAAGTTTAATTTAAATAACTTTAGCTTTGTCATTTTTAGTTTGTTTTAACTATAGTTTTGTCATATATATTTATATGTACTTATAACGATTTTTAACTATCATATTTTACGATTTAAAACAAAATATAAATTGAATAAAATTGTTCCAAACTCAAAAATATGCCCCATTGAGCACTGTGGATTCAACTTTGTTGCTATGGAAACAACTTCTCCGGTATGGAAATAGATTACGGCAGCATTATTCACCTGGCGTTAAAAGTTATTTTTATAACCGATAAAACGCTTTAAATTAAAAAAATTGTGGATTGGAGAATAAAACAATGGCAAAATTTCATTCAAATCGGCAACAAGCAACATGTATAATACAAAATGTAATAATAATAATAATTTCTTTCATGGTTTACGTTTAAATTCATAAAAAACCGCATATTCTCAAAATCAATTAACAAACAACTTTCAGATTCGTTCAAATTGTTTGCTTTTGGCGAGGAAAAATGCTGCTCGCTAAATTACGTGCCGCTTTCGTCTTTTCACGCCAATTATTCGAAAGTATTTTATTTTTTTACAGATTTTCTACTGTAATTCCGCCGCTAATTTTAACTGATCCTTTATTACATACATGAGCACTTTCACTAGCATTTTTTTCAACATATTCTGAGTATGCCCAGTATGGAGACCTTCCTTGTTAGTGGAAAAACAATGGTCGAACTTTCATTATCATATATTTCCCATAAAAAATCATTTAAACAGCATTATACCGAATTGTTAGAGAAATGAGAGTTTAAGGACTCCGTAGGTTGAGTTGTCTCTTAGACAAAGGAGTCATATTACTGAACGACACTGAGTGAAAAATACTCTGGTAACAAATATAACGTCAGAATGACGCTACTACATAATGATGTATTGACTTCATAGCAAAACTATAAAGATACTCTGACAGAATGATGTTCTGATGAAATTTTAATGGTAGAATGATCTTCTGTTCATGCTTGCAGGACACTGCATTTATTTTCTAAAGGAAGCGGCCTCATCCTTCCTCGTAATTTTGAATGGACAGCATCACTTGACATTAATAGAAGCGTAAAAAATACAACGTTAAAAGCACCAAAAATTTAAAATTTTAAGCAAATTTTGCTTAAAATTTAAAATTTTTGGTGCTTTTAACGTTGTATTTTTTACGCTTCTATTATATTGCACCAAGCTCCTTCTTTATAATTACTTGACATTAAGTTTCAAACAGAATCCTTTTTGTACTGCGCGGCGGAACTTTGCTAATAACTAGGCCAGGGATGGCGAACCTTTTTGAGCATGCGTGCTACAAAAATTCAAAAATATTATGTTTCAGCATTCTAACGTACGTGCCAGAAACATTTAAAATTAGATAAAATCCAACAATTAGTTTTTATAGAAATTTTACTTAAATATTTTTACACATACTAAATTCGATTCCTAACTCATTTATCTACCCTATATATATAAAATCCTAATGAAACGAATTTATGAAACAGATTTATGAAACGGCTGAAATGAAACGAATTTATGTAACGATTCTTTGAAACGACTGATAAAACAACTGTTTCACGGCGATTTCTCCTAAAATATGGAATACTTTGTGATAAAATTAACACCAAAAATCAATATTGATCCGCAGATCTCAAAACTGGTATTAGAATTTTTAAATTCGAATTAGTTTTCGAAATGTTAATTTTTTTCTAATTTTAAACACATTTTTCTAATGATGGCAACTCAAATTTTAATCATAACACATATATTTTTTTCATATTTCAGAAAAGGTTATTAATTTAAACTAATTTGGCGGCCAGATTGGCCTCCCTTAAATGTATGTTAAGAAATGCATCACGCTACTTTTATTCATAATTCAATTTACTTGAACAATCTTTCGCCAAATCGAAAGACTCTGATAGAGAAATCAATTCTGACGGTATTTTAATGTTAGCGAGACGCAGGTGATAATTCGCCAAACATTTTTCCCGTCACATTTTTTTATATTTCATTAATTTCATTTAAAACATAATCCTTTCATTCATTTTATTTAAAATACACAACTTCTTTTTTTTATTTCTGTTTTAAAATTATATAAATTATTTTGTTCTATAGTTATTAATTATTTTTTTTTTATATTTCCTTTAGAAAATAGCAGAAAATAATTTAAAAATACGGTACTACTTAGTTATTCCGTCGACCAATTTCGCCAAATTATATAAATCTCCAAACCACTCGCCAAATTATACAAATTGACATAATTCTTATTTTAAATAACGAAAGAACCAATAAATTAGTATAACATTAATAAATATACAAATAAAACATCGAAATAAAAATCACTTCATGACGTAAATACGTGTAACTTCCTTAAAGTCAAGTGAATGTGATATTTACGATCAACCATTATTGGCATTTAATCTTATAGTTTGGCGATAGATTTTGGATCGACGGGATAACTGAGTAATACCAAAAATGCATATGTAACTAAAAACGAGGTTTTCGCCAAATTTTCGTAAAAAAAAAAAACCAAAAAAAAAACCAGTATTTTCTAAAAAAAAAAAAAAAAAAAATAATAATAATAATAAAAGGAATTTAACAAATTACAAATACCATTTGGAAAATGATTTTTTCAAAGACTAAAATTTAAGACATAAAAAAATCGCACGGAGTTGATCATACATTACGTACGTCATGAATTAAACATTAATAGTGTAGTTAAAAATTCCACACGACAAAAATCGCCTGCGACTTGTACGCATTATCCACCTGAAACTTATGTATTATCCAAGCATTTCATTGGCTGTTCGGGAAAAGGCTTTTCCATCGTCCAAGAAATCTGACGACCCATTTTAAATGAAATTTCATTCTTAAACTTCTAAACATCCCACAATATTACTTTTTACACCGTCGTATAGAGAAAAATATGTACTTTTAAATGCAATTTGTTTGAAAACTGTATCTCAATTTGTTTCTGAGTTATTAATTTTTCTGTAGTTTTTATTACTTTTTTGTCATAGTGGCAACAGAAGGTATCCATCTCTGGTTGAAAGTACAGGGAAACACAGATTACTGTATAGACCAATCAGAACACGAATAAAATGCGGATTAAACCAATAAAAACCTTAAGATATGCTTTTAATTTCCCATCCTGACGAGAACAATAACCATTTTTCCAAATGGTTAAAAAAATCACGCCAAACCTGCGGTGCGTATATGACATCTGGCCAAATATTACCACTCGAAAAAAAAAATGCTAACTGGCGAGTTGAAAAAAAGCTATTGGCGAGATTTGCATCCGGCTAGCGTAACCGTACCAAGAATTCTTTGCGACCATGGCAAATTTACGTAGTTTTATTCGAAAAAAATTTTTTTGATTGTTTTAATCAAAATGGAAAACTTACGGCCCCATATTGGCGCGATTTTTTTTCTAACGCCAATGTCACATACGGAACGGACACTCAACTGGCGCCAAAGTATCGTTATTTTGCTTGATATGGTAAGCCGGATTCTGTTGTTTATGCTGTTGATGCGTTCCCCAAATTGGCGTCGGAAAAAATCGCGCCAATATATGACATTTGTGCCAAACTTTCATATGAAAGGCGAAGGGATCAGACCGTATTTGTTTATGGCAGTTGATGACTTGAACTATTAAAATACAGATGAAATAATAGCGATAGAATAATATTTGGCAACTTATCACCTGTGCTTGGCTAACATTAAAGTACCAAAATGGTACCTAGAGTATAAAAAGCGAAGTTGTCCGCCCGGAACTGTTTATGATAGTCACATGACTTAGGCTATTGTTATAGAGATTGTATTAAAATACCGGGAGGCAAAGACTCTGTATACTTAATTCATTTTATTTTAGCTTTTTTTCAAATGTTTAACTGATCCTCTTTAATCAAAAACGAAAACAACCATTAGATGTCTTAACAGCAACTGATTCGACCTTAAATTTTTGCAGTCAAAGGGAATTGAATGGAAACCCGTTTACAGGGAGATTTGCACAGCTTTTTTCAGTATAATTCAATCTTCTCTAATATTTTTAAAGCCCATCAGATTAGCGTGTTTTTAGATTCTGCGGTGTCTGAACGGGGGTTGGCGAGCGTAGCTTGCAGGGGGCAGAGCCCCCTAGTTATACTATATTTACTCAATAATATAGCCATGTCGCATCGAATTCCGTATCTATGCTTCCGTAATCTATAAATGAGTTTTTCTTTTATTGTATACTTCCTAATTCAATCATTTTTAGTTCTTCAGGTAGAAGCAGGCTTAATAGATACATAATTATTTGCACTAACAGTTAAAATTCAATTTTCATTTTTCAAAATTAAAGCCTAAATATAATAAAACCTAAAAGAACTTAAAACTATAAACCTAAATATAATAAAACCTAATCTGAAGTAGAAGCGTGTTAATTAGGTATACTTTGCAAACTATCTCTTAAAATTCGATTTTCAAAAATGAACCTTTTGAAATTTGATAGAGAAGCAAAGCGATTTAGAAGACAACCGATACTATTAAAATCTGTGCGCGTATGTTTGTAACCACAAAGACTCGGAAACCAAAGGGCGCAGGGCTACGAAATTTGGCACACGGGTTGCTGGTAAGAGGCTCATGAACGATTGGGGCAAAAAATTCGAAAATTTTAAATAGATTGTTTTCCATTTATATTTTTGACGAATTTTTGCCTTTTTTATGTTCAATCCGTAATAGCGCGAGTTCAAACCAGTTCTAAATGTTTAATGCAATGTGATATATACATATTACGTAGGCCACGCTGCAATAGTAAAAAGATGTAGCGGGTAAACGATAATCTAGACACACGGCAGTGTGTCAGCCAAGTTCGCCTGACATAGCCGTGTGTTATTTACACGAACCATTTCGAGCTGTTTTCGTCAAATTTCAATGCTCTACTCGTGGAAATCTATGAGACCTACGTACTTGTCATACGAAATGTGTAGTAAGGCCACCCTAATTACCTAAAATCCAAAATTTTATAAATAACGCATAATTAGTTTCCGAGATAATGACATTTGAAAATGTCTGATAATCGATAATTTTACCACTGACTGACTGACTGACTGACTCACTCATCAAAAAGATCTGGTATATCTACTGCAGCTACAGACTTCAAATTTCGAGCGAAGTTCGTTTACACTATAAAACTAAAGAAAAAAATAAAAAAATTGAGAAAATCGATGAATTACCCACCTGGGGGTGCCCATTTTTACTTTACCATTGGACCTATTAAGCGAAATTTTAATTTGCCGTAGGAGGGGACGCTGTTCTGTCGCCAAATACAGCCAAGTTTCTCGCCAACATGGCGATATATCGCCAAATTTGGCGACCAAAATTAGTCGCCAAAAGTGACGCCACCTTGGCGATATCTCTAATATTTCGCCAAATTCCCATAGACTTCCATTGTAAACCTATCTACTTACTGGGGGTTTATCTGAGTTTACTTGCTTACAGAAAATCAACAAATTGAGATATTCTGTCCGTCACAGAGCCCGTTCTCAGAAACTATACATGTTGGAGGCATGAAATTTTGCATATTTACAGTTGAACACCTCACATCAAATGACAAATCATAAAATTTTGAAAAAGTTGTAAATTTAACCCTTTGGAGTCTCACATGTTTATTTTAAACAATCCTTTCTAAGTGAGCCCTTAATTAGGTTGGAGGCGTGAAATTGTACATACTTATAACTGAACACCTCACATCAAACGACAAATCATAAAATTTTGAAAAAGTCATAGATTTATCCCTTTGCGCTCCCATATGTGTATTTTATACAATTCTTTCTAAGTGAACCCTAATTAGGTTGGAGGCGTGAAATTTTGCATACTTATAGCTGAACACCTAACATCAAGCGAGAAATCATAAAATTTTGAAAAAGTCATACATTTAACCCTTTGGGCTCCCCTATGGGTATTTTAAACAATTCTTTCAAAGTGAGCCTCTAATTAGGTTGGAGGCGTAAAATTTTGCATACTTATAGCTGAACACCTCACATCAAACAAGAAATCCTAAAATTTTGAAAAAGTCGTACATTTAACCCTTTGGGTTTCCACATGCGTATTTTAAGCAAGTCTTTCTAACTGAGCCCCTTTTTAAATTGCAGATTTGAAATTTTGCATACTTATAGCAGAACACCTAAGGCCAGGCGACAAATCATAAAATCTTTAAAAAGTCTTACGCTTAACCCTTTGAGCTACCACATATGTATTTTAAGTAATTCTTTCTAAGGGAGTCCCTAATTAAGTTGGAGACATGACTTTTTGCATACGTATAGCTGATACCTCAGACCACACGACAAATCATAAAATTTTCAAAAGTCTTATATTATTTACTCCTCCGGGCTCTAACTTGTGTATTTTAAGCAATTTTTCTAACCTCCGCCCTTTTCTCCCGGGGAGCACTTTTCCAACTTTTGCCGACACCCCTTTGACCATTCTTTCATATTATGCACCATGGTCTTATATATTTTAGTTCCACTTTTTATCGCCAGGGGCGCCTACTTATCTCGGGTGCAATGGGCTTAATCCCCTCGACTAATATATCTACGGATAGTATGTAAAACGGAGTTTCGTTCGGATAGAGGTTGGTTTAGAATAGAGTGCGCCCCTGGTTGCAAAATGTGGAACTAACAGATTTTTCAAAAGGATAAAGTGTTTTGAAAGGAATATTAAATGAAACCCTCTGTGCGATCTGTGATGACACTTACCCACTTGCTATTTTCAAAATCACCAGAGAAAAGTTTATTTAGTTAATTAAATTTGAAAATCCAGGGAGGGGCAATGTCCTTCCTCTGCATTGCCTTTTTGCCCGCACCCATGGATGAATGATACATAGTGTGGCATAAGCACATAACTTTATTTTTCACTTTCAGTACAAAAAAGCAGGCCCAGCTATAGGATATTTAATTGGAAAATTTAATATAGGAATTTAATAGGAATTGTTGTTTCAGAAACAATAAAAATTTCGAATCAATACATTTCGTTTCAAAACATGCATTCAGTGTAGCAGTATTAAAATATAGATTTCTGCCGCAAATTGACAGCCAAATAGTTTGTTGTAAGAAATTTAAATTAAAATTGAATGTTGCTTGGTGAGTAAAATAGTCTCATGTAAACACATTAAAAAGCATTAAGTAAAGTGTCTAAATATATTGTAACTTTACAAAAAGTAATGATATCTAACAAAAACATAGCTGTGAAAAAAGGGAGCCAAGTTCTGTAAAGACAATAGCAAGAAAAGAAGTGATATCTAAGCGGGTGCCAAGTTCAAATAAAATTCACTCAAACTTACCTACTGAAGTATTATAGCATTTTTAAATTGTTTAGAAATAAAAATTATTGATAGCATATTAATAATAAATCTAGAACTTGGCAAGTTTTTGATAAATGTTATGCCTATCAATTTCATGTCTTAATAAAATGATGATGTTAATATTAACAACAATCTCATTATAAAAAAATTAATATAGTTATTATTATAAACAAATGACGCATGTTAAAGATTTGATAAACCAATAAATACACAAATACATTCCCGCTCGTCTTTGGTTATCACTCTAGCACCCACCCTTCGGAAACCTCAATGCAAACAGACTAAAAGGCCTGAGAAAGATACAGATACATTTACGCTTGTTCTTGGTCATCCCTCTAGAGACTGCACCCCTTTAACCCTTCAGGGGCAAAGATCTTTTATTCGTGACATGCTGAAACGATTCAATCACACCAGAATTTTAAAACAAATTTATTTCAAAATGGGTAAAACTTCTTTTCACGTATTTAATAAAATTAAACTTTTTAGTCCTGAATTCTAGTGTCAATGTGGCATTTTGCATTTAAAATTAGGTGGGATATATTTTATCCCACCATCCTTCAAGGGGAAGGAGCTCACTCAAATGAAGGCTTCCAAACGTGAAATAACCAGATTTGATATAATAATGTCATTATTAAAAATAAATTACTCGTGGGTAAAAACTTGCCAAGTTCTAGATTTATTATTAATATGCTATCAATAATTTTTATTTCTAAACAATTTAAAAAATGCTATAATACTTCAGTAGGTAAGTTTGAGTGAATTTTATTTGAACTTGGCACCCGCTTAGATATCACTTCTTTTCTTGCTATTGTCTTTACAGAACTTGGCTCCCTTTTTTCACAGCTATGTTTTTGTTAGATTCTTTTAACTCGCATGCAAATAATTAGAGTGTAGCGATCTCATCTCACATGATCAGTATAAAGCGAGTCACTAGCTTAGAGTAACTGGCTTGGCCTTTTGCTCGACGCTAACGTTCTCGCCTCCTGATCATGAGAACTCTGGTTCAAATCCCATCTGCGCCACTCTCTCTAAAGTGGTGACCAGGACAAACACGCAACAACAACCTTCAGCAACAATCATCTCCTCTCATAACCAACAAATGGCAGCACTAAATAAATCATCCGCTTCAACCAAAAAGCCTGTGAAACGCTCACAGCACAAAGCCTGTCCTCACACGCATCACATATGCGAACGACAGCATCATTTACGAGTGCATATCTCTCGTCAGACGTCAGCAATACGTCTTTCTCACTGGGGATGGAGTGTGTAGCGATCTCATCTCACATGATCAGTATAAAGCGAGTTACTAGCGTAGAGTAACTGGCTTGGCCTTTTGCTCGCCTCCTGATCATGAGAACCCTGGTTCAAATCCCATCGGCGCACAGTGGATCAAAGTATAGGCAATGTCGAACATAGGATTATCACGATAAAATAAACCTATATATATGATGTGTTTTGTTATATTTAGGTTTAAATGAGTAAAATAAATGATACTGAAAGCATCTGCATGGTTTTTATGAACAATTTCGCACTCTTTTGTCGCAAACAGGAAGTTTAGGGAGATAATGAATATTTAAAATAAACTGGAAAAACAAAGCATGCAGATTTTACTTATATCCAAACGACATTTGTGGAATATTTAAAACATTTGTTTAATTTTAAATTGGCAACATATGCGATATTTACATAACTCTTTAAAATCTTTCCACAAAACTGCAACGTTCTACTGCAACATTTTAGAACTTATATAAGTGCATATTTGTTATTATTGGGTTTGAGTTTTTTTTATTATCTTGTAGTAATATTAATTTTAGCATATTTCTTTTTTATTTGAAACAAGATTATTTCATTTTGTCTTTTTTCTTATATTCTTTTTAAATATGATAACAAACAGAGATTTGCTTCCGTTTTTGAAGAATTTAAATGATGGTTTTAGTTATGAAAAATCAATGCTTAGTTTTGTAAGCGAACTGTACTAATTGCCTCAGAAAATGATGAAGAAAATTTAAAGGAGCGTTTACGTATGTTTTGTGTAAATGCAAAAGATAGCTGGCTGAAATCTGACAGAAAATTAGATCGTTTCAATAATAAAAACTATTCTTCACTTCAGTATTCCTTTAAAGTTAGTAATGAGTTTAAACCATTTGCAATTGAAAATTTGCAGAAATCAACATCACGAAAATCTTTTTCAGACGTAACCGAAACTCATAGAAGAAGACTAATTCAAAGGTTGAGAGAAGATACTCCTGGAGAAGCTAAATTAAGAAGAATCAAAATGAAAAATTCACCGCGAATTCAGAAAGGAATTAGGTTTGCTAATAGGTGTTGTTAAACGAGGAAGTGGTTTGACACACGATGGAAACACTGCAAGGACATTTTTTGCTGAGTTTGAAAAGACAGCTCAGATCACTGCTTGGATAAAGAACTTATTAAACATTTTGCAATTATAATGCAAGTGATCGCTTGTAACAAAGTAATTAAGGCCAAAAATTTGACAATTTCGCACTGGGAACAGCTAAACAGTGTGCCTCAAAGTACAGTTAGTATTATATGCCAGCTTCTGTACATAAATTACTAATTCATGGAAAGGATATGATTTCAAATTTTGCTGTTCCAATTGGATAATAATAGGAAGAATCTAGCGAAGCTCGAAATAAGCAGTTTCAAAGGTACCGGGAGTTCCATTATAGAAAACTAAGTTGAAGAGTATGTAACGAAGACTTATTGCACCATTTGCTAATAACATCTGACATTTTGATTTCAAATATTAGACACAAAATAAAATACATTCAAAGGAACAGAAATTTTCTAGAATCATTGGAACTTTTACTTTAAAATATGACACTTTATCACTGACATAGCAGCGCATCCATTTATTAGAGTACATTTAACCCTCTGAGAACCATTGCATTTTTCAGCATTTTCATGTAAACGCTTATATAACCAGAAATACGAGTATATTAACTTTAATTTCGAAGTTTAATGTTAAATTAGTTTTTTACATCATTTCGTCCTAGAAATTTCTTACAGCGTAATCTTCTTTAAAAAATATTTTTGTGTACAGCCAATTTAACATGGTTTCTGGAAACGGAAAATTACGGAATAGCCGCTTCAAGTCCATTTATTTCGAAAACGCGCAGGTTTGCACAAAAAATCATCTATACCACACTAAAGTATAGGCTTTCAGGAATACCAACATGAGTTTGAAATTTTAAACAATTTAAGTTATGTAATTTTGAAGATTACGATACCATTAATTCTATATGTGTTGTTCATAATGTAGAATGAGACATAAAATTCAATCAAAATATAGTGGGTTGTGGTTTAAAATGTGTTTTAAGAAATTAATAATTATATTTTAAATGCGTTATTAGTAGAGGTTATTTAGGTTCCATATCTGAGCATAGCAAAAAGTCACTAAAATTCGTTGAAAAATTCCTCTGCTGAAAGGTGTATATTCCGAGCTATACAAATACGGTATAATTTTGTATAATTTAAAAAATAAACATATATTCGTATTTTGTAGATATTCTTTTAAAATATTTCGTTGCAAAAAATTAGTTATTTAATGATTATTTTTTGGCTCTATGTTCGCATTTTCTTAAGGCTTGATCCACTGTGCGGCGCCACTCTCTCTAAAAGAGATTATTTAATTGCGCTTAATTATTATCTTATTTTAAAAATAAAGAAAACTTTGTATCACGAACATCAACAAAACTTTTTATTATTTATTTCCTTATTCCAAAGATATAATTTTATAACGTCTGCTGCCATAGCAACATAATAAATAAAATTTCATTAAAAAAATGCACAGTAGTAGAAAAATATTTTTCAAGATATACTTATTACGTACGCCACGCTTAAATGAACGATATGTTTCAGCACCAGAAGCAATGTGGCGACTTCTTGAAAAGCTCACGCAGGACAAGTCCCATGTTATTATTAGATTGCCGGTGCATCTACAAGACATGCAATCTGTGTATTTTAGGGAAGCGGAGAAACGTGAAGCTTTTGAAAGAGCCAGAAATAAAGACACCATACTCACTGCTTGGTTTCCACTCAACAGTTCTGATCCTTCACCAAACATCTATGTCTATACAGAAATTCCAAAGCACTTTGTATGGAAAGGCAATGTGTGGCAAAGGCATGTTACATTAGGTGACTTTATAGTATCAGGATGTATTCTGTAAGACCAAAGGATATTGAGCGATTCCATCTTCGTGTGCTGCTTTGTCACGCTCCCGCCAGAAAGACTTTCGAGGAGTTAAGGACGTATGAGAATACTGTCCTTGAAACATTCAAGGGTGCATGCCGTGCTAGAAATTTATTAGAAGATGATGATGAATGGCAACATTGTTTAACTGAAGCACGTGGTTTTGAAATTCCACCCAAACTGAGACAACTGTTTTCGTTCATAAGTGTCTTTGGCAATCCAAATTTACCGATTCAGTTATGGGAACATTTTAAGTCAGAACTCTCAGAAGATTTTGCTCGCCATCTGCCGCTACAGGAGAGTAGAGACAGAGTCCTTCAAGACATAGCCAATCATCTACGCATACACAACGTGACTCTTCAGAACCTTGAATTACCTGAACCCTCAAACCTGGAGAACTCTGTGGAATGCGATGTATATGATTTAGAAGAGGAAAGAGCAGAGGAGAAACGATTGTTAAACATGCTAAATCCGGAACAACGTATAATTTTTGATGCTGTCATTGAAAGTATTCAAAATGATTATGCTACTGTTGCTAAGGTTTCCTTTGTCAATGCTTTTGCGGGATCAGGAAAAATGTTCCTATTCAATACTTTGCTGCATTACGTCAGAGGAATGGGACATACTGCTATTCCCGTTGCAGGGACAGGCATCGCATCGATACACTTGTAAGTTGGAAGAACTGCACATTCTCAGTTTAAAATACCAGTCCCCCTATTGGATAATTCAGTTTCAAAAATTCGGCAAAATACATCTGAAGGAAGATTATTGAAAATGGCTAAGCTCATTATATGGGATGAATGTTCCATGTCACCTATTCATGCTTTGAATGCTGTTGATAGACTTCTGCGAGATCTGGATGGCAATGATGTCCCATTTTAGGGCAAAGTATAATATACATGCAAACAAAACACTCATTTTTGAAAGTTGTATCCCGAATTATTCCCTCTGGCCAATATTTTGACAGTTCAATCTGGTTACAAATATGCGAACGGAGTCGGAGGAACTTGATTTCGTGGAATGGCTCATTCGCTTGGGGGGGATGGTCGGTTGACTAATGATTATAAACTTGGAGAGGATATTATTGAAATACCTCCAGAATGTTTAGTGCAGTGTTCTATAGTGGATTATATTTTTGGTTCGTCTGAAATTGATCTTGATTATCTTTCGGAAAGAGCCATTTTGTGTCCCAAGAATGAGGATTCTTTGAGATTGAATGAGGAGGTTTTACGAAAAGTACCTGGTGAAGTCAAAACTTATTTTAGTGCTGATACAATACTTTGTGATGATGAAGAAGAACAAAACAATTTGCAAATGTATTTCGTCAATAGTTTAACACCTTCTGGAATGCCACCACATCAGTTAAATCTTAAAGTTGGCGTTATTGTTATGTTGCTTATAAACATGAATCCGTCCAGTGGTCTCTTTAATGGAACACGTTTAGTAGTCAGAAGGTTGTCGCAAAATGTTATAGATGCAGGAGTTTTGACAGGACATAAAAGAGGCACCTGTGTTTTCATACCGAGGATCCTGCTTACACCGTCGGATACCAGTTAACCTTTCCAGTTACGCCGCCGTTAGTTTCCACTTAGGATCGCCTTTGCTATAACTATCAATAAATCTCAGGGTCAAAACTTGAAAAAAGTTGGAATCTATTTGCCCCATTCATATTTTTTACATGGGATGTTGTATGTAGCCTTTTCAAGAGCAACTTCTAGAGGATGTGTATGTGTCAAGGACGGACCAAAAGAAAGAAAACTTTTTTCACAGTCTGATAAGGCATTTACATAAAACATTGTCTTCCATGAAGTTTATCTTAAGTTGCAACTATTTTGCTGTATTGTAAAAAAACAAACAAACAAACAAAAACGAGTCTACTGCACTTTACCTCATGGATGAGGTGGAAAACAATGCAAAGATTTTTTATTTTAAAAGAATTTTTTCCAATTTTTTCAGGTTTTTTTGCAATGACGATGTACATTTCATTCTTTCTTACAAATTTTTGTTTGGTTGTGTAAATATCGACTTTATAACTGATTTCCTAAACTTTAATTTGGTTGTGTAAATGCTCACTAAAAAAACGAGTCTAACGCAATTTACCTCATCGGTGAAGTGGAAAACAGTGCAAAGATTTTTCATTTTAAAATAATGTTTTCCATTTTTTTACAGTCACGATGTAAATTTCATTTTTTCTTACAAATGATTGCTTGGTTGTGTAAATATTGACTTTATAACTGATTTTTATATTCCCAACTTTAATTTGTTTGTGCAAATACTTATTTTTATTGATTTTTTAATACACACCTGATTTTTTGTGCACATACATATTTCATACTGGTTGTGTAATTACTGATTTTTAACAGGTATAACACATTTTTATATTCATAAACTTAAATTTGGTTGTACCGATTTTTATTTTTAATTTTGGTTTTAGAATAAAATTCATGAACACCCGTCCGTAGAACGGGTTAAACAGCTAGTGTTAAATGGTTTGGCGAGAAAATGATGCTACAGGGTGCTTTCATTTAAATTTATAATACCTTAATTCATTCAAAAATAACGGAGTATTTTAATGTAAATTGCATACCTGTTACATAAAACTATATCTTTTGTAAAAAAACATAAAATGGATTGTTCTCCATAAACTGAATATAATCCATATTTTTTTTACGCGTGCCAGAGAGGTCTGTCTTCTTACGTGCCAAGTTCGGCACGCGTGCCATAGGTTCGCCATCCCTGGACTAGGCGGTCCGTTTCTTGTTTTATGACTTTCATCGAATGTCTAGAGGTCAGAGGTTGACATGTCCATCTCCGCTTCTTTCTTTTGTTTATGACCACAGAACGCTTGAAAAAAAAGCCTAGTTGACATGTTTATTACTTTTCGTCGGATAAAGCAAATAAACGCAGCCTAAGGTTGCGTTCAAACTTCGTTTTTACCTTATTCAACACTTTTCCAGGAGAAGTATTATTTTCCACTCTTCTGTGGTTTATCCACAAAAGGATGGGGATTTTCAACAATGAGTCAGGAGATAAGAAAATTAGCTCGATTTGAATGAATGATTTTCCTTTTGCAGGAATCCTTTTGCCCGCCAATTTAATTTTAAAGCAATTAAAGATGAAAAACACCGAGTGACCATAAAAAAGACGCCGATATGCTATATGACAAAAATGATACGTCTATTTGGACCTAATGAATAACATCGAACCTCAAATTCTGAATCTGCTGACAGGCCTTAGCACCGAAGTACTGAGGCTACTATTCCCCATTCGTCTGATATTTGATACCTTGTGCTTGACGATTATTTATATCTCCCCAGTAAATTGTACTATTCTTCCTTTGTATGGAACTGTCGAATACTGGAGATATACTGCTGCTGCAGACGCCCATAAACTTAATTGTTATTCTCAGGAAACATGCTTGTGCAAACAAGTGGGGCATAAAATTGAATACAGAATCGTTATGAATATATATAAATATTATGAAATGTACATAAATAAAATTACCATACTTTTTATAATTAAAAAATCTTACTAATCTTTTAATTAGCTATTATCATATCATCATAACATCATATCATATCATATATATTATAAAGCAGTAAGCTCTGAAAGTTCCGCTCGAGTGTTTTCAAAAACTACCCGGTGGATTTTTTCCAAATTGTATCATTCGATAGGAAATATTCCTGGGGTGGTTTATGAGAAAATATACAGGGATAGCTATGATTTTTGGTAATAAATTTCGTATTTTATTGATATTTTCGGCAAAAGGATTACCAGTAATTATTTTTTGGCATCATTTTATCGTTGGTTAAAGAATTGAAAAGGCTATATCAGGTAGAAAATAATGTAAACAACCCGCAAATTAAAAGAAAATAACTGTTATTCGTTTAATAAAAAAAAAAAAGAATCAAAAACACTTTTAATGAGATATAAAATTATAAAACGAAAATATTTAATTTAAACACGAAAGGAATGTTTATAAAACTTAAAAAATAAATTAGTATGAAAGAAGAAATTGATACCTTATTTGACGATTTTTCGCTTGCGTCAGGTTAATAAAAATGAGCCTGAAAAAACTTGAAGAAATAAAATTTAAGTAACATTCTTTTAGTCTTTTTTTTGTTGCTTTGTTTTTCAATTTAATTAGCATTTTTATGTAATTCTCCCATCGTATGTCTTAGAGGAAAAGTTAGAAGAAGTAATTGTAAAAATGGTTGTATTAGTCAGTTACATGCTATTTAATTATTACTTTTGTCGCCAAAACGCCAAACAATGCAATTTTAAGCCACAAAGGCAGAAGCGTGAAATAAGCTGAGTGAAAGTCGCAATAATGTTTTTCTTTCTTTTTTTAAGTGTAGGAGAAGGTTTTGGAGTAAATATTTATATTCAAATGTAAATCATATAAAAAGCAGTTAAAATTGTAATTATGTAGCAAGTATTTAAATTTTAGTGTAAATGCCTGCCAAATACACACATATGCTAGAATAATTTAATTTCAGAGATTTAAAATATTTTTACTTTCTTCTATCTTTACAAGAAGAAAGTATTGGTTTCATGAAAATTTTCGAATTCCAGTTTTCGACGGATTTACACGTTTTATGAGTCAGAGATTCCAAAAAACATGTTTTTACAAAATGTCTGTCTGTGAGTCTGTCTGTATGTGACACAAATTTTGTGGGCGCTCTATCTCAAGAACTAATGGACGAAATTTCACAAAACTTCATATTTAGTTAGACCTTGATATAAACTGGAAATGATTAGTTTTTGGTGAAAATCGCCCAACAGGTGGCGCTGCTATGCGGCCTTTTTAACGATTTCTGCAATAGCTGTATCTCAAGAACTACTACACGGATTTTTATAAAACTTCAGATTCAGTTAGTCCAGGATATAGTTTGGTGCTGATTACGTTTTTGTGAAAATCGCCCAACAGGTGGAGCTGGTATGCTGCATTGTTCATGATTATCGCAATAGCTCTAACTCAAGAAAAAATGCACGAAATTTCATCAAACTTCAGATTCAGTTAGTCCCTGATATAAATTAGTGCTGCTTAATATTTGGAGCAAATCGCCCAACAGGTGGCGCTGCTGTGCTGAATTTTTCACGATTTCCACAAGAGGTGTATCTCAAGAACTATTGCACGGATTTTCATCAAACTTCAGATTTAGTTAGTACTTGACATGAACTGATGTATAAATTAGTTCTGTTTAATTTTTAGTGTAAATCGCTCAACAGGTGGCGCTTCTGTGCTGCATTTTTCACGATTTCCACAAGAGCTGTATCTCAAGAACTGTTGCACGGATTTTCATCAAACTTCAGATTTAGTTAGTCCTTGACATGAAATGATGTATAAATTATTGCTGTTTAATTTTTGGTGTAAATCGCTCAACAGGTGTCGCTGCTATGCTGTATTTTTTGCGATTTCCACAATAGCTTTATCTCAAGAACTAATGCTTGGATTTTCAACAAACTTCAGATTCAGGTATACCTTGATATCGTTTAGTGCTGTTTACATTTGGTGTAAATCGCTCAACAGGTGGCGCTGCTATGCTACATTTTTTCAGAATTTCCGGTATAGCTCTATCTCAAGAACTAATGCGCGAATTTTCATCCAACTTCAAATTCTTATATACTTTGATATGAATTGGTGCTAAATCGTTGTTATTTCTTGTGCTATTTAAATGATTTAATTGACGTAATTTATATAGAAGAAAGTTTTGTGATGGCCACAACATACTAGTTTATCATAATATGGAATACCATTACTATGGAAACATGCCGTTTTGTTTTCTTTAAGCATGTGATTTTTATAACCTGGAACTCAGATTATTACTGATTAATGAAAAATTGCGTATTATGTTATTTTTTTTAGATGTCGGACCTTTTGCCAATTTCACCTATAGGAATATTCACTGCTTTGAAAGTTAGGATATAAGATTTCTGCAATTATGCGTTATTATTATTATTGTAAAAAAAAAAAAAAAAGTCAAAATTTTGCAATAAAAATTGCTTGCTGAATATAATTTCAGTTTTTGTAATTCGTCGCTTCAGCTAAATTTAGCAATAAATTAAGAGTTATTTTTATAATCCGGGTTATTTACACAATAGACGGTAGATTAATTTACTCTTGACTATAAAGGAATTAGCAAGCCTATTTGTTTGTCTGTGTTATTCAAGTCTTTAGAAAAATGCAAAATACATCTTCGGTTCAAGTATTCACCAAAATGCTTATTGCTAAAATTTTTTTGTATAACTAACATTATCTAACATTGTCAGGTCTATTTAAGACATGAATATTTATTTATAAAAAATCTATCATTGATTCGACAACAATTTGACATTATTTATTGGATCGTAACTTGGCGAGTAATTAAGTTTGTTTTGTCATTAACTCTGGTAAATGTGTAACAATATTGTTGCATCAGTCTTAATGTTTGACGTCAACCGCCACAATGGACTCGATTACAGATGATTAGAAAGATTTTATTGGATGCAAGAGGTTTATATTTTTACAAGATTAAGTCATCGAGCTTTCTAACGTGTAAACGGTTACATGATTGTAAATTGTCTACAAAATGAAAAGGCAGTGAAAATGACTCCATTTTAATTTTATTCAAACAATTCAGCTTTAAAAACACACTTTTTTATATTTCACTTTTCTTTGAAATATGAAAGTTAAACATTCTTTTTTGACTGCGAATTGTTCAATACATCTTTTACGGTGTTTCCTCTGCTGGAATCCAAAGAGAGAAAACAGTAGTAGTAGATCTGTCACAAGAGGACGTTTATTATGAAATATAACGTAGCATTAAGTGAGATTATATTTAAGCTACCAGAATCACATATTGCGCGAACTGAGATTCCAGGAGTTCATGAACTATCAAACGAAAATGAACCACCTGAACGTTATTCGTGTTCATTGGTCAATCTGTGCAATCATTCTAATAGATTCTAATTTAGTAATGTCAGATCAGAGACCATTTTAATTCCTGTTGTCATAAGGGTCACATTACCCTACCAAAAGTGCACTGTTAATAATCAACTAAAAGAATTGCTGGTTAATAGCTAAATTTTGTCCAACGCTTAAGATAACATAATATTGCAATGGCGTTCCCATCGTTTTCAGCGTTTGAGTTAAGTCCAGCTGAAGGTCCAAATTGTTTAAAATACAAGTTCAAATTTATTTCGTTTAATCCAAGGCTCATTTGGAAATACTGACCAGCGCAGCGGGCATAGCCAGCTAGTATATTATAAAGCAGTAAGCTCTAAAAGTTCCGCTCGAGTGTTTTCAAAAACTACCCGGTGGATTTTTTTCCAAATTGTATCATTCGATAGGAAATATTCTTGGGGTGGTTTATAAAAAATATACAGGGATAGCTATGATTTTTGATAATAAATTTCGTATTTTACTGCTATTTTGAACGAAAAGGTTGCCAGTGATTATCTTTTGGCGAAAGGTTTGTTGATTAAAGAATTAAGATGGCTATATCTGTTAGAAAATAATACAAACACCTCGCGAATAAATGAAAAAAATACTGATATTTAATTAAAAAAAACAACAAAATGTTTTAATAAGACATAATATTATAAAACGAAAATATTTAATTTAAACATGGAATAAATATTTGTAATGCTTAAAGTATAAATTATTGTGAAATTTTACAATTGGTACAATATTTGGCGAATTATCACTTGCGATAGGTTAAAAAAAGGAATCTGAAAATTTGATTTGACAATTTTTTTCCCTTCTTTTTAGCTCTTTTATCGTTTGCGCCAGGTTAATAAAAACGTGTCTGAAAACTTGATGAAATAAAATCTAAGTTACATTCTTTAGTCTTTTTCTTTTTTCTTTTTCTTTTTTTTTGTCAATTTAATTATTATTTTTATATAATTCTCCGATCATATGATTTACAGGAAAAACTAGAAGTATTTGTAAAAATGGCTGTATTAGTGAGTTACATGCTATTTATTTATTACCTTCGTCGACAAACAATGAAATTTTAAGCCAAATAAGACAAAAGTGTGAAATAAGCCGAGAGAAGAGCATTTCGGAGAACATTTTTATATTCCAGCGTAAATTATATAAAAAGCAGTTAAAATTATAATTATGTAGTCAATCATTTAAATTTTAGTGTAAATGTCTTCCATATACACACATATTCTAAAATAATTTACTTTCAAAGATTTAAAATATTTTTTACCATACTATGGAATACCATTACTATGGAAACATGCGTTTTGTTTTCCTCAAGCATGTGAGTTTTATATCCTCGAACTCAGATCATTACTTATTAATTGAATATTGTGTATTATGTTATTTTTTTAACATGCCGAATATATTGTCGATTTCACTTATAGGAATATTCACTGCTTTAAAAGTTAGGATATAAGAATATTGTTAAGAAGATTTCTGCAATTATACGTTATTACTATAAAATAAATAAATAAATAAATAAACATTTTGCAATGAATATTGCTTGCTAATTTATCATTTCTTTTTAGCCTTTTCTGCATAACTTTCTTTTGCTTAACCATTGTTTAAAAAAATGTTTTATTGAGCATATTGACTAATCTTACGAAATCGTGTCACCCGCTAATTAGCATATTGAATGGCGTATCAAAATTCAAAAGATTAGATATATTTTGAAATTAGCGATTACTAAATGGTGGCAAATGGAATAATGCCCGTGAACTTATCATTTCAGCTTAGATAGGATTAAATTACCTGGAATTTCGATCAGTACAAAGCGAATCGTCCTGGCGCTAACTCTAGCAGCTAAACACAGCAACAAATTAAGAGTTATTTTCATAATCTAGGTTATTTACACAACAGACGGAAGATTAATTTACTCTTAAATATAAAGAAAATAGCAGGCTTTTTTGTTTGTCCGTGTTATTATGCTCTTTAGAAAAATGCAAAATAAATCTTCGGTTCAAGTATTCACCAAAATGCATATTGCTAAAATTTTTGGATAACTAACTTTATTTATCATTGCCAGGTCTTAACCCTGGTACACGTGCAACAATATTGTTGCATCAGTTTTAATGTTTGCTGCGAACCCGCACAATGACGTCGATTACGGATGATTATAAAGATTTTATTGGATACATGAGGTTTATTTTTCTACAAGATTAAGTCATCGAGTTTTTTCCTGGGTTAACGGTTACATGATTTCAGCTGGTCTACGAAATGAAAAGACAATGAAAATGACGTCATTTTAGAGTTATTCAGGCAATTCATCTTTAAAAACACACATTTTTATGTTTCACTTTTCTTTTAAATATGAAAATTAAACAATCTTCTTTGTCTGCTAATAATTTATTAATTTTTTTGACAGTATTTACTCTCCTAGAATCCAAAGAGGGAAAACAATAGTAGCACAAGAGGATGTTTATTAAGAAATATAACTAACATCCAGTGAGATTGTATTTAAGCTACCAGAATCACATATTGCGCGAGCTGAGAGGCCAGGAGATCAAGGACAAACAAACGAAAATAAAACACCCGAGCATTATTCAAGTTCAATGGTAAATTTCTGCAATCATTGCAATGCATTTCTAATTTAATATTGTCAGATATGAGAACATTTTAATTCCTATTGCCATAACGGCCTCATTTCCCTGCCAAAAGTGCACAGTGAATAATCAACTAAAAGAACTGCTTCTTAATTGCTAAATTTTGTCCAACGCATAAAGTAATATAATATCTTTAAAGTAATATAGCATCTTTTCAGCAACGAGGAAGGACATTCAAGCTAATGGTTCATTAAAAAAAAAATACAAGTTCGAATTCACCATTTCGCTTTATTCAAGGTTTTTTTGGAAATAGTGACCAGCGCAGCGGGCATAGCCTGCTAGTATATTATAAAGCAGTAAGCTCTAAAAGTTCCAGTCGAATGTTTTCAAAAACTACCCGGTGGATTTTTTTGCAAATAGTGTCATTCGATAGAGAATATTCAGGAGGTGGTTTATGAGTAAAATATACAGGGATAGCTATGATTTTTGATAATAAATTTCGTATTTTATTGCTATTTTGAACGAAAAGATTAAGGTTTGTTGATTAAAGAATTAAGATAGCTATGTCTGTTAGAAAATGATACAAACACCTCGCGAATAAATGAAAAATATACTGATATTTAATTAAAAAAAAAACAACAAAAAAAGTTTTAATAAGACATAATATTGTAAAACGAAAATATTTAATTTAAACATGGAATTAATATTTGTAATGCTTAAAGTAGAAATTAATGTGAAATTTTACAATTGGTACAATATTTGGCGAATTATAGCTTGCGATAGGTTAAAAAGATGAATCTGAAAATTTCATCTGATAATTTTGAATGGCATTTTTTTTCTTTTTAGCTCTTTTATCGCTTGCGGCAGTTTAATAAAAACGTGTCTGAAAACTTGATGAAATAAAATCTAGGTTACATTCTTTAGTCTTTTTCTTTCTTTCTTTTTTGTCAATTTAATTATTATTTTTGTATTATTCTCTTATCATATGATTTACAGGAAAAACTTGAAGTATTTGTAACAATGGCTGTATTAGTTAGTTACACGCTATTTATTTATTACCTTCGTCGCCAAACAATGCAATTTTAAGCCAAATAAGACAAAAGTCTGAAATAAGCCGAGAGAAGAGCATTTCGGAGTACAATTTTATATTTAAGCGTAAATTATATAAAAAGCAGTTAAAATTATAATTATGTAGTCAATCATTTAAATTTTAGTGTAAATGTCTTCCATATACACACATATTCTAAAATAATTTACTTTTAAAGATTTAAAGTATTTTTTACCATACTATGGAATACCATTACTATGGAAACATACGTTTTGTTTTCCTCAAGCATGTGATTTTTATATCCTCGAACTCAGATCATTACTTATCAATTGAATATTGTGTATTATGTTATTTTTTTAACATGCCGAACATTTTGTCGATTTCACTTATAGGAATATTCACTGCTTTAAAAGTTAGGATATAAGAATATTGTTAAGAAGATTTCTGCAATTATACGTTATTACTATAAAATAAATAAATAAATAAATAAATAAATATTTTGCAATAAATATTGCTTGCTAATTTGTCATTTCTTTTTAGCTTTTTCTGCATAACTTTCTTTTGCTTAACCATTGTTTAAAATGTTTTATTGAACATATTGGACTAATCTTACGGAATCGTGTCAACCGCCAATTAGCATATTGGATGTCGTATCAAAATTCAAAAGATTAGACAGATTTTGAAATTAGCGATTACTAAATGGTGGCGAATGGAATAATGCCCGTGGACATAACATGTCGATTAAATTACCTGAAATTTCGATCAGTATAAAACGAATTGTCCTGACGCACAATCTAGCAGCTAAACACAGCAACAAATTAAGAGATATATTCATAATCTGGGTTATTTACACAACAGACGGAAGATTAATTTACTCTTAAATATAAAGAAAATAGCAGGCTTTTTTGTTTGTCCGTGTTATTATGCTCTTTAGAAAAATGCAAAATAAATCTTCGGTTCAGGTATTCACTAAAATGCATATTTCTAAAATTTTTTATAACTAACTTTATTTATCATTGTCAGATCTTAACCCTGGTACACGTGCAACAATATTGTTGCATCAGTTTTAATATTTGACGTGAACCCTCAAAATGACGTCGATTACGGATGATTATAAAGATTTTATTGGATGCATGAGGTTTATTTTTCTACAAGATTAAGTCATCGAGTTTTTTCCCGTGTTAACGGTTACATGATTTCAGCTGGTCTACAAAATGAAAAGACAGTGAAAATGACGTCATTTTAGATTTATCCAGGCAATTCATCTTTTAAAAAAACACATTTTTATGTTTCACTTTTCTTTTAAATATGAAAGTTAAACAATCTTCTTTGTCTGCAAATAATTTATTACTTTTTTGACAGTATTTATTCTGCTAGAATCCAAAGAGGGAAAACAGTAGTAGCACAAGAGGATGTTTATTAAGAAATATAACTAACATTCAGTGAGATTGTATTTAAGCTAGCAGAGTCACATATTGCGCGAGCTGAGAGGGCAGGAGATCAAGGACAAACAAACGAAAATAAACCACCCGAGCATTATTCAAGTTCAATGGTAAATCTCTGCAATTGTAATGCATCTCTAATTTAATATTGTCAGATATGAGAACATTTTAATTCTTATTGTCTTAACGGCCTCATTTCCCTACCAAAAGTGCACAGTGAATAATCAACTAAAAGAACTGCTTCTTAATAGCTAAATTTTTTCCAACACATAAGGTAATATAATATCGCAATGGCGTTCGCACCTTTTCAGCAACGCGGAAGGACATTCAAGCTAAAGGTCCATTAAAAAAAAATACAAGTTCGAATTCACCATTTAGCTTAATTCAAGGTTTATTTGGAAATACTGATCAGCGCAGCGGGCATAGCCTATCAGTCATATATCATATATATTATAAAGCAGTAAGATCTAAAAGTTCCGCCCGAATGTTTTCAAAGACTACCCGGTGGATTTTTTTGCAAATAGTGTCATTCGATGGAAAATATTCACGTGGTGGTTTATGAATAAAATATACAGGGATAACTATGATTTTTGGTAATAAATTTCGTATTTTATTGGTATTTTGAACAAAAAGTTTGCCAGCGGTCATTTTTTGGCTAAAGGTTTGTTGGTTAAAGAATTGAAGTAGTTATCCGTCCGTTAGAAAGTAATACAAATACCTCGCAAATAAGTGAAAATAAAATACTGATATTTAATTAAAAAAAAACAACAAAAAAAAGTTTTAATGAGACACAATACCATAAAACGAAAATATTTAATTTAAACATGAAATAAATATTTTTATCATTAAAAATATAATTTATTGTGAAATTTTACAATTTATACAATATTTGGCGAATTATCGCCTGCGCTGCGTTAAAAAAATGAATCTGAAAATTTGATTAGACTAATTTTGAATTACAATTTTTTTTTTATCTAACTGCCACATCATGTGATTTACAGGAGAAATAAACAGATGTAATTGTGAATTACATTTTATTTCTTTCTTTACGATTTCTAATTTATGTTTGTCGCCAAACAATGTTTAGCCAATTTTTTTTTTTAAGGCAAAAATGCATAAGAGTGACATTAGCTTAAGCTTTTTCACAATAATAGTGTTTTTTCAAGTGACCGAGATCATTTTTGGAGTACATTTATATATTCAATTATAAGTTATATAGATATCAGTTAATATTTAAAAAGTGGAATCAAAAATCTAAATTTTAGTTTGAATTTCTGCGACACATGCATATTGTAAAATAAGTTCATACTTTTTAAAAAGCTTTTCGTCGTAATTACGGAAGCATATGATTTTTATACACTCCAACTCAGATTAAGGATTATTATCCTTTTTTTTTTTTTTTTTTTTGGAAAATATTATTGTTTATTTCTTTGTCGATAACGCCAATTTCACGTATAGGAAAATTCGATGCTACTTGGTTATCCCGTCGACTCAAAATCCATCGCTAAACTATAAGATTAAATGCCAATAATGGTTGATCGTAAATGTCACAATCACTTGACTTTAAGCAAAGTTACACGCGTTTACGTCATCAACTGATTTTTATTTGTATTTTTATTAATGTTATACTAATTTATTTGTTCTTTCATTATTTAAAATAAAAATTACATCAATTTGTATAATTTGACGAGTGATTTGGCGATTTATATAACTTGGCGAAATTGGTCGACGGGATAACTAAGTAGTACCGAAAATTCACAATTTCAAAATTTAGGAACTGAAAATTATTCTTAAGGAAATTTATGCAATCATGTGTTATCATCACTATAAAGAAATTCAACATCTTGAAATAAAAATAGCTTGCTGAGAAAAGATTGCAAATCTTTTTTAATTTGTTATTTCTTCATATTTCCCCCTGTGTTAAGTAATATTTTGAAAGATATTGGATGAATCTTAGATATTTAAAGCACATAAATTAATGTCTGAATTCCAATTTTATATCATTATAATTAATTATTAATTGTAATTAATATTATTTATTTTATAATTTTCGATAAACAAGTCACCGCCAAATGGCATGTTTAATATATTATTGGAAGCTTTGTTGGCACAGATGTCATATACGCTCCATGGACCTAACGGGCTCCAAAATGGCGTTATTTTGCCTGACATGGTAACCCGGCTATTGTTGTTTATTTATTAATAAATTGGTTATTTACATTTATTTTCTTTTTTAAAATTATATAAATTGTTTTTTTTAATAATTATTAATTAAACTTTTTTAATTATTATTATTTCCGTTTAGAATAATACAAAATAATTTAAATATATATATGTAACTGGTATTCGAAAACGATGTTTTCGCCAAGTTGGCGTGAAAAAAATATCGCGCCAAACCAGGTATGTATATGATATCTGTGCCTAACAGTTATTTACATTATTGTGATTACTTAGTATCAGATAACAGATTGAAGAGTATTTGTTATATTTTTATTATATGGGCTTTGGTGAGATAGAGAAAAAGGCCTTGGCGAGTGAATTGAATTTTTTGTATATTTACTGACGACCTATTTACTTTTCATATACATATAAGCATTTGTTTTTTCAATGTTTATGATATTTATTTAATATAAAGAAGAGCTATATATCTACATTTGAATACAAACAAAAATAATTTGTGGTATTACTTGATTATGCCGTCGCATAAAAAAAAATATCGCCAAACTATAAAATTAAATGCCAATAATGGGTGATCGTAAATGTAAAATTTACTTGACGTTAAACACTTTACACGTGTTTGTTACGTCATCAAGTGATTTTTAATTCGACGTTTTATTTTTATTAATGTTTTAGTAATTTATTTTTTCTTTCGTTATTTAAAATAAAAATTATGTCCTTTGCATAATTTGGCTAATACTTTGGCAATTTGTATAATTTGGCGAAATGGGTCGACGAGATAATCAAGTAGTATCTAATTTGTTTATAATAATAATAATAATATAAACATACAAATAAAATGTTATATATATATGTGTGTGTGTGTGTTTGTTACAAGAGAAGCTGGCAGCAATAATTTTAAAAATGGATATCCTTGTGAATTGCATTCTATTCGCTTATTACCTTGGTTGTCAAACATTGCGATTTTAAGCCAAAAAGGCAAAACAGTGATATAGGCCCGAGCAACGCTCACAATGATAGAGTTTTTTAAGTGTGTGAGCACATTTGGAAGTAAAGTTTTATATTCAAATGTAAATTATATAAAAAGCAGTTACCATTATGGTTGTTAAGTAAAATAATTAAATTTTAGGGTAAATGTGTGCTCCCCTCGCCTCTCACACATATAATTAAATCATTTAATTTCAGATATTTAAAATATTTTTCAACATGCTTTACTGTAAAAACACGCTGGTTTGTTGTCCTATGTTTTTGATTCTATTTAATATGCTGGAATAGACAGATGGAAAACAGTAGCAGACCTGCCAGAAGAGGACCTTTATTAAAAAAATGTAATGTAACATGTAATGAGCTTGAATTTAAGCTACCAGAACCACATATAGCGCAAGTTGAAAGGTCGGGAGTTCAACAGCAAACAAATGAAAATGAACGGTCCGAATATTCTTAAAGTTCAATAATCAATCTCTGCAATCATTGTAATACTCTCTAATTTAATAGTGTGGTGAATAGAGAAAGTTTAATTCCTGTTGTCATAACTATCTCATTTCCGTACCAAACTTTACTTTAAATGATCAACTAAAAGAGTTGTTTCTTAATTGCCCAAATTTCGTCCAAGGCATAAGATAGTATAATATCCCAATGGCATTTGCATTCTTTTCAGCAATGCGGAAAAACATTCCAGGTGATGTTCTTTACTGCTTTAAAGTAGAAGGTTAAATTCACAATTTCGTTTGATTGAAGGTTCGTTTGAAAAAATGTACCAGCGCAGCGGGCATAGCCTGCTAGTATATTATAAAGCAGTAAGATCAAAAAGTTCCGCTCGAGTGTTTTCAAAAACTACTCGGTGGATTTTTTTGCAAGTTATATCATTCGATAAAGAATATTCACGTGGTGGTTTATGAGAAAATATACAGGGATAACTGTGATTTTTGGTAATAAATTTCGTATTTTAATGTTATTTTGAAGGAAAGGGTTGCCAGTCATTATATTTTGGCGAAAAGTTTGTTGATTAGAGAGTTGAAATGACTATATTCGTTAGACAAACATTTCGCAAATAAATGAAAAAAAAATACTCATATTTAATTTAAAAAGACAACAAAAAATGTTTTAATAAGACATAATATTATAAAACGAACTAGGGGGCTCTGCCCCCTGCAAGCTACGCTCGCAAATCCCCGTTCAGACACCGCAGAATCTAAAAACACGCTAATCTGGCCGGTTTAAAAAATATTATAGAAGATTGAATTATACAAAAAGAAAAGTTGTGCAGATCTCCCTGTAAACGGGTTTCCATTCAATTTCCTTTGATTTAAAAAATTTAAGGCCGAATCAGTTGCTGTTAAGACATCCAATGGTTGTTTTCGTGTTTGATTAAAGATGATCAGTTAAACGTTTGAAAAGAAGCTAAAAATAAAAGGAATTAAGTGTACAGAGTCTTTGTCTCCCGGTATTTTAAAACAATTTCTATAACAATAGCCTAAGTCATGTGACTATCATCAAGAGTTCCGGGCGAAACACTTCGCTTTTTATATTCCTGGTGTCATTTTGGTACTTAAATATTAGCCAGGTACAGGTGATAAGTCGCCAAATATTATTCTATCGCCATCATTTCATCTATATTATAATAGTCCAAGTCATCTAACGGCCATAAATAAATACGCTCTGATCCCTTCGCTTTTCATATGAAAGTTTGGCCCAGATATCATATACGGCCCCATATTGGCGCGATTTTATTTCCGACGCTAATTTGGGGAAAAGATCAACAGCATGAACAACAACATCCGGCTTATCAAATCAAGCAAAATAACGATACTATGGCGCCAGTTAAGTACCCGTTGCGTATATGACCTTTGGCGTCAGAAAAATATACCGCCAATATGGGACCGTATGTGGCACCTGTGCCGAAAGTTTTCCATTTCGATTTTAAAAAATCAATTTTTTTCGAATAATACTACATAAAAGCATTGTCGCAAAGAATTCTTGGTACTGCTACGCTAGCCGGGTGCAAATCTCGCTAATAACTATTTTTCAACTCGCCAGTTAGCATTTTTTTTTTATTTTTCGAGTGGTAAATTGAAACATTGCTTTGAAGTTGAAATTAAATGTCATCGTTTGTTACATCATTTAATATTTGGCCAGATGAATATACGCACCCAGTTTAGCGTGATTTTTTTTACGAAGATTTGGCGAAATCCTCGTTTTCGAATGCCAGTTACATATGTATTTTTGGTACTACTTAGTTATCCCGTCGACCAAAAATCTATCGCCAAACTATAAGATTAAATGCCAATAATCGTTGATAAATGTCACATTCACTTGACTTTAAGCAAGTTACACGTCTTTACGTCATCAAGTGATTTTTATTTTGACGTTTTATTTGTATATTTATTTATATATTTATTTATATCTATTTTCTTTGTTCTTTCGTTATTTAAAATAAAAATTATGTCAATTTGTATAATTTGGCGAGTGGTTCGGCGATTTATATAATTTGGCGGAATGGGTCGATGCAATAACTAAGTAGTACCTTATTTTTTAATTATTTTCTATTATTTTTTATTTTTAAAGGAAAATAACCAAAAAAATAATTAACTATAGAACAAAACAATTTATGTAATTTAAAAAAAGAAAATAAAGTAAATAAACACTTATTAAATAAACAACAATAGCCGGGTTACCATGTCAACCAAAATAATGCCATTTTGGTGCCAATTAGGTACCCCGGTGCGTATATGATATCTGTGCCTAATATTTTCCTTTTCATTTCGTTTAAAAAAGAAAAGAAGTGAAAGCCATTTATTTTAAATGTTTCTGTTTGTATTAAATAAAATGATAATGAAATACAAATTGAATTACGAATAAAAGTAACATGATACATTTCTTAGCATACATTTAAGGGAGGCCAAACTTCTCGCCAAATTAGTTTAAAATAGTAACCTTTTCTAAAATCTGAAAAAAAAAAAAAATATCTGATTAAAATTTGAGTTGCCATCATTAGAAAAATGTATATAAAATTAGAAAAAAATTAATATTTCGAAAACTAATTCGAATTTAAAAATTCTTATACCAGTTTTGAAATCTGCGGATCAATATTGATTTTTGGTGTTAATTTCATCGCAAAGTATTCCATATTTTAGGAGAATTCGCCGTGAAACATAATCAGTTGTTTAATCAGTCGATTCAAAGAATCGTTACATTTCAGCAGTTTCATATATTCGTTTCATAAATTCGTTTCATTAGGATTTTATATATATAGGGTAGAAATATTTAATTTAAACATGAAATAAATATTTGTAATACTTAAAATATAATTTATAGTGAAATTTTACATTTGATACAATATTTGGCGAATTATCGCCTGCCTTACGTTAAAAAAAGAAATATGAAAATTTGATTAGACTAATTTTGAATTACTACTTTTTTTTTCTTTTTAGTTCTTTTCTTTTCATTTTTATCTAACTATTTAATTCACATGATGTGATTTATAGGAGAAACAAGCAGATGCAGCTGCAAATAATACTGTAATTATTGTGAGTTACATATTGTTTCTTTACGATTCCTATTTTTCGTTTGTCGCCAAATAATGTGATTTTAAGCCAAAAATGCATAAGCGTGACATTAACTTGAGGATTTGTGGTTGTTCAAGTGGACGAGATTAACATTTTTATATTCGATTATAAATGATATAGATAACAGTTAATATTTTAAAAATGGAATCAAATATTTAAAATTTTGTTTGAATTCCTGCCACACATACATATTGTAAAATCCTTTCAGGCTTAGATGCTGTATATTCAAGCGGACGCCATCTTGGATGTTTTGAGATTTCTTGGCGATTTTTTGTTGACGATGTTTTACATTTTATTTTCGTTAAACCTTTCATGCGCATAAATTGTTGCAGAGAGACATTTACTACTTGGCGGAAAATGGGTTTTCACGCCAAGAAAAAACCCCAGATGGCTGCCGAGGGAATATATGACATCTGTTCGTAATTTCATACTTTAAAAAAAAAATTTCTTCGTAATTACGGAAGCATGTGATTTTTATAGACTCCAATTCAGATCAATGAATATTATCCCTTTTTTCTTTTTTGAAAATGTTATTGTTTATTTTATATTTCTTTGGCCATAGCGCCAATTTCATGTACACGGAAATTCAGTTTCAAAATTTAGGAACTTAAAACTATTCTTAAGGAAATTTATGCAATGTGTTATTACTACAAAAAAAAAAAAAAAAAAAAAAAAAAAAAAATCAACATTTTGAAATAAAAATTGGGTACTTTTCGGTAGCCGGGAGCCACTGTTATATATACATGTATATGGATACACAAATGTATGTATATACATCTATATACATATACAAATATGTGGATACACAAGTATATATGTGTATATGTACAATATATGTATATATAAGCATCTATGAATGTATATATGTATATATATTACTGGCGCCCGGTTAACTGGAAAGTACCAAAAATTGCTTGCTGAAAAAAAGTTGCAAACCTATTTTAATTCGTTATTTCTTCTTTGTTTTTTCATATTGCCCCCTCTGTTAGGTAATATTTTAAAAGTTATTAATAGATTAATCTTCGATATTTAAAAGTACATAAAGTAACGTCTGAATTCCATATTATTATTATTATTGGCACGGAATTCATATACGCTCCAGGGTTCCTAATGGGCTCCAAAATGGCGTTATTTTGCCTGACATGGTAACTAACATGGCTATTGTTGTTTATTTAATAAATCGTTTATTTACTCTTATTTTCTTTTTTTACAATTAAATAAATTATTTTCTGTCTATAGTTATTAATTGATTTTTTTATTTATTGATATTTCCTTTTAAAATAATAATAATAATAAAAAAAAAATAAGTATACATATGTGTAACTGGTATTTGAAAACTATGTTTTCCACAAACTGTTGTATAAAAAAAACGCGCCAAACCCGGTACGTATATGACATCTGTGTCTAATAGTTAGGCAAGAGTTCCATTTCCTGTTCTGTTTTTTTGGCGAGCTTTTTTTTGGTGATAAATGTTTCAATGTGATTGTTGCGATCTTCAGCATTTTGGGTTGCGTTTTTCTTTGAATGCTACTGGTGGATAAGTAATAATTTTGCATGCATATTTTTTATAATTATATTTTGAAATTTATAATTTTGTGGATTTTTTTTGTTTAAGCAATATTTTTCTGTGAATGTAAATGTTCTTTAACGCAAAAAATTCTTTATGCAAATATATTTTTCGAGTGGTACTGCTTGATTATCGCGTCGACCAATTTCGCCAAACTATTCGCCAACACCAAATTATACAAATTAACATAAATTTTTGTTTCAAATAAGGAAATAACAAATAAATTAGTAAAACCTTAATAAAAATGCAATAAAAAAGTAGAATTAAAATTAATTTGATGACGTAACAAGTACGTGTAAGGTGTTTAATGTCAAGTGAATATGACATTTACGATCATCCATTATTGGCATTTAATCTTATATTTTGGCTATAGTTTTTTGGTCGATGGGATAAACAAATAGTACCTTTTAATTTTATTAAAAAAATTTAGCTTTAAAAATCCATTTTTTTTTAACTTCACTGTTCGAATAAATATATAAGTTAAATGCTCATCATTGTCTGCAAATAATTCTTTACATTTTTCATTCTATTTATTCTGCTGGAATAGACAGATGGAAAACAGTAGTAGACCTGCCAGAAGAGGACGTTTATTAAAAAATGTAATGTAACATGTAATGAGATTGAATTTAAGCTACCAGAATCACATATAGCGCAAGTTGAGATGCTGGGAGTTCAACAAGAAACAAATGAAAATGAACAATCAGAATGTTCTTAAAATTAAAAAAACAATCTCTTCAATCATTGTAATGCTCTCTAATTTAACAGTGCGATGACTAGAGAATACTTTAATTCCTGTTGACATAACTGTCTCATTTCCGTACCAAACTCTACTTTAAATGGTCAACTAAAAGAGTTGTTCCTTAATTGCCCAAATTTTGTCTAAGGCATAAGATAGTATAATATCCCAATGAAGTTAGCATCGTTTTCAGCAATGCAGAAGGACATTCCAGGTGACGGTCTTTACTGATTTAAAATAGAAGGTTAAAAATCACAATTTCGTTTGATTTAAGATTCGTTTGGAAAATGGACCAGCGCAGTGGGCATAGTCTGCTAGTATATTATAAAGCAGTAAGCTCTTAAAGTTCCGCTCGAGTGTTTTCAAAAACTACCCGGTGGATGTTTTTTCCAAATTGTATCATTCGATAGGAAATATTCCCGGGGTGGTTTATGAGAATATATACAGGGATAGCTATGATTTTTGGTAATAAATTTCGTATTTTATTGATATTTCGGCAAAAGGGTTACCAGTAATTATTTTTTGGCATCATTTTATCGTTGGTTAAAGAATTGAAAGGCTATATCAGGAAGAAAATAATGTAAATAAATAGCAAATTAAACGAAAATAACTGTTATTCGTTTAATAAAAAAATAATAAAAGACCCTTTTAATGAGAGATAAAATTATAAAACGAAAATATTTAATTTAAACACGAAAGGAATGTTTATAAAACTTAAAAATAATTTAGTATGAAAGAAGCAATTGATACCTTATTTGGCGATTTTTTGCTTGCGTTAGGTTAATAAAAATGATCCTGAAAAAACTTGAAGAAGTAAAATTTAAGTAACATTCTTTTAGTCTTTTTTGTTGTTGTTTTGTTTTTCTATTTAATTAGCATTTTTATGTAATTCTCCCATCGTATGTCTTAAAGGAAAACTAGAAGAAATAATTGTAAAAATTGCTGTATTAGTCAGTTACATGCTACTTAATTATTACTTTTGTCGCCAAACAATGCAATTTTAAGCCACAAAGGCAGAAGTGTTGAAAATAACCCAGGCGAATGTCGCAATAATGTTGTTTTAAGAGTAGGAGAAGATTTTGAAGTAAATTTGTATATTCAAATGTAATTCATATAAAAAACAGTTAAATTTATAATTAAGTAGCAGATATTTAAATTTTAGTGTAAATGTCTGCCAAATACACACATATGCTAGAATAATTTAATTTCAGAGACTTAAAATATTTTTATCATAATATGGAATACCATTACTATGGAAACATGGCGTTTTGTTTTCTTCAAGCATGTGATTTTTATATCCTGGAACTCAGATTATTACTTATTAATGGAAAATTGTGTATTATGTTTTTTTTTAAGATGTCGGACCTATTGCCAATTTCACCTATAGGAATATTCACTACTTAAAAAGTTAGGATATAAGAAGATTCTTAAGAAGATTTCTGCAATTATGCGTTATTATTATTGTAAAAAAACGCCAAAATTTTACAATAAAAATTGCTTGCTGAAGTTAATTTCAGATATTTTTTTTAATTCGTCGCTTCAGCTAAACTTAGCAACAAATTAATATTTATTTTCATAATATGGGTTATTTACACAATAGACGGTAGATTAATTTACTCTCAACTATAAAGGAATTTGCAAGCCTATTTGTTTGTCCGTGTTATTATGCTCTTTAAAAAAATGCAAAATAAATGTTCGGTTCAAGTATTCACCAAAATGCTTATTGCTAAATTTTTTTGTATAACTAACTTTATTTATCATTCTCAGGTCTATTTAAGACATGAATATTTATTTATAAAAAATCTATAATTGAGTCGACAACAATTTGACATTATTTATTGGATCGTAACTTGGCGGGTAATTAAGTTTGTTTTGTCATTAACTCTGGTAAATGTGTAATATTATTGTTGCATCAGTCTTAATGTTTGAAGTCAACTCTCACCCGGAGTCGACCGACTCCAACCTGGAGTCGATTACAGATGATTAGAAAGATGTTATTGGATGCAAGAGGTTTATTTTTTTACAAAATCAAGTCATCGAGTTTTGTAACGTGTAAACTATTACATGATTGTAAATGATCTACGAAATGAAAAGGCAGGGAAAATGACGTCATTTTAATTTTATTCAAAAAATTCAACTTTAAAAACACACTTTTTTATATTTCACTTTTCTTTGAAATATGAAAATTAAACATTCTTTTTTGACTGCAAATTGTTCAATACATTTTTTTACGGTATTTACTCTGCTGCAATCCAAAGAGAAAAAACAGTAATAGTAGATCTGTCACAAGAGAACGTTTATTAAGAAATATGTCGTAACATCAAGTGAGATTACATTTAAGCTACCAGAATAACATATTGCGTGAACTGAGATTCCAGGAGTTCAAGAACTATCAAAAGAAAATGAACCACAAGTTACAAGCGTTTACGTCATCAAGTGATTTTTATTTCGACGTTTTATTTGTATTTTTACTTTCTTCTATCTTTACAAGAAGAAAGTATTGAATTCGTGAAAATTTTCGACTTCCGGTTTTACGGATTTATACGTTTTAGAATGTCCTGAACACGATTTGATGGTTTTTAGAAAATGTCTGTCTGTCACTCTGTCACTCTGTCACTCTGTCTGTGAGTCTGTATGTGACACAAATTTTGTGGGCGCTCTATCTCAAGAACGAATGCACGGAATTTCACAAAACTTCATATTTAGTTAGACCGTGATATAAACTGGACCTGATTAGTTTTTGGTGAAAATCGCCCAACAACGGGCGCTGCTATGTGACATTTTTCACGATTTCTGCAATAGCTATATCTCAAGAACTACTGCACGGATTTTCATAAAACTTCAGATTCAGTTAGTCCAGGATATAGTTTGGTGCTGATTACTTTTTTGTAAAAATCGCCCAACAGGTGGCGCTGCTATGCTGCATTATTCATGATTATCGCAATAGCTCTAACTCAAGAAAAAATGCACGGATTTTCATCAAACTTCAGATTTAGTTAGTCCTTGATATAAATTAGTGCTGTTTAATTTTTGGTGTAAATCGCCCAACAGGTGGCGCTGCTGTGCTGCATTTTCACGATTTCCGCAAGAGCTGTATCTCAAGAACTATTGCACGGATTTTCATCAAACTTCAGATTTAGTTAGTCCTTGACATGAATTGACGTATAATTTAGTGCTGTTTAATTTTTGGTGTAAATCGCTCAACAGGTGGAGCTGCTATTCTGTATTTTTTGCGATTTCCACAATAGCTTTATCTCAAGAACTAACGCTTAGATTTTCAACAAACTTCAGATTCAGGTATACCTTGATATCATTTAGTGCTGTTTATTGTTGGTGTAAATCGCTCAACAGGTGGCGCTGCTATGCTACATTTTTCAGAATTTCAGCTATAGCTCTATCTCAAGAACTAATGCACGAATTTTCATCCAACTTCAAATTCAGATATACTTTGATATGAATTGGTGCTAAATTCATGTAATTTCTTGTACTGTTTAAATGATTTAATTGACGTGATTTATATAGAAGAAAGTTTTGTGATGGCCACAACATACTAGTTATTAATGTTATACTAATTTATCTGTTCTTTCATTATTTAAAATAAAAATTATGCCAATTTGTATAATTTGGCGAGTGGTTTGGCGATTTCTATAATTTGGCGAAATTGGACGACGGGGTAACTAAGTAGTACCAAAAATTCACATTTTCAAACTTTAGGAACTGAAAATTATTCTAAAGGAAATTTATGAAATCATGTGTTATTACTATAAAAATATTCAACATTTTCAAATAAAAATTGCTTGCTGAAACAAAAATTACAAATCTTTTTACTTTTTTCTATCTTTACAAGAAGAAAGTATTGGTTTCATGAAAATTTTCGAATTCCAGTTTTCGACGGATTTACACGTTTTATGGGTCAGAGATTCCAAAAAACATGTTTTTACAAAATGTCTGTCTGTGAGTCTGTCTGTATGTGACACAAATTTTGTGGGCGCTCTATCTCAAGAACTAATGCACGGAATTTAATAAAAATTTATATTCAGGTAGTCCCTGATATAGATTGGTGCTGATTAGTTTTTGGTGTAAATCGCCCAGCAGGTGGCGCTGCTATGTAGCATTTTGCCGGATTTCCGCAAAAGCTCTATCTCAAAAACTAATGCACGGATTTTTATAAAACTTCGGATTCCGTTAGTCCTTGACATGAATGGATGCTGTCTATGTTTTGGTGTGAATCGCCCAACAGGTGGCGGTACTATGCTGCATTTTGCAGGATTTACACTATTTTCGCAGTAGCTCTATCTCAAGCACTAATGCACACATTTTCATCAAACTTCGGATTTAGTTAGTCCTTCATATGAAATGATGCTGACTACGTGTTGGTGTAAATCGCCCAATATGTGGCACTGCTGTGCTGCATTTTGAACTATTTCCTCAATAGCTCTATCTCAAGAACTAATGCACGAATTTTCATCAAACTTCAGATTTAAGTATAACTTGATTAATAATGCTGCTGATTATGTGTTGCTGCAAATCGCTCAACAGGTGGCGCTTCTATGCTGAATTTGTCATGATTTGCGCAATACCTCTATCTCAAGAAGTAATGTACGAATTTTCCTCAAACTTCATATTCAGTTAGACGTTGACATAAGTTGATGATAATTAGGTTCTGGTGTAAATAACCCAATAGGTGGCGCTGCTATGCTGCGTTTTGCTGGATTTACACGATTTCAGTGACGGTCATACCTCGAGAACTAATGCACGGAATTTCATATTTTTAGAATTCTCATGATGAACACAGATTGCAATTTAATTTGGCACTTAGATAGTGAATTTTGAAGCATTGACATGTATGAGATAGAAGAAAGTTTTGTGATGGCCACAACATACTAGTTTAATTTGTTATTTCTTCATATTTCCCCCTCTGTTAGGTAATATTTTAACCCCTTGAGGGGCACCGGTATATATTATATACCACCTGTGATTAATGAAGTTTTACACCAGAAGAATTTTATTAAATTTTACTTTTCTAACTTTGGTGGAAAAAAGCCGTAAAATTGCTTTTCCTTATTTTGACATAAAATTTTTCTAATTTTCCGGTGGGAATTCAGCATTTCACAAACGTAATTGCTTGCCCCTCAAGGGGTTAAAAGATATTGGACTAATCTTAGATACGTAAAAGCACATAAATTAGCGTCTGAATTCCAATTTTATATTGTTATTATTATTTATTAATGGTTATAATTTTTATTATTATTGTTTATTTTATAATCTTCGATAATCAAGTCACCGCCAAATGGCATATTTACTATATTATTGGAAGTTTTGTTGGCACAGATGTCATATACGCTCCATGGTATCTAATGGGCTCCAAAATGGTGTTATTTTGCCTGACATGCTAACCCGGCTATTGTTGTTTATTTATTAATAAATTGTTTATTAACCATTTGGAAAAATGGTTATTGTCCTCGCCAGGGTAGGAAATCAAAAGCATATCTGAAGGTTTTTATAGGTTTAATCCGCATTTTATTCGTGTTCTGATTGGTCTATACAGTAATATGTATTTCCCTTTACTTTGAACAGAGATGGACAACAGAGTGTTGCCATTATGACAAAAAAGTAATAAAAACTACAAAAAAAAAAAATAATAACTCAGAAACAAATTCAGATACAGCTTTCAAACAAATTGCATTTAAAAGTACATTTTTTTTTCTCTGTACGACGATATAATTAGTAATATTGTGGGATGTTTAGAAGTTTAAGAAATAAATTTCATTTAAAATTGGCCGTCAGATTTCTTGGAAATCTCAGGATGGAAAAGCCTTTTCCCGAACAGCCAATGAAAGGCTTGGATAATACATAAGTTTCAGGTGGATAATACGTGCGAGTCGCAGGCGATTTCTGTGGCTTGCAATTTATTTTATTTTATTTTATTTTTAACCATTTGGAAAAACGGTTATTGTCCTCTGTCAGGGTAAGAAATCAAAAACATATCTGAAGCGTTTTATTAGTTGAATCCGCATTTTATTCGTTTTTTGATTGGTCTATACAGTAATCTGTATTTTCCCTTTACTTTCAACATAGACGGATACTTCTGTTGTCACTATGACAAAAAAGTATTAAAAACTACAAAAAAAAAAAAAAAAAAAAAAAAAAAAATTAGTAACTCAGATTCAAACAAATTGCATTTAAAAGTACATTTTTTTCTCTATACGACGGTGTAAAAAGCAATATTGTGGGATATTTAGAAGTTTAAGAATGAAATTTCATTTAAAATTGGTCCAGGAATATTAATGTTTAATCCATGGCGTACGTAGTGTATGACCAGCTCCGTAGAAGTTTAAAAATTTACAGTACCGAAAATTGTAAAACTGAAATTTCCTTTAAAATTTGTTCATGGTGGGTCCAGGAATGTTAATGTTTAATTCATGGCGTACGTAATGTATGATCAATTCCGTGCGATTTTTTATGACTTAAATTTTAGTCTTCAAAAAAATTATTTTCTAAATGGTCGTTGTAATTTGTTAAATTGCTTTTTTTTTTTTTTTTACTTTATTTACAATTGTATAAGCTGTTTTGTTCTATAGTTATTAATTAAACTTTTTTTTTATTTACTGCTATTTCCTTTTAAAATAATAGAAAATAATTTAAATATATATATGTAACTGGTTTTAAAAAGCGATGTTTTCGCCAATTGGCGTGAAAAAATAATCGCGCCAAACCCGGTACGTATATGATATCCGCGCCTAATAGTTATTTACATTATTGTGATTATTTAGTATCAGGCAACAGATTGAAGAGCATTTGGTATATTTTTATTACATGGGCTTTGGTGAGTTAGAGAAAATGGCATTGGAGAGTGAAGCGAATTTTACGTATATTTACTGGCAAACTTTTCATTTACATATAAGCATTTTTTTCAATATTTATAATATTTATTATTGATTATTAAGAGCTATTTATCTACCTTTAAATACGAACAGAAATAATTTGTGGTACTACTTGATTAAACCGTAGACCAAAAAAAAATATCGCCAAACTATAAGGTTAAATGCTAATAATGGGTGATCGTAAATGCCAAATTTACTTGACATTAAACACTTTACACGTGTTTGTTACGTCATCAAGTGATTTTTAATTCGGCGTTTTATTTTTATTTTTATTAATGTTTTAGTAATTTATTTTTTCTTTCGTTATTTAAAATGAAAATTATGTCTTTTGCATAATTTGGCTAATAGTTTGGCGATTTGTATATTTTGGTGAAATTGGTCGACTGGATAATCAAGTAGTAGCTAATTTGGGCACAGATGTCATAATAATAATATAAATGTATAAATAAAATGGGTACTTGTTAGTTATCCCGTCGACCAAATTACTGTCGCCAAACTGTAAGATTAAATGCCAATAATGGTTGATCGCAAATGTCCCATTCACTTGACTTTAAGCAAGTTACACGTGTTTACGTCATCAAGTTATTTTTATTTCGACGTTTTATATGTATTTTTATTAATGTTATACTAATTTACTTGTTCTTTTGTTATTTAAAATAAAAATTTTGTCAATTTGTATAATTTGGCGAGTGGTTTGACGATTTATATAATTTGGCAAAACTGGTCGACGGGATAACTAACAAGTACCATAAAATGTTACGCAAACACACACACACACACACACACACATATATATATATATGTCTTACAAGAGAAACTGGCAGAAGTAATTGTAAAAATGGATATACTTGTGAGTTGCATTATATTCGTTTATTATTTTGGTCGCCAAACAATGAGATTTTAAGCTAAAATGGTAGAAGAGTGACATAAGCCCGAGCAATACTTACAATAATAGTGTTTTTTAAGTGTATGAGCACATTTGGAAGTAAATGTTTACATCCAAATGTAAATTATATAAAAAGCAGTTAAAATTATGATTGTTGAGTAAAATATTAAAATTTTAGCGTAAAATTTTAATTCCCCCCCCCCCCCCCTTTACCTCTCACACATGCAATTAAATCATTTAATTTCGGACATTTAAATATTTTTCAACATGCTTTACTGTAAAAACACGCCGGTTTGTTGCCCTATTGGTGTGCTGTCCTATGTTTTTTATTCTATTTACTCTGCCGGAATAGACAAATGGAAAACAGTAGCAGACCTGCAAGAAGAAGACGTTTATTAAAAAATGTAATTTAACATGCAATGAAATTGAATTTAAGCTACCAGAACCACAAGTAGCGCAAGTTGAGAGGCCGAGAGTTCAAGAACAAACAAATGAAAATGAACGATCCGAATGTTCTTAAAGTTCAATAATCAATTTTTGCAATCATTCTACTGCTCTCTAATTTAAAACTGTGATGACTACAGAACATTTTAATTAGTGTTGTCATAACTGTCTCATTTCCATACCAAACTCTACTTTAAATGATCAACTATAAGAGTTGTTTCTTAATTGCCCAAATTTTGTCCAAGGCATATGATAGTATAATATTGCAATGGCGTTCGCTTCGTTTTCAGCAATGCGGAAGAACATTCCGGGTGATGGTCTTTACTGCTTTAAAATAGAAGATTAAATTTACCATTTTTTTAATTCAAAGTTCGATTGGAAAACTGGACCAGCGCAGCGGGCATATTCTGCTAGTTTGTTATAAAGTTTATAATATTCCAATAATAAGTTTTGAGTAATATTATATATTAAAATAGCAATTAAAGCCTTTGTGCAGGAATATTGAAATGTAGTAAACCAACGTTTAAAATGCACAAATAATGCGTGAAAAAGCAGCAAACAGCTGTTTCGAATCTACAGCGAGATTCTTCTTCAGTGCAAGAGAGGGAAAAAAGGAACAGCGTGCTAGAAAAAGCAAGGCTGAGCAAAATGATAGACAGAGACGCGCTGCCTTATATACCCTATGCGGGTAGCGAAAGCGCCAGAAACAACCAATGAGAGAGAAGCAGTGGAAACGACTGGGTGGACAAGTAGCGACATCTACCGGAAAATTAGAGAAAATGAAACCAAAAAAGAGGAAATTAAATTAATGCTTTCCAAATACTTGGAAAATCTGGAGTACTAGATAAGTCATTGACTAACGAGTGAGAATTTTTAATGATGTGGTAAGCTTCCCAAAAATCAAGATAAAGGTTAGAAGAACATTTTTGAATAATGGTGGCTGAGGAAAAATCGAACCTATGTTGAGAAGACCAAGAATGTTGAGCAATAGAAGAACCCCACTGATCCCCCATTGATCGCCTAGATAACTGGGGTATTTACCAAATCTCTTGCCAATGTGGCCTTTCTTATATTGGCCAGACTAAACGTGCTCTTAGATTTCGTTTAAAAGAGCATGAAGGTTATGTTAAAAATCAGGAGCTCAAACGTTCTTCTATTGCTCAACATTCTTGGTCTTCTCAACATAGGTTCGATTTTTCCTCAGCCACCATTATCCAAAAATGTTCTTCTAACCTTTATCTTGATTTTTGGGAAGCTTACCACATCATTAAAAATTCTCACTCTTTAGCCAATGACTTATGTAGTACTCCTGATTTTCCAAGTATTTGGAATGCATTAATTTAATTTCCTCTTTTTTGGTTTCATTTTCTCTCCTTTTCCGGTAGATGTCGCTACTTGTCCACCTAGTCGTTTCCACTGCTTCTCTCTCATTGGTTGTTTCTGGCGCTTTCGCTACCCGCATAGGGTATATAAGGCAGCGCGTCTCTGTCTATCATTTTGCTCAGCCTTGCTTTTTATAGCACGCTGTTCCTTTTTTCCCTCTCTTGCACTGAAGAAGAATCTCGCTGTAGATTCGAAACAGCTGTTTGCTGCTTTTTCACGCATTATTTGTGCATTTTAAACGTTGGTTTACTACATTTTAATATTATATAGTTCTAATGCAATGGAGATCTAAATGCGATAAGGTTTGCGAAAAGAGGCGAACCTTTTGTAAACGTTTCATCACATTACATTTCATATATGTTTTTATACTTTTGCGTAATTCTTTTCCTGTTTTAAATTCTAACATTTAATTGCAATCGCCCTCAAAATTAAATATCGAAACATTATTGTTACGGCATTTTTAAATTAAATTTTATTTTGGATTCAATTTGCACAGTTTTGAAAACAAAGAAAATTTATATAAACTAGCGGCTCTAATGTCGATTGTACGGTCAATTTGAGGACCCTCGGAAGAAGAAATGGGTAGAAAGAGAGAAGTAGAAAGAAAGACTTCAAATTGTTTTCAAAATTTTCTCTTGGAATATACATTTTTTTAGAAATAGAAGGAAGCCTAAGTTCATTGTGTTTAATGTTGGCCTTAGAACCATCTCTTACTTATAATCTTATTAAAGTTTCATTTATAACAAAGAATCAGATTAATTTTTTACTACTTGAAAAGTGAAAATCTTTATGCTTCAACTCTTTCCTTTCCCCCTTTTTTGACTCTTTTTATAATCTGTTTTAAACTGTTATTAACTTGCAAATTTTTTTAATTTTAAATTTATTACTTATAAAATTAACTTTATCTGAATTATGTTTTAAATTGTTTTTCCAATATGATTATTTAAAATTTTATATGATGAAAGTCTCATCGTAGCAATTACTATTTTCAGTTTATAACAGCTACATGACCTTTCACTTGTTTATTAGTTATATATTTTTTTCTCTAATTTACATCAGTTAGCTTAAAAAAGAGGAAGAATAAGATACTTTATAAACCAATGAAAACAAAATTGGATTAATTTAAAAAGTACCTTTATGTTGTATAAAGTTATCTTTTTTAGCCTTTTTTTCTGATATAATCCCACTTATAAAATATTTTCCTGAACACGATGCTTGAAAGAAATTATTGAATATCTTTTAAGTAACTTACATGAGTTTACTTAAAAAATGTTGATCTTTTTATATGTTTCTTAAGAAGATATTTTATATTTACTAAATTATTATTTGTAGGTTATAGGATTTTTTCCCTTTCATTTTTAACACAAAAACTTTTAACTGGTATAATACTTGAAGGGGAAAAAAGTCTTCAATGCATTTTAAATATCTTATATGATTTTATGTCAAACATGCAGATTTAATTTGTAAAATATAGTAGACAGGTCATTTTGTTTTTACTAACTATTATATGTGAAGGGGGGAGGGTGACAAAAGATTTGTAGTATTCTTTGTTAAGTGTCTAAACATCTGTCAGTGTTTTATTTAATCTTATTATGTTAGAACGCAATGATTTTATTTTCCATTTCGTAATCTTCAATATCTTTATTACCCGACTGCCAAAAAGGGTTATGTGTTTCACACATTATCTGGGTATGTGGATTTCTTTATACCCTCGAAACATCCCAACGGCTGGATGGATTTTAATGAATGAGGTCTCTATCGATTCGTCTTAACCGTCTCATGGTCATAGGCTAGGTTTTATAAATTCAAAAATGGCGTCCGTAAAATACAAAATGGCGGTAGACACATTTTTTTTTTATTTTTATTTATTTATTTATTTTTTTTACGCACTATATTGAGTAGCATATCATTGGATAGGTCTTTCAAAATGAAGACGATGTTTCCTTGAATATTTTACAGTCAGAAGCTCCGTTTAAATATTACACAACCTGGAAGTTGTGTAGGTAGAATCTCTAGCTCTACTACAACTCTAACCTTCATAGACTTAGGGTGTCCCAGGATACAAGATAAAAAAAAATTTTTGCAAAATCAAATACGCATACCCTCTATTTTTTTCTATTTCACCTGAGAAACATAAATAAAAAGTATTATTGCAATCAGATATCGGTAACCCGTGCCGACTTTAGGTCAAACTTGAACATGAAATCTTGTACGGGGAATATTATGAAATGATTGTAAAATGTATGTTTCTTTTTTTACATAAGACACTATTTTATTCAAAGCAGATATTTAAAGTGGAAATTACACCCCACATATTACAGTAAAATAAACATTACGGTACTTATTTTCATTTCAATGTTTGCTTTTTACAGTCAGGGTAGACCTTGTGTGTTCTTGTACGCAACATAACAATTTTTTTTTGTTCTCCACCAACGTTATTAAAACACGAAAGCCTTGCATCAATTTTACTGCTCTTTCGTCTGTATTGTTCATTGCTCTGAGCATTGAGATCGTCTTTTTGCGTCGGGAAAAGAAACGTTATTCTCCCACGAAGAGGGATTTTGTAAAACTATCATCAATTTTGAGTCTAGAAAACAATGACTGGCTTTTGACAGATATGACATCATCGATGCTTTTTCTGTTAAAAAAAATAGTAACAGGTAACAATCGCGTGATATAAGTGAATAACTAAATAAACAACTACAAAATTAATGTATGAAACTCGCCATACAATAAACCACTTTCTTCCTTCGATGCAATGTATGTTTTCTCATGGGTCAAGAAATTTTCTCTATGTAAATTTGCCACCATTTTTAATTTTGTTTCTTCGTTCACATCATCATCAAAAAGTGCTAATACTGCTATTTCATCAGTCAAATACCATAAATGCTGGAGAAATTTCTGTAAAGCAGCTTTCGAGATATTTTCACAATAACGAGAGTTTTAGGGAGTAAATCGCTCGGGCCATCCATCTAGCTTTGTACATAGCACCCATAGGTCTGATTTAATTTTTTTTTCTGCATCACCACCTAAAAATATGATAGAAAGTTCGATCAACTCTCTATAGTCCTCTCTGATCATAACATTTTAAAGTTCAGAGCGTTAAAAGTTAAGTAAATTGTCAAGTTGAGATACGATTCGGAATAATTCCACTGTTTCTCTATAGCACTCTATTTTAGTGGGATAAATGTTCTTCCAATTCTCTCTGTGCTTTTTAAAGAGTGGAATATCGAGACTTGTCGCTTGTTTAATTTTCACTTCGAATACAGCCTTTAATACCAGTTCGTGTACATGAGGGCAGCAAGCAAAACAGAATTTCCCTTTCAAATTTTTGCTCGAAGATCGCTCAAGCACCATTAAAACGACCTGTATTCGAAGCCATAGTATCACAACAGAGAATTTGGACTTTGTTTTCGAGATTCCAATCTAAGATAGCCTTCCAAATGGCCTGCGCCTGTTCTTTGCCTATATAATTATAAAGTCTCGACGCAGCAATGAGGTGTTCTTTAAGTCTATACGAAATAGCTATAAGCAAGCTTTCTTCTTTCGATTTTCGAGCACTCAAAGCTGGTAACATTTTGCCATCCCAATGTAAGGTCACTACATCTGGTACCTCGTTTTGGAACTCAATTTATATGTTTTCCGCGCGTTCCTTCCGCCTTTCTGTTCGGATTCTTTGAATTGAAGACTTACTTAACGGAAATTTGTCAATGTTAAATCCAAGTGCCCCCCCCCCCCCCCCAATAGTAGCTTCAAGAATAAAAACAGAATCTCGCATACTTAACTGACATCTGTCTAATGCAGCAACTAACTTTGGAATAATAAAATTTTTCCTTATTACTGATTTACTTGTCCCAGGTTCTGAGCTTTCGATCAGTGTTGCGAAATCTTCTTTATCCATATTTTCATTAGAATTCGAAAAGGAATATTCTTGCAATGGTTTGTACGATGCCGAGGATGTTAAAGCGGAATCATATTTGATTCGCCAATTTTCTTCTTTGACAACTCGAAGTCGGGCCCTTTCTTCTTTTTTGCCAGTTTTTTATCCACTCCACCTAAGCGACCGGCTCGGCTCTTTTTAGTGCTGCAAGAACATCCTATCTTCCTCTATCTTCATTATTTGAAATGCATCAGCGTGTACAACGTCGAACAAATTGCCTAAATTAGTTACACATTTTTGTTGTCGCCGCTTGAATACGTCTTGTAATTTGTTTGCAATTTTTCTTTGTAAGTCTCTAAAACTCGATATTAACAAGCTTCATCACACAATTTGGCAACGATTTCGAAGGCATGTGTGACTTTTCCCAAACGATAATACTTTCATGAATAGCGAGATTTTCATTTTCATTAATAGTTAAATTCACTTCTCTAATATTTGAAAACAAAACTGCGAGAACTTGTCCATTAGACGGAAGGAAGGTCCATTAGACGGACCCGGTGAAAGTTTGAGGTCTGAAACCCGTTATTTGATGTTTAATTTTCCCTATTAAAAATATCACTTTTTTAGAACTATACAATTCCACTGCCAGCTCACTGATTAAAAACTATGCAGACATTTACTAACAAAAGAATTTGGAATTATAAGCACATTGACACATAGACGAGCACTGTCCTGAGTTAACTGGTACTGACACGTTTCACAGGTTGCGCATTATCACTGTTTCGTCACGGGTTGCGCATTGTCGCAAGCATTCCAAAATAATTTTTTTGTTTTATTTTATCTTTTTTATTTGCAGCTGCAGTGTTGCGGTGCTCCGCTACAGACACGTAACAGGTTGACACGTGTCAGCGTTTGCTCGCTAAGTACTCAAGTACTGACTGAGACATAGACATTTAGATGCAAGTCGGCACAGGTTGCCGTGGTTCAAATTACATGAAACTTTATTTACAATTGTTTTGACATAAAAGTAAAAAAAATTGAAAGGGTATGCGAAAAAATAAAACGACTTTCATTTTTTTGGGACACCCTAATAGACATCTATAGGTCTCATCAAAACGATGTTTATAGATAGGAACTAACAATTAAACACAACTTTAAAGTCATCAATACAAGCAAATAAAAAAAAAATAGGTAAGTAATATAAAAAATAGTTTAACACTGATGAGGAATATTTAATTAGTTCACTTTTTACGCAGTCGGGTTTTTTGATTTTTTTAATTTAATTTTTACTTGTTTTAATATTTCTTTTTCATATGTTTTTTCTGTTTATGTTTCTTTATTTATTTCGTTGTTTCTAAAGTCCTATTGCGCGATTTAATAGCGACATTTGCCCAATCAAATTTCAGTTATTAAAGCCCCCCCCCCCCCATATTACCAGTTTAATTTTAAGTAGATGCAGTTGATGACGTAACACATTTAATATGTTGTTGAGACCACGCTACCTAAATACTTCTGAAACTGTTATACTGTTGTTTGTGATCCAATCAATAGAAAACGTGGAAAGATAAACTACAACTATTAATCTCTTGATTACACACGATCAGTTAAATTTTAAAAAGAGTATTTAAAAAATAATAAATTGCACTCTTTATTAGGTCCCGATATGCTATTTCTTTCGGCCAGCAATTAAAGTGTCGTCTCTAAAAAATAACGTTACGTTATATAAGCCAGCTGTAAAACAAAGCAGATGTATCATTGTACAGGATAATCTCTACTGCAATTTTTTAAACTTCTAAGCATCGCACGTTTTCAGTTTTTATACCGTCGATGAGAAAAAACAGTACTTTTAAATGGAATTTGTTTGAAAACTGCATCTCAATTTATTTTTTAGATATACATTTTTTTGTAGATTTTAACGAAATTTTTTTAATGTTGGCAACTGGAGTACCGTAATTTAGCGCGTATCCGCCGCACCTCAGATAATTCGATTTCCTATCAGAATTTATTTTAGATAAAATGTGACTTGCTTCTGCTTAGCACTTATTTGACTTCTTTTTTTTTTCTATAAAATTTCCGGTTTGAAAAAGTCTTAACTAATCCGCGGAGGATACGCGCGAATTTACAGTACTCTATTTCTGTAGGAAGTAAAGGAAAAATAGTTGGAAAATAGTAGATTATTGTATCTTTTTGTTTCCATTTTCCCATAATAACTGAAAAAAAAAATTAAAATACATGCTATTTTGAAAAAAATATAAATGAATGATTTCTGATAAATCATGGAACTATTATACATTATATTTAATTTTAAGTATCTATATTAATGTTACAAACAAATGAAGGCATATAAATCATTAGATAGCCCAATTTTTTTGGGTAGAGTTTCTTGAATGATGACTTAGCCTTTTGCTAGAATTGCGTTTTATTCTGCGACAGTGACGTCATATGCATACTTTCCTGTAGATGTTGTTTAAGACTGGATTGTAAATGTAGAATTCTTCAGCGGATGCAAATGACGTCATTTTATATAAAATAAATGTGTGTGTTTTAAGTCTTAAAACTGAAATATGTTTTGTACTATGCATATTTATATACGTATATTTTATTTTCATCGGGGGCGACACTAAATTCTGAAAAAGCAGAATTCCTGTTTTCTAGTTTTTGAATTTATATTTTCTCAATCTAAAAGAAACCTGTAGTTTCTATTGAAATGTCCTGTCAGTAATGATACCAGTTTTCCTCTGTAGTATGTTGAGAGAAATACTGTTAAATTAATACGGTCTTTTTCTGCATGCAACAGATTTTCTTCATATTACAGACAGAGGAGTCCAGTTTACCGATATAAATTTTCTGTTATGCAACGTATAGACAGGACGATTCTGTTAATTGATAGACTTTCTCTATAATATAAACAGGGGAATCCTATCAAACTACTACAGATTTTCTCTGTATGCAGTAGAATTTCTCCAGATGACAGGTAGGAGCATTTTGTTTATACAGACTTTGTCTGGTATGCAACAGAACTTACCGGGTAATCTTGTGAAACTGAAAGAAATTTTCTCCAAATTAAACAATTTCATTTTGTATTATATCAGGGCAATTTGTTTAATGAAATGAAACTATCTTGTTTTAGTTATTATTTTTTTGTATTCATAGTAAAACCGTTTAGTATAAATGAATAAAAATTGTTGCATTAAATTTTGCGAAATTTTTTATCTGATGACTTTAATGACAATAAGAAAAATATTTCCAGCCCCATTATAAATAACTAAGGATAATTAATTAAACGGTTATATATTTAATAAAAATATTTTATTATGATTGTGTTTAAATTAAAGAACTCAGAAATCTGATTAAGAGTGTGTTACATTTATTGTGAGATTGGGTGCATACTTATGTATGAAATGAACACATGATTATGTAAATGTATGTATGCAGTTTTATAGAGGAAAAAATACAGTTTAAATTTCTTAGTTAAAGAAAATGTAGAACAGCGATTGGATTTCAAGGCTACAGAAAAGGAGTCATTAATAAAAAATGAAATAATTGTTTACTTGTTTGTTTCTTTTTTAAATTCTTTATTTATGTCTCGTAAAATTCTGATAAGGCTGATAAATTATGCTCAGCTGTATAAGCTTTATTAATCCCATTAAAATCTGAAATAAGTTAAATATTACTGTATAATTTAATTTCGTAAAGATTCATCTTCATTTAAGAATTATATATAAACAAAATTTAGAGTTTATATGATTCCTGGGCAAAATTAGAAGAATGCATTTTTGTAACTTTATTTTAAAATATTTTCATATGATCTACATGTTGCATATTCGTTTATTTTTATTTTTTACTAAATTCTTTAAATATTTTTATTTATACAAAAGGACAATCGTTTTTCAGAATCCTTTCTATCTTTCATTATATCCAACTTGATGCTTCATAATTTCATTTTTATTTAAATGAAGTAACATTATTTACATATTTCTTCCCCCTTATTTTTTTCCTAAGTCATTTTTCAAATATAAATCTACATTTTCAAAATATTTCATGCATAGTATTGCGTACACTGAAAATGAAAAATAATTAGATTGGTTTGATCAAAATTCATTTATTTTAAATTTGGAATTCAAGCAAATTGTATAACATAAGATAATAAATCAAGATTACACATGCGAAATGGCTGTTAAACAGTATTATTAAATGAAATTTTATACAGCATTTGAGTAACATGATACGAGAAGATAAAAAAATCACTTTAAATAATAATAAACGGTCCAGTGCGAGTATTACTCGCGCTCAGAGGCTTCCGTACAAAAAAAATATATGCATTATGAACTGTATTATTAAAGCATAGTTGCTAAAAGAATAATAAGACTTTGTAAAAAACTATACAACTTAGGGTTGGGTATAGCTGTATATACTAGAAAAATATGAATGGGTGCACCATAAAAGTTTAAAGAGATATAAAGCCTAAATAATATCAAATATTGCTATTCTGTATAACTCTTTTTTTAAAAATCTTATCCTAATCTTTTTTAGAAATTTTGAATTAACACCACAAAAATGTAATTGATAATTTTCTTTTACCTTTATTTATGAAAAATCAGTCAACTTGTAAAGCCCAAAATAACAGTTAACACTTTCTGGTGAGAATTCGGAATGTCTAATTAAAAAAAATCCGCAATAAATCATATTGTCGGAAATGGCCAAAATAGCATGACGCACGCTGCTTACGTCATAGAGCGGAAGAGGTTAAAAGAGAGCAAGAGGTTTAACACTTCATTTGGCATCTCTCTATTCTAAAAAAAAGTAACTACCGCTGTCACCGCCGCCGCCGGTTTTGAATTTTTTGTGACCGGAGGTCTTTCTTCGTTAATATTAAAAAAACTGTTGCATACAAAAATATGAAAATCGGTAGTATTATAGAAAAATGTTTGATAAACACGCTGATGCAGACAGTTTTCAAATCGAAGAATTATTTTAAGAGATATTTAATGCCAAAGTTGGACAAAATCGTTCCATTAAAAAAGTTTTATAGGAGCAAAAACTGTACATAGGAATTTAATTATTTTTAGATCATTTTATGCGTCAGAATTTCCCGGTGTGCAGATTGCAGTTAGTTTTTTAATTTGAATAATTTTTCGAGGTTTTATTTCTATTTTAAATTCAAATTTTCAGCATTTCGAGAGATATTTTTTACAAATTTTAGAAAATTGTATTAATTTAAACTGTTGCCAACTGTATAAAAAGCGCAACCAATAATGTTTGCTTCAAATTAAAAATTTATTTTACACGTGACTATTATAAACAAAAAATATAAAAAGCAGGAACTCATTGAAAATTACGTCATAAAAACTATAGTTAACGTGAATTTTAAATGAGAAAGAATATTGTAAAATAATAAATTCAGTAACATGCGTTAGAAGTCCTAAATCGGAGAATTTACGTCATATTACACTTATTACGTAAAATGAACAAAAAATAATATTGCAAAACAGTTTTAATTTAAAAATTGCGCGAGACATTTACTTGACATTTTAAGATGATCATAATATTTCATTTCTAACAAAAGTATTTTGACGTGAATATTAAAAAGTGAAAGAAAAGTTTGGTGAAAATTACGTCAGATTATAATTGTCAGATTCAAATTATAATTCAATCTTCCGAAATCTTTTTAAAGGCGGTCAAATTAGCGTGCTGTTAGAGTCTGCGGTGTCTGAACGGGGGTTGACGAGCGTAGCTCGTAGGGGGCAGAGCCCCCTAGTTTCATAAAACTAAATTCAGTGCACTAATAATCTTTTCTTTTTACAGTATAGCTAAAAAAAACTCTTGTTCAAAGTTTAAACTTGGCATTGTGCTAAGTGAGCTTCCAAAGAAGATCGCAAAGTTGCAAATGCCACCTTGGTCCGTGCCGCGTTTTTCCAGATAGGTTTTTAATTAACTTTTAGAGACACGGAAGGCACATTGTGCGATCCACTCAATGGAATTTCAGAAAAAGTATTATTTTGTGATTTCTATTTAAAAACTTTTAAAATCTCACATTTTGTGAATTCTTTACCCTTCGGCATTTTTAAAACGAGAGAAAATATTTTCTCCACTTTTATACTTTTATAAAAGTGGAATACGACGTTATACAACGTCATAAAATTTGCATAAAGCGCTTAAAATTTTGAGACAGTGTTTCTTCAAGAAAAAAAGTAAATTAAATAAAAATTAATTTAATTTTAATTTCTTTATATTATGGTATATAGTAAAATATAACTTGCAATGTATTTTAAAGTTGTTACACCATTTTAAACATAACGAAATTCACGTGAATTTACGAGTTGCACTAAAACATGTTTTTTGCAGAATATAGTGTGTAAAGTTATTTATGATCCATTTACAAAGTCTCACAAAAGAATTCCATTTCATAGTGGTCTACGCGAAAAATTCGTCTGAGTAATTCATGAACTTACTCAGAAGTTACTATGATAACCGTATCATCGCAAGAGGCTCCTCGAATCACTTTGGCTGTGGACTTTTTTTGCCCCTCTCCTACAGCCATGAAGTATCACTACTAAATTTTATTTTTATGGGGCTATGTTAAAGATCAAGCCTACAAAAATCGACCAAAAACCATAGAAGAGATGAAGACAGTGGTAACAAGTGTGATAAGGTCGATTCTAACAGACCAACTCACGCAGGTTATTGCGGGTTTGGAGCAGAAACTTCGCTTCGTTGTCTCATCAGATGGCCAACATTTTGAGAGCCTCATCTTTCAATTTCCTTTATTATCACGTGTAAATTATAAAATTTTGAAAGAAAAACCTTTTCCGTTTAAAAGTTATTCAATGTTTTCTTTTTCTATATCCTGTTAAGCACCCTGTGCTACGTGGATAAAGATATTTTCATTAATTTATATTTATTGAGAAAATTTCCTTTGATCTTACTGAGATATCGCAAAATCTAAGTGATCAGGTTTGCAAAATTATGATTAATCATATATTTTTTCATATTTTTCTGTTTAAAAATATAATTGTATAATCTATGAATAGTCAATAATCATATCCTTACGTATTGCAGAACTCGATCAAAAAAAAGTTTTGTTATTGTAATTTATTTGGAAGATATTTGAAATATAAAACTCAAAATCCAGTTTTCTACTAAGAGGCTTTTTTTTTTTTTTGGCCCCAGACTGTATATTTTTATTGCGAAACTGACATCGTAATACATGATGTTATTTCAAATGCAGTTATACTATTTCCTCAAAAATGCTCTTTTTTGAAGTATCGTTCAATCAGTGACCTCAGGACTATGGTTCACATTTTCAAGTTGTATTATTAGTTTGAGTTATAGCATTTTTGAACTTATATATCTTTTCATGTGAATTTGAATGAGAAGGGTTTTATTTATCTTACAAAAAGAAATGGTATTCCTAATCTTTATGAATAATGCAGAATGTATTTTTTATAGTCAAGCAGTAAAGGATTATTTCCCTGTATATAAATTTATGTTTAAATTCATGTATTAGGTGTTTAATGTTATATCTTTACACTGAATTTAATATGAAACGACATGCTTGAAAGCTAATATTGTATATATCTGAATTATTTTACATAGAAGGACTTTTTAAATTTTATTTATGTTAAAATGCCACAATGTAAATATCTTGTGATATTTCAAACAATTGTTATCTTATTTTCTATGAATTTAAAAAAAAAATCTTTATTATGTTTGAAGTAGTGTGCAATTATTAAAATACGATGCAAACGAATTTTCTTCGTTGACCACATTTAAATGGAATTCTTTTGTGAGACCTTGTAAATGGATCATAAATGTTTTGCGCTCTATATTCTGCAAAAAGCATGTTTTAGTGCAACTCGTAAATTCATATGAATTTCATTATGTTTAAAATGGTGTAACATATATATATATAAATACATTGCAAATGATATTTTACCATATACCATAATATAAGGGAATTAAAATTAAATTAATTTTTATTTGATTTACTTTTTTTCTTGAAGAAACACTGTCTCAAAAGTTTAAGCCCTTTATGCAAATTTTATGACGTTGTATAATGTCGTATTCTACTTTTATAAAAGTATAAAAGTGGATAAAATATTTACTCTCGTTTTAAAAATGTCAAAGGAGAATTCACAAAATGTGAGATTTTAAAAGTTTTAAATTGAAATCACAAAATAAAACTTTTTCTAAAATTGTAAAAATTTGAAATCGATCAAAGCAAAGTATAAGTACTCCTTAGAAATGATTATTCCAATCAGCAACCAAGAGGTTCACGACCACGTATGACGACAGCTCAGACAGATCGGAGAATACGGAGATTGATGTCTAGACAAAATATGTCCATACGGCAAATTAAAAATAATCTCGGTGTACAGGTGTCCAAAGACACTGTACATAGATGTATTAAAGAGTGTGATTGCATCATACTAAAGAAACTGGTTAGCAAAATGTGTCTCGAACTACACCACAAACAGGCTATAATGAACTAGACCAAAAAACACATGTCCTTCGGGGGCAAGTGGCTTACTGTTTTATTCAGTGATGAGAAAAAATGGAACTTAGATGGTCCTGATGGGTGGAACATGCAATGGCATTATCTACAAAAGGAACAAGGAACCAAGGGCATTTTTCAGCAGGCAGCAAGGCGGTAAGTCTGTTATGGTTTAAGGAGAATTCGGATTCAATGGCCAGACCTCTTTGGTTTTCTAAAAGGAAGACAAAATTCCCCAAAATATCAAGAGACACTGAATCAACATTTGCTTCCATTCGGGGGCATTTGGGGGGATCCTGAATGGGTCTTTCAACAAGACAATGTCTCAATCCACTAATCACATTCTACAAAACTGTGGCTTACGCAGAAAAATGTTAAAATTCTTGGCAATTACTAACTTAAAATTCTTGGAAAGCAGTATAACGCTCTTGAAGAACTCCAAGAGCCCATAAAAATAAAAATTCTTCCTCCCTGTAAACTAAATATATAAAGTCTACAGATCTAATACTCCTAATTATAAATATGCTATCCCAATTGCCACAGCACGTACAATTTTTCCGAGAAACAGTTTTATAATAATAACAAATAGTGAAGGATTATTATATTAATTAGCAATGATAGGTAACATTGAAATCATGAATAAAGTGTTTTCACTCTCTTAGTTATCAAATTGATAAAATATAGCTTGGAAATCTAATTTGTTGATACTTGTAAAATGCATTTTTCTTTTTATGTCCCCCCTCCCTTTCGTATCCGAATTTACTATTTGCTATCCACTAATAAATTTTCATTCCTTATGCCGCTGTAACTCGGGTAATCATACTTAAACCTTTATTTGCAGATAATTTACATATTATTATCAGCATTTTATGGTTTGAAAATTTTCCACTTACGTTTTAGCAATATATAAAATACCTTAATTTTAAAAGCAAACCTTCCTACAAAAAAAAAAAAAAAAAAAAAAAAAAAAAAGTACGTGATGCAGTAATTTCGTTACCATATTTTTATTTAGCAGAATGAAATCTATAAGAAACAACTATTATTTTTTACAGAGAGGATTTTGGTGCCAACCAAAGTTATTTGCTGATGAGTCTTTTTTATTAACACTTTCCAACAATGGTTGAAAAGTGTTTATGCATTCGGTTTGTCTGTCCGTCTGTTCGCGCTCTAACTCCCATAAATATACTCGGGTTTTCATGCAATTGATAAAGGTTATTTAGGGTCACCATAGCATGTTTGGTATTGTATATGACGTATGTAGGATAAATCGTTCATTTACAGGGGCACTCAAAGTATTCCATTACATTATGGTATATGGGGAAAAATTGTTTGCAGAGTATTTTAATGACATTAAGCTATTTAAAATGGATTGAAACTGATATAAATCACTGAATTTCACCACGATCACGTTAGAACAGGGCATTCATAGCATTTTTTATACATTTACAGAAACACAAAATAAATCGATTACATTACAGTACTGTCTTTGACTAATAATTGCTGAAGTGTGCGGTTTAAAATTCGGTATGCGCTTTTAAATTTAATTAATTGTTTGCATCTTACTCGTTATATATAAATTCTATACCTCAAATACAGGGATGCACAAAAGTATTCACGTACCGTTCTCCTTATTAGAGGAAATTGCTGAAGGTAAAATTTCAACTGAAGTATATGTATCTCTTAAGTGAACTAAATTTTGGCATATATGTAGTTAATAGATTCAGATCTATATATCATATACACGGCTGTTTAAAAAAAATTGCATAATTGTCCGATTGTGGATGGGAATAGCTGAAATTTGGTTTTGAAATGTATTATGCGTTTCCATATGGTTGAATTAGACGCAATATTTTAATTTTTTAAACGGTGCAGTTTTGTTAAATTATTGTGAATGTGTTGGAAAGTATTTCACAATCTATGCTTGACACATGATTTTTTCTTACTTGTTTATTCATGTACAGGTACACACAAAAAAATCGGTTACAGTACTGTCTTTGAGTAATAATTGTTGAAGTGTATGGTTTAAAATTCGGTATGCGCTTTTAAATTTAATTAATTTTTTGCATGTTACTTGTTATACAGGGTGTCCGGTCTCAACGATGTCCAATGGCTAATTCCTAAACCGTTAGTCATAGACATATAGTTCCAATTGCAAAAATGTTTTAAATGAGGTAAAGAAGTATTTTTAAAGCGATGTGGGTCAAGAAAAACATTTATTAAAAAATTATGAAATTTAAATTTTTATACGGTCCCCAGGTCCTATAAGTGATATTTAGTAAAAATATCCTATTGCACTGACAAATAAGACAAAAAAAGTCCCATTCCTCTGCGATTAAAACTGACCGAGTAATAGATGTTTAAAATTGGAGTATCTTTTTTGCTGCAAAATAGGGGTCGGTCACAAATTTACTAGAAATAAAAATAATCGTCAGATATAAAATTTAACACTAAACATTGAGAGTAAATGAACATTACGATTATATTTTGAGATTTTTGTTCATTCTGAGATATTAAAACCAAATATACAACTTGTACTAAAAATATAAGTAAAAAAAAAAAAATAAATAACAGAAATTTTGCTAAATGATTATAAAAGCAACAGACACAACCCTTTAGAAAATGACACATAGTTAGATTACCTAATCTAAAACTTAATTAATAAAAATTAAGGTTATCTTAAAACGTGCTCGAAGTGACTCCCTTCGGCTGCAATGCAGATATGTACACTTGAAATAAATTCTTCTTCTACTTTTTTCAGCATTGTAGGTGTTACAGATCTGCACGCTATAGCAATACGATTCCACAAATCTGCTCGACTAAGGGATTCTCTTTCAGACCTTATTTCAGACCTTTGAATGGACCTTATTTTTCAGAAAACCCCAAATGGAAAAAATCTAAAGGATTCAAATCTGGCGACCTGGGGCGCCACTCAATACGACCTCCATATCCGATAATAGTATTTTAAAAAATACTGGTTAAGACAGTGCGTGGCTTTAGCGATCTATGTGCTGGCGCGCCATCATGCTGAAACCACATATTATACAAATCTTGTAATAAAACGAACTCTTCTAAAAAATCGGATACTGGTCCAGATAAAATATCCGCGTATTTTTCTGATGTTGAAGTGTCATCGAAGATTAATGGCCCAATTAAGGACATCTTGCAGATACCACACCAAACATTTATGGACCAACGTATTTGATGTTTGTTAGGACGAATAATGTGTGGATTTTCCAGGGACCAATAGTGAAAATTTTGAGTATTTACGAATCCTTGTCTTGTAAACTGCCATTCATCAGTCCACATAATTTCATTCACAAAAAATGGACCTTCATCTTGTTTGTTTAAAATAAAATTACAAAAATTAAAACGACGCTCGTTGTCTCCTGGTGCTAATTCTTGTCCTAGTATTGATCGATATGGATAAGCACCATACTTGTTTAAAATTGTCCATACTTGACTTTTTGAATATCCACACGCTAATATCTCGTACACTACATTCAGGAAGAGCAAGTGTATACGCTAGTCCTTACATAAATGTTACTGATTTTGACTTTAAAATTTCTGTTTGTAGGCAATAATGTATACGAAATTTTTGCAGTGGTCCTGTAAAATAAATATAAATAGTACGTACCTAAAATAATATTAATATTCCATTGTCATTGGATTTACATAATTATGCAAAATTTAATCTTGATCGGATATATGGAAGAGAGTTAAAATTGGAATACAAATTTTGAATTAGGAAGACATACATACGAACGTTGTAAGTTTAAAGCTTATAAAAATAATACAACTTTTTAAAATAAAATCATCAAAAGAAACACACTCATTTTCTTACAAAAAAAGAAAAAAAATGCCAAAATACAATTGAGGACGTCAGTTTTGAAACTCGCCTTATCCGAAATTTAAAAAATCGTGTTTCTCTATCAATCTATTCTATTGCTATAACTATACCATTCAAAACTACAATCTCTAGATTTTCAGTGAATACTAATGGGCACATTTAAAGGTTTTACGCGATTTCCCAAAATTTGATTTTCTCGATAAGGCGAGTTTTGAAACTCACTTCTTCAATTACTTTAACCAATCTGAAAGTTAATTATTAAAAATTAACACTACCGTAATATTTATACAAGGGCAGCACCTTCAGTTAAATTGCTTTAAAAATAATTCTTTACATTAATTAAAACATTTTTGTAATTGGAAATATATGTCTTTGACTAACGGTTTAGGAATTAACCATTGAACATCGTTTGGAGTGGACGCCCTTTATAATATTTTAAGCATTTCGTGTACGACCCCTAAAAGCTTGGTCCAACTCATCTGTTTTCAGTTACCGAAAAGTGGTTTAAGTCATAAAATTGAAAATGTCATAATTCGGTCAATTTTAGTGTTAGGTGAATGGGACTTTTTTTGCCGTACTTGTTAGAGAAATAGGAAAAGTTTACTAGATATCACTTATCGGACCGCGGGACCGTATAAAAATTTAAATTTCGTAATTTTTAAACAAAGGTTTTTCTTGACCTAAATAGCTTTAAAAATACTTCTTTACCTCATTTAAAACATTTTTGTAATTGGAACTATATGTCTATGACTAACGATTTAGGAATTAGCCATTGGACACCGTTGAGACCGGACACCCTGTATATAACTTCTATACCTCATATACTGGGCTACACAAAATTATTTACGTACTATTCCCCTTATTAAAGGAAATTGCTGAAGGGGAATTTTCAACTGAAGTACTATATGTATTTCTTAAATGAACTAAATTTTGTCATGCATGCAGTTAATAGATACAAAGCTATATCATACACAAGGTGCTGAAAAGAATTCGAATAATTTTCCGATTGTAGATGGAAACAGCTGAAATTGGGTTTTGAAATATGTTATGCGTTGCCATATTTTTGAATTAGACGTAATATTTTAATTTTTTAAACGGCGCAGTTTTGTTACATTATTCTGAATGTGTTTGAAAGTGTTTCATAATCTATGCTTGACGCATGATTTTTTTCTTTTTTGTTAATTTTCCATTAATTTCAGTTTAAAAAAAAAATCAAACTATGTGTCTTAATGAAATGTAATAAACCGGGAGCCGGCAGCACAGAAAATCACCTCATCGAATTCACCGATGAAATTCTAGGATTAGTTAAATCTCGATTCGCATATTTTAACGTAATTGGTCTGCCAAGTCATATCTTGGTGGAAAACACATGAAAACCCGATTTTAGCGGTTGACTCGTAGGTTTAACGCTGTGTTTTCCTGCACCCAAAAATATGAAAACATGGAGGACTGGGAGCAGGAAAACACAATGGTAAACTTACGAGTCAACCGCTAAAATCGGATTTTCGGGTGTTTTCCACCAAGATATGACTTTGCAGACCGATTGCGTTTTAATATGGGAATCGAGATTTAACTAATCCTAGAATTTCATCCGTGAACTCGATGAGGTGATTGTCTGTGTTGCCGGCTTCCGGTCTATAAGTATGCTACGTCAAAAACGCTTGCAGTATCTTTCAAAAAATAGTTCATTCATTGCTGTGTCTTTAGTAAGGGCAGAGAAAAGAGGATGTTAACATAAAAAATGATATAGGGTGATCCCGCCAGTAATTGATCAAATAAAGTCAGAGCTACGTGGTTTTTATTATATTTACTTCATTTTAAGGCTACACAGTACCCTTTTCCAAAAAAATGTTTTTGGAGACAGTTACATTAAAAATAGTTAATGACTTTGTTTGAGATTATAAAATTAAACTGATTCTGGTAAAAAAAAAATCATTTTAACAATCGCCGTTTTTTTTAATTTAAAAATTTTTGAAAATTTTGAAGTTTTTAAAAATTTTTATAACATTTTTAATTTTTAATATTCTTTAGTTATTTTAAGTGACTTATATTCATTGGATTATTGGGAACAAAAGTTAGTATGGAATTAAAGATGTAACTTTTATTTAAAATTTTATTTATCTTTGTAGCGCGAAACCTGAAAAAAAAGACACGAAAAGTTTGGAAATATTAACTTTGACATTAAAAAAAATCCCTGCCGGCTCTGGCCTACAGGCGGAGGTAGATTTCGATGTTAAGTACTAAATTCACCAACAAAACTTAAATCAAGATTAGAGATAAACCCAGTCCCTTCACTAAGAATGAACTCTAGGGAGCTAAACATTTTGTGAAAATTCTAATATACACGAATACACACACGCATGTATATGGGATAGGTTTAAAATTGGCTAAAACAAATTCAGACAACCTCAAAGTGTTAAAATATGTTAATATTTCCATAGTCGGGTTTTTATCATGTTTTAATACGCTTCTTCAAACTCACATGACGTTACCTATTCATCTGCTGAGGTCCATTATATTTCTAATATGACGCAATATATATATTTTTTAATTCCTCAAACTATTTATTTCATTTTGAGTTTCCATGCTGAAATCTTTCTTTAGAAAACTTATGACGTAATATTCAATTTGTTTTCAATTCGTCAAACTATTTATTTAATTTATTTTTTCACGTGAAATTCTACCAATAGAAAAGCAGTTGTTGTGGTGAAAATTTTATTGTTTTTTTTTTAATTGTTGGCAACTGCTATAACGAAAAATATTTATTTTTTCCTGTCATTGTTGTGTAAGAGCTGGTTTTATCAGAATCTTGTTAAGACGGTATTCAAAAATTTTAACCCCCCCCATTTCCATTCCCTTGGGCCGATTTTGCCCATTTTCAATCCCCGCCGAGATATTAGCCATCTCAAAGTTGTTGGCGAGTTTGAAAACTATCCGTGCATAGTTGCGACTTTTATCATGCGGACAAAATTTAGTACATACATACATATATATATATATATATAAACATTTTAAGTGGGGGTGGTTTTGGGTTCCTAGGGTCATATAACGAAAAGTTATGAAGGAATTTTTCAAAAGTCGCACCATGGTAACGACTGCAATAGGTAGTATTTCTTACGAAACTACCTAAAAATAACTATAACCCTCAGACCTAAATCCATACTAATTATTGTAGTACATATACATGTAAGTGTCTGCAAAAAATTTCAAGACTCTATCTGCAACAGAAAAAACCTTAGGGATTAGCAAACACTAACATAAAAAAAAAAAATAAATAAAAGTCTGAAAAAATGCATTTAAAGTTTATAAAGGAACACTCAGAACATTCTGAAAACACTCAGAAAAGATCAAACATCTTTGAAACTATTTGGATTTCAGATCTACAATTTGGAGTAATGATTCACAACCGTATGGATTACTGAAAAATTCAATTAAAAAACATTCGATATTTTTGTCATTTTTAGGGTACTGTGTAGCCTTAAGTTTTAGAAGTAAACTAACATAATTGCTACCATCCTTAATGAATGTCCTATAAAGTGCAAAATTGAAATCCGCTGAAATTAAATAGCAACAAAATTATAAATAAATCGTTTTTTTTTTTTAAATTGACATTTTCACAGTGGTTGACCAGGCGAAAGAAATCAATCGAAAATCTAAAAATTAATGTTTAAAATATCATCCTTGCACTGTGATTAGCAATAATTCTTATAAAAATATTAGTTGAAATAAAGAAGATCGAAGTGGATTATTTTTACTTGCCGCAATTGTCTCCAACTAATCAAAAATTAAATGTTTACACTTTATAATAATTATAAATGAATTAAATTTAAAAAATCAAAAAACCCGACTGCGTAAAAAGCGAACTAATTAATTATTTCTCATCAAATTGAAACCATTTTTTATATTACTTACATATTTTTTTTATTTACTTGTATTGATGACTTTTAAATTGTGTTTAATTGTTAGCTCCTATCTATAAACACTGTTTTGATGAGGCCTATAGATGTCTATGATGGTTTGAGTTGCAGTAAAGGTTGAGATCTTACCTACACAACTTCCAGGTTGTATAATATTTAAACGGAGCTTCTGACTGTAAAACAGTCAATGAAACATCGTCTTCATTTTGAAAGACCTATCCAATGATATGCCATTCAATAGGCTGCGTAAAATTTTTGTTCCGTATCTACCACCATTTAGAATTTATAAAAACAAAACCTAGCCTATAACCATCGGACGGTTAAGACGAATCGATAGAGACATCATTCATTAAAATCCATCCAGCCGTTGGGATGTTTCGAGGGTATAAAGAAATCCACATACCCAGATACGTTTGAAACACATAACCCTTCTTTTCAGTCAGGTAAAAATGTTTCGTAAATGGCTTCTTTTACAGCAGACAGCTGGCATCAATGTGATAACAGGTGCACTAACATTCAAGCAAAAATATTGTGTCTAGTGCCACGTATAAAAGTTATTTTCGCCTGAAATGACGCAATATTTCAAAATTTGATCAAATACTGGAAGGGTATCAACGTCTGGCGGGGTCGCACTATATGAGGGTTTTTACCCATATTCTATACCCCTTGTTTATCCCCTTGTATACCTAATACACAAATAGTTGCTTACTTAGAAAATACTTCGAAAAGTTTAAAAGAGACACATCTTTTTTTAAACGTATTTATTTTCCAAAAGGAAACCCTCAAAAAATTTCTTTCTTTATTTTTATTTTGACTCTTGCGTAGTAATACATGAAGTTATTTCAAGAAGCGTTATATTATTTTCCATTACTATTTTCTGAAATATCGTTCCTATAAGTGAACTCAGAACTGTGATTCATATTTTAAAGTTGCAATATTATGTTGAACTATATTATTTTTAAATTATGCATCATTTCTGTGTGTGAATTTGAATGAGAAGGCTTTTTTACTTTTTCAGGAGGAGATGTGATCGTACCCTACATGAATAATGCAGCATGTATTTTTTATGGGCAGATAATAAAGGATTATCTTCGAGATATAGAGATATGTTTAAATTTATGTATAGAGTGTATAAGGTTACACGTTTACACTAAGCTTAATATTACATGACATGTATGAAATATTTTTATTGGATATACCTGGTTTGCATATGAATGCATGATGTTTATTTTATTTATTTTTAAAGTGCCACAATAAATACAACTTGTAACACTTTTGGCAGTCGAGATCAACTGGTTTCAAAGCTATAGTATGTACAGTAGAACCTTGATTATCCGAAGTAATTGGGACCGATCCTCTTTCGGAAAATCGAGAATGCTTGTAACAATTTTTTAATAAAAATAAAGGAATATAAAAATAGAAACAAGAATAAATTACCTGAAATTTAATTTAAAAATAAAGTATCTTTCATAAGGGTTTGAAACAATGTTTTGTTTGTCGCAGTTTTGATTGCCTTTACTTTGAAGCTCTATCACGAAGTTTTTTAATATTAGTAGTACATCAGTATCACAGTCTTTCTGTTGTTCCAGCCACGCTAGACGTTTTGCAAAAGCTTCACAATTGCTAATTTGTTCGTTTTCTTCATTCGTTTTGTTCGTTCAACAACGCAGCTTACGGGAACTCAAGTTAAATTCAAAGGAATTCTAAGAAAGGGGAATGAAAATATTTATATGTACTCGTCGTTCGGAAGGACCGCTTGCACGCAAGATATGATAGTTAAAAAAAAAAGCTTTCAAAAGGGATTTTGCACACAAGGAATGTGATAATAATAATAAAATAAAGCTTTAAAAAGTGGACTTGGTTAACCGAGAGTTTCGATTAAAAGAGTTTCGGATAAAAGAGGTTCTACTGTATTTAATGTTTCAACAGTTTATAACTTTCTTTTTCTATCAGACTAAATAGTTTGAGGGACAAATTATGACATATGTATGGTTCGAGACTTTGGTATCTGAGTCTTTTAACTCGAAGAGAGCTAATACAAAAGCAGCATGGGTGAATGAGAAAAATCTCCCCCCGTTCTTTTAATCCTTAAAATTCAGGACTTTGATAAAAATTTTGCAAAATAATAATTTTTATCGGTAATGTACTGGATGTCCTAAAATGGACTGACTGATTTTGAAATTCAATAACTTGCAAATGGTGACAGCTATTAAAAAAAAAAAAATCTTGCAGGAGGGTTATATTAGATGTCAGAAGTTTGTTTTACTGCGATTCCCGGCTTTAGTTCCAAAATAGCAGCAAAAGATGGCGCTGAAAAGAATAGCAACTAAAACGAGACCCAATTTTTTGGCCTCTCTTTTCTCTCAGCATTAATGCGAATGAAGGAGATTAAATATATGAATTGAGTCTCAGTCGCCAATGCAATATTATTCTTAGAGATGCACTCCATGTATTTAGCCTCCTTCTTTCGCATCAATGGTGGCAAAAGAGCGAAACCAAAAACTCGGACCTCGATTTAGACCCTATTGCCTGCAGCGCCATCTATCGCTGCTACTTGGAGCTAAAACCGTGAATCGCAGTAAAATGACTCCTGATATCTTACATAACCCTCCTGCGAAAAGTTTTTTAATAGCTGTCAGCATTTTAAAGTTACTGAAAAACTACTTTTAAAATCAGTCAGTCCATGTTAGGACACCCAGTAGGTTTACTTTTCTTTAACATACAGGCATATATGCATACATGTTATAACACGGTGGCATCATGGTTGTGGATTTTTATTATTAAATGGAATATCACTTTTAATACTTAAGCTGTTTATTTAACTCTAAGGAGACATCTTGATGGTGAGAAGACTGCATTAATATTACAAGAAGTTCCCCCGAACGCATTTTCTAAAACCCTACGATCTGCTCAAAACGACAGTTTTCAGAAGACTAACATACAGTTTTTATGTTAGACATATGCCCGAGAATAAATCTTGAATAACTGGATTCTACTTCAGTATATGGTGAGATGCTAGGAGTTTTTAGGTTTAAAAAGTTATAAATATTTGATAACTCTTAGTTTGGCGTTCTTAACAGCACAATTGTAATTTTAGCGGAAAATGAAAAACTGCGAACGCCCGTTTTCAGTTTAACTGGGTACAGGCACTTTGGGTAAATATCAGTGTATTTAACCGCTAAATGTGTTTCCATAGTGTAAAGAAATAATCGTTACTGTTTGGTTTTTTCCAGTGAATACTGTATTATTCAAATATAGTGAACATTTCTTTTTTGCACACGGGAAAAACTGTTTTGTTGAAACAACCAAATTTTGGTTAATATAGCTCCAACCAAATATTTTGGTTTGAATTATCGAATTTTGGTTAGATTAACCAAATGATTTTGTTAATTCATCAAATTATTTGACTAGTCCAATTAAAATTTGCCCATTTCAACCAAGATATTTGGTTGGAGCTATATTAACCAAATTTTAGTTGTTTCAACAAAACAGTTTTTCCGTGCATTGTTATGATCACAGCTAAAACAGTTCGTCATCTTTCATCCTGACTGACACTTTTTTATCCGCCAATATATGTCATATTTTCATTGTGAAATACGCAAATATACTGATTTGACCAAAAACTGACTGGCGCTGTTATAATTTCCCACCTATGAACCGGCCATGCGATCCAAGTTACTTGGGATTTCAATTTGGAGATGAAGTGGAGGAGAATTTATGGCACTTAACATCGGAAAGGAGAATTTTGTGGACAATTTAGATAAAAAGAAATACATTAATGAAACGTTTGAGGAAAGACATAACTAAGGTTTTGAAATAGAACAAAAAATAGAACACGCAATTTGGAGGAAATTTAGTAAGTATTCCAGCCATTTTATAGCATATTTATAACCCTCTTTCTCTATGTTTTATATATATATATGATAAAACTTTTTGCAAATAAAATAACTATTAAAGATCAAGGAAATCGACACTAAATGAATTAACCAATTATTGAAAAACGTTAGAAAATAACACCAATCCAATATCATTAAATTCAATGAGTAATATAAAAGGAGGAGAAAAAAATTGAAAAACAAAATTAAGAACATTAAAATAAGAAAATTGAACCGTATACAGGATGTCCCCGAATTCACGGGCCAAACTGAAAGGGAAGGTAATGAACACATAAAATTTTGGTAAAAGCAATTTTAGTACGACAATGTGAAGTCGGAATTGAAGAGTTTTGGCGAAAAACAAGAAATGCGAATGAAATGAAAACAAGCGTTTTATTGACATAAAAGTTACAATAAGTGCTCAAATGTGTCACCACCAACACCTATACATACATAGCAGTGTCTAGAAAGTGATTGGCGCATCTTTTCGAAGGTTCAAATGCCTCATCTATGAGACACCAGTTGATTCTGATGAGGAATTCATTGCAAGACTTTCAGTCGTTGCTGCAAATGTTCGTGAGACACTTAGAATCTGCGAAAAGGTACGCCAATCCCTTGCTAGACGTTACCAGTACCACATTTGAGCACTTACTGTAATTGTTATATCAATAAAACACTCATTTCCTTTCCTCCGCATTTCTTGTTTTCCGCCAAAACTTCTCATTTCCGACCCACACACTGCTATGCCAAAATTGTTTCTTTGCGTGTACTTTACCTTCCCTTACAGTTTGGCCCTTGAATTCGGGGACACCCTGTATTGCGAAAAACTTTATCAAGGGCAATATTCTACAATATTAGGAAGTCGCCCAATAGGCGATATAGGAACGATCCCAATAGGTAGTATTTCATACGAAATCTACCTAAAAAAATTTGCTTTAACCGGTTTGAAAATCACACACCTAGGCACAGAGTGTAACGCTGAACTCAGGATCTAATTTTCAATAAAAACAGATAATTAGAAGTGATAGTCAATTCATATTTAACTAAATTTATCGCAGAAAAATAAATGATTTTATGCGAGACGTATTTTTGTTATTTTTGCGGTGATTAGAGAAATATATAACATGCTGAATTAAAAATTGAGTGTTAAATATCGCAATTAGTCCATATAATAGATATTATTATGATTGAGACTAGCGGGCTGTATTCGTTATATTTGTGGGGATGGTGAGGGAGGGTGAAGTAATTTGATTAAATACCGCACTTAGTTCCCATGCCAGATATTATTATGATAGACACTAACCGGCTACTACCGCTATCGGGCTGTATTTGGGAGAAGTATTTTTGATTACATATGGCTATTAGTCCACATGGCAGATATTATGATAGAGACAAGCGGGCTTCGCCTGACATCGCGTTTTATTCCATTTCGAAGAACCTCTGGCGTATTTGTTTATATTAACGGAGATTGGGAGGGGGGAGAAATGAAGTTTTTTTGATTAAATATGACAATTAATCCACATGACAGATATTATTATGATAGAGATTAGCGGTCTTCGCCCGCTATCGGGTTTGTTTCAGTTTAAAGTATCTCATGTTCTCTGGGCCAGACGACAACGGAGTTTGGTTCTTTCAACTTAATATCGATAGCCTTACATATTTTAATTTCACTCTCCACCTCCAGGTGGGCATTCCTATCTAGGGTTCTACGGATCCGATCACAACAGGGTTTGCTCATTCTACTTAGTTTTCGAAGGCTGCGTTCAGAAGGTGGTTTGTTTAGAACATTGTGTGCCCCTGGCAATGGGAATTGGAACTAACAGATTTTTCAGAGCGTACGCAGCACGCCTGCTATACGGTGCCGTAGGCAGTGGGGACATGTGCCAATTTTTATGCGGAACATATTGCCCTTAATTTATGAGTGGCAGTTGACTTCTTGTGGCAGGAGGACTTCTGTCAAAAGAAAGATTCTTTGCATAGAATTCCACCACAAATAATTTGATTGAAATTATTAAATATATGTTTGAAACACGACTAATTCACGATACATACTTTTGCGAAAATTTCAAATTGATAAGGCCCACTTTGGACAATATTTGCAAATGAGTGGAGGAAATTATAACATTTATTGTATGCAAGTCATGGAAGCAGAAATAAAGTTAAAACTTTTGAGTTTAATTAGCTTACACTCATAGCAAAATGGAGAATTTCAATTAAAATACATAAATTATAATACAACTGTTGATGAAATTGGAGAATTAAACATGCCAGATTTCTTTTACGATGTGTTTAACAGCACTGATGATATACCATTATAAAACCATATGTCTGTATATTGAATTTTATAGTTAGTTAAATTGGATATAAAGTTTCACATAAATTAAAATGTTGTGAGAGAATTATCACATTAGTCAAAGATAAAACTTTAGTATTAGATTGTCCAAATGAAATCCATAAGTACTTCATGTTGTCAGATAGAGGTCAATTAAAATGGCCTCAGAAAATTTTATTATTTCTAATTGTAAATGCTTTTCAAATTTTTCAAAAACGAATTAATCAGAATTATGAAAGTACTTTCCTAAAATTTCTAGAACCCAAAACACTTATTATACAATTCAATACTGAAAAAAAAGAAATATTACGCCTGAACTTCATAGGTAAAATACAAATGTGGGAACCAACTTTCGTATATATTTTAAGGTTGTGTTTGTCAGGAATTGCAAACAGCTTGCTAAATAACTATACAAAAGTTAAAAATGACAATGGAAAATTCATTTCTAATAAAAAGAAGACTATATGTATGTGTCATTGATAAGTTTCATGATGCTTCAACTTTTTAAATATTGTATGTTTAGTAAGTGAGATTGTTTTCTATGAGAAAATATTAAATGCCATATTTGTTGTAAATTATTTGAAAGTACATACTTTTAGTGAAAAATGCTTTTTTAGTTGTAATACCTGTCAACGGAATGTGTATTCTAAGTTATTCATACATTGTGAAATTTGAAATTTTAATTGATAAATAGAATTTTTGTTTTAATCGTTTAAAAAAAATAATATTTTTATTTATGAGTTTACGTAATAGCAGTCAAGATATTTACAATTTTAAATTCAGGCATATTTATTTTTAAAGGGAACTTTAATTATTTGCTGCTAAATTTGCTTAATTTTAATGTATTACTTCTCCTGCCATAAATATATATTTTAAATTAAACTCTCTGAAAAAATGCCATGAATCCCAGTTCTTTGACTGTCTTTGTATTCCTTTTTTTGCTGCTATAGTTGTGTAATTTTAATGTAAGATTTTTTCTGCCATAAGTGCACATTTCAAGTTAAAATCTTCGATAAAACAGAAATCAAATGTATTTGAAATCAAGGGGAAAAAAAGAAAGTAAAAAATAAAAAAGAAATAAAAAAGAAGAACAATACTTGTTTACTGAAACTCGGGTGTCTAATTATTGAATGTATAATTCAAACAGATCTGAAGTGAGCCACAAGTTGCTCAACAAAATATTATACAACGGAAATTTTGATGCACAATTACTATTATTCAGGGGCGTAGCTACAAAATTTTTTTCGGGGGGAGAGTTCAAAACTTCCCCAACTTATAATTTAAAAATTTCTCAACGTGAAACGAATTGTTCTATTTTCCAACTAAAATGATACGTTCAATCTGCGTTTTTAATGATAATGATGCTTATACTCAAAAAAAGAAAAAAAAATTCTTTCCAGAGAAAAATGTTGAAACTAAAAACATAAAAATTATAGTTATTGGTTCATTTAATGAAAGTTTTTGTCTTCAATTGTGTACGAGCCGTAATCATACTTCATATGAAAATAGCCTCATTTTTTAGATTTTTGAGAAAGGAACAAAATTTTGGAGGAAATGTATTAGAGACACTGTTGACGGACAATAGTAGAGAAATTCAGGTCTAGTAGATGTATAATATTTTGGTAGCACAGATAAACATAATGAGAAATTGAGTCTGGCTGCATTTTGTATTTCTTTTGACAGTTTTACTATTTTACTATTACAGAAATCAGAAAGGTAGCCAGCAAAACAATAAAAAATTCTCTTTTTTTTTTACTTTTTATTTGAAAAAAAGAAAAAGTGTTATTAACTCTAAGCTCAACTCTAAGCTCAAATTTCCCAAGTTCACATATATTAGGGGGGGGGGGGGGAGGCTCCCCCCATAACCCCCCATGGCGACGCCTCTGCAACTATTCGATCTGGTTCTTTTGCTACTCAGATCTCTTGCGTGACGTCATCCTCGTCCTGAAGCAGGTCGTAAGAGAAGAAAGTTGTTTCGTGACGGTTCCGGTATCGCCGTCTTTTGAGAATTCTATGAACAAGTTAGACTGCTGCCTTGAAATACAGCAGCAAAAACTAAAATCATCTTTTAAAGCCCTTTGTATAAGTAACATTGACTTTTGGGTATGTTCCATACAACATCTGACTAGTGACAATGCTGAGAGGAAAGCCTTGCGATAGAGCCGTGTATTATGATAGGATAGAAACATGGCTAAAGATGAAAATTCAGAAATGTTTTGAGTCTGTCGCGTTATTAATGGAGATCTTAGTTTACAAAAAAATTCCATCTGTTCTTAATGGAGTACTAAAATAAATTATAAAATTTAAAAATATTTTTAAATGTGATGTCAAATGTGAGAATTTCTCCAAAAATTTTTATGAAGAAAAAAATGGAGACGTTATAAAACTTTGGTTTCACACTTAAATATGTTGACAAAGAACAACAAAACTTTACTAGGTATAAAGACGAAGATATATGACTTCGTTGCGTTTATAAAAGAGTTATGTTAAAATTATATTTGTGACAAAAGTTTACCTGTTTGATAAGCTAGATAATTGTGAAATGATTTGTCACCCTTAATACCCTAGTAGGCTTCCACAATGTGAATAAGTTTTCCTTTTCCTTTTAAGTAATAATAATAATAATAAAATTATATATATATATGTTACATACGGAGGGGCACTATGATTTTAAATATGCGTGGCGCGAGACTAAAAAAAGTTTGAGAACCACTGGTGTAAGACGAATTACGCAAGTGTACTCAGACATTACCGGCTATCACACGGTGTGTTACCACCGACTTCGGGCGCTGCAGTAGAACCCTACTCAACATACAGAATAGGGGCCGGAATAGGTCCAGTTTAGAGGCACAGTCACATAATCGACCTCAAATATGGGATTTCACAAGAGAATCTCCGCTACTTGAGGATTAGTGAGCGGGACAATAAATTACTCTACCGCCAGCCAAGAACGAGGATCTGGTATGAAAGGTTACCTCTGATATCCTAGCCTGAGGATAGGACAACACAAACATAAATGTTAATAAATAAATAGGATAAATAAAAAATAATTGATTGAATAAAAAAATAGGAAAATTAGTCCTCCCGCATCGTACGTACCAGGGATAACTACATCTCCGGATTTCAGGGCTACGGGCGTAGGGAATAAAAGCAAAAAGTTGTTCCGGCCGGTGCTTTGGCAGCCGTGTATGTCCTGTCAGTTCACCTGTTGCCAGGGCATCCACCTGCTTCCCTGCACGCAAGGGGCAAGTCTTACCAGTCTTCACACATTACCCCTGAGAAGGATACGAGTGGACGCCTACACAACTATGCCACAGCGACAATCTATCCAGGTGCACGTTTCCCGGATACGTAGTCTCCGAGCTGGGTGCGGGACTCCATCCGCGGCCTGCACACTCAGGTTTTAGTCTTCTTATGAAAAAGAAGGGACTGCTACAGCGTCCTCGGCCGGGCTCTCGGTCATCCTCCTGCGTCGAAGGCAGGTTCATTAAGCTGCTATGAGATTCACCAACTTTTCGAGCAATTTTTGAGCCAAATCTTGATTTCCTCCAACTTTTCGCAAAATATTGTCTCAATACCCAGTGTGATAGCAAACAGCAATATCCCCAACTTTTTATCCGCATCTCAAAAAAGTCTGTCCTAGCCACAACTTTTCCTCCCACCTTTCAACATTTCAGCGAATCAGAGATAAGCGATTGATACGAAAAGGCGATACATATTGACGACTGGTACTAGTAGTACTGGTTTTCCCGGGTTTTCCTCCAACTTTAGCAACGACAATTGTAACCTTTTTCTCCCTTTCAACTGGAAAAAGTTGGGGTTAAATTCGGCTGAAAAGTTGGTTGCTCGAAAAGTTGGTGAATCTGATAGCAGCTTTAGAGTCCACCCGGATGTGCACGATCCATCACTGTTATCCTACTAAATTTCAATAACATATGAAATAATTGAAACAGTAACAGGAAATTTTATGTGTCATTTTTTTAATATATTTGAAAAATCAAAATTTCCCCACTCTCTATCTCTCTCTATATATAATTCAAACATTTTTAATGACAATTAAAAATTTCCTTTAAAGTTTGTGCAATTCATTTAACTTTGCTTAATTTGAATAACATGGCTATTACAGGGTGTCCAGCGAATAAGAAGCTGATTTCAAAATTAAATATCTCACAAACAAAGTTCAATAGAATTATGCGGTAAAGGGTTTCTTTATTAGCTAAGTCGTAAAAATGTGATACAGAAGTTTAAAATTTAGTTGCAAAAACTGTTAACAGATGGCGCTGTACTCGATATGCCTATAAATTGTGCTACGAAGTCCAAAGCGATTAGTTCGAGGCACTTCAACTCATTTGGAGGAGCCGATGCTGAGTCGACTCACTTGATTGATGAGTCGACATAGTGACCCGACTCTTCACTCACTATCGGAAGTAACATTGGTTGGTTGTAAAGATGACGCAATTCTATTTTTCGCATCGCGGATAAGAAAGTTTTTGAGTGTAGGCTTGAATTATTTTGGTTTTAATTTTACATAAAAGAAGATTTTTATATTAGGCTTTGTTGGATAGAAGTTGGGAACTGTCAAACTAAAGGTCTGCACAGGCCCAAATTTATAAGCTCTGGGCCTGCTCGCCAATAGAAAAATGCTCGGCCCACCTATGTATGAAATTTAAAAGTTCAACCCATACAAAAACATTAATGGCCCATCTCAGTATAAAACTGGTCCTGCCCGGAAAAAAGTTAAAATATCGGCCTGAACCCGTCCGGTCCCACTAAATTTCTAGAAAGCATAACTTTTTACGTCAATATGGTTATAAAATTGTTCAGTACGAGGAGTTCTGACCAAAAATACTTATTTTATCTTTTATTTTCATGTTTATAATCTTCATTTTTAAAGAAGAGACCTGTGCTGCGATATTTATGTTTTTAATGAATGTTTTTTTGTATGTAAATGTTTCAGTTAAATTTAATATTGTTAATCCAATTCTATGCATTGGAGATTTAACAATCTAAAAAATTCTGTATAGTAAAATCGTCTAAGACGAAATTGCTTAGGAATGAAAAAATATACGTTATAGACAAGTTTCTTTCTGTGCAGGTTTAAATATATTATATACTTTTCTTCACATATTATTATATTCATTTTCTTGTATCAACACATTTTTTAGTTTAAGCCAGCATTCCGTCATACACAGGTTTTTTTTCACGTGTTTTATTGTATTTTAATTTTATCGCCTAGAAATGGCTAAGAATAAATTTTAAAGTTTAATTGTACAGTAATATGGCAAGAAGTATAATGGCAATTTAAAAATATATGCATTTTTTGCAAAAAGTTTTGGGTCGGGCCAAATTTTACTGATTTTTGCGCGGACCAGACCAGGCCAAGACAATAATTTTCGTACGGCCTGGGCCGGTACTTAAAATGTCGGCCCTTGCAAACCTGGGAAGAATGAAGCCAGTCCCGGATGAGTACTGAAAAATTAAGTTCGGCTCGGCGCGATCTTTCAGAAAAAAGAAATGCCCTAGCTTGATCCGGAAAGAGCAATAACTAAACACTTTCCAAGCCTTCAGAAAAGAAATAAAGCCCTGTCCGTCCCCAGTGCTGCGAAACATTGGCCCTAGCCCTGCCCACGGGCTGGCCCGGTGCACACCTCTAAGCCAAACTGTAAAATATAGAAATATTTTTGTTTAATCCCGTATCCCTCATGTCTAAAAATTTACCTTCTTTTTTACTGGGAGTGGAAGGTTTTCAGGAGTTATTTTTTATATATATCAAGATTTAAAGGTTTAAATTTTCTGTGCTGAAAACAAAACGGGAAACGGATTTTTTTTCTTGTGTGTGTGTACGCGCGCGGGAGCGCCCCCCCCCCCACCAACCTGATTCCGAATGTACTGAAACTAAAATGATGAAAACAAAATTAGGGGCAATAGTAGTGTATTCAAACTTTGCTAGAAAATTATAGCGATTACCCTGGGTCACATAGTTTTGGATAAAATCGTATTTTTCCGTTACACACAAACTTTACTTTGCGGGGCTCAGAGGCAGCATTTTTAACTATAAAGTTATAAATTTGACAGGCCTGACTATTGAGGTAATTTGAAATCAAATAGCTTTTTCCATTTTTTTTTTACATAAATAAATTGCTTATCAAGTAAAATGCGATTTTTGTCACGTAACGGTAAGTTTTTCTCTTTCCGTGCTATCATGTACGAAAATTCGATTAAAAACTCCAACTTTGACAGCATTTTTTGAAAGATATTTTGGCAAAAATTGGAAAACGCCATTAGATTACATAGTTCCTGAATAAAGAACACCTGTCAATTTTACGCGTTTCCGAGTACAAATGAATTCAATAATGAGTCCCTCGCCAACCACTAGGGGGCGGGGGAGATCCTGTAGCTTCCTCGCCCCCCCTCCTTTTTATGTAAACAGCTAGGCTGTGTGTGTGTCTCTATGGATGTATCTCAATACTATATGGTATTTAATACTATATGGTACATATGGATATATTATCATGGTTTTAAAAATAGAATTTTAAAAGGAGTAAATCAAAAACTATAAACATGAGAAAACAAGACCATTTTAAAACTTAGTCTCCCCCCCCCCTCCTCAGGACGGGCGGGGGACTCATTATTGCATTCATTTGCATTCGGAAACGCATAAAATTGACAGGTGTTCTTGATCAGGAACTATGTAATCGAATGGCATTTTCCATTTTTTGCCAAAATATCTTTCAAAAAATGCTGTTAAAATTGGAGTTTTTAATCGAATTTCGGTACACGATATCACGGAAAGAGATAAAACTGTCGTTACGGGACAAAAATCGCATTTTACTTGATAAGCAATTTATTGATGTAAAAAATGGAAAAAGCTATTTGATTCCAAATCGCTTCAATAGTCAGGCCTGTCAATTTTATAACTTTATAGTTAAAAATGCTGCATCTGAGCCCCGCGAAGTAAAGTCTGTGTGTAACGGAAAAATACGATTTTCTCCAAAACTTTATGACCGCGCATAATCGCAATAATTTTCTAGCAAAATTTGAATACACTACTGTTGCCCCTAATATTTTTCATCATTTTAGTTTCAGTAAATTCGAAAATATGTTAGAGTGAAGGGGGGTGGGGGGACATATTTTTGTATTACATTTTCGACAGTATCTAAAATTAAAAGAAATATTCTTTTTAATTCAGTGTTACGAGATCTTTTCAACAATCCCAACACGATACACATACGCACTCGCATAAAATAAAAAAATCAAATATCTGAATTAGCCCCGCCCCCTATTTTTTTTTTCGAAAAATACTTGTGAATAGCTTTTAATCTATAAATTTGAAAACACATCAACTTATAATGGCTCCGTTTTCACTTCTTAAGTACGGAATCCTAAAAAAATCAATGCAGAAGATATCTAAGCATTTAAAATGTTGTGATTCGGGAGGACGGAACAAAGGAGAGGAAACCAAAATTTCGGGAGGGAATTTAAATGACATTTTTATCACGAGCAGTAAATACCGATTGGAGGATTTCGGATATTTTGAAGAATTCTTGTCCTTGTTTGCAGTAAATTTCCCTTACCATCCCTTGTTTTCTGCTCCACGATAAGAAGTTAGAATTGCTTCATCTTTACAACCAACAAATCAAACAATCCTACTTCCGCAATTGAGTCGAGAGTCGAGTCACTATGTCGACTCATCCAGTGAGTCGACTCAGCATCGACTCCTCAAAATGAGTGAAGTGCCTCGAACTGATTTGGATATGGATTCGGTTGAACTCTGGATTTGGAAGAACAATTTACAAGCATATCGAGTACAGCGCCATCTGTTAACGGTTTTTGCAACTAAATTTTCGAAACTTCTGTATAACATTTTTACGACTTAGCTAATAAAGAAACAGTTTACCGCATAATTCTATTGATCTTTGATTGTGAGATATTTAATTTTGAAATCAGGGTCTTATTCGCTGGACACCCTGTATTTTTTTAAATATTGTTTCGAGTTTTATTCCGTTTGATTTAAGTTACAGTTTTTACATTTTAATTTTCACATTTTGAATTATGCCTTTAAATTTGTTTTCTAATAAAGTAAAATTAAATTTTTAAAGTGTTTTTGAATATATGTCTAGCTCGTGTTTCGAAACATGCAAGTTTTTATAATGGGGGAAGTAGATAGTTCTGTCTGTCCGTCCACTGAGAAGAAACAGACAATCTTACAGCGTGTGTAGTTTTAATATTTTAATGTTTTAAATGTTTACAGTTAATTGTTATGGTTTTTTATATATACCTTCTTTCGAAATGTTTAATGCATTATAAATTTCAGATTTTCACGAAGTATATATGAAAATTTTACTGCTGTGATTTTGGAAGTTTTTCTGTACAGTTATGAAGGTAATTTTTGTAAATTTGTGTACTTAACCTAAATATATATATATTTTTTATAATTCTAAGAAGATTTAATAAATGTATATAAACTATCATTTTTCAGGCTGTCTCTATCCAACGAGCTCAAGTATGTTGTCAAAAGTTGAAGTTGCTTTTTCAAAAAACAAAATTGAAGTAATTTTTAATATGTAGATGATATCGCTCTCCCACAAGAAAAGTGACACACCTCGACAAAACTAAATTTCGCAGGAGAGGCAAAAGAAAATTTTCATGATTTTACTGTAACCTGAAGTTATAGCACTTAGCTCTGCATGCAGGAGTAAAAACGTGCATAAAAGCGTAAAACTCTTAAGAATGAATACGTAGATGAGGTTTGGAGAGTTGAGTAATTTTACTTCCCTACCTATTAGCCTTCCCTACCATAGTATTTTTACCTCTAAATTAATTGAAAAATTAATTAAAATTATATACAATCCACCCCCCCCCCCCTTCTGTGGTCACGAATGGACATATAGCATAATAAATCGATTTTCCATGTAACTACACTTATGCAGAGATGCTCAGTCTCCGGCGTTTTGGTTATCAGTATTTTAGTTGGTTGGTTGGTTGTGTTTATGATGGCCAATTATCAACACGAGGGATATACGCCCTACCAGTATTTTAATACAGATATACTTATTTTCTTTAATTGGAACATTTAGGCGATTTAAAAGAACAACATTTTCTCGAAGATAATAGTGGTGTGCAAAAAGCCGGGGACTTAGCAACTCTGCTTATGAAACTTTTTCTGTAGCAATGAAAGCCTTTTTAGTGGAATAGAACTCAAAATGAATTTTTGCGATATGCGTCACTTTTCTTGTGGGTGTGCGATTTTCTTAGAGATAATGTAGTTCTTTTAAATTGCAGAATGTTTGGATTAAATAAACAACATTTTCTGTACTAAAATACTGGTATCTTAAACGCTGGAGACTTGGTAATTCTGCAGTGCAATTTAAATTAACATAATAGAATATTGCAGAAGGAAGTTCTGTGATGGCCACAGCATGCTAGTTATTTTTGCAACCAGATTTTCAGTCTATGTGTAAAAAGCAGAAGTAAAATCCAATTAAATTCGTTAAAATCTCTGATATACGTATAAACGTGAAAAATAAAGGACCACTTAATCTGAACTATTAATAATCTATGTATTTCTGAATTGATACTGCTTACATCATATTACGGAACGCATTCAACCCTTTTGATTAGCTCTAAATTTATGTAAGTGACAACGAATTACAATCGAAACATAGTGAAACGTATAAACAGAAGAGCCATGTAATTAGGGGCCTGATTATTGTAAATGCAACATCCTTGTTTCTATGTATCTAAATCACTAGTATTACAGTGAAACGTAAATAAATCGACGATTTTGAATACAGTTATAATAGCAGCTTCTTGGCTCACTAAATTGAAATGTCTAATATTGCATGTTTTCAATTAAGACAACTAATTATCCTCTCTTATGCATATTTCAACTATCCTGACTACCTCTGGTAATTTGCAATAAGGCCTTCACATGCATAAACAACTTATACTCTTATCTTATAAGGCAGCTTTGGCATAATATATTTTCAAAAGCTATTTATTTGAGCGGATCTATTGAAGTTAGACATTAGGATTTAATAGATTTGAAATACCATTGTGGGAGGAGTTATTTGGTTGCTAACAGTTTTGCGGGAATGTTATAATTTGCGCATTCTTCCGTTAAAATAGCTATTGTTTCATGTTTTGAATTAAGAAAATTATTAGGATTTCTAATGTGCTATTTCAAATTGCCTAAGTTATTTTAACCCCTGGAGGGTCAGTATTATATCCCACTTAATTTTAATTAAGATTTGTATCGGAAACTTCTAATTAAAGTTTACTTTTATAACTTTGGTAGAAAAAAGGTTGTAAAATTGCTTTTTCCTTATTTTGAAATAAAAATTTGGAAAATTCTGGTGTGAATTAAGCATTACAGAAACACAATTACTTGTCCCTGAAAGGGTTAAAGTAAACTGTAGGAAAGGTTTTGCATGTATATACAACTTAGATTGATATTTAAAAAGCATCTTACAGGCAATATGCAGCTAAAAAATATTAAAAAATAAAAATGAATTCCAAAGAATTAATTCAGTTTATGTAGTATTTATACTTATGTATTTGTACATGTAAATGTATGAATATGTGAGTGCAAGAAGGAAAAAAAAATTCTGTACAGTTGTAATTTGAGCACGCTATATTTCTGGGCAGTTATTGAGAATTAAGTCACTGGAATATGTCAAATACTTGTTAAGTCGTATTGCATGCGAAATTGATGTATCTAATGAGAATTGTGCATGGAATTATTTTAAATTATTATGACCAATATCATTAGAAACAACAATTATTCTTGAAAAAGGCTCAGAATTTATGGACTAGAAAAGTAAATGAATACCAAGCACATACCTAAAAATACACATATCCTGTTTAATTTAATAATTTTTATATGTTTATTATTAATATTTATTAAAATAAAAATATATATTAACCTTTTGATTATGGGTCAGGACTAGTGTTGACAGGTGTCCCACGTAAATTGGGGCTCCAAATGCTCTGGGCACCACTAATTTCTTACATTTCATTTCGCCTCCTTTAATCGCAGATAATTCTACCATTAAATAAAGCGAAGGAAATTACTTTAAAATACTAGTGTACAGAGCATTTGGAGCCCCGATTTCCGCGGGACACCTGACAACACTAGCAAGGATTAATTTTATATTCTATGGTATCACAATTTATTAGGGGTGTTCAAATGAAAGTGATTCGACGTGTGTATCCATGAGATGCGTAGGGACAGAAATGAGACATATACATAGATAGAGACAACAATATTTATTGAGTGAAATGCGTAGAAAGTTTGTTAAAAAAAAATCACCCATGGCGTTTAGGCAGGCGTCTCATTGCTTAGGAAGGTTACAAATTTCGTCCGCGAAGAATGATGTCAGTTGATCATGGAACCAGTTGCAATCATCTCTTGAGTAGCGTTCGACTCGTAGAATACTTTAACAACGTCGGCAAGATGTGTATTCTTCACAAGAGTTTTAAGGAATTTATTTTCCTTTGCATAAACAGTGCTGACGTTGTATCGCAGCCGCTCATAGCATGTAGGAAGAGGATGTTTTTCGCAACAGTTAGACTCACAGCATTAGTTGGAGAAAATGTCACTGGAGAAATGGTATCTTTTTCTGGTTTTAAAAAGAAAACGTTTTTATCCGTGCAGATACCTATCAAAATGACCATAAAATCTAACATTCTTCCCGACTACACTTACCGTCTCATTTGATGGAGCCAAGGACAAAGCAGTTTTAATAATCAAGGTGTCTGCATCTTCTTTTGCTTGCTTGTATGTAATATTTGTTGATGAGAACTTGTCAATCATCATAGACATTAACCGACATTTGTTTTTTTGGGTTAATAAGAAACTTTTCTTTGGAAATGGTTGGTATCATTGTTTCGTCAAACAATATGTCAGTTAAAGCATGCTTTCTTGATCGTCTTATACGCTGAGCAGTTTTTGTGCCACCTTGTACATCATCAGGGTAGTCAAATACAACTATTGCCTACGGTTAATATTTTGACAGCACATACTGAACATATTTGTCGCAGATTGAAGAAAAAGACTGATTCTTAGGCCAAACTACTCTATGTAATAAAAAAAAAATCAATGACGAATTGAACCTTGCCGCTGAACCGCTTGTTCGTAAGGTGTTTTAATGCCTTGTAGAGTGTAGATTTGTTACCTTTTCTTAAGCCATTGTCAAACAGGGACAAGAATAAGAACCTAGATCGTACGTCAGAAACTCCTCAAGATCTTCATCCGAATGATTTGCAACCGAAATTCGTTGGAACAAAGTTGTAGGATTGACAGGAACCAACTTGTTGTCTACTTGTATTACACTGGTCATTACAGCAAGAAGGTTTACTCTGTCGCTCCGTTTAAATTTGACAGTTCCAAAGTCCTAAAGTTACTAAACTAATGAGTAAAAAGTCGCTTATGGAAAGTGAGAGGAATATGTCCTCCTGATAAGCTAGTGTCCTGTCTCACATATACCTCTAGCTGGGACGAAACCACTGGGGAGGGGGTCGGGGTAGAGTATGACATTGAACGTGGGCTACAGGGTGTGGGTGTGGGCTCTTGACCAACTTTATTTCACACCATCTTCAAACAAGGGGGAGAATGCACATGGGATTCATACAGCTGTGTTTCAAGGACAAAGATCGCTGTAATTTTCCTCTGTGTCAAATGATGAGATCCCCCCCCCCCACCCCCAATGGTCTGTTTAGGCTAAAAGCGAAACTTTAAGAACTAGATCCGTGTCAATTTTTATCAGAGAAAATCTGTTTTAATTATTTTATTTTTGTTTTTTAAAAGTCAAATTAGGAAATGCTTTATTATTTTATTATGATCTTGTTATATTAGTAAATAAAGATTTTGATCACAGGTATGCTCATTTTTTATTTTTTAGGTATGAAGGAAACAATGAACCTCAGATACATAAAATGTAGTAAATAATATTATATTTAGTATCATTAATGGTGAATGTTTGCGTAAAATGGTCAGTTTTCATGTTAAATCTACGTACACTGCCGTAATTATCGTTTTTTCAGAATTTTTTGATTTTCACACCTATATTTGCGGCGTTGTCACGGCTAAACCATTGATCAGAGAAAAAACTTCTAATACATAAAATGTAGGAAATTTTATCTTCTTTAATTTATGCATGGAAGACTTTTGCGTAAAATGCATAAAATTGAAGTTATTTTGAAAAAACTAAAAAAATCCCGTTTTTTTCCCGGTTAAATTTTGTTGGCAAACTTCAGATTCGTGTTCAGCGACCCAAAAAACATATGGCACCAAATATCAAAACTACACCAAAACTTTCCCATATTTTCTACCAAATGACTGGACTATATGTAGAGTGTCAATGCCCGTAATCAGCTCCTCTGTCACAACTTTGTGCGCCTAACCGAGCCGCGGCAAATCCTTTGACTCTTATCGACCGTCTCTAAACGTTCTCGTCCACCTCGTCACCGTAGGCTTTGACATACACGTGTCACTGTACACAGTCAGCATTCTGCGATGAACATCCACCGGCTTACACCCTTCCAATGTTAAAAACTTAATTACAGCTCGTTGATCCGTTTTGAACGTAGTTTCATCCACACCAGCCATTTTTAACTGAATGCCACATCCTTACGAATGAAATTATCACAAATCTTCTTGCGCTTGCGCAAGCGTGGTAATACACCTTCACTATCGCGTTTGTTTCACAAAAATACATTGAAAACTGTTCGCATGCGTTACTTCGAATCACTTTCATTTGAATACGCCTTATACAAAAAAATTTCTTTGTGATAAATTTCATTTCAATATATCCTAATGTATGGCAGAAAATATTCGCATAGTTACGGCTGATTTAACGAACGTCTAATATCATATCCATTCTTTAACCCCTTGAGGTGCGGTGGGATATATTATATCCCACATAATTTTAATCCAGAATTGCACCAAAAAATGTTAACTAAATTTTACTTTTATATCTTTGCTGAAAAAAAAAAAAAAAAAAATTAGTGAAATTGCTTTTCCTTATATTGTAATAAATTTTTTCGAAAATTCTGGTGAGGATTCAACATTACAGAAACGCAATTACTTTGCCCCTGAAAGGGGTAAAAGAAATCTTTAAACTCATTCGCCTCAGTTCGTTTTTTTTTTTTAAAGATTTTCCATATCTTCGAATTGCTAAGGAATTTCTATATATGAATGTAAGAGCTTGAATTCCTTTCTAGTTGAACATCATACCCTATATAAGAGATTTTAAGATTGGATTTTTACAATTTGATAACTTTTGTTTAAAAAAAAATTCGTCTGTACAAAAACTAGTCATTTTCTTTGCTTTCTTCCGCTCGAATTTAGTTAATACTACCTGTTTAACCGCTCTATACACGGGAGTTCATGAATTTAATTCTAAAACCAAGATTAAAAATAACTATCCGATTTAGTAAAATATTTTTCTACTACTGGGCATTTTTTTAAATGAAATTTAATTTATCATGTTGTTATGGCAGCAGACCATAAAACGATATCTTTGGAATAAGGGAATAAATAGAATAAAAAGTTTTGTTGATGTTTGTGATTAAATGTTTGCCTTTATTTAAAAAAATTGCATTAATTAAGCGTAATTAAATAATTCTAATTATTTGCATGTCAGGTAAAAAAATTATCGTAATACCCGCTGGAGCTTTTTATTATTGCATCGTAGCGTACTTAATATGTATATCTCTAATTATTTGCATGTGAGGTAAAAGAATTATCGTAATATCCGCTACAGCTTTTTAGCATTGCAGCGTGGCGTACGTAATATGTATATCTCACATTGATCAAAGAACTTGCGCGATTTTTTTGTATTGAACATAAAAAAACTAGTCGGATGTACCAATCCCAACACTTTCTTCTATCTGATACATTAATACTTCAAAATTCGCTAGCACACCGCCAAAATTAAATGATAATCTATGTCCCTCATGAGGTTTCCAAAGATATGGAATTCTGTGCATTAGTTCTTGAGATATGAGTATCGCTGAAATCATGTAAATCCAGCAAAATGCCGCCTAACAGCGCCACATATTGGGTGATTTATACCAAAACTTAATCAGCAACATCCTCTGTCAACGTTTGACTGAATCTCATGTTTGCAGAAAATCCATGCATTAGTTTTTGAGATAGAGCTATTGCGAAAATCGGGAAAATTGCAGAATAGCAGCGCCATCTATTGGACAATTAATACCGAAACCTAATCAGCAACAACTTGTGTTAACGTCTAACTAAATCTAAAGTTTGGTGAAAATTCGTGCATTAGTTTTTGAGATAGAGTTATTGCGGGAATCGTGAAAAAGCCAGCACAGCAGCGCCACCTGTTGGGCGATTTACACCAACACCCAATCAGCATCAATTCATATGAAGGAGTAACTGAATCTGAAGTTTGATGAAATTCCGTGGATTAGTTCTTGAGATAGAGCTATTGCGGAAATCGTGTAAATCCAGCAAAATGCAGTATAGCAGAGCCACCTATTGGACGATTTATGCCAAAAAGTTATCAGCACCAAATTATATCATGGATTAACTGAATCTGAAGTTTTCTGAAAATCCGTACGTTATTTCTTGAGATATAGTTATTGTGGAAATCACGAATAATGCAACATAGCAGCGCCACCTGTTGGGAAATTTACACCAAAAACTAATCAGCATCAATTTATATCAGGGACTAACTGAATATATCTTTTTATTAAATTCCGTGCATTAGTTCTTGAGATAGAGCGCCCACAAAATTTTTGTCACATACAGACTCACAGAGTGACAGAGTGACAGACAGACATTTTCTAAAAGCCATCAAATCGTGTTCAGGACCTTCTAAAACGTATAAATCCATCGAAAACCGGAAGTCGAGAATTTTCACGAATCTAATACTTTCTTCTTGTAAAGATAGAAGAAAGTAAAAAGATTTTATTGTGAATTTTTAATTGTTGGCAGCTGCTATAACGAAAAATGTTTAAATTTGATTGGAAATTGCTGTTAAATTAGTGGTTTTTTATTAATTAAAAGTTAACTATAAATTATTTCGATTCCGGATTGCTTTCGTTGCCTCGGCCGTGTTTTAATACACATGTACATAACATTTCACAATTCTGGCTTCCAAACTGTGGATTTGACATTACAGACAGACAGACAGACAAATTTTCATTTTTATATATCAGATTTTTTTTCTTTATAACTTTTGTTATTAAAAAATATCCGATCTTTAAATCTATTCAAAATATCATTACTAACTTTCGATTAAAAAATCTTGTGAAAATTTAAAAGAAGAAAGGAAAATCGTACGTCAAGCATAGAATATGAAACACTTTCAATACTTACAAAATACTTTAATAAAAATTCGCAGTTTAATAATGTAAATCTAAGAAACCATTTTATAACACACATAACACATTTGAAAACCAGATTTCAGTAATTACAATCGATATCCGGAAAAGTACTCCAATTACTTTGTGCATCTCTGTATAAGACCTATTGATTTGTATATATTCTACATAGAATGCTAAAATTTAGTAGGGTAATTCCGGGATTTATGCCGCACATTTTTTTGAATTTGTATATAAAGTCCCATGGTGGAGATAAAATAAAAAAAATCATGCTGTGCTATTTAATGTTAAATATACAACGCGTGTACTGCGACAAAAAACCTCAAAACAAATTATTAATATTTTTTAACTATTTTTTTTCTAAAACATTACACTGCGGCGCGTCATCCGTACATTCAGGCTGAGATACCGCACTTGTGCGGTAGTTATGCCGCGCTTGTAATAAGAACAGAATGAAATTATAAATAAAAATATTTTAAAAAAATAGTCATATCTGGACTATACTTAGCGATGTAATAACAAAATGAAACTAAATGAATACAATGATACGTATTAGTAGACTCAAATTAATAATCGTTGCCTACTTTCACTATTAAAATTATCGACATTTTTTTTATATTAAATTTTAATTGCTATTTCAGCAACAGCGTAACATCAATGTATTAGAAAGGAAAAAGAAAAAATTAAAATTGTGTTGACATAATTTATTTGTAAACCCTATCGGGACCGGTGGCTATTACACAAATTTTATTCGGTTGGTACCACATTTTAAAAAGAAGTTACCTTTACTTAGATAATCATGAAAATGCTCTAATTAAACAAAACAAATATTACTTTTCTTTTTTACTGGTGCCAGAAACAAATTTTGTAAGCTCTTTATGAAGATGCTTATATGCACCTATGGTCCCGAATGGGTTAAGAGACCTGTTTTTTTACTACAATCTACAGAAAAATTGTCGAAAAAGTACAGTCTTTATGTAACTACGTTTAAACACATGATGCAACGAAGCCAATTACACTTCCTCTTTTTTGTAGTAGTTTGCAAAGAACGCCTGCTTTACGCGTAATCCAATTTCTCATTATTATCATCTTGACTTGCATATTTCTTGCCCTTCTTACTTGTTATTTTCCCCTGCATTTTTCTTGCCCTTCGTACTTTTTATTTTCCCTTTTTTCTCCATTGCTTTAGTAAATTTGATAACATGCCTAACATGGTTAGTCTGTACAAAAAGAAAAGGAAAAGTTAATAACACTTTATCATCCCGTACAAAAGAAACTGCGGCATGTATACCGGAATAGCAGTGTGGCATCTATCCCATTTTGCATGGTGCAGACGTCGGCCATCACAGTTACCTGCCATCGCTAAGGAGAATGGCGTAACCATGCACACAGTACTCTATACAATCGCAACACTTAGTTTTGACTTCGAAATCATGCATACATTTAGTAATTAGTGTATGAAAAGTATTTAAACATAACGTGTTTAAAAGTTTGGACAGTGAAATCATGCACTTGAGTCAAATTAAGGATTGTACTTCTACAAGTAAACATCGAAATGGGAATTACGCTATACACTAGTCAAAATAATGTCATTGCACACCTATACCGTGCGTTTGACGACCATCTATCGATAATTAACAGAAATACAAGGGGTGCGGCATCTATCCCGTATGCGGCGACTCTAGTTACCCTATAATAAGAAAAAGGATAACACAGTGAAAAATTATCCTTCAGGAATTTCTAACAATAGATGGAAACGTACTTGAATTCCTTTGTACAGCCCTTTATAATACCGATAGATTTTATACACGTCACATATTAAGTTGAAATTTAATTCAGACAAAAAAACCCTTAAAAGTACTGAAAACATACTTCCAGAAATTATCATCCATAGGCAGCAATGTATCCAGTTCTTTGCATTGCCCTGTACATGATTTTATTTATATTATGCAAACATGTCTTAGTGTCAAAGTGCAGTTGAGCTTAAAAATACATATCTCCTATTACAAAACACTTTTAAGCAATTCATGCTCATTCTCGGTATTGCTTACGAATTTTTTTGTGTAGCCTTGTATACGGACTATAAAAGTTGTACGCACAACGTAGCATGCAAAAATTTAGTTAAACTTAATAACGCATACCATAACTGAAAACGAACTTTCAGTAATTATGTCTAAAAACAATACTTCGTATACAGCAGTGTATCCGAAATCTTTTATGTGTCCCGATAAATGCGATACACATCATATTCTACTGCAAGCCTCTTGTAGCAAACATCAGTAATATATATATATTTCACCATGTTTGAAATAGTGCAACATAATTAAGTGTGAGTACTTTTTTCCCGAAAACCACTACATAAACGAACTCTTTTGTGCGACCATGTAAATGAATAATAAATGTTTGCACCTCATATTTTACAGAAAGTATGTTTAGTGCACCTCGGCAATTCATATAAATTTAATTATGATTGTAACAGAGTTTGTGTTATTAAAATACACGCAAACAATTTTTCTTCATATACTATAATATAACGAAATACATTTGAGCTTCAGTGTATACCTATTGCAAAGGTTACACATAATATATTCTAGTATAATCCTCTTCTGGTGCACCTCAATAATGTGTATCAATTTCATTACGTTTAAAATAGGGTAACACTATTAAAATACACAGTAAATGATTTCCCCCCCATAGACCATAATGTAACTGAATACTTTTGAGTGCTCCTGTAAATGAAGTATAAATGCTACACACTTCATTTTCAATACCGAACATACCAGGGTAACCTCAGTAACGTATATCAATTACGTGGCAATTCGAGTAGTATTGAACTTTTTTTAAATTTTGTGAAAAAATAATTTTAATTTTTGGAACTCTTTTGGATTAAATTATTTGTATTTAATATTTACTCAATAATATTTAAAAATATGTTTTTTTAAAAATATTTTTTGTTTTGTTTTGGGTGCCGTGTACCCTTAAACAGTTATTTGTTTCATTTAACTATTTGAATGTGAGCCAAAGCTGCCAATAATGCTTTTCCCGCAACAAAAGATTTGGATAAATACAATAATATAAAAGAAAAATAACATAACAATGATAGATAATGTTCTTTGTATAACAATAAACGAAGACGAGAACTTCAATTACTTAAAAAGTGCGTTTCGTTAAGCCATTTGGGAAAAATGAAATTGTCATTTGTGCTATGAAAAGAAATCAGAAAACGAATAGTTTTGAATTTCGTCGCTTTCACATATTTAGACAATTTTATGAGTGAAAAAAAAAAGAATGATTAAGTTTAATATGGAAATCTTCTAAATAAAAGTCGAAAATATTCGGAATTTTTTTTTCTTTATTGTATTTTACAAACAAAAATAATCGAAGTTTATTTTATTCACAAAGATAAGAATTTATTTCACTTTAAACTAATTGTGTATTGTAAATAATATTTACTCAATAATATTTAAAAATATGTTTTTTTTTAAATATTTTTTGTTTTGTTTTGGGTGCCGTGTTCCCTTAAACAGTTATTTGTTTCATTTAACTATTTGAATGTGAGCCAAAGCTGCCAATAATGCTTTTCCCGCAACAAAAGATTTGGATAAATACAATAATATAAAAGAAAAATAACATAACAATGATAGATAATGTTCTTTGTATAACAATAAACGAAGACGAGAACTTCAATTACTTAAAAAGTGCGTTTCGTTAAGCCATTTGGGAAAAATGAAATTGTCATTTGTGCTATGAAAAGAAATCAGAAAACGAATAGTTTTGAATTTCGTCGCTTTCACATATTTAGACAATTTTATGAGTGAAAAAAAAAAAAGAATGATTAAGTTTAATATGGAAATCTTCTAAATAAAAGTCGAAAATATTCGGAATTTTTTTTTCTTTATTGTATTTTACAAACAAAAATAATCGAAGTTTATTTTATTCACAAAGATAAGAATTTATTTCACTTTAAACTAATTGTGTATTGTAAATAATATTTACTCAATAATATTTAAAAATATGTTTTTTTTTAAATATTTTTTGTTTTGTTTTGGGTGCCGTGTTCCCTTAAACAGTTATTTGTTTCATTTAACTATTTGAATGTGAGCCAAAGCTGCCAATAATGCTTTTCCCGCAACAAAAGATTTGGATAAATACAATAATATAAAAGAAAAATAACATAACAATGATAGATAATGTTCTTTGTATAACAATAAACGAAGACGAGAACTTCAATTACTTAAAAAGTGCGTTTCGTTAAGCCATTTGGGAAAAATGAAATTGTCATTTGTGCTATGAAAAGAAATCAGAAAACGAATAGTTTTGAATTTCGTCGCTTTCACATATTTAGACAATTTTATGAGTGAAAAAAAAAAGAATGATTAAGTTTAATATGGAAATCTTCTAAATAAAAGTCGAAAATATTCGGAATTTTTTTTTCTTTATTGTATTTTACAAACAAAAATAATCGAAGTTTATTTTATTCACAAAGATAAGAATTTATTTCACTTTAAACTAATTGTGTATTGTAAATAATATTTACTCAATAATATTTAAAAATATGTTTTTTTTTAAATATTTTTTGTTTTGTTTTGGGTGCCGTGTTCCCTTAAACAGTTATTTGTTTCATTTAACTATTTGAATGTGAGCCAAAGCTGCCAATAATGCTTTTCCCGCAACAAAAGATTTGGATAAATACAATAATATAAAAGAAAAATAACATAACAATGATAGATAATGTTCTTTGTATAACAATAAACGAAGACGAGAACTTCAATTACTTAAAAAGTGCGTTTCGTTAAGCCATTTGGGAAAAATGAAATTGTCATTTGTGCTATGAAAAGAAATCAGAAAACGAATAGTTTTGAATTTCGTCGCTTTCACATATTTAGACAATTTTATGAGTGAAAAAAAAAAAAGAATGATTAAGTTTAATATGGAAATCTTCTAAATAAAAGTCGAAAATATTCGGAATTTTTTTTTCTTTATTGTATTTTACAAACAAAAATAATCGAAGTTTATTTTATTCACAAAGATAAGAATTTATTTCACTTTAAACTAATTGTGTATTGTAAATAATACTAAAAGGTCTTATTACTCCTTTTATCCTGTCAATGAGAGCACTTAAATTTTTTTGCATGACCGGGTGGTAGATGTAATTTTTGCAGACAGTTGTTACTCTATTACAAATGCAATATCAAGCAGGACGGTCGTTCTGCCAAGCCAAGCTGAAAAAAAATGAAAACCCCGCCAAGCGAACTAACGCCAAGAGTAACGGCAAGACACCGTAACTGCTTATTATACTGCAGACAACTTCTCCATGTTAAATGGACGAAATAGGCCAGCGTAAAATTTTCCATATCAAAAGAAGCAATCATCTCAGAAAAATAAAACCAACACCAGAAGGACCTAATAAAGAAGATCTTCAATTTGAGATCAAATGCATCCTCATAAATTAATTATAAACAGAGATATAGATTTTTTTAAAATAACGTCGAGATACTGAAAATGACAGATTTATTTTCTTCGTCACAACTTATGTTTAAATCGAGGTAGAGACTTAAATAATGGACAGAAAAAAGTAAGGATTGAATTTTTGGATAGATATTTACTCAGTCTACGTGCTTTCATAAAATTCAGCTTTAAAAAACATTAATTTTCTATACATAATTAGCGAAAAACTGTTAATTAGTTCAAAAGTTTACAAATTATGCCAAATAGCGATAAACCCGCCAAAATATTTTAGAAATCTTATACTTTTCTTTTATATCATCCTTTTGCATTGATTTCATCGAAGATAACTATGGCTGAGATTCAGATAGATTTTTCGCTGTTAGCGAAATGAGTTTGACCAATCAGAAGTCTGCATGTTTGAGAATATTTGCTGTTTCTGGATCCCGGCCTATGTCATGAAAGTTTTGAGTCATTTTTTTAGTGCCGTGGATGAAGTGCAATGTTTGTAGAAATGTAGGCTAGGATCCAGATAGATTTTTCGCTGTTAGCTAAACAAGAATCACCAATCAATACCCTGCATTTCTGCAAACAGCGAAAAGTTCACAAAAATGCAGGCTTCTGATTGATGAATCTCGTTTCTCTAACAGCCAAAAATCTATCTAGATTGCGCCCAATGGAGGATATTCCAAATATCGGTTCGAGGCTGAAAAAAGTCACGTGATACCGGTAATTTATCCAAGAAACTTCTAACTGATAAGAAGGGAAGATACTACTACTTTGCCTCATGAACCGTTTCATTGGCTAGCGGGGATTTACATTACACGACTACGGAGCCTTCCCTTCCTTACGATAGAAGTTTTTACCTTGACCACGTGATCACAATGTAGATGGAATATCCTCCATTATGTTGAACACAATTTTGCATTTCCACATCCAGGAAGGGTATTGATTGTCATAACAACAATACATATTCGAAACTATTTAAGGTACTGATTCTGAACTCCTTTGCTATACATTTCGATATTAAAGAAGTTGTTGTTTCCGTAGTAACAGTACTTTTCTGTATTGCTTTCTCTAAAACACAAATATAGAAATTTAAGAAAGAGCGCTCAGAATCAACACCATAACAGAGAGCCTTTATACATAACAGTGGTGATATATGCACAGGAAGCATGCTCATTTCAAGTTTTTGCCGAAAGTATGGCTAGAGCGTCTAGAATACCTTGTGTGGAAATATGCTACCCAAACAACGCTAAAAATTTGTATCCCTTAAATGTGCGATGATACTGCTAAAATCCCAAGTATCGATCACAGCGACATCTGCGGGATTTAGTATTACATTGTATAGACTAGCAATATCTTGCAGTTTGAGAAAATATCCTGCAGATGTCGCTGTGATCTGTATATTTCAGCAGCATCGTTGCACAGTTAAGGGATACAATATTTTAGCACTTTTTTAAGTATTGCAGGGATAGCCAATTTCTACACTATATATTCTAGGTGCTATAGTACAGCAATCCACTTTCTTGAATAGAGGCTATTCTATCTACGTTATGTTCACGTGGTCAAGGCAAAAACGTCTAACGTAAAGAAGGGAAGGCTCCGTCGACTTAATGTAAATCCCCGCTAGCCAATGAAACAGTTCACGGGAGAAAGCAGTAGTAGTTTCCTGTTTCCCTTCTCATCAGTTAGAAGTTCTTTAGGTAAATTGCCGGTACCACGTGACTTTTTCAGCCTTGAACCCATATTTGGAATATCCTTCATTAGACGATACGCGCATGGACGAGCTTTATTAGACTAGGGAAATAATTCAATATGCATTAGCCTGACGATAATGACACGCTCGCAAAGACCTTTAATGATTTGTTTTAATCACTTCTACCAAAAAACCTTTATTGGCCATATGTCGCTACTTCGTTATAGCGACACACTTGTTCCTAATTGGATCCCGGCCTTAATGTATCAAAATACGGAGTTTGCTTTCTGTACTATTCCTGAGCTCAGTTATAACGTCTAGAAATATAGGCCGAGATCCAGGTACATTTTTGCAAACAGTGAAAAGTTAGCAATAATTCTGGCTTCTAATTGGTCAACCTCGTTGCGATAACAAAGAAAAATCTACCTAGATCATGGTCATGGTGTTGAAACCGGCTATTCCAGTAATACTTTAAAAATTGCTAAAAATTGAATCCCATAAATATTGAAAAATACTGAATGACAAATGTCGATAACAGGAACATTTTCTAGATCTTCTCTGAGCGAAACGTTTTCTCATTTGATGTCTTTTGAAATAGTTACGTTGGAATGGAGGATATTCCAAATATGGGTTCGAGGCTGAAAAAAGTCACGTGATACCGGTAATTTACCCGAGGAACTTCTAACTGATAAGAAGGGAAGATGCTGCTGCTTTGCCTAATGAACTGTTTCATTGGCTAGCGGGGATTTACATTACACGTCTACGGAGTCTTCCCTTCTTTACGCTAGACGTTTTTACCTTGATCACGTGATCAAAACGCAGATGGAATATCCTCCATTACCATATGTCGCTGTGATCGACATTCATCGTTCAGCCTCGTTCAATATTTATGAGATACAATTTTTTAGCACCTTTTTAATAAGCCGATTTTTAAACTATATCTTCTAGATACTATAGCTCCGTTATAGGCCTAGATTATATGTTGTAGAAATCGACTATCCCAGCAATACTTAAAAAAGCGCGGAAATAGTGAATCCCTTAAATATACAACGATGTTGAATTCCAAACAGTCATTTGCAGCGGCATCTGCAGGATATTTTTTAAAGAAGAAAGAGACACGTGTAATGCACCGCTATAGCGTCTAGAATACATAATGTGGAAATTTGCTATCCAAGCAGCGCTAAAAAGTTGTATCCCTTAAATGTGCACTGACGCTGAAATCCAGGGAGCTGATCGCAGCGACATCTGTGATATACTTTCAAAGTAAACATCGTATTATTACAGCGGGCTTGACGCCAAGCACACAGGTCAGATGCATGTTAATAAAATGTAAAAAAAAAAAAAAAATACTACAGCGTCTAAACCAAATTATAGCACCTAGAATATATAGTGTCGAAATTGGCTATCCCTGTAACAAAAAAGTGCTAAAATATTGTATCCTTAAATGTGCAACGATGCTGTTGAAATATACAGATCGCAGCGACATCTGCAGGATATTTTCTATAATTGCAAGATATTGCTAGTCTATACAATGTAATACGAAAATCCCGCAGATTTCGCTGCGATCGACACTTGGGATTTTAGCAGTATCGTCGATCATTTATGGGATACAATTTTTTAGCGTTGTTTAATAAAATATTTCTACACTAGGTATTCTAGACGCTGTTACCAAATCGTCATGAAGTTTTAGGAAATATCCTGCAGATATCGCTGTGATCGATTCATTGGATTTCAGCATCATTTGAAATTTAAGAGATCCAATATTTTAGCACTTTTTAAAGTATTACTGGGATAGCCGATTTCCACACTATATATTCTAGGCGCTGTAGCACCGCGGTAGCCTGTCTTTTTCGTTTACCTCGGAGTAGATATAGATGAAGTCATTTGTAGCTGTTCCTAAACTGTGGCCAACAACACATAAGGCCAGTTCATAACGTCACACGGAGTTGATTATCTGTACACGGCAATGGACACAAAAAAAAATCGGCGCGCAGCTTTGTACTAATCATCGTGTAAAGATGATCCAACTCTGAGGCTAACGAAAAAGACAGGCTACCGTGGTGGGTCCGATTCTTCTTTTTTTACAGACCGCTGGAGTCACGTGATGCTCGAATGCACCAAAGAAGGTGCGTGAAAAGAGCATCACGTGACTCCAGTGGTTTGTAAAAAAAGAAGAATCGGACCCACCGCGGTAGCCTGTCTTTTTCGTTAGCCTCGATCCAACTCCGTGTGACTTTTAAACATCATGAACTCGCCTATTATGTCATTGGTCGCGCTAACACCCTCCCTCCTGCGTCCACCGTATATAGCGGCATCTTGTACTGGAGACTGCTAAATGGGCTGCTATCGGTCAAAATCAAAAGAGAAAAGGGCAGAAGAGAGGGAAAGAACTCGGTTTTTTTGGTAACTAGTTTTTCACACGGGAAGATTGACATGTCTGTTCCTCTCCTTTCATAACTTCATGGTGGTGAAATAAGCCAAAGCCTCCTAAATATTTGAGAAATTCTTGACTCGCGTCACGAAAACATCACACAAAGCAGGCAAAGCAATGAAACAAAATCATTCATTGGCTCGTGAATATGGACGAGCCAATGAATGATTTTTCTTCTTTGTTTTGCCTGCTTTGTGTGACGTTTTCCTGACACGTGTCAAGGCTTTCTCCAATATTTAAAGGGCGTTGAATAGGCCGGGATCAAGATAGACTTTTCGCTATTAGCGGGGTGAGATTGATCAATCAGACGTCTGCATTTTTTCGAACTTTTTGATGTTTGCAGTAAATACCGAAAAGCCTGCAATGATGGAGGCTACTGATTGGTCAATGTAATTTTACTAACAGAGAAAAATTTATCTGGATCCCGGACATTAGCTTTGGTTGGTTAAAACAATTTTGAATAAAATCAAATCAGGAAACCAATGTTTGTTAACTTTTCTGGTTAGTTTAATTGAAATCTTCCTCGTCTATTACTGAAAACTCAGTTACCGTACTTTGGACAAAAAAATTGAATATGAGTACACGACTTGTGCATATGTCACCACTCTAACACAGTGTTGCCAGATGGGCTACTTTTTTTAATTCAGTTCCTTGATTGGCACCACTTTTTTGAAATTGTAAAATGTGCCTTATTTAATGACATATTAATTAAAGCGAAAACAAAGGGAATTTTACCGTTTATAATAAGTGCTGGCAATCAAGAAATCTGAATTTTAAAAAAAGTAGCCCACTGGCAACACTGCTCTAACATATAAATGTTCTCTGTTATGACCATGATTCTAAGTGCAGTTGGTTAAATTTGAGTATCTGGGCATTAGAGAAAGCAATAGTGGCCCACCGTAGCTGAGTGGATAAGGCACCATGCCGCTAATCGCTTGAGAGCGTAGGTGGAAGCAGATTCGAATCCCGCCGTGATCCGCATGTGATATGATGTATGTGTTCAATAAATCAAACAAACAAACAAGCAAGCAATAGTGAAAGGTACAGTTGGCATGGAAACATAGACTTCTTTAATTCGTACAGAAAATTAATGAATAACTCAAGTTTAAAATGTAGGCAAATGGTCTGGAAATATCAATGGCTCCCATCTAGTATTTCACAAAATTAATTTAATAGATTCACATGATGTATAACTTGATGCAACTCTTAGCTAATGAAAATTCTGCAACAAGACTTATGTAGGTAGATCTTTTGAATGAATAATTCAGAATTCTGAGAACAAAACGAAGTTCTTAAGGGCTCTTCCTCAACCCCCACCCCCTCGAAAAAGGAAATACGATAGAAAGATATAGGAATTTGGATAGCTTCAATATGTCTGTGAACTTTTGTCAGAGTTCAGAAAAAGAGTCTGGGCATTAAAAAAAAACAAATTTGACGAACGATAAGACTATAGATTTCAGGCAATTTTTAACCGAAAAATATTTAATTCTAATGTATATGCGGCTTTAATAATAGACTATTACAGATAATCAATTTAGGGGAAATTTTATAGTAAATTAATATCCTCACATTTATGCAAATAGGTATGGATAAACAGACTTGAGTAAAATTACATATTTATTCTTTCTTCTCTATAACACAATCTAAATGAAGATGAAGTTATATGTACAGCTTATATCTTTAAATTTTTAGATTTTTTTTAAATCAAAAATGTTCCTTTATTATGTCTAGAAATGCTAGATTTACAGATCTTTGATTGTTTAGATGCCTGCGGGGTTTCATTCTCGGATTAACCGTAGGTATTTGTAAAGGTAAATTTATTTTGCAAAACCGTCAGCAAAAAAAAAAGTTAGAAAAAATAATTAACTGACAGACTAACTGTAAATATATATTTTATTTCGACTCTGTTTTTTACTAAATTTTCATCTTTCGTAGAAAATTTTAAGGAGATATAAATTGAGAAAGACTGATACTTTGAAAGAAGAAATTGACTTTCCTTACTTTTAAATTATTAATCACTATAAAAAATGAATGATAGGTAAACAAAATGAATAATATTGTGTTTGCTCCCTGCTTATAAAGGCTATACAGTATACAAGGACTAATTTTAATTTGAGCTAGTAGAATTATTTCAATAATATATCATTTGTTTTAAAAAAAGAACTGATATCTACTAAAAAACAACTTTTCAAAAGTAAAAAAAAGCCAAGCAAAAAAAAAAAAAAAAAAAAAAAAAAAAAAAAAAAGGTGAAAGTTGTGGCTAAAAAATAGTGTGATATCAAATTTCCAAGCTTATCTTACGGTACTTATTTAACATTTTTTGATAAAAATTTACCATATGTAAGTCGAGTACCTAAGTATGCGTTGATAGAAAGCCTTTTCTCCTTTACTAAATACATCATAACGTGTTTCTGAAAATTAAATTTTTTTTAATTATGCATGATGGGCTTGGCGGCCATCTTTCCATATTTTACACAAATTTCTAAGCACTCAAGCTCGTAACATATTTGCATTATTAAGAATTTCGATCTTCTAGTTTTAGCTACAGACAGATAAATTAAGAAAGTTTTTTATTTTGAAAAACAAACTGATTTTTACTGCTTTAACTAATTAATTAACCCCCCTCCGAAAAAAGATAATCTTAAGATGAAACCTGAAGTTACTTCAGCTTTATTTTTAGACACAAATTTTTAGGCACTCATTTCCATAAATTAAAAGAATAAAATGTTTGCTTTAGTAACAATTTCGAACTTCCAATCTTAACAATGAACTTGTGTGCTTAGAAATTTGTGTAAAATATGGAAAGATGGCCGCCAAGCCCATCATGCATAATTAAAAAAAATTTAATTTTCAGAAACACGTTATGATGTATTAGTAAAGGAGAAAAGGCTTTCTATCAACGCATACTTAGGTACTCGACTTACATATGGTAAATTTTTATCAAAAAATGTTAAATAAGTACCGTAAGATAAGCTTGGAAATTTGATATCACACTATTTTTTAGCCACAACTTTAACCTTTTTTCTTTTTCTTTTTTTTTTTTTTTGCTTGGCTTTTTTTTTACTTTTGAAAAGTTGTTTTTTAGTAGATTTTCTATTACAGTAATAAGAGACATATCGAATGTAGTATACATATCAATAATAAAAATTGAATTTCAATTTCAGTGTCATATATGAGAACAAAATTTCGAAAAAATTCCGTTTGTCGTAAAATTTGTGACAGCGCGCTCGCTGGAAAGTTAATTCCTATGACGATTCGTTCATTTTCTTAATGAAAAAGTATAATAGAAAACTTATATAAATCAATTTTAGAAACTTTTTCAGAACTAGGGGGCTCTGCCCCCTACAAGCTACGCTCGGCAACTCCCGTTCAGACACCGCAGACTCTAAAAGCACGCTAATTTGATCGGCTTTAAAAAGATTTCGGAAGATTGAATTATAAGCTAAACAACAGTGGCGATCTCCCTATAAACGGGTTTCTATTCATTTCTCTTTGATTGGGGAATTTTAAGGCCAAATCAGCTGCTGTTAAAAGATACAATGACTGTTTCCGTCTTTGATTAAATAAAATCAGTTAAACATTTCAAAATAAGCCAATATAAAATGAATTAAGTAAACAGAGTCTTTGTCTTCCGCTATTTTTTAGAAAAGCGAAAAGAAAGTTTTTTTTTAAATAAGACACTTTAAATGTATTGTTTTTAATCTGACGTAATTTTCACCAAACTTTTCTTTCTCTTTTCAATATTCACATGAAATTACTTTTGTTAGAAATGAAATATTATTTGCGCTGTCCTAATAAAAATAGTTGAAAAGATCATCTTAAAATATCAAATAAATGTCTCGCGCAATTTTTAAACTGTTTTGCAATATTATTTTTTTTTCATTTTACGTAATAAGTGTAATGTGACGTAAATGTGACGTAATGTTTCCTATTTAAGACTTCTAACGCATCTTAATGAATTTATTCTTTTACATATTCTTTCTCTTTTAAAATTCACGTGTAAATATAGTTTTTATGACGTAATTTTCAATGAGTTCCTGCTTTTTATATTTTCTGTTTATAATAGTCACGTGTAAATAAATTTTTAATTTGAAGCAAACATTATTCTTTGTGCTGTTTATACAGTTGGCAACAGTTTAAATTAATACCATTTTCTAAAATATGTAAACAATATCTCTCGAAATGCTGAAAATTTGAATTTATAATAGAAATAAAACCTCAAAAAATGAGTCAAATTAAAAAAATAAATGCAGTCTGCACACCGGAAAATTCTAATGCATAAAATGATTTAAAAATGATTAAATTCTCATGCATAGTTTTTGCTCCTATAAAACTTTTTTAATGGAACGATTTTGCCCAACTTTAGCATTAAATATCTCTTAAAATAATTCTTCGATTTGAAAACTATCTGGAGTGTTTATCAAACATTTCTCTATAATATCACCAATTTTCATATTTTTGTATGCAATATTTTGCTTAATATTAACGAAGAAAGACCTCCGGTCACAAAAAATTCAAAACCGGCGGCGGCGGCAGTGACAGCATTAGTTATTTTTTTTTAGAAATAGAGACAAACTATTGTCACCATTTTTTGATAACAAGTTCAGTATGAAGCAAATTTCCCAACTTTTAGGAAAAATTAACTCTGTGTAGAGTCCTGGACGTTTCGGGGTATACCCGATGCAAACCCGAAAATTCCATTTGAAATCAACCCGCAACCTGACTTTAACTGGACAAAAATAATTCATTGAACCGCAACCCAACCCGAACCTGAAAAAAACAATTTTCGTGGGCCCAAACTCTACATATTTCAACTCACAACCTGACCCCGAACCCGAAATGAAGGGAAATTAATTCATGTTTTAATCTAATTATGAAAATAAATCTACCATTATATATCTAATTCCAATTTTATCCTTTATATAAGAAAATGAACATATATAAAACAATTAATATTCAATTGTAGTAAAGCATATGAATGGCAGCCTCTTCAGGATCATTGAGTAAGTCCTGCATCGGGTCGGAATATCCCTAATTTTTAGCCCCCGGTATGCTATCTCTTTCTACCATCTTATTTTGTGTCGTCTCCAAAAAATAACGTTGCGTTGTATAAGCCAGCCGTAAAACAAAGCAGAAGTATCATTGTACGATTAAATACTCTATAGCAATTTTTAAAACTTCTATGCATCGCATATTTTCAATTTTTATACCGTTGTATTGGGAAAAAAAAAGTACTTTTAAATGCAATTTGTTTGAAAACTGTATCTCCATTTATTTTTGAAACATTAATTTTTTGTTGTTTTTAGAGCCATTTGCTTAATATTGGCAAAGGAAGTACTCCATTTCTGTAGAAAGTAAAGGAAAAATAGTTCTAAAATAGTAATTATATATTTTTGTTGCCATTTTCTCATAACAACCGAAAGAAAATGTAATTAAAATACGTGCTATTTTGAAAAAATATAAACGAATGATTTCTGTTGAAACATGGAGCTACAGTAAACTCTGCGTAAGGCGGACTCTGTGTAAGGCGGAAATCTGTCTAACTCGGAAAGATTTTCATGTCCCTGAGAATCCATAGACCTAGAGTAAAATTTGTCTAAAGCGGAATATTGTCTACTACGGAATATTTTCTCGGTCCCGATAAATTCCGCTTTAGACAGAGTTTATTGTATTATAAACTATATTTAATTTTAAGTATCTATATTAATGTCACAAACAAATGAAGGCCTATAAATCATTATATAGCCGTTTTCTTGTCGAGTTTCTTTAATGACGGCATCTTTTTGCTGCCTTTGTGTATTACTTTGCTATAGTGACGTTCTATGCATGCTTTACTGTAGTGGTTTAAGAGTGGATCGTAAATGTGGAATTCTTAAGCGGATGCGAATGATGTCATTTTATATAAAATAAAAGCATATGCTTTAAGTCTTAAAATTGAAATATGTTTTGTACTATTTATTTATACATTTTTTTTTTGTTGTTCATTTGGGGCGACACTAAATTCTGAAAAAGCAGAATTCCTGCTTTCTAGTCTTTTTATTTTCTTCTATCTTTACAAAAAGAAAGAAAGTATTGGATTCGTAAAAATTTTCGAATTCCGGTTTTCGACGGATTTACACGTTTTAGGAGGTCAGAGATCCGGAAAAAACATGTTTTGACAAAATGCCTGTCTGTGAGTCTGTGACTCTGTCTGTCTGTCCGTCTGTCAGTATGTATGTGAAACAGATTTTATAAGCGCCCTATCTCAAAAACTAATGAACGGAATTTAATAAAACTTTAGATTCAGTTAGTACCCGATATGAATTGGTGCTGATTACTTTTAAGTTTAAATCGCCCAACAGGTGGCGCTGTTATGCTGCATTTTTCACGATTTCCGCAATGTCTACATCTCAAAAATTACTGCACGGATTTTCATAAAACTTCAGATTCAGTTAGTCCTTGATATAATTGATTGCTGATTACTTTTTAGTGTAAATCTCCCAACAGGTGGCGCCGCTATGCTGCATTATTCATGATTATCGCAATAGCTCTATCTCAAGAACTAATGCAAGAATTTTCATTAAACTTCAGATTCAGTTAGTTTCTGATATAAATTGATACTGATTGGTTTTTGGTGTAAATCGTCCAACAGGTGGCGCTGTTATGCAGAATTTTTTACAATTTCCGCAATAGCTTTATCTAAAAAATTAATGCACGGATTTTTATGAAACTTCAGATTTAGTTAAAAAATGACATAAGTTGTTGCTGATTAGATTTTGGTATAAATCACCTAACCGCTGGCGATGCTATACTGCATTTCTCAGGAAGTATTAACATGTATGAGATAGAAGAAAATTTTGGAATTGCCACATCCGACTAGTTTCTGTTCGGAGTGACTCTAATTTTCTTTATGCGGTTCAGGTTCACTCTAGAATGATTTTTGCGGGTTAGATTTTAGTTTTTGGAAGTCGCGTTGTTGGGATTTTCATAAAAAGTTTAAGCAGAATCATGCTTTAAAAAAAAAAAAAAAAAAAAAAAAAAAAAAAAAAAAAAAAAATGCATATTTTAATATTAGTGAGTTTATATTCAATTTACTCCATGAGAAATAAAAATGCAAATAAAAAATGTGATCATTTCTTTCTTTATTGTGTGGCTAACCTCTTGGGGACGAGCGACGGGTATACGTGCCGCGTAAGGTGCTGGGAATCCGTGTTTATTCTCACTAGTAAATTTTTATTGTAAATTTTGCCTTGTTTAATCAGAGCATTTTCCCGATTCAAATAGGCAAAATTTTCTACTTTGAAACACCGGTGGTAAAAGATTAAAAATCCTGCAAAAGACGCTCGTCTCGAAGGTGTTAAGAACCTTTTTTTTTTTTTCTCTCCGAAATGAAAAATATCGTCAACATTTCACTTTTGATATACTCGAGTTCACATGTATAGTATTTGGGATAGTTTATGTTCGCATACATATGTTAGGTGTGTGTAGATTGTGAGGTGTCCACTATATAGAGATAAAAGCGTACAAATATATATAAGCAAGGAATTGGAAAAATGTTTGCTAAATAGAGGTGTCCGCTTTTCGGGAGTGTCCGTTATGTAGGTTTTATTGTGTATATATTTTAAACTTGAAACAATATTTTGGACATCCTTTTGAGCAATCGGGTAAATCCAAATTCGACACACAAGAATCAAATCAAAAACGGATTACCCTACCAGCATTGAACAAAACATAAAATGAATAGGAAGCAACCACTTAAATTATAAATGGGAAAAGAAAATCGAAATATAGATACGTTAATTTTAGTAATAAAATTACATTTTTTTGTATAAAGGAAATAATATAGGAATTTCATATTCTGGTACATTTCATAAAAGAATAATAATATATATATATAAAAGTAGGAATATTACTTTTATGTAAGAAAAAGAGTCCTGCATTAAAAAGTTGATATATCGGATAAATGACTTTTCTGAGCAATAAGTAATAATTTGAAATAACTTAATAACCATATCACGCGAAGTTTGCATTACTTTAGTTACTATGATTATGGGTTTCATTAAACTATTTGAATACGAGCCAAAACTGCCAGTAATACTTTTTAAGCAACAAAGTTTTAGATAAACACAATAATGTGAAAGAAAAATATCTGCTATTGGTAGCTAATGTTCTCTATATAACAATGTACAAAGGAAATAAAAAAAAATATTTTAAACGTTATTTTCATTTAGTGATTTAAAAAAGAAAAAAAGCAATTTAACAAATTACAACGACCATTTGGAAAATGATTTTTTCGAAGACTAAAATTTAAGACTTAAAAAATCGCACGGGGTTGATCATACATTACGTACTCCATGAATTAAACATTAATAGTGTTATTACACATAACAATTGCAAGCGACAAAAATCGCCTGCGACACTTCAGAATTCTTAAAACTTACGTATTATCCACCTGAAACTTACGTATTATCCAAGCATTTCATTGGCTGTTCGGGAAAAAGCTTTTCCTTCGTCCAAGAAATCTGACGACCCATTTTAAATGAAATTTCATTCTTAAACTTCTAAACATCCCACAATATTACTTTTTACACCGTCGTATAGAGAAAAAAAATGTACTTTTAAGTGCAATTTGTTTGAAAGCTGTATCTCAATTTGTTTCTGAGTTATTAATTTTTTTGTAGTTTTTATTACTTTTTTCTCATAGTGGCAACATAAGTATCCATCTCTGTTGAAAGTAAAGGGAAATACAGATTACTGTATAGACCAATCAGAAAACGAATAAAATGCGGATTAAACCAGTAAAAAGCTTCAGATATGCTTTTGATTTCCTACCCTCACGAGGACAAAGTCATTTTTCCAAATGGTTAAAAAAAAATTAGAGTCCATAAGGCAAGTTTTTGTCCCAAGCGAATTTAATGTTTTTAACTTGCGTATGTGTGAGGGAACGTCAAAAGAAATAAGAAAACAAATAGTTCAAAATATTCTTTAAAATAGATAATTATAAAGTGAAATACCGATGAATATGTGTTGAACTATGCATTCACGTGTAACCTGCCTTATAACTGTTTATTTAACCCATACTATTTATTACATGTCTTTAATTGAACTCGACAAAAAAAGAAAAAAATTCATTGTCTCATAACACGACTCGAACCCAAAAGGAAATAAAATTACTTCATGTTTTAATATAGTTATGAAAAGTAATCTACAATTATATCTCTAATTCCAATTTTATCTTTTGTATAGAAAAATGAACATATCTATATTCTTTAATATTCAAGTAGAGTATAACCTCTGAATAGCGGCCTCTTCAGTATCATTGAATTGATACCTGCATCGTGTAAGATTGTCCCTAATTTCTTTTTTTCGGGTCGAGATGAGTCTAAATTTTCTTTCTGCAATTCACGTTCACTCTAGAATAATTCTTGCGGGCCTTTAGGTAAGTCGGGTTGTTGGGATTTTCATAAAAATTTTGAGAAGAACTATGTTTTAAATTAAAAAAAAAAAAAAATGCATATTTCAATATGAATGAGTTTATATTCAATTTACTCCGAGAGAAATAAAATGTAAAAAAGAAACGTGATCATTTCTTTATTTATGGTGCAGTTAATAACCCCTTTTTTCTTCTGTCCGAAATAAATATTGCCAACATTTTGTTTTTGATGCACACGAAAACACATATAACGTATGAATGTATGTTACGCATGTGTAGATTAGGGGGTATCCACTATTCAGAGACGAAAGCATACAAATAATTATATAAGAGTTAGGAATTGAAAGTTTTCGCTAAATGGAGGTGTCCGCTTTTCGGAAATGTCCATTATGAAGGTTTTATTGTATATAGATTTTTCATCTGAAAAAAAATATTTTGGTCATTGTTTCGAAAAATCAGATAAATCCTAATCCGACCAAAAGAGTCAAAACCGAACCCGAAACAGACTCAAACCCGACCCGAAGCGCGGGTCGAGTCGGGTTTGGGGATGAACGGGGTTTCCAGCCCGAAACAGGATTGTATTCTGTGACATGTTGAGCAAAACCTAAAATGAATAGGAAGCATAAATGGGAAAAGGAAATCGAAATATATGGTAATTTTAAAGGTAAACTTATATTTTTTGCGTAAAGGAAATAATATACGTATTTCATATTCCGGTTACGTTTCATAACAAAACATTAATACAAGATTAAAAAAATTAGGGATATTACTTTTATGTAAGAAAATGAGTCTTGCTAAAAAGTTCATATATCAGGTAAAAAACTTTTCTGAGCAATAAGTAAAATTTGAAATAACTTCATAACTATATCACGTGACGTTTGCATCACTTTAGTTACTATGATTACAGGTTTCATTTAACTATTTGAATCCGAGCCAAAACTGCTAGTAATGCTTTTTTAGCAACAAAGTTTTAGGTAAACACAATAATATGAAAGAAAAAAATCTATTATTGGTAGCTAATGTTCTCTATCTATAATGATAAGGAAAGAAGTTTGTGTGTGAGTGTGTCAACGATGTTTTGAAGGGACCGCTGCACGTAGAGCTACAAAATTTGGGGCAAAGGTACGTCTATATATGAAGTTTTGCACCTCGAAACCCGATTTTCTATTAGATTTTTTAAATTTAATTTTTTATGCGATTTTTAGCGCTTTTTTAAGTTTCGAGGCGATTTTTCCACATTAGTGAAAAGAATACGATTTCTTACTTTTAACTCAATATAGTAAATTTTGTTCTCTTTTCAAAAAAGTTTATTCGGAATTCGTACAGCGATATTTGAATTTTTAGCGCATTTTTTATGCGATTACTGAACAGCAGTTAATTGCGTCTTCATACCTATAAAGGGTGTTACCATAGGGTGGGACACAGTTCTGTCCAAATATCGCCAAGTTTGTCGCCAACTTGGCTATATATTGCCAAATTTGGCGACCAAAGTTAGACGCCAAAAGTGACGCCAACTTGGCGATATCTCTAATATTTCTCCAAATTCCCATAGACTTCCATTGTAAACCAATAGTGATTACTTGCTTACAAAAAATCAACAAATTGAGATATTTTAATGCAACAAGAACTAATATTAACTTAAGGGGTTATATTAATTATATTTAAGGGAATCCAGGTAAATTAAATCTATAATAATAAGGAAAGAAGTTTGTGTGTGAGTGTGTCGACGATGTTCTGAAGAGGCAGCTGCACGTAGAGCTGCAAAATTTGGGGAAAAGGTCCGTCTGTCTATGAAGCTTTGCAACTCGAAGTTACTCGAAGCAACTCGAACTCGATATTTGATATTTTGGTTAGATTTTTTCAAATTTAATTTTTTATGCGATTTTTAGCGCTTTTTAAGTTTCGAGGCGATTTTTCCACATTAGTGAAAAGAATACCGTTTCTTTCTTTTAACCCAATATACTAAAATTTGTTCTCTTTTTAAAAAAGTTTATTCGGAATTCGTACAGCGATTTTTGAATTTTTAGCGAATTTTTTATGCGATTATTGAACAGCATTTAAAGCATCTTCATACCTTTAAGAGGGTTACCGTAGGGGGAAAACAGTTGCCGCCAAGTTTGTCGCCAACTTGGCGATATCTCTAATATTTCCCCAAATACCCATAGACTTTCACTGTAAACCAATAGGGATTACTTGCTTACAGAAAAGTAACAGATTGAGATATTTTATTGCAACAAAAACTAATATTAACTTAAGGGGTTATATTAATTATATTCAAGGGAATGCAAGTAAATTAAATTATGAATAAAAGTAACATGATACAATGCTTAGCATGCTTTCCCAAACATAAATTTTAAGAGAGCCCGCAGGTCAAAGGAATTAGATTTGAAACTTTTATCCAATTACAGTAAATTTTGACTTTCGTGATTTTTGAACTTTTTGTGATTTTTAATTCGATTTCTACGTTTCTTCGCGATCTGCTGCAATTTTTTGACATTTCATTTTTGGCCTATAATGCTAAAGTAATTTCTGCCCTCATTTCAATAAATTTTATTCGAATTTCGTATAGCAATTTTCGAATTTTTCGGGAATTTTGTATGTGATTTTTAGTGCATTTTAGCGATTTCCTACCATTTTTCCACATTAGTGAAAGGAATCAACTTTCAATCTTCGAACACAATATATAATTTTTTTTTTCTCTTTTCGAAATTTGTGCAGCAATTTAAAATTTTTTCGCGATATCTTATTGTGATTTTCAGAGCTTTTTCGCAATTCGAGCTGTTTTTTGACGTACCTGGGCAACGCCGGGCAAGTTAGCTAATATAACAATATACAAAGAAAACAACAAATATTTTGAAAGGTATTTCCGTTTACTGAGTTAAGAAAAAAAAAAAGCCCATAAGGCAAGTTTTTGCCGCAAGAGAATTTAAGTTTTTTAGCTCGTGTATGCGTGAGGTAACGTCAAAAGAAATAAGAAAACAAATAGCTCAAAATATTTTATTTAAAATCATAGTCATAAAGTCAAATACCGAGAAATATGCGTTGAACTATGTGTTCATGTGTCTCACCTTATAACTACAAGACTACTGTATTTATTTGAAAGATTTAAGGGATCACGTAGCTTTTAGTGACAAAAAATCATTTTTAAAATAGCTTATATTAAAATTTGTTTTTTTCGGAACACTTCAAAAGAAAACCCATGGAAAAATTCGCATTAAAAGGGAAATTATGTTCTAAATAGCTTGAGCTCTTTTATATAATCAATTGGTAGTTCGATCCTAAAGTAAATTTTCTCAAAACGGTTATTTTGATCATTTCGAGCAATGATTTCCAAGAAATGGCTATATAGAATTTCATGAAAAATTTTCTGAAATGTATAAACCTTACAGATGCACAAAATGACAAACTATTATCTCCATCAAGTAAAAAATTTAGAAATTGACTATTTTTATATAAAAAAATATTAAAATTTGGAGAATTAAATATTTTTTCTCAAGAATTAATCATTATTTTCTTTACAGTTTAGATCTTATTAAACACATATTATATTCGTAGTAAAAAAATTCCTTGTCTCACTGTGATAATTCAATTATGAGAAATCCTGCAATATAAGATGAATTCACTTATTAAAAAAAACTTTAAATTAAACTTAAAAGTTATGTGCATCTAGATTCTTTTCAGAACATATACTGTTAAAATATCTCTTTAAATGCGTAATCTTTTTAATTCGAATTTCTTTTCAATTGAATAACTTATGCAGATATTTTACACGACGTTCTTATCCCACTTTATGAAAAAATAAATATCTAAACAGAAGAGTGAATAGAGCTTTAAATAAATAAATGCTCAATTCGTTCGTACGGCTGTAGGCGTGTCTACATTTTTACACAGAAATTAGCTTTGTGCTTAAATTGTTTTTAGCCCAAACTTTTAATTTAAATGTTTTTATATTTGCCCAATAGTTTTCGATCGAAATACAGCAGCATCAATGATGACGAAATTAACAAATAATCATATATCATTAATTATTCCCCAATTAAAAGTAAAATCATCCCTTTGCGAATATATTTAATCAAAACTTCCTTCCCTTTTAAAATATTACTCTCCTTATCTCTTTTGCAGATAATAAATATCATTCTGTTTAATGATTGCCAGATATTTAGCCGTTAATAAAATAAATAACTAACTAAAAAAATCAAGTAATATTTTCTATCAATCGCGCTTAAATAAATCAAAATAAAATCTTTGATTGTTTGCCTTCCTTCTCAAAGTAATCTAATCATCTAATAAGCTGTATAATTTATTGTACAGTGCAGTAAAAAAGTTTAAGACAATATGCTAATTTTGTTGTTTAGAATAAAATTCCGAAAAGAGTTTTTGAATTTAGACACGCATATGTTATATAACATGCGAAATAAATTAAATTGTAAATGTAAAAAAGTATTTTTATCTACAAACGTTAAATTCTGTGCTATTAACGAATGGAAATAAGTTTAGGACCAGTAGCTTCTTTCAAATTTAGAATAATGAGATGACGACATGGTTGTGATATTTTATGCGGGACTCATCTGGATGATTTTCAAAAAGCGTCGTGTTTTACTGTCCTTTCACATTTGCACAGAAAAATAAATATCGTAATTTTAATTATTGCATTTTAACTATCATGTCTTTTTAACGATAATTTACAGATATATTATTATTTATAAAAAATTTTAAAACAAGAAATGTATTCTTTTGTAGCCAAAATGTCATTACCGTAGGTTGTCCGAACAAGCAATTTATTAGGTAAAGATTCGAATAAGTTCTATTTAAAACAGATGGTTATAATTTTTTAATACATTTTTATTTATTAAGATGCTACTAATCAAAAAATATTTATTTTCATTAATTAAACTTATCTATAATTCTTAATAAGTATTTTAAACCGTGTCTCAAGAAAGAGTGTCATTGCATGCGTCTGACAAAAAGTTCATCCGGAATTTTTTGGAGGGCAGCACATGTCTTTTTATCAAGGCAAAAATACTCCTTAAAAGTCAACTTGTTATCAGGTTTAGGTGAATAGAATATATAGTTTTACAGTTTCGATAAAACAAGCAAAGACTTTGAATGTTTTGTTGAGTATTTTTTTGTACGTCATTACGGTACCCACTTCTAATTGATAATTAAATGAACTTTTATTTATTAATCTGCTTTTATTACATAAGAAGTAGAAAATCATTGTATGGGCCAGAATATATAATGGCTGCCATTTATGCCTGGGGAAAAATAAAAGTATTTTGCTTAATTTGTCATCACCGAGCTCACTTATCTCATTACCAAGTTAATTAAAATTCAAAAATTAGTTTGAAAATGTTAAATTAGTAATTTGGTCTCTGCTGATGCTTGTATATTAATGTTTATAAGGTAAGGCAATTATTTACAAAACATTAAAACTTTCTTATTATTTTTAAAAATTTGATTTTGTTATTTCAACACATGGACAGATTTTGAAAATGACCTATCTGTGATGATAATTATAGCTGCGAGATTTGAAGTTTTCGGATATGTAACTGCTGCTTTGAGCATAGGGCGCTGGAAACCATTGACTGAAGAAGAAAAGACTCAAATCATTTCTTTTTTAGGATTGCCGGCTGAGTGAAATTCAAATTGAGCTAAAACTAAATAAATTTAAAACTGTTGTGCACAATTTGCCTTCGTTCTGATGAACTATGGCAGAAATTACAGAAGTAGACGGCCATCAAAACTCTCTACCCAGAGTAAACGGAATGTTATTAGAATGGCGGTTCAAGGTTGTGCCTATTCTCCGATTATTAAAATCTGCTCTAGAATCCTCAGTAATGACCAGAACTGTTATAAATATGTTAAAAATGACCGAATGTTTGAAATATGCTGAATTCAAAGTCAAGCCAAAACTGCAAAAGCATCACATTGATCCAAAACATTCGCATCGTCCAATGCTTTCAAATTCAATCTAGGGCAAAAATTGGTTTTTACTAATGGAAGAAAATTCAACCTTGATGGATCAACCTTGATAGTTTAAGGGGTCTCAGTACTCTTGAAATTGGAAAAAAGACCATTTTCAACGTTTAATATCTTAAAAGGTCATTTAAAAATGCAATTTTTATTGGAATGAAAGATATCAGTATGCTCTTTCGTTTCAAGTATTTAAAAAATTGAAAGATGCAGAATTAGTATTTATAGGGAGCTCCAAACTCTCAGACATTTATCGAGCAGAAAATTGGTACTCAGGATTGGTACTCAATTGGCTTACTCAGGATTTCAAAATAAATTTTGCAACTAAAATGAAATTTTTTGTGTCATTATACTTCAGATTGTAGTAATTACCCTGAACCTAAATAAATTTCTACTTACAGCATTTTTATATTTTTAATACAAAGTTGTATTTAGATAATACAAAATTTTCAAAATACCTACAGTATAATCAGGGCTGCGGAGTCGGTGGGAAAAATGAACGAATCCGACTCCGACTCTGGGAATTTTAACAGATCCGACTCAGACTCTTTCGCTCAAAAATGGGCCTGACTCCGACTCCACGACTCCGACTCCATGACTCCGACTCCACGATTCCGACTCCACGATTCCGACTCCACGACTCCGACTCCGCAGCCTTGAGTATAATCACTTAAAAATTCTTTTTTTTGAACACTAAAAAGGAAATTTTAGGTTCAGTTTATACAGACTAACATGAAACCTATATTTAAAAAAAAATTCATTGAAAAATATTCTGAAGTTTATGAGATATCCTGCGCATTATGCCCAAAAATGTCATTTGGAGAAAAATAACTTCAAAGTTTCGGAAACGTCACTTCAGCTATTGAGCGGGTATAATTCATAACGCCATAACACCTGTTCTAATGGGAATTTCATGGAAAGAATCATATAAAAATATTCAGAAAAAATAGGAGTTTGACATCTAAAAAAAAAATGAAATTTCGAAAGTTTTGAAGCTTTAAGAGTCCTGCGACACCTTAAGATATTACCTGCATGATTTACGAAGTGAGTTATATCTGCTGTCAAATGTGTGGAAGGAAATGTATCAGTGATGATTTGCGCAGGCTTCAATGCAAAAGGAAAAATAAGTTTGGGTTTCACAAGGACAAAGATGAACTCCTTTGACTATCCCGATATTCTTGGTATTAATTTTGATCATCTTAAAGATGATTTTATGGATGAGAATTTGGTTTTGCTTCAAGATAAAGCTTCTATTTAAAAGTACAGGTCGGTGTAAACTTGAGATTGATTATTTGAAAACAACATTAAAACTTGTCCAATATTAAATGTCCGGGCTTAAATCCCATATAAAACTTGTGGGGAATATTGATTCCTGAAGTTTATGCCAACGGAAAGCAGTTTGATTCGATTGTTGAATTGAAAGCAGCTGTTTTGGAAACATGGAACCAAATACCCCTTTCCACATATAAAAACCTGGGCATATCCTTGCAAAAGCGTGTGAAGGGGATGCAACTGAAAATTAATATACAAACCTTTTGAATGTGTAATTTAAATATTAAATATACTGGTCCTAAACATTTTTTTACCAAGTTGTGTTAAGTATAATTAGTTTTTGCTTTAAAGAAAAAACATCTTATTGTAATTTAAAACAAATAACAAAACTTGCAAAACTTTATGCGTATAATTCTGTAATAATATCCGTTTTTCATTAAAGTAAGCGCTTAACTGTTTTTGTAGGTATCTACAAATAAGTATTCATCTTGAAACATCGTTATTAATGATTTTATTCTGTTTATAACAAGCATCTTACAGATATATACCTGTCCGTTATTTTGTATTATTTGGCGCCTTCTATTAACTTTCTATAACTTATTGCCCTCATTATGTTCTTTGTTATGGAGTTTCCCAACGTTTGCATGGCGCGTTAAGCGTTTCCGTTGCAGCATTTTAATAAATTGCTTGGCTGCAGAGGCGGATAAATAACCTCCCGGGCCCCTAGGCTTGACTTTTTTACATATCCCATCTCTTCTTTCAAATCGATGTGTTTCGGAGTTTTTTGGCACTAAAAACAAAAAGAAACACTTTTAGTGCAGCTAAAAATTGAAATTTGATGAAATTCAATATGTTATAATTCGGTAAGTTTAAAGGGATGTTGGGTTTTAATTAATCTATTGTATCATTAGGCTTGAACAATTAGAAAGTTAACATTATGCTTGCTTTAACACCAATTATATTTACAAATCATAAAGATTTAATACTTAAAAATAATAAATAAATATGGTTGATATATATTCTATATAATTATTTAGAATTATTTAATATTCTATAGAATTGACAGCATTAGAAGAATATCTGGAATTGTGTTAGATTTCGTAAATTATCAGGGTAAAGGCTCATTTCCAATGCAAAATCACACTAAATCTTTCACTGTTGGTGAAGCATCAGCACTCAAACTCTGTGAAACATTTTCTGCTGGAACTCGAGTATATTTTTATAGGTATTTCGCAACTGTTATTTTGCACCGAAAGGGAATAGGGGCACAATGCAAGTATAATAATGAAGAATAGAATTCCATAGGGGAAGAACTGACTATCGGATAAAATACCTCAGGAAAATAAAAGACGATCAAGACTTCTTGCTATTAAAGTATATCAATATTTGAATTATGTACTTTATAATAAATTCTATTCTTTCCCATACTTTCAGTTATTTTTAAATTACACTGCTCAAAACAATTAAAGAATATTGAGGTTGTGGACGAATCTTGCGGCTGGGGAATTGTTTAGATGATTGATACATGATCAACAGACGTTTCAGGCTATATGAGAAAAAATTACACATGTCTAGCAGACAAAAATGCATTGTGTTGAGCATTTAGATACAAAAGGAAAAAAAAAACACAATTTGAGCATATGAGAAAAAACGAATAAAAAAAGGTGTTTTCTTCAAAGAAAATCGTTTTTAGAAGGGGGTATGGTTTTACAGGGCGGACAGCAACGTTGAACACCTTTGAGGCATGGGGTCATTGAGGCTATTAATGAGTAGCTGGGATATTCTTTCCCACTCCTCTAGAAGACTTTTTTCCAGTTCTTGGAGAGTTTGTGGGGGTGGTAGGCGGACAGCAACACGTCTGCCTAGAATGTTCCAAATATGCTCTATTGAGTTCATGTCCGGAAAACGCGCTGGCCATTCCAGTCGTATGATTCCTCCATCGAAAGGAAATCATCCACCAAGTGAACATGATGTGGCCTGCAATTACCGGCCATTAACATGAAGTCATCTCCAGTTGCTGCAGCGTAAGGGACTACAATAGGTCCGAGGATCTCATCTCTATATTGTGCTCAGATATCATCTCTATATCGTGCTATATCGTGGTCAGAGCTCCCTTTCGAATGATGTAGAGCTCAGTGCGCCCATCAATGGAGATGCCAGAATAGACCATCACTCCCGCACCGCTAAATGTGACACTTCTTTGCACGAACACAGTATTGTTTCTAGTGTCACGTTCGCACCAGATAAAAATACGCCTATTATCAGGATGAACACAAAAACAGGACTCGTCAGAGAAAAGAATATTGCGCCATTCATTTCTACTCCATTTCGCATGCTGTATTCCTCACTCCTTGCGGGCACCACGGTGTCTTGCTGTTAAAGTAACACGTACCATTGGTCTGCGAGCGTACAGTCCTACAGCGTGGATCCGGTTTCGGACAGCTTGTGTCGCAACTGTGGTGCGAGTAGCCGCGTGAAGGTGTTGTTGAAGAAGAGTGTAATTTAAATTTCAGTGTCTCCGAGCCGTTAGTGTTAAATATCGATCTTAATTGGGCGTTGTTGCAAGTCTACGACTTTGCCCTGGTCTTCAGCTTGCATTTCCAGTCTCCAAATCTGTTCCAGAACCAGGAAATTACACTTTGCGAAACTCCAGTGGCTTCTGCTTCTTCGGCTTGTGTTTGGCCCCCTCTAACTGACTAGCAACTCTCCAAACTGCTGATTAGGTTAAATGACTTCGTTGAGACATCGCATTCATCGAAAGAAAGCACTTACTGAATGTCGATCATTGTTTTCCGTTTGTCTTTCAGAAAAAAAAAAAATTCAAATAGGTGTATTTAAATATGTGATTAAAAATCCTTTTTTACTATACATAATAAACCAGTCTTAGAATCATTTGTCATTTTAAAAAAGGATTTTAGTAACTAATAAGTTACTTAGCAAAATAATTTTTCTCATTTTATTTTAGTTATAATGCATTGATTTGTGAATATTTACATTTTTTAGTAAAGAGGAAAGTTTTTTAAATTAGTGATCTTAAACTGAAGATGAAGCGAGGTGTAAATAAATGAATAGTATTTGCAATTAAGATTATTCTTTAAAAATCATAATAATAGAACAGATATAATTAATGGGATACCATAATAAAAGAGATCTTTGTATCTATTTATAAAATGGACGAAAGTCTCTGATTATTTAATTAACTTTGTGAGAAATGCGGGCGTGTTCTTAATCGATCAAACTAATTAAAATAACTTTCGAACGCAAAATTTGAAAGTTTTATTGAAAACTGTGTGTGTAATCCACCCATAATCCAATAATTTTCGGTATTCTCATTGAATAAGCAGATTACTTATCCTTTAAAATGAATAATTTAAGGATGGTATACCAAGAGGGAGATAATAATCAATAAAATGTTGTAATACGCAGCAAAAGAAAAAGATCAATTTATAAAAGGTGTATTTAAATATGCGATTAAGAATTCTCAGTTTACGAAATAAGCTAATCTTAGCATCGTTTGTCACGTTTAAAAACTATTTTGGTAATTAAGTTATTTCCGAAATAAATTTTGTCATTTTTTTAAATTACATTTTACTGATTTTACAGTATTCACTGTTTCTGCACGAAATCGAGTTCTTTAATAATCGTAATAACTTCTTCTAATACATAATAATTCAATTAAAAGTTATTATATGGCATTCATATACTATTAACTTCATTGAAAAACATGTTTCTACACTTTTTAAAATTAACTTGGTTTTTAACGTTTTTCAACTAAGTTGAAAAGTATTTATGACTTCGGTTTGTCTGGCCATCTGTCCGTCAGTCCGTCTGCCTGCGCTCTAACTCTCGTAAATATCTCCGATTATTCTGAAATTTTTGGATGTTATTGACCTCTACCATAGTACGATCCCTATTTCAAATGAAGTTTGTAGCATGTTTAGTTCATTTACAGGGACAGTCAAAAGTATTCCGTTACATTACGGCCAATGGGAAAAAATCGTTTCAAATGATTTTTAATGGTATTACACGCTTTCAAACATAATGAAATTGATATGCATCTATAAGGTGTACTAAAATATGCCTTTTGGAGAATATGCAGTGCAAGAAACAGTTATTATTCATTTACAGGGCCACACAAAAAGTTCCGTTACATAATGGTATGGGGGGGGGGTGATGTTTGTGGCGTTTATCAATTATGTTAAACTAATTCATTTATAATGAAATTGATATACGTCGCTGAGGTTTACTATAAGTTATTTCATGTATAATTCGAAGTGCACAGCATTTACAGGGACACACAAAAGATTTCAGATACTATATTGTATCCGAATTACTGTATATTAGCAATGATTGCTGGAAATACATTTTTAGTTATGACATGCGCTTTAAGTTTTACTACCTTTATGTATACTATACAGTGCGTATAAATGCTATAGTTCATATACAGGGCTACAGGAAAGAATTCGTAAGGGTTACTGAGTATGAGCTTAAGTTGCTTAAAGGCTTAAGTTGAGCTTAAGTTGCTCTATTAAAATTTATTAAATATTGCCACAAAAAATAAATAAAATAAAACAGAAACCACTCCAATACTGCAATAATGCACGAGATAACGGCAGGTAATTAGTTAATGTAAGATAAATATTCAGCCTTAATGAAGTGTTTATTAATGTGAAACATCATAACTGCGAGTATAATATACGGAGAAAACTAAAAGTAGATACGTCCTAATTTATAATTAAGTTGATATTATGTAATTATGAAGTAATTAAGTCTTTAAAAGGAGTCTTTATCATTCTGACTTGTTTTTTTCCTTCAATATCATCATCAGCGGAAGTGCATGGGTCGTTAGGATCCATAATAATCACCTCATCTTCTTCCTTGTCTTGTTCATCTCCTCTTGATCCCGAAGACCAATATTTATCATTAAGAAAACGTTTAGGTCATGCGAAACTTTGTTAGTGCGACAAAACATAATAGAGAACAATGAAAACTACTAATTTATCACTAAGCAGATATTACTTACTAAGTCGTAATGTTCTATTTTTTTCTTTGACAGAAAGTATGACCACAAAAACTTAGTCGATCTCATTTCGAATTGGGGTTTTGCTCGTCCTATTATGTGTCCCGACTGCTTGAAATGGCTGTCATTCAACATGGTCAACCAGATTTACGAGGAATGTTTTGTCAATTTGTTTACGATAACGCTGATTTTAATATTTTCATTCTGGGTGGTCTCAACACATTTTATTCCATGTTTGGCATAAAGTGTGTAACACCAGCACATATTGAAAGTGGATCGCCAATCACGAAATTAACTAAAATGTCTACAGCTGAGGCTGTTTGGCAGTTGGTGGTTATTCCATTGAAGCCGTTTGAATTCACAGGCACAGTTTTTAAAAATGTGAAAATGGAGGACCTGGGAGTATTAGTAGAAGAGGTACACAAAATTGCTAATGTGTTCAATAGCAGGGAATCCGACCATGATGCTGTTGCAGGAGCAGGAAACCAACTTTTTTTGAGATTGTATGGTACACCCGCCTCAGCTACATCTCTTAATACTTTCCGATACCACTCTTTTGCAAAATCTATATCGATTGTTAAACCTGACATTTCATCCCTTCCACCAACATAAGGAGCGCCAGACAGCATTCTTTCCGGGTGTACCACCAGGTACAACTGTTGCTTGGCCAGGATAAACAAGCCGAACTCTGGGGTTGGGAACGAAGACAGAATCGTCTAATTCCCATAACAACCAAGGATTCGATCGCACCTGAGGCTGTCTTAAATACCATTTTCTGCAAATGCCCTACTGGGTGTGGAGCTAAGTGTGGATGCAGGAAAGCAACCATTAATTGCAGAATCATCTGCAACATCTGTCATGGTGACTGTCTGAATGCTACACTCAAACATGTAGATCAATATGATGAGGAAAAAGGTGAGGAGGCGATTATGAATTCAGTCCTGTTGAGAGCACCTTCTAATGCACCATCCACTTCAGCTAATAATCATGTGTCAAAGAAAAAAATAGAACATTACGACTTAGTAATTAATATCTGCTTAATGATAAATTAGTAGTTTTCATTGTTTTCCATTATGTTTTGTCGCACTAACAAAGTTTAGCATGACCTAAACATTATCTTAATGATAAACATTTGTCTTCATGATCAAGGAGAGATGAACAGGACAAGGAAGAAGATGAGGTGATGATTATGGGTCCTAACGACCCATGCACTTCCACTGATGATGATATTGAAAGAAAAAACGAGCCAGAATTATAAAGACTCCTTTTAAAGACTTATCTACTCCATAATTACATAATATCTACATAATTATAAATTAATATGTATCTACTTTTAGTTTTCTCTGTATGTTATTCTCGCAGTTATAATGTTTCACATTTATTAATGCTGAATATTTGTCTTTCATTAACTAATTACCTGCCATTATCTCGTGTAGTATTGGAATATTGGAGTGTTTTCTGTTTTATTTTATTAATTTTTTGGGACAATATTTAATAAATTTGAATAAAAATTAAATAAATTTAAAAATAAAATTATTTTTTTGTGAAAAATCCGTCAAGGTTCCGGCCCTGTGAATGACGGATGACCGAGGTTCCACTTTTTATATCTGTTATTTGTAGAGAATTTATACTCTTTAATTTATGTCAGAGCAATTTTTTCATGAAAACCCACTTTTTCTGTGATATTTCAAAAAACTAAAAAAAGTTGGAGAGGAGAAACTTATTTGGCACCCCCCCCCCTCTTCCCTCGCGCTCACTTCCTATCGATCATGACTTTTTATCTAGTGATTAGTATCTATCAATGAATAACTGTACCATTTATTATGGCAAACTTTCCTAATTTGACGGGACAAAATCCATCAAGGTTCTGGTCCCGTGAATGACGGATAACCGAGATTCCACTTTGTATACCATCATTTGTAGAGAATTTATGCTCTTTAATTTATGACAGAGTAATTTTTTCATGAAAACCCATAGTTTCTGGGATATTTAAAAAAAAAAAAACTAAAAAAAGTGTGTGGTGGGAATTTATTTTTGCCCTTCCCTCCCCCCACTCACTTCCTATCCATCAGGACTTTTTATCTAGTGATTAGTAGGTATCAATGAACAACTGAAACAATTTTTATCTCTGTAGCATTTATTTCAGCAAACTTTCCTAATTTGACGGGACTAAATCACGTCATTTACTAGATTCGTATAATTGCATACGCGCCGCATCTCTACAGCGGGAGAAAAAGAGCACGTACAAGTCACTCACTTTAAAGGTGCCCGGTTAAAACCACTCCCTTTAACGAAGTAGTTTATTTGGATTTCACACATTTACAAAGGATTACACGTATTTATTTAATGACACATATTTACAAAGCAACTTAACTATCTTTTGCAGTTATGTATTTCATTTGATTGTGGTGTGCAGTATCCAACCAGTTTGTAATTTTTTAACCATTTGGAAAAATGGTTATTGTCCTCGTCAGGGTAGGAAATCAAAAGCATATCTGAAGCTTTTTATTGGTTGAATCCGCATTTTACTCGTTTTCTGACTGGTCTATGCAGTAATCTGTATTTTCCCTTTACTTTCAACAGAGATGGTTACTTCTGTTGCCACTATGACAAAAAAGTAATAAAAACTACAAAAAAATAATAACTCAAAAACAAATTGAGATACAGCTTTCAAACAAATTGCATTTAAAAGTACATTTTTTTTCTCTATACGACGGTATAAAAAGTAATATTGTGGGATGTTTAGAAGTTTAAGAATGAAATTTCATTTAAAATGGGTCGTCAGATTTCTTGGACGAAGGAAAAGCTTTTTCCCGAACAGCCAATGAAATGCTTGGATAATACGTAAGTTTCAGGTGGATAACACGTAAGTTTCAGGAAATCTGAGGAGTCGCAGGCGATTTTTGTTGCTTGCAATTTTTACGTGTAATAACACAGTTGTTTAATTCATGGCGTACGTAATATAGGATCGACTCCGTGCTATTTTTTATGTCTTAAATTTTAGTCTTTGAAAGAATCATTTTCAAAATGGTCTTTGTAATTTGTTAAATTGCTTTATTTTTTTAAAATTATTGTTATTATTTCCGAAATCGTTTCAAAAAGTACGTAGGACACGTTTTGGAAACTTTCTTTATCAGATTCTCGTAACCAGAAAAATAGCTAAAACGCTTCTCTGAAATTCTGTTAGAAAATGTACAAACATATTCTACTTGATACAAAACACATTTTACAAGGTATTTTAAGTAGACGATTTTATATGATTTTTTTAAGCTAAATCACATTTTAAACGAAGAGAGAAAAATGTCTGTTTAAATAAACTGAAAAACTTGCAAATGTTTCCAAACTTCAAATACTATTGAAGTGAATGTGAATTATTAACCATTTGGAAAAATGGTTATTGTCCTTTGTAAGGGTAGGAAATTAAAACCATATCTGAAGAGATTTATTGGTCGAATCGGCATTTTATTCGTTTTCTGATTGGTCTATACAGTAATGTGTATTTTCCTTTACTTTTAACAGAGATGGATACTTCTGTTGCCACTATGACAAAAAAGTAATAAAAGCTACAAAAAAAAAATTAATAACTCAGAAACAAATTGAGATTCAGCTTTTAAACAAATTGCATTTAAAAGTACATTTTTTTCTCTATACGACGGTGTAAAAAGTAATATTGTGGGATGTTTAGAAGTTTAAGAATGAAATTTCATTTAAAATTGGTCGATGGAAAAGCCTTTTCTCGAACAGCCAATGAAATGCTTGGATAATACGTAAGTTTCAGGAAATCTGACCAGTCGCAGGCGATTTTTGTCGCTTGCACGTGTAATAACACTATTGATGTTTAATTCATGGCGTACGTAATGTATGATCAACTCCGTGCGATTTCTTATGTCTTAAATTTTAGTCTTCGAAAATATCATTTTCCAAATGGTCGTTGTAATTTGTTAAAATGCTTTTTTATTAGATTTTTTTTGTAATGTCCTTTTCGTTTTCCGTAGAGTTCAGCTAGAAATAGAAAGTACCAAAGCCACCGGTTGTTCCCAAATCTTGCTGACCTTCAGCGAAATGTCGCCGTTTCCACAAAAAATGATTATCGTTAAACGGTTATTGACTTTCTGTATTATTAGTTCCTATTTATTTCTATCCTTCAATATTGAAGAAATTAGCATATAAGCAAGCGGCATAACAGCATAAGTCCTGCGATAAAGTGAAGCTCGCGGTGGGAGAAGCTTTCTTGTAGTATAAAAAGAAATCTGGAAAATGAATTTGATATAAAATTGCGAAAATTTTAAGATGCTCTCTTTTTTGAAAAATATCTATGCATCCTAATTAGTCGATTAAACTAATAGTAACTTAAAAAAAACAAAACCTCTTAAACATTCAGTTATGATGATTTTTGCACACAATTGTTTTATTTTCAATTGTTTTACAACTCTTATGAATAAAAAGACTATTGTTTTTTTAGACCAAACGTTTCAAGTTTTTAAAATCAAGCGCTGTAATAGAACGTAAAAAGTTATTAATAAATATTACATTGTCCTAATTAGTGAAAACAATTAAATCACATTTTTTTAATTCAAAGCTATTTTCCTAATGATTTTGTTAAATTTTAAGAAATAGCTTTTGTAATGCATATCTAAATTAAAATGTATAAACTCTATAATATCGAATATTTCTTATTTGGTATGTTAAGGATTATTTTTTTAAAAATATAATTACATATTGAAAATAAAAAGCAATTATGCTCATCAGTAATTCCAAGCATTACAAATGAAATGATTGTTCTGATTCTGTTTTTTTTAAACAACTGTCATTCCTCATTTATCTTTGAATACTCTTGAGTTTTCTAATAATGGGGTTATTGTAGCATTTATTATGTATATTAATGATACTGGGCTAACAATTTATCACTTGCATCTCACTATCCTATGAATAGTAAAAATAGAATTTGGATTGAAAATCAATGTACTTTATTTCGTCTGATGGTAAATGTTTTACTTTGCTTTAGAATCTTTGCATTTTTTCGCTTTTGAATACGAATGAAGATATATCTATATTCTTAGAATTTACTTTTATTTGTTTTTTAAACATTTTTCTTTAAATATCTGTAATTTGTACTTAGAAGAATATTAATTTCGAAGTATTATGGTATTATCTTTCGATATATATAAAAAAGTAACCTTTGGAAATGGACCAATGAAAATCTGCGTAGATACCGTGAAACGCAATTGATTGGTCAGAGCTTTCTGACGCTATAACGGGAGTTACCAAGAGAAAGGGTCCCGGCTCTGTTGCTAAGTTTATCGCCAACTTAGCGATATACCGCTAAATTTGGCGACCAAAATTAGTCGCCAAAAGTGACGCCAACTTGGTGCTATTTCCAGTATTTCGCCAAATTTCCATAGACTCCCATTAAAATCTAATAGGGTTTACTTGCTTGAAGAAAATTAACAAACTGAGATTTCAATGCAACAAAAACTAATATTAGCTTATGAATAGAGCTTAATTGAACTATTTACATTATGTTTAAGCACAAACACTAACTATGTACAATATTCGTAACACTATACATATATATATAACACTATATATAAAATTTTATCCTTTTTAATGATTTTATATTTAATAATTCTTTTAATTATGAAACTCTGCATGGTGTAATGATTACCTGCTTGGAGATAAGGAAATAAAATCGTCAGGAGTTGGGGAGGAGTGCGTTTATACCAAGTGTAATAAAAAAATTGCATGCATAGAAAATGAGGAATCGCGAAGCGATCCAGAATGGAAACGCGAAACAATTTCTTCTGAGGTTGGTTAGGAAATAGGGTTTGTTTGGCGATACTGAACGGAATCGCGAAGCGATTACGCGGGGGTTGGTGAGCGTAGCGAGCAGGGTGGCGGAGCCTTCCTAGTCAATTAAAAAAAAAAAGTTTAAAATCTTCCGAGTTTATTATATGTTTCATGGCAAATCTTCAAAATTTATTTCGTTGAAAAGTTCTTCTTTATAATTGTGTTTATGCAACCGAAAACAACAACAACAACAACATTTCTTAAAGTTAAATGATAAGGAATGTGGCATAAGAGAATCATATTATATAGTACATATTTTTTGTTTAGTAATTTGACCGGAAAATAATGCAGGATTTTAACGACGCAAAATTCGAGTCCATACATTCGCACTAAATTGATTCTGAAACAGTAATTATTTTTAGTTCTTATAATCATCATATCAATTCAGATGATGTAATGCGTAAAAAAGTAAAATGAAATTTGTGAGCAGAAAAAAAAACAATGTATATTAAACGGCTATTTACAGATTATCACACAAATTGTCACGTGTAATACAGTCGGATCTTGATAATTGGCAATTAGATAGGTACAAAACCAGCTCTATTTCTCGGACTTTTTCGATCCTTGCATTTTTAAACCGAAAATCATCTGTTAGTGAGACCGTCAAACCTCTTTTATTGAGATTGTCTTTTGTTTTGATTGAGCAATAATTACTTCCATAATTTAGAAGATGTTTCTCGCATCCAGGTAAATGATTTCTGTAACTGACATCCAATCGATATTGATACGTTTCCTCTGTTAGTGAAACGAACTCTATTAATTTGGAAAATCGCTTGATGAGACAAGAGCTAACATATTTATCATGGATAACACATACAATTGGATAAGTAAGATACTTCTTTACTTGAGATTGAGCGGGTGGTCCCTTGTGTTTCTACTTATCCTGGTTCGACAGTAACGTATTAATTATGTATTTCAGCGCAGAATATATGAATAATTGTTCTACTATAAATTTTGTACTAATCTATTATGAAAATAGTACGCATGCGAAATGTTCTTCTGACTGTTCGAAGAGTGAAAATTGAAGTACATTTATTAGCACTTGATGAAAGGCGGAGTTAATATATCTTTATAGAATAGGTTGGTGCGAAAACAACGTTTTTAATATCCATTTCAGTAAACTACAACTTCATTTCTCATTTCACAAGTAAATTAATTAATTTTATAACATGCATATTTGCTATGTACATTTTAGAGTACATTTCATGAAAATGCCGCAGAAGCTAAGAGAAATAAATCTAGCAAAAATATAGCAAAATATAGCAAAGAGGAATTATGCAATTGTCCTTATTAGCGAATGTTTAACTGAACAAGTGTTTAAAACGTGGGAGAAGGAAATTTTAATTTTGAAAATGAATCGAAAATATTCAAAGGATGCAAAATGATAATGGTGAATTTAAAATACTGGTCGAGTCAAATTTACGTATTACAACTACATAACCATTTAACGCTTTATCTACTGATGGTATTTATAAGTACCATTGAAATAATTTGTTAAAAAATTAATTTAATGTATCGATTAGTTGTAATACAGTTTAGAATGAATTATAGATACATTACTTTATCTTGTTCCAAAAGCATTATTGGTTGCACGAAACAAAAACATTTTTAAAAGGATGATTTCTTTTGCCTTTGAATCTTTTCAGCTTTCTTGGAGTGGGAGAGGTGGTGAATTTTTTAATTCGGAAATATTTCTATATTTCTATTTAAGAACATTATATTTGTACAATTCCTAATTCTACAAAATACAAAGAAAAATATTTAAAATAAAAGATTTGTGTGGGGTTATAAATATTGCACAAAATCCCTAAAAATTCAAATTTAATTAATCCTTCTAAATTCTTCAATCCTTCTAAAATTTATTAAATGATTATGTAAATCTTCTAATGTAGTTTAAACAATTCACGAAAAATGCTTTAGAAGATAAAATTTTCATGAATTCATATTTCAGTAGATAAAGGGTTAATAAGCTTTATGTTTCACATATAACATCATTGGAACAATTAAAATTACCAATAAAGTCCTTTCATAATAATGTTTGCGTTCGACACTAACGCTCAATCCTGCATTATGTTAAGTTTCACGTAACGTCATTTTGTTTTATTGATGTATTTTATTGTTTAAGGTATGATAAATTTACAATACAAAATAGTGGAAGATGAAGAAATTATCATAGCAATGCACACACACACACTGGTTATATTCACCAGACCCAGAAAAAAAGTTTAAGAACATTTTTAAAGGAAATAAATGTAGGAGATGAGTTTTAAAAATAATTTATTTAATTTTGATGGTTAATACTGCTCTTATAACGTTTTACTTAAATATTCACGTTTAATAAGTTTTTCTCCGCATTTTAAAGTTTCATATGCTTTCTATCCTGAGCAGCTTATATTTCTATAACCATGTTAAACTGCTTAACATATTTTACATTTTTGAGTAATTTTCTTGAAAAATTAGCTTAATCTTCAAAAGTTAAATAGTTTGCGAGTTTTAATTGAGATATTTAATACACCTAAAATCATTAACAATACTTCAAAAACCAAAGAATTAAATCAAATTAAAGAATTGAGGCTATGACAAATCTTTACTAAATAACAGTTATTTAATGATTTTTTGAAAAATGAAAGAAAATTATTTCTGTAATCTCTTCCGTGAGTTGTGTTCATTAACGAAATTTATACAGTGAAAATAAAAAAATGATCACATTATCTTAATTAAACTGTACATATTAATATAAAGGAAAATGCAGTTTTAAAACTTTCTTGTTATTATTATGCATATATCTTTAAAAGTTTCTTATCTGTGAAAGGGACAAATGATACTGTATTTTATAATAAAAATAATTTATAACGATTAGAAATTTTTCCAACTGACAAGGGGACCCCCAAACATGGTGCTCACCGATTTTCATGAATTTAAAGTATGTTGTAGAGTTTTACCCTTAATTATTCTAGTAAAAGGGATTTCTACAAATGGGTCTTAGATTTTGAGAAATCTGGTGTCAAATTTCAGATTACTTTTGAAATACTCATTAGTTTGCTCTTCTCAACGTGGACTTTGTGGCGTGAGCGTAGAGTACTCGCCCGTAATCCGAAGGGCCAGAGTTCAATGCTGACTTCTGACTTAAAAAAACGATATATATATTTTTTTTATATTTTACAACTTTTAAGCAGAGTTATGAATTGTTACAGCTTTGAAATTTTGACATTTTTCTAAAAAAGTAGATTCACGTTTTTGATTTTTCACTAAACTTCTATTTTTTCTGTAATTTTTAAACTAACATTTTTGTTGACGGAAATCCAAACTGATTTGTGTATAAAATTGTTATCATAAAATTATTATTATTTACGTTTTATATTTTAAAAACAATTCTGAAATAATACATTTTGTATACATACAATACATAATAATACAATTATGAAATAAAAAATAATGTTTGATTAGAAAAAAATTGACAAAATAAAGTCTTTTTAATATTTGATTTCTATTAAATATATTAAAATATGTCAAACGATGACATACAAAAATGTTTTTTATTCCTGTCATTGACATTTTAGTTTAGTAAATATGCAATTAATCGGATGACATATATCGTAAAAATATTCAAAACAGAACATTCATACAAAAATTTTCCTGTATAGAGGATAACTTCTTACTTACCAAGTACTTGTCTTCAAAAGAAGATAAAAGTTACCAATAGAAATAATTTTTTATTTATTCTGGTAGTATTATGAATGTCTAACTGACAATTTCTAAAAAAAAATTATATGTATCATAAGTTATATGAGGGATCCGCAGACGATTTTTACATTTCCAGTTAACAATTTTGTCATTATCATTATTTGTTAGAATGAAAAAAATATTCTGAAATATAATTTGTCCATTTTTATTCATCTAAATACAAATGCATTTGGGACATTTGACATCAGAATTATTATTTAGAATTTGCACGAAATAATAAAAAAATTTCACTTAAAATTCCATAAAGTAAAAAAAGATGCATTATTTCAGAACTTTACTTAAACCATAAAAATATAAAAAAGTAAATAATAATTATAAATTCTAAACACAAAATAGTTCAGATTTTTGTCAGTAAATATGTTATTTTATTAGATAAAATATAAATTTTCAAGAAAAAATCATAAACGTAATAATAGCATATTTTTTAGGAAAATACAAAACATTTCAAATTTGCAACAATTCATAACCATGCTTAAAAACTGTAAAGTGTCTAAATATAAAATTAATGAAAAAGAAAAAAAAGGTCAAGATGTAGTATCAGATTCGTTCCTCCGGCTGGTGGGCGGCAGGTACTCTACGTTCACGCCACGTAGTCCACGTTTAGAATTACAAATTTATGGGCATTTGAAACATATTCTGAACTTTGACCCCCGATTTATCAAAATCTAAGACTCATTTGAAGAAATCCTTTCACCCCCCGAGGGCCCGGGTTCGAGTCCCTGGGTAACACATGGATGTAATTGTGAATGTCCCATTGTAGTTGTATAATATATGTAATGGAAAAAAAATTGTTGTGATTTGTTGTTGTTTCTATGTTATAATAAGGATCATTCGAGGCGACAGCCATAGTAGCTATAGGCCTCAAAGCATTCTCCACCTCGGTGGACTTCAAATGTCAAATGTCAAATCCTTTCACCAGAATAATTAAGGATAAGAATTCTACATCATAGCTTAAATTCATGAAAATTGGTGAGTGCCATGTTTGGTGGTCCCCTTCTGAGTGAAAAAGTATTCGGGTCGGGAATCGAACCCAAAATCTTTGGCTTAAAATGCAATGCACTTTCATTTGGCTACCCGATAACCAGGCGGCACAATTAAATCTGGGTTCGATTCCAGAGCTGGACATTTTTTCACCCAGTTGTAAAAATTTCAAATTTTATGCTATCTTTACTAATCAGCACGATTGTTTTAAAAGAATAAAGTCTAAGGATAATTTACTTAAACTTTAAAAATCCTAGATTATAAATATTTTTTCACCAGAGTCGTAGCGCATGTTTTTTAGAAAAAGAGTTTAAGTAGTCATTTGAAACATGATATAAGTATGGACCCGGTTGATGGACCAAATGGACCCGGTTGCTTTTTTAAAATTCGAATTTCGTTTGATCTACAAATTCTCATTAAAGAACAAAATATTAAAATTAATATTATATTTGATTTTTCTTTAAAAAATCAAACAAATTTTTGAGCCCCACTAGAATCTATTAAAATTATATTGTCTTAGAAATATACATAAATCTAACGAACTTAGAAGTTTATTTCCTTCCTTGAATTATTCCAGATGTCTCGTTTCTCACGTGAAAATTTATAGGATAATAATAATAATAATAATAATAATAAACGCACATAAACTAATTTTAATAATTAAAACACATTTAGTTTATTTTCCTCCCCGTTTGATGTTATAATAAAGTCCACACCTTAAACGTATGGCAATATTGTGCAATGTGGGATATGTTGATGGGTTTTAGTATTGAAAAATTAAGAAAATAAAGAAAACTTAACTTATTCATTTTGAATAAAATGCTCTTTAATTGGAAGACAATGATTAGGAAAAGCATTTTTGAAGTAACTTTAATAAGTAAAGTATTTCACCATTTATCTTTTAAAATAAAATATTTTATAACAGTGGTGAAATTTTCAGTATGTATGAAAAATAATTCTGCATTGAAATTTTCATATTTCAGATAATTGACTTTATAAAAAAAAAAGTACAATTTGGAATAACTGAATAATTAGATCACACGAGGCTTGTGTTATTTTAGTTTCTAACTGATTATGGATTTCATTTAACTATTTGAAAATCAGCCAAAACTTCCAGTAATGCTTTTCTTTCAAAAACAATTTTGGATAAAGGATCGATGAAATAGAAGTACAATTTGAAATAAATCTTTGACGTATTTCACGCCAGGTCTGCTTTAATTTATTTGTTAACTGTTATATTTAACTATTAGAATCTGAGCCAGTAATGCTTTTCCTGCAAGGAAGTTTTTGACGAACACAATAATGTGAAAGCAAATTAACTTTCAATGACAGCTAATGTTCTTCATATATCAACAAATAAAGAAACAATTTCAATTAATTAAAGAGAAGTTTTCACTTTTCATAGAAAATATTAAAATGTCTTCTGTAAAGTGAAATGAAATTAAAGCATGATTTACAACTTTTCGTTACTTAAGGACACATGGTCTTCGATTTTTTGCGCTCAAGTTGGAATGCTATACAGGCCTGTGAAAATGTATGCACAGTCACGGAAAAAATATACCCTACCAACTCTATTGGTTAATTGACATTCTTAAAAAAATAATTACAATTTGAAATAACAAACTTTTAACTTACATAACGCGAGAATCGTTTTATTATAATTATTAACTATGACTATGGGTTTCATCTAACTATTTGAATACGAGCCAAAACTGCCAGTGATGCGTTTCCTGCAACAAAGTTTTGACAAATATAGTATTGTGAAAGAAAATGAATTTTAATGATCGTTATTGTTCTCCATATAACGGCAGATAAATAAAACAATTTGAACCAATTAAAGAGGAATTTGGATTTAGTCAGTTATGAAAGAAAATATTTTTTAAATTTCATTTGTAAAGTTGAAATAAGTTAGAGTATGAATAATCGGAGTTATTTAAAAACCAATGATCTTTGCTAGGTTTTTGGCACATAATTTGTACAACGAGCTCAAGGTGCGATGCTGTCTGGAAAATGTTTCTTAATTTAGGAAAATGTAATAACCTCTATCGAGTTACCCAATTTGACCTTACACATCTTATCCCGTGAAATAAAAATACGAGGCAAATAAAAAAATACAACAATATCTTAAATACCAATTATATTTTAACCCAGACCTTTCAATTAGCGAATTCTTTTATTTATTATTCTAAAAATCTTAATCTGTTAAAAGCGACACTTCTTTGTAAAAACACCCTAATCTGTTTTATTTCTTTCGAATGTTTATTAATACCATTTTTATCTTTTATTAAAATTATTATTCGATATTCCAGCATTCCTTGCAAGTATTATCCACTTTTAGATTTTTCACTTTGTTTTTTCTACGCTATAAATAAAGAGTTGAACATAAACACTTCCAAGTTAAGGCCATTTATTAAATCACGTATACATAGGCAACACGGCTATGACAACATACAATGTAAGTTCACTTTTCCACATAGTCCCCAAGAGACTGTAAGCATTTCTCGGAACGGTCAACCAACTTTTCGATTCCGGATGACCACCCAGTTATGAAACCCCCCAGAGACAGCGAAATCCAAGGTGCTCGTGAACAATGGAGAACACACTGCCATACAAAATTGCACAATGAACATTTAAATCCTTACTATATTCATTTTGATTAATATTTTTTTTATGAAAGAGTGTACTCGAAACTCCAAAACTTTCTTAAATAAATTTAACTAAAGATCATTTTTACGATTAGTTTTGAATAGATTTCAAGCAAATGAACAGTGAATAAAAGTATCTCAAAAATCTTTATGCTGATTTCTTGCAACAGTTTATGAAATGTGGCTTTTGCACTGCATAATTAATATTTAAGAGTAATGGAGAATGTATAAAATGTTACACCGGTTAATCTAGAAATTCAAAGACTTTTAAAAGTTTAACAATTAGTAAACTATGTACAATAGAAAGATGCCTTCTTCACAGAAATGATTAGAGACTTGTGCGATTTTTGCTTTTAATCCTCCAAAAATGTTATAAACAGTTATAGTCCAAGAGCTGTTAAACATTTTAGGGAAGGTATTTGAGGCACCCTGAAAATTTGTGCAACACTTCTTTTGTAATGCCTGAATACAAAATCGAATGTCTGGCTGAAGGATCGTGGCCCAAAACCTGTGCCAGACAAAAAATGGCACTTGACACGTGTCTGGCACAGTTTTTGTGCCGACTAAAGTGTCTGTCATTTTCAAAATATTTTTTTCTAAGCATAAATATTATTGTGCCTTAATCTCAGCGTGCCTCAAATACCTTTTTTGGGTAGTCAAAAAATGGCACTTGACACGTGTCTGGCACAGGTTTTGGGCCGACTAAAGCCACGATCCTTCAGCCAGACATTCGATTTTGTATTCAGGCACTACAAAAGAAGTGCTGTACAAATTTTCAGGGTGCCTCAAATACCTACTCAAAAATGTTCAACAGCTCTCCTACTATTATATTTTTGAATAACAAGTGGCGCTATTGTACAATGTCGAATACAATGTGTTATATATGCAGATGAGTTCATTGCTCAACTTCTGAGCGAAGGATGCTGCACAGTTTTCTCTGTGAAGAACTTTTCTGTTCAAAAGATTTTAGGAAGATCAGAGAAATTACATATTAACCCTCCGTCTACCAGACGGGTCCAATAGGCCCGATCGGTACATTCGAAATATTTATTCTAACCAGAAATTTCTTTAAAATAAACTAAATGTGTAAACCAGACAATAATGAGTTAAGTAAATAAGTTCCATAGTTTTAAATAAGAATTCTGATGTGCAATATTTTTATAAAACTTGAGTAAAATTTTCGGTAGTTCTAGGGTTAAGGTAACTTTGATGCAATTTTATCTCCAGATCTTACATTTTGTGACGTTTTGTTATGAGACTACCTGAAATCACACATATAGAGATAAGCCTGCATCATTGAAAAATGCTATATTCCATTAGATTAGAAGTACACTTTCTGAAACGCTCTTCAATACTGTCAAAGGCATTATTAATCGTCTGACGCCGTGGTTAAAAGTAATGGGTGTCACATTGAACACTTGTTTGTGTCAACTTATGGTTAAACACTGTTTATTTTATCTGTATCAACTGTCATTGCAAAATTACAGTGCGTGTAAAAAATTTAAGGACAGCAAAAAATGTAATTTTTTTTTTGATAAATTTCAAATAGGTTGAAATTAAATTTACAATAATGTATATCAAAAAGTTAAAAAGCTAGTAAAGATGTTAACAAAATTCACCTGTAAGTATTTCATTACGAAAATAAAGTAATTGTTAAAAAAATTTATTTCTGCTTGTGTAAAAACTTTAAGGACTGCAAAATAAAAACAATACAGTAACAAAGAAACACATAATTAATGTATTATGCAATCACCATTAAGTTTAATGACTGGAAATATTCTATTTTCCATGGACATTATTGATTTTTGGCACAGTTCGAGACTGGTTTTGTGCCATTCGTATTCAATCGAGGATCTGAGTTCTGAAATTAAGAAAAAATGTTTTCCACTTTTATAAACTCGTCTTGCTAGATCTCCCATAAGTTCTAGATCGGGACTTCTGGGTGGCCATTGCAAAACTTCAATATTTTTCTTCCGAAACCAGAGTTCTGTATCACGGCTCGTGTGGATAGAGGCGTTATCCTGCTGAAAAATCTATTTTCCTCCTCCCAGAAGTGTTGAATCAGGTGAAATATGGTCAGAAAGAGTTTTTAGATATGCCTTTGAATTAACTTTTCCTGAATGAAACGCACCACGCCGTTAAATGAAAAACAGCCCCATGTCATAACATAACCCTTTCGACTCGAGCGTCCCATACACAAATTTTATTCGGTTGACACCACTTTTTCAAAAGAAGTTTCCTTCAAGAACACAATTTCAAAATTGCTCTAAATAAATAAGGCAAATTTTATTTTCCTTTATTACTGGTGCCAAAAGAAATTTTGCAAAGAAAGATGATTTCCAGTCAGACTGGATATAACAGTGCAAAGGGATAATGGATTAGTCACATAACTGACGTTTTCAGAAAGTTTCCTTTTCTTTTCTCAAATCATGCCAATAACAATTCCAGCCATCAGAACCATCTAAGTTCCATTTTTTAAATCGCCGAAAATAACAAGCGGCGATTTGTCGCCCCAAGTCACCAGTTGTCTTGCAAACTGTTTTGTGGGTTTTGTGGCTGGAACCAACACTGGGTTTTGTGGCTAGTCAGTAAAGGGGGTTTACACAATTTTGGTGTGCATAGGAAATTTCGAAATTGATTAACTGTATTGCAGAACTGTATTTGCAGGAGCCCAATCGTTTGTAAAATTTCGTTGAGTATTTTCTAGTTGATGCTAAATTTAAAACTCTCCTTCCATCTCTGTGTGACAAGACTTTTGGTCTGCTCTCAGCGGTTTTTTTTCCTATAATAACCTTTTAATCTTAAGAAATTGTTTATGACGGCTTTAGATCTTCCTATGTCTTTTGAAATAGACCTACACTGTAAAAAAAATCTGCAAAGTTACTAAAGTTTTTCTAGGAAACTGGGATTCCTAGAACATTTTATGTAACGGCAGCAACAAAAATTCCTGTAACAGCATCTATTACAAGAATTTTTTTTGTTGCCGTTACATAAGAAATTCTAGGAATCTCAGTTTCCTAGGAAAACTAGTAACTTTACAGATTTTTTTTTTTTTTTTTTTTTTTTTTTTTTTTTTTTTTTTACAGTGTACAATTAATTTCTGATAATGCAAAAGATTCAACATCGCCGTTTTCATATTCAGTCAGTTTACTTACTTTTTGCATTGCTATAAAACTAACAAAACTCACTATACAGAAAAATCACTATACAGAGAGGTTTTAGTGTGAAAATGCATAATAACTATACATAATATTCTTTTAAAAAAATAGTCGTGTTTTTAAAGTTTTTACATAGGCAAATATAGAGTTTCTTTGCATAATTATCATTTTTTTGCAATAAAAATCTCCCAGAATAATTTTGTGGAGTTTTATATCAGTATTTCTACTTTATGATCAATATTAAATCACCATTTCAACTACCGTATTTTAAATTTATCAAAATATTTACAATTTTTTTTGTCCTTAAAATTTTTACTTTCACCGTGTTTCTTCAAGAGCTGTTGGCCCAAAATATAATTATTATGATATTTTATTTTTTGCATGATAAATCAAAACCCCACATGTTTCTAAGCATTTGCATGAAAATCGCATTTTTAAAAACCGTACATAGTATTCTAATGGTTAATTTTCAAAAAGTCTAGAGACTTCTGCTCACTAAGTGTAAAGAAGAGATCCTCTTATTAAAATGTTCGTCAGTGGGTAATTGAAAATTGAAATAACTTAATAACTGCACTGTAAAAAAAAAAAAAAACAATCTGCAGTTATACAGATGTAAAGTTACATGCTTACTAAACTTTCATCTGTAACTGTACAAAAAAAGCTGCAAATCTACAAAACTAGTTTTTGCAAAGCTACAGAAATCGATAACTTTACAAATGAATCTGCTAAAATTACAGTAATCTTGCTAAAATTTTATCTGTAACCCTGGTTGCAGTTACATGAAAAGTTCTAGGCATCCCAGTTTCCCCAAAAATTCTTAGTAACCTTACAGAGTTTTTGATTTTCGGCGCAAAAGTGTCTCTGTTACATGAATTTTTGTTGTTGCCTTTACATAAAAAGTTCTAGGAATCCCAGTTTCCCAGAAGAACTTTAGTAAATTTACAGATTTTTTTATTTTCTTCTATCTTTACAAGAAGAAAGTATTGGTTTCATGTAAATTTTCGAATTTCAGTTTTCGACGGATTTACATGTTTTATGGGTCAGAGATTCGAAAAAACATGTTTTTACAAAATGTCTGTCTGTGAGTCTGTCTGTCTGTATGTGACACAAATTTTGTGAGCACTCTATCTCAAGAACTAATGCACGGAATTTAATAAAAATTTATATTCAGGTAGTCCTTGATATAGATTGATACTGATTACTCTTTGATGTAAATAGCCTTGCAGGTGGCGCTGCTATGTAGCATTTTGCAGGATTTCCGCAAAAGCTCTGTCTCAAGAACTAATGCACGGATTTTTATAAAACTTCAGATTCCGTTAGTCCTTGACATGAATAGATGCTGTTTACGTTTTGGTGTAAATCGCCCAACAGGCGGCGCTGCTATGCTTCATTTTGCAGGATCTACACTATTTTCGCAGTAGCTCTATCTCAAGAACTAATGCACACATTTTCATCAAACTTCGGATTTAGGTAGTCCTTCATATGAAATGATGCTGACTACGTGTTGGTGTAAATCACCCAATAGGTGGCGCTGCTATGCTGTATTTTTGACTAATTCCTCAATAGCTCTATCTCAAGAACTAATACACGAATTTTAATCAAACTTCAGATTTAAGTATAACTTGATTAATATTGCTGCTCATTATGTGTTGTTGCAAATCGCTGAACAGGTGGCGCTTCTATGCTGCATTTGTCATGATTTGCGCAATACCTCTGTCTCAAGTACTAATGCACGAATTTCCCTCAAACTTCATATTCAGTTAGACGTTGACATAAGTTGGTGATAATTAGTTTCATGTGTAAATAACCCAATAGGTGGCGCTGCTATGCTGCATTTTGCTGGATTTACACGATTTCAGTGACAGTCATACCTCGAAAACTAATGCACGGAATTTCATATTTTCAGAATTCTCATGATGAACACAGATTGCCATTTAATTTGGCACTGAGATAGTGAATTTTGAAGTATTGACATGTATGAGATAGAAGAAAGTTTTGTGATGGCCACAACATACTAGTTTTACAATGTACACCAGGTGTGTGTTACTTTAATTTCTAACCGTGATGATTGATTTGATTTAATTCTGTGTTTTCGGGTAGAAGCCGTGACTTTCTTTTGCTGCAAATTTTAGGATAAATACAACATCGTAGAAGAAAAGGAACTTTTATTAACAGCTAACGCTCTCTGTTCAAAAAATGAATAAAGGGGTTCGGGACACGTTTTCAAAAGAAATTTATTTATTGAGTTAAAATTTCTAAACTTTTTGTGATGGTTAAACATATCATTTGTAAATAAAATCACATTATAAACTTTTGATAAATTTTTAAAAAAAATTTAAAATTTAAATTTTATTAAAAATGTGGGGTAGTTTAAAATCATTATAACTCGAAATATTATTTGTAGAATTTCAATTTTTTTTGCATTTAAAAAAAACAGAAATATATAAGCTTTAATTTAGATTCAGAATTTAAAAAAATATTAATTTCAATAAAAATTAAAAATATTTAAAGTAAAAATTTGAAAGAAATGACGTAACTTAAAAAAAAATCGTATTTTCAAAAGTAAATATTTTTTTCAAATTTGCTGTATCAAAATTAAAGTAAGACAATTGGAAAAGACATGTTCCAAGTTTAAAGCATTTATCTTTAACAGTTCGTGACTTATAACAATTTAAATACAAGAAATTATGAAAAAACCCATTATGAAGGAAAACGCATTTTCGCAAAAAGTCGTTTTCATGACAACCATTGTTTGAAAGCTAGATTTGAAAATAAACCAAAACGAAAAAATAAATAATTCCTGTTCCAATTAAGATAGAAACATGATTTAAACTTCATTTTAATAATAATAATAATAATTAAAAAAAAAAAACAGAGAAGGTTTAATGTAATAAAAAATTGTAAGAAAATTTTAAGATTTTTGTGTCCCGAAAGGGAAATCTATAAAAAAGTTCATGTCACATTTTGTCGCACATTACATAAAGTATTTTATTTCAAAGTACATTCAATAAGTATTTATTAACGAGAAGCTAAATTAAACATACTTACCAGACCAATGCAGTAGTACTGCTTGAGTTCATCGTATGATTTTTATTGCAAAAAAATTAATGATGACCATTTATTATTAAATGATAAAAATAGGTTAATCTTGTTCTAATTTCTTTTTCGTGTACAAATGGCATTTATGAAATTTATCTAATCAATTAAGAAAATGAACATTTTGAAAATATTATTTATGCGAGGAAAAACATACTAGAATATGATTAATCATAAACTTCACAATACTAAAAAAAAAAGAAAAGAAAAAAAAACCACCCTCATATTTAATATAACCATCCGTCAACACACTGAATTTAATTCTAAACAAAATCATGCATCAGAATTATTACTAAAAGGACTCATTACACTTTGTTACAATAAATAAATATAAGAACGTCTAATCAGTGTATACAATATATTAAAAAATCTTCAGTTAAAATAACATACTACTCACAGTAATAAAATACAAATATATTCCAACAGTTTCGAACAATAAAAACTTGTTCATCATCAAGGAGGTCAAAGAGTTCATCATCAGCGAGTCATCCAGGAGGAACCAGCACGATATAATATCTACATTACACAATTTTCAAAAAACGAATATTGACGTCCTTTAGTGGGAGTTTCCCAAGGTTGATTTTTAAACACGGTAATAGTGCCATCTGTTGAATAAAAGCCGATTTAATGTTTATTGAAACGTAATTACAGTTTTCAGAAATTCGATCCAAGCGCTTGGCATAATATAGGATACATTATCGTTGCAGACTCATTTTTTTCTTTTATTACTGTGAGTAGTATGTTGTTTTAATTGAAGATTTTTAAATATACTGTATACACTGATTAGCCGTTCTTATTTTTATATCTATTATTCTTATTCTTCTTATTCTTCTTATTATATTTATATATTCTTATATTTATTGCATCAGAAATTTTTAATAAATTATATTATTATTTGGTGAAAAATTGTTGTAAAATTGCATTTGCGCATTTTAAAATGAAGTTTTTAAATAATTCTGGTCTGAATCCAGCCTTAAAGAAACTTAATTCCTTGTCTCTGAAATGGTTAACTGTAATGCGAAAATATTATGAAGATTAAATTTATTTTATTCTGTTTGAAATAAATAAATTAATGACATGAAATTATTTTATTTAAAACTAATTGCAATACATTATTTCTAAGCAGAAAAGAAATAATAATTAAAATGCGTAATATTTTTCTTATTGAAAGTGTTCATCTATCTGATAATTGATGTAGCCGAAACATAAGTATACAATACGAAATAACTGAATAACTACATCACGCAATGTTTTGCATTTATTGAGTTCCTAACTATGATTATAGGTTTCAGTTAACTATTTGATTCTCAGCCAAAACTGGAAGTAATGCTTTTCACGCGACAATGTTTTGGATAAATACGATAATGTAGAATAAAATGAAATGTTAATGATAAGTAATGAATGATTTTCTACGTATCAGTAAATAAAGAAAGCAACTTAAATTATTTAAAGGGCTGTTTTCATGTAGTCAGTTAAGAAAGAAATTACTTTGTAAATGCCATTTGCCTAGTGAAAAGAAATTAGAGTAAGATTAATCTTGAATACACAACCCTCACAAATCTAGGCTATTTTTATAAAGTATATAAAAATGATTATTCAAAAAAACATACATAATTACGTCTGGAAAACCATTAATTCATAAATAAAATATATGACTACAGGCATATTGTGACAAAATTACTAAAAACATTAAAATACAATAAATTGTAGACGTTTAGACTACATTACGTAATCCTCATCAGTACACGCACATAATCACATGGTTTTCAATTGTTTTGGTTCTAGTATGTTTTGTGATTATGGGCGGGGCGTGTACTGGTGAGGATTACGGAATGATGTTAAAATGTTTACAATTTATTGTATTTTAATTGTTTTTGCCTATTTTATGATTGTATGTTTGTCTTCATATATTTTATTTATAAAAATGATTATGTTTAACAATAATTGTCCTCTAACTGACACAGGAAAATATTATGTAAAATAAGTATTTTATCGGTTTTCATAAAAATTAATCCGCACTTTTTGTATAACAAAACTGTAAATCTATTGTATTTTAAACTAATCGCGACACATTATTGCTTCACTGTAAAATTCGAAAGAAACAGCCGTCATATAGCAGAAAATTTTACGAAAATTCTGTATAAGCTTAACACTAGAAAGGATTCCAGAAAACTTGCCATTATTTTTAGGAAAAAACTAGAGAAGGATAAATCATTAATATCAGAAAATAATATGTTTCTGATATTCTTTGAAACATATCCAAAATAACGAGACCTCTTTGTTGTCCGTAAATTTTGGAAAAGACGTTTCTGTTAATTCAGAAAACTATAGATTTTTCAGTGTGAAAAATGCGTCATTGTGATTCGCTCCTTCTCTTGGAGATTTTTTAGAGATGAGTGAAAAGACTCCAAAGTTGTAGATAAATAAAAAGTTACGATGTTTTTTCTACATTAGAAAACATCTCCGTTATTTTTTTACAACAACAAAAATCTTACAGGAAGTAAAATCTTTAAAAAAAAAATCAAGTAGTTTTTGAAAAGTAAAACTTTTTGTTTAGGCTTTGAAGAAGTAATCAAATTTATTGGTTATAATATGGCCATTATTAAACCACTTACGAAAACCATTATGACCACTTTATGAAAAGTTCAGTCCAGACTCTGTAACCAGAAAAGCAACACGTGTATATCTTGGCTCTGTTTAAGACTTAGAAGTTGCGGTGTAACGAAAACATTTAAATAAGTTTAATGATTGACTTCTTATAATGTATGGGATATGAATTCATTTTATTTAATAAACTATTTTAATCACTAATTGCTCTCTCGTCGTTGTGATTTCCTTGAAATTTTGGACAATCATCATTTCATTTTTTTGGTGCACTAAATTTCGGGATAAAATTTTGAATTACAAAAATTGTGATTTATAGAATTAAGGGATTCAAGAAATATTATCTTTAAAAGAATGTACTTTTAAACGTTTGAATCATGAGATTGGAGCTCAAATTTCCGATCTAAAAGAATATAAAAAAGATATTGTTAACAGTAAAAAATATAATGATCAATTGATAAGTGGTAAATTTAAAATTAGAAATACATTAACACGTTCACTCAGGCGCGGTGGGTCACATTCTACTGTCTTAGAGCTGCAATGTCTCCGGCTTTTTGGATACAAGTATTTCAATATAGAAAATGTTGTTTTATTTAATTAGAACAATTAGGCGATTTAAAGGAACAACATTTTCTCTAAAATAATAGTGGTGTGCAAAAAGCCAGAGGCTTGAAAACTCTGAGACAGTTTAGTGTGACCAACACGTTTACACGTGTTAAGTAAAGGTAATAAAGATAATTTTTCATCTACACTGGTGTCCAAAATTAAGGACCGATCACAAAATGCTAACTTTTAAGTACGCGAATACTCAAAAGGAAATAATATAATTCGAATAATTACTATCCCTACAGCGCAGCTAGTCCATATCACATCTCATTCATGTCACACATGGTCACAAGTGTCACAATCACTACGGTGAAGCAAAAAAACAAGACATTCCTTACATCTCATTATGAGTCTTAAATGTCTCACTATATGTGACTCCACTGAGACGTCACTGTGACTGCTGCTTTGTGACGAGTCACCATGTGACTTTACAATGTAGTTACATTATGACTCTCATGTGACTGTCATCTGCAGGCTCAATTTCAAAGTCATCGTGAACGCTGCATTGTGATAAGTTACCAATTAATGTCACATTAAAGTCACATGATGACTTTCAGGTGACAGGGAGACTACTGTGAAGTCATTATTGTGCTCTTTTGTAAAAAGTCACCATGTGACTATAATGTGATATTATTTGGGGACTTATCATAATGCAACGTTCATGATGACTTTAAAATTGAATCTAAAAATGGCAATCACATGAGAGTCACAATGTAACTACATTGTACAGTCATCTGGTGACTCGTCTCAAAGCAGCAGTCACATTGACGTCTCGGTGGAGCCACATATAGGGATCATTTGAGACTCATAATGAGACGTGTGGAATTTCCTATTTTTTTACTTCACCGTAGTGACTGTGACACTGGTGACCATGACATGAATGAGATGCTATATGGACTAGCTGTGCTGTAGGGATTTTAATTATTTTAATTATATTATTTTCTTTTGAGTATTCGCTTACTTAAAAATTAGCATTTTGTGACTGGTCCTTAATTTTGGACATCAGTGTATGATAACAGATAGTTCTGTAAATGCAATGATTAGTTCTGTCAGTGGAAAGAAGCAAGTTCTTGTTCCGCCATGAAGTTGCCTAAATTAAATGTTCCGAAATTTTCTGTTGAAATCGAAGAATGGGTCGAATTCTTTAACTGTTTTGAAACATCGATATAGCATAATAAATCACTAAATAATCTAAGATAGAAAAGTTTGCGTACTTTTGTTATGTAAACGGGGATATAATGCGGTAGAAGGGGGTTTCCATTGACTGAACAAAATTATGATACTTGTATTGATTTATTAAAAGACCGTTTTGGTAAGTTTGATGTTATTATTAATAAACATATGTTGAACATGGAACCTGTTAAAAATTGTTCAAATTTAAATGCATTACGAATATTGAATGACATGTGTGAAATAAATATTAGAAGTTTATAAAATTTGAGTGTAACACCTAGTTTTTATGGACACATGCTAAATCCTATTCTGCTAAAGTTTGCTAATTGCCAATGAATTAGTAATTGAATATCATAGAAAACGTGATCCTAGGAAAGAGTCAGATGTAACAGATTCAATTGCCTTTCTTAATTGTGAAATAGAATGTAGAGAAAAAGCTTTGTATATGACTATTTCACAATTAAGAAAGTCATTTGAATCTGTTACATCTGACTCTTTGCTAGGATCACGTTTTCTATGATATTCAATTACTAATTCATGGGCAATTAACAAACTAGCAGAATAGGATTTAGCAAATGTCCATAAAAACTAGGTGTTACACCCAAATTTCTTAACCTTCTAATATTAATTTCACACATGTCATGCAATATTCGTAATGCATTTAAATTTGAACAATTTTTAACAGGTTCCATGTTTAGCATATGTTTATTAATAATAACATCAAACTTACCAAAACGGTCCTTTAATAAATCAATACAAGTATCATAATTTTGTTCAGTCAATGGAAACCCCCTCATTTTTACATAAAAATGAAGCTGAATATCATGAAAGGAAAATATCAAATAAAAATCCCCATGCTAATACTTTAAATGCTAATATTAAAGTTCTTTGTGTATTGTGAAAAAATAACGAGCATTTATCTTCTGAGTGCATAATTTTAGCTGATGATAGAAAAGATTAATGTTAAAGAAATAAGGTAGATATGTTATCGGTATTTTCTCAAATAACATTTACCTTCGCAATGCCGCATAAAATTACAGCCATGTGTAAATTGTAAAAGTACTGAACGTAACAAATTATTTTGTTTTAAAAAAACTTTGAAAGCAGAAATTTCTGAAAATGAAACGGTTGTGTCTAATTCTCAATGTAATGTGAAAAATTCTAAGTATGCTGTTTAATTGCAAACATGTTGTGTAACTGCTCAGGTAATTCAAAATCGAAGGTAGTTCGTTTATTGCTTGATTCTGCAATCGAAAAAAGCTTAATAACAAAAGCATTAGCTCATGAATTAAATTTGCCTCTTTTGAGAAAAGAACATCTAACAGTTTTTGCTTTTGGTATTGATCAAGGTCGCGAAGGAGAATATGATGTTTTTAAAATTAAATTTCAAAGTAAAATAAATTATCGTTTGATGTTGAAGTATTAGCTACTGATTTGATTAGAGCAGCAACTTTGAAGGTTCCCAATTCTGACTCTGTAATTATAAAATATGTTGAGAGTAAAAGATGGAAGTTATCAGACACTACCCCCAAGGAATCGGAAGTACAAATTTTACTTGTACAGTTAGTACACTTTTTGGTTACACGACAGTGGGAAAATAAACTCTTAAGGACACAATTAATGCTCATCTTGTATCGGTTAATGAAACAGAAAATTTTGATTTGCAACGTTTTAGGATCTAGAATTTTTGGGTATTTGTGACAGTAAAAGTGAATTATTTTCATAAAAGGATTCAGATTCTCTTGATTTATTTAATGATAATTTAAAGTTGTGAATGGAACATATACAACGAAACTTTTGTGGAAGGTAAATAAAAATGAATTAGAATCCAATTTTCATGTAGCTAAACACAGACTTTAGGGTTTAAATCGAAATTGTGCAATAATGAATGGTTACTAAATGAATATGAGAAAATATTAAATGAACAATCTGGTCTGGGTATAATTGAAGAATGTAAGTTTAATAAAAATGAAATAAACACGTATTACATACCGCACAGACCAGTAATAAGTTAAGACAAATCGACTAGAGTAAGAATTATTTTTGATGCGTCATCTAAAAATAAGGGGGCAAAATCTTTAAATGAGTGCTTGTTTTCTTTTCCCAATTTAAATCCCAATATCTTAGACATTATTTTAAGATTCCGTCTTCACAAAATCTCAGCACATAGAGAGAAAGAATTTTTGGAAATATAGATAGAAGATGAAGATAAATTTTTTTTAGGTTCCTGTGGTTTGACAATACCACTAGTAACAATCCCATCTTGAAGGTCTTTCGCATGACCCGTGTAACGTTTTGTGTAACAACCTCACATTTTTCTTTTCTGTGACCATCAAACATCACATTGAGGGGTATAAAGATTTATTTGAGAAAATAGTTAATATATTGGATACTTCCTTATACGTTGATGACTTGTTCGATGGAGCAGATTCAGTAAACGAAGCTTTTGTTTTATCCAACGATCAGCACTGTGAAGATATTGAGTGAGGCCAATATAAAACATAGAAAATTTAAAACCAATTCTATGGATTTAAATTTTTTATGGAAGGAACATGGGATAAACTTTGAGGAAGACACTCTTGAACAAATCCTTTAAAAGATATTAGGAATTATATGGATGACAGAAAGTGACACATTGAAAATAGACATACAACCACTTTTGTTAGAACTTGATAAAAAAATTATCACCAAACGTCTTGTTTTACAAACTGTGACAAAAATTTACGATCCTACTGGATTCATTTCTCCATTTGCAGTAAGAATTAAATTTTTTATGCAAGAACTCTGGGAACATGGGATTGACTGGGATCCTTTAAGTAAAAAATTCAGAAAATGGTATTATGAGATAAAGGACTTAGTAAATTTTGAAATTCATGGAAAATACTTTTTAACTATTGCAAAACTAAATCTTGAAACAGCTCAACTTTTCATATTTTCTGATGCTAGTTTCAAGGGATATGGGTCATTGGCTTGTGTTCGTGATCCCTCTTCTTGTGAAACTTTATTTGTATATAGCAAAGTCTAGAGTAGCGCCTTTCAAGAAAATTACATTGTCTCGCCTTGAACTTCTTGGAGCAATTACAGCTGCAAGATTAGCGAATTATTTAAAAGGGATACTTAAAATTGTGAATGAAAAAGCATTTTTTCTAATTGGCTCGCAAATTGTTTTGCATTGGGTTAAAGGTAGTGTTAGTAACTGGAAACGCTTTGTGGCAAATCGTGTTCTTGAAATTCAAAATCTTGTTGATCCTGTACAATAAAAATTTTGTAAGGGAAAGGAAAATCCCGCAGGTGTTCATCTCACGGTTGCTCTGCATCTGAATTGATTAATAATGATGCATGGTTACATGGTCCCTGCTGGCTGAAAGAAGAATCTTTACCAGTATTTTCCCCTGAAACCAAACCAAATCTACGTGATGAAGAGGTCCTGCAAGAACAACGTTAAACGCTTGTTTGCTCCGTATCCTAAGATATTCCTGAATTTGAACTTTTATTTAAATTTTCATCCTGGACCAAATTGAGAAGAATTATGGCTTTGTGTCTCAGATTCATCAAAAATAGTACATGTCCATCTGAACGAATCAGTGGTTTCTTCACTATTTCAGAACTTGAAAGGACAACAAATGCTGTTGTGAAATTAATTAAAAAACATGAATTTGGAGAAGATTTGAAAATTCTAAAATCCAAAAAGACTCTTAATCTAAAGGCAAACTACTTCCTTTACATCCATTTCTTGGCGAAAATGGTATTCTTCGTGTTGAAGGCAGAAGGAATGAAAATCTGTCTGAATACCAAAAAACATCAAACAATTCTACCTAAAAAGCATCATGTTATGTTCATGTTTATTCTCATGACTTCATAATAAAATAATTTCATGAGAAACATCTTCATAGTGGAACTCAATTGGCAATTTCAGCAATTCGACAAAAATTTTGGATAGTTAAAGTTAATGCTAAAAAAGCTGTGAAAAGAGAAATAAGGAAATATACATGGAATGTTTTCGAAATGCATCACACCTTTCATCTCAGTTGATGGGAAATCTGCCATCAGCACGAGTGACACAAGCTCGAGTATTTTCGAAATTAGGAGTGGACTTAGCTGGCCCCTTTTTGATCAAATCTCGTAAGGGACGTGGTGTGAAACCTTTTAAGCATTATGCTTGTCTGTATGTTTGTTTCACAACACAAGATATTCATCTTGAACTGGTCACTGATCTTACAACTGAAACCTCTCTAACCTCTTTTAAAAGATTTATGGTTCGACGTGGAAAGCCTCGAGGTACAAATTTTGTAGAAGCAGGCCGCGAAATAAAAGAAATGATGTATGAAATTGCTTCTGGTGGAAGAATGCACAAGTTTCTTATTGACGAAATGATAGTACGGAAATTCAATCCACCTTCCGCCCCTCGCTTTGGAGGTCTTTGAGGAGGGAATAAAACAAATGAAAAATCACTTGAAAAAAAAACAATTGGTGAACAGATTTTAACTTATGAAGAATTTTAAACATTGATTACACAAATTGAGTCTTAAATTCCAGACCGATTGTGGCTGAGTCTTCTCATCCAAATGTCTTGACTGCTCTGACACCAGGACAATTTATTTATAGGAGCATCAATGATCTCCTTGCCTGAGCCTAATATCTCCTCTACCTATGTAGAGGAGATATTTGGAAACGATGAAAATTGCTACAAAAGATTTTCCAAAGTTTTTGGAAAAGGTGGTCTCCAGACTATCTTTCACAACTGCAGCAACGAACAAAGTGGTTTAAAAGTAACCCAAACTTAAAAATGAATGATTTAGTGTTGATAAAGGAAGAAACCAGCCCCCATTAAGGTAGAAATTGGGCAGAGTAGTTGAACTGTTTCCTGGTGACGATAATCTTGTTCGTGTGATCAAAATAAAAACTGCTCATGGGGAACTGAAACGCCCAATCACCAAACTTTCTTCTTTACCAATGAACACTTAAACTTTTGGCTTTTTTTTGTATATAGATGTCTAATTTTTGTATCCTGAATTATGTATATTAATTTCTTTTTCTAATTTCCAGTTTTGTCCAGAACTGATATGAATCTTTATGAAAAGTTCAGTACTGACTCTATAAACGGAAAAGAAACACGTGCACATCTTGGCTCTGTTTAAGACAGAAAAGTTGTGGTATGATGATTAGAAACGTCTAAATAAGTTTAATGATTGACTTCTTATGATGCAAGGAATATCAATTCATTTTATTTAATAAACTATTTTAATCACTAATTGCTCTCACATCCTGTTGAATTGTGATTTTCTTGAAATTTTGGACAATCAACGTTTCACTGTTATTGCTCTTTTATTCATCTAATTAATATTTTATTATTGAAATAGTGCAGTACAAAACAGATTAATATGTTATATTTTGATAGAAAAATAATTTTTGAAAGTTAAGTAAAACTGTCAGAGTTTTGTGTCGACTGGGTGATGCAGAAGTCCCAAGACTTTTGAAAATTTAATAATTAAGAAAGTATGTATAAAAAGAAAGATTACGAACTGCAACTGGAAGGCTTAGAAACATGTAGTATTTTTGTTTTAAATACGAATTTGTTTAAAAATAATAGTTTCGTTTTTGAGAAACATGTATCGCTGCAGTTGTGGAAATAATTTCGTAATGGCATAGCAGAGTTTATTTAGAAGAAATAATCAGTGTCTAAGTGTTACAGATTTTCACTGTGACGCCCATCGCTTATAAGTGCAGCCGTCAGACGAGAAAGAAACTGCAAAACTTTTGCGATAGTGTAGAGAAACCGTTTACAGTACGAGTGCCAAGGGTATCCAGAAACTGGAGAGAACCGTTATTTTCTGTTCATAAGTGAACTGTATATTGCTATCGATTGAGTTCATAATGTTAACTATATTATCAATATTGTGAAGAGAGGTGTCAATTAAAGTAAACGTGTCATCGACATAGCGAGTCCAGAATAGGAAACAGAATTTATTAAAGAGTGAGCATTCAAAATAGTGTACAGATGTCTGCGAGGATAGGTGATAGAGGGTGAATCCATGGCTAAACCATCAGATTGTCTGTAGTGTTTACCTTGAAATGAAAAGGTAGTTTGTGAGAGACAAGTATGACTAAGAGATAATAGCTCTTGAATTTCGAAAAATGAATAATGGAATTCACGAAGTCTGATTTCAAGACACGAGAGGGCGCCACATGATAGAACATTCGTGAAAAGCGATTTAATGTGAAAAGATACCATAGTAAGGTTCGTAGAGGGCAAATTCTGAATAATTTTAGCAAAGGTGATGGAATTCTTTACCGTATGTGTATTTGCGGACAGAACAGGAGAAAAAAATTGTTGTTAGATATTTCGCTAAACGATACGAGGCCGTGCCAATGTGAATACTTTAATACAAACTCAAAATAAAATTTACTAATTAAAAAACAAAAAAGAAAAAACATGAATGCTTTCCTATTAAATATTTTTTATATGATAAGAAAAAATAATGAAATTTTTTAAATAAAATGACTTAGTTCTTTCTTACTAATTTTAAGAGATTTACTCATCTAACTACATATTGTAAAATAAAATAAAATTACGATATGCTACTGAAAGAAATAAAAAAGATCTCTTTAAAATGAAAATTATAAATGAAAAAAATGAATATTATTTATTACCCTTAATAAAAATTTTGTTGTTAAAATAATTAGTATATTTTGAATGTACTATTCGTTATTCATTTGTTGGAAATATTATTAACTTTTTGGCATAATATTCCACGCCGAATATTCTACCACAATAATAATGAAATACGGCTAATACCGACTATACTATATTAAAGTACGAATGAAAGCGTTTGTTAAACAAAAAATAAGGTGAAAAAATACTATGCGTAAAATTTGACGACTAGGCATAATTTTATGGTCGTGAAATGCAATAATTTAATAGCATTTGAGGACGCTAATTTCTAACGTTGTGTGAAAGCATTTTTGACAGTGAGCTGTAGATGATTAAGCAATCAATCTGCGCCTCAGATTAGTAAAAATAAATATCGATAAGTGGAAAACAATCTAAAAAATTGAATTATTTGAAATTATTGTAAAATATTGATATTGCTTAAATAATACTGACTTAACTTAAAAAACCCTTTAATTCCATTATTTTTGCAATGTAGTAATTAATAAAAATGTTTTACACAAAGTTCTCATCCCCATTTTACAGAAAAATAAATATTGTTGCCATAACAGCAGATATAAATAAATAAATATTTGTAATCTAGACAAATCATTAAAATAAAATCTCAGTATAGGACAGATATAATTAATGGTGACGCTGTAATAAAAGGACAACCCTATGAATATATGCATAAAAATATCGAAAATATATCCCTTATTATTTAATTTTGTGAAAGAATGCGGGCGTGTTCTAAATCGATTAAACTAATTATAGCATCGTTAGAAAGTATACGTTAATTGCTTTATAGAAAACTGCGCATGTAAGCCACTATTATCCAATAATTTTTGGTATTCTCATTGAATAAGCAGATTACTCATCCTTTCAAATAAATAATTTAAGGTCCAATAAAAAAATAATAATCAATAAAATGTTGTGATAAACAGAAAAAAAAAATATCGGTTTACAAAAGGTATATTTAAATATGTGATTAAGAATTCTTTGTTTAGGTAATAACTCAATTTTAGCATCATTTGTCATTAAAAAAAAATTATTTTACTAATTAAGTTATTTAACAAAATAAATTTTCCCAGTGTATTTTTATTATAATGCATTAATTTGGGAGTATTCACAGTTTGTAGAAAGGGTTTTAAGTTACTGTAGTTAAGCAAAAGAGGAAGAGAGAATTGGATAAATAAATACCTGCATTAAAGATTAGTCTTTAAAATAGGAAAATAAATCAAATATAATTAATGGGATACCATAATAAAACAAACCTTTGTTTCTATTGATAAAATTTACCAAAAATATATGCTTCATTATTTAAGTTTTTTAATTTTGCGAAGAATGTTCTTAATCGATGTACACTGTAAAAAAAAAAATCTGTGAAGTTACTAAAGTTTTTCTAGGAAACTGGGATTCCTAGAACTTTTAATGTAACGTCAACAACAAAATTTCATGTAACAGACACACTTTTGCGTCGAAAATCAAAAAATCTGTAAGGTTACTAAGAATTTTTTTGGAAACTGGGATTCCGAGAACTTTTCATGTAACTGCAGCCAGGGTTACACATAAAAGTTTAGTAAGATTACTGAAATTTTAGCAGATTCATTTGTAAAGTTACAGATTTTTGTAGCTTTACAAAAACTAGTTTTGTAGATTTGCAGCTTTTTTCGTACAGTTACAGGTGAAAGTTTAGTAAGCATGTATTTTTACATCTGTAGAACTACAGATTTTTTTTTACAGTGTAGATGTTTTTAATCGATTAAACTAATTACGATAACATTCGAAAGCATATTTTTAAATAAAAAAAAAACTGTCAATGTAATGCCCATATTATTCTATAATTTGAAGTATTGTAAGGAATAAATAGATTACGCATCCATTAAAATGACTAATTTAACCCTTAAATGCCGGAGTTTTCAAAAATCATTGTAATAATGTTTTTCGGCTTTCATTTTTTAAATAAATCATGGGAAAAATACTTAAAAAAATCATATTTTATTTTAAGTATGGTTTACGACTAAAAAACAGTGTGTTACTAATCGGCATTATTGGTCTTTAATTGAAAAAATAATTTTCCTTGATAAAATTCTGTAATATTAAACACACAAGCATTTTAGGAACTATAATAAGAAATAAATTTTACTTGCTCACTGCAGAACAAAATAGGGTATTTCGCAAGCTTCCAAACAAAACAAAAAGAACAAGTAGCAACGATTGAAAAAATAAATGTAGCTTTATTCTTAAACAGCACAAAGGTTGCCATCTACATGCTGAAAATCGATTTAATAATATTTTCAGAATGTATTTTATTGGCAACATTAGGCATTATAGCTTCAATATTATTCTAATAGTATTTTAGAAGCCTAAATTGGGTATGTTGCCGAAAAGCAACACCAGGCTTTAAGGGTTAAGGGTGTTGTTCTAAGAGAAATGAAATAAATAACCGATAAAAGGTTGTGATAAGCAACAATAGAAAAATATAAAATTACCAAAGGTGTATTTAAATGCATGGTTCCGATTTTTTCGTTTATCTAATAAACCAATTTTAGCACCATTTGTCATTTAAAAAAATTGGTTATATTCTGTTAGCCGGCGTCAGTGATAAGTAGCCAAATATTGTTTCGTTTTGTGTTATTTGAACTGTAACCTTTCCCGTGATTCATTTCGTACTGGTTTCCCGGCATTCATTCTGCCCGGCGTGATTGAAATGCTGTTGTGTCATTGGACTATATGTTTGTGTTATTGTGCTTCGTTTTATAATTTTGAAAAATTGGGAATTACTGAAAACAGAGCAAGAAGCTCTAAAATTTGTACTACAAAACTTGAAGATGAGGTATTCAATAATTTCAAGGTTAACCACAAGCATAATTTTGTAGATCCAGACAGTGGAGTTCATACTCAAAAATTGAAACGCTTTGGGGTAGAGCAAGATTGCGTAATAAGAAACATCGTGGTACGGCCTGGGATATATTTAGAGTCTTATTTAGCCGAGTTTATGTGGAAAAGATAACTGAGGATCCATTTTCACAGATTTTAAGCGATATAAACATTTTTTGGGATCTTCAACCACGCGAGTTACTTTTCATACTTTCATTATGAAATGAATTCTTTGTAGTTTATGTTATGTTTTATTTAAATATTTCTGTTATTATATTTTAGGTATTTCTAAGTAAGTTTTTTAAGGAATTATAATACAGTATTGAAATATTGGGTATATAAAATTTTGGATACGTTTACGTTATTGCGGCGGATATTGGAATGCATTTAATTATATTATAGTGATCTTGGTTTTGATGAAATTGATGAATTTTAGAGACTGCTGCAAAACGAATTTCATGCATTGATTTGTTTTTGTTTAATGGGCGCGCAGCGCTAATAAACTTGTTAGTGATCGGGGTTTTAAAGAATTTTATACTTTTTGGAGACTGCTGCACAACGAATTTCATGCATTCAGTGATTTGTTTGGTTTAATAGGCGCGTAGCGCTTATACATTGGTTAGTGATTAACGTTTTCACGACTTTAATAATTTAGAAACTGCGGCACAACGAATTTCATGCATCCAGTGATGTTTTTTTTTTTTTTTTTTTTTTTTTTTTTTTTTTTTTTTTTTTTTTAATGGTTGCGTAACGCTTGTGCATTGGTGAGTGATTGGGGTTTTAACAAATTTCATACATTTTAGAGACTGCTGCACAAGCATTTGGCGAGAAAAATTGGTTGGCGAGATTTTGTCGATCTGGGACTCCCAGCTACCAGAAAAGTACCTTTAAAATATTTTGTTATAGTAATTAAGTCATTTCACGAAATAAGTTTTCTCAGAGTTTTCTATTACAATATGTTGATTTGTTAATGTGCACTGTTTTTAAAATGCAAGTGAGTTTCTTAAAAATAAATTTACTTGCTTGTTCTACATCCATTATAATAAGGTAATTAAAAGTAATTACGCGTCTTAGTTATACAGGGTGTTTCAGCACGGCGGGTTCAAAGTTTCAGAAGATATAGAGTACAACTAGAAGATGGGAAATCACATAGCAATGCCTGGTCGGAAACGCTTTCCTGGCGCGGCAGTGACGACACAAAACACAAGAAAGGAAGGACACGAACAGGGTAAAAAAACATGTTTATTATTCTTATAACTGCAAAAATGCGTGATGCGACCCCCGCGTTGAGCAACAAGTTGCACGCATCGTGGCAGCTGTTGGGGAAGTCCAGTACACGCCCAGTATTTTTGCGAACATTAGATTTTCCATGCGATCTTCCATCGCAAGAGGCTTCTCGAATTTCTTTGGCTATGGAAAAAACAACCGTGATAAGGTCTATTCCAACAGATCAACTCAAGCAGGTTATCGCGAGTTTCGAGCAGAAACTTCGTTTTGTTGTCTTATAAGATGGCTAACGTTTTGAGAAACTCATCTATTAATTTCACTTATTCTCACGTGTAAATCCTGAAATTTTGAAATAAAAATCTTTTTCGTTCAAAAGCTATTCAGTGATTTCTTTTTCTATACCTTTTGAAGCCCCCTGTACATTCAGGGTGTCCTTTTTCTTCATTGTGCAATAGCTTAGTTCTCATCCATTGGCTTTTAGGATGTAGTAGTTTCAATTGCAAAAACGATCCTATATCTGTTCTTAATCATATCAAAAGGCTTTTACAGTCAAAGCTAGTCATTATATATATAAAAAAAAATACGAATTTAAATTATTATACGATCTTTTCATGCTATAAGTTATATTTAGAAAAGCATGCTCTAACAAATACAGCAATAAAAATCTTGTTATTTTACGAAAAAAATAAAAACAAAATGAGTTATGATACATTGAATTTTATGTATGTTTAGCGTTTTATCGTACTAGAAACACGTTTCTTCGTTTTCAGTTTAAGAAAAATATGAAAATTACATTAAAAAATAAGACCATTAAATTTATTAAAACGATTAAAAGATACAAAAAAGCCACTTACATCTTACGTGTGTGATTAAAAATGTCTACTTTTACATAATAAAATAAATTGCTATCGATAACAATATTTTAAAAAGTAAGAAAACTTCTTTTTAAAATTATGTTTAGTTTTTTTCTGAGTAATAACTATTTGAAATATACTTTTAGTAAAATATATTGATTTGCTGAAGTCCTACGTTTAAAGTTAGTGTTTTAAGCAACGGTAATCTTATTTTTTTGCAATAAACATTATCAAATGTTTAAAATTAATTATGAAATGCAATAATAACACATAGCGATCAAACTAGCAAAAATGAAAGTTTTGCATTTATTTGTAAAAAAACCTTTGCAATTTATCATGTATATTTTATATTCTTAAGTTTTATAATAATGGAATTTATGTAGCGTTTTAATGATATATAGAGAAAAGGGATAATTTATCACTTTTTTTCTCATCATTTTCAAATTTTGTTAGGAAAGTAGTTAGAATGAAAATTATTATTTGCGAATTGTTTTAATATGACCAATCATCTGCTTTTTATTTAATACACTAATTGTTGTTTATAGCAGTTTTTAAAAAATAAATTAAGTATGTATTGATGTGCTAATGCTTTAAGTTGTTTTAAAAGCAAACGTAATCGTGTTTTTTTCTGTTTGTGAATATAATAATATAGTTAAAAACCATTATGCGCTTCAATAAAACAATTATAATACAAAAATATGCCAAATGACAATGTTTTGTATTTATTTAAAAAAAAAAAAAAAACATTTGAATGTGTCACATACATTTTATGATTCATAAATTTTATAACAATGGGATTTGCATAGCAATTATATTTCTTAATGATACTTGAAGAAAATAAATATTTTATAATTTTTATCTTGTCATTTCTAAATTTTTGCAAAAAAAAAAAAAAAAAAAAAAAAAAAGAGAGAGAAATAAGATTTTCAAATCTTTATATATGAAATTTTATTTTAGAAGATATTAAACTGATTGTTTTATTTGGAATTTGCAAGATCAATACTAACAAAAGAAAGATGTTTGAATGTCTGTCTGTGTGCAATGGTTAAGAAAATCTACCACACATAGAGGTCTAATTTGGATAAGGATAGCTCAAGGCAGATCCTAATGCACCTGAGGCTCAGATTTTTCATTTTTTGAAAATTGGCAGAGAAATTAATTAAAACCCGCAATGAAAAAGAATCTGCCGAAAGAATGTCATGACGGTGTATGTCATAACCCCGTTCAGCAAAGCAGCAAAGAAGATGCGAAAGTATGAAAGCGGCTCCCACCGCTTCCCCTCATCTTACCAAACGCCATAGGCTGAATCGTTGGAAATGCGGAAAAACTAAAGGCTCCAAACACCATTTTCATTCTTTACGCTTTCTGAACCTGCAATCTGTTAAAAAAATATTAAAGTTAACCCGTTCAAAAAATAATTAAGAAACGTCGAATTTTCGTACCACACCAGTTTTTTAAATCCCACATCCGCTTAGTTAATTGAAATACGGAAAAAAATGATTGCACCTAAATAAAAATTGTACTTTTGCGTTTAAAACACTGCAATCTTTAAAAAAAAAAATGTGAACTTTAAAACATGTTTCACAAGAGCCGTTTGGAGTTTTTGGCAATCTGCTGAGATAAATAATTACTATTTTCTTGAAATAAATTATTTTTACAGCGCTGCACATAAAAACTGAACATTAATACTGTATCAAAATGATTAGATGAGAAAAAAATAAATCTCCTGTAAACATATCTAAGAATGCAATTTAAAAGCCAGTTTTTACATAATAAACTAATTTGTCGTGAATAATAATTTTTAAAAATAGAAGTTATCTTTGAAATAAATATGTTATATTACAATATAAGCCCTGTAAAATAGTTGGGAGTGGGAAGTTTGTCCGCTGTTTATAGATAAAAATGTACAGTTATGGAAGAAAAAGTAAACACCCCTTACTAACTCTGAAAAAAAAAATATCGTAGAAAAAAGTTCTAGTACCACACGATTGGTAATAAAGTCTACTTTTAAATGATGTATATAAAATTTGCTTAGGGGCCATCTACATGTTAAAGTGAACAATAACTTTGTTTTTTCCATAGCAGCACACCATTATGACAGCATAAATGAACTCTACACCCTTCAATTAGCCTAAAAACAAATTTTAATGCAATTCGTACGACAAGTTTCCGAGAAATTAATTATTTTAAAACGAGCGTATTTTATGAGCTGTATCCAAATTGAAGTTCGGTACTCAATTGTTGACCGAGAGAGCCCCGTTCTTGATCAAAGCGTCTTTAGCCCCATGGAAGTGATAATTGAAGACTGATAGATTACAGGATAGAATAAGAAATTTCAAGATATCTAGTCACTTCTATCGTAGACAGCCCTTTAAATCACCATTTTGCCGTTTTGTAAGCATAATTTGGAAACTACTTGGAAGAAAAATGTGAAATTTTGGATTTTGATAAAGCAGGACGTAATAAATCTAAATCCTTCAAAAAAATTGTAGGTTACTATAAAGGAGATTATTAGAGATTCCAGGTTCATGAATGAATGAAAAAAAACTTCAACACGAAGATTTCGAGGACTTACTTCTTTATTATGAAACTTTTTAAAAGGAGAGCCATGATAGTACAGTGGGACGGGCGTAGTCAAACACAAGACCGCCCGACGGGGGGCGACCCCGAAGGGCAGCGAGCTGAGGTCTCTCACATTCAGGATCAGAGGGAGTAGTGGTAAAATATTCATTACAATCACTCACTCATTGGCGAGATGAATAGCAACATATGTACTGTATTGGCGATGAATATTGGTAGCGTGGACAAAGGAATCAGAAGCATCCCGAAGTATTACATAGAACTCAACTTACGCCATGGCGCGGCTATATGGTTACACGTATCTTAACATTCCTGCGGTAAGGGAAAGTGGTTAGAGAAATAGCAAACACGTGATATTACATGCTCGTTATAGATTTTAACGACAGCTGAATTAGTCAGTAAGGGGCATATGGCTTTTATCCAACAAAGTACAAGGGTGAGAATTGAATACTAATGCAAGCCCAGAGGCTGGGAAAATATGCATTAGATATCGTCGGCTGCAAAGCGAAAAGACATTCATTTGTATTTTATTCTTTTACTTTATTTCAATGGAAAATAACTGCGGTTAAGATCTTTTTCTATCGTGTGAATTTGAAAGACAGAAAGAGGAACCGAGATAAATGATGTCTGCATTTGAAAAGAACTTTAAAAAGTAAAGGCGAAACTTACAGTAGTGAGAGGGGGGGGGGGGAAGAGAATGAACAAAGACATATGAAATTAACTCTAAAATGTCAAATTTAAACTAAATATTAAAATATTATATTTCAAGGGGGGGGGGGAAGAATAATGACAATTCCTAATAAACCAGTAAAGTTAAAAGTTGATTTTTTTGAGGGGAAAGGAGGAATAATGAATATATAACGGTAAAGCCGTTATATATATCAGCCATTACCACAAAAAAAAACTGTGAACCTTGAAGAACAGTTTTTTTTTTATATTTGAAGATTACTTTGTCCATCCCATACGTATAAATATTTAAAACAGATATAACATAATAAGAAAGATAAGCCTCCATATATATATGTAGGAAATATTAATCGTTACTTTCACAGTATTCATTTATTTCTGTCTTGTATTACTCGTCTATGACTGTAACCGCATTCTTATTGTTTCATTTTCATTGTTACTTTATATTCTTTGGCAACGGGAAAAGAGAGAAAACGTCATGTGACGTAACAGTTGTGTAGTGGTAGTGAAGTTTGTTCTAGGCAGCGGGAAGCTGCGATTGTGATAATGCGATCTTGATATTTTAATATATGTTAATTGTGTTTCGTCATTAAATGTTGTGTTCGTCAATTAAAATGACTGAGAATTTATTCAACCCCTAGACATCCCGACCCACAGAAAATTGGGGACTCGGCGCGGAATTAATAATGAAACGTGTGCCAATGGAATAATTTTCCCGCCCAACTTTTATTGTGAACCATCCGAGTTCTGAAGAATTTTGGAGTCACCCTGACTCTGTCAAAGGAAAAAGTAAAAACCTCCTGGTTATGTGCCGAGAAATAATCATCCTGATTCTGCATTTCGGATCATCCACTATCTGTTTGTGATATTATAAGAAAAGCCATCTGGTTTTCTCTGCAAGTCTCATTGTGAAAGAATCGGTGAATAGAGAAAAAAAAAGAAATACAGCCTAGTTTCTTTTATGAGCTAAATAGTGTGAAAGTGAATCAACATCCTTATTTCAGTTAAAAATTTAGTGAAGCAATCAGCCCGGTATGTATACGTTTGTGAAATATTTAGTGGGATCGTTGAATTTGTGAAATATTTAGCGCGGCAACAAGCCGTGTGTTTTTCGTTTCATTTGAAAGCTTTGTGAGTCGATTCCATCAGTGCGACACAAGAAAGCAAGTGTTTTTCATCAGAAAAAAAAAGAGACCAAGTGATATTTTTTTTGTTGGTCTCAGATTCTACTTTTTAATAGATAACAGATAAGCAATGTGGATCCTTTTTTTTTAAATTTGTGTAAATGATTTATTTACTGTGGTTAAAAGGAAAAGACTTTGTTTATGAAATATATTTTATTTGATTGAGTATTTGAAATACAAGTATATTTTTATTTATTTTTCCTTTCTTATACAAATATGTGATATCAAAGAGAATGTTTATTAGTTTCATTTTTGCTAATGTATTTATGTTTCAGCAACGATTTGAGTTCGGTAAGTTCTGTTCTTTTTCACTGATTTAAGAACTGAAATGCATGCAGTGTAAGTTTCTGCTTTTTATCATTTGTTTATTTCTCATTTAACTGTTGAATCAGGGTTGAGTGAACTCAAAAAAGGTTATTCTAGTTCTGATTTTTATCATGATATTTCATTATTTGTGATTTTATTTTGACTATGCAATTTGACTTTTACTTTGATTATGCTTATATGATATAGCCTGCTCATTTTGATTTATTTACCTAATTTAATCTCAGAATTTATTTGTTTTATTTCGCTTCTGGTATTTAACTGACGATACTTATATTTATTTATTTTTATTTGCATTTTTTTTTTGTAATTTGAAGTGAGATTTAAGATCTGATCGTTCACGTATGTATTTTAAATCCCGAATCATGTTCCTTAATTCTAATTTGTAATTTTATAAGAACTAAATTTTTTAGTGGTGATAATTTTATAAAAACTAAATTTTGGTTTCTTAATAAGCAAATTTTAATTTTTGGGGCCTGAAGGATAGTTACATAAAACTGTGTTTGAGAAAATGGCCTTCCTCAGCAAAGGTATTAAACAAGATTTGCAGCACGTCGCGATGGAATTGGGAGTTCCAGACGTAGAAAATTTAAAGGTTCCTGAATTAAAAGATGCTATTATAGCAGCTGCTACGTATGAGGAGGAATTCGTAAAGGGCTATTTAGATACTGTTATCGAGGAAAGGAAAAGGAATAAAGAAGAGGAATTGCGAAAACAACAAATGGAGTTTGAATTAGAAAAAATACGCCTTGAAAATGAAAGAATCGCCGGAACCAGTAACCGAAACGGGAGTCAACCCGAAAGTAATGGAAAACCGCGTATTAAACTGAATAATATTATTCAAAAGTTCGATCCCCAAACATGCGATATAAGTCTTTAGTTAATTCTTTTTCAACGCCAGGCGAAAAGGGCGGAAATTAAAAAGGAATTTTGGGTTACACACCTCATTGGACTTTTGCCCCAAGAAATTACGGAGATAATCGCTAGGGAGAGCGAAGAAGTAACCGATGATTACGAAAAGGTTAAAGAAGTACTACTAAGGAGATACAAATTTACACCTGAAAAATTTCGACAATTGTTTGTCAAGCATGTTAAAAGAGCTGACAAAATGTGGCGAGATTTCGCGTATAAATTGAAGAACTATTTTAGCGAATGGGTTCGAGGTTTAGAGGTTACAACCTTTGATGAGTTGTGCTATTTAATGATTACTGACCAGATAAAACGAAAAGTGCCTCCTGAAGTAAAAGAACACTTCTTTGATGAATGGTCGATGTTTAAATCATCAGATGTTATTTCAGAAAAACTAGATGATTATGAAAACATTAAAATGACGTTTAATAGAAAACCGAAGGAATCTCAGTACAAAGAAAGCAGAAATATTCCTTTTGGGAGGCCACATTTTGGCAATAACGGCAGAGAAGATAGAACGTTTGCGAGATCTTACCCAGAGCAGAGGAATTTTGACCGGGGAATAACTACAAATCCACAAACTGAAAAGTCTGAAAGTCAAAAATCATTCAAATGTTATGAATGTGGAGAAACCGGCCACGTCAGGTCGTATTGCCCCGAACTCTTAAGAAAAAACGGGAGTAAAATCAATGAAGAGAAGGTTTCTGATGCACATGTAGCAAGAAACTGTAACGTCATCGCATTTAAAAAAATTAAAACAAAAGAAGTTACCCTTAACAATCAAACTATTCCTGCACTCATCGACACCGGCTGTTCAGTGTGCCTTCTACGCGAAGACTTATACCGACAAGTTTCTGATCGTCCAAAGCTGTCCAACAACTCTTTAGTATTATCGGGAATCGGGTCATCTAAAGTTTATACAAAGGGATCAATTGAGCGAGAAATAGAATTAGATGGAAGTAAATACTCCCTAACATGGCATATAGTCCCAACATCACAGATGGATTACCAAGCAGTTATTGGTATGGACATTTTAGATCAAGCAAGATTAAATTTTGACAAAAATGGCGTCGAATTTTGTAAGTACGAGACGACAAATGCATTATTCATGCAGGCATCCCAGTTAAGCAATACAGATGAAGTTGAGCTGAACCACGTTCATGATACGCAAATAAGGGCAGAGCTAAAGGAAGTTACTTCTGCATGTAAATGGGAGAAGAACGAATCGGTTGATGTCCCTATGAAAGTCGTGTTGACAGACGACACTCCAATAGAATCTGAAAAATCTTATTTAAGCCGATATTTACGAAACAGAAAGCTAGATGTAAAGGATAAAAAATCAGCTGCAAAGCAAAATGTTTTGCGAAAGTTAACATTTAGAAGAAATAGAAATGCTCTAGATATACCGGATTTAAAGTCTAATGTGTTTTGGTGGAGCGGTGTTGGAAAGGAGCAAGGTTGTAAACTTGGAGACATACCAGAAATAAGAGAACGAATTCAAAAAGCAAAAAATATCCGGCCTTTGTATAGAGTTCTATTTTTCCAATGGCCCACTAATAGTCGAGATATAGTTGGAGACATTCTTAAGTTTAATGGTTTCCAATTTGATAAATCTTCTTATCAATATAGTAAACGTCAGAGCTTTATGAAAATCATGCTTGATAAAACCATATACCACATATGTGAACTCCTGGATATTAGAAAAGACGATAAACTGTCATGTATCAAGAATATTCTTGACTTTTTGTTGAACCCATCTGCAAAAATTGACCCATATACAGATCCTAGGTGGCTGTCAGCTGTTCCTCTGGAGAGAATAAAAATTGATGATGCATCTTTTCGTCAGTCATCAAGTAATGTTCAACTAAGAAAAGGTAAATGTTTTAGTATTTCCAAAAATCCAAAGGAGAAGGACGTTAAAAGCAATTTGGTTACCCCTACAAGATCAACACTGAGTTCTGGTTCTGTCAACCATTATATTTTTAATGCAGCTTCACACTATGACAGAAATGATCATGTAATCCGTTTGAATAACCATGAAATAAATTTAAGAAACAAAGATTGCGATGCATTTAGGTCACATTCTTTCGGTCAAATTCAAGCTGAAAATAAAAGGACTTATGGCAGAAAAAGAAAAAGAGCGTCTACATACAAAATTGGTGATCTGGTGGCCATTCAACGAACTCAGTTTAGCACAGGGCTAAAATTAAGACTTAAATTTTTTGGCCCGTATAAAATAACTAAAATCAATCCCAGAGATAGATATGAAGTGGAAAAAGTTGGTGACCATCCAGGCCCCAATAAAACTACTACATCTGCTGATATGATGAAGTATTTCTCAAATATGTAATAAACTTGTATAGCATTATTGTAATTTCATGTTTAAATTTTTCGTTGATGCATCAACTGTACAGTATTATTATTTTTAGAAATTTGTATTGAAGTATTTAATCATTTTATTCATATTCAGTAGTATTTGCATTTTGTGTATTGTGTTTTTTATACATTGTAAAGTTTTGTATTGTAAAACGTCCCTGAGGCCAGTGACTCGCAGGATGGCCGATCTCTGTAGGAAATATTAATCGTTACTTTCACAGTATTCATTTATTTCTGTCTTGTATTACTCGTCTATGACTGTAACCGCATTCTTATTGTTTCATTTTCATTGTTACTTTATATTCTTTGGCAACGGGAAAAGAGAGAAAACGTCATGTGACGTAACAGTTGTGTAGTGGTAGTGAAGTTTGTTCTAGGCAGCGGGAAGCTGCGATTGTGATAATGTGATCCTGATATTTTAATATATGTTAATTGTGTTTCGTCATTAAATGTTGTGTTCGTCAATTAAAATGACTGAGAATTTATTCAACCCCTAGACATCCCGACCCACATATATATGTAACATATAACTGTGTGCTTGCAATTCTTTAAATGTTTGCATAAAGCAAAACTTTTCAGGTCATGATAAATGGCGCCTTTGTATATTTATTCATTTCTTGGTATTCATTAGTCTTTACAGTCACCAGAAACTGCAAATAATAAATTTTTTGATTTAACAGGATCCTTTTTAAATATCTTTTTAGTATTTGATTAAGAGGCTGGTACCAGCATTTTTCATGACCAAAATAAGAGAAGTAAATATTTTTTGTTAGTAACTTGTTATAATATCTTCTCAAAATAAAATAATATAATATAAGTGCAAGCAACAAAAGACACAGATACTACTTTAAAATGAAATTGAAAATAAATGACATATGCATGTCTGTGAATAAAAGCTAAATGAAGTAATATAAAAAATAAAAAAGTAGAAAATTGGTTTTCGTGCACACCGCACAGGACTACTAAAGAACGGGATGCATATAGCATGCCTATGAATGGGTGTAGCCCTTAATCTTGTTAAGAAACAAGTGTGATGGCGTCAGTTTAGAACATCAGCCCTAGGGGGAGAGGGAGTTATGAGACCCATACATAAGTGACACATAGGTCCCTGCTCCCCAAAGATCACATTGATCTTCAAAGGAGCATGCGTAAATGTCTCATATAAAAAAAATTATGTTTATTGAATTGAAACAACAATTCAAGGGTTTTGTCTCTCTACACAATGAAGTTTGGACCCTTAGGACAAAAATTTTGAACGGGAACAAAACTTCAGAGGGGATAAATGAAAAATAATAAAAAAAAAAACTGAGATAACTATCTCACATATCAAAGGTAGAAGGACAATCCGAGTGTGTGGAGAGACTGGTGACATGATCGGGTAAGTATAACAACTACAATTTTTTTTTAAAAGTAAATTCTAACTTTGTATTCCTTGCAATGTATCGAGCAGGATATGAACTGTATGTGTAATGTATAACCTTAGATAATGTTTGAAACATTTAGTGTAACTGCACTAGGTTACTAATGCTATAAACAAAAATTTTTTTTTGTTATTGTGAAGTTATGTTATTACAAGAACGAAATAATATCTTAGACGTGTTTATTGTCTAAGTGAAGCTTAACCAGAGATTTTATTTAATCTCCAAATTTAAAAGAAAACGTGTAATTATGTCCATGTAGAAACCAAAACAAGTGTGATGAAAACAATAAAAACATCATAAGGTTGAAATTTAAAGAAAATGCATGTGAAGGGGTAGCATCCTGTAAACTGGGCATTCTTTGTTGTGAAACAAAGTGATGGTGACATGAAATGTCGTAGCATAAAAGAAATATAATAATAATGGAAAAATTAAGAATGTGTTAAAACTTAACTTTTTAATAAATGTTTAATTTGTGCATATCATGTGAGGTAAAAAGTAGTTCCTGGTATATTGAGACATAAAAATGAAATAGCCTAATGTGTAAAATTGAAACCTAGAAACAAAATATTTTCAATTGTGTATAACGTGTTTTTTTTTTTTTTTTTTTACCAAACAAAATATCAATGAACTGAATTGTAAGTGTATGTCTATGAACCAAAGAAAAAAAAATGTGTATTTCAATGAACGAAGCAAAGAAAAAGTATTTCACAATGAATTAAAACAGTGTATGGTAGTGAAAAAAAGGGGAAATTTCAACGACTTAGATGTATGTTTGTGAACACCGCAATCTAAGTACCTCAATGAACAAAGTGTGAGCAAGTATTTCACTGACTCAAAGTGTAAAAGTAATACGATGAACTCAAATGTGTGTAAAAAAAATGAAACATACTATGAACTCATGTGTCTAAAAAAAAATATTCCAATGAACTAAAGTGTCTACCAAAACAAAAATTGGTATGAACTGATCTGCAAAACAAATCACAAGAAAGAAAACAAACAGTGAACTTGTATGTGTAAGGAAAAAAATCTATGAACTAAGTATTGTCATGAAAGAAAAAAATGATAGTGCAATTGGTCCCTGAAGTACACAAAGAATTGACAATGCTATGAACTCGTGTAAAGTGTATTTTTCTATGAACTCAATGAACTATGAACTCAGTGAACTATGAACTCAGTTGTGTAACCTATGAACTCAGTTGTATGAACTATGAACACAAACTCAGTGTGTACATATGGAACCAAGAGCATTGTATCACAAGTACAAAAATGCATCGCCTAAAGTTAAAACAAACAAACCAAAAATTGTGCTTTTAAGTACAGGAAAGTGAAAAAGGATAAAATGTAACCAGGAAATGCTACTTGTGTGATGAAATGTAACTAAATAAACTTAACTAAGATTAACAAGTGAAATTATATCCAAATTTCTAAAAAAAATAAATCTAAAGATGCAACTAGTGTAATGATGAATTTTTAAAGTTGAATTACTGTGTACTCTTTCGGTAACAATCTTCCAAAAAGAGAAAAACATACAGTCTGACAACGCGTATCAGAAATGATTTCACTTTTGTTCCAATTCGACATTCATTTAACTATTTGCCGGCTAAATAATCAAAGGAAAAAGCAACTCACTGTACACTTGTGTTTATAAACAAAATCTTGAAAGAAGTAAGTTAATTTCAAACTTCGAATCAGTATAAATAATGCTGTCGAAAACTGACATATGTATGTAAATGTATAGGAAAATAAGAAACTTTAAAAGGAATGCTGTAGATAGTAACTCCTTCACAGTAATGTGTGTTAAATAAAAACGAAAATGTAAAAATGTATGTTACATTGTTTTTTTTTTTTTTTTTTTTTTAAGGAAGTTGTATGAAATGTTTATGGAAATGTATTGCAGTTGTATACTTTCTCTCGCATTTGTTTGATGAATTTTTTTAATGATGGACAATAAGGTGCAAAAGCACTGTGGAAAATGTCAAAGTTGGTGTTATTGCTATCATTATTTCTAATGCAATTAATGCATTTTGGAGGATTACTACACTGAGCGTCAATGTGTGGCAAGGCACACACAGAGCATCTAATGTCATTATAACATGAAATTGCAAGATGGTCATTGTATGCTTGACACTTAAAACAACGTCTAACATTTATATATGGTTTAACAGGGTACGGTTTTGATTGTATGATAATTTCCCTATGCATTGATAATTGCCTAGCATCCTGTGGTGCAAGCCCAAAGATCCAATTAAAGGAGTTGATATGTAGGAGTTTGCACATTTTAACAAAGTGTAAATCAGGTTCAGGTATATGGATTAAATCTGAAATACCAAACAAGGTATCAGGAATATTTAAATTTTCAGGGAGGTTAAAAATAATGACACGAATAGGCTTAGGTACATTAAGTTTAGCAGGGGCTAAGGACTTTAGAGAGGAATCGCTAATATCCGTAAATATTTCATTGTGCTTACCTTGAGTGTGCAGGTCGGAGCTAAGATATGTGTCTTTTTTATCATTTTCCAGTTGTGGTAACTTTTCTTGTTTACACATATAAGAGGGGACAGTTTGAGTTGCTCTATGTAGGGCAGATGGAGCGAGTTTGTTGTTGACATCTACCACCTGATCACCCATAGTCTTACTACATTTAGTACGCTTCGTCTTACCTTTCTGTTTGCCTGTGATTTCATGTAATCTCTCTACAAGTTTCTGATTTACAAGAAATAAATTATCTTTGTCTTATTTTAATTTGGAATAATCATCCTTTAGAACATTAAAGTTTAGTTTAAGCACATGAAAATTGAATTTAATGATCTGAAGAAAATCCATAACATTTTCAGACATGAATGCAGCATTTTCGGTACATGAATGCAGCATTTTCGGTCTTAAGTGAATTTTGAATAGATGTGGCTTCCATATTGATGGAATCCGAATATCTTAATAATATCTCCTCGAAATAATCTACCCATGGAGATACAGAAATGGGGTGATTAAAATCACTAATAGAATTTTCATCATTTGCTGCCATATTGTAAAAATAAACTGGTGCAGTGTGTGTTATCTCCAAAACTTTTTTTTTTTTTATCTGGTGTTTAATTTATGTTGTTTATTTCTTTTTGAACAGCCGACATGGAAAGAAAAAAAAAACGGAGGAACTCTTTTTTTTTCTTGAGAGAGCAACAAATAAAGCAAAATAAACAATACGAGTATTTCAAAAAGCTGTATGTATGCAAAAACTCTAGTTATCAGAAATGAAATGGATGCACATAAAATAAAACACAATAAGTTGCATAAATAAATTATACACAAAAGGAAAAAAAATGAAAAGGTGGGGGGGGGGGAGTGTAAAAATAATATGAGTGTATCAATCACAACATTTTGAAAGTTAAATTTCTGTCAACATCCAGTTGGATTAAAGTTTCCGAAAGTCAATAAAATAAAAAAACAGGTAATTAAATTGTAATTCTGGTTTAAAATACAAAAAAAAAAAAAAAAAAAAAACAAAAAAAAACCCCAAAAACAAACAAGGTCAGAGTCGAGCAACACATGCTGAGAATAATTGTGCAAATGTCACACACAAGTGAAAATGTGCAAATGTTGTGAGCGAAATATGCACATATTTATATAAAAATATCAAATACTGCAAAACTTGGAACAGAGAACTTTTTTGTTGCCTATCGGCAGAATAAGTGTACTTTCAAAGTATGCCAGTGGGGCTAAAGGGTTAAACTCTAGATTTTTGAATGCATAAAAAATCTTTTTTACGAAAAAGGAAACATAGCATGTTTATGTAAATTCACGTAAGATAAAAAAAATATGAGAAGTATGTCATGATTTAACCATAAAAACATTATAAGTGAAATATTAATAAAAGTATAATAATTTTATCATTTTAACTGCAAAAAGTACCTAAAAAAAACAAACAAACAAGCTCAGCCTGGAAGGAGATAATAAGGAACAAATATGATGTCACTGTTAAAAATATTATAAAAAAATAGTTCAGAACTGATTTCTCCGTTCAAGCTGACAAATCAACAAACAATGGTAAAAGTACAAGTATGAATAGGGAACCATAACATGGATAGAAACTGATAATTTACTGATATTGAAAAGAAAGAAAAAAAAAGGTTATAACAATTTAGAGTAAATAATTTAATGTAAAAGTATTCCCTGTTCATACTTACATGCAAAGTGTGTTTCTTTTTTTTTTTTTTTTTGTATAAAGTATTGTGACACAAGTGTTTTCATTGAATTCGATCAACTAGTATGTCATTTTTTTGTAGAGAGCATTCATTTGGAGCACAAAAACAGAGCGAGGAGAAAACAACGCTTGTTTTTTTTTTAAGAAAAAAAGAGTTAAAATAAAAGGTTTTAGTGACAATTTGCAACGGAAAAAAAATTAAAACAAAAAAAATCATTAACGTCCTATTTTCGTACTCTGAATGCTATAATAATGTTGAATGATAGATGATACATCATGTGAAGTGTGATTTAGTACACTCTTTTTTTTTAATGCAGAGTGGTTTCTTTTTTTTTTAACTGAAGCACTTGCACATCAGTAGGGTAATTTTTTTTTATATCTTGATAACACACCACAAAAGGAAAACATTATTCCTCTAAATCATGGCACCCTTGGTGCATTCTATATTTTTTTTTTAGAAAAATTGAAGATATCACCACAAAGAAGCACAAAGTAAATCGAAATTTTTTTTTACTATTGCTTCGGACACAATTTGTTATACCTAACACAAGATGACACTTTCGCGAAATTATATATCTTTTTAGCATATTTCATTATCTTTTCACCAAATCTGTGGGATTCCTGGACAATTTGCACTGGAAATATTAATCACAAGATCACAAACAAAGCGAAACGGCGCACATTTCCTGGACTTGTTGCACTGAGAACTTTGTTTAAAATGTGTGTTACTTGTGCGGATAATTCATACCATAGCTAGGTGAGGACTTTTTCACAAAACATTTCCTTTTAGGAAACTATCTGGAGTGGATGTACGTTCAGATGGCACTTTTTCTTTTCACAAAACCTTTCGCACTCACACTGGTAGCACGAACATGTTTGTTTGAAGGTTGAATATCGCGCACAAAAACAGAAACTGTCGTGATTTTTGTTTTGGAGTGGAGTACTGACAGATTTTTCCGATAGTAATGAGTAGGAGTATGAAGACACAACTTCACGCAGGGAAATAAGTGATGCCGGTGTCAGGGAATAAAAAAGAACCGCTGCAGGAGGCGACATCGTTCGATGACCCCGTTGGAGCACCGCAGTCTAAATCTTGCTTCTCGTTAGGCCAGTGTAAAGTCCGGAAGAAAGAGGCACTCTCCAAATCCGTTGGGGTAGCAAGAATAGGCAAGGGAAATCCCCTGAAGTTGACATCGGCGAGCGAACCCAGAGTAGGACGAGGCAGCCGGAACTCCTGTGGGAAAAAAAGGTCTATGGACATCCTTTTACGCCGCAAGAAAAGTGAAACGGAATGAAACTTCTCGTATTTTTTTTATTTATTTTTTATTACTGTTGGAGAAAAAATCTGGGCAACGGCACCAATTTTATATAAAGGAGATTATTAGAGATTCCAGGTTCATGAATGAATGAAAAAAAAACTCCAACACGAAGATTTCGAGGACTTACTTCTTTATTATGAAACTTTTTAAAAGGAGAGCCATGATAGTACAGTGGGACGGGAGAAGTCAAACACAAGACCGCCCGACGGGGGCGACCCCGAAGGGCAGCGAGCTGAGGTCTCTCACATTCAAGATCAGAGGGAGTAGTGGTAAAATATTCATTACAATCACTCACTCATTGGCGAGATGAATAGCAACATATGTACTGTATTGGCGATGAATATTGGTGGCGTGGACAAAGGAATTAGAAGCATCCCGAAGTATTACATAGAACTCAACTTACGCCATGGCGCGGCTATATGGTTACACGTATCTTAACATTCCTGCGGTAAGGGAAAGTGGTTAGAGAAATAGCAAACACGTGATATTACATGCTCGCTATAGATTTTAACGACAGCTGAATTAGTCAGTAAGGGGCATATGGCTTTTATCCGACAAAGTACAAGGGTGAGAATTAAATACTAATGCAAGCCCAGAGGCTGGGAAAATATGCATTAGATATCGTCGGCTGCAAAGCGAAAAGACATTCATTTGTATTTTATTCTTTTACTTTATTTCAATGGAAAATAACTGCGGTTAAGATCTTTTTCTTTCGTGTGAATTTGAAAGACAGAAAAAGGAACTGAGATAAATGATGTCTGCATTTGAAAAGAACTTTAAAAAGTAAAGGCGAAACTTACAGTAGTGAGAGGGGGGGGGGGAAGAGAATGAATAAAGACATATGAAATTAACTCTAAAATGTCAAATTTAAACTAAATATTATATTTCAAGGGGGGGGGGGGAGAATAATGACAATTCCTAATAAACCAGTAAAGTTAAAAGTTGATTTTTTTGAGGGGAAAGGAGGAATAATGAATATATAACGGTAAAGCCGTTATAGTTACAATTCATAATTTTTTCGAATATTAATTTCATAATTCATATCATAAAATTATAAAAATTGCAAATTCAACGTATTTATGTTATGGTATTTTAGTATTATTGCTACACAAAAAATTTGCACATTAGGAGTACAATTTCAGGAGATATTAATAAAAATATGAAAATGTAATTTAACATTAGAAGCACTAAATTTTGAATGTTTAGAATTCAAAAACTTATCATTCAAATGACTTGAAATTTGGTGTCTAGACATAGTTTGAACCGAAGATTTGACATATCTTGTTAAAATTGGGTATTGCCATTGAAAAAAATGAAGTTTGGGTTCGTTTTAATATGTAGATGTCCCCTTAAGCATATTTTATTTACATAATTTAAAAGTAGACTTTATTTCCAATCGTTCGGTACCAATAACTTTCTTCTATGACAATTTGTTGAGGAGTTAGTAGGGGGTGTTTACTTTTTTTTTTCCACGACTGTACAAATAGGGAGCTGCAGATTGAAAAAGTGTCCGTTACTTGTAAAAAAACCACTTCCGTATTAAAACGGAAAATGCACTGGCAGCAAAGTTGCCGCCTATTCTCCGTTTTTCAACAAAACTTCCGTTTTGGTATTCCAGCGTTTTTAAGAAGGAAATTTTCCGCGATTCAAAACGGGAATTTTCAGTTTTTAAATGAAATATGAGCACTAGCGTAATATTAAAAAAAAATGCTCAAAATAATAATTATATATAAACAAAATTGTAATTTAATAGATTACAACGACCATTTGGAATTTTTTTTTTGTACTTTATATTTACTTAGTTTTAATTTTGGGGCATTTCGACAAGAGAAGCCGAGAAAGATAAGAGGTTAAAAATCGAAAGTAGTTCCACCGAATCATCCACAGATCGCGACAAATCACTTTCGTAACAAAATTTAACCGAAAAATCTAAATTTCGTCCACCAAATTCCGCCGCATCTTCTTCAACAACGGATCGCAATGATCAAACTTCAGACGACCAAAACCTTCATCGATAAACTCCCCAAGTCCTATTTTGAGAAGAAAAACAGTTTACAAATCGAAAGCAGTTCCACCGAATCATCCACAGATTGCGACAAATTACCTACCTTGAACTTAATTTTCCCCGGTTAGAATCGGCCGATTGTAAAACGCCGTGGCTAGTGGATTGGAGTCCCTCGAGACATGGCCTTTTACTATCAATCGATTAAACATTAGATTGTTTCCTTTTTCGCATTCGTCTTTTATTCTGTAATCGATTTTTATGGTCTACATAATGAGTTGAAGACCTCGATTTTCATGGGCTACATAATCAGTTGAAGACCTCGAATTTCATGATCTACTTAATGAGTTGAAGACCTCGATTTTTGCTTTGCAAGACGATTTTCATTTCGGCGTCGCTCTTTGGCTTTGGATTTTTCCATATCTGATAATTTGCGGCTAACCATTTTGTAACTTTTTTAATTTTTAACGATTTTATGCCTTTCGATTACCTATTCAAACAATTTTTCGCAATTTTATGCCTTTCTATTACCCATTCAAATAAAAATTCTTCTAAAAGTAAAGAACATCGTTGAATTTCGTTAAAAAAAAATAAAATGCGAGCATTATTTGGCCCCCATCCTCGACCGAAAACAACAACCATTTCCAAATGGTTAATAATGATACATATTTACACGGAATAGGTATTTGTATTGAATATTACCGCAACCATTTTTGTCTCCTTTACTTCCCCAGATTCAAACCTCATTATTCCTTATAAGAGGATGAATGCTATGTACCCTACACTGTCAGAAAAATTATTTTTTATACACTAAATTACCTGTCATTTTTAAACAAATATTTTCCGTACTCCTTGAAAACATGCTTTTTTTGCGTTAATTCTTCCCGGAAGTCTGAAAAAGGGGAAAAATTCCGTTTATTCCTTACACGCATGCGTATTGCCTGCATTAATACAAAAGTTCGAATTTATTTTTAAAATTAAAAACCGAAAATTTAATAAATTAAAATTTCTAATTGATTAAAAATTGCTTTCAAATTTAATAAAATAATAATTTTTTCATTCATTTAAACTTATTAGTAATTTAATTTTTAGAGTATTAAGGGGTCTTGTACCTTTTAAAAGGTACAAAGTACGTTTATTCTAGGATAAGTAACGTTAGGTACGGTTAACGTTAGGTACGGTTAACGTTAGGTAAAGGTACGTTTATTCTAGGAAACGAAAAAATTCAAAGTTTGAATTAGTCTATCTTCAAAACCTTTTTCTGTATAAACATGAAATTTTGGATATTGATTAAACAAATTGTGCTTTGTAATATGCTGTCATTAGAAATTTATTAGCCTTTTACAGAATTTGTGTATTGCTGAAATCAAAATATCTCTTTATTTACTTCACAAGTCATTGCGCGCAAGATATCTTAAGAAAGTATGTATGGATTGTCATGAAATTTGGTAAAGGTACTGAACATATATGCGTGTTTAAAATGAACTACTCCTAGGCCAAAATTATTTCATTAACTATACAAAAAATATTTTTTTGTAAAAAAAAAAAATAATAATAATAATTAATAAAAATAGTCATAACTAAAAATATTACCACTGTAAATACTTAAACGTAGTTCATTTTAAACACACATATTTGTTTAGCATCTTTACCAAATTTCATGACTATCCATGCATACTTTCTCAATATATCAAGCGCGCAATGACTTCTGAAGTAAAAAAAAGAGCTATTTAGATTTAAATAATACACAAATTCTGCAAAAGTCTAATCAATTTCTAATGGTAGCATATTACAAAGCACAATAATTTAATCAGTATCCAAAATTTCATGTTTATACATAAAAAGTTTTGAAGATAGACTAATTCAAACTTTGAAGTTTTTCTGTAATTTTCGACGCTTTTAAAAGGTACAAGACCCCTTAAAAAATATTCGCATGTATAATATATTCTAAACTAAACGAACGCATAAAAAATACATAGTATTTTAATCAAGTTAAAAAAATCGATTTTATTCAAAAGAGCAAACATTTCTTCTCGAATTTAATTAACAATATAATATCCATATTTTACATCTAACAATCAAATTATGTCTTATTAAAAATCTGTCTAATAGTAATAATTTTTATCCTCTATTCTAAAGTCTGTGTTTATCAGTGGTAAAACACCAACCATTATTTCATAACGATGAAATGTTTCTGCGATTACGTTTAAATTTCCGAGCTTTCTGAACAAGAAATTTAACAAGCCTTTCCAATCCCCCATTTGAAGGAGCCCCTATCCTCATTTTAGAAATCATCTTCTGCTAAGTGCTCGCTGGCCGCGCGGTTAAGATGCTCGAATGGAGACGCGCGGACCCGAATTCAAATCCAAGCGGATCCACGGAAAAAACGAGAGATGTATTTTTTAAAAAACTTCTTTTTCAGACTACGGAATTTTTTTGTCTTTGCACTAGAAAAAAAAATTTACTGAAATTTCTTCAGTTCTCGAATACATACCGGTAGCACTGCTGCCAGGAATATTTCCGTGAATTGAAGAAAGCATTTCTGAGAGTGTACACCACCTAGTTACATCCAACGATTTGGTTATAGGCCAAACTATCAATTATGAAATTCTAATTGGACTTTTTCCATTTTTTCTCCATCGAAAGGAACATTTCCGTTTTTAACATTCAGCGAGTTAGGAAAAGCAGGAATTTTTCCGTTTATTCTTGGAAAATTTAACATTTTCACTCAAAACAGAATTGTTACGTTAAAAGCGTGAAATTACACATAAAATTACCTGTATACATACGGACCTTTTTTTTACAGTGTTAAAAGAGCCCTCCGTTATTCGATAGTGTCTATTATGGGGGCTTTACTGTATATATACAGGGTGGTCATAAAAAAACTTTGCTAATATATGGACCTCTAGCGGCTGATCCGTTCAACCGATCGAGATGAGATTTCAGATATAATTATTCAGAGATATGAGCTCGGTATCATGTGAATGGCAACAAAATGGTGCTCACGGTACGGTTATAGCTACAGAAACTCGAAATTTTTGAATGGCAGCGCCCATTTTTTCCCGTCGCAAAATGTTCAGCGCATGCGAAAACCCTAAAGAGCGTTTGAACGGTACGTGTATCACAAAAAACGGATGTGTTATGCACAGACAAAAACAGCTCTGCAAACCAGAAAAAAAAACCACGATTGGAGCGCACGGATGAAATCTGCATATGACAAAGGCAAGACACCAATCACTGATTGCTACACAAATCGGAGAAAAGAAAACTTTTTTGGATTACATGTTTTCCACATGGTTGTAATCACAGGCAATTACGTATTCCAAGCGGGAGACTGTGGACAATGTATCCGAAAATAACATAGCATGAGGGATGTTTGCTATCTCACATTTGATAGTCTTTCAAATCCGGCAAAGTTTGCGGATTGTATATGTACACTCTAGATTTCAGATATCCCCAGAACCAGAAATCCATAGGAGTGAGGTTGGGGAGTCGCGAAGGCAACGGAAATGGAAAATGGTGTAAGATGACGCGACCGCCAAAATTGTCCAGGACCCTGTGAACAGACTTATATGTGGATATGCGACATGTTGCATCCAAACGATTTCATTCAGTGCATTTCGCTGCAGCTATTCTAGTATAACGTAATTTTGTAGCATAGCTGTATAGTGAGAGCCTGTCCCAGAGCACGTTACAAAACTCGTTGATGTCGCTTCCTGAAAGACGCAAGGGTAGAAAACAATTATGCCTGCAATGCCGCACCACACAGTAACCTTGGCGTCCCATAAAGACACTGGTGCCACAGCCGCGTGGGGATTCGTGACTGCCTAGTGCACTCAATTTTTGGTATTGTCGTTGCCAGTTAAGGTGAATTGTGCCTCGTCCGTCCATAATGTGCAAAGAGGCAGTCGTTATCGCCATCATGTTGGATAAAAAGTTCATTTGCAAAGTCTGTACGTTGTTGATGGTCTCCCGCGTCCAGCATCTGGACGCGCTACCGGTGTGGTAACATGCTTATTACAAAGCGCAATATGCTTTAGAACCGTTGTTTTCGATATATCCAATATACGAGCTGCACCTCTTGCTGTTTGCATGCGTCATGAAGTCACTGTGTGATGCACTTCCATAACAGTGTCCTCAGGAACAGTTGGTCGTCCGGATTGCGGTCTATCACTGGTACAGCCAGTTCCTTTGAATTTCTTTATTAAATCACACAGAGCTTGTGGGGTACATGGGCCACGTATTTGGTGATGGTTTCGACGGTAAATACGCAAGACTTCAGCGGCATTCATCCCAATTTGATAATAAGTTTTACCAATTCACCACGAACTTTCGCTGGCAGAGTCATTTCATCGGCATGTATGAGCTCCCGACTGAACAAACAAAATTCCCACATCACTTTTTATTCGTTTTCCAAGTTGAATATCTCTCGACTTGCGTTCTGTGATTGGTGTCTTGCCTCTGTCGTACGCAAATTTTCTCCGTGCGCGCCGATTCATGCTTTTTAGGCCGTTCGTAGAGCCAATTTGTGTGTGCGCATAACGCGTCTGGGTCTTGTGATACATGCACCGTTCCAACTTTTTTTAGGGTTTTCACATCAGCTGAGCATTTTGCGACGGGAAAAAATGGACGTTGCCATTAAAAAAATTTCGAGTTTCTGTGCCTATAACCGTAACCGTGAGCGCCATTTTATTGCCATTCACAGAATCTCGAGCTCATACCTTTGAATAACTATATCTGAAATTTCATCTCAATCGGTTGAACGGACCGGCTGCTACAGGCCCATATATCGGCAAAGTTTTTTTATGATCACCATGTATATAGTTTAAATTATTTTTTTTCAATATATTTCAAGCAAAATATATTCATTTTCAAATGTTCCATGTTTTACGTTTACTTTTTAAGCAAACTTAATCGTGCTTGGAAACATTATAATAAAGGTAAAAGGAAATTTTGTGCATCAATAACTTCAAACATTGAAGAAAAAGGATTGTTTTACGTTCATTTGCAAAAATAACTGCAATTTATCATTCTCAATTTATGTATCTTAAGTTTTATAATAATGGAATTTGTGTAGCGTTTGATAATGGGTCTTAATGATATTTGGAGAAACTGAACAATTTATCATTTTTATCTCGTCGTTTTAAAATTTTCCTAAGGGAAGAACTTAGAATGAAAATGAATATCTTCAAATTTTTATTCACGCTGATAATTCCTTTTTAACCCACTTTAAAAATATATCAATTTTATTATTTCATTTCGAATGTATAATATTAAATATTCTTATTTGTACTAATTTGTCTTTTTAATTTTTTTTTTATAAGTGAAGACGAATTATAAATAGGAAATTCTAAAATTGTAATCATGCTTGATAGTTGTAAAGGAAATCAGATAAGATTTTGTTTTATTTTTTATAGAACAACAATACTTTTGTTGATAAAATATTCCGGTATGCTTAAGAACAAACCAGGAGAAAATAAAAAAACTTCCTTTAACATAAAAATTTTTAAGTTTTCCGTCTTTCTTTGTGCTTAAAATTAATATAAAATTAGGTTAAAAAATTTTAATTTTCAAATTATTGTTAAGATTTTCCAACGAATTTTTAAATGTCACATATAATTTATTATTTACTAGTGTATATACCCCGTCAAAAATGACGGAATGTGAACGATAAATCTTCAAAACAATGTTTAGATCTTGAAGACAGAATGTAGGTGGGAACAATTAACATAGACTTTCCATCACAGGACTTGTACTCAAAAATATTAATCGGTTCGTGGCGCTTCTGCTCTCTAGCCTAAGCATCACAAGATTATTTGGATTTAGTTTCAATTTTTGATAACAGATGTCAGCATCAAATGTCAGAGGTATTTTACTATTTTTTTTCGAGTTTACAAAAAATCTATATGATCAATAAATATGAATGAAAATAAGAAAAACTGCTGCTTTACAAATATATAGGCTTTGTTGTTTCTTTTTAAATTTGAGTTCATAGCAAAACACAAACTTCTATCAAAATATCTACATTTTCTGGCAACATTTAATAATGAAAATTTTACATTAAAAATATTTGTCTGACTAAAAGATAAAAAAAAAAAAAAACGAAAAACATGATATGACATTTTATGATTTTTGCATTTTGACAATAAAAATGTATTATCCTTTCATTTTTGATTGGCTTCAACAAAAAATATTGTGTAATCTGCAACTTAAAATCATATTTAAAATATTATAAACATTAATATCACGGAACAGAAAAAGGCAAAAGTTGCACTGTATTTGTAACTTATATATATATACTAGGGGCCCCCTTCGAGCTACGCTCGCCAACCCCCGTAAAAGCACGCTAATGTGATCGGCTCTAAAAAGATTTCGGAAGATTGAATTATAAGTTAAAAAACATTGGCGAACTTCCTATAAACAGGTTTCTACTCATTTCTCATTAATTGGGGAATTTTAAGGCAAAATCAACTGTTGTTAAAAGATACAATGGCTGTTTCCGTCTTTGATTAAATAAAATCAGTTAAACATTTCAAAATAAGCTAATATAAAATGAATTAAATAAACAGAGTCTTTGTCTCCAGCTAATTTTTAGCAAAGCGAAAAGAAAGTTTTTTTAAATAAGACACTTTAAATGTACCGTTTTTAATCTGACGTAATTTTCACCAAACTCTTCTTTCTCTTTTTAATATTCACGTGAAAATACTTTTGTTAGAAATGAAATATTATTTGCGCTGTCCTAATAAAAATAGTTGAAAAGATATGTTTCAAATATCAAATAAATGTCTCGCGCCATTTTTAAATTTAAACTGTTTTTCAATATTATTTTTTGTTCATTTTACGTAATAAGTGTAATGTGACGTAGTTTCTCCTATTTAAGACTTCTAACGCATGTTAATGAATTTATTATTTTACAACATTCTTTCACTTTTAAAATTCACGTGTAATATGGTTTTTATGATAATTCTCAATGAGTTCCTGCTTTTTATATTTTCTTGTTTATAATAGTCACGTGTAAAATAAATTTTTAATTTGAAGCAAGTATTATTATTTGCGCTGTTTATACAGTTGGCAACAGATTAAATTAATACCATTTTCTAAAATGTGTAAAAAATATCTCTCGAAATGCTGAAAATTTGAATTTAAAATAGAAATAAAACCTCAAAAAATGCGTCAAATTAATAAACTGAGTGCAGTCTGCACACCGGGAAATTCTGACGCATAGAATGATCTAAAAATGATTAAATTTCGATGTACAGTTTTTGCTCCTATAAAACTTTTTTAATTGGACGATTTTGCCCACCTTTAGCATTAAATATCTCTTTAAATATTTCTTCGATTTGAAAACTGTCTGCATCAGCGTGTTTATCAAATATTTCTCTATAATACCACCGATTTTCATATTTTTGTGTGCAATATTTTGCTTAATATTAACGAAAAAAGTCCTCCGGTCACAAAAAATTCAAAACCGGCGGCGGTGACAGCGTTAGCTACTTTCTTTTAGAATATATATATATATATATATATATATATACTTCAAATATAATTAATGAAAACTTATTGCAAAACAGGCGCTAAAAACAGCTGATATTATAGGAACATTGCGCAGAATTCTACAAAACTTGTTATAACATATTTTTACGTATTCAGGTTACTGAGTAGAAGGCTATTTATATTAATCTTTACCCGATATTAATTTTGTGACTCAGAATTTATTTTATTGCTCAGAAACTAATTCTGAATTATTCTATAATACACTAAAAGCAAATGTTTAATGATTTTAATCTGCATCATTTCTTAAAGCAAATTGATTGCAATTACAGTCGAACCCCGTTAAGACACGTTTCAAAGGAGTGAACCTAAATCGCGTATTAAGCGGGATCGCGTATTAAACGTGATTTGTATAATGTTGCAGGAACTGGGCTTATTTACACATCTAATTGTCTAAATTAGGGGTGCACAACCTTTTTAAGAGAAGGGCCACTTACAAAAATGTCTGGGTTGTTGAGGGCCGCATCATTAACACGGAAATCATTCTATTTCGGGAAGGTGATCTGTGGCCCATAATGAGATAAAACATATGGTTTCAGAGAGGGGGGGGGGTATTTTGCCCCTCTATTTTCTTCTACCCTGTCAACATATCCAATTTAGTTGACAAGGATATATCAGCAGTTTACATTTGTATATATAACAGACATATAGCAAGGATTATTTAGGAGTGATAATATTCATTGACTTTATTCGGGGGAGTAAATTTTGTTTTATTAAAAGCGCTAAAAAACAAAAATAGGCATGAAAGTGGCTAGTGCCGAAAACAAATGTAAACTTTATGAACGGAGAGGGGAGGAGGAGCCGATCAACGAAATTAGCGATTTTTGTACAACGAAATTGGCGATTTTTCAGCGCTTGATCCACAAAATCTGCAATTTTTCAAAAGCAGGTTGACAAAATTCGCGATTTTTCTGCGCCTGATCGATAAAATTCGAGATTTTTCCGCACCTAGTTCGCGAAATTCGCTATAGTTCCACGCTTGATCGACGAAATTCGCTATTTTGCAGCGCCCAATAGACGAAATTTGCGATTTTTCCTCACTTGATTGACGAAATTCGCGATTTTTTCTTGCCTATCCAAAGAAATTCGCGCTTTTTTCGAGCCCATCCATCAAAATTCGCGATTTTTCGAAGCCCGATCGACAAAACTCGCGATTTTTTCGTGTCCGATCGACGAAATTTGCGATTTTTCCGCCCCTGATCGACGAAATTCGCGACTCTTAACTGACTGACGAAATTTGCGATTTTTTTCACGCAATAAACTGACAAAACTCACAATTTTTCCGCAGCCGATCAACAAAATTTTCAATTTTTTTGCGTGTCATCCACAAAATTCGCGATTTTTCCGTACCTGATCAACGAAATTTGAAAATTTTCCGCGCCTGAGCGACAAAACTCGCGTTTTCCCTGCCCGACAAATGAAATTCGCGATTTTCCGGACCCGATCGACAGCACTCGCGAATTTTCTGTGCCTGATCGACGAAATCTACGTTTTTTCCGCGAATGGTCGACGAAATTTGTGATTTTTCCCCGCCTGATAGAAGAAATTTTCGATTTTTCCGCGCCCAATCAACGAAATTCGCGATTCTTAACTGACTGACGAAATTTGCAATTTTTACAGCGGAATTGTTGATGAAATTCACGATAAACAGACGAAACACGCGACTTTTCCGCAACCGATCAACGAGATTTGAGATTTCCCCGCTCCTGATCGACAAAATTCGCGATTTTTCCGCACTCTATCGACGAATTTCGTGAATCTTGACCAAAATTTGCTATTTTTCCGACGGCAAATAGACGAAATTCGCGATTGTTTCTCGCGACTGACGAAACTGACGATTTTTTCGCAGCTGATAAACAAAATTTGCAATTTTTCCGCGCATCATTAACAAAATTTGCAATTTTTTCGTTCCGATCAACGAAGTTGTGATTTTTTCCCGCGCATGAGTGACAAAATTCGCGAATTTTCCGTGCCCAACCAGTGTTGGGTATGCTCACAAAATAAACGAACTGATTCAAACTCAAACTCAGTTTTTCAAAAATGAGTCAAGTTCACGTTCAAATTCAAAATTTTTGGAACGATCTCGTTCAACTCAAACTCATCTATGAAAGTGAGCGAAGTTCACTAAAAACTCGTTTTTTTTTTTTTTTTTTTTTTTTTTTTTTTTTTTTTTTTTTTTTAGAATTTTTTTGTTTAACTTTACAAAATTTTATGAACTAATCTTTTGATTATTCGATGTAAGGGTCTTCATGGTCCGGCACAATTTTCCTTTCTAATACTCGCTCCGAGCCTTGTTTGGGGATTACTTATTTCTAGAGGTTCGGAACGAGATGGGCCGGCACCGGGACTGGATTTATATTCCGACCCAAGCCGGGGCTTGACTGCATCCTTCTTGAGGTCTGAACTAGCAAAAATTTTTAGTCCCCGTTCCAACCCAGTTCATTTGAAAATCACTGGACCAGCACTACTCTGGCATATCTAGTAAAAATATCAGTAAAAATTTGGGCCGGCCAATTTTAAAAAAAATTTAAATGCACGCATTTTTAAATCGCTATTATTCCACAATTAACATTCATATATTTATTTTTATTATTCTTTAAGATGGGTAGATGCATTTCTAGGCAATAAAATTAAATTACAGTAAAACCCGAAAAAAAAAGAACCTGCCTATGACGCAATCCCGTGTTTAACACGCCCCCCCCCCCAAAAAAAAAAAAATGTTGATCTATGTAAAATGAGGATAATAGTACTTGTGAAAAGAATGTAATGCATTTTAAACAGGTGATGAACTTGCTCATAGGGAAACCAGCCCACAACGGATTTTTCTTCTTTCCTATGCAATTTCAAACATTTTATTGCATAGAATTTTAAAAATTTTCAAATATCCAAACCATAGAATGTGGATTAACGATATTAATGGTAATGGTAACAGTGATATTTATATATAATCGGATGCATTTAAAAAATAAATACCACAGCTCAGAACACTTTTTTAAATCTTACACTTCATTAATGATACACTTCATTAAGTGTGTTCGCAAATCCAAAAGGGCAACTTTCTGACATAAGTTTTAATTTATTTTTGTTCGAAAATGCATGAAACTAGCTGGTGTTGTTGTTCAGAAACTATGTAATTGAGCTGTTTTTACCATTTTTTTGCAAACGCAATAGATCTTTCAGAAAATAGTGTCAAAGTGGGCGTTTTGAACCGAATTTCCGTGCGAAGAAAGAAAGAGCACTCAAAAGCAGGCGAAAAACGTGTTTGTCACGTGATAAAAATCGCTTACATCTCAATAGATAATTGATTGATCAAAAAATGAAAAAAAAAAACAGTTGAATTCCAAATCGCTTCCATGGCCAGGCTTTCCAATTTTATACATTTCCGTTAAAAAATGAATTCGTAAATGTGTCAAAACGTTTTGCGCTTGTTTAGCAGAGCAGTTAAGAACAGCCTTAATGAAACCGTACACTTCATAAATGATATTTATTATGTTAGCCTTTAAAAAATAAGTTTTGCAAACAAAACACTTTTATTAAATAGAAGAACTTTATCAGATGAAACTAAATAAATTAATCTTTGTTTTGTTCAAATTTTATATTTGAGTAAGTGAATTACATCTTTCGTTTCAAATTGCTATTTTTCATAACAATGTAATACATTTCACAAAAATAACTTTTTGATTTTTCACAAAATATGGTAGTTCCCCCCCCCTCCCCCCAAAAAAAAGAAAGAAAAAAAAGCTTAATCGAATGCCGTCTATATATCTTTTAAAAATAATTCAAAATTTATTAAATCATAATGTATAATTTCCCATTTGTTGAAAATTTATCTTATATATGATGCGTGATTTGTTTTAAATGCCTGTGTCAATTTTAAATGTGAAAAACCTTTTTTAATGGAAAAATCAGTTTACACGTATAGAGAATGCCTCTATACGAGAGAGAAAGTATAAACTATATTTATACATATAGTTTCTTATTATAATAAATACATACAACACATTGATGCTAGAAAGGTCAAATAATTAAAAATAATTAAATAAATAAATCATTGTACATTTAAGGATTTGTGATTCATCCCCAAATTTAAAGCTGATAGCATTTTTCCACCGAAAAAAAAATCGAAAGAAGAGGGAAGACGCTTCCCAACAATTGACAAATTGATTGAAAGCGTACCCACTGTTCTCGTTTAATAGAATCGTCCTCTCTCCTCTAAATCCTCTGTCCTTTTCAACAACTTTCATCAATAGTTGTTGTTTATGACGGCCAAATATCTACACGAGGGGTATGGGCCCGAAGGGGAGGGAGTGCCCTCCGTGGGGGTCTTTCTAAGGGAGCCTAATCCGCATTTACGCAAGGAAATCCAAGGCTCGAAGAAAACCACCTTTCATCAATAGAAAGATTTTTTTATTCATACCATAGTAGTTTACCGATATATGATTAGATAACTGAACTAGCAAGACTAGCAACGTTTTATCTCAAATGATACTTTAAATAAGTCGTAGGCTTTTTAGTTTTCTTTTTTTTTCCATCCTTTTGAAATGGATATAATAAGACATTCACCAATTACTTATAGTCTGTGCAACAAAGCACAAAAAAAGTCTCTGGCGCCTCCTCTTGTAATGGTATTGCGTATGTAATCTAACTGAACATGAGTTTTTGTCCTAGTGTGGAGTTTTTCCTTTATATGCTTTCTCTATTCTTTTCTTATACTAGTCTGGGACCTGGAACAAAGATACTATCTGTTCCACAAACTCTCCTATTTCTAACCGAAAAATAATACTATTTTATTTTCCGATTGAGGTGATTATGCGGTCTGGGAAAAATTTCGATCCCAATTATAAGTGTTTGCAGTTATTGGGCTTTTATATTTTTGACCCAGGGCATTATATTTTTTCGTTGCGAGTCGGGTTCGGGATCAGTTTCGGGTCGAGTTGACTATGACTTTTCGGGTTCGGATTGGATTTTAACTCTTGTGATTCGGGTTCGGGTTGACCAGATTTTTCAAAAGAATATCCAAAATATTTTTTCATATTAAAAATCTATATACAATAAGATCTTCATAATGGATACTCACGAAAGCACATATCTAGTTAGCGAACACTTTTGCAATTCCTAATACTTATATATTTATATGCTTATATCTCTAATTTGGGCACCTCCCAATCAACACACAAGTAATATGTGTATGTGTGTATAAACTATCACAAGTATCAGGACCGAAACTAAAGGGGGGCAGAGAAGGCATGCGCAACTGTCGCCAGAACGAAGGGGTGCCAAATGAAGGATTATACCCTTGGAATGGGTCATTTTCTTTTGATGGACTGGTGGCTTCCATTATTATGAAACAGCCATTATAAATGAAGTGTTAGATGAAGATGAAAGAGCAGACGTAAAAAGTTAGAACTCTGATTTTCTAGTCAGAATAGGAAAAAAATGGCCATAATTTTTTTTTCTCTTTCATCTTCACCTAATATACTTCATTTATAATGGCTGTTTTATAATAATGGAAGCCACCTGTCCATCAGAAGAAAACAAATCGGTTAAAGCGGAGACTCGGTTAAGTGGGACTCTACTGTATATTTCCTTTTTAAAATGATCTTTAGAATCTTTTTGTTGGTGTTTAGAGGGGGGGGGTCATGACCCCCCCCCCCCCGTGACCTCTTCCTTGGATCCGCCATTGTGGATGACGTAGTTCAGTTTTACATATTTTATTATGACATATTTTAAATTTTAAAATAAGTCGGCTATTAGAAAATTAGTAAAATTCTCTTTGTATATATATACTTTGCGGTAGAGCGGGGGCGCCAAAATCCGTGTTTGCCCCGGGTACAAAAAAGGCTAGTTTCGGTCCTGACAAGTATCATACATGCTTTTTTGTTGTGTATCAGAAATTAAATGTTGGCAACATTTTTCATATTCCGATAGAAGAAAAATTGTTTTTAACTGTACCGTAAAGAAGGAATAATCTATGGTCACATTTTTTATAAATTTTATTTCTTATGCAGTAATTTGAATATATACTCATTCATACACTAAAACATATTTTTTTTCATCTGAAACACAGTTTTGCTCAAACTTTTTCTGAAAGTACAAACAACCTGACTTCCAAAAGATCTAACTATGACTAGCAAGGGTTATTCTAGGCTACCCATCCAACCGCAAAAAGAATATTAGAATCATTAAAACCTGGAAACAGAAATTTATATACAACCTGACCCGATGCAAGGCTCTATTCAATAATCCCGATGTCTTTACTATTCAGAGGTTTTACTATATTTGAATATTAAAACATAAATTTTATGACTATTTGAATATTAAACACTTGTCTTTTTTTTTCTAAAAAGCATAAAACTGGTAGTACAGATATAAATGTAGGTTACTTTTCACAATTGCATTTAAACATAATTTCCTTTCCTTTTAATTTCGGATTCGGCACGTGCCGGGCCCAGGCTTGGTCTTATTCTCATTCACGGCAGTCGGGCCGGGCCTGGACCATACTTTTTTCAGAAGGCTTGGTCCGGGCCTTGTCACTACTCTTTCCGGGCCAGGCTCTGGCTTTTTTCCTGAAGGACCGGGCAGGGCCTAACTTATTTTTTCCTTACCAAACCGGGACTTGTATCATTCTTTCTAGTCTTCATGGGCCTAAATTTTCAGTCACAGTTTTGAACTAACCCGTATGAAAATCATTGTCTCGGCGTGGCCTGGTCCATTCAAAAATCAGTAAAATTTAGCATGGCCCAAAAATGTTTGCAAAAAATGCATACATTTTTAAATCGCCATTATTCTACAATTAAGCACTTAATTTTATTCTTTATAAAGAATAGTACATTTCTAGGGTTATTAAAATGTAGCTAAATTAAAAAATAGTAAAACGTGTGAAAAAGAACCTGCCTATGACGGAATCCTCTCTTAACCGCAAAAATATGTTGATCCGTACAAAATGGATGTACTAATACATGAGAAAAGAATATATAATACGTTTACACCTGTTAAGATGGGAACTTGTCTATAACGTATTTTTTTCTTTCCTATGCAATTCGGTCTTAGAAGATTTTATGGTATAACATTCTTTAGATTTTTAAGTCTCCAATACATGGAATATGGATTAACTATATTAATAATAAATGAAATATTTACATACAACAAATAGCGATTCATAAAAAATAAATAAATATCGCAATAACTTTTATAAAAATGAAACTGAAAACATGACAATAAGAATCAAAGATAAGTATTTTTGTCAGAACTCCTCGTACGAGACAAAGTTTTAACCAAATCCACGTAAAAATCAATGTTTTTAGCAATTCATTTGGGCCGGACTGGGCTCGGGCCGAGTGATTTTGACTTTTTTCCGGGCCGAACTTTTAGCTGTTATACGGGGCCAGGTCGGGCCAATAGTTTTTTCTCTACGAGCCGGGCCAATATTTTTTGTACGGGACAGGCCGGACTCGGGCCGAACTTTTAATGTTTATACCGGCCGGGCCGAATTTTTCTTCTATGTATCGGGACGGGTCCTGGCTTAGAAATTTAGGCCCATGCAGACCTCTACCATAGGCTGCATGTACAGGGACCTCCGTTCCAAAATACTGTTTCTACTACATTTCTTTCTATATATCTTATTGTAAGCTCTATTGATTTTTTAATGGATCTCTATTAGTATGTAAATATCTGATTTATTATCAATATCATTAATCCATTTACACGGCTTGGATACTTAAAAATCTGAAAATTCTATCTCGAAAAACCTTCTAAGACGGAAGCACATAGGAGAGAAAAAAAATCGTTATAGTTAAGTTCCTTTTTTATCAGGTCTGTCGTCTCTTGCATGTATATTATTTATTTTCAAACGGATTATTATATCCATTTAGAAGATCCAGCAGTGTTGCCAGATGGGCTACTTTTTTTAAATTCGGATTCTTGATTGGCACCCATTTTTCGATATGTTAAAATGCACCTTACTTAATGACATATTAATTAAAGCGAAAACAAAGGTAATTTTACCGTTTGAAAAAAGTGGAGGCAATCAAGAAAACTGAATTAAAAAAAAGTATCCCACTGGCAACACTGATATCCAGATCCACCGATCAAGAAAATTTTCCGTTTAAAGCAGGATTTCGTAATACACAGATTCTTAAAACAGGTTTTTTCAGTATTGTATGCCCTCCCAAGCCCCCTTAGAAATGCATATGTACTACTATTCTTTAAAGAGAATTTTAATTGTACAATGATGGTAATTTTAAAAAATATACTTTTGCGGAAAAAATTGTTGACCCAAGGTAAGTTGTTCATTAAACAGATTTTTGCACGAGTCACACTGGGACGGGATAATAGTTTTCATACAAGCAGGGGTGACCGGGCCAGAAAATTTCTGTCTGTGCAGACTTTTAGGAATAATAGAGCACAAACCCAAAAATAAGTCCGGTTCGGCCCGCCCTGAGCCTCCAGAGAGAGCAAGACTCGAGCACGACCCAAAAAACTGATGATCACACTCGACCCGCCCCAACTCCGTTTAGGCCTCTAAATGGCATTTGAATGGGAAAAACGTGATCTTAACGGCAGGAACAGTTTTAAATAAGTTATGAAAAAAATTGAGTTTGAGTTGTAAATTTCGTTCAAACTCGTGGATTTTTTGAGCTTTCGTTCAGTTCACGTTCGTTTATCAAAAACTGAGTTAAGTTCAGCTCAAAGTTCATAGAAATTGAACTAAGTTCGTGAGTTTCCGTTCAATGAACGCGTTCATACCCGACACTGTGCCCAACCAGCAAAATTCGCGATTTTTCCCAGCTCGATCGACAAAACTCGCCATTTTTCCGTGCTCGATCGGCGAAATTTGTATTTATTCCGCACCTCATCGACAAAATTCGCGATTTTTCCATGCTTTATCAAAGAAATTTGCAATTTTTCCGCGTCTGATCGACAAAATTCGCATTTTTTTGTGTCCGATCAGGTCAGGTCTGGTCAGGCGGGGAGGCCTACCATATGGCTTAAGCTCTGCAAGCCCCGCCCAACAGGGATACCCCTATTTATTTGAAAAACAATGATGATACAATTATTTCACAAGTGGCAACCCAATCTGTTCTGGGTGTGCCAAGAAAATTTTACAAAAATTATTTGTGATATGCCTATTAATATAATAGACAGGACAAAAAAAAAAAAAAACGTGAGGTCCTAGTAATGCCCAAGGTACAAGAGTGAATGAATTTCTTGGCTGAACTGAGTCGACTAATTTTATTAGTGAATTTTCGTCTAAGAGAGAGGTCTTAATTTTAGAACCACTAGTACCCCACGATTAACATTACATAATTTTACGTTACTTGAATGGTAGTAAATATATATATATATACAAGAACACAATGATAGAACAAGAACACAGTGCTGGTAAGAATACATGAATATATGAAATACGAGTATATACTACAACACCATTCTGTTTGACGCGAACAATTTCGCTGATCTGCGATCAACACCATTCTTCAAACATTTGCAGAGCACTAATACTATGAAGAAAAAAAAATTTGTTTTATGAAAACAAAAATTACAGAGATAATAATAATAATAATAATAAAAGAACACAGTGCAAGAAAACAGCTCTAATTTAAATAAAACGTTATTTGTATAGATGGAAAGCTGCTAGAGTTAAACTAATTATCTAAAGTTTTCCCCAGTTTATTTTTAATACATAAATGTCCTTGAGATAGTGTTAATCAAGTCCAAAACAGGGTGAGATTAAGCGTCCGGACCCAGTGGAGGAAGGTGGAAGAGATGTTGATTGTTTTCAACTAGTTTTATACAGTCAATTATTTTTTGTTGCCATGATGGGTTTTGGAGCACGATGCTGAACCACTGGTGGTTCAAAAGTGAGGTAGGTTTGCGAAGGTGGTAGAAGGATGTCAAAGTACACTCGGAGATATAATGTAGAGAATCACCACTTTGCCCACATGTGCATCTGTCAGAGTCCGTTCTTCCAAACTTTGATAAGTAGACAGGAAAGGGACCTGTTGCGAAAAGGTACAAGTTCCTATGAGGAAGCATTTTATCAAGGGACACTTTTGGTAGGAGGGAGTATGTGTATTTACCAGTATTAGAGTAGTCCCACTCTTGTTGCCATGAAGTAAGAGAGGACAACTTAAGGAGGGATTTTAAGTTGGATGCCGGATATGGGTAAAAATTTAAGTTTACTGATATAGAGTCTAATGTTGCGTCGACTGCTTCTTTAGCCAATTTGTCTGCTGTTTCGTTTCCTTGTATACCAGAGTGGCCTCTTACCCATTTGAAAAATATTATTTTTGATGTTTGTTGGAGGATTTTTATTACTTCTATTATTAAAATGTTAGTTGTTGTTATGTCTTCCAATGCTTGTATACTTGAGTAACTATCCGTGTTAATTGTTACAATATTATATGGGCTTTCTTCGAACCATTCTAGCGCCTTTTTGATCGCTAACAGATGGAACAGCCTGGAAGATGCTATTTTGAGGGTGAAGTTGAGTTTTTGAGGTGTATATTAATATCTGTTTATTGTAGGTATACACTGCATGGCCAGTTCCTGTTTTCTGACTTAGATACGTCAGTGTAGATTTGAAGATCCGATTCCACATCATGATCACTTTGCCTGTTCAAGTAGTGTACGAATGGTATTATTTGAATTGAACTTGATTTTGTTTGATACATAAATGGAAGGTGTCCGTCTATCGGTGAACCAAGACGAAGTACTCGACTCATTGTTGAGATTTGGTGAAGGAGAATTCCAAGAGGTAGAATGCCTGTTAACACACAGAGTGCTGCGTTTGATGTTTTTCGATATACACGGGAAATTACAAGGAGCATGTAGTACTGGATTGTTTAGAGAAGTTTTAGTCCATGTCCCTTCTGGAGTTTAGGAAACCATACAGAAGATGCGTGTGTTATCTTCTTTTCTATTATGTTATTATACCAGAGTTTGAGTATTGATTTTGATATGCCTCCTGAAATTGATGCAAACTTAAAAAGATTTTGGGAGATTACTGCGACTTCCTGCCTTTCGACGTGGAGGTGCGGTAAGAAAGATAGAGTTGAGTCGAGCATCACACCTAAGTATCTTATTGCTGGGAATGATTTTATGGAGTGGCCATCAATTCTAAACACTGGGGGGCTTTTTAGGTACCTAGGACGACGTAGGTGCAATACTGAGCATTTGTTGTAGGATATGGCTATGTTATGTGAAGATGCCCATCTGCTTACAAGATCTAAAGCAAAAGTACCTAATTCTTTTAGGAGTTTCCGTGTTAATCCACTTATGACCAGGAGGACATCATCCGCATATGCTACATCTGTGATTCCGTGTTCTTGAAGCAACCTAAGAAGTGTGTTTATGAAAATTCTCCACAGGAAGGGGCCAAAGCATGATCCCCGTGGACATCCTCGCAGAAACCAGTGGGTCGCCTGAGACAGCCAATGGGCAAATGCTCCTATTTTTGACAGGAAGGAACGAACTGTTCTAATGTAGGGTGAATCTATCTGTAGGTCTTCAAGTTCTTCGATTGTGGCGTCCCATGTTAGGCTGTCAAATGCGCTTTTAAAGTCTAGTGATATTAAGGAAATATATTTTTCTTCTTGCGTGTACTGATCTATGTAAGACATTACTTCTTGAATCTCTGTTTCTGTCGACTTGCCCTCGACGAAACTATGTTGTGAAGGAAGAAGTTTTTGTGTTTTGTTTAATGTATGATTGATTCTGCGAAGAAGTAACTTTTCGAAAATCTTGCCGAACACTGGGAGCAATGAAATCGGTCTATATGAGCTAGGATCTTCTGGTGGTTTGTGTATTTTTAAAAAGTAAACCAATTCTCCTATGCGCCACCTTTTTGGAAAATAATTTAACTTGAGTAATGTATTATACATGTCTATTATTACTGCACTATGGCTTTTGAAAATATTTCTTATTATTCTGTGGTCTATATTGTCCAAACCCGGTGCTTTATTTTTATCAAAAGAGAAAATTGCTACTTTAAGTTCTTGGAAAATGAAAGGCGGAGCTGTTGTGTCTGGATCTGTGTATACGTCTTCAGATTGTCCTGATGGGTCGAAAATGTTATTCGTTAACTCTTCGTAGAAGTCCAGCTTTGACTGTGTCGATGATGTTGATTCCGTCAGGGCATCTGTTTCTGATCTGTAAAAATTCTGAAATGCTATATTTTTTATCTTTCCATATGGTTCCTTTGATTTGCAGCAGAAGTCTTGCCAGGTTTTTCTTTTTGCTTCCATTACTGATTTTTTATAGAGAGCTCTCTCTCTCTTATATTTTATATAATCCTCTTCTGTCGCTATTTGTAACTTTGTTTTCCTGTATAGTGCTTTGACAAAATTTCTCTTTTTCCGGAGGTCATTGGTCCACCATCTAATTTTCGGGGTGCGTGTGCATGGCCTTTTCTTAAAGTGCTTCTCACATGTTTGGGTTATAATTTGCAGGAATTCTTCGTATCGTTTGTCGAAATCTATGGAGGTTTTTATGTCTTGAAAGTTATGTATGTATGTATCACACCAACCTTGTTGCAGCACCTTTCGTAGCTCCTATGTTTGGCGGCTAAAACTCCGTAACCAGGTAAACTAGAAGCATGATTCCGGTCTCATTCTCTTCCTCTTCATAAAACGAAATTTTTGATATATTGTGGGCTTATTTTCATGAATTTATTCAAAAGATATGGTTTTTTAAAGTTTTTGTTAATCTCGCCCCAGCGATTTTCGCTTTTCTGACTTCTCGAGCTTTTAGTACTACATACACTTGTGTTAATATTTTTATGTTGTTTTATTATTGTTCTATACTTAAATACGAGCATTTTAAGCTATTATACATGTCTCTACGACTGTAATTAACCAAGATACAAATTTTTGAATTTTTGCAGTTGTAGTGCAAAATAGCGCCATTTTCAAAAAGCCACTTTTTCATGTACTTATTGTGTATATATAACGTATTGTTAACTGTTTTTTGTTGCATGATTTGTATTCATTAGAGCTTTATCTTTCATTTAGTACTTATTTCATCAAGTTATCTGCAGTATTAAATTTTGTATGAGCATTTGATTAAGCATCACTTTTTTACTTTGGCAATTTTTTTTCCCCATGGTGGCGTCACCTCTTTTGCTAAGTCTGTAAAGTTGCCATATCTAAATATATTTGACAAACAAATGCCACGGCACTAAACTTTGAAATATATTCTTTCTTCCGTGACCACTTTTGTATAGTTTTGAGCACCCTAAGTATTTTAAATAAATTTTTCAAAAAATGCTGTTTTGACACCTGTCACGTTGGCGTTTCCTATACAAATACATGGGAAACGGCCGTTTGTTTACCTTTTTATAATAGCTTAAAAGTTATCAAGATTAACTTTTTTTGTCTAACAAATGCCATCTCTGATAACTCTAGACCTTCTAGTTTGCTCCGCCGTCACTTACGTTATTCTATGTTAACTATTAATATTTTTAAAAATTCTTTGAAATTGTGTCGTTTTGCTATCTCAACATTTTGATTTCCTCATAGGTTAACATTAGGAGTGACTTTTTTTCTAAAAATCAAAAAAATACTTAAAATTGAGTTATCGTTTAGTGTAGTGGTTTTTCGGAAAGATAAGGCTCTATTTTTTGCTCCGCCTCCATCCTCGTATTTTTAAATTGACTAGAAGTATTTTTAATTAGCTCTTAAACTTTTATATTTTGTGAAATCTCAAGATTGATTGATCGATTGATGTAAATACCTGGATTTATATCCCATATCTGAAAGGAGTTTTATTCGATGGAGTGGAGCATACGCAACTTAATTATTTTAACGAATAAGAGTATATTCACGAATACTAAGTGTCACATTTAAAGTATTAAAAAAAAAAAAAAAAAAAATTCATAGTGGCGGTTACCACTCATTAAGACAGTTTTACAGTAAAACTGAGCATTTATAGTCTATATTTACGGAGTCTCAATCTAAATACCTTCCCACCCTTAGATTCTTAGCCCTTTGAAGGTCTGCGGGTTTTAGAGCAACACGTCATTTATTTATTAATTATTCTGGTTTATCATTAAATTTTTAAGATTGTTTTTTTACCCTTAAATAATGACATTAGAGGCTCGTCTTCCCTATTCGAACTAATTTGGGCACGCCGCATCGAATGGCATACATTGTTTTTCTCTATCTTTGTCGGAGGGGGGGGGGGGGGGTATTCTTTATTTTATTTTATTTTTTAGGCACTTGTAATAACTTGTTGGAAAGATCTTGGTCTAAGCTTCTCGTAACAGTTATCAATTTTAAGTTTAATTCACTTTTGTGCCGTTAGGGGAACCCTCTGATGGATTGCGGGCTCCAGTGCAGTCGTACATTTAATTCACATTTATTTTGCTTTTTTATTAAAATTTTAAATTTGTTTTTTCACCCTTAAATATTGTGTTTAGAGGCTCGTCTTCCCTATTCGGACTATTTCGGGCACGCCGCATCCATTGGAATGCATTGTTTTTCTCTAGCTATGTCCGGGGGGGGCGGAGTAGGGGGGGAGGGGCATTTTCTTTAAATTTATTTTTATAGGCACTTGTAATACCTTGTTGGAAAGGTCTTGGTCTAAGCTTCTCGTAACAGTTAACTTTTTTAAATTTAACTCAATTTTGTGCCGATAGGGTGCGCCATAAGCCTTCAATTCTCCCCTTATTACTCTTCCACCACATGTGCAGGGATTAATAGTTTTTTTTTCTTCATTTATTAGCCTTCTAGGATCCCTTGTTTTGCCTTCCCACTCTTAATTCCCTTCCCCCTTGAAGGCCCGCAGGTATTAGCGCAGCTTCAGTTTTTTTAAACTTATTCTTTATTATTTATTTATTTATTTATTTATTGTTTTTTTATTGTTTTTTCACCCCATTTATTGTTATTAGAGGCTCATCTTCCCTATTCGGACTATTTGAGCACGCCGCTCGATTGGCGTATCTAGTCTTACTCTAGCTTAGCAGGGGAGAAATAGGGGGAAGGGGGGCTAATTCTTTAATTGTTATCCAAATTGGCACTTGTAGTACCTTGACGGAAAGGTCTTGGTCTAAGCTTCTCGTATCCGCATTCTATTCTATGATTACCTCACTTTTATGCCAATAGAGGGCACTTTCTGCTTAATTTTCGACTCTCTTGTTCCCCCATCACTTGCATTACCTGGCAGGAAAGGACTAGGACTAAGCTTCCCGTTTCTTGAGTCATTGCTAAGCTAACTTCATTTTAGTGACAATGGAGGGCGCCATAAGCCTTAAATTTCCCATTTTTATACTTTCTTACTGCCCCAATGGGGATTACAGCTTACTCAAGCGCAGCAAGGAACACAGACTTCAGTGGTGAGTCCTAATTTTACTATAATTTCCCGTATCTATTATAGCTTTAGATTAGTTTATTACTTCTTTATATAGGCTATTACTACATTCAAAATTCTTCTCACTGACTCAGAAATCCACTCACCAGGTCCACCCAATGTCATTAACTTACTACAGTGATTGTTTAAAGACTAATGTCAGTCAAAGTGTTATAATAACATTTCACATGAAAGCATAGTTGCAATTGATTTGATCTATTCACCATATGGTTTTTTGTAAATATTATTGTAAAAATTATGTAAATTTCTTTGAGTGTACACATTTAAGTGTACATATTATTAAAGCATTAACAGTGCTTCCAAGCTCGGGAAGCCAAGCCCACAATATATCCTGCCCCTTTAACTTTAAGTGTATCCCCCCGTAACTTATTATGTATTCCAAACTTCTGTACTTACTCTCCACATTAAAATAAGTCTCACTCCTTTCTCTTCCATAATATCCATCCACTCTAAGTAATATCAATAACTTTAATTTTTTTTCTCCCTCTCAAAAGTTTAATAGTTCAGTTTCGGCAATCATCTTTTTTCTTAGTCATTTCGATGATCTAGTTCACTGGTTTTAGCTATTACCTTTACTATCTTTCCTTTCTTTAAACTAGACCGGAATGTGCTCTAGCAATGCCTGGTATCTACTATTAGATAGCATTATCTCCAAATTTCTAAAAGCTAGTAAACAATTGTTATTTAAATAATCATTTCGAAGGAAAGAAGAATAGGCACAAACGCTGAGAAAAAGTATCTGTGGCCACTATTTCTGTACTCAGCTTAAGCTTATACAGTAAAAATGAGTATGTCCTCAGAAAATGAAAATGAATTAAATATGTCTAATATTCAATCACTGACCCCAAAACGCCTCAGAAATCGCAAAGGAAGATTATCAAGATCTTACCCCTCCTCCTCAGTGGAGGATCTAACAAAAAGTATAAAAACACCTTCACAGTCAGTCATTAAAAGGAGATCGAGAAAACCGCCTACACCAATACAAGGCAACAAATTACAAAATTTTGACACAGCAATGCAAAAAATCATGAGCATTGAGGAGAAGATAGAAATGATGGACAGATTACTACGAAAACATGATGGAAAGTGCGAGATAGAGGCAGCAAAATATCGAGAAAACATCCTCCAAGAGTTAAAAGAAAACAACATTAAGTATGAAAAAGTAAAAACAAATTTAGAAAATGAAATATTCGAAGCAAATGAAGCCCTAGAAAAGGAGAAAAATTTGACACTTAAACTACAACATTTAATAATGGAGAAAGAAAAAGAAGTAAATCACTTGAGGGAATATAGTGAAACCTTGAAAGGAGAAATGGAAGAAAAAATAAACAAAATAAAAGGAGAGCTCCATCAGCAAATAACAGAAAATCAAGATACCATAAGAATGAAGGACCAGGAAGTGCAAATGCTAAAAGAAAAAGCACAAAACTATATTAAATCCAGAATAGAAGAAAACTTTGGAATATTGGAAATCGTAGAAACAATACTGCAAGAAAAGAATATAACCATGGAGAAATCAAACATTAAATTTATACAAGATGAAATAAAAAAGCTCTTGTATACGTTAGAAATGCAAACAGAGAAAATAGGAGAAAAAGAAAACCAAATTAAACAGCAGCAAGTATATATAGAAACGACTCTCCACTCCCTGGCGAGAGAGGAAGAACTAAAGCATGAAATACAAACAAACTTTCAACAGCAGGAATTAAAAATCCAACAGATATTAACGTTGATAGGAAATCAGAAAAGTGATGAAATCTCAAATCAACAAACAACATCAATAATCTCCCAGGATGATGCTGACGCTGCCAACTCAACCTCCTACTCAAAAATAGCACAAAAATCAATTCCCCAACATAATCAAGCCCATCAACAAATTTCAAGGAAAATGCCACAAATGTCTAAATCGGCAATATTATTAACGAGGATGAAAGAAACAAAAATGACAACGAGCATATTAAGGGGGATTGTGGATAGAGAACTAAAAGGAGAAGCAAAACTACCAAAGCTCTCCTGTACAATATCAAGAGATAAAAACTCCTTTATAATAAAAGTAACAACATCAAAAGAGGTAGATGACACACTAAATATCTTGCAGAAAAACGAAAAATTACAGAGCTTATTAGAAATGAAATTCTTAGGGGAAAAAAGGAAAAAGATAATCATACTTGGTATTCCACAATATGTACAACATGAAGAAATACAAGATATACTAAAATCGGAATTAAACCACGACATAAAAGATAATACTCAAAAGGTAATTTCACGACCAAAAAACAAATTCTATCAATTAATGATAGAACTAGAAGAACGAGAAGCATTTCAGTTACTAACACAAGGTAGAATCTTTATCGGCTTAGCATCTTGTAGAATATCACACTACACTACACTCATAAGATGTAGTAACTGCCAGCTTTTCGGACATCCAATAGAAAGATGTCGAAGAAAACAGACATGCGAATATTGCATGCATAACCACAAATCAGATTACTGTCCTAAAAAGCGTACCCCAGAACAGCACCAGTGCGTAAATTGTTTCAACTCAGTGGACAATTTTGGTAACCGCTTTGAATACAGGCATAGTGCGTCGTCGAGCCAATGTCAAGTTTTTCAAAACCTTTATTATAATAGAAACCAACGTCTAAACCTTTCACAGGCGCAATATTCAACATAGAGAACATTTCCGATATCTCCAAACCCTCTTCTTCAGCATCATCATCAAATATCAACAATAACACCAAACAGCCAATTTCCATAAATACTTTAACAATAGCCCAGATTAATCTGCAAAACAGCAAAACGGCGACAGCATATTACATACGTCATGCAATAAAGGAAAAAATAGATATATCCTGCCTCCAAGACTACTATATCTCAGATAATCGCCCTTTAGGACTACCACTTTCAACACCGTATTACTTCTCAGTAGCAAAAAATTGCTGCATTATAATACTAAACCCTTCAATTAGCCATATTCAAATTAAGAAAAACAACCATTCAGTCTTCATCAACATTCAATTAATAAATAATTTATTAACAATAGGATCACAATATTCACCCCCGTCAACAGATTTACAAAATGATCTTAATGATTGGCTAGAAGTAAAAGGCTCCAGCAGTTTATTCTTATTGGCTGGAGACCTAAACGCACACAGTGCCTTGTGGGGTTACAAAAAAGATGATGACAAAGGGCAAAAATTAATATCGCATATGGCAACGAAAAGACTCTTGTTACTAAACGATCCCCATAGTTTACCAAAGTATGAATTAATTAATAAAAAGGACAATACAACTTTAAGAAAAGGCTGGCCCGATGTTACACTATCATCAATGTCACTGTTCCCTTTACTGGACAACTGGATGGTACACCCAGATATGGACTTTGGAGATCATAGACTGATCACATCGAGCTTTAATATTGAAATCCCGCAGTTACCAAACAGAAGATATCGAACAAAACAAACATCATTTAAAAAATTCAACGATAAAATTAAAAAAGAATTAAACCAGCAAAATTTCAACTTCAAAAATATAAAAACCACTGAGGAATTTGAAGAAAAATATGAAGAATTTTACCAACTACTTAAAAGAACATGTGATCAGACACTCAAGAAAAGAAAAAGCACTCACCAACCGAAGATAACATGGTGAAACGATGAGCTACGCACAAAACGTAATTTAGTTAGGGCACTAAGAAGAAAAACAAAGCTCCCGACAGCTACAGTACAAGATATAATTAAATTTAAATCACAAAGAGCCATGTATAAAAAAGCAATTTTGAACGTGAAAAAACAGGCATGGACAAGATTTTGTACACAATCCAAAAACCCTTATGGAAAAATAAAAAAAGTAGCTTTTAAAAATTATCATAATCGAGAACTGTATTCATTAGAAGAACAAGAGGAAGAAACGGAAACAGCAGAAGGATTCTACGAAACTATAACCACAGAAATATTTGGCCAATCAGAAATGCCAGCGGACTCAATATTTAACCAGCAGAAGGCAGAGGCAATTGAAAATTTTACTTTAAAAGAACTTAAAAATGTCATCTACTCATTCAACAGGAACAAAGCCCCGGGGCCCGATGAAATTGATCATAACATAGTACGACAATTATTCAAGCATCATAAGTTTCTCTTACTAGAAATGTACAATGTTCTGCTATATTTAAATTACTTCCCCAAAACATGGAAGATTGCAGAATTGGTTTATTTCATAAAGCCCTCTAAAAAACCAAACATCGCATCTTCGTATCGGCCAATCTCCTTACTGCCAATCTTCGGTAAAATATATGAAAAACTATTATTAAAAAGGATAAACTTTAACTTATGCAGCCAAAAAGAACTACAAAAATCACAACATGGCTTTCAAGAAGGTCGTTCGACGGAGTCAGCGATAGCCGAACTTTTCTCATTTATAAATCTGCTCAAAGAGAAAAATAATTATGTTTCCCTAATATCCCTAGATTTCAAGAATGCATTTGACCGACTACCCTGGCCAGAGACCTTAGAAGAATTAAAATTCCTAAAACTAAAACAAGCATTAATAAACATAGCAGCATCATTTCTTTCAACAAGAGGAGCAATGCCGAATTGGCTGTCAAAAAAGATCCACTGGTTTAGAAGAGGTTGCCCACAGGGGTCCTGTTTTGGACCTTTTTTTTGGAGAATATTCCTGAATAAATAACTGAGAATATTAAAGAAACATGGCTTTAAGATAATAGCATATGCCGATGATCTTCTTCTAATTATTTTTGGCCAAACAAGAAGACAGTTGGAGCAGATGGGAAGAGAGGTACTACAAATAATAAGTGATTGGGCGAAACAAACGGATATGAAGTTCTCATATGACAAATGTGTAGTGTTAAATCTTCGAAGACCACGTTTCCTGAAGAGAGGACCAATATATAAATTGGATGGGCACTCCCTTAAATCTGAAAATACAATAGACTACTTGGGCTTAACATTGGATAAAACACTGTCTTTTCTTCCGCACCTGAATAAAAAACGTATAGAAATTAATCAAATATCACAAAATCTTCTAAAATTCGCCGCTGCATATGGAGGCCTTTCGAAGCAAATTTTAAAAATCTGGTACTTACAAATATTAGAAAAAAAATATCCTATGCCGCTTCATGTTGGTTTCCACACCTACCAGTCTCACATGGCTACAGGCTACTATCGGCAATTCAGACACAATGCCTTTTGCTTCTGTCGAGAACTTATAGAAAATCATCAACGGCAGCTTTGAATGTATTGTGCGGCATTCAACCATTGGCGATCCAATTAAATACATTAGCAATTTCAGGACAGGTCCTACGTCTGGGGATTCCAATAGAGGACAACTTTCCAGTCTTCTATCAACCGAAAATATCCTCATCCATACCTTCCCCACATCAAGATTATCTTTTACTACAAGAAGGAGTTCCATCCACTTCAACAATAAATATATACACTGACGGCTCAAAATCAGATGCTGGCACAGCGTATGCTTTCTGTGTTTATAAAGAAGGGAAATGCATCCATACTCATCAAATAAAGTTACAAATATCAAATTCAATCTTTCAAGTTGAACAACTCGCCATATTAGATGCAATATTATGGGCAGACTCCTCAGGGGACGGGAACTTCGTCATTTACACAGATAACCAGTCAAGTCTTGCATTATTGGAGAACGCTTTTAGTACAGATTTTATCACATCAAAAATTATAATAGCCTTACAGAAAACATCTAAATCAATTAAATTTCAATGGGTTCGGGGACACACAGGTGTTAAAGGAAATGAACATGCAGATCAACTAGCCAAAGATGCAATAACAAATATTAAAGTCCGAGAAATATTTCATCCATACCCAGCTTCACACCTTAAAAAGAAATTGAAAAAAGAAGCCATAGACAAATGGCAGCAACAGTGGGATTATGGTACCACTGGCAGATTTACTTACAAATTATGTCCAAAAGTATCAACAGACTTCATGTTAGTACATAGAAACCTGTATATCTTCTCAACTAATCATGGACCCTTCCCGTCCTACCTATTCAAAATAAATAAAGCTCCGTCGCCACTGTGTACCTGTGGTGAAATTGGTAACTCTCTTCACTATGTGCTCAGCTGTCCATTAACATCAACCCTCCATATCCGTAAATCAGCCACAATAGAACATCACCATTGGTTCAAATTTGTGCTGAAAACACCAATGCTATATACTAAAATAATAGATTGTGTGCGGTTACTAGAAAACAATCAACAAATTTTTCAAAACCCACAAATGCCAATAGATGAACAAGATTATCACTAATGAACAGAAACATGAACTTCAGGCCAAACAGTGCCTAACTAAATCGAGAATATAAAATTTAGAAAACTCTTGTACATAGAACAGCCATACACTCAGGTTATCCATAACCTTAAAGTTATCTCACAACAAAACACTTGAACTCATGATAATAACTATTAAACTAATGCACCTGAGAATATGTAGAGCTTAAGAACATCTTATTCATCTGCTGCTATTTGTAATTAATCAATCATATTCGTGTTGAAAATAATACACATTTTCGTCTGTAAAGCGCTCAGCTCATCTGTTCTATTATTACTTTTATTATTATATTTATAATTACTATTATTATTATTTATACTATTACCTTTATTTCTTATTGTTAAAACTATTGTTAAATATTGTAATTTTTTTTTTTTTGAATAAACTTGCAACGCGGGATCTGGAAGCCTATGCCAATGGTGGGTTATCCCGCGTTGTAGAAAATGTAAAATGTCTTGAAAGTTAAACTTACTTTCTTTCAGTGATTTTGAAAGGTCTTTATTAAATTTCTTGAATGATACATCTTTTGTTCTATACCTTCTTTCTGGTAGTTGTGGTATTTGTGAATCTATTTCTGTTGTTATCAAACGGTGGTCGCTATATTGCAGATCATCCTCAATTGACCAAGATTTTATTAGGGGGAAGAAATTCAAGGATGAAAGAGTAACATCCGGCCAGCCTTTCTTAGGTTTGATTCGAACGTTGAGTGACTGCTTGGATCGTTAACTGAGATGAGATGATACGTCCCATTTGAGTGAGAAGATGGTGACCTCTGCTGTCATCTCTAGGATAGCCCCATAGAGAGCTGTGACCATTGAAGTCTCCCAGCAAAAGAAAATTCTTGCTTTTGCCCTGTAAAGACGACCATTCTTGAAGATCTGCATCTAAGTCCGCAGAAGGTGGAGAGTATTGTGAGCCTAGAGTTATATGACCTTTTGTTGTTAGTATATTTACAAAGACAGTGTGATCATAGGCTTTTATCTGTATGTGTTGAATGTTTTGGTATAATATTACAATAAAACAGTTTTTTGTGTTTGAGCTGTAATATGGGAGCGTTGACGGGAGGCCATGTGGACGACCCTCCGACAGATTGCAGTCCTGGACACAAGCTATACTATACTTATTTTTTAGAAGAAAACGGAAAAGTGAGGCAGTCACTGATTTAATCTTCTGAAGATTTATTTGAGCTACTAAGAACGTGATGAACTTGAACGAGTATCGGCAAGTTTTGTTCTGTAGTATTTGCAGCGACTGCTCGAGGCAGCATGCGTTATGTCGAACTTTTGACCATCTGATTGGTTTGCTCTAATGCAGTTGATGCAGCTATGTTTGTTTTCTTTTCCTATGTTTGTTTGCAGGTTGCCCCCCTTTTACACTTCGGCAATCATGAATACCTATTTTATCCAGACCCAAGTCATGCATCTCTTTTTACACTTGTTGTGTTTGAAGCGTTTGATCTTTCCTTCTTATTGAGTGTTTCCATTGGAGGTTTCTGGAGATTTTTAGAGTAGGATATTTCATCTGACGGTGGACCAATGTCCTTTGATATATTTCTATGCTGTTGTATTAGACCGGACAAGTGATGCCTTTGTTCGTCAAAGAGTATCTCTAACTGGTTCTTCAAAGATATTTCATGACTTTCTTTTTCATGTTGACTTTCTATGTATGTTTGTTGCTTATCATAATCTTCCCGTATTCTTATTAATTTCATGGATTTATCTTCGGTTATTTTTAATAGATCATTTATATTAGATGTTAGGTCATTTACCGTTTTCTTCATTGGGTCATCGGCATTCATTGAATATTGCAGAAGATCTTGAAGGTTGGTTGTTATTTTTCCCCTTAAGTATGAAGGGCTTATGCTCTGTGTCTGTTGTAATTAATCTGTTTGAGACTCTATTACTTTTTCTTTTTCCCTGAGTTTTAAATTTAATTCTTCAATCTCATGTTTAAGAAGCTGTATTTCTTGTGTTCTTACTTCTACTGCCTCCTTTGAATCATCATTCTGAGTATGTTGTGTTTGTTGTTTTTCCGTTTCATTTTCTTCGGCATTTTCTTTGTCTGTCGTGTGCAGAATAGTCTCCTCTTCTTCTGGACCGATTGTGTCCGATCAACAAAATTCGCGATTTTTTCCAGCCTCATCGACAAAATTTGCTATTTTTCCGCACCCGATCAACAAAAATCGCGATTCTTAAGTGACAGACGAAATTTTCAATTTTTTTTCCGCGGCAAATTGACAAAATTCATGCTTTTTTTTCCTGCGACCTATGGACAATAGTTGCAATTTTTTTCAGCTATAAATTGACGGCGGGCCACACGTTAACACGTTGTGGTCCACTTTTGGCCCGCGGGCCACAGGTTGTGCATCCCTAGTCTAAATGAACTTTAGAGCTTTCATTGATATGTTTAACGTCGAAAATTGTGTCATACGTATATTTAGATTTAAATTTAACTGTATTCAACTTTACTCAGTCTATCTTTTTACAGGACATATTAGAATAATAGCTGAAAATGAATATGGATTCAAACATGCGGTTTTATTGACGGTAGTACGTTACAACCAAATATAAAACAACAAAAATAATTTTTCTGCTAGACTATTTTTTTTTAACAGAAAGAATAAAAATATTAAATTTTTGAAGCATAATCAAGTTGTTAAAATCATATTTAGTACTTGTGATAATGAGTACCAATATAATCTGTCCTTTTTAATGTAAGAAAAAAACTACCCATATTAATCTTTTTGCAAAAAGTATTGTTAGCATAGCAAAAATAACGAAAACATCGAAAACATAAAAGAATTATACAACAGCAGTCGTATTTGTTTAACCACTTCACTCCCAGGCTTAATTTTGCTGGTCAATGGCTATATACAAGGCTGTGTGGTGTAATATGTTTGCCTCTTAAATCATTTAATAACTTCCGTGATATAGTAGTAAGGAATTTAAAGTCGTTAAAGGATTTAAACAATTATCATTATACGTATAAAATAATATATAAAACTTGCACATTATATACATATACTGATATACATACATACAGTATATGCATTGATCAACTGAGTATGATATTCATCAAAATGACTTCTACTGCGAAGTCCTGGAAAATCTTAACAACCAGAACACATTAGCCTAACATGTTTAGTTGCACAAATATGGCATCGCTTTTGGGGACGTTTCTTTCGATCTGCACTTGGAATCTGAACACGTTTATGGAGAAATTTAGTTTCGTGTCCTTTACCGCTACGAGCAGAAAACATTTCTTTATAACTCTCACTGCACTCTATAAGTATTTCTTCGGAACATTTTATAATAAAATCGTTGAGCCTAACATATATTGGTGTACGTAATGGTCACTGATTACTGAAATGAGAGGAAGTACGCAGCGTACGTCCTGGGAGTGAAGAGGTTAATCTATGCGAGTTTCTTTTTCTTTTCTTTTTTTTCTTTTTTTTTTCTTTTTTTTATATGTAACGTGCATTATAAAACATAGTAGTAATATAACACACATTTAAAAACTCACTAACAGGTATAATCATCTTTAATCATAATTTTATGACGTATCTCAGCATCCTGAATTCTTCTATGTATCTCTCTCTACTACAATAAAAAATACACGAAACGAGAGACAAAGAATGTTAGAACACGGGATCAAAGAAGAATTGCAGTGTTGCTAAATTTGGAGGTTTTTTTTTATTATTCAAATATCTATCACTATTTTCGAAATGTCCCTTTAATTGATCTGTTATTAAATAAAGTAAATATTAGTATACAGAAACAGTGCTTTTTATATGAATAAAAAAATCCGCTAAAATGGAAACACTGGAGAAGAAAGAAGGAATTCGCATCTTCACCAATGAATTCGCGTCTTAGACGTGATTTTTTACCACAAAGGACCGAAAAAGTTTCGCGTATTAAGCGGGATCGCGTAATAACCGTTCGCGTCTTAAACGTGATATTTTTGCTTTAGTCTTACGGGCGATGTTCAAGAGAGTGGAAAAATCCCCGTATTAAGCGGGATCGCGTATTAACGGTGAGCGTCTTAACCGGGTTCCACTGTATTAATTTTATTAATATGACTTATTTTATTTATTTTTTATTTATTTATTTATTTTTTTTCTACAAACTTACTATGTCAAAATTCAAAATTTTATCAGCATTGATAGTATTAAAATATGTTGTACCACGGTATTATATACTCCTTATATTTTAATTACAATAAGAGTGCAAAAGAAATATTCATTTTATTTGCAATGCCTTCAAACCACATAAAATGCATAAAAAAGCATAATTTCAACAGAAATATTCTTTGTTTACATTAATTGCCAATAGATGGCACGAAAATAATATTCAGCAATGAAGCAAATCAATGCATGGAAGGTCTTGATTTATATTGGCTAATTTATATAATTTTAACTTTGAGCTTAAAACATTATAAGTGAATAGGTTTTAAAGGTTTTAGAGAAAACGAAGAAGAATAGATGTAATACAAATCAAATTATTGGTATAGTTCCAGAAGTTCTTATTCGGAATAATTTCGCCTAACATGGCCGTCATAAGTTCTTATTCGGAATAATTTCGCCTAACACGGCCACTATAAGTTCTTTTTTTCTGGAGGATGAGAAGACCCGGAATCGCCACCTTAGAGTATTATATAAATAGATATATTTTTGCTTCAAATACTTATTTCTGTTTATAGCAAAAAAAGAAAAATTAAGTACCATATATTATTTTCTGTGATTACTTTCGGAAAAAAAAATTGAAACTATAATTTATCTGAAGGAAAAAATAATACGGCATAATCTCACAAGGTTCGAAAATGAAGTACGGTTATTAAAATTTTCGTCCAAAATAATTAACTGTACCGCTTATCAGTCTTTTTACAAGTAATTTGAAGCATTTTGATTCATAATACAACGTTGCTGTTGTGTTTTCTCTATAATTTAAATCACGAGCCAAATTTAAACAAAACAAAAACAAAAGGTGTTGTCAATACTGGGAAATCATTGGTATAAAAAATGAAAAAGCGCAGGTTAAACAATTTCTAATTGAAGGAAAGAGCAAAATACCTATTTATCGATTAATTAAGAGACATAAAGAAAATAAATGCAAAAAGTTAAAGGGCATACACCATCTAAATCTATATAAAAATCACTTACAAAGTTAAGAATCTCTTCCATACATGCAAATTTCCACCCGTGCAGCTACTAAAAAGTTGAACTCAACGCAATCAACTTTAAGGTATATTAAAATGAAAAAAAAAACAACAACTTGGAGATTAGTGAATTTTTAAAAAAGAAATGCAAAATGTACGGAGAATCTGGGTAAACGAGCAAAATCAACGTGTCGCATCTACAGAAAAATACTTGGAAAAACTCTAATGTTGGATGAAGAAACTTATGTGCCCAAAGGTCCAAATTATATACCAGTCCGTAATTATTTCCATATTTCTACCCCAAAATAGGTTTATTATAGTCATAAATAATTAAAAATTCTCAAAAAAGGTACAAGTCAGAACTGTACTCATTTGCTTAAAGGTGCACATATGAGTATATCATATTAACCATTTATCTATTTACAGTACTTATAAGTACCATCAAAATAACTTGATATAAAATTAATTTAATACATCGATTAGTAGTAATACAGTTTAGAATGAGTTATAGATGCGTTACTTTATCTTGTTCCAGAAGCATTATGGGTTACAGAAAACAAAAACATTTTTAAAAAGATGATTTCTTTTTGCCTTTGTATCTTTTGAGATTTCTTGGCGTTGGGGGGGGGGGGATTTTTCAATTCGGAAATATTTCTATATTTCTATTGTAAGAACATTATATTTGTACATTTCCTAATTCTCCAATCTGCAAAATACTAAGAAAAAGATTTAAAATAAAAGATTTGAGTGGGTTTATCAATATTGCACAAAATCCCTACAAATTCATTTTTAATTAATCCTTCTAGAATCCGTCTAAAATTTTTTATTAAATGATTATGTAAATCTTCTAATGTCGTTTCAAAAATTCACGAAAAATACTTTAGAAGATAAAATTTTCAATGTATTCATAATTCAGTACATAAAGGGTTAAATATCTTAAAAATCCAGTAAAAGCTGATCAGATTTTAAAAGCTTCCAAATCACGAACTTCGAACGTTTTCAACCGACATACTCGGCTATCTTCTAGGAAAATGTAAATCCTTTTACTTTTCCTTGATCGTCTTCGAGATTCAGCCGAGATAGACCATTCCAGGCCAATTGTAGAGCGGAGGATAAAGGAAGATGAAAAAAAAATTGCATTTTTATTTCGACAAAACATGCTTGTATCTACGAGGGCAAGTCAGTAAGTAGGTCACAAAAGCCAATAAAAAAAGGGGAAACCAAGATACATAAAAAGGCATGTTTATTTTTCTATATAATCGTCATTTAGATTGATACATTTGTCCCATCTCTTTATGAGTTTTCTAATACCTGCTGCATGGATTACACTCTTTGGATTACACTCTCAGACATCAGTCGCTAATGCTGTCTGTTGTTGTTCGCCTGTCAGCTCTAAGCATTTCCTCAACCTTCCGCACTGTTTCTTCTGTCGCAATCTCTACAATGCGACCACTTCGTTCTTCCTCAACGACTTTTGAATGCCCTTGCTCATCTTATACAACTGTTGTCTCATAAATTCGAAACTGACATCTTACAGTTGGACGATTCTGTCACCTATTGGCATATTTTGAAACAATTTAGTTACAATTTCCGACCTCTCATATCGGTTTCTGACCTACTTACTGACATTCTCTCGTATTTTCTATAAAGTCTATCCAAATCCCATGGCTGTCATACGACAATCACCATTACAAACAGTTTAATTTCTAGAAATTATCTAAAGAGATTCTCTTATAATAGCTTCTTAGTAATTATTTGTACGGAAAATAATTTTAGATTTATTAAATTCTACTTTTATAGGCTATGTTTGAGTTAATCTTGCTAACGCAATACAGGGTCCATTCAGTCTGAAGTCTGCTTCATGTTCCTTTATTTAGTCATAAAGCCAATCGAAAGCAAAAGTATTTCAATAAATTTTTAATTTGACATGCTCTATATCAGGATGGGGCGAACCTATGGCACGCGTGCCGAATTTGGCACGTTAGAAAACTTCTCTGGCACGCGAAAAAACTTAATAGAATATATTCTGTTTATGGAGAACAATCCATTTTATGTTGTTTTTCTTTTTTAGAAAAAGAATAGTTTTGTGTTCCAGGTTTATATTTTACTTTAAAATAATCAGTTACTTTTGAATGAATTAAGATATTGAAAATTACAATGAAAGAGTCTCGTAGCATCATTGCAAACCATTCAACATACAGTGTTTTCCAAGTCATTTTGCTTTTTTATCAAATTTCAAACGTTTTATTTTTGAAAATTGAATTTTAAGAAATAGTTTGCATAATAATTGTACCTAATTGACACGCTTTTTACTTCAGATTAGGTTTTATTTTAGTTAACTTCAGGATATTAATTTATTTTAGGTTTTATTATATTTAGGTTTTAATTTTGAAAATTGAATTTTAATTGTTAGTGTAAATAGTTATGCATCTATTAAGGACCTGAAGAACTAAAAATGATCTGATTTGGAAGTATACAATAAAAGAAAAAATCATTTATAGATTATTAATACAGAATTCAATGCAACATGGCTATATAGTTGAGCACATACAGTAAAATAAATAAGTTAGGAATCGAATTTAGTATAACTGTAAAAATATTTAAGTAAAAATTTGATAAAAACTAATTATTAGTTTTTATCTACGTTAAAATGTTTCTGTCACGTTAGAATATTGGTACATAATAATTTAAAAATTATTTGAACGCATACTCAAAAAGGTTCGCCAACCCTGCTCTAGATGATGCTGGAAGTGTATCAGAACCATTTGTTTGTGAAAGCTTTTTGAATGCTAAAATTTATCATGAGCAGTGGTATACAAATTATTTCATGCCTTTTATTAAGAAGCATTATAGAAATGAGAAAATAATTTTTTGACCAGATATGGTTTCTCCACATTCTACAAAAAATATAACTGGTTATCAGAAATCTAAAAACATTGAATTTATAGAGAAATCTGAAAATGTGCCTAATGTTTCTCCCGCTAACGGGATAGAAACATTTGGGCATTGTGTAAAGAAGAATATAGCACAGAAAAAAGTTCCCGGATTTCGCCGAATATGGAAAATAAATAAACTTTAAAATAATTTAGAAAAAAGAATTACAGTTAGATTGGCTCTACGCACTGTCTACTTCGACTGATACTTTCACACCCAGAAAAGACTTTTTGCTTTGAAAAGAATGAAACGAAATAGACTGATTCTGTCATGATAAAAAGATGTGACGTTTATCGTCAATGACAGAAAAATGAAAGTGGGGCATTGTGTCTCCTAGTATTATGATTTTAAACTTGTATATATGTAATATAATTGTAAATTTTTTTACTTCCATTAAAATGTTTCGTTAACGCTGTTCTCAACTGCTCTGCTCAACAAGCGCAAGACGTTTTGACACATTTATAAATTCATTTTTTAACGGAAAGATATAAAATTGGAAAGCCTGACCATGGAAGCGATTTGGTATCTAACTGTGTTTTCCATTTTTTGATCAATCAATTACCTATTGAGTTATAAGCGATTTTGATCATGTGACACGTCATTTTTCTCCCCTTACTGACTGGATTTTCTTCTTTCGTTCGGAAGTTCAGTTCAAAATGCTAACTTTAACAGTATTTTCTGAAAGATCTATTGCGTTTACAAACGGAAAAAACAGTTCTATGACATAGTTTCTGAATAACAACACCTTCTAGTTTCATGCGTTTCTGAACAAAAATGAATTAGAACTTATGTCAGAAATTTGACCTTTTGGAATTGAGAACAGCCTTAAAGAATATTGGACGCCAAGATTTGCCGACTTTTGATTTCGATATAGTGATGCCTATTTACTTTTTCTTCAGTTTATATATTAAGATTTTTTGATTTACTATTCGAATACTCGAAACTCGAAGTATGATATTATGTATGAGTTGCATTTTATTTCCATTCAGTAGCACGTGAACATGAGAAAAGGTGATGCATCATCCTCATAAAAAATTCCACCCAACAGCTTACAAAGAAATAGAAGAACCGAGTTCTGTTTAGTTATAGTTTTGTAAAAGACCATTTTTTAAAATACATTGTATTTTATTGTACAAAAGCAACTCGTTTCTATTTGCAGAATCAATTAGAGCAAATCATCGTTTAGACGACGATCGTTTATCCGCCGTTTATATTTATACGACGTTTTACTGTGGTCCAAATTCATTCCTATTCGTTTTAATGTAAAACTATATCCTTTATACGACGCACAAAATCGTTTATGCGTCGGTTTTTCGTTTTTGTACACGTTTATCTTTGTTTATTTTTCTTGTGTATTTTAAGACCGGGTCGAATTTGCCAGCTATGAATGCCACCAAAGAACGTGTTTAAATGTACCTCACATGATGACAATGTGGGCTGGTGCAACACCGGCGTTATTACCGGTGTAATAGCGCCGGTGTTGGCTGGTGTGGGATTAGTCGTAAAAACCAGTTTACGCGTAACGGAATACACTGGGATGGGTTATTCTTTTTGCGGGGATGGTCAGCTTTCTCGGCCTGTTTTATTGTTACACGGTACATTCTTTGCTTATCAGCGCACTAACAGTACAGATCGCTTTTTTTTTCATTCTTTATTTTTCGTACAACAGCTTTCAGGTCCTTGACTCATTGCGCAAATCAACGTCAGTCTTTTCGTCAAACAACCATAGACATTTTTTTCTGTAATACTGCGTAAAATGGTCAAAAGAAAAAATAAAGGTACGTTCATTTAAATTGCTTACTGTATTTTCCTCTTTTTTTTTTTTTTTTTTTTGGTTATTTGTTTGTTTTGATTTGTTTAATTTATAAATGTATGTAAATGAACACGTTAAACATTAAAATTAAGTTAAAACAAAATTAATTCCAGTTTTAGTAGTGAAAATCGATTATACACGTTTTTTGTTAATCCCTTCGGCGTCGTATAAACGATGCTCCACTGTAAATCTACTTGTTGTTAAAACCCTTTTTAATTAAAAAGAGAGCTTTTAAGATATAACACATCAGATTCCACAACCTTCTAGCTGTGAAATAGTTTATCCAGAAACATATCCGAAAATTTTATTTAATAAAACAAATATTTAGTAGGAGTTTATAAAATCAGATGTAGCTCACATTATAAAAGAAATGTCTTTGAAATTTTGCGTCCTCTTAAAAATGTAGCAAACTACCTATCTCGGACGACCAAGAAAAAAAAAATAACAGCGTACAAAAATTAATATAATGCATCCAACCGCAGTTAACCTTCATTATTTTTTATTCGATATTCTTTTAAAATGTTTCTAGATTTTTATGAATTTAGATAAAAAAAATATGAGTTTACAAACCAACTTCTTAATTTTATCACATTCAGCTGAATTTTACTGTATTTGATCAACTTCCGCTTTTTCTCTCAGGTCCATTGGACTCGTATGGTAGGCGAAGGGTTAAACATTGTTTCATGAAGAAGTCTGAACAAAACTATTCTATTTTCCAATAGTTATGGAAGTTTTATGAGTTAAATAAATTACAGTTTCTCAAATCAAACATACAACAAACTTTTATAGCCTAAATTTTGAATACAAAATATACAGAACAACATGTATAATAATAATTTGATTTTTAGATAATTTTTTTAATTAAAAATGATTTAATAAATCGGTAGTTAGGGCTCTTTTTTCAAAATATTTACAAGAATAATTAGATTAATTAACAAAGAATACTGCTATGAAAATCTCACGAATCTTATATCCTATCTGTAACCGAGAAGTGTTTTGTAGTTGCAAAATTTTTGTATACTATTTTTTAATAGGAAAAAAGCTACACCTAGGTAAAATGGTTGAGAAAATAATCAAAATGAAAAAAATATTTAGCTTCGACTGTTTTCCTGTGCTTTCTAAATAGGATTGAGTAAATTATTTAGTCTGAAAAGTGCAATCTACTTTTATTAAAAGACGAATTAAACAGATTTTACATTGAATTTTCTTTAATTTTCCTTAAAAGTACTGCCAGGATATAAAGGGATAGCGTGTAGCAGTTAACACGAACAATTAAATGTGCTAATCAATAATAATAAAAAAAAGTCCTTTCGGCCAGTGCCGGGAGGAACAGGTAGCTTCAAATTTTTTGGTTGTAAAATTTTTCAAGCTTTACTCGAAGCTAATTTTACTCAAATTTTAAGAAGCTAAAATGAGACGAATTTGATAAGAGAATATTCGTCAATACTGAAGTTGAATGTGAATTACGCCAAATTAGTAAGCTACTAGCCGCCCTTGGAGACAGGTTTGGTCTCCCTAAAATTTATGTGTGGGACAGCATGTTAAGCATTGTATCATGTTACTTTTATTCATAATTTACTTGGACTCCCTTAAATATAATTAATATAATCCCTTAAGCTAATATTAGTTTTTGTTGCATTAAAATATCTCAACTTGTTGATATTCTGTAAGCAAGTAAACCCTATTGGTGTACAATGGAAGTCTATGGGAATTTGGCAAAATATTAGAGATATCGGCAAGTCGGCGTCACTTTTGGCCACTAATTTTGGTCGCCAAATTTGATGATATATCGCCAAGTTGGCGACGAAACAGAGTCCCTCCTATGGTAATCCCCTTTATAGGTATGGAGATGCATTAAATTCTGTTCAATAACCAATTGCCGCCATTTTCAAACAAGATGGCGGATGAAGCCAAAATGTCAGTCACCTTAGAAATTCAAATTGCTATATGACAGCCATCGCTTTTTAAATTTTTAAATAAAAAAAAAAATTAAATGGCTGCCATTTTAAAACAAGATGGCGGATGAAGCTATCCAACGAATTCGGTCAACACATTGGTATATACTATGCATTAATTAATTAATTAACTATTAATTTCATCCAAATCCGTTTGTAAATGCGAGAGTTATCGCATGACAAAAATCAAATATATGTACATGTTACAGCTGAAGCAAGAATGAAGGGTAAACCTAGATTTAACCGGTTAAAGTGAGGATTACACAGACCTTGCGGATAAAGCCCGAAGAGTTCCCAACGCTTCCATCTTTAACCGGTTAAAGCTAAGTCTAACCAATCTTGGTCGGTTAAAGCCGAAATTATTAAATTCTCATATCAAATGCAGTTATAAAAACGATTATATCTATTATTTTTTGTGGGGTCATTACTGGAATTTTGGACGTTTTGATATATTTCTGTTATTTACAATTAAATTTTGATGCATATTGAGAAATGAGACTATGAGAATGATTAAGTATTGCTTATAGATTAATATAATATTGAAAAATTGAGATTATAATAATTATAAGTATTAATTAAAAAAGAATTTAAAGAAATTCCTTAAGTGTATCCATTACTGGCACATCTACCCCATAAGTTATCATTCGTTCATAAGATTAAACCATTTGATAAGATTATTATTAAAATAAATAGTAATAATATCCAATTTAAAGCAGTAAATACTGTTTGATAAGATTTGTTAAGGTACATCAGTTGTTTAAAATGTATGGTTAAAGTGTTGTATTTGTGGTAATATTGAAATAAAAATGATAATGTTACCTAAAATACAAATAAAATGTGAAAATTAAATCACTCTTGAAACGTTATTCGTGGGCTAATTTTTAAATTCTTGTGTAAACCTTTGAGTAAATTCTGTTCTTAAAGTATTAATCTTTTCTTTCCTTTTCAGTTGCTGCATTCAAATTCTTAAATTACTCATTTTTTTTCCATTCAGTTTCTGCAACAAAGGTACAAACAATTTTTTTCTGATTACAAGGTTTCAATATGTTTCTACAAAGATGTTTTATAATAATTTTGGGCTTTAACCGACCAAGATTGGTTAGAACTAGCTTTGACCGGTTAAAGATGGAAGCGTTGACTACTCTTCGGGCTTTATCCGCAAGCCCTGGGTAATCCGCACTATATATATATATATATATATATATATAAGACACATTTGAACGGAGGGTGGTTTTGGGGTCTGGGGATCATGATCGATGAGAATATACCAAAATTTTCTGGAAGTGCTTTCGACCGGACGGCTGTAGTAGGACCGGACGGCTGCTTTTTACTTTTTGTAATGAAAGCTACCTAATACTTTTTGTTATGAAAACTACCTAAAAGCAAAACTGCTTGTAAATACATTAGAAAATGTGAATAAAATATTTATTTCTTAACATTAAAAATAAAATTCTTCAAGTATTATATTTTTATTAAAATTTAAAATCAATCTTTGTATTGATTTGTTTTCTTTGAGAAGTTACTTTTTGCGGTGCGTTTGATTTAAAATGTATGAATTTGCTATGATTTAATGTTTTTAATTTGTGATTTATGGACCCTCACAGCACTAAAAAAGGATTAAATATTATAGATAAAAAGAAAATATGTTCATCTGTCATCACAAAAATTATGAAAAGAAATTATTCTGATTTTGTTTTTACATAAATAATATGTCTCATTTATCTTTCATGATTCTTGAGATTTTTAATAACAGGATTCATATAGTAGATGTGATATGCATCGTAATAATGTTGGGAGAAAGTGAACAATTAATCATTTTTTCCTCGTTATTTTTAGTGTAATAAAAAAGAACATTCACATTGAAAATTAATGACTTTTTATTGCTATTCACACAGATTGTTTTATTTTATTTAGAAAATTTTACTTTTTGTTCGAATATAAAAGAAGGAACATGTATGTTCATCAAATTGATTTATTCTTACTTTTGAACATTAATTTCTATGATTAATAGTTAGAGAAATATTATTTATGATATTTTACAGTATTACCAAAATAAGAAAAATGTTTAATGTCTTTCGCGCCAGTCTTTTTTTTCTTGGCAATACATGACGAATTATTTTGTTGTGACTAGTTTATATATATATTTTTTGTAATTGAAAGAAACATACAATAATTCTCAAAATCAAACATCAAAGAATCTAAAATTGAATAATCAAATTAACATTTTTATTTATTAGGTTGATCAAAAAGTAATGAAGATTTTACTTTAGCAAATTTCAATTCCATACCTGTACACAAAATGGATTTTGAGAAGATCCTTGACAAAACACAATGTTGTGTAATATGAAATATTGTAATTTACGGGAAGAAAATTAATTAACTTTTATGATGTTATTTACCCAATTTAGAAGTATGTATGAGGCATTCTCACAATCTTTTGACTTTTGGGGAAAAAAAATCTGACAAAATTAAACTTGCTAAAATAACATTTTAATCTGATAGACGAATGCCTTAATGATTCAAAATAAAGAAAAAATGGTCAGCAGCGAAATTTTTTTTATTTAACTGAGGTTTAAGTTAAACTTGCGAGTTTAATTTTCCTTACCATTTTACCCCTGTAACTTTTTATTTTCTTTTAAATTTTTACTTATAATGAATTTGCATAGTACCCACAGGACATTCAAATAAGAAATAATAACAACGTAGTACTTTTAATACAGAAATTTTGTATAACATTGTCTTAAAGGGGTGTTAAAGACGGGACGATAAGGTAAAATCAGGGGATGGTATTGGAAAAAAGGGACGAAATGGTAAAAAAAGGGACGGTAAGGATGGAACGGTAAGGAAAATTACCACCTATCTTTAAGAAAATCATGTTAAGACTAAGTGATAGCCACAATGTTCATTGAATTTTAGAAACAGTTGTTAAGATTGGATTAAATTAATTTTTTTTTTTAATTTACCTTGAAAAGTTCAGGAATAAACCTTGGGGACGGTGAGAGCCACGATGCTTGAAATTGATATTTTAATGCTGATTTAAATTCTACAGTAAATTTCCTGCCAAAGAATTTTAGACATTAATTCTCTATCATACTTCTGCATGAGAAAAAACTTGAAAAAAATTCTGTGGCTGCATCTGAAATGATTTTCTGTATAATTTTAGAAGAGGGATGGTAAGGAATCTAAAACCCAGGGACAGAGTTTAAAAAATAATAACAACCCTAAAAATGTGTGCAGGATAATTTTTAGCAACATATTTATATAAAACAATAGTTCTAGTTTCAGAAAAAAATTACATTGAATTATTTTTATTGAAACAGTTTTATACAGACAGCTCCAAACTTAAAAATCAGCATCAGGGACACGGGACGGTATAGGAGTTTTCCGGGTGTTCGGACTCCAAACATCGTCCAAACTTATTTATCTCGTTAATATTGTTGTGCAATCATGCAATGGGATGTTCCCCAGTATATGAAATAAAAAAAAAACACAAAAAGTGTATTAAAATAAAAATTATTATTCAGGGACATGAAAGTCAAAAGATTGTGAGAATGCCCCATATGTGTATTTAAATGTTTCTATTTTTTAAGAAATTCAGTATACATGTCCTGTGAGTTTTGATAGAAATTGACAATTTGAAAAAAGAATCCTTTATCCAGTTACAGATATCACATTAATAATTATAATTGAGCGTATTATATCAAGATCTTCCACTGTTTTTAACTGATTAAAAAAAATAATATATATAGTTTTCTTGCAAATAATTAGGGAAAAAATTAGTTACCTTTCGCGCATGTAAAGGAAAACTTATTTTCTGTTGATGGTCACATTTAAAAGAATATTTTATGTGTTTACTTAAAATTACAATGTAGAGTTTCTGTTACACGTTGCCAAGCTTTCTATAAATGCCCTGACAATTGCTTGAAATATTATAAACAAACAATACGCAGTCGATTTTCAGTTTTTTTAAAGAAATGTTTATATCTCTGCGAATGCCACACTCTATTCTTACAAAAATGTGTAAAAACGTTGCACGTAGCAACTAAAACCATTTGTAAAAGTTGCAGATCACTGACAGCATTTTATGTGACATGGTTAACTTAAGTACATATTTTTTTATTCAATTTATTGCTAGCTCCCTAAATAAAGTATGTCGTTCAAGTACTATGTCTTTTTCGGTGGCTTTTGCCTATAAAAATTTAGAGAATATTAGGGTCTGGATTTTCAACGACTTAAAAATCGTTGTTTACTACTAGAGTTCGTAATGCACACACACACATTCGCACGCACAAAAATACAGAACAAGAAGGAACTATCGATGCAATACGCGCACGCACACGAATATACACAACAAAATTATAAAATGTCTCAATATTTTTTTGTAAACGTTTTTTATTCACTATTATAAAATTTCCCTTTTATTAAATATTTAATTGAAACTAGTTTAATAACATGCTTAAAGACCTTAATAGCATATAATTTAGTGTACTTTTACCGCTGTTCATAATAATTACTATTATGTGTTTTATATTTTAAATATAGCTTTTACATATAACAAATATCACAATGGGAAAAATGTTCATTCTTGTAACCAAAAAAAAATTTTTAAACTATCCTTTGAAAGGGTATGTCTCAGAACAATTCTTGAAAAATTTCTGTTTTGTACGCAAAGATGTGATTTCCTCCTACATGGTAACAAAGATTTTCCTATCAGTATATTTTTTTTTGGATGCACATTACATCTCATTTCAAATAGTTAATATGCTTCTTTGCGAAATATGCAGGTTGCTTTTCAATTTATCAAAAATATTTGCGATTATCGTAGAATAGTTGCCATGACAGGTTATGCTGCGTTTTTAGGAATGCATACCTGAGCGGTAGGAAATAACATAAATTCCCGTTCATATCCATCCCCATCCACTAAAAAATAGGAATTTAGCAAAAGGTATATTTAAAAAAAAAGTATATGACAGAATAAAGGTATAATAAGACAGATAAAGGTATATATAAAAGTATATGACAGAAAAATAGGGAAAATACAAGAAACGTAAAAATTACTCGTGATGAGCAATATTACAAAATTTCAGTTTATTAAATTGCTTATAGCAATATTAAAATTACAATAATTTAACGTCAGAACAAGGCGAGTTTATCTCAGCAATGTACACACGCACACGCACATATACACACAGATTACATAATACCTTTCATTATTTTAAGTGGTAAATATTTTCTATTCAGTATAAAATAATACGAAATATTTCAATAAACATTTAATGGACGTTAATTCCACTAAATATTCAATAGTACTTAATCACATATAATTTAATGTATTTTTACGTAATGCATTCGAAAATAATGATTACAGTTTTTTTTACATCTGAAATATAAATTTTATATATAACAAGAAATAAATGAATAAAAAAAAAATAAATAAAATAAAAAAACAAAAAAAAAAAAAAAAAAAAAACGTAAAGGAATCTGTTAAAAAGTTCGTTTCCATAGTCGAAATCCATCACTAAAAAATATCCTTTGTGAGGATATACCTAAAAACAACGCGAGGACATCGTTACATATTTAGAGATTTGATTTTATCTGTAGAATATTTTTACATTTTCTATGTACTTTACACAAATTCTGAAACATTTATCAGGATTTTGCGCGAAATATAAGGGATGATTTCACATGCATAATCGAGATCATTTCATAGTGTTATTTGCTCTTACATTAAACGCTTGCCTGAGTTTATTTTGTTTAGAAAGAATATAGATTCCATTTTTATTTTGCTACAAATGCGATACAAGTTCTTTAATCTGCATTAAAAAAAAAAAAAAAAAGATTGCGTATCTTTGAAGAATTAGAAGACTTAAAAATAAATATTTGTGATAAATAATCTTGTACTATTCTAGTTTTGTAACGTTATATTATTTTCAGTAATAATATAATTAAAACGGATATACATCAGAATAATGATTAATTATGGTAGTGATGAAAAAGACATTACTAAAGTTTTATTCTATTTATTTTCTGTTGCAAACATTTGCTATTCCTCACAAGAAATCGTACCTATTATCCATTAACCATTTAACAGAAGTTAATTTTCTCACATATTTAAAAAAACTTCATTTAATGTATCATTACGAAGTGCATTTGAAATGAATAACCTAAGAGTGTTTCTGATATCTGGAATATAATTTTGCTATGTAATAAAAATAAGCTTACAAAAAATATCAGAATGACTAAAAATATGTGTTCCTAGATCTGAAAGTGCAACAAAAATATCGTTTGAAATAACACTATATCTGAAAAAAGCACAAAGCAATCCAGCATTATATGTACAGAGATGTGATTTCCGTTTACATAGTAACACAGATATTCTAGTCAGTTTATTTTTTGGATGCACGTCACATCGATGCTGAAATACTTGTTGGATTCTACGCAAAATATAGATGTTATTTTTCGATTTATTTAAAATATCTATATTTATTGTATGTGTCATTCTATATTGTGATTCGATCTTAGGAAATCTCATTTTGTTTACAAATAACAAGAATTCACATTGTCGTTTTACTACAAATATTATATATAGTTATTCAGAATGTATATTTTACAGAAAATAATAGAAAAATACTGCAAATATGTTAAAAATAGTAAAAGTAAATCTATTAGCAATGAACAATGCTACGCATTTCAATGTATTAATATATTTTATTGCTTATACTCATTACAAAATTACAATTATTAAGGATTGGAACAAAGCCAAATTACCTTGGCACAACACATAAAATTATCAGCAGTAGTCAGCATTCCATTTTGCGATTTGATCTTAGGAGATGCATAGCGGATTTTATTTTGTTTACAAACAACAGGAATTCACATTGCCGTTTTACTGAAAATGTTATATAAAGACAGTTTTTCGGAATATACAGGGTGTATTTGAAATGCTTCAACAAACTTAGAGGGATGATAGTACTCATGAAGACGAACAAAAAATGCAATAGAACATGGGGTCACAAATGACGTTTAAACGATGAAAATCGAGAAAATGCGTCTGGAAATGGACAAACTGAGACAAGAAAGAAACACTCCAAAAAATTATTTATTGCACAGAATAGGTACAAAACAGCTCGTGATGCCCAAAGGAAACAAATATTTTACAACAATTGTTCAAAGTGTCGACCGCGGACATTATTACACAGAGTACATCTACGGAGGAACTACTGGTGGACACGCTCAAATTTGCATACGTGGATTCCCGATCACAAATTTGTTTGGCTTTCTTCAAAGTTTTTGTTAACTCTTCCTGACCGGACATGCACAAAGTGAAAGAAAAACTAGCTTTGTGCTACTAGCCAGTTCTGCAGAAAAGCAGCATATGAGATTTCGATATTTTTATTAGTTTTGCGATTTTCACCCTTTAAACGTCATTTGCGACCCCATGTTCCATTGAATTTTTTGTTCGTCTTGATGAGTACTATCATTCCCCTAAGTTTGTTGAAGCATTTCAGATACACCCTGCATATTTTATACGAAATGCACGTATTTGAAAAAAACAGAAAATATAATTTTTTTATGCAATGAACAATGTTACGCTATTTCAATGTTTGACGTAATATACTTTATTGCTCATACTCATTATAAAATTACATTTATTAAGCATTAGAACAAAGCCAAATAATCTTGACAACACGTAAAAATATGTCACTAGTTCGCTCATAATTTTGAAAGATGGACATTTTCTATTCAATGAAAAAAATATTTATCTCCCTCTCTTTATCTATGTATATAAACGTACCAAAATATATAAATTTTCGCTCCTTTGACCAAAAGCCACCTAAAGTTACGTATCCATTGAGCATTAAAAGTAACACAGCGAAATTCTATGTTATGTATAGAGATATGTAATTTCAGATTACAACGCAACGTAACGTAGACATTTTATGTAGTCAATTTATTTTTGTGCATGCACGTCACATAGCCGCTGAAATACTCAATACGATTTTGCTCGAAATATACAAGTTGTTTTTCGATTTATTCAAGTGATCGACGTTTATTTTAGAAGAGGCGTCGTCGTTACATTTTGTGATTTGTTCATAAAAGATGCATACATAAGTTTATTTTATTCGGAAATAACACAAACTACCATTTTCATTTTACTACAGATGTAATAGAAATGCTGCTCTGGAATAAATACACTGTAAGAAATAATTGTTTATTTTACAGTATAATAATGGAAGCTGGGGTGCCAGTATTATACTGTAAAATTAACAGTAATAAACCGTAAATAAATAGTAGTATGCCATTTTATAAAGGAAAATGCAGAAATATACCATATATTGCTACTCAGCGGTATATTACTGTTTATTTTACGGTTTATTATTGTTATTTAACTGTATAATCTTTGATTTTACAGTATTATACTGGCACACCAACTACCAGTATAGTACAGCTCATATTCAAAATATTAGAATAATTACTTTTTTTTACAGACTAAAAATATCGTTTGGCAAATTTAATGTCTTTTTATGCAAATATGCAAACGATACTTTTATTAAGAACTTATTGTTGATTAAGCTTATTTATTATCTTAAAATTAATATAATTTTTGAAAAGATTAATTGAAAAAAAAATTATTTTGAAAAGTCAAAATATTATAATATATGTTCAAGTGGTTCAAAATATTAGAATATTTCACATTAATTCTTCTTTAATTATCACCAATTCATAACTGGTGGCATTATGGATTAAATTAAGACGGTTTTATTTAAAATCAATATTCTCTTTGACGTTTGTTTGCTTTTTCGTCTTAAAATGGGTCGTGTGAGTGATATTCCTGAATCTATAAAATTAGGAAGGCTGATTTGTGTTGGCACGGTAAAAATCAATGTTATATAGCGAATTTTTTACACTGTTTGCAATCAAGCGTTAATAAAATACTAACACAATATTTATAAAATGGAAAATTTTAAAATAATCGCCGAAATGGCCGCCGAAAACTAAAAACATCTGCTAGAGATGACAGGAAACTGAAGCGTATAGTTAAGAACAACCGTTTTAAAAGTGTGCGATTCTTGCACCGAAAATGGAAAGAAGAAGGAGTTGAAGTTTCTACATAGAGAACATTAAGACGTATCTATAAATTTAAGTTTGAATCTCGTGTACGGAAAACATAACCTCTCATGACTGCAAAACAAATGCGTATAAGATTCAATTGGTGGAAATCAAGACGTTTATGGAGCGAAGAAGATTGGAAAAACATATTAGTTACTGATGAAATTACGTTGTATAGATACGAAACATACTTTCATCACTAAATAATATATTTTTCCAATCTTCTTCGCTCCATAAATGTCTTGATTTACACCAATTGAATCTTATACGTTTTTGTTTTGCAGTCATGAGAGATTTTGTTTTCGGTATACGAGATTCCAACTTAAATTTATGGATACGTCTGAATGTTCTCTATGTAGAAACTTCAACTCCTTCTTCTTTCCACTTTCGGTGTAAGAATTGCACACTTTTAAAACGGTTTTTCTTAACAATACGCTTCAGTTTCCTGTCAGCTATAGCAGATGCGTTTGGTTTTCGGCCGCCATTTTGGCGATTATTCTGAACTTTTCATCTTTTGAACATTGTGTTAGTATTTTACTAACACTTGATTGTGAACAATGTAAATAATTCCCTATATAACATTGATTTTTACCGTGCCGATACAAATCAACCATACGAAGTTTAATAGATTCAGGAATATCATCCACACAACCCATTTTAAGAAGAAAAAGCGAATAAACTGTAAAAAGAACACCGATTTTAAATAAAATCGTCTGAATTTAATCAATGATGCCACCAGTTATGAATTGGTGGTAATTAAAGGAGAATTAATGCAAAATATTCTAATATTTTGAACCACTTGAATAAATATTCTAATATTTTGACTTTTCAAAATAATTTTTTCTCAATTAATCTTTTCAGAAATTATATTAATTTTAAGATAATAAATAAGTTTAATCAACAATAAGTTCTTAATAAAAATATCGTTTGCATATTTGCATTAAAATATGTTAAATTACCAAACGATGTTTCCAGTTTGTGAAAAAAAAGTAATTATTCTAATATTTTGAATATGAACTGTATTGTAAAATTAAAAAAAAAAAATTCTTGCAGTATATATTTTCAACTATATTTTACTTCAAAGTGTATAAGGATTAAATAGAATATGATAGAAAAATATTGTATATATTTTTAATAAATAGGAAGAGTAAAATTATTTGCGATAAACAATATTAAACTATTCTAGCTTTTTATACGATTTATTGCGTATACTCATGATATAATAAGAATAAACACCAGAATAATGAGCAGTTGTCATAGTAATGCACACGTAAACAGAAAAAAAACACTTCTGAAGTTCCCTCATAATTTTTATTATAACTATTTGCTATTTAGTATAAAAAATACTACATTTCATTAAATATTTTGAAATCCTTAATAAAAGTAATTAAATGTATTCTTAAGAAGAAAATTGAAAAATGAGCATTACAGTGAGAGTTAATCATTGCTGAAATATAACTTAATAATGAAATAATGATAATGAATAAATAATAATGATAATAAATAATGAATAAATAATAAAGATAATAAATAATGAATAAATAATAATGATAATAAATAATGAATAAATAATAAAGATAATAAATAATGAATAAATAATAATGATAATAAATAATGAATAAATAATAATGATAATAAATAATAAGAAAGAGTTTTAAAAATGCCAGGATAAGTAAAAATACCCTTTTTATAATTTAAAGTCATTCAAAAAAACAAAAAACTTTCGTGAGGATCTACCTAAAAATAATGCAACAAAATCCCCGTTACGTGTACAGAGATGTTATTTACGCTTACATCGTAGCATAGACATTCTAGTCAATATCTTTTTTTATATATACGTCACATCACCACTAAAATATTTAGTACGAAATATAGAGGTTGCTTTTTTATTTATTTAAAATTCCTAAGTTTATTAAACGTACGTCGTTCAGTATTGTGATTTGGCATTAGAAGATGTATATGCAAATTTATTTCACTTGGAAATATCAGTAAGTTCCATTCAGTGAAAAAACGAAATCTCAAAACTTCTGGGAGGGGGGGGGGGGCATCTCATTGCTCCGGGGGGAGTGTCTCCCCGGGCCACCCCCTAAATTCAACACTGGTTAAATTGGTATTACACGTTGTAAGAGTAGCTCTTAAAAATATATATTTTGTTGAAAATATTGGATATTTTGAAAATTAGATACTGTTAATATAGTTGTGATGATTAATGTTATACTGTTTCCTTTTATTAAAGTATTTAATTGTTTAAAGTCATAATAAAAGTACAATTATTAAACAACAGGACAAGGAGAAAATATAACACAAACACATGCACATGAATGCATACACTAAAATTACAAATGGTATCTCATAATTTTACGTCGCAGACATGTTCCTTTCAATATAAGAAATTGTATGTTTTATTAAGGATTTAATCGAAGTTAGTTTCATTAAATATTCAAAAGTAATTAATATCGTGTAATTTAATGTATTTTTTGCGTATGTTATTCCAAAACAATGACCAGAGTATTTTTCTGATATCTGAAAGCTAATTGTACTGTAAAATAACAAAAAAGAAAAATCATGATTCAGGAATAGATAGCGAAGCACTTTCCAACATGTCAAATATTGTTACGAATTTTCATCTTTTGTCATTGTAAAAGAAGATATCCAAATAAACAATTTGCAAGTGCATAGTACAGTTAAAAACCCAATTTCCTTATTTACTTCCATTGTCCGTAAGATATTCAAATTATTTTGTACAGCCTTGGATATGATCTTATTAGTTTTATAAGATCTTGTAGTTTTATATATACCAGGCAGCTGAAAAATAATTAACACAGCTAAACATTCATTTTCAGAAATTGCTACTTATAAACGGTTATGTAAACAAATACCTTGTACAATTCTGTGTAGAATCGATAGATATTTAGAAACACCATATATTATGTTAAAATTTAATTTAACAAGAAAACACACAATACAACTAAAAACACACCCCCATTCATAGATGGCTATCTATCCGATTTCTTTAGAGCAATCCTGTATACAAATTTATTTACATTCTAGAAGAATTCCTTAGTAATATTAAGATCTAGTTCAGTTGAATAATGCATAACATATTTAAAAATACATTTTAAGCAATTCATGTCTATAGAAGGTAAAGCTTCCGCATCATTTTGTGCAGCCTTGTATACTACCTATAGAATTTATGCATACTACACAGAAGACACCAAAACTTATTTCGGCTTAAAGGCACACACACACAGCTGAAAACGCTTACTAGTTCTAGTAATTAGCACTTATTAAAAGTGTTATGACCGAATTACTTTCTGTGTCCCTGTAAATAAACGATAAATGCTACGCTTTCCATATATCATAGAAACTCTGTTGTAGTGTGCGTGAGTAATACATATCAATTTTATCATGTTTTTTTTTTCATCATATTTTATCATTAATTTTATCATCAGCACATCATTAAAGTATACTGGAAACTATTTTTCCCGATAAACAATAATGTACCAGAACTCTTCTGTATGTCCCAGTAAGCGAACTATAAATGCACTCCATTTTTAAAAGATCGTTGTACATTAAACTTCAATAATATGAAACAATGTTGTGGAATTCCAAATAAAATAACGGGCGTGGCCAGATGGTCAGTTGATGGATAGATCGTTCATCGTTGTCCGGTCCTCCAAGGCTGTCGTATAGATGATTGGTGACTTCCTCAACATGATTTATTAGTGAAAAATTGTAGAAGCAGGTATCTTTCGGAGTAGCTCAGTGGTTAGAGCAACAGCCTGGTACGCTGTGGTCCCGCGTTCGATTCCTGCCCTGGCTAATTTTTCACTCCAGTTGGATTTATTGTATTTATTGGACTATGTATGTCTGTATAATATTTATATATACCTTTATGTTGTAAAAAAAAAAAAAAAAAAAAAAAAAGCAATTTAACAAATTACAACGACCATTTGGAAAACGATTTTTTCAAAGACTAAAATTTAAGACATAAAAAATCGCACGGAGTTGATCATACATTACGTACGCCATGAATTAAACATTAATAGTGTTATTACACGTAAAAATTCCAAGCGAGAAAAATCGCCTGCGATTCGTACGTATTATCCACCTGAAACTTACGTATTATCCAAGCATTTCATTGGCTGTTCGGGAAAAGGCTTTTCCATCGTCAGATTTCCAAGAAATCTGACGACCAATTTTAAATGAAATTTTATTCTTAAACTTCTAAACATCCCACAATATTATTTTTTACACCGTCGTATAGAGAAAAAAATGTAGTTTTAAATGCAATTTCTTTGAAAGATGTATCTCAATTTGTTTCTGAGTCATTAATTTTTTTTGTAGTTTTTTTTACTTTTTTGTTATAGTGGCAACAGAAGAACATCTCTGTTGAAATTAAAGGGAAATACAGATTACTGTATATGCCAATCAGAAAACGAATAAAATGCAGATTAAATCAATCAAAAGCTTCAGATATGCTTTTGATTTCCTACCCTGACGAGGACAATAAACATTTTTCCAAATGGCTAAAAAGAAAAAAAGCTTACAGATATAGAATCCATATATCAGAAACGGTAAAAATCTTTCGTTCTGACAATCAAAAGTCACTCAAAAAATATGCTTTGAGAAAATATGTGATTCTAGTCAATATATGTCGATATATTGTCGACGCGTCACAGCAACACTGAAATATTTAACACTATTCTCCGCGAAATATACAGGTTGCTTTTCAGTTTATTCAAGATATCTGTTTTTTTGCAGAGCAGGCGCCGCTCTACATTGAATTTGCATTGAGAGACATACTTGACACTATTTTGTTTGGAATAAGCTGAAATTTCCTTTGTCATTTTTACAAATGCGATTTAAGGATAACTGTAAAAACTATATCTAATCGGAAATGATAGAAAATGTTGTATTTTTTTAAAGGAAAAAAAAAATAAACACTACTTTTACTGTTTAATTTAGGTTACTAATAAGTTTTATTTCTTACAATAACAGTTTTTATTATCATTGTATAATCCATTAAAAATATAATCTAAATTATTAAACATATGTCAAGGACAAACAATTGCTCTAACACACAAAACATATATTGTAGAAATTTTCTTGTATTTGTTCCTGAATCCATAAATGAAGCGCTGTTTTTCGTAAAGCATTTAACAGAAGTTCATTTTATTAGTCCTTCAGGTTAGCTGAATATAATTTGAAAAAAAAAATACATGGCTCGAATGGCAATATCCATTTTTTGGAGCAATTCAGTGATTTAAATGAAACAGCTGAGATAAATCATAATTAACTGAAAAACTGGAGATAAATCACAATTAAATAATAAAACATTGTAGGAATCACCATAAAAACAAAAGAACGCACAGGACGTGTTTCTGGATGGAAATCAGCAAATGTAAACACGTGTCCGTAAGGGGACAAGGTCGCAAATGAACTGAAAGGGCAGAGAGGAGAGTTTACAAAGAATGCGGCAGCTGACGCTAGCTGAAAGGAAAATACCAATCACAGAGCAGAACATGCAGAAGAGGAAAGTGTTACCAAAATGAAAGAAAAAACTAAGAGAAAAGAAAAGAGAAAAAGAAATAAGCAAATTAAAATAAAATAAAAAGAAATAAATTAAAAACTAAAACTAAAAGAAAACACGCAAGAAAAACAAAAGGAGATCTTTTTATACTAAAAAGAAAAGAGACGAAAAGAAGGAAAAGAATTGCAAAAGTAATTTCCAAGCTGAAGAGAGAAAAGGAGACGATGAAAGATCATTGACAAGCTTATTTTTTAAAAAAAAAATGCTTCGTGAAACCCAAGTGAGTGGGAGAGGCAGGAGAAGAAATAATTCTGTCCATGGAGAAACTGAAGCAGCGACTGGAAGTCCAACAGTGAGAGGCAATCAAAGATATTAGAGATTTTTTGATTTGATATATATCTCTGATGCTTGCTTAATCTGAACTTTAATAGTTCTCTTAGTTTGAACAATATAATTTAAATTATAAGAGCAAGTAATGAAATAAATGCCCCACTGGTTCTCAGTAGGAATGGAATCTATCAGAGATGAGAATTTTATTTTATTAATATGTTTGAAGGTAACTTTAAAATTGAAACGAGAAAGGATTTTGGAAATTTTCAAAAATAGAGGAGAATAAAATGGCAGAATGATAGAGTTAAAATTAGGAGGATTATTTGAGTCAGAAAGAGGACATTTAGGATTATTAAATTTATTCAGAACTTTATTCATCAAAGAGGGTTTATAAGTCATGAGAAAATGCAAGAGGTTTGAAGTTCTTAATTTTATTATTAAGAGCAGGAGAGTTAGAACAAATACGTAACGTCTTGAAAATAAAAGTATAAAAGGATGTCACTTTTTGTTGTCTTGTAAATTTAATTAAACGAGCATCAGAGGTGTACATGAAATCAAGAAATCTGTATATCTTCAGTTGCCTCTCACTGTTGGACTTCCAGTCACTGTTTCAATTTCACCATGGCCAGAATTACTTCTTCTTCTTCCCATTCACTTGGATTTTCACGAAGCATATTTTATTTTTAAAAATTTCGATAAGCTTGTCAATGATCTCTCATCAACTCCTTTTCTCTCTTCATCTTGGAACTTACTTTTGAAATTCTTTCCCCTCTTTTCCTTGTTTATTTTCATTTAAATATTTAATAAAAACATTCTTTTGTTTTTCTTCCGTTTTCTCTCTTACTTTTATTTTTTAATTTACTTATTTTATTTTATTTTAATTTGTTTATTTCTTTTCTTTTCTCTTTTATTTCATTTCGGCAACATTTACCTCTTCTGCATGTGCTCTTCTGTGATTGGTGTTTCCCTTTCATTTAGTGCCACATGCCGCATTCTGTGTAAGCTCTCCTGTCTGCCCTTTCTGTTCATTTGTGACCTTATCCCCTTATGGGCACGTGTTTACATTGGCTGATGACGAACTGTTAAATTTTCCAACCCGAAACGCGTCCTGTGTGTCCTTTTGTTGTTATGGTGATTAGTACAAAGTTTCAATATTTAATTAAGTATTATCTCCTTTCTTTATTATCTTTTTTTGAACGACTGTTACCGGATTTCTTAATACCAATATCAACCCGATTGGAAAACAAGCCAATAAAATTGTAATTGGAATACTTTGAAAAATAAACTTCATTCAATAATATTCAATCATGCTATGCTTATTATGCATTAATTTCGCAGCAACGAATGCAATAAAATCGTATAATCAGTGATCAATCTACAGCCATTTTTTTTCTTTTTCTTAAAAATTAGATTTAATTTATTATTTTCTCTACTTTTCTTTCTCACTTTCAAAACATTTAAAAGTTCCATGCAGTTAACTCTGAAAAAAATGACACTTTAGTAAAATGCAGTTAATCTTTTAGAAAGATTAAAAATTCCATGTCGACGCTGTATTAAACGATAGGAAATACTTTCTCAGAGAATAAATAAAATAGTAAATAACGTAGAAAAATTCCAGAAAAGGCTTAGATTTCTTTAAGGATAGATTAATTATAGCTTGCGAAAGCATTATCATCTTGACACTTTCAGTAATTGCATTTTTTCCCCGAACGTTTAAGTATAACAAAAAAAAAAAAAAAAAAAATAAAAAAAAAAATAAAAAATAAAAAGCAACTTTGTTTTAAAATAAATCAGATTAGAAAATAATCCAACAAAAGATATATTGATCGAAAGAAAAGTTACATTGATGCACGCAAGTTTTAATACGATTGTTTAGTGACAAAAATATGTTTGGAAACCGCAACTTGCTACAAAAGTTCTGCAACGATTTTGAAAAAACAAATTTAGAATGTATAATTATATTTTTAACGTTTAGTTAAAATATAAAATTTTAGAATAATGAATAATTTAAAAAATATTTTTATATAAAATTCAAAACATTTTATTATGTTAAAATAGTAGTAATATTTGAAAAGTTTTGAAAAAAAAAATTCATGAAAAGCTCAACTAAAAAAGAAAAAAAGTTATAGTTAGCAATAAAACATAGAAGTATAGAAAAAAATATCTGAATAGAATAATATATAAATAAATTTATCTCTTGAATAAAATTAACTGATAAAATGATTAATAATTTGGAATTCTAACGTATACTATTATCATTATAATAATAATAATAATTATTATTATTATTAATTTAAAAATTATTATTAGTTTAAAAGAATTATATATATATATATATTATTAACTATAATTTTTTTCTATTTTCTCATACAAATCATGATTAATGATGCCATTAAATATGATTAAAATTATTATTATTTTTTTTTTCTATAAAATTTCTTTCTATGGAGGCATTATTTACTAACTTTAGCTGTAAAATTACTTTTAAAAATGAGACAAACTGTAAAAAATACCTGTTTTCATGAAGTGTAACTAATATTTCTCCTCAAGTTGTACATGAGGACGAATAAATAGATCTTTCGTACATAGAGTATAGTAGCCGGTATGGTCAACTATAAAACATCAGTAGAGCCATTTAGAATTATTTTAATACTGTAATGATTACCATGATCTTCCATATAAAGTAGTGATGTTAATTGATCAACATCTGAAAAATACAATTTTTAAGGTTATGGCATTCTTTTGTTAAAAGAACGATGTGTTAGTATAATTTAATGATATTAAAAAAAGCATAATATAATTAGTAATATACATACTGTAACAGAATGAAGATGTTTCATTTATAGCGAAAACATCTTTTTTAGCATTTTGGAACGATATCGTTAATGCAAGTAAACTTTTCGTGTTACGAATTTCGCCTGTTTAAAACTAGTATGTTGTGGCCATCACAAAACTTTCTTCTATATAAATCACGTCAATTAAATTATTTAAATAGTACAAGAAATAACAACGATTTAGCACCGATTCATATCAAAGTATATCTGAATTTGAAGTTGGATGAAAATTCGTGCATTAGTTCTTGAGATAGAGCTATAGCGGAAATTCTGAAAAAATGTAGCATAGCAACGCCACCTGTTGAGCGATTTACACCAAAAGTAAACAGCACTAAACGATATCAAGGTATACCTGAATCTGAAGTTTGTTGAAAATCCAAGCATTAGTTCTTGAGATAAAGCTATTGCGGAAATCGCAAAAACTACAGCATAGCAGCGCCACCTGTTGAGCGATTTACACCAAAAATTAAACAGCACTAATTTATACGTCAATTCATGTCAAGGACTAACTAAATCTGAAGTTTGATGAAAATCCGTGCAACAGTTCTTGAGATACAGCTCTTGTGGAAATCGTGAAAAATGCAGCACAGCAGCGCCACCTGTTAGCGATTTACACCAAAAATTAAGCAGCACTAATTTATATCAGGGACTAACTGAATCTGAAGTTTGATGAAAATTCGTGCATGTTTTCTTGAGTTAGAGCTATTGCGATAATCATGAATAATGCAGCATAGCAGCGCCACCTGTCGAGCGATTTTCACCAAATTGTAAGCAGCATCTAACTATATCCTGAACTAACTGAATCTGAAGTTTTATGAAAATTCGTGCAGTAGTTCTTGAGATATAGCTATTGCAGAAATCGTGAAAAATGCCGCATAGCAGCGCCACCTGTTGGGCGATTTTCACCAAAAACTGATCAAGTCCAGTTTATATCAAGGTCTAACTAAATATGAAGTTTTGTGAAATTCCGTGCATTAGTTCTTGAGATAGAGCGCCCACAAAAGTTTTGTCACACACAGACTCACAGAGTGACAGAGCGACAGAGTGACAGACAGACTCACAGACAGACATTTTCTAAAAAGCATCAAATCGTGTTCTGGGCATTCTAAAACGTCTAAATCCGTCGAAAACCGGAAGTCGAAAATTTTCACGAATCCAATACTTTCTTCTTGTAAAGATCGAAGAAAGTAAAAATGATTTCTAAAAACAGTGTTTATGTGTAATTTAATACTGCTAAAAACTATATCACATTTATTGTAAAAAGCACGACATTGTAAAAAAGAATAGCTTTATATGTATCGATATAATATCTAATTTAAAATTCTGGAACAAAATTGATTGCATACGAATCTTCACCATTAAAACAAAAGAAGAAAAATATATTGATTCTGCTTTTATATTACCTAAGCCATGTGGCATAAAGTTTTTTTTTGCATATATTTGGTCTTCTTAAAAAGTGTTAAAAATAAGTGATGAATGAGATATCGCAGCGAGTTATACAACAGAAGCTAATGTGTCTTTGATCGATTGCCAAATGATTTATATCGAAAATAATTATTATAAGTAAAATTGTGTGTTCAACGAAATTTGTATATGTTACGGAAAATGTGTTTTAAAATAATTTTAAAAATATATTTGCGAAATGTTTTTTTTTTTTTTTTGCTATAATGTAAAAGTGTTTTTATAATGATTTTTGAAGTAATTCTTTGAAAATTAACTACATTGATTTAGACTTATTTTATATTATTATTTGTCAGTACACATATTTATGTAAACATATAAACATGTCTGTGTACTTTATTTATATTCAAGTGCCCTATAGGCATATTTACAAAATAAAATAATTGCAGATAAATAAATATCTATAACAAAAAGAAATAAATCTTATGCTTTTACAACAGACTTTTGATAAAATTAAAAATGTACATTTATAAAATTTTATTTCACGCGTGAATTCATTTAAACATAAGTGTAAATAATTACAAATTTGAAATTATACTTTTTTATTTGAATAGATACATTTTCAGAATGGACTCTTTCAAAGAAAACATGACAAAACAAACATCTACAGTGCCAGCAAAAAAATCTTGACACTCAAGCCACATTCTCAATGTTCAGATCCCTTATTTTATTTTCTTCTGCTTTAAATACAATAGGCGGTCGAGAGTTTCTACCATACGTTAATGAATATAACAGTGAACTAATGAATATAATAATACGTAAATGAGTTAAACTCATTCATACATACAGAATATATATAAGGATAGCCAGTTATATCTGAAATCCTCAAAATACTTAAATAATAGCATTATTACCTCTCAGTGGGGATTATTAGCTTTCAATGGTTCAATTGTTCTTCTTTTTAAGAAAAGTTTTGCTGCCATTTCAATAACTAATTAATTCTTTTACTTAGTATATATAAGTTACAAAGTAAAAAAAAAAAAAAAAAAAAAAAAATTAGTTCTTTTTTTCTTAAGAACTTCTTTTTTTCTTCTTCTTTCTTCATTTACAATTTAGCTGTTCAGCAGATGTCACTCTTTCATTCTTCTTTAACTCGAGATTGCTATTAATTTATTATTACAAAAGTAGAATCAGAAACTAAGACACTGACTATTTATTCTTTTACTTGCACAAATTTATAACACTTGCTATGTTTACTTTACTTAAAATAATGCATAGTAAATTAATTTCCTAAATGAAATTACGACATTGTAAATTATAATAGATTTAAATATCATTTTTAAATTAAACTTATTTATGTTGGATAAAAACAATGCTTTTCACAAATTTAACTGTTTTCAAATTTTTACAATACACAGGAATTAAGCTTGGAAACAATTATTTAAAGCTCTTGTTTATTCAGAAGTCAAAATACGTGTAGAAACTTCCAAGTTATGTTCATCTTAGATTTAAAAACTTTTTTTGACATTTTAAACATTAAATTTTTTTTGATTTTAATGAATGATTTTTTTAGGTAGCTTTCATTACAAAAAGCTACCTATTGCAGCCGTTCGGAGGAAAGCGATTAAAAAATTTTTTGATATATTTTCATCGATCATGACCTCCAGACACCGAAACCACCCTCCGTTCAAAAAAAAAAAAAAAAAAAAAAAAAAAATATATATATATATATATATATATATATATATATATATATATATATATATATATATATATATATATCTGACCTTTGTCACACTGTAACTCTCGGAATTATGAACCGATTTCGATGTAATTCGGTGTGTACATAGTACATACCAATGTCTCGACCGGGATCGTTGGCCAGCTTCATCCGCCGCTTTGTTTCAAAATGGCGGCCATTTAAAATTTAAAAAAAAAATAAAATTTGAAATGTGGTACCAAAAAATTGAAAATGGAAAAATATTTTGTTTCTTATGTATTTGACATTTATACAAAGATTCCGGAGCAGTTTTTGTTTCGTCTATATCTTAAAAAATGGCTGATTTATAGCATTTTGAATTTCTAGCGTGGCTGACATTTTGAAACGTCCTGAATTTTGTCACGCGATAAAAGGCGTATTTATGAACCGATTTCGATGTAATTCGGTGTGTATATAGTACATACCAATGTCTCGACCGAGTTCGTTGGCCAGCTTCATCCGCCATTTTGTTTCAAAACGGCGGCCATTTAAAATTTGTAAGAAAATTTAAATTTTGAAATGTGGTACCAAAAAATTTAAAATGGAAAAATATTTTTTTCTTATGTATTTGACCTTTATACAAAGATTTCGCAGCAGTTTTTGTTTCGTCTATATCTTAAAAAATGGCTGAGTTATAGCATTTTGAATTTCTAGCGTGGTTGACATTTTGAAACGTCCTGAATTTTGTCATGCGATAAAAGGCGTATTTATGAACCGATTTGGATGTAACTTCGTTTATACATAGTACATACCAATATCTCGACCGAGTTTGTTGGCCAGCTTCATCCGCCATCTTGTTTAAAAATGGCGACCATTTAAATTTTTAAGAAAAATTTAAATTTGAAATGTGGTACCAAAAAATTGAAAATTGAAAAAATATTTTTTTCTTATGTGTTTGACCTTGATAAAAAGATTCGAGAGCAGTTTTTGTTTCGTCTACATCTAAAAAAATGGCTGAGTTATAGCATTTTGAATTTCTATTGTGGCTGACATTTTGAAACGTCCTGATTTTTGACACGTGATAACAGGCGTATTTATGAACCGATTTGAATGTACCTTGGTGTACATAGTACATACAAATATCTCGACCGAGTTCGTTGGCCAGCTTCATCCGAAATCTTATTTCAAAATGGCGGCCATTTAAAAAATTTAAAAAATAAAAAATTTAAAATAAGATACCAAAAAATTTGAAAATTAAAAAGATTTTTTTCGTATGAGTTTGATCTTAATAGAAAGATTCCGGAACAGTTTTTGTTTCGTCTATATCTAAAAAAATGGCTGAGTAATAGCATTTTGAATTTCTATTGTTGCTGACATTTTAAAACGACCTGATTTTTGTCACGCGATAACAGGCGTATTTATGAACCGATTTGGATGTAACTTGGTCTGTACATAGTACATACAAATGTCTCGACCGAGATCGTTGGCCAGCTTCATTCACCATCTTGTTTCAAAAGGGTTGCCATTTATAAAAAAAATTAAATTTAAAATTTAAAATGAGGTATTAAAAAATTGGAAAATAAAAAAGATTTTTTTATGTGTTTGGCCTTGATACAAAGATTCCGGAGCAGTTTTTGTTTCTGAAAATTTGTTCTTTTGTTTATACCTTGAAAAATGGTTGAATTATAGCACTTTGAATTTCTAGCATGGCTAACATTTTGAAACGATCTTGTATTTGTCACGCGATAACACACGTATTCGCCTATTTCGATGTAAGAAGGCATGTGGATAGTATACATCAATATCTCGACCAAGTTCGCTGGCCAGATTCATCAGCCATCTTGTTTCAAAATGGCGGCCATTAAATTAAATATATATATATATATATATTTAAAGTGAGGTGCAAAAAAATTAGAAATTGAAAAAGGTTTCTTTCTTAAGTATTTGACCTTGATATAAGGATTCAGGAGCATTTTTTGTTTGTCTTTATCTTAAAAAATGGCTCAGATATAGCAGTTTCAATTTCTATTGTGGGTGACATTTTGAAAAATCTGATTTTTTGCATGCGACAGCACTCGTATATATCAACCGATTCCGATGTGAGTGAGCATGTGCACAGCAATTACTAAGGTCTCGACCAAGTTCACTGGTTAGCCTCACCCACCATGTTGTCTTAAAATGGCAGGCACTTTAAGAAATCGCCGAATTTGGCAGCCAAATATAAGTTACGAAAAGCAGCTTGGATAAAGCTGACTAATTTCGCGAAATTCTCATTCATTATATTGATAAAAATTAGTATTGAATCTCCTATATTCGGTTTCCACTAAATTGAGCTTCGTGTGTTTGAATAATATAAGTTGGCTTTTTTAAAATAAGGAATATGAAAGCTACCTCTTCCTCCCGGCACTGGCCGGAAGGACTTTTTTAAAATCGGTTGATGAAAATCACGATTTAATCGCTGATTAAAATCAACTGATTAAAATAGTTGACACCTTACATGAAATTGAAAAATGTTATTGATATTTACTATTGAATGTTAGGTATTGTAAAATGTAGCGTGTAGTAGTCATAATTTCGTTGCAGGGACATTCAAAAGTATTTCACTACATTACGACCTATGGAGAAAAATCGTTTTTGGTGGTTTTTAATGATGTTTCATAATTTCAAACACTTTGAAATTTATATACATATCTATGAAGTGCACTACAAGATGGTTGCTATAGAATATGGTATGGCTAGTATTTATCGATCGTTTACAGGGACACTAAAAAGAATTATGTTACATTACGGTCTATGGAAAAAAATTGTTTGTGGTGTATTTTGTTCATGTTACGCTTTTTCAAAAGTATTTAAATTGATATATATCTCCGAGGTGCTCTATAAGATGCTTACTATTGAATATGATGTGCCATTCATCTTTCATACAGAGGGCACACAAAAGAAGTCAGTTATATTTTTCTCTGTATGAACAATAATTGATGGAAGTGCGTTTTCAGTTGCGAAACACCTTTTTAAATTATAAAAATTGCATACTATTTAGTGTGTATAAATTATATAAATCATATACAGGACTGCACAAAACATCTAAAGTATATTCCCGCTTATTGCCGGAAATTGCTAACGAGAAATTTTCAACTGTGCTATGCTTTCACTAACTGTTCTAAATTTTAGCATATTGTGAATTATATAATAAATCTATAGTTCATATGCAGGGATGTGCAAAATTTTCACTTATTTTTTTGACTTTGGTTGAAAATGTGTTTTCAAACGTCTTATATGTTTTACAAATTATTACTAAGACATCGTTTTTCACGTTATTAAGCTGTGAAGTTTTATTATAGTAGTCCGAATGCATTGAAAAATGTTCCATAATCTGATTGATGCATGATTTTACGGATACTTTCTTAACGGTATGTGGAAGCTAAAGTCATAAAACAATTTTTGTATTATTATAACAAATTCTAAAATTTCTTTTTCTAAAATTTAATGTGCGAGGCAAACATTCGATAGCTTTAATGAAAATTGCTGTGTTGCATATTTTGTTGTATATTTATATTTATCTCAGCACAGAGGAACCTTATGTAAAGAATGGGATTCATAAGATATCATGTACATTATGTTTTGTATTGTATCAAATCTGAATTTAGAGAATTTGTCTGGATTAATTTTGTAACCACTCAAAATTTGCAGCCAAGCCATATATTTTAAATCATTTGTCCTGATATATCTACATACAACTAGCAATTTTTTTCCAGATTTGGTTACAAATTTATATATTTCGCTCTTGCAAAACTACGTGTGCTCTTTATTGTAATTTTCCTCTATAAACAAAATATTTTCAACCCAATTCACATTTTCGTTAAAATTAAAATCTTGTCGCCGTTGCAAAAGTTTATTTATGTTACCAACTTAAATTCTGCTGTCTATGATAAAAAGAAAATTGTACTTGAACTAAAATGTCATTTTTTTAAAAATTTAGACTTAATAAGCTAAAAACAGTTCTAAAAACTGGGGGGAGGGGCTAGGGGCAGAAAAATTAAATTCGAACGAAAAGATAATAATTTAAACTATTTAATCATATCAAAAACTCAGATTAATCGTGCTTTATCATATAACTTTTTCTATATTAAAACTGAAAAACTGTAAAAATATAGAGTTTTTTGCGACATTAAATATTAAATAACAGCTGATATGTACAAAATTTATCCACATAAATCCGATAAAATAAGGTCCATATTTTGTTTTGAAGCGTCTGTAATCGAGCAGTACATTTTATTCCGCTTCAAGTAACAGATTACATAACAATACTCATTCCCAACTAAGAAGCACTAACTTTGCGCTAGTCTACGGACCATACAATTATATTTATATCAAAACCAATAGCAGGGTACAACGCCCTAACTATTGAGCTATAACAGGCAAAAAATAAATTACGCTAGGATAAACTTTTAAAAATCGACTTTTGGCCAGCTAGAATCGGTAAATCAATCACCCACCATGTACCGGCCAATACATTATCTTCATTATTCACAAACACCTGTACAGCTTCTTACAGAAGCTACAGGCGGGGAAACAATTTTTAACATTCTTTAACAGCAATGAAAATTCGATCAGTTTATGAATTTGTAGCATTAATGACAAATATTCCTGTCAGTAACGGCAATGTGTTAAAAAAACCGAAAATGGAAAATTTTCACTAATACGAGACAGTAGGATCGCGACCATCAAAGTCCTGAATATTCGACCTAGTTAAAGTAATTACTTGCAATATATGTATATATACATACAATAAAACGATTTTTTGTAATAATAAACTATTAATAAAAATGAAATATATAAATATTTATATTTAACGCAGGGGGGGGGGGGAGATCGGATACAAAACACCTACATCCGTTAAACACAAGTTACGTCATCAAAAGCACGTGTCCCTCCCATCACCACATATTGGGTAAGTTTTGACTCTACATTATTTTCTGTCTCCTTCAAATAAGTTAGACATTCTAAAATAACCTTAAAACGTTTGCAATATTTTTAATCTAGGTATTCCTTTTCTTTAATGAATTTTTGAAACACAGTACAATAAGTAGCAAACATTTCTGAAGTACCGGCTTGTATTGAGAAGTCAGAAGTTATAAAATAAGAAGGTGTTTTGTAATATAAGCGTGTTTCTAAGGGTATGGAGAGACGGATGTGAGTTTTTATAGCACTTCGGTTCATAAGGCTTTTTCGTCATCCTATCTGTTTTGCTGCCACATTAACACCTTGTCCTCCAGGACCTACGCTGCGTACGTACTCTCATTTCAATACAACGACCATGACTTATACCCCTTATGACGTTCACTACACAGTGATGGCTGCATATTTTAACCGAATGTGATATGCAACTGATATAACAGGCCACAGATTAAAGGTGAGTTTTATAACACAAACATTTTACACCGCAGAGCCTGGTACATAGTCCTTCAGCGGCGAAATTGAGCCGGGATGTCAAGGGATTAAGCTTAATAGTCGAGACCTTACTGCACATTCTTCTTCTGAATAAAGCATAAATTGAGTTCATATGTAGATAAATACATATAACAGAATTGATTTATTTGTGTTGTATTCATTTAACAAAATATTTTTTACTCCTTTCTTATTTTTTTAAATTTTTAAATATTTTCTGAAATCTGTAACACTAATTAACCAGCAATTACTCTCTAAAATTACATTAAAGAGTGTGATTGATTTTTACTTTCCTGTAACTTAGTTGATAAATTAATATGACATACGAAAGTAAACTAACGTACGCATTAAAACTCACCAATTAATACAAGGAGAATAGTGAACAATACATTGAAAAAAGTGTCATTATCTTTTATGATAAATAGAAAAGGAAAACTGATTTTTCAAGGAAATATATGTATTATTCTTTGAAAAAAATACCGGAAATTTATTTCTCTAAACTCTTTCATGAGTGGGATTCATTAAAGAAATTTAAACGGTGTCAATAAAAAAATTAAAAAATGACTTTATTATCTTAATTACACTGCAGAAATTAATTTAAGAGAATTTTTGTTTTCAAAACTGTCTTTCTAATATCCACGTTTCTTTGAAAATCATTTATCATTAAAAATGAAAAATGGTGATAAATTTTCAAAGTAAAGATTATTTACATAACTTTAAAAAATCATAAATCAAAATAATTTTACGCTAGTGTATTGCGGTATTTGATTAATATTATGCTATTACAGTAACTATAAAAATGTTTGAAAGAGAAATGAGATTAATAGAATATGTAAACATTTTCTTAATTGTTTCCAAATATTCTGGTTAAAGTTTAAGTGTTGTTCATATAAATCATGCTACAAATTCTTTCAAAAACCGAATGAAAATTACTTTTACACTAAAATTAATTAAATATTGATTGTCTTGAGAACAGACATAAATCCTGACGAATTTGGAGATTAATTTCATTCGAAGTTATTCCACACGTCTTGTTTCTCACGAAAAATTTCCTAACATAAACAATTAAAGAAAACAGAAGCAACATAATTTTTACATTTCAAAATATTGATAGTTAAGTTTTCCGTTCAAAATAAAGTTAAATTTCAGATATATTTCAGTATAATGTTATGTAAATATCTACAAAACAATTATTACATTCTAAAATCTTGTGAAATAGTCTGACTGATTTGTTTCTTTCCGATTTTATTTTGAGAAATTACCAAGGCCCACGAACGTTTAATAACATACATATTGAAAACAAAAAGTAACTCATTGAAAGTAATTAACAGTCGATCGAAAGAAATAGAATATAATCTTATATGAAAGATATTTAGAGAAATGAAAAATCATTATATAGGATAATCCGTGCATTATTCTTGGAAGAAAAGGAAGAAAATTATTTCTTTAATGTTTTTCTTGAATGGTCGCCATTAATGAAATTTAAACAGAGAAAATAAAAAATGATCTATTGTCATAATTAAACTAAGCGAATTAATTCTGAGGAACTTTCAAACTTTTCTCATTAATCTGCATACATCTTTAAGGGGACTCTGTACCGTTTGAAGAACTTTGAAGAGCTTTTTACTGATGTACATTTACTTATTATATACATATATTATTATAGGTAATGCTTAATAAAACTGACTTTAACAAGGAAAAAAATCATTTTGTGGGTAAAAATTGAGAATTAAAATTTGTTTATTATTATTTTTTTCAATTTTGCTGTTTTTTGATACATTACTGTGTTTAAAACACTAAAACTTCCACAAATATTTGCCAAATCACTCCATAGTTTTTTTGTATCCTCAGTATAGTGTACTTAATGAAATTAGGGATGGATTTTACAATATAATAAAAAAATGGAAACGTTGAAGAAATCATGTTTTTTGTTGCATTTTTGCCTATGTTTGTATATATTATTATTTTTCCCATAAACTAATTCATTAAGTATAAAATCGAGCCCTAATTTTATAAACATAGTAACCCGTAAGGCATGGTGACGTCACGGCGACGTCGTTGTGAAGTCACACTGTGATTTTGTGACCGTCGATGTGACGTCACGTGACGTCGATGCGACGTCATAGTGACTAGAATGCGACGTCGTTATATCCGTTTTAGAGGTCGTTTGTGACGTCACATTGTGACAACTCTGTGAAGTCACGGTGTGACAAATTTGTGAAAAGTGTGTCACTTGTGACTATTTTGGCATTAAGTTTGTGACGAACCTGTGACGACAGCGATAATGCTTTGACGTCACACTGTGACTAATTTGTGAAATATGTGTCATTTGTGACGAACTTGTCATAAACAATGTGATGATTTTAAATGAAAATCAAATTTCAAATTAATTGCTTAAAAGGGCAAAGGCCAACATAGAGAAAAATATTCCAAGCCGGGACTCGAATCCGGACCATCAGTGTAGCGCACTGACATTCTACAGACTAAACCACATGGAACGAGACCCAGCCTGGAAAATTTCTTACTAGTACATGTTGGCAAGGCTACAAACGCAGCACAAGATGGAATATTTATCGTGAGCCGCCAACATCGGATAAACACGAAACTTAATTAAATCCAGCATCGATTCAAACTATATAAATACTTGGAAATTTTTCCATAGAGAACCATTTGCCTTGCATACAATATTTCAAATGAAAATCAAATTTCAAATTAATTGCTTAAAATGCAATTTTAATTTGAAATTTGATTTTCTTTTGAAATATTGTATGCAAGGCGAATGTTTCTCTCTGGAAAAATTTCCAAGTATTCATATAGTTTAAATCGCTGCTGGATTTAATTAAGTTTCGTGTTTGCCCCATGTCGGTGGCTCATGATAAATATTCCATCTTGTGCTGCGTTTGTAGCCTTGCCAACATGTAATAGTAAGACATTTTCCAGGCTGGGTCTCGTTCCATGTGGTATAGTCGGTAGAATGTCAGTGCGCTATACTGATGGCCTGGATTCAAGTACCGTTATGGAATTTTTTTTCACTATGTTGGCTTTTGCGCCTTTTAAGCAATCAATTTGAAATTTGATTTCCATTTGAAATATTGTTTGCAAGGCGAATGTTTCTCTGTGGAAAAATTTCCAAGCATTAATACTGTGATGATTCTTGTTATAAACACTGTGATGATTCTTGTTATAAACACTGTGATGAATTTTAAAATAAAGTTTTGTTTGAAATATACAATATTATCTTTTTACCGTACTTTTTAGCAAAGTATCGCTATTTTGGAGTCCTATTCTTCTAAAATACTTTTAATTTTTACGCTGAAAAAAACAATGCTTATCAACTGGTATCCCTTTTTATTAAGTTCTAAGCTTGATCTTGAGTTCAAGCTTTATATTAAGAATGTGTAAGTTTTTATGTGTTGTGATTTGTTATTATTTTATTAAATACGAACATGGAGTCTAACGGATATTAATACATTTCCTATTTAAAGAAGAATAAGATAAGCCATATTTATTTAAATTTTTTATTCCCGTGTATATTGTATTTTGTTAATATGAGCTAAATAGATTTGGTATGATTTATAGGAAATGACTGATCTGGGAAATTGAAAAATCATGCGTTAAGCATAGATTATAAAGCACTTTCCAACGCTTCCTGAATGCTTTAACTAGACATCGTAATTTAAGGAAATAACGTAAATAAGATAACTAAGTAAATATTTTAGAAAACGCATAAAACATTTGAAAAACTGATTTCAGCAGTTACCGTCCATAGCCAAATATGTTTTCCAATTTTTTTGAATAGCCCTGTATTTAATCTGTAGATTGATATATACTAGTATATAATGTGAAAATTTAGTTTAGCAAGAAAATGCATAACAGGTTGAAATTCTCATTCAGCAATTTATACTAATATGTGAAAACATACTTGAATACTTTTGTACAACCCTGTAGTTTACCTAGAATCTTTATTAGACGCCACTATTTCGTTAAAATTTAATTCAAATTAAAACACTCTTAAAACTGCTGAAATCACATTTCCAGAAATTATAATTTATAGACGGCCATATATCCATTTCCTTGCGTGACCCTGTGTATCATTTTATCAATATTCTACAAACATTTCTTAGTAAATTAAATGCAGTTCAACATAAAAATCCATAACTCATCTAAAAAACACCTTTAAGCAATTTGCGCCCATACCCCTTAACTCTTACGTATACTTTTGTGTAGCCCTGTATATGAATTATAGCTTTTATATACACCATATACTATGCATACATATAATGAATCATAAAAGCGCATATTATAATTAAAAATGCATTTCCAGAAATTATCGCTAATGAACAGTACAATATCAACTTTTATAAATATCATAAATTATAAATATTTTTTTATAAATATTATAAATATCAAATTTTAAAAAGTATAGTAAAGCAGTTTAATCTATAAACTTGTTATTAGGCATGAAAAAAACTTTATTTCACTGCTTAATTGTCATATTTTATTTTTTAATGCGAAGTATCGAACGTGTATCGAAAACGTAGAAAATGAGTTTACAATCGAAGAAAATTTAATAACTGATTCTGAATGTCTACAATTAAATGTTTGATTAAAATCACGAACAGCAAAAACGTGCTTACATACAATTAAAAAAAATAAATATACTAATTTGAAAAACACTAAATAATTAGTATTTATAATTGTGCTATTAAACAACAACAAAGTACAATAGATGAATTAAATGTATTATTAGATTTAATAATTTCTCAAAAATCTCTCCATATGTTACAAGGAATTCCTATTATTTTATAATTTTGGCAAATGTTAAATCTGAAAACATTGATATGAAGATTTAGGATTTTAAATAATAATATAAAATATTATTAGCAATGAAAAAAAGTCTTTCAAAAGTTTCACTACTATAGTATGTAAAACGACATTTCCCATTCAGTATAATGTTAATTTCTAATCTGAAAAACAATCCCAGATCAGTCTCTTTCTATAGGTATAATATAAAACTATTTAACTCATCTCACATAATATAGAAAACTGGAACGAACAATTTAAATTAAATAAGACTTACTTTTTGAGCTCCATAAATTAATTATTAATATCCGTGTGTATCCGAAAATGGCGACGTCTTTTTCTTCCATTAAAAAAAGCACACGCAAAAGCTTACATTTTAGACTAGTAACTTACCGCATCTGTTAGAACAAAAAATTCCCGGTTTACCCTGCGGTATCGTGGCAGACGATTTGGGGCAGGTGTTAGTTTATTTTCTTTTAGATAAACATATTTGGAACTTACATGTGCAATCATTTTATGAGACTGTCTGTATTTAAATTTTTGTATTTGAAGAATTTTCCAATGTATTTTACTATTTCTTTTTTCAGTTTTAACTCCCCCCCCCCTCGCTTTTTCTAAGTAAAGATTGTTTCACACATAATAAATACAAAATATCTTCGTAAAAAATAAAAAGATATAAATAAATATCGAGGATAAAAAAGTTTTCTTTGTCAATTGTCATTCTTTTCATGTTAATTTCCTGTAGAATAAAACAATTCGTAAAATAACTTTTTTTTAGAGTCATACCTCTAAAACACAAATTTGAAATACGAATAATAAATTATATCATGGGTTTTGCTTAAATTTTGCATATTTTTTTTAATTCGGAAAATGCTAATTTTATTTTAAAAGTCTGAAAGAAGTAGAATTTAAAAAAAAAAAATAGTTACTTAAAATAGGTACACTAACAGGAAAAAATATGACTTGAATGCAAATTATAAAGCAAGAAATGTATGTATGACTAAACTCTGAAGACTCTTTCTACGTGCTCATTAAAAGCTGCAGACTTAACTATAATAGAATTTTTTTAGTTTGAAGCCACAAAAGTGTTTCGAATACCAGTGGTCGGTAAAAATAAATTAAAAATTTTCCTTCCTGCAAACTAAATATGTAAAGTGTATATATTTAATATTCCTAATTTTAAATATGTCATCCAAATTGCTCCAGCACGTACCATTTTTCCGAGGAACACTTTTATAATAATAAGAATAAGAGAAGGATTATTATATTAAATTGCAATACTAGATAAAATTGAAATCAGGAAAAAAGTATACTTTCACACTCTTAGATATCAAATTGATAAAATATAGCATGAAAATCTAGTTTGTTGATACTTGTACCGTGCATTTTCGTTTATATGCCCCCCCCCCCCCCATCTTTTCGTGTCTGAATTTACTATTTGCTACCCACTAATATATTTTCATTCCTTATGCCGCTGTAACTCGGGGCTTTTTAAAACATTTCTCTTCATTTTCAAAGATTTTTGAAGTTCATATTTTTCTCACACTGTGACTTACAATATGGGGGGATTTATTTGTGAGTGTGACGTGACCTACGTTACATGCAGTGACATAACAATTCTTTTTTATTGCCAGAAAAATAAAATTTTACAGTAACAACATGCTTTGAAGATTTTTTGTAATTTTTTAAAGTTTTCTAAGAAGTTCACATCTCAGTCACAATGTGACATCACTGAGTGGTTGCATTTCGGTCACAGATGTGACGTGACCACAGTGACGTCACAACGACGTCACTGTGACCATGCATGCTATGAGGGAATGTATTAAAACACAGCACACTTTAAAAATTTTTAAATAATAATTAAAAATAAATTAAAATTCTCCATTTTTACCGACAATATTTTTTTTCTTTTATCAAAATAATTTTTTCCAAGTATTATTTATAATAATATGTGTATATAATAAGTAAATGTACAACAGTAAAAAAAAATTCTTCAAAGTGTACAGAGTCCCCTTAAATGTCACAAACAGTGCTAAAAGTTTAAAGTAAAGATAACTAATTTTATCTTTTAAAAATTCGCCGAATATAAATATTTTTATCTATTTTCATCATAGTAAAGACCAAAATGATTGATAGAGAAAGACTTAGAGCGAGCTTTCATTATATAATAATGAGCAATATAATGCGAGCAACTTATATAATAAGTTGCTCGAAACATTATGTAGTGCATTTTTTAAGTTGCTTGTATAATAAGATTTAAAATTCATTCTAAAGGAAAATACATTTCTGGTAAAGCAAATTGAATTAAATTTATAAGTAAAACACACTTTTAAACTTCACAACTACTCAATAAAAAAAGCTTGTCGTGAAAACAGTCAGACATTAAATTGGTTTCGAACCGTTTCTCTTTCTTATCCTAGTCCGCGTATTAGCATTCTGAAGAAAATGTTTTTAAAATAAATAAATAAATAAAACTTATGTATAATAATATTATATAGAAGAAACGTTTGTGTATTTTTTATAGGGGTGATCTCTGGAACAACCGAGACTAATAAAAAACTAGTTGGATGTATCAATCCCAAAACTTTCTTCTACCTCATGTCAATATTTAATTTTAATTAGTTTTATTAGTATTTTTATTAGAATTATGCATAACTTCATATACTTTTCGATTGTACAATATTGAAAATTGCACAAAAATCGCTATTACAGCGCCCCCTTCCGGCGGAATTTTTCCAAAATCAGGGAGGACCTTGCCATGGCCAAAAACATACACAAAAAGTTTGGTTCAATTATATGCATAACTTCATACACTTTTCGATGGTACAGTATTCAAAAGTCACAAAAATTGCTATTAGAGCGCCCCCTACCGGCAGATTTTTTCCAAATTCAGGGAGGACCTTCTTGCCATGGCCAAAAAATACATAAGGAATTTGGTTCAATTCTATGCATAACTTCATACACTTTTCGATGATATAATATTCAAAATGCACAAAAATCTCTATTACAGCGCCCCCTACGGGCGGATTTTTTCCAAGTTCAGGGAGGACCTGCTTGCCATAGCCAAAAACTTAAAAATAAAATTTGGCTCAATTATATGCATAACTTCATACAATTTTTGATGGTACAATGGAGACACACGGACAACCGGGCAGACAGTCAGACATTTGTATAAACATGTTTTTTGTGATCTCTGACCCCTAAAACGTGTAGATCCGTCGAAAACCGGAAGTAAAAAAAAATTCGATTACAATACTTTCTTCTATTGAAGATAGAAGAAAGTAACTAGTTGGATGAGCCAATCCCAAAACTTTTTTCTATCTCATGTCAATATTTCATTATAATTAGTCTTATTAGCATTTTTATTAGAATTAAGTATAACTTCATACACTTTTCGATGGTACAATATTGAAAATGGCACAAAAATCGCTATTACAGAGGTGGTGGAATTCTGGTGGAATTTTTCCAAATTCAGGGAGGACATTCTTGCTGTGGGCAAAAACGTACACAGAATTTTTGGTTCAATTCTATGCATAACTTCATACACTTTTCGATGGTACAATATTCAAAATGAACAAAAATCATTATTACAGAGCCCCCTACCTGCGGATTTTTTACAAATTCAGGGAGGACTTTTTTGCCATGGCCAAAAACATACACAAAAAATTTGGTTCAAATCTACGCATAACTTCATACACGTTTCGATGGTACAATATTCAAAAAGCACAAAAATCGCAATTATAGCCCCCTTCCCCCTACCAGCGGAATTTTTCCAAATTCTGGGAGGACCTTCTTGCTATGGCCAAAAACATACACGAAAAATTTTGTTCAATTCTATGCATAACTTCATACACTTTTCGATGGTACAATATTCAAAATGCACAAAATTCGCAATTACAGCGCCCCCTACGGGCGGATTTTTTCCAAGTTCAGGGAGAACCTGCTTGCCATAGCCAAAAATTTAAAAATAAAATTTGGTTAAATTCTATGCATAACTTCATACAATTTTTGATGGTACAATGGCGACACACGGACATACGAACACAGAGACAGGCAGACAGACAGACATTTTGTATAAACATGTTTTTTGTGATCTCTGACCCCTAAAACGTGTAACTCCGTCTAAAACCGGAAGTCGAAAAAAATTTCGATTACAATACTTTCTTCTATTGAAGATAGAAGACAGTAACTAGTTGGATGTGCCAATCCCAAAACTTTCTTCTATCTCATGTCAATTTTTGATTTTAATTAGTTTAATTAGTATTTTTATTAGAATTATGCATAACTTCACTTTTCGATGGTACAATATTGAAAATTGCAGAAAAATCGCTATTACAGCGCCCCCTACCGACGGATTTTTTTTCAAATTCAGAGAGGACCTGCTTACCATAGCCAAAATCTTTAAAAAAAATTTTGGTTCAATTCTATGCATAACTTCATACAATTTTTGATGGTAATGGCGACACACGGATATACGGACACAGGGGCACACGGACAGACGGACAGACAGACTGACATTTTGCATAAACATGTTTTTGTGATCGCTGACCTCTAAAATTTGTAAATCCGTCGAAAACCGGAAGTCGAAAAAAAATTCGATTAGAATACTTACTAGAAGAAAGTAATAATGGTGGTAAAATGTTGATGACAATTTGTGCTCAAATATAAGTTATATTTTATGTTGGTACCCCCTCCCCCCAAGGGTAAGTAGGAGCAGAAAACGTTCTAAAATGGCGATTTCTGCGTTATTGTCAAGGATACTATCTTGAAATTTTGGCAGTGCTAATTTTAGGTAGATTAGTATGAAATACTACCTATTACATTCTCCTCTATGTTGGAATTTCTGAAACAATTTTGCAGATCTACGCCGATGATGACCCCTAGAACCCAAAATTACCCTCAGTTGAAAACTTTATCTATCTATCTATCTATATATGTGTAATAATAAAATTTTCGCCCTTTTATCTTAATTAAACTATTCCAAATTATTATAATATCTACCTTTTTTACTTAGCTTTAATACTATCTTAAATATCTTTTATCTTTTTTATCAGAAATGCACGCTTTGTCAAAATGCGACATCCAGGATTGTATCCCCAACTCAGGGTCAAAGGATATTATATTTACTCCACTTTCACTCATTTTTACACTAGAGCGTTTTACAGATTTATTTCTTAACAATATAAAAGAGGGAGAACGCATTTACGTGCAAGTTCAAAATAATAAACTTTAATTGTATAAACATAATAAACACAGAAAAAACAACTTTTAAACAAATGTAAAGATACTTTCCACGATATAAAATAAACTATAAAATAATTCATTACATTCCATTTATACATATATTAATCTTCTAAAGAATGAACTTAAACTTGCAACAGTAATAAAGCAATAAATACATTTGATTTAGACATTGTAACAAAAATAATACAACAAACTTTAACTTACAGATATGAAAATCCCAGCAATGTTGACCTATAACTTTATTAGTTCAAAATAAAAAATAAAGATTTTTTTTACCTCCGGCGCTCACTTGCACATTTTTCACTTATGGAGGTGTAAATCATGATAGATGTCTCCGTCAAGTGTTCTAATTTGCCACCGGGAGGCTATATTGGTTTTTAGACTCAATATAGTAGACGACATTTCCGTATATGAGATTATAAATGCATATAATCGTCGAAAATTATACTGGGTAATTCCATTCAGTTAGAATTTCACTGATTTTTTCTGACCTTGAGAACGCCACGGCTCTAACTATTATTATATTTCCACATGAACATAAGATCCTGCACGGCTAATTGATACGTATTCACTAGTATGATATAAATATATCGGTCTTAAGTAACAGCCATATACTTGTTATATAACTCAATCGAGAAATCAAAGTTTTGCAGTCGTAAAATCATGGTTAAGAGTGGAAGACCAGGCCGACGTCCACAAGAATTTTCTCGTAAATAATAATAGAAGCCTCTAGATTCGTCAGATATTTATTAAATGATCATAAAATGCACGAAACTCCACTAGCAATATGCTACCAACGTTGGGGCCGTTGCTACGTCATAAAATGTAAACCATTAGATGTGAAATATTAGAACAACATGATGAAGATGTAGGAAACAAATCTCTCCAAGTGACATGGGTTATTTAAGCAACTCAATAATCGTAAATTTCTCTCTCTCCTAGCCAATGCAACATGTTAAATACTTGCGAAAAATACTTACGTTACAAGTGAAAGAACCAACCCCGTAAGAATAGCCGGGAGGACGTGACGAGAGGCAGGCTACGACAGGACTTAGCTCCGGGGGAAGGGGGGAAGTACGTGTGACATCGATGATGAACTCTTTAATCTCGGCATCAGATTAATAACATAAACAAATGTTGGCGGGCTTTGCCAGGAATTATGGGAAATAGAACATCAAAGAATAAATGCTATTAAAAACATTCGAAACAAAAATAATTTAGTTTCAGAATAAAATGAAAAAAAGTAATTTAATGGGTTTTATAAGGTTAGACGAATGGATTTAAGGTTTTTAGAATAATAAAAAAATACGCATTTAAAGCATGGAAAAAGATAAAAGATATTTAAGATAGTATTAAAGCTAATTAAAAAAGGCAGATATTATAATAATTTGAAATAGTTTAATTAAGATAAAAGGGCGAAAGTTTTATTATTACACATATAACTTTTTTATGGACACGGTAATTTCCATAATTCAGCACAAATATCTTCCAAACTTATACATAAAATCAAGGGGTTGAAAATCTCGGTCAAGTTCTTTAATGGGCAAAATCCAACCAAGAGGGTGGAAATAGGGAGGAGTTTTGTGAAAACCGAAAAACCCCGTAACTTCTTAACTATAGCACATAATCAGTTTAAAGTTATTATTGTTTCTAGGAAAAGGGTAAAAAACTTATGTATCACAGATTTTTCATAAAATTAAAAATGGGCTCAAGGGGCGAAAAAAATTGGGTTTTAGGGAGAAAAAAATTCATAACTTCGTCATTTCTTAAAATATCAAATTCACTTAAACTTATTATAAATCTTCTTAATATTATCTACAACTTTTATATTGACGCGTTTTTGATAGGACCAACTCTTACCGAAAAAACATTAAAAACGAAAAAAAAAAATGGGAGTGAGGGGGGTTTAAAAAGAAACAAATTCACAACTTCGTCAATTCGCAAGATACCCAATCGGCTTAAATTTATTATACATATTCTGAATATTATCTACAACTTTCGTATTGAAAATTTTTTGATAGGACCAACACTTACAGCAAAAAGAAATTAAACAAAAATAGGAGTTGACGAAAACATTATCGTATAAAGGGTGTACTCAAATACAAACGGCTTATTTTCTGACTCATTTTTAAATTCATTTTTGCTTTTAAACGCATCCATTTGGTAGGTTCTCATATTCAGAAACTATATAATGTGCTGTATTGCTCTGTTTATTTGATAAAGGCGGAATATACATAAAAAAGGGCTGTCAAAGTGTGCATTTTGAAACGTATTTCCCGAAACGATACAGCTAGAAATGAAAAAAAAAGTCGTACAGAGAAAATAATCGTTTGTAAATCAAGTTCTAATTAATTCAACGAAAAATAAAAACACAGAACACTTATAAACCTGTTCAAAAAATCACGTAAGGAAGTTTCATGTTTTTACTTTTAAAATGAGTCTGAAAATATGTCAGAAAATTTCGATTTGTTGAGCGTGGAAAAATAATTTTTTGAATACTACCTTAATATGATTCTGATAAAACCAGCTCTTACAGAAAAATGAAATTAAAAATTCGTCAAAAACGGCCAGATAAAATTGTTAAACTTGATTTATCTCTAATCTTATTTAGTTTTTGTTGGGGAAATTAGTAGTACTTAACTTCGAAATCTACCTCCTCCTGTAGGCCAAGCCGGAAGGGATTTTTTAAAAATATAAATAGATGCTATTTATAGTTTAAAAAAAAGTTCGAAATTAAAAAGTCCTTCCGGCCAGTGCCGGGAGGAAGAGGTAGCTTTCATATTCCTTATTTTAAAAAAGCCAACTTATATAATTCAAACAAACGAAGCTCAATTAAGTGGAAACCGAATGTAGGAGATTCAATACTAATTTTTATCAATACTAAATCATTTTGAATGAGAATTTCGCGAAATTAGTCAGCTTTATCCAAGCTGCTTTTAATTAAAGTAACTTATATTTGGCTGCCAAATTCGGCGATTTCTTAAAGTGCCTGCCATTTTAAGACAACATGGTGGATGAGGCTAACCAGTGAACTTGGTCGAGACCTTAGTAATTGCTGTGCCCATGCTCACTTACATCGGAATCGGTTGATATATACGAGTGCTGTCGCAGGCAAAAAAATCAGATTTTTCAAAATGTCACCCACGTTAGGAATTGAAACTACTATATCTGAGCCATTTTTTAAGATAAAGGCCAACAAAAAATGCTCCAGAATCCTTATATCAAGGTCAAATACTTAAGAAAGAAACCTTTTTCAATTTCTAATTTTTTTCCACCTCACTTTAAATATAATTTTTTTTAATTTAATGGCCGCCATTTTGAAACAAGATGGCTGATGAAGCTGGCCAGCGAACTTGGTCGAGATATTATTGTATACTATCCACATGCCTTCTTCCATCGAAATAGGCGAATACGTGTGGTATCGCGTGACAAATACAAGATCGTTTCAAATTTTAGCCATGATAGAAATTCAAAGTGCTATAATTCAACCACTTTTTAAGATATAAACAAAAGAACAAATTTTCAGAAACAAAAACTGCTCCGAATCTTTGTATCAAGGCCAAACACATAAAAAAAATCTTTTTCATTTTCCAATTTTTTAATACCTCATTTTAAAATTTAAAATACATTAAAAAAAAATCGCAACCCTTTTGAAACAAGATGGCGAATGAAGCTGGCCAACGAACTCGGTCGAGACATTGGTATGCACTATGTACAGACCAAGTAATATCCAAATCGGTTCTTAAATACGCCTGTTATCGAAAGACAAAAATCAGGTCGTTTTAAAATGTCAGCCACAATAGAAATTCAAAATGTTATAACTCAGCCATTTTTTTAGATATAGACGAAACAAAACCTGTTCCGGAATCTTTGTATTAAGGTCAAACACATACGAAAAAATCTTTTTCATTTTCCAATTTTTTGGCATCTCATTTTAAATTTAACTTTTTTTAATTTTTTTAAATGGCCGCCATTTTGAAACAAGATGGCGGATGAAGCTGGCCAACGAACTCGGTTGAGTTATTTGTATGTACTATGTACACACCAAGGTACATCCAGATCGGTTCATAAATACGTCTGTTATCACTTGGCAAAAATCAGGGCGTTTCAAAATGTCAGCCACGCTAGAAATTCAAAATGCTATAACTCAGCCATTTTTTAAGATATAAACGAAACAAAAACTGCTCCCGAATCTTTTTATCAATGTCAAACACATAAGAAAAAAATATGTTTTCAATTTTCAATTTTTTGGTACCACATTTCCAATTTAAATTTTTCTTAAAATTTTAAATGGCCGCCATTTTTAAACAAAATGGCGGATGAAGCTGGCCAACGAACTCGGTCGAGACATTGGTCTTTACTATATATAAACGAAGTTACATCCAAATCGGTTCATAAATACGCCTTTTATCGCGTGACAAAATTCAGGACGTTTCAAAATGTTAGCTTCGCTAGAAATTCAAAATGCTATAACTCAGTCATTTTTTAAGATATAGACGAAACAAAAACTGCTACGGAGTCTTTGTATAAAGGTCAAATACATAAGGAAAAATATTTTTCCATTTTCAATGTTTTGGTACCACATTTCAAATTTTAAATTTTTTAAAAAAATTTAAATGGCCGCCATTTTGAAACAAAATGGCGGATGAAGCTGGCCAACGAACTCGGTCGAGACATTGGTATGTACTATGTACACACCGAATTACATCCAAATCGGTTCATAAATACGAGAGTTACAGTATGACATAGGTCAGATATATATATATATATATATATATATATATATATATCAATTTTGAACGGAGGGTGGTTTCGGTGTCTGGGGGTCATGATCGATGAAAATATACCAAAATTTTTTGAAATCGCATTCCTCCGAACGGCTGCAATAGGTAGCTTTTTGTAAAGAAAGCTACCTAAAAGTGTGAAATGAGCAAAAAACTTTCTAAAAACTTTCTAATTACCATTTATTTGGAACCTTTATGGTTAAAAACTTTAAATTTTCTAATGGCTGTTTCTTGTAATACTTCGATGCTCGCACAAACCCATTAAAAATAGAAATTTAAGTGGGTACACAAGAGAAACACTTTTAAAAATGCTATTTCTGTGAAAGTGTTAGGACTAAAAACTTTAAATTTGGCATGCTAGTTCTTTATAAGATATAAATGCTCGCTAAGAATGTTTTCCAAAAGAAATCGAAATTTAAAATGATGCAGGAACAAAAAGCGCCCTAAAATTGCGATTTTTGTGATAGTGTCGGGGCTGAAAACTCTAAATTTTGCATGCAAGTTACTTTAAAGAGATAAATGTTCCCAAAGAACGGTTTCTAAAAACACCGTTATAATTAAAAACTGTTATAACTAGAAACTTGAGACTTTACATGACTGTTACTTTTAAAATGCAAAACTTCGCAACAGAAGAAATTTGTAAAAAATTTGAAATGTAAAAGGGTTACAGAACAAAAAACATTCTAAAATTGTGAATTGTGTGATACTGAAGAGACAGAAAACTTAAAAATTATCATGATGGTTACGTTTACGGTGTAAAGGCTCTTTAAGAACCGCTTCTAAAAACTTGGAAATTAAAAAAAGGTGAAATGAGCGGTAAACTTTCTTAAAACGTTCTAAATAACGATTTATTTGGCATTTTAGTGCAAAAAACATAAAATGTATAATAATAAAGCTAGATTTCTTTTTCCTTAAACAATCGAAATAACTCATGCATTTTAAATGCAAAACAACAAGTCCCTACAATCCTAGTTTTTGCTGTAAAAAAAAAAAAAAAAAAAAAAACAGATAGACTAATTTTAATATAAATAATTTTACAGGACTTTATTATAAGAAATGTCAGAACGATTGACAGAGAAAAAATTTGAGTGAACATTTAAATTATCACGTAAGTTGCGCTCAAGTACCTGTAAAAGTAATCTGTAATTTTTACAGAAAAAAATTGCATTTTTTACCCTTTCATCTACTAATCCAATGGTCTGGTTTACCACGAAAAATTGCTTTAAAAATAAGTAAAGTGTTAAAGTTAATTTTGAAAAGAAAAACATGGTTAATTTAATTGGATTATAGATATTTTCTATCGATTCATTACAGTAAATGCCAAAAAGATCGATAGAGAAATATTTTGAATGAACTTTTAAATCCTAATGTATGTTTTGCTCAAATAATCTGTAATGCATTTCTCGCGTAACTCATAATACGAATCAAAATTTATCCAAAAGAATAACGTGATTCTGTTAATGGAAATTCGGTTTTTAACAAAATTAAAACAATTTTTCCAACTTTACTAGAACGAAGTAAAAATTAATTGTCCTGAAAACAGACAGATATCAAATGAGTTTTAAATTACATTCGTTCCATGTACCAATTCATATGTCTGGTTTCTCACTAAAATGTTTTTAACGAAAGCATGAAAAATAACAATAGCATAAGAATTTAACTCATTTTGATTAATCTATACATGGCCTGTTGTTTACATTTTTACAGTAGTAAGCATCGAGTTTGCACTTTAGAGAGTGGCATATCATGCGATGTTAGATAATACATTAAAAAAAAAAGTATTGTTATGAAAATAAACTCAAATTACTTGATGTGATTAGATGTTTGGTTTATTTGTTTGATATTTTAGTCATTTTGAGTAAATGATGTGTAAAACGCACGCAGTTTCCTCATAAAAACTGCTTTTTATGCGTAAAGGTTTGAACGATTATGATGAGGCACATTAGTTTGAAATTTTATTTCTAAAAGAATGTACCACAAGTTAAAAATTTAAGTGTATTTATCTGGTTAATTTATATTCTCTTTCACTCATCTTTTATAAAAAAGAAAATACACATGGAAGAAGAAAAACGAATTTTGGTACATCAGAGCACTCTTATTTTTAGTTAAATGTTTGTATATTACAAAAATATCATAATAAAAGCATTATGATTAAATCATGCACTGTCACAGGTGCTAATGAGTTTAAGATATAGAATATAGGTGAAAGCAATAATACATATTATTTTTTATGTTAACACCCATTTTGTCTTCATATACTATAGATACAGCGATGAATGAGGTATTTTTCGAAAGGGTCTTCAAGCGTTTTTCAACATAGTATACTTAAATGTCATTTAAAAGACACTCTTTGATAAAAAGAATTGCAGTAAATCAAAAATTAATGAAACAAGTATCAGGAAATAATATTAGGTTAATTTTTAACCTTTAAATGCCTGATTTTTCAAAAATCATTGTAATAATGGTTTTTGGCTGTCATTTATTAAATGAATCATGGGAAAAATACTTTAAAAAATCATATTTTGTTTTAAGTATGGTTTTCCGCTAAAAAACAGTTTGTTACTAATCGGCAATACTGGTCTTTAATTGAAAAAATAATTTTCCTTAATAAAATTCTATAATATTAAAAACACAATAATTTTAGGAACTGTAATAAGAAATAAATTTTACTGGCTCACTGCAGAACAAAATAGGGTATTTCGCAAGCTTCCAAACAAAACAAAAAGAACAAGTAGCAACAGTTGAAAAAATAAATCTATATTTATTCTGAAACAGCACAAGTGTTGCCATCTACATGTTGAAAATCGATTTAATAATATTTTCAGAATGTATTTTATTGGCAACATTAGGTATTATAGCTTCAATATTATTCTAATATTATTTTAGAGCCTAAATTGGGTGTGTTGCCGAAAAGCAACACCCGGTATTTAAGGGTTAACACAATTATTCAATTGGTAAATAAATCATATAACTGTTACTGTTAATTTACAACTGTTATCAGCAAATAATGTCAAAGATTGCGGTGAGAAAGCCTCGCACGGTTCTTCTGTTTTTTTCTTTTAAGATTTTTTACATTTAATATATTTTTTAGAATTCTTTCTAACAATACTAATAATCGTAATTATACGAAAAATAGCAATAATGCGTTCAAATAAAGTTTTGAAACGTATTAAAAGCGACATTTTCATATATGCGTCCGGCCAGGAGTTAACAGCCGAAGAAATCTCCAAAAAATAGCTCTTTACAATAAACGTTTTTGTTTCTGTACATTTCTGTAGATTAAGCGCGAAATTCGATTCACCTCAGTGGAACGAAAAGCGAAATTCGATTACATGTCTTAAATTTGTGTTTTATTTGTTGGTTGATGAACTATTTAATTTCGTTGTGGAATATGAGCGGCAATCAAATGATGAGCTACAAAGGGCGTTCCATAAAAATTGAGAGTAAAATCTTAAAAAAATCAAGAAATATATTTACAGCAAAACATAAATCGTTCTTTTTCAAAATACCTTCCCTTAGATGATATAAAACGGTTCCATCGTTCAACCCATTTTTCAAAACAAGTATAGAAGCCTTTTCTGGAAGCTGCTTCAAAGAACCCTGTACTGCTGAAACAAATTCAGAATTTGTGTTTTATTTGTTGGTTGATGAATTATTTAATTTCGTTGTGGAATATGAGCTGCAATCAAATGATGAGCTACAAAGGGCGTTCCATAAAAACTGATAGTAAAATATTAAAAAATCAAGAAATATATTTACAGCAAAACATAAATCATTCTTTTTCAAAATTCTTTTCCCTTAGATGATATACAACGGTTTCATTGTTCAACCCATTTTTCAAAACAAGTATAGAAGCCTTTTCTGGAAGCTGCTTCAAAGAACCATGTACTGCTGAAACTAATTCAGAATCTGTGTTCAATTTTCTGCCACGGAGCTTCTAATTCAATGTCGGAAACAGCCAGAAATCGCACGGCAGGTTTATTTAGTGCATGATATGATATTTGAGGTAAATATTTCCAAAAAATCTTTACATATGTGAATCGAAAAGATAGTTTTACTAAATTAATTATGTTTACCTTTTAAATCAGGAACGGATGATATGTAAAGTTCATGACCGATTCAGTACTCAGGTTCAGTGAGAATACTTCAAAATTAATAACAAACGACAATGTGCATATCCAAGCCTAACAATTCAAATTACGAAGAGATTCCACCTGTCTTTGAATGTTTTTATTAGTCGACTAATGCTAATATATTTTGGAAATTATTGCCGATATTTTTATTGTAAAGGAGGATACACGGAAGGCTTAAAACAGTAATAAAAACATAATTTTTGATGAAAGATTGCATTTTTCTAAAATAAAATTTGATTTACGTATGAAGAAATTTCCAGGGAAAAAATACATTGTTGGAAGGATAATATATTTGTCATATGCAGAAAATCAGTGAAAATGCTCTTAACAGAGAAAATTGTGTAACACTCAATACAATATATAAACATAAAAAAATAAAATGAAATAAAAATTTCTATAAACCATAAATTTGCATCAAATATGTATTTTATTTACGTTACATTATGTGAAAATTTAAAGACCTCTAAAAATTAAAGAAAATATACCGAAAATTAACGTGATTTGCACCCAGATATGTTAAAATATGTATGTAGGTATGTTACAATACATGGTGTGTTCACAAAGTTTCAAGACTGGTCTGATAATTCAAAATTTATTAAACATTTTGTATCGCGAACTAAAATTCTTCGAAATATGACCCTTGGCCATCAACACACCGCTGCCAGCGTTTTTTCCATTGTTCATAGGCCCCAAAGAAGTCTTAGCACGAAAGGCTGTTAAGGGACCTCGTCGAAGCTGCCTGGATTGCTGGAATCGTGTCGAATCGCTTCCCTTTCAGGTCTTTCTTGACCCGGGGAACAATAAAAAGTTACTGGGATAAAGGTCGGGGCTGTAAGGGGCTTGCAGCAGTATTGTCACGTTAAATATAGCCAAAACTGATGGAGCACTCCAGAGAAAAACTGACCTGACACATGTCCGCCCAGACATGAGAAACGATTGGATTGTTCCCCACGACAATGCACCCTCTGACACGTCGCTCGCCGCCGCCGAATTTTTGGCTATCTTTAACGTGGTAATACTGCCGCAAACTACCTACAGGCCCAACCTCGCTCCCAGGACATTTTTTTGTTCACCCGGATCAAAAAAGACCTGAAAGGGAAGCGATTTGTCAGTATTCCAGCAATCCAGGCAGCTTCGACGAGATCCCTTAACAGCCTTTCGTGCGAAGACTTCTATGGTGCCTATGAACAATGGTAAAAACGCTGGCAGCGGTGTGTTGATGCCCAAGGGTCATATTTCGAAGAATTTTAGTTCGCGGTACAAAAATGTAAAATAAATTTTGAATTATCAGACCAGTCTTGAAACTTTGTGAACACACCATTTATGTGCGTAGGTTTTTTATGCGTGTAGCTTTGCAAGCATGTAAGTGAAGAAAGAATGTAAGTATAACATGTAATGTATTAAGTATAGGGTATTCAGCATGAAGGCATAATTTAAAATTAAAATGTATACAGTACTCTCAACTACTACGTTACGTAAAAAATCTTCCTCCACAGACAGATTTTTATACTCGTATTTATTTTTTCGCAGCTTGAAAATAAAACATTGATATCACGGCAATATCATGCAGTACTGCCAGTATTAATGAGTTTAGGAAATTAATACTTATAAAAATACAGAAAAAGTGCAACACGCGATTAAAAGATAACTTTGTTTTCAGTATTTATTCTATTAACTAGTTCTGGTCTGGTCTAATGTTGCCAGATGTCCCGCGTAAATTGGGGATCCAAATTCTCTGGACACCAGTAATTTAAAGTAATTTTTTTCGACTTATCTAATGACAGAAGTATCTGCGACTAACGACAGCGAAATAAACTGTAAGAAATTAGTGGTGTTCAGAGCATTTGGAGCCCTAATTTACTTGAGACACCTGGCAGCACTAGGTCTGGCTCCCCATTAATAGGACATGTCTTTAAGTTGAGTATTATTGTATCTTAACAATTATTTTTCTTTATTGTAGTAATGATAGTATATGTGTATAAATTTATTATTATGGCTTCCTTTATGTTTAAGCATTTAGTAATAGTAATAATAACTAGCCGCCTTTGGCGACTAGTATGGTGTCCCTAAAATGCATATACTAAGCATTGTATCATGTTACTTTTATTCATAATTTAATTTACTTGCTGAATCCTTCGCCAAATCGGCAGAACAGATACAGAAATCATGAACTTGGTATTTTTATGTTAGCCAGGCCCAGATGATAAATCGCCAAACATTGTTCCCGTCGTATTTTTCGTATTTCATTAATTTCATTTAAAATGTAACACGTTCACTCATTTTGTATAACTTTAATTTAAAACTGTAGTATTTAAAATTTATGACTCTCAATTATTTCTTATAAAAAGGAAAGAAAAGTAAAAAGAAAAGTAATACATAGTATCATAAACCCATGACATTTAATTTCAAAATCAAAGCTTTGTTTAATTTACCAAGCGAAAAATTGTTCAAGACTGTCGCATGAAATGGACTATTACAATAATACTGTTGACATGATGCCGATGGAATAATATTTGTCGATTTATCACCTGCGCCCGGCAAACATTAAATTACCAAATTGGCCGGCTGGTATATAAAAAGCGAAGCGGTCAACCTGGAACTGTTGATGACAGTAACATGACTTAGGCTATTATTATAGCGATAATAATAATCATCATAAAAGTTTGCTTAATTATCTTTACACCTTTGATGCTTCTTTTATTTCAAACATAAGTTTCATTCTTTAAATTTAAAATATGGTCTATTTTTCAAAATACATAACTTCCGATAAAACATAAAAAAATATTAGAAAGTTTTTAGTTTGTTTAACCCTGCTATATTACACTGTAAAAAAAAATGGTAACTTTCCATGTAAAATCCAGGAACGTTTCGCCTTTTATCAGGTTTTCAGAATAATTTAGCTCTTTCCTGTGAAATTCTGGTTTTCTTATCTGAAACGTTCCTGAACAAAAGTTCGAAACAGCAAAACGCTGCGGCCGCCATTTATTTTTTTTTTTCCTATAATCCGTTGCTCGCGCGCGAGTGTCGAAAACGAATTCCTTAAATGAATGTAAAAAAATCAATATGGAATGCAAATAAATCAATAGACGACATAATCCTTTACGTCTCTATTGTCAAGATAATTCAGATGAAAATACAATAACTCTGTGACATCACTAAGAGATTATCTCTCGTACTTGTCTGTGAAATCTTTAACGAGCAGACTGTGTAAAAAAAATACACCTATTATTTGGATCTGCATTAACCATGGGAAAATCAAATATGATTCTCACCTATTTTGATTAATTTAAAGTATGTTTTAGAGTTCTCATCTCTAATTATTCTTGTGAAAGGATTTCTTCAAATGGGCCTTTAGATTTTCAGAAATTAGATGCCGAGTTTTAGCATACGTTTCAAATACCCATTAGTTTGCAGCTCTCAACGTGTCTTTCGTGGTGTGGACGCAGAAAGCTTGCACGCCACCCGTACGGCCCGGGTTCGATGCTACATCTTGACTTTTTTTTTTCTTTTTTAATTAATTTTATATTTTAACACTTTATTACAATTTGATTTAAATTTGACATATATTTGACACTTTGAATTGCTGCAAATTTGAATTTTTTTTTTATTTTCGGAAAAAATATACAATTACGTTTAGGTTTTTTTTTCATGAAAATTTATATGTATTTTATCTAACTTGTAAACTAACATAATTACTGACGAAAATCCAAAATATTTTATGTCTAGATTTTTTTTCTAATTATTATTTACATTTATATATCTTTATATTTTAAGCAAAGTTCAGAAACAATATATCACATATATATTTACTTTATTGAATTTTAACTGAAAATTTATTTTTTCGTGTAAATTATAAATAATAATTTTGATGTCAATTTCAAAATATTTTTTCATTCTAACAAATAATGATAATAAAGCAAAAATTGTCAACTGGAAATGTAAAAATCGTCTGCGGATCCCGCATGCTGTGAAATGTCAGTAATGTCATAATGAAAAGGGAACGAACATCCAGAGTGAATTATGTCAGCCAGGTATCGGTCCGGATAGCCTAACAGGTAAGGCATTGGCACGGCACGCCAAGTATCCAGGTTCGATCCCTGGTCTGGACATTTTTCGCTCTTGTGCTACTCCAGCCTTGAATATGTCAGTAATGTTTTGCTGTCAACAGAAATATTCCTGGTATTTCGCAGGAAACTTACTGGCATTTCTGTAGAAAATTTTTAACATATACAGTAAAGTACCAGTCATTTTCAAGAAATGTTTCTTGGAAATAATGGGCAACTCAGCTGCCCATTTTTTTCCCAGGAACGTTGCGGAATTTTTTTTACAGTGTACGATATTTTCTAAACATCTTAAAAAATGCTTCTTTAACCCTGGAGAACTCGCTGCATGAGATTTTCTCTCACAGTCGTATTTTTTTAAGACTCTTATTTAAATCATTTTTCATTTTAATTAAAATTACAAAATGTTTTTCAATTATTTTACCTATTTTGTGAATAAAAGTACTAAGCCAACCAAAAAAAGTTGATATTATATTAATGTAAAGTAAAAGAAAAGCAATTGGGTATTCTCACTAGCGAGTTCTCCCGGGTTAACCTATTGTCATATCAAAAGTACGCAAAATAACTACATTCATTAGATTTCAGTAAATGGCACAGGATTTCAGTAAATGGTTAAATTTCAGTAATCCTCAACTTTTGCGATTTGGATAGGAACTTTTAATAGTATTGATTGTGTCAATTTATTTATAAAGATACACTTAAATTTTATGCATATAGCAAACGGTATTAGATATAGCATATACCGCTGTACTTCAATTTTAAATACAAGTATTAATAAACAGGAAGTGAAATAGCTTTTATATTTTAAAATGAACCACGAGTTAAAAGGCTCATCTGTGAGATAATTCTGACTTCTAAAGAGCTTATAACTTTTGAAATAATTGAGAAAAGCCTACATCACGCAAGGTTTGTGTTGACTACAGATTATATGTGTTAGTTAATCTTTTAAATTCGAGCCCTGACTGTTAGAAATGAGATTTCGGAATGTTAAAGAAAATACATTTTAAATTATATTTAAGTTCTCTACATAATTATAAATGTACGAAATAACTTTTTAAAAAGCGGTTTTTCATCTATTCAAATAAGAAAGGAAAGATTTTGGTAAATGTTGTTTGCATAATGAAAAGAATTTATTAGAGGTTGATCAAAACTAGTAAATTCTTTTTCCTAATGAATTAAAAAACAGAAAGGAAAATTGTGTGACATGCATAGATTATGAAATACTTTCCAATTTTACGATAAACATGCTAAGTTTCTTTAAAATAGATATACTGGATGTACAAGTTAATATCCATTAAACTGCACCTTCAGGTACATTACACACAAATGCATTTTATCTTGTTTGATAATTTGTAATTTGAATAAAATTTAGTTCAGTTTAAGAAGTTGTAACACCTTTGAAAAGTGTTTCAGTAAACAATGGCAAAGTATTCAAATTAAATATAAAATTAACGGAAGTTTACATACGTAATTCCACGATACTTCAGAAGTTACAGATGATCTTACAGTCTTGTTGGTTAGTTGTGAAGGAACTGTCAGTGGCATTTTTTCGACTGTTAAAAATTCTGTGCTGGCCCGAACCAACTTTTGGGGCAGCAATAGCTGCAATCATGAGATGGTGAAATCTCGTTCCAACATTTGGAGCTATGGATTAAGCAGAGCTCAAATGATGGAACAAGATTTCACTATTTTATGGTTGAAGCTACTGCAGCATTAAAAGTTGGTTCAAACCATCACAAAATTATTAACAGTGTAGAAATAACGATATTTATTTTTTGTAATGAAAACAATTAAACAAGATCCAACACATTAGCTAATTTTGAAAAACAATACAAATCAATGCGTGACTTTGTTGTAATATGCGTTAACAGTGAAAGGGCTGATATAATTGACGATATATTTGTAAAACAATTTTTTGCTATTGTGAATGATATAATGAAAGATTAATAATATTTATTAATAGCATTAAATATCACAAATCTATAGATGCATTGCCCTGTAGTCAACGAACTTAGTTTTGAAGTTAATGGTACATACGGTGATATTTCGGTGACGATGTTACATACGGTGACGATGATATACGGTGAAGTAGTTCTTTACTTCTGATAATAAAATAAATAAAGGGATGTAATCGTATTTAAATATAGAGTTTTCTAAAAAATATAGGTACATGCTTAATTGATTAAGCTACTTTAAAAACTTTCGAACGTTTACCTTGTTTTACAGAAAAATCCACAAACAACTCATTTATTTAACAACAGTAACACGGGTATCTCATGAGAAAATTTCGCTACCATTTTCTGAAAATACTTATTTTAATAGAGCTGTGCATACAAAATTAATGATCAATAAACGTATTGTGGTAATTAGTGATAAAAAACATTAAGCCTCATGTAGATTAATCTCAATATGTGATTAAAAGACTTGTTTTTGCGTATAAACAAACTTGTTTTCGATAATATTTTTTATTATTCTGAAGCTAAACGATTTTTTTAGAAATTTTTTTTGCGAAATATTTCATTTGAAATATATGGATTAACTAGTATCTAATGCAGTGATTCACAACCTTTTATTGGCTATGCCCCACCAAACCAACTGTAAAATCACGATTACACCCCCCCCTCCTCGACTCTTTAACATATGTTTATTATTTAACTAGCAAACCCCGCGGCTTTGCTCGCGTAATATTTGAAATATGCCAAGTGATATTTATATATCTAATTTTTATCAAAAGGTACTAACTAAATTTTTATTTTATTAAAAGGTAATATTTTATTTTATTAAAAGGTACTTATTACTTTTAGGAATAATTCAAAAATTACTATTTAAAAACACAGTTTGACTAAACATCATTATTACACTATATTAGGCAGAAATGAGACTTAAATTAATAAAATGAAATAAAACTAAATAAATGATAATTTAGAAAATATTTTGAAACTTTTATGCTCAATTAATACGCTCATTACAGTATTCATTTGAAGTTTTGAATTTTTTAGAAACCATCTTCTTACATCTTAAAATTAACCATCATGTCGAATTCCAAGTCCTACCACCTCTCTCAACATAAAGGGCTATGTTGAAACAGGAACTGTCACCATTAATTTGCCAACATTAATTTTGAAATCGGTTTGTTATTTCCTAATATTCCACAGAAACGTAATTTAAAAAGCTTTTAAAGCCCTTTTTTAGAACGTTTGTTGTTCCTGTGAACCCCAGGTGGTAGAATCACCGGCATAAAATATAGCCTGTGTAGGATCAGAGACTGTTACCACTGATTCGCAACTATTACTTTTATAATCGGTTTATATTCCCTGAAATTGCATAGAATCGTAATTTAGAACTTTTTTAGAATGCTTTTCGCACCTCCCCTTCGCTTCACCCCTTTTTAATTCGAATTTATTTTCGACGTTCCTTCGAGGGCATTTATATTTTATAAGTAACTACCATGTCATATTTAAAGTTTCTAGCCTTTTCAGTATCACAGAAATTGCAATTTAGAAAGTTTTAGCTCCTGCAACCCTCTAGTGGTAGTGGAACAGACATAAAATATAGCTTATGTTTGAGCAGATTCTATCACCAAAATTTGTCATCATTATTTTTTTAATCGGTTTGGTAATTTATAAGTTTGCTTAAAAATTGTAATTTATAACGCTTTTTACTCACTTCATTTTTTTTTTAATTTGGAATTTTCTTTCGACTGTTCTTAGAAAGCAGTTGCATCTTGTAAGTAAATACCATGCCATACTTCAAAGTGTTAGATCCCTCAGTTGTGCAAAAAATGCAAATTAGAACGTGTTTTGCTTTTGCAACCCTCAGACGGTAGTGACAGCAACATAAAATATAACCTATGTTATAGCAGGGACTGTCACCATTGATTTGAAACCATTACTTTTGAAATAGCTTTGGTATTTCCTTAGATTGAGTAGAAATCGCAATTTAGAACGTTTTTAGGACACTTTTCGCGCATTTTCATCCCTTTTTAAATTTCCAATTTTTTCGAAACTGTTCTTAAAGATCATTTATAGCTAATAAATATGTACCTTGCCTAATTTTAAGTTGCTAGCCCCCACCGATCACAAAAATCGAAATTCAGAACGATTTTTTGCTCCTGCAACGCCTTGGTGATAGTGATACCGACATAAAATAGCATCTATGTTAGAGCAGAGGCTGTCAGCATCAATTTCCTACCATTACGTTTGAAATCAGATTTATTCTTCCTGAGATATTGCCGACAAATCGGTTTCTTAGAATCGGCATCGTTTTTAGAACGCTTTTCGCGCATTTTGCTCCTGCATCTCCTCTGGGGTAGTGGAAACAGATATAAAATATAGCCTATCTTAGAGCAAAATCTGTCACCATCATTTTAACACCATTATATTTGAAATCGGTTCAGTACTTCCTGTGATTGCATAGAAATCGTAATTTAGAAAGTTTTTTATAACGCTTTTTGCGCAGTTTGACCCCCTTTTAAATTTCGATTTTTTTAGGAAATGTTCTTAGAGATCATTGATATCTTATAACTAACTACCATTCCAAATTTCACGATTCTAGGCCCTTCCGTAACGCAAAAGCCGCAGTTTAGAACGTTTTTTGCTCCTGCACCCCCTTTGGGGTAGTGGCACCGGCATAAAACATCACCTATGTTAGAGCAAGGGTTTTCACCATCATTTTGATGCCATTATTTTTTAGATCGGTTTGGTAGCTAATATTTCAAATTTCATATTTCTAGGCCCTTCGGTAACGCAAAAATTGGATTTTTAGAACGTTTTTTGCTCCTGCACCCCCTTTGGGGTAGTGGCACCGACATAAAACATAGCCTATGTTGGAGCAAGGGTTGTCACCGTCATTTTGACACCCTTATTTTGACACCATTATTTTTTAATCGGTTTGGTATTCCCTGAGATTGTGTAGAAACCACCATTTAGAACGTTTTTTAGAACGATTTTCGCGCATTTTCACCCCTTTCAAATTTCGAATTGCTTAAGAACTGTTCTTAGAAATCTTTTATATCTAATAAGTAGCTAATATTTCAAATTTCATATTTCTAGGCCCTTCAGTAACACATAAATCGCATTTTTAGAACGTTTTTTGCTCCTGAACCCCCTTTGGGTTAGTGACACCGACATAAAACATAGCCTATCTTGGAGCAAGCGTTGTCACCATCATTTTGACATCAATATTTTTTAAATCGTTTGGTATTTCCTGAGATTGTGTAGAAACTTCCATTTAGAACGTTTTTTAGAACGCTTTTTGTGCATTTTCACCCCTTTTAAATTTCGAATTCTTTAAGAACTGTTCTTAGATATCATTTATATCTTATAAGTAACTAATATTCAAAATTTCATATTTCTAGGCCCTTCAGAAACGCTAAAATCGCATTTTTAGAACGTTTTTTGCTCCTACACACCCTTTGGGGTAGTGGTACCGGTATAAAACATAGCCTATCTTGGAGCAAGCGTTGTCACCATCATTTTGACACCAATACTATTTAAATCGGTTTGGTATTTTCTGAGATTGTGTAGAAACTACCATTTAGAACGTTTTTTAGAACACTTTTTGTGCATTTTCAACCCTTTTAATTTTCGAATTGTTTAAGAACTGTTCTTAGACATCATTGATATCTTATAAGTAACTAATATTCAAAATTTCATATTTCTAAGCCCTTCAGTAACGCTAAAATCGCATTTTTAGAACGTTTTTTGCTCCTACACCCCCTTGGGGTAGTGGCACCGACATAAGATATAGCCTATGTTCTAAGTTGGACTAACACCATCATTTTGATACCATTACTTTTGGAATCGGTTCGGTAGTTCCAGAGCTTATCTCCGACAAATAAACAATTTTTTCCTTTTTATAATAGGAGTATAGATATATGACTCAAAGAAAAAAAAAAAAACAGATGCCAAAGCATTTTTAAAGATCGTATAATTATTTTGGGTTTTATTCTATTTTAAACTTTTGATTAAAATCTTTTAAAAATCACCAACCAAATTTTCTTTTATTTTGATTGTATTCCATTTACTGGTAGTCTACAACATTACTTAAAAAAAAAAAAAAAAACTGATTGCGAATGTTTGATTAAAAATTTTGGAATTGCCCCCCCCCCCCCCTCTGGGGCGTACGCTTCACGTTAGGAAGCACTGATCTAATGTATTTAGATTGAATTTTAAACAAGTTTAATCGTGTTTTTTTATGAAAAAAATATGCACATAATAATTATAAGACTGACAAAAAATAACCAAAATCTGGGCTCTGTTTCTTCATTTCTAAAAAAATTCAGTATCTGTTTTATCTTTTGAGACATCTTAATTTTAGACTAATTGGATTTGTGTGGTGTTTAACATGTATTATAATGACATACGGAGAAAAATTAAATTTACCATTTTTATTTCTACTTTTTTAATTGGATCAATAAAGTACTTAGAATCAAAATGAATGTCTTCAAAATCGCCCTTTTTAAACCGAAATTTAGAATATTTTAATTACAGAATTTTATTGCTCTTAAAACATATGAAAATATTCTGAAATTCTCTTTTAAAGCTTCTGATTCAGTTCGAGTTCATAAAGGATAAAATATTTCTACAAATGCATATGGAGTTTTTCCAGAACCACCAAATTTTTTTAAACTCCACTACAATCCATTAAAAAGAGATTGTTTTAAAATGCGATACAAACAAAACAAATTTGGAAGCGTATTTCACATTTCATATTTCCCACATTTCTTTTCTCATAAAAAACACCAAAATCAAATTTTGATACTTCAAAATATGGCCACTTCATTTTTCACCCATTTTAGAAATATGGCAAAATCATACACTTTTAATATCCACTGGCTAGTTCTTAATTTTTAAAATTCTGTTAAACTGTTCGACTGAGTTTTAATTTCCTATAATTTTCATGACCATTTAACATGATTCATTTAAGTATAATAACATACTTATTGAAACTTATAAATTTATTCATGTAAAATCATTAACAATGGATTGCAAAAAGGGACATTATTGTATATGGAAAACAGTTGGGGAATAAAGAATCATTACTTAGGGTAATTCCTGTACATTATATTTGGAAAATAAAGCCAGCTGTTTCTCTAATCTGTTTCGTGTGTGGTATTCATTAACGAAATTTAAAAGGTGAAAAAAATATCCTATCATCTTAATTAAACTGTACAAATTAATTTGAAAGATTATGAATACCTACTTTCACACTCTTCACGCCGATATCAACATATTTTTAAAACGGTCAAATGATTATAAATGTTTAAAGTAAAGTTTACTTATTTTCTCTTTTATAATATAAATTATTTAAATTATTTAATAAAAACAACTTAAATGTTTCTCTTTTCCGAATACAAATACTTTTACATCGACACATTATAATGAAAAATGGTTGATAGATAAAGATAGAAAAATTATAAAACGGAGAAGTAACCAGAAAATTTATAGAGAATTGTAGTTATTAAAAACAGATGCCTAAGCATTGTTCCTTTTCTTTTTAATTATTTCTTCTCGCATGGTTGTGTTGGAGCTTTGTTGTGAGGTGGTCGTATGAGGTGATAGCTCCTTCGTATGATATATTTTCGCAGTTTCCAATGGCAGCTGGGGCGGTTCGTATGAATAATTTCTCTGTTTGAGCTGTAGCATGGCGTCGATAGAGGATACGAGCTATATGGCGGATGTTATTGATAATATCGCAAATGGTACGTTAGACAGCAATTTTAAGGAACAATTTGATAATACTTCGTCCAATTTCGAGGTCTATTCTAAAAAAATACTGGCTGATTTTTACACCTTTGTGGATAGATATATTTTGGACTTGAAAGCTAAAGATGTGTACACTACTTCAGCTACCGATCAAGAGGAGGTAAGAATAACCTGTTTTGATGCTTTTTCTTTGCTAAGGGAGCCTACTATTGATAACTTGTTAAACTCTGCTATTTTTAGTTTTTCTGTACTATTCTGTATAAGAAAGCACCTAACTTAATCATTAATGAGTCTGACCTTA